>OY754929.1:27500-4827500 GCA_963576535.1 Plemyria rubiginata
CTAACCTAACCTAACCTAACCTAACCTAACCTAACCTAACCTAACCTAACCTAACCTAACCTAACCTAACCTAACCTAACCTAACCTAACCTAACCTAACCTAACCTAACCTAACCTAACCTAACCTAACCTAACCTAACCTAACCTAACCTAACCTAACCTAACCTAACCTAACCTAACCTAACCTAACCTAACCTAACCTAACCTAACCTAACCTAACCTAACCTAACCTAACCTAACCTAACCTAACCTAACCTAACCTAACCTAACCTAACCTAACCTAACCTAACCTAACCTAACCTAACCTAACCTAACCTAACCTAACCTAACCTAACCTAACCTAACCTAACCTAACCTAACCTAACCTAACCTAACCTAACCTAACCTAACCTAACCTAACCTAACCTAACCTAACCTAACCTAACCTAACCTAACCTAACCTAACCTAACCTAACCTAACCTAACCTAACCTAACCTAACCTAACCTTTTTTTTTTTTTTTTTTTTTTTTTTTTTTTTTTTTTTTTTTTTTCGCTGGGAAAAATGCGTTACGCATTCCCCCCCATTGGAGGATGGGGAGGATATGTGGGACTCCCCGGCCTGTGAGGGCCGGTATACCCACTAAACGACCCAGCGGCACTCCCGCGTCGTCACCATGGAGGGGAACTGGGAAACTGGCAGAGCCTTTTCGTCCAGTTCCCCGCCGACGACCGCCCGCCTTGACAGCGGGGCCTGCACGCCCCCCCTGGAGGGAGGGGCCCGGGAACGACCGCGAGTGCTCGGTCGTTCCCGCTCGACGGAGGTGGCGAATAGTGCAATGCGAGAGATGGCGCCTCCACGCCTATCTCCCGCTATTCACCACCTTGAGGGGAGGGAAGACGTCTTCTCCTACCCCTCCTCCGCCTGCAGAGCGGCGCCTGAGGGTCAGCCTCCCGCGCGCGCTCTGCTGCCTCCTTCTGGGACATTACGTCCTCACAGAAGGAGGCGACCGCCGCCCAGCCTGTCGCGTCCCTTAGCATGGAGTTCACCACACTGGGGAGCGACAGGTCTGGCCCAACTACCGCCACCAAGTTGCGGCGCGGCTCGGCCCACGACGGGCACACCTCGAGGGTGTGCTGTGCCGTGTCTTCCGCCGCGCCACAATGGTGGCAGGACGGGGCACCCTCCTTTCCGATCCGGTGCAGGTACGAACCAAAGCATCCATGCCCGGATAGCACCTGCACCAGACGGAACGTCAAAAAGCCGTGAGGCCGTTCGAGCCAGTCCAGCAGGACTGGCCCGAGCGCCTCCAACGTTCGGCGGCCAAACGCGGCGGAGGCGAGGTCCACCTTCCAGTGTTGGACGATGGCGTCCTTCGCCTCCCGCCGGACAGCTTCCCTCTCCTCCGAGGCGGGGCGCTCTCCGAGCGCCCTACGCCTCGCCGTCCACTCGTAAACTCTGGCGAGCACCCACGCCTCGAGTTCCCAAGGAGGGGTGCCCGCCAGAGCGCAGGCCGCTGCAAAGCCTACCGAGTGGTAGGCTCTCGCGACCCGCTGCGCGATGGCCCTTTGGGGGCTACGAAGTGCGGCGGCGTTCTCCCTTCTTTGAAGGGAGTCCGCCCAGATAGGGGCCCCGTAAAGGGCCATGCTCTTCAAGATGCCGGCATATAGCTGCCGGCATCGCGCTTTTGGCCCGCCCAAATTTGGGAGGAGCCAAGAAAGCGCTCCCGCAACCTTAAGAAGGCGCTTCGACAGCCCGCTGAAATGCGGGCCGAAGCGCCACCTGCTGTCCAGCACTAGGCCCAGATATTTCATCTGGGCCTTCACTTCGACCCTGACGCCCTCCACCATAATGTGGGCGTCACCGGGGATGCGCTGCCGAGGCCCGTGGAAAAATACGGCCTCGGTCTTGTGCAGCGCCACCTCCAATCCAAGCCGGCGGATCCTTCCTGCGACCAAGGATCCGCCAGCCGAGGCCAGGCTCGCTGCCTCACTAAAGCTCCTCCCCCGGGCAGTGAGAAGAGTGTCATCCGCGTAGCAGATGACACTCGTGCCACGGAGGAGAGCTCCCCGCAGGAGCCAGTCGAACCCGATGCTCCACAGGAGTGGTCCTAGGACTGACCCCTGCGGAACACCGGACTCCGCACTGTACCGCCGAAGCTGGCCCGCTTTGTCTACAAGGAGGACCGCACGGTCCTCCAAGTAGCTGGCCAGAAGGCTCCGCAAGTAGAGAGGCACTCCATGGTAGCGGAGCGCCTCTAGGATCGTGGGGTGGGGGACGGAGTTGAAGGCGTTTGAGATGTCAAACGACACAGCCAAAACTCCGTCCCTTGCCTCCACGGCCTCTCTGACCTGCTGTTGTAGGCGGGCCAGTGCGTCAACTGTCGAACGCCCCCTTCGGAAACCGAATTGGGCGTCCGACAGGTTCGGCCCCACCTCCAACAAGTGGCCGTTGAGCCGGCCGGCGACAATCCCCTCGAACATCTTACCGACCTCATCGAGTAAAACGATGGGTCGATATGCCGAGGGGGAGTCCGCTGGGCGCCCTTCCTTTCGGAGGAGGCACAGTTGGCCGTCTTTCCAAGGTTTCGGGAATCTTCCTGACGTGAAACACGCGTTGAAGAGTTCCCGAAACCTTTCCTCCATTTGGGTGGCAGCGATGGCTACTACCCGTGCAGGGACACCGTCCGGCCCTGGGGCCGTCTTTTTGGCACGGAGGCGTAGTGCCTCCGCGGCAAGCTCCTCTGCCGTCACCGAAGGAACCTCTTCCGAAGGAGGAGCTGCCTCCTGCGCGCGGTTCATTACTGGAGGGGCAAAGTTGGTCCCAGATGGAAACAGGGACCGAACTACCCCATCCAGCAATGCCGGCTCGAGGGACTCCGTCAGCGGAGGACCAAAGGGGCGCAGTTTATTCCGCGCCGCCTTGTATGGTCTGCCGAACGGGTCCCTGTCGAGGCCCTCCAACATCTCCGCCCGCGCGGCGTCCTTGGCAGCCCCAATTTCTGCTTTGAGGACCCTCTTTGCCTCTACGTAAGAGACGTACAGAAGGTCCTCATTCGCGGGGTCCCTTCGGCTGCGCCGACGACTCCGCGCGTATTGCCGCCTTGCCGCCACGCAGGCAGCACGGAGCTCCGCCAGTCTCTCCGACCACCAATAGACGGCGCGACGGGGAGGTGGGTGGCGAGACCGAGGCATGCTCGAGTTGCACACCTCGGTCAGCGACTCCCGAAGTTGGCCCGCTGCGGAGTCTACGTCCAGGACTTGGACAGGAGGCGCGAGCCAGTCCTGGACGAATGCCGCTTCCTTAGCCGCCCCACGGTCGAGGCGGGTAAGGGCCCACCGCGGAAAGTGAGATCGGCCCAAGAGGGCCGGCCTCTGGGGGCTCTGGGTGGAGATGTCGAACCGCACATATCGGTGGTCCGACATTGTCTCCACCATCTCGACCCGCCAGTTCACGACGCGGGCGGCTAGGATGGGGGTGGCGAACGAGACGTCCACCACTGACCCTCCCCATTGCCGCACACACGTCTGAACCGTCCCCCTGTTAAGGAGGGACACGCCGGACGAGGCCGCCCAAAGTTCGACGGTGGGTCCCCGGACGTTACAAGACGCGGCCGGGTTGCCCCAGGCCGTCGACTTTGCGTTCAGGTCGCCTAATACGGCGACCTGGCGTGGCGCAGCCCTACCTACTACCGCGGTGAGGATTCCGAGGAAGTTCTCGAAATCCTGCAGAGGGCGGTTTGGGGAGAAATAAACGCCCACCAGGGCTATATCTCCCCACGCGGCGGCCACATATCCCGGTCCGCTCTCTAAGAGCGAGAGAAGAGGGGAATCCGTGGAAGACCGCGCTACCAATGCTACCAAGCCGTCTCGATCACTCAGCCACCGGCTGGGGACCGAGTACGGCTCGGCAACTACCGCCACGTCCACCAACCACTCAGCCATGACCTGCATCAGCAGGTCTTGGGCGGCTTTGCAGTGGTTGATGTTCGCCTGGAGGATGCGATGTCCGGACCTATCCATCAATCGGACATCGCACCTCCCTCATCGGCCGCCGTAGTCCCCGTTTCAGGGGCGGCGGTCGCAGCGGCAGGCGGGGTCGTCGCCTGCGCTTTGCCTTTCTTTGGGGGAGGATTGCAGTTCCTCCCCTTCATCGCGTGACCCGCCGGGCGGCCGCTGGCTGCGCACACTGCACAGTGCGGCTTAGGGGCCTTGCAGGAGGCGGACTTGTGCCCCTCCTGGCCGCAGCGGTAACAACTGTCCGTCCTATCCACCGTGGACGGACAGAGGGGCCGCATATGCCCAATCCCGAAGCACTTGAAGCAGCGCAAAGGCTGGTCTTCAAGTGCCCGCACTCTGCAGGAACTAAATCCTACAGTGAGCCGTCCCTTGGCGAGGACAGCTTTAGCCGCGGTGACTGGGCACTCAAGGCGGATAGCACCCATGCCACCGCGGCCAGGCCTAATGTCCCGACCCTGCACCGCTGCAACGTCGCAGCTACCTATAGCTGCGACTGCCGCCACCACTTCCTCTTTGGTGACCGAGTCATCCAGATCGGTCACCTCCAAGGCCGCAGACTTGACTGGCCGCACCACCTTGGCCACGTCCGCAATGACCTCTTGCAATTTGCTTGCGAAGAGGTCCGCGTTGGTGCCGCCTTGGGTCCCTGGAAACTCGAAAATTCGAGCCCCAGCTTGGGTCCGGCGGCACGTGACTGCTCCGATCCCAAGTTGGGTGGGATCGGCGTTGCTGCGAGCCCTCTTGAGGACGGACTCATAGGTCTCACCCCGCTCCGCAGCCTCTGCGGTGAGCGTCACCACGACCGCTGCGGTCTTGGGAGTCGCCAACTTCCTCGACGGGGCCCGTTTTGCTGCCGGAGTGGCAGCAGCGGGCTTGGGGGCCGACTTTTTCCCTTTCCCTTTCCCCTTTCCCTTTCCTTTACCGGCCGCTGCCGGTGGACAGGAAGGGTTGGGGGCAGAGGGTGAAGGGTCAGCAGCTGCTCTCCGCTTTTTCGCCTTGCCCTTTCCCCTCACCACTTCCGTCCACGGCTGGTTGGACGGAGTTGTGGAGGGTAGTTGGGCGTCCTCCATCTGGGAGGATGGCCCCGGCTTGCTCGGCCTCTTGTCCGCCGCCAGTGGCGGTCGGAGGCGCCTCTCTGGCAGGAGCCTGTCTTCGATGCCATCGAAGCAGGCTCTCGTGAAGGCCCTTTCCTCCATGACTACCTTGCGGATGATATCCTCAAGGTTAGAGGAAGGGCCCTCGGCTGCCGGTCTTGGTCCGGTCTGAGGAGGCCGGGCTGCAGCCGCAGGCACAGGTCCGGGCTCGGACCGAGCAGGCCGCGCCGCGGCCGCAGCTGCCGGTCTATGCTGGGCCCGAGCTGGTTGGGCCATGGCTTCAGCCAGCTCCTTTTTAAGGTCACTGACCTCCAACTGCAGGCGGTCGACCCTTGCCTGCAGTTGCCGCGTCTCATCGGAGCCAGTGCGCTGCACCAGCTCCTGAATGATGCTGCGCATGCTCGCAGCCCGACACTTTAGGGACTTTTGGAAAGTCCCCTTGAGGTTGGAGGACTTGGAGGCGACCTCGGCGATCTCCTTCTCGTCCTCCCGAGCCATGCGCTCCAGCTCGGCCATTGTATGGTCCGTGTACAGGACGCTGGACCCCCCGTAGCCAGCCTTAGCCCGCGTAACGCGCGCCTGCTGCTCGCTGGCAGTGACCGTCTCCTCCAGGTCCTGCTCAAGCTGTGCCCGCCTTGCCAGGTTTAGCGCCACGGCCAAACCCACGTCGTGGGTATCAGCAACTGCGGAAGGCTCGATGGCCTTCAGGGTCTTCCGCTTGGGCTTAACCTTTGCAGACTCCCCGCCCGGGCAGACCTTCAGGAAGGTCCGCTTTTTGTTCGGCCTAGCCTCCGCCAAACTATCGCCCGACATTGAGACAACGGACTCGTCGTCGGAGTCCGACAGATCATCCGGCCTCACGAAACGGCAGACTTCCGCCGCCGACACATCATCCGTCTCCGGAAGGCCCTGAGGAGGGCGTTTGGGTTGGCCCTGAGAAGGGCCTTTTGAGAAACGCCCGGAGGCATCCCTCACAATCTTTTTGGGCAGAGGCCGTGCAGGTGCACAACCACTCCCCTCTCCCAACATTTTGGTCTCTGCGACCACCACTTTTGTTTGTATTTTATTAATGTTTTCCATACTAAGTCCCACGAGTATGGGGGAAATAAAATGTCATCACCGAAGTGCCACCGACCAGTGCCCCCTGTAGCCGGGGAAGGGTATATACTGCGGAGGTCCCCTGGTATCCGCAGGTTATTACGTGTTTTCTCACGGGTTTTTGTTTCAAGGTTTTCCTTCCTCTGGGCCCGGCCAATTAAGGCAACGCCCCTTCGGTCCATGCTGATGCGACGTACCCCTTTAGGCCAAAGTAAAGGGGTCGTTGAAGCAACAGCATGGATACCGGGTGGAGAGTTGGCAAATCTCTCCGACGGGCTGGACAATAGTGTTAGTATTGACCCAGTCCGCCATACACCGCTCAAGGGATGATCACCCCTTACTGGCACGCCCTGAAAAGGGCGCACCTGTCCCGCCTGACAGGCCCAAGCTGGGCCCCGCCGAGATGCGCTTTCTCCTCCCCCCAAGCCTTTCCGTATGGGTAGCCCTGCGGTATAGCCTTGGGGATCATTGGAACGGACGCGCCGCTTGTCGAGTTATTGGCCACCATGAAAGAAGTTCCATGGTGTTTCCAGGGTGCACCACGTGGAGGTTACCCGACCTAGCACCCCAACCTAACCTTTTTTTTTTTTTTTTTTTTTTGCGTGGGGGAAATGCATTTACGCATACCCGCCGCTGGGTGGGCGGACGGGTTATGTCGGGCTCAACGTCACAAATTGTGACGCCACTACCGACTAAAACCCCCACGGTGTTCCATCGACCTCGGACTGTCAACGGGGCCCGGGACCAGTTTACTATACTCCGGTCCCCGTTCTGCCGACGTCCGCCCTCTTTGGGTAGGGCAGACACACCTCGGGAGAGGAAAAGCCTCCCCCTATTCAGCTTAAGTGCGACGCGCCGGAACACACGGCACGTCGTCGTCTATATCGGAGGCCTTTTTCACGCTGGGTGAGGAGCGATAGGTGCCCCCGCATCTATCGCTCCAGGGCCTCCAAGCGGCGATGGAGTGCGGGCCCGAGTGGCTCGCCTCCGTGGCCGCGCTCTCCGGAGCGGGAGAGAGAGGGGATCAGTCTCTCTCTCGCGCTCTTCGGCCTCCCTCTGCAACATCACATCCTCGCAGAAGGAGACCATTGCCTCCCACGATCGCTCATCTTCGACCATCCGGGCTAGGATGGTCGGCAACGAGAGGTCCGCCCCAATGACCGCAGCCAACTCGAGCCGCGACTGCGCCGCTCCCGGGCACTCCTCTAGCACGTGCTGCGCGGTTTCCTCCGCGCAGCCACACTGCTGGCACTGTGGGGTCGCCTCCCTCTGAGCCACGTTACACAGATACCTCCCAAGGCATCCATGCCCCGAGAGGATCTGCGTTAGGCGGAAGGTCAGCGCCCCGTGCCGCCGGTGAATCCAGTCACCTAGTACAGGCCGGACCGCCTCAAGGAATCGGCTAGCCCCGGAACCTCTTCGCGGGTTCATGGCTAGCCGTCTACTCCAGGACTCCAGGGCAACGTCCCTGGCGTCCGCCCTCCACTGGTCGACCTCTCGCTGAGCAGGCCGAAGGTCCTCCACGCGTGCTTCTGCTCGGCACCAAAACACCGAGGACAGCACGTCGGCCTCTAAGTCCCACGGGAGGGACCCAGCAAGGACGCAAGCCACCTCGTGGGAGAGCGTGCGGTAGCCTCTGCACACTCTTACCGCCATGACCCTTTGGGCTCTGTACAACAGGGCGGTTTCCCTAGCATTAAGGGATCCCGCCCAGATAGGAGCTCCATAGAGGGCCATTGAGCGTACCACCGCCATATAGAGGCGGCGGCAGCTCCCTCCTGCTCCTCCGAGGTTCGGGAGGAGGCGACTCAACGCAGCCGCTGTCCCCACGAGTCTTGGGGTCAGCCGCTCGAGGTGCGGCCCAAACCGCCACCTGCTGTCTAGTACGACGCCGAGATATTTCAGCGTCGACGCGACAGCAATGGTGTTTCCCCCCACAACAATGTTCGATCCGGCAGGTGGCGCCCGCCGAGGGCCATGAAAGCAGATGGCCTCGGACTTATGGAGTGCCACCTCAAGACCCAGCCGCCTGATCCTGGCCACCACCGCCGCAACTCCGGCAGTAGCCAAGACGGACGCTTCTCTAAACGTCCGTCCCCGGGCGGTAACCAGAGTGTCGTCGGCGTAGCAAACGACGTCGACGCCAACCAGGTTAGCCCCCCTCAGCACCCAATCATACCCGACGTTCCACAAGAGGGGGCCCAGAACGGACCCCTGTGGAACACCGCGCGTCATGGGGCTACGGCCTTCCCCCTCCTTCGTCGGGTAGACCACTTCTCTATCAGAGAGGTAGTCCCGCACGAGGCGCTGAAGGTACTGGGGTACCCTGTGGTACCCTAGCGCCACCAAAATCGTGCTCCAGGGTAGGCTGTTGAAGGCGTTGGCGATGTCTAACGACACCGCCAACAATACCCCGCCTCCGGAGCACGCGTTCTCGGAGAGATCGCGAACGTGGGATATTGCATCCACTGTCGAGCGACCTCTCCGGAAACCAAACTGGGTTTCAGCCAGATCTGGGCCAACCACCTCGAGATGCCTGACGAGGCGGGCTGCCACGATACGCTCTAAGAGCTTGCCAGCCTCGTCAAGCAGCACTATGGGGCGGTACCCCGACGGCTCGTCCGCTGGGCGCCCCACTTTCCGCAGGAGGACAAGCCGTCCTCCCTTCCACCGCACAGGGAACCTCCCCTCTCGCATGCAGCGGCTGAAGAGGGACCTCATGCGGGGTTCCAGCGCCTCCTGGGCAAGGGCCCATGCACGGCCGGGAATACCGTCAGGTCCCGGAGCCGTGTTTTTGGCCTTCATCTTGAGTACGGCTACGCCTAGCTCTCCCTGGGAGGTCTCAGGCACGTCCTCTTCCTCCTCTTCACGTGCCGCCATCAGAGGCGCCACCATGGGGGGAGGGACGAATTCAGTCCCCGGACTACCGGGGAACAGTCCCTCAACCACCCGTCGGAGAACCGGCAGCTGCAGGGTGGTGGTAGTGGGGGGAGCCCAGGGCTGAAGCTTCTGCCTCGCCCACTTGTATGGCCGCCCCCACGGGTCCCGCTCCAGAGTCTCTAGCAGCTGCTGCCAGGCGTCCGCCTTAGCGTTGGTGATAGCAACGCGGAGGGCCTTCGACGCTTCTCTGTAGGCCCCATAAAGGGCGTCCAACTCGGCCGTATCCTGGCGCCTCCTCCTCCGGTAGCGCTGATAGCAGCGGCGCTTCTCCACACACTGGCGGCGGAGCCCAGCAATCTCTTCAGACCACCAGTAGACCTGGCGGTTGGGCCGTTGTGCCCTCGCTCGTGGCATGGCGGCATCGCAGACTTGCGTCATAGCCTCACACAGAGCACGGGCCTCCTCTTCCAGATCCACTGGCTCCGAAGGAGAGGCGTTCCACGCTTGGACAATTGCTGCCTCTTGCAGCAGCCCTACGTCCAGCTTGCGGAGGGCCCACCGTGGACCATCTGTGGGTGGCACTCGTGCTAGCGGGTCCACCACAGACGAGGCGACGCTGAACCGAATATAGCGATGATCGGACAGCGTCTCCTCGTCCACTAGCACCTCCCAATCGCGAACACGTACTGCGAGCTCGGGGGTGGCGAAGGTAACGTCGATCACCGACCCACCCAATCGCCGCACGCACGTGTTCGTGGACCCCTGGTTGAGGACACACAACCCTGTCTCCACCAGCCACTCATCAACAGCCTCCCCTCTTGCATTCGTCCTCAGAGACCCCCACGCCGTTGATTTGGCGTTGAGGTCCCCGAGGACGATGACAGGTCGGGGTCGGCTTTGGCCGACCAGGGTCGCTAACTCACCGAGGAGAACCTCAAACTCGGCGAGGACCCTGTTGGGGGAGAAATATACCCCCACTACCACCGTCTCATCAATCCGCGCAGCCACAAACCCTCTTCCCCTTACCACTACCTCGAGGGGAGGGGACCGGGCAGGCGACTGCGTGGTAATTGCCACCAAGCCGTCCAAATCCCCCACCCAGTCATTTCTGGGCGGGATCCGATACGGCTCGGCAACCACCGCTACTTGTATTGACCGCTCTGCCAGACTCTGGAGAAAAACATCCTGAGCTCTGGCAGAGCGGTTGATATTCGCCTGGAGGAAAGTTAGGGCCATACTAACTTTCCTCCATGTGTGCCGCCTGCTCCGTTTCGGGGCAATCCGGCTGCGACTTGGCCTTGGCCTCAGTCGCAGCTTTTTTCCTCCTCGCCTCTGACTTGGACGGGGGCTTGGCACAAGCCTTGCCCCCGGAGAGGTGATCTGCCGATTTTCCCGCTGCTGCACAGAGAGTGCAGTGCGGGGCGGCGGAGCATTCGCTGGCCTTGTGGGCCTTCTTACCGCAGCGATAGCATTCATCGCTGCGGTCCTCCTCGGACTTACATTGGACCTTAACGTGGCCCAATGCAAGGCACTTGTAGCAGCGGAGGGGTCGGGCTTCTAACCTTTCGACCCGCGCTGATACCCAGCCCACCAAGACCCTGTCACCAACCTTTTTGGCAACCGTCATAGGGCACCGCACAACGGTGGTGCCCATACCAGCCGCGCCCGTCCTTAGGACGCCAACCTTCACCTCTGCTGGACTGCATCCTCCGGCCTTTGCGAGACTTGCCGCTAATTCCTCGGGGGAGACCGAGTCGTCAAGGCCGCTCACCCGTAAGTCTGTGGTGACAGTTGGCCTTGACACCCGTATGTCCGTCTCCTCCTGGAAGACCTCGCGGAGCTTGGCCGCCAAGGAATCCGCCTTCTCGGCTTTTTCGGCGCCAGAAACCTCGAGGATACGGCCCCCAGTCACCGCCGTCCTCATTTTTAAAGGTGGCACTCCGAGGGCCCCCAAGTCAATGCGGCCTTTCGCCTCCGCCAGCACCTTTGAGTAGGTGATGCCCTTTGCCTCCGCCTCTGGCAGCAACGTGATAACCACGGCTGCTGTGCGACGGAGGCGGAGTTTGGGTACCTTCTTCTTCTTCGTGGCTCCTTGTTTTGCGGCTTTAGTCCGCGCATTTGGGGGCGGCTTCGTGGCTTGCGGCCTCACGGGCGAGGCCATCCGCTCCTGCGCCGTTCGTGCTTGCCGCTCCTTTCGCCTTGCTCCCCGCCTCACCACTTCAGTCCAGGGTTGAGGTGGAGCTGGTGGCGTGGGAGCTGGCGGATCCTCCGAGCGATCGTCTCGCGCAGCTTCAGGATCTGCGGCTTTCTCCTTTTGGGCCCCTTTTCCTTTGCCTTTGCCCTTCCTGGGCTTCGGCTCCGGAGCTGGGACCTGAGGAGAGGGGGTAGATGCGGAGGGACCCTCCGCAGCACCCTCCTCCCTGCGCTTATCGGCGGCAAGCGGAGGCCTGTTTCGCCTCTCAGGGAGCAGCCGTTCCTCCAGACCCTCGAAGCGTGCGTTGATCATAGTGCCCACCTGCACCATGATCGTCCGCAGCACCTCATCAAGGGCCGGCTCCCGAGTCGGCACACTCGCGGAAGGCAGTTCCCCCGGATCCCTTGTAAGCATGGCTCGCAGCTCCTTCATTTCCTTGCGAAGCTGCAACACTTCAGCTCGCAAGCTAGCATTGTCAGCCTGCAGCTTGGCTGTTTCCTCCGAAGCTGAGGTAGCAGCCAATGCTTCTACCGCTGCCTTAATTGAAGCCGCTGAATCCTTAAGAGCCTTCATGAAGGTCCCCTTAAGGTTCTGCGACTTAGTGGCGATCGTCAAGATAACTTGGGCTGCATCATCGACCTGCTTCACCATGTCAGATGCAAGCCCACTGTTCTCCACCGGTTCCGGTGGGTTCACCCTTCTTGCAGTTTTAAGATAAGCCACTTTGGAGGCTACCTCTTCCTCAGCTTGCCGCTGAGCTTGCTCTCGCTCCGCATCCCGCCTCAGGGCGTTGAGATGCGCTTGCGCTTTCGCAAGACCAACGTACTCTCCAGTTGTTGGAGGACGACCTCTGCCCCTTATGGCCGTGCGTCTGGCCTTCGGGTCAACCGGGACAACCTCGTCCCCTGAGGCCGACTCGGACTCACATTCGTCATGCAGTCGCTTGCTGCGCACTGACGTCCTCTTCGTCCAGAATCTAGCTGGAAGCGGCTCTATGGCGACCCTACAATCCCTAGAATTAGCAGACGCTACGCTAACCATGGATCGAGTGTCTGACCATGAGTCGACATCCGCATCTTCTACAGTAGCCTTTTCGGCACCACAAAGCGCATGAGCGCTAACCTTCTCCTCTTCTTCACTGCCATAACGGCATTCACCTTCTTTTTTGTTTTTGTTTTGATTTTGTTTCATCATAATAATTCCCACGAGTATGGGGGAAATAAATGGTCACCACCGAAGTGCCCCGACCAGTGCCCCCTGTGGCCGGGGAAGGGTATATACTGCGGAGGTCCCCTGGTATCCGCAGGTTTTAACGTGTTTTCTCACGGGTTTTTGTATCAAGGTTTTCCTTCCTCTGGGCCCGGCCAATTAAGGCAACGCCCCTTCGGTCCATGCTTATGCGACGTACCCCTTTAGGCCAAAGTAAAGGGGTCGTTGACGCAAAAGCTGGGTACCGGATGGAGAGGTGGCAAGTCTCTCCGGCGGATTGAACAATAGGGTTAGTACTGCCCAATCCGCCCTACACCTCACGTAAGGGGTGAAAACCCCTTACTGGTACGCCCTGAAAAGGGCGCACCTTTCCCGCCTGACAGGCCCAAGCTGGGCCCCGCCGAGATGCGCTTTCTCCTCCCCCCAAGCCTTTCCGTATGGGTAGCCCTGCGGTATAGCCTCGGGGATCATTGGAACGGACGCGCCGCTTGTCGAGTTATTGGCCACCATGAAAGAAGTTCCATGGTGTTACCAGGGTGCACCACGTGGAGGTTACCCGACCTAGCACCCCACCCCAACCTAACCTAACCTAACCTAACCTAACCTAACCTAACCTAACCTAACCTAACCTAACCTAACCTAACCTAACCTAACCTAACCTAACCTTTTTTTTTTTTTTTTTTTTTTTTTTTTTTTTTTTTTTTTTTTTTTGACGCTGGGAAAAATGCGTTACGCATTCCCCCCCATTGGAGGATGGGAGGGATATGTGGGACTCCCCGGTTTCCGCTACCGGTATACCCACTAAACAACCCAGCGGCACTCCCGCGTCGTCTTTGTTGGAGGGGAACTGGGAAACTGGCAGAGCCTTTTCATCCAGTCCCCCGCCGACGACCGCCCGCCTTTACAGCGGGGCCCGCAAATGTCCCCGCCTTTACGGCGGGGCCCGCACGCCCCCCCTTTGTAGGGAGGGGCCCGGGAACGACCGTGAGTGCCCGGCCGTTCCCGCCCGACGGGAGTGGTGAATATGTGCAATGCGGGAGAAGGTGCCCCCAGGTCTTCTCCCGCTATTCACCACGTAGCGGCGCGGGAAGTTAAGGCGTCTCTCGCGCGCGCTCTTCCGCCTCGTCCGTCCGGGCTGCCTAAACAGCCCAGACCCACCTGGGCAGACCAAAAGGTCTGCCCTGCCTCATCACACTGTGCCCTCTGCTAATCAGAGGGACACGTGGAGAGGCCCACCGTGTCGGATTATTAGCCACCATGAAACACGTCCGCAGTACTCTGCGGGCGTGTTTCATGGTGTTACCGGGGTGCACCACGAGGAGGTTACCCGACCCAGCACCCCAACCTAACCTAACCTAACCTAACCTAACCTAACCTAACCTTTTTTTTTTTTTTTTTTTTTTTTTTTTTTTTTTTTTTTTTTTTTTTTTTTTTTTTTTTTTTTTGTTTTTTGCGTGGGGGAAATGCATTTACGCATACCCGCCGCTGGGGGAGCGGACGGGTTATGTCGGGCTCGACATCACATTAACTGTGACGCCACTACCGACTAAAACCCCCACGGTGTTCCATCGACCTCGGACTGTAAACGGGGCCCGGGACCAGTTTAGTATACTCCGGTCCCCGTTCTGCCGACGTCCGCCCTCTCTAGGTAGGGCAGACTCACCTCGGGAGAGGGACGAACCTTCCCCCTATACGGCTTAAGTGCGACGTGCCGGAACACACGGCACATCGTCTGTCATTGGAGGCCTTTCTCACGCTGGGTGAGGAGCGACAGGTGCCCCCGCATCCATCGCTCCAGGGCCTCCGAGCGGCGATGGAGTGCGGGCCCGATGGGCTCGCCTCCGTGGCCGCGCTCTCCGGAGCGGGAGAGAGAGGGGATCAGTCTCTCTCTCACGCTCTTCGGCCTCCCTCTGCAACATCACGTCCTCGCTGAAGGAGACCATTGCTTCCCACGAGCGTTCGTCGTCGACCATCCGAGCAAGGATGGTCGGTAACGAGAAGTCCGCCCCAATGACCGCAGCCAACTCGAGCCGCGGCTGTGCCGCTCCCGGGCACGCCTCCAGTACGTGCTGCGCAGTTTCCTCAGCGCAGCCGCACTGATGGCACTGTGGGGTCGCCTCCCTCCGAGCCACGTTACAGAGATACCTCCCGAGGCATCCATGCCCCGAGAGGATCTGTGTTAGGCGGAAGGTCAGCGCCCCGTGCCGCCGGTGTATCCATTGCCCTAGTACGGGCCGGACCGCCTCAAGAAATCGGCTAGCCCCGGAACCTCTTCGCAGGTCCATGGCTAGCCGCCTACTCCAGGACTCCAGGGCAACTTCCCTGGCGTCCGCCCTCCACTGGTCGACCTCTCGCGGAGCAGGCCGAAGGTCCTCCACACGTGCTTGTGCTCTGCACCAAAATACCGAGGACAGCACGTCGGCCTCTAAGTCCCACGGGAGGGACCCAGCGAGGACGCAGGCCACCTCGTGGGAGAGCGTGCGGTAGCCCCTACACACTCTTACCGCCATGACCCTTTGGGCTCTGTACAACAGGGCGGTCTCCCTAGCGTTGAGGGATCCCGCCCAGACAGGAGCTCCATAGAGAGCCATTGAGCGTACCACCGCCATATAGAGGCGGCGGCAGCTCCCTCCTGCTCCTCCGAGGTTCGGGAGGAGGCGACTCAACGCAGCCGCTGTCCCCACGAGTCTTGGGGTCAGCCGTTCGAGGTGTGGCCCAAACCGCCACCTGCTGTCAAGTACGACGCCGAGATATTTCAGCGTCGACCCAACAGCAATAGTGGTTCCCCCCACAACAATATTTGAGCCGGCAGGTGGCGCTCGCCGAGGGCCATGAAAACAGATGGCCTCGGATTTATGGAGCGCCACCTCCAGACCCAGCCGCCGGATCCTGGCCACTACCGCCGCAACTCCGGCAGTAGCCAAGACGGACGCTTCTCTAAACGTCCGTCCCCGGGCGGTAACCAAGGTGTCGTCGGCGTAACAAACGACGTCGACGCCAACGAGATTAACCCCCCTCAGCACCCAATCGTACCCGACGTTCCACAAGAGGGGGCCCAAAACGGACCCCTGCGGAACGCCGCGCGTCATGGGGCTACGGCCTTCCCCCTCCTTCGTCGGGTAGACCACCTCTCTATCGGAGAGGTAGTCCCGTATGAGGCGCTGAAGGTACTGGGGTACCCTGTGGTATCCTAGCGCCACCAAGATCGTGCTCCAGGGCAGGCTGTTGAAGGCGTTGGCGATGTCTAACGACACCGCCAGCAATACCCCGCCTCCGGAGCACGCGTTCTCGGAGAGATCGCGGACGTGGGATATTGCATCCACTGTCGAGCGACCTCTCCTGAAACCAAACTGGTTGTCAGCCAGATCTGGGCCAACCACCTCGAGGTGCCTGACGAGGCGGGCTGCAACGATACGCTCTAAGAGCTTGCCAGCCTCGTCAAGTAGCACTATGGGACGGTATCCCGACGGCTCGTCCGCTGGGCGCCCCACTTTCCGCAGGAGGACAAGCCGTCCTCCCTTCCACCGCACAGGGAACCTCCCCTCTCGCATACAGCGGCTGAAGAGGGACCTCATGCGGGGTTCCAAGGCCTCCTGGACGAGGGCCCACGCACGCCCGGGAATGCCATCAGGCCCCGGAGCCGTGTTTTTGGCCTTCATCCTGAGGACGGCTGTGCCTAGCTCTCCCTGGGAGGTTTCAGGCACGTCCTCGTCCTCTTCTTCACGTGCCCCCATCAGAGGCGCCATCATGAGGGGAGGGACAAACTCAGTCCCCGGACTACCGGGGAACAGCCCCTCAACCACCCGTCGGAGAACTGGCAGCTGCAGGGTGGTGGTAGTGGGGGGAGTCCAGGGCTGAAGCTTCTGCCTCGCCCACTTGTATGGCCGCCCCCACGGGTCCCGCTCCAGAGTCTCGAGCAACTGCTGCCAGGCGTCCGCCTTAGCGTTGCTGATAGCAACGCGGAGGGCCTTCGACGCCTCTCTGTAGGCCGCGTAAAGGGCGTCCAACTCGGCCGTATCCTGGCGCCTCCTTCTCCGGTAGTGCTGGTAGCAGCGGCGCTTCTCTACACACTGGCGGCGGAGCCCAGCAATCTCCTCGGACCACCAGTAGACCTGGCGGTTGGGCCGCTGTGCCCTTACACGTGGCATGGCGGCGTCGCAGACTTGCGTCATAGCTTCGCAAAGTGCTCGAGCCTCCTCGTCCAGGTCCACTGGCTCCAAGGGAGAGGCGTTCCATGCCTGGACAATGGCTGCCTCTTGCAGCAGCCCTACGTCCAGCCTGCGGAGGGCCCACCGTGGACCAGCTGTGGGTGGCACCCGTGCTAACGGGTCCACCGAAGACGAGGAGACGCTGAACCGAATATAGCGATGATCGGACAGCGTCTCCTCGTCCACTAGCACCTCCCAATCACGAACGCGTACTGCGAGCTCAGGGGTGGCGAAAGTGACATCGATCACCGACCCACCCAATCGCCGCACGCACGTGTTTGTGGACCCCTGGTTTAGGACACACAGCCCTGTCTCGACCAGCCACTCGTCAACCGCCTCCCCTCTTGCATTCGTCCTCAGAGACCCCCACGCCGTGGATTTGGCGTTGAGGTCTCCAAGGACGATGACAGGTCGGGGTCGGTTTTGGCCGACCAGGGTCGCTATCTCACCGAGGAGAACCTCAAACTCGGCGAGGACCCTGTTGGGGGAGAAGTAAACCCCCACGACTACCATCTCGTCAATCCGCGCAGCCACAAACCCTCTTCCCCTTACCACTGTATCGAGGGGCGGGGACCGGGCCGGCGACTGCGTGGTAATTGCCACCAAGCCGTCAAGATCCCCCACCCAGTCATTTCTGGGCGGGATCCGATACGGCTCGGCAACCACCGCTACTTGTATCGACCGCTCTGCCAGACTCTGGAGAAAGACATCCTGAGCTCTGGCAGAGCGGTTGATATTCGCCTGGAGGAAAGTTAGGGCCATACTAATTTTCCTCCATGTGTGCCGCCTGCTCCGTTTCGGGGCGATCCGGCTGCGACTTGGCCTTGGCCTCAGTCGCAGCTTTTTTCCTCCTCGCCCCTGACTTGGACGGGGGCTTGGCACAAGCCTTGCCCCCGGAGAGGTGATCTGCCGATTTTCCCGCTGCTGCACAGAGAGTGCAGTGCGGGGCGGCGGAGCATTCGCTGGCCTTGTGGGCCTTCTTACCGCAGCGATAGCATTCATCGCTGCGGTCCTCCTCGGACTTGCATTGGACCTTAACGTGGCCCAATGCAAGGCACTTGTAACAGCGGAGGGGTCGGACTTCTAACCTTTCGACCCGCGCTGATACCCAGCCCACCAGGAGCCTGTCACCAATCTTTTTGGCAGCCGTCATAGGGCACCGCACAACTGTGGTGCCCATACCAGCCGCGCCCGTCCTTAGGACGCCGACCTTCACCTCCGCTGGACTGCATCCTCCGGCCTTTGCGAAACTTGCCGCTAATTCCTCGGGGGAGACCGAGTCGTCAAGGCCGCTCACGCGTAAATCCGTGGTGACAGTTGGCCTTGACACCCGTATGTCCGTCTCCTCCTGGAAAACCTCGCGGAGCTTGGCCGCTAGGGAATCCGCCTTCTCGGCTTTTTCGGCGCCAGAAACCTCGAGGATACGGCCCCCGGTCACCGCCGTCCTCATTTTTAAAGGTGGCACTCCGAGGGCCCCCAAGTCAATGCGGCCTTTCGCCTCCGCCAGCACCTTTGAATAGGTTATGCCCTTTGCCTCCGCCTCTGGCAGCAACGTAATTACCACGGCTGCTGTGCGACGTGGGCGGAGTTTGGGCTTCTTCTTCTTCCCGGCTCCTTGCTTTGCGGCTCTAGGGCGCGCATTTGGAGGCGGCTTCGCGGCTTGAGGCCTCTCGGGCGAGGCCATCCGCTCCTGCGCCGGTCGTGCTTGACGCTCCTTTCGCCTTGCTCCCCGCCTCACCACTTCAGTCCAGGGTTGAGGTGGAGCTGGTGGCGTGGGAGCTGGCGGATCCTCCGAGCGATCATCTCGCGCAGCTTCAGGAGCTGCGGCTTTCTCCTTTTGGGCCCCTTTTCCTTTGCCTTTACCCTTCCTGGGCTTCGGCTCAGGGGCTGGGACCCGAGGAGCCGGGGTAGGTGCGGGGCGACCCTCCGCAGCACCCTCTTCCCTGCGTTTATCGGCAGCAAGCGGAGGCCTGTTTCGCCTCTCAGGGAGCAGCCGTTCCTCCAGGCCCTCGAAGCGGGCGTTGATCATAGTGCCCACCTGCACCATGACCGTCCGCAACACCTCATCAAGGGCTGGCTCCCGAGATGGGGGGGTGGGGGCTGGAGCAGGAGGCATCCGAGTGGCTCGCAGTTTTGCCATCTCCTCCCGCAGCTCCCGCAGTTCGCTCGCCAGTCTCGCATTTGCCGTTTCCAGGCGGATGACCTCTTCCGGCACTGTGCGAGACCTTATCTCTGCGACGGAAGCCTTTATGCTTTCCGCCGCATCGTTAAGGAGCTTCACAAACGTCCCTTTTAGGTTGCCAGAGGTCTTGGCAACCCTAAGGACAGTCTGCAAAGACTCCTTAACACTCCCCTCCAGATCCGACGTATTTAGACCCTCAACTGGCCTGGCCGCTGATGCGCTCAGGGACTTTCGGTAGGCAGCGGCTGCCGCCCTCCTCTGCCTAGCTTCCTCCTCTTCAGCCTGCCGCCGAAGGTCCTCTTCGGCCATGGCCGCCTTGTAGTGGGCCCTGGCTTTACCAAGGCCGACACAGTGCCCAGTGATGGGCGGACGACCTCGTCCACGCCGGATGAGGGTCACTTTGGACGCCGGCACATCATCGCTCTCAGCGCCCTCATCGTCAGATCTCCTCCGGCGCTTCAGCCAGGGTGACGACCTCCCAGAGGCCACCGTCATGAAGCTCGCCTCTGAGTCCGAAGACTCCGACCCGCAGGGCTGTTGGACGGGTGACTTGAAGAACTTGGACCTTGGGACAAGTTCCTCGTCACTGGACAGCCCTTTAAAGTCCATCTCGGGACATCTCACCTCCCCTTTTTGCAGCATCTCTGCAACGCTCATTCCGCCGGTCTCCATTGACGGCGCTTGCTGGTCCGCGCATGCGTCCATCTCCGAAGACCTGGAGTCAACCACAGACTCCACGTCCAGCGTCTCAATATTTGAGACAGCAACTCCCATAACTGCCGTCACCTTATTCCCACCCATAGGGACTTCAGGGATGACAGCACGGGGTTCCATCTTTAAAAATCGCCCTGTCGGGCCTCTCGGCTGGTTTTTCGCCCTGTCTTTTCGACTAGGGCCACCTGCACTTAAACTCGGCGCCATTGACGCCTCCGCCGCCTCAGCAGCTTCTCCTTCTTTGTGGCATTCCAGGCGGCCACCCTCCTTTTGGGGTTTAGTTGAAAGATCCATATAAATCCCACGAGTACCGGGGTACTAACGTACGACCTGAACAGAGCCCTCGTGTGTCCAGGAAGGGTAAGGTGGACCTTACCAAGGCACATCGCCTAGAGGCAGTAACGACTGACTTTCCCGGTCAGCCATCCTCCGTAGAGAATGGAGTTCACGCTGCCTCTCCGCTTGTCCTTCGGGATTATTTTATAGAGGTTTACTCCTCGCGGCCCGGACAATTAAGCCAAGGCCCTCGGTCCCAACTCTCGTTACGAGACATGACCGCAACGATTATCGGGGTTC
Organism: Plemyria rubiginata; assembly: GCA_963576535.1. Classification (NCBI taxonomy): domain Eukaryota; kingdom Metazoa; phylum Arthropoda; class Insecta; order Lepidoptera; family Geometridae; genus Plemyria; species Plemyria rubiginata. Next base: position 47,653 of record OY754929.1, read on the forward strand.
CGATCTGTGACGCTGGCATGGAAGATAAAATCTCCCAATGCCTGCCCGGTGGCAGTGTAAGTGCACGCCGGGCACGTCCCACGCTTCATCCACTGTGCTCTATGCTACCATAGAGACACGTGGAGAAGCCGCCGCGCTGCACTTTGTCCTCCCCCCAAGCCTTTCCGTATGGGTGACCCTGCGGTATAGCCTTGAGGATCATTGGAACGTGCGCGCCGTTTGTCGGGTTATTAGCCACCATGAAAGAAATTCCATGGTGTTTCCAGGGCGCACCACGTGGAGGTTACCCGACCTAGCACCCCAACCTAACCTAACCTAACCTAACCTAACCTAACCTAACCTAACCTTTTTTTTTTTTTTTTTTTTTTTTTTTTTTTTTTTCGTGGGGGAAATGCATTTACGCATACCCGCCGCTGGGGGAGCGGACGGGTTATGTCGGGCTCGACGTCACATTAACTGTGACGCCACTACCGACTAAAACCCCCACGGTGTTCCATCGACCTCGGACTGCAAACGGGGCCCGGGACCAGTTTAATATACTCCGGTCCCCGTTCTGCCGACGTCCGCCCTCTCTAGGTAGGGCAGACACAACTCGGGAGAGGGACGAACCCTCCCCCTATACGGCTTAAGTGCGACGTGCCGGAACACACGGCACGTCGTCTGTCATTGGAGGCCTTTCTCACGCTGAGTGAGGAGCGACAGGTGCCCCCGCATCCATCGCTCCAGGGCCTCCGAGCGGCGATGGAGTGCGGGCCCGATGGGCTCGCCTCCGTGGCCGCGCTCTCCGGAGCGGGAGAGAGAGGGGATCAATCTCTCTCTCGCGCTCTTCGGCCTCCCTCTGCGACATCACGACCTCGCAGAAGGAGACCATTGCTTCCCAGGAGCGTTCGTCGTCGACCATCCGAGCAAGGATGGTCGGTAACGAGAAGTCCGCCCCAATGACCGCAGCCAACTCGAGCCGCGGCTGTGCCGCTCCCGGGCACGCCTCCAGTACGTGCTGCGCGGTTTCCTCCGCGCAGCCGCACTGATGGCACTGTGGGGTCGCCTCCCTCCGAGCCACGTTACAGAGATACCTCCCGAGGCATCCATGCCCCGAGAGGATCTGTGTTAGGCGGAAGGTCAGCGCCCCGTGCCGCCGGTGTATCCATTGCCCTAGTACGGGCCGGACCGCCTCAAGAAATCGGCTAGCCCCGGAACCTCTTCGCAGGTCCAAGGCTAGCCGCCTACTCCAGGACTCCAGGGCAACTTCCCTGGCGTCCGCCCTCCACTGGTCGACCTCTCGCGGAGCAGGCCGAAGGTCCTCCACTCGTGCTTGTGCTCTGCATCAAAATACCGAGGACAGCACGTCGGCCTCTAAGTCCCACGGGAGGGACCCAGCGAGGACGCAGGCCACCTCGTGGGAGAGCGTGCGGTAGCCCCTGCACACTCTTACCGCCATGACCCTTTGGGCTCTGTGCAACAGGGCGGTCTCCCTAGCGTTGAGGGATCCCGCCCAGACAGGAGCTCCATAGAGAGCCATTGAGCGTACCACCGCCATATAGAGGCGGCGGCAGCTCCCTCCTGCTCCTCCGAGGTTTGGGAGGAGGCGACTCAACGCAGCCGCTGTCCCCACGAGTCTTGGGGTCAGCCGTTCGAGGTGCGGCCCAAACCGCCACCTGCTGTCAAGTACGACGCCGAGATATTTCAGCGTCGACCCGACTGCAATGGTGGTTCCCCCCACAACAATGTTTGATCCGGCAGGTGGCGCCCGCCGAGGGCCATGAAAACAGATGGCCTCGGATTTATGGAGCGCCACATCCAGACCCAGCCGCCGGATCCTGGCCACCACCGCCGCAACGCCGGCAGTAGCCAAGACGGACGCTTCTCTAAACGTCCGTCCCCGGGCGGTAACCAAGGTGTCGTCGGCGTAACAAACGACGTCGACGCCAACCAGGTTAGCCCCCCTTAACACCCAATCATACCCGACGTTCCACAAGAGGGGGCCTAGAACGGACCCCTGTGGAACGCCGCGCGTCATGGGGCTACGGCCTTCCCCCTCCTTCGTCGGGTAGACTACCTCTCTATCAGAGAGGTAGTCCCGTATGAGGCGCTGAAGGTACTGGGGTACCCTGTGGTACCCTAGCGCCACCAAGATGGTGCTCCATGGCAGGCTGTTAAAGGCGTTGGCGATGTCTAACGACACCGCCAACAATACCCCGCCTCCGGAGCACGCGTTCTCGGAGAGATCGCGAACGTGGGATATTGCATCCACTGTCGAGCGACCTCTCCGGAAACCAAACTGGGTTTCAGCCAGATCTGGGCCAACCACCTCGAGATGCCTGACAAGGCGGGCTGCGACGATACGCTCTAAGAGCTTGCCAGCCTCGTCAAGCAGCACTATGGGGCGGTACCCCGACGGCTCGTCCGCTGGGCGCCCCACTTTCCGCAGGAGGACAAGCCGTCCTCCCTTCCACCTCACAGGGAACCTCCCCTCTCGCATGCAGCGGCTGAAGAGGGACCTCATGCGGGGTTCCAACGCATCCTGGGCGAGGGCCCACGCACGGCCGGGAATGCCATCAGGTCCCGGAGCCGTGTTTTTGGCCTTCATCCTGAGGACGGCTACGCCTAGCTCTCCCTGGGAGGTTTCAGGCACGTCCTCTTCCGCCTCTTCACGTGCCGCCATCAGAGGCGCCACCATGGGGGGAGGGACGAACTCAGTCCCCGGACTACCGGGGAACAGCCCCTCAACCACCCGTCGGAGAACCGGCAGCTGCAGGGTGGTGGTAGTGGGGGGAGCCCAGGGCTGAAGCTTCTGCCTCGCCCACTTGTATGGCCGCCCCCACGGGTCCCGCTCCAGCGTCTCGAGCAACTGCTGCCAGGCGTCCGCCTTGGCGTTGCCTATAGCAACGCGGAGGGCCTTCGATGCCTCTCTGTAGGCCGCATAAAGGGCGTCCATCTCGGCCGTCACCTGGCGCCTCCTCCTCCGGTAGTGCTGATAGCAGCGGCGCTTCTCCACACACTGGCGGCGGAGCCCAGCAATCTCCTCGGACCACCAGTAGACCTGGCGGTTGGGCCGTTGTGCTCTCGCACGCGGCATGGCAGCATCGCAGACTTGCGTCATAGCTTCGCAAAGAGCTCTGGCCTCCTCGTCCAGGTCTACTGGCTCCGAGGGAGAGGCGTTCCACGCCTGGACAATGGCTGCCTCTTGCAGCAGCCCTACGTCCAGCCTGCGGAGGGCCCACCGTGGACCATCTGTGGGTGGCACTCGTGCTAGCGGGTCCACCACAGACGAGGAGACGCTGAACCGAATATAGCGATGATCGGACAGCGTCTCCTCGTTCACTAGCACCTCCCAATCGCGAACACGTACTGCAAGCTCGGGGGTGGCGAAGGTAACGTCGATCACCGACCCACCCAATCGCCGCACGCACGTGTTCGTGGACCCCTGGTTGAGGACACACAATCCTGTCTCCACCAGCCACTCATCAACAGCCTCCCCTCTTGCATTCGTTCCCAGAGACCCCCACGCCGTTGACTTGGCGTTGAGGTCCCCGAGGACGATGACAGGTCGGGGTCGGCTTTGGCCGACCAGGGTCGCTAACTCACCGAGGAGAACCTCAAACTCGGCGAGGACCCTGTTGGGGGAGAAGTAAACCCCCACGACTACCATCTCGTCAATCCGCGCAGCCACAAACCCTCTTCCCCTTACCACTGTCTCGAGGGGCGGGGACCGGGCCGGCGACTGCGTGGTAATTGCCACCAAGCTGTCAAGATCCCCCACCCAGTCATTTCTGGGCGGGATCCGATACGGCTCGGCAACCACCGCTACTTGTATTGACCGCTCTGCCAGACTCTGGAGAAAAACATCCTGAGCTCTGGCAGAGCGGTTGATATTCGCCTGGAGGAAAGTTAGGGCCATACTAACTTTCCTCCATGTGTGCCGCCTGCTCCGTTTCGGGGCGATCCGGCTGCGACTTGGCCTTGGCCTCAGTCGCAGCTTTTTTCCTCCTCGCCCCTGACTTGGACGGGGGCTTGGCACAAGCCTTGCCCCCGGAGAGGTGATCTGCCGATTTTCCCGCTGCTGCACAGAGAGTGCAGTGCGGGGCGGCGGAGCATTCGCTGGCCTTGTGGGCCTTCTTACCGCAGCGATAGCATTCATCGCTGCGGTCTTCCTCGGACTTGCATTGGACCTTAACGTGGCCCAATGCAAGGCACTTGTAGCAGCGGAGGGGTCTGGCTTCCAACCTTTCGACCCGCGCTGATACCCAGCCCACCAAGACCCTGTCACCAACCTTTTTGGCAACCGTCATAGGGCACCGAACAACGGTGGTGCCCATACCAGCCGCGCCCGTCCTTAGGACGCCGACCTTCACCTCCGCTGGACTGCATCCTCCGGCCTTGGCCAAACTTTCCACTAATTCCTCGGGGGAGACCGAGTCGTCAAGGCCGCTCACGCGTAAATCCGTGGTGACAGTTGGCCTTGACACCCGTATGTCCGTCTCCTCCTGGAAAACCTCGCGGAGCTTGGCCGCTAAGGAATCCGCCTTCTCGGCTTTTTCGGCGCCAGAAACCTCGAGGATACGGCCCCCGGTCACCGCCGTCCTCATTTTTAAAGGTGGCACTCCGAGGGCCCCCAAGTCAATGCGGCCTTTGGCCTCCGCCAGCACCTTTGAATAGGTGATGCCCTTTGCCTCCGCCTCTGGCAGCAACGTGATAACCACGGCTGCTGTGCGACGTGGGCGGAGTTTGGGCTTCTTCTTCTTCCCGGCTCCTTGCTTTGCGGCTCTAGGCCGCGCATTTGGAGGCGGCTTCGCGGCTTGAGGCCTCTCGGGCGAGGCCATCCGCTCCTGCGCCGGTCGTGCTTGACGCTCCTTTCGCCTTGCTCCCCGCCTCACGACTTCAGTCCAGGGTTGAGGTGGAGCTGGTAGCGTGGGAGCTGGCGGATCCTCCGAGCGATCATCTCGCGCAGCTTCAGGAGCTGCGGCTTTCTCCTTTTGGGCCCCTTTTCCTTTGCCTTTGCCCTTCCTGGGCTTCGGCTCAGGGGCTGGGACCCGAGGAGCCGGGGTAGGTGCGGGGCGACCCTCCGCAGCACCCTCTTCCCTGCGTTTATCGGCAGCAAGCGGAGGCCTGTTTCGCCTCTCAGGGAGCAGCCGTTCCTCCAGGCCCTCGAAGCGGGCGTTGATCATAGTGCCCACCTGCACCATGACCGTCCGCAACACCTCATCAAGGGCTGGCTCCCGAGATGGGGGGGTGGGGGCTGGAGCAGGAGGCATCCGAGTGGCTCGCATTTTTGCCATCTCCTCCCGCAGCTCCCGCAGTTCGCTCGCCAGTCTCGCATTTGCCGTTTCCAGGCGGATGACCTCTTCCGGCACTGTGCGAGACCTTATCTCTGCGACGGAAGCCTTTATGCTTTCCGCCGCATCGTTAAGGAGCTTCACAAACGTCCCTTTTAGGTTGCCAGAGGTCTTGGCAACCCTAAGGACAGTCTGCAAAGACTCCTTAACACTCCCCTCCAGATCCGACGTATTTAGACCCTCAACTGGCCTGGCCGCTGATGCGCTCAGGGACTTTCGGTAGGCAGCGGCTGCCGCCCTCCTCTGCCTAGCTTCCTCCTCTTCAGCCTGCCGCCGAAGGTCCTCTTCGGCCATGGCCGCCTTGTAGTGGGCCCTGGCTTTACCAAGGCCGACACAGTGCCCAGTGATGGGCGGACGACCTCGTCCACGCCGGATGAGGGTCACTTTGGACGCCGGCACATCATCGCTCTCAGCGCCCTCATCGTCAGATCTCCTCCGGCGCTTCAGCCAGGGTGACGACCTCCCAGAGGCCACCGTCATGAAGCTCGCCTCTGAGTCCGAAGACTCCGACCCGCAGGGCTGTTGGACGGGTGACTTGAAGAACTTGGACCTTGGGACAAGTTCCTCGTCACTGGACAGCCCTTTAAAGTCCATCTCGGGACATCTCACCTCCCCTTTTTGCAGCATCTCTGCAACGCTCATTCCGCCGGTCTCCATTGACGGCGCTTGCTGGTCCGCGCATGCGTCCATCTCCGAAGACCTGGAGTCAACCACAGACTCCACGTCCAGCGTCTCAATATTTGAGACAGCAACTCCCATAACTGCCGTCACCTTATTCCCACCCATAGGGACTTCAGGGATGACAGCACGGGGTTCCATCTTTAAAAATCGCCCTGTCGGGCCTCTCGGCTGGTTTTTCGCCCTGTCTTTTCGACTAGGGCCACCTGCACTTAAACTCGGCGCCATTGACGCCTCCGCCGCCTCAGCAGCTTCTCCTTCTTTGTGGCATTCCAGGCGGCCACCCTCCTTTTGGGTTTTAGTTGAAAGATCCATATAAATCCCACGAGTACCGGGGTACTAACGTACGACCTGAACAGAGCCCTCGTGTGTCCAGGAAGGGTAAGGTGGACCTTACCAAGGCACATCGCCTAGAGGCAGTAACGACTGACTTTCCCGGTCAGCCATCCTCCGTAGAGAATGGAGTTCACGCTGCCTCTCCGCTTGTCCTTCGGGATTATTTTATAGAGGTTTACTCCTCGCGGCCCGGACAATTAAGCCAAGGCCCTCGGTCCCAACTCTCGTTACGAGACATGACCGCAACGATTATCGGGGTTCCGATCTGTGACGCTGGCATGGAAGATAAAATCTCCCAATGCCTGCCCGGTGGCAGTGTAAGTGCACGCCGGGCACGTCCCACGCTTCATCCACTGTGCTCTATGCTACCATAGAGACACGTGGAGAAGCCGCCGCGCTGCACTTTGTCCTCCCCCCAAGCCTTTCCGTATGGGTGACCCTGCGGTATAGCCTTGAGGATCATTGGAACGTGCGCGCCGTTTGTCGGGTTATTAGCCACCATGAAAGAAATTCCATGGTGTTTCCAGGGCGCACCACGTGGAGGTTACCCGACCTAGCACCCCAACCTAACCTAACCTAACCTAACCTAACCTAACCTAACCTAACCTAACCTAACCTAACCTAACCTAACCTAACCTAACCTAACCTAACCTAACCTAACCTAACCTAACCTAACCTAACCTAACCTAACCTAACCTAACCTAACCTAACCTAACCTAACCTAACCTAACCTAACCTAACCTAACCTAACCTAACCTAACCTAACCTAACCTAACCTAACCTAACCTAACCTAACCTAACCTAACCTAACCTAACCTAACCTAACCTAACCTAACCTAACCTAACCTAACCTAACCTAACCTAACCTAACCTAACCTAACCTAACCTAACCTAACCTAACCTAACCTAACCTAACCTAACCTAACCTAACCTAACCTAACCTAACCTAACCTAACCTAACCTAACCTAACCTAACCTAACCTAACCAGTCTCTAACCAGCCGCGCTCGGAGGCGGCAGGGCAATTTTGCGCTCGCAAGTTCGGCAAGTCTGGCAAGCAAGGCAAGTTGAGCAAAATACCATCTGGCAACTTGCCAAGTTCAGCAAATCCGGCAAGTTGGCAAGTCCAGCAAATCCGGCAATCGGCAAGTCGAGCAAGTTGCCAAGTTCGGCAAATCCGGCAAGTTGCCGGCAAATCCGGCAAGTTGGCAAGTCCAGCAAATCCGGCAATCGGCAAGTCGAGCAAGTTGCCAAGTCCGGCAAATCCGGCAAGTTGGCCAATACCATCTGGCAACCTCAGCAAATCCGGCAACTACTTTTCGCCATGGGTAAATCAAAGTCTCAACGACCCAAGGTTTCCTCGAGGGACCACTCGCCTGCTCAATCGTTGGACTCCGCGCCATCTGAAGTGTCTGACATAGCTAGCCTCGATGAAGATATCAAAGGCGTAGACTCCACCGATAAAATGTTTGACCGTGCTTCCACCTTGATGAGTGAATGTGACCAGTTGCTAGATGAGTCTATGAACATAAAAACTAGCATCAAGCTCGGACTCCGTGAGAAGATCAGTGAGATGCATTCGTTGTTCGGCAAAGTTTGCAACATAAAAGATGAGATCGAAGGGCAGATGGAAAAGAGGGAAAAGTGGCAAAAAAGACAGGTCTACGATCTAAAAGACAAAGTTTTATGTCTCCAAAATGACAGCATCCAAATGTCCTCTGAGTTCCCCGCAGCGGAAATCCTTGCTGAGATCAAGGAATTGCGTAGGGAAATGAAGTCGATGGTTCCAGCATCAGCTCCCGACCTAAAGCCTCTAGAGGAAGGGCTCAGCAGTTTGAGAGTGGCGCTCCAATCAACAAAAGCCCAAATTGATGAAGCTACCCAGCAAAATCTTTCCTACGCCGACGTCACTCGAAGACCAGCCCAGCAGAAGCCGCACCATGCAATAATAGTAGCGTCAGACGACCCGACGGACTCCGGAGCCCAGCTACTGGAGAAAATAAAGGCTGCGGTGGACGCACGTACGACAGGACTCCGGGTGGATACCGTACGTAAAGTGAGGGACCAGAAAATCGTCCTCAGCTGCGGGAGCCAGGATGAAGCTCATAAGCTCCAGTCCTGTCTGCAGGAGCGTGCTCGGGGACTCAAGGTGGAAGTGGCTAAAAGCAAAGATCCTTTAGTTATTATAAAGGGGGTCCTCTCCTATAATACCGACGAAGACGTGCTTAAGTCTCTGAAGACACAAAATCCCCGAATTACTGGAGATATCCCTGACACAGACTACAGGGCGTCGGTTAAATATAGGAGGAGGACACAAAATCCAATAGAGAGTGACATAGTTCTCCAGGTCTCACCAGCCTTGTGGCGCCAACTGACGGCAGAGGGAACCATCCACATTGATTTACAACGGAGGCAGGTTCTAGATCAGAGTCCGCTGCTTCAATGCAGCAAGTGCCTTGGCTTCGGCCATGGGCGCAAGTTCTGCAAGGAAAAAGCGGACTTATGCAGTCACTGCGGTGACCCTCACTTGCGCAGAGATTGCCCGGCGTGGACGGTTGCTGAAAATCCTTCATGCCGAAACTGCAGACTGGCGAAGCTTGGAAGGCACGGCCATAACGCCTTTGACGTTGGGTGCCCGACGCGCATCCGGTGGGACCTCCTCGCAAGGTCTAGCGTGGCCTATATATAACACGTAAAAATGTTGTGTGTCAGTATTCAGTTCAAAATTAGTTTCAAAAATTTGTTAAACATTCAGTTCTCCTAGATTCAAGTGTATCAGTGCAAATTCAGTGTAATAAAAAGTTGCAACTTCAGCAAATCCGGCAAATCCGGCAACTTGGCAAGTTGGCAAGTTGCCGGGTTCGGCAAATCCGGCAAGTTGGCCGGTCACGAAGGCGATAGTACAATTTAGTGTTCGCAAGTTCGCAAGTTCGCAAGTTCGCAAGCCCGGCAAATAGAGCAAATACCATCTGGCAACTTCGGCAAATCCGGCAACTTGGCAAATCCGGCAACCTCAGCAAATATTGCAAATTCAGCAAGTCTGGCAATCGGCAAGTTGCCGACTTGCCAACTTGCCAAAGTAAAAATTTTTGCAAGTTGGCAAGTTGGCAGGTTGGCAAGTTGGCAAGTTGTGCAAATCCGGCAACCTCAGCAAATATTGCAAATTCAGCAAGTCTGGCAATCGGCAAGTTGCCGACTTGCCAACTTGCCAAGGTTTTGCTTTGGCAAGTTGGCAAGTCGGCAAATTGGCAAGTTGGCAAGTTGCGCAAAACCGGCAACTTCGGCAAGCTGTGCAAGTCCGGCCACTTTGGCAAGTTGCCGAGTTCGGCAAATCCGTGAATTCATAGAATATTGTAGGATAGCAAAAATAGTAAACAACAGAAATAAAGATGTTTCAAAAGATTTAGCATAGACCCCAAGAATGTATAAAGGTAGCATTTTTGAATTGATGAAAATATTATAATGTATATTATTAATAAACAGCCTATAGAAATAATTAGAATAAGTTAACCTTAGTAACTCTGTTAAAGTCTAGTATAGACCCCAAGAGGGTACAAATGTAAATTTATTAAAAAGTTGAAAAATTAGCAGTAACTATGTAATTAAGGCAACTTCGGCAAGTGGCAAGTCTGGCAACTTCAGCAAATCCAACAGATTCAGCAAGTTAAGCAAGTCCGCAAGCAAGGCAACTTCGGCAAATGGCAAGTCTGGCAACTTTAGCAAACCCGCAAGACTCAGCAAGTTGAGCAAGTCAGCAAGTATGGCAACTTTGGCAAGTGGCAAGTCTGGCAACTTCAGCAAATCCAACAGATTCAGCAAGTTAAGCAAGTCCGCAAGCAAGGCAACTTCGGCAAATGGCAAGTCTGGCAACTTTAGCAAACCCGCAAGACTCAGCAAGTTGAGCAAGTCAGCAAGTATGGCAACTTTGGCAAGTGGCAAGTTTGGCAACTTCAGCAAGCAAGTTTAGCAAGTCCGCAAGTAAGGCAACTTCGGCAAGTGGCAAGACTGGCAACTTCAGCAAAATCCAGCAGATTCAGCAAGTTGAGCAAGTCCGCAAGCAAGGCAACTTCGGCAAATGGCAAGTCTGGCAACTTCAGCAAACCCGCAAGACCCAGCAAGTTGAGCAAGTCAGCAATTAGTATAGATAAATTTAGTTAGTATAGATATAATTAGAATAAGTTATATGTAAGCCCCCAGAGGGCAACTAAAAAATGTAAACCCTGTAGATAGAAATAAAGTAAACAAAGTCTTTGATCATGTCAAAGGTACGAGATAATGGATAGGGCAACCCAAAAAAAAAAAAAAAAAAAAAAAAACCTAACCTAACCTAACCTAACCTAACCTAACCTAACCTAACCTAACCTAAAAAGCGTAAATATACCTGAATACAGGCGAATATTTTGACTTTTAGGCAAAAGACCTATAAGTCAAAGTCAAATCTAAAAAGGCTAAATCTAGGCTAGATTTTTTGACAACAAAAAATTGTCAAAATTTGTACAAGTACAATGTCGAAAACCTAGGTCAAAAAGGTCGCTTGTGTCAAAAGTTATCGCGATAACAAGTTATATTTCTCCCTCAAAATCGAGTTTCTTTACCTTAGTAACTGCAATCATTGATTTTTTCAAAATTTTGGCGCTAATTCGTGTATTTTCTGTTGCAGATGCGTGCAGTGACGCCGGGCAAGGATGGATCAGCCACTGGTGTGCAGAAAAGCAGCGAGTTGTTGAAGAAAATTTTGAAAATAGCCTAAAAAAAAAAAAAAAAAAAAAAAAAAAAAAAAAAAAAAAAAAAAAAAAAAAAAAAAAAAAAAAAAAAAACCCTACAAAATGGGCTAATTTTTAAGGAAAATCGCAGTTTTTCTGATATTTTCCAAGACTAATGGACACGTTAGCTAGCTCTAAAGATAGGGCGTCGCAGGCCGCTTCTAATGATGTATCACGCGGCTATGTCCACTCAAGGGTGTAGTCAGGAAAAATACCTTCAGATTTTTGCCTTAGACAAATTACTCGTTTTCGCGAACAAACAGCCAATATTTTGGATTTCCGTTAGCGAAAACGAAAGTTTGCGATGGACGGGCCTCCGAAACGATTAACCACGACAATCCCAACAAGCAGAATCTAAGAATTTGGAAGAAATATTAATTTAAAGCCTAATTAGATGTAAAAAATTCAAAGTTTAAACAAAAATGAAAAACTGTCGAAAAGTCAAAAATTTAGTATCGACCGTGCCTCTTAAAATGTTATTATCGTACAATAGTCGTCGAGACGCTTAATTTGATGTATCGCAAGCGATAGTAGGTCGAATTTTGATTTTCAAAATTTGTTGCTAGTATGGAGTTTTGCAGGGCTTAGGTGGTTTTCTGAAGGCAAGAAATACAAGGCGCGCGGCCGTTTCTTCGATTTTTTCAAAATTTTGGCGCTAATTCGTGTATTTTCTGTTGCAGATGCGTGCAGTGACGCCGGGCAAGGATGGATCAGCCACTGGTGTGCAGAAAAGCAGCGAGTTGTTGAAGAAAATTTTGAAAATAGCCTAAAAAACCCTACAAAATGGGCTAATTTTTAAGGAAAATCGCAGTTTTTCTGATATTTTCCAAGACTAATGGACACGTTAGCTAGCTCTAAAGATAGGGCGTCGCAGGCCGCTTCTAATGATGTATCACGCGGCTATGTCCACTCAAGGGTGTAGTCAGGAAAAATACCTTCAGATTTTTGCCTTAGACAAATTACTCGTTTTCGCGAACAAACAGCCAATATTTTGGATTTCCGTTAGCGAAAACGAAAGTTTGCGATGGACGGGCCTCCGAAACGATTAACCACGACAATCCCAACAAGCAGAATCTAAGAATTTGGAAGAAATATTAATTTAAAGCCTAATTAGATGTAAAAAATTCAAAGTTTAAACAAAAATGAAAAACTGTCGAAAAGTCAAAAATTTAGTATCGACCGTGCCTCTTAAAATGTTATTATCGTACAATAGTCGTCGAGACGCTTAATTTGATGTATCGCAAGCGATAGTAGGTCGAATTTTGATTTTCAAAATTTGTTGCTAGTATGGAGTTTTGCAGGGCTTAGGTGGTTTTCTGAAGGCAAGAAATACAAGGCGCGCGGCCGTTTCTTCGATTTTTTCAAAATTTTGGCGCTAATTCGTGTATTTTCTGTTGCAGATGCGTGCAGTGACGCCGGGCAAGGATGGATCAGCCACTGGTGTGCAGAAAAGCAGCGAGTTGTTGAAGAAAATTTTGAAAATAGCCTAAAAAACCCTACAAAATGGGCTAATTTTTAAGGAAAATCGCAGTTTTTCTGATATTTTCCAAGACTAATGGACACGTTAGCTAGCTCTAAAGATAGGGCGTCGCAGGCCGCTTCTAATGATGTATCACGCGGCTATGTCCACTCAAGGGTGTAGTCAGGAAAAATACCTTCAGATTTTTGCCTTAGACAAATTACTCGTTTTCGCGAACAAACAGCCAATATTTTGGATTTCCGTTAGCGAAAACGAAAGTTTGCGATGGACGGGCCTCCGAAACGATTAACCACGACAATCCCAACAAGCAGAATCTAAGAATTTGGAAGAAATATTAATTTAAAGCCTAATTAGATGTAAAAAATTCAAAGTTTAAACAAAAATGAAAAACTGTCGAAAAGTCAAAAATTTAGTATCGACCGTGCCTCTTAAAATGTTATTATCGTACAATAGTCGTCGAGACGCTTAATTTGATGTATCGCAAGCGATAGTAGGTCGAATTTTGATTTTCAAAATTTGTTGCTAGTATGGAGTTTTGCAGGGCTTAGGTGGTTTTCTGAAGGCAAGAAATACAAGGCGCGCGGCCGTTTCTTCGATTTTTTCAAAATTTTGGCGCTAATTCGTGTATTTTCTGTTGCAGATGCGTGCAGTGACGCCGGGCAAGGATGGATCAGCCACTGGTGTGCAGAAAAGCAGCGAGTTGTTGAAGAAAATTTTGAAAATAGCCTAAAAAACCCTACAAAATGGGCTAATTTTTAAGGAAAATCGCAGTTTTTCTGATATTTTCCAAGACTAATGGACACGTTAGCTAGCTCTAAAGATAGGGCGTCGCAGGCCGCTTCTAATGATGTATCACGCGGCTATGTCCACTCAAGGGTGTAGTCAGGAAAAATACCTTCAGATTTTTGCCTTAGACAAATTACTCGTTTTCGCGAACAAACAGCCAATATTTTGGATTTCCGTTAGCGAAAACGAAAGTTTGCGATGGACGGGCCTCCGAAACGATTAACCACGACAATCCCAACAAGCAGAATCTAAGAATTTGGAAGAAATATTAATTTAAAGCCTAATTAGATGTAAAAAATTCAAAGTTTAAACAAAAATGAAAAACTGTCGAAAAGTCAAAAATTTAGTATCGACCGTGCCTCTTAAAATGTTATTATCGTACAATAGTCGTCGAGACGCTTAATTTGATGTATCGCAAGCGATAGTAGGTCGAATTTTGATTTTCAAAATTTGTTGCTAGTATGGAGTTTTGCAGGGCTTAGGTGGTTTTCTGAAGGCAAGAAATACAAGGCGCGCGGCCGTTTCTTCGATTTTTTCAAAATTTTGGCGCTAATTCGTGTATTTTCTGTTGCAGATGCGTGCAGTGACGCCGGGCAAGGATGGATCAGCCACTGGTGTGCAGAAAAGCAGCGAGTTGTTGAAGAAAATTTTGAAAATAGCCTAAAAAACCCTACAAAATGGGCTAATTTTTAAGGAAAATCGCAGTTTTTCTGATATTTTCCAAGACTAATGGACACGTTAGCTAGCTCTAAAGATAGGGCGTCGCAGGCCGCTTCTAATGATGTATCACGCGGCTATGTCCACTCAAGGGTGTAGTCAGGAAAAATACCTTCAGATTTTTGCCTTAGACAAATTACTCGTTTTCGCGAACAAACAGCCAATATTTTGGATTTCCGTTAGCGAAAACGAAAGTTTGCGATGGACGGGCCTCCGAAACGATTAACCACGACAATCCCAACAAGCAGAATCTAAGAATTTGGAAGAAATATTAATTTAAAGCCTAATTAGATGTAAAAAATTCAAAGTTTAAACAAAAATGAAAAACTGTCGAAAAGTCAAAAATTTAGTATCGACCGTGCCTCTTAAAATGTTATTATCGTACAATAGTCGTCGAGACGCTTAATTTGATGTATCGCAAGCGATAGTAGGTCGAATTTTGATTTTCAAAATTTGTTGCTAGTATGGAGTTTTGCAGGGCTTAGGTGGTTTTCTGAAGGCAAGAAATACAAGGCGCGCGGCCGTTTCTTCGATTTTTTCAAAATTTTGGCGCTAATTCGTGTATTTTCTGTTGCAGATGCGTGCAGTGACGCCGGGCAAGGATGGATCAGCCACTGGTGTGCAGAAAAGCAGCGAGTTGTTGAAGAAAATTTTGAAAATAGCCTAAAAAACCCTACAAAATGGGCTAATTTTTAAGGAAAATCGCAGTTTTTCTGATATTTTCCAAGACTAATGGACACGTTAGCTAGCTCTAAAGATAGGGCGTCGCAGGCCGCTTCTAATGATGTATCACGCGGCTATGTCCACTCAAGGGTGTAGTCAGGAAAAATACCTTCAGATTTTTGCCTTAGACAAATTACTCGTTTTCGCGAACAAACAGCCAATATTTTGGATTTCCGTTAGCGAAAACGAAAGTTTGCGATGGACGGGCCTCCGAAACGATTAACCACGACAATCCCAACAAGCAGAATCTAAGAATTTGGAAGAAATATTAATTTAAAGCCTAATTAGATGTAAAAAATTCAAAGTTTAAACAAAAATGAAAAACTGTCGAAAAGTCAAAAATTTAGTATCGACCGTGCCTCTTAAAATGTTATTATCGTACAATAGTCGTCGAGACGCTTAATTTGATGTATCGCAAGCGATAGTAGGTCGAATTTTGATTTTCAAAATTTGTTGCTAGTATGGAGTTTTGCAGGGCTTAGGTGGTTTTCTGAAGGCAAGAAATACAAGGCGCGCGGCCGTTTCTTCGATTTTTTCAAAATTTTGGCGCTAATTCGTGTATTTTCTGTTGCAGATGCGTGCAGTGACGCCGGGCAAGGATGGATCAGCCACTGGTGTGCAGAAAAGCAGCGAGTTGTTGAAGAAAATTTTGAAAATAGCCTAAAAAACCCTACAAAATGGGCTAATTTTTAAGGAAAATCGCAGTTTTTCTGATATTTTCCAAGACTAATGGACACGTTAGCTAGCTCTAAAGATAGGGCGTCGCAGGCCGCTTCTAATGATGTATCACGCGGCTATGTCCACTCAAGGGTGTAGTCAGGAAAAATACCTTCAGATTTTTGCCTTAGACAAATTACTCGTTTTCGCGAACAAACAGCCAATATTTTGGATTTCCGTTAGCGAAAACGAAAGTTTGCGATGGACGGGCCTCCGAAACGATTAACCACGACAATCCCAACAAGCAGAATCTAAGAATTTGGAAGAAATATTAATTTAAAGCCTAATTAGATGTAAAAAATTCAAAGTTTAAACAAAAATGAAAAACTGTCGAAAAGTCAAAAATTTAGTATCGACCGTGCCTCTTAAAATGTTATTATCGTACAATAGTCGTCGAGACGCTTAATTTGATGTATCGCAAGCGATAGTAGGTCGAATTTTGATTTTCAAAATTTGTTGCTAGTATGGAGTTTTGCAGGGCTTAGGTGGTTTTCTGAAGGCAAGAAATACAAGGCGCGCGGCCGTTTCTTCGATTTTTTCAAAATTTTGGCGCTAATTCGTGTATTTTCTGTTGCAGATGCGTGCAGTGACGCCGGGCAAGGATGGATCAGCCACTGGTGTGCAGAAAAGCAGCGAGTTGTTGAAGAAAATTTTGAAAATAACCCTACAAAATGGGCTAATTTTTAAGGAAAATCGCAGTTTTTCTAATATTTTCCGAGACAAATGGACAAATTAGCTAGCTCTAAAAATAGGGCGTCGCAGGCCGCTTCTAATGATGTATCACGCGGCTATGTCCACTCAAGGGTGTAGTCAGGAAAAATACATTCAGATTTTTGCCTTAGACAAATTACTCGTTTTCGCGAACGAACAAACAGCCAATATTTTGGTTTTCCGTTAGCGAAAACGAAAGTTTGCGATGGACGGGCCTCCGAAATGATTAACCACGACAATCCCAACAAACAGAATCTAAGAATTTGGAAGAAATAATCATTTAAAGCCTACTTAGATGTAAAAAATTCAAAGTTTTAACAAAAAATGAAAAACTGTCGAAAACTACTACTACTACTACTACTACTACTACTACTAATACTACTACTAATACTTACCACTTCTTGAAAAGCTTCAAAGAATGATGATTTTCCTGCTTTACTCACTCCAAAATTCTTTTATACGCTGACGACATGAAAATTCTATTTCCTGTAAATTCACCTAATGATGCTCAGTGTCTTCAGGACGATCTTAATAGGTTCCAAAACTATTGCAGACTCAACAAATTAGACCTAAATGTATCTAAGTGTTACGTATGCTCTTTTACACGTAAAGCAACTAAACACATTTTATGACTCACCTTTAACTAGAGTAGACAAAATTAAAGATTTAGGTGTAACATTTGATTCTAAGCTATTATTTGACGAACATGTCAACAATATAGTTAAGAAGGCATCCCGTGCACTTGGTTTCGTTTTTAGAATGTGATC
The DNA here is from genome assembly GCA_963576535.1 of Plemyria rubiginata. Classification (NCBI taxonomy): domain Eukaryota; kingdom Metazoa; phylum Arthropoda; class Insecta; order Lepidoptera; family Geometridae; genus Plemyria; species Plemyria rubiginata. The sequence continues at coordinate 64,663 of OY754929.1, forward strand.
GGAATTCGCAAGTATCAAAACATTTAAAATTCTATACTGTGCATACGTACGCAGTCACCTGGAGTATGCCTCGCAGGTATGGAATCCCTACAATATCGAGCTAAAATCTTCTTACCCGACTATTTTACAAGATGTCGTAAATTTCATTTTGTTCCCCTTTCCAAACGTAGGGAAATAAGCGATCTAGCTTTTCTATTAAAAATCGCTAATGGTTACGTCGATTGCCCTGAACTTCTCGAATATTTGGGATTGCGCACTAACACGGCTGCATTGAGGAAACCAACCAAACGTTCTCTATGTTCCTCTAGTTAGGACAAATTATAGACAAAATGCATTTTTAATCAGAGCAAGCAGCTCGTTTAACTCTTTGGCAAAAGCAAACTTAGACGTAGACCTATTTAACACAAGTACAAGCAAGCTTAGACGCTCGCTCCTCCAGTACGGTGCAGAACTATGGGAGCGCGCTGCCGACCGGGAGCGCGTCTTCTGCATGCAGAAGCGTGCTGTGAGGGCGATCGTGGGGACGGCGCAGGACACGTCGGCGCGGCCGTACTTCATCTCCCTGCGAATACTTACGCTGCCTTCAGTCATCATACTCCAGACTGCACTTCACGTAAGGCAAAACCTGGCTGAGTACAAGACGCGTGGAGAGGATCATGCCTATAACACGCGCGGTGCTGGCAAGCTCTCTGCAGTGACCCACAGACTTGCCAAGTCTGACAGGCTCACGCATATAATGGGGCCCAAGCTATACAATCACCTGCCTGATAAAATCATTGACACACCTAGTCTGTCCTCCTTTAAAATTAAATTCAAAACTTGGCTGGTCGAGAAGGCATTCTACAGCGTCGAGGATTTCCTAGGCACCTAATCTTTTACCTGCGACTGATCTATTTTTAATTTTTAAATCTATTTTTAATTTTTAAATGTAATACGAATTTATTTATAGTTTCATTAGAATTTGTGCAATTATTATTTTTTATTATTTGCAATCTATTATGTATTCTCATAAATTTTATTTTTATTTTATCGATTGAAACACTGACTTGTAATTACTGTTACCAATAAATTGATTATTCTGATTATTATTTTGCTTTGCGACTACTTCTTTCAAGCATGAACTTTATCTTTCTAAATTATGTATAATCCGTCGTCTATTATTACTGTTATACCTACTTTTTATATATCGGGGAAACATGTAATTGGCCGTCAGCATATGTGTAGCAACCTTGCATGCTGCATGTATTTATTATAAACAACCTAATGTATACCCGCCTAGCTGTAAGTTTTCCCATAATTGTTAAAATAAAAATAAAATAAAATAATATTATTTATTTTTTCAGGATCGCGATCCATATTTACAGTACAGTTACTTGCTCCTCCTCTCTCCTCGCTACAAATCAAACACAGGAGTAATTGAACGATTTATTACGAAGGCGCAAACTTAGTTTGCAAACGCTTATGTGCTAAGTATTGTAATTCATAACAATTAAAGCATTACCTTCTTATGAAAATAGGTAGCAAAAATTATTTCTAAAGTTGTATGTATAGATACCTACCTTTTCCTACTTTTTTTGGAACGGAAAGGAAAGGTAGGCAGAAAGTTAATAGGTAGGTACCTGGTATGCAGTATGGCACTTATTAAAATGGTCTCATAACGGTACAAACAATAGTACTTAAATATTAATAACAATCACAGAAGTTTAGTTCTGTGATAACAACATTTACTTAGATGAACTGCAGTTGAGCGGCCGGCGTGTTACCGCCGACAGTACGCCTGCAGGCGTACTAGGCGGCGGACGCCGGCAGGCGGTCGACGTCGGCGCGCTCGAGGCGCGGGTAGGAGGGCCGCGACAGCACGCCTGCAGGCGTACGTAGCCGGCGGGCGCGCGGCTAGGCGGCGGACGCCGGCAGGCGGTCGACGTCGGCGCGCTCGAGGCGCGGGTAGGAGGGCCGCGACAGCACGCCTGCAGGCGTACGTAGCCGGCGGGCGCGCGGCTAGGCGGCGGACGCCGGCAGGCGGTCGACGTCGGCGCGCTCGAGGCGCGGGTAGGAGGGCCGCGACAGCACGCCGCAGGTGTTGGCGCGCGCCTGCAGGCGTACGTAGCCGGCGTCGCCCCACGCCGCCGACCACGAGTTCTTCACGATGATGTGCTCCTCGCCGCCGCGCTGCACGCCCCAGCCGACGCCCAGCACGGCGTGCTCCGCCTTGTTCTTGGCGCTGCAACACGAGCGGCCGCACTCTACAGTCTGCCCACTCACGCGTCCTGCGCGCCGCGCGGCCTCACGTCACACGTACCATCGCTCGTCATGGATGACGCCCTTCTTGTAGAATACGAAGCTCTTCGGCGACGCGTCGATGATGATCACGGTCGGCGCGTGTCGCCTGATCGCCACCTGCGACACAGCGAGGGAACAGATCGAGTATATCGATGCTGCGAACGATAGATCCGAGACGAGATGTTAGGTTGGTGGATGCGGTACCTTGAGCGCCTCCACGTTGTTCCGCGTCACGTTGACGTGCGCGCTGATGTGCGTGATGGGCGGCGCGCTCTTGTCCACGCACGTCAGCACCTGCGGACAGACACGCGGTCGGTGGTGGTGCCAAGTGTCGCGGGCGGGGGACGGGGGGCGGGGGGCGGGGGGCGTACCTTCTCCTGGTAGGGCGTGTAGTCGGCGAGCGCCGGCAGGCCGCGCTCCTGCACGTAGCTGTAGGCGGCGCTCGGCCACGTGCCGCCGCAGCCGTGCCCGCCGTACCTGCACACACACACACGCGCGCCGTCACTAGCATGCCGCACGCACACACCGCGCGCCGGCAGTAGGTACAGCAGGTAGGTACGTACGGATGCGCGCAGTCGACGAGGCACTGCTCGCTGAGCGGCACGAGCGCGCGCGTGCGGATGAACAGCGCGCCCTCGACGGCGCCCGCCACCGCGAACGCCCAGCACGAGCTGCACGAGCCCTGGTCTGCAACAGCGAGGAGCGCGCGTCAGCACCGACGCCCCCTGACGACGCGACGTCAGGGGGCGTCGGGCAGGTACTCACTGCGCACGTGCGTGACGGCGCCGCGCGTGCGCCAGTCGAAGGTGCGCGGCAGCCGCGAGCGCGCGGCGAGCAGCGCGTCGCGCGAGTGCGGGAAGCGCTCCGAGGCCGCGCGCGCGCCCGCCGGCGCCTCGCGCACGCCGCGCAGCACGCCCAGCTCCGCGTCCAGCCGGTCGCCGAGGTGGTTCACCTGCGACAAGCGGCGCGCGTTACTCCAGCACTACAGCACGGGTCACCCCCCGCCGCCCCCCCGCGAGATGCGCACCTCCATGCCGAAGGTGGCGCCCTGCCGGTTGCCCGAGTTGACGAAGCGCGAGTGCTGCACCATCAGGTTCTTGCGCACCGCCTCCTCGGCGTCGTCCGCGTAGCGCCGCCCGTGCGCCGCCTTGAACCTGCAGCGCAGTGCGGAGCGGTTACTACTCGTGCGCTGTATGCGCGGCCCGCACTCGGTACCGGCTAGTCGATGACGTCACACGACGCGCGGGCGTCAGGCAGGTACTGACTGTTGATAGGCGGCGTCGTAGCGCGGGTCGCGTCGGCTCAACGTGAACTCACGCAGCGGCTCGAGCCTCTCGCGCGCCGCCGTCTGCTGCACCTCCTCGCACGACTCCACTGCAACACAAGGGGAGGGGGCGCGGTGAGCAGGCGCTCCGTGTGCGAGGGGGAGGGGGCGAGGCGGGGGGGTGCGTACCGAGGTCGAGCACGAAGACGCCGGGCTCGTGGCGCTGGTCGCGCAGGTCGCGGTAGCGGTGCACGTAGCCGTCGCAGTCGGCGCCGAGCGCGGAGCTGTCCACCGACACCGAGTACCTGCAACCAGGCGCCGCGCGTCACTCTCCCTCCCTCCGACCGAGTGAGGGGGGGCGGGGCGGGGAGGGGGGCTCACTTGAGCGGCGTCGTGGTGTAGTTGTCGGCGGCGCGCACCAGCAGCAGCTCGTGTCGGAAGGCGAGCGCCTCCCCAGGCGCGCCGCCCAGCTCCCCCGCGCCCCCCGACACCGTGTGCGCCCAGCGCTCCACGGACCCGAACTCAGACTGCACGTAACCTGAAAACACACCAACACTTAGTCGTCCAGAACTGCACTCTGCACATCCGGCGGACGAATCCCGCCGCGCGAGCGACACTCACCGGTGAAGGTGAAGGGCTGCAGGTCGGGTAGCGCGGGGAGGGTGCGGTCCTCGGAGGCGGGGGCGCGGGGGGCGCTCGTAGCGCACCGACGCGTCTCCGCGTCCCCGCTGGCGCGGTCCACTCGCATCTGTGCAGGACATGATCGTGCAACAACTAGGTAACACACAAAGTGGCGACCGAAGTATCACCGACTGCAAACCCATTATCTACGCCCTCAGTGTGCTGCGGGGTCGCCATACACAAAAAGGGTAATAGCGGAGTAGGTAGGTACCTGCCTGAAATATTATAACTAGTTATCAATGACGTAAGGGGGGCGAGTACCTCCACGTAGCGCACGCGTCCGTCCGGCATGAAGGTGCGGTAGGTGGAGGTGGCGCCGCCGTGCAGGTCCACGCGCGCCGCGCCGCTGCCGGCGTCCCACCTGCGGGGGGCGGAGGCGGCGTTAGCGGGGGCGGGGGGGGAGCGCGCGAGGGCGCGGGGGGAGGGGCCGGCACTCACCACACGGTGTAGGGCTCCGAGTAGCCGGCGCGCGGCACGGTCAGCTCGCCGCGCAGCAGCAGCGAGCGGTCGAAGCGCGGCGGCGCCGGCGCCCCCGCAGGCGCCCCCTGCAGCGCCGCGTACGGGGGCGCCGCGCTGCCCGCCGCCGGCAGCTGGTAGCGGCGCATGCGCACGCGGCGCGCGTCGTCCTCGGTCCGCTCCGGCTCCGGCGCCTCGTGCGCGTCGCGCTCGCCGGGCGCGCTCGCTCCCGCCGCGTAGTCGGGGATGACGGCCGGCGGCAGCTCGGGCCGCGGCGCCACCTGCGCCCGGAACAGCTCCACCAGCTGCTGGGACGACACTGGAACGAACATCCGACCATCCTGCACTGTGAACACGCACAGCCCCGGGGACGCGGTACCTGGACCTGCCTATCGACGATGCATCACATTGTGAGCGGATCCAGTGCGTCGGACGGAGACTAGACTTTGAGCTCACCGATGTAATCTAAATATGGCGCGGAGGGCTCCTCCCCGCGCGGCGAGTAGTCGGGCCCGCGCTGCGACTGCGCGCGCTGGCGCTCCTCCCCCTGCCCCCCCTCCCCGCGGGACGCCTGCGGAGGCCGGAAGGGCTGAGGTCCAGTCTCCTTCTCGCTGTGCCCTTTAAATGGGCGCTCGCGCGTTTCGTCCTGAAGCGACTGCGATTTTGATCCCGATGTGTCGCACTCTGGAATAGGAGCGAATTGAAGCATATCAGTGAGTCGAGTGAACGGAACATCTGGAAGGAATACCATAATATCTCGATGCTCGGGATGGACCACTGGTATCTTAGCAACACGAACATAACATAGAGGCATGAAGTAGGCACTTACGCGAAGAAGTCTGGTGCTGCGCCGGCGCCGGCGCCGGTACGGGCACGGGCAGGATGAGGACCGGCACGGAGACCGCGCCGCGCCCTGCAGACAACAGAACAACCAGGAGGTCAGCGTCGCGCGCGTAGCGGGCGGGTCTAGGACAGGTGCGGGTACTGACCGAGGGGCAGGCTGATAGGAATGGGGCGCGGGAGCCAGTTGTCCTCGCGGCCGGCGCCGTCGTCCGGCGACGCCGCCGCGCTGCGACTGTACTCTGTGGATATTGTTCATTCGTAGGTAAATAAAGTTCCATTTACAATGATGATGTTTATTTTCCGATTTTTTGTGTTTTTCAGACATTACATATTCTGTCAACACAGGCTTCCTGTGATTTAATTAAACAACGAAGAGTAAAAAGAAAATACAAGAAGGATAATTGTTATGGATGTTCTTACCGGACAGGAGCTTCAGCCAGCCGTCGGCGGCGGCGGTGCTGCGGCGCAGGCGCCCCGCCCCCTGCCCCGCCCCCGGCGGCAGCTCGCCGCCCCTCACCACCGACCATGCTGCACATAATGTTACGATACTGTAGGTAGGTATATAGCGTTACAGTACCTAGGTACCTGGGAACACAATTTAAAGTAATAAAAACAAGAGACCTTAGGACCTGCTGTTATCAGCGGAACCTCCACGTAGCTCCACGGGATACATACTTTGAGAGTATGTACCTAAACAAAACTAGCAGTTGATGTTAGGACTTATAAAATTAATTTATTGGTATATCTATTGATCAATGCCTTATTCAAGTGAGTTTAAAAAAAATTGACATTGCAAGCTCCAGCCGAGAGTTCCATCCAATTTCTGATAGCAATGTCATTGCATTACCTACCTGATGGTGAAGTCGCGCGCGTATCGTCTCGCGGGACTTAATTCATTCGTAGGACACGCGATTTGACATACTTTGACCAACATTTACAAACACGTGTAGATAACTTGCAATAACTGAGTTTATTAAGTGAGTTTTTTTTCAAATAGTGGAGGGAGGGACTTAGCAAGTTAGTACTTACCTACCGGTCCGTACCAAATGGTCCTTCGAGCCGGATGATCCTATTTCAAAATCCTACACAAATATCTACGACTGCATTGCATCATGTATCCTACCGACAGTGGATCTAAGGTCGGCAGGTACCGCGTGAGTATCGCGACGATTGTACGACGACCTCCGTGGCGCCGCGGCCGCGGGCGAGTCCGCCTGCGACGCCAGAGCATAGACTATAAGAGGTTGCGGTTTGATTCCCGCCTCGGAACAAATTTATGTACAATCTGCAGAAATTTGTTCCGTTGGTCTGGGTGTTTTTTATGTATAATAAAAAATATCTATCTACCTACTAGTAGCGCCCCGCGGTTTCACCCGCGCAGATTGAAATCCCGGTATTCCCACGTGATAAAAAGTAGCCTAGTACTACTACTACTACTAGTAGTCTGGAATAGCATATTCCAGACTATAATCTATCTCTCTGCCAAGTTTCGTCCAGACCCGTTCAGCCGTTCCGGCGTGAAAAAGTAACAAACATCCATCCATCCACAAACTCGTTTATAATATTAGTAGGATGTAAGTAGGTATATAGATATTAAATATATCAGTTATCTAGTAGGTACCCATAACACGAGCTTTGAATAGCTTACTTTGGGGCTAGATGGTGCTGTGTGGATTGTCCAGCATTATTTATTTATTATTGTTATATTGACGTACTTATTACCATAAGTACCAAAAGTCACTGAATAAATAGGTACCTATGTATGTTCAAATTATACGTTATTATACAGGGTGGCCGGAACAGTGACGTCCCAAAATAAAATTTAGGTCCCTCGTGATTAGGATACCCCACGATACGAGGGACGTAATTTTTTTTGAAATATAAATAAATGTCAGTCATTGCGATGAAGGGGCCCAGCGGGCCCCGAGCCGGCGCCGGCGCGCGCTGTTAGCTGGTAGCTGGTAGTGGTATGGTAGGTAGGTAGGTATGTACCTAATACGAGAGTGTGGGTGGCCGAGGCTACGGACCCACCAAACATGTTTTATTTAAATGATCTTTCCATAATAAAAATATTTCACTGTCATCTATTTTTATTGCATAATTTTGTAGGTACATAATACAAGGTGTAAAAAAAGTACGCACGTCACCACCTTCTTTAGACCTTAATAAAATAATACTTATTAGGTACTTCTCAAAATATAAAAACAAAAATTAACAAAACTAAGGTTGTTGATTTTTGGCAGGACCCATTTTGGAACCCTCAAGATCTGTACCTGTAGGTACCTAGAGATGCAACAGATACCTAGTATTTTGTGTCTCTGTGTTTAGGAATGGTATAAATAAATGTTTGTAAAATATTGCAAATGAAATTCCATATACAAATCCATCGGTAGGTACCTGGTCTAGCGTAGATAGAGTGGGTACAGCACAGTACGGGTTACGTACCTACCTAAGACGTGAATCTTCACTTTTACTATCTCTGAAAGCACTTCCGTTGCCTTGTTCAATATTATTAATATTAATTGCAGATTATTGGAGCTTTTTTGGAGCATGAATTAGGATCAAAAAAAGATCCAAAATAGGGTACCTACTTATTATGAGGGAAACCTAATGGTACACGTACATAAGTTTTTACTTAAGTACCGCTCTATCTGAATAAGTACCTATAATATCTTATTTGAAAAGTAAATCTATAAGTGCCTATAACAATGAAATAGATATGTTTACCGGCCAGACTCGCGATCAGAAGTAGCACCGTGTTGCCCATGGTGCTGGCGGCGCTGGCCCGCTGTCGCCCTCACTGCGCACCAGCTCGCGGCGCAGCGCGTGTGTCGTGCAGACGGCGGCTGCTGGCGCAGCAACAACAGCAGTTATAGCGCGCAGGCAGGAGGCTCTCGCTCGCGGTGCTAAGAGGCGCGCGCCGACATGCGACACTAGAGCACGACTGCGCTCCCGCGACCTGAGGAGCTGTGCTCGGCCACCACCGCCGCCGCCGCCGATCAAACGAGCCGTAGTTAGCGACGGCAGCGTCAGTCAGCACAAGCAGTCAAATGAATCGTTGCTTGTTCATTTACAAACAGAGGGTTTTCGATTGTCGACCGATCCTCTTCCGAAGAATCGATTTATGTTAGAGGTATCTACGTACCTACGTAAAATAAATCATTTTGACAGCAGGATAATCTACTGGAAAGGCAAGTCGAACAGCAGACAGCAATTAGCGATGGAACTTTAATTTTAATTTTAGGTTCAATAGTAGGTACCTATCCTATTCTGCTGCAAAAACTTTTTAACAAAAAATTAAACATCTGAAATAACTGAAAAGCAAAAACTAATAAACTTATTTTTAATAGATTTTGTTTTTACAGCTGATGATCCCATCTAACCCTTAGTTGAGTTTGATCCGCGACTTTTTGCCACCCTGTATACGCGTCGACTTGAGAACCTCCTCCGTTTTCTCGTCGGCTAAAAACCCCGACTTCAAAATTCAAATACACTGAAAACATGAAACAGCATGGCTGCCGCATGTCTATGGCCGCAAACAATAAAACAATCATCAAAATAATTGGCGGCAAAACCACAAACATGCAGGCACTGTTAGAATAGCACACTACTTACCTAATTACCTACCTACTGTTCTAATTGTTCTCTTCTTGGTAGTAGCCACCTGCCATTGAGTTAAAATGTGCAAGCTTTTTGTCAGTAATAAGTACATAGGTGTGTGGTAGAATGTCCGTTACCTATGATCTTTGCAAAAGCCTTGAAAACGCTCGATTCAGAAAAAACTTTAAATGGGTACCTACTCGTACCTATTCTGCTTAGTTGACATTTTTTGACCTCTTAGACATACCGAACACGATAGGCTACAACTTACAAGTTGACGTAGAGAGTGTAAAAAGGCCACTCGCGGGATCTGGAGGTGCTGCGCTGCGCCCTCCTAATATCTCTAGGTAGGTATGATTGTACATAGAGGGTGTACAGACATAATGGTTTCGGCTGTCATGTCTGGATAATGAATGGCGTTACAGCTCCCTAGCACTGTCACTGCACTGTCTGCACTGCTGTGCTGCCTGGACTCGGAGACGCTGTGCTGACGCTGACCACAACAAACACAGCGTATATAGTACCTAGAGCTCATTGTGTGCGGCTCGTCCGGGGAAGTAGGTACCTACTACACGCATTTTTCTGCCGCGAAGCAGCAACGCTGTGTTTCGGTTTGAACAATGTGGTCGCCGCCGGTGTAATGACAGGTCCATGAGACACCATCTGTATGCCTCAAGTTGATGGACGCAGGGCAGTGCATCGTAGGGCACGTTCCTATCGTGCGTGACTTGCGAGGCAATGCTTTGTTTATAAATAAAAATAAAAATAAAAATTGTTTAATTCAGACAACTACTACATAGTCCATATAGAAGTGAAACAAAATTATTACAACACCAACAACTATTACAACACAACAAAACATACAACTAAATACTATATTATATTATTATATAGGTATGTATTATAGGTGATGGAGGTGGACCATCTGTGTTCCATCAGCTAGTTGTATAAAAAAAAAAGAGGCATTGTTACAATAGTGTGTACCTAACGAGTTATTTTGAACCCGCGACCAAAACTTTGCGTGGCGTTTACCAAGTTGGCATCTCTAGCCATAAACGTAGCGTAGGTAAGTAGGTACAATTACCTATATCTCATTTCAAATTATGTAGGCAGGCATAGGTACCTCAAAGGCACTTTTTAGACGTTTTCAAGTGATCCGTGTGATTTTATTAAACATATTCAGATATTTTGATTTGTTTGACCTACACCGGTATTTAAAGTTCAAGGATGATACTGATTTTTGGTGACGGCCGACGGGGACGAGTGGCTTACCTACTTATGTTCAAATAAATAATTGCCTTAATTACAACAATAGAGGACTTAATATTCAACGACTTTACTTTGTACTATGCTAAACGTTCGGATTCGCCCACGGGCCACCGCTGCGCTGCCCGCATGCAGTAGGTATGGAAGATGCCTCGTCATGCAATTTCTCCGGCATGTCATGTCATGCAATGCAAGTTACATGATTATGTAGGTATCTAACTAAGTAGGTAATTGGTTTTCTTACGAAATATGAATGATCAACGTTGACCCTTATAAGGTCCACGCAACCGCCGCCGCCGCCGCCGCCGCCAGCGCAGTTTCCCGCCATTACCTACCTATGGACGTATGGCCCGACCAACCACACCTCGAAAACAAAATCACATGAAATACTTTTAACACTCAATTATACCTACTTACCTACACAAACAAAACACTTTCGAAGACACACAACTTGACATTGGTTTTTGACTAAGTATTTGTGTGGTGACTTTTTGAATGGTGTCTGCAAATCGATTCATGGAAATCAAAGAGTACCTACCTAGGTAGGTATACAATAAATGCAAATGACAAGTCTTTTATAGCAGCGGATTTTCACCCCTTTGGGAACCCTCTTACAAACCGTTGCCCGATTAATTTTTCAAATAACTACCTACAACCTTTCGAATTCTGTAACCATTTCCATGTAGATTAACATTGAATCTCCCGCTAATCCAATGATTAACAAATGTCCATTTACCTAACTAAACCGGACTTGCCTAATAACAAAGCACACGCTTCATCTTCATCATCATAAATTATAATGTTGTGTTGTGGTCTATTTTAGTGAAGTTTGCCAAACAAGTTATTGTATAACCTAGCTAGTGCGAGTAGGTAATGGGAGTCGGTACGATACGAATGAAGGCATTCACTGCCTCTGGCTAGATCGCGCCGCGCACAGAACATAATATCCCGCCACGTTCCACGGACGATGCGACACTTGACCACCATCTACCTAGTTTAATTGAAATAAATAAATTTATTCGATCGGTACCTACCTACCTACCTATGTGACGCCCTCAGTGGCGGCGCAGAGGTTGCAGGTTCGATTCCCGCCTCGGAGCAAATTTGTGTACGATCTGCATAAATTTGTTCCGTTGGTCTGGGTTTTTTCTATGTTTAATAAAAAATATCTATCTCAGTATACATTTATGTATTAAATAGGTAGGTATATCAGTCATCTAGTACCCATAACACAAGCTTTGAGTAACTTACTTTGGGGCTAGGTGGTGCTGTGTGGATTGTCCAGCATTATTATGTAAAATATTAAAATAATAGAGCATTGCTTAATTTTTATTCGCAAGGACAATAATGTTTAAGTAGGTACCTACCAATGTTTAATACTGAGTGAGGGTGGTACTTACTGTAGGTTATGTACCTACCTATTCGTCCACATACAAATGAGTGGCATCCGGGTCCGACACTTGCCTGAGAGTGGGAGGGGAGGGGAGGGGAGGATTGTGGCAAAGTTCAGAGGTCAGCGATGACAAGGTCAGGGACAGGAGGACTCATTAGAGCGAACACGACACCGCGCTCCGAGGCTTTGTCATTTCGAGAGGAGTTTTTCCTTATTTGGTAGCTTATGATTGACTCTAACATTTAGAAATAGACGACCATCTAATAATCTTATGTCTATCGAACATTCGTCACGCACAATCCTTCACAGCTCAGTTGGTAGTAAGTAGTAACTGCCTTCTGCGCTGTAGGCTGTGGGTTCGATTCCCGCCGAGAACAAACATTTGCGTGATGAATATAGATGTTTATTCTGTGTCTGGGTGTTACATATATGTAATAAATTATATAAGTATGTATGTACCTACTCGTACCTATTTACAAAAAATATTTTAAGTATTATATCAGCTATCTGGTTCCCATAGTACAAGGTTTGGCTTAGACTGGGGCTCATTAAAAAAAAGCATACGTTACCTACCAGGGAACACGCCGAGCGCGGGCGGGGCGCGGGCGGGGCGGCGGCGCGGCGGTCGCGATGGTGCCGTCATCACATCACAAAACATTCACCTACATGTATGTAAATGTGACCGCAGATCTCTCTCGACTTGACATTTGACCTATCGAGTGGGTACCAATGTACCAATCTAGCTAGGTAGTAACTAGCGACTACAATTTTATTACACCTTGCGTTACATTACTAATGTTTTATTAGGGATCCTTAATTTTTTCCAGTAATAAATAAATAATGCTGGACAATCCACACAGCACTATATAGCCCCAAAGTAAGCTATTCAAAGCTTGTGTTATAAATAAATAAATAAATAATGCTGGACAATCCACACAGCACTATCTAGCCCCAAAGTAAGCTACTAAAGCTTGTGTTATGGGTACTAGATAACTGATATATTTAATACATTATATAATTACATAAATAGATATTTTTATTATACATAGAAAACACCCAGACCAATGAACAAATTTCTGCAGATCGTGCACAAATTTGTTCCGAGGCGGGAATCGAACCCGCAACCTCTGCGTCGCAGGCGGACTCTCGCCCGCTGCGCCACTGAGGTCGTCAAATAAATGGAACATTCGATTTCATGAGAAAGGAATGAAATTACAAAAATAAATTGTTCACACTTGATTGGCTCCCATTTTAATCAGATGATACAGATACCTAACAGTGTACGTACTAATTTTCTACTAATATTATCTTCATCATTTTGTCAATAAAACTAAATGAAATTTATGTATGTAAAACCATTGCTATTGTTTTGGATATGATTAGAAATAAACCGTTGCGCGAGGCGGGCACGGCTCCGCTGCACGACATCGCCGCCAAGGAGGGCGAGACCGCGGTCTGTGTCCCTCTCTGAAGCTCTCATCTAGTATTTTAAAAAATGGAGTAGGTACCTACATAATCTTCTCCATTGTATAGGTACTCTGCTTCAATAAACTTCTATGTCAACAGAATTTATTAAATATAACTCATGCTCCATCCACCAGCCACATCTAAGCTGATGAACAGAACACTCAGTCGGTGAGGGCCTCACTGGCACTCAGTCGGTGAGGGCCTCACTGGCACTCAGTCGGTGAGGGCCTCACTGGCACTCACCAACTGAGTGTTCCCTAAATCCACTAGTTTATACTTTAATGGTTGTAGTAGAATTTTAATAGTTCACATCACAGGTTCATTTTATTTTATTTATCTTATAACTAAAATTTTAAGTATGAGTGATCTGAGTCTGTATAGTTAAATAAATGATTTTCTTCTGATCTTTTCTTTCATACATCACAGCAAAAGTCATAGCATAATCCCGATGCCAGATATGTATGAACTTACGTGATCACTTAGCCGCACGCTTAGTGAGGCACGAGAGTGAATATCTGGCAGCCCCCCCCTCCCTTCTCTACCGGCGCGAGGCGGTGCGCGCGTGCTGGCCGCCGCGGCCGCGCACGTAGCTCTTGTGTGTCTGCTTGTTGGCGTCGTGGCTGTAGCCCCCTCCCCCGCCGCCGCCCCCCGCGCCCCCTCCGCCCGGCGGCGCGGGGGCGGGCGGCGCGGCGCTTGCGGACATCACGCCGGGCGATGGCTGCAGCTCCGACATGTTTATTTGCTCATTGAACAGCATACAGAACTCGTCCACCTGACAATAGTATACTTATGATAGAAAGTCTTATTAACTCTAGAGCTCTTTGTGAATGAGTCCGGGTGAAATAATGCCACTTGATAAGTCTGTGAACTGTGATGCCAGTTGCCCGCCATCATGTTTTAGCACATTTCAAAGACAACTTTGTGTTAAAACTGAATGCCTTTTGACTTAGCTTTAATCCATCGAATATTACATCCAAGGAATTTGAATACAATTACATCTATATTATAGCTGTGGTGTATGGCGTATGACAACAAATAATGACAGTGCACTGCCATTTTAGTAAATAAGTAAAGATGTGGGTACTTGGAGATGATGTTTACAAGAAGATACAAAACTACCCTTCATAGTCAGTCTTGAATACCAGGTAAGTTCATTACATTGGCAACGATGATATCACACATGCAGAAAACAAATACTTGCATCCCAGGAGTAGCACTCGCACAGAAGTGGTATCAAACATTTGGATAATCTACAGTAAAGTGAATAGAATTAAAGTCTGGAGATAAAGATGATCAGTTCAAGAAATCTCTGAGGAATCTCGACTTTTTAGTTAATGTACAAATGAAACGTAAACAAGATTATGAGGTGGATGCGGGTAGGGTAGGGTACCTTCTGGATCTCGCCAGTCTTGCCGGAGTAGAGCGTGAGCGCCGCGCGCCAGGGCGCCGCGTAGCCGCGCAGCAGACGCACGATGTCACCGGGCTGCAGCAGCGCGCCCGCCGCGTCCCACACCGACAGGTTCACCGACGCGGACGCGTCCGCCACGCGCAGCGTCCGCACCTGACGCATCACACACATACACACATGCACACAGGTACGCGCGCCAGGGCGCCGCGTAGCCGCGCAGCAGACGCACGATGTCACCGGGCTGCAGCAGCGCGCCCGCCGCGTCCCACACCGACAGGTTCACCGACGCGGACGCGTCCGCCACGCGCAGCGTCCGCACCTGACGCATCACACACATACACACATGCACACAGGTACGCGCGCCAGGGCGCCGCGTAGCCGCGCAGCAGACGCACGATGTCACCGGGCTGCAGCAGCGCGCCCGCCGCGTCCCACACCGACAGGTTCACCGACGCCGACGCGTCCGCCACGCGCAGCGTCCGCACCTGACGCATCACACACATACACACATGCACACAGGTACGCGCGCCAGGGCGCCGCGTAGCCGCGCAGCAGACGCACGATGTCACCGGGCTGCAGCAGCGCGCCCGCCGCGTCCCACACCGACAGGTTCACCGACGCGGACGCGTCCGCCACGCGCAGCGTCCGCACCTGACGCATCACACACATACACACATGCACACAGGTACGCGCGCCAGGGCGCCGCGTAGCCGCGCAGCAGACGCACGATGTCACCGGGCTGCAGCAGCGCGCCCGCCGCGTCCCACACCGACAGGTTCACCGACGCGGACGCGTCCGCCACGCGCAGCGTCCGCACCTGACGCATCACACACATACACACATGCACACAGGTACGCGCGCCAGGGCGCCGCGTAGCCGCGCAGCAGACGCACGATGTCACCGGGCTGCAGCAGCGCGCCCGCCGCGTCCCACACCGACAGGTTCACCGACGCGGACGCGTCCGCCACGCGCAGCGTCCGCACCTGACGCATCACACACATACACACATGCACACAGGTACGCGCGCCAGGGCGCCGCGTAGCCGCGCAGCAGACGCACGATGTCACCGGGCTGCAGCAGCGCGCCCGCCGCGTCCCACACCGACAGGTTCACCGACGCGGACGCGTCCGCCACGCGCAGCGTCCGCACCTGACGCATCACACACATACACACATGCACACGCGCCAGGGCGCCGCGTAGCCGCGCAGCAGGCGCACGATGTCGCCGGGCTGCAGCGAAGCTTGTCGTATCGTACCTCGCGCGCCTCTTTGGTGAGCGTGGGCGGGCCCACCTCCAGCACTATGAACACCGCGTTGATGTTCTTCATTCCCGCCTTCAGATCTTTGATCGCGGTGAACTCTAGGCGAGACTCCAGATTACTAACACTCATTGTCATGGTTGCGTGCGAATACCCTTTCAGCGAGGCGAGGCGTTGTGATACATTACTAAATAATATAAATTAAATGATCAACATCTGTGATGTGAAATAGAAATGTAAACAAAGAAAGAAGAAAGAAGAAGCGTTCCACAGTATTACCAACAACCAAAAGTTGCGATTCTACCCCCGCGTTCCGAAATACGCTATAATCGATTTGAGCACTCACAAACCCGTACCGAATTAGCGTGAGCGCGATAACGATGACCCATTGTGAGCGCTGTCAAAAATGACAGTTGTGCATCTGTGTTTTGTTGTTATTTGTGATGACGTTACATGTTTTCAGTCGCATTATAGTCGTTATAGGGTATAATATGTTCTGCGATCATAAAATAACAAATCCAGAAAATATCCAAGCAGTCCCACAGTTTGTTTGTTACACAAGGTTTGAGGTTATGATTCCTAGGATGTTTCTGTGAGTGCGTTTACGAGCGTTCCGAATTGTTGACAGCTCTGAGCTGTCATAATCGCAATATCTAATTCGGAACGCCTAGCCTGTGAGGTGATGTGAGCGCCTGTGATCGATTATGCCATTTCGGAATGCGGCCCAAGTATCGTACGTAATTCAGACATCATTCTCGTAGTTTACATTCTCTTTGAATTCAGAGTAAAAAATACAAAGAAAGAATTCATCCGTAAATTATTTTACTTACTGTGAAATAGGTATGTATTACTCAGAATTTACTGAAATATCTAAAACATAGCCGACTTGTTTGCACACCTTGTAAAAATCAGTTATGTAATTTGTACGTATACCATTGTTTTGTTGTGACGTTCCTCAAATTGTATAATTATTTAGGCCATGGGCGGGCACGGCCACGCACCTCCGTACGAGGTCCCGAAGTACACACAGTTCTGTCACAAGGGCATCCCCGAGCTTGAAGAGCTCGAGAAGGCGCTCAGTCAGAAAGGCTTGCGCGATCCATGGATCAGGTAGGCTACCTACCTACTTTGTTGTTGATAGCTATTATGACTAGTGCTTTGCCGAACCGAGGTCTCGTAAGCCCGCTCCAGTCCCTATATTGATGGCAACAGTATTTTGACAGGCTTCTAGCAGCTCCCTACCTAGGGACTTCATATGGTAACCAAGTTTTATTCAATCGGCCTAGGTAATTGTTGGAGAGATTGGGTCCGTCATCAATGTGCTGTAACGTTGGTACCTATACCTTAATCATTCAAGAAAAGAAAAACCAGGTGGATATTGAATGGATAAATACCTAAAATCTTTATTTACGTCACTCATTCAGTTAAATACCTACTAGCCTAACCTAACCACCATGTTATTTGTTTGTTAGAAATGAAGCTTGGCGTTACCACCCCGGTTTTGGCTCCAAATGGCAGAGAGCTAACAAGACCTTCTTCCGAGGTCTGCCTCTGGGCCTCGGCCTGGCTCTCCTGACTGTCGGCCTTGAGAAGGCGTTCGGTGGCGGACCTGGCCATGGCCATGATGATGGACACCATTGAACATGGGATGGAGATGTTGAAATGAATTGTGCTAGGCCAGTGGTAGATTGTTTTTAGTATTAAACTTTTATTATAGATTTTACTTCACACTTTTTCTTAAAGAGAAGTTACAGATCTAAAAAAACATTGTAGTTGTTATGCTACATAGTACGATTATTATTCCGTGGTTTCAGTTTGCTCATGATAGGTTAATTTCAAATAAAACATGTGTTGTATTAAACATACCTAGAAAAAACATTTATTTCTTGCTGATCTAAAATAGAAGTAAGAAGCAGGTAACATCCTATTTAAGACTAATGACTTTGTAGATTTTCACTTATCAAAATGCATTTTTGTATCATGTTTCACATGAGACATAATGAAAACAAACTCAGAAGCAATAACAGTCAGTTCCTTCAGTTACAAAAACACCCACATACATCAAACTTTAATGTGTTGATAATTTTACTCTAAAAAACAGACCATTTACTCTTTTTTGCATAATCAACCCGAAAAATATAATTATTTACTTCCCTAGTGTCCTGCTCACAGGCATTCTACTAGTTGTTTAATAAATGTGTTTGTGAAGCCACGCTGGGGCTCGTTGTCTGCGATGGGATAATGTGTTGTATTGTATTACAAGATAATGCATGTAGTGTATGTGGCATGGCACTCGGCAGCGGAGTCGCAGGCTAGGAGGGTCGCGGCTTCAGCTCGTCGAAGCAGGCGCGCAGGTAGATGCAGGGCTTCTTGTTGGCGGTGTAGTGCTCGAACCCCTGCGGAGCGAGCGACCTCGTTACTGTACTATACTATAGGTACGTGTAGTGCGGACACGGCGGCGGCGGCGGCGGCGGCGGCGAGCGTACCTTGGACCAGTCGTAGCCGGCGGCGTACGCGAAGATCTGTCCGTTGTGGTTGAAGGCGCACTTGGTGAGCGGCTGGTCCAGCGTCTCGGAGCTCTTGAGCTTGGTGCGCGCGTCCTTGTCCCAGAAGGAGTAGGAGCCGTCGGAGCCGACCGTGGCGAGCGTGCCGTGCACCGGGTGGAACGCGATGTCGTTCACCGCGTAGATGTCCTGCGCATGCGATCGTTACGTTACGTTGCGTTACGCTACGTTACGTTGCGTTACGCTACGTTGCGTTGCGTTACGCTACGTTGCGTTGCGTTACGTTAGCAGAGTGCTGAGCTATGGGACCTGGAAGCCGCCGGCGGTGGGCGTGGAGCGGTGACACTTGAAGGTGAAGTTGTCCTTGGGGTTGGCCGGGTTCACATACTGGATGGCGACGCGGCCCTCGACGCTGCCGAGCGCGAAGCCCGTCGGCTGCTTCGTCTTCTTGTCGCGAAACACGGCGATGCAACGGTGTTGGTGCTGCAATACAATACAACAATGCGTATTAGTCACTTTTCAATTCCATTCGTTTGTGTAGTTTTATTTTTTTACAGGCATGTTATACACGAACACTGATCCTACTCTGATCTGTATCAGTCTTTTAGGAATGTCAAAATTTTACACAAGTAACATTTTATAAAAATAGATACTCATAATAAATTAACAATAATAAAGATTACTCCAAACTCCCACAAAACCTGAAGACCAAGGTGTTTTATCAATGCGTCCTGCCCATTCTTGCTTACGGATCCGAGACATGGCCGCTTACAAAAGAAAACATCCAGAAAATACGCGTAGCGCAGAGCAATGGAGCGTGTCATGCTCGGGATCTCTTTACTCGACCACATACCCAACGTGGATATACGACGACGTACAAAAGTCGTAGACCTAGGTATGAGGATCGCACACCTGAAGTGGAGCTGGGCGGGACACTTAGCTAGAAGGGACGATGGGCGATGGACTAAGTCGGTAACGGAGTGGTGGCCAAGGGATGCACGGCGACCGCGAGGCCGACCACCCGCCCGTTGGTCGGAGTGGTCGGACCACAATGGATGCAACTGGCTCAGGACCGGATAGACTGACGTAGTAGAGGGGAGACCTATACCCAGCAGTGGGTGTCAACAGGTTGATTAGATAGACTACAAAGGAAATTAAAAAAACAAAGTATTCCTTCAAAGACCTTAAACAATTTCAACAATAATATTATTGAACAGCAAAAAAAATTATCAATCATAAATCGTTTATTGTTTGTGAATCAAGGTTATACATTTACATTAGATGGTAAATTATGTAACAAAACAAGTTTTCTAGACTCAGAATAATAGTACTACTATTATTCAGAGTGATGGGATTGAAAGTACCTAGTGAACGAAGAGAGAAGGCTGTGTGTGAGGTGAGGGGAGAGAGAGAGAGAGAGTACCTTGAGCGGCGACTCGACGCGCTTGAACTCTGCGGGCTTGCCCTCCAGCGTGTACAGGTTGATGCCGCGGTCCGCCATGCCCACCGCCGCCATCGGGTCCTCGTGTGTGAGGTGAGGGGAGAGAGAGAGAGAGAGTACCTTGAGCGGCGACTCGACGCGCTTGAACTCTGCGGGCTTGCCCTCCAGCGTGTACAGGTTGATGCCGCGGTCCGCCATGCCCACCGCCGCCATCGGGTCCTCGTGTGTGAGGTGAGGGGAGAGAGAGAGAGTACCTTGAGCGGCGACTCGACGCGCTTGAACTCTGCGGGCTTGCCCTCCAGCGTGTACAGGTTGATGCCGCGGTCCGCCATGCCCACCGCCGCCATCGGGTCCTCGTGTGTGAGGTGAGGGGAGAGAGAGAGAGTACCTTGAGCGGCGACTCGACGCGCTTGAACTCTGCGGGCTTGCCCTCCAGCGTGTACAGGTTGATGCCGCGGTCCGCCATGCCCACCGCCGCCATCGGGTCCTCGTGTGTGAGGTGAGGGGAGAGAGAGAGAGAGTACCTTGAGCGGCGACTCGACGCGCTTGAACTCTGCGGGCTTGCCCTCCAGCGTGTACAGGTTGATGCCGCGGTCCGCCATGCCCACCGCCGCCATCGGGTCCTCGTGTGTGAGGTGAGGGGAGAGAGAGAGAGAGTACCTTGAGCGGCGACTCGACGCGCTTGAACTCTGCGGGCTTGCCCTCCAGCGTGTACAGGTTGATGCCGCGGTCCGCCATGCCCACCGCCGCCATCGGGTCCTCGTGTGTGAGGTGAGGGGAGAGAGAGAGAGTACCTTGAGCGGCGACTCGACGCGCTTGAACTCTGCGGGCTTGCCCTCCAGCGTGTACAGGTTGATGCCGCGGTCCGCCATGCCCACCGCCGCCATCGGGTCCTCGTGTGTGAGGTGAGGGGAGAGAGAGAGAGTACCTTGAGCGGCGACTCGACGCGCTTGAACTCTGCGGGCTTGCCCTCCAGCGTGTACAGGTTGATGCCGCGGTCCGCCATGCCCACCGCCGCCATCGGGTCCTCGTGTGTGAGGTGAGGGGAGAGAGAGAGAGAGAGTACCTTGAGCGGCGACTCGACGCGCTTGAACTCTGCGGGCTTGCCCTCCAGCGTGTACAGGTTGATGCCGCGGTCCGCCATGCCCACCGCCGCCATCGGGTCCTCGTGTGTGAGGTGAGGGGAGAGAGAGAGAGAGAGAGTACCTTGAGCGGCGACTCGACGCGCTTGAACTCTGCGGGCTTGCCCTCCAGCGTGTACAGGTTGATGCCGCGGTCCGCCATGCCCACCGCCGCCATCGGGTCCTCGTGTGTGAGGTGAGGGGAGAGAGAGAGAGAGAGTACCTTGAGCGGCGACTCGACGCGCTTGAACTCTGCGGGCTTGCCCTCCAGCGTGTACAGGTTGATGCCGCGGTCCGCCATGCCCACCGCCGCCATCGGGTCCTCGTGTGTGAGGTGAGGGGAGAGAGAGAGAGTACCTTGAGCGGCGACTCGACGCGCTTGAACTCTGCGGGCTTGCCCTCCAGCGTGTACAGGTTGATGCCGCGGTCCGCCATGCCCACCGCCGCCATCGGGTCCTCGTGTGTGAGGTGAGGGGAGAGAGAGAGAGAGAGTACCTTGAGCGGCGACTCGACGCGCTTGAACTCTGCGGGCTTGCCCTCCAGCGTGTACAGGTTGATGCCGCGGTCCGCCATGCCCACCGCCGCCATCGGGTCCTCGTGTGTGAGGTGAGGGGAGAGAGAGAGAGAGAGAGTACCTTGAGCGGCGACTCGACGCGCTTGAACTCTGCGGGCTTGCCCTCCAGCGTGTACAGGTTGATGCCGCGGTCCGCCATGCCCACCGCCGCCATCGGGTCCTCGTGTGTGAGGTGAGGGGAGAGAGAGAGAGAGAGAGTACCTTGAGCGGCGACTCGACGCGCTTGAACTCTGCGGGCTTGCCCTCCAGCGTGTACAGGTTGATGCCGCGGTCCGCCATGCCCACCGCCGCCATCGGGTACTCCTGCGCAGACAAGCGACGCGCGCTCTCATCTCATGCACATACAGTCGTCACGTCACTCTACTATACTAACATAACCTTTAAACTAACTATTCTTGTAACTACTTCCGTAGCTTTAAAAATAATATCATCATCAGTTCAGTTCTTTTGGTTTCTTGCTTATATTTTGTGTTATTTATTTGTATAGGTATTACTCCTGTTCACTGCTACTCTGTATTATTTAATTGAGGAAACTTTGTTGGTTTATGTTTTTCTATATGTTTATTTTTTTACTGATCCATTGTACTGCTTGTTTCCCAAATAAAATAAAATGTCCTCAGACAAACATGATAATGGTAAGTTAGTTTGAGCTCGTTGGCCCATTTGTCTTCTTGTTGAACCATTTTTTTAACTTATCTAAAACATGCAATGTAACGTAATTTTTGCTCTGTGATACCTATTAGCTACGAATTTATAGTAGGTAGGTACCTAAATAAATCCGAATCTCTAATCGAAATCAAACTTTATCCACTCATAACTACGCGCCATGATACTACGCTACGCTGTGAGCTATAAGCTCGAAGCCAATAATTGTGTAAACACATTATAGGTATCCTTCAGCAAATAACCAGATACTTGTTAAGGCTGCACTGGCTAACAATCGCATGTTGCATGCAATACTAGCGAAGTGCACCGGCGCAGTGACTGTCATTTCATTATGTTATTTTCTTACTTCTGTTGAAATTCAGTATTTTACTGTATTTTATTAGAAACTTATCTGAACAGCGAATCATGTATTTAGATTTTAGTCAGGGGCCTTATTCACTATGACCATTTGCACCGCAATCACAGCTAAGACAAGGCAGCCAGTGTCATATGGTCAGGGCAAAGTATCTCCTATGTCATAAAGAATAAAGCCCAACATCAAGTTTTGACATTTCACGGCTTGGGGCAAGGAATCTCCTATTTTCATAGAGAATAATGCCCCAGAATAGATGTGCCTTCACGTACCACATCGGCGCAGTAACATCTCTCCGACAGGCTCATGCTCATGATGGGCACGGGAGTGCGAGTGTCCCAGAACTGAAATCATTTAAAAACAAACATTTATTTCAAAATCGAACCTTCGACCTACGACCTTACGATCGGAAGGCGGGGTCATTCCCAACCACCAACGACAAACAATGGTACCAAAGTCAAAGTCAAAATATGTTTATTCAATAAAATCACAAGGACCATCTTGAACCGTCTTAAAACTAGGTGACTCTAGTGCCAGTTCCACGCGACCAACACCGCAAAAAAACAGGCAACAAACTCGGCTTGGTATCTATCGCTCTTTTATATGATCCTCGTTACAATGTAATAAAATACCTACACTATTGAAGCTATATAATACATTAAGTAATCTAACAGAAAAAGGAAAAGTAAACAGATTCATAAAAGAATACAAGCTTCAAACTAATAATACTAATACATAAGTAAGAAGTGTAGCAAGTCAAACAACAATAAAAAAAAAACTTTTTTTAAATAACATAATAGTAAAGACACTGCAGATATGTTAGCCGTCGATGGGCAGAGCGACCGGGACATCGGGCCACGCACTTTTATCATTAATATAACTATCTATAGTATAGTAAGCTTTCCTTATCAGATAATTCTTAATGTACACTTTAAATTTTTTAATAGGAAGCCCAGTGACACTTTCTGGAAGTTTATTATAGAAGCGTATACTGTTCCCCATGAACGAGCCATTTACCTTTTGTAATCGAAATTTCGGAATGCATAATTTATTTTTATTTCTAGTGTTAACGTTATGTGCGTCACTCTTTTTCTTAAAGCTACCTATGTGTTTATGAGTATACAATAAAATTTCAAAAATATACTGTGAAGTTACTGTGAGAATATTAATTTCCTTAAAACGCTCCCTCAATGAGTCACGTGGTTTCATTTTATAAATGGCACGTATCGCCCGTTTTTAAAGTACAAATATACTTTGTATATCAGCAGCTCTACCCCATAGCAAGATACCATAGGATATTACACTATGGAAGTAACTAAAATATACCAGCCTAGCTGTAGCCTCATCTGTAAGCCATCTTATAGTGTGAACTGCGTATGCAGCCGAACTCAGTCTACCAGCAAGTGATTTTATGTGAGGACCCCACTGCAATTTTGCATCAATAGTAAGTCCAAAAAAAATTGTAGAATTGACAGGGGTAAGTGACTCTCCATTTAATTTGATACTGATTGGTCGCTGAACCACATGGTACTCTTGGTTCTGGCTCCAGTTATATTTAACCTAATAGATGGTGACATCATACGCATATTTATCTCTACAATATGTTACTAACATATTGTAGGTAATTAAGATTACAATGAATCAACTTTTTGTTATTCCTAACAAAGTAAAATAAAATGGTAGCTGTATGTATGTACTAACCTTGAGAGCCTTGTCCCAGCCGGCAGTCATCAGGCAGTTGTAGTTGGAAGCTTTCACCCAATGGCATGACTTGATGGCTAGATCATGTGCTGCTACCTAAAAATCATTTAGTAGATTTAAACTATTTTAAAATAAATTACCACCTACTTAGATTAATTCAATATTTGCCAAAATAATGATACTAGCCTGTACAGTCTGGTTGGATGCTAAGTCCCAGCATTTCACACTCTTGTCTGCTGATGCCATGAATACTTTGGTGCCATCCTAGAATCCAATTATTTATGTATAAAGCACATCATAGTTTAACCGCTCATGTGCCTGAATTCCAGACAATAGTAAATGTTTTGTCTCATTTGGATCTACATTCCGCCATGTAAAAGGTTAATTAATCAGTTGATCAAAGCAGACCTACGAGCTATACTCACATCATGCCACGCTACATCCAGGATTGGTCCGTCCATGCCTTGCACGGCTTTGGGCACTGTCTTGCCGGAAGCCTCCACCTCCCAGCATCTCACCTGTAATACCATTTGTTAACATCATATTTTATTATTAGATTTGTTACTTAAACTGCAGATAATTCAATGGTTAAACTATAGCTACCCTTGTCAGGCTGCAGACAGTCAAGAGCAGCAATACCAGCCCCCTCACCCAGGCTAACACTACTCCTAATGAACCTACAACAACGAGACATTTGGAACATAAGAACCATTGTTGGGACCATAACAGGTCACTGTCCACTGACACAGATGTTTGTTTCTGTACAACATCGGAGCGACAGACAGTCCACTCCACAGAGGGTGCCTATCTGAAGAAGAATCAGCTGCCCACATAGTCCTGGAATGCAAGAGCGTAGCCTTCCAACAACAGCAAATCCTAGGAACCCCCAGGTCACTCTTCCATGCCTGTGTGGCCCCCAGGAAGCTTCTGCGCTTTTGGGAGGAGCTAGGCTGGCTACAATTGCAGCCAGATCACAGAGTCAGAGAATGACAGAGTCAGTCCAGAGTCTAAATGTGGATAGTCCAACACAAGTACCCTTGTCAGGTACAAGGTTGAAGATTTGATGACAAATCCTTTCCTTGAGTCCTTTCATCTACTAGGAGATGAAAAACTACCACATAACAGTATCATTTGTCAACTTTTATATTTCATCTAGAAAAATTTCTAAATTCAGTTTTTTCTAAAAAAAAAAACAACCTACTTGACTAGTAATCCAGCTAAAAAGTGACGTTATAAATTTGCATTTCCTAGACAAAAGGACTCAAGGGAAGGACAGCTGGTGATTGAAGCCTATAGGTTTGTGTAAAACATAGGCAGGCATGGGTACCCGGCAATCCCAGCTCCCGGCGATGAGGAAGTTCTGCGGCACGGACGGCGGAGAGAACTCCAGCGCGGACACCGTGTCCTCGGGCGGAGACGCCACCTCCAGGTCTTTGTTGGGGTTGCTACCCCCATTTGCTATTTGGTTGAACATTTTCACAACTAACAC
Organism: Plemyria rubiginata; assembly: GCA_963576535.1. Classification (NCBI taxonomy): domain Eukaryota; kingdom Metazoa; phylum Arthropoda; class Insecta; order Lepidoptera; family Geometridae; genus Plemyria; species Plemyria rubiginata. Next base: position 90,427 of record OY754929.1, read on the forward strand.
AGAAGAGAACCTCTCAACACACAATCGTCCTATCGCTCCGGGATAAACTCACTGACAATGTTTGAGCGTTATTATACTCTTGGAATGTTTGCTCTTGATAAGTGGAAAGTCTGTCTAGTTTTCCTCTTAGCTTTAACTAACTGTGTTCGTTCGTTTAGAATGGTTTAGAACAATCACCATTTACTGCTTTTTTATAGTATAACAACAACAAAACAGTTCTTGCGTTTCAAAAAAGAAGTTACCCTAGCTCAACCCAAAACAACCAACATAACCTACAAATTGTAGATAGATAATTCCCAGTAACATTCCCAGAGTAGTATACAATAACTATAATTTCAATCAATCAACTTCATCAACAAACATCCATCAGTCATATAAAGGCGTCTCCGCACTTCGCCACGAACGTTGAGTGAGCATTATATCGCATTCTTGGATGTAGTATTAGTCTATTATTCTTTACCAAAGAGAGTGTAATGTAAAACTACGAGAAGAGGCGGGACTTAGTACAGAGCCAATGATATCCATTTACATGGCACTTCAACACCAACAGAACGAATATGTACGTCAATCAACAACAGTTTTAGCAACCTAAATAGTGCTGCGCGATGGCCCTCGCTTTTATATCGATAACGATAAAATATGCGAGATCGAAAACGAGCTTTTTGTAATCCATTTATTAACTGAATCCACGTTTAAGTACAACCTAGGTCCTGAGTCCTAGGTTGGACTTAAATATGTGTTAAATACGTGCTAGGAGACTCATTAGCAGCGACCGACTGTTCGACTCCAGGCTCTATAGCCTCGAACACAGGAGACGAATTGCATGCTTATCGGTTTTCTACCGAATACATTTCGGCGAGTGTGCGCAGGAACTGTACGATCTCATTCTCCCGTCACCCTTCCACCTCCGGACAACTAGACGCACAAATAAGTGCCACCCCTATATGGTAAAAATCCCTCATTATCCCACAAAGCGCTTTGCTTCCACTTTCCTGCAAACTGCCAAGGAGTGGAACACTTTACCGTCGTCGTCGGTATTTCCGGAACGATACAACTTAGGAATTTTTAAGACAAGAGTGAAAAAGTTGATTACAGCGAAGCGTGCTCCACCTTAGACTGCATCTTCACTTTACATCAGGTGAGATGGCAGTCAAACGTCTAGCTATCAAAAAAAATATATGGATGTGATATGAAATAAAAAGCTTTTTGCGTTATTACATATATTTTTTGTACCTAAGCTTCAGGAGCTTAGGTACAAATACTACTATATTATACTACATACCTAATAGTTATGAAACTGAGTTTCAGGAGCCAAGATTTATGATTAAAAGAAATGTATAATTACTTTATTGTATTTATTCAATAGATAATAATGTAAATTTTTTTAGGTACTTGTATAAATTTTTTTGAAAGCGGTCTGAAATCGGTAGAGTGTTAGGGCTCTCCACATTCCCGCGCGGACCGCGCGCGAAGACGCGAATCCCACGCGATCCATGAGTGTGGATCCGATTCGCTTGAATAAAAAATAACGCTTCGCTCGCGTTCGCAAATCGTTCCCTGAAAATTGTCGGTTTTTTGTCCCGCGTCAAAAGATCTTGGCGCGAAAGTGGCTAGGTTCCACATTCGCATGCGACTCAGTCCGACTCAGTCGTGTCAAGTGCGGCGAGTGGTCATGTGTAATTTGTGTAGTAATGTAACACAGAATTTAAGTAAAGATAGTGAATTACTCACGTGAGCTTTGAAAATGACCATATTGGTCTGATCAATAGCATTTTTAGAATGCTTCCAAGCCGAACCCGTGTTGTGGAATGCCAGAAGACTATAAAAATAAAATGAAAAATCATGATGCCTGGATGCGAATAAGCTCCATAATCCATGACGACCTCATTGGCGCAGCGGGTGAGAGTCCGCCTGCGACGCAGTGGTTGCGGGTTCGATTCCCGCCTCAGGAACAAATTTGTGTACGATCTGCAGAAATTTGTTCCGTTGCGTTGGTCTGGGTGATTTATTTATTTATTTATTTATTGGAGAACCAACAGCTTTTCAATTTACAAACTAAAGACTTATTTAAACTTACAGAGCCAATTATAGGTTCCCACGAGTAGCTATGTTACATATACGATGACTGTATGTAGCTATGATACAAAACTAGTTTCTAACTTAAACTTGTTTTCTATGTATAATTAAAAATATGTATGTAAGTCTACAATGTATTAAATATATCAGCTATCCCTTAACACAAGCTTTAAGTAGCTTACTTTGGGGCTAGATGGTGCTGTGTGGATTGTCAAGCATTATTATTATTACGGAAATACCGGTAGATTCATGGGTCAGTCTCTCAGCTGTCATGGGTGAGTCATGTTAATGGAATTAGCAAACGAGTTTATTTTTCTTTCCAATCCCTTAAGCGTCTTCAGAAGTTTCTCCCTCTTGAGACTAAAATTACTTTAGCTCAAACTCTTTTATTACCTCACCTTGATTATGCTGATTCCTGTTTCTTGGACGCCACGGAGGAAATCTACAACAAATTAGAACGGCTTCAGAATTTATGCATTCGTTTCATTTTTGGGCTGCGTAAATATGACCACGTTTCATTTTTTAGGGCCCAGTTAAAGTGGCTAACTATCCGCCGTCGACGTGATTTGCACATCTTGTCTCTTCTCTTTAATATTCTTTACAACCCTCTCTCTCCTTCCTATCTCCGTGAGCGTTTTGAATTCCTTGTCCCACATGGTGTGCCTTGCAGAACATCTAAATCTCTCCTACTAAAAACACCCCCTCACTCGACAAGTCGCTATGGTGGGTCCTTTACTGTCCGATCGGTGATGCTGTGGAATGCTCTGCCTCATGCCATCCGCGCTAGTCCCTCGCTTGGCATATTTAAAGGTAAAGTAAGAGAACATTATCTGTCCCTTTAAATACATAGGTATGTATATATATATATATATATATAATATATATTATTTAGGTTTATATATTTTATTTTATTTTATGTTTATTTATGTAATTTCTTTATCTTATGTATGTATTAGTAAGTAATCTGTAGGTTTATTTATTTTATATTACTTCATTTTTTCTAACTTTCATCTTGTACACATCATACCCACCTCTAAATTTACTAGTCTCTCTCCTTCAAGGTTTGCTGGAAGAGAACTCTTTTTAGGGTTAAGCTCGCCTTTGTACATACTTTATTATTTAAGTTTTCGTATTTTGTTTCTGTGTACAATAAAGAATAAAGAATAAAGAATAGATTAACTAAAAAAAAGAATCATTTTATTTATTTATTTCAACATTACATCTATTATTACAGGTAAGACCTAATACAATAGAGTAGTCCTAACAAATAATTATTTAAATTAAAACAGTAGGTTCAAGTAAGAATGTCACGCATAAACAAAAATCAAAATCAGTCAAATATTAATCTAATTATTTACGTATATACAAATGTCATAATGGAAAAAAAAATCAATTTAATAATAACATTACATTGGTGTCTAGGTTTGATATTATTATTAGCGTAATTATAAATCGATAATGCGCAAAGTAGTAAAATGCCGCGGGTGCGGGGCGCACCCGCAGCAGCAACCTCGGGCGTCCATCTTTGTGAAGTGCGCGAACTATACTGTGAACCTGGCGCGAACTTCTGCGAATGTGGAACTTAGGAGTTTTGCCGAGATTCGCACCGCGTTCCACGCCGCGATTCACGCCGTGATGAATGTGGAGAGCGCATAAAACAATAAATTCCTTTAGTGAGTTGATCGACTGATTGAGCGCACGTCTTACCACAGACTAACTCAACTGGTTAGTTAGTCTGTGGTAAGACGCGCCGACGCGCGCACGGGTCGCACGCATTTTGTTTGTTAATTAACGAAAATTCTATTTTCGTTTTATCGTAAAGAAAATCAAGATCACTATAAATTTCGTAGAAGAAGTACCACATTGGATGTGTTTTCTTTCAGTGTGAATCGCGTAATATGTTGCGGTGCGGGTAAATAAAATAAACCGAACCGTCGTCGCAGTACACTTGCATCGCACACAAAAATAGAATAGTGTTATATTGTGGTCGGAGTCGGTATCGAGTTGCCGGTTACAGAGCAACTGGACAGCGGCGTTGTGTGTGCCGTCGGGAATGGTGGCGCAGGCGAGCCCGCAGCACTAGCTCTCAGCTATGCCGCGGGGCGCGCGCGCGGCGCTGCCGGCGCTGGCCGCGCTGCTGGTGCTCGGCCCGCTCGCCACTCGACCAGCCGCAGCCGCAGCCGAAACCGTAGCCGCAACCGCAGCCGAAACCGCTTTAGGCAAGGAATGCATGCACTCTTTTGGAAGGACTTTCCATAATGCGAGATCAGAACAGGGGACGGGGAGTGTGAGGGGACCCTACCTTTATTTTCGATAAAGAAAAAAAATTGAGATAATACACAATTTTTTTAAGTACCTAGTATAAAAAAAGGGGGAAGAGAAGGAGTGGGGGGGGGGGGAGAAGCTCCCCCTAGAGTCAGTTTACACCACTATTACTTTTTTCTGTGCACTGTGTCGGTTTTGCGACTCATTTCAAACCTAAACAACTCAAGTTGGCGTCCCCGTTTTCGACTCTGGAATGGCTGCTTAGCCAGAACTCTTGCGGGGTCGCCCCTGAGCGTCGCTTATCCCGCTCAACCTTGGGAAGTCGCCGGCTCGCTACCTCCCCCCTTCGCTCCACTCGGCTTCGCAGCTTGCTCCACCCAGGACCTCAACGCAAGCTTCTGGCTTTTCAATTTTTATATACATTCTAGGGGACCTCAAGACTATGTGGGAGTCGGGGCAGTCAGAAGTTGGGGTGCTCTGTAGGGTTGTGTGACACATTTAAAACTGTCAGATGCCAAGACCTGTGATTAAAATGTGAACCTAGCTCATCTCACAATTTAGAAAGAGGAGCCAATGCCTCAATGTGCATCTACAATTAAAGTACCTAATAAAGCTTTGAATGTGCTCTCTAGCTTTATCCTACTACTTTTGTAAACACGAAAGTTTGTAAGTATGGATGGATGGATGTTTGTTACACTTTCACACCGGAATGGCTGAACGGAACTGGATGAAACTTGGCAGAGAGATAGATTATAGTCTGAAATAGCACATAGGCTACTTTTTATCCCGTGGGAATATGGGGATTTAAATCTGCGCGGGTGAAACCGCAGGGCGCAAATAGTGAATTAATAAAGTAACTTTATGAAATACCTACCTAGTAAAATTTAATTAATAGACATACCTACTCGGTTACTGAGTATCTATTTTTTTTTCATGTGTAGTAGATATTTAATTAAGGCGGTGACAACACCCAATGAATCTCGCTCGCACGATTCGACATTTTGAAAGATATAAAATCACTTAGCCTAATTTTGAAAAACGCAAACAACCATTTTGTGTGTAATCACATTACACACAGTTTGGTAAACATTTTATTCTGATTAATGCAAGTTTTCTTACTCAAAAGTTTGCTTAATTACGAAAACTAGAAAAGTAAGCTTTTAAGTACTAGGTAGGAAAACTTGTATCAATCTAAATAAATTTTTTACTTAACTGTGCACAATGTGATTGCACACCAAATGGTTGATTGCGATTTTTCGAAAATGGGTTCACTGATTTTATACCTATCCACAAATAAAAACGTGTGAGCGAGAGTCACATTAGCTCTTGTATTCTATCTAATCTCAGCTAGGACAGCACAACTCGTTGTAATCGATCCTACGTAGGTAGGTACGAGATGCAGAGAACGAGACGAGACGTTACGTAGGTAGGTAGGTAGGTAGGTAAGGCGCGGACGGCTGCACTCGCCGCAGCTGTGCCTGTGCTGTGCTGTGCTCTGCGAGTGTGGGATACTACCACTACATACCTACATACTCATAGATACCTACATCGCGCGCACGCCACTTGAGTCTGCTTCCTGCGCTACTACTCATCTCTCCGACCAATCAGCCTCCCTCCCTACACAACACTACTACCTATATTTATACCAACTCAATACAACAGCTCCTACTTCTGAATTGGTAGCGGTAAACAAATTCATTTATCTAGTTAGTCGCAAGCCGCAATTTACTAACTGAACTTAGATCTGCCTACCTTCTTCTTATGACGTTGCTTTTAGTAATTAATTATTGCCTAATTGCCTAGACTTATTAGACGGACATAAAAAACCTGCTTGACTATTAGCACAATATAAAAAAACTTTTTAGGTATTCCAGATAAAAAAAAACTATTTTTAACCCCAGACCCCAGACCGACGACACTGTGATCCGTTGTGGTAAAACAAGTTGGATACTTATATAAAAAAAAAATATATCTAGGTAATCGTCTACTTAGAAGGGTTTGTTGACGGACCTAGTAATAGGTATCTAGTTAAACAGTACAGCGGAGGTAATATCAAGTACCTACCTAGGTAGGTAAATCTAAACCAGTCGAGTGGCTACGCTCAAGGAAACCTTGCTGCGTCCAATGACCCGCTCGCGCCTCTCTGTGCCTGCGCCTGCTCTACTAACTCCTTGGGGGACGAACAACATTAAATTGAATCTTCATCCGTTTGTCAACATAAACACAAACCTACCTACCCATAAAATACTGATTGGTTTATCTTAAATAACCAATGATCTGGCTATTTAAGATAAACCAAGTTATTTTACTATCTTCTCTCTTCGTAAATGTGAAAGATACCAGCCACTTTATACCTACATGCAAGGAAAACTTTGATATTGCACCGGCGCGGCGCGCGGCATGGCCCGGACCCACGGACCACACTTCACGAGAATGCGGCTCGAGGCCTCGAGTCTTGGCGACTGTACACGCTCGTTCCGCCGCGTCGTGAACAAAGACGGGGCTATGCCCGTTCTAATCCGCTCGATTCTCCCCCGATTGGAATAGAAAAGGTATCAATATTTTATTTTTTTAACTAGCGACCCGCACGCGCGCCCCTGCTTCGCACGGGTGCACATATCATGCATGTATCCTACTAATATTATAAACGTGAAAGTTTGTAAGTATGGATGGATGGATGGAGCTTGTATCTATTGTAACCGAAGCCTATTTATTCATCACATTATGGATCAATGTATTCCCGCCTCCAAACTTTGATGGATGTTTGTTACTCTTTCACGCCGGAACAGCTGAACGGATTTGGATGAAACTTGGCAGAGAGATACAATATAGTCTGGAATAACACATAGGCTACTTTTTATCCCTTGGGAATACCGGGATTTAAATCTGCGCGGGTGAAACCGCGGGGCGCAACTAGTTATACATATAAACCTTCCTCTTGAATCACTATCTATAAAAAAACCGCATCAAAATCCGTTGCGTAGTTTTAAAGTGTCGGAGAGACTGTCGGAGAGTTGACTCTATTTAAATGTCTGATGGGGCAGGAGCAATCAATGATAGAAAGTGTCTTACTTGAATTTACTGTTTATTCCGACTCACACGAATGGTTGAAGGCGACTGCCGGGGCGCGGTGCTCGTGACGGCTTCTATAATTAAAACTGCTAACTCGCACAATCCACGTCATAGCATACAACATAGTTAGCACCGAGGCTCCACAGTCATCCCTTCCTTAAAAAAAAATTTTTACATGGAAAAAAAAAATAAAATCTAAAATTATCAATTTTTACTGAACCCTAACCCATAGGTACAATGCTACAACGTCACTGACCTACTCAAACTGCTGACCAACAGAAATGCTTACACTTTGTTTTGACTTATGCTGTTACATTCAATGTGGACTTAAGAGTAGTAATACATTTCTAGGTTTATTTAAGCATACATAGGGACATGGGGATATAGGGACAGAGAAAGCCATTTTGTTTGCTAATTTTGAGATTCGTAAGTAAGAGTAAGTATAGCGATGAAAGTAAGATTGATTTTTAAAACACGATGCTATTTTTAATTATTTACCTACATATTAATAATTGTTAGAATATTATTTTGTTGACAAATAAATATTTGAAGACCGATTTGTTTTTATTTCCATTACTTATCGTTCTAACTGTACTTAAATTCGGATTAATGGTAGTGATGGCGCGAGCGAGTCTTTTGTATGCGCAAACCGCAAACACATCCACTCCACTGTTTTCCAGCGTTCTATTTGGTTGACGCGACCTATAGGTAGGTATGATGTAGGTAGGTACTTGTAATGAAGACGCACCGTTATATCCCCGAGCGGGCGCGGGTCGGGTCGGCTTATCACCAGCACCTCGTCGTGTTGTTGTCGCCGAGCGCTCGGCTCGCGCGCGCGCACCGAGAGATGCAGCGAGCGCCCCGAGCGCCCCGAGCGCCCCGAGCGCCCCGAGCGACCCGAGCGACCCTTGCGCGGCGATAGGTACTCATATCTCAGCCCAGTCTTCGACCTCTTCTCCGCATCGCAATCTGAAGCTACACTGAGTACTGAGTAGGCTGTACACACACTCACGTACGTCACATACCTAGGTACACTTCTTTTGTTCTCAATCTGAACATTGGCCACGGAAACGTTCATTCCGTATCTACCTACATAATTGAATTTTTCTAGTCAGTTTTTTAATACAAATGTCCATCTATAACAGAGCATTGCCTCGTAAATCACGCACACACTGCCCTGCGTCCTCTGTTTATGAAGGTAGGTAGATGTATAGGTACCTTCTTGCCTATTTACATTAAAATTAAGGGTCCGGTGACAGCGGCTCGCAATTTCGAGGTGCGATTGGCTATTATTTCATTTTATTTCATTTTATTTCATTTCGGGGAGGTTGTTTGAAAGAATAACTCTAAAGAAACACGCATAAATACTGTTCGTACACAAAAAATACAATAATATAAGGTAAATGTGCTTGAGTCAGAAATCATATATATATTAGGTAAACGTAAGACCAAACATACTAATACCAAAATAATTTCTGATTCGGGCATGTTTCCCTTATATTATTGTATTATTTGTGTTCGAACAGTATTTATGCGTGTTTCTTTAGAGTTATTTTTTCAAACAACCTCCCCGAAATGAAATAAATTGAAATAATAGCCAATCGCACCTCGAAATTGCGAGCCGCTGTCACCGGAGCCTTAAGTACTTCTTTTGAATATAGGGGTGTATGCGTTTGCCCTCTAGGAAGATAAAGAACTAAGAATCTAGTACCTACCTACTGGGTATCTACATTTTAGATTCATACCAGATGTTCATTCTAGATTGTTAATTAATTAATTAAATAATACCCAGTAGGTAGGTACCTGCTGACTTCTGGATATCTCGGCTCTAGAAGCTTAGCTAGAACTCGTAGTGATGTTTGGGGGAAAAAAGCGAAATTAATTATTCGCTGTTATGCTTCGGCTACATTAGCGGGCTATGGCGAATATTCGTGTTAACGCGATAAATGTGGCCGGGTTCATCGTGTCATCGCGTAGTATTCGGCCGAAGACGATGTAGTATCGGGGAGCTGTCGGTAAACTGGCGCGAATCAAAGGGATTTGTCGCGCCAATATTCGCTTAGGTGGCTACATCTACGTCATTTCAGTGTCGTCCAGACTTTGAAGCGAGACGGACGTGCATTTAATTTTTTACACTATGGAGTGGAGTAACGAAAAAGTGTTAGAATTCATTCAATTTTATGAAACTGAGAGTATTATATGGAATCCTAGTGACGCCAACCATAAAAAGAAACACTTGGTACATGATGCGTGGATTCGAATTAAAAATATGCTCAGTTGGCTTACCATTTTTTATCTTTAACCATCTTTTTACCATCTTTTTTCTTCTTCATTTCATCAGTAGAAGAAATGAAGAAGAAAAAAAGATTCATTGATGGCATACTACAGAGCCCTCCTCAATAAAATTAAGAAATCGATTAAGAATTTAGAAATTAAGAACAACACAATCCGGCACGATGCATCGCGTCAACTCGACACGAATCTTCGCCCGCCTTAATGTAGACAAGAACATCGCCTATACCCGAACACGATGTTCGCCAACACGATACGAATCTTCGCCCGCTAATGTAGCCGAAGCATTATGGTATGCCTTCAGTGTAGTACACGGGCCGAAACCTCATCACGTAGACACCTACCTACATACACGGTACATCACGCGCTGAGCTGCAATCCTCGGAATGTTGGACCGGCTCCAAGCAAACTTAAATCTGCGATTCTTTCTACACTCAAAAATAATATTATAGTTTTTGAAAAGGTTTTTTTTCTAATGGAGACTAAAAGAACTTACTGCCCCGGCTGGACTCTGGAAGTTTCTAATGTCTCTTGACTTCGGGAAGTCCAAATGTGTTGTTAGTTCAACGTCAGTAAAGCTGAATGGTAGTAGTTGAGTGTGGTTGTGTTGTCCCGCAGGCGAGGCGTGCGCGCGCGGCGAGTTCCCGTGCGCGGACGGCGCGCGCTGCATCCCGCGCGCGTGGCGCTGCGACACCCGCGTGCACTGCGCGGACGCGTCCGATGAACTCGACTGCAGTGAGTACCTCTCTACCTACTGCAACACCGGACCTGGCTCGCGGGTATAATTATACTGGGAGAGTCCGATTTCAAATCCACTGGAATTGGACTCTCCGATCAACTTTTGGCACTTTTGTCGGCACCACCACCGTGCAGTGACATTAATGATCCATTGGCCTTTGCGTGGATTGTAGATGATCGAAAGAGGGTCAAGTAAGGGCATCTTATGTGCAGAGGAATGGACGGCATGGTCGATATTGCTGAGCATTATCACTCGACCGCCTTATCACTGGCTTGACTGACAGTAGGTACATCGGTGTCAGAGGCACATTCTTCGTGTTAGTATGTATAAATGAGGTTGTATGGTATTGCAGGTTGGAACACGACGTGCGGCGCGGGCCAGTTCCGGTGCGCGCGCAGCGGCCTCTGCATCTCGGCCGGCTGGCGCTGCGACGGCGACGCGGACTGCGGGCCCGACGACGCCTCCGACGAGGAGCCCTACATGTGTACGTCCCCTCACCACCGTCACGTCGACACTCCTATGTTCCACTCTAACTCTGCCTCGTTCAAAACTCTCACCAGAATAAATTACTGTTAATTCTTAAAAGAAAATATCCGTCCTTTCCGTCGAGAGGCGAGTGGCTAACAGAGTGTGTTCGCCCGCAGGCGAGAAGGGGTTCAAGTGCCCTGGCAACTGGGCGCGCTGCGCGACGCCTGTGGACGGCCGCTTCAGCTGCGTGCCCATCTACCAGTTCTGCGACAAGGCGCGCCACTGCCTCGACGGCAGCGACGAGTGGGATCTCTGCCAGAACTGTTCGTACCTACCTACCATACTCTACCTCCTTCTCTTCCTTCCTACATCATTGTTTAACACCTTATACGCAGCGTTAGAATGCGAATGCGCTTCCGCCAACTATCTCAAACGAAGGTTAAGGTTCTCTTTATTTTGTTTGAGTTGTTCTTCTGCGGTTCTGTCTGAGGTCTTAAATTGTGATTAATTTTGTAACAATTTTTTTTCCTAATGTAAATATCTAGTTGTTCACTTGAACCGAAATGTTCCTAAGCAATTCTTCAATGATTTGAATATTGCTGGGAACATTTGAATCCGAACGGCATACCTTCAACTCGTATGTCCCGGAGAGTGTGTTCGTTAGCGCGGTTGTGCGTTGGTGACCCCGGCGTGCCGGCGTGTGCTCAGGGACGGAGGCGGGCGGCGGGCGCGGCGCGGGCTGCGCGGCGCTGCGGTGCGCGCTGGGCTGCCGGCCGACGCACGGCGGCGCGCAGTGCTACTGCCGGCCGGGGTACGAGCCCGGCGCCGGCGCCGGCGCCTGCACAGGTCAGTGTCTCTGCAATACTATACTATACTGTACCTTACACATTCACTTACATATTGTCTCACATCACATTCATGTTTTATATGTTAATTTGTAGGATATAACTGCATAATTTGATGGAACATCATTATTTTTGACAGCCTTCACCGCTCAGTTGTTAGTAGCTCTGCCTTCTGTGCCGTAGGCCGTGGGTTCGATCCCCACCGAAAAAAAATATAAGGCTATTGTTGTTTGTGCAGACACCGACGAGTGCTTGCTGGAGGAGAGCTGTGCGCAGCGCTGCCGCAACACGGTCGGCTCGTACGCGTGCGCGTGCAACGACGGGTACCGCCTGCACGCAGACGGAACCTCCTGCATCGCCATCAACGGTACTCCTCACCAGCTACTCTCGCTATCTCTCTCTCACACACGCACACTCAGTGCAAACTAGATCGAACTAGACGTAACTGCGCCGCCTCGGACAGATCTAGCACAATGAAAAAAGACCGTTTGCAGCCAAACAGGTTTGCAACGAGCGTAATTAACCATCGCATCGTAAGCCTTTGACACCGTCGCTGATGAACGCGACTTATTACCGGAACTAGAAAAGGCTGGACAGTTGGAAAAGCATTGATGTATTCTCTCTCCTAGTGTATACTAGCAATGAGACAAAGGAAAAAAGAAAAAGACTAGCAAAGGACTGTCTATCAAATATAAAAAAAAAAAAGACGTTACTCCTCACTAATGTAAATTTATCAGTAGTTACTACCTAACTTACGAAGCTCTGAGCTAAAAGTAATAATGCATTGCACATGTTCGTGGTGTCCCAGATCCATTGGACTCGCCGCTGTCTCTGCTGGTGGTGACGCGGACCGACATCCGCCGCATCTACCCGGAGCGCGAGGACGCGGGGGCCGGGGGGACGGGCGCGGGGGAGGGGGGAGCAGGACACGAGCAGATCAAGGCGCTCAACGTGCGCGCCATAGACTTCCTGCACTCCAACCGGTGAGTGAGCGTTACAACACAACCGAGCTATATAACTAGTCGAGCTCGCCGGCTATCGAACCAAGTGGCAGCCCATGTGGCCGGGGGCATTGCCAGGGTCGCGGGAGCCGACTTGCTACTGGAAATGTACATAGCAGACCTATGCCTAGATTGCCCAGCAGTGCATTTCCTCAGTCAGATGTCAACGAGGAGCCAAGCTTATCGATGAAAATATGCTCTCGTTTGTATAAAACGTAGCAGGTTTTCTGTATTCTGTCGTCGTGTATTTGGCTCTTGAGGATTATGGTTAAGAAATTACATTGTTTGACTACGCGACGGTTTCATAAATCTAGATAAGCCTTCATTATTATTGTTAATTACGTTTGTGTGGTGTCCAGGTCGCTGTGCTACGTGCACCACAACCTGTCGCGGGCGGGCATCGTGTGCGCCGGGGTCGACGACCTCTCCGCCACGTGGAGCCTGCCCGCGCCCGCGCTGTTCCCGGACCTCAACTGTCAGTAGCCCTCGCGGTCCGTCCGCTACTAGCGATCGTTGCGGTCCGTCCGCTACTAGCGATCGTTGCGGTCCGTCCGCTACTAGCGATCGTTGCGGTCCGTCCGCTACTAGCGATCGTTGCGGTCCGTCCGCTACTAGCGATCGTTGCGGTCCGTCCGCTACTAGCGATCGTTGCGGTCCGTCCGCTACTAGCGATCGTTGCGGTCCGTCCGCTACTAGCGATCGTTGCGGTCCGTCCGCTACTAGCGATCGTTGCGGTCCGTCCGCTACTAGCGATCGTTGCGGTCCGTCCGCTACTAACGGTCGTTGCGTCCCTCACATCGCGCACACCGCGACCGGCGCTCGCTGAATGTGCTCAGCGAGCCGCCGCGGCAATCAATTCATTAACATGATCGTATTTCTGTGTTTCTGAGCATTACGAGTTAGCAAATACAAAAAATGGCCGCATCATTAGCACACAGCATAGAACTTGTGAGTTAACTGGGTTTTTATCAAATCCGCAATTGCATCGTTGATGTAGAGCGACAATAGAGTAGGTCCCAAGAAGTTACCTTGAGGGACACCAAACGAAATGTCAATGGAATTGATCTATACTCTTATTGTTCAGCACTATATAGGAGCGAGCCGAGCGGCCGAGGGCCGGCAGATGGCGGAGTGAGTAGCTCGCGTGTGGTTGGTTGCAGCCGTGAGTCACATGGCGGTGGACTGGGTGTCCGGCAACACGTACTTCGGCGACGCGGAGCGCGACGTGCTCTACGTGTGCAGCACGCGGCGGCACTGCCGGCTGCTGCTGGACGCCGGCGTCAGCAAGCTGCACGGCCTCGCGCTCGACCCGCTGGCGGGGTGAGTGCTGTGCTGTTATAATAATAATAATAATATAAGTTTTTATTCAGACAATGGAGTTCATAGTGTTAGTAAAATTTAAGGGTTAGTACTTAATAACTAATACAGATTTGGTCCTCTGGGAGAGCTTCCACACCAGAGGACAGGCATAATTATTAGCTATTACTTTTAGGATGCTGTTGCTGCTCGCGCGCACTCTGCTCAGGAGAGTGAGGCAGTCTTTTTCCGCCAGATGGCGTCACAAGTGTCTGTGCGCGCATCTGCGAACATGCCTGAAGCACTACAGAATCGCGGGAGCCGCAACAGCGTCCTAAAAGCATTATTGAATTGGACCCGCAGAGCATTGTAAGCCTTTTGGGTATGCTGAAACCACAAGCTCGCAGAGTACATGGATGTACAGTACGCCTTAAAAAGAGTAATTTTAACAGCGTCTGTACATCGTGCGAACCTGCGGGCCAGCATATTGGCCCTGACTGACAATGCTCTGCGTTCCCGCTCCATATCGGCGTCATCCTGCAGGTTGTCGGTCACCAAATGTCCCAGGTATTTAAATTGAAACACCCTTTTAAGGGGACTACCGTTTAAGGTGATAGGAGGAACAAAACTGGGACATTTGGTGCTTGCCCCGAATACCATGAACTCCGACTTCTTAACATTATAAACTAGCCCGTGTGAGGCCACATACGACTCACAGACGGCAAGCAGCTTCCGGAGCGCACTGACTGAGGGAGCCAGCAGCACCATGTCATCGGCGCAGCTAAGGTTGTTCATGCAAACACCTCCGACATGGCAGCCCACAGGCATGCTACTGCGTATCTCAATCAGCTGTGCTCTGCACTGCAGTGTGGCGCGGCGCGCTGGACGGAGGCGCGCGCGTGGCCGTGCCGGTAGTATAGCGCTGTGCCCGCAGGTACATGTTCTGGAGCGTGTGGGGCGCGTCGCCGGCGGGCGTGTGGCGCGGCGCGCTGGACGGCGGCGCGCGCGTGGCCGTGCCGGTAGTATAGCGCTGTGCCCGCAGGTACATGTTCTGGAGCGTGTGGGGCGCGTCGCCGGCGGGCGTGTGGCGCGGCGCGCTGGACGGCGGCGCGCGCGTGGCCGTGCCGGTAGTATAGCGCTGTGCCCGCAGGTACATGTTCTGGAGCGTGTGGGGCGCGTCGCCGGCGGGCGTGTGGCGCGGCGCGCTGGACGGAGGCGCGCGCGTGGCCGTGCCGGTAGTATAGCGCTGTGCCCGCAGGTACATGTTCTGGAGCGTGTGGGGCGCGTCGCCGGCGGGCGTGTGGCGCGGCGCGCTGGACGGCGGCGCGCGCGTGGCCGTGCCGGTAGTATAGCGCTGTGCCCGCAGGTACATGTTCTGGAGCGTGTGGGGCGCGTCGCCGGCGGGCGTGTGGCGCGGCGCGCTGGACGGCGGCGCGCGCGTGGCCGTGCCGGTAGTATAGCGCTGTGCCCGCAGGTACATGTTCTGGAGCGTGTGGGGCGCGTCGCCGGCGGGCGTGTGGCGCGGCGCGCTGGACGGCGGCGCGCGCGTGGCCGTGCCGGTAGTATAGCGCTGTGCCCGCAGGTACATGTTCTGGAGCGTGTGGGGCGCGTCGCCGGCGGGCGTGTGGCGCGGCGCGCTGGACGGCGGCGCGCGCGTGGCCGTGCCGGTAGTATAGCGCTGTGCCCGCAGGTACATGTTCTGGAGCGTGTGGGGCGCGTCGCCGGCGGGCGTGTGGCGCGGCGCGCTGGACGGCGGCGCGCGCGTGGCCGTGCCGGTAGTATAGCGCTGTGCCCGCAGGTACATGTTCTGGAGCGTGTGGGGCGCGTCGCCGGCGGGCGTGTGGCGCGGCGCGCTGGACGGCGGCGCGCGCGTGGCCGTGCCGGTAGTATAGCGCTGTGCCCGCAGGTACATGTTCTGGAGCGTGTGGGGCGCGTCGCCGGCGGGCGTGTGGCGCGGCGCGCTGGACGGCGGCGCGCGCGTGGCCGTGCCGGTAGTATAGCGCTGTGCCCGCAGGTACATGTTCTGGAGCGTGTGGGGCGCGTCGCCGGCGGGCGTGTGGCGCGGCGCGCTGGACGGCGGCGCGCGCGTGGCCGTGCCGGTAGTATAGCGCTGTGCCCGCAGGTACATGTTCTGGAGCGTGTGGGGCGCGTCGCCGGCGGGCGTGTGGCGCGGCGCGCTGGACGGCGGCGCGCGCGTGGCCGTGCCGGTAGTATAGCGCTGTGCCCGCAGGTACATGTTCTGGAGCGTGTGGGGCGCGTCGCCGGCGGGCGTGTGGCGCGGCGCGCTGGACGGCGGCGCGCGCGTGGCCGTGCCGGTAGTATAGCGCTGTGCCCGCAGGTACATGTTCTGGAGCGTGTGGGGCGCGTCGCCGGCGGGCGTGTGGCGCGGCGCGCTGGACGGCGGCGCGCGCGTGGCCGTGCCGGTAGTATAGCGCTGTGCCCGCAGGTACATGTTCTGGAGCGTGTGGGGCGCGTCGCCGGCGGGCGTGTGGCGCGGCGCGCTGGACGGCGGCGCGCGCACGGCGCTCGCGCACCGCAAGCTGGTGTACCCCGGCGCGCTGACGCTGGACCTCGCCAACAGACATCTCTACTGGGCCGACGCGTACCTCGAGACCGTCGAGCGCGCTGACTACCACGGCGGGCAGCGACGCACCATCAAACGGAACTATGTGGTCAGTCTCTGCACTCTCTCACTCACTCACTCCGACTGTAGTGTCTACCGAGTGGCGACAGTCGAGCTCCTCTCTCCATCTCATTCCCGCGCTACCGCGTCTCCGTCTTGCACTTTGTAGGACCCAAACTGTGGTCCGTTTGCCCGCAAGATATCAGAAGTGCCAGTTTCATTTTAGGCTGTACCATCCCAAATAAGTGGTCAGTTGCCAGTCCACAGTTGTAGCAGAATAGTGTTTGGTATGGTTGGTGGGTATGTATGATGAGACGCGTGTGTCTGTGCATTGCATTGCAGACGCATCAGCTGCAGCAGATCTCGATGCTGGAGGCGGTGCTGTACCTGCCGGAGTGGTGGAACCACAGCGTGGCGCGGGCGTGGCGCAGCCCGGCCCCGCCCACGGCCCCCGCGCCGCTGCCCCCGCCCGCCGCGCCGCTGCGCCTGCACGCGCCGCCCACCGCCGCGCTCGTCTACCACGCGCAGCGACAACCTAAAGGTACAGCGCAGCGGTAATACTGTATGACGCTCCAGAGGTTTTTAATCTTTCAAGCTTATTGAAAAGCCACAACCATCGGAACCTTTAGCTGACGTAACAAATCATTCATCCCATGCATTTGAAACACCCAATCTACCAAAATTTTGTACCTATATACCACATCGAAACCCTCATATGAACTCAGTTTAAGTTTTTATTCGAAGGATGTTGGTGCAATGAATGTAGCGATACAATGTTCGTGTTTGTGTGGTCAGTGGAGCACCCGTGCGCGCGCGACAACGGGAACTGTTCGCACGTCTGCATCACTGCGTACGCGCAGGCGGCGCCGCGCGCGCGCTGCCTCTGTCGCCACGGGTACCGCCTCGCCGGCAAGCATCGCTGCGTGCGTGAGTACTACCTGCCTACACACTTCGCGCGCTGCGCTCCGCAATGATATGAACGCACCGCCACGGTGCCTCGCAGGTCCCACGCAAGCGTCGATTGACGACACTTCGTCTAAACTATGCATCCAAGAAAGGGTTAAAAGTGAACATTGTGTCCCGTGCAGGCGTGGAGTTGGACGCGTACCTGGTGGTGGCTCGCGGCGCGCCGCCCCTCATCCAGGCGCTGTCGCTGCAGGCGTCCCCCCCAGCCCCCGCCGGCGCCGGCGCCCCCGCCCGCCACGAGGAGTGGGAGGGCATGGCGCTGGCCACGGGCGCCGCGCGGCCCTCCGCCGTCGCCGTCGATCTGCGCGACGACTACCTCTACTACTGCGACGTGCATCGGTCAGCTACTCAACGTACACACACACGCGCACGCACACACAGAGCACCATATAACGAGAGTGTATACACTTGCAGGTACGAGATAGCGCGCCAGAAGCTGGACGGGTCGGGCCGCGAGGTGTACATCCACGAGGACGTCGACAACTGCGAGGGACTCGCCGTCGACTGGATCGGTGAGGGGCTGCACACACGTGCGTACGTACAACTCATCGGTGTAGTGTAGTAACGTGTGCGCGTGTGTGTGCCAGGCCGCAACCTGTACTGGTCGGACGCGTCGCAGGGCTGCGTGCGCGCGTGCCGGCTGGACGCGCCCGCCGCGCGCCGCACGCTGCACGCGCACCGCCGCCACTCGCCGCGCCAGATCGC
The DNA here is from genome assembly GCA_963576535.1 of Plemyria rubiginata. NCBI lineage: Eukaryota > Metazoa > Arthropoda > Insecta > Lepidoptera > Geometridae > Plemyria > Plemyria rubiginata. Next base: position 108,775 of record OY754929.1, read on the forward strand.
GCTCGCGCCGGCCGCCGGGTACCGTATGCTGTGCTGTGCTGAGCTGTGCTGTGCACGCTTACACGCGTGCGTGCGACCGACAATACTATAACGGTGGTGCTCGGTGCAGGTTGATGTACTGGTCGGCGTGGGCGAAGGGCGACGGGGCGCCCCCCGCGGGCGACGCTGTGATAATGCGCGCCGCCATGGACGGGTCGCGCGCGCGCGCGCTCGTCGAGGGCGGCCTGCACTGGCCGAACGGACTCGCGCTGCACGACGGCTACATCTACTGGTGAGTGCGCGACCTCCGCGCTCGCGCAGCCTCGCTCGTTAGTGATGCTGTACACAGTGCGTTTGCGGTGCAGGTGCGACACGTACCTGAACACGGTGGAGCGCGCGACGCTGGCGGGCGCGGCGCGGCGCGTGCTGGCCGGCGGCGCTGGCGGCGCGGACCAGCTCTACAAGCCGTACGGACTCGCCATCTATCAAGGTGCACATTACATACCCTACACGCGCATTACATACATACAATGTACATTGTATATCACTTGACATATCGGAATAGCCAACTTACTTGCATTGCGTCTTTTATGTGTGCCTTGGATGGAGAAAATGATAAAGAGGCCCCTAAATGATACTCCCTAAGTATTATTTGTCAAAATTTCATGTAAACTAGTATACACAAATGTAACAGTGTGTCTGTCAGACAGGCGCTAGGCGTGTGTATGCGTAGTTAACGTGTGGTCGGCGCAGGGGCGGTGCTGTGGGCGGAGCACAGCTCGGGGCTGGTGCGGCGGCTGCACAACGGGTCGGTGTCGGCGCTGCACCGCCTGCCGCCGCCGCTGTACGACCTCAAGCTCGTCGACAAGCACGAGGAGGAAGGTACGTCACACTATACGTCGTCACTATACGTCGACAGGTTTTTTTATACGAGTGTTGATTTATGTAACTTATTTTTCGAAATTGATCAGATCGGGCTCGAAAAATAAGTATCGCAAATCACAATAGCATACTTTATGAACGCATCTAAAATGTGTGTGTGTAGGTGTCCACAACGCGTGTTCGCTGGACAACGGCGGCTGCGCCCAGCTGTGCCTGGCGACGGGCGCCGGCTCGCGCGTGTGCGCCTGCGCCGACGGGGGGGAGGGGGAGCGCTGCACGCCCCCCGAGGGGGGGACGCGGCGCGCGCACCGCTGCCCCGAGGGACACTTCCACTGCGGGAAAGGGTAACTCGCTCACTCACATACCTACAGTACTACATATTTACATGAAGTGCAACACTGGTTACTCACCTGCTCGAAATTGCTATTTTTTTCAATGAGTCTCAGATGTTCTTGTTGCAATGTACCATACCGAGTGTATGATTATAGGCATAATAATATAAATAAGTATGTATGTAACACGTGCGTGTGTGTGTGTGCTGTCAGACAATGCGTGGAGAGTCTGTACGTGTGCGACGGGGACGCGGACTGCCCCGACGGCTCCGACGAGGACGCCTCGCCCGCCGGCCGCTGCGGTGAGGGCACGTGCATTACTACTTACATACATATTGTACACTATAGATACACTTACGATATTGCGCACAACAACACAGGAAATTGCATTAACTGCGCTCAATTATTATTTTGTATGCGCTGCGCTGTTGTGCGGTTACATCCGGCCATAACAATATAAAACGTCACGTCCGCCGCTGTGTCGTACCCGGCTGTGTATACAATGAGACCACGTTGGTCCCGCAGGCAACGCGACGTGCAGCTCGGACCAGTTCGTGCAGTGCGACACCAACCGCTGCGTCCTGCGGAGCTGGCTCTGCGACGGACACAAAGGTACGCGACAACGTGACCGACCGACCTCGAACTCACTCCCCTACCCACCACTGAGATGAGCTGGACTTGAACCCGTGTGACTTGTTTCTCGAGTCGAGAGGTGCCGAAGCACACTTTGTAGTTTTTTGTACAAAGACAATAGGCTTGTTTCCACTATAAGAATAAATCGGATAGATTAGAGTTACTTCTTATTAATTGTGATAATTATGTTGAAAAAAAAAACAAAACTATATATTATATTTGCACATGTTTAATATTTAATTTGACGACCTCTGTGGCGCAGCGGGCGAGAGCCTGCCTGCGACGCAAGAGGTTGCGGGTTCGATTCCCGCCTTGGAACAAATTTGTGTACGATATGCAGAAATTTGTTCCGATGGTCTGGGTGTTTTCTATGTATAATAAAAAATATCTATCTATGTAAGTATATAATGTATTAAATATATCAGTTATCTAGTACCCATAACACAAGCTTTGAATAGCTTACTTTGGGGCTAGATAGTGCTGTGTGGATTGTCCAGCATTATTATTATTATTTATTAATTAGTTGAGTGGGTACCTATAATAAGGTGCGTGTTGCTTTATGAAGTGGTTGCGGCATGTGCGTCACAGATTGCTTCGACGGCAGCGACGAGTCTGCGGCCGCGTGCGCGGGCAGCGCGTGCGGCGCGGCGCAGTTCACGTGCGTGACGTCACGGCGCTGCATCCCCGCCGCGTGGCGGTGCGACGCCGCGCCCGACTGCGGCGCCGGCGACCACAGCGACGAACACGGATGCGGTATGTTGTTACTGCGGCCGCGTGCGCGGGCAGCGCGTGCGGCGCGGCGCAGTTCACGTGCGTGACGTCACGGCGCTGCATCCCCGCCGCGTGGCGGTGCGACGCCGCGCCCGACTGCGGCGCCGGCGACCACAGCGACGAACACGGATGCGGTATGTTGTTACTGCGGCCGCGTGCGCGGGCAGCGCGTGCGGCGCGGCGCAGTTCACGTGCGTGACGTCACGGCGCTGCATCCCCGCCGCGTGGCGGTGCGACGCCGCGCCCGACTGCGGCGCCGGCGACCACAGCGACGAACACGGATGCGGTATGTTGTTACTGCGGCCGCGTGCGCGGGCAGCGCGTGCGGCGCGGCGCAGTTCACGTGCGTGACGTCACGGCGCTGCATCCCCGCCGCGTGGCGGTGCGACGCCGCGCCCGACTGCGGCGCCGGCGACCACAGCGACGAACACGGATGCGGTATGTTGTTACTGCGGCCGCGTGCGCGGGCAGCGCGTGCGGCGCGGCGCAGTTCACGTGCGTGACGTCACGGCGCTGCATCCCCGCCGCGTGGCGGTGCGACGCCGCGCCCGACTGCGGCGCCGGCGACCACAGCGACGAACACGGATGCGGTATGTTGTTACTGCGGCCGCGTGCGCGGGCAGCGCGTGCGGCGCGGCGCAGTTCACGTGCGTGACGTCACGGCGCTGCATCCCCGCCGCGTGGCGGTGCGACGCCGCGCCCGACTGCGGCGCCGGCGACCACAGCGACGAACACGGATGCGGTATGTTGTTACTGCGGCCGCGTGCGCGGGCAGCGCGTGCGGCGCGGCGCAGTTCACGTGCGTGACGTCACGGCGCTGCATCCCCGCCGCGTGGCGGTGCGACGCCGCGCCCGACTGCGGCGCCGGCGACCACAGCGACGAACACGGATGCGGTATGTTGTTACTGCGGCCGCGTGCGCGGGCAGCGCGTGCGGCGCGGCGCAGTTCACGTGCGTGACGTCACGGCGCTGCATCCCCGCCGCGTGGCGGTGCGACGCCGCGCCCGACTGCGGCGCCGGCGACCACAGCGACGAACACGGATGCGGTATGTTGTTACTGCGGCCGCGTGCGCGGGCAGCGCGTGCGGCGCGGCGCAGTTCACGTGCGTGACGTCACGGCGCTGCATCCCCGCCGCGTGGCGGTGCGACGCCGCGCCCGACTGCGGCGCCGGCGACCACAGCGACGAACACGGATGCGGTATGTTGTTACTGCGGCCGCGTGCGCGGGCAGCGCGTGCGGCGCGGCGCAGTTCACGTGCGTGACGTCACGGCGCTGCATCCCCGCCGCGTGGCGGTGCGACGCCGCGCCCGACTGCGGCGCCGGCGACCACAGCGACGAACACGGATGCGGTATGTTGTTACTGCGGCCGCGTGCGCGGGCAGCGCGTGCGGCGCGGCGCAGTTCACGTGCGTGACGTCACGGCGCTGCATCCCCGCCGCGTGGCGGTGCGACGCCGCGCCCGACTGCGGCGCCGGCGACCACAGCGACGAACACGGATGCGGTATGTTGTTACTGCGGCCGCGTGCGCGGGCAGCGCGTGCGGCGCGGCGCAGTTCACGTGCGTGACGTCACGGCGCTGCATCCCCGCCGCGTGGCGGTGCGACGCCGCGCCCGACTGCGGCGCCGGCGACCACAGCGACGAACACGGATGCGGTATGTTGTTACTGCGGCCGCGTGCGCGGGCAGCGCGTGCGGCGCGGCGCAGTTCACGTGCGTGACGTCACTACGCGCGACTATACCTACGTCGTTAAGAACTGCCTCTTCTGAACCCCTTCTCTCGGTACCCCTTGAGCAAATAATCACGATGCAATAACTATTGCCACTTATATTTGAACGGTTGACTTAGATTGTGGCACATAGGGACCCTTCAGGTCGGCGCGAGCGGTCGGTGCAGTCGCCGCTCGGCTCGCGACGGCGCGACCTCGCATGCGTTCGCCAGAGCTAGCACTGCCTGCTTGATTATAGACACATGTAGGAATAGGAGCACACACTAAGCACAAGCTGTCGTCATCAACAATTATATATCTGGATGGGTTCGGATACCCAGTGGAGTTCCGCAGGGTTCCCTGCTTGGACCACTACTTTTCTTAATTTTCATTAATGATATTTCCACGTGTTTCCATACAAGTCAATTATTGTGTTTTGCTGACGACATGAAAATATTTAGCACCATTAATTCAACGAACGATGCCATAAACCTTCAAGCCGACTTATCACGCCTTGACCTATACTGTAAACATAACAAACTAGATCTTAACCCCAGTAAATGCTCAGTAGTAACTTTCACCCGCAAAAAACACACAACACCAACATCGTACGTGCTAAAAGGTCAGTTACTTCAAAAAACCAGTACCGTCAGAGACCTCGGTGTCATCCATGACTCCAAACTTCTCTTCGACGATCACATTGAATCCATAGTCGCAAAAGCATCACGAGCATTGGGGTTCATCATGCGAGCTTCGACAGACTTTAAAAGAGCGAAAACTTTTAAAATCCTCTATTGCACATTCGTTCGAAGTAACCTTGAGTACGCATCACAAATATGGAACCCTCGCTATGATGTATACATTTCGAGAATTGAGAGAATCCAAATTAAGTTCCTTAAGTATATCTGCTATCGTTTGCGAATACCATACTCATCTGACAATTATATTGGCCTTTGTAAGCAGTTTCATCTTCTACCTCTTTCCAAAAGACGTGAAATAGCAGACCTTGTATATCTCTTAAAAATTACTAATAATATCATTCATTGTCCCGACCTTTTGAGTATGATTAAAATCAGTGTTCCGAATAAATTAACCAGATTCAATTTCCCACTCCATGTTCCTATAGTATCTACCAACTACAGGCAAAACTCATACCTGTGGCGAGCAAGTGACCACTTCAACAAGCTCAGCAGGAGAATTGACCTCGACCTCTTCTGCACCAGCGCTCCCGCAGCCAGATCGCGGCTGAGCAGAGAATTCTTTTTGGCAGATGATTAGCGACCATTAAACCTAGTTGTTACCATTCTTTTTCTTCTTCTTAGTCTTCGATCAAAGCTTACGTTTTCTTTTTTATCTATTATTATTTCTTGTCTATTACATAAGTACATATGTACCTACTTGAATTATATAATGTATAACTATAATTAAGTCTGCACTACCTAGTTTTGTATCATAGCTACATACAATCATCGTGTGTGTAACATAGCTACCCGTGGGAACCTATAATTGGCTCTCTAAGTTCAAATAAGTCTTTAGTTTGTAAATTGAAAAGCTGTTGGTTCTCCAATAAATAAATAAATAAATAAATATTATGTATTGTGCATTAACAGAGCAGCACGAGTGCACGGAGATGTCGTTCCGCTGCGAGGGCGGCGGCTGCGTGCCCTACGAGTACTACTGCGACGGCCGCGCCGACTGCGCCGACGCGAGCGACGAGCGCGGCTGTGCGCCCGCGCCCCCCACCACGCCGCGCCCCCCGCACCGCGCGCTGTCAGTACCTACCTACCACCGCACGGGTGTCGGAGCACATACTCCGAACAAGACACTAACCTACCTACTATTTTACATGCAGTAAGGAAGCCATTTAAAAGGCTCAAGGTCTCTGCGACCTATGGGAATGGTGAATGTTTCTGTTAGGCTCTCGAGATCCACGCCAAAGACGCCCTTCAGACGGAATGATACTGAAATTCACCTTAGTAGCTTGCGTTCGGTATCTGCTACCGCTAACCATTGAACCGTTGCAGGCATCATCACCCCGAAGTATCACTCTGCGAAGAGCACGAGTTCCAATGTAACAACACGGAATGCATCCGGAGGGTAAGACTAACCTTAGCTTTTGTAACTGTTTCACCTTCACCGATCATGAAAGATGAAAGTAGTAATCGCGCGATAGATGGATGCGCTCGCTGTAATGTCACGACGTCGCGCTGTGCCTCAGACGTTCGTGTGCGACTCCAGCGTCGACTGCCTGGACGGCTCCGACGAGTGGAACTGCTCCGCCGCGGTGAGCTCCCCCGCCCCCCCGAGCGCCGCCCCCCCGGGCGAGCAGTGCGCCGCGCCCGCCGTGCGCTGCGACAACGGCACGCGCTGTGTGCCGCTGCTGCAGCTCTGCGACGGCACCGAGGACTGCGCCGACGGAGCCGACGAGGCCGACAGATGCGGTACGTTCTAACCATGTGCATTCATATTAGAGTCGACCGACGCTTCGAGTCAGGATAGCATAATCTGTTTTGAATTTTTTGTGTATATTTCGATTACTTGATTGCATAACATTGTTGAACTTTAATTAATCCGTGATATTGTATAAACATTGATCGCGATGATATTGGAGTGTGCACATACGTGTGGACGGTAGCACCGGAGTATGTCGGGGGCGCGCGTTGTGTCCGCTGCTGTATGTGTGTCGCGTGCAGGCGAGCCGCTGTGCCTGGCGGCGGCGTGCAGCCACGCGTGCCACGTGACGCCGCGCGGCGCCGCGTGCGCGTGCCCCGCCCCCCTGCGCCTGCGCCCCGACGCGCGGACGTGCGCGCCGCAGCACGCCTGCGCCGACTGGGGGATCTGCAGCCAGGTAACACTCGCTCTGCCGTCGCTTGCTGCCTGTCTGATCAACTAACTGAACGAAACTGCCACCGCAGTCGTGTCCCACATAGTCCGGCCTTGTCAGCTTGCGATCGCGTCTTTCCTTGCGTTGATGTCAACTAACTGAGGACGACTCCTGAATGTGAGAGTACGTTACAGACCTGCCTGCCGCAGAAGAACCGCTACAAGTGCACCTGCGACGAAGGATACCAACTAGCCGACGATGGATTCACCTGCAAAAGCACATGTAAGTGCATTAACAACCGTTCAGTCAATATACTGGTCTATTAAGTTTGGTTTATTGATCATATTATGTGCCATAGAAGTATTTTGTTTAAAGTTACTATCCTGACTCCTATGTAAAAAAAAACTGTTGTATAGAAAGACACATCACCTTTAATTTCAGTGATCACTAGCGCGTATTCGTTTAAATAATTGTAAAACGGCCTAATGCCGCCGCTGTTGGTGTTGGCGGTGCGGTGTACGATGTGTGTGTGTGTGTATGTGTGTGTGCGGGTGTGCAGCCGGCGCGACGCCGCTGCTGGTGTTCAGCAACCGGCACGAGGTGCGCGGCGTGCAGCTGCCGGCGCTGACGGGGCGCGCGCTGCTCTCGTCGCTCAAGAACACCATCTCGCTGGACTGGAGCCGCGCGCGCGACGGCGGCCTCGCCAGCCTCTACTGGACAGACGTCGTCGACGACGCCATCTACTGCGGACTCATCCAAGAGAACGGTACCTATACTCTACCCTACCCTGCCCTGCCCTACTCTATTCTATTCTAGCCTTGCTTGCCTCATTGAATATTGAAAAGGTATTGCAGTAATTATCGATCGGAAATACTATTAGCTAGCAAAAGTCGGTTCTAGTATGCACATCACTTTATTAAAAATATATTCTGACGAGATATTCTCCTTCTAGCGTTAACCAACATAACGGTGGTGGTGCAACAAGGGTTGTCCACAGCGGAAGGACTCGCGGTGGACTGGATCGGCGAGAACCTCTACTGGGTCGAAAGCAGCCTCCATCAGATCGAGGTGAGCAGCACGCTGTGAAGCCTAGTCTACTAGGCCTTGTCGAGCTGACACCTGGATTCATGTTCACTGCTCGTGATTCAGCATAATTAATAAATAACCTGAAGCTGTGTGTTGTCGCGCGCAGGTGGCTCGGCTGGACGGCAAGTACCGGCGCACGCTCATCTCCGGAGACATCGACAGTCCGCGCGCCATCGCGCTCGACCCCAGGGAAGGTACTGTCTGATCTCTGCCGTCGAGCATGTCTCTTCATCGGTGACTTGGCTTCGGTGGTTCCGGTCGCTCGTGTGGATACACCACGGTACTGGAGTACACTCTACTTGCAGGCTACTTGTTCTGGAGCGACTGGGAGCACTCGGCGCCGCGCATCGAGCGCTGCTCGCTGGCGGGGCGCGGGCGCGTGCCGGGGGGCGTGGTGCGCGGGGGCGGCGCGCTGGCGCAGGGGGCGTGGCCGAACGGCATCGCGCTCGACTACCGGCCGCGCCGCCTCTACTGGGTGGACGCGCGCAGCGACTCGCTGCACACCGCCACCTACGACGGCGAGGACCACCGCGTGGTAAGTGTCGCTGCCGCCGCCTGCAGGGCTAGCGGCGTGCCGGGTGGTGTCGGCGAGGGGTACATGCTGCGCGTGCGCAGGTGCTGCGGCAGCACGCGACGCTGCGGCATCCGTTCGCGCTGACCGTGTTCGAGTCGCACGTGTACTGGACCGACTGGCGCACCAACGGCGTCGTGCGCGCCGACAAGTGGACCGGCGCCAACGTCACCGTCGTCCAGCGGACGCTCACGCAACCGTTCGATCTCAAGGTAACACGCGATCGCTCTCCTATCCTAACCATACTGTGTAACCATCGCCTGATGGCTACACACTGTTGTTGTTACTGTTGCGTGCGCAGGTGATCCACCCGAGCCGACAGCCACCGGCGGAGCACAACCCGTGCGACAAGAACGGCGGCTGTTCCCATCTCTGTCTGATAGACGCGCCGCGGCGCCGCGTGTGCGCCTGCCCGCATCTGATGCGGTTGCAGGCGGACGGCGTCACCTGCGAAGGTAACTATGTCGGACACCGTCGCGTCGCGTCGCGTCGCGTCGCGTCACGCCGGTACTTACGGTGTTGTGTGTTGTGGTTAGCGTACGAGAAGGCGCTGGTGATCGGGCGCGTCGGCGAGATCCTGAGCGTGTCGCCGGACGACGTTTACGCGCACGCGGCGGGCAGCGTGTCCGCCGCGCACGTGACGTCACCGGCCGCGCTGCACGCCGCGTGCGCCGAGCGCGCGCTCTACTGGGCCGACCTGGAGGTGAGGGCGCCGGCCTGCTTACTACTGCAGCGTTCTACAGCGCTCGCAGCTGAACGTGGAGTGTTGCAGACGGGCGAGATCAAGATGGCGGTGCTGGGCGGCGAGGGCGGCGCGCCGCGCGTGGTGGCGCTGGGCGGCGCGGAGGGCGGGCGCGCGCTGGCGCTGGACTGGGCGGCGCGGCTGCTGTACTACCCGGCGGGCGGCGCGCTGGCCGTGGCGGACCTGCGCGGCGAGCGCACCGCCTACCTGCTGCAGGGCACCATGCACAACGTCACCGCGCTCGCGGTCGACCCCGCCAGGTGCGTGGGGGGCTGGGGGCGGGGGGCCGGCGGCGGTGGCACAGGCGGTAACGTGGGGTGCGTGCTCGCAGGGGCCGGCTGTACTGGGCGCTGAGCGCGGAGGGCGCGGACCGGCTGGAGACGGCGGCCGGCGACGGCGGCGGGCGGCGCGTGCTGCTGGGCGGGCTGCGCGCCGGCGTCACCAGCCTCGCGCTGGACGCCGCCGGCGACCGCCTCTACTGGGTCAACGCCGGCTCGCGCACCATGCACTACCTCGACGTGCGCACCGGCTACACAAACACAGTCAGTATACGATACATGAAGAGCTCAGGGCTATACAACTCTGCCTAGTGTTGTTCAGTAGTATAATGTCGCGTGTTGGTTAGCTGACGACGGCCGCCAGCAGCCAGCCGACCGCGCTGGAGGTGGCCGAGGGCCGCGTGCTGTGGGCCGACGCGAGCGACGCCACGCTGCGCGCATGCGCGGCGCCGCCCGCTCGCAGCGCCCCTCTCTGCGCCACCATCCTCAGAAACAACACCGGTAATATACAATAACTGGTTACGTTTATGAACTCGATTGACGCATAGTGAGGTATAGGTATATAAGAGGGTCCCCTGTTGTCGCGCAGAGAACGTGGTGTCGCTGCGCATGTACTCTGCGCCGGCGCAGCGCGCGGTGGTCGGCGCATGCGCGCTGCGCCGCGCGGCGTGCGCGCAGCTGTGCCTGCCCGTGTCCGCGACCGACAGCGAGTGCCGCTGCGCCTCCGGCTACCGGCCGCGCGGCGCCGCCTGCCAGCGTGAGTACCCACGCTACGCTACACTGCACTACACATAGCACGGTTCATAACAATAACGTTGTGTGTCGCAGCCATCGACGAGCTCGTCGTGTACTCGATGAGCTGGGAGCTGCGCGCGGTGCCGCTGCAGGCGCCGCCGGGGGGCGCGGAGGGCGCGGAGGGAGAGGACGCGGCGCCCTCGCTGCTGCCGCCCGTGCCGCAGCTCGCGCAGGCCGCCGCCGTCGACTACCTTGCAGGTAAACACTCAACGCTGACTGACGCTTGCTTGGACAATAACATTACTATTGTCCAACCACGTTCCTTGAAGTACCTGTTCTATCGTACAACACGAACGGAGAAGGTACCAGAGTACATCCTCGAGTAACTCCACTGACAAAATTGCTACGATGAACAGTTTCGGATGATTTGAAATTGCATAATGCTTTTCTACCACCGAACCTTAGACCGCAAAGAATGATGGTTGATGGTTGGTAATGGTGGTGTAATCAGTACTACGGCGTGATGTTTGTTGCAGCGGAGTCGTGGCTGTACTGGGTGGACGGCGAGGCGGGCGCCATATGGCGCGTGCGGCGCGACGGCACGGAGCGGCAACGCCTCGTCTCGCAGGACGCGCCCATCGACGCGCAGCCCGCCGACTGGCTCGCAGGTAACCACACATACATCTGGCGCGTGCGGCGCGACGGCACGGAGCGGCAACGCCTCGTCTCGCAGGACGCGCCCATCGACGCGCAGCCCGCCGACTGGCTCGCAGGTAACCACACATACATCTGGCGCGTGCGGCGCGACGGCACGGAGCGGCAACGCCTCGTCTCGCAGGACGCGCCCATCGACGCGCAGCCCGCCGACTGGCTCGCAGGTAACCACACATACATCTGGCGCGTGCGGCGCGACGGCACGGAGCGGCAACGCCTCGTCTCGCAGGACGCGCCCATCGACGCGCAGCCCGCCGACTGGCTCGCAGGTAACCACACATACATCTGGCGCGTGCGGCGCGACGGCACGGAGCGGCAACGCCTCGTCTCGCAGGACGCGCCCATCGACGCGCAGCCCGCCGACTGGCTCGCAGGTAACCACACATACATCTGGCGCGTGCGGCGCGACGGCACGGAGCGGCAACGCCTCGTCTCGCAGGACGCGCCCATCGACGCGCAGCCCGCCGACTGGCTCGCAGGTAACCACACATACATCTGGCGCGTGCGGCGCGACGGCACGGAGCGGCAACGCCTCGTCTCGCAGGACGCGCCCATCGACGCGCAGCCCGCCGACTGGCTCGCAGGTAACCACACATACATCTGGCGCGTGCGGCGCGACGGCACGGAGCGGCAACGCCTCGTCTCGCAGGACGCGCCCATCGACGCGCAGCCCGCCGACTGGCTCGCAGGTAACCACACATACATACGGCGCGTGCGGCGCGACGGCACGGAGCGGCAACGCCTCGTCTCGCAGGACGCGCCCATCGACGCGCAGCCCGCCGACTGGCTCGCAGGTAGCCACACAGCACAACCATAAAGCACTCCTGCGCCTTCAGCTAAGTCGCTAAATAAAGTACCTACATACCCTATTGGTGTCAGCGCTGATCGGCTAACTTTCTAAGTTAATTGCTGGATGAACTACTCATGTAGATCATGAGATTGTAGGTGATATTTCTTGATATATTTTTATAAAGATAATGTAAAGATACATTTAACATCTAAAGATTGTATTTATTTCAGGTCTAGCAGTGGACTGGGCGGGCGGCAACATGTTTTGGTCGGACCCTCGGCGGAAGGTGTTGGAGGTGGCGCGACTGGACGGAACTCATCGCTATGTGCTGTTTGACACGGACCCCATCGCTGTTACATGTAAGTAAAAACCATAGGAAAGAGAGCGGGTCCAAGGAGTGCTCCTTGTGGTACACCTAACTCCAAGTTATCAAATGATTCAAAGTCCTACTAATAGAAATAAATTCACACACTTTAATGATGGTGGTGGCATTTGTTAGATTTGTTATTTTTATCAAATCTAATCAAATATATTATTTTGTCAGAATCGTACAGTATTTTAAAAAAGTTAAGAAAGGTGAAGGCTCTTGACAAGTCCGTGTCTCGATCGCTGCCATGAATGTAGGAAAATAAAATATTTTTTGTCCTTGTGAACTGAAATGAAATGAAATAATTTATTTGCGTGAAGTATGGTACATATTTGATGGTTAAAGAACCTCTCACTTCGCCAGAAAAACCTAGCATGCAAAATTATGAACACGTATACATCATTTTCATAAAAATACAATTTAAATTATGTAATAGTTACCAATTATTTACAATTAATGAACCAGCTATGAACTACCTTGTGAACTGGCTATGATTGTGTTGTGACATGCAGGCATAGCCGTGGACTCGCTGCGCGGCTGGTTGTTCCTGGGCGGGGGCGGGGCCGGGGGCGGCGCGGGCGCGGGCGCGGTGCAGAGCGCGCGGCTGGACGGCTCGCGGCGCCGGCTCGTGCTCAACCTGACGCAGGCGGTGCACGACCTCGCGCTGGACACGCAGGTGCGCTAGTCCGCGGCGCTCTCTCTCTACCCCAACCACCCCCCCGCGTGTGTAGCATCGTGTTGTATGTGCAGGAGCAGTACCTGTACTACATAGCGGGGCGCGAGCGCGACGTGGCGCGCGTGCGCTACGACGGCTCGGAGCACGCCGCGCTCGCTAGCCTCGCGCACCCCGTCGCACTCGCCGTCTACAACCGCACGCTCTACTGGCTCGACACGTGAGTCACGCACGCACACACACAAGCACACACACACACACACACATAGATGCTATAATAATGGACGGCACTCAACTCTGGGCCAAGCACACATTTCGCGCCATCACCGGGACATGGTGGTATATTGGCGGTGGATTTGTTAGACGGCTTCCGCTCCATCGTTTTTCCGTGCAGTATCTTTTTGATACATTTAAATTCATGTACACTATGGGATTGTTCTAAAATAAGAAGCATTGATATCTGAGCACTATGCGCCCCGAAAGGCGCACTAAGCTAGCGGCCACTGCGCCAACGCGAAGGAGAGTTTATTTAGTATTGCCTGCCTCGCTTGTGCTGACGGATGGTCTGTGGCGACAGGACGTACAACCGCGGCAGCCTGCTGGCGGCGCCGCTGTCGAACCTGTCGGCGCCGGCCGTGCTGCGGGACAACCTCGGCGACAGCCTCAAGGATGTGCTGGTACGTACCGGCGGCCTGTCCGAGCGTCGCATGCCTGCACATATTACATTCGCAGTTACGCGCGCTTCTCCCGCACTTCGGTGTCCCCGCCCTCGGGTGAAACCACGCCCCTTTTCCCGCGCGTTCGCGGCTTAAAGCCGACTAAAGTTTTTAATTTCGTAATATCTTTGAATAGAATGTCCGATTAAAAAATTTAAAAAGTAATCTACAAGTATTGATATAGCCTTGCATACAGAATGTTTCATTTGGATAAGGATTAATATAAAGGTATAGATAACATGGTCTGTTTTTGGCTGGCATTTTTTATGTTTTAGTAGGGATCCCTAATTTTTCCAGTAATAAATGTAGCCTATGTTACTCAATGATAATGTAGCTTTCTGCTGAAAGAATTTTTGAAACCGGACCAGTAGTTTTTGAGGCGCTTTTTTTAGATGTTTAAATTTAAATTCAAATATTCGAATGGTGCACGAACAGCATTCGCGTGCGGCGCGCCGCGCCGCTTCCGCGCGGTCAAAGGAAAAGAACGCTATTTTTCGTTCTATACTGATTTTTCGAGCGAAACCGTTTGAATATTGCTCTTTGCGTTAACCGTTTTATTTAGAGGTTTATTTCGAACAGAAAGAAATCATAACGGTTTTAGGCATTTTAAGCGAAACCGGTTTGAAAAATTTTCGTGTTACCAAGCCCTGTTCATCGGTCGTCCCCGCAGATCTGGTCTCGCGCGCTGCAGTCGGCGCCGACCGGCGCTGGCGCCGGCGCCGGCAACACTTGCGGCTCGCAGCGCTGCGCGGCGCTGTGCCTGTACGACGGCACCGCCGCGCGCTGCGTGTGTCCGCACGGACAGCTCGCGCCGGACGGACTCGCGTGTGTGCGTGAGTATACTGCACATACATACACTTGCGGCTCGCAGCGCTGCGCGGCGCTGTGCCTGTACGACGGCACCGCCGCGCGCTGCGTGTGTCCGCACGGACACAGTGTATAGAGTATACTGCACATACTTTGTGTCCTCACTATTTGTTCAATTCATTGTTCATCCTTTTTGAATAGTACCTAAGTACACTTTCGTAGTATATTGTTAAAGTATTATGTAAACGTGTAGCATTGCGTGTGTGTTGCCAGCGTACACGTCGTTCCTGATGTACTCGGAGGTGACGTCCATCGACAGCATCCATCTCGACGACGACGGCAACCGCAACTCGCCCTTCCCGCCCATCCAACACAAGTACGTGCAGTGCAGGGTACACATTACTGTACGTATACATGTACGCAGTGTGTGATGCGGGGGTGGCTGTGGTTGCAGGGAGCTGATGCGCAACGCGATAGCGCTCGCGTACGAGTACCGCACCTCGCGGCTGTTCTACTCGGACATCCAGCGCGGCGCCATCAACGTGGTGCACTTCAACGGCACCGGACACGGCACCTTCCTCGCGCGTGAGTCGCCGCGCCGCGTGCTGCAGCCCGCCCGCGTCACCGTGTGCGGCTCCGCTGACGCAGCGCGCCATGTTGCAGAGGCCGGCAGCGTGGAGGGCATGGTGGTGGACCCGCTGGGGCGCGCGCTCTACTGGACGTGCAGCGCCGCGCTCGCCGTGCTGCGGCTCGACATCGCGGGGGGCGCGGGGGGACCCGTGCGCGTCGTCGGCCTCGCGCCCGGGGACCGCCCGCGCGGGATCGACATCGACCCCTGCGACGAGTCAGTACACCCCGCCCTGCACCAGCGGTCCAGCGTGTCTCGGTCAGTGCGGCAGCTGTACAGTATATGCGCGGTGGGTGTGTGCAGACGCGTGTACTGGAGCAACTGGAACGAGTCGCGCGCCGGCATCCTGCGCGCGCGCACGGCGGGCGGCGCCGCGGAGCTGGTGATCGGCAGCGACGTGCGCATGCCCAACGGGCTCGCGCTCGAGCACGCCGCGCGCCGGCTGTACTGGGCGGACGCGCGGCTCGACAAGATCGAGCGCGCGCGGTACGACGGCTCCGAGCGCGAGGTGGTGGCGCGCGCGCACGCGGACCACCCGTTCGGCGTGGCGGCGCGCGGCGGCCGCGTCTACTGGTCGGAGTGGGTGTCGCGCGGCGTGTACGCGCTGGACGCGCGCGGCGGCGCGGCGCCCGTGCGGCTGCGCACTGCCTTGCACCGGCCCATGGCGCTGGTGGCCGTGGCGCCGGGGCTGCCCGCGTGCGCCGCGACGCCGTGCAGCGTGCTGAACGGCGGCTGCGCGGGGCGGTGCGCGCGCGGGGCGCGGGGCGGCGTGCAGTGCTTGTGCGCGGCGCCGCTGCGGCTGGCGGCGGACGGGCGCGCGTGCGAGCCGCCGCCCACCGGCGACGGGCCCGGCTGCCCGGCGCTGCACTTTCACTGCGCGGAGGGGCCCTGCCTGCCGGACGCGCTGGTCTGCGACGGCGTGCGACACTGCAGCGACGCGGACACCGCCAGCGACGAGGACTACGCATACTGCAGTCAGTACCTACAACCGAGAATCCACTCTCATGCACTGTCATCATCATCATCATCATCAACGCTAGTTTACTACTCGAACTGACGATAATGTTTAAAATTCAGATAAACTGAAATCCTTTCACGATTACTTTGATATCAAACTTCTAATTCCATGAAAGACAGGGTAGGTACATATACGAAATGCAAATGTTATTCTTGTGTTGTGTGTTAATTATTTTCTTGAATTTATTTTGTATTTTATTCCATAATCTGTAATCTTGAATTTTGCTCGTAAAATGTGCTTCTCTTTGTTCCATTTAAACATTGACCCTCGTACTACAAATCGGTGCATAACTTTAAACAATGTCTAAAATTAGCGCTGTCTCTGTTCACCATTACGCATTAGTTTAGGCATAGTTTATTTATTTTTATTTATTTATTTTCGGGCAACATGCAACATGGGTACATTTATATCATTCGCCCTCTAAAAAGTTTATTTCATTCACTGAAAACTGTGAATAAAAAGCACTTTCTCACTAGTGACTAGTAATTTCCATCTCTCTCTCTCTCGCTCAAAAAGAGCGTACCAATACACGACCACCCATACCCACTGTTTGGTTTTTGAATTTAAAACGCCCAATACACGACCTCCATTCCAATACTATGCAACCTACTTGCAAAAAAATACTTAAAAACTCTTCGAGATTTGATTGGTCGACATTTGATTAAAAACTTCGTGTTCAATTTAGGTATTATAAATTTATAAAATTATTTATTAAATGTTTCGCTTAAATCTTTCTTTTTCTCGTAGTCAAAGTATAAAGTATGGAATGAAACTCTTGAATAAAACAGATTTATATCGAGGGCCTTAAAACACTTGCGTCGCTCAGGATACTAACATCATGGATCATTCCCTACGGTCGTGATTAGAATCCTTCACTTGCTCGTGATTCATCTATGGCCCTCGCTTTAAATCTGTCCTTTATTCACTAATTGCATAATATACTATTAATTTTAATTAACAATCAGCGTACGCGCAATGTCCTGACAAGTACATGTCGTGCGGGGCGGGCGCGGGCGCGGGCGCGGGCGCGGGCGGCGGGCGCTGCGTGCCCGAGGCGGCGCGCTGCGACGGGCGCGCCGACTGCGCCTCCGGCCTCGACGAGGAGGGCTGCGACTGCACCGACGCGCACTTCAAGTACGTAGTGTGTGCGCTGCGGGCGCTGCGGGCGCCGAGACGCGGGTACACGTGCGCGCTCCGCCGGCAGGTGCGGCGACGGCGCGTGCGTGGAGCTCGGCGCGCGCTGCGACGGCCGCGCGCAGTGCAGCGACGGCAGCGACGAGCGCGGCTGTGCGCACGCGTCGTGCGCGCTGCTCGGCGCCGGCGCCGTCGCGTGCCGCACGCCGCCCGCCTGCTTCCTGCCCGCGTGGCGCTGCGACAACTACACCGACTGCCCCGACGGCAGCGACGAGGCCGGCTGCGCGCTCCCGCCCGCGGCGCGCGACGGCGAGGACGCGCGCCTGGCGTGGTTCGAGGAGGCGCTGCCGGCGACGTGCGGCGCGCAGCAGTTCCGCTGCGGCGGGCGCGGCGAGTGCGTGCCGCTGGCGTGGCGCTGCGACGGGCGCGTGGACTGCGCGGACGGCAGCGACGAGGCGGACGCGTGCCGGCACGGGCGCGGCGGCGACTGGAGCTGCGGCGCCGGCGCGTTCCGCTGCGGCGCGTGGCGGCTGTGCGTGCCGGCCAGCGCGCGCTGCGACGGCCGCGCGCAGTGCCCCGCCGGCGAGGACGAGCGCGCGTGCTGCGCCGCCGGCGAGCTCGTCTGCGACCGCGACGGAGACGCGCGCTGTCTGCCGCAGGTAGCTACATTCTCAGACATCATCTCGGAAATTAAAACTACGTTTTATTCGGTCCGAGGCTAGATCACAGTGTCAGGAACGTCGTCTTTCTTTAACAAACTTACCGCATGATAAAACAATGTTCGTAAGCAGGAGATGTTCTGCGACGGAGACACCGACTGTCCGGACGGGTCGGACGAGCCCGCGGGGTGCGCGCTGCAGCCCCCCGCCTCCCCCGCACCCCGCGCCCCGCCCGCGGAGGGGGCGGAGGGCGGCGGGCGCTGGTGCGGCGCGGGCGGGGGCGTGTCGTGCGCGGGGCGCTGCGTGCCGCGCGACCTCGTGTGCGACGGGCGGGACCACTGCATGGACGGCGGCGGCGGCGGCGCCGGCTCCGACGAGGACCCGGAGCTGTGCTGTGAGTGCACGCGCGACTGGGGGGGTGGCGGTGTAGCGGAGGGCGTGGTCAGCATGGTGTGCGGTTGTTGCAGCGTCGTTCCAGTCCGCGTTGTTGTGGGGCGGCGCGGGCGCGCGCTCCGCGTGCGGCGCGCGCGAGTGGCAGTGCCGGAACGCGGCGTGCGTGCCGCGCGGCGCGCTCTGCGACGGCGTCGACGACTGCGGCGACTACAGCGACGAGTGGCGCTGCGGTACGTACCCGACGCGGCGCGCGGAGTCCACGCGCGACCGTGCCGTACTCATCTAGTGCGCGTGTGCAGACGTGGCCGAGTGCTCGCTGCGCAACGGCGCGTGTCCGCACAACTGCACGGAGCTGCGCGTCGGCCGCGCGTGCTGGTGCCGCGCGGGCTGGCGCGCGCTGCCCCCGCGCCCCGCGCGCGCGCCTGCCCTAGCCACGCCCGCCCTAGCCACGTCCGCCTGCCAGGACGTGGACGAGTGCGAGGAGGACGCGCCCTGCGACCACCACTGCAGGTACGACCACATTGCCGCGCCGCCGCCGGCTGCGCCTGCGGCGCGACGCGCGCGCTGACTGACGGGATCGCTCCTTCCTCAGGAACACGCCGGGCAGCTTCGTGTGCTCGTGCGCGCCGGGATACCGCCTGATGGAGGACCGCGCCAGCTGCACGCCGATATCCAGTAAGCGACGCACTTGCTGTGCTTGTTGAGTATGATGTCATCGACGATCCTACGATTGTTCGAAATGTGCGTCTAACGGTTAGTGTTCGTACATGACGTATGTAATGTCGTTACCTACTGCAGATATAAAGGCTAGCCTGATCTTCACGAACCGCTACTACATCCGTCGCGTGTCGCTGGACGAGGCTGACGGCGCTGACGGCGCTGGCGGCGCGCGGTCGGCGCTGGTCGCGCACAACCTGACGAACGCGGTGGCGCTGGACGTGGAGTGGGCGCGCGGCTGCCTGTACTGGAGCGACGTGACGCGCGTCGGCAGCGCCATCCGCCGCGCGTGCGCCCCGCGCGCGCTGCAGCCGCGCCCCGCGCCCCTCGCGCCGCCGCCGCCCATCCCCAGCGACGACTACCAGGTACTGCGCTCGGCCGCACTGTGTGCGCCGTCCTGCTCGCTCGGCGACGCTCAGTGACGCTCTCCCTCGCACCGCCGCAGCTGCTGCACGGCGCGACGCTGCAGAACCCGGACGGGCTGGCGGTGGACTGGGTGGCCGGCAACGTGTACTGGTGCGACAAGGGCACCGACACCATCGAGGTGTCCCGCCGCGACGGCGCGCACCGGCGCGTGCTGCTGCGCGACGGGCTCAGCGAGCCGCGCGCGCTGGCGCTGCTGCCGCAGCGAGGCTGGCTGTACTGGTCGGACTGGGGCGCGCGGCCGCACGTGGGGCGCGCCGGCATGGACGGCGCCGGCGCGCGCGTGCTGGTGGACGCGCGGCTCGGCTGGCCCAACGCGCTGGCGGCGATGCTGCCCGCCGGCGAGCTGTACTTCGCGGACGCGCGCGAGGACTACATCGCCGTCGCGGACCTCGACGGAGGACACATCCGCGTGCTGTTCTCCAGAGGTGAGCCGACGCCGCTTGCTGCTGCTTGCTGTGCACTGGCGCCGCTAGCGTGCGTGTGATGACGTCCCCCCCCCTCGCCGCAGAGCGCATGCCGTGGCTGCGGCTGCACCACGTGTTCGCGCTGGGCGCGTGGGACGGCCGCGTCTACTGGAGCGACTGGGAGACGCGCGGCATCGAGTCCTGCCGGCGCCGCCCGAACCCGCACTACAAGGTACGCGCCGCGCCGCGATGCTGACTGTGCGTGCGGTAGGTGCGGAGTGATAGTGTCGTTGCGCCGCAGGAGCACAACGCGTCGCTGGCGTCGGGCGGCGCGTTCGAGTGCCGCACGCTCGCCTCCACCGTGCACAAGCCGATGGACCTGCGCGTGCTGCACCCCGCGCGGCAGCCGCCGGTGCCCGGTACGTAGCGCAGCGCGCACCGCACGCGGCGCACGCGAGTGTCCACTGACGTGCGCCCTCCCGCGCCCGCAGAGCTGTCGGAGCTGTGCGCGCGGCTCAACTGCAGCGGGCTGTGCCTGCTGACGGGCGCGACGGGCGCGGCGGGCGCCGGCGCGCGCTGCGCGTGCCCGGAGCACTGGCTGCTGGCGGAGGACGGCCGCAGCTGTCGCCACAACTGCAGCTCCGCGCACTTCGTGTGCCGCGCCGCGCTCAAGTGCATCCCCTTCTGGTGGCGCTGCGACACGCAGGTACCCACCCCGACCGCAGCCACAACCACGCCCGCCATGCAATGTCAATACCAGCGCACCCAACGTACAGCCCTGTGCAACTCCAAACTAACACATGCTTTAATTAAATTAGCGAAGTAACGTCAGATAATATTTTTGGACCTAATGTTGAGCCGATACTTTCGTTGTTTTTACTATAAAAAACATACTATTGTAGGAACGCGGTTTATTTAATGAAAGATGCTAGGTTAATACCTAAGAAAAATGTAATTGTTGCATGTGTATAGGATGTATTAGTTTAGTTTGTACATTGTGTGTCGAGGATGACTGCGGCGACGGGTCCGACGAGCCGGCGGCCTGCCCCGCGTTCCGCTGCCGGCCGGGGCAGTTCCAGTGCGACAACGCGCGCTGCGTGCACCCGGCGCAGCTGTGCGACGGCGCGCAGCACTGCGGCGACGGCAGCGACGAGCGCGACTGCGACCGCTTCGCCTGCCTCGCCTCCCAGTGGAAGGTGAGTCCTCCCTACACACGCGCACCGCACCCACTACCAGCATGTCCACTGTACGCTGTGTGTGCGCCAGTGCCGCGGCAACGCCACGCGCGGCGTGTCGGCGCGCTGCGTGCCGGCGGCGGCGCGCTGCGACGGCGCGCGCGACTGCCCCGACGGAGACGACGAGGACGCCTGTCCGCCGAGGACCTGTCCGCCTCATCACGTGAGTGACGACCACCACTGCCTCTGTCTGCTTTGTCACAAGACAATGCCGATTTAGAAACATTCCCCACACCAATTGACAATACCTAACCATAGAATTGACATAATCCTAGCAGACTGATACGCTCGAAAATTATATTAATTTGAATAGATTAGTTTGTGTGAGATGTAATGTGTACAGTTCCTGTGCGAGAGTGGTGGCAAGTGCTTGCCGATGGTGTGGGTGTGCGACCGCGACTCGGACTGCGCGGATGGCTCGGACGAGGGCGCGCACTGCGAGCATCGAACCTGCGCCTCCGACGAGTTCCGCTGCGCCAGCGGACGCTGCATTCCGCTCAGCTGGCGCTGCGACGCCGAGGCGGACTGCTCCACTCTCGAGGATGAGAAGGTATTAAATACTGTTCGGTCGGGGTCATCGTGACGTTATTATTTATTCAAAGTGCGTTGACTGCTATAAAACTGTAGCACGGTTCCTAAGCAACATACATCTCTGTCACAGGACTGCGGAGACGCGACTCCGCTGCCATGCCAACCGACATACTTCCGCTGTCCCGACGGTAAATGTATCCCTGGACGATGGCGATGCGATTCTGAGGTCAGTGTCTGGTACCCCAAACTATTATTCAATATCACATCATAGAGTGTATAGTCGACCAAGAAAGTGGTTTACCACTCTAAGGCTGAATATCATTTGCACGTACAAAACATCAAGGGCTATTTTCGCTTGACAGATTAATAACTGCTACGTCAGAATCTGTCATTCCTGTTTATTTAAACTCAGGACTGATGGCTTTCAATTTAACCTCCTGCTACTTTATTATGTGCAATAAAACGTTTTGTTTAGTTTCGACGTAAAATAATTGAATTTTGAATCCAGGGAATTGAATTTTATTATATATGTTTTAATAGATTTAAAAACGTCCCATTTCCTGCTAGTAGCGTAAAGGGTTTTAGGATTCATAATAAACAATGATTTATCATTTCAAAATAACATAAATTTATTGTCCTTCATAAAACGTAACAGTATCATTTAATTGTAAAAAAAAATTATAGGGAAATATCAGCCTAATAACGCGTGTTTCCACCATTAGCTTCGATGACTGCTAACAACCGACTTCTCATAGAGCCCACGAAGCGTGAACAAATGTCTGCCCTGCGCAAAGCCTTCCAAACTTCATGGCAATGACTATCGATGGCATCTCGAGTTCTCTCATTGCGGTGATGCCATCTCTGCACCATAAGTCCCCAAAGGTTTTCAATCGGGTTAAGATCTAGACTTTTAGACGGCCATGGAATCAAGTTAATGAATGAATGTTGATCAAACCAGGTCACAGTCACTCTAGCTGTGTGTAATCTGCAGTTGTCTTGTAGAAAATTAAATTGAGGCAGATTGCTTTCCGGGTAGACGTTCCGGACGGTTGGCAACATAGCATTTTCTAAATTATCCACATAATCTAAAGCGTTGGCTTTCGAAGGTAGTCTGCTTAATTCTCCGACTCCATCTGCCGACATCCAGCCCCAAATATTTACACTGATTCTACCAGACTCCGTGGTCGGCACAACATGTTCTTGAGTGTATCTAGTATTATTGTAACGCCAGAGAGTCATTCGACCATGTTGGCTAGATTTGAACGTTTTTTCGTCCGTAAATATCGTAGTAGACCAATCGAAATTCAAGTACTCCCGGGCAAAATTTAAACGAGCCGCTTTGTTAGCGTCGGTCAAATAAACTTTTTTAGCGTGAAGTCTGTAATGCAATCCTATACTATGCAAATGCTGCCGAATGGTCTCTTTCGTAACATCGCATTCTTCTGCAAAATCACTGGTAGAAGTGAAGCCGTTCTCTTCGTACTGACGTCTCATTGTTTCTCTTTGCTCGCTGGACAGTGCAGGCGGCCGACCACTTCGCCTATGATCTTGAAGATTACCTTCTTCCCCTTCACGTCTTATCCAAAAACATGTCGTGAGTATATCGCGATATGTTCAGTTCTCTAGAAATATCACTTATGTTGTATCCTAAGCGATGTAATGATATAATTTCGGCTCTTTCCCGTAAGTTTAAATTACGCGACATTTTCTTGACAGTAAGTGACTCGAGTTGATCAATAACTGACACTTGACAGATCATAAGTCAAAAGCGATTCGAAAATGAATTAGTTTTTTTAAGTATGGTATCTTGGCTTTGCCAAGATGCTATATAGGTTGGCAGAATTAGGATTAGTTAGGCAGAAAAAGTTTTGATATGTGTATTTGTTTTGATGTTTTATTATAGGGCAGTGTGGTCGCCCAGGGACAAAGCCTATTAAAAAAAAAAAAAAAGTATGGTAAGATACCATACTTTTTTCATAAACCTTAAGGACAAGTTGGTTTGTGTTTACATAAAATATTCTCTATTGCGTTGACATCACAGTTCAAGTTGCATGCTCTTTTAACCATTGCTCTGTGATTGGCTTACAGTTAACCAATTACGTTAATGTAATACAGTAATCCTTAGCGAATAATTATGTTACTGGGAGATGTCATCAAAAGTGGTAAACCAATTTCATGGTCGACTATACATTAGCTTAGTGGACAGTATTTTGGGCTCCTTCCTTGTTTGATAATGTTTTCTGTTGAAGTTGATTGCGTGTAATATTTGTTGTTGTAAGTGTTGGGTGGGATACTGAGTGTTGTCGCGCGCGCTTGCAGGACGACTGCGGCGACGGCGCGGACGAGATGTCGTGCGCGCCGCGCGCGTGCTCGGAGTCGGAGTGGCGCTGCGCCAGCGGCGAGTGCGTGCGCGCGCGCGCGCGCTGCGACGGCCGCGCGCACTGCGCCGACGCCAGCGACGAGCGCTGCGACGCCTGCGCGCCGCAAGCTCGCCTCTGCAAGCACGACCAGCGCTGCGTCGACAGGTGACTATACACCGGCGGAGCGCAGTGCGCGCGCGCGCTGCGACGGCCGCGCGCACTGCGCCGACGCCAGCGACGAGCGCTGCGACGCCTGCGCGCCGCAAGCTCGCCTCTGCAAGCACGACCAGCGCTGCGTCGACAGGTGACTATACACCGGCGGAGCGCAGTGCGCGCGCGCGCTGCGACGGCCGCGCGCACTGCGCCGACGCCAGCGACGAGCGCTGCGACGCCTGCGCGCCGCAAGCTCGCCTCTGCAAGCACGACCAGCGCTGCGTCGACAGGTGACTATACACCGGCGGAGCGCAGTGCGCGCGCGCGCTGCGACGGCCGCGCGCACTGCGCCGACGCCAGCGACGAGCGCTGCGACGCCTGCGCGCCGCAAGCTCGCCTCTGCAAGCACGACCAGCGCTGCGTCGACAGGTGACTATACACCGGCGGAGCGCAGTGCGCGCGCGCGCTGCGACGGCCGCGCGCACTGCGCCGACGCCAGCGACGAGCGCTGCGACGCCTGCGCGCCGCAAGCTCGCCTCTGCAAGCACGACCAGCGCTGCGTCGACAGGTGACTATACACCGGCGGAGCGCAGTGCGCGCGCGCGCTGCGACGGCCGCGCGCACTGCGCCGACGCCAGCGACGAGCGCTGCGACGCCTGCGCGCCGCAAGCTCGCCTCTGCAAGCACGACCAGCGCTGCGTCGACAGGTGACTATACACCGGCGGAGCGCAGTGCGCGCGCGCGCTGCGACGGCCGCGCGCACTGCGCCGACGCCAGCGACGAGCGCTGCGACGCCTGCGCGCCGCAAGCTCGCCTCTGCAAGCACGACCAGCGCTGCGTCGACAGGTGACTATACACCGGCGGAGCGCAGTGCGCGCGCGCGCTGCGACGGCCGCGCGCACTGCGCCGACGCCAGCGACGAGCGCTGCGACGCCTGCGCGCCGCAAGCTCGCCTCTGCAAGCACGACCAGCGCTGCGTCGACAGGTGACTATACACCGGCGGAGCGCAGTGCGCGCGCGCGCTGCGACGGCCGCGCGCACTGCGCCGACGCCAGCGACGAGCGCTGCGACGCCTGCGCGCCGCAAGCTCGCCTCTGCAAGCACGACCAGCGCTGCGTCGACAGGTGACTATACACCGGCGGAGCGCAGTGCGCGCGCGCGCTGCGACGGCCGCGCGCACTGCGCCGACGCCAGCGACGAGCGCTGCGACGCCTGCGCGCCGCAAGCTCGCCTCTGCAAGCACGACCAGCGCTGCGTCGACAGGTGACTATACACCGGCGGAGCGCAGTGCGCGCGCGCGCTGCGACGGCCGCGCGCACTGCGCCGACGCCAGCGACGAGCGCTGCGACGCCTGCGCGCCGCAAGCTCGCCTCTGCAAGCACGACCAGCGCTGCGTCGACAGGTGACTATACACCGGCGGAGCGCAGTGCGCGCGCGCGCTGCGACGGCCGCGCGCACTGCGCCGACGCCAGCGACGAGCGCTGCGACGCCTGCGCGCCGCAAGCTCGCCTCTGCAAGCACGACCAGCGCTGCGTCGACAGGTGACTGCACACACCTGCACTGCGCGCACACATGTATGTATGCACGTACTGAGACGTTGCTGCGGCGTGTTGCAGGGAGTGGTGGTGCGACGGCGAGCCCGACTGCCCGGACGGCTCGGACGAGGCGGAGTGCGGCGCGGCGGGGGGCGCGGGGGGCGCGGGGCCCTGCGGCGCGCGGCTGTGGTGCGGGGGCGCGGGCGGCGCGGGGGGCTGCCTGCCGCCCGCGTGGCGCTGCGACGCGCGCACTGACTGCGCCGACGGGCGGGACGAGCGCGACTGCCGGGGCGACGCCTGCGCAGCCGACACCTTCCGGTGAGTGCGTCTGTGGGCACCGTATCACCGCGTGTGGGTGATGCGACGCACAGTGGGTGAAAATTCGTAGTTGCCTTTCATAGGATTTTTTAAAAAAAATCTTCCTTAATTGGGGGATTTAAGTAAACAGATTTGTTACAAAACTCAAAACATTACATAATTTTGTCGTTACGCGACTTTTTTGCGGTTAAACACCATGTAATACGAGTTTGTGTGTTTCAAATGTATGAAAACGAAATTTGTTTTTATCATAACTTTTTTTTGTATTCGAATGTAAAGCTGATACTTTTAGGTATTATAGTAGAACTTGTAACAAAGCTATAAAGCTTTCGATCTTAATCTGGAACGAACCGCTTCAAAAGATATGATTTTTACAAAAATGCCAGTTTTAGTGGTATTCATGTATAAATAAATAAATAAATAAATAATGCTGGACAATCCACACAGCACTATCTAGCCCCAAAGTAAGCTATTCAAAGCTTGTGTTATGGGTACTAGATAACTGATATATTTAATACTTTATATTCTTACATAGATAGATAGATAGATATTTTTTATTATACATAGAAAACACCCAGACCATCGGAACAAATTTCTGCAGATCGTACACAAATTTGTTCCAAGGCGGGAATCGAACCCGCAACCTCTTGCGTCGCAGGCAGGCTCTCGCCCGCTGCGCCACAGAGGTCGTCAAATGTATGGGGTAATGTTCTACTAAGTTCGAGTTTGATCAAAAACTATGGTCATTATTATTATTTGATAGGTATCTTATCGCTTTTCAATGACTTTTGACCTTTTATCTAACCGATAAATAACAAAACTATTCAAATATAATTATGCAAAAGTGATATTTTGAATTACGATCATAGTTTTTACTTTTTCGATCACTTACGTACTATCTTGTTATTGATTCCCCTTTATTTATGTAGAGCCTTACCTAGAGACCACCATTACTGTCCCTGTCTTCAATACGCATTGTGTGGTAAATTATTTTTGATTTACTCGTTCGGGTGATTAGGGTCAGTGCTTGACAAAACAGGTAATTTGAATGATTAGGCTCTTTGTTTATTGAGTGCAGGTTCTATTTTTAGGTACCTAGATGGCTTTTACAGGTACCATGGGTTCTTGTTATGGAATACTAATTAATGATTCCTGATAACGCATTATTAGATTTTAGTTTAGACTATAAATACTGAGAGTTCCTAAATTTCATTTCACTTTTGGCTACCAATTAGTACCGAAACGTTCTCTTTACCTTAATTCTAATTTGCTCAGTATGGAAGGACTAGTGTCAAATCTTGACATTTTTGCACTTATGAGGCAAAATTCATTCAGTGCACACGTTTTGTTTGAAAAAGTGTTAGCTTCAACTCTTAGCAGCAACTCAACATTCAACAATTTCGAAGTGAACAACTCTCATGTCCTCGAGATAGACATGAAGAAGTCTCGGTAAGTGAATGTATAGTAACAACACCAAAAAAATCAATGGAATTTACTGTGCCTGAAAGTGTATCTGTGTCGACATCAACCTCTACATTTACTCCACGAAAAGAATTTGTTGACTTACATCCATTACAAAAAAGAAGGAGAACTGAAGATGTTCTCGCCAATTATGACTTTGACACTCTGTACTTCGCTTTAACCAAGAAACCTGAAATAGAAAAAAAATGACTTCGCTGAATTATTAAAGCATTTACACAAACACCCCGAGAATGCATCAATCTTTCGATCTTGCATTAAGTCGAACAACCGAACCTGCTCTGCTGATAAGGCACTGGGCTTGACAACATCACTGAAGTTATCAAAATGGCAATAGGTACATCACTTTAAAGCAAACAACAAGAGATATGGGAAGTGATATTTTTCCATCTTATGATGCTCTAAAGACCGAGAAAATAGAGATGTAAAAAAAGAAGACATGGTTATAACTGACACCGAAGTTAAACTCAAACTGCAATCTATTTTAGATAAAACTGTCAACAGACTTTGTAAAACGGTGGAAACTGAATCTGGCAGTAATTACACTCTGGTCAGTAAGTGGGGATTTGATGGCGCCTCTGGACATAGCAACTACAAACAAAAAATAGAAGGCGATGATTCAAGTATTTTCATGTGTTCATTTGTACCATTAAGACTACTGAAAGAAAACACTGATGACGTTGTTTGGGAAAATCTTAAAGCATCCTCAACATTTTATTGTCGGCCAATATATTTTAAATTTGCCAAGGAAAATGATTTAAATATAAAAGAAGAAATGGCGTCAATAGAAAGCGAAATTACTGTTCTACAGCCGAGTGTTGTTGATAATGCCAGCATTAAACACAAACTTCACATGACTATGATCGATGGCAAGATAACATCTCATCTTTCTGATACATCAACATCAACATTGATATCTGCAAAGCTAAACCCACAGAAATGAATGACATCACAATGGTATCACAGAGACACCAATCTGTCGATATCTTTAAGTTTGGCCTTTCTACTCTACATGCACGTATTAGATGCATGGAATGTATTTTGCATATAGCTTACCGTCTTGACTTCAAGAAATGGCAAGCAAAAGGAGACGACAAGAAAAAACAATTGGCCGATAGGAAAAAGGATATCCAAGACAAATTTCGGGAGGAAATGGGGCTACTTGTGGATGTTGTGAAACAAGGTGCAGGCACTACCAATGATGGAAATACTGCTAGAAGATTTTTCGCAAATCCGGATATTACTGCGCGAATCACGGGTGTAAATATAGAGTTAATTAAAAGCTTAGGCGTAATTCTTCAGGTAATATCTTGCGGAGAGTTTGTTGATGTGGAAAAGTTCCGACAATATTGTGCTTCAACAGCTCAAAGATATGTTGAGCTCTATGCATGGTACTATAGGCATTCAAGCGTGCATAAATTACTCATACATGGAGCGGACATAATTGAACACAATAACTTTATACTATCTGTGAAGAGGCATCTGAGGCTCGAAACAAAGATTTTAAGCATTCCAGAGTGTTTCAGTCACGTAAAATTAGTAGAATTGCAACAAATGATGATATTATCCATCATTTAATGATATCATCTGATCCCTATATCTCTAGTTTTAGGCCTAAAATAAACCAACTTCGTTTACCTATTTCAGATGAAGCTAAATTGTTATTGATATTAACTTCTAGGGTAGATTAAAGAAAATATAGAATTTGTAGATAGTAGGAAACTTGTGTGACTCCGACCACTCCTTGTCTTTTCTTTGTAAAGCATCAAATCATTTGTTTATTAAATCGTTGTTATATTTAGTTGTTTCTGTTGTAAGTTATTTATATAGGTAGGTAGTATTTCTGTGATAGTTGGTAAAGTTGTGAATTGCATGTCGCTTATTGGTGCTTTTGTTTTATTTATTGTATATATATTAGAGTTATAAGATTAATAATAAGTCCGCTTCATTGTATATAGCAGTTGTAAATAAAATATTACTTTTTTAAATAGTTTTTTTTTCGATATAATATGACCTTGATCACCCTAATTAATTAAACCAAATATTTTGTCATACCTAGTGGAACAATAATGAGTAGGTTTTGAATACAGTTATAGGTTTAAGTGTAGTTGTTAGTCGTAATTCAAAATATCACTTTTGCATAATTATATTTGAATAGTTTTGTTATTTATCGGTTAGATAAAAGGTCAAAAGTCATTGAAAAGCGATAAGATACCTATCAAATAATAATAATGACCATAGTTTTTGATCAAACTCGAACTTAGTAGAACATTACCCCATACATGAATACCACTAAAACTGGCATTTTTGTAAAAATCATATCTTTTGAAGCGGTCCGTTCCAGATTAAGATCGAAAGCTTTATAGCTTTGTTACAAGTTCTACTATAATACCTAAAAGTATCAGCTTTACATTCGAATACAAAAAAAAGTTATGATGAAAACAAATTTCGTTTTCATACATTTGAAACACACAAACTCGTATTACATGGTGTTTAACCGCAAAAAAGTCGCGTAACGACAAAATTATGTAATGTTTTGAGTTTTGTAACAAATCTGTTTACTTAAATCCCCCAATTAAGGAAGATTTTTTTTAAAAAATCCTATGAAAGGCAACTACGAATTTTCACCCACTGTGCGACGTGACGACGAAACTCAAGCGAAAGCAACCGAGTCGTTCTATTCAATTACTGTTTTTTACGCCTTGTTACAACTGGTCATACTCTCACTAGTAATACTATTGTATGCATGTATGTTTGTATGTATTGTAGATGTGAGGACGGCACCTGCACTCCGACGCACCTGATGTGCGACGGCTTCAACGACTGTCCCGACGGCTCCGACGAAACACCGATACTATGTGAGTTCTCGACGGCAATCATACACAACCAACCACTTACCATACCTACTCATTCCGTTCCGTTGTAGGTACATAATAATGTACGTGTGTGTGTACGAGTATGTTGTTGTATGCAGGCTCGCGGCGGCGCGGGCTGGGCGAGGAGTGCGGGGCGGGGGAGCGGCTGTGCGCCGACGGACGCTGCGTGCTCGACGACGCCGCCTGCGACACCGGTCTGTGCTGTCTACACACACACCACACACACCACACACAAACACACACACGCACACTGATAATGAACTCGCAAAATGAGACCTAGTTACTTCTCACATTAAATGATGTTTAGGCTATTTCCTTAGTTTGGTAAATGCAAATCATTATGCAAGCGCGGCCTCGGCCATAATGTTATCTTCGGGTAGGGACTATTCACTAGTAACCGGCAGTGAATGTGTAGTGCACGTCTGTTCCAGAGATGGACCGCGCGTGCCCTCACACGGCGTGCTCGCAGCTCTGCCTGCCCAAACACAACAACCACACCTGCAAGTGAGTACCTACCTACTGCCTGTCGAACTCGCGCGTCAGACATCGCTGAGCGCTCCATTAGCATAACTTACCGTTTAGTCTAATGCTGTCTATAGGTTATACTCCATGAAGCCGCCATAAAATGACAGGGAATAAGAATAAGGACCCAAATCTAGACGGTTCTACAATCTAGAGTCTAGTGGTTGGCAGCTCATCAGTCGGCGTGGTCGTCATCACCTGCGTATGAATTAGTACCTGTTTACAAATAATATGAATTGAATTTGTGCGCAGATGCGTGAGCGGGTTCAGGCAACGAGTGCTGCCCGACGGCGCGCTGGCGTGCGAGGCGGCCGGTGAGTGCATCAACTGTCTGATCTCATCGCAGCTCATGTTGTAGGTGTATGCAGCTCCAAATGTTGTACAGAACTGAGACTGGATTCAAGTTATTGAATAATAAAGACATTTCAAAAAGCGCTGTGATATCTAGGATCGTATTTTACGCTTGTTCACGGACGTTTTTACCATAGATCTTACCCACTCAGAGCCAAGGGTTTTTTTGTGGGTCATTTTTTTCCCAGACTACCTTCGCCGCAGACCTCACAATAAAACGTACGAAACTTGTCTAATATCTGAGGCTGATCAGTTAGCGAGTAGATCACGTGATGTAGCATACAGCGCCGTGTGTGCATGTCCTGAAGGTGTGCATTGGCGTGCAGGCGCGCGCGCGGTGCTGGCGGTGGGCGGCGGCGGCGCGCTGCGGCTGTGGGACGCGCACAAGCACGCCGGCGCCGGCGCGGAGGACGCGCTGCCGGACCCGCCTGCGTCTGCGCCTGCGCACGCGCCCGCACAACACTACTACAACAAGTACGCTCATTCATTCCTACCCCGCGACGAACAGTGTTATAATGTGCTACTGTTTGAGTGTTTTTTTTCTGTGCCTAGTTCTCTTGTAATTGATGTGTGTGTAGGACGGAGATAACGAGCATAGCGGTGGCTTGGATCGACGAGCAGTGGTGGGTGTGGTGGGGGGACGACGCGGGGCGCGTCTCGCGGCGTGACGTCACGCGACACATGCGCGCGCCGCAGCACGCGAGGGACCTCGCGCCCGGCGGAGAGACCATCGTGAGTGCTGGACCTATCATCTCATCTACTCTATATCTATCCCTATGTTATATTAAGACACATCTCATCGTAGCAAGGCGTCTGATAGTGATCCCTGTGACAGATAACCGGCGACGGCAGCGTCCGCGGCGTAGCGGTGGAGTGGGCGGCGCGCCGGCTGTACTGGACGGCGCGCGCGCCGGCGCACGGCGGCGTGTACTGCGCCGCGCTGGACGGCCGGCGCCGCGCCGCGCTCGTGCTGCGCGCCGACGCCGACCCGGACGACATCGTGCTCTACAACGACACCAGGTAACCACCACACCCCGACCCATACCCATACCATACCTAGCATACCATATTATGTAGGTATGTTATTGTATCTCTATTACATGGCGTCTGCTCTCACTTTACCAGGCATGATGTGTGCATATTTAATAAGTATACGAATCATTTCGTGCTCCAGACATCCTCCTAAAACAAAAAGCGAGTGTAAGGCCTTCGAGATAAGAACACAGCATGAAAAACAATTTACTTTAGAGGGCCCAGATGTTAGCCTTGAGGTACACCCGATGAAATTAACTTCGCTCGGAGATTAAAACCATGAACTCGTGCTATTTCAAAGCGATTTCGAAAATACAAGTCACAACTCCTTTCGGCGACCTGCAAACCCCTGCATTACACAGTTTTCTTTGATAAGTTGATAGTGAGCGACTGCATCGAATGCCTTAGGAAAGTCGGAGTATTGTACATCTGGATTGTAGTACACGTACAGTGGTGTAAGGTGTGTGTGTGTGTGTGCATTGCAGACAGATGTTCTGGACGGATCGCGGCGCGCTGGGCGGGCTGTGGGCGGCGGGGCAGGACGGGCGCGGCGCGCGGCGGCTGCTGGCGCGGCGCGCGCGGCGGCTGACGGCGCTGGCGCTGTACGCGCCGGGCGCGCGGCTGTACGTGCTGGACGCGTACTACGGCGCGCTGGAGACCGTGCGCGTCGACGGCGCCGGCCGCGCCACGCTCGCCTTCTTCACGCACCGCCCGCGCGCGCCCGCAGCGCCGCATCTCTTCCTGCACGGAGGTACCACAACTACAACTAGTACTGCACTGCACTGCACTGCACTGCACTGCATACCTACCCGCGATCTAATCTGATACGTTCACAGAAGCGGTGCCGGCGACCGGCAACAACACGCAGGGCGTGGTGGTGGTGCACAGCCGCGCCTGCGTGCGCATGTGTGCGTGGGAGGAGTGGGTGTGGTGCGCGGCGGGGCGGGGCGTCACGCGCGTGCCGCGCCGCCCCAGCGCGGGGGGCGCGGGGGGAGCGGGCAACACGCGCCTGCGCGCCACGCCCTATCCCCTCTCGGCGATCGCGCTCGCGCATCCCGCCATGTTCCCACAACCACCTGGTTAGTTCACTTACATCATAAACACTTTACACCACCAGCATTGCAAGTTTGATTCTATATAAAACACCACTATGTGTAACGCAGGTGGCGACCCGTGCTCTGGCGCATGCGCTCCGAGCGCCCTGTGCGTACGCTCGGCGTCCGCGCGCGGCGTCGCCTGCCTCTGTCCCGACGGACTCGTGCCCGCCGACTACTCCACTGAAGTGAGCCCGCACGCCGTACCTACTATCTGTATTGTACAAACCGACGCATCACTATATAACGAATAGTGTCACTTGTAAACAACATCGACAGCGTCGTCTCGCAGACCACGTGATATTTGTCAATTCCATTTCTAGTAACGTCAAAGGATGTTAGGAACTCAGCTACGTACGTCGCCTCTGGGATTGATAGATTAATGTACTTATTTTGTGAACAGAATAATTTAACGTGCGTGATATCGCGGAGCGGCGCGCCCGCGGCGACCGATGCGGAGGCGGAGGCGGAGGCGGAGGCGGAGGCGGAGGCGGAGGGCTCGGCGTCGTCCTGCTCGCTCGCGTGCGGCACGGGAGTGTGCGAGCGAGACGGCGACACGGAGCGCTGCGCGTGCGGGCCGCTGTACGCCGGCGCGCGCTGCCAGCACTACCGCTGCGCGCGGCACTGCCTGCACCGCGGCCTCTGCGCGCTCGACGCCGCCGCCGCCGCCGACGCGCAGGCGCCACCCGCGCTGCATCCGCTCAAGGTAACCAACTGATTACAGTCGTTTGGTGACCCCGATGTGGAAACAAAAGAAACCTTATTCATTTGAATCTCTGTTCTGACGTTATCATTGTGTGTGTCAGTGTACGTGCGTGCAAGGCTACAGCGGGCCGCGCTGCGCGACCCCCCCGCCCCCCGCGGGCCCCCCCGCGGACGCGTGCGCGGCGCTGCGCTGCGCTAACGGCGCCGTCTGCCTGCAGCCGGCCGCCGCGCGGGCGCCGCACTGCATCTGTCCCAGCGCCTACTACGGTACGTAGCGTAGCGTACATCCCCCGCCCCCCGCGTTCCCCGCGCCCCTACCCTGCAGACATCTTCAGACTATAGCGGGAGCAGGAGTCCCCGCACTTGCCATTAGTGCGTTGTAATGTGTACGTAGCGTATACACACATTCCTATGTTTGCTATCGAATAGCCAACGTTTTATAAGACCGCTACCTTGGTACACCTACCTATAGAATGTTAATCCATGCATAGGCTCCCCTATTAAAAGCAATTACAGGTAGATTTGAACGTATATTGTTGTATGCAGGACTGCGCTGCGAGAAGTGCGTGGAGGGCCCCTCGTGCGGCGAGGGGGCCGTCTGCTCGACGGGGGGTCCGCGCGGCCCCCACTGCACGCCCGACAACTGCACCTACTGCCTCAACCAGGTGCCCTGCATGCACTGCGCTGTGACCTCATTCATACCTCACGTGAACAAGTGTTGTCCTAAAAAATATTAAAATCGCAAATCGCTGCGGGTAGCAAGCATCCACTTATAATAACAGTTGGGTACAACAAAGAAAGATCGATACCAACCATCTATTAGGCGATTATTGATTATTTATTATTGTGTTCATCTTTAATACAAATGAATAAACTAAAATTAAACTACTCCATACATTATATTATACAATCCTTTAACATACATCAGCATGCAATTTTCTGTTATCATAATCTCTGAAAAACTTTATTTGTTAGCTTGTTTATCAAATACATATAATAAGTACAGCGGCACAGTACCTACAACATTATAATGGTGTGTTCAGGGTGTGTGTGTGTCGACTGACACCGGCATGTCGTGCGAGTGTGCGGCGGGCTGGAGCGGCGAGCGCTGCCAGCGAGCCGCCTGCAGCGACGCCGACTGCAGCGCCGGCCAGCGCGCCGGCCAGCACGCCGGCCAGCGCGCCGGCGAGGCGGAGACCAACGAGGCGCGGGACGATGACGCCGGCGCCGCCGTCCCAGGCGAACACGACGTCGTCGGGAAGGGAGACGCCGACAAACACTACACAAGTGAGTGCACTTGTCTTACAACTACACATTTGTATGTATCGTGCTTGACCCGCGTGATGCTAGCAATAATGCAGAGCTCGACCGCCGGCGCCGCGAGTGCGGGGAAACTGACGAGATCACTCGGATGTAAAGGTCTTGTCTCATGTATAGGTTTTTGTAGATAAGTAGACATACCGGAAAGAGATGGGACATCTTGATCCGAGGGACACGGAAGAGGAGATAGCGAACACGAGAAAGTAATTATTCTGTGAATAAACTTAATTTAGTAAATTGGTCACTGCTCATACAGAAATTATTTATTTTTTATTTGTTTGGAAATTCTTTGTTCATGTATTTCCAAACAAGTTGCGCCCCGCGGTTTCACCCGCGCTGATTTAAATCCCGGTATTCCCACGGGATAAAATGGAATAGTCTGTGTGCTATTCCAGACTATAATCTATCTCTCTGCCAAGTTTCATCCAGATCCGTTCAGCCGTTCCGGCCTGAAAGAATAACAAAGTAAACATCCATACTTACAAACTTTCGCGTTTAGTATTAATAGGATGGCTTCGAGGCGAAACATGACAATATTTGTATTGTTACGGAAGGAGGGGCAGGGGGTGTAATGACACGAGTATTATGTAAACGCAAATACATCCCCTCCACTGTTATTTATCGTTCTTTTTGGTTGACGCGACCTATATCTCTCCGTCTGATTACGTAGCTCCGAGTGTTCTACAAATAAACGTGTTTCTTCTTCTTACTGGTAGACGTTCACAATAACACGACCAGTTCGTATAGATAGGTAGGTAGTTGCGGGACGAGTATCGTAATGACCAGTTCTGTAAGATAGTCGGTGTAGGTACCGGATCCGGTTGTTTGTCCGCTGGAGGTGGCCGCCGCCGCCGCCGCCGGGTTTCCCCGCGACGCTCACGAGTAGTCTCGCTGCTGTCGTCAAGCGCACTGACCTACTACTTGGATACTTGGTACCGGTGTGTGCCTGCTGGAGCTTCGGAGAACTCCACTTTACGAGGGAAAGTCTAGAATACGCACCTATCTGTGCCTACTGGGGCTGTTCTTTTTTTTATACAACTAGCTGATGGAACAAGCAGATGGCCCACCTGATGTTAAGTGGTCACCATATACAAAGCATTGCCTCGTAAGTCACGCACGATAGGAACGTGCCATACGATGCACTGCCCTGCGTCCATGATGTTAAGCCTCATGTGCCTGTAATTACACCGGCGACTCTTCAAACCGGGACACAGCGTTGCTGCTTGGCGGCAGAAAAAAAGGCGCGATGGTAGTACTTACTTACCCGGACGAGCCACGCACAAAGAGCTCTACTACTCTTAAAACTCACATTGTCAATAAAAGTTTCCACAGCCAAATCTAGTCTCTTAACATTCGATATCAAGACTTTATTGAATTGATCGCTTGAGAACTGAAAAGACGTCGCACTGAGGATTGCTGGGTTGGCCAACGGTACTCCAAGATAGCTAGGTCACTCTTAAAATGTAAGAGGAAGTCCTTGCTCTCCTGCTGAAGTAATGATATAATGAAGTCCAAAAACGTTTATTAATTTAAATCATAAAGGATCGCCTTGAAACGGCGGCGTGGGGTCTAAGTAAATTGAACCTTTAGACTTCCATCAATGTAACGTTGCCCTCAGCAATCAAGGGAGTGAGCGTAGTCACATGTACCTATGTAGATACATTACATTTTCCTTAAAAACAAATCAAGGTTTTGCCTTCCATCCGATAAGTACATAATATTAAAATGCAGGAAAACTGCCATGATGTACCTCAAATTACCCGGAACACACGTTATTATAGAAACAGTTTTCCTCAACCAAAGGTTATGAAGTTTTTTATTTGACTTTGGTGAGTCACAGTCAGCTTGCAAACGAGTTTGTTGTGTGTCGTTACCTTGATAGGTACTGCATAAATGTGATGCCTAGCGCATGTAGTGCCTTTGTCTGTAGGGTGCGCAAACGCCTACCTGCTGCAATGTTATCGCTTCATCTTAATTATTCTAAATCATCTTTTAATTTCCTACCTTATTATGATTTATGACCTTGAGGCCTATTATTTCTTTGTGTGTTGTTGTCAATCTTAATTTAATTTTTTTCTTAGTATAATTAGTATAATTGGCGGTAAGCTGTTCTAATTATTTTGAATAAATAAATAATAAATTAATTAATGATTCCAAATTCACACTGTACCAGCTGCGCAGGGCTGTTTAAAAATTGTTGTCGCTTTAAAAATTGAACTGACAAGTGAGAGCGAAACTTGTGCTTGAGTGTTCCGTATAATTACTCGATTGTTAAAACGCTGTACATTATAATCCATAGGTAAATACCTATGTAATAGAACCCTACACAAAACACCTAGTTTCAAAGTTTGCGTCTCAAACTAGGTGACACTACGTGGCCGATGCCTAGCTAGAAGAACAGCCAACAAACTTCCCATCATGACACACGCACACTGCACAGCCCTAGTTCCCAGGCACCGCCTGATATTTCCTCAGTATTTGCATACTAACTATTTCAAACCATCGATCGTCAACGTACAATCTGTTTGTTTACTTTATGATGAGAATGGCAACATTCCCTCGTTTACTGCGGCGTGCCTATAAATATTGCTTACCTATAGGTATCTAAATATTAACATAAAATCGGTAACGTCCAGTGTTTTACTCTACTCGGGTTGAAAATTAAGTAAAGTTACTCACTTCGAGTTACAGTTAGCTATTCTGGGTCTGGTGGTCTGGTCGGAGATCGGGCTGGGCGGGGTAACGTTTAGCTAGTTAATTGGTAGATACCTATCTTATCTCTTTATAGTGAATTCTTTAAGTCACGAGAGTTCTCGAAAAGCCCGCTAGGGGTGCATAACGCGATTCTATATAAAACCCCACTCGACAAACGGGATCTCAGACTCATAAATAAATGAGTCTAAATAATATTGGTCATCACATCAGTAATGTTCATCATTACTAGCAACTGTGAGGCCTGCCGTGTGCCGTGTGCCGTGTGCCGTGTGCCGTGTGGTTGTTGACTTATAGCGTAATCTTAAATAAGTAATCTTCACTTGTTACCTCAGTGGAACTGGCCTGATGCCGGTACCGGGGCTTACCCGCTAGAGAACTTGTTAGGAAACCCCTGATTTCATCACTCGATGAAACGTTAACTAAGTCTCATCGGAAAAAATCCAAGTTTGCGCACATAGGTACTCGTACGATGACCCCTACGGTCTACAGCATAATTTTATAAGTAAAAGTCCGTGTTAAACTTGAACCTTGTAAAAATGAACGTAGTGTTTCATGATTTTCAGGTTAGACTTGTGGAGTGTGGCTTTTGTATCGGTGTGGGAGTGTAGAGGTGTGTTTTGTAGTCAGTATGTGTTATTCTTTGTCAAATTGCAGAACTAATAAAACAGGTCAACCTTGACTTTAAAATTTGACTTTTAAATTGTATCTGTGCTTTGATGAATAAATCAGATTTGAATTGAATATAGTTTCTAGTTTACGTTCCATTTTACGGTTCTGTTGATGCGTTCCTCAAAACGGAACCTTGAACATCTCTATAATGAATGCTCGATAATATTAAGACGTGAGACGTAAGTGGTCAAGACTGTATTTATGTATATCAGAACCTTAGCATTTTTGACGAATACTTTAATATTTAATACATATCGTGGGACTTCGTCACAGTATTCCATTTACTGCAGGGTGTTTTTGATTGTTGGACACCCTAGGACCCCTAGGTCCCAAGTTAGGTATCATATCGAATTATTGTCTTATCGATTTTATGTTTTTGATTATTAAAAACATAAAAGTGATGAGCTGCCAAAGTTTTTTTAGTTTATCGCAACTTAGGGTATAATTATACCGAACACAAGCGTCCAGTGAGACAACTAGCCGGCAGCGTGAGTATAGCTAGCGGTCTGCACTCTGGCACATAGCTGTCGTGCGAAGAAGCCCCGCTTGTGCATCTCATTATCATTATGCAGCGCCGCGTCGCTGCCTGTCCCGCCGTGTAGGTACACTCGCCGTCGGAAAATCACGAACTTTTAATCGATAGGGACAAAATAGTAAAACTATGGCTATGAACATAATTACCATTAATTTGGGGCTTATTAAATTAACTAAATTCAGTAAATTTCAAATTCGCAAAACAAAATTATATCGTATTGTTTGTATTGTATAGGCGAACTTAATACTGAGAGCATTCTCAACTACGCGTTACTTATTCTTTGTGTAGTTTTGTAAACCGAAAATGTTATTGATAACCTAATGATAAAAACTTAGCTTCAGTTTATTTGAAGATTTGCTTTGGCATTTACAAGGCACTGTTACGGATTAATTAAATAACGCGAAGAAAAAGTGTTCCTTCGAGTTAAAAAGTCGAGTCGTTTGTTGGCGAGAGTAGTCGGCTACTCCCGGTCCCGCGGCCCACTTACATAACAGCGGTGAAGGCTCCGAGCAGCCCGCGTCGGCGCCGCACTGCGTCACTGCGTCACTACACTATACTACACTACACTACCACTAAACTATAGTTACACACCACTCAATAACTCTACACAAACCGACAGAGCCTTATAAAACATAAGTTTTTTTATTCAACCAGTAATATGCCACTACTGGGCAAAGGACGTAAGAGTAGTAGAGCTCTTTGTGTGTGGCTCGTCCGGGGAAGTACTACCACCACGCCTTTTTCTGCCGCCAAGCAGCAACGCTGTGTTTCGGTTTGAAGAGTGTGGTCGCCGGTGTAATTACAGGCACATGAGGCTTAACATCTGTATGCCTCAAGTTGATGGACGCAGGGCAGTGCATCGTAGGGCACGTTCCTATTGTGCGTGACCTACGGGGCAATGTTTTGTTTATAGGTGATGGTTACCACTTAACATCAGGTGGACCATCTGCTTGTTCCATCAGCTAGTTGTATAAAAAAAAAAAAAAAAAAAGGACGGCCCCTTTTCTTTCCACTCCTTGGTCTGCTTTCGGCGGCGGCCTCCATCCTCGAGTTCGCCGCACTGCTGGCCTTGGCTGACCCTCGGTTGTTGCGTGCGGGAGATGTGACCCGGCCAGTCTCTGTTTTCGCAAATAAAAATATTTTTGGTGTATGTTTCGGCAAAATACAGCTAAACTTGGTCATCAATTGTACCTAATAAAAAAAGGTCACAATTTAATACGTTCGAGCCAAACTCTCGACTATTACATTTCTATAAAGTAAGAAATGAGAAAAGTTTGAAACTCAGCAATTCCGTATTCCATTACCGTAGCGACGACCCGCACCTATCGTATAATAAGCTTAGTCGATGAACGAGACGAGCGCGCGGGCTTTATACTTATACCCCAAACTCAACGAGGAATAGGTAGATACTAAGAGACTCCTAAGCAAAACTTGCGTTTTGTATGTAAGGCCTTGTAAACGGGTTAGTTTTGTGGCAATTTATATTGCTGCAATTGTATAGCTGTCCTGCTGTATTTGCGTGAACCAGACAGATATATTCCTACAGTTGCAGCTTGAAATTGCCGCAATTTCTATTTCTTTATTACATAAAATCTAGGTCGTTTACAAACGTGTTATTGTATTCAAATATTTTTCACAGCTCCTTATTAGCACAGCTTTAAATTCTGGTATTTTTGACAGCATTAGCGGCAGTATTACCTACAACGCGGTCGTAAGCATTTGTAGTCGTAAGCAGTTGTAACAAACATCCATCCATCCATCCTACAAACTTTCGCGTTTATAATAGTAGCAGGATAATGTAACTGTATCGATTGGTCGCCGCGGTTTCGTACTCGTAGTTTCAGAATAGTTTCGTTCGCGCGTCACTTATCTGACTTAACTTATCTGATCGTCCACACACGTAGTTCCAACAGGGCGGAGTTAATTAATTTGTTAAAGTAATTGGCTGAATGCCTCAACGCCTGTTCCGGTCCTATGGTCGAAGAAATTATGCTTCCTAACTGTCGTGCAAGTAGGTACTCGTAGTACGTAACAATCTCAATTAGGTAGTAGGTACTTAACATAATTTAAATCTTATTCTTCTTTATTAAAAAATAATTACAACAGGCAGAAACAATGTAACTAATTAATAACATTTAGACAACGCATTATTATAATTAGTTTAAATCTACAGCAATAACGATAAACAAATTATAAATAATCGTCTAAAAGTACTGAAACTTTCTGAATATTTCACCTCTTTGTCTTGAATGCTTGAGTCATGCATGAACCTGTCGTTGCTAGGTTTTATCGAATGTCATCAAAAATAAGTTCGCCAGCGTAATGCCTACGTAACGTAACGTAACGTAGAGCGGCAGTCGCCGTCGGACGCGATCGACGAGCGCACGTCTCTCTCTGATCATTCCATTACGATTTTCGAAATTAGTTTATTAGTGAACTCATAAAACAGTTATTTTAGTGAATCACGTGAAAGCCTGTGAACAAATAAATATAAATCGGTGGTTTTGTGAGCATAATGCGCTTCCGACATAATATATTAGGAGGCATGGAGTATGGATACCGGTGGTTTGTTGTGTGATCGGAGATTTTACTGAATTAATAGTGCTGTACATATATCAGTGTCTGAAGTTTTTCATGAGCTATCAACCACATTGACTTTGGGAGGATTTTGTGCGAAGCTTTACGATGGGTCGCAGAAAACGTGGAAGCACTGGTGAGCGTTTAACGATAACTTTTTGCTATATCCGTTCCTTATTTTGTGAGAGGATAAGAAATCGGGCTCTATGTACGGCTCGCTTTTATGGCCTTGTAATAAGCATCATTTTAATTCGGCTTTGTGTAACTAGGTTTATATAATTATGTATATGTATAATCTACCTACCCGTTTTCAACTACAGAGACATAGCTTTTAGACTTTTCTTATTAGGTCTTCGTTAGTTTTGTTTTGCCCTCATATGGCTAACGTATCCTGTTTTGGCGCGAAATGTTCTGGCACAGATAGTGCAAGCTAATCTAATCTAATATATAATATAATAATCTAATCGTGTGTACAATAAAATGCTACGACTCAAGCAAGTTTTTTTCCTGTAAAAGACGTTTCAAATTGATCCTTGCCATTTTGATTAATTAAATTAAGTGACTACCAAAATATCCTCTTCCAACATGACCTAAATGACAACACTCATGTAGGTCGTGAGTTACACTGCAACAGTAGGGTAGGGCACCGCGGACGGACGGCCTGCTTTGGTTGGACCGACAAGTTTTGGTTTCCGTCTCTCGCTATACGAGTGGGTTGCTATAAGTAAAAGATAATGACGTAGGTATAGTTGGATCTATTCTTAGAAATCCGTATGCAGACAATCGATACTAGAAGTTATGAAATAGTTTCCATAGAGTTGTCACTGGCACTGAACTAGAACTTTTGCGTATACAAAAAAGTGGTGAAGCTGTTCACGATTTGGATCCCCAGGCACGGTAGATATCGCCTGAAATCTCTTAGTACCAAGTAGGTACGAACTCCAGAATCTTACAGATCTTAGAGGACGTCTACGGGGGTAGTCAGAGGTACCTACATATAGACAACATTGGCACATGGATATCCACATTTTTCATTTCTTGGTATTCCATACGTGACAGGTTGCAGGCCCATCGCCGCTGTTAGAATACTAGGTAACTGATTTCCTCGAATTTTCCTTCACCGATTAAGAGCATGGCATTGCAAACATACATTTTTCGATAATGGTGCACGACCGGACCCAAACCTACGACCTAACGATAACGGTCTGCAGATAGCTCTCAACTGTTTCATAATTATGTATTTTTAAATTATTGTAATTTTCTTCGTAAATAAAATTTTATTAAATACCTAATAGGTTAGTATAAAATGTATTCAACATACCTAAATGATTATCACGCGTAAACAAAATCAGTCTTGTCACTCACCTGTGGTTTTCAGACAAGCAACAATTAGGCAGCAGCAATGTTACATTCGTGTCATCACTATCACTACATAGTATAAAACAGTCGCTTTCTCTGTCCCTATGTCCCCATGTCCCTATGTCCCTATGTATGCTTAAATCTTTAAAACGACGCAATGGATTTTGATGCGGTTTTTTTAATAGGTAGAATGATTCAAGAGGAAGGTTTACATGTATAATACACATATTAAATAGTTTTAATACATATATTTACGATACAATCCAGATCAGTTGTAATATTTTAGTTTTTTCTTGGTTGTAATGTGTTTTGTGCGTTTAAATAAAAAAAAAATACATGCATGATATGTGCACCCGTGCGAAGCAGGGGCGCGCGGGCGGATCGCTAGTTTAGAAATGAATGCATCTTGCTCTACCAGCTTCTACCTACCACTCAGCTAACTGTAGATTTACCTATCTTATGTAATTTAATTAAAGACTCCCGAAAATAAATCGGCTTTATTCTCAAAATTTATTTGATTTAAGGTGAACATAGTGAAATGTTTTTTTAATATATTTAATTGTATCTACTCGTACATGATGTCTATTTCTATGTGTATGGATGAGTAGTGATATGTTGTACGTTGCAGAGACGGGGCTGGCGGCGTGCGACGACTCTGCGTGTTCTCACCGGGGGCGCTGCGTGGTCAGCGCGGGGGGCGCCGGGGGGCGCGCGTGCGCGTGCGGCGGCGCGTGGGGGGGCGCGCGCTGCGCTCGCTACGTGGGGCACGACCACGCCTGCCGCGCGCGCTGCGCCGCGCCCCTGCTCTGCGTGTGGGGACCCGACCGTTAGTACGCTATGCTATGCTATACTATACTATACCTTACTACATAGGAATACGAGTGAAAAAGTGAGTTGCAACCAAGCATAGCATGCTCGACTTTAGGCTGCATCTTCACTTTCCATTTAGTAACAATAAAAAACATCAAATTCTTATCATCTGAAACACAAGCACTTCTTCTTTACTTTGACGAAGATATAAATTATTGACATGTTTACTCGAATACTAATCTAGGGTCTACCCTAGCAGTCTACTGCTATGATTGAAGAATTTAGATTAATGTATCTATTACGTAGGTACCTATATTTCCTAATTATCTAGACTCTTGATGCAGAAAATTTTACAATTAAAATATAATGTTGAACTAGTGAAAATGCAATGTTGAATATAATAATTTTGTA
This sequence comes from Plemyria rubiginata, assembly GCA_963576535.1. Taxonomy (NCBI): domain Eukaryota; kingdom Metazoa; phylum Arthropoda; class Insecta; order Lepidoptera; family Geometridae; genus Plemyria; species Plemyria rubiginata. Next base: position 153,348 of record OY754929.1, read on the forward strand.
TTGTTAACAGTGAGCGAGACAGAATTGGGATCGCCGTACTGCATGTGCCCGCTGGGCGCGGAGTGCAGGACGGACGGCGCGCCCCCGGGGGGCGCTGTGAGCGCTGGGGGCGCGGGGGGCGCTGGGGGCGCGTGGCTGGCCGCCGTGCTGGCGCTGCTGACGCTGGCGGCGCTGGTGCTGGCCGTGCTCTACCTCGTGCATCGCCGCCGGCAGTGAGTACACGTTTCATTTAATGTAGCAGCAAATTTGCTTGCACCTACGGGTGTAGTTTTTTATTTATTTTTAGCGATAACTGTGGCACGCAATGGACGAAACTATTACTCAGCATCAATCATTGTAGCAATGCATGTTATTGTTCCAGCGGGCTGTTTGTCCACGCGCGTCTGCCGGACAACGTGGAGATCTCCAACCCGATGTACCTGGCGGGCGAGGACGACGACCCGGCGCCGCCCGCCCCCCGCGCGCCGCCCGCCGCGGCCCCGCGCGCCACGCGCACGCCGCCCGCCGCGCGCACGCACGGCGTTAGTACTCACTACCTACTAAGTGACGCCGATCACCCTTCTCTTAAAAAACGTACCGATTACGCTTTTGTCTTTTATTCCTTTGATGACCTTTATACGGACGTTAAAACTGTGGAATATGGTGTGAAGATCATTCGTTCTTAGAGGCCCACAAGCATAAGTTTTAAATCATAAACTAAACTGCCAGAGGATTTTAAGTACATCTCAAAGGCTCCTTCCGAGCACCTTTGCATACTTTTAGTTCTACAACATGCCGGTTTCTGTTTTAAAAGTTTCAGTCTCCACTTACTAAGTTCATGTTGATTCCATTATTGAAATTTAATTATGGCATTATTAAAGGTGACTAGCGTTCCAAAGTGAATTAACCTAAGAACCTTAGGTAGGTATACAATAAATAATACCTACTAGCAATAAAATACCCGTCACTTGCATCGACAGAGACCATACTCCTTGTACGCCTGAGTACAGCGATCTGTGAATGATACACTGCCGTCCCCGACGTCATTATGTTGTCAGCTTGTAGCCGCAGCGCTAATCGTGTTTGACACCGATTGTTGATAATTCAATCACAATACATTCAATATTACAACACACAAATGATTTACTAAATGACTATGCAAATAGGACTCCGATGGCTCGCGACTCATCGCTGTAACTAGCTGTTCATTGTGATTGCAGAATGGAGGAAACCACTTCGCGAATCCTGTATACGAGAGCATGTACGCGCCGCAACAGAACATTCCTATAGAGGTACTTACAATATACATTTTAAGCTATTTCAATCCTATAAAAATTGGCAGGACGCGTATCTACTACTACTGGGTGTAGTCCAAAATAACTTCTGAAAACTGCATGCATTACTTTCCCTTCATGGACCACTAGTGCTTTAGTGATGTAATTGTACTGGTTTAATTTCCAGACGCCAATAAAATAAACTCTTGAGAAAAACCGATTTCAAACACACTTGTACAACTTTAACTCAAAAACCAATCGTCAGATGTTACTTATACTGCATACCTACTGGGAGGACCACACGGGAAACACCAGCTTTCAAATGGAAAAATATCAAAATCGGTTCACCCCTTCGTTCACCCAGTGGAAAGTTCTGTGGTAACATAAAAGTACAGTCGAATTGAGAATCTCCTCCTTTTTTGAAGCCGGTTAAAACAATCTCATAGTAATGTGATGCAATTAATAAATAAATATGATGCTATTGAGTAGTAGTCGCAACTAAACGACTTGTCAAACAGAAGGTCGCTGAGGTCAGTCAAACCAGTTAATGACAAAACTAGCAACCGGTTTACTTTCATCAAATTGTAGACGAACTTGAAAATTGAGATGGGTACAGTACATCACTCACTATAGTGATTGATTCTTTATTACATAAATATAATACTTTTTTAAAAACAAATGAGAGCTTCTGAGAAAGCAGTTTTTTTATTAAGTGTTGTATGTATGTATGTCATCACATCGTGCAGTAAGCAACATGGTGCGATCATCGCGTCCGGTCAAGTTGTTTGTGTACTAGCTCCAAGACAAGTGGCCATACGGTCTGCAATAACTTTACACCTATTTGTTAAAACCCACTCGCGTCGGTCACCTTGAGGAGACGATCCCAAGTTGACCTACGACCGGACATTCTATAGCTCATAAGCTCAGAGTGACGACTGTTCGGGTAAGGTAGACATCCCCTTGAATCTTGGTTCTGAGTATAGTGCGCGTCACGCAAAAAGAACGCCGGAAGAAGGGGGTGGGGGTGTGATGGCGCAAGTATTTTGTATGCGCACACTGTTTTTCCAGTGCGACCTATACTTCTGAGAATCCTTCAGGTTGTAGTAGTCAGAAGTATACCTACATCCAAAACGGACTTATGCCCATTATTTTCTTTCATTTAGTACCTAATTATGATATTGTATACTTCCTGTAATTAGTTGTATGTTGTTTCGTCTGCAGGAGCACGCGAATTTGCTGGCGGAGCGCGCTGGCGACGCGTCGCCGCCGCCCGCCGAGCGCGCCGCGCTGCTGTAGGCGCGCGCGCGCGTCCTGTGCCAAACTAGTTAGGATACTCTGCACCACCACGCAAGCTCCCTCGTAGCGCGACCAGCCGGACTGACACGGGAAAACAGACTGTAATGCGTAGCTATAAGAATGCGTGTAGAATGAGATATGGACCAGGCTCACGTAAAAATATTTTCATAGGTGTTACCTATTTATTCGTAGCTGGATGATCGAGTTTCTTGTCCACTGTCGAGGCCTACCTGTGTATTTGACGATCTTTATCGTAATTTTATCTTTTTGTAAAATAATCGGTACCTAATAGTACCTAAATCCGTACACGAAGTACATCGTGACAGAATGTTCCTCGTTTTGTTGATGACCCAAAATGAATGACTAAACCATTGACTATGTTATTTTAGATAAGTTTATAGGTAAGTTTGCTATAGAACCGACATTTCTGGCTGACAACAGTTTAGGTTATGTCATGTTTAGAAACATGCTAATATAATTGTTTAGCTTTCGGAAACCCTGGCAGCTAGGAAAGCGGGTTTATTTTCACAAAGATGTGTATTGGTAATGCACTTGACTGCTTTACGAAATCTTGCCATCAGATCCGGTAGAATCACTATATGGTAATCCCCAATTATCTGACATAATAGGTACCTAATTTACATTTTTGATGTTGTGTTTAGGCGGCATAATATTTTTTTATATTCATCAGTTAAGTAAATGTGATGAATTTATATTTTTAGTATAAAAAACTTATGTCATCTATGTAGCTAATAAGAATTGAATAAGTTTTAGTGGCGATTACATTAAATACTCATTTTTGTCTCAATTGAAACACTGTGCCATAATTGAAGCGCTCAAAATTTAAAAGTATTATTAATTATTTGAATGGTTTCTTATGACTCAAGGTTGTGTTAGCAAATTCAATTATAAGTTGAAGTTAAATACCAAAGTCTTAACTTGAAATGCTGATAAAATATTTATGTTAGATTCTACAACAAAGGTCAAATTATGATCTTTTTCTTTTTTACCCAATTTATTTTAGACATTTACAATTTTTGGCCGCTACTTAAACTTGAATCTGTTGTGATCATGTTTTATTTAAATGTAATCTTGTGTTGGACAAGAAGGAACATATCGGCGAGTATCAATTCAAATTTAGTACAATTACTTTATGAACTTTGTATGAGTTGTGATATTTTGTATGATATTATTAGTACTACTCATAATTGTTTGCATTTTTGTTAGAATAAATCTTGAGTAGCTATTTTATTGTGAAGAGACAAGACCTAAGCCTAATCAATCTTAATTATGCATAATATTAAGTACAATGATTAATAATAAAGTGAATCTTAAATCATAAAATGTTGTTTTTAATAGAATCCTACTTCATCTTCCACTATTCAAAATTTTAATATGGTTCATGAGAATTTAGGAAAAAATAATAAAGTAGTAGGAAATACAGAGTACCTACAGACGACAGCATCAGTTCCACTCCACAGCGGTTCGCATAATAAAGGTAGAAAGCGCTATGTGCGAATGGATGGTATATAACCGGTGGTACGGCTGGTAGGTACTGAGACCTCAAGGCTCATTTACACTGCTGCGGAAGGAACGGAAAGGAAGCGACAATTTCGCCTCATTCTCTCAGACGCAGGAATTCATTTCAATGAATTCTCGCGAGGTTTCCGCGGAAGACGCGCGTCCAATTTTTTGGCTAAATACAAAAGAAATATCTTCCGTTCCATTCTGCGGCGGTGTAAATTGAGCCTAAGAATCGACCAAATAAGAGACTGCGAAACGGGAGCGTCTACCGCGCGTGCGGCGGACAGTTTGTGTTCTCGTTAAAGTTTTGCGTTGCAGACGCTCCCGCATCGCGTCCCGCGTTACTGACGCGCAGTTGTGGTCGAAGCCTTAGCAACTTGTCCTTTGGTGGAAAGGAGCTACAGGAGAATACGTGATCGAGGTCCCGACACTAGTTTGATAAAAAAAGAACAATGAAACAAAAATTGTTTTCCCATAACAAAATAACTTTATTTCTTTTTTTTTATATTTACATTCTTACAACTTAAAACAAGCCGACTATTACAATAAAAACCTGACTGACGATATCTAATGTCACTTCAAAGAATAACTTTGATTGAAGCTTACCAAGCAGTAATTCTGCAGCTCACAAATTAACATGATCAAAATACATACAGTTTAAAAACGTTTCCCACCTGGGGCAGTTATCATCATCAGCAGTGTGACGTCTACTGTTGCATCGACTTTGTCTATTGATGACCACAACGAACTCTGAGATAAAAAATCTATAAGATTTGGAGCCATTTTCCCGACATTTAAAACCTTAGGTCCGTCTGCACTGATTAGAACAGGCGCTCACCACAATAAACTAGACTATACAAAGTGATGCTTATAATTTCATTGAATACATTCATGTTCAATTGAATAAATCATGTACCAAGATGGCAAAGATAGTTATAATATTATAATCACGACTCTCCAGTCACTCTAGACATAACATCATCTCTTCTTACCAAGTATCCCTCGAGACTTCGAAGATGTCAAAGGGGGTAGTCAGACAAGTATGTCCATTATGTTGAACACATATCCACATTGCCGTAGTTGCTATGGCACGCCCCGCGGCCGCACTAGCGAGAATGGCAATCATTATCGCGGTAATGGACGTTGAACGTTGGCGTGACCACGACACGCCGTTGATTACCGCGAGAATTTTTGTAAAATTCTCGCTAAAATTCTAAAATCAAAGGGTTTAACGCGTTAAGGTGAAGACAAGAGCTAATATGACTCTCGCTCGCACGTTTTGACTTGTTTAAGGATATAAAATCACGAAAAATCGCAATCAACCATTTTGTGTGCAATCACATTGCGCACAGTTTAGTAAAAAAATCATTTTGATCGATACAAGTTTTCCTACTTAAAAGTTTGCTTTTCTAGTTCTCGTTTATAAGCAAACATTTGAGTAGGATAACTTGCATCAATCCAAGTCAAATTTGTACTAAACTGTGTGCAATGTGATTGCACATAAAATGGTTGTTTACGATTATTCAAAATTGTATTTAGTGATTTTATATCTTTCAAAATGACGAATCGTGCGAGCGAGAGAAATATAAGTGTTGTCAACGCCTTAAAGCGTGAAGTTGGCGTTGAAGCGGTCACACTACGTGGAGAGTCTATAAGATAAGATAAGATAATGTTTATTTCAGACAAAAAGAAATACATATGAGTTGAGCCATACAGAGGTCTTATTCTAGGGATTTTAGCTTATCAGGCAATCTGGCGCACTCTGGTTACGGAACAATACCTTCCGTGCTAGTTAAAAAACTGTGTTACGGCAAGGTAAGTGCTTCTCTCTCCAGGTGCTGCTATTTCTTATACCTAAAAGATAAAACTACAAACACTGTTATCTATCGCGAGAATTATCGAATAATTGTTGCGATGACAAGCATTGACGTTGGACGTTGGTGTGGCTAGGACTATGTACAGTATAATTAGAGCCTTGCATAAAGTATCATCATCATAACCCCGGTGCCAGATATGTATGAACTTAAGTGATCACTTAGCCGCACGCTTAGTGAGGCACGAGACAGTGAAGAGTTTTTCTCGTGCCTCACTAAGCGTGCGGCTAATCGATCACGTAAGTTCATAAATATCTGGCACCGGCCTCAATGGTGTGCAGGTTGGAGGCGTGGTCAGTAGAAGTCGTCCATGTTGTAGGCGGGCTTGGCGCTGGCGTTCTTGAGCTGGTCCTGCGCGAGGTACATCTGCGCGATCTGCTGCGCGTGCGTCGCCTGCTCCGGCGTCTTGTCCTCGCGCGCGCGCACGAACCTGCAGCGACACAACGCTCAGCCGGGACACAGTCGCGCGACCGCCGGCACTGACAGCCGGGACACAGTCGCGCGACCGCCGGCACTGACAGCCGGGACACAGTCGCGCGACCGCCGGCACTGACAGCCGGGACACAGTCGCGCGACCGCCGGCACTGACAGCCGGGACACAGTCGCGCGACCGCCGGCACTGACAGCCGGGACACAGTCGCGCGACCGCCGGCACTGACAGCCGGGACACAGTCGCGCGACCGCCGGCACTGACAGCCGGGACACAGTCGCGCGACCGCCGGCACTGACAGCCGGGACACAGTCGCGCGACCGCCGGCACTGACAGCCGGGACGTATGCACTTCTAGGTAGCGTTTTATAATAACGCATAGCTATCAGCGCGTGCAGTTCATACGTTTCGGCTGTCAGTCAGCGTGACTATAAAACCCGCCTTAGAAAGCGTCTTAAAAACGTAGGATCAAGTTAATAATAATATATTCAAAAACATAAAATTGACACACACAGTTGGGAACTCTTTTTTCACACCAATGAACGGTAGGAACCGAGCTGTAAGTATGTTGGCTGTTCTTCTAGGCTTGGTCACGTGTCACTGTCACCTAGCTTTAGGATGTCCCAAAGTGATCTTTGTGCTACCTTTTGTCTTTGGCTAGAATTAACTAGTATTTCGTTCATTTGTACGTTAAAAAGTGAACCTTTCGATATATCTGAATATACATCTTTTTACTTTTACATCGTCCTATCGAGTCCCAAATTAAACAGCTATTTTTCATTTTACTTTCTGGTGTTTGTGAGAGAAGTGAAAACTTGGTAGTCATCCTGAAATGAAAGCCATCTCGATAGCCAGGCATTAGCTTAATCGGGCCGCTGTACTGCCTTCGTTGTGCTGGAAGTAGTTTGCTGGCTGTGATGTTGTTGCATTTTTTTTAAACTGTATAGACCGTCCTTTGACTACAATCTCACCTGACGGTAAGCATTGCATGGCATAGGTATGGAATGGTGCGGTGCTGACCTGGGGAACCTGAGCGAGATGCCCTTGTCCGGGTCGACGAGGCCGATGGCGGCGCGGTGCGCCGGCGACAGCGACAGGTCGGCGCAGCGCACCTCCCACACCAGCGCCGCCGAGAACCACGCGTCCGGCGCGTGGCTACTGTCGTAGCTACACACAAACACGGAACACTATACCAATATACCATACCATTACCACCATACCATTGACGACCTCTGTGGCGCAGCGGGCGACAGTCCGCCTGCGACGCTAGAGGTTGCGGGTTCGACTCCCGCCTCAGAACAAATTTGTGTACGATCTGCAGAAATTTGTTCCGTTGGTCTGGGTGTTTATGTATATAAAAAAATATATCTATGTAAGTATATAATGTATTAAATATATCAGTCAACACAAGCTTTGAGTAGCTTACTTTGGGGCTAGATGGTGCTGTGTGGATTGTCCAGCATATATGACAAGAAAAGGCAAATGCTGTAGTATGAATGTGGATGGATATAGGAGTAGAGAAATGCCAAAGAAAAAATGGATTGATTGTGTAAAGGTGAAAACACATGACAGTAAAATGGGACAGTAGTATGCAAGGTACAGGCATGCAGAATTCACGGGCACATTTTGGACACATTTTTTTTTATACACAACTAGCTGATGGAACAAGCATGGCCCACCTGATGTTAAGTGGTAACCATCACCTATCCCCGTAAGTCACGCACAATAGGAACGTGCCTTACGATGCACTGCCCTGCGTCCATCAACTTGAGGCATACAGATGTTAAGCCTCATGTGCCTGTAATTACACCGGCGACCACACTCTTCAAACCGAAACACAGCGTCGCTGCTTGGCGGCAGAAAAAGGCGTGGTGGTAGTACTTCCCCGGACGAGCCACACACAAAGAGCTCTACTACTCTTATTTCTCATTCTTCTCATTTGCAAGTTAACTGGTCGGGTACTGGCATGCCTGTACCTGTCGCGACGTTCACATATGCCATTTTCGTAGTCCCCCGCGACCCCTCCCTCCATGCCAGTACCTGACCGAAAATAGAATGTTGTGTTAACTACTTGCATGCCAGGTACAGGCATGCCAGTTAGCGTATGTTCCTTTAGCTTACATGCAAGTGTGTCAGATACGGACATGTGTATTTTCACCTTGATGGATGACAGGGGAAAAAAGGAGTGACAACTGAGATGACGGATGACAGAGGGAAGTGGAGAACAAAACATGTTGTGCCGTCCACATAAAGTGGGATAAGGGCAGGAAGATGATGAAACAAGGACAAAAAGTTGAATTAGAGCAGTTATCAGGGACTAGGAGATGCATCAGGTTGCGGGTTAGTGTGTTGGATTAGCAAATAAGCTAGCGTGTACTGACGAGTAGTAGCTCCTCGGCTGCGGGATCTCGTGCTGCTGCAGCGCCGCCGTGAGGTTGACGAGGTCTTCGTCACTGAAGCCGGTGCCGAGCTTACACAGCGCCTGCGGACAACAACATACCAAATTCTTGGGGATAACCGTAGATAGTAAACTTCAATGGGGAAATCACATCAGGGAATTAGCCGGTAAACTTAGCTCTGCAGCATTTGCTATCCGTAAAATTAGGGAATTGACTGACATAAAAACAGCAAGAATAGTCTATTATAGTTACTTTCATTCGTTGATGTCCTATGGAATCCTTCTATGGGGCAATGCTGCTGATGCAAGTAGCATATTCATTTTGCAAAAACGAGCAATCAGAGGCATTTACGGACTTGGACCGAGAGTTAGCCTCAGGGAACTATTTAAGGAAATTCAAATTATGACTATGCCATCACATTATATTTTAGCAAATTTAATGCATGCCAGGAAACACATGAATAATTACTCTAAAAATAGCGATAATCACAGGTATGACACTAGAAATAAAAATAAACTGACATTACCAAATACAAGACTATCGAAAATAAATAAATCATTTTTAGTAAACTGTGTCAGATTTTACAACGTCTTGCCAGACAGCATCACTAGTTTAAACGAAAAGGCATTTAAAAATATTATAAAAAAACACTTAGTAAACCGGGCATATTATGACATTAACCAATTTCTTGCCGACCGCAAATCATGGAATGACATAGAATTATGAATTTGTATTTTAGGTATTTTTATTTTTATTTTTAATTTAAATTTAGTTAAGTATTAGTATAGTTTTTTTAATCTTTATTATTGTTAATTTATTTTGAATAATTATTTCATACACTGTTATGTACCTACTTATGTAAAATTTGACATTCTTAAGAGCAATGTATAACATGCCTGAAAGAAAAATAAATGAACTGAACTGAACAACCCGTCTAACTGTGCCAGCAACTCCCGCGCCACTAATACATGTATGCCTGTTATCATACAGGATGGACAAAAAGTCGTGGTACAAACGCAACTAGGGGTTATATCAATCAATCAATCAATTCATTTATTTGCATAAAAACATGGTACAGAAACAAAGATGTTAGTAGTTTTAGTTTCACATATTTTTACCATTCAGAGGTGTGCAAAAATTTAATTAGGTACATGTTAGGTTAGGATGGGCCATCAGCTGCAATAAATTGTTTTACAGGTGCTGAAAGTCTACCCCTGCAGAGTTATAATTGCAGAGAACAACTTTTTGCTGCTGACGACCCCATGTAGCCCGTAGTTGCGTTCGATGGCCGACGTCGCGGGCGCCCCGCATACCTGGTAGGTATCGGTGTCGGGGTCCCGACAGGCGGCCAGGAAGCCCCCGTAGCCGGCGCGCCGCTTGCCGCGCCCGTGGTACGCGCCTATGATGACCACGTCGATGGTGTCCCCCACGCCGTCCAAGTAATCCTTCTTCAGCTGAAAGTGCAACACGCATTATTACCGTCTCATTCTAACCATCAGTGGCGCAGCGGGCGAGAGTCCGCCTGCGACGCAAGAGGTTGCGAGTTCGATTCCCGCCTCGGAACAAATTTGTGTACGATCTGCAGAAATTTTTTCCGTTGGTCTGGGTGTTTATGTATAATAAAAAATATCTATCTATGTAAGTATATAATGTATTAAATATATCAGTCATCTAGTACCCATAACACAAGCTTTGAGTAGCTTACTTTGGGGCTAGATGGTGCTGTGTGGATTGTTCAGCTTTATTTATTTATCAGTTTGAGTGTACACTCATCATCTATGTTAGTTCCCACGATGACTGAAAACTTATATATATTCGTTTACGAGTCTACGAGTTTTCACTGCGAGAGTAGTCTATACCAGGGGTTCCCAATTTTATTTGGTCATGGAACCCTAATTGATCATAAATTTTTTGGCGGAACCCTAGCTGGCAGTTATGATAAGTTTACCTTGTAGTTTGAATATATGCGGGTTAGACTCGGGAGAAGGAACAAATTATAAAAGATAAATAACTATTTTAAGTATGTATTGCAAACATCGACGCGACAATGCGGCGCGGTTATGAGTATTTTCCACAAACGTTTTATATAAATCTCGGACAGACCGCAGAACCCCTGTGACCCTTGCACGGAACCCCTGGGTTCCGCGGACCACCATTTAGGAAACCCTGGTCTATACTACTCTCGCAGTGAAAACTCGTAGACAAAAAGATTTCCTTTGAAAGATTTTTTTTTTTTTTTTTTTTTTTTTTTTTTTTTTTTTTTTTTTTTTTTTTTTTATTTGCATTGTGTGTTAGTGTTAAGTTAATGTGTAAATGTGTAATTGTGTATGGATCCGTGACATCTTAAATAAATAAAAATTTAATTTAATTTAATTTAATTTAAAAAGTCGGTTGAAACCGTTACTTGATGACAAGAAGATAGAGTACATAAAGCGCAGTGATTGTTGCTATCTCTATCATGTTTCATAGTGATGTTTGTGTTTGGACAGAATGAAGGCTCATTCAGTCCAATCACAAACTTTTGATGATCGATTATTGTTTTGATGTTGCTCCCTTCTGGTGGCACTATTTCTATATGATGTGAGTGCGATGCTCTGACGCTCATTCGTATGTTGCTGAATACAGTCGGTGTCTTGTCTTTATCTTGGTTGCCATGACGGTGACACGTTTGGTTTATACATTACTAGCGACCCGCCCGGTCGCTCCTGCTTCGCACGGCTGCACATATCATGCATGTATTATACATATAAACCTTCCTCTTGAATCACTCTATGTATTGATAAAAACCGCATCAAAATCCGTTGCGTAGTTTTAAAGATTTAAGCATACATAGAACATAGGGACAGAGAAAGCGACTTTGTTTTATACTATGTAGTGATAGTGATAACGTCCTGTGCTATGTAATTCACAAGGTAGTTACTTTAAGCCAGTTGTGCGAGCGGCGGGCTATATCGTATTTAGCGTGGTCTCCCTCGAGCGTCTTCACCATGAGCCCCTCGCAGGATCCCTTCACCGCCTCCTCGAGGAACAGCTGCACTTCCTCCATGTCCTTGCAGTCTTTCGAGGTCGCGAACTGCCATTCACCTACAACAACAATATCTTATTTCATCACTAGTTGCGCCCCGCGGTTTCACCCGCGCAGATTTAAATCCCTGTATTCCCACAGGATAAAAAGTAGCGTATGTAAGTATGTATGTATAGTTGCGTACCCTCGACTTGGCGGAAGTGGTCGCGGAGCAGGCGGCGCCGGCGCGCGAGCGGCTCGCGCACGAGCGGCGCGCCGTTCAGGAACAGCAGGTCGAACACAAACACGCACACCTGCACCTTGATGTCCGCTTCCGTCGCGTCCTTGCGCTTGCGCGTCGATAGGATCTACGTCACAATTAAAATAAATAAATAAATAATGCTGGACAATCCACACAGCATCATCTAGCCCCAAAGTAAGCTACTCAAAGCTTGTGTTATGGGTACTAGATGACTGATATATTTAATACATTATTATATACTTACATAGATAGATATTTTTTATAAACCCTTTGTACGCCCAATGGCAGGATCTAGTGTGCTATACATAAACATGACATCTGTTTTTTTTTTTAACTACCTAGATTTACAGAGAATAAATGATTTATGATTATTATACACAAACACTCAGACCAACGGAACAAATTTCTGCAGATCGTACACAAATTTGTTCAGAGGCGGGAATCGAACCCGCAACCTCTTGCGTCGCAGGCGGACTCTCACCCGCTGCGCCACTGAGGTCGTCAATTATACATGTATATCCAGCTCAATCATAACGATCACTTTCTAATGCTGCGGAAGAGTACTTCTACTTAACATCCTAGCATGTTTGTTCTATTCTAGATCACAAACTATTCAGTTTCATGCAATCCAAGTTTCAATCATTCATAAGTTTCGCAGCTATGTATGAGTGTGTCCTTTTCTTATTGCATCCCTATGCTACGACAGAAGCCATGCCTGCAAATTTTTTACTGCCACACTCAGTAATTAATGTTGACGTTATTTACAAACAAGATGACAATGAATACAAGTATTTACAGAATCTATTAGCTTCGCTGGTTACAGAGGTATTGTGTGACATGTGGTATATTACCTGGAATGTGTACCTACATTATCTGGAATGTGTACACTATATGGAACGTATACATGATCTGAAACGTGTACATTATCCGGATTGTGTATAATACATGGAACATGTACATTACCTGGAACATGTACATCATCTGGAACGTGTACATTACCTGGAACGGCAGGATCTCCTTGTTGACGGTGTCGTAGGCGACGGCCTCGCAGTCCAGCACGCAGTCAGTGACGGACTCCTTCAGCAGGGACGGCAATCGACGGATTATGTCCGGGTACTTGCTGCAAATATACATTTATTATTACCTATTTTGTATACAAACTGGTGGAACAAGCAAATGGCCGGCAGCATATCACACAGTGACAACAATATTCTATTGAGCTGCTATGAAATGGCAGGGATTATGAATATGAGGGTATGTATACAAATGTCTAACCATTGAAACGTCCGTCGCGCGCAGGCGCAAATGCCAAACGTCCGCCGGGACTACAAACCCGAAAATGTCAATATACTGTTACGTCCGTCGGGACTATAGTCCGGACGTGCCGGATGTGTGTGCGACGTGCGGAAATCGACGAGCCGTAGCCGTCTACGTCCAACGTCCGTACGTTGGACAGTATAGTTCGCTAGGGCGCGCGCGGACGTTTGAGTCAATTGACTCTCGGGACTATAGTCTCAACGGGGACGTTTCAATGGCAGTAATGTTGGCTGGTAAGATTGAGGCCGCGCCGCGTTAAGTTTTTAAGTGATACTCGTGATTGTATTGAATAAAGTTGAGGGTATACCTGGTGTTGTTCTCCTGGTTGCGGCTGAAGACGGCGGCGCGCGCGCGCTCGGCCGGCACGTGGATCTGCGCGCGCTCGCCGTCGTACTTCCACTCGCACGTGAACTGGGAACCCTCGAACCTGGACCACAGGTACTGTCTCATACACATACACATACTATGAGAGGCAACAAAGCGAAAGAGACCTTCGGCATTAACATCAAAGTGATGCCGTTTCTGTTGTATAATTTTTTTTAAACGATCTGCTGATGGAACGGGCCTCAGCCTCAGTTCCTGTAATTTCACTAATTAGCTACTAGTTCAAGCAAATGATAGATACCTGTTGAAGACCTCATGCACCCCCTTAGTGGGATGCGCCAGCATGGGTTTGAGCGGCACGCCGACGGTCAGCTTGCAGTGGTCGGGCAGCGCGCGCACGCCGTGCTCCAGTATAACGGGGACTATGGCGTCGTAGTTGGGACACTCGCAGTACGTCGTCTTTATTATGATCGAGTGCTCGTCCACAAGGCTCTGGAAGATCATTACATTCTGATTAGCTGACTGAAGAAACGTTACTGGTGTTTTCTTCGTTTGCGCTAGGATTAGAGGCTAAATTAGAATTGGCTGGATAGGATATCTAGCGAAACCGTGCTATGAAATAATTCCCGACTTTCTAAGTAGATCAGCGATAACATTGCCGATAAACAGGTTGAGTTGAGACTGAATGACGAATTAGGTGATCTGCACAAAACGAAAATTCACATAAGAAACGCGCAACTTAGTGACGTTGTTAAAAAGAGTGGGGGATGGAATACAACCCTGCCTCACACCTTTGCCAAAGTTGAAAGACCCAGATGTGGTTTTATCAACTTCGACGACACCCTGATTATTCAGATATAAAGATTGGATAATAACAACTACATGCCTAGGTACTCCGAGTTCACTCTAGACTCTCCATAAAGCTGACCAGATGACGTAATCCAAGGCTTTACTGTAGTCGATAAAACACAAGACGATGAGAGTATTGAACAGATATTACTTTTCAATCAGTTCGTGAACATTTAAAATCAACTAAGAATATAAGTAACATGATATGAAGTAAGATAGGATAGAGACCAAGAGGCCGAAGCCCGATACGTTGGTCCGATTAAATCTGCACTACTCTCGATGTGAAGGTCCATGAAGCTATCCATGTCGCCGGCAACAGATCCAGATGGCAAAGAGTTGTGAATGACAAAGTGATCCATGGAGGGGGTCACGACCCTCAATAGTGAGGAGTTCGACGCGAGAAGGAGGAGGATAAGATAGGAATGTACCTTGAACTTTTCAGCGGAGAGTCCCTCAGAAGCGTCGAGTACATGCGTCCCGGACGGTGACGGCGGCGTGGTGGCGGTGGCCAGCGCCAGAGCTTGCAGGACAGACTGCTCCGCTAGGCCGATCCGCAACTTACCTTCCAATGATCTTGGAACATGGAAATAAAATATTTTTTATGGAATAAAATAATAATTTGTTAAAAATTGTAAAAATTCTGAATCGTCTGCATACCTGATCAAGTATCGAGCTTCTGAATGTCTGGACGCTACGTAAAGCGATTGAATCTTCGCTATTTTCTTATTTACCGAAGCCTGACCTGAAAAGTACAATAAGTTAATAATAGTACACTGCTGGACATAGGGCTCCCTTATAACGTGGAAGAACGATTCTGAGCCCTTTCCATCACCGCCTTCCCGCGGTCCTTACAATATCGTCAGTCCATAGGGTAGCAGGGCGTCCCACGCTTCGTTTTCCTGTTCGTGGTCGCCACCTAATTCTAATTCGTGGTGGGGGAATCTGCACGGACCCGCGATGGGTTGTATTGTGCATTGTCCCCCTGCTAACCTCACCACAGCCAGCCAAACTCCTTAAAGTAGCGGAGAAGGACCTTGGGTTGGTGGCAGAAATGCTCAAGCATCCCTGACGATGATTTGGACGCAGATGATATATCCGATCAGCTTCTGCAGTTCAGTTTTGGACCTGGCTTCATTCGTCGCCAATCGAGAATCTTTATTCCGCAGCGGTTGTCAGTTCTTCGAGCTGAAGACCGCTGCCGATTCGCACTGGAACTGATCCTTAGTGAGACACAAGTAGGGTCGTGTTATAGGTATCGGCACATAAGTCTAGCGGTGAACGAAGGATACTGCACATACTGTGGGCCAATGAGCGCGCGCGGATGCCTTATTTTCGAGTTCTGCGCATCAACGGTCAGCGCTAGAGTTGCGTGTGGCTACTAATACCGGTCATGTGCGCGATCTGCTTGAAGGTAGCGAAGACATGGCGCGCCGTGAGCGGCGGCTGCGGGAACATGGTGCGCTGGTCGCGGCGCGCCGCCTCCGCCACGGCGCCGAGGTCGCCGCGCCCGCGCTGCGCCGCGCGCATCGCCGCCAGCGAGCGGCCCGTGCACACGCCCACCGCCTTCATCAGGTACGTCTCCGCTATACCTGCATATCAAACATACATATAAATTGTTTGGACGCACCTCCGACTACCCCTCTGAGACATCCTCAAAGAATCTTGAGTTAGTACTTCGTACTGAGAGATCTGAAAGGATATTTACCGTGCTTGGGGATCAAAGTCGTGAAGATGTTTCAGTTTTTTTATATAAGTTGTAAAAAAACATTTGCGCTTAAATAAGTGTTTTTGATCTGTATCTATTGTGGAGACTCATGATAGCCTTTAATTTTTTAGTCGTCTTGATTTATATGTATTTACGAGCGGTTAGTCTTTCTTAAATAAATACATAGATTACATAGACCAGACTCGCCCGGAGAAGTAAAACTAACTTGACTATTTCTGCCGTCGGCAGCGTTGCTGTGTTTCACTTTGAAGCCTTCAAGCCATTGAATCTACAAGAAGAAACATCTTCAAGCTTGGAGAATCTAGAAGCTGGTTCCACGCAACCAAGATTAGAAAGATTCGATCGTTCGATTGTATGACAATTATTACGTACTACAATGATTATAATAAGTGGAATGTGTAGCTGACTGACGTTATTGCCGTGCGAACCCGTTTTTCCAGCGGTTTTTGTTAAAAGACAAGGGGAAAGCGGCTCTAGCAGTTGGATCAAGAAGTCCCGTGACTCAATTATTTTATTATTATTGAATTTAGAATTCGTAACGGGATGACGATGAAAACCATATGTAGCAAAATTGAAGTTTATTTCCACACCTGCTAGAGAAGATCTATGTATATGTCTAGAAATGGACTTCTTCTTTGACTGCTGGTAAACTCACCCAGCTCCAAGCTGTGGTAGGCAGGCGCGAGCTGGTTGAGGCACATGTACACACTGGCCAACAGATCTTCCGGAGTCAGGACTATGACCGACCTGATGGAAATACAATAAAAACCATGTAAAGCAAGGAGAGGAGGGAAGTCACAAGAAGGAAAATAATAAGAAAGAAATTAATAAATCCCTGGATAACAGTGCCAAGCCTCATTCCTGAATATATGATACTTGAGACAAACATTTAGAACTTTTTATAATCTAAATTCCTAAAGAAAACACATTATTGTCTGAATGAGGCTTATGTAAGGCCTGATATGAGGCCTAGCACTAAGGTTTTGGGAATAAAAGTGGGCTAAATTCTGTATGATGCTACTTTTAGCAGCAATCTTTTATGGAATAAGTGTAATGTAAGCTATTCAATGCATCCATACCTGAAGTAGTTGCTGAGTATCTCTATGATCTTCAGCCTGGCAGATATGGGTTCTATGGCCTCAAATGTCTTAGCCAGAGCTAGGTATGGCACAGGTTTGCCTCTCGCCCAGCATGCATCTTTGATTGGGTGGTACTTTGCCTTGGCTGGGTTGTACTCAGTTTCTGGAACTGAAATATAAGTTTGTAGAGCTAGTAGTAAACTCTCGTGACAAGGTTTTGTGGCTTCATGGCTTAGTGACCTCTCATGCCAGAACAGAGACTCTCATGAGACAACTCTGAATGTTGATTATTGGTTGATCAAGCACAACCAAGAAATCTGTATTGACAAGGTTCATTTAATTGGTAAGTAATATGTGAGAACCAAACCTGGAACTGTGTCTGAATTCTCAGAGTTCACATCATTTGATTCTTCTATACTTTTTTGTTGGCTGTCCACATCCTTCTTGACCCTGTTACTGGTTGGAGAGGGCGTCCAGGTAGGTGAGTTTGTAGAGCTGGCCGTTTTACTTTTAGGTGTAGTTTTTTCTTGTTTTTTACTTTTATTTGTCTCTTTTAAAACCTTTGGCTTTCCCTTCTTACTTTTGGGTGAAGCATATGTATTAGGGGAGTCTGTCTTTTCAAGTTTGATTTTAGGCTTTTCATCTGGGGGGGTATTTGTACATTTCGGGGATGGTTCAACGTCTGATTCAGGAGATGATTTAGATTCATGTTTAGGAATTGACAATTTTGGTTTGGACTGCTCAGATTCACTGTCAGAGCTGTCTATGCGAGGTCGTTTTATTTTCTTTTTCTGAAATAAGATGGATAAAATGAGTTTATCTTACGAATAACTAAAAATTACTAGATTTTAAAATTATGAAGAATGTATTGTACTTAATCAAATAACATGTTGTTAGTGATTGATTTTTCATAACAAAGAGAATTTGGCAAACTGTGGATACTTCTGAACAACTTTTAGTGGCACATCTACACACTGGCACACAACCAGTAAAGCTGGCACGGGGATAGTGGCATACCTTTTCTGAGCTAACAGTTGGTGATGATTTACTCCGATTTAATGCTTCAGATTCACTTTCACTACTTTCTAACCTTGGTCTTTTAGATAACCTCTGAAAAAAAATATTCAGCATTATTACTCACAATAGCATGTACATAGAACTTATACCAACCAACAGTTTAAACAAACTAGATACATACCTTTTCTTTTTTATCACTAATTGTTGGTGATATATCATTTACTGTGCTAGTAGTTGGAGATTTCTCTTCTTTGACTGAGCATTCATCATTCTTTACAGTACTCTTCAGAGGAGTGAATTTGAAGAAGGAAGTTATACTAGTTTGTGCCATGGCTTGGTAAACATTCACATTAAATTCTCGCTTATCAATGAGTAATGGTCCAAAGCTGGTCCTGCCACTAAATATATATTTACCAGCCTCTGTTACTACTCTACGACTTAAAATCTTGTTAATCTGCATAAATTAATGTGCCTGAGAGGTGAAAACCCAAGGGTGAAGCATTGCTAATAATTTATTGAATACTGTATCATTGTGTGTGGTTTAAATATTCTGAAACATAAAACGATAGTTCTTCACAAATTGACAAACTTGTTATGAAAAATACATGATGCGGTGCATCCATAACCAATGTTATCACATCAACTTGTCAGTTGGTTGATTGATGTAGGTACCTATTCACAACAGACAAAAGAATTGCAATCGCTCAATGCTCTAGCTAGTAGCTTAGCGCTAAGGTAGGCGGAGGGAGCTGATAGTATTCAAATAGCTTAGTAGTTATGGTGAAGTGGTTGGTTTTGTCATCATCAGTCGTGTGCGGTACAAATTTTAAGAATGATTTTACGCAGGGACTACGTTAACCATGCTTGTCTAAATGAATGCAATCGGTTATAAAATAGGGCAAAAACCACTTACTTTATAAAATAAAATGTATGAAAGTAGCACTTATTCACTTGCTAAAGTTTATATTTATTTATTTACTAATTACTAGCAAAATTACTAGATCCCTCCAAAAAGCCGCGAATATTTACGGCAGAGTCAAAGAGTAAAATAAGTATGGGCAGAGTATACAATTAACTACGAAACGATCACAGATTTATAAGTATAGTCCGATTTACGGCTCCGTCCGTCCGGTCCACCGAGTGTTGCCATGCCTATGAAAATTTTTAAGGGCCCGGCGACAGCGGCTCGCAGTTTCGAGGTGCGATTGGCTATTATTTCATTTTATTTCATTACGGGGAGGTTGTTTGAAAGAATAACTATCCAGTGACACCCATAAATACTGTTCGAATACAAATAATACAATAATATAATGGAAATGTGCTTGAGTCAGAAATCATTTTGGTATTAGGTAAACGTAAGGCCAAAGATACTAATACCAAAATGATTTCTGATTCAGGCATGTTTCCCTTATATTATTGTGTTATTTGTGTTCGAACAGTATTTATGCGTGTCACTGGATAGTTATTCTTTCAAACAACCTCCCCGTAATGAAATAAAATGAAATAATAGCCAATCGCACCTCGAAACTGCGAATCTGCTACGGCCACAAGAATACGGCCGTAGGCCGTGAATCTCGTGATTCTTTGGCCTGAAAGCCGTAGAACACGGCAATTGGGAACACTGGGTCCACCCCATAGAATGACATTAAATAATTCATCGAAGAAAGAAAGAAGACTGCCAATAAAGGGGTTGTTGTGGTGATTCGAAAAAAGCGGATCCGCGTAGGAAGGCGGATTCCTTGTCAAAAAGGCGGAGAAAATGCAGAAAAGTGGAGCATCTGGCAACGCTGCGTCCATCTCACAGAGTATTTACATTACATTTATGTACTGTCCATCTGGCTGTCCAGCCCACAAAGAACATACAAAATCTAGTTTTATATCTGCAACTTTACACAATTTTAAGTTTTTTCGGTTACTACTTTTCTATCTGGTTCTCAAGGAATTTGAATTGCTGGTTCTATCTGGATTCAGAAATCATCTGTCTAAATAATGTTTACGCCATCATCAACAGATTTTTGTAAATTAGCATCTAACCCCCGGTTTCTGAGAGCTCGATGAACCCTAATCGGCTGTCAAGTCACTTGCTATTTCAGCTTTTACTTCAAATTAGATAGAGATAGCAAGTGACTTGACAGTCGATTAGTGTTGATCGAGCTTTTAGAAACCGAGAAAAGAAAAACAAAAAAAATCAATGAACAAGTAAACAATTAACTTTTAATGGTATTTTAATTAGTACTTTTAGGTCAAAACACACATGCCAGTAAAATGGAACTTTAGCGGGCATGCAATATACATGCATGCAGGATTTACGGGCACGACGGGCATATTGTGGATACATTTGCTAGTTAACTCGTCGGGTACTGGCATGCCTGTACCTGTTGCGACGTTCACGCATGCCGGTTTCGTAGCCCCTCGTGACCCCCCTCACGTGGCATGCGAGTCCCTGACAGAAAATAGAATGCATGCAAGCTATGTAAAGGCATGCCAACTAGCGTATGTGCCTGTAGCTTGCATGCAAGTGTGCCAGCTACAGGCATGTGTATTTACACCTTAAGTTTACAGATAAATATATACATTTCAGTTTTATGTACATTGTAGGTACATACTGAAAATTTTTTGATTGATTGTTTTCACTCAAATCTCAAATATTTTGCAAAGATGGCGCCCTTTACTCAAAATGCTTCACTGTCCTGTCAGATCAAAGTCAGTTTTGTTTGTTGAAATGAAATCTGTCAAATTTGGCTCGTCTCGTCTCGTGTCGTTCGTCCATGTTCCGAATGTGGTGTGACTTATTTTTGTTGTTAATTTTTCATACAGTTTTATAAATGTGAAATGCAAAAGCATGTGTTATCCGTTATAGTGCAACCTAGCTCCGGCTGAATGGATCCCGCGGTCGCGTGGTATCAGCCTGAGCAGGAAGGTCCCGCGAAGCGCCTGTGGCTTCGGATTTGGGAAACCCAAAGTGAAATAGACAAAATGAACCTAAAAAATTTAGAGAACTCTAATCCTAACGTGAATAAAGCCCAAGACTTTATACCAATAAATGATGTGAACGGTGAAAGTAGAAATAACAATTACTTCAACCCCGCGCGGAGGAAAGTGAACGACAACCGCGCATCAACTTTTAACCTGAACAAAAACCACGATGCTCTAATAGGTGAATACGGTGGTTGTCCGTGGAGGATACCCAGTTACGTGTACAAACCTGGAATTTTAGGGTAAGTAATCAATTACACATGGAAAGATATGTGTGAGGAATGTCAGTCAACGTGGGTGACGTATTGGTTAGGAATCGGATTCACGAGCAGCGGTGTGCGAAGTGCGTCGGTAGATCGCAGTCGAGCCGCGTTACTCGACGCTGTCGCCGTAATCAGCCAAACTGTTGCCAAGCGCTTGTATCAGTATTATATATTATCTCTATTTATCTACCTCCTTCCTAAAATCCTGACTACTTGTTCCTCAATATTTCAATATCTAATTAGAACCAGCTATGCAAAGTTCCATGCTTACCTCATAGACTGATTTATTTCCTGCCATACATTTTATGGTGTAAGAATAAAACATTCATGATCAATCAGTCCTACTCACAACATGTAACTATAAATAAAGCTGATCTTTGTATACAACTGATTTTGTTTATGTTCAACAAAAAATGTCCTGTCTCTTTCTTTTGTAGTACATAAAAGGAAGTTGGACCTCTCACTCAAACACCTAACATTGAAATTTCATGCAATGTTTTGGTTGGTATCTAGGTATATTGGCATAATGCTATTTTGGTTTTAATTAACATTATTGCAATCTAAGTCTACCTACTAGCATAATTTATATTTAGATAGGTACCTCTGAATAAAAACTGTAATATACCTATTAATGTTTTCCATAGCAAATAAGTAATTAATTATTGTAAATGATCTGTAGCATCAGAGAATTTTTGTCTGATTGAATTAAGTACATACTTAAGTATTATTTTTATAAAATAGGTAACTTTTTCTGTAACTAGGTACTTACTTACCTAAGTTCTAACTTTTTATTATTTATTCTTTATTGTACACAAACTGATTTACACAAAAAATACATAATAGTCATGTACAAAGGCAAGCTTAACCCTATATAGAGTTTTCTTCCAGCAAACCTTAGAGGATAGAGAGAGCTGATTATAGTGGTGGGAAGGTGTACAACATACTTAAAAGAAAAACATTGAAATAATAGGAGAGAAATCCTAATAAGTTAGATACAGTATCTACATGCAAAATTTTTTCCATTTGCTTAATTTTAATAAATGATTTTTATTAAGTAGGTACTTACTTAAGTATTAAGTAATTATTTCTCATGTAGTCTTGTGAGGTACCTCATGAAGTAACTATCACTGACTATTTATTATTATTTACCGAACGTAAAATTTGTAAGCTGCAACTGCACATCTGTCTGAGAGAGAGACTGAGACAGCTTCATGACTTTGATCCCCAGGCACAGTAGATATCCCTTCAGATCTCTCAGTACCATATCTGTCTTGTTCATGCAAATAGATCGTAAGCAGGACAGCTATACAATTGCAGTAAAAAATTGCCGCACAATGTCATGTTCACGCAAATAGATTGTAAGCAGGACAGCTATACAATCGCAGCAATAAATTTCCTTAATCTAGCCTGTTTAAAAAATGAATGAATTTGTAACACTTGAAGGTAAGTAACATCTTTGCCAATATTTATAGAAAATGAAAAAATCTATGTAGTTCAGAAGTAGAAGCAGATTTTGAGTTGAAAAATTTGTTGTTTTTTTCCACATTCTAAGTAATGTAGTAAACAGGTAAGTACTTAGAATTTTTTTATTTGTACATTTTGCAGAGAGTTCAATGAATGACATTAGTTTTTTCCTACAGCAAAACATTGGCTCCTCTATGATGAGCTTTTGTGATTGCCTCCAAATGAGGCCAATCAGTTCCTATGCATGCCTTAACACATATTATTTGCTAGTTGTCTGCGAAGTCAGTGGTGGTTCTGTATGTTAACTATTATTTGCTCAATGTCCGCACCTGGCTGGACGCCAGGGGCGGGAATAGACGTCCAATTAGCCCAATAGCTTAACCCACCTATTCAAGCTGTAATACCTACTCAGTTTAGCATTGACAGCTCTAATTGCTTTCATGTTTCTAAGATACTTAAATAAACAATTTGGCTATTGTTTGTAAATATATCTTAGGAAAATAATATGAATATTGTAATGTAGATGAGGGTAGCCTGAGACCGTTTAAAATGTAAAGTCAGGGTGCGGATGATGATGAAGATGAGGCTAAAAGATTTTGCTTTTCGATCTATTTTTTATTTTTTACCTATGTCTAGGCAGTTTTTTTTTATACTACCAAGGTAGCAAACAAGCATACGGCCCACCTGATGGGAAGCGGTTACCGCAGCTTATGGACGTATGTAACACCAGAGGTGTCACACTCGCGTTGCCCTTTAAATAACACGCCTTTTTTGAAGAACCCCATCCTGTTTAATTAGGGGGTTTAAAAGCGGCGATGCGGTGCAACCTAATCACAGACGCTGACTGCCGAGACTAGTGTATGGTAGGTACATCTCGTTCCCATTATATTTGCTTTCTAAACAGCACTAAGTAAATGAAGTTATGACACCCGCAAAGTTAGAAGTATTAAGACGGGTGTCAGCCCCTTAAATGGCCAGAGACGCTTAAGTACCTACAAATGAATGCAACCGCGACCTAGCCAATGCCGTTTACCTTCCCATGCGGCGAGATCGCATGCTGCAAATGTTGATTGATTTATGTCTTATTGTGCCTTACAGTACCTGCGCATAGGTAGGTGTTAGATTATAATTATATACAATGTTTATAAACCCTACACCAAACTATGTAATTGATCCCTGTACTCGGTAACGACCCACTGTGGATTTATAAAAATATTTTTAAATTATAGCACCAATCTGTGTCATTAATATTCAAATGTCGTCGATATTTGTGACGCGATGTACAAAAACAGCATTTATCCAGTCATAAAACTTATAACTGAGTTAAACTTTCTTCCAGCGGCGTTCTATTTTGATCCTTGCTACAGGTGTAATAAAGTCCAAGTAGGCGTACGTTTTTGGAATCGAGGTCGTCTGGTCGCAGCTGCCTGGTCTAGACTAGCCTAGACCGCGTTGTAGAGTTGGAACATGAGTAGAGTGGACACGCGGCGCCGCACCGTGTGTCACTGCTTAACGATCTTGTAACATAGGTACCTATCCAACCAACATCGGTGGAGATAAAAAATAGCCTGAAGATGCATTCCCAGAAGGAACATCAAAAGCAATGGGAGCGCAGATCAGACTGCAAACATACAAAGACAATACTTTCCGCCACAAACAGGCACTTGACAACCATCCTGTTAAAGCTGAGACGCGAAGACCTAAAGCTGATGGTCGGAATCATCACGGGCCACTGCGACCTCAACTACCATCTTTTTAACATCGGAGCGACAGACAGCGACCTATGTCGTGGATATCTTCAGGAAAAAGAAACGGTGGAGCATGTGGTACTGCACTGCTCCGCAACTAGCGAAGTCAGATCCAAAACTGGACTGCAGAAGCTGATCGGGTCTTTCTCATCTGCATCCGAATTGTCACCAGGGATGCTCAAACACTGCTACCACCAACCCAAGGTCCTTCTCCGCTATTTTAAGGAGTTGGGCTGGCTGGGGTGAGGTTAGCAGGGGGACAATGCACAATACACCCCATTGCGGGACGTCCGTGCAGATCTCATTCCCCCACCACGAATTAGAATTAGATAGGTACCTATCTACCGACTCACATCACTACATAGTATAAAACAAAGTCGCTTTCTCTGTCCCTGTCCCTATGTATGCTTAAATCTTTAGAACTACGCAACGGTACGCTACGAAACGCGGACAGGTCGCTAGTATCCTAATAATAAATAAATAAATATAAATAAATAATGCTGGACAATCCACACAACACCATCTAGCCCCAAAGTAAGCAACTAAAAGCTTGTGTTATGGGTACTAGATGACTGATATATAATAATAATACACCACTAGGTATTTTATATAAAAAAAGAAGGGCTGATCCAGCAGAGGCTACTGATGATAGTAGCACGATCAAAACATTTTTTTGAAGTTTTTTGGGTTTTCTGTTTTAGTTTTTACCCAAAAACGGGATCAATTTTATGGGCACAGTACTAGAAAATACTTGTCAGGTGAACCTCATGCGCAATGCGTACAAGGTAGGTACTTACCTGTATTTTGAGAACAATTTTTGTAACATTTGTCGCTTTTTGGCTAAAAGCAACCCTCGATAACTTGCTGTTAGGTAGATAGAGATTTCAAAGTTCTGAAAGGTACCTATGCGTGTGATAGTGCGCGTCTTCCAACCATTTGTTGACAAGACACATACCTGCATACCTACCTATAGTGTACAGTTTTGTACTTGTATAGTTGTGCAAGGTTTTTCCGGATTGCATAACTGCCCTATCTATACATATTTACAATAGAGTATTTACTACTGTCTGTGCTTAACAGAACACATCAAATAACGATAAAAACTCCAAATAATTTTTGCACTAACTGTGTAATTTGTATGGCAGTGAGTCAAGCACGATTGTAAATGGCAGGTAGGTACCTATGTAACTGGGAGTCAGCACGCACTGTCGTGTCGGACGTTGTTCCCGCGATGCGATTGCCGTTTCAGACCCATACCTACCTAATTACTATGTAAATAAGGTTTATTAGCATTGCATTTCCTTCCCGCGTTCTCACAGATGGATACCTGGTACCTCTGTTCTGTCAGGTTGAATTGAAATCCCAAATGGTTGCGAGATTACTCTGCAGTGTCAGTTGGGGATACCAAACGACATCGAAGTACAGCAAATACTTGTGGAAGGACATGCCTATTCTTTCAAGTCTATTCTAATCATTTTTACTCGATTACGTCGTTTCGTTGGAGCAATATAGCTAAAGGGTGTGCGTGCAGCTGAAAAGATTGAATTTCGCAGAATTGATTTTTATTAATAAAAGAGATGTACACTTTGCTTAGGTCGTTGCCCTCTAAAGTCAACAATAACAGAATTAGGGGCTAACAACTCATGACATTGTTCTTTTTACCAAATTGTTCGAGAAACTACTAGGTATAATGGCGCTACTAAACCAGATTTCTTACGTAAGATTTACCAAATTGTTCGAGAAACTACTATAATGGCGCTACTGAACCAGATTTTTTAATAAGATTAGTTTTTTTAATGAAACGGGTTAACATTAAAGCCAAATACTCTTATTTAGGATTCAAATATTGTAAATCTATTTTAGTTCGTACAATAAATAAATAATAAATAAATAATGCTGGACAATCCACACAGCATCATCTAGCCCCAAAGTAAGCTACTCAGAGCTTGTGGTATGGGTACTAGACAACTGATATATTTAATACATTATATACTTACATAGATACATATTTTTTATTATACATAAACACCCAGACCAACGGAACAAATTTCTGCAGATCATACACAAATTTGTTCTGAGGCGGGAATCGAACCCGCAACCTCTTGCGTCGCAGGCGGACTCTCGCCCGCTGCGCCACTGAGGTCGTCAAAACAATGTACTCAATGTCTTGATTGATATGAATTTATCAGATATAAAGTCTTAGCCAAAAAGGCCCTATAGATAGGATTTTCCATATTGGCAAGACTAGACGGACATGCTAGATCAAATTGAAAAGTGAACCAAAACAAGTGTCCGGTGAAAGGTCTCTGTGTTAAGGCCAGACGCCTGGAATTCCAGTGATCTGGCATTTAAATATGCGAAGGTGAGATAAGCTCTGTTAAGTAAATTATTGTAGGTTGGTATTAACATTGATGTATCCTATGTGAATGACTGGTTCGAGCTATATAACACTAGTCTGGTACGTTCCCTGGCGCCTTGCTTCCGAAATAAACCTATTCGTAACTAAGTAAATCCAACATTTCACTAATGGATTGGAATTTGGAATTTTGACAAATTCACACATTATGCAAATTCATTATATCTAGGTTAAATATTTATTACATACCTACATACTTTCATAGATAGATACATACACACACTTACCCCTCTCTCTCTCACACACACATACACACACACGGGGTTCTCCTATGAAACACTGACTCATTACCCAGTGGAATGAGTCAGTGTTTCATTTTTCACACTTGTGTTGTTAGAACCCTCATACACACGTGCACACCCCCCTCTTCCTCTCTATCTCCCCCCCCAAACTCTGCCGTGAGAATCTTTTAGCGCAACTTACCTTTGTTAATAACATCATTGTTTTGATTTTTGTAGGATTATTATTAGTTTTACATTATTTAGAGAGACCTATAATTGGCTGTACTATTGTTAACGACACTCTGTTTATACTATATTTTTTGTGCTGTTGGTTTCTTTCTTCAATAAAATAAAATAAAAAATCCTGCTGTGTCAGTCACATGCATACGTCCTGTGATGCCATCACATACGTCAGTGTACCTTCCCGTGGTCAGCTCGAAATCTTCACGCTGGTGTTACGTCATCAATGGTGTGCTGGCGACGTCATCGCTTCGCTATTCATTGCGCTGTGGTGCTGTGGTTTCCGCTAGTCACGAAATCTGATGACGCCTAGCCTGTAACCTACGCCTACCTGGTATTGCGCAATATTATATTTGAAGTAAACAATGGCATCGTCATGTCGTTACTCACTGATAATGAACGAATGTAGGGAATGTGGGCCTTGGAATGTTTTTGACACTGGTCTCCTTTCGTGACCTTGTTTTTGTGCTCTCTGAACTGATATCTGTTTTATTGTGAAATCATTCTAGCAACGGGGAATGACAGGAATTCGAACCAATAATCATTTATTTGGTAAGAATATTACGCGTCATTTATACGTACGTTTGTTTGAACCATTAAGGCGTTTTGAAATTTCTAAAGGGTCGGCAACGCGCTTTGATTCCTCTGGTATTACAGGCGTTCATAGGCTACGGTAACCGCTTCCCATCACGCGGGCCGTAAGCTTGTTTGTCTACTTTGTTGTATAAAAAAAACCGTAAGGAAGGTTCACTAATAAAACGTCGTATACAACAACGAGCCATGGAGCGCAGTATCTTAGGTGTTAAACTATCAGACCGCGTGCGGAATAGCACACCTAGCACTCCTAAACCCGCATCGTCGATGTTGCTCAAAAAACCCGCCATCCTGAAATGGAACTGGGCTGGACACGTCTGCCGCATGCCCGACACATTGTGGGCAAACAGGACCACCGGTTGCATCCCACAAAATGCAAGACGGCGACGGAACGAAGGCCCAGAATGAGATGGAGAGACGAGCTTGACTGCCGCCTAAGCTCGTGGCTTGTAGCTGCGTTAAATCGCGAACAGTGGAGACAAGGAAGGGAGGCCTTTCCCCTGCAGTGGGACCATTACGGCTAAATAATAATAAAGTTAGGTAAATTCAGGCGCTAGTTCCACACGACCAAACCTAGGAGAACTGGAAAGAAAACCTCAAATAAATTACCCGATGGAGTCTCAATCACTACATAGTATAACATAAAGTCGCTTTGTCTGTCTCTATCCCTATGTCCCTATGTATGCTTAAATCTTTAAAACTACGCAACGGATTTAGATGCGGTTTTTTATAGATAGAGTGATTCAAGAGGAAGGTTTATATGTATAATACATGCATGATATGTGCACCCGTGCGAAGCAGGGGCGCGCGGGCGGGTCGCCTGTTTATGATATGTGTTAATGTATAATTTATCTTTCCCGCAGGTTACACGAAGAGATCGAGCACTTCTACATGTACATGTCCCCGACGGAGACGGAGCACCTGGTGCGCTCGACCGTCGTGAACAGGATCCGCAGCGCCATCCTGACGCTGTGGCCGCAGGCCCGGGTCGAGGTGTTCGGCTCCTTCCGCACCGGCCTCTACCTTCCCACCAGCGATATAGATCTGGTCGTCATAGGTGAGTGCTCACTTACTACATCTACCTACAACTAGCTGCGCCCCGCGGTTTCACCCGCGTAGTCTTAAATCCTGGTATTCCCACGGGATAAAAAGTAGCCTATGTGCTATTCCAGACTAACTATCGCTGTGCCAAATTTAATCCAAATCCGTTTAACCGTTCCGGCGTGAAAGAGTAACAGAAATCCATCCATCCATTCATACTTCAAACTTTCGTTTATAATATTAATAGGTAGGATAGGTAAGTAAAACATTCTTTAGGCGCGTTAGTGGATTTCCACCTAACAGTCGAGTTTCGGAAATTGTGGTAGTAATATTAATTTGCTTCAGGCAACACAGTATAACAGAGACACATCTTAATTACCTCAAACTATCATACTCATTCACGACTTTGATCCCTAGCCACGCTAGATATCTCCCTTAGCACTCAGTATACAAACTCAAGATTATATGATGTTTAAGGAAGGTAGTCAGAGGTATACATGTCCAAATATATTTGGCGATAAGTCACGTTTTAATTAAAAGAAATACTTATTTTACTAGCTGTGTAGCTGTGTGCCTGCGAAGACACGTTGGCGCGTCCGGGCTCGGCGCCGACTCCGGATAGATTGATAGACTATAGTGGCGATAGGTCACAGATCTTCATCAAGGACGACAGGTGTTAAGTTGCCCATCGTAATTATTACAAGCGAAAAGATATCTATTTTTTTTATGTGACCGCGCATAACTTTTTACAGAGTAGCCCGATTTTGGTTGAATTCTTTTTTTGATGGATAGTGTATGCTGAAATAAAAAGACGGCTCTATCACTCACTTACAAATTATTATACTTACTGACTACATGCTTTAATTTATTTATTTATTTTTATTTTATTTTATTTTATTTGGGAAACAAACAGTACAATGGATCAGTAAGAATAAACATATAAAAAACCATAAACCAACAAAGTTTCCTCAATTAAATAATACAGAGTAGCAGTGAACAGAAGTAATTTCTTCTGCTTTATCAATATTTAGGCGTTGACACAGTTTCTACTGAAACTTCCGCGAGCGTTATCGTTTTCTTGTTAGTATTGTGCCTTGATTTGTTTCAAAACACACAACCTATTTTGATTTTGAAGCTAACGAAGAGAACGCATGAATAAAAAAATCATGAGCTGATGTAACGGAAACTGTTTGTTGCTAATTTGTCAAATATCTGTGCTATATTCGTTCAGGACGGACTCGTAAAAACGCCCACGCGTCCGATAAGATAGTCAGACTCGGATGCCTACAGTGCCGGCTGACTAATATTGGGGGCGCTCGATTTTAGGTAAAAGTTATTCAACTCTGCGGTCAGTCACCTCACTTTCACTCGCGATAAGTTCATTCGACGTCACTTTTCGCGCAATTTATCATTCTCCGAATATTCTACATTCCGTGACCCATTTATTTACGTAGCAATCAATTTCAACATCTACTACGGGCAACGATGTTAGATATAATTTCATTGTAGACTACGGACTATAAAATAATCGTCAGATACGGTCAACGATAAAAGTAGACGAACATTTCTGGTTTGTAAAGTTCAAATATATTTAAAACCCGCTGTATTTGGAGATCGGCCTTGAGCCGTAATCTGCAAGCCATATCTTGATATTTCTTTGCAGCAATAACAACATCATCTGAATCAAATAGTAAACGGAAAAAATGGGCATTGAATAAATGAAATGGTAAATTAATTTTGTCGCTTGCTTTTTTTTATACAACTAGCACGATGTTTTCCTTCACCGTTTGAGTACTGGCACTGCGCACATAATATTCCTCCCTTTATTGCTACAATCGTTATTACCGGATATATTCGGGGTCACCTAACCCCAACATGCTCTTTGATCTATACAAGAAACTACTGTGTATAACTGTATACATAGAAAAATATCTCGTAAGGATTTCCCCTACATTCAAAGTTCAAAGGATAAACTCAACACGATCCGTTAAACACCATTCAATTCGACCCCAAGAGAGCATTGTATTGACGGCTAAGTATAGTCGACCAAGAAATTGGTTTACCACTCTAAGGCTGAATATCATTTACACGTACAAAACATCAAGGGCTATTTTCGCTTGACAGATTAATAACTGCTACATCAGAATCTGTCATTCCTGTTTATTTAAACTCAGAACTGATGGCTTTCAATTTAATCTCCTGCTACTTTATTATGTGCAATAAAACGGTTTGTTTAGTTTCGACGTAAAATAATTGAATTTTGAATCCAGGGAATTGAATTTTATTATATATGTTTTTAATAGATTTAAAAACGTCCCATTTCCTGCTAGTAGCGTAAAGGGTTTTAGGATTCATAATAAACAATGATTTATCATTTAAAAATAACATAAATTTATTGTCCTTCATAAAACGTAACAGTATCATTTAATTGTAAAAAAAAATTATAGGGAAATATCAGCCTAATAACGCCATTAGCACCATTAGCTTCGATGACTGCTAACAACCGACTTCTCATAGAGCCAACGAGGCGTGAACAAAGCCTCCCAAACTTCATGGCAATGACTGTCGATGGCATCTCGAGTTCTCTCATTGCGGTGATGCCATCGCTGCACCATAAGTCCCCAAAGGTTTTCGATCGAGTTAAGATCTGGACTTTTAGACGGCCATGGAATCAAGTTAATGAATGAATGTTGATCAAACCAGGTCACAGTCACTCTAGCTGTGTGTAATCCGCAGTTGTCTTGTAGAAAATTAAATTGAGGCAGATCGCTTTCCGGGTAGACGTTCCGGACGGTTGGCAACATAGCATTTTCTAAATTATCCACATAATCTAAAGCGTTGGCTTTCGGAGGTAGTCTGCTTAATTCTCCGACTCCATCTGCCGACATCCAGCCCCAAATATTTATACTGATTCTACCAGACTCCGTGGTCGGCACAACATGTTCTTGAGTGTATCTAGTATTATTGTAACGCCAGAGAGTCATTCGACCATGTTGGCTAGATTTGAACGTTTTTTCGTCCGTAAATATCGTAGTAGACCAATCGAAATTCAAGTACTCCCGAGCAAAATTTAAACGAGCCGCTTTGTTAGCGTCGGTCAAATAAACTTTTTTAGCGTGAAGTCTGTAATGCAATCCTATACTATGCAAATGCTGCCGAATGGTCTCTTTCGTAACATCGAATTCTTCTGCAAAATCACTGGTAGAAGTGAAGCCGTTCTCTTCGTACTGACGTCTCATTGTTTCTCTTTGCTCGCTGGACAGTGCAGGCGGCCGACCACTTCGCTTATGATCTTGAAGATTACCTTCTTCCCCTTCACGTCTTATCCAAAAACGTGTCGTATATCGCGATATGTTCAGTTCTCTAGAAATATCACTTATGTTGTATCCTAACCGATGTAATGATATAATTTCGGCTCTTTCCCGTAAGTTTAAATTACGCGACATTTTCTTGACAGTAAGTGACTCGAGTTGATCAATAACTGACACTTGACAGATCATAAGTCAAAAGCGATTCGAAAATGAATTAGTTTTTTTAAGTATGGTATCTTGGCTTTGCCAAGATGCTATATAGGTTGGCAGAATTAGGATTAGTTAGGTAGAAAAAGTTTTGATATGTGTATTTGTTTTGATGTTTTATTATAGGGCAGTGTGGTCGCCCAGGGACAAAGCCCTTTAAAAAAAAAGTATGGTAAGATACCATACTTTTTTCATAAACCTTAAGGACAAGTTGGTTTGTGTTTACATAAAATATTCTCTATTGCGTTGACATCACAGTTCAAGTTGCATACTCTTTTAACCATTGCTCTGTGATTGGCTCACAGTTAACCAATTACGTTAATGTAATACAGTAATCCTTAGCGAATAATTATGTTACTGGGAGATGTCATCAAAAGTGGTAAACCAATTTCGTGGTCGACTATACACAAAGATGTATTCATTCGCTGGTGATTTTAGCAAGGCCAGGAAACAGAAAGTTAGGGAGAGCATTCACGAATAATAATTGTATAGAGATAAGATTCTCTATTAGCATTATCCTTACAAACTTTTTTTTCGTAGTGCTTTTTACAAATACATAATTTTAATGTATAATACTTAATAAGTATTTTTTTTATGGTAATCAGAGTGAGGCTATGTGTTTTTCGCTTTGAAGGTGCTGGTGAAATTACAGGCACGTCGGGCATCTCAAGTTGATGGACGCAGGTATGTGCATCGTAGGGCACGTGCATAGCGTGCGTGGTCTGTGAGGCAATGCTCACCTAAAGGTGATGATTACTTAACATCGGGTAGGCCATCGCCCATCTGCTTGTTCCATCAGCAAGTGTAGTCCAAATTGACGATATCGTTATTGATTTATCTACCTAGTCCCTTCCTCATTTCTAACGCACTCTAAGTTGATAGAATTTCATGGAAATCGCGCAAGGTACGGCAAATAACATTATTGTATGTTACAAGAGGTCTTTGAACTTAATCAATATTGAATTTTGCGTTAACCTACTCAATGCTATTATGTTATGGCGGTACTTCAATCGCTATTCACGATATTGCTCGTGTACGTAACAAATGTTCATCCGATAACTCCATCATCTCTACCAATTTATGTCGGCGCCCAGCGACGCACATCTGTGTGTACGTTGTGTCGCGTAGATTCGTCTTCAGGCAGCATGGCCGCGGCGTGCAAATAGTGCAAGAGTAACTACTGTACTTCGGTGCGAGGCCATCGGCATCAACCCGCGGTATTTATAGATCGCCGATCGGTCGGTTGTTGCAATACTGTAATGATAAAGCTCTGACAGCTGAATCTTTCATAAAAACTATAGTCTAGCTTGCCTGAAATTAAAAACAGAACTCCGTGCTAAAACTTTTCGATTTATTTATTATTTATTTAATCGTATGACAGAATACAATAGGCAAAACAAAAATTCAACAGAAAAACTAAAAACAACTAACAAACAAAATTACTTAATTAAATCTTCTAAACATTACTAAATGCTAAACTACACTAAATACTTAATAATAATAATAATAATAATAATAATAAGCCCCTCAAAGCCCAACCCTACGTCCGTGCTGACCATCTTAGCCACGTGAGGGGCGGACACTCGCAATGAAATTACTTAGCGGCTTCCCGATTGTGTATCTTGCGGCGGATCTAGGGCAGGCCTGGGATTTGTGGTCGTTGCTGTCTAGTGTTACTCTTTTTGTACAAGGAGTGACGCTTGGGAGCAGCGATTGCGTAGCTTGCACTTGTCAGGGACCTGTCGCGAGATGTGTAATCGAGAAGCAAGTGACAAAAAGGGAAATGGCAAACCCATCATGATGGAGCCAAGTAAAAGTATAAGTATATGGTCGCTTCCCGAGGGTGATCGTCGGGGCGCGTCTGGAGCCGATGCTGGACGCTACAGCATGCAAACCATCGGTGGCGAGGGTAATGGGCGGCCCTCTGCCGGGGAACCCGAACAATGCGAGTCCAACAGGAGGTATAACCTACGGTCGCTAACTAGAAGCCGGTGCACATCTACCGGCACTGCACGTCGCAGCACGACGAGCAAACATGATGAGGGAGTAAAACGGCTAGCTCCAATTGAGGAGAGGAGCCCGTGTAGCCAAGCAGATAGTATCTCTGTTGTATCCTCACCATCATCTCTTTTTTCATCAATTCCCTCTTCTCCACCTTCATACCTTAGCTTCAAATCTAATTCATCCGTTTCTCCTCCTTCTTCACCTTTTCTTCCTTCTCCTACAAAATCACCGGTTACTTCAACCGAGTTCAAAAGACAGCCAACCCAACTGGCATGTCGCCGCAATACACGAAGTAGTAGTAGAGCAGCAACCCCAGCTGAGGATGTTTCGCAAGAGGCAATTGCCACTCAACCTGCGACCACCAAAGCTGGCAAACCGAGGGTACGCATGAAATGGAATAATGATATAAATACTTTCATAATGCGTTCCTACTTATACGTCACCAAATTAGAAACTGACAAGACTATGTATTGTCAAAAACTACACGATCAATTTAAACTTGAATATCCCACATTGGATGTATCATCGCAAAGAATAGCAGACCAAAGAAGGGTTATTGTTAGAAACAAACTTTTATCAGATAAACAAATCGGCTGTTTAAAGCTTGAAGTTTCTGAGCTTTTGCGTTCAGAAGAGGAGTTGAATGACATTTCGATAGCCACACCGATGCCTGGAGTAGGAGCTTATACTGAAGTTAACACAGCAGACCCAGTTAACACTATAAGAACAGTTTCTTCTCTCACTCTCTCTACTACACCACCCTTTGAATCGCAAACACCTCTGCATTTAACTCAAACACCAACACCTGACATACCACTTCTACATTTACCTGAAATGAATATGAGCACTCAACATGCCGAAGTGACCAACGTTGTAGTTCAAGAGTTAATAGATCGACTACAATCTGCTCTGACCCTATACTCAGATACTGATCCAACGTCTAGGCCGAAGCTACCACGCTTACGTGAAAATAAAAAGTTGTACGAATTAGTCCACGTATTCAACCACGAGATTCTCGATAGGTTCGTTTCAACTGAGTCTAATTTAGTTAATATCCACACGCTCATATACTGTAGTGCTGTAGTAATATCCACACAACTCGGGTATAAAATCTCTTCCGACAATAGCCAAAAACCAAAACCACTGATCAATAAGCCAGCATGGCAGATTAGATTAGAGAATGACATCAAAAGCCTTAGAGCCGATATTGGGAGGGTGACCCAGTTCATAAATAACAACAGAAATGTAAATTTAGTTAAAAAAGTTAATTCAATTTTCGAAAAGTACAAAATTCATTCAAATCACGAAGAAAATAATGTAAGACCAGAAGAGTTTTTAGACACACTTAAACAAAAACTTACACTAAAATCACAAAGGCTTGCGCGTTACAATAAAGCATTACAGCGTAAATTAGATAATAAAATGTTTACATCTAACGAAAAAGGTTTTTACAGATCTCTTAGGACAAATCCCACTAACACAAGTGTTTCAGATATCCCAAATGAAAGAGAGCTTAAAGAATACTGGACAAATATTTGGAAAAAAGAGCGGGAACACAACGAACAAGCTGAATGGATTAAAGTAGAAGAAATTAAAGCAGAAACAATAAATGAGATGGAGTTCTCAGAGATAGACAAAATAGACATAGATATAGTAACTCGGAGAATGAAAAACTGGAAAGCTGCGGGTATAGATGGAGTTCATAACTTTTGGTACAAAAAGTTCTCTGTACTTCATAATATTCTAGCTAAAACTATATCTAATGTACTAAAAGGCACAGAAGAATTACCAAACTTTGCTACTAAAGGAATAACATACATGCTACCTAAAAGTAATAACACAGCTGATCCTTCACAATACCGCCCCATAACTTGTTTACCAACCATATATAAATTAATTACATCTTGTATAACGATTAAAATAAATCACCATTTAAACATAAATAATGTTCTAGCAGAAGAGCAAAAAGGGTGTCGACAGGGCCACAGGGGTTGCAAAGAACAGTTAATTATTGATTCTACTATATTAAAACACGCCACCTCACATAACCATAACCTACATCTAACATACATTGACTACAAAAAAGCTTTTGACAGTGTACCCCACTCATGGTTGATTCGTGTATTACAGATTTACAAAGTAAACCCAGACTTAATAACTTTCCTGGAAGATGCTATGGGTAATTGGAGAACTACTCTATTACTTTCTAATAATAACCATACTGTAACCACAGATGAAATCCCAATTTCTAATGGCATTTTTCAAGGCGACTCTCTCAGCCCACTGTGGTTTTGTCTGGCACTCAATCCGTTGTCCACTTTGCTTAACAACTCAAACTATGGCTACAAACTAACATCTAGTACTGCAATAAGTCATCTTATGTATATGGATGATATAAAATTATTTGCTAAATCTGAAAAAGAAATGAGGACGCTAATAGAAAATACGGCACAATTTAGTAAAGATATAAACATGTCATTCGGATTAGATAAATGTAAAACAATAAATATAAGAAAAGGGAAAATTGGTGGTAATGGAAATGGGAACGTGCAGAATAGTTATTTTACTCTCATGGAAGAAAACGAAACTTATAAATATCTGGGTCTGCAGGAAGGAAGAAGCATCAATCATAAGCAAATAAAAGAGGACCTACGTAGTGAATACTTCCACAGAGTGAATCAGATCTGCAAAAAACCACTTTACTCCAAAAACCTTTTTAAGGCCTTAAACACCTATGCCATACCAATTCTCACATACTCGTTTGGTATTGTGAAGTGGTCTGCAACTGATATAAAGAAATTAGAGATGAAGACACGATCAACGCTTACCAAACATCATCATCTACACCCTAAATCAGCCATTGAAAGAATGTCTATTGAAAGGCTAAAGGGGGGGAGAGGATTGATTGACTTAAAGAACTTGTGGGTAGGACAAATTACAAACCTTAGGAGTTTCTTTTACGAAAAATCGATATCCAGTCAAATTCATTCAGCTACAACGGATACTGACAATAAATATACACCACTAAACTTATTAGATAAAAACCATAAATTTTTAACCGTGACTGAAAATACTACTGCAAAATTTACAAACTGGCGTAATAAGGAACTACATGGAAGACATCTGCAGGACTTGGAACAACCTCACGTAGACCTACAAGCTTCTAATAAATGGCTTAAGTTCGGCTCTCTGTTTCCGGAAACAGAAGGCTTCATGATAGCGATTCAGGATCAGGTTATCAATACAAGAAATTACAGAAAGTTCATTATAAAAGACCCAACTATGCAAAATGACAAATGTCGACTGTGCCACCGTCTTCCGGAAACAATCCAACATATCACCAGTGCCTGTCCCAGCCTCACACAAACAGACTATACACACAGACACAACCAAGTAGCACACATCATTCATCAAAAACTTGCCCTTAAACACAAATTAATAAACGGTAAACTTGCACCATACTACCAATACTCCCCAAAACCTGTGCTGGAGAATAGCAGCCATAGAATGTACTTCGATAGAGCTATTTTAACAGACAAAACGATTCATAATAATAGGCCAGATATAACATTAGTAGATAAAATAAATAAAATTGCTTACATCGTAGATATTGCGGTACCAAATACACATAACTTACAAAAAACTATTACAGAAAAAATACATAAATACACAGAACTAAAGGAAGAAATAATAAGAATATGGAACCTTAATAAAGTATATATTGTACCATTGGTGCTCTCCAGCACTGGAGTGATACCGAAATGCATTCACCAATATCTTAAAGTAATTGATATACCAGAAAACACATACGTAACAATGCAAAAAGCTGCTATCTTAAATACTTGTCGGATAGTGAGGAAATTCCTGCAAGACGACGCAAATGCTCCAACAAATCATGATTCGCACTTGGCTTAGGCCCGTGAGCTTCATTATTACCAAAATATTTATATTTTGAGAAAAAAAAATCTTTGAAAAAATAATAATAATAATATTTATTTTCTCAGACCGCAGCATAAAGTAGGTATTAGGTACAATAATAATATTTATACAAATGAACATTGTAAGCGCTGATTTTTAGGTGTTATGACATGCAGAGCCTGCACTAAGATTAAAAATCTTGTGTCGCAGGGTCTGCGTAAACTTAATCTGATTTAAAGTTCAATGTTGAGATTCCCAAGCCAGGCTAATGCTCCAGGGGGAAGGTCGACTAGGTCGGTCCAGGGTCCTGAGTATGAGTGGATAGGGCTGCGTGAGATGATGTGCTCCATCGTATGATCTTATTCACCGCATCACGCATAATGGACCACCTAGAGTCTAAATGCGGATACAGGAGTCCAACACCCGAATACTCAAACGCAACTCAGATTTAAGCACGTCTTATGTGACGAGTTTTTGACGGAATTTCATTAAAAACTGTCAAAAAACCACGACTTGAGACGTGCTTTCAACTCTGATATGTGTTTGAGTATTCAGGCCCAACACAAGTAACTTATTCACCGCATTCGCAGAGCGCCTTTACCGTTACTTTTCGATACTAGTTATGTATCTATCATCGGGGGAGTTTGAATAGTCTGAATGACTGAGTAGCTGCAAGTTATTATCGCGTGATACCTTAGAGGTCAACTTGTATTTGGTCGTTCTCTTCTCTCTCGTCGTCACTTCATGTCATTTATATTTATACTTTCTTTATTCATCCCAACTAATATTATAAATGCGAAAGTAACTCTGTCTGTCTGTCTGTCTGTCTGTCTGTTACGCTTTCCCGCTTAAACCTCTCAACCGATTTTGATGAAATTTGGCACAGACAATCTTTAGACCCTGAGAAAGAACATAGGCTACCTTTTATTGCGAAAAAAAGAGATGAAGAGATTAAAAGTACGCAGACGAAGTCGCGGGTACCAGCTAGTGAAAAATAAGCTCTTGTACACGGGCGCGTATCATTACTCCCAATTACTTGTTATCACTGCATTGTAAGTATCGCTTGAATACAGTCCGTGCAGTAGGTGCGGATATCGCGGGCAATTAGGCGTGCGAAAAGAGCACGTAAACAAATGTTACGTAATAAATACCAAAGTAACGCGTAGGAGCAGTAGTGCAGGTTCGACATGACGACTAAAATATCTGAAAAAAAAAATTTTAATTGTCAATATAACATTTTCACAAATACTGTGTTTGAGCTTTCTATATCCTTAAAACATCTGAGCAATGTTCTACACGGTCTGGATGAAGATGTGCTTTTTAACTCACCTCCACGTTTTGCAGGGCTCCTTCATAACTATTTAGGCCTGCTTGGGTATTCAATAATCACCAAAAAACTATTTAATTTCTACTTGTGAGGTAAGCAAACTCATAAATTCTCAAAAGATTGTTGGGTATTAGCACATACGAGCATGCTTTGCTTATAATCTGGATAAAGGAACCAAAAAATTCTAAAACTTGGTACCAACTCGTCGTACCATTCAGTGCCAAAGACCTTCCGACCATTCAGTGATGTAGTGTACTGCCAAATGTTCCAAAACATTGAGTTGCGCTACTGCTTCATTGAGGTGCGCCAACGCGCAGGCTCACGCGTAGTTGTGCCGTGAGTCACCGCAGCGAAGTTCCCGCGAATGCGATGACATGACAGTGGGATAACACCAGCTAATTTGCACACAGTGCTCGCTCTATTACGGTTTATGATCAGATGATGTCAGATGGAAGTTTTTAATCTCGTTGTTTGAACTCGTCTTTTAAAGTGAACTGTGCACTGGTCTGTCCAGGCCGCCTCGCCACAACTACAAGCCGCGAAATCACCATAAATAACTTGACATGGCTATTTCCCGCTTCCATAACCATAAATAGAGATAATAATAGAGCACCGGTGGTCTAGTGGGAGTGACCCCGCCTTCCGATCGTAAGGTCGCAGGTTCGAATCCGGTCGTGCACTTTTCTATCGAAAAATTTATGTGCGCAATGCCAGTGCTCTTAAACGGTGAAGGAAAACATCGTGAGGAAACCAGTTAGTATTCTAACAGCGGCGATGGGCTTGCAACCTGTCACGTATGGAATACTAACTACTGCAAAATGTGGGTATGTGCCAAATGTAATGTTTGCACGTACCTCTGACTACCCCCCTTAGACATCCTCAAAGAATCTTGAATTAGTACCTACTTGGTACTGGGAGATTTGAAGGGATATCTACCGTACCTGGGGATCAAAGTCGAGAAGCTGTTTCATAACCATAAACAGTTCAATCAAGATAGTAGAAGCACTACGTTCCCTCTACAGAGGATCCATTGATCCAATCACGCGGCGTGCGTGCGCGCATACAAACGATACGGCAGCGTGTCGTGCTGGACCTGTGGACAGAGATAATTACATGTTTGACAGGAAGTCGTTAGATGATTGCAATAAAAAAAATTCTGAACATTTGAATGTTGTCCTGTCTACTTCAAGATGAGCCTTGTGAATTTATTGAATAAACATATTTTAAATTTGAGTTTACTTTAATCTTACTCTTAGTTTACTAGCTAGCGACATTGTCTGCGTCATATCCGACTCAAAACGAATTATTCATGCTATTCATATAATTGCTGCGGAGTGCGGCGCTGACAATACGTGTTAAATAATTATATGTGTTGTATTGAACTTTTTAAGGTGGACCTGTATTTAAATTTGTCCGTGTAGGTATAAGGATGTAATCTTTTTACCGTGTCGATTGGTATTGCGTCTCAAAATTACAATTATTTGGTTGAAAATCCTACTAATATTACAAATGCGAAAGTTTGTAAGTATGGATGGATGGATGGATGATGGATGGATGTTTGTTATTCTATAACTCCAGAACGGCTGAACGGATCTTCGTGAAAATCGGCACAGATATATATATATATTATAGTCTGGAATAACATTTCTGATAAGTTTTTATCCTTCCAAGGTTGCCTGGAAGAGATCGCTCTCAGCGATAAGGTCGCCCATTGTTTTACCTAATTGTATGCTTTTACTCTGTACTATGTTTCTGTGTGGTGAACAATAAATAGTTATCTATCTATCTATCTAACACATAGGCTACTTTTTATCCCGTGGGAATACCGGGATTTAAATCTGCGCGGGTGAAACCGCGCGGCGCAACTAGTTACATATAAAATCTTTTTTTTTTCCTTTTTTACCCTTACATATCTAGCAAGGAAGGAACCTCCGCGTGGCGCACACCGGTCACAGCTAGACACCATAACGCAGTGTCTAGTCTGGCTAGGTAATCTTTACAACACGATACATCAACCAAATGATTGTAATTTTCAGTGTTTATTTAAAACTAACGACCCGCCCGCGCGCCCCTGCTTCGCACGGGTGCACATATCATGCATGTATTATACATATAAACCTTCCTCTTGAATCACTCTATCTATTAAAAAAAACCGCGTCAAAATCCGTTGCGTAGTTTTAAAGATTTAAGCATACATAGGGATATAGGGATGTCGTTAACACTAAAACGAATAAAAAATATAACGGTACTATGTGTTGTGGTGCGCAGGTCAGTGGGAGAAGCTGCCGCTGTGGACGCTGGAGCGCGAGCTGGTGGTGCAGGACATCGCGGAGAAGGAGAGCATCAAGGTGCTGGAGAAGGCCACCGTGCCCATCGTCAAGATGACGGACAAGTACTCCGACGTCAAGGTGAGTGCCATCAACGAACACTTCCCGCCTAGACCCCCCTTCTAGGGGGGCCGCCTAGGCCTTCCTCGGGGGGTCGCCGGTAAAAGTAAAAAGGCAAGGTTCTACAAAAGTAAAAACACAATTTCAGTGAGAAGAATGGCGTATAACTTTATGCCTCTTAATGGCCGATGGTGGTCGCCAGAATTTTTCAACCCATATAAGGGTCTCGTATTCAAAAAGATTTAAAAACACTGCCCTAGATAATAAGATTCGATAGTGGTTCAAGAGCTGTGTAAAAGTTCATAAAGGTCGTCTTCAGTGGTTGTGCCGAAATGCTCTTATATGTATCCCCATGCGTGGTAGGCCAACGGGTATTTGGGGAATGTCCAAGTACAAGCACCTTGTTTGAAATACACCATCAGCCGAAATAATTGCTTTGCTTGACATAAACCTTCCTTATAATTTGGGAAGTGTCCACTACAGAAAGCGGATTGGCCACCGCGATATGTGCTATGTACTCGGGAGATGTTTTTACGCATCTCCTGAAGCGTTCCCTTACACAAAATGTACAAGTAAATAAGAATTTAAACTGTAAAATTAACTCGTAAAATTCCAATTTGTGATTTGACGAAAGTTTCTGTTTATTAACACTTATTTCTACTGGTGTAAAGTCTCGATTGCCTTGCTTTGTTTCCAGGTTGATATATCATTCAACATGAGCAGTGGGGTGAAGAGTGCTGAGCTTATCAAACACTTTAAGGTCAGTGTTACGTAAAGTGCTGTTTAATAAACAATGTAATGTACACAACTGATAACCACCGCCGCGTTTGTAACGATAAACAGTGATTTGTAACGTACAAGTAGACTAACAACTGGCCTGCTCTTCTCTGGATTATGTGGAACTGGCGCCTAGATTCACGTAGCTTATAAAATGCTTCAATGTGGTCCTTTCGATTAATGAATATAAAAAAATACTTGACTTAAGCATAATGTCCATGATCCACACTTGAATGTAACACTAAAGTGACTTGTGATGGAGAATTTTAAAGTTCTGCATGTTCTGAGCGAAATGTCCAATAAGAATCCAGTAACTCATAAAGGCTAGTGAATAAGAGAAAATTATATTGTTTACTGAAACCCCGAGTGTCAAAAACTCACAAGCAAATACTCTTTACAATTTCTTACTTGAGTTTTGTGTACTAACTGGTACTAGGTAATAACCGGCATTTCCATGCCGGTTAATAAGTATCTGTCACTCAGCAGCATTTAACCGTATGCCGAGTAAATTGCAGGCAGGTAATTCCACCTTTATGTCTTCCATTCATCTTGTTTTATTCTTACATCGTCATTACAATAGGACTCGTTGTGTTACCAACTCATCAATCCATTATCTCTTCCAGGAGAAATACCCAGTCCTCACCCGGCTGGTGATGGTCCTGAAGCAGTTCCTCCTGCAGCGAGATCTGAACGAGGTGTTCACGGGGGGCATCTCCTCATACTCCCTGATCCTCATGTGCATCAGCTTCCTCCAGCTCCACCCTCGGCCGGAGAGGCTGAGACAGCCGCATAACCTTGGAGTGCTGCTCATTGAGTTCTTTGAGCTGTACGGACGAAAGTTCAACTATGTGAAGACTGCAATACGAGTGAAGAACGGCGGCAGTTACGTGTCGAAGGATGAAATACAAAAGGTAAGATTACGGAGTTAGCTTTAGATATTACTAGTTGCGCCCCGCGGTTTCACCCGCGCAGATTTAAATCTCGGTATTCCCACGAGATAAAAAGTAGCCTATGTGTTATTCCAGACTATAATGTATCTCTCTGCCAAGTTTCATTCAGATCCGTTCAGCCGTTTCGGCGTGAATCCATCAATCCATACTTACAAATTTCACGTTTATAGTATTAGTAGGATTTCTGCCGCTAAGAAACGATGCTCGTAATGCTGCTTTCCGACTTGAAGAGTATGATATAGTGTTATGAGACTTCATCTGCATGCCTCAAGTTGATTATACGCAAGGCAGTGCATTGTAGAGGTTGGTCGCGTGGAACTGGCACTAGAGTCACCTAGTTTTAAGATGGTTCAAGATGGTCCTTGTGATTTTATTGAATAAACATATTTTGACTTTGACTTTGAGGTCGTGACTCCTAACAGGCGTGCCATACGTGGCAATGCACTGACATCGACACCCTTTGAACAGAAATACAGGCTACCAGAAATGTGAGAAATAGTCCTTCACAGGCCGAACCACACACAAAGAGCTCTACTACTTTCGACTGATGTTATACTGTTGTGGTTTTCAGGAGATGAACGAGGGCCACCGTCCGTCACTGCTCTGCATAGAAGACCCTCTCACGCCTGGAAA
Source organism: Plemyria rubiginata (assembly GCA_963576535.1). Classification (NCBI taxonomy): domain Eukaryota; kingdom Metazoa; phylum Arthropoda; class Insecta; order Lepidoptera; family Geometridae; genus Plemyria; species Plemyria rubiginata. The sequence goes on from OY754929.1 coordinate 198,178, forward strand.
CGACATTGGAAGATCCAGCTATGGAGCCATTCAAGTTAAGCAGGTACAAACTGTTATCATCTGTTGAATATTTCTCTTAATTGAGGTTACTGTCAACTTTGGATGCGAATATAAATAATAATAATAATAATAAATAATATGGATATATAGAATAATGCTGGACAATCCACACAGCATCATCTAGCCCCAAAGTAAGCTACTCAAAGCTTTGTTATGGGTACTAGATAACTGATATATTTAATACATTATATGCTCACATAGATAGATATATAATAGATCTGCTGTTACAAATATTATGTAGTATTTTTTGTTGATCTTATCCAGAGATCTTTGGAGTTATATTTTCAGTTAATCCAATGTCGAAAGTCAAAAGGTATTTATTAAATTGAATGTTTACGATTAGGACTACATGGAAATGTCATAAGGCGCTGGACTTAGCTGTCACGTGACTACGCCTAGAAGAATATGTATAAACTTACAGCTCGATTTTGCTGTTTTGGCCATCAACAAGCGATTTTAATTGTTGCTATACCGAAATCAGGAAGTTCCTCTGGAACCGGACGGTGCGTGCCCACCCGCCGGCTGCAATGTGTGAGGATGAACTCTCTGCCGATTTCGAGCAGTGCGATGGTAAAATGAGTGATGGCGCGAGTGGTTTGTTTGCGCAAACACATCCCCTCCATTATTCAAGCTCTTCAAATGAGGCGACCTGTACCTAGTACTCTCTTTGTCCTAGGAATGGTAGGTTACTTCAAACTGGAGGTGAGAAGGGAGGTAACACTAGCTGCGAACATCTTCAAACTGTTGAGAGGAATTTATTTATTTATTTATAATCTCCAACATCGTATACATCAATTACATTCACACAAATTAAAAATAAAGATAGTGAACCATGCTAAATGTTACAATAATTACAGGAGACAGACAGCATGCAAATAAAAATTTTGAGCGAGAGCGAGTTAAAAATAAAATTATATAAAATTCTAAAATCACAGTAAAGCTACAATAAAATGTCATATAATACTAATAAAATGTCAAAACTAGATCTATTTACTAAACATTACACTATGTACAGTAAAAGTTCATTAAGTTAATAAAACAATAATTAATAGGTACAGAGCATTAGGATTAGCAGAGAGATTTAGGTATTTATTTTATCTTGTTTTTTAATAGTTGTAGTAGTTATTAATATAATTTATTTATCCTCTCTCATTTTGTACACGCACCCACCTCTAATTTCAATCTCTCACAATCCTTCAAGGTTTGCTGGAAGAGAACTCTTTTTAGGGTTAAGCTCGCCTTTGTACATGTATTGTTATTTAAGTTTACTGTATATTTTCACTATGTACAATAAAGAATAAAGAATAAAGAGCATCAAATTATGTATTAAAAAATAATAAAATCTAAAAAGTTGATAATTTAAAATAAAATAAAACCAAAATAATAAATTCATTTAGATTTTAAAATAGTTTGCTTAAACATAAACAATGTGCCGTGAAATAAGTCCACGTTACCGGTGCGCTTCGAGACGGAGTTGTACTGACGTACCATTCGGTTCAAAGGAGCATTAAGCCCAAGATTTGTGCTGCAGTAATCAGCCTGAAAAAGGTTAAACACAGAGACTCTAGGTAGCCTTGAGGGAGCAGAGAACTGAAGGGACGCCAGCAACCCCGGAGCATCCAAAAGACCGTTAGTGAGCTTAAACAGAAAAACGTTGTCATGCAAATACCGTCTATCTTCCAAAGATTGCATTTTAAAATCTTCCAAAGATTGCATTTTAAAATACTCCAGTCGGTCTTTGTAGCTCAAAAGGATGTTACCTTTGAAGCATGAGTACGTAAGGTGCCATAAAAATCGTTTTTGGACGCCTTCAATTTCTTTTTGTAAACTTCATAGAACGGATTCCAAACTACGCTACAGTATTCTAAGCCGCTTCTAACTAACGCGTTGAAAAGGGTATAATGAATTTCTTGGTTGAAATGGTGTATAACCTGCAAGTACTGACGCGTGTGGGGTTGTATGTGCCAAACAAGAACGTGCGTGCGCGCCGTCACAAGCTCTCGGCAGTCCCAAAAGCCAGAACCAACCTAGTGAACGAAGCTCCCATGACAAGGGCTCTTCGTTTGATCAATAGCTTGTGCGAAGAGGAAGATTTTGACCTTTTTGTGGTTTCTCTGACAAAATTCACAGAAGGAGCCTTGATGTCTATTCATAGATAAGTTAGGTAATAGTTAGGCACTTTAAATTGTTTTTAATGTCAATTTAGTATTTAGGTATTGTTATGGCATTTAAAAAAGAAATAAAATAAATAAATAATAGTTGTATGCGATAGTACTGACGCAGTCGTTGTGTGTTCCAGGCGTTTGACTACGGCTACATCATAGTGCAGCAGGCGATGTGCGGCGCGGGGGGCGGCGCGGGGGCCGGCGCGGGGGGCGCGGGGGGCAGCGCGCTCGGGCGCGTGCTGCGCGTCACGGACCACGTGCTGCAGTACCGGCGCTGGGTGCAGGACACCTTCGAGCCGTACTTCTTCCCGCACCGCCACCTGCCGCCGCGCCCGCGCCCCGCGTGCCCGCCCTCGCCCTCGCCCTCGTCCGACGCAGGGGACACCGACCAGGTATCACCGCACGCACTACACTACACCTCCATTATACGTGTATGTGTCCACAGAAGTGGACTGGTGAACACCTAGCGATGGGTTACACCCGTTGAGTATAACACCTTTCAGGCACACTGTGACACAATGGCACGAAAGCTTCCCGTTGAGTAACCCCTGTTTCTCAACGTTACGCGACGGCCTGTCAGGTCAATAGATATTTCAATGGAAAAGATCGCTACATGCAATAAGACCGCCGATTGTAGGACAATCCTAATTTAGGTATTTTTACTGAGTACCATTCTATTACTATCCCCAATAAAGTTGTTATTTATTATTATAACTAGCGCCCCGCCCGCGCGCCCCTGCTTCGCACGGGTGCACATATCATGCATGTATTATACATATAAACCTTCCTCTTGAATCACTCTATCTATAAAAAAAACTGCATCAAAATCCGTTGCGTAGTTTTAAAGATTTAAACATACATAGGGACATGAGGATATAGGGACAGAGAAAGCGACTTTGTTTTATACTATGTAGTGATTAGATCTTTTGAAACGCCTCAAAGCTAAGCGATCCACGCGACCAAATTTAGAAGAACAGGCAACTTGCAACATTTTTACTACCGTTCTTTGGTATAAATAATTATTTTAAAGCTCCAGTGTGTTGCCAATCGACCTTAAGCGCTTGAGGCTTCGGCAAAATATGAAGGGAAATTCATACTGGTACGGCTCATTAATACTTATGAAATACTTGACTCTGTCCCCGTTAGGACGTTAAGGACGACGTTATACACATTGCATCATTTGACATATTCGGCAAGAGGAACAATACGTTTTTTACTAATGAGCTCTAAGAAGTTCGGTCTTTTTTACGTAGGTAGTGTTATCAATATGGGTTTCTCCGGGCTCACTATCGGGAGCTGTCAAAGTCGAGTGCTTATTTAAATCTCCTCCGTGTACTTTACATTACATAATACAATAATCTCACTGAAATTATGTAAAGACAAGAGTGTCAAAATATTTATGTATTTGTAGCATTTTCGTTACAAATAAATGGTAAAGATTTGGAATGAATTCGAAGCCATTTTCATTCAGGAAAATTGTTAATATAAAATCTAGTAAATTATACTTATTTTAACAGGAATTCTCTAGTAAATAAATATCATTTTAAGAGCAGCAGCGTACTTGGAAGTAACAGCATTTATTTTGACCCCAAATAAATAAACTTAAGTCCTATTCAAAAATCGGCTCTTTAGTTGCCTGGGCCGGGGAAGTAATAAATTATTACTAGCTGGTCGACTGTTCTCGTACGGCCAAAAAATACCGCGCCCAGTCGACTAAAGAGCCCAAAAGTCTATCTTCTTTTTTGAGAAACCTATATTCGGGGCAATAATGTTGTTTGGGGCAAAAAGTTTTTCGTCTCAGCTTTATGCTGCACCGTACCTAGATAGTGATACAGGGTACGGTGTGGTGTAATGTATCTTGCTGTCCAACAGGAGTGGTCTGACGGCGGGGGCGGAGTCGGGGGCGGGGGCGCGGGCGCGGGGGGCGCGCGGGGCGCGTCGCCGCCGCCGCTGTCGGCGCTGCAGTGCTCGTCGCCGACGCCGCGCCGCGTGTCCGCGCACCAGAGCCTCATCATACACCACATCACCAGCAACAGCGACTTCAACAACATACCCTCAGGTAAGGGGTACATTCTCCGCGAACATTCCTGATGCGCTACAAAAACGAGGCAGCTGCATCAGCATCCTGAAGATATCGTTATATTGAACTCGCAGAGAGCTGGCATTATGGCATTTATGCCGGAGACGCTAGTCTAATGGCGCATTCACACATGCCCGGCGGCACGGCCGGCGGCCAACCCGACGGCCAGGCCGCCGGCCATGCCGCCGGCACGCGCGGCTTTCGTTGTCGGCGGCAGTTTGCTTGCGGCTTCGATACGGAGTGGTAGTGTTGTCGTATTCATATATAACATAATTTCGTATAAATAACGAAATGACAGAATTTAACTGGGATGATAGGTGTCTGAAAGCCGGCGGCATGTGTGGATGCGCCATAATGTTTAACCATTCTTGATCCAACTATGGTTTATGGCATGGGTGTGTATTTGACTATTAAGTGTTCGAGTGACAGTGAACCTATAGTGGGCGGGGCACTGTAAATTCTTGTCACGTGGGTACTATCTATCTATATGATATGATCATAATGTCCAATCATTTTCGCAGGTGTAATACAGCGCTACAACGGCCACCCCGGCAACGAGCGCGTCGCCACCGAGCGCGCCGCCCCGCACGCCGCCCCGCACGCCGCCCCGCACCCCGCCCCGCACCCCGCCCCGCACGGCGCGCCGGCCGGCGCCGACAAGCGCGGCCCGCGTTCGTTCTCGTCGAAGCAGCGGCGCTACGCGTCGTCGCCGCCGCGGCCGCGCCCCGCGGACCAGCGCCACAAGAAGCGCCGCCACAACTTCACGCCGCACCCGCAGCGATGACGTCAGCGGAAGCCGCGCGAGTAGAGCCCGCTCGTGACGTCACCGGTCAGCACGGACACTGCCCACGGATGTGCCTTCACTGACATTCTATTGGAGCACATTGATGGAGGCGTCACTTTACGATTCTTATGACGGATGACCTCGGTTTTCGTAGGAGCCAACGAAAACATCACAATCGACCAATGCTATATTGAGCTAAGCGATAAGTTAGAATACCGGTCCATTCTTGGTCACTAGATTTACGACCACGCGATTATGAAAAAAATGATCAGTCGGCGTTAGCCCAAAGTGATGTTTCCCTGCGAATCTTGTCTCATTGTGTTCCATGTGCTGTGCCCGGCTATTGTAAACCTTAGCCACGTGAACTTTGAAGTCATTATGGCGGTTTATCATGTGTGAGGGTTTGTGGCTAATGGGAACGATTTTAGTTAGTGAATACATGCTTTGATATGTATATGAATAGTGTGTTCGATCAGTTTGTTGTATAAGACATCGTCCATAGCACGCAATATATCGAGTCTTTCTGCCATATTCACAATTAATTTTGGCAGTAAGCTTCGGCACATTCGGTAGTAGCTCTGCCTTAGCGCTAATTGTTGTGGGTTTGATTCTGTCAGAATGTTTGCCTGTGTATGGTGTATGTTAAATTGTATGTAAGCATGAGTTGTTTTATAAATTACCAAGAACAGGATATCAGCATTCTATTAGATATCCTACTAATATGATAAATGCGAAAGTGTGTAAGTATGGATAGAGGGATGGATGTTAGTTACTCTTTCACGCCGGAATGGCTGAGCGGATCTGGATGAAACTTGGCAGAGAGATACATCATAGTCTGGAATAACACATAGGTTATTTTTTATCCCGTGGGAATACCGGGATTTAAATCTGCGCAGGTGAAGCCGCGGGGCGCAACTAGTTTAGCTATAATTTCTTGGCGTTCTTTGCTTAGTTTTGCTTGGAGCTAGTTGGCGTGGTGATAAGGTGATCCTTGTGATTTTATTGAATAAACATATTGTGACTATGACTTTGATACAGTTCACATTGAATCAGGCTGAGCTTATTATTTGTGAATATGGATTTTAGACTTAAAACGAAGTATAACCAAATAAAGTAGTGCACCCCCCCCCCATTTCTTATGTACGACAATAATTTCTTCTTTCTCAATGTCTTGTGCAACAAACGGATAGACCTAGTAATAACGTGTGATAGTTTCTGCATAATGGTTGTGGACTCAAACTACATCAAAGATATTGACCCTCACCAGATGACACTAAAGTAGATCCGTTTGTCGGGATAATGCATCATCAGCACTCAGAATGCCGTCTCTTTTAACTTAAAAATCCAATACATTGTTTTAGCATTTTGGCTAAATTTGTGAAAGTAGTAATTTTGTCTAAGCTTTGTCTAAGGCTCAGATTCAGAGGCAAAAGTCAGCGTAAACGCTTGCGTATGTTAAAATGCTTCCGGTTTAGACATATTGAAGCGCCTGAATTTCAGCCTTAGTGCCGGATTCATTCAGTAACAATGAAAGGGTCACTTAATTTTAATTTAAAAGAAAGCTGGGATAATTTTCAGTCTGGTGTAAGGGTACAAAGTGTGTGCAATGTTACGTTAAATTAAGGCAATTGTATATAATTTTGTGATGCCTTAGTGACTTATGAAGTAATATTATTATAATAAGTAAGTTCTCATAGACCAATTCGCTTCAACAATAAAATAAGGCATGTAAAGGCTGGTATCAACTGAAGCGGAGGTTAGACATTACTGATACTTATTTTGTTATAACTATATTTTAACAGGCACGAGATTATCATTTTGATGAGATACGTAAATAAAATATAAAACTCGTAAGAAATTTATGAAATTTTGGCAAAAAAGACAAAAAAATTGTTAATGTTGGCCTGTTTTCACCAACAACTTTTGAAACTATTTATAAAAACTAAGCTTAATCGACCTCATTAGGTAAATTGCGATTGATTTGCGACAAGTGCCAGAAATCATTGAAACTCAAGAAATTCATGATCCGTTTGGATGACTAAGGCCATGTCCACACATTACATAAGGCACATCCCCACATAAAAAACCTCAAAAGGAGGAGAAAGTTCTAAATTAAAAAAGTAGTAAATTGTAGGAGATTTTGACAAGAAATTTGTCTCGCTGTGGTATAAAGACGGGGAGTAATTGCTGTTAAATGCCTCATTTTCTACAATTACATGCTTTTGTGCTGTGTGGATTGTCCAGCATTATTTTGATTTTAGTACATAAAGTGACGATATAAAGCAGTGTTTGTCGCGGCTATGGTAGTAGCTAGTAGTAGTTATGGTACTGTTGGAAATTACGCAATATCTCTCATCTTAACTGACTTAAAAGTTGTTGATGGAAACGAGGTGCTCACACCTCCATTGTCCATTGTTGTATTACATGACTGGTCTGGGAATGTATTTTAGTGAAGTATTCTATTATGACTGTTGAATAATATTCGCGTAGGAGTAAGTAGCGAAGTTGGTTGGCGCTTAAAAAGTAATGAGCTTGAATCACACTTGGTTGGGAATAACTATTAACCACGGGAATATTTTTAGGGTTCCATACCTCAAAAGAAAAAAACCGGAACGGACCTTAATGATCACTTTGTTGTCTGTCTGTCAAGACCCTTTTAAAAAAAATACATATCCAAGTCTAGAATAACAAACAAATGTATCAATCCAACTTCACTAAAATACTAGAACGGTCGGAATCAGCCTTAAATACTCGGGCTCAGTAACTGCTTTTTACAAGATAGTGCATTGATATTTTATAATATAGACAGAATGATAGTTTCAACATCAATAAACCCTAGAAATATGTAACTGTAAATTAGTGCTAATAATTCAAGTGCCCGAAACAGAAGATTTACTTTAATAATCACAATCATAGTTGAAGCAGTATAACAGCCATTAGATTAGTAATTGTTTCGCATGTTTTAATATTTGATCATAAAAAATGCGCACTTTTTAAACTAAAGTCACAGTAACAGTTAACTTCTCGGGGTAGTCCTGGATGTGACTACGTAAATTGTAACGAAATTCTAAACCGACGCTTATAATACTCTTATGAATAGCGTAAAGTTAAGCAGTGGAAGTAGTCATGTGTGTCATATAATAATTAAGAAATAAGCTCCTAGGCCGTGTTCACACCAAGCGTTTCTTCCAACCACTGTCTCCGTACATTACACAGTTTACTGCTTTTACATACAACTCTAAATGGATTCAGTTGGTTAACGAGGATCATTTTGAATCGTCTTATAAACTAAGTGAATAGAGTTAGTTCCTCGCGACCAAAACCTAGAAGAACAGGCAAGACACTTCCCACTTGCTCACTCGTAGCGTTTTTTTGTATTGACTTTTACACTGGGGCTTGCAGTGGCTGATTATACATTTGGTGTGAACGCGCCCTATTAGCACAGCTAGCCCGCGGCCCGATTACGCTAATGTCTGGCTATCGACATGGCTTTCAGTTTGTCATTTTGATTCCCATCCATTCTATATTGCTATTACACTATGGGAATCAAATGTCAAACTGAAAGCCATCTCGATAGCCAGACATTAGCGTAATCGGGCCGCCGAACATAGCCGAACTTTCCTATGAAGTATCGGTTTGCGCAGGCGACATTCAAACAGAAATAATCTCGTAGCTTGGTCTTATCCGCACATATTGACCATGTCTTTCCGTGAGACAGGCATGATTAGATGCTAAGCTAGCCTACTCTATCTAAACCATATCCCTGTCAATAGTTACGTGGATATATAACTTGTATCCTCAGACCAAATAAAAACTAAAAGACGGACTTCTGTGCACAGCAAAGTGAAGCCGGTCAAACTACGCCTCGCACGCACACCAAATCGGCCCACACACATACATCTTTAGAAAACTGGCTTCACTTTTCTGTGTGTGTGCGTTTAGTTGTGTATGTACACGGGGCGAGGCGTAGTTTGACCGCAACACATCTTTAGAAAACTGGCTTCACTTTGCTGTTCACAGAAGTCTGTCCTTAGTTTTTATTTGGTCTGAGCTTGTATCTAGAATAATAAAGGTTTGTTTTTGTAATGAATGCTATTCACACTGCCTAGTATCAAAGTAACCTCAAATGTGTCAGTAGTTGAGTCATGTCTGTACCTTGCCAGCCCTGTGACCATGTGTTGGCCCGTTGAAGCCAGAAATGTATGCAATAGTTCCTTACGTATAGATAGCGTTGTTAGCTAGTAGTTCTGAAATATTAGATCTCTATTGTATTTTATTTAATAGTATAATATTTATTTTCTTATACATTATCAGTTAGTTTAGTTGTCGCGTTTGATGAAACATGTTTGTTATGTAGTCATTGTTATGGTTATTTAGTTGCTTCCTTCAATGTATTTATTTAGCGGCAACGGTGTATTTATAACCTTGAAATTACATAACTGCGCATTAAAAAAATCCCAACTAATATATATATATATATATATATCCTAACTAATATTATAAATGCGAAAGTAACTCTGTCTGTCTGTCTTTCTGTCTGTCTGTCTGTCTGTTACGCTTTCCCGCTTTAAGGCTCCGGTGACAGTGGCTCGCAATTTCGAAGTGCGATTGGCTATTATTTCATTTTATTTCATTTCGGGGAGGTTGTTTGAAAAAATAACTCTAGAGAAACACGCATAAATACTGTTCGAACACAAATAATACAATAATATAAGGGAAACATGCCCGAATCAGAAATCATTTTGGTATTAGTATGTTTGGTCTTACGTTTACCTAATACCAAAATGATTTCTGACTCAAGCACATTTCCCTTATATTATTGTATTATTTGTGTTCGAACAGTATGTATGCGTGTTTCTTTAGAGTTATTATTTCAAACAACCTCCCCAAAATGAAATAAAATGAAATAATAGCCAATCGCACCTCGAAATTGCGAGCCGCTGTCACCGGACTCTTAACCTCTCAACCGATTTTGATGAAATTTGGCACAGACATTCTTTAGACCCTGAGAAAGAACATAGGCCACCTTTTATTGCGAAAAAAAGAGATGAAGAGATTAAAAGTACGCAGACGAAGTCGCGGGTACCAGCTAAGTTGGTAAATATTGTCATTGTATCATTAACTTTTCTATACTTAGTTCAAATATTATTTATGTGACTGCTATTATGCCGAATGTCGAGTTTGGACGTGACTCAGATTACCCTTTATAAAGCTTGAGTATTCATTATCAGATTGAAGAGAAGCGCTCATTTAGATGGGCATTATTCGTAAATCTATTTTTTTTTATAACTCGGGTCAACTAAAATAACGCAGGTTAACGTGCTACGCTCGTAAAAAGACGTAGCGCCGAACCTAAGCGATTTATTTGAAGTATTAAGTGGATCTTTGCTCGCCAGGTAGTTACCACCTCCAGTGCCATTTGTTGCTCAAAATGTGTGACTTGAACTGTATCGGTTAATCGATGTAATATGCTTTCTGTGACAATGGGGAACACAAAAGTAGGTAATCTTTTATTCTGTAGATTCAAAGATCACTACGAAGTGCTGAAATAATGCTCAAGGTTCGTCGGGCAGCTTGCTTGAAAACACGACATAGATAGGATCATTGTGTTGACTCATCTTATCTGTGTATCTATGTCTTTTCCCAAATGGAACCTGACTGGAGAAAGTATCCCACGGATCAAAAGAACAAAGATCTGAGGGAATGTTACGATTCCCGTGGATCTTTCGTGTACAAATTGCCTAAAGATGTGGCTTTAACCTCAAATGAGCTACTATTTAATTGTGAAAACACTTATTCTAATATTTCAAACGGTTTCAAAAAGCGAAGCATCGCGAAGATTAAAATGAACTATTCAAAGCAATAATTCAGATAGGTGGTATGAAATAATAAAAAAGATGTAAAACCTACTAGGCTAACCATTTTGCGAAACCAGAAGTAGGCTCTGCAGGTAAATGTCCAATGTTGTTTTAAGTAGATACATAGTTACTCTTAATAAAAAATAAAAAAATTAACTAAATAAATAAAAAAATACCATTATAATATTAGTAACGAGTGCAACTAAAACATAGTTAACTATTGTACGAACTAGATCTAAGACATTACACTAGCTGGCAAGAAAACTGCTCGCAGTTGATTAGTTAAAATCAATTGTTTTAAATTGATTGGGTATTGTTACTTGTAGTGTGATTAAAATGCATTTATCTTATAATATTCGTAATAAATTGTCAGTGGGCAGTTTTTCTTACCACTCAGTGTAGCCAGTGTTTTGTATATCAGTGTATCGAATGTACGGTTAGCATTAATAGTACCATACTTACCTAACCTTATGTTGTTTTAGTTATAACGTTGTACATAGCTGATTCACCTGTACATACGGCACTTGTACAAAGTCTGTAAATACACTAAAAGCATATTATATTTCATATTATAAAAATTGGTTTGAAAGAAAAAGTTTTAAAAATAATTTATAAAAATATAAAAAAAAATAAAGACATACAGTTTGTATGAAATGGAAAAACGATTTTGGCTTTTATTTTAGTCCTTTTACTAAAAATGGGTCTTAACAATATTTTATTAGGTAGGTACTAGTAAACAAGTCGAGATAAGAGATAGGTACTCAAAACCTGCATAGCATACGTAGATAATGAGCCTTTGAGCAACTGCAAAGGCAAGAACCACGTGACTAAGCTGCGCATGCATTTGTATGAATTTTCGTTATGCGCAGCTCACGTGGTTCGTTAGGTTTTTCAGACAACTTGTTTGTCGTTTACTATAGCCCCGGCGCCAGGTATAGCTTCAAATATTTGATCACACATTTGATTGTTATGCCACGCGAGACATACCTACCTACATAATATCCAACCCCAACGTTTGATCAAACATTTGATGCTATGTCTGGCGCTGGGGAAAGAAAAATGTATCCAGTGATAAGTCCCAAAAGAGAGATTCTGAGTAAGATAATGAACTTGCGTTCTGTGTACCGTTTTTTTTAAAAGCAGTAAGTAGGACCGATCTAGTTTTTATATTAATGACCTATCTACTACCTTCCTAGCGCAGTATTCAATAAACCAAGCAAAGTACTACTCTGTCAAGAAAGTACCGGGAAAAGATCAATAATACACAAAATGTTAGTTATTCATCTAAATTTATTTTATCGCCTTCAAAGTATGCTCCTTCAGAAACGATACACTTACGCCAACGTATAGTCCAATCATCAAAACATTTTTTAAACGCTTTTTCCGGAATTGAGTTCAGTTCTCGTCGCGAATTCTCCTTTATGTCTTCTACCGAATGAAAACGTGTGCCACGAAGTGGTAATTTGAGTTTAGGAAAAAGGAAGAAGTCGGCTGGAGCCATATCTGGTGAATAAGGTGGTTGCTCGATAGTATTTTTTGAGTTTTTGGTCAAAAATTCGTTTACAATTATGGCCTTGTGCGAAGGCGCATTATCGTGATGCAAAATCCAAGAATTGTCTTTCCACAAATCTGGCCTTTTTCGCCGAATTTGCTCTCTTAAACGCCGCATAACGCTCAAATAATATTCTTTATTTACCATTTCACCTTCCGGCAAGAATTACGAGTGCACAACACCTCGATAGTCAAAGAAAACAGTCAACATGACTTTAACTTTTGATCGACTTTGGCGTGGATTTTTCGGTTTCGGTTCAGTTGGGAGGCGCCACTCCGAAGCCTGTTGACTAGTTTGCATGTCAAACTCGTAAACCCACGTCTCGTCACCAGTAACAATGCGTTTCATGAATGTTGGGTCGGAATTCACTCGTTCTAGCATGTCTTCAGCGACTCTTATGCGATTGAGTTTTTGGAGAAAATTCAGGTCTTTTGGGACTAGCCGAGCAGCAACATGTTTCATACCCAAGTGATTATTTAAAATGGTGCGGATCGACTCGTGAGACACAAAAAATTCAGCGGCTATTTCTCTCAAATTCGAATGAGGATTTTCAGTCACTAATTCCTTCACTTTTGCGACGTTAACTTCAGTTGAAGATATTGATGGCCTACCAGAGCGAGGCAAATCTTCTATCACATCTCAACCTCTTTTAAACGTTTTGTACCACTTATAAGCACGTGTTTTTGATAAAGTCGATTCACCGTAAGCCTTCTGTAACATTTTCAGTGACTCCGAACACGAAATTCCGTTGGCGATGCAAAATTTAAGACAAACTCTTTGTTCGATATTTTTGTCCATAGTGAAATTCGCAGTACACACTAGATATGATCTAACTAAAAACAGCACTATAATAAATATAAACAACAGATTCAACTCAAAATCCGCGCCAAAATGGAAAACAGTTGTGCCAATCAAACAGCAAAAAAATAAACAAAAAATTGAATTGGGAACCATAGACAAATTGTCTATTCCCGATACTTTTTTGACTGAATGTAATATCCAAATCAAATCAAATATTTTATTTTGTAAGAATAAAATCATTTGTGTCATAGTCATCACAATGTGGTTAAGTAGGTACCTACCGTAAAAGTGCAATTTCGTTTAGCCCCACGTCGGGGCGCCATCGCCAGTAAATGAACACTTAAATCCAGATAAATCAAACATGACCTAGCGTATTTTACGAATTAAGGAAACGGATTTGACCTAAATGCATACGGCGTATTGTAAGCGTGGTTATACAACATATTTTTCCGTGAGAATGAATGAATTTTTAATTAAAAGCTACACAGCCGGCCACTTTTCTTCGCCGTAAAAAAAGCGTCGTGAAAAACGAGATATCAAACGTACCTACCTACCTACCACTTTTCGCCGCCAGCCGGCACTTTATCTAGCATTAGATGCTGTTTTAGCTTTTATTGTGAAGGATATAAAGGCTACAATAAAATAAATGGGCGGTTGAGTGAAATAATATATATTCTATAAAAGAGGGTAGTTATTACGCTTGCGCAACGCGGCGTAAACATCGTGCCAAACAGTTGTGCGGCGGCCGTCGCCGTGAGTAAATGCGTTTCGTTGCTCGAACGCTACTACGCCGCGTGTTATTGTGTGACCAGACTGTATGTAGTAAAACTATAGTGTATTTGTTGTAATTAATAATAAAGTGTAAAGTGATTTTTGGGGTATGTTTACTTTTTTAAATTTTGATATCTGTTCAAATTCGTTGTATTGACGCCGTTCATGAGACCCGTTTTGGGAAATATAAATAAAATACCCACCTACTTAGCCGCTTCGGTTAGTGTGTATGTTGTAACGCTTTTATGAACTGATCATTATCGCCGGCGAGATATCTATGGCGCTACAATAAATATGTAAGAAACTTAAATAACATGAGCAGTGTTTTCGCTCACACTCCTGATTCGTGGGCATACCTAAGTAGGTATACACGAATATCATGTCTGAAATATAACTACCGACCACTACAGCTTGGATAATAGGTACCTAGGTATTTTACATTTACCTTCTGTTATTGTAGCGGTAAGTAATTTATTAACACATCGCGAGGTACTTACCTACATAATTAGTAGGTATTAAAAAAAACTGATATATTGTTCATATTCATATTCATATTCATTTATTCATTGCTTCATGTTGTAGGTACAAAAGATCTTAGGGGGTAATAGGTATAAGTTCAGAACATGAGCCCCGCTGGGGCATTACAATGGCCTTTAGGCTAACATGATAGGGAAGACAGATGATGCATAGGCTCCTACCGACATATTTTTATACAAGTATAGGCGCTCAGGTACCTAAAGCCCAACAATGTACCTATAGATTTATCTGAAGTTATAATTTTAATGCCTATTTAAAACTAATTTACATAAGTTGGTTAATGACTAGGTACCTATGTATTATACCTACCTATATTTCATCTTCCATAAATTCTGACAAGTTATAATAGCATTTATTTATGAGGAGCTTCTTAAGTTTTCTTTTAAATGTTATGTTTTCAACTTCGTTCTTTATTTTATCTGGGATTTTATTGTATACTAATATTGCTCTATAGTAGGGACTGTTTTTATACATTTCTAATTTAGGTGCAGGGAGGACTAGCTTGTTTTTACGGCGGGGGTTTTTGTTGAATTCAAAAGAAGTTATATGTTTTCTTACAAACTGTGCAATTTCTAATATATATATAGAGGGGAGAGTTAGAATTTTCTTTTGGACAAAATAGGATCTACAACTTTCAGGTTGGTGTATATTTACCAAAATGCGCAAGCATTTCTTTTGCAGTTTTTGTCATGTTTTGATGTACCTACCTATGTAGCTGTAAATGTACCTATATAAAATAATGTATTTATGAACAATAAACCCACATTCGAATTGCAACATAAAATTATACCATGGCCGTTGGCTGTGGCTGTGGCTGTCCGCGCTCAGAAACAGACTTGTTGAAAATATTAGTTCCAAAATATACGCTGGGCAGATTGAAACCCAACGTACCTAGTATTGGGATGGGCCTTACTACCCCATTAAAAAGGTTAAACCGTTAGTTATATAGATAGGAAGGTTACTATATAATTATTAAAATAAGCAAAGTGGGTAAACAATCAAATGCACGTGTGTAGACATTTTGGTTCTTCTGTACAAAATATTTCCTATATAGAAGCCATTAGCACGGATCTTTGATGTGCGAATCCCAAAGGACCCTGGATGCACGTTCCTTTTACACCGTACCTATATACAAGCTCTAGCTATCTGAATGCAACCGTGCATGCCAGGTAGGTATGTACTTTGTTCTATCTTGAATAAAGGTGTTTGACTTGTTAACTGGAATGACCCTTGTCAGACATGTTTATTTTAGCTCGTAGGTTGGCAACGCTTGGCTTGTTCTAGGGTTATTATTAGAAAATCAACCATGTACCTTTCTACGTACCTATCTACTAGGTAGGTTGTTGTTACCTACTATGTTACCTACCTATGTTAATTAGGGGCCTGTCCTCTTTCTAGCTGTAGGGTCCGTCGACTGTCTTTCCTGAAAAAAAAAAATGACTATTTTTTTTCTGTCTTTCCTGACCATTATAATATGAGTCTCTTCAAGGCAAGAGTGAATAGGCTACATCGTCGATTAGCATCAGGTGAGATTGTAGTCAAAGGACGGTCTATTCAGTAAAAAAAAGGGTAGACTGGGTACGATAGTGCCAATTTTTATTTGATCGGCCATAATTTCGTATTCCAGTTAGCTGGAAACAACTGGTGCGTTTTATAGTGAAATGGACATTCAATTCAATTCATTTATTTTAGAACCATAGGGACTTGTAGAACACTTAGTTACGTCAAACAAAATAAAATATTTACATTACTTATGATGCAGCTGTATAGGGGCTTTGTCAAAAAATTATCAAAGTAGGTATATAAAATAATTAATAGATTCCTTTTTATTAAATGTATAAATGTTATATAAAAATTAATTAATAAAGCGGCTGTAAAAAGGCCTTGTCAAAAACTTATCTACTACACTGCAATATGTTCTAATAAAACAACAAGTTCTTGCAGCTGTTCAATGGCTTTGTCAAGTGAGCTATCGGATATTTCGGGTTGTCCACACCAATAATTGGTAGACACCATGCATTTTTATCGTCTAAGTAATTGTTGGTTGTATAGTACGCTTTGCTAGTTAAATTATATTTGATACATTTCTTAAATTTATTTTCATTTAAATCTAGAATTTCTTTAGGAATTTTATTGTAAAATCTCACAGAGTTTCCCATAAAGCTTTTATTTGTTTTTTGCAGTCTAAACATTGAATTAATTAGTTTGTCTTTGTTTCGTGTATTTATACGATGTAAATCAGAATGCTTCCTATATTTATTTATATTTTTACGTACATGCATGATATTTTCATAAATATAAAGTGATGGGACTGTTAAAATTTTAATATCTTTGAACACATCTCTAAGAGAAGCCCGTGAGTTCAAATTGTAAATTGCTCTAATAGCTCTCTTTTGTAGAACAAAGACTGAATTTACATCTGCCCCTGATCCCCACAGTAATATGCCATAGCTCATTATACTATGGAAATACGCAAAGTAAACAAGCCTAGCTGTTGCTATATCTGTCAGCTTTCTCACTTCTCTTACTGCATAAACAGCTGAGCTGAGCCTATCCCCCAGTTGGGTAATATGTGGACCCCATTGCAACTTGTTATCTAAAGTTATCCCTAAAAACTTAGTAGTTTTCACTAAACCTAGATTTTTATTCATCAATATTATATTTGTATTTGCATTTTCTTCATTACTATTTACTAATGAGAATTTAACACAATTAGTTTTTGT
This sequence comes from Plemyria rubiginata, assembly GCA_963576535.1. Classification (NCBI taxonomy): domain Eukaryota; kingdom Metazoa; phylum Arthropoda; class Insecta; order Lepidoptera; family Geometridae; genus Plemyria; species Plemyria rubiginata. The sequence continues at coordinate 215,509 of OY754929.1, forward strand.
CGGATTTAGTACTAAATTGTTTGCACAAAACCATTTATTTACTATATTTAGTGCGTCATTGATTAACTTTACGTCAGTACTTTTTCTTTTTGCTCTAAATAAGAGAGATGTGTCATCCGCAAAGAGAACGATTTCATTATTGGTTTGTTTGTGAATCATATATGGCAAATCATTAATGTATACAAGAAACAGAAATGGGCCCAATATGGAGCCCTGAGGCACCCCTAATTTAACAGTTGATCCCGTAGACTTACAATTACCAATTGCTACTCGTTGTTCCCTATGACTCAAATATGATAGGAGTAGACTCAAAGCGCTGTCTGTTATGCCATAGTATTTTAGTTTCATAATAAGCGTTTGGTGGTCCACGCAATCAAAGGCTTTAGACAGATCACAAAAAACTCCTATTGCGTCTTGTGAAGCCTCCCAAGAATTCAATATATAAGAGGTCAACTCCAAGCCCGCATCCAATGTAGATTTTCCTTGCGTAAAACCAAACTGTCGCCTATGAAGCAGTTGGTTTTCGTTGAAGTATAAAAGTATTTGGTTGAGAATAATCTTCTCAAATACCTTACTGAGAGATGGAAGAATAGATACAGGTCGGTAGTTTGAAGGGTCTTCTTTACATCCAGTTTTGTACACTGGAATTATTTTACTGTGTTTCATCAGGCTAGGAAATATACCATTGTCGATGCTACTATTGAAAATATTTGCTAAATTTTGAGATATCGATTTGATGATATTATCTAAAACTTTTACTGACAGCCCCCATAAATCTTCTGTTTTTTTTATATTAAGTGATTTAAATACTTTTTCAACCATTCCCGATGTCACGTAATGAAAACGAAAAGAAGGCGAATTTGGTAAAGCATCAACATTATCCCTTAAGAAAGATAAATAAATAAATAAATAAATAAATAAATATTGGTGGACGTTCCACACATCACTATCTAGCCCCAAACTAAGCTTATGCTTGTAATATGGGAGAACCAGATAGCTGATATACTACTTATAATACTTTTTTTTTTGTAAATACATACTTATAATATTATATAACACCCAGACAGAGAACAAACATTTATGTTCACCACATAAATGTTTGTTCACGGTGGGAATCGAACCCACGACCTACGGCGCAGAAGGCATAGCTACTACCAACTAAGCTACGTAGGCTGTCAAAACTGATTCTGCTAAACTGGGTGATCCATTTAATCCCTTCGTTAATTTTAACGGAATATTAGAAAAAAATAATTCAAAAGTATTTGCTATGTCAAGTTTATCGCGAATGATTATATTATTATTATTCCTAACGCCATTTATATTTTCTCTAACTTTACATTTCCCAGATTCTATTTTTATAACTTCCCACGTGGTTTTGATTTTATTACAGGATTTCGACATTTTGTTTTTAATATATAAAGATTTGGCATAGGAGCAGACTTGCTTAAAAATTTTGGAATAATTTCGAACATGTTCTACGAATTTTTTATTATTTATACAATTTCGTTTATTATAAAGTTCGTATAGAGTTTCCCTACTTTTAATTATTCCTTTAGTAGCCCAGTCGGCTAGCTTTGGTTTGGTATTTACTTTTATTTCTTTAGTTTTAAATATGGCGTCAAACTCTACACACAACATCTTAAACAAATATTCGAAATGCACATTAGGATCTTTAAGATTGTAGTTTACATTTAAATCTGTGACTTTATTCGTTATGGCCATTTTGAATAATTCCATGCGTTTTTCTGTCAAAGGCCTACAAATGACTTTACTTTCTGTATTATTGTCCCTGCCACAAAAAACGACACTCTGCCCTCTATGATCTGATCGTAACTTATCCAATAGACATTTCTCGGAATAATCAAAATTTATAAATATGTTGTCTAAACAAGTAGCCGTCAAAGATGTTATTCTAGTTGGCTCCATAAACAATTCACGTAAATTAAAAGATCTACATAATTGAGTGAATTCTTGCGATTCTGAGGAATTGGTCAGTAGATCGATATTAAAATCTCCACACATAAGTATTTTTTTATTTTTGTTTGTAAGTCGCCATAATGCCTCTTCTAGTTTTTTTATGAACATTCCAAAATTTGCAGAAGGTGGGGAGTAAACACATAAAATAACGTGGTTTTCAAGTTCTGTACATGCCATTTCACATATGCGCTCAGTAGATAGACAAACGATATCTTTTCTTTCTTTTGCTTTAATGTTTTCTTTTGTCATTATAAGGCATCCACCACCCATAGCTAATTTTCTATAAAACATACTAGCAATTGTATAATTTCCTAATGTAAAAGACAAAGTGTCACATGTCAAAAATATTTCTGTGAAGCAGAGTATGTCAAAAGGATTATCTTTCAAAAAAATCTCTATTTCTAGTAGCTTACCCAGCAATCTATTTATATTCTGATGCATAAGTTTTATTAGCTTTACTGATTTACTATAAACTACCTTATGAACTAAATTGCAAGGAAAGTTTTTCTTACTCATTGCCACAATGGGTTCACAAAGCTTTCCTTTTGTCGATTCTATCAGTTTAAAGCTTGTATATCAATCAGTCCATAATCACATTTAGGGAAATCGGATTGTAATACATATGTCAATAACTGCGCAATAACTATCTTTTCCCTATTAGGTAGAAATTGACGTTTCAACGTTAGAACAAAGTTGTGTATGTAAATGTTAATGTCAAAGAGCAAAATTTGACCTTTATTGCAGTTGCTGGCAATTAGATTGTATAAAATAAGATTGAGCGCATGTATTCTCTTATTTTCTTCTGTGCTCAATGAGCGTGAGTATGGCAAAGTGCAAATAATAATTTTATTTACAGTTCCCGAGTCATGTAAATAAAGCAATGTCTTAATACTACTGGTTATATCTGTTCTAGTTACACTTGAGCTATCACCTACCATTATTACAATATCATCATCTTTGGTGTGTTTCTCATTTACAACTTTGTTTACAATTTGACTATAAGAAATGTTTGGCAAACAGTTATTTATTATTGGACTTCCAACATTTGTACTAACCACATATCCCATTCCCCTTCCAATGTCATCACAGAACATTTTTATAGTTTTACCCGTAGTACTATTGCACTGTGATTCTGTTTTACTGCTGCAAGGTTGGCTTAAAGGTGGGCTTCCTTCCGTGACAATGGCCTGCGAGCCGCGGTCAGGCAAGGTCGACGATAGCAGTTGATCGCTGTCCTGTGAGATCATAGATTCTTCGTTATCCAGTTGCTTAGCTGCCCTTGACTCGGCCAATCGAAGATTGTACGAGCTCACGACGAGTAACTCGTCGATTGTCGCTATATTCTCCCGTAGTTCAGTTTGGCTTAGAGTGTATTTACTACCAATAATTTCTAGCTCAGCTTCAAGTTCGAAAATTTTTTCCAAATGGTCTATGTATTCCTTTTCGTAGTCCTTTACTATCTCCTTGTAATTGTTTATTTCCTCGATGAGTATTTTTTTGTCTTTTATTAAACCAAAATTAATTTTACTCAGGTTTTTCTGCTGGATTGTTTTTTTATTTCTGTGCAGGAGCAGTCTCTTTAATTTTAAGTATTTTCTTTTCTTGATCCGTCTCTTAGCCAATAGTTGCGTAGTTTCTTCATTTCCATTTCCATATATATTTCCGTGGAAAGACGAGTGGTCAATCTTTAGCAATGGTTCAGCATCGTTGGATGTAATCAATGTATCATAAAGCTTTGCTGTTTGTGTAAGTTCTTTTTCCTTTATTTCATCTTGTAAGGATTTTATAGTGACCTTTAATTCCAGTTGCTGATATTGCTGCTCTTTTATTTGCTCAAACCCAGCGTTTAGCAAACTATTACATTGATTATGACATTCTACAAGCCGTTCCTGCTGTTCTCTCAATTCGACTAATTCCTTTTCAGTCTTCACGAGCTTACTTTTAAGCTGACTGTTTCTGCCAACAATATCTTGAATCTCTAGTTCACTTTCTTCTCTCTCTTGTAGAAGCTTTTTATTCAGGTTGTTCGAGATTTCTAGCTCGTGTAGAGTGGTTGTCAATTTTTGATTTAGCTCACGCAAACTCCCTTGTCTAGTCTTCATAGTTAAAATCACATAAAAATTCAATATTATGCAAATTAAAAATAATTTAGGTGCAAAAAGAGGGTTTGATCCCGGTACCTCTTGAATGTAAATCCACTGCGCTTCAAGCACGTCCAGATACCTCTGTCCTATTGAGGTCGAAATAATCAGTTGGAATGGATTCGGTCACTGTCTGTGGATCATATCATTTTTCGGATTGCGGGTGGATAAAAATTATTTCGTCGTGATAAAACCGTTTACACTTTCTTGCAAAGTATTTGTGTATAAGAGTTTCATTTGCGTACGTAAAGCAACTCACTACTGTTTTTGTGTAAAGTTTGTTGTGTTAACAGCCACTTTTTAATAGTAATATCACTTTGGACTATATTTTATACGCACAAAGTTTGTCACTGGACTTACTTTCTTATAACTTATTATATTCTCTGTTCCGCGTTCTACAAACAATTGCACACGTAAGTCACATTAGTTATTATACGTTTATAATGTCAAAACTGTAAAATGTCGCTTTATTTTATATTATAGGCAAAATAATGTACAGAGCTTTTTGTTTACATTTGCAGCGCCCTCTGTCCTCTCTCATTAATTGTCTACGTATGAATATAATTTTGTCTATAAGTGCGAATGTTAACTTATAGAAAGAAAAAAACTACAGCAGGTAACAATTTGGATTGGAGACAACCCAGGTATAGGTTGAAAGTGACAGGTTGACCTGTAGGTAATCAATTTTACTTCACCTATTAAATGTAATACAATCATATTGTGATCAGGTAACAAAGAAACCTTGCATCACTTTTATAACTCTGTAGCTGTAGTGTATATTGCTATACAAATACAAATACATTTATTTACCAAAAACAATTACATTATAATAGTTACTGATGGTCCCCGCACAAGGACAAGCCTGTATCTTATTTATTTATTTATTCACCATAATCCTTACTCTATCTTTACAGGTTTACCCTAATACGATACCTATTGTAATTTTCCGTTTTCCGTTCTTACAATTTTTCTAATTAATCAAATAATTAAAATACAAACAAAAAATCAATAACTCCAATCCCAACTAATATTATAAATGCGAAAGTAACTCTGTCTATCTGTCTGTCTGTCTGTCTGTTACGCTTTCCCGCTTAAACCTCTCAACCGATTTTGATGAAATTTGGCACAGACAATCTTTAGACCCTGAGAAAGAACATAGGCTACCTTTTATTGCGAAAAAAAGAGATGAAGAGATTAAAAGTACGCAGACGAAGTCGCGGGTACCAGCTAGTTCCAAATAAATCAATTGTATCTTTAATCAGTAACAGTTTTCATATTAATCAGGCCATATGATAGGTCAAATAACATAATATTTAGTAACCCGCGTTTCACTGCCTGACAAGCGTCTTAAGGCGTTGACAATACCTAATATTTCTTTTGCTCGCACGATTTAACATTTTGAAAGATATAAAATGACAAATTCCAATTTTGAAAAATCGCTAACAACCATTTTGTGTGCAATCACAATGCGCATAGTTTGGTAAAAATTCCATTTTGATTGATGCAAGTTTTCCTACTCAAAAGTTTGCTTGAGTACGAAAACTAGAAAGGCAAACTTTTAGGTAGGAAAACTTATATCGATCAAAATGTTTTTTTTACTAAATTTCACAAAGTGGTTGTTTGCGATTTTTCGAAAATGGGTTTAGTGATTTTATCTTTCAACAAGCCAAAACGTGCGAGCGAGAGTCACATTAGCTCTTGTCTTTGTCTTAATTCTACCTACCTACCTAATCTTTGGACAGGATTAGTGGCCTAGCAGTAGCAGCGGCTTCGGTTTGAACGAAGCTTTATCCACTTATCGTGACACTATCGAGTAACAAGGCCGAGCCGATAAATTACTTAAGCAGATTCTTATGCAAAGGAGCTTCTGAACAAGATCAGAGCCGCCCTGCTCTACCCTCTCAAACTACCCACTTAAGGCCACGGTGACAGCGGCTCGCAGTTTCGAGGTGCGATTGGCTATTATTTCATTTCGGGGAGGTTGTGTGAAAGAATAACTATCCAGTGACACGCATAAATACTGTTCGAATACAAATAATACAATAATATAAGGGAAATTTGCTTGAGTTTGAAATCATTTTGGTATTAGGTGAACGTAAGGCCAAACATACTAATACCAAAATGATTTCCGACTCAAGCACATTTCTCTTATATTATTGTATTATTTGTATTCGAACAGTATTTATGCGTGTCACTGGATAGTTATTCTTTCAAACAACCTCCCCGAAATGAAATAATAGCCAATCGCACCTCGAAACTGCGAGCCGCTGTCACCGGGCTCTTAAAGCAGAGCGATGCTAAATCTTAGGTAGGTATAGGTGCCTACTTATCTTAATACACTGAGGGAATTTGGAACTGCAGTTAAGCTTAGCAGGCTTAGCAAGATCAGCAAGATTCGTTGTACCTACCTATCTATGAGCGTAAGCTAAGCCTGGCCTCTGGGGTATCTTAATCTAACCAACGTGGACTTCTAGCTCAATTGTGTGAACTGAATTAAATAAATAAATAATGCTGGACAATAAACTAGTAGTTCGCCCCGAACTGAGATTTCGTGACGCGACGCGAACGCTCGGAAAATATAAATGGTAGTCAGAGGCAAGTCCAAACATTGTGTTTGGACTTGTCTCTGGCTGCCACCTAGGTACTAACTAAGTATGGTAACCATGTTTCAACTGAATTGGCCTATTTATTGAAGAGTTCCGTTGAACAGACCTTGGCTCCATCATCAGAACAGGTCGCTGTCACCATTTTATGAGAACCAAGTACCTTCTTAATTTATTGTAATAAAAAATAAATTGAAAAAGTAGAGAAACTAACTGACCAGTAGAAAAACCTTGATGCTAACGAAGCTCTTAGAAATGGGAGCTCTTCGATCGTTGGTTATCTTAATTTAACTTTTTTGCTGTACTGAAAAAGCATCCTAGAAAAAAAATAAAAATGGTTTTGGAATGTCCAAACCAAGCCTTTTCATATGACATGTAATTTTATTTTTTTGTGTAACTTTTTTATTTTTAGGCGCAAACGCGCAAACCCTATGCGCGGAAAATAAAAAAAACCTCATCCCTTTAGTTTGTGGCCGATCGCATCAATGCGTGCGCTTATGAAAACTGATTATTTTTTCCCGCCGAAGCCAAACATTTTTCACAACACGTTTTCACTGTTGAAATTATAGTTATTTATTAATTAAAATATCTACAAGTACAAGTTACGAAGAAAATGATTTACGTTGTACACCGCCCGATTTATGATGTGAAGCCCTTAACGTATGGAAACTTTACTACCTGAAAACTCCAAGGATCTCCAAGGATATCTGTTCAGTAAGTTTTTATTATTATTATTCACAAATGTGTTGAAAAACGTCGTATGATACACGTGTTAATTGATGATTACCGTCCTCGGCTCTCTTAAGACCCTCGCCTGCGGCTCGGGTCTCAATGACGCCTCAGTGGCAATCACCAACGTTCCACACTTGTACCATAATGTACTATTATTTAATTTGATTTCATTTGAAATACCTATGAATGGATGAATAATGCTAGGTATGCCACAAGATTCCCCATCAGGGCTATCGGGATTCGGGACTGATATGTTACTGATTAAAAGAGCCCCTAATAGACTAACTAAGGTCACGGTCGCCAGTTATCTTAAAAATCCTCATCTGTTAGTCCACGTAACGTAGCCCTCATTACGTCCCTATCTGTATCCACGAATCAGGACTCAGCTAATCCCCAGGGTCGGCTCACTCGTATAACCCTTCAAGAGAGGCTTTTCAGTCTGATATTTATTTAGCTAAGTGCTCTGAAACGGGGCTACATGAATTTGTAAATACAAACATTTTTGTATCGTATTTTTGTGGAGTGCTGGTAGTCTGTACTCTACTTTGATATTTTATTATTTAGTTCGGTAAACAAGCAGGTAGGTATAATGTACCTTAATACCAACTTACATAATCGTCAACGTTGGGGAGGCTTTGTTAACGCTTATGTCAGGGTTGTCGAACCATCAGTCACCCCGGTGCCAGATATGTATAAGCCTATGTGATAACTGAGCCGCACACTTAATAGTGAGGCACGAGAAAAACTCTTCACGTCTCGTGCCTCACTAAGCGTGCGTCTCAGATACATATCTGGCACCGGGGTCAGTGTAAGATAGGTGTAGTCGTTAGTTGAAGCAATTTTCAGCTGTAGGTAGGTATCTACGAATGTGCACTACTCAACCCCTAGCTAATTTTATTAAGGGAAAACCTTCACAATTTGGGTCAACGATCTAAGTCACGCGAGTCCCGTCCATCAGCCCACCAGCTGTAAATGATATCATAATCCAGCATTCGAGGGTTTCCTTCTTGCCATGTGTTCGTCGGACATGGCTGCGTGGTATGACTTGATTTGGCGAAAGCATGCGTGTAGCTGCCTGATCTTGAGATCAAATAAACGACAATATTAAAGTGTGTGTGAAATTGCTCACACCCTGGCTTAGCGGTTTCTTTTCGGTTTTTTAGGATTTGATTGCGAGAAAATGTGGCCTAGATTCACTTACAAACAGGTCCTTGTGTTATATTATAACTAAATACCTAAAGATCATTTTCATTTAGATTTTTGCTTATTGCGCTTGACGATAAGCAAAAATCTAAATGAAAGCCTCTTAAAAATTCTGTGTCAAAGTCAAAGTCAAATAATGTTTATTCAATAAAATCACAAGGACCATCTTGAACCGTCTTAAAACTAGGTGACTCTAGTGCCACTCTCGTGTGTGATTGAAATGTAGGTATTTAATTAGTTAATCATAAACAGCGATATATTGTATTCATTTATATGCTCGAGAAAACATGTACCTAGTTTTACAAAATATACATAATGATATGGCGTATTATAAACATGGATACAGTTGAGTTATCTGCAGACAGTTGCAAAAGTTCTAGGAGGTCTGTGGGACCTCAAATGATCCAAATCAACAGGAAGAGTCCCCAAGGCACTAGCTGCGTTGCCACATAGACTGGCAATGAGCCGCATACTCACCAGCCTTCGGAACAAGCGTGTATCGTCGCTGCGACTTGACTCTGGACTCAAGACCAGCACGGTACAGCCTCTCGTAGACATAAGGATCAAACAATCAATTTGTTTTTCAAGAGGTCACGGCATGGGCTCTGTAACTGGAATAACAAGGTTGTTTGTGCACTCTGCAATACTCTGTATTTTGGCACTGGATCATACCTAGACCCTCTACACCACTTATATTGGCCTTGGCACCAGCGAAAGGTATTTTTAAAAAGTAATATTGTTGACTCTCTCTTTTTTCCTTTGTCTTTTTATATATTATCATGTAATCAAAAATATTGCACGCCTAGTTTTAAGTAGAATACATTGGACATTATTATAATTATTTGACATCTTCTCATACATGTATTTATGCAATAAAAATACTTTGACTTTGACTTTGAAAGCGGATCCATGCCTAAATAATATAAACAAATACGATTTTAATCTGGAGGAGCCCTCGCGTCTCATCATTCTAATGCTCGCTTTCGCTCACACGGTTTGACATGTTGAAAGAATATAAAATCACTAAAACCATTTTCGAAAATTCGCAAATTTGTGTGCAACCACATTGCGTACAGTTTAGTAAAAATTTCATTTTGATCGATTCAAGTTTTCTATGTACTAAAACTAGTACAATAACTTTTAAGTAAATATAAAATCCACTCCCACCAAATACAACTAGCTGTCATTTTAGTTTGTTACATCGCGAGTGATCGAATTGCTCGGAACTTCTAAGATTTGAAAACGTTGCAAAGTTATTAAATTTTATTCTGAAAACACTTCAACCGTCGACTAGGTCTTGCAGGAGGAATTTTCCATTTTCCGGTGGTAGAGTAATGAAAACATCACTTCCGTCTGACCCGACCACCGACCCTGTCGATTCCAGAATTTTTTAAATAGACATAGACATTTATTTATTTGCCACAAAGAACACACAACATATACAATTAGGCTTGGAATTAATAGAAAACAGGTATCATACATATCAGAAGAGAACAAAGATTAGACATATAGGTAGGTAAGAGTTTTTTACAAATAATAATAACATTAACAAGCATTATTTAAATATGGCTAGATAAAAACAAAAAAATAACATGATACAGACGCTAAGTATTAAACATAAAGCAATACCTAATAACAATGTTGTGTGCTACAGCAGCAAAAAGGTCTCGGCTCAGCATTATGCTTCACCGTCCGAAAACGGGTCAGCGCTGTTATTCTGCCGGCACCTCCGGCAAATGACAAAACAATTTCTTTTTTTAAATAACTAAGGTGAGTACCAACATATAGGTATTTTTTTTATTTCTAACAAAATGAAATCTATAGTAGGTACCTACATATTTTACGAGAAGTACCTACCTAAGCACCCGCATCGTGACGTTAATTCGTGAGAAAACCGTCATGTTTTCTTTATGTAACATGTGTCAAAAGTGCTTGAAAGGAGCCTTCTGCGGCGCTCCTAAAATCCTTTTACCACACTGTTTCGAAAGATAATAGCAACATGATAAGAAGAAGAAGAAAAATAAAAATGTAGGTAATAATTGTTAGTTCTTTCAAATACCAAATTAGTGTAAGAAGGGTTGTTGATGTAGAAAAAGGGAGGGGGTGGGAAGGATGATGGCATTTTAGTTGTAATTTCGCACATTTACATTACATTGCATTTTTTTTATTGGCTACATTTCGGTGAATGTGCTCAGGAACTACATGCCCTCATTCCACCATCTCCATTCCACTACAGGACAAATAGACGTACGGCTCAATACCATCCATTCCTAGTTAGCATACCACCAATTCGCACGAAGCGCTTCGCTTCAACCTTCATTATGCGAACCGCTAAGAAATGGAACTCGTTACCATCGTCGCACGATAACATGAGTCTCTTCAAGGCAAGAGTGAATAGGTGTCTTCTAGATCGTTCTGCTCCACCGTAGGCTACATCGTCGCTTAACATCAGGTGAGATTGTAGTCAAAGGACGGTCTATTCAGTTAAAAAAAAAAAAAAATTACGCGCGGCGAGATTATATTCATGAGCTAATAGTCCCATTTTAATATATTAAAGACATTTTTACTGAGATACTTTATAAAATTACGTCATCTAAAACATAAAGATAAATGTTAGGTATTAATTATCTGAAGTTACCAGTTTGGAGTACCTACCGCTAAATGGTGTTCCGAATGACGGTCTTTTTTTTTTTTTTTTTTTTTTTTTTTTTTTTTTTTTTTTTTTTTTTTTTTACGCTTATGCATAGCATAACATTTACCCGAATAGCGCTCTGAAGTGTTACCTACTATCAGACAACTAACGTCGGTTTTGGTCGCAGTGTATCTGTTCTGCATAATCTATTGTTCATCAGATTAATAGTAGATTGTCGTGTAAAAAAACCTATACTAGAAGAAAAAAGTACCTGCATAGGTAATTCCAGCCCCTACACGATTGCGATTGCGTTTTTGCGTTTGTCACAAAGCTGTCGCGAGTTCCGTAATAAAGGGACCAGAGGGGCTATCATGAGTTTGGTGCCGACCGCGATCGATCGTAGATCGCAACGATCTACACCGAATTTCAAGGAAATTAAACATCGGCATCTAGCGTATTATTTGAGAAGCTTAAGTGAAGCTTCTCAAAGAATGTGAATAATATATAATATTTATAATAGGAATAATGACAAAAATAATGAGAATTTAATAGGAATAAAAGAATAGTATACAATATTGAATTTCCTTCAAATGCGGTATCTATCGTGATCTACGATCGATCGCGGTCGGCACTGGAACTCGTGATAGGCTCTCAGTGTCCGTGAGGTGAGTCACAGATTCGTCAATGGGTTTAAATTAAAACAATGAGTGACATTTCACACAAAACTAGCTTCTATTTTCAATGCAACAGGTGCCGCCTAGCTTATGTCATTCCATTCTTCTGGGAAGCCTATAATAGTTATAGGTACGCACATATTAGTGTTGCTGATTTATCTATAGTGTATAATATGCATGTAAGTAGGTATACATATATATATACACATTAAGAGGAACTAATAGGTGGAGCAAAATAATAACCGATTGGCAACCTATAAACCGAAAGAGGAAATGTGGTAGACCGTTCAAGAGGCGGGAAGATGATTTTAAAGATATTGCTGGCAAGTTGAGCTGAGCACTGCCAGAGATAGAAACGAGTGGAAAAAGTTAGAAGAGGCCTATGCCAAACTAGGGGAAACAGATGATGAAAGTGTTAGATTAAGTTAGATTTAGGAAAAAACTGTTTTATCTGAATAAAGGCTGTTATTATTATTATTATTATTATTATAAGTAGGTATATTTATGTATAGTATCGTGAGTTTGTTGCCTTCTCGGCTTTGCTTGCGCGGCACAGGCAATAGATTCTCCTAGTTTTCAGACGTTTCAAAGCAATCCTCGAAATTTTATTAAATAACTAGCGACCCGCCCGCGCGCCCCTGCTTCGCACGGGTGCATTGTTTTTCTACTATATCATGCATGTATTATAATACATATAAACCTTCCTCTTGAATCACTCTATCTATTAAAAAAACCCGCATCAAAATCCGTTGCGTAGTTTTAGAGATTTAAGCATACAAAGAGACATAAGGGACAGAGAGAGCGACTTTGTTTTATACTTAGTAGTGATTACCACTTGTCTTTGACTTTTCTTAGACAGTTCACGTCGAAAATTAGTTACACCACAGAAATCTCTGTTCCGTGAGTTACTCTATTTTTGACGTGAACGTTTAGCAATCACAGACCTACTTTCACACAAGGGAAACCACGGACCACAGCTAGCAATAATATAAAAGTTTAATTTTAGACAAAAATCTCCGTGGATAATTAAAACCTAACTTAAATTTAGGTAATTTAAATGTTAATGTTAGCTGAAAGTGTTACTACTTTCTGTGTGTGTGTTAGTTACTTTCAGCTCTGCGCTCGACGAGGTAACACGTTCGGTGCACAGCGGGTCAATTTCCTGAAGATGCTTCGTAGAGAGGTGAAACACGTGTCGAAGTCTAATTAAGTTTATTCCAGCTTAAGGAGATTAGATCAGCGGATTAGTACTACATATTGCTTTATTCAAGTTAATTTATATTTTTTAAATTTTGTATTTGTTTGTATGGGATCCTAATTTCCTTCCTCCTATGTTATATTCTTTTGATAATACGATTGTACCTAACGACCTACATGAAGTGAGATACCAGGGCAGGAAAATGATGATGTTAATACGATATTTCGTACTAACCCATTTGTATGAAGTTTCCTTCTAGTCAAAAATATCAAAAGCATATAAAGACAGCTTCCATTCCATCTACAATTTTCAGTTGTCACAGAGCGAGATACAACCACCCCAATATTAGGTGAGCCATTGGCTTGTTCCGTCACAAACGGCGTTGAAAGATATTCAAATGGCATCGTAAAACCACAACCACTTTATTACCCCAGCTGTCTCTGCCTCCAGCTTACTCACCTCGGAGTTTCCCATCGAATTGTTCCATAAATTATTTAATTAATCCCGAGTGCCGCAAACAGCTTGCGTATTAAAACCTTTTTGATGAATCAAAATCTCTGGATAAAGTTAAAAAATTTACAAACCAATTTTTGGAAAATTATATTATTTTTATATAATAAAAGTTCAGCGAAAATATCGTTTTGATCCAAACAAGTTTGATCCAAAAAACATTTTAAGTACGATAATTAGTAAATTTTGCTTGGATCGGAAATGCGAGCGAGATGTTGCTTGGCGGTTGTCAGCGACTTCTTCGACTACCCGCAACACTGATATTCGTAGAACCTTAAAAGTTTTAAAACACGAGTCAAGTCGATTCGAGAATCGACAGCCTTCACAGCTCAGTTGGTAGTAGCTCTGCCTTCTGCGCCGTAGGCCGTGCGTTCGATTCCCACCGAGAACAAACATTTATGTGATGAACATAGATGTTTGTTCCCTGTCTGGGTTGTCTGGATTTACAAAAAAAAAGTACAATTATAAAGTAGTAATATCAGCTATCTGGTTCCCATATCACAAGCATTGCCTTAGTTTGGGGCGAGATAGTGCTATGTGTGGAAAGTCCACTAATATTTATATTTATTATTTATCAAGCGCTTCAGGCTCCTCTGAAGGACTTTTTGAGGTGCACTCAAAATCTTTTCACCAAACTGTTTCGAAACAAACTAGCGAAAGGTTCTAAGCTAGACATAGACATAGACATAGGCATTTATTAGGCTTGGAATTCATAATAATAAGTCATCATTCATATCAGAAGAAGGTATACAAGAGTTCTGTTTTTTTTACATGATAATTGTAATAAAACAGAAACAAGTGAAACAAACAAACAACAACAACAACCTATATAAGTATTTATTTATTTGAACGAGGAACTGCTGATCAACTGTTTGTGTAGATGAATGCGTTAACATTTCAATTTGGTGTTTCGAGCCTCTCTCGCCATTGACCCCAATTGTGATGTCAATGAAAATGTCAAGCTCTTTAAATTCCACTGATTTTATCGATGTGATGGTCATGCGATCGTTCGGACATCAACAATATGTTGATATTAATGTACCTACCTAAGTATAAAGTTATGTCATTGTATTAAAATGTATTCATGCAGCCTCGCTACAGACTACCAATACACGGAACACGGTGCAGACAACCCACGTTCATTAGTTAAATTATAGTAACACTAGCGACCCGCCCGCGCGCCCCTGCTTCGCACGGATGCACATATCATGCATGTATTATACATATAAACCTTCCTCTTGAATCACTCTATCTACTAAAAAAACCGCATCAAAATCCGTTGCGTAGATTTAAAGATTTAAGCATACATAGAGACATGGGGACATAGAGATATAGGGACAGAGAAAGCCAATTTGTTTTATACTATGTAGTGATAGTGACGGCGAATCGTTTCCCGGTAGGACTTTCTAGAAAGAGTAGTTTATGGAACTACTTTGATAATCATGTGCTTATCATTAACTAACATATCCAGCAGCGGCCCATTAACGCTGATGATGATAAATGATATATCTACACACAAATTAAAACCACGTTGAAGGCTAAATTAATTTATTGCATTCTTAAAAGATAGAAGATCTCGCTACCTACCTATATGAAATGATATTCTTGGTACATTAGTTACCTGTGATGTGCGTAGTACAGCACGATGTAATCACATCATAAGCTAGGTACATAATAATTGTTAGAGGTGTATAAGTTAATTATTACCTTGGGTATGTACTTAACATAATTATACAATAAATCTACGAACATAAAACTTGAATACAGGATTTCCTTAGAAACAATGATTTTACATAGTTCACTATAATCACGAACTATAATTTCAATAAGTTCATAACAATAGAATTCAAGCTTTGGTTTATTAATCAGCGACTGAAAGTTGCCGCTTTATTAATCCGGCAACAAAAGTCGCGTGACAGAAAAATTGCTTGCTCGTAAGCTTTTTACACAAATTGTACAAAGCAATTTAATGTTTTCATTAATACTGTATATTTTAAACAGTATTTTTGACTTTTTGACTGCAAAAATTAAGTAAATTTAATTAAATGCATTTATACTAAGCACTTGGGGTATTTAAATTTAATTAAATGCATTTATACTAAGCACTGGGGGTAGGTAAATCCAAAAGACTAAACACGTCCCCGTAGCAAAAGAAATAAGGAACTACTTAGTCATGGGTCCGAGTCCCAGATGCGGTGATGGCATCATTGATAACATTTTCACACCTGCCTCGCATCATAGCTATATAGTTGGCCCGAGTTGGCCTCACCCCACAGGATATACATAATGTATGGACAATAAGTGCGGTGCTAACTAAGACACGGACTTCCGCACGATGTTTTTCTTCACCATGCGAGAGTATACTAGCCCAGCGTACGAACAGTTGAAAAATCCAAGGTTCAGCGTCAGAATTTGAACCTGCGACATATAGATCGGAAGGCCACCTTTTTCTAGACCACCATCATTAACCAGGCATTAACTGTGATATTATAAAATGTTTGCAACATGCACAGTCAGTTACGGATTTAATTAACATTTGAGCATCTAAAATATCTTAAATAACTTCAGAAACCGTTGTAGCCTCAGGAAAAATTGCTTATTTTAGAAGATTTGCGCTGGCTCATTCATAACATTAGGTACTTAACATTACCAAGGTTCACAGTAATCATCTACAAAATGCAAAGAAAAAGTTCAAACCATTAATCAACATCTGCTGCTGACTGTACTAAAATTTTGAAAACTAATTAGTGTCTAGGAATTACGAAAGCATTTCCATCTGGTAGTAATTTGATCAAACTACAAGTCATATTATTGAAGTCAATAATAGCAATCAACCACAGCCCCATATTCGCGATTATCTCATCTAGACGAAATAAAGTGTGCTCTTAATAGCTATCTATATGGCACTGTCATCACTTTGTGAGTAGTCAGAGGCAAGTCCGTTCAGTCCTTGTCAACACAGACGCCGTTGAACCGCACCTGGTCGGAAGGGCACTGGTCCGCAACGAATGCTGCTCTGTCGTCCACGGATGGGTTCTGAGTTGTAGACGTCATGTTCCATATCCATCTATCATCTACCTTCCCTGAGTTGTCTCTAGCAGGCTCTGCTTTGTGATTGCTCGGTTTTGTATTAGCGGTGTCTTTCTGGACACTCGCATCAAAATACATTTTAGTTATCATATTGTTGATCTCTCTATCTAGAGCTTCTTTATCTCTTACACTGGCTAGCTGGTCAACTGTGGCTGTTGAATTATTAATAGAGTTTGTAACTGGTTTTTCGTTATTCCTAGAATCAGCTCTACTGTTTTGATTTATTTCGGGTTTGGTTTGGACTGTTGTTTGTTTAGTGTTTTGATTACTGCTTCTGACGTCGGCTTGTTGGTAGTTGTAGTCAGTGTTTTGGTCAGTTTGTTGTAAATATAATTGACCTTCACTCTGGCTGTTTCTTTGTTGATTATTTTGATTGTTACTAACTCTTCTTGCGTTGGTTTTTTCATTGGAATTGTGTTCTCTCTGAGAGTGTGCCTGCTCGTTGTCGTTTTGGTTTCTAGGTCTCTGTTCCAAGCTTTGTGTTTGTCTTCTTCCGTTGAAGTTACCATCGTCTGATGCTGAGTATAAATCTTCAACGATTCTTCTTTGACTACTATGCACATCAGGTTGACGATTGTCTTGTCTTCTGAAAGCTGCCCCTTCTTCTACAACATACGGACTGTCATGTGTTGGCTGAAAGTTGTGACTAGGGTGTTCTGTTGGTTTATAGTCCAAATTGGTTCGGAGTTTGCCGTCATTATGGGCGAAATTACCGTTTTGGAAACCACCAGCCCGTCTATCCCCAGGGCTCCCGTGCATGCGTCTGTGATTGACTCTGGAGCCCTCCTCCAGAAAGTCCTGTTTTACTCTCGGCTCACCACCGCTTATCCTGAGGTTCTCTCCTTCATACGGCCTTCGTTCCGACACAAACTGTGCACCGACGGACACTGCAATCACAGCTAGTATTGTTAATTTCATCGTCACTGTTTTAGTTTCATTTAATAAATCCTTGTGTTCGAAAACTATCCAAACGGTAGATCACACTTATTTTCACAAATTCGAAGGACATCGGCAGGCGCGAGCGCGTTTAAATCTTTCATTCGGCATGCACGTGCGCACGCGCTGCGTCCGCGGCGAGACTGCGCGCGTCGGACGCAGATGTATATTAATAAATAATTATTCCGTTACGCGGTTGACGGTCACGGCGCGAATGAGCAATTTACAGAATGAGCTGTGACGTAGCGCCGTCACAATGCTAGTGCGGCTGCCGTCGGCTAGGGCTGGCAGAGGGTCGACTGTGCACTCCACAATCCGGCTAAGTTGCAAACTTTATGTACCTGACCCACCTATACCAACTAAACTTAGAGTTGGCTACCAAGCCAGACAGCAACGGAGTTCATGGATATCTATCTTATTCGGTGTCCGGTAACTGTATGATATTGATAATAATTTGGCGAAGCTTTGAAGATTTCCCTTGGCGCCGGTTTCCTTGAGTTACATATTATAATGCACTGCACCTATCATGCGAGCAGATGCTAGCCGTTACCATGTTTCATGCTCCATCTGCTTCAGCAAGCTGTATCAAAAAACTGTGTTCCCACATAAAAGATGAATAGGATAAGACAGGAGTGACGACTGAGATGACGGATGATCGAGGGAAGGGGAGAGCAATACCACATGGAATTGGATAAGGGCAGAAAGCTGATGATGATAATTAAATTAACTGGCAATCGGCAACATTTCCGAGTTCGATACGATACACGACCGTAGTTCTGTTGTTGACTAGCTGTAGGTCGGTTTCGCCAGCTCATCGCGGTACAATTGCACGGAACCACTACTTTTTCTCGGTGAATCCATTAATCATTGCGTAATGGTTGGGGCCGGATCTAGGGATCAATACTCAGGGGCATTTTCATAAAGGTATTGCCTTACTGGATCCTTGAACCATACATTCTGGATGATCTTTCTCTTCCTCTCGGCTAGATAGGAAGGTCGCTTGGAACTGACACCTAGGTTTAAGAGGTTTCAGTGTGGTTCTTGTGATTTTGCTACTCAATCTGTGAGCCTTGTTACATCCCTGCCGGACTATTGTAGTGTTTTTCCTGGTATTACATTTTTCAACCATTGTGTCGGCAATGGTGTCCATGTAGGTAGCCCGTGGGTAATTGTCCTAATGGATTAGGTTCTCTCTGTCTGACCGCCATTTAATTACATTGCAGCATTATTTATGTGATGCATATTTGACGACCTCAGTGGCGCAGCGGGCGAGGGGTTGCGATGCAAGGAGTTTCGGGTTCGATTCCTGCCTCGGAACAAATTTGTGTACGATCTACAGAAATTAGTTCCGTTGGGCTGGGTATATCTATCTATGTAAGTATAAATAGGAAGGAATGATGAAAGAAAAAAAAAAATGCCCAAAGGGACTCCTTTTAATAATATATTTTAGTTATTAGTTATTATATTTTTTAAGGTTTTTAGTTTAAGGTCTAATTGAATATATATTATATCTATAGAAGTTACGTCTTCAGTGATAAGTATAAATATAATGTGTTAAATATATCAGTTATCAATACCCATAACACTAGCTTTGAGTAGCTTACTTTAGGGCTAGATGGTGCTGTGTGGATTGTCCGGATTGTCAGTCACATTTCTCAGCATCTAAAATTTGCGGGAAGAAAAATCTTCTTAGGGTTAAGCTCGTCTTTGTACACGTCCTCTATTTCTGTTTTTCCATGCATGTTGTGTGAAATAAAGAATTAAAGAAAAAGTCATCTACACCCAAGATTTTGTTATAAAAAAAATCATCACTGGTCACGGCGCAATGCCAGTAGCTGTGCCTCGCAAGGAATTTTAACCTTCTAACTGCAATTATGCTTGCGATCGTCCAACTTGTTATTTAATATTTGCGCGAACGTTTTCTGAGGGTTTTATCTTAATTATGATCATGATCAGTCAAGCCGCAGCTTCAATGAGCAGAAGTATGGTCGCAAGAATGAATATTCGGACAAGGTTATATAATAGCTAAGGAATTGATTGCAGTAAAAACGTCGTGTACTGAGGGTCAAAGTCCGAGTAAGCAATTACCTACTTTTTTGGACGTAAAGTAGGTCATGTTTAGGGCAATACGTAATAGGTACCTTCACAATCATAGCAGGTAGAGTGCGTTTCATGAAATAGCACCAAATAACACTGTTGGCACCCCTGTCTGTCAACAGTATCAACACGCTAAGACGTATCTCTACTAATATAATCACTACATAGTATAAACAAAGTCGCTTTCTCTGTCCCTATATCCCCATGTCCCTATGTATGCTTAAATCTTTAAAACTACGCAACGGATTTTGATGCAGTTTTTTTAGTAGATAGAGTGATTCAAGAGAAAGGTTTATATGTATAAGACATGCATGATATGTGCACCCGTGCGAAGCAGGGGCGCGCGGGCGGGTCGCTAGTAAACGAATAAAGTATAACTACTGCTAACATGACGGCATAGGAACTACCTTTTTGATCAAACACACTCTAAATGCATTTATGCCGTCTGTGCGTCGCAGTGTTGATGTGTTCGGTTCGTCGTGGCTGCGGGTGCTGGGAAATTACTGACACATGAGTACCTGTATGCCTAAAGACTGACAACCGTAAAACATGTTTATGTTGTCCGAAAAAGGTTTTTTAAACCACTTCGCCTAGAAATATATATAGAGCACCGGTGGTCTAGTGGGAGTGACCCCGCCTTCCGATCGTAAGGTCGCAGGTTCGAATCCGGTCGAGCACCAATGGATTTTTCTATCGAAAAATTTATGTGCGCAATGCCAGTGCTCTTAAACGGTGAAGGAAAACATCGTGAGGAAACCAGTTAGTATTCTAATAGCGGCGATGGGCTTGCAACCTGTCACGTATGGAATACTAACTACTGCAAAATGTGGGTATGTGCCAAATGTAATGTTTGGACGTACCTCTGACTACCCCCCTTAGACATCCTCAAAGAATCTTGAATAAGTACCTACTTGGTACTGGGAGATCTGAAGGGATATCTACCGTGCCTGGGGATCAAAGTCGTGAAGCTGTTTCAGTTTTCAGTTTCGCCTAGAAATTCAAAATTTCGATCAAGGTTTTCTAACAAGTTTTGTATCCTGCCCTTATCCCACTTCATGTGTTAATATTGTGTTTTTTAGATGTAAGCAACATTCATATATAATTTTTAAAACAATAATGACTAAATAAAAGAATTGAATTGAATTGATGTTTTGTATGAAAACTGAAAAATTAAACAGACTTACTGCGATCTTGCATTTTTTTTTATAATTTTTGTTTGGAACGGTAGATCGTCAGAGAGATAAAAAGTAAGGCTTGCTTACGTGGTTTTGTAATGGACAGAATGACCAAGAAAAACCCCAGCTACAAGATAAATAGAACGCTAGAGCACGATTTGCGTTACTCACTCAAGCTATGAGTAATTTTGCAAAACAAACTTTATATAGGTAGTTCGAAACTTTGTCATGTTGTTAACTGACTTTGCAGAAGTGGGGTTATACATTTTGTAACTTTCCTCGGTGACTCAGATTCAGAATCAGTCGATTCGGCTGTACCTACTACCTACAGTACCTACTATTCTTATATATTATCCCAACTAATATTATAAATGCGAAAGTAACTCTGTCTGTCTGTCTGTTACGCTTTCCCGCTTAAACCTCTCAACCGATTTTGATGAAATTTGGCACAGACACTCTTTAGACCCTGAGAAAGGACATAGGCTACCTTTTATTGCGAAAAAAAAGAGATGAAGAGATTAAAAGTACGCAGACGAAGTCGCGGGTACCAGCTAGTAATATTATAAGTATGTATTTACAAAAAAAAAGTATATAAGTAGTATATCAGCTATCTGGTTCCCACATCACAAGCATAAGCTTAGTTTGGGGCTAGATAGTGCTGCGTGGAAAGTCCACCATTTTTTTTTTATACATTTACCCGCAGACCGCAATACTTGATTTTTTTAAATCGGGACTTTCCATTGATAAGATATTACAAATTTAAAAAAATTAGTTCGTTTATAACTCGCTGGCTACGGGCCGGGCGGGACGCGTTCTCATTTAGCGCAGCGGGTAAGGCGGCCGAGGGCGGGGACATCGAAGGGCGGGAGAAGTGACTATGTCTAAGTTTATCTTAAAATGTAGAAAAAAATTGATCGCCCGTGCGAAGCTGGGACAGGCCGCTAGTTTATTATAAGTAGGTCCATAAGTTCAATAGTCTAATCATTTAAGTTATATCGAAGTTATATCGGGGAAGTATTACCACCACTACTTTTTCTGTCGCCAAGCAGCAACGCTGTGTTTCAGTTTGAAGAGTGTAGCTGTCGGAAAATACCTCCAGGCACATGAGGCTTATCATCTGTATGCCTCTAGGTGATTGATAGCCGCAAGGCAATGCATCGTGAGCCATGACTTACGATGCAATCCTTTTCCATAAGTGATGGTTACCACTTAACATTAGGTGGACCATCTGCTAGCTCCATCAGATAGTTATATAAAACATGACTTACATGTAAGATTTGTGTCAATTGTGTATGTCTACAACAAATGTATAAGAAGAATATGAATGTGCCATGACAACGGCCAAGAGAAAACGGTAAGAGTCCTCACTTAAGGCTCCGGCGACAGCGGCTCGCAATTTTGAGGTGCGATTGGCTATTATTTCATTTTATTTCATTTCGGGGAGGTTGTTTGAAAGAATAACTCTAAAGCACATTTCCCTTATATTATTGTATTATTTGTGTTCGAACAGTATTTATGCGTGTCACTTTAGAGTTATTCTTTCAAACAACCTCCCCGAAATGAAATAAAATGAAATAATAGCCAATCGCACCACGAAATTGCGAGCTGCTGTCGCCGGAGCCTTAAGTTAAACTTAAAGTAAACTTTAGAAGAGCTTGGACTAAGTTGACGACGAGAAACAGCGGTTCAGTCAATGTCCGGACGTGGCTCGAGGCAGCAGAGCTTTCTTTGGCCTCAGTCGCTATCGCTGTATGATTGTTAGATCTATTTAATATTGCATGAGGAACTTTATGGCTCCAAGCGTTGTGCCGGATTTGCATGAAATTTGTGTAAGTATTTGGTTAGTGCCTTGGTTGGTACACATATTATGTAAATAGGTAACTTATGAAGAAATAATAATAAATTTGTAGTGTTTTCCTAACCCAACACAGTAGGTTAATAAGTAAGTAGCTTATGTTTTTTTTATTAAATTTATAGTAATTTTCTAACCTACTTACCGCAATGACACGTTCGTTGCAATAAAATATGTAGGTACATACATAGCTGTTGGGTGTTAGCAAGTATCTCATGGCCCCTTCATAGGGTTTTTTTACAACAAGCAGAGGGCTCACCTGATGTTAAGTGATAACCATCTGATGTGTATGAACGTTGCAATACTACCTACTCAGTCTACCTACCTATGCTTTCTGTATGTAGGTATACGTATACTCGCCAGTCTGACATCTGTAGCTGTCACTGGTTTTTGAATCAGTAATAAACTTGCCTTGCACTAGAAAGGTCGTTTGCTTACCCTCCGATACACCACCATCACCAATAACAAAGCATTGCCTCGTAAGTCACGCACGATAGGAACGTGCCTTACGATGCACTGCCCTGCGTCCATCAACTTGAGGCATACAGATGCTAAGCCTCATGTGCCTGTAATTACACCGGCGACCACACTCTTCAAACCGAAACACAGCGTTGCTGCTTGGCGGCAGAAAAAGGCGTGGTGGTAGTATTTCCCCTGATTTCCCCGGACGAGCCCTTTACAGAGAGATCTATTACTACTCATAAAATATGTGTGGTGTAGCAATATAGAGGCAGGCCGAAGTTTTCAATTTAATAGAAGGTAGATAGGTCTAATAATCCCTACTTCCCTACTAATTATATATTTTATATATCCCTTCCCTTCCCTCCCTTCCCTATCCCTATCCCTATCCCTTCCTCCCTTCCCTTCCCTACTATTATAAATGCGAAAGTAACTCTGTCTGTCTTTCTGTCTGTTATACGCTTTCCCGCTTAAACCTCTCAACCGATTATGATGAAATTTGGCACAGACAATGTTTAGACCCTGAGAAAGGACATTTTAAAAGATTTTTAAAAGATAAAACCATGAAACAATCCATAATATTCAAATTAAAAGTACGCAGACGAAGTCGCGGGTACCTGCTAGTTTACTTAATAAATACCGTAAATGTTTAATGAAATGTACCTATAGATTCATGTTGGAAGCCAGTGTTTTCTTTCTTTCTTTACTTGCTACTGTCGTGACACAGTACGTCCCAGCACACTGTAAGCAAAGGATGATTCACGCTACAACGTGTCGCGCCGGGCCACTCATTCATGTTACACCGGGGCCCGGCCTGTTTGGGTGTATTATTTGCACGATAGTGTGGTTTTGTTAGGGCCGGACCGTGCCGGAGACGGGAAACAATACCCATCGACATTTCAACGTCGTGCCCCGGCCGTGCCTAAGACGGCGCACGGACGGGGCACGGCCGAGCCACGTTCTACTTCATAAAAAAAGTATACCATAATGTTTGACCGTGCCCCGGCCGGGACACGGCCCGGTCGCGACACGTTGGAGCGTGAATCATCCTTAATTCGGTTCTAGGTGAGGATAGTATGTGGTCACTTGGGCGAGTAGTGCTGCTGTTGTCAGAGCATGCAAGTTGCTGACCATGACAAGTTGTTACCCAGTTTATTTCCACAATAAACAAAGTAATCCAACACACTCATGTGTGACGTCATCGATTATTTAAAACAAATTTGACAGTCGACTGCGTTCATCGCTCGCCGGTCGCTCAGCTGACCTGTTTTCGATGCACAATAACATGTTTTAATTTAAGACCCTTATTCATAATGGTCGCTGAGCGCGCCAATAGCTTAGAGTACGATAAGTCAGTGGCTGTCTCTTTTCGTTGGCGTGAAAGTGACAGCGACCCTATAGAGCCGCTATTAACTGACAGGGATTATGAATACTAAGTAATTTCAGCCTTCACAGCTCAGGCAGTAGTAGCTCTGCCTTCTGAGCCGTAGCCCGTGGGTTCGATTCGATCCCCAAGAAGAAGAAATATTTGTGTGACAAACATATAATTTTTGTTCTCCGTCTGGGTGTTATGGGTCACAATAACCACCCAAAATGACGGCAAATAAACATTTAGAAAATGATGACTGAAGCGTTTTTTACATTGGATAGCCAGTAGCGCAGACATACATTATTTTAGTGATGTCATGTCCCATCTGGTTCACTTTGCCTGGCTAGAACAAATGCATTACCTACCTTATAAGGCACAATACTATGGCGTTCCCTGTATTGTGCCTTTGTTCTGTTGCCATCGTTCTGAAACGCTAAGAGTGTGAAGTCTTATGTGCCTGTTTGGACTCTTCCCTTGAAATAAAAACACAGCCATGCAATCACCGCTCACAGACTGAAACACTTGTAGTTGGTCGTATATTTTCCCGTTCAAACTCTCGCAAGAACCTATGCTCTGTCTCTTTCGCTCTCGTCTGCGAGTGTGCTGTGCTGATGATATTGTCTGTTGCAGATGGCGGGGCCTGTCGTGTGACCACGGACGGGTTGCTGAGCGCGCTGGCCCGTCTGCGCCGTCCCCCGCCCCCGCTCCCTCACCCCTCCGCACAGCCCGTACGCACGGTAACTATCCACACATTTGGCTGCTTCTGGCTGGCTGGCATGCCTTCAGGCGTTGACACCTAATATTTCTCTCGCTCGCACGATTCGACATTTTGAAAGATATAAAATCACAAATTCCAATTTTGAAAAATCGCAAACAACCATTTTGTGTGCAATCACATTGCGCATAGTTTGGTGAAAATTTTAATTTGATTGATGCAAGTTTTCCTACTCAAAAGTTTGCTTGAGTACGAAAAATAGAAAAGCAAACTTTTAAGTAGGAAAACTTGTATCGATCAAAATGATTTTTTTACTAAACTGTGCGCAATGTGATTGGACACAAAATGGTTGTTTGCGATTTTTCGAAAATGGGTTTAGTGATTTTATATCTTTCAACAAGTCAAAACGTGCGAGCGAGAGTCACATTCGCTCTTGTCTTCGTCTTCACAAGGAACTTCGTCTTCTGTCAACTCACTAGTTAGTTCGAAAAAGTGTGGTGAATGGATTTTAAATGCACTTCACAATGTAGTCCGTTCGAGCACTCGACACATGGAACTGCCTGTAATTTATGGCTCGTTGGGGAAAATTAACGTAGAATATTCACCATTTATTTTGTCTATAAGTTTATAGGTCTATTTGAGCTACACTACAGCTGCAAGGTATGATGCTAAAAATGCATAAAACACGCTTGTTTTTTATCCAGTTTCCCAATAGCAAAAGAGTCTCGGTTCAAAGTTCTTGCATAAATAAGGCTGTTGCAAAATTCAAGAGTAGGTATTTCAATTTCCAATATGGCGGGCTAGCGTTACTTAAAAACCGTTTTGGCTCAGTTCTTCGTGCACCGAGCCAGCACTTTGCGCCAGAACCCCGGCCAATTGTCAAATGTATGTCATGTAGTGCATGTGGTATTCAGGAAGCACACTACTGTTTAACAATTTTTATTTTTATTTTATACAACTAGCTGATGGAACAAGCAGATGGCCCACCTGATGTTAAGTGGTAACCATCACCTATAAACAAAACATTGCCCCGTAGGTCACGCACAATAGGAACGTGCTCTACGATGCACTGCCCTGCGTCCATCAACTTGGGGCATACGGATGTTAAGCCTCATGTGCCTGTAACTACACCGGCGACCACACTCTTCAAACCGAAACACAGCGTTGCTGCTTGGCGGCAGAAAAAGGCGTGGTGGTAGTACTTCCCCGGACGAGCCACACACAAAGAGCTCTACTACTCTTAAAAATGTAAATGTAACAATGTTGTCACAATGGAAAACGCTACACATTTACCTTAACAAAACTAACCACACAACCTTTTTCCTAGGGTCGAGGTTAGTGCGCTACCAAATTGGTCCACATGTGACACGAAACCTAAAGTCAATTTTACACTTACCTCCTCACATGTATGTCATTATTATTATTTTAATATCAGCAGAGTATTTGAAGGGATTACACTTACTCAACGTTGTCTTAGGCTATCCGTAGCATAGCCACGCACAGACATCTACTCACACAGAAAACAAGAGAGCCGTTATATGAAATGGTTAGTTCAGTTTTATTTTCATTTTAATTCGTATAACATTTCAGATGAGAAAGCAATTGTGAAATTAATAACCACTGCAACGTGAGCTCCTTTTTCTTAGAATTCCTTTGACTTCAGAGTTCGAGTTTTGTTAGTTGCGATGTCCTTCTGCCTATTTTTAAACATTTGGAAAAGTTTCCGATCGGAAATGTCACGCTGCTCGTCGAAGTGTCGTTTTCGGTTGAAAACGTTTGAGAATGTTTTAAAAATAGCCCTGAATTTTTCTGTTTGAACCACTTCGTTTATTACTTCACTATCACTACATAGTATAAAACAAAGTCGCTTTCTCTGTCCCTATATCCCTATGTCCCTATGTATGCTTAAATCTTTAAAACTATATACACAACGAATTTTGATGCGGTTTTTTTAATAGATAGAGTGGTTCAAGAAAAAGGTTTATATGTATAATACATGCATGATATGTGCACCCGTGCGAAGCAGGGGCGCGCGGGCGGGTCGCTAGTTAAATATAATTCCACTACAAGAACGTACCTAGTGCGTAGCGAGCTTAATTGAGGCAATCGATACCTTTGAGCATCATGGTGACTACTATCGACCTTACCTTCGTTAATAATAGAGTTACCACCGGTTCCTCAAAGCTCGATCAAAGCTAATCGGCTGTCAAGTCACTTGCTATTTCAGATTTTACTTCAAATTAAATAGAGACAGCATGTGACTTGACAGCCGATTGGCTTTGATCGAGCTTTCAGAAACCGGGGGTTAGAGACATAATTTAAGATGAAGACGACACTTACAAGCAGTGCAATATGATTGCTCGCAAAATGGTATAGTCGAAACGTGCGATGGTTAGGAAGGAGTAATTTGATGGTTGTCATCCGCTTAAGACGAAGACACCGTTTTCTTGTGTTAAGGAATAAGCATTTTGCGCTTAATAAAATTTTATTTTATTCAGTTACTATTGTCAGGGCAAAGACCTCTCTCTTTCCACTCTACACGTTTCAATGCCAAGATCTTGAATATCTCGTGTAGCAATAACTAGAAATAAATGTACCTACCAGTATTAAGTACATAGCTAAAAACGTTTTCCCTCAAAGAGTTTTCTTTGATGTCGCAGTAAACGCGAAAAATACCTGCTAAGCTATTATTTTGAAGAAATAAGGGTATTGGCTCATTCCTTGATTCATTTACACGGGTTAGGAAGCACTCTAAAAGTTGTTCAACGAAGGTTCAATTGGGCCATTGTGGAGTTAGAAGGAAAATATTGCCTCTCTAGCGCTTCGGCTAATTTCATTCAATCACTGAGCCGGCTATTGGCTGTCACAGATTACATACAGTATCGTGTATACGAATTGCAAGTAATTTGATACGTCGTCACTACATAGTATAAAACAAAGTCGCTTTCTCTATCCCTATATCCCTATGTACTTATGCTTAAATCTAAAACTAATTTACTTAAATTTTATAATGCTTCATTATCTAAATATATATAACTCAAAGGATACTGACTGACTGACATAGTGATCTATCAACGCACAGCCCAAACCACTGGACGGATCGGGCTGAAATTTGGCATGCAGGTAGATGTTATGACGTAGGCATCCGCTAAGAAAGGATTTTGTTCAATTCTACCCCTAAGGGGATAAAATAGGGGATGAAATTATCATATATATCTTAAGTAGGTATATATATTATATATTTTGTATATAAGTATAAACAATATTTGTATGTTTAAGTACATATGTCTTGTGTAGATTTAGGTATTTATTTTATCTTGTTTTTTAATAGTTGTAGTAGTTATTAATATAATTTATTTATCCTCTCTCATTTTGTACACGCACCCAGCTCTAATTTCAATCTCTCACAATCCTTCAAGGTTTGCTGGAAGAGAACTCTTTTTAGGGTTAAGCTCGCCTTTGTACATGTATTGTTATTTAAGTTTACTGTATATTTTCACTGTGTACAATAAAGAATAAAGAATAAAGAAATTTTGTATGAGATTTTCAAAGTAAAACGAACGCGAGCAAAGCCGCGGGATCAGCTAGTTGTAAATAATTGTTAACTATTACATAATTTAAATTGTATTTTTTATGAAAATGATGTATACAAGTTCATAATTTTGCATGCTAGGTTTTTCTGGCGCAGTGTGAGGTTCTTTAACCATAGGTCATCATCAAATATGTACCATACTTCACGCAAATAAATTATTTCATTTTATTTCATTTCATTTCATTTTACGCAACGGATTTTGATGCGGTTTTTTTTAATAGATAGAGTGATTCAAGAGGAAGGTTTATATGCATAATAAATGCATGATATGTGCACCCGTGCGAAGCAGGAGCGACCGGGCGGGTCGCTAGTAGTTTATAAATTCCTTGACGAATTATTAAGTAGTAATATTATTTGTAGCTATATTATATCATAGACTTATTAAAATCCTTCGTAAATGGGTGTCTAACCTCTTTGGTTTAAGGGTAGGTACTCAGAAAAAAGCGGCTTTACTAAATTAAAAAAAATATCCGTGACCTATATAATTTGCTAAGAATATAATAATAAACTCTCCCTAAAAGACAGGAACTTGGAAATTTTCCTTGCAAACAGATACCTATAGGTACAGGTATATTCTACATCAAAGGATGTAGAATTAAATTAAATAAAAATGGTTAATTTTGGGGAGAGTAACGGTGGTCTAGTGGGAGTGACCCCGCCTTCCGATCGTAAGGTCGCAGGTTCGAATCCGGTCGTGCACCAATGGATTTTTCTATCGAAAAATTTATGTGCGCAATGCCAGTGCTCTTAAACGGTGAAGGAAAACATCGTGAGGAAACCAGTTAGTATTCTAACAGCGGCGATGGGCTTGCAACCTGTCACGTATGGAATACTAACTACTGCAAAATGTGGGTATGTGCCAAATGTAATGTTTGGACGTACCTCTGACTACCCCCCTTAGACATCCTCAAAGAATCTTGAATTAGTACCTACTTGGTACTGGGAGATCTGAAGGGATATCTACCGTACCTGGGGATCAAAGTCGTGAAGCTGTTTCAGTTTCAGTTTCAGGTTAATTTTGGGACCTGCAATCAAAACATCTGTAAGTCTTAAACATCGTCGTATTCATACGATATGTTTTTGCGCTGCAGAATCTTCGGGATTAACCTTTTACAGTTCAATTAAAAAAATCGACACAAGTTTTCTTACTCAAAAGTTTGCTTTACAAGTTTTTGTACATAAGCAAACTTTTGAGAAGGAAAACTTATATATCGATTAAAATGTTTTTTTTTTGTGAACTGTGTTTAATGTGATAGCACACAAAATGGTTGATTGCGATTTATCGAAAATTTGTTTAGTGATTTTATATGTTTCAACATGTCGATATGTGCGAGAGAAGTTTTTTTTAATTTGTTATTCATTAGCTCGTTATAGCTTTTGAAAGATCTCGAATTTCTAGAAAATGACAGGTAAAGCTGCAGCAGGCGAGTGTTGGATAGTGTTACTCGCCTAGATTTTTTATACAACTTTGCCGCTTTCTGACGAAACAAGCAGATGACCCACCGGATGTTGAATGATCTCCATCATTTGTAACAAAGCATTGCCTCGCAATTCATAAGTAGGTACTCAGTAGGTACCTACCTATTATTATTTATTATGACGTGTTCTGGGTAAAGATCATTGACCTAAAACGTAATTAAATTCTGAATAAAATAATTCTATGAAAGCTATATTTGAGTAAAACTATGACACATCTAAATACCAATTTAAACCGACATAAAAAACCAGTTGTTATTGTCTTAATCTACCAAAAGTCTACAGCACCTACCTACCTGATTTCGTATTTAAGTAGGTGTGCGAATATAATTAAGCATTGCTTACGTCAATCGGCAACAACATTCTATAATCACAAGGAAAAATACTGTAAGCTAATAGTATTCCTACTTACCTATAGTTATTTATAAACGTTCCATAGTGCTCGAAAAGAACCTCTTGAGGCGCACTTAAAATCCTTTCACCACACTGTTTCGAAAGAAACTAGTGATACAACAAGAAGAAGACGAACGTTCCTATACCTACCATTTTATGTGTCATTGGTACATACTTGAACAGGGAAAAAATCACATGTCCTTCTGACACAGACCGAAAATTATAAACATTGAATAAATGATTAGTTATAATTATTATTAAGCCTATAAAAGCACCTTCATAATATAAAGGTGCTTCTATATATATAATGTAACTAGCTGAACCCGGCGGCTTTGCTCGCGCCAAGGAATTCAAAGTTTCATACAAACTTTCATCCCCTATTTTATCCCCTAGGGGATAGAACTGATCAAAATCCTTTCTTAGCGGATGCCTGCGTCATAACATCTACCTGCATGCCAAATTTCGCGTTTGCGTTGCACAATTTGTGTTGATAGATCACTATGTCAGTCAGTCAGTCAGTCACCTTTGAGTTATATACCTATATTTAGATTTTATTTATAGACGAGCAGCTTTCGCTGATGTCTACGCCACAGTGTTGAAATTATTGATGATTGAATTTTATTTGTTGAAATTATTAAAAATTAAAATTGAATCGTTGAAATTAGGTATTATTATTTTGAATTTTTTGTATAGTGTCTTTGTTATTGTCTTTTTTAGTTCCAGTTTTTTTTTACTCGCAACACTAATCATCGATTCAAAACACGTACACTACGGCATTGGTTTTCCGTTCATCGCTCGCTCGATACGTATTCGATTCGAAAACATGTTGAGATCACTCATACTGTACTTCCATTGTGGCTGGTGTATGTTGGTACAATAATAATAATAATGATGGATAGGATAATAGATATGCTAGAAACACGTGTGTTTGTTTCTGAGAGTTCTCCATTACATTACACAAATCTGGAGAACTTCATATCAACAGTCAGTTTTGTGAACAGGTGCTATCTAATGAGCTTTTAGGAAGTGGTACATATGAATAGGTACATTCAGGATGAATATTCCTATGCGTGCCTACCTAGATTTATAAACTAGTCATACGATAAAGAAGTTCTTATCTCCCTGGATGCCCATAGATGCCGGAGCATATTTTCATCTCTCATCTACGGCTTTTCTGTCGTATGAGAGACATCTTGCCAGCTGCCAGTGTCTAATTTTTTTTTCTTTTTTAGTTCTTGATTATTAGTTTTGTGGTAGTAGAGCTCTTTGTGTGTGTGTGGCTCGTGCGGGTAAGTAGGTACTTACTACCACCACGCCTTTTTCTGCCGCCAAGCAGCAACGCTGTGTTTCGGTTTGAAGAGTGTGGTCGCCGGTGTAATTACAGGCACATGAGGCTTAACATCTGTATGCCTTATGTTGATGGACGCAGGGCAATGCATCGTAGGGCACGTTCCTATCGTTTTTTTTTTATACAACAAGCTGATGGAACAATTAGATGGCCCACCTGATGTTAAGTGGTAACCATCACCTATAAACAAAACATTGCCCCGTAGGTCACGCACAATAGGAACGTGCTCTACGATGCACTGCCCTGCGTCCATCATCGTGCGTGACTTACGAGGCAATGCTTTGTTATAGGCGATGGTTACCACTTAACATCAGGTGGGCCGTCTGCTTGTTCCATCGGCTAGTGGTAAAAAAAAAGTTTAATAAAAGTGTCTTATTTATATCCCTTTAAATATTCAGATTAGATACTCAAATGCCCAGTTCAAAAACCAATAACAACGTTTGCACACACGTGAGTTTGTAATCATGATTGAACCAACTCATTGACTGACCAAATATTAATATAGGTGTTAGCTCTGAGGCATCACATCTTTAAGGTATACTGTAAAGGTTGTATGGAGAGACGCTTCTAGCGATAAGACCGCACATTTTTCTAAAGTACCTATTGTTTTTGTTAAATTATAAGTATGAACTTTTATGGTGTACAATACAGTTATAATCTATCTATCTATCCTACTTACATATATACCCACTTAATACTAATCTACAAACGTGTGTAGTATTCCAAAGTCAAAGGCTTTCCCTTTGACTTTGGAATACTTTGTAGAATAATTAAAAACTTCAAGAGACGAAAGTTCTGATTGCGTAATTTTGGATCATCTCTGTTTGATTTTACGGTACCTAGGTTTTTAGCTAAAAGTTAGGTATCTTATCTCTAATTGTACGCCCAAAATACAATATGCTTTGCGATCCGTTCTGGAGTTATAGAGTAACAAACATCCATCCATCCATCCATCCATACTTACAAACTTTCGCATTTATAATATTAGTAGGATAAGTCGTATATTAAAAAACAATAATTATACAGACGCTTATCAACGATCGAGTTATAACAAACAATACCTATACGTATCTCCACGTCCAGGTCCTGGTGTTTAGTGCCCAAACTTTCTCAAACAAGATGGCTTCTTTAGATAACAGTCGTTCACCGCAGCGACATCTGCCGGAAATTACTTGATAAAACCCAGATGTTATTACCAAGACATTTACCTAGTTGTTAAGCGTTTTTATTCTTTCAGACGACCATTTCAGTAACCTTCCTACCATTTATTGCATTCAGCTTGGGAACTTTTAGTCTGAGGCGAAATGTTAAAATATGTGAGCAAGAGGCAATTTAACAATAATAATAAAAATCTTTATTTCAGACAGACTAGTCCATAGTTAACCTAAAAAAATACACAAAATACACAAATTTCAAATTGAATTTATCTGAAATTTCAATTATTTTTATTATTATAGAATTAATTTCAGAGAAATTCAATTTGAAGTATGCCAGCCCATATTTAACTGGGAGAAGCCAAGTTTGCACAACAGCGGACTATTTCAGTCTAATGATGATAATGATGTTTAATTTTCACTTAGCTAATGGCTCGCTACCGCAGATTATAAAGGTAATAAAAAATATAAAAATCTAATTAACAAAGATAATAACTTTCCTGTTTTGAAACAACTTTTAAAAGGAAACTTTCGGATTTAATTTCGGAAACACTCAAGTTACTTACCTACAGTTAGAAATTATTAATTGACAGCCTACTCGCTTTGTGTGAACGTTCCTTTATTAGTTATTAAATTTTTGAACTAGCGACCCACCCGCGCGCCCCGGCTTCGCACGGGTGTACATTGTTTTTCTACTATATCATGCATTATATATATAAACCTTCATCTTGAATCACTCTATCTATTCAAAAACCGCATCAAAATCCGTTGCGTAGTTTTAAAGATTTAAGCATACAAAGGGACATGGGGACATAGGGACATGGGGACATGGGGACATGGGGACATGGGGACATGGGGACATAGGGACAGAGAAAGCGACTTTGTTTTATACTATGTATTTATGATATTTCATTTAACACAGATAATCACAGGAACAACGAGAATTCACAGGAACAGAAATAACGAGCGAACGATTTTCGTCGCAGAAAAAAACAAAATCCATAGCATACCATCATCTTTTGGGTTACATTACTTGTAGGTATCCGCTTTTAAATGGATGAGAAGATTATGAGTTATGACATCTCCAGAATGCAAGTCAGCCTCTGTGCCAAAGCTCGTTCGGGGAAAATGTAAAAAACTGCAAAACAGAGCGACGTGCTTGCCGTAAACAAATTTCTGGAAAAGCTTTTACGAAGCCTTTTCATCTACACTAATATTATAAAGAGGAAAATTTGTATGTTTGTATGTTTCGATTGAGGCTCAAAAACTATTGGTCCGATTTCAAAAATTCTTTCACCATAAGAATGCTACATTATCCATGTATCCACAATGTGTCCGTAAATCCAACTTGCATGCCCGCTACTGTTCCATTTTACTGGCACGTGTGTTTTCACCTTCGTGGGTTACGTGGTTAGGAGTTTAAGTTTATCCTAAAATGTTGAAAAAAAATTATGTCCAGCCATGCGAAGCTGGGACAGGCCGCTAGTATCCAATATTTTAATTTGATTGTTGCTGCAGCTCGTTACGCCGAGTGTACAATGTAAAAGTTGACAGAAATTAATTACAACTTGTTTCAACTGTAACAAGGCCAAACATTGACGGAAAAATTCAATATTAACTTATAATAAATATAGTTCCTATACGGTAAGAGACACACCTGGACACCCCCCCCCCCCCCCTAAATAGTTCCTTGTAAGATTATTAGTGCTATGTTTTAAATCTCTGTTGTTTATATTAGTTACTGTGTCGCTCTTGTTAGGTCATGTGTCGTGTCGTTGTAAATAAAAACTTTTTCTTTCTTTCTTTCTATACAAATGCTCGAAGGGAGCCTCTTCGAGGCGCACTTATAATCCTTTCACCACACTATTTAGAAAGAACGAATACCAAAAAATCCTAGTTCCACGTAGCGCTAAAAACAACCACATAGTTCCGGCGTCGCGCCCAGAGAGATCGCTCATTCAATTTATCTACTTTATCCCTACTAATATTATAAATGCGAAAGTAACTCTGTCTGTCTGTTACGCTTTCCCGCTTAAACCTCTCAACCGATTTTGATGAAATTTGGCACAGACAATCTTTAGACCCTGAGAAAGAACATAGGCTTTTATTGCGAAAAGTACGCAAACGAAGTCGCGGGCACCAGCTAGTACCTAATAAAAGTACCACGAAGCCGAGCGATGGCGCAGATAACTCAGTTTTCCAGCCGACCGCCCGCGCCCGGGCTCGAACCCGTTACCGCTGACCTTGCTTACGGGGCGGGGGTGAGATATGGCTACGTACACTCATGTTCATGTGGGGTGATGCGTGGTGGGTGATAGGGGCAAGACTGGGTCAAAGAAGATGTCTTTTTGCGTATTTAATACATACAGGTCCATATCATAAATAAATAAATAAATAAATAAATAATGCTGGACAATCCACACAGCACTATCTAGCCCCAAAGTAAGCTATTCAAAGCTTGTGTTACGGGTACTAGATAACTGATATATTTAATACATTATATACTTACATAGATAGATATTTTTTATTATACATAGAAAACACCCAGACCATTGGAACAAATTTCTGCAGATCGTACACAAATTTGTTCCACGGCGGGAATCGAACCCGCAACCTCATGCGTCACAGGCAGGCTCTCGCCCGCTGCGCCACAGAGGTCGTCATATACCTTTAAATCAAATTTTCTTATATACAGGGTGTCCCAGAACTCAACGCCAAGCCGAAACGGGGCGACAGGATTGATTGTAAACATCATGAGAAAATCAGAAAAAAAAATGAAATATAAAAACAATGCATTGTTATAGGTGATGGTTACCACTTAACGTCAGGTGGGCCATTTACTTGTTCAATCAGCTGGTCTCTCTCTCGTCTCTTCAAACTGAAACACAGCGTTGCTGCTTGGCGGCAGAAAAGACGTGGTAGTACTTCCCCGGACGAGCCACACACAAAGAGCTCTACTACTCTTAACTTGACTTCCTGTGATCCTCACGGTGATGTCGTAGGTCCAGCGGGGGATGTCTTAGGACATTCCACGCTTTTTTTTCCATTCCGCGGTCTCTATTCAAGAACTTTCATGATCAGGAGGATTAAAACGAGACCAAAAAAGATTGCAAAGCTTACGTAGGAGATTGCTCTCGTAATATCAAACTTTACCTTTCCTATAATTCCCTAATATATAGCTTATTATTACTTTCTTACTTTTGTTTTTTAACAAAACCAATATCGTTTACTTGATTCCACACGTTTTTTCTTAAATAACAAAGGCTAATGAAATTATCATCAGCCTGTAAAAGTCTAAAGCTAAATATCGGGAAAAACTATTTAAATGTAAGTATGTGCCAAATGTAATGTTTGGACGTACCTCTGACTACCCCCTTAGACATCCTCAAAGAATCTTGAATTAGTACCTACTTGGTACTGGGAGATCTGAAAGGATATCTACCGTGCCTGGGGATCAAAGTCGTGAAGCTGTTTCAGTTTCAGTTTTTACTATTTAAAGGATTCTACGTTTTTATCTAATGATTATCTTAAGTCCATCAGGTTCTAAGGAATTAAATAGAATGATCTCGCCACGGTAATGCTAGTGTGTAATAGCTCAACATCAGGTGCTTGATCCATCACTTAAAAAAGTCAAAATATATTTATTTAATAAAATCACAAGGATCACCTTGAAACGTCTTAAAACTAGGTGACTCCAGTGCCAGTTCCACGCGACCAAAGCCTGGAAGGACAGGAGCCTTATTTACTATGACCATTTGCAGCGCGAGCTCGGCTAAGACAAGGCAGGCGGTGTGATACGGTCAGGGCAAAGTATCTCCTATGTCATAGTGAATAAGGCTCCAGGCAACTACTCATGAAACGGGCATAGTTTTATATAAAACTAAGAAAAACCCACATGATCATCATTACCCCGAAGAAGTCCACTGCTGGGCTTAGGCCTTCCTTATTATTATAGCAAGAACGATTCTGCGCCATGCACCGGTGCATCGGGAAAATAGATCGATAAAAATCGACTATTCTAAATCAGATAGACTAGCGACCCGCCCACGCGCCCCTGCTTCGCACGGGTGCACATTGTTTTTCTACTATATCATGCATGTATTATACATATAAAACTTCCTCTTGAATCACTCTATCTATTAAAAAACCGCGTCAAAATCAGTAGCGTAGTTTTAAAGATTTAAGCATACATAGGGACAGAGAAAGCGACTTTGTTGTTGTGATAGTGATAAACATGATTTTTTTTATTGTATAAATGATATATACCTACTGTACAGTACATAGTCGAAGACAATTTTTATTCATAAAAGTGATCAAATAAAAATTTCACCATCAGAAGGATCACTTAATATCACTATAGATATTAGATACTTCATAACACCTTTGATAGTGTCCATTCGGCTAAATACTTTCGTATTTTCATGAAACTTACAGAGAAATTCTCTTGCGCTTTGAAATTGCTAATGAAATTCATGAGTTCTCTCGTTCATTATTCTTTTATTTTTTTACTAACTGGGATTTCACACCTGTCTATGACAAGCAGAGAGCAAAGAGCTCTTGGAGAATATATTATTCTCCCTCGCCTGCTTACATTCGTGTTTTTTGTTGCTTTTTAAAACTTTACACTATCACACGGATCCCCACCATAGGAAAAAAAAAACTGAAACAGCTTCACGACTTTGATCCCCAGTCACGGTAGATATCCCCTCAGATCTCTCAAGTACCAAGTACTAACCTCAAGATTCTTTGAGGGTGTCTAAGGGGGTAGTCAGAGGTACGTCCAAACATTACATTTGGCACATACCCACATACACACCGTAGGACTATTTCGAATTTTTACAATTTTGCAATTCGTATTTTCGAATCGAGAATTCGACCTTGCTAGATGACTTTTCGAATCGATCAGTATTGCAGAGGTCGTGTTTTGTACTTATGTAAACATTAGTTGCGCCCCGCGGTTTCACCCGCGCAGATTTCAATCCCGGTATTCCCGCGGTATAAAAAGTAGTCTATGTGTTATTTCAGACTATAATATATATCTCTACCAAGTTT
This sequence comes from Plemyria rubiginata, assembly GCA_963576535.1. NCBI lineage: Eukaryota > Metazoa > Arthropoda > Insecta > Lepidoptera > Geometridae > Plemyria > Plemyria rubiginata. The sequence goes on from OY754929.1 coordinate 253,887, forward strand.
CATCCAGATCCGTTCAGCCGACGTGAAAGAGTAACAAACATCCATCCATCCATCCACACAAAAAAACTTTCGCGTTTATAATAATTATTAGTATTAGGATTCGGAATAAACACGGTTATAAACTTTCGCTTTAATAAGGTAAGAGAAAAGAGGCTTAGTTATGTGCATTCTAATGAGTCTAGATTATTAATGCTGTCCCAGGCACGGATTGAATTCTGTACAACATTATGCTAATGTGCTCTCAGCTCAAAATGTAGGTACGCTAAGTACATACATTATTTAATTTTTCTCACCATACAACACTCATCCTACTAATATTATAAATGCGAAAGTTTGTCAGTATGGATGGATGGATGGATGTTTGTTACTCTATAACTCCAAAACAGCTGAACGGATCTTGGTGAAAATTGGCACAGAGATATAATATAGTCTGGAATAACACATAGGCTACTTTTTATCCCGTAGGAATACCGGGATTTCAATCTGCGCAGGTGAAACCGCGGGGCGCAACTAGTCTGTAATACAGATCAGTTGCTATACAGGGTGTCTCAGATGACGACGTCGACCCGGAAACGGACGATAGGCCAAGTCACAGTAGTTATATTAATAAAAATATAATAAAAACTAAATTAATTGAATTTTTAAAGATAATGCCGTCTCGCGTTGCTACAAATCTTTATTTTTTATCAATATGAATTTTATTAAGTAATCCGAAATAATGCTGTAAGTTGTTATCAAAAATTTTAAATCTTTTGAAGAAAATATTACTTTATATACCTACTGAAAAAATAATGCTAAGATAGTTTGGCAAGTAGTTTTAAAAGTTGGTGTATTTCATAAGGATTCCGAGATGTATCCGAAAAGAGCTTTTCTGTACACTATAATAGTATAGCGTAGTAACCGCAAAATTTAGGTAAATGGGAAAATGACTCATGCATACTGAGTTTAAGCCTTTATGAGCGCGTCTCGCTGACGCAGATAAATTTGCTTTTAATTATTTTCAGTATAAATACATAAAATAATTAAATATTGGTGGAATAAATGCATTATATAAGCAGTAAGATAAAAGTCAAAACGTATTTATTCAATGAAATCACAAGGAACTTTGAAAGAAGGTTGCCCAGCAGACGACCAGTCTCTACGGATTTCAGGCGGCTTGACTTTATTGACTTTATTTTACAGTCAATAAAGTCAAATAATTGAGTATATTTTACGAACCATACAAAGAAGGGGTGTGCGTTTGAAGCCTGACCTACCTGTGACCTTCATCAGCTAATCTTATTACGAACCTCGCAAAGTGCTTACATCCTACTAATATTATAAATGCGAAAGTTTGTATGTATGGATGGATGGATATTTGTTACTCTATAACTCAAGAACGGCTGAACGGATCTTGGTGAAAAAAGGCACAGAGATATATTATAGTCTACAATAACACATAGGCTACTTTTTATCCCGTGGAAATACCGGGATTTAAAACTACGCGGGTGAAATCGCAGGGAGCTACTAGTCAGCAAATTTGTGTACGATCTGCAGAAATTTGTTCTTTGGGTCTGGGTGTTTTCTATGTATAATAAAAAATATCTATCTATGTAACTATATAATGTATAATGTATCAAATATATCAGTTATCTAGTACCCATAACACAAGCATTGAGTAGCTTACTTTGGGGCTAGATGGTGCTGTGTAGATTGTCCAGCATTATTATTATTTTTTTATTATTATAGACCTATATGACGAGACTATTAGCCTTTACGGAATGCCCTTCTAAAGCTGTTACAGTACAGTTATAGTGGTATAGATACAGTTGTCTGCATGTCGTGCCATGGGCTCGTAAAACTTTAAACAACTGTAAAGTTTCTGAATTTTGATTTAAATTTCTGCTGAATTTGTAAATATATTTACACAGAATTTTCGAATAGAATTTCATTATTACATTATGCAATTTTATTTTATTTTTATGTTATTGATGATTTTATTTTGTTTAAAAAAATGCACAATGAAATTACGGTTTAGAAGCAAGATGCCTCTATAGAGCTGAGCCAACTTTTAAAAATTGCACACAATCGGTTGCATATCGCCAACATAAGAAAACTCTGGATACTTAGTCACACAACGCCATTTTTTTTTATTTTTTCACTGTTTTAAAGCAGCTTGCTATTTATTTTATTAAATCGTTTCGGAAATATCGTCATGCCTATTTTAGTACAGAACGGTTAAAAAGGTCCGAGAAATAAATAATAAATAAATAAATAATGCTGGACACACAGCACCATCTAGCCCCAAAGTAAGCTACTCAAAGCTTGTGTTATGGGTACTTGATGACTGATATATTTAATACATTATATACTTACATAGATAGATATTTTTTTATTATATACCTAGAAAACACCCAGACCAACGGAACAAATTTCTGCAGATCGTACACAAATTTGTTCCGAGGCGGGAATCGAACCCGCAACCTCTAGCGTCGCAGGTGGACTCTCGCCCGCTGCGCCACAGAGGTCATCGAATGAAAAAATAAATAAATAAAGCAAGCATGCATAGTTTATTTTACCGAATACTTGTTGATGCTAGACCGGTCCTCGTAAGCGTCATTTTCCTTTGGCTTATGTAAGGTTAGGCGAAAAACTAACACGTGTTCGAATTTCGAATTTTATTTATTAGTTTTTTGTAATCACCTTAGCTTTATTGCTGACATAACAGAATAGATTTAATTCGCTTCATCTCAGCTGAAATTTCCATTAATTTATATTTCATACACCAGCCTGTAACCGATCCTCCCCTCAAAAGGTGATTTAGCCATTTAAATTAAAATCGATTGGTTGTGTTTGTGTAGAAAGCAGGTTACCAGGGTAGGTACGTCCATAATTATGATAAACACACCTGGGCCATGTAGCTTCTAATAATAATGATGAAATGCTGGTTTTTTTGATAATAGATTATGATTATTATTAAAGAAAAATAAAACCTTCACAGCTTTGATCCGCAGGTACTATGTTGTTATTTCGAAAAGACTGACATGGAATATACTCGTATTTTTTCCAAAAATAATAATCCATTTCTGCACCACTTGTTTCGAACTGGTCCACTGGTCCGCTGCGGTCCGCTGCTCTCTATAAAATTATGCAAAATAATCGTTTCATGATGTTTACATTATCCGAACTATTAACACTTCTAACTTGTTGTCTTTGCCAGTCATATTTTCATCCTTTTGAGGACATACCTTGTATAAGCGGTTGCCAGCACTGGCAATAGCGTAAACAGTGAAACCTGCTTTCCGCGTAAATGCATCCATATCTTTACAAGAACAGCTTACAGGTAATTTTGATAAGGGTTACTTGGCAGAATGAACATAAGCTTTCCATTATGTTGTAACTTTGATCGGCCGTCGAACTTTGAAGGAACGCTTAAAGGTGGGCTTCAAAAATTTTCTATAATTGTTGATATTGTGTCTTGGGAAAGTAGAGCGTAATAAAAATTGGGATCTAAAAACGCTTTTTCACTCATATCCCACTTAGCATCACAGCGTCCATATCTTTGAGTGTGACGGAGCTGATTGGACAATTGAATTGTCTGACAGTCTCGCCTCGCTGCTAAGTGCACTCTTCGTGAAAGGGATTCATTTTATTGAGTTTATATGCGATGTTCGCCCAAAGCACAACTAGAAATTTCTCTGAAATCTGCCGTTCTATGAAAAACCCAAAGTAGTACGTAATGACCTACAAAAGGCGGGCTTATTATTTCTTAAGGCGAATACAACAAATGTACATCTCGCTCGCACTTTTTGAAATGTTGAGCTATCTACTTTATTGTGTAACTAGTTGCGCCCCGCGGTTTCACCCGCGCAGATTTATTTATTTATTTATTTAAACATTCAATAAAAACGGTTGTACACCAATTACATTAATTAAATCAAACACAGAAAATAACAAAATTAAATTAAAAATAATTCAATCAAAAACAATTATAGAAACTACAGATTATAGGTACATACTTAACATAATGATTATAAAATGTCAAAATACTAATGTCAATATAATTATAAACAGGAGAAAAAAATGACAAAATAGTTTCATAAAAACAATAGGCATAATATAATTATAAACTCAATGAGAAAAAAGGAAATGAAAATACAGATTTAAATCCCGGTATTCCCACGGGGTAAAAAGTAGCCTATGTGCTATTTCAGACTATAATCTATCTCTCTCCCAAGTTTCATCCGTTCCGACGTGAAGGAGTAACAAACATCCATCCATCCATCCATACTTACAAACTTTCGCGTTTATAATAGTAGTAGGATACTGTGCCGGTAACTTTTGTTTTGTAATAGTTTCATACAAAAGCTACCCGGACGTGGAAACTGACATTAAAAGGTATAGCGATCACTGAATAGCCCCGACACCCCATATCCACTTCCAAAGATCACAGCGAACGCCACCATTATCGGCCACCTTTTTACGCCTTTCACCCCTAATTCTATTTAGGTCAATCGCCCCACTGCGAGCCGAGTGCTGGGTTAGACCTGGGTAGTTCCGACCCATGCGGGGTCGTTCCAACCAAGAGGGCGATTCTGGCCGTAATCACGTTGTCTGCGTCCCTTTGAGGCAGGTTTATGGTTAACGATAACTAGATTTGGAAGATCGTTGAAGGTTAGTGAGGATTACAGCTATAGTGTTAACTAGCGACCCGCCCGCGCGCCCCTGCTTCGCACGGGTGTACATATCATGCATGTATTATACATATAAACCTTCCTCTTGAATCACTATACCTATTCAAAAAAACCGCATCAAAATCTAGCCCCAAAGTAAGCTAAAAGCTTTAAGGCGTTGACAACACCTAATATTTCTCTCGCTCGCACGATTCGACATTTTAAATGATATAAAACCACAAATTCCAATTTTGAAAAATCGCAAACAACCATTTTGTGCACAATCACATTGCGCATAGTTTGGTAAAAATTTCATTTCCATTGATGCAAGTTTTCCTACTCAAACGTTAGCTTTTTTCTAGTTTTCGTAAAACTAGAAAAGCAAACATTTAAGTAGGAAAACTAGTTTCGATCAAAATGAGTTTTTTACTAAACTGTGCGCAATGTGATTGCACACAAAATAGTTGTTTGCGATTTTTCGAAAATGGGTTTAGTGATTTTATATCTTTCAACAAGTCAAAACGTGCGAGCGAGAGTCACATTAGCTCTTGTCTTTGTCGTAAGTGTAGTTTATCGTTTGACTATTTTTTTGTAGTGAGACCGTAAATTTTTTTTTTATTGTATTGTAAGAACTTTGTACCTTATTTAATTAATGTTTTATTGTTTCAGGCGGATGGGCGTCACCAAACTCCCAAAATCCAGTCGTCTCGACCCCCTCCCGAATACGCCGCAGGTCGGTGCGTTTACTTCTTTTATAAATACACATCTTAATTATATAGAGTAGCTTGAGTACCGCTTAGCATCAGGTGGGTAATCTGCTTGTTCTATCAGCTAGTTGTATATAAAAAAAGTATAGCAAACGTTTGATTAGGAAACTTTGTGAAGTAACTTGGTTTGACTTGGTTGATTGCGATTAATAGTGATTTTATATCTTTCAAAATGTTTAAGTGAGAAGTTGCTTGACGGTTATCAGCTTATTAACTGCACTCTATCAAACCGCTAGATGAATTTTAGCGCGCTTTCCGCACGACACGGCTTTCCGCGCCACCACTGGCTATTTTATCTGAATGCATCCGGCTACCATCAAGCGGATACGGAAAAATATTGACAGTTTTTGAGCGTTTTGTCACACACGGATAATGCTTTCACTGCTCGCTTTTATGTCCAGTATTTAGTATATTTATTGCTTTATTATATGATACAATAATATCCAGTCTGTAAAAATACCCGACGATATTATTATACATTTCATTTCTCTTGTTTGAACCTAAAGTAAAATCATTTTCTATCCTGCACAATGGATCCGTTTTCAGTTCGTATTGTTACTTTCAAACTCCCGAAACTCAGAGCTGCTAATGATACAACATTTTAACTAGTTGCCAACTACGGGGGTGTGTGACTGTAGACTCCAATCCTCATCGCTTTGTTATTTATTTATTTAACGATAGTAATACCAACGCACGATGAAACAAATAATTGGGAGAAAAACAGAACAATAAAATATAAGGGTTATATTGAATCTATCATTAAACTCACAATATCTAATAGTTCTCAGTGGGAATCGAACCCACGACCTACGTCGCAGAAGGCAGAGCTTCTACCAACTGAGCTATGAAGGTTGTCAGTTTTAGTTCCGCTGTGTAGTCAGTTTAGCTGATGGAACAAGCAGATGCCCCACCTGATGCTATGTCATCATCATCATCTATAACAAAGCATTGCCTCGTAGGTCACGCAAGATAGGAACGTGCCCTACGTTGCACTGCCCTGCGTCCATCAACTTGAGGCATACCGATGTTAAGCTTCATGAGCCTGTAGTTACACCGGCGACCACACTCTTCAAACCGAAACACAGCGTTGCTGGGCAGCAGCAAAAGGCGTGGTGGTAGTACTTCCCCGGACGAGCCCTTCACAAAGAGCTCTACTACTTTTAAAGTTTTAGTTTATATGAATGTTAATGGTAACGGTTCTCATGCAGACGGCAGCATGACAGTGGCGCGAGGAGACGGCTCGCCGGAGCGGCTCGGAGGCGCGCTCCGCCGCTTGCACTACAAGGCGACGCGACGCGCGCACTCCGCCAGCGCGCGGCATGCCGCCAACACCACCACGCAGAAGGTAACGTTCTCATGGCGCAGACGGCGGCATGACAGTGGCGCGAGGAGATATGGATTTAGTAGACCGCGGCGGGCGATCCAGCTCGAACAGCCCGCGGCGGCGGATAGCCATGCTACGTATTTGCCGCGCGAGCCAGTTCAACGCCGTCCACACTGCGCGCGAGCTGACGACTGAAGCTCTTTGTTGCGCTCACAAAAACCGACACCGAGCGGATCGTCGCGCGGCACGTTCGAGCTGCCGCGCGGCGACACCGTCCACATAGGGCCGAAACACATAACCGCGTTGCGGCGCCGCGCCGCGAGAATCGGCGGTAGCGGCACCGCCGATTGTAGCGGCGCGGCACCGCAGCTTTCAGCGTTATGATGTCATACTTGTTGACCATGATTTAGTTTGTTTCTATCACTCTAGCAAATAACACATAAATGTGTCTCTGGTCAGCTAGAACGTAAACAGTATCTGTAGTTACTCTGCGCTTTAAAAATATAATTGAGAGATCCAGTGTTCTGATCGCCGTACCACCGGAACATAAAAAAATTGGAAAAAAAAAATATTTTCGTCTATCTTTAATGCTTTGTATTTTCGAGAAAAGTACTCGCCATCGGGATTCATAGCCTTATTAAATGGATGTATCCAGTATATTCTTCGTCGTTTATTTAAAACAGAGTAATGTCTTTTTAATAACAAATAAGCAATAAGTTTCTCACGATTGTCCATGGCAGAGACACGTCTATCCACAATAAAAAAATTATTTATTTATTTATTTAATACTTTATTGCACTAAAAACCGAGTACAAAAGGCGAGCTTAATGTTAGACAGCATTTTCTACCAGCCAACCTTAACAGGTAGAAGAACATAGGTTGGCGTGCTTAATTATGCTAACATTCACAATAATAATATGGTCGCATATTTCCTAAAACTATAAACTAAATATAATATCTAATAAATAAAAAACAAATATATATATCTATCTATAATATACTTACATATACACTTAGAAAAATATAATAAATAGTTTTCATGTGGTCGAAAAATAGAAGTCATGTACAAGGCGTTTGAAAACGGGTTTTGAGGACGCCATTTTTATACTTAGGGGAAGTGCATTCCACAAGCTTACAGCCACTACCTCAAACGAATTACCACGATAGCCGGAAGAGTGTTTGGGAGTAGCTAAGCAGAGAGTGTCTGAGGATCTCAAGTCACGCTCATGACCGTCAGAAAGGTAAGAAAACTTAGACTTCAGGTACTGAGGTGAGTTAGGGTCCTTCAGAATCGAGAAAAGGAGACATAAGATTCTCATATTTCTTCTCTGTCTGATTGGGAGCCACTTCAACTTTCTTCGATAACCGGACACGTGGTGATATTTACGAAGGCCGTAAACAAAACGGATACAACAGTTCAGCAGGCGATCCAACTTGTTAAGGTGCTCAGCCGTAAGATCGAGGTACGCTACATCTGCATAATCTATTATAGGGATTAAGAGGGAATTTACTAACGAAATTTTTGTTTTCTCAGGAAGAAAGTTTTTAAAACGAGAAAGAGTGTGAGAAAAATCACGAGGAACTGGTTACCCTACCGTACCGCTCTTTTTCGCGGCGCCGCAACGCCGCGACGCAAACCGCCGATTTTAGCGTCGCGGCGCCGCAACGCCGCGACGCAAACCGCCGATTTTAGCGTCGCGGCGCCGCAACGCCGCGACGCAAACCGCCGATTTTAGCGGCGCGGCGCCGCAACGCGTTTATGTGTTTTGGCTCATATCGTGCGGCCGCCGCGCGAGCCGATGTTCGATGGTTTGCCGCGCGTTATTTGTACGAACCTTAGTGCCATCCATAATAAAATGTTAGATATTCCATACCGCACGAAACGCTTTGCCTCCACTTTCCTGTACAAACTGCCAAGGAGTGGAACTCTTTACCGTCGTCGGTATTTCCGGAACGATATAACTAAATTTCATAGACATTTCATAGACATTTCATAGTTATTTATTGGTAACAGATTATTACTTGTCAGGGTAAGAATATTGAAGACAATAGTTACTTGTCGATTTTGTTATTGGATTATTTATTTTATTTTATTATTCTTAGGAAAACTTACAGCTATGCACATTGACAAGTATCTTAATTTGCCATATGTGCGAAGCAAATATTACATTGAAGGCCAATTAAAAGTTTCCACATATAAGTAAACTTATGAAACAATCGTAAACTAACCTAATCCGAGCTCAAAAATTATAGCCGTCCTTGTTGTTTCGGTCTTTTAGAAAGGGATAGCTATATTTTTAGTGCTGTCAAAGTAGGCTATGTTAGGAAAATTCAACAACAGGATTGTCTCCAAAAAGTGGATCATAGCTAAGTGCTCCACCTTAAACTGCATCTTCGCTTTACCAGGTGAGTGGGCAGTCAAACGTCTAACTATAAAAAAGTGATCAGGAACTTCATGGTATTGTACCGCCGTCACCATAATTATCTGTTAGATCCGGTAGTATCTGGTAGTCCGAAGCTATATAGACGAGAAGTCGGTTATGTCAGAGGGCCGATATAAGCCCCTGGGCAATTCCCTTCCTTGGCAATAAAACATTTAGGACTTTACTTGAAACTGTTAAGAAATCAGAAATATGAGAGATAAGCGACCTTTTTCAAATCTTCTTACTTTTACAAACAGTATTATTTGTTTATGACCGCCACATGACGTCCGTTTTGCAGGAGACCGTAGCTTAACCTCTTCCGGAGGTAGGTTACAAGTGCCGTGTATAACTACCGTGAACAACAGTAAGTAGAATTAATACCACGGATTATTGGATTCTGAAGTGATGGATGTGTCCCCTACCATTCTCCATCCTTTTTCGAACTCATTATAACATCCAACAAATTTCAATAAACTAGAAATCAGTACGTAATTATCAAATTTAGTTTAATATAAATAAATAAATATTAATAAATAAATAAATAAACATCAATCTCAAATTAATGGACGCAGTGCGTGTCAGGCAATGCTTTGTTATAGGTGATGGTTACCACTTAGCATCAGGTGGGCCATCTGCTTTTTTTTATCTGCTAGTTGTATATAAAAAAGACATAATGGCTTAAAACTCTTGTGGTAGCAACGTGGAACTCGAACCCAGATTCATTTAGCTTTAAGGCTCCGGTGACAGCGGCTCGCAATTTCGAGGTGCTAGTAGTAGATGGTTAGTATGTTTGGTCTTACGTTTACCTAATACCAAAATGATTTCTGACTCAAGCACATTTCCCTTATATTATTGTATTATTTGTGTTCGAACAGTATTTATGCGTATTTCTTTAGAGTTATTCTTTCAAACAACCTCCCCGAAATGAAATAAAATGAAATAATAGCCAATCGCACCTCGAAATTGCGAGCCGCTGTCACCGGACCCTTAAGACGTTTCAATTCAATTCAAAAAACTTGAACGCTGATTAGTACCCAAAGTTAGTTTTTTTTGTGGATACACACGACGATATTGATGATACGATTGTCAATCTCCATACAAATAAACAGCCTGAATACAGAAAAAAAACCCATTAACTAAAAAACTCTGACGTCAAGTACGACATGACAAAACATAATTTACCCATGAAAATGAATATACACCAATTTAATACTCGGAATAAAAAACAATTGCATGTCCCAAGAACCAGACTTGTCAAAACATACAAACAAGGTTTCTGTGAAAAACTTGATATGTACAATAAATTACCTTTAGAAATGACAAAACTTTCAATAATTGGATTTAAAAACAAACTCAGAACCTTTTTAGAAGGCCACCCATTTTACCATTTAAATGAATACCTGAGCTGTTCAATCTCTGATTTGCAAACGTAGTATGTGTAAGTGTATTAGAATAAGACATTGTAAAAATTGACATGCCAATGTTATAGCACTGTAACGCAATGGTTAAATAAATAAATATCTAAATATCTAAACGACTCTGAATTTTGAATCGAGAACTCGTAGTACCTGTCAATTAGTAACGCTTGACAAATGAGTAATCATGATAGATGCCGCAAATGTAGCGATCTACGCATTCTTCAAGTAATTACATTCCGACACTCCATGATAAGTAGGAAGGAGAAATTAATTATTTAGGAACTTTCTGCCGATTTTATGAAGAAGCTTTAACACGATCGAGTTCAATGCAGTTACAATTACTTATTCAGTCACTAAATTCCTCGTCATGTTTATAGTAGGTTTATAATAATGCCACTATAGAAAGAAGAAAGAAAGAAAGAAAGCTCATAAAAACAAAAACCATATTAACCCAAACAAACGTATGATCAATGAATGAATCATCAAAAACAATGTATAATCCTTGTTACAATGTTATAATATAATTATCATTAAAATATTGAAGATAATATTTTTTATTGAAAATCTGAGTTATTTTGTTTTGGTTTCTCACCCGTCATGGCTTAACTACAGAAGCGTTCAGAAGAGTAATTTAGTTAATGTCGACCTCTGTGGCGCAGCGGGCGAGAGTCCGCCTGCGACGCAAGAGGTTGCGGGTTCGATTCCCGCCTCGGAACAAATTTGTGTACGATTTGCAGAAATTTGTTCCGTTGGTCTGGGTGTTTATGCATAATAAAAAATATCTATCTATGTAAGTATATAATGTATTAAATATATCAGTCATCTAGTACTCATAACATAAGCTTTGAGTAGCTTACTTTGGGGCTAGATGGTGCTGTGTGGATTGTCCAGCATTATTTATTTATTTATTTAATACTTTAGGGTTAGATGGTGCTGTATGGATTGTCTAGCATTATTTATTTATTATTCATTTATTTTTAATAAACTTTCCGTTCCTAAACTAACTAAAAGCAAACACAGGCTCCCGTCGTGTAAGACACCTAGTCTGTTTGTACAATGCCAGTACTCTCAAACGGTGAAGGAAAACATCATGAGGAAACCTAATATGTTCTATAACATGTCAAGTGCTCGAAAGGAGCCTTGAGGCGCACTTAAAATCCTTTCACCACACTTTTCGAAAGAAACTAGTGACACGAAAAGAGGAGGTGTCTGTTTGTCTGATTAGACAACGTTTGATCCTCAATACCTACCAGGTTCAGAGCCCATTTCCTGTAGATGACGTCATCTAATGAGATGACGCAGCTTCCGGGAGCCAGCGGACGCACACTTCCGGTATCCGACCGAGCTTGCATTGTTATTTATGCGATTCCGATTATTCTGAGGTATCTAGGCGCCTAGTTTCTATAAATTCTGGTTCCTTCCGTTTACGGCACCAGAAGGGCCTTTTTTTATTGCTGGGAATCCTCAGTTTGTGTGTTTTTGCTTCTAAACAAACAAAACCAGAGGAAGAACAGAGTTCCCTCTCTGTCATGATAATGCCACAAATAGTTTACATTTATGTAGTTTTTCATGCTCTTTATTTTGTCAATGCTGTACAGGACTGCGAAAAAAGATTTTTTTATATTACTGCTTAATGTTAAGCGGTAACCATCCAATACCAAAGCATGGGTGTTGGTGTTTTCTATGTATAATAAAAAATATCTATCTATGTAAGTGTATAATGTATTAAATATATCAGTCTTCTAGTATCCATAACACAAGCATTGAGTAGCTTACTTTGGGGCTAGATAGTGCTGTGTGGATTGTCCAGCATTATTATTTATTTATTTATTTATTGCCTAGCAAGCCACGCATGATAGGAGCGTGCTCTAAGCTACGATACCATTCAAGCCGAGTCTTGCTGATGTCTTAACATCTGCAAGACTCGGGTTACCTCCTGTGTCTGGGATTTCACCGCCAATCCACCCCTAAAAACAAAACACAGCAAGCCGCACTGCTTGGCGGCAGGAATCGGCATGGTCAAACTTCCCTGGACGAGCCACACACAAAGAGCTTTGAAACTTGGAAAATTAATGAATAAATGAAAAATTCTTTATTGTACACCAAAATTTACAGAAAAAACAGAACACTTAGTAATATAAAAATAAAGTATTAGGTACAAGGGCGGTCTTATTGCTAAAAGCGAAAACATAGACCGATAATTATGGTGGCTATTAAATAACTATGGATGTAAATTTTACTAACGAAATAATCCATTGTTAGTCATTTAATATCCTACTATGTTATAAACGTGATGTTTGGATGGATGGATGGCTGTTTGTTACTCTTTCACGCCGTAACGTCTGAACGGATCTGGATGAAACTAGACAGAGAAATAGATTATAGTCTGGAATAGCACATAAGCTACCTTTTATACCGTGGGAATACCGGGATTTAAATCTGCGCGGGTAAAACTGCGGGGCGCTACTAGTAGTATAATAACTACATAGTATAAAACAAAGTCGCTTTCTCTGTCCTTATATCCCTATGTAAACTTAAATCTTTAAAACTACCCAACGGATATTGATGCGGTTTTTTCAGTAGATAGAGTGATTCAAGAAGAAGGTTTATAATGTATAATACATGCATGATATGTGCACGTGCGAAGCAGGGGCGCGCGGGCGGGTCGCTAGTAACTATAAAAGAATTATCGGAAATTCGCGTCCCAGCTCTCGCGTAGTTGTGACGCGAATTTCCGATGTCACTACAACCCGCCACTAATTCGTCGTGTGTCAGCTAGCGGGGGCTGTTTATCCGACATTCATTTACAGCCATCCGACTGTGGGGTTTAATCAATGCAGCCCGTTCCGATTGCGTAATCAAAGTGTAAACGAGACTGTTCACACGATATTATATTACGTGTTGCATTCCCTAATGGATAGAGAGATGAGAACAATTTCGCCTCTTAATAGCACCCACACTTATTTCTGACGCCAAGCAGCGTTGGTGTTTCGGTTCGAAGAGTGTGGTCGCCGGTGTAACTACAGGCACATGAGGCTTAACATCTGTATGCCTCAAGTTGATGGACGCAGGGTAGTGCATCGTAGGGCACGTTCCTATCGTGCGTGACTTACAAGGCAATGATTTGTTATAGGTGATGGTTACCACTTAACGTCAGGTGCGCCATCTGCTTGTTCCATCAGCTAGTTGTATTAAGAATCTGCTTGATGGTAGAAATAGGCATGGTAATGTACTTTACACTGATTATAAAATGTCCCAAAAGTAGTTAACACCCGGTTTCTGAAAGGCCGATCAACACTAATCGGCTGTCAAGTCACTTGCTATCTCTATCTAACTTCAAGTAAAAGCTGAAATAGCAAGTGACTTTACGGGTGACAAATCAACATCATGCTGTGCTGCGCTGTGCTGTGCTGTGTTTCTTCCATCAAACTGTACTGCGCTTTGCTTATCGCAGTGTCGCGCATACACTAGTGCGAGCGAGATGGAAGTACGAGAATGAAAGAGACGTCTGAGGGCGATGGAGGGGCATGCAGCGTGTTCCATGTTTGAAAAACCTAGCATAGCACGACACAGCGCGGCTCAGCACGGCGGGTAGCGCGCCTCGCTCGAGACTGCTGCGTTTTTAAACAGAGCGTAGCCTGGCACAGCGCAGCACAGCATGGTTTGTTTGTATCCTCATTAAAATATTAGACTAGCGAGTTGACCAAACATAGCACAGCGCAGTACAGCACAGCACAGCTCGATGTTGATTTGTCACCGTACAGCCGATTAGCGTTGGTCGGCCTTTCAAAAACCGGACGTCAGTGTAGTAAACACTGTAAAACTAATAAAAATTTGTAGTAGTATGTCTCAAGACGCGCCACTCAAATAGCTCTCTGAAACAATAATTTATTTATTTATATATTTATTGGAAAACCAACAGCTTAATATAACTAAAATAACATAGGAGATATAAAAACGCCAAAGCCAATAAAAGGTTTTCACGGTTAAACAACATTATAAAAGCATAAACATTAATGTGAGCACCGCAGTCAACACAGTATGTACCTGAAAAAACAATAAAAGAAAGATAAAGCAGTGAACATAATGATAATTATACCTAGGTATGTACGTTTTATTCACTATTGAAGAACTCCCTGTTCATTCGCAGCCTGGCTGAATTAACACTCGTGCAGAAGAGGTCTAAATCGACATCTTTACTTAGTTTGTTAAAGTTCGCGCTGGCTCGCCACAGAAATGAGTTTTGCCGGTAGTTACTGCCAACTACAGGGATATGAATAAAGGGATTGAATCTTTTGCATTTACTAGGGACATTAAATTTAATTTTATTCAGTAAATCGGGACAATTGATATCGTTAGATGTAATTTTTAATAAGAAGCATATATCAGCAATTTCACGTCGCTTAACTAAGGGGAGAAAATGAAATTTCTTACACAAACTAAGGTAGGCAGAAGAGTCGTATGGAATTCTTAATTCTTAATGATGATAAGACATTTAAATAATTCGTCACGTGGGGATGAGTATCTCCCCGAGGGAAATAATCAAATCAAATATTTTATTTTGTAAGAATTTTAGGTACATGGTAAATAAAGGTCTTCATAAAATTCTAAGTATCACTAAAATCCTACCATTACAGGCGTACAAAATCATTTAGATACCTACCTACCTGCTTGTTCTTGTGTGTGTGTAATTTCCCTCGCAATACTCGCTGTGTGGACACGTCGCTCTGAATATCAAAGGGATGAAACAATAAATACAGCGGATGTGCGAGGCTGAAGGATTTTCCGATTTCACGGATATATTCTATAGAGTTGATACAACAATATTACATTATTGTTGAGCATTTTAAATAAATTTTGACAATAAATCCATGGTTTAGTGGTATTTTGTCAACAACAGTCACCCAATTGACCGAGCCTGAAATAAATTTTGTCAATAAAACTAAAAGCATGGTTTAGTGGTATTTCGTCAATCCCAAATTCACCGAGCCTGAATGGAACCTTGTTGAGACGCACTTGAAATCCTTTCACTACACAGTTTCAAAAGATACCAGCTTGAATAATATATATGGGCCTGGTGACCCGCTGTATACATCATAAAACTTTTAAATCATAAACCTTCTGCAAAAATTTAAATATTTTATTGAGTTGATTATGAAAACAAATAATTTTCTGTAGTTTTGTTTTTTTTGTTTTTTATTTTGTCACTGCATCTGAGAGAAAAAATAATTAGGTTAAAAGTGTGTTTTCTAGAACTCAAAATAAAAACGATCTTTATCAGTACAATCACAGAGATCACATTGAAACGTCTTAAATACTACGTGCATCTACCGCCAGTTCGCCGCGACCAAAGCCTAGAAGGCAAGAAACTATGTTTGATTCTTAGCGTTTTTTTATAAGACGCTTTTTACAAAATATCTATTTTAACAACTCTACAGAGATCTTGAATGTTAGGTACCAAAAGTCCTAGACAAGGTTGAGAGTTGCTTGTTTCCTTCATTCTTTGATATTGAAGTCAAATACTCCTGAAATTCATTTTTTTACTATCTACTGACGGAACAAACAGATGGCCCACAGGTGATAACTATCACCTACAACAACGCAGTGCTTTGTAAGTCACGCTCGTTATTACCGTGCCCTATCATGCACTACCCCGCGTCCATCAAGTTGAGATATATTATTAAGCCTCGTGCCTTTGAATTCACCAGTACCCATATCACAAGCTATGCCTTAGTTTGGGCCGAGATAGGGCTGTGTGAAATGTCCACCAATATTTATCTATTTCAATTTTTATTAGATTTATAGTGTTTACTACACTTAAGAAAACCACACACACACAGGTGGTAGCGCAGCCACGTATCAAGGGGAGGGTCGCGGGTTCTATTCCCGCTCGGAGAATAAAATCTTTGTGATTTATTTATTACTTAAATAATACTGCAAGCAACGACACGCGCTTTATATTTTTCCATGAGCACTTCCTGAATAACCAAGAGGTCTCGCGGTCCCCCGGCTGTTCCATGCTCGTCCGAGCCGCACCTCGAGAGCCTCCGAGGACCCTCGGCGGTCTCGCAGACTCTGAGACCTTCGTAATTGGATCCCTGCTTTATCTTGCGATGGTATTGATAAAAAGGGTAGGACGTTAAGTACATGGCTCAGTGGTCGTTGAAGTGAAGCTTGGAACTCTAGGAGAGAGTTATTCAATCATTAATGCAATCTAACTAATATTCTCTCCTCTGACGACCTCTGTGGCGCAGCGGGCGAGAGCCTGCCTGCGACGCAAGAGGTTGCGGGTTCGATTCCCGCCTTGGAACAAATTTGTGTACGATCTGCAGAAATGTGTTCCTTGTATCCTTAGTAAAACTCCAAAAATGTAAACCAAGGTGTAAAAAAATTACCTAAAAATTCCTTACGGCGTCTACGGCGTAGCACCGTAGCTGCGTAGCACTCGGAAGCACTTCGATAAAAAGGCATGAGTGATTGACTGATGACAACGCACAAGCCAAACCCTTAGAGCTAGAAACTTGAAATTTAGCACACGTCTCCCTCATATGACGTAGGCACCCACTAAGGAAAAGTTTCAGTATTCAGTATATTTATTGCATTATTATGTATGTATATGGGCAGGACACTTGGCAAGAAGGGACGACGGGAGATGGACGAAGGCGACAACAGAATGGTGGTCAAGGGATGCTCAAACACCTAGAGGCAGACCACCCGCCCGTTGGTCAAATGACATTGTAGCAAGTGCTGGAAATGGATGGATGATACTCGCAAGGGACCGGAAAGAGTGGCGTATTAAAGAGGAGGCCTATACTCAGCAGTGGGTGCAAACGGGCTGGAATGATGATGATGATGATTATGTATGTAGATTTCACATTGTCAGGACTGATAATAATGACTAAATAACATTAATTCAATACATAATGTACCCCGTTAGGGTGATGCAATAGAGAGAAGCGGACCATTATGAATAATTATCCAAATTGGAACTGGCACTAGAGTCACCTAGTTTTAAGACGGTTCAAGATGGTCCTTGTGATTTTATTGAATAAACATATTTTGACTTTGACTTTGACTTTGAATTTATTTAACGCTAAAGACATGCATCATAGTCAGTTTTTCATAATTCAGACCCCAAAGGGGTGAAATAGGGGATAAAAGTTTGTATAAAAGTTTCAAAGTAAACGAGCGCGAGCGAAACCGCGGGATCAGCTAGTGTTTTTATAGAATTGAACTGTAATGTAATTTCAGCGTACGATCCTCAGCCTCACCTTTGAAAATGCGAAGTTAATCAAATCGTTTCCGATTTCTCTCTGATTGAAAAAGGAAGGCTCTCTGGAATTTCGATTAAAAATAATGCTTTGTACGCGAGTGCGTATTGGATAAGTTGAAACCTTACTGAAATTAAACGTGAAATTGCCATTTGTCCAATCATCAGTATCATCCGGAAGATGTCCACCGCTGGGAAGCTATCTAGTTTAACGAAAGAGTAAAATATTAGCGAAAACCACTTTCTTCTTTCTTTCTTCCTTCTTTTTATGGCTCCTGTCATAGACAATCTTGCCAATGTCAAGTGATTCACAGATTATACTCTTTGTAAATAAGTTTCTAGTCAAGTCAGTCCAAAGTCGAGTCAGTCAATTGTTTTGAAGAAAATGGTGGCGGTTTCTTCAAAACATTTGAAACATTTTCGGTCACATCACGATATCACATAATACACTTTCATTTCAAATGCTTACACTTTGTGCTAAGACCACAAGTAATGTTGGTTAAAATACCACCAAAATTACACAACACAACTCAAAATAACACTAGAAAAACAATTAAAATGAAAATGCTATGTAGCTTTGTTAGATGACAGAAAACGAATCCGAAAACCACTTTCTTCTTTCTTTCTTCTTTTTATGGCTCCTGTCATAGACAATCTTGTCAATGTCAAGTACACTAGTTGCTACCAAATGACGTGACTTGACTATGGACTGACTTGACTGTCTATATACCTGGACAGGAGCCATAAATTTTAGCGTAGCGTTATTATTCAGGAATTTGAATAGTACCGTTATAATATACTCTTGGGCCATAAACAAAAAAGAAGAAGAAGATTCCTTCGTATCTTTTTTTTTTTTTTTAATCTGAATAGTCCGTCCTTTGACTACAATCTCACCTGATGGTAAGTGACGATGTAGCCTACGGTGGAGCAGAACGGTCTAGAAGACACCTATTCACTCTTGCCTTGAAGATACTATATATCTATCAAGGAATTTGATTCCTTGGTATCTATCAAGGAATTAGAAGTATCTATACTTAGTTTATCAATAGAAACGGTCAAAGAATCCCAACTAATATTATAAATGCGAAAGTAACTCTGTCTGTCTGTCTGTCTGTTACGCTTTCCCGCTTAAACCTCTCAACCGATTTTGATGAAATTTGGCACAGACAATCTTTAGACCCTGAGAAAGAACATAGGCTACCTTTTATTGCGAAAAAAAGAGATGAAGAGATTAAAAGTACGCAGACGAAGTCGCGGGTACCAGCTAGTATACAATAACTACGTACCTACTACTACGTACTGGTACCTACTACACTGTAGTTAGTACTGCAGTTGTTAAAGTTCAGAAAGCGGGTCGTGAGCGGCCAGCGAACCGCCAGGGAACCCCTTCAGACATACTTTCACCAGTCAGTATTCTAAGCCTAGACTCTAGACCACTCATAGTCTAGATTTTGGCGATGCAATTTTTCAAATCACTACATAGTATAAAACAAAGTCGCTTTCTCTGTCCCTATGTCTTTATGTATGCTTAAATCTTTAAAACTACGCAACGGATTTTGATGCAATTTTTTTTAATAGATAGAGTAATTCAAGAGGAATGTTTATATGCATAATACATGCATGATATAGTAGAAAAACAATGTGCACCCGTGCGAGGGATTTTTCAAAATTCAACCCCTAAGGGTTACCCTTAGGGGTTGAATTTTGAAAAATCCCTTCTTAGTACACGTCTACGCTGTAAGAACTATGTACTCCTCAAATTTCAAGTCTCTACGACCAGCGGTTTAGGCTGTGCGTTGTCTATTATGTCAGTCAGTCAATCAGTCAATCAGGACTTTGATTCTTATAGTTATAGATAGTGAAGTGATGTGGTGATAGTGACAAGGTAAAGAAAGATAATCAAATATCAAGAATGAAATGAAAAAACGTGTTTATTTACCTGAAGAATGGTAAAATAAGGTACCTATTTCTAACTGGTATAAAACACTTCGCCAACTACCAACAATAAAAATATTCTTATAAGGAAGCAGACTCAGTTAGAGTCTAGCTGAAGGAAACGAGAGATGACTTAAGATACCGGTGGAAACAGCTTGAGAATTAATTATGTAAGCTTCGCTGCGGAACTTTGATCGGAAAACGGTACAGCTAAGGTTTTCTTACCTAACGTTTCGAACTCCATCATGAACACGTCAGTGTATGTGGATGGAGGTGCCCCGTTCTATAGCGTCTCGCGTGAATGAGCTTGAAATGGGAGACATACTAACTAATCCTATTGACATTATAAACGCGAAAGTTTGTAAGTGTGGATGGATGGATGTTTGTTACTCTTTCACGCCGGAACGGCTGAACTGATCTGGATGAAACTTGGCAGAGAGATATATTATAGTCTGGAATAACACATAGGCTACATTTTATCCCGTGAGAATACCGGGATTTAAATCTGTGCGGGTGAAACCGCGGGGCACAATTAGTATATATATATTTTCCATATTTGAGGGGTTTGGACCTATACCCATTGCACCATGCTGGTCCAGTGCGGGTTGGTGGGTGGTTTTGCCAGAGTTTTATAAACGCAAAAAGCCCAGACGTCTCGGCAGACCAAGAGCTAGATGGCGGGATGAGCTCGATAGATGTCAGTCGGAATGGAAGACCACAGGGATCGCACAGAGTGAAGGGAAGGGAATAGGGGAAGGCCTTTGCCCAGCAGTGGGCATAGAAGGCTCATAATAATGGTAAACAATAAATAAATAAAATAAATAATGCTGGACAATCCACACAGCACTATTTAGCCATAAAGTAAGCTACTCAAAGCTTGTTTTGGGTACTAGATAACTGATATATTTAATACATTATAGATAGATAGATAGATAACTCTTTATTGATTTCCACAACATAATTAGTTAAACACATTTTACTTAAAAACTAACACTTTGTAGCAATACAATGGGCGGCCTTATCGCTAACAGCGATCTCTTCCAGGCAACCTTGGGATGGACAGGAATGAACATACAAGAGAGGGGGGAAGGAGTCTAATGTGATTTAAATACATACTTTATATACATTATATACTTACATAGATATATATTTTTTATTATGCATAAAAAACAATATAAATAAATGAAAACAACGTTGTTCCTACTACATCGATCGTGTGGCTTTAAGTATTGTTTTATTTAAATTTGACGATAAGCACCGGTGGTCTAGTGGGATTGACCCCGCCTTCCGATCGTAAGGTCGCAGGTTCGAATCCGGTCGTGCACCAATGGATTTTTCTATCGAAAAATTTATGTGCGCAATGCCAGTGCTCTTAAACGGTGAAGGAAAACATCGTGAGGAAACCTGTTAGTATTCTAACAGCGGCGATGGGCTTGCAACCTGTCACGTATGGAATACTAACTACTGCAAAATGTGGGTATGTGCCAAATGTAATGTTTGGACGTACCTCTGACTACCCCCCTTAGACATCCTCAAAGAATCTTGAATTAGTACCTACTTGGTACTGGGAGATCTGAAGGGATATCTACCGTGCCTGGGGATCAAAGTCGTGAAGCTGTCTCAGTTTGATTCAGTAATTTAAATTTGACAACCGCCTGTTTGTATTACAAAAGCAACTTCTGCTGCGCCTGTTAAAAAGTTTTGCAAGCGAAATCATAATTAAACTTACACCGTCTTATTATAAAAATGTGAGTTAGACTAGGCTTAAGCCAGGACTAACTGGTCCGTGGTCTAACTTTGATACCGAAGTTGGTCCCTGCTCCATAGAAAAATCAAAGACTTAGACCAGACGTTATTATAAAACGGAGTTTATCCCCTAAACCACGGTTTAAAGATAAACCCGAACGACCCCTAGTTTAAGTATGGTCTAACTAATAAAAATCTCATTTTGCCAAATTTTATTTGGTCTCCCACATAAGTTTATTCAATAAAACAACTTGTAGCACTGCATTATCCAACATACATTTCAAACTCTAGACTCCGATCTAAATTTGAAATGTCAAAACGCATGGGTTGCCACGAATTTGTCAATATCAAGTTGATAACGAGATTTAAAACAAAAAGGCGGAGATCTGAGTCAAGAAGAGAAACTAAAAATTGATTCGTTAAAACGAAAGACGAGGTAGTATGCGCATATGACTTTAGCCTGCGGCAAGAGAGTACAGTTATACCAACTTATCTAAGCCGGTCTGAAGCTAGCTGTTTAGAGAATTCTCGATTCACTATTGGCCATTTATGCACAAGCGGCTAACTTCAGACCGGCTCAGATAAGTTGGTGATTCCAAAATGAATGAACGATTGATTGCCATAATTTGTTATAGTCTGTGGATATTTGTTGAATGATTATGTTCTGTGATGATGAATCATGGACTATCTTAGGTACTATATAGTCTTCGACTAAAGTATCTTTTGTAATACGAAAATGATAAACCTGAGATGATCCTAAATTTATGAGATAAACCAGGTTTAAGTTGTTTATAATAAGAAAACGTGACTTGAGCTAGGTTTAAACCCAGGTTTGATTTGTTTATAATAAGGCTGACAAGGTTTTAGATCACATTGTACTTATCTGAATAAGCTTTTATTAGAATGTGTTAAAAGTTATATTGCAATGTCGCAACGCTCTTGTTTCTGTTAACACAACTTCTATGGATGCTTATTCTATCCACAGTCAAGGGAGTCACGGCAAAAATAATGCTGGACAATCAAATCAAATCAAAAAATGTTTATTTGCAACTATTAACAGAACAAACTATTAACAAGAGTAGTAAAACAAAGGCAGTTGCAAAATGGTCCCAACTCAGCATACCTATGTAAGCTATAGAAACTTACGCTGGTCTTCCGTCGGGGCCATTGAGGATCGAGTAAGTAAGAAAATGAGATACCCAAGTGGACGTGATTACTGAACAATTAGATTAGATTACACACAGCACCATCTAGCCCCAAAGTAAGCTACTCAAAGCTCGTGTTATGGGTACTAGATAACTGAGATAATTAATAGTACATAGATATTTTTTTTTATATTGTACATAGAAAACACTCAAACCAACGGAATATATCTCGGTAGATCGTACACAAATTAGTTTCGAGGCGGAAATCGAACCCGCAACTTCTTGCGTCGCAGGCGCACTCTCGCCCGCTGCGCCACAGAGGTCGTCAATGTCATTGTGGCATCATGCTTATCATCGGATGAATAGGCCATGGTTAGGTTTGTACCTACTTCCGGTAGGTCTAGTAGTTTTGTTCGTAGAAATAAAATAAATTAATGTTTGAACGATCTCATGATAAATTATCCAAGAAATTATAGTTGGTACCAAAAAAAGTTTGTCAACAAAAGATATCACATTTGTCTGTACAGGCCGGCGCGAGGTCATTGACCCCGCATCGATCGCCGCAAGTAGGTCACGCGGCCGACAATGCAGCGCCTACTAAATAAAGATGAGCAAGGCTGAAAGCGTATTGCATTTCTGGTTTTAAATACTATTCCTACTTATATGCGAAATTATTATTCTAAGATTTCAGTAGTTAGGATATTTATTGTATGTATGTAGATTTTACATTGTCAGGACTTATAATATAATATGACTAAGTGTTTTATGATTAAATACACACTACACAGTTAGGGTGTTGCATGTTGCATTCAGTTCAGCTATCGCCATGATTGTCTGTTCCAAACAAGTCATCAGTCTTTTCAATCAGTCATCTTTAGCAACAGTAACTGTTTAAGGTTTATTTTGTTCAATCTTTTTTTTATACATCTAGCTGATGGAACAAGCAGATGTCCCACTGATGTTAAGTGGTAACCATCACCTATAACAAAGCACTGCCTCGTAAGTCACACACGATAGAAACGTGCCCTACGATGCACTGCCCTGCGTCCATCAACTTGAATGTGCTTGTAATTACACCGGCAACTGCACTCTTCAAACCGAAACACAGCAACGCTGCTTGGCGGCAGAAAAATGCGTGTCAAAATCTCTTGTCTTTTATCTCTAAGACTTTTTAGAAATGGAACATTTGTATTAAATACAAATATTTAATAATATTAATTAAATATTTGTATTTAATACAAATATTCCATTTCTTTCTTGTTTATTGTTACCTGTATTAAAGAATATTAAATGTGCGAGTGAGAAGTGGTTTGACAAGAACAAAAAGAAGAAACAAGCAAACTAGTTTAAATGAACATGCAGTACCTACCTACCTACCGGTTCCTCGAGGGCGCAGCGGGTTATTGACCGATTGAGACCTAGACGGGCAGGTTTGATTCCCGCATACATTCTATCCCTGGTTATTCATTCCATGGTATCTATATTTTTATCCCATGATACATATTTACATGGTACACAAATTAGCCTATTTCTGCCGCCAACCGGCGTTACTGTGTTTCTGTTTGTAGCGTGTGTGCTAGTGAAATAGTATAAACACTGAAAAACATGAAACAAAAATTAGTAAAAACATGTTTTGTTTATATTTTTCAAAAACACTAAATTAAATTCGATAAAATTTATATGGAATTCATCAAATCAATCATATTTATTTTTAAATTTATTTATTCGATTATAAGGTTAGTTTATGCCGCAATTATATTTTTCTTATAAACGTCAAAGTGTAATTAAATAGTAATCCATTTCCTCAATAAGTACCTATTATCATTCCAATTATCGCCAACTTCTATCCTTGAGGAAAAAGGAAAGACAAGTGGGAGTCGCGACTAGATGAAGTACATACCTAATCCAAGTGTTTCTCTATTCTGTTTGACACCAACTGTGACCATGAATTAGTAGGTTCAAAATTAACTCATGATTATTTTGAGTTTGTTTAAATAGAGGTACTGAGAAAGCACATGCCCACATTTTGCATAGCCGTATACCCACGTAACTTACACAATCTCTATTATTAATAAGAACTGAGAAGTTGCAAGAGACAGAGTGATCAAAAAGTGACCGTTTTTCAAATTAATACGGAAGACTAAAACCCTTCCGAGGTAGCATAAAACCAACATCAACAGTCAGCCAACAACAGTCAGAATGATAAACCCAACTGTGCTTTACATATTGTTGACCGGTATGAGTGCTCAAGTGATATTACAGAAGCAATATCTTCGAAAGAAGGACAATGACCCTACAAAGCTACAATATAGCGCTGAGTTTAATCAAGAACTGCAAAGATTTCAAGATCAAGTAACGAACACGTACACAGGAGAGGTACAGCTGATGAAGACACCGAGTTCAGACGATTTTTTGAAGCTATTACACGAACTATTAGTGCGGGAGTACAACGGAAAATTAAAGCCATTTAACAATAATTTGATCAATGATACGGTGTCCAAACACCTGCAAGACTTCTTAGTATCAGATAAAAACCAAGCAGAAATTAAAAACAAAGTACCGGAAGAAATACTAGTAGCAGGCCAGAGAATTGCTCGAAGCAACAATACCAGGAATAGACACCAGAAGTCTAATGAAGACATATATCAATCAATTCAAGATTCACATCTAAACGTAACAATGCAGGTTGGAAGACACGGTTATCGAGCGCAAGAGTACACCGTCCTAACTGAAGATGGCTACGTCTTGACATTGCATAGAATCAGTACAGAAAATACAACAAGAGCTAAAAAGAGACTTCCAGTGCTGCTGATGCATGGTCTTCTGCTGAATTCAGCATGTTGGCTCGGCACTGGTCCTAGTAATGGATTAGCTTACCTGCTGGCCAAAGCTGGCTATGACGTATGGCTCGGTAATGCACGAGGGAACTACTACTCCCATGCACATGTCTCCTTAGACCTTGGCTTCAGCTCTTACTGGCAGTTCTGCCCAGATGAAATTGGAAGGTATGACCTTCCGGCTATCTTCGATAAGGTCCTAAAGGAAACTGGAGCTGAGAAGCTGGACTATGTTGGTTTCTCTCAAGGAGGTGGGACTTACTTCATTATGTGCTCAGAGCTACCACACTACTGTACGAAAACGAACGTCATGATCGGGATAGCTCCTTCTGGAAGACACCTTCATACCAAATCTCTAGTGTTTAGACTTCTGTGCGAGTTTTGTGAGAAAAATGAGAAGGCGTTGCATGAAGCTGGGATATACGAATTTTTCCCTAAGAATGGTTTTATTCAGAAGTTTTTAGACTTCTTCTGCCGAAGATCAGGCTTAACTCTCCAACTCTGTGAGCTGCTTAAAGATCTTATCGACAGTCATCATCCTGATTCTTTCACCAAAGAGTCTATCTTAGGCTTGTTTTCCAACTTCCCATCTGGCACTTCTGTCCATAACTTGGCTCGTTACGGTCAGAGCCTTCGATCTAGAGCCATCTACAAGTTCGACTACGGACCAGAGAAGAACTGGCTGGTATACGGTAGCTCGAAGCCTCCTATGTACAAGTTAAATGCTGTAACCGTGCCTACGGTAGTAATCTACGGGAGAAACGATGGCGTGGTTGACATTGATGATGTTAAATGGTTGATTCGGAAACTCCCAAACGTGATTGAAGCTTTTGAAGTGGAAGACCCTTTATGGTCGCACATGGATGCAGTATACAGTCAATATATACCGACACTATTGTATCCTAAAGTTATGAAGCACCTGAACAAAATATAGCTCAAGACATCCCTTCCATTATTTGATGTTTTCATCCTGATGTAGTTTTCAACGTTTGGTCACCATTCGTAGATTAGGTTAGGGATGTGTCAAACGCACTGTGACCATACAATGTAGTGCGCACGCAGAGGCAGGTCTTTGATTTAAGGCTGCCAGTCCATAGACGCGAAGCGAGGCTGCGGTGCGGAGCAGAGAAACGATGAAATATTAACAAACAGGACTGCATAATTGAAGCTGAGTGGATAGTTTATATTTATCGGTTTCTGCGCTCCGCAGCCTCACTCCGCGTCAATGGACAGGCAGCTTTACTTTGGCATTATCTTATTGGTTCAACAAGAATTGTCTCTTAAACTTTTTCCTAGAACCATTGGGATTCAACTTCTTGACCACGTAAATGCTGAAACTTGGCTCAACCGAAGCCATTTTTTCCTCGTAACTTAGTTGTAACTTTTTACAATATCCCTGAGGTATCGAACACTTTAATCGGAAGAAAACCTCGGGGAAGGTACTACTATAAAATGTAATAGGCTCTCCACTTGACAATTTTATTAACATCCCTTAACGACAGGGGTTGTAAAATAAACACTCGATAGGGTTGCCAGGTGTATTTTATATTTCTGGGTAAGGTACCCTACTTTGTGAGGCCGATCAAGGCGATGTACCCGTCGCCTTATCTGATTTGAATAAACTTGGTCTAAAAAGATATTTAAGCTTAAACGTTTCACCAAAATACTATTTTAAATGTAAAAAAAAGACATAATCAGGAAACCAGCAAGTAGTTTCTTTGAGACGCATTTTCACTACACTGTTTCTAAAGAAACTAGTTATACCACAATAAAAAGATGAAGGGGTGACTCGCTCCCGATTTGCACAACTTTTCTTTACAAATACTGAAAAGAAAGAAAGAAAGAAAATACATTTATTCAACTACA
The DNA here is from genome assembly GCA_963576535.1 of Plemyria rubiginata. Lineage (NCBI taxonomy): Eukaryota > Metazoa > Arthropoda > Insecta > Lepidoptera > Geometridae > Plemyria > Plemyria rubiginata. The sequence continues at coordinate 281,270 of OY754929.1, forward strand.
CAGACACATTACATAATGATAGATATACAGAAATTTTGTTACAATTTTACTTAAAATATACTACAATGAAACACAAATACATAATAAAAAATAAAAAACTGGAGAAGTGAAATATTATAGGAAAGAAAGAATGAATCATATTTATTTATTTATTATTAAATATAAACCAATGGATTTAGGGGATAGTGGTCTGGACTTTGTCTGTACAGTTAAAAAGCCAAGACTCAGCTTTATTTTTTTTTTGGTAGTTCGTATAGCCGTATAGGTGTTGAGTAATAACCTAATAGCTAAATAAAATCAGTTTGTCAACCCTACCCTCCAATCGCCCTTAATGTCAGCCAGCTCTGTGACACTGACATAATTTACTCACAAAACCCCCCAATCAGGGTAAATGAGGGTAATTTTGTAGTCGATGTTTGAAAACAACCCTATCTTGCTTTGGTTTTGTTTAGCGAATGATGTTTACCAAACAATGATACCAATTACAGTCATTTTTACATTTTACAGTTGTTTTTGTCATTTATTTCTTTTAGTGTAGGTACCTACTGGTTTTTATGGTCTACAATAAAGAATTTTCATTCATTCAAGAGACGAGTGAATAGGTTTCTTCTAGGTAAGCGTGCTACACCGTAGACCGCATCATCACTTAACATCAGGTGAGATTGCGGTCAAACGTTTTACCTATAAATTATAAAAAAAAAAAAAAAAAAATTCGTTCAATAACGTGGTGGGGGAGTTACTATATTTAACAACGATATGGTGTCACAATGGGATTTTTTCGAAGAGCTCTATGTGTGTGCGGCTCGTCCGGGGAAGGACTACCACAAATGTATATTTCTGTCACCAAGCAACGATTCTGTGTTTCGGTTGGAAGGGTGATACCGGTGATTTACAGGCAACTCGTCAGTTGACGAAAGAAGGGCAGTGCATGGTAGGGCATGGTCCTATCGTGCGTGATTTGCGAGGCAATACTATGAGTGTTATTATAAATAATCCCATCGGACAAAGCCTTAACATAATTATGATAGGACGTACAGGTAAGTTCGTTAATTAAAGATGATGGTTACCACGCAACGTCTGTTGGCCATTTGCTTGTGCCATTAACCAGCAGCAGTATAAAAATATAAGGTCTACCTGGCCAACATGGTAGGTGCAACTGTATCGTACATAGGCGAACTTAAAGCTAAAGGCATTCCAGATAACCTTTTTGTAGTTTTGAGGTTACCTTTAAGTGACCGCTGTGCATGTTGGGTCAATTTGTCTCTTAAAAAACGATAAATACTTTTTTATTTATGTACCTACAGACAGGTTTTAAGACGGGCAAATGCCGCGTGCCTACTTTTAAAGTTGTTTACCTATGTATTCCGCGTGAAATGAACTGATTCATAAAATTAAACTTATTTATAAACGCAAGGCTGTATTGTTTACGGATGGAAAGAGCACGCAGGAAATATTTCTTCATTTTACATTTAAGGAAGTTCTTTGAGGAAGGCGGAAAATTTTATATCGACAATAATATACTTTCAATAACTATAATTTGCGAAACTTCTGGAACCCGACTGGATCCATTCGTGCACCAATAGATATTGTCTTTGAAAAATGTATGAGTGTATTACGGGTGTTTTTTAATCGTAAATAATCCAGCTAATATTCTAACCCCCGGTTTCTGAAAGCGCGATCAACACTAATCGGCTGCCGCAGTGGTTCTACGCAATCGCTGTAATAATTGAAATGAAAATAATTATTGAGTAGTGTTGTCAGATCCATAATCTAACCCCCGGTTTCTGAAAGCGCGATCAACACTAATCGGCTGTCACGTCACTAGCTATCTCTATCTAATTTGAGGTAAAAGCTGAAATAGCAAGTGACTTGACAGCCGATTAGTGTTGATCGAGCTTTCAGAAACCGGGACTAACAGTGTCGTCTGGCTTGCAACCGTGCCGTATGAAATACAAACCACTGCAAATTGTGTGTAAATGCTAAATGCAGACGGTCTATCTCATTTTATTACATTGTCAGAATTGTTACAATCGCTACAGAAGCCAAAACCGAAACAACCTCGATTTGAGTAGTTAACGATCTAGGAAAATTCACAATAATACCTACTCTTCTATTACTCCATGATATATTATTATTTCCTTTATATACTTGACCATTAGACATGATATTGATAAGGTAAAGTATCTAACATGTGTCAAGTTTAAGAGCTAAGTCAAGTCTGTTTATGTAATTAATATAACTATAAATATCAACACAAACATGCGAATATTATTACGGCGATTACAACTGTCTGAGCTTTTTTTTTATTTAGCGTTTTTTTAGGTTTTGGACAGCATGAGCATGAGGCTTAACATCTGTACGCTTCAAGTTGATGGACGCAGGGCAGTGCATCGTAGGGCACGTTACTATTGTGCGTGACCTACGGGGCAATGTTTTGTTTATAGGTGATGGTTACCACTTAACATCAGGTGGGCCATCTGCTTGTTTCATCAGCTAGTTGTATAAAAAAAAAGCAACCCACTGGTTTTCCAGTGTTAGTTTGAGGTCGGTTTTGTTGTGTAATTTCCGTGGTATTTTAATCAACATTACTTGAGGTGGAAGTGTATTAGGTGATTCCTGAATTGAACAAAAATATCGTTAGTTATGAAGAAACCGTCACCATTTCCTCAATAACAAAACGTCATATCTTGACGTAGATCTAAAAACATTTAATTTCATGTCTCTTGACACTGTCGAGAATGTGTGTCAAAATGACGGACTAGAAGACTTAGCGAAGCCACCCAACCCTATATTGCTATTACACTATGGGAATCAATTGTCAAACTGAAAGCCATCGCGATAGCCGCACATTAGCGCTGGTCCAGGTTTTATATTTCTTTGTTTTTTTTTTACATTTTTCTGACCACAATCTAAGGTGATCTCGACCAGTTACTATCGCTGCATGATAACTGCTAGGGGACATTGATCTGAATAAAATCGGTGCGTGTCAGAAAAACGTTATAATACTCCAATAATTCAGGGTTTTCTAGGCAATTTCAGATATAATAAAAATAATACGTTTTTATAAAGGTACAGTCGGCTACACATCAGATTATCTCTTATATTTCATTGTTAAATTATTATTATTCTAAAAAGAATTCTCTCGATATTTTACGTCGCTAGGCTGACCACCGAAGGTTGAGGCCAGTTCGGTCCTGAGTTCATTGCACTCTAAACTCACAACGAATTAAAGTCTTTATGTGTTAAACAATAGAGTGCTTATTACTGAGAGAGCATTGCATGCTAGGTACTTGTAACTATAGGAGAGAATAAATTTTACGCATTTCTTTTTCAACTCATTGAATTTAATTATAGGGTGTTAATTTAAAACCAGAGTAGAATTTTCACAAATAGGTAAGTACCTAGATACAAAATAAAAAAAATATTTTAGTATTTTTATCTGATACTGTTGCCATACCTACCTACCCAATTTAATGGCCAATTTATTTTTATAATTTTTATTCTAATTCAAAATGAATTTTTAAGTGTAATTTTTTATGCCTAGTACTTAATCAAATATATTATAGAAAAATTACAACATGGCTGTAACTTTCTTTATTATATCATTTTGCATGCTAAGTTTTTCTGGCTAAGTGTGAGATTCTGTATCCCCATTAAGTACGATACCTACTTCACGCAAATAAATATTTTTTTTTATTTAATTAAAAATGATGGTGAAATCATAGTGTTTTTTGTACCTAGGTTCTAGCAAGTAGTTGAGGAAGGAAAAATCTATATAAACAAAAAAAGACAGCATCTACGAGATGCAATTCGAAGCGTAACAAATTCTTGAATTTGTAAGTAGTTTGTAAGCATAAAAGATTATTCAGTACTTGTTTGTTGAACGTTTCAAGTATGTTGTAATAGTGCCAACTAGCGCAATGCTCACTCATGTGTAAAACTACACAAACTCCGGCAACCCGCGGCCCGATTACGCTAATGTCTGGCTATCGAGATGGCTTTCATTTTGACATTTGATTCCCATCCATCCAACACAATTGCTATTACACTATGGGAATCAAATGTCAAACTGAAAGCCATCTCGATAGCCAGACATTAGCGTAATCGGGCCGCCGGGGCCTGTCACGAATGAATTTGACGTCGCGTAAACGCGTCGTATCTCTAACGATAACAGAATAAGGTCGAATATCGTTATGATTAACGCAAATGTCAAAATACATTTGTGATCATCCTGCAGGTCTCTAACAGACTGCGCGGAAGAGGGTTCACACTCTCGTTTTTCGAAGAGAAAAATCCATCCACATCGCTGGATTCGAACCAGCAACCTTACGATCAGAAGGCGGGTCCATTCACACTAGACCACTAGAAATTCATTAGTTTTTGAATGTCAGAATAAAAATAATTGCAGTTAGAAACTACAGTCTTAAATTAATTACTATTAAAAACTTATGTTAGAACAAACTAAAAATATACATAGTTTTTGTCAACGTCTATTAATTAAAAAGCTGTCAAAAAAGTAGTTTTAATTACTTATTGACGCAATCACAGTGTACTCACTATTAAAACTAAGCTTAGCACTTACTTGTACTAAACAGTCTTAAAAAAATATACAAATAAATGCACTAAAACACATTCAACAATAATTATCTTAGCGAATCATATTTTTGTAAATACTCTTTTATTTTCGGGTAAATCGTTTGGCTCGTGTACTGGCTGTAAGTAACGTCCAAATGGTTCCATAGAGGGTCCCTTACCTGCATAGATTCTTTCACATTGGGCAGTCTCTGTAACAGCCATTTCACGTCTGTTACGTCCACAAGACCATCGTTTTTACCATAAATCGCTACTAAAGGAACCGTCACTGCACTCAAGTTATACTTAGGGGGATTCTCACTGCCGTATAGAACTAGATTTTTCCGTTTTCCATAATCGAACTTCTGGAAATGCTTGGACTTCATGCTTTGTCCGTACCGCGCCATGTTGTGCACGGACGTTCCGGCGGGAAAGTGGCTGAATAATGTCCGAATGGTGTCGTTGGTGATCGACCCTGGGTGCAGAGAATGCAGCGAGTCCACGTAGTCCTTCCCCATCGCGCATATGTCCGTAGTTGCGGGCGTCAGTTGGCAGAAGAACGCCAAGAACTCCTGACTCAAAGCTCCTTTCGAAAATATTTCCGAAACTCCGAACGACGCCAGCGTACCTTCCAAATACGTAAACAATTCCGTCAGCGCTCTGTACAGTACTGACTTTGTGTTCGTCTGCCTCGCTGCTGGTGCTAAGGCTATCATCAGCTGTGCTTTGTCGCAGTACTCAGGTCGCTCGGAGCACATGATGAAGTAAGTCCCTGCGCCTTGAGAAAACCCAACATAATTCAGCTTCTTTGATCCTGTTTCATTCAAAACCTTATCTATAATTGCTGGTACATCGTACTTTCCGATTTCATCAACGCAGAACTGCCAGTAAGCAGAATTGGAGTCAGGGTTCATGGTCGTATGTTTCCGGGAATAGTGGCTTCCTCTTGCGTTGCCGAGCCACACGTCATGGTCTCTTGCTAGTAGATAAGCCAGGCCGGCTCCTGGACCAGCGTCTACCCACGACGATGCGCTCTGCAGAAGACCGTGCATCAGCAGGACTGGAACTCCCTTCCTTCCCATAGCTCCTCCGGTACTGATCCTCTGCAGCCCCAGTACGTAGCCATCTTCAGTTTCGACGCTGTACTCTCTCCCTACAAATCCATGTCTAGCCACTCGCATGGTCATATTCAGCAGTGACTCTCTTGGATACCCGAGAGACTCCTTCGTCTCACTGCTAAGGGGAAGCGGTGGGAATCGAACCACATACCCAAAGACCCCGATCGCGAGGGAAAAGAACACACCCTTCGATATGTAGAGTTTCTTGGAGTGCATAGTACCAACTGACCGAGCGCGCTCACTTGTAGTTTTTATATAGTAATAGAACGTCACTGAGTGCGTTCGTTGTGAAACAAGGCACCCGCCGCGACTTCTGCTGCGTTTGTGTAGTATTTTATCGGTTTTATTTTTATGCTGATTTAGGTTATTGTCAAAATAATCCGTTTAAGTTCGTGAATTGTTTGGAATGAATAAATTTATGAACGTGATATGAAATAAACGCAAAGAACGCGCATTTTATTTTTCAAGGCGGGTTATTATTCAGTTTAAAGTTACAATTCAATGATCGTATTTTGTGTATTTTGTTGATATTGAAAAACCCACCTCAAAGCCTGCATGTCTTTTTAGGTGATTCTTGTAGTTTTATTGAATACTGGCGACCTGCCCCGGCTTCGCACGGTGCTCAGTGTTTCTCTACAATATTATGCATTTATTAAATAAACTAGTAGCGCCCTGCGGTTTCACCCGCGTAGTTTTAAATCCCGGTAGGAGGTATCCGTAGGAATCCACGGGATAAAAAGTAGCCTATGTGTTATTCCAGACTATAACATATCTCTGTGCCAATTTTCACCAAGATCCGTCCAGCCGTTCTTGAGTTATAGAGTAACAAACATCCATAGTAGGATGGATGTAAGCCTTCATCTTGAATCACTCTATTATAAAAATTGCATCAAAATCCGTAGCGTAGTTTTAAAGATCTAAGCATACATCGCATCGGTACAGACAGCGAGAAGCGACTTTGTTTTAAACTGTGTAGTACGTAAAGTAAAGGTGTTTTGATTTTTCCTTTCAGTAAAATAATATTATGCATGGTATACTTTTTCACACAGGATGAAAAACAAAAATTAATTTACATCACGTAACGTAATAACATCACGTTTGTTCACAGTGGGGATTTGAACCCACAACGTACAGCACAAAAAGCAGATGTACTACCAACTGAGCTATGAGGCCTGTCATGCTAGTTGAAGGATGGATTCACTGAAATTAAACGTTTATTTGACAGTAACACACACTTCATGAAAACTCGCTTTATAACCATTTTCGACGAAATATTTCATTGTTTTGCTCTACTGGTTCTTAATTGTGAGCCGATAGAGTTTAATTTCCTTTAAATACTTAAATCGGTTCGTTAGCGCGCGCCGCTTGAATAAACAAACAAACAATCCGACAGTCAATGTTACAGTTTACGTTAGTTATTATTTTTATTTATATATATAGCGGACACAAAAGTCAATCAAGGTTAAGCCAAAACCTTTTTAGGTATCTACTATATAAAAATAATAATAAAGTTAAAAATAATAATAAAGTTAATAATAATAAAATAATAAATAAAAATAAGCCCTCAGATTAAAGGTAGGTAAACAGAACTTATTTTGGATCTGGGAAATCCAGATAGTTAAACTTATAGGTTTACTGTGAGGATAAAAGGAGGAAGTCAAAAGGACATCCACTCTTTCAGATCATTGACCGCAGAACTGTTCTTAAATTGGTGGTAACGTTGACACTTTGGATGACTTGGTATGTGTTTTTGTTCAACTACAACTAACGATCACCTATATAGTCAAAGTCAAAGTCAAAGTCAAAGTCAAAATATGTTTATTCAATAAAATCACAAGGACCATCTTGAACCGTCTTAAAACTAGGTGACTCTAGTGCCAGTTCCACGTGACCAATGCCGAGAAGAACAGGCAACAAACTCGGCTTGGTATCTATCGCTCTTTTGTATGATCCTCGTTACAATGCAATAAAATACCTACACTATTGAAGCTATATAACAAACAAAGCATTACCTCGTAACGTAAGGCACGCACGAACGTGCACTGCCTCCGATGCACTACCCTGCGTCCCTCATCTAAAGACGCCTCATACGCCTGTAATTTCATTGCACCGGCACACCCTTCAAACTGAAACATAGCAACCGCTTGACAAGACCTAATTTACCTCTCGCTCGCACGATTCGACATTTCAAAAGATATAAAATCTCTAAACCTAATTTTGAAAAATCGCAAACAACCAACAACATTTTGTGCGCTGTGATTGCTGTGATCGATCAGAATGAAATTTTTACCAAACTGTGTGCAATGTGATTTTGCACACAGTTTGGTAAAAATTTCATTCTGATCGATGCGAGTTTTCCTACTCAAAAGTTTGCTTAACTACGAAAACTAGAAAAAACTTGTATCGATCAAAATGATTGTTTTACTAAAGTGTGCGCAATGTGATTGCACAAAAAATGGTTGTTTGCGATTTTTCGAAAACGGGTTCTGTGATTTTATATCCTTCAACAAATTAAATCGTGCGAGCGAGAGTCTCACATTAGCTCTTGTCACCGTTTAACTATTTTATATTATTTGTAAAACTCTTTTCTAATTTTATTTTATTTTGACATTTAACGGGTAAATCGTAATTTAATCAATAATCCATGCTACAGGTATTTACAAAACCCAGCGACATAGTGGTAGGTATATTATAATTCAGTCTATTGGTATAGTGTATGAATGAATTTAAAACAATAAGGTCCCTAGGGATCGCTAAACTAGGTAACTATGCTTATTAATATGCTTACAACTAGACTCAGCCTATAGATTTAGAGGCCTAAGGATTAGTTTGAATTTGAACTCATTCTTGAAGGCCGATATTTAATAATAATAAAATAAATAATGCTGGACAATCCACACAGCACTATCTAGCCCCAAAGTAAGCTATTCAAAGCTTGTGTTATGGGTACTAGATAACTGATATATTTAATACATTATATACTTACATAGATAGATATTTTTTTTTATTATACATAGAGAACACCCAGACCATCGGAACAAATTTTTGCAGATCGTACACAAATTTGTTCCAAGGCGGGAATCGAACCCGCAACCTCTTGCGTCGCAGGCAGGCCCTCGCCCGCTGCGCCACAGAGGTCGTCGTATTTCTAATATAATAAGTAAATTAAGGGGCCAGATTCGCCTAGTTTTTTTTCTATCTGTGTAAGTATGTAATGTATTAAATATATCAGTTATTTAGTACCCATAACACAAGCTTTGAGTAGCTTACTTTGGGGCTAGATGGTGCTGTGTGGATTGTCCAGCATTATTTATTTATTAATAAAACGTTTCAAAGTGATATTTGTGATTAAATTTAATAAGAACCGTGTTGGGGATTTGCCTTGTAAAGTTAGTTATAAGTATTCGCAAATAGGAATGAATACAACACTACCGCTCACTATCAGGTGGGACGTAAACCAGTTTGGCTGTCATCCTACTAACATTATAAACGCGAAAGTTTGCAAGTATGGATGGACGGATGTTTGTTACTCTTTCACGCCGGAACGGCTGAACGGATCTGGATGAAACTTGGCAGAGACATAGATTATAGTCTGAAATAGCATATAGGGTACTTTTTATCCCGTGGTAACACCGGGATTTAAATCTGCGCGGGTGAAACCGCGGAACGCAACTAGTATAAAATAGAACATCAATGCACTTCGATATTCCGTTTGCTAGCTTCAGTGTTTAACATCATCATCATCAGCCTTAAGCAGTCCACTGCTGGAGGCCTTCTCACTTCCATCAGGAAGAACGATTTTAACTCTCTCCATATACGACATAAAATCTTAAAATTACGTCAGTTTATGTGGGTTGCGGGTTGAATTTAACTTATTTGCCGGCTTTTACCTAACTAGTGTCATAGAAAACCTTGACAGCAAATGATATTACAACTGTCGATAATAGTTCATTAGACATTCAAATGAGTTTTACTTCGAAGGAACCTTGAACTTGACAGTTAACTTATTCAAGTTAAGCGCAGCGTTTTTGCATAACTTGCTTATGTGTATATTCAATGATATATATTTATTGACAGCCAGACAGACAGCCTACGTAGCTCAGTTGGTAGTAGCCCTGCCTTCTGCGCCGTAGGTCGTGGGTTCGATTGCCACCGTGAACAGACATTTGTGTGATGAACATAGATGTTTGTTCTCTGTCTGGGTGTTATATAATATTATAAGTATGTATTTACAAAAAAAAAAGTATTATAAGTAGTATGTCAGCTATCTGGTTCCCATATTAGAAAGAAAGAAAGAAAGAAAATACATTTATTTGACACACATAAGTACATACAGAAAAAAAAGAAATGAAGAAATACAGAACGGACAGGAAACTACATTAGGTAGGTATAAGACATATAGAAGAAAAAAAAAAAAAAAAAAACATAACACACATAACATATTACAGGCATAAGCTTAGTTTGGGGCTAGATAGTGCTGTGTGGAAAGTCCACCAATATTTTTTTTATTTATTTATGACCTTTATGAGCCTTTCAGTCCCACTGCTGGGCAAAGGCCTCCCCCATTCCTTCGACACATCGCGATCCTAGCCTTTCCCAGTCCGTCAGGAATTCATCAAGCTCGACCCGCCTTTTACGTTTTAATAATATTACCAGTTATTACTATTTAAAACTCTATTTAAAACGCTATATATGTTAGTTAATTGACTCAGGCGTGACTTTTGTTTATCGAAATGAAATGAAATATATTTTATTCGCCCGAAGTATGGTCAACTTAATTTTATAGGTATTGATAACAGGTTTAATACATCTTCAAGCTTCTGATTGCAGAGTTTTTAACCCACTAGTGACTTGCATATAGTCTTCCATTTTGGTAGGAATTACTCGGAGCTAGGTAGGTAAAACCAGACTGACATGCGAGTAAAAAAAGTGGACTTAACAAGTAGGTGCACTCAGTGACAAAATAATTTTGCTCATACACTATTATATCTTAATCTAAATCATAAATCATTTATCAAGTAGTCAGAGGCAAGTCCAAACATTGTGTTCGGACTTGTCTCTGGCTGCCACCTACTAACAAAGTATGGTAACCAAGTTCCAACTGAATTGGCCTATTTATTGAAGAGTTCCGTTAAACAGACCTTGGCTCCATCATCAGAACAGGTCGCTATCACCATTTAATGAGAACCAAGTACCTTCTAAACTTATTTCAAGAGAAAAAATAATTGAAAAACCAAAGGAACTGTCCAACCAGTAGAAAAACCTTGATGCCAACGAAACTCTTAGAAATGGGAGCTCTTGGGTCATTGGTTATCATAATTTAACTTCTTTGTTGTATCTCAAAAAACGGACAAACTAGAAAAAAAAATTAAAATGGATATGAAAGGGCTTGGTTAGCAACGTCATTTTTTTTTGTGTAACTTTTTTTAATTTTTATCGTCGGACAAACATACATAAAATGCCAAATCGCCCAAGTTGATTTTAAGATTTTCGTTCGCTTCACTCACTCAATCAATCAATATGTTACGATGTCCAAGAATAAGAATAAGCAAACCAGCTAATTTAATAACATGAATTATATGGTTCCGCGCAGACAGACAGCGTTCTGCGTTCCGCGTTCTGCGTTCTGCGTTCGTCCATTCTGCGTTGACCGAATGATCGCCGCAGTCTGACTGCGTTCTGTGTACGCGGGCGCTATAGATCCATCGCATTACAAAGAACGCGGAACGCAGAACGCTCTCTGTCTGTCCATTGCCTATATGTATCGGAATGTTCCTCCTAATAGAACGTTTTAAAATAAAATTAAAAGGTTCCCACTTTTAGAAAAAATCATTAAACAAAATATATACACAGATGAAGTGTTTTTATCTTCCATCAGTAAAAGTTTTTTTTTCAGTGCATTTGTAGTCGGTTTTTCGAAACAATCTAATTATTCAAGCTCTAGTTATAGCACCTTTATTACGTGTTATTTTTGAGTTCGGGATTTATAACACCTGATTAGAATAAATTCAGTTTAGTGTATAAATTTATGAAGATTTTACGTGTATGGTGTGAGCTGAACAATGTTATCCCACATAAATTTGAAATGACATTGTACAACCTAACTCCTTAAGCCCTTTTAAAAGCCTCAACGAGCCGGTACAAGTACTTGGGCCCGGTTTCAGCCCGATCCTGTTTAAGCAAGCCTCCTATATCGGCCACAGACTATAAAATACTTGAAGGAACGTGGATCTACTCTTCGGACCAATAGAATTTGGATGTCCTATGTAGAGGAGGTCATCCTAGCCTACAAACGTCCATAGGCTGCGGTAACCGCATCCCATCAGGAGGCCGTATATGCTTGTTTGCTACTATGGTAGTATAAAAAAAAGAACCGTGGATGTACTCTTCAGACCGATCGAATGTTCGAGGTAGATTCACATGGCTTTACGTGTCAAAGTGATTCTTCTAATTTAATTGAACCCTTTGTCTTTGAATTAAGGCTCCGGTGACAGCGGCTCGCAATTTCGAGGTGCGATTGGCTATTATTTCATTTTATTTTATTTCGGGGAGGTTGTTTGAAAGAATAACTCTAAAGAAACATAAATACTGTTTGAAACAAATAATACAATAATATAAGGGAAACATGCCCGAATCAGAAATCATTTTGGTATTAGTATGTTTGGTCTCACGTTTACCTAATACCAAAATGATTTCTGACTCAAGCACATTTCCCTTATATTATTGTATTATTTTTGTTCGAACAGTATTTATGCGTGTCACTTTAGAGTTATTCTTTCAAACAACCTCCCCGAAATGAAATAAAATGAAATAATAGCCAATCGCACCTCGAAATTGCGAGCCGCTGTCACCGGACCCTTAACGAGATTCCAAATTATCCGATTCAGAATGCCGTTGAATTTCATGTTTTCGTACATAACAAACGTGGCTCACGAAATGCTGGTCGGCATAAATTTTTTTAATGTCTAAGTTGTTTTCATGTTAAATTTGAGTTTTAGGAATAGTTCAAATAGTTTTGTACACCGCCGCCTCTCTGTTTTTTTTTATCTTCTCCATCCAAAGGTTGTCTGAAAGAGATTTTAGAGATAAGGTCGTCCATTGTACCTATTCTTTTTTTAATTTCTGTAATTGTGTTTTTTTTCTTTGTGTGTATATAAAGAATTTATTTATCTATTTTTTTTCATAACCTATTCTGTCCCACTGCTACGGGCAAAGGTTTCCCTCGCGTTCTTCCACTGTCGGCATCCAAATGTTTGTGTTTCTTCATGAGATTGACGTATGAGAAGTTGTTTGTCGATTGTCAGCGTCTTATATCGGTTAGGAATGATCAAGCCTTGAGTTTTTTCGTAATATTCGCCCTTTTCGTAGTTTCATGGCGTAGCAATTGGCTCGCGGGCGTCTTATCCTACGGATAACATCTACGTAAAAATGGACCGTTTTGGCAACATCCGCTTTGTTGCCAAGTGAATTCGGGCAGGCTCACGAATCACAAATTACAACAGATATCCGCTACAGGATTGAGGGACGGATTTATTTTATCTTTATTTCCATCCAATCCCAAGCTGTTACGTAAAGAGTGGAATAACTACATCAATACCTTAAGAGTAGTAGAGCTCTTTGTGTGCGGCTCGTCCGGGGAAGTACTACCACCACGCCTTTTTCTGCCGCCAAGCAGCAACGCTGTGTTTCGGTTTGAAGAGTGTGGTCGCCGGTGTAATTACAGGCACATGAGGCTTAACATCTGTATGCCTCAAGTTGATGGACGCAGGGCAGTGCATCGTAGGGCACGTTCCTATTGTGCGTGACCTACGGGGCAATGTTTTGTTTATAGGTGATGGTTACCACTTAACATCAGGTGGGCCATCTGCTTGTTCCATCAGCTAGATGTATAAAAAAAACCTCAAACGATGCTTTTACAGAAATGAAATACGAAATGAGCGACAAAATGGTAGAACAAATATTTTTATAATGAATGTCCAAAAAAGTTTTTTCCGACTGGGATTTCAAAAGACTTTCTCCTTGATACGGAATATTAAAAAAATAAATAAATAAATAATGCTGGACAATCCACACAGCACAATCTAGCCCCAAAGTAAGATTGTGTTATGGGTATGATAACTGATATTATATTTAAGCAACGGATTTTGATGCGGTTTTTTTAATAGATACAGTGATTTAAGAGGAAGGTTTATATGTATAATACATGCATGATATGGTGGAAAAACAATGTGCACCCGTGCGAAGCAGTTCGCTAGTACATTATAAACTAACATCGATAGATATTTTTTATTATACATAGAAAACACCCAGACCAACGGAACCAATTTCTGCAGATCGTACATAAATTGGTTCCGAGGCTGGAATCGAACCCGAAACCTCTAGCGTCACAGGCGGTCTCTCGGCCGTTGCGCCACTAAGGTCTTTCAACCCCCATACCTCCAACCCTATAGCCAACCCTGCCTTAATCATATAAAACACATTTAAATCCACTATAACCAGATAGAATAGCTGACCCTACTCTACGTCAGACCCTTAGGATACTCTGTCAAGGTATTTACTTATATTCCATTCCAAAGAAGATAGCTTTTCTCTAAATAAATAAATACATAAATAATGCTGGACAATCCACACAGCACCATCTAGCCCCAAAGTAAGCTACTGCTAGCTTGTGTTATGGCTAATACTTACATAGATAGATATTTTTTATCATACATAGAAAACACCCAGACCAACGGAACAAATTTCTGCAGATCGTACACAAATTTGTTCCGAGGCGGGAATCGAACTCGCATCCTCTTGCGTTACAGGCGGACTCTCGCCTGCTGCGCCACTGAGGTCATCAATCGTTTTCTAAGTCTATGGCGCTACAGTCGGGAAAGGACATAGAGAAATAGCATTTACCTTTTAATCTCGGGTAACACTGCGGGGTGCGGCTAGTAATATATAAATTACACCCAGACAGAGAACAAACACCATCACACAAATATTTGTTCTCGGTGGGGGTTGAACCCACGGCCTACGGCGCAGAAGGTAGAGCTACTACCAACTGAGCTGTGAAGGCTGCCAAAGCGAAGCTATTCCAGCGAAGCCAGAATATAAATTACAAACAATTGTAAATAATATGTAGATAGGTAGGATATAATTAACTAGCTTCAATCTCGCCTGATGGTGAGTGGTTAAGGCGATCTCAACTGTAGACCACTCAGATATAAAAGCAAACTTTTTTGTACAACTAGCTGATGATACAAGCAGATGGCTCACCTGATGTTAAGTAGTAACCATCACCTATAGTCAAAGTTAAAGTCAAAATATGTTTATTCAATAAAATCACAAGGACCATCCTGAAACGTCTTAAAACTAGGTGACTCTAGTGCCAGTTCCACGCGACCAATAACAAAGCATTGCCTTGTAGTCACGCACGATAGGAACGTGCCCTACGATACACCGCCTTGCGTCCATTAACTTGAGGCATACAGGCCTCATGTGCCTGTAATTACACCGGCGACCACACTCTTCAAACCGAAACACAGCGTTGCTGCTTGGCGGCAAAAGGCGTGGTGGTAGCAGGTACTTCCCCGGACGAGGCCTTCACAAAGAGCTTTACTCTTATAAGATTACTTAGGATTACATTTAGATTATAGACTTATTTAGGAGAATTTTAGAAGCAGGATGGTCTAGATGACTCGCGATCATCTTATCCTACTAATATTTTATACGCGAAAGTTTGTAAGTATGGATGGATGAATGGATGTTTGTTACTCTTTCACGCAGGAACGGCTGAACGGATCTGAATGAAACTTGACAAAGCGATAGATTATAGTCTGTAATAGCACATAGGCTACTTTTTATCCCGTGGAAATACCGGGATTTAAATCTGCGCGGGTGAAACCGCAGGCGCAACTAGTAACACATAATATGAAATAATTGCCAACGAAAATAATAATTACGTCAATGAAACGTCGGGAAAATAAATAGTAAAGGTAAAACGTGATAAATACCCGTTTATATTACCATGTATATTCAAACTAGCGATCTGCCCGCGCGCCCCTGCTTCGCACGGGTGCACATATCATGCATGTATTATACATATAAACCTCTTGAATCACTCTATCTATTAAATAAAACCGCATCAAAATCCGTTGCGTAGTTTTAGAGATTTAAGCATACATAGGGATATAGGGACAGAGAAAGCAACTTTGTTATATATATCATAGTGATTAGTTCTAGAAGACGCCTATTGGCTCGCCGCTCGACCCCCCTTTTAAGTACGCAAGGAATCCTAAGTTTGCAAACAATTGGAGCCCCCCCCCCCCCCCCCCCCGAAGCTTCGTCCATTAGCCGCTGCAGCTCCGCAAACAAAGGTGCCATGCCACCATACCCGAGCCATACTCGGAATATTACTAAGTTTCACAGCTAAACTACATAACGCTGGTTTGGTTCACTAGACTGCACTTAAAACGTGGGACAGCATTCGGTGGACTTTGGCCGCGTGGTACACCTAGATTCACACAAACGTTTCAAAGTGATCAATTTCGATTATGTAATTTATTTTGGTATTTGGGTTATCCAGTGGTAATTTTTAATGTTTAAACACTTTAGTAATATTATTTGGTAAAATAAATGAATTTGAGATTTATTCACAAGCAATTTTTACAATCGTATTTGAATGTATATCTATCTATAACTAAATAATTTATACATTGAGGAGTAGGTATTATAATATAACACTATACAATAATAGATTATCGAATTAATTATGTATTATGGTCACATATTTACAAACAAATCATAATAACAAACTTATAACAATGTTCAAATAGAAAAAAAAACAGGAATAAGGCTCGTACACAAAACTGCGATGCGACGTCGCATCGCAAAAATCTGCGAGCTCCCTCTACGCATCTCTACGTAATTTTCTGCGTTGCGAATTCGCATCGCATCGCATCGCATCGCATCGCAGTTTTGTGTACGAGCCCATAGACGAGTTCAATCTTATTCAATAATAATATATCTATATAACTACTACTACTACTGCGGCATTACTAGGTTTAAATAGAGTGATCCAGCTGTAGTCGAAGTTCTGTGACGATGTGTTGAGATATGCCCCAGTTAACACCTTTTAATAAGGCGCTGGCTATGAAAGACCTTGTTCGTCCACGCGGGTTATTTTTATTAAAGCGACTGCCATTCTACAACTTTTGAATGAAATTTAAACAAAAAAATAATAAATAGTGGTGACTCTTCACTATTTAATACCCGGCTTCCTACCAATATTATTATCTATTGGTATTATGAAACCTGGAGGGATTCCTACCGTGCTAGTGGATCGAATTCGTAAACCTGTTTCAGTTTATTTTTTTTTTATATTCTCCTATCAAATTATATTACACATTATATATTAATAATAATAATAATAATAATTTTTATTTTATTATAAACACAGGTTATTTTTACATAAAAGTAGATGGTAAACAAAGTAATTGACCGCTGTGCTTTGCCTGGCGGCGTACAAACATTTACTTAAATACATCCAAAACATAGCAAAGGCTAAAAAACTGACCAAAAAATTTCCACTTTGACAACGAACACAGTTGACAATGAAATGGAAATTAAAATTGATCCGATATTTGTATGTTTCTTGCAAATTACACAAAGGTTAACTGGAAGAGAATGCTCTTTAGCATTAAGTACGTACGTACTCCTATGTACGATACATTTTGTTTATGTGCAATAAAGAATTTTCTATCTATCTATCTATCAATCACGTTACAACTACGATTGTGGTGTAACTTAGAACAATTGTTTTACAACTACGATTGTGGTGTTACACAATTGTTCTAAGTTATACCACATCGTAGTTGTAACGTGATTGAGGAACAAACATGCAAATATCGGATCAATTTAAGTAGTATAATTTTATAGAATATAAAAAAAAAACTTAAACTGAAACAGCTTTACGAACTCGATCCACTAGCACGGTAGATACCCCTTCGGGTTTCATAGTATAATTATTGTAGCTTAGATCATATAGGAAACTTTTTTATCTTAAAATCATCAGAAACGGGGTATATTTTTTTACCGGTGAGGGGAAAATGCCTCAAGTAATAATGTTAGCAATCTCTACTAATAACTATTCAATTCGTCTTACAAACGTTTACCCTAGATGGCATCGATCCCACAACAAAGCCAAGGCTGCAAATGAGCTGTGAGGCGTCCTATAATCATAATGAAAGAAAATACTTAATTTAATAATCGACAGCTAAAATAAAAAGGCGCAAAAATATAATTCTAATAAAAGAGCCTCCATTTCCTCTTTATTAGCCTTTGTTTTTTTGTAATCGTTGGCGCGTGCACTAACTATAATCTGGCTTTTATTTGAAGGATAGGGTGACCACGATACTCGACATTCATGGTACAAAGGATTAGTAGAAAGAAAACGAACACAAAGTTTGTTCATTTGACCACAGTCTTGGCTAATTCATCTTGATGAAAACAAAATAGATATTTTTGCTGCAATAATATTTGTGATCGATTTTTCATAAATAATTTCTGTCATTCTATCTCTTTCAACGAGTTTAAATGTGCGAGCATGAATTTGTTTGACTGTTATTATCCCCTTTCCGCCCGTTATCACGCATAAAGAACTAAGTTCAATCCAAAAGTTGTTTCATTTAAAAGATGCTACATTGATACATTTCATGTTGCGTTTTTATGTTAACGTAACAACTTATTTTTACGAGTCTTCAGTCACTCCATCCAACGGTTGTCTGGCAGAGAACGCTATTTAGCGATTAAACCGCCCATTGTACTCTTTAAGTTTTTTTGTGTTTTATTCATAAGTTATGTGCAAGTATTTTCAATGTA
Source organism: Plemyria rubiginata (assembly GCA_963576535.1). NCBI lineage: Eukaryota > Metazoa > Arthropoda > Insecta > Lepidoptera > Geometridae > Plemyria > Plemyria rubiginata. Next base: position 299,824 of record OY754929.1, read on the forward strand.
CTTTGAGGTGGTTCGCACGTTCACCAAGGGCTATGTAGAAACACATAAAAACCCGAGTATGATTTAAAAAAATACATTCGTCATGGTCACCCGATTGTCTAGGGCGGCGGCTGGCCTGGGCGGGCGGTCGCTTTGGGCAGGCGTTAATAAGATATAGCGTGACAACTTTATTAAGCTACGTGACTTGACATCGCGGTAAAAATAAAATACAAAAGGATTGATGCTACTACTATTATAAACGCGAAAGTTTGTAAGTATGGATGGATGGATGGATGGATGTTTGTTTGTTACTCTTTCACGTCGGAACGGCTGAACGGATCTGGATGAAACTTGGCAGAGAGATTGATTATAGTCTGGAAGCAGAAATCATCCTGACCTTTTACCCTGATAGGGAACATGGTTACCATTTCACATCAGGTGGGTCATTTGTTTGTTCTGTTAAAAGTTGGTATAAACAAAGATCTTTGTAGCGAAAAAAAAAAACCTGAATAACATAATATTTTGCTCAGGTCCCCATGTAAGCCATCCCTATCGAAACTGTGCATAAACCAGTTTCTTGTTTACTACCTAAGTACTACTAGCAGCGCTTTGCCTACGCGCTTGGTAGTGTTGCAGTTTTTGTACGGCGTTTGTCTATTCATTCACACTCACACCTCTTTAGGATCAACCTATTTTATTAACTACTACTTACCTACCTTTACACTCACACACACTACATCACATTCATGCTATCACGTTTAACACACTTGTTTTTTGCGATTTTTGTTACCTTAATTTAATTTCAACTTTTGTTTTCGATTTATGTTTTACTTGTTAACTATCACTTTACCTACTTTTTTGTTTGTCTACCTACTTCATTATCTAACTACCTACCTAGTACCAACCTAATTATTTTGGCTTATAAAATGTAGATTCAATTTGGTTACTGTGCAGTGTGCATCAATTAGATTAAAATAGACAATAAGAATAACTGTGAATCTTAGTATTAATAAATAAATAATAAATAATAATAATAATAATAAATAGCACTTATGCTACTTTTTATCCCGTGGGAATACCGGGATGTAAATCTGCGCGGATGAAACCGCGGGGCGCTACTAGTAAATTATAAACGAGAGATAAAAGGGATATATAACACTTTTGTTACGAACGTGGTCGCTATTTATTTTACCGTACAAAATGAAACTTTTAAACGGACTCCGATTTAAAATGCGGTTTGTAATGCATACAGATGTTACGGAATGCATGATAAGGTAAAAGTATTAAAATCACTTGGCAAATAGTTGAATAGAATGGAAAAAATTTATTTTGCGTCGGACAACTTAAAATTATTACAGGATATGCAACTTACATAGAAATACGGCTTTGGATGCCTTCGCAAGAAAATTATTTAATTTATGAGCTTTTCAAGAAAAGTAAACAACTTAACTCAACTTAACCAAACCAGTGTCAATCGGAAGCGTCCTGAAGACACTTGCTACACTGCCAATGGTTGGTACGCTGATTCACTGAGCAGTCTTCACCGCCATTTAGGTCGCATCTTTATATTAACATCGTCTATTGATGTCTTATTAAAGACTAGCTGCGCCCTGCGGTTTCACCCGCATAGTTTCTTGTTTTTATTCAATTCCGAGCATTTATATATTCACCTTTTAAACCTTCTCTGGACTTCCACAAATAATTCAAGGCCAAAATTAGGCAAATCGGATCAGCCGTTCTCGAGATTTAGCGAGACTAACGAACAGTAATTAATTTTTCTTAAATAGATAGAAGATATAGTTATACCGTACTTTTTTTTTTTTTTTATACAACTAGCTGATGGAACAAGCAGATGGCCCACCTGATGTTAAGTGGTAACCATCACCTATAAACAAAACATTGCCCCGTAGGTCACGCACAATAGGAACGTGCCCTACGATGCACTGCCCTGCGTCCATCAACTTGAGGCATACATACTTTAGTGTGTCTTGTTTACAAACGGTCTCTGACGTCAGAGTTCACTTATCTCGAGTGCTACACGGCGGTGACGTCATAGTTACGAAAGCAAACGTCAGTTTCACATACAGTTGATGCGATGAAAAAGTTTCGTATTCACTCCATGAAATTTTACTTTTAGGAAAATGTAAAATTTTTGTATGAAAAATACAATACTGTAATGTCCACAAAACTTTACCATTAAAATTTATATTTGACCCGCGTAGCTTGAAATCCCGGTATTCCCACGGGATAAAAAGTAGCATAAGTTTTTTTCCAGACTATAATAAATCTCTGTGTAAATTTTCACCAAGATCCGTTTAGCCGTTCTGGAGTTATAGAGTAACAAACATCCATCCATCCATACTTACAAACTTTTACATTTATAATATTATTAGGATAGGATTAAACTGTACAATGGGTGGTTTTATTGCTGCAAGCGATCACTTCCAGTCTATTCCAGTTATAACAAAATATAATATTGAATCTAAAACACGGTTCTAGAGCTCATTATACATCACAAGGTGTGTTTAACACGACATGTTCATTAAGACCCCTGGGGGCTATTCCACACGAACTTGTAGTAGTTGTAATAATAATCCCGCCAGCACACGGGCCACGCCCGATCGTCAGTGCGGATCGGACACTCGGACCCTCGGTCAGTCGGATCGGAACATGGCTAAATGACAGTGGTCTAATGGGGCTTAAATACGTGTGTTTTAAAGTTACGGTCGATTGAAATAATATCGTTGATATCCATTTTGGTATAAAAGTGAGGAAAGCTATTTTGAAAAAGTTTTAAAGTTCTATTGTCGTGTGGAATCGTTTGGTATCATAACAGTGAGGAAAGGCTATTTTGATAGTGTTTTAAAGTGAATAATTGGAGACAATGAATTCCAAATTCAGGTGTTTTACGTTATTCAATTTGTGTTTTAGCGTGTATGAATGGGGTTGGCGATGAATTCATACAGGATTTTCATCATCATATATTTTCCAATTTGTTTGTACTACGTACAATACTATTTGTCTAAATTATAAATATAACAACAAAAAGTGTATGCATATTTGAAGACACAGTGCGATAATATGTAGTAATAAACTAAGCAAAGCTGTGTACTCATGGGACTCGGATTATTTACATCATTTTTTGCAAAAACAATATTGAAACCTGAGCAGTAAGTTTTAAGAGTAGCAGAGCTCTTTGTGAAGGGCTCGTCCGGGGAAGTACTACCACCACGCCTTTTTCTGCCGCCAAGCAGCAACGCTGTGTTTCGGTTTGAAGAGTGTGGTCGCCGGTGTAATTACAGGCACATGAGGCTTAACATGTGTATGCCTCAAGTTGATGGACGCAGGGCAGTGCATCGTAACACGTTCCTATCATGCGTGACTTGCGAGGCAATGCTTCGTTATAGGTGATGGTTACCACCTAACATCAGGTGGGCCATCTGCTCTTTCCATCAGCTGGTTGTTTAAAAAAGTAATACTTTTGGTGGATTAGCGCGGGGCGGGATGTTTGTTTTGTATGTGTTTAGTTTTGTGTTTATCTCTTGGCGAGCCAGTAGTATACCGTGAGAACACTCCTTATGTTTTCCTCATTCTACTTATAGATTGGCCGAGCATAAAGATACAAGGAAAAAAGAAAAAATACTACACGTAACAGACGCTAAGTTTTCTAATACTTTTGGAAAAGTTCGAAGCCTGAAGAGCTTCGTATACTCACACAAAAAACTATTAAAATTCGTGACTGTTCGGGAACTGCACTTTTCTGATACTTTTGGAAAAGTTCGTAGCGCGGAGAGCTTCGTAGCGATTCGTAGAGCTTCGTAGCGATTCGTATAGCTTCGTAGCGATTCGTAGAGCTTCGTAGCGATTCGTATAGCTTCGTAGCGATTCGTAGAGCTTCGTAGCGATTCGTAGACCTTTGTAGACTTATTGCAAGAAATTAGATTCGTGTTTTTTATACAACCAGCTGATGGAGCAAGCAGATGGCCCACCTGATGTTAAATGATAACCATCATTATAAGGAAGCATAGCCTAGGCACGCACGACAGGAACGTGCCCTACGATGCACTGCCCTGCGTCCATCAACTTGAGGCATACAGATGTTAGGCCTCATTGCCTGTAAGTGTTTCTTTTAACTTTTTTGAACGGTGAAAGTAAAAATGGTTTTAAATAAATTAACTGAAGATCTACGATGGAAACAAGATGGACGAAACTAAAGTGAGTGTTCTTGATAGTTTTATATAGTTCCAGTAGGAGAGCAGATGGCCCACCTGATGTTAATTTGGTAAGAATCTACTTTTAAAATTGTCTCGGGGTCGAAGATACTATTGGCTAAAGTAGCAGGCTTATTGGTTGTAAATGTTTGTCTAGATCAATTCGAAAAGAGTTACTAACTTTAACGACCTCAGTGGTGCAGCGGGCGAGAGTGCGCCTGCGACGCAAGAGGTTGCGGGTTCGATTCCCGCCTCGAAACAAATTTGTGTACGATCTGTTGTTGTTGTTTTTTTTTCGCGGGTAGGCGTCAAACCTGCTAACATCACCGTATTTCGCTCTAAATTATTTTAATTTATATTTCTGTTTTTAAACAAAATTTAAGTGTTAAAAGTGGACTAATATAGTGTACTTGCAAGGGAACATAATATTTTGGACAGTTCCTAGCAGCTGTTTACATGCAATAACAGTTTATTTGCCATAACCTATTGGCCACACCAACCAGTGATAGTGCTTACTAAAAACTACTTTCAACAATGTCCAATCTACAAGAGGTGCTGGATACTCAAAAGCATCTGGAGGAGACTCTTGGCTCCAGAATGGCTCATTTTGAGAAGCTATTGCAGCCCACTACATGTCCGGAGAGTAAGCCAAATTTTGAGAAATTAACTCAGGAATTTTATGAGTTCAGACAGTTTGCTATGGATATTCTCAAGCACCTGCGCACTCTGATAGAATCACTGACATCACAAGTTGATGAGATTGACACTCACAACCGTCGCAACGCACTCCTATTTAATGGTCTGCCGGAGTCGGACACTGAAGACTGCACTTCAACAGTAATTAACCTCATTAATAACAATATGAATCTAAAAAGTGTCCAGGCTTCAAGCATTTATCTGTGTCACCGTCTGGGATTGAAGAATGACCAGAGAGCCCGCCCCATACTGGTCCGTTTTACAGATGTTAATATTAGAAACAAGATCTGGGGTGAGAAAAAACTACTGAAGTCTAGCCCCGCTGTAGTCTGTGAGTTCCTCACACGAACACGACATAATCTGTTTATGTGTGCACGAAAACACTTTGGTGTAACGTGCAGCTGGACGAGCAACGGAGTCGTATACGTCAAATCACCGGATAATGTTCGGAGTCGGATTACGTCGGCGCAGGAGCTGAACAAGATCATTGCTAGATTTCCAATAGAAGCAGGCACCACCAACACCGATTCCGGCCCGCGAACGGCTGCTGCGGCTCGCCCCAGGGCGAGTCCCAGAGCGAGCCCCAGGCAGGCCGGCATTGCGGGAACCTCGGCGGCGGCGGCGGCAGTGCCTGTTGAGGCCCCTCATACACGCAGAAACGCCGTAGCTAGGTCCAGGCTCAACAAGTAGTGCTAGTCATTCCTCTCTAGCACTAATGCAGCATGGTTTGAGTTTCGACTGATACAGTGGAGTGTGAGTAATGTGGGTATCTAGTGAGTGAAGTTCCTAATCATGAAATTAATTACTACCACTCAACGCTATAATACCACTACCACCCTCACTCAAAGCATAAAAACATCGGGAAGTCGTGTTTGTATTCTGTAAAATGAAATATGTTTTCTTGCTTGATTGATTGACCAACTGAACCGAACCGATGGATGGACTGAGGAAGCTGGATGACGGACGGATGAACGGTGTGAAGTAGGTTTGTCTGTCAGTGTCAAGTCAGTTTTTTGGTTTATTGACATTATCTTCATCCAAGTCTTCAACACTGAAATACGTTCCGTTTCACGCTGTTTGTGTTTAACTGTATTGGTTTGGTTTGTGTAACTTTAAAATACAGCCTATGTATGTACATACATAGACAATTTATTATTAAATGTTAATATTTATGTAGTTTAATTAATTGTATGTACTATTTATGTACATACCTAGAGATACTTTTTTTTTTTTTTTCCCGTTACGTACCTACATGTATTAAGTTACCTTTTTCTTGTTTTTCTTTTTCCTTTGTTTTCGTTACATGCTACGAAACGCTACATTAGTGTGGTAATTTTCATATTGGTCTTTTTTGTTATTTTTCTATATATATATTTTTTTTGTGTAAGCACTTTTTACCTATTTTTGTTTTGTACTATTTTAGGCGATAGGTTATTGCAAAATTCGAGGCGATAAGGCCACTTTAGGTTTAGTCTTTGTAAAAGTATACCTAATTATTTGCTTAAAGTAGGTACGCTTGGGTTCCTGTACCTACTATTTTGTTAGGTAGGTTCTAAACTTTATTACTTAAGTAGGAATATCATTATAATATATAGGTTGTATATTCATTTTTAGAAGTATTTATATTATTCTCTTATGTCATCTATATCATGTTCAAGCGATGATTCATTTATCACGGCAGAGGATGTTTCCTTTATAAGCTTAGATGATCATCCTAAGACATTAGGCGCTGAGTTGCAGGACATTTTCAAACCTTTCCCAAAAAATCTTAACGTCTGCCACATTAATGCACAAAGCATACCGGCTCATTTTATCGATGTCCTTGATTCCTTTGACTCGGATTTGATCCATGCAGTACTAGTTTCAGAGAGTTTCCTAAAGCCAACTCTTCCTTCCACATGCTTTCCATTACCCGGGTTTGTACTAATTCGTAACGATCGTACTGAGAAGGGAGGGGGAGGTGTTGCGATTTACTTGAAAAGTCATATTCCTTATAAAATAATTTTGCAATCCCCTTCTGCCTACAGTGGATCTCCAGAGTTTATTTTTATTGAAATAGACATCGGAATTAAATTTGTGTTAGGCGTAGTCTATGTCCCTCCTAACATTCCGTATGCTAATTTGGAAAAGGCACTGGAAGATATCTCATCCGATTATTCTCGCTTTCTGATTATGGGCGACTTCAACCCAGATACGTGCACACGAGCTACCAAGTTACAATCTATTGTCCACTCTTCTAACCTTAACCTTTTGGATCTATTACCCACTCATCACACTGCTACAAACGACTCTCTGTTGGACCTAATCATAACCTCTGATGTTGATAAAATATCTACGCACGGCCAGCTATCAGCACCGGCCTTTTCAAAACATGATTTAATATATGCTTCCCTTAAATTTCGAATCCCTAAACCCGCACCCTTAGTTCTTCGTCAAAGAAATTTTAATAAATTAGATAAAACCAAATTAGATGGTGTAGCAGCTAGCTCAGACTGGGTTCGTGTTGAGGGTCTATCGACGGTGGAGGAAAAGGTTGAGTTTCTAAATAATAATGTCATAAATATCTTTAATCGTCTAGCACCCATCCGTCCTGTCAAAATTAAACACCGACCCACCCCGTGGATCACGGATGCTATTCGTAAAGCCATGTCGAAACGCAATCGAGCCTTCCGCAAGTACAAAGATAGCCGCACGGAGGAGAACCTAGAATTGTATAAAAAATTACGGAATCGTTGTAACTTGGCGTGTCGTAATACAAAACGCCGGTACATAGCAGAGCAAATAGAACTCGCCACTCCTGCTGGAATATGGAAGTTTTTGAGGTCCCTTGGATTAGTTAAATCCAAATCATCAAACATTGAAATCCCACTAGATCTTAATTTACTTAACACTCACTTTACCTCCACTATTAAAATCAGCTCCACCACGAAATTTGACACTCTCCTTGAAATACACAATCTCCCTCGCCCTGACACTGCTCAGTTTAACTTCATGCCTGTTTCCCAAGACTTGGTCAAAAAGTGTCTCCTATCGTTTAAATCTAAGGCAGTCGGAAGTGATGATATTGGACGCATAATGGTAATTCTCCTCTCCGACCACATCCTTCCTACCATTGCTCACATCATTAACTTCTCGCTGTCTACTGGAAATTTCCCTGACCAATGGCGTAAAGCCCATGTTATTCCTTTGCCTAAAATTCCTAATCCTGTTCTGCCCAATAATTTTAGACCGATCTCCATTCTACCTTTTCTGTCAAAAACTATCGAATCTGTAGTCCATAAGCAGTTAACTGAGTACCTCCTCAATGGTGAGTTGTTCAACAACTTTCAGTCAGGTTTCAGAGTGGGGCATAGTACTACGACCGCACTTCTCAAGGTTACCGAAGATATTAGGAGTAGCATGGAATCCTCTATGATTACTGTTCTAGTTTTAGTCGATTTTAGTAACGCTTTCAACGCTGTGGACCATGAACTACTGCTGGCTGTGTTGAGGCATCTTAATTTATCTCCCCTATCCCTTCAGTGGTTCTCATCATACCTCTCAGGCCGCCGTCAGATGGTTCGCAATGGCCAGGTTTTTTCAGATTGGAGTGAACTGGAGGCAGGCGTCCCGCAGGGAGGTATACTTTCTCCTTTATTATTTTCTTTGTTTATAAACATGCTCTCTTCTAAATTACAATGTCACTACCATTTCTATGCTGATGACCTTCAATTATACCATCATGTCGAAGTTGATCGCCTAAACGATACCATTAATGCTCTTAATGATGACCTTCTTCAACTTCTATCCTGGTCGGCTAACTATGGAATTCAAGTCAACCCCAACAAATGTCAAGCAATCATCATTGGTAGCCCCCGCCAGTTAGCAAAAGTCAATCGCTCTAATCTATTATCGTTGCGTTTCAACTCTATTGCTATTCCTTTTTCACCTGTAGTAAAAGACCTTGGCATTCTGCTGGATGAGAATATGAGTTGGTCCGCTCAAGTAAAAGAGGTATCACGGAAGTTTTTCGCTTGTCTCCACTCTATTTTACGTTTTAAAAACTTTCTTCCTGAGAAAACAAAAATTTCGTTGGTAAATTCCCTCTTAATCCCTATAATAGATTATGCAGATGTAGCGTACCTCGATCTTACAGCTGAGCACCTTAACAAGTTGGATCGCCTGCTGAACTGTTGTATCCGTTTTGTTTACGGCCTTCGTAAATATGACCACGTGTCTGGTTATCGAAGAAAGTTGAAGTGGCTCCCAATCAGACAGAGAAGAAATATGAGAATCTTATGTCTCCTTTTCTCGATTCTGAAGGACCCTAACTCACCTCAGTACCTGAAGTCTAAGTTTTCTTACCTTTCTGACGGTCATGAGCGTGACTTGAGATCCTCAGACACTCTCTGCTTAGCTACTCCCAAACACTCTTCCGGCTATCGTGGTAATTCGTTTGAGGTAGTGGCTGTAAGCTTGTGGAATGCACTTCCCCTAAGTATAAAAATGACGTCCTCAAAACCCGTTTTCAAACGCCTTGTACATGACTTCTATTTACTATATTTTTCTAAGTGTATATGTAAGTATATTATAGATAGATATATATATTTGTTTTTTATTTATTAGATATTATATTTAGTTTATAGTTTTAGGAAATATGCTACCATATTATTATTGTGAATGTTAGTATAATTAAGCACGCCAACCTATGTTCTTCTACCTGTTAAGGTTGGCTGGTAGAAAATGCTGTCTAGCATTAAGCTCGCCTTTTGTACTCGGTTTTTAGTGCAATAAAGTATTAAATAAATAAATCTGCAGAAATTTGTTTCGTTGGTCTGGGTGTTTTCTATGTATAATAAAAAATATCTATCTATGTAAGTATATAATGTATTAAATATATCAGTCATCTAGTACCCATAACACAAGCTAGTAGCTTACTTTGGGGCTAGATGATGCTGTGTGGATTGTCCAGCATTATTTATTTATTTAAAATAGTAGTTAGTTTGCTCTTCGTAAACAGGAGTAAAACAGCATTTCGCTCCCATTCAATGAAATAGATATCATCATCAGCAGCCCACAGAAGTCCACTGCTGGACATAGGCCTCCCCTATCCGCTTCCAGGAAGAACGATTCTGAGCCCTGTCCATCCACCGACTACCCGCGATCCCAACAATGTCGTCAGTCCATCGGGTAGGAGGGCGTCCCACACTTCGCCTTCGTGTTCGTGGTCGCCATTCAAGAACCTTTACGTGTTATATATACGTGTTATAGCTTTTTTTTTATACAACTAGCTGATGGAACAAGCAGATGGCCCACCTGATGTTAAGTGGTAACCATCACCTATAAACAAAACATTGCCCCGTAGGTCACGCACAATAGAAACGTGCCCTACGATGCACTGCCCTGCGTCCATCAACTTGAGGCATAGAGGTTAAACCTCATGTGCCTGTAATTACACCGGCGACCACACTCTTCAAACCGGGACACAGCGTTGCTGCTTGGCGGCAGAAAAAGGCGTGGTGGTAGTACTTCCCCGTCTCGTCAGCCCTTCACAAAGAGCTCTGCTACTCTTAGCTATTTAGAATCGACAATATACCGGTTTGCTAAATGGAGGACACTACCCACCGCTTTTAAACCCGCTATTGCTAGCACTGGCACCACACCTCAGCCGACCGTTGCTAGCATTGAAATTGAAATTGAAAACTTGATGAGTTGCTCGTCCAGCTGTGGCCGAAGATTGAAACTATTAATATTCTCTTGTTTTAAACACTCAATACACAGCTAACGCACTTTGCATTATAATTAACTTGTTGGCCCGTGGTTTCAACGGGCGCAGATTTAAATCCCGGTATTCCCACGGGATAGAAAGTAGCCTTTGTGTTATTCCTGACTATAATCTATCTTTTTGCCAAGTTTCATCTAGATCCGTTTAGCGGTTTCGGCGTGAAAGAGTAACAAACATCTATCCATCCATACTTACAAACTTTCGCGTTTATATAGTAGTAAGATTTTGAAAATCTATTTTATTATTTAAATTTATATAGCTTTTATAATGTCAATATATAATTATTTAAAAATAATAATAAAATACATATTAAACAATTAGGCTATCTGCAGATCTTTGCAGACGATCTAGAGACAGCTCAACTGATCCAAATCAATGCCAACCGGAAGCGGCCAACAAGAAGAAGACACAAGTGCTACAAAAGAGCCTTTTTGAGTTGCACTTTAAAATATCTTTTTTATTCTATAAATAAATAATAATAAATATTGGTGGACGTTCCACACAGCACTATCTAGCCCCAAACTAAGCTTATGCTTGTAATATGGGAGAACCAGATAGCTGATATACTACTTATAATACTTTTTTTTTGTAAATACATACTTATAATATTATATAACACCCAGACAGAGAACAAACATTTATGTTCACCACACAAATGTTTGTTCACGGTGGGAATCGAACCCACGACCTACGGCGCAGAAGGCATAGCTACTACCAACTGAGCTACGTAGGCTGTATGATTTTAAAATAACTAGTCGTACAACAAGCAGATTTTTAATGATCTAGCGATTTGAACCCGCGACCTGCAGACGGCAGGCTACCAACTACACTGCAAGGCCATTCAGTTTTGAAGATATAAAATGATCTCCTGAGCCAAGAAAGCTCCTCTGGGATCTCTCGTTACTGGAGTTTACGATGGAAAATATTTACTGCTGGCAATATTGCATTTTATAACTCGGGGGATGTGGACTGCTTTGTGATGATTCGGTTGGATAGACAGATAGGTAAATGTTAAACACTTTATTCAAATCAATTATTCACTCATAATTATTTTAAAAATTATATATGATATTGCACATTATATTGCACACTAGTTGCGCCCCGCGGTTTCACCCGCGCACATTTAAATCCCGGTATTCCCCCGGGATAAAAAGTAGCCTATGACTATTGCTATTCCTGACTGATATTCGAGACTATAATAATATAGTATTATCTCTCTGCCCAGTTTTATCCAGATCCGTGCAGGCGTTCCGGCGTGAAAGAGTAACAAACATCCATCCATACTCACAAACTTTCGCATTTATAATATTAGTAGGATAAGTAACAACTTTGATAAAACATAAAACTACTTACTAATTAAGACAGCTTTCACGGCTCAGTTGGTAGTAACTCTGCCTTCTGCGCCGAAGGCCGTGGGTTCGATTCCCACCGTGAACAAACGTTTGTGTGATGAACACAGATGTTTGTTCTCTGTCTGGGTGTTATATAATATTAAAAGTATGTATTTACAAAAAAAAAAGTATATAAGTAGTATATCAGCTATCTGGTTCCCATATCTCAAGCATAAGCTTAGTTTGGGGCTAGGTAGTGCTGTGTGGAAAGTCCACCAATATTTATTTATTTATTTTTATTGCATTATCTGATTAGTTTTACGATGATTGTTTTAGAAATATCTGCATCAGATATTTCTATACTGCGCTATTTAAATAAACTGGAGTTTGTTGCATGAGTTGCCAATAATTATGAACTTGTCCTATGACTACCCCTTATCCATCTTAAAAAAACCAAATGACATCATAGATGAAGGAAAGCACAATTATTTTTTTATAAAATCTTTAAAATTTATATTAAACACACCATAGCCTAGCTAGCTAGAATATTAAATGGAATATGGAAATTCCTTTTTTCAGGCGAGTACTAGAAAAAAAGAAAGAGCCAGCTCAATAAAAATATTAAAGTTAGATTGCAAAAGAATATGTGAAAGAAGCTAAAAGGTTGCTTCGACTGGATATCCAGTGTGCAAATTTCAAAGCAATCACGCTGAAACGCCTGAAAACTGAACGCTGTATTGGTTTATTTCGTTGACATGCAAATAGACGGCGGCCATGTTTGCCTGAGTGAGTTTGACATGCGTGGTGAGAGGTGGGAGGGTTCAGTCACAATGCAGAAGTGCAATTCCGTAAATAAATAAATAACATTTACCAAAGTGACAGTGGAATCCTATAGGAGTTTTCAATTTGGCATTCAGTAATAATACCACAGGAGAAATAATAAAAAATAAATAAATAATGCTGGACAACCCACACAGCTATCTAGCCCCAAAGAAGCTGCTCAAAGCTTGTGTTATGGATAACTGAAATACTTGCCTACGCCACACGTGCCAGTGCAAAATGTGCCAACCGTGGGTTTGCAACAATATAATGGGTATTTAAGTATTTCAAGGCATATTACTTGTGTTAAGCATATTTCAGCGGTAACAGTAGGTTATTCAATTCAATTCAAATCATTTATTTCAGATCCTGATAATCCAATTTGTAAAAAACACAAAGATAAAAGAGCACCGGTGGTCTAGTGGAAGTGACCCCGCCTTCCGATCGTAAGGTCGCAGGTTCGAATCCGGTCGTGCACCAATGGATTTTTTATCGAAAAATTTATGTGCGCAATGCCAGTGCTCTTAAACGGTGAAGGAAAACATCGTGAGCCAGTTAGTATTCTAGCAGCGGCGATGGGCTTGCAACCTGTCACGTATGGAATACTAACTACTGCAAAGTGTGGGTATGTGCCAAATGTAATGTTTGGACGTACCTCTGACTACCCCCCTTAGACATCCTCAAAGAATCTTGAGTTATATAGTACTACTTGAGAGATCTGAAGGGATATCTACCGTTCCTGGGGATCAAAGTCGTGAAGCTGTTTCAGTTTCAGTTTACAAAGATAAAAACTTAATAACTAATGTTAGTAACATCAAAACACGAGACAAAACATTCATTTATATGTTTGATTCAGGCTTCGTCACCTACTGGGCCACTAGCTGAGCAATAGGTAGCAGTTTATCTACCCAGCAGGTGAAGAAGCCTGAATCCAACCGATCAGCAACAACGGCCAGCATGCTATTGGTGCTGCCGCGGATCCGACTCATCAGCGACGCGGTTCTGTTGCGCATGATCGCATGAAAGTCGTCGACTCGTGCGTCCGCAAACATGCCTGATGCGCTACAGAACCGCGGCAGCCCCAATACCAACCTGAAACCGTTGTTATATTGGACCCGTAGGGCGCTGTAGGATTTCTGCGTATGTCGAGCCCACAGGCTGCACGTGTAGAAGTTCTGACAATATGCCTGAAATAAGGTCACTGACAGGGACAGAACGACGTATAACGCCCTTTATACTTTATAGTTTTTTTTTGTTAGATAGAGATAGCAAGTGATTTTGACAGCCGATTAGTGTTGATCGCGCTTTCATAAACCGGGGGTAAGTCAAAAGGTATATAAGGTATTTTGTATTTATTCAATTATATAAATGGATGAAGTTTATATATACGTTTTATTCTTAAGTTATGTAAATCAGCATAATTTACAGCATTTATTTAAATTTTGTTCTTACCTGCATTACCAGCCTAGGAATTATCTCGACTATCGAATGATTAATACACACATACGAGTAGGTACAGCTCACAAAATCCTGTACACTTATTTGAAAAATCTAATCCACGTTTTGTCTCGTCGATTATATCGAGACATTACATCCGACACTGAATCGATTAATTCCTCTCGATCGCGCTAACTCAGTTTTCAGTTCACTGCGTTGTTCATTATGTAGATGAAGCATTATTTTGTTTCTGTATCCAGCCTCTGACAGTGTCCCACTTTCCCGAATGGTTCATGACCAGGAGAATAATTATTAAATTCATTTAATTTGGACATGCATTGGCCGGGGAATAAAGTTTCATGAAAGCGGCAACCACGAACTGAAATACGGAGCGTGTGAACTTTCATTGACTAGTAGCGCCCCACGGTTTCACCCGCGCAGATTTTAATCCCAGTATTCCCACGAGATAATAAGTAACCTATGTGCTATTCCAGACTATAATCTATCTCTCTGCCAAGTTTCATCCAGATCCGTTCAGCCGTTCTGGCGTGAAAGAGTAACAAACATCCATCCATTCTCACAAACTTTCGCGTTTATAATATTAGTAGGATGATATCTGGCGGAAAGATTTTTTCAGAGATAGTAAAACCCTCCTTAAGGCACAGCATACGGCACGCCGCTATCTCGCTCGCACAATGGAACATTTTTAAACATATAAAATCACTGAATGTAGTTATGTAGAATCGCAATCGGTCAAGTTGTGGTCAATGGCATTACAAAGATTTAGCAAAAATGTAATTTTGATCCAAGCAAGTTTTCATACATAAAAATTGGAAAAATATAAAGTCGCATTTTTAAGTATGAAAACTTGCTCGTATCAAAATTTTATTGTCCTTAAATCTTTACAATGCCATTGACCACAACTTGACCGATTGCGATTTTACATAACTATATTCAATGATTTTATATCTTTAAAAATGTTCCATTGTGCGAGCGAGATAGCGGCGCGCCGTATGCTGCCCCTTACTATAAAGTAATCTGCCCTTTTCAGACCAAAATTAAGTTTGACTAAACAGAACCAATAGCGCATGAGATCAATCCGTTGAACTCTGCTTAGAGCTCTTCAG
This sequence comes from Plemyria rubiginata, assembly GCA_963576535.1. Taxonomy (NCBI): domain Eukaryota; kingdom Metazoa; phylum Arthropoda; class Insecta; order Lepidoptera; family Geometridae; genus Plemyria; species Plemyria rubiginata. The sequence goes on from OY754929.1 coordinate 315,188, forward strand.
TCCGGCTTAAACTAGCTTAAACAAGCTTTAAATAGTTCAGCTTTACGTTCTACTTGCTGAAGCTAACTGAACGTCGCTTGGGAGCCGTGCGGGTTTGGACTCAGACCTCTTGAAGAGACGTTACAGATATATTTATGAGTGCAATTCTAGAGAAAATGGCAACTGTTAGGAATAAATGACAAGTAAAATTGTTATCGAAGCCAGAGTCAAAGGTTATTCAGTAATCTCAAAAACCTGTCTGGAACGTAAAAATCCGAAACTTTGTTTTGAAAGAAATAGAAACAGCTTAAAAACAGATCTCCAGGCACGGTAGATATCCCTTCAGATCTTTTAGTACCAAGTAAAAACTCAAGATTCCTTGAGGATGTCTAATGGGTATCCTCATGGGTCTCATGGCCCCGAGGACCCATGGGTCCAACAGTTCACTGTTAATTAGAGATTCGACTGACTAAGGACGGACAGGCTTCGCTTCCACCAAGTACCAGTGCAAGTAGAGTTCAATTATACTTGATGACCATCATCCTCATCAGCCGGAAATAGTCAAATTCAAAATCAAAAGGGTATTTCTTTACAAAGTACTGTGATCAAGCAACACAAGTGTGAATGATGTGAAACCATAAAGCGCCGCCATTAAATATGAATTTACTAGTTGCGCCCCGCGGTTTCACCCGCGCAGATTTAAATCCCGGTATTCCCACGAGATAAAAAGTAGCCTATGTACTATTCCAGACTATAATCTATCTCCCTGTCAAGTTTCATCGAGATCCGTTCAGCCGGTCCGGCGTGAAAGTGTAACAAACATCCATCCATACTTACAAACTTTCGCGTTTATAGTAGTAAGTAGTTTAGCTTTATAGGATAACTAGCTGATCCCGCGGCTTTGCTCGCGCTCGTTTCCTTTGAAAATCTCATACAAACTTTCATCCCCTATTTTATCCCCTTGGGGTTAGAATTGATCCAAATCCTTTCTTAGCGGATGCCTACGTCATAACATCTACCTGCATGCCAAATTTCTGCCCGATCCGTCCTGTGGTTTGGGCTGTGCGTTGATAGATCACTATGTCAGTCAGTCAGTCACCTTTGAGTTATATATATTTAGATAGATTGTTTAGGACAGCAAAATGGCCGTCATGTCAATGAGCTATATTAGGTAGTGTTTGATGCACTACTATGTATGGTTTTCTGTCTCACCGATTGAACTGAGATTTCGATGTCTGGCGGCCAGTATTACCTAGGTATACCTACCGGGGTTGGATACCATACCAATCCATGCTATCACTAGTTTAAAACAAAGTCGCTTTCTCTGTCCCTATATCCCTGTATGCTTAAATCTTTAAAACTACGCAACGGATTTTGATGCGTTTTTTTTACTAGATAGAATGATTCAAGAGAAAGGTTTATAGGTATAATACATGCATGATATGTGCACCCGTGCAAAGCAGGGGCGCGCGGGCGGGTCGCTAGTAAACTATAAAGTCAACGTCAGCAGTAATGGATTCTGTCAGCAGTAAAAGTTTTACGGCACTGAGATATGGCGGCGACGGGCCACGAGTCATGTGTGACCTGTGGAGAGGTAGGCTACTCTGATGACTTAACCCACTAAATTAATATATCAAAAGCCTTTGCCAAAGTAACAAAAATAAGATTTAGGGGTTTTCGAAGTAAATACATTTTTGCGCAAGCTTCATGCAAGCTAATACTTATTACCTAATGAAAACTGAAACTGAAACAGCTTCACGACTTTGATCCCCAGGCACGGTAGATATCCCTTCAGATCTCCCAGTACCAAGTAGGTGCTAATTCAAGATTCTTTGAGGATGTCTAAGGGGGGTAGTCAGAGGTACGTCCAAACATTACATTTGGCACATACCCACATTTTGCAGTAGTTAGTATTCCATACGTGACAGGTTGCAAGCCCAGCGCCGCTGTTAGAATACTAACTGGTTTCCTCACGATGTTTTCCTTCACCGTTTAAGAGCACTGGCATTGCGCACATAAATTTTTCGATAGAAAAATCCATTGGTGCACGACCGGATTCGAACCTGCGACCTTACGATCGGAAAGCGGGGTCACTCCCACTAGACGACCGGTGCTTATTACCTAATACTTATCACAATTACCTAAGTCAAGTAAATTAAAAGTTTATTTTTAAAACCTACCCGGGACTTTGCGTGTTGCAAGAAACACATTTTGCAGATTTCAAGTATTTTGGATCACTTGCAATGTCAGTTAGTTAGGAATTCATTGTGAGAAACCAAACCGTACATAATAAATTCCTGAGTCGATCCTCGATCGACCATCGATTCCTGATTCTGATTCGCTCGACGACTCAGAAGTCCGGTTGACTTAACTGTAACCGGACTACTGAGACTACACCAAATATATTTGTGTTATAGCCCTTATGACCAAATCAGAGGGACCACGAGCGACTGCATTACGTTGACTGATGGTCCCACCAAACAGTGGGACCACGAGCCCATTAAATCGACACACTGTCCCACCAGTGGGTCAAATTAGTGGGACCACGAGTCGCGACCCGGTTAAATGTATGGAACGTTTAAATGTATGGAATTGACGCACGAAAAACCATGCGATCTGCCAAACTAAATGGTACGAATCAATATGGTGCTAGGCGGACTTAATGCTAAAAGCGTTGTCTAACAGTCATTCTATGCATGCACAAATATAATTGCCATGAAAAGAATTTGAGTTCAGAGATCATAACTACCTAAAAAGCGAATTCCATGGAAAAATCCACATTAGCTTGAAAAGGAAGTATGTTTTTGATAAACAAAAATCCTAACTCAGAAAACCTCACTACCATGTTTTAAAAAGAGAGTAGCGAACTATAACATATAAAAGACAAATTGAAATGCTCCCAAAAATCTATAGTTCAAAAACACCGAGTAAAAAAATGGCTACACAAAAAACAAAGGCTCCATTAAACATAAAAGGCTCGCAAAGGCTACACCTGTGTGTGCTAAAAACATAACTGATTCGAATCTGTAAACCTTTGACAACGAGTGTTACCAGCTTTGAAGCGGGATTTACGGACGAGTAGGTATTGTTCTTGCGCTTTGTAGATAAAAATAATAAAGTATGCACCGGTCATCATCATCATCAACAGCCCACAGAAGTCCACTGCTGGACATAGGCCTCCCCTATCCGCTTCCAGGAAGAACGATTCTGAGCCCTTTCCATCCACCGACTACCCGCGATCCTAACAATGTCGTCAGACCATCGGGTAGGAGGGCGTCCCACACTTCGCTCTCCTGTTCGGCACCCGTATTTAAATAAAATATAATTGCTGCTATCATTTACGTGCATTATGATTAAAATCCGTAGGAAAATGTGAGAGAGTGTTCTTAAAAATTGCATAGTAGTTTACTCCGCTTTTTCTTAGTACACTAAGGTTTTATTTGCAACATTTTCCCGTGATTTTAAATAACTTGAATGTTATAGCATGATTTTGTGAGTTTTATTGTTCGCCGATATTTCCATGTCGAATTTAAGACTGGGCGAGTAAAAAAGAAGTGCATAGGACACTCGTGAGTTTTGAAAACTCATACTTGGGGTACTCATGTCTAGAATGACACTAGTATTTTGAAAATTCTCAAAACCCATCTCCCTGGAATTCTATGGAGACAGAAGCAGCATCAAAAGACCAACGCTTCGTCAGGCTGGTGATAACATTGGTAACTGAAACTTTTACACATTTGTATGTATTTTTTTAATTCAAATGTATTTGTGCCGAATTCCCAAATCTGAAACAGCTTCACGACTTTGATCCCCAGGCACGGTAGATATCCCTTCAGATCTCCCAGTAAACTGAAAAAACAGCTTCACGACTTTGATCCCCAGGTACGGTAGATATCCCTTCAGATCTCCCAGTACCAAGTAGGTACTAATTCAAGATTCTTTGAGGATGTCTAAGGGGGGTAGTCAGAGGTACGTCCAAACATTACATTTGGCACATATACCCACATTTTGCAGTAGTTAGTATTCCCTACGTGACAGGTTGCAAGCCCATCGCCGCTGTTAGAATACTAACTGGTTTCCTCACGATGTTTTCCTTCACCGTTTAAGAGCACTGGCATTGCGCACATAAATTTTTCGATAGAAAAATCCATTGGTGCACGACCGGATTCGAACCTGCGACCTTACGATCGGAAGGCGGGGTCACTCCCACTAGACCACCGGTTCTCATTACGTTTCAGTGCAAAACTAGAATGTTCCAGGCTCACCTGCCTTGAGAAATACAGGGTTAGATACCTATAAAATACGGAATCGATACTCAGCTGGGTTTTATTAAAAGCGGTGTACATCAAAATGAAGCCCGTTAGATGCGTTACTTATTAAATTTTACAAAAAATTACTGTCACTTTTTGTCTTTATCGGCTCAAACTTTTAGGACGTTTAAACATGGGTGAATATCAAAATCAACATCAAATAAATAATAATAAATAATGCTGAACAATCCACACAGCACTATCTAGCCCCAAAGTAAGCTATTCAAAGCTTGTGTTATGGGTACTAGATAACTGATATATTTAATACATTATATATTTTTTATGATATTTTTTATTTTACATAGAAAACACCCAGACCATCGGAACAAATTTCTGCAGATCGTACACAAATTTGTTCCAAGGCGGGAATCGAACCCGCACCCTCTAGCGTCACAGGCAGGCTCTCGCCAGCTGCGTCAAACATCATCGAAAGGCATCAATTCAGTTGAATAAAACATCATGTCACAGGAAACGTCGAATCTGGACGCTGACGTCTAGATTCACGTGCCAAGCCACAGATAAAAGAATACTATACATTGTAGCTTCATTCACGGAAGCTTAATGTGTCCATTAGAGAAACAAAAGGATTGATAATTGATCAATAGACAGGCTTGTGCAATTTATGACGTCATCGTGGAGAGTCCGTGACGTCACATTGTTGTTTTATTACCATCCGAGTACATCATACGTTAGTACCGGGGGTTACCCCGGTTTCTGAGAGCTCGATCAACACTAATCGGCTGTCAAGTCACTTGCTATTTCAGCTTTTTCTTCAAATTAGATAGAGATAGCAAGTGACTTGTCAGCCGATTAGTGTTGATCGCGCTTTCAGAAACCGGTGGTAAGAAAAAAAACTGAAACAGCTTCACGACTTTGATCCCCAGGCACGGTAGATATCCCTTCAGATCTCCCAGTACCAAGTAGGTACTAATTCAAGATTCTTTGAGGATGTCTAAGGGGGGTAGTCAGAGGTACGTCCAAACATTACATTTGGCACATACCCACATTTTGCAGTAGTTAGTATTCCATACGTGACAGGTTGCAAGCCCCTTGCCGCTGTTAGAATACTAACTGGTTTCCTCACGATGTTTAATCATCGTTCTTCATCATTTTAAAAGTAGTAGAGCCCTCTGCAAAGGGCCCGTCCGGGGAAGAACTACCGGCTATTTCTGTGGCTGTGTTTCCGTTTGAAGGGAGTGGTGGCCGGTGTAATTACTGGCTAATGAGGCTTAACATCTGAATGCCTGTAGTTGATGGACGCAGGGCAATGCAACGTAGGACACTTTCGGGGCCACCTGACATCAGCAAGTACCTACTACAAAAATTATCTTTCAAAGAGATCACCGATCAGTTGAATTAATTGAGATTTTTTTTATCCCACATATAATACTAGTCGCGCTCCGCGGTTTCACTCGCGCTGTTTTAAATCCTGGTATTCTCACGAGATAAAAAGTAGCCTATGTGCTATTCCAGACCATAGTCTATCTCTCTGCCAAGTTTCATCCGGATCCGTTCAGCCGTTCCGGCGTGAAAGAGTAACAAACATCCATCCATCCATACATACTTACAAACTTTCGCGTAATATTAGTACAGACAGATCTATCATAGACGACATAGACATGACGACCTCTGTGGCGCAGCGGGCGAGAGCCTGCCTGCGACGCAAGAGGTTGCGGGTTCGATTCCCGCCTTGGAACAAATTTGTGTACGATCTGCAGAAATGTGTTCCGATGGTCTGGGTGCTTTCTATGTATAATAAAAAAATATCTATCTGTGTAAGTATATAATGTATTAAATATATCAGTTATCTAGTACCCATAACACAAGCTTTGAATAGCTTACTTTGGGGCTAGATAGTGCTGTGTGGATTGTCCAGCATTATTTATTTATTATTTTTATTTTATTTTTATAGAAATATTTCATTGAAACCGCACTGATACGAAACGTTCAAACAGTATAATCCCTTGATAAATCTTTGTTCGGATTTAATCACGCAATCTCTCGCAGATTGAAACATTCGCGGCGAATTTTTTCGTTCATATTCAAAAATCTTTTTCCGCTAGCCAGTGTGGAATGGTTTTTAGCATTTAACGTAAAATATAGGACGGATCTAGGACAAGGCTACAGGGGCTGGGCAGCGAGTTCCTTGCCTCTTGTTCTAGGCGTTAGGGTCAAAGTCAATGTATTTATTCAGTACTAGCGACCAGCTCGCGCGCCCCTGCTTCGAACGGGTGCACATATCATGTGTGTATTATGCATATGAACCTTCCTCCTGAATCACTATCTATTAAAAAAACCGCATCAAAATCCGTTGCGTAGTTTTAAAGATTTAAGCATACATAGGGACATGGGGATATAGGGACAGAGAAAGCGACTTTGTTTTATACTATGTAGTGATTCAGTTAATTTAGTTTACGCTCCTACCGTTTCCTCTACGCTCTTTCCCTAAGTACATCTCTGCTCAGTGAATTCTCGAACTTTTCATACCCTTAACTGTTTATAAGTTCAGTTTTTAAATTATTTTAAAAGTGGAATATCTGCTGAACTTTCTTTCAGTACAAAAAGAACTTGAAGTTCATTAAAATCTAGTACATACATCTCATACATTTATTATAATAGCGTACAAATGGTATGAACTAAAACAATATAACTAATGTTGAATACTACCTACTGATCTTATAAGGCAGGTATGGCCAACCGAATGGTGGAAGGAGGGCTGTTCGATCGCGGCTATTAGTTCAGTCGATCGTGTCGAAGTAAAAAAACCATTCAAGTACATACTTGAATGTTTTTTTAATAGTCATAAATAGCTTTTTCAATAGCCACCATGATGTTTCAAAATGAAAGACTGAGACTGAATGTAAACAGTAGATCTTGGTTCTAATCAAGTTGGCCACCCCTGATATAGCTATACAAATATGTGTATTGTTTCAATTCTTGGATATAAAGCTGGTAGGGGCTAAGGACATTCGCTTTCAGGGATGCAAGGACCATTCTCGGTCTTCCTCAGGGTTCCTTTGACGCAGTTGCACGGACTGGCATCACAGGATGTGATGCAGGAGTCGACAGGATTAGCGCAAGTGTTGTACGCGTCACATGGCCAGCCACAATCCACCGGCTCTTCATTCGGAGGACAAGGTCCGTCTTCTAGAACAGAATATAAAATCATGGTTTTGTTTACTCACAACTATTGAAATGAAATGAAATAAAATTATTTATTGCAAACAGTACAGTTTTACATCGTTCTAATACAAATAGTATTATAAAGAGCGCCACGTAAAGGTGCTCGTCAAACATTGGTGTAAAAAATATAAAATCCTTCCTACTAATATTATAAACTCGAAAGTTTGTAAGTATGGATGGATGGATGGATGGACGGATGGATGGATGTTTGTAACTCTTTCACACCGGAACGGCTGAATGGATCCGGATGAAACTTGGCAGAGATATTGATTATAGTCTGGAATAACACAGTGTTGGCAGATATTTGGCATTTTCCCGTTTTTAGCTGATGCATTTTTAGTTCCTAAATAATAACTAGATTTCGCCACAGGAAAGATTAGCACGCGCTATCGTTGCGTTTTGAGCAATGAGTGATATCAGCAATCGTAGGTATAAATGTTTTCCGATCACCGGGATTTATATCTGCGCGGGTGAAACCGCGGGGCGCAACTATTATATCATAAATTAAATTATTATAATGTTGGTAACAACACACATACAGTATTATGGCTGTAAAGAGGCCTGTAGTATTCTAACAGCGGCGATGGGCTTGCAACCTGTCACCTCAAAGAATCTTGAATTAGTACATACTTGGTACTGGGAGATCTGAAGGGATATCTAGCGTACCTGGGGATCAAAGTCGTGAAGCTGTTTCAGTTTTTTTTTTCTTACCAGCCATTGTATAAACTATTAGTGTAGACATAAAACACAGGACAATAACTAAGCACTTCCCCATGCTGCTAAGTACTAAACAATGCAGAAAGTCGATGAACACTAAATATTTCTTATGCCAATTTTGTTTTTATACCCCGAATCACTAGGTATTTTTAAATACTTGGTAATGCATGGACGTCATTGTTTGAATTTTTTTCAATGTATATTATTGTGAAATAGTTGTTGGTAGGTACCTATAATCTTTGTTTTTATCGGGTTTTGTTATGAGTTTGGCGTCTGCATGACTTTGTTAGAGGGCTTCCGCTGAATCGTTATTCGGTGCAGTAATTTTCTGCATGAAAACACATGTAAGTCAAGAGTACCCTAACCCGACGAGCATGTATGAATAATGTTATGAGAGTGAATAAAGCGAAAGAGTATGAGGATCGTAGCAAGTATGGAAATCCGTGGTCTCTGCCTACCCCTATGGAAAACAGGCGTGATTTTGTAATCTAATACCTATAAACTAGCAATTCTTTTATACACATAAAAATAATCTGAAACTCAGAAACGGCTTCAACGATTTTCATGAAATTTGGTATGCAGAGGATTTCGGGGGCGATTTGAATATTTTTACTTTGGACATTTTTATTTTTTCACATTATTCGTGTAAATCCGATAAATCGATCTAGTTAGGATTCAGCAACCGAACTCGATCACCCGGATTTTGTTTGATAACAAACGTTGACAGCCGCCACAGCTCAGTCGGTAGTAGCTATGCTTTTTGCGCTGTAGGACATAAGTTCGATCCCCTCTGGGGACATTTGTGTGACGAATGTGAGGTGTTTGTTCTGTGTCTGGGTGTTATAATATTGAATAAGAAGGATGTATTTACAAAAAATGTATTTAAGTATTCTCATTGTACAAGGTTTGCTTAATTTTACCAATAGCTTTATTCGGACCGAAGTGGGCTCTTAGAGCAAAAATATTTGCATAACTTTCAGACAAAACCTGAGACAATATTATAGTTCTGTGTTTGAAAAGGTGTCTCAACGTAGTTTCAAGGTTTTTCTGGGTACCTACTTGTTTGTGTCGGTGACACTAAAAAGGAGCTTGTGTGCGTTTTAAAGCACTACACTTATAGGGCACTGTTACAGGTCGTTTATGGTAAAAGTATAGGGCACTGTTACAGGTCGTTTATGGTAAAAGTATAGGGCACTGTTACATGTCGTTTATGGTAAAAGTATAGGGCACTGTTATAGGTCGTTTATGGTAAAAGTATAGGGCACTGTTACAGGTCGTTTATGGCATCAGCGCCAGCGTTCCAACCATGCAAATAGTCTTCTTCTTGTCATGTCACTAGTTTCTTTCGAACCAGTGTGGTGTAAGGATATTAAGTGCGCCCAAAGGCTACTTTAGAACTTAAGGTTCTACGACATGTCCGTTTCCTAACGATGTTTTCCTTCACTGTTTGAGTATACTAGCTGTAAACGGCAACTAGTCGGCTGAAAGTTGCTCAATAAACCAACTACACCCAAGTGGTTCCTGAAAGTTGCTCAACAAACGAACCAACCGATTCTGTGATTTTCGTGATAATGTAATTGTGTTTAAATTAAAAGGAATGAAACTTTCTAAGACTTTCCAAAAGTTGTGGTTTTCTTACAATTAATTGTTCCAAAAAGTAATTTCGTTATGTATATATAACTATTTTCCAATTAGGCTTTTAAAATGGGTCTGAATGGGACTGGGGAATCTCAGATCTCAATTAATTCAATTTCTCTAGGTTCGTCCAACCGTTTATTACATTGCGTTTTGAATTGATTGCAAGTACGGACTGTGCTGGCGTTAATAAGCTTTGGTTATTAACGTAAATTCGTATAAGCCAACTTTGAAGATGGAGTCTCTATTGTAGGCTATTCGATAGACTCCATCATGGCTTGACGGAATATCACCAAAGAACGTATCTAAAACCAACATAATAATAATATTTTTATTTCTCAGACCGCAGCATAAAGTAGGTATTACAATTCATTGACTTCGTCAAATTCAACCACTATCAACAACATTGTAGTCATCTATCCGCTCGTCAAGTGTGGACAGCCCCTCCAATTGTGGGGGACCTATGAACAGCGACTTCGACTTATTTAGGCTGATAACGATGAAGTGTTCATCAGTCTTTCCAATTCTCGAAGTTCTGATACACATGACGCGAAGAATTTAGTTTGAGATCAAAACTATGATGAGATTGTTGGGTTCATGGTGAACAGGTTTTGATTAGGTACTCAAAGAGCATTATTCTTCCAGGCGGTGGTCGTTATGGGCAGCAGCACAACTTCAGACAAGACAAACAACACCAGCACAGACTCCGCAGCGACTGCCCTCACCAGCATCACTTGCACCGACGACTCCATGGACGCGGAGGCGGAACCACCCGAAACCGTCCAAGCCAACCTTATCGATGACACTGCCATCTCTACGAACCATACGAACTGCAACACACAACTCAACGGTAACTTGAACCGCCCAACGAACCACAACCCCCCAAGCACGGCCCCCCCACACTATCACAGAAATCAAAACAGTTGTGATATCAACTCCCCAGCTTACACCAAGCCCCAGTCAGCAACAGACATCCTAGAATCTCCCAGACCTGGCCCAGCGAGGTTCGTCTTCGATGTGCCGTTGCCAGACCCGAAAAAAGCCAGGAATAAGACCCAAGTTAGCATCGGAGGACCGTCGACTTCCATCCAGATCCCGCCCAAAGTCGACACGCCCAAGAGTCCAAAAGCACAGCCCAAACTTGAGACACACTTCAATTTTGACCCAGAACCAGTAAAGAGAAGAAGCTCTGAAGAGCCTGCGAAGAGAAGAGGATCGGAGCCCAGGGTTAAGAATAAGCAGAAGGAGAAAGAGTATTACAAAGATGAGATGACTAAGCTGAGGAGGCAGTTGGAAGGTACTGAGGTGTTCACGACGAATCGGAGAAGGTCTTCTGCACATCAGCATTCTGTGCCGCCGCCATCCGTCAGAAGACAATCCACAGGTAGATACACACTGACATAATGTTCTACTGAGACTCAAAGCTGCCATAAACCGTGTAGCATGTTAGTTTGAGATTCGTTATTAATCGTTATTTTTAAAAGGTGTATGCTGTAGTGTACTTAATAAAATACTATTGTAGTTTGGAACTGCTTACTATTATTGCTCTTACTACTACTACTACTACTGCTCTTACCATTATTGTTATTTATTGCTCTTACGCCTTCTCTACGTACGGCCATCATTTTCTTTGCCATTTTTTCATATTGTCATATTGTGTTCATATTGTCTATCTTTTCTTCAGCAGCCCAAGTCCACGTAACTGCAAACCCCCTGGACTCAGCAGCGACCACCATCCCCGCTGGCCGCACCACCATCGTCGTCCAGCAGCCCTCGCTCTCCCTGGACTACGGGGGGTGTTCCACCATCCTGCTCCGGGAGGGAGAGGAGCGGCTGGACCGACGCAAGAGCAGGATCTGTTCTGATCACATACAGCAGCTGCTGGACGTAACCAGCCAGTTCACGTCTGAAGACCTTCACGAGTTCGATAAAAGGTATGATACCATGGCATTTGAAGTTCAAAGTCAAAATATGTTTACTCACTAAAATCACAAGGATCAGGTAGGTAGGTAAACGTAAGGAAACATACTAATGCCAAAATGATTTCTGACTCAAGCACATTTCCTTTATATTATTGTATTATTTGTATTCGAACAGTATTTATGCGTGTCACTGGATAGTTATTCTTTCAAACAACCTCCCCGAAATGAAATAAAATGAAATAATAGCCAATCGCACCTCGAAACTGCGAGCCGCTGTCACCGGGGCCTTACAACTTGGTTACTCTAGTGCCAGTTCCACGGACCAACGCCGAGAAGAACAGGCAACAAACTCGGCTATTTTATGATCCTCGTTACAATGTATGTGTAATTATACGGGACATGATACCTAACACTTGTCTATGGACGCAGAGTACCCTAATGCCAATTGTAATGCTGTCATAGGCTAGATTTAAAAGGTTATGTTGGATAATGTATAGACGAGTGGATAATGCTAAGACTACAAAATTACCTATTTGTGTTACATAATACATACTGGACCCAAGTAACTTTGGTATATAATATTCTAGTCCTTTTCTTCATCTTTGTACTTCTACGATAGGTCTACTTATTTATCCTGCTGCCTTAAATAAACAACTGGAAACATACACTAACTTTATACACGTCAAGATTGACGCAAAAGGACAATAAAGGTCTGAGAAATAAAATATTATTATTATTATAAAAGTAAGAAAGTTATTTCTTCAATTTTTTTACATAATAATTACAACCGTCAAATTATCATAGCAACTGCCCAAAGACTCGGCATTTTTACTGCATTATTCATAATCTCAGATAAGCCACCCATACTTAAAATAACTTTTTACCATATCTGAAATGGGTCTTTTTTATCCTGAATTTATGGAATGAAGGACAAAACTTTGTATATATTAATTTTTGTTCAAGGTTTCTTTCAATGATGTAGCCTGGGATAGAGAGCCACAGCTGGGTAAAGTTGCCCAACTGTGGGACGATAAAAGGCAAAGGAAAAATATAAATAATCATATCTTAATATATCCTACTACTATTATAATCAAAGTTTGTTAGTATGGATAACATTATTAACATCAGGTGGGCCATCTGCTTGTTCCATCAGCTAGTTGTATAAAAAAAAATGGATGGATGGATGTTTGTTACTCTTTCACGCCAGAACGGCTGAACGGATCTGGATGAAACTTGGCAGAGAGATAGATTATAGTCTGGAATAAAACATAGGCTACTTTTTATCCCGTGGGAATTCAGGGATTAAAATTTGCGCGGGTGAAACCGCCGGGCGCAACTAGTCCTATATATTTATATGAATGCGTGGGATGAAACAAATTTTTGATATGAGTGGGAATAAAACTGTGTTTATGTTTGTTTATAAAACATTATTCATCATTCATTTATTGCGAAAATGGGTTCAAAGTATATCCACCGTGCCTGGGGATCAAAAATCGTAAAGCCGTCTCAGTCTCTCTGTCTTTTTTCATTGTAATCCAAATAATATCAAAAACGGCCAACATTTTATTGAACAAATTAAAAAGTTTCCTAAGATCCTTCCCTTTCTTAATTACTCAAACAAACAGTTAATTCAATCATAAAATTACAGAATTAACTGATAATTTGACCAAAACCGCCTGTTTTATGAAGCGCTTTATTACATTTTAATGTTTTCTCTTCTGGTGAAATGCTGGTTTTAAGCGGTTCGGTGTGAAGAGTGTGGTTGTCGGTTAAATTACAGCTCATGAGGCTTAACGTATGTATGTTTCAAGATGGTGGACGCATTGCATCGTAGGGCACGTTTTCATAGCGACTTACGAAAAAAATAAAAATATCTATCTATGTAAGTATATAATGTATTAAATATATCAGTTATCTAGTACCCATAACACAAGCTTTGAATAGCTTACTTTGGGGCTAGATAGTGCTGTTTGGATTGTCCAGCATTATTTTTTTTTTTTTTTTTAATGCTGTGTTGGGTGATGGTTATCTTTATTTTGTTGTGATAATCAATAAAGAGTTATCTATCTATGGTTACCGCTTAACATCAGGTGGTCTATCTGCTTGTTCCATCAGCAAGTTGTATAAAAAATGATTTTTTCTTAAAAAGTTCAGCGCGTTACCCCCCGCCCCGTGTGTCTTAGCCCTTATGGGGCCTCATTGAAGGCTCATCTTTGAGTACCTGCAGGTTTCTGGGTAAATTATGTTAACGGGGCGTTGCCCACTCGAAGTTTGAAGAGGGTCTTTCGTAGGCTGAAGATAAGCTGGTTTTGATTGAGCGAAATTTAGATGTATAATATTTTCTTTCTTATTTCATTATAATGCAAACCATTTTAGTAGTAATATTTTCTAGCTACCAATCTTACCTGATCTGGAAATTCATTGAAACTTAACGAATGAGAGTTCACGTTATATTGGTATTATACTGGCTTCGAGGATCCTCAAGAATACAAGTAGGTAGCTTAGAATAAAATTTGTTTTGGATGGTATGAACAAAGCTTTTTCATAAGAAGTTACGTTACTATATCTTTCGAGTTTGACTTTGACTCCTTTGACTACAAAGGCTATTTTTGATTTTAATAGTTTTAGAGACTTTTATTTGGCTACAATCTCACTTAAGGCGTTGATCTAATATTCCTAACATTCCTCTATTCCCAACACCTAATATTCCTCTCGCTTGCACATTTCGATATTTTGAAAGAAAAGAAAAGAAGATTTTATAAATCACAAATCGAAATTTTGAAAAATTGCAATCAACCATTTTGTGTGCAATTAAATTGCACACAGTTTGGTATAAAATTCATTTTGATCGATGCAAGTTTTCCTACTCAAAAGTTTGCTTACATATTAAACCTAGTAAAGCTGACTTTTGAGTAGGTAAACTTGTATCTATTAAAATATATTTTTTACTAAACTGTGTGCAATGTGATTGCACACGAAATGGTTGTTTGCGATTTTTTGAAAATGGGTTTAGTGATTTTATATCTTTCAACAAGCCAAAAGGTGCGAGCGAGAGTCACATTAGCTCTTCACCTATACCTTCGATTGTACCAGGATTGTGGCAAGTAGCACCTCTCAGCACGCGTCCGTGCCACTGATTGGCTGATAACACCAAAATACCGAAGTGGGAGGTTCTTCTCGCCTCGCTACTAGCCTGGTGCGTTCTTTAGACGTCCTCAACATTCTTTGAGGACGTCTAAAGAGGGGTAGTAGGTCCGTCCAAACATTACATTTGGCACATACCCACATTTTTCAGGTTGGTGTTCCATACGTGACAGGTTGCAAGCCCGTCGCCGCTGTTAGAAAACCAACTGGTTTCCTAACAAGGTTTTGAGCACTGGCACCCTAGGGCACGCCGAGTAATTACAAAATCCTATAAATAAACTGAAACTGAAACAGCTTCACGACTTTGATCCCCAGGCACGGTAGATATCCCTTCAGATCTCCCAGTACCAAGTACGTACTAATTCAAGACTCTTTGAGGATGTCTAAGGGGGGTAGTCAGAGGTACGTCCAAACATTACATTTGGCACATACCCACATTTTGCAGTAGTTAGTATTCCATACGTGACAGGTTGCAAGCCCATCGCCGCTGTTAGAATACTAACTGGTTTCCTCACGATGTTTTCCTTCACCGTTTAAGATAAATAACGTGTAAATAAGGTGTTATATCGATTATTGGCGACCGGATATTGGGGCCCTGCCAAACAGTGATGTTAATAAAGATAATGGCGGAAGTGGAACCGAGGGGCGGCCGGTGATGGGGTTACATTAACTTGGGAAGTACTTAACACCCTGGAATAGTGGCTTTACGGTTGAACACTCAAGTCATTATATCCAAACTATGCAAGATATCCTGAAAAACAAAGTTTGTTCCTTATACATACAACATGAATACAATAAATATATGTCAATTTGAATAGGAAAAAATAGAAATGGCTAAGAGAAAGAGAAAGAGAAAGATCTATTAATAAATAAATAAATAATGCTGGACAATCCACACAGCACCATCTAGCCCCAAAGTAAGCTACTCAAAGCTTGTGTTATGGGTACTAGATGACTGATATATTTAATACATTATATACTTACATAGATAGATATTTTCTATTATACATAGAGAACACCCACCAACACACCCAGACCATCGGAACAAATTTCTGCAGATCGTACACAAATTTGTTCCGAGGCGGGAATCGAACCCGCAACCTCTTGCGTCGCAGGCGGACTCTCGCCCGCTGCGCCACAGAGGTCGTCCTATTGTTTCTACCAGTCGGCTACGAGGCTATGACATCATTTTTTCTGAATAAAATGATATCTAGTTTCAATTTAAACTGTATTACCATTTCACCGCAATAAGTGTCAGTTCCACAAAAAGCGTAACCTCCATTACTCTTTCTAAGTAGTGATATTTCTCTCTCGCTTCCAGACTTATCTTAATCTTATCTGTCCCTCACCTCAGAAGCAGCCAGCTCATTAAAATGGATAAAGGTGTTACGTAATAATCCTTAGGCGACTCCAAAAGGCCGCGAAAAAATTCAAACAAACCAATTTCAAGAATAACACCCGTCAAAGTACTTCTCAATGCACTTGCTTTCAACATTTTAAGAGATAATTACTGAACTTAAGATAAATCGCGATCAACCAAGTTATGTGCATTATCCAAATTGAAATCTAAATTTTAAATTGGTAGACTTTTCATACAGCACCATCTAGACCCAAACTAAGCCAAAGCTTGTAATGTGAACAGCTCAGATATTAATTTAAATGGCACAATGGGTGGCATTCTAAAAAGGTTCTAAGTGTAAGTTGAGTTCTAGCTATTTCAGTTTGCAGTTACAATACGCCACCCCACTATTATACGAGTATGACGTCACAAAGAGCTAAGTAAGAACGCTAGTCGCACTAGATTTGACCTGTACCCTACTTTGTCACCACACCATGTTCAGTCGCGTTTTTAGATGTATTGTGGTTAGTAATAAGATTGTGTTAGGTAGTAGATAGATAGATAGATAGATAGATAGAAAATTATTTATTGCACATAAACAAAATGTATCGTACATAGGCGAACTTAATGCTAGAGAGCATTCTCTTCCAGTTAACCTTTGTGTTTTTTTGGGTAGTAAATTATTTTTGGAACCTTTTACGTTTTTTCGAGAACATAATTTTCATTTCAATCAAGATATATTCACTATGACGTGGGTTTGATCGTTTCCCGATATTTCAGCATAGTGCATACGCCATGATACCGGGTCGAAGGCCCGTTATTTTCTGAAACAATTTTGAAAAGTTGGATGCAATTTTTTTGTTAGATTATGGCGAATTACAGGGTTTGCTCATCATTTTACTAAATCTATCACGTTTTTTCTAGTTTGGCGATTTTTCTCCGATCCTAATGGTTGAGTGATGTGTTGCGGTTGAGTGGGAGGAAATCTAAGGGATCTCGCATAGCTCCAACCATTTTTGTTGAGCATGAACTTTCAAAATTGTGATCTTGGTGTAGGTACATATTGGAATTTTGAAAGTACTTACGCATAATGCCTTTAAAATTATTTTATTCTTGTAGAAAATTCCGTTGTGTCGATTACTGCGGGAAAACAAATTACCCGCAAATTTTCAGTATTTGTTGAGTCACTTAATGAATTTCAATTTTTAGACAATATTAAAATAAGTCGTTTGTATTATTTTAATTATTTTTGAATGTTTTCAAAGTTTGCTTGTCATAAAATTAATCAAAATAAACCTTATCACGGCGGCATAAGTCATGAAATCTGCCAAACGGAAACGGCGCAGAGAGTTTAATCGCTAAAATCATAATACAACCTCAGAGCAAACGATTTCGAACGTAAAAATACTTAAATCCTAAAATGGCAGATTATGTAAAAACATACAGTGCTCAAAGCGACCACTTTTATTCGAAGTGCCAATAAACAGGCGTAAAAGACGGATATAAAAGCGATAAACGGGCGAAGCGGCGTGCTATGATTGATGGTCGGCCCCTTTCGTGTGGAGCCACTAGAACAACGATAGCGATTAGTAAAAGATACCAAGGTCCTACCTTGTGGAAGTGGAGCATGTCAAGGCTTAAGTCATCAACCTTCCGTTGTGATAGGTTTACTGATAAGCAAAAATAGGTCCCATCACCAAAATAATCTGGTCAGTAGATACCAGTCTTCCCATTCATTCGCAAGTTGGCACTATGGTCCACTACAGGATAAATATACGTACGGCTCAATACCATCCATTCCTAGTTGGCATACCACCAATTCGCACGAAGCGCTTCGCTTCAACCTTCATTATGCGAACCGCTAAGGAATGGAACTCGTTACCGTCGTCTGTCTTTCCTGACCATTATAACATGAGTCTCTTCAAGGCAAGAGTGAATAGGTGTCTTCTAGACCGTTCTGCTCCACCGTAGGCTACATCTTCGCTTACCATCAGGTGCGATTGTAGTCAAAGGGCGGTCTATTCAGATAAAAAAAAAAGGTGAAACAATGAAAAAGAACAAATAGTACGAGTAGTAGAGCTCATTGCGTGTGGCTCGTCCGGGGAAGTACCCACCATCCTTTGTTCTGCAGGCAAGCAGCGTTAAGCTCTGAAAACGAAAAAAATTAATTGTACATATCCTAAAAATAAATAAATTTGGTTCAAATTTTGTCAGAAAGCCGAAAACGTGATAGTATATATATTTTAAGAGTAGTAGAGCTCTTTGTGTGTGGCTCGCCCGGGGAAGTACTACCACCACGCCTTTTTCTGCCGCCAAGCTGCAACGCTGTGTTTCGGTTTGAAGAGTGTGGTCGCCGGTGTAATTACAGGCACATGAGGCTTAACATCTGTATGCCTCAAGTTGATGGACGCAGGGCAGTGCATCGTAGGGCACGTTCCTATTGTGCGTGACCTACGGGGCAGTGTTTTGTTTATAGGTGATGGTTACCACTTAACATCAGGTGGACCATCTGCTTGTTCCATCAGCTAGCTGTATAAAAAAAAAGTATTATAATTAGAATCGAGTGCCGATAGTAGCCACACAGCTCCGACCGCACTTCTGTATTGGTTCCACGGTAAACTCAGCAACTCCCTCACTCACATAAATAACAGCACCATAAACAATCAGGTAACCCGCCATTTAAACTTTTCACTTTGTGGGAACATGACGCATGCGCCGCCGACAACCACTGCGTGCACGCGCGCAGCCATTGGCGGGTAGCGGCGATCCGCGCTATATTTACGTTGGCGCTGTCTCGCTCTGGCGGAGCGCGCTCTGTCACCGGCTCGCCATACATTGTCCCTCAGACGCCTCCTCATTGGCTGACGTAAACACACTCGCTATGCAGATCAATGATTGTCCTAACATTAAATGATAGCATATAAGAAGGTGACTTTTTCAATAAACATGTTCAGTCAGTAATCGCGTCTTTAATTTCGAACCCCAATAGAAACCCTAGGAAGTAGTAGGAATCAGTTGTAGGTAGGAGGAGTAGGCTAGTCAGGCTAGGCATATGATCGCAACACAACATACGATCGCACACTACTCGCACTACAACGCTAGGTACTACACAGGCGTAGGTGCCTCCACACTTGGTGACCCTCGACGTTCGAAGATTTTTCAAAACACGCAATGGACGCAACGGAAGGAGTGAAGAATGCTGAACCATCTGAAGCAAGCCTGGATTTACCCATCAATGTTGCCGCTGTATCGGTGCAGGCAAGATTGCTACCATTTTGGCGCGAGTATCCGCGCTTATGGTTCGTGCAATTCGAAGCAATCGTCGAGCCACTCAAGACAAGCGACGACAATAAGTACCGCTACGTGCTGGGACAGTTGCAGCCAACGGACCTACAGCATATTTCAGATTTACTGTTGAAGCCGCCAGCCACCGGGAAATTTGAAGCGATTAAAAGACGCCTGATCTCGGTTTATGAGCAATCGGAGGTTAAAAATTTTAAGAACCTCATCAGCGGTCTGGAGCTGGGCGAGCGGAAACCGACGCAATTGCTGAGGCGGATGCGTGAACTAGGAGGAAGCATGATCACCGAAGACGGGATTAAAATTGAATGGTTGAACCAGTTGCCGCAGCAAGTCCGAGTAGTTCTATCCGTGAACACAGACTCATCCCTCGATATGCTTGCCGCTACGGCCGACAAGATGTTGGAGTTCACCGATTCCAGCAGCACAGTTGCAGCTGTTTCTAGAGCTGTACCAAGTACTAGTGCCAGCCCCAGCCAACAAGTCACAGCTACCCAATTCGACGTGTTGTCCAAACAACTGGAGAAGCTCACGTTGGAAGTCGCCGAGCTGCACAACCGAGGAAGATCGCAATATCGCCGTCCCTTTCACACACGTTCGCGTTCCCGCTCAAGCTCAGCGAAGATAAAGGAGGGAACATGGCTGTGCAGATATCACTTCCGGTTCGGTGACAGAGCAAGACGCTGCGAATCACCGTGCGCCAAGAGGAACTCCAAGTCGGACTCCAAACTAGAACACACGCCGACCGTGGCGGAGGTCGGCGTTGTCCCTGCTAGTAACCGCCTATGTGTCTACGATCGCAACACGAATCAGCGTTTCCTCGTGGATACAGGTGCCGATATTTCGGTCCTAGCCTGCACAACGGCAATTCGGAAGAAACAGGTGTCAAGCGCCTACAGCTTATATGCAGCAAACGGGACACAGATTAAAACTTATGGCGAGAACAGTTTACAGCTGGATTTCGGGCTAAGGAGAAATTTTCGCTGGACTTTCGTGGTGGCAGACGTGAAGACATCCATCTTGGGAGCTGACTTCCTGCGTCACTTCAAGCTGTTGGTTGATCTACATCGCAAGAAACTCATTGACAAGGTCACTGATTTATCCATCGACGCCATTCAAATCGCCACGAACCAAGAGACCGTCCATGTAATCAGCGAGAATCACACGTACTACGACATCTTGAAGAAGTATCCTGACGTACTACGCCCGATGTCATTGAAAACGCCATCAAAACACGATGTTGTGCACCACATAGAGACCTCCGGAGCACCGCTTTATGCACGAGCGCGTCCACTGCCTCCTGACAAATATAAAGCCGCAAAAGCTGAGTTCGAGCGCCTTATGGAAATGGGAATTTGCCAGCCGTCAAAGAGTCCGTGGGCAAGTCCGCTGCACGTCGTTACGAAAAAAGATGGAAGCTTACGTTGCTGTGGAGACTACCGAAGACTGAATGCTGTTACGCAACCAGACAGATACCCGATACCCAGAATTCAAGATTTCACGTACCATCTACACGGCAAGAAAATATTTTCAAAGTTGGATTTGAAAATGGCGTACTACTGGATACCGATTGCTAAGGAGGACGCTCAGAAGAGTGCAATCATAACACCGTTTGGATTGATGGAATTTCGCTGCATGACCTTCGGCCTTCGGAATGCAAGCCAGACCTTCCAGCGCTTCATGCATGAAGTTCTCCGAGGCATCAAGGACTGTTTCGCATTCGTGGACGACATACTACTCAGCAGCGTCAATGAAGACGAACACAAGACGCTACTTCATGAAGTTTTGGGCCGCCTGGACAAGTATGGAGTCACGCTCAACGTGGACAAGTGCGAATTTGCCAAGTCAAAGATCAATTTCTTGGGCTATGAAGTAACTGAAGAAGGAATCAAACCAACGACCGAGCGCACCGAAGTCATCTCAAGCTTTCCTCAACCAAAGACAATAGCAGAGCTACGCCGCTTCCTGGGAATGCTGAATTTCTACAGAGACTGTTTGCCGCGTCAAGCCGACCACCAGTGCGAGCTCAACAAGTACCTACATGACAGGAAGAAGAATGACAAGACACCAATTGATTGGACGCCGGAAGCCGAAGTAGCCTTTCAAAAATGCCGCCAAAGCATCGTTGAAGCTACAACTTTAACGCATCCAGTATTGAACGCACCACTCAACATCATGTCGGACGCATCGGATCACAGCATTGGGGCAGTGCTGCAACAGAAAATTGGAAGAACCTGGAAGCCACTTGCATATTTTTCAAAAGCGATGAGCAGCACGCAGCAAAGATACAGCACGTACGATCGCGAGCTATTAGCAATGTACGCCGCTGTCAAGCATTTTCGCCGCCTAATCGAGGGATGTGAGGTCACAGTACTCACGGATCACAAGCCACTATCTTTCGCTTTGTCGCGACCTCCAAGCAGCAGTGACACACCACGACGAGAAAGGCAGCTACACTACATCAGCCAGTTCTGCTCGAAGATCGTGTACGTGGAAGGAGAGAAGAACTCGGTCGCCGACGCATTATCACGGATTGAAGAGATTCGATGTCCTTCAAACATAGACTACGAAGCTCTATCAAGAGATCAAAGAAGCGATCAAGAATTGAAACAACTCAGGCTGCAACCAAATTTGAAGTTCGTTGACGTCACTCTACCCGGAATAAACCAGCCAATCACGTGCGAGCAGTCAACATCCACATTACGACCATACCTACCCGTGGCACATCGGCAAGCTGCATTCAAAGCGCAACACGAACTGTGTCATCCGGGAATACGGACAACAAGAAAGCAAGTCACATCAAAGTTCTTCTGGCCTTCGATGAACAAGGACGTGAACACCTGGACCAGAAACTGCATCGGCTGTCAGAGAGCGAAGATCAACCGCCACAACGTCACACCACTAGCAACGTTTCCGGCCTCCGAACGGTTCGAGCATGTTCACATCGACATCGTGGGACCACTCCGGCTATCTCAAGACTACAGATACTGCGTGACGATGATCGACCGATTCACCAAGTGGCCAGAAGCTGTACCAGTACGAGAGATAACAGCGGAAGTCGTCGCGAGGGCACTCTATGAAAATTGGATCGCAAGATTTGGCTGTCCTCACCGGATATCCACCGACCAAGGAAGACAGTTTGAGTCGTCGTTGTTCAGCGCATTGATGAAGAAGTTTGGCATCTCAAGAATCCGGACAACACCATTCCATCCGCAGTCAAACGGCCAGATAGAGCGATTTCACCGAACGTTAAAAGCAGCGCTCATGGCAAGAGGAGTAACTACGCAATGGAGTGAGGAGCTGCCTACTGTTTTACTCGGACTACGGACAGCGCTACGTGAAGAAAACAACTACAGTCCGGCGCTACTTACCTATGGAACGACTCTACGCATTCCTTCAGACTTCATTGCTCCATCAAGCTCGAAGATTGAAGATGCAGAATTTGTGCGACGTCTAACCGAAGCTATGTCGGCGCTAGCGCCAGTTCAACGCCCTGCCACAACTACCGCAAGACCGTTCGTGCACAAGGATTTGGCTACCTGCACGCATGTGTTCATAAGTAACGACACAGTCCGAGCGCCTCTTACACCACCCTACGACGGACCATTTCCGGTACTACAGAAGCACAGCAAGTACTTCAAAATCCAGTTGCCAAGGCGAGTCACAGTTGTATCGTTGGATAGACTCAAACCAGCATACATCTGCAACGAAGACGCAAGTTCTACTCCAGTCAGCGAAGCTCCGGTTACAACAGCACCGGCCGCAGCAGCACCGTACGTGACCAGATACGGCCGCACCGTCAAGAGATCCGTACGCTTTGCTTGATGGGGGGTACTGTGGGAACATGACGCATGCGCCGCCGACAACCACTGCGTGCACGCGCGCAGCCATTGGCGGGTAGCGGCGATCCGCGCTATATTTACGTTGGCGCTGTCTCGCTCTGGCGGAGCGCGCTCTGTCACCGGCTCGCCATACATTGTCCCTCAGACGCCTCCTCATTGGCTGACGTAAACACACTCGCTATGCAGATCAATGATTGTCCTAACATTAAATGGTAGCATATAAGAAGGTGACTTTTTCAATAAACATGTTCAGTCAGTAATCGCGTCTTTAATTTCGAACCCCAATAGAAACCCTAGGAAGTAGTAGGAATCAGTTGTAGGTAGGAGGAGTAGGCTAGTCAGGCTAGGCATATGATCGCAACACAACATACGATCGCACACTACTCGCACTACAACGCTAGGTACTACACAGGCGTAGGTGCCTCCACAACTTAATTTATTTCGCTTGTTCTTCGATAACGCCGTTTTGTCCAAACTTGTGCCGGAATTTAATTAGGAAATTGGAGAATGTTTTTGGGGAAATTATTTTTACTGAATTACAGGAACTAATATTTATTTATACAACTAGCTGATGGAACAAGCAGATGGCCCACCTGATGTTAAGTGGTAACCATCACCACAAAGCATTGCCTCGTAAGTCACGCACGATAGGAACGTGCCCTATGATGCACTGCCCTGCGTCCATCAACTTGAGGCATACAGATTTAAACCTCATGTGCCTGTAATTACACCGGCGACCACACTCTTCAAATCGAAACACAGCGTTGCTGCTTGGCGGCAGAAAAAGGCGTGGTGGTAGTTACTTCCCGGACGAGCCCTTCACAAAGAGCTCTACTACTCTTAAATTAAATTAAGGAGTAGTATTTCATACTACTCTTTAATTGATTTTTAATTGAACGGTAGGTACAACACGAATGTTATTCAAGTCTAAGAAGCTAGTTTGGATATCTTCGGTTCTAAGATCTAAGAGAGGACTTCCCGTAGAACAATTTATTGCAGCTGATAAAATTAAATAAATAATGCTGGACAATCCACAGAGCACCACCTAGCCCCAATGTAAGCTACTCAAAGCTTGTGTTATGGGTACTAGATGACTGATATATAATTCATTATATACTTACATAGATAGATATTTTTTATTATACATAAACACCCAGACCAATGGTACAAATTTCTGCAGATCGTACACAAATTTGTTGCCAGGCGGGAATCGAACCCGCAACCTCTTGCGTCGCAGGTGGACTCTCGCCCGCTGCGCCACTGAGGTCGTGATGACCCCATCTAGCTTCTAGTTGCGTTTGATCCATGACTTTTGGCCACCCTGTATATGTAGATGTTGTAAGTAGCCACTGGGTCAGTCAGTCCATTGTCCGTTGATTGTTTCACCTGCTGGTTCCATTAAAAAACCTATTCATCAAATCACATAAAAGCTTTAGTTTCCATTGAAAGAGCTTTCAAAAGATATTTTAAAACTACTTAGGCTTCATAGTCCGGGGTCATCTATTAATATATTTTTTATTAAGTTATAAAATAAAAAATATCGTACATAGACGTACTTAATGATTTATTTATTTAACATCAAATACACAAAATTACAGTAAAAAACCAATGCGCTATGTAGTACCTATAAAAATGATTAAACAATCACGAATTAAAAAATAAAATATGTAGTTCACCGAAGCGTCTCAGTTTCCACATTGGCCAAAAATGCGTTTGTCCGGATGTCTGTCTGTCTGTCTGTCTGTTCTCCTCTACAGGTCGCATTTTTCAACCGATCTGGACGAAACTTGGTACACAGGTTATATGACTTATTAGAATTTTTTTGTCGTCGGGGATTTTTGATTGGAGGGGTACTTCCCCCCAAAAAAGGGCAAAAAGGGGGCTATTTGATATACTGGATATCTCCACCAAATGAAATCCGATTTCGATTATTCTTTTTTTATTTGAAAGGTAGTAACTATAAGTTAGTCTCATAAAAGTTTGTCGAAGATCTGATAAGGATCTTCAGCATGATGAACAGGATAGCTCATCAAACAATCGATGGTTTTCAATCAAATTTGAGAGAAACACAAAGGACCTCATTCTACACAAGATGATGCAAAAAAAATCAAAAAGATCAAAAAAATCACAAAACGGAAAATGCACTTGCACATTACATTCCTCAAATAGCTCACTTTTAGTATGCTCGCGAGGTCTACAGCTCCCAGAGCCACTAGTTTATCCTATACGAATTCAGACAAAGCTCCCGTAAGTATCGGAACAAATGACATCGTCTACGAATAGTAAAGTTGTGCGCGTGACGCGTCCAGTCGCTCTGTCACGGTAACACGGCTAAAATAATACAACGTGTAAGATGTAATTAATATTTCTACGTTGCCCTGAATTCCAACCAGCTTGTCGTACGTCATTTCTTTTCCTTCCACTTATTGCAAGTAAATATTTCATTGTGTAGGTAACTGGTATTTGATGGTACATTTGATATGTATCTAGGTTGCTTGTGTGGCCCGCTATAAATGTTGCCACCATTTCTTTGTTCTAGTTTCGTAGTATTTACCAAATGCTTGTATTTACAGTCTAGGTTACGGCTAGTGCCCACATTATTTGCTGTCAGTAATAATTAAAAACTAATGCTTGGACTAGACTAGCCCACCGATTACGCTATTAAGCTGGTTATCGACATGGTTTTAGATTGACATTTGATTCCCATCCATCCACCCATAGCTATACACTGTTTGGAATCAAATGTCAAACTGAAAGCCATCTCGAAAATGTCGATAGCCAGATATTAGCGTAATCGGCCCCCACGATTAGGACCAATATGAAAATGGGTCCTTAGTCCTGGTTTTCTAAACCTTAATAATATAAACAACTTAACTAACCTTTAGAATAGCCACCGTAACGCAATGACTATGTTACAGTTATTGTAATGAAATCAAAAGGATAGATTTTAATGCTCCTACTCGTATTAGTTGAAACTTTCTTCGGTTAACTGAAACTGAAAAACTGAAACAGCTTCACGACTTTGATCCCCAGGTACGGTAGATATCCCTTCAGATCTCCCAGTACCAAGTAGGTACTAATTCAAGATTCTTTGAGGATGTCTAAGGGGGGTAGTCAGAGGTACGTCCAAACATTACATTTGGCACATACCCACATTTTGCAGTAGTTAGTATTCCATCCATATTCGGTTAACTTGGGTAAGTTAATGCAACTTTCTTGCTTTAAAAAGGTCAATGAACGTCTGGTTTTGTTATCTAACTTAATTTGTGTGTTATTTCTTAAAACATTTAAACTGTGACGAATTAGTACAACCTAACCTGGGGCCTTATGCCACTTCGAACGAGATTATCTCACGGTGGAGATGACGTCATATCTCGTTCGATAACTCTGACAATTAATTTATCCCCATTGTCATCGTTCAAAGTTCATGCGTGACGCAACGTCTGTGAAAACGAGATAATCTTGATCAAAGTAAGGTTATAGGTTTAAAATGTTATTTCTACCACATGATTAAACCATGCTAGCTATGATTCTATGTATCTTGTTATCCTTTCCATCCACACTAATTAACATCGATCGTGCGAATGAGCGGTGGAGGTCTCTCAACTAACTGGAAGGAATCGGCTATGTATGTTTGTGGGCATTTTATGTCTGATTCTGAACAATGGGTAACTTTCTTCTTTTCAATTCTGTTGTTGCATTATCCTATACTAACCTAATCTGACAGCTCTAAAATTATAGCTGTCCTTGTTGTTTCGGTCTTATAAAAAGGGATGGCACTATTTTTAGTGATGTCAAATAATAACAACAGAAGTGGCACCATTGTCAATCTGCAGTTAAGTTAAGGTATATCTTGGCTAGCTTGTGAATGCCCTCATCAATGCAGGACGAACCACTATGGAATCAAAAATATTATCTCGTCTGTGTTTCGTGACTGAACTTCTGGACTAGTAGTAGATATATGTTTAAATCGAATATCCTAAGGGTTTTTATTCAGTGCAATCACTAGGATCATATTGGAAATTTTGTTAAATAAAATGATACAGCGAGGATTCTGTAGGCACATTTTATTTTGGAATTTTAGAAAATCTTAGGTACAGATTATTGTTTGAAAAATAATTGACAAAATCTTTAAAAACAATGATTATGATAAATGAAAGCCAATTAGAAGTTTCCACAGAAGTTCTATATAAACAAGTAAAAACAGCATCAAAAGTAGACGACTAAACAAAAAAAAATTACTCATTAATAATAAAATATATACAATATACAACAAAAACCCTGTTATTCCTTTTAGGAACGTATATATTTACCTACAAGCATAACAATAATGAAATTAGAATTAAAAAAAAAATAAACAGTGGCTAGTAGAGAGGCCAAAATCAAAAAACTATTAAAATCGACACATACAACAAAATGTTTATACCTAGTTAGTTTTGACTGTGGAATAGTTGAATATGGCCCACTTGGGGATAAGTAGAACTACATACCCAAGCTACAACAATAGCATTTCTTCACGGAGCACCTAACAGCGCGTAGATCTCACTGAAAAGTCCACATGGTTAAGGTCGAAGACAAGAGTTAGAAAACTGAAACAGCTTCACGACTTTGATCCCCAGGCACGGTAGATATCCCTTCAGATCTCCCAGTACCAAGTAGGTACTTATTCAAGATTCTTTGAGGATGTCTAAGGGGGGTAGTTAGAGGTACGTCCAAACATTACATTTGGCACATACCCACATTTTGCAGTAGTTAGTATTCCATACGTGACAGGTTGCAAGCCCATCGCCGCTGTTAGAATACTAACTGGTTTCCTCACGATGTTTTCCTTCACCGTTTAAGAGCACTGGCATTGCGCACATAAATTTTTCGATAGAAAAATCCATTGGTGCACGACCGGATTCGAACCTGCGACCTTACGATCGGAAGGCGGGGTCACTCCCACTAGACCACCGGTGCTCAAGAGCTAGTCAAGTAATCAACCTAAATCCCCGTAACATCTAACATCTGAAACAACGTCCCAACTCCCACACCGCCATCAACAGTAGAACGTAACCAATTATGGCATAACATACTTCGCTAACTTCGCTTGTGTAACAAGGGCCCAACTAAAGCATTGGGGGTCCCACATTACTACATAGTTCTGAGAACGCTTGGATGTGTGCGAATGGATTTGAATAGATTCGCTTTACGTACCTTTGATAGTCTTTCGCTGGGTAAAATGGATGTGGTTTATGCTATTCGAAGAAATTAGATTTGACTATAGCAATCCGTAAAGACTGAATTCTATTTCTTACTATTCTATTTCTCATATGATCATCTCTTTGGCAAACTGAATGAATGAGCAATTTTGAATTGACATTATCATATTCCTATCATAATATATTATATATACCTATATGTATAGTTATGTATGTTTGTACTATTTAGTTTGTTTTATTTATTTTATTATACATATTTAGATTTTGTATGTAATTTTTACAACTATTTAAATGTATTAGGTTTAATGTACCTATCTCTACGTTGTCCTCTCACATACACTACTGACACATCTTATGTCCACAATACACAAAGGTTATCTGGAAGATAATGCTTTATAGCATTAAATTCGCCTTTGTACTGTTATTATTATGTGCTATAAAGTATTTTCAATCAATCAATCAATCAATCTATTTCCAACTTAAAATTTTAAAGATAACCATTGTAAGTTATGATTACTCTCATAGCGTTGATTACTTTCACGAATATTTGTCTTATGATTCTTTTGATTACTTTTCTTCTTCTTGTTACGTCATTAGTGTGTTACCAAAAAGTGTTGATTCCTAAAGTTACTGCCATCTCTTATTAATTTGCAAATATAAATGTTATAGCTTCAGGCTAGGTTCGACAGCTTTCTTAAGGCTCCGGTGACAGCGGCTCGCAATTTCGAAGTGCGATTGGCCATTATTTCATTTCGGGGAGATTGTTTGAAAAAATAACTCTAAAGAAACACGCATAAATACTGTTCGAACACAAATAATACAATAATATAAGGGAAACATGCCCGAATCAGAAATCATTTTGGTATTAGTATGTTTGGTCTTACGTTTACCTAATACCAAAATGATTTCTGACTCAAGCACATTTCCCTTATATTATTGTATTATTTGTGTTCGAATAGTATTTATGCGTGTTTCTTTAGAGTTATTATTTCAAACAACCTCCCCAAAATGAAATAAAATGAAATAATAGCCAATCGCACCTCGAAATTGCGAGCCGCTGTCACCGGACCCTTAAGGTAATTCCTTTCGAATTCTTTTATTTTGAACATTTTCTATTCTGCCGCCTGCGACAATGGTGTCAATTCTGTTGTTGCATTATCCTACACCTAATCTGACAGCTCTAAAATTATAGCCGTCCTTGTTGTTTCGGTCTTTTAGAAAGGGATGGCAATATTTTTAGTGCTGTCAATGTAGGCTTGAAAATTAACCAACAGAATTGGTACCGTCACCAAACAAAGGACCTGCGAAAAACTCAACGGCTAATCCTTTATTTACCACTAGTTGCGCCCCGCGGTTTCACCCACGCAGATTTAAACCCCGGTATCCCCACGGGATAAAAAGTAACCTATGTGTTATTCCAGACTATAATGTATCTCTCTGCCATGTTTCATTCAGATCCGTGCAGCCGTTTCGGCGTGAAAGAGTAACAAACATCCATCCATCCATCTATACTTACAAACTTTCACGTTTATATAATAAATATTAGTAGGATTAAAATTATTGTATCTCTTTGACAGACTGTTTTTATCCCTTCACATAATAATCGAGCACCGGTGGTCTAGTGGGAGTGACCCCGCCTTCCGATCGTAAGGTCGTAGGTTCGAATCCGGTCGTGCACCAATGGATTTTTCTATCGAAAAATTTATGTGCGCAATGCCAGTGCTCTTAAACGGTGAAGGAAAACATCGTGAGGAAACCAGTTAGTATTCTAACAGCGGCGATGGGCTTGCAACCTGTCACGTATGGAATACTAATTACTGCAAAATGTGGGTATGTGCCAAATGTAATGTTTGGACGTACCTCTGACTACCCCCCTTAGACATCCTCAAAGAATCTTGAATTAGTACCTACTTGGTACTGGGAGATCTGAAGGGATATCTACCGTGCCTGGGGATCAAAGTCGTGAAGCTGTTTCAGTTTTCAGTTTTCATAATAATCCTCGATGAAAGACTTCGTTAATAGTCCAATGTTTTGTTAACAAGTTCACTTGTGTATACAACACGAGCTTAAGGCGATGAATTTGTCCAAATACCCGTGTGTGGGTAATCTGGGCAAGTATTGGGTATAAGATAACAATAGGGCTGGGTACTGGGTAAAGTTACAAACTCCCCAGGACTAATGTTTTAAAACAACATCGTCGGATTATCGTTTCCATTGTAAAATTAGATCCTTTGTTTATGAAAAATAACTGAAACGGTTTCACAACTGATCCCCAGGCACGGTAGATATCCCTTCAGATCTCTCAGTAGCAAGACTAACTTAAGATTCTTTGAGGATGCCTAAAAGGGTAGTCAGAGGTACGTCCAAACATTACATTTGGCACATACCTACATTTTGCAGTAGTTTTTAGTATTTCATACGTGACAGGTTGCAAGCCCATCGCCGCTGTTAGAATACTAACTGGTTTATGCAGTAGCTTTTAGACATTGTTTTTTTTATACTTACACCCTATCTAGTTACCCTATCTTACACCCTATCTTAGTATCTTAGTAGCTCTTGATATTTCAGACCTTTTTCTTCTTCTTTTCGCGTAAGTAATTTATTTGGAAACAGTTTAGTGAAATAAATAAATAAATAAATAATAAATATTGGTGGACTTTCCACACAGCACTATCTAGCCCCAAACTAAGCTTATGCTTGTGATATGGGAACCAGATAGCTGATA
Organism: Plemyria rubiginata; assembly: GCA_963576535.1. Taxonomy (NCBI): domain Eukaryota; kingdom Metazoa; phylum Arthropoda; class Insecta; order Lepidoptera; family Geometridae; genus Plemyria; species Plemyria rubiginata. The sequence goes on from OY754929.1 coordinate 346,485, forward strand.
TACTACTTGTATACTTTTTTTTGTAAATACATACTTATAATATTACATAACACTCAGACAGAGAACAAACGTCTATGTTCATCACACAAATGTTTGTTCACGGTGTGAATCGAACCCACGACCTACGGCGCAGAAGGCAGAGCTACTACCAACTGAGCTACGTAGGCTGTCCAAATTTAAAAGTGAATTTAAGTCCACCTCAAAGAGAATCCTTTCTAGCACTTGACACATGTTAGGTGCACGATCGGATTTGAACCAACAACCTTAAGAACATTGGAATGAATCTCTATCAAAGTCAAAGTCAAAATTTATTTAGGTATTCCATAACATCGCAAGGATCACTCTAGGTGACTCTAGGTACCAGTTCCACGCGACAAAGCCTAGAAGACACTGAAACAGCTTCACGACTTTGATCCCCAGGCACGGTAGATATCCCTTCAGATCTCTCAGAATCAAGAACAGGCAGGAAACTTACAACTTGGTTTTTATCTAGCTATATGTCTCAAATTGTTGAGTTTTCTTGTGGCGTTTCATTGTTTTTAGCTAGATAGGCATAATATATTTCATATCAAACTCAATGCAGCAGATACAAAATATCTTCTCTAGTATTAGTTCCCGTATTTGCATAGATAGGTACGTGTTATGACAAGGAAATGAATTCGTGACAGAGATTATGCAGATATGAAGATTAATATAATTGCCATGTTATGTTCTAGTCCACCATGTTATAGTCTGGAATAACACATAAGCTACTTTTTATCCCGTGGGAATACCGGGACCTAAGTCTGCGCGGGTGAAACCGCGGGGCACATCTAGTATAAAATAAAGATTATCCTTTAGAAACCCAAAGGAAAGCATAGAAAATCATATATCCATACACCATAACAAAAACAGTCGCGCATCAATCACTTTTGCAACGTTCTTTGTGCCAAACCAGCTGACTGCTTTTATAAATATTTGCTTTCCTAAGCACACATTGCTTGCTCGAATAAGGAAAAAATACTCTGACTTCAGAAACAACAAATAAACTCATTTTCATCCCACCATCTCGGCAAGAGTAATTTTGCTCTTCAATATCTGAGTGCAAAAGCCGTTTTTATTCTCTAGAGGATAAAGTAAATTGAATTTAGAACATCGTGTGCACTAAGTTTGTGAATTAAAAAAAAACATTAAACCTATTTACTGCTACCTCTATGATGCCGAATATATCATACAACTTTTTTTTAATTTGTTAAAAACTCAGACTCGGAACCTTCTTGGTGTTCTTTATTCAATTTGCTTTGTACGCGGTTCTTTACGCGGCATTTTTTCACGTCATTGTTAAACCTTTTATTAAAAACGAGAAACTTGAAAACAAGTGAAAAATCTAAAATGAGTGATTCTAGCGACGAGGAAGTTTGTTTGACGCCAGCATGTGATTGTAAACGTTTTTTTTTTGCATTTAGTCATTTCCTCGCTGAGGTGGAATGAAAAGTTACGTGTTGCACTCGAGTGCAAAGATTTTTCACCTCGTGCTCTTTTGATTCCCTCGCTAACGCTCAGGATTCTAATTTTGAATCACTCGCTGCGCTCGTGATTAAATTTTAGAATCCTTCGCTTGCTCGGTCATCAAAATTGAGCACGCGGTTAAAAAGCAACTTTGCACTCTTGTATAACAAATAACTATTGTATTACCTCTTTTGTTTTTCTTCGAGATTTCCATGGAAACTCCTAGTTGGACGGATTGTTTAGACCTGCAGGTTGATCACGTAACTTTTGTTGCATTCAAAATCCGGTTGCCTATGTCAATTGTGGCAGTTTTGCGATCGCAATTTTGAATGCAACAAAAGTTACGTGATCAGCCTGCTGTAATCTACCACGGCAGGTAAAAAACTAACCCCCAGTTTCTGAAAGCTCGATCAACACTAATCGGCTGTCAAGTCACTTGCTATTTCAGCTTTTACTTCAAATTAGATAGAGATAGCAAGTGACTTGACAGCCGATTAGTGTTGATCGCGCTTTCAAAAACCGGGGGTTAGATTATGGATCTGATAACACTACTCAATAATATTTTCATTCCAATTATTACAGGGATTGCGTAACCACTGCGGCAAACTTTCAAGTATTAATTAGGTAGGATTTTGTCTCTGCACAGTCCCTAACTCATATCCGTTGATAGCTTTGTATAATCCGATCATATTGCAAAGGCTGTGTTTATGAGCCGCACTGTAGAAGCTTAGGCCTCCTTAATTACAGAGGATTATAAACATTTGCTCTTAGGTCGTAATGAGAAATTACGTTTTCTTCATGAGTGGAGAATGATTCTTGAATGGGTTTGTATAATTACACTTTTAGTATGCTCGCGAGGTCTACAGCTCCCAGAGCCACTAGTTATTATTAAAGATTAGCGCAAACTATTGCTCTTTTCGACCACAAAATTTCTAAAAACAAGTGAAAAGTATATTTATAACTATCGAACTGTACTATGCGTACCTACTATGGCGAAGCACCCATACCCCAAAGCTCATTGATCTTTGAAACGAACATTTTTCCAATCCATAAACTGTTGAAGGGTCTCAAGTTTTGTAGCAACACTCTTGTAAAAGTTAGTCAATTAAAAAAGTCATTAAACACGATGGTAAACGATAATAACGATTGCGAAACGATTCATGATGCTGACAGCTGCAGGGGTCAAACTGTATTTGTTGTTTTTTATCGTGTCACTCGTTTCTCTTGAACCAGTGTGCTGAAAGGATATTAAGTGTCTAAAACAGGCTCCCTTCACAGCATTTGACTGACACATGTTTTTGAACTTTTTAGTGTTAGGCTCTACAGCATGCCTGTTTCCTAACGGTGTTTGAGAGTACGGTTGTGCAGATAAATATTTAAAACTCATTTGGGCAGGACTAGTTTTGAGCCCACGGCCTTGGCATCGCAACGTGGGGTCACTACCACTAGGCCCAGTGCTCTCAGATGGGTGATCTTTATTATGGTCCTTATTATTATCACTACATAGTATAAAACAAAGTCGCTTTCTCTGTCCCTATATCCCTATGTCCATATGTATGCTTAAATCTTTAAAACTACGCAACGGATTTTGATGCGGTTTTTTAATAGATAGAGTGATTCAAGAGGAGGGTCTATATGTATAATACATGCATGATATAGTAGAAAAACAATGTGCACCCGTGCGAAGATTGTCAGAATACCGGTGCCTAACCTACAGTATACGACGAATAAGTGAAGGATAAGAAAAAAGCTAGGAGCATAGCCGTAAGTTTCTTGTCTATTCTTCAGATTGCGAGGAGGTGCCCTAAAAAATGTGAAACGTTTGATAATAATATTATATTCAGGACGTATTAAAGTGATCTTTGTGATTCAAACGAATGAAGACTGTTTTGATTTTGAAATCTTTTTATTACTTAATGCGTGACAGTCACAACATCATCCTGAGAACGATTGCGGATAGATACTCATCGCCGCTGTGGGCAAGCCTGGTTCGCAGTGATCCCGGGAGAAGTCTCGCTGCTCTGGTGAGATCGCTCTGAGAATGGGGCTGCCGTTTATTTTGCTTGTTTTTTTACTTTGTTTTTGATTATCTCACTAACCATTATTATTGTTGTGTTACTAACCTTCTATGGATTTATGTTGTCCGAAATAAAAGTATTTTAGTTTTATTATTTTGTTTATTTATTACTGCTGTAGCACGCTAGCTCCAACTCTTCATATTTGTTATTGCCTTTTTTGTTTTTCCACATCTAATTTATTTTGTAATTAAATAGCTGTGATGATTCTGACAGCCGAGCCAGTACTGAAGGGTGCCTCAACAATGTAGCTCGACTTCAAAGCGTCGTTCAAATAGAAAACTATTGAAGCGAAGCGAAGAAATTGAAATCGAAGTGAAAGGAATTGAAACGATTGAAAGAGGTTTCAGAAAAACAAATCATAAGTATCAAATCAAATCAAATATTTTATTTTGTCAGAATTTTAGGTAGTATATACATGGTAAATAAAGGTCTTCACAAAATTCAAAGTATCAAGTAGGTATTATATAAATTCTTTTTGACGGCGTTCGATATAATTTTACAATCTTTTGTTTTCGACTTCGAAAAGTATTATAATTACTAGTAGCGCCCCGCGGTTTCACCCGCGCAGATTTAAATCCCGGTATTCCCATGGGATAAAAGTAGCCTATGTGCTATTCCAGACTTATATTTCTGCCAAGTTTCATCCAGATCCGTTTAGCCGTTCCGGCGTGAAATGGTAACAAACATCCATCCATCTATCCATCCATCCATCCATCCATCCATACATCCAAGATGATAACATCTTTGGCTAAGCTAATAATAAGCTAAGCTAATTTCTCCCCCATACCCATAGGCTGTGGAATGAGTTACCCGCCAAGATTTAACATGTAAAGCTTCAAGAAAAATGAAAATAAAGCCCTTCAGGGTAGGCAGCGCACTAACAACGCCCCTGGTGTTGTTGTTGTCTATGGGCGACGGCGACCGCTTACCATCAGGTGGGCCGATAGCCCACCTGATTGTTATTAGTATGTAGCTGACTAGGCCGCGATGTTTTCCCGCACCATGTAACCTTCACTTATTATTTCCAGGTACGGTAGTCCTCACCATTCGCGATCGCAGTCAGTGAAAGCGGGGCGGTCGCGGGCCACCTCGCAACTCCTGGGGCTGCCGCAGCAGAGAGCCAGGGTGGCTTCGATGCCCAACACCGGCGTTGAGGAGGAGTACTATCGGCTGAGACATTTTAGTATAACTGGTATGCATGGAAAGTGTTGAACCTGAAACGCCATACGCATTAATGCGAATTTGCAAAAGTTTGGAATAAGTACCTTTTTTTTATAAAAAAGCAATCAATCAAATCAAACCAAATAACGTTTATTTCAGCTTTCACACGAAAGGTATTTCAGCCATAAATATGTACTTAAAACTAAATGGGTACATTTAATTATTAAAACTAGGCTACATTAAAAACTAAGCATAAACTAAATGCAATGCTTTTAATGATGGTGTAATCATTGAACACCAGGTTGGTCATGAGCTTATTATACCAGAAAGTGGTAAAAAATGATCCTTCTGGAATTAGTAATTGACCGAGCGAGCGAAGCGAGCGAAGCGTCTCAGTTTCCACATTGGCCAAAAATGCGTTTGTCCGGATGTCTGTCTGTCTGTCTGTTCTCCTCTACAGGTCGCATTTTTCAACCGATCTGGACGAAACTTGGTACACAGGTTATATGACTTATTAGATTTTTTTTGTCGTCGTGGATTTTTGATTGGAGGGGTACTTCCCCCGAAAAAAGGGCAAAAAGGGGGCTATTTGATATACTGGATATCTCCACCAAATGAGATCCGATTTCGATTATTCTTTTTTTATTTGAAAGGTAGTAACTATAAGTTGTTCTCATAAAAGTTTGGCGAAGATCTGATAAGGATCTTCAGCATGATGAACAGGATAGCTCATCAAACAATCGATGGTTTTCAATCAAATTTGAGAGAAACACAAAGGACCTCATTCTACACAAGATGATGCAAAAAAATCAAAAAGATCAAAAAAATCACAAAACGGAAAATGCACTTGCACATTACATTCCTCAAATAGCTCACTTTTAATATGCTCGCGAGGTCTACAGCTCCCAGAGCCACTAGTATTAATAATAATAATAATAACAACCAACATTAAGAGGACGAAAACCCCTTGCAGCTAGTTTTCAATAGTTTCAGAAACTTATTCTTCTTTTAGTGAATTTCATCTTTTAGCAAAATATGATTAAAAAAATGAAACAGCTTCACGACTTTGATCCCCAGCAATTTTGCCGTAAGTCTTGATTAAGGATTGATATTTATGAATCCTGCTAAAATTTTGTTCACATACCACACGAGCACCTACTTACCTACCTATTTAGATTTTTGGGTTAGAAAGGAGAAATACAATTGGTGATCATATTCTGTTCCAGGCAAAGGGGTGGTCAACCGCGGTGACTCCTTGCGCTCGCGACGGTCCAGATCGAACACGTCCGTCGCGTCCAGCGCTTCCAGCACAGAGGCTGGCACCAGGGCTTCAGCACCATGTTCGCTGGCTTCGTCCAGGTAACGGCATTGCTGCTCTAACTCCTGCAAACGTAGCTTGTACTTGCTTCTGTACGTGAAGAATAGCCGTGAGAGTTGACAGCTGGATATCAGCGACAAAATGCCTGGAGTCGCTTTCATGGCGCTACTGCCTTTTTTTACATAGCTGATGGAACATGCAGATGGCCCACCTGATAAGTGGTAACCATCACCGTACAAAGCATTGCTTCGTAAGTCACGTACAATAGGAACGTGCCCTGCGATGCACTGCCCTGCGTCCATCAACTCGAGCCATACTGATGTTAAGCCTCATGTGCCTGTAATTACACCGGCGACCACATTCTTCAAACTGAAACACAGCGTTGCAGCTTGGCGGTAGAAAAAGGCGTGGTGGTAGTACTTCCCCGGCCGAGCCCTTCACAAAGAGCTCTATTACTCTTACTTTCTTAGTTCTAGTTCCTAAAATGACTTGTAATTTTTCAGGGATTCTTCAGCAGGGCTCAGTTCATACCGGGTGCTGGTGCTGGGGGCGCCTGGAGTGGGCAAGTCCAGTCTGGTCGGCCAGTTCATGACGTCAGAGTACCTCCATGCGTATGACACCAGCATAGGTAAGGTTCTACCACTTTCAAAAGTTGAGGCCACGCTTGATGGCGAAGTTTAAAAACGCAAAAGTCCCTTTGTAAAAAAGTATTGTGGAGGAATTAGGTAGGCACCTACATAAGCTCCCTACCAATATAGATATAATTATCTTATACTCCAGATGATGAGTCTGGAGAGAGGTCAGTCTGCGTCTTGCTGGCTGGTGAGGAGTCGGAGATCACATTCCTGGACGCGCCGCCCGACCACATCGAGGTAAGATCCTAACAGTAGCCTCCCTGATATTCCAAGTTTTTACCACGTCGAAAAGATGTGTGTCCTCTATATATAACTCTAAAAATTGTTGGTCATTAACAAACGAAAGACAGAAAATGAGTAAATAAGTTAAAAAATGAGGAGCACTAGAATAGCGTGGTGTGGGCATGTCATGCGAGGGGAAGAATGTCGCGTAACGAAATACGTGTTAGTATGAATGTGGATGGATATAAAGAGTAGAAGAAGGCCAAAGAAAAGATGGATGGATTGTGTGAAGGATGACATTGGAAGGAGTGACGACTGAGATGACGGATGACAGAGGAAAGTGGAGAGAAAATACCTGTTGTGCAGACCACATGAAGTGGGATAAGGACAGGAACATTAAAAAGGGAAAGACTGATAGTAATTTGACAATAAAAATGGCAGACTGACAGCTGCGCACACGGTTACTGCGTGGTGTATTCGACAGCGGAGCGCACCAGCTTCGCGGAAGCAGAGAAGCGTTTGCAGGCGCTGTGGGCGGCGGGGCACACCGCCCGGCGGGCTGTCATCCTGGTCGGAAACAAGGCCGATCTGGCGAGATCCAGGATTGTCACTACGGATGGTAAGTAGCCACGTAAGAGATTATGAATGAATCGCTTTTGTTAAATATACAGGCAGGAAAAACATTTATTATTTAGGTAAATAAAGGTTTGCTCTCGGTAGATACACCACCACAAATTATTTATACAATTGGTGGAGGTTTTAAACCCTTGCCAAGACTCACAAACCTTTTATTATTTATGATGTACAATTGCAACCCATATAAAGCATAAAAAAAGTTGCCGCAACATTTTCAAATTACAAATGGGCCGAAAATTTTGAATGTAGAAATATCAAATCTCCGAAACCGTTCCCGGTAAAGAAATCGTATGACGAATTAGGTCAAATAACTAATTAAAAACCTTTTAGCTAACTAAACAGTCCCTTCCGATTCCAATGGTTTTAATTATGACGTAGAAAAGTTCATTCCAAGTTAAATTGGGGATTAAAGAAATGTAATCGCAGGTTGGACGATTTGATTGCATTGATGGGCTATTAGGAAGTTTGAGACATTTATTTCACTTTGATTATCTCGGAGTAAATCTTTCTAGACACATAATTAAAGTTTGAAATATCGTTTGGGTAGATACAGATACCACCTACCTTGGTGGTCAGATAATATCGATAGAATGGTAGGAGTTGGGTGGATATTTAGTGGAGGTACTTCAAAAGATACGAGTGTTGGATCATTTTGGTTATTCTATTCGTGGTCGCCATTCAACCTTATTTCGGTTTTAAGTTTTTCGAGCTATAAGCCACTTCAACTACTTACGCAAGCTACGTCTGTAATTCGGGTTCTTCTACGGATGTTACTCATGAATCAGACAGCCTTCACAGCTCAGTTGGTAGGTCTGCCTTCTGTGCCGTGGGTTCAATTCCCACCGTGAACAAACATTTTGTGTGATGAACATAGAGTTTTGTTCTGTCTGGATGTTATTTAATATATGTACCTACTTATGTATCTACAAAAAAAAAGTATAAAAGTGTAGGTGTAGGTATATCTGTTATCTGGTTCCAACATCACATTGTCATGTTTTGGCTTAGTTTGGGGCGAGATAGTGCTGTGTGGAATGTCCAACATAAATCAAGAAGATTTATTAAAAAATAAAAAACCCGAGTGCCCGAACTAAAAGTATGTAAATAAGATAATGTTTTAAGTTTGGTACTTTATAATATTGAAATCATTTCTTCAGTCTTGACGAATGATAAAAATGTTAAGGCTCCGGTGACAGCGGCTCGCAATTTCGAGGTGCGATTGGCTATTATTTCAATTTATTTCATTTCGGGGAGGTTGTTTGAAAGAATAACTCTAAAGAAACACGCATAAATACTGTTCGAACACAAATAATACAATAATATAAGGGAAACATGCCCGAATCAGAAATTATTTTGGTATTAGTATGTTTGTTCTTACGTTTACCTAATACCAAAATGATTTCTGACTCAAGCACATTTCCCTTATATTATTATATTTTTTGTGTCCGAACAGTATTTATGCGTGTTTCTTTAGAGTTATTCTTTCAAACAACCTCCCCGAAATGAAATAAAATGAAATAATAGCCAATCGCACCTCGAAATTGCGAGCCGCTGTCACCGGACCCTTAAGATCGCAGACAGTCGGAGGCTCGTGTACCTATGTCCTAGCAAGTTTACTGATGCCTGTGGTTTGTTTACTGATAACTCATTTTGATCACTTTGGGGTTACCAGCAATCACATTTTTTTATTACAAAACCCTTAATATCTTCGAAACCGGCTTCATCGATTTTGATGCGGTTTTTTCTAAACGATTTGTATGACCATAGGAAAGGTTTTATGATATATTTTAGTATCACTCATGGCCTAGTTCACTAAAGTGACTTAACGAATTTTGCGTTCTGGCTTTGTCTTTGAGGGTTTACTTTAAATCAAAAACTAATACATTATTTGAAAACACTTTATCACTCTGTTGATTTTGATACCCATATTGCTATGATAGCGAAAAGATTTTTTTTTAATGTGAGAGAATATCGCTCCAGCTTTCCTTCCCACGTAACTTTTAGGGTTTTTTTATTCTAAGGACGCTTGGGAAGTTGCGACAAATCTTTTGATACCAGAATCATCAAAATCCATCCAGCCTTTTGGTTGCTACGTGGTAATAAAGGAAATATCGAAGGAAGGATACATAAATACATACATGGATAGATACACGCCAAACACATAACCCTCGGCACTCGGGTAAAAACAAATTGATGCCAAGTGACTGCCAACCGCTTCCATAATTTAGTTGTACACATCATACTAGTCTTGTATAACTTCACCAGAAGGGAAAGCACTAGCGACATCTTACGAGTGCAAGTTCATCGAGACGTCTGTGGGCATCAACCACAACGTGGACGAGCTGCTGGTGGGTCTGCTCACGCAGATCCGGCTGAAGCAGCAGCACGCGGCCGCGCGAGCTGAGCGACAAAGGTAGACCTTGACCTAGAGAACAGCAATCGCATTCTGTCTATGACGACCTCAGTGGCGCAGCGGGCGAGAGTCCGCTTGCGACGCAGAGGTTGCGGGTTCGATTCACCGCCTCGGAACAAATTTGTGTACAATCTGCAGAATTTTTTTCCGTTGATCTGGGTGCTTTCTATGTATGATAAAAATATCTATTTATGTAAGTACTAGCTGGTACCCGCAACTTCGTCTGCGTACTTTTAATCTCTTCATCTCTTTTTTTCGCAATAAAAGGTAGCCTATGTTCTTTCTCAGGGTCTAAAGATTGTCTGTGCCAAATTTCATCAAAATCGGTTGAGAGGTTTAAGCGGGAAAGCGTAACAGACAGACAGACAGACAGAAAGACAGACAGATAGAGTTACTTTCGAATTTATAATATTAGTTAGGATTAGGATTAGTTAGGATATAATGTATTGAATATATCACCTACCCAAGCTTTGAGTATCTTTTTTTTTATTGTTGATAGACTGTCCGTTGGCCACAATCTCACCTGATGGTAAACGACGATGTAGCCGACGATGGAGCAGCTTACTTTGGGGCTAGATGGTGCTGTGTGGATTGTCCAGCATTATTCATTTTATTTATTTTTTTATACATATATCTCTTCCTTTCCTCTGTATCACTTCGCATCATTTCGTATCCTTTCGCATTCTTTTTCATCTTTCGGCATCCTCCGGCATCATTTCGCATCTTTCAGCATCTAAATCTAAATATTAGGATAAAATTTAGGGTTCGTAACCTGGATTAGCCACTTTTCCCAGACTTATTTTATTTATTTATTAAAAACTTTCACACAAAACAATGTAGTGCTAGAAGGACTTAATGCTAATAGCATTTTCTACCAGTCTTCCTGGGCGTGCAAAAAGATGGTGTTATGATGACTTTGTAATTTCTACTCCTACTCTTACGAACTCTCTCTACTCTCGAACTTACCTCTTTCTAACCTCTACGCTCCAGGAAACGCAACGGCTCCCGTAAGACCCGCAACCGCACTCGTTCCCCGAAGGAGATCGAAGAGCCACCTCCCGCCTCCGCGGCCAGCACGCCAAGGAAACGCACGCGGCTCTCCGCCAGCGTCAAGGTAAATGCACCATTGATGCAATCTGTCTATCTATGACACTGACAGGCCGTAGTCAAAATATTTTAACAGAACATAGGATCAGAGAGAACAGAAGATAAGATGTTTCAAATGAGATGATGAAAAAATATCTTCTTATTCGTAAGGAAAAACACTGTGAGGAAACCAGTTGTTCAACCAGTATTCTGCAGCAGCGACGATGTACGAGGGGTAGACCCCACCTGGCATCTCCTGGGGTCCTTCCCTCTCCGGCCCCTACCAGTGTCCAGCAGGCAAATGACAAACACTACGTTTTGTCTCCAACATGATACAGGGTGTTCCAGAACTCAACGTCAAGCCGAAACGGGGCGCCAGGATTGATTGTAAACATTATGAGAAAAACCAGAATTTTGTTTTTTTTATTAAAAAAACTTTATTTTTTACTGAGATTCTTAGAAATATTATATATTAACATATTCCAAAGTCTAAATTAAACAAAAATAACAAATATTAACCACAATGACCGAAAATGGTTACAGATTGACGAAATTTTTTTGTTTGTAAATACCATAATTTTCAAACTGCATGGGATATATTTTTTTCTGAATTTTCTCATGATGTTTACAATCAATCCTGTCGCCCCATTTCGGCTTGTCGTTAAGTTCTCGTATGTCTGTTCGTTCCAGGTCCGAGGGCTCCTAGGCCGCGTGTGGGCGCGCGACTCCAAGTCCAAGTCGTGTGAGAACCTGCACGTCCTCTAGCACTCCGTCGCCGGCTCCGCCTGCTTCCCATTCTTCGACTGCGCTGCCAACTACGCGTGAACCAATCACGGGATTGCCCTTTCACCTTCCACTAACCCTGGTACTCTGAAACCAACCTGTCTACCAGTTTTAGAAGCTGAAGGAAACTAGTTCAATACTCCCATGCATTAAGGCGTTGACAACACCTAATGTACCTCTCGCTCACACAATTCGACATTTTCAAAGATATAAAATCACTAAGCCTAATATTGAAAAATCGCAAACAACCATTTTGTGTGCAATCACATTGCACACAGTTTGGTAAAAATTTCATTCTGATCGATGCACGTTTTCCCAATCAAAAGTTTGCCTAACTTCGAAAACTCGAAAAGTAAACTTTTAGGTAGGAGAACTTGTATCGATCAAAACGATTTTTTACTAAACTGTGCGCCATGTGATTGCACACAAAATGGTTGTTTGCGATTTTTCTAAAATGGGTTCAGTGATTTTACATCCTTCAACAAGTCAAAACGTGCGAGCGACAGTCACATTAGCTCTTGTCATCACCTTAAGGTGCAATATTATACGGCTTCACTAAGATGAATAGGAGGGCACGGGAGGGCTCGGTTGAAAGTGAAACCACCAGAATTCAGAATCTGCTTAGTGTCGATTGATCGAGGAATCTCGACTGCGCAAACACCTTTTATTTCATCCACGCATGTCAAAACTTAGCAGGAATACATATAATTCCTACGGTGTATGTAGTTTTGTGATTGTAACCCTTAGCTACTTTTTATAACCAACAGATAGCGTACCGTAACATAATTCCTAAGCTAATAAAAATAATGTTTATATAGAATCCGTAAATTGAGTGTCAGTGTTAAGTGTCTTTACTGAAGTATTTACCTTACGGTACAGAGAAAAACCTATTACATAAAGGTAGAGAAAAAAATCTTGCGTTGATTGAAATACAGATTATCATTGGACTGTAAAAGAACACAATTTACTTTTGAGTAGTACGTACGTATAATATAAGCTAATGTAGTTATAAGCAGTGTCATTTGTTTACATTGATGGCGAAGGACGACTTAATTTTTGATGAGTTATAACCATCTTTAAAAATTATTCTGAATTTTGACATAATCCGTCCAAATAAGAGAATTAACATTGTATCATATTATTTTGTGTTACATGGTCACTTTCTTAAATTCGTTATTTTACACTGAACATTTATAATATGCACATTACGTACCCTATGTATTTACTTGTAAAAATTCATTTTATCAGTAAAAGAGGCTAAAGTTTAGAAAACACTGACACTCAAACTTCCAAAGATCTGAGTAACTGTAGGTTGAAAGCGTATTTGGGAAAATTGCAGCGCTAGATGGGGAAAGGAGTCGGCGACATAAACGCTATTTTTGGCGTGATATTTTAAGTTTTAGGTAAGTATGTACATCAATTAAACCATTTTTTTTTTCAAATTAAGTAAAAAAAAATATTTTGTTAGTATTTATTTAAGTTTTAGGTATGTACCTACATCAATTTAACCATTTTTTTTCAAATTAAGTAAAAAAAAATTTTTTGTTAGTACCTATTTTGTTATAGTAAGATTGATTAAATAGAAGATTACTTATTTTAGAACTGAAGTTCCTTTTGGTGGGTACTGTAGCAAAACTAATGTTTTAAAAATTAAAAAGGTAACAAGCTATTTGGCTTTTGAGTAGGAAATGCCAATAGATGGCGCTAGTGACGCCGACCGTTTATTATATAAATTTTATTATGATTACTTTTTGGTATTTAAAAGTATGTAGTCTTTTTAGCAATTGCCATTATTCTTTATTTGAGCGCCATCTATGAACAAAAACGGTAAGATATATGGTTATTTACTGGGAATGTGCATTGATTAGAGGAAATGACTAAAGCGGAAGGCTTTTTAAAGTATTATTAGTTGTATAGCTTTTTGAAACCTAGAATAGTTTATTTTGAAAATCCAACACCAAGTAAATATAATATAATTATTTAAGAAGACGGGATCATACGTCATGTAGCAAAACTTCATTTTGGGAGTTATATTTGACAGTTAACTGTTTATCACATTAAGTATTTATACATTTTCGAATTAGGCACTTATTAGTATTAGTAATAACTTAATGTTTTAGTTAATACTTCAGGTTTTTAGAAACTTTAAAAATCTAACACCGTGTTTTTACGTGGTTTAGAGAAAGTTAAAAGACACAAAAGTGATGAATTATTAGTGTAAATAATATTTTATTTTCAACGTTGTACTTTTTGTCCACGCTTTTATTGTATCTTCTATATTTCTTCTCTTCAATCGTTATTTATTATTTTACGTTGGTTGTACTATAGTCTTTTCCCTTGTTTTTTAACCAACCAATTATTTTAATATAGATTACTATTTCACTATGCACTTAAATAATGTTTTATTTCTCTTTATACTACCTTTCTCAAATGTATTTGGGTACTTTGTGTATCAGCTATCTGCTATAATTCTTGACAACTGCTATAACCTAAAATTAAAAAATTAAATCAAATGATTGGGTCCACCGCTTCGAAATTGAGCTAACGAATTAGATAATTATTTGTAAAAATAAGAAACATAAACAATTTGAAATAACAAAACAGTTTTAAATGCTTTTTGCTAACAAATTAATAGTTGTACAGGATTTAAAAATAGTATAGAAAATGTGAATCCATCCAATGAATCGTTGGAATGAATAGCAATAAAAGAATACGATTATAATAGATAAATCGTACTAGAAACCCGCTATAGAGTAGTCATGGAAAAGCTGGATAGTAAAGGATTCTATGAAAATTGAATGAAGAGAGAGATAAAAGAATTTTCTGATATATTAAATTTCAAATATTAGAGAACTATTTGCACCAATAATTAGAGAACCATATACTTACAATAATAGATGCTAAGGTTTATTTTAAAACAACAGAATTACGGTGGCAAATATCTACGATTTTCATATTTTATCCTTGTCCAGTTTTACCATGGTGTAGTCATTTATTTAGAAAATGAAAATTGTTTCAATTTGAGTGCCTGAATATAAATTAATTATTTAATCCCTCCGTAAAAACCCATTTGCCTTATTTTATTAGGAAATTCATTTCGTAGCAGACGCGTATTGAAAGAAGCTAAATTTACATAAATATACTAAACATAATTATTGATATCTGAACTTTTATAATCATAATTAGACGTAAATTTCTATATCAGTATTTAAACAGTAGTTTTATTTATGTAAACACTAGATTTAGACTGTTCGATTAAATGAATTAATTACGATAAATATTTAACCGAAAACAATTAATTTACACAATTAATTCTACAATCAAATTTAATTTATTCAATTCAATATTGAATACTGACTTAAATTACATATTTATCTAATTCAAAATTTTAATAAATTATTCTAACAGTCTAGTTATATCAGTATGTAGTTTGTTTTAAGGTAAAAGCTTCCTATATTGTATATGGTCATTTGTATTAAGTCGTGAGTACTTTAAGATTTACCCCCAGGGTCCAATGCAACACCAATCTCATTCCTCATTCTTGGACTTTCCTGGACCATCCTAGTCCCTAAGCTCATCAGCAGTAGAAGTCAGCCTTAAGTCATTTTTTTTCTTAGTCTCTGAGCTAGACACAAGACAATAAAAATAAAAATCACAATGGCTTTGAGTCAATAGAATCACAAGGATAACTTTGAATCGTGTTACAAGCTAGGTGAATTTAAAGGCCAGTTGTTGTCTAGAATGCTAGTATTTATCTATCATTTAGTGATTGTTGTAAATTCTGTTCGTCTAAATTTAATAGTTTTTTTTTGACATTTTTACTGTTTTGTACTTGTTTAATATTTAAATTGATAATTTTAATTTTATGTAATTTTAACTGCTTTAATTAATGTAATTGGTTTTCTCACCGTGTTAATTAAAGTTTATAATAAATAAATAAATGAAATCAACATCACTCATAGATATCATATCTATAAAATATAAACCTTAATAACACTGCCAATAGCAGATGCATAGTTTAGTTACGTAATAATATGAAAAAATTATACTAATGATCAGATTAAATGTGCATGCATCATTTGACATTGTCTTAATAATGTCTGCATTTTGACAATTATATTAAAAAAAACGGAGTGTAGGTATACAATTACAAACACAAAGTTTACTAATGACTTTCATAAGTCAAAAATGACAATAAAGATTGTTATTAATACAAATTCCTATCTTCAATGATATTCATTTCTAAACAGCGAGCAGGATCATCTCGTGAAGTAGAACAATTTAAAAATAAAGTATTCGTTACATATTTACACAACGCTAAGTTATTTATATGTCTGACAAGTAGTATAATTACAAGTGTCACTTGCATTGTCATAAATCAGATTAATGGAAGCTTCGACACGTGACTGAGAACCTAGAAAAGCTACTGACATGCTTACGGCATAATTCCCTAGTAAAGAAAAGAAAGAAAGAAAACATATTTATTTCGTCCCACAAACACAGGTAGGTACTTACTTAAAACTAACAGAAAATAAAATAATAACCTACACTAATAAAGAACCTACCTACCGTTTTTAGTATGATCTTTTTTAAAAAAACAATGAACAAACCGGGTCAATACCGAGTGCCACTGTGAGGCTCATGCAAAGGCCACTATAATTTAAAAGAAGGAAAGAATATATTTATGAAATCATTAAAAAAAGAAACAGATGATTACCTTACACTTGGTTGTAGTTGGTACCTATAACCAAGTGTAAAGTAATCATTAGTTAAACTCGGTATGCCTGATATTGGTATACTAGCGACCCGCCCCACAGTGGGTGAAAATTCGTAGTTGCCTTTCATAGGATTTTTGAAAAAAAATCTTCCTTAATTGGGGGATTTAAGTAAACAGATTTGTTACAAAACTCAAAACATTACATAATTTTGTCGTTACGCGACTTTTTTGCGGTTAAACACCATGTAATACGAGTTTGTGTGTTTCAAATGTATGAAAACGAAATTTGTTTTCATCATAACTTTTTTTTGTATTCGAATGTAAAGCTGATACTTTTAGGTATTATAGTAGAACTTGTAACAAAGCTATAAAGCTTTCGATCTTAATCTGGAACGGACCGCTTCAAAAGATATGACTTTTACAAAAATGCCAGTTTTAGTGGTATTCATGTATGGGGTAATGTTCTACTAAGTTCGAGTTTGATCCAAAATTATGGTCATTATTATTATTTGATAGGTATCTAATCGCTTTTTAATGACTTTTGACCTTTTATCTAACCGATAAATAACAAAACTATTCAAATATAATTATGCAAAAGTGATATTTTGAATTACGATCATAGTTTTTACTTTTTCGATCACTTACGTACTATCTTGTTATTGATTCCCCTTTATTTATGTAAAGCCTTACCTTAGAGACCACCATTACTGTCCCTGTCTTCAATACGCATTGTGTGGTAAATTATTTTTGATTTACTTGTTCGGGTGATTAGGGTCAGTGCTTGACAAAACAGGTAATTTGAATGATTAGGCTCTTTGTTTATTGAGTGCAGGTACTATTTTTAGGTACCTAGATGGCTTTTACAGGTACCATGGGTTCTTGTTATGGAATACTAATTAATGATTCCTGATAACGCATTATTAGATTTTAGTTTACACTATAAATACTGAGAGTTCCTAAATTTCATTTCACTTTTGGCTACCAATTAGTACCGAAACGTTCTCTTTACCTTAATTCTAATTTGCTCAGTATGGAAGGACTAGTGTCAAATCTTGACATTTTTGCACTTATGAGGCAAAATTCATTCAGTGCACACGTTTTGTTTGAAAAAGTGTTAGCTTCAACTCTTAGCAGCAACTCAACATTCAACAATTTCGAAGTGAACAACTCTCATGTCCTCGAGATAGACATGAAGAAGTCTCGGTAAGTGAATGTATAGTAACAACACCAAAAAAATTAATGGAATTTACTGTGCCTGAAAGTGTATCTGTGTCGACATCAACCTCTACATTTACTCCACGAAAAGAATTTGTTGACTTACATCCATTACAAAAAAGAAGGAGAACTGAAGATGTTCTCGCCAATTATGACTTTGACACTCTTTACTTCGCTTTAACCAAGAAAGCTGAAATAGAAAAAAAAATGACTTAGCTGAATTATTAAAGCATTTACACAAACACCCTGAGAATGCATCAATCTTTCGATCTTGCATTAAGTCGAACAACCGAACCTGCTCTGCTGATAAGGCACTGGGCTTGACAACATCACTGAAGTTATCAAAATGGCAATAGGTACATCACTTTAAAGCAAACAACAAGAGATATGGGAAGTGATATTTTTCCATCTTATGATGCTCTAAAGACCGAGAAAATAGAGTGCTATGTAAAAAAAGAAGACATGGTTATAACTGACACCGAAGTTAAACTCAAACTGCAATCTATTTTAGATAAAACTGTCAACAGACTGTAAAACGGTGGAAACTGAATCTGGCAGTAATTACACTCTGGTCAGTAAGTGGGGATTTGATGGCGCCTCTGGACATAGCAACTACAAACAAAAAATAGAAGGCGATGATTCAAGTATTTTCATGTGTTCATTTGTACCATTAAGACTACTGAAAGAAAACACTGATGACGTTGTTTGGGAAAATCCTAAAGCATCCTCAACATTTTATAGTCGGCCAATATATTTTAAATTTGCCAAGGAAAATGATTTAAATATAAAAGAAGAAATGGCGTCAATAGAAAGCGAAATTATTGTTCTACAGCCGAGTGTTGTTGATAATGCCAGCATTAAACACAAACTTCACATGACTATGATCGATGGCAAGATAACATCTCATCTTTCTGATACATCAACATCGACATGTGATATCTGCAAAGCTAAACCCACAGAAATGAATGACATCACAATGGTATCACAGAGACACCAATCTGTCGATATCTTTAAGTTTGGCCTTTCTACTCTACATGCACGTATTAGATGCATGGAATGTATTTTGCATATAGCTTACCGTCTTGACTTCAAGAAATGGCAAGCAAAAGGAGACGACAAGAAAAAACAATTGGCCGATAGGAAAAAGGATATCCAAGACAAATTTCGGGAGGAAATAGGGCTACTTGTGGATGTTGTGAAACAAGGTGCAGGCACTACCAATGATGGAAATACTGCTAGAAGATTTTTCGCAAATCCGGATATTACTGCGCGAATCACGGGTAGATATAGAGTTAATTAAAAGCTTAGGCGTAATTCTTCAGGTAATATCTTGCGGAGAGTTTGTTGATGTGGAAAAGTTCCGACAATATTGTGCTTCAACAGCTCAAAGATATGTTGAGCTCTATGCATGGTACTATAGGCATTCAAGCGTGCATAAATTACTCATACATGGAGCGGACATAATTGAACACAATAACTTTATACTATCTCTGAAAAGGCATCTGAGGCTCGAAACAAAGATTTTAAGCATTCCAGAGTGTTTCAGTCACGTAAAATTAGTAGAATTGCAACAAATGATGATATTATCCATCATTTAATGATATCATCTGATCCCTATATCTCTAGTTTTAGGCCTAAAATAAACCAACTTCGTTTACCTATTTCAGATGAAGCTAAATTGTTATTGATATTAACTTCTAGGGTAGATTAAAGAAAATATAGAATTTGTAGATAGTAGGAAACTTGTGTGACTCCGACCACTCCTTGTCTTTTCTTTGTAAAGCATCAAATCATTTGTTTATTAAATCGTTGTTATATTTAGTTGTTTCTGTTGTAAGTTATTTATATAGGTAGTTAGTATTTCTGTGATAGTTGGTAAAGTTGTGAATTGCATGTCGCTTATTGGTGCTTTTGTTTTATTTATTGTATATATATTAGAGTTATAAGATTAATAATAAGTCCGCTTCATTGTATATAGCAGTTGTAAATAAAATATTACTTTTTTAAATAGTTTTTTTTTCGATATAATATGACCTTGATCACCCTAATTAATTAAACCAAATATTTTGTCATACCTAGTGGAACAATAATGAGTAGGTTTTGAATACAGTTATAGGTTTAAGTGTAGTTGTTAGTCGTAATTCAAAATATCACTTTTGCATAATTATATTTGAATAGTTTTGTTATTTATCGGTTAGATAAAAGGTCAAAAGTCATTGAAAAGCGATAAGATACCTATCAAATAATAATAATGACCATAATTTTTGATCAAACTCGAACTTAGTAGAACATTACCCCATACATGAATACCACTAAAACTGGCATTTTTGTAAAAGTCATATCTTTTGAAGCGGTCCGTTCCAGATTAAGATCGAAAGCTTTATAGCTTTGTTACAAGTTCTACTATAATACCTAAAAGTATCAGCTTTACATTCGAATACAAAAAAAAGTTATGATGAAAACAAATTTCGTTTTCATACATTTGAAACACACAAACTCGTATTACATGGTGTTTAACCGCAAAAAAGTCGCGTAACGACAAAATTATGTAATGTTTTGAGTTTTGTAACAAATCTGTTTACTTAAATCCCCCAATTAAGGAAGATTTTTTTTCAAAAATCCTATGAAAGGCAACTACGAATTTTCACCCACTGTGCGCCCGCGCGCCCCTGCTTCGCACGGGTGCACATATCATGCATGTATTATACATGCAACCTTCCTCTTGAATCACTCTATCTATTAAAAAACCGCATCAAAATCCGATGCGTAGTTTTAAAGATTTAAGCATACATAGGGATATGGGGATATAGGGACAGAGAAAGCGACTTTGTTTTATACTATGTAGTGATTGGATACCTACCTTAAACTTGGTTAAATGAAATCACATTTGAAGCTTTGAAAGAATTCGGAACGATTTATAACTAGGTATTGTAAAAGTTATTGTAGTTGCTGCTAAATCTACTGCTGCCTTCGTAGAGCTTCATTTTAGTGAATTAGTGAACACTTGGCATCCAACTCCTCATTTTTCCAAGCCAAGTCTTCAGAACTTTTGGTTATCGCCTAAGATTAACCCCGTTGGACCATGTTAAGCAATATCTATATTTGATAGTCCCATTAGATTTTTCATAGATCTTTAGTAGGCGTAGCTTACTGTAGAGTTTTATATAAATAAATAGTTGAATTATTGTAATATCGATGTCATTCTTGTGAATATTATTTGTGTGGTTTTTGTGGAATCTTTCATATTTATTACTAAATGTCTTGTAAATCTGATATTGTTGTAGATTTAACAAGAGATCCAATAAGTTTTTCATCACTAATACCTATATGTATAGAAATATCAAACTTCCAATAGAATAATAGAACAATATTTCGGTTATTGGAAAACGCAAAATAGCAATTATTACATAAACAAAAACAGTAGTTTAAAGATTGGAAGGAAACAAAACATACAAAATATATGCAAGTGCAAGAAAATATTATAATATTATTATTATTCTTATATTATTATTATATTATCAAAGTATTTACAATATCAGATTTATAAGGCATCGTTTGTTTAACGTCTCGTCTTTGTCTAGATCTATTAACTGGATTTTGATAGTCTAGAGGTTAAAAGAAATACGTTGTTAATAAATAAATTGTTTTGACCGTAACTATGTACTTTGATATTTTTTGTTTGTATTATTATTAAGACGAAGACCAGAGCTAATGTGACTCTCGCTCGCACGTTTTGACTTGTTGAAAGATATAAAATCACTAAACGCGTTTTCGAAAAATCGCAAACAAGTATTTTGTGTGCAATCACATTGCGCACAGTTTAGTAAAAAAATCATTTTGATCGATATATGTTTTCCTACTTAAAAGTTTGCTTTTCTAGTTTTCGTATATAAGCAAACTTTTGAGTAGGAAAACTTGCATCAATCAAAATGTAATTTTTACCAAACTATGCGCAATGTGATTGAACACAAAATGGTTGTTTGCGATTTTTCAAAATTGGAATTTGTGATTTTATATCTTTTAAAATGTCGAATCGTGCGAGCGAGAGAAATGTTAGGTGTTGTCAACGCCTTAAAATAACTATAAAAATAACCAACCGTGTTTATGAATAACCATTTTCTATATCGCTGAGGACGGACATGCTATATCTACTTTTTGAATAAATCATTTCGGATATAGTTATATTATTATATTGACTTGTCTATACCTAAATACGCATACTTTAACGTAGTGATTTTATCGCATCTTAATAATGCCAAAACGACTGTAATCATCGGAATATCATTTTGAATAACTGATATTATTACATATCGTATACACAATCTTTTCTGATAACTTTTGCGCACAAAAAAAATGTCAGCAATTTGTAGTTTATTTCAGTAGGTTTCGATTGTATGCGAATAGTTTTTTGTAGATATTCAATTAAATTTTATGTTTAATTTTATAGATTATTCAGTGTTTTAATTGTAATTTATCTGTTGTTCGATGTAATATTTCGAAATATTATATTCTGATGTTTTTTGTAATAATTTATTGATGTTTTATTTGAGCGCCCCTGCATAGGTAGAAATTTATTTATTTTATTTATTGAGAAATTAACATCATTACAGGTTATAAATAAATACTGCTGTCCTTGATTCAAGTTTATTAATTAAATACATTATTGCCATTCAGCGTCGCAATGCAACCTTCGTGAAGACGCTTCCGATTGCCACTGATTTGGATCAAATAATCTATCTCTAGATCGCTTATAACAGGCGGCCGCAGAATGTGTGTTCTGTACATTGTGTGAAACCTTTCTTGTACTTTTTGTAATCTACTTTGTAAATAAAATATGCCTTACAAAAATTCATAACTATCATTAAGTCATGAAAAATTTTAATTAACTCTTATAAGACTACTTGAATCAGATTTTTTATTCACTTTTGTCTAAGCGGAACACGCATCACGCACTCTTAGCTAGGATAACATTAAAGTTCACTAAAATTAATTTGTACTTCAGTAGGTTTCGTTATCGAACCACTGCCACATTTTCGGCTTGGTAAAGTCTAACTCGTACTCCTCACACTTCAGGCCAGTTATCCTGAAAAATAAAACTTAAATAAGTATACAGGGTGTCCGGAAGGTCGATGCAAAGCCGTGAGGGGGGGGGGGGGTAGGTCACCTCGTTACGCATCTATTCAGGCTAGATTACCTTAGTCCAATGTCGTCGAATTCCGAGTTATATCTATGATTTTTGAAAAATTTACCAAAATCATATGCTTATTCGTTCATAGTGTTCAAACAGACAGTTACTAGTACCTAACATTTTGTTTGTGTCCTAGCATGATGTGTATTCAATCGATAAATACCAAACCCCCCCCCTCACGGCTTTGCATCGACCTTCCGGACACCCTATATACCAAGACAAGAGTAGTAGATCAAAGTGTATCTAGGCGAGCTCTGTGTGAAGGACTCGTCCGGGAAGTACTACCACCACGCCTTTTTCTTCTGCTGGGCTGCGTCGCTGTGTTTCAGTTTGAAGAGTGCGGTTGCTGGTGAAATTATAAGCACATGAGGCTGTATCTGTATGCTTTATGTTGATGGAAGCAGAGCAGGGCGTGGACAAAGGTTGCCTGAAATCTTGTTTTTTTCTTGGAGCAATTTTAGTTCAGTTTTATTCGTTTGTCATAACTGTCTTATGATACTAGTAGTAGTAGCGCCCTGCGGTTTCACCCGCGTAGTTTTAAATCGGTATTCCCACGGGATAAAAAGTAGCCTACATGTTATTTCAGACTATAATATCTGCAAATTTCCACCAAGATCTGTTCAGACATTCTGGAGTTATAGAGTAACAAACATCCATCCATACCTACAAACTTTCGCATTTATAAAATTAGTAGGATTGCAATGAACTTAGGTATTAATACGTGCCTTGATAAAAACTTAATTTTGTAACTAAAAATAGAAAATAAAATGGTCCATAATCATTGTGCGTCAGGATGTGCTGGCTATATCTGTAGCCAGCCGAACACCTCCCAAAGGCGCAGAAGCTGGGGGCTTCGCAGGCTTGGAGGAGTGACCTGGGGCTGCCCAGGATGAGTGACTTTACCTGGTCTTCCTATTGCACCGGATGATGGGATGCGCGCGACGGAAGCACTGCGGCCCCAGCACGTTGAAGTAGGTGAGGCCTATCTGTGCGGAGACCAGCGAGTTGGTGCGACGCAGGCACTCGCGGAACTTGCTGTCGCAGCTGCAGTGGGATCTGGAACATATTCAATAGTGGTGGACTTTTCACATGGCTCTGTCTCGCCCTAAACTACTCTACTAACTAAGCTAGGCTTTTATGGGAGCAAGAAAGCTGATATAATACTTTAAGTATTATATTGGGGTCGGCTGCGCGTCACCCTGTCGCGCCGTCGTCGCAGTCACTACGTGCTAGTTAAATACATAAGTCATATAATTATTTAAACATACATTTTAGTTTGTAAGGTATTTATTTTTTAATGCATGCAACACTATACAATTGTCATATTCACATATTTGATTACGAATCTAGATCTAAGAATGTATGTACTATAACTTTTTTTATTATTGCATAATTGATTGTAATCTGTTTTGTGAATTTAAATAAATAAATAAATAAATTTATGATATGGCACCTGTATTTTTAAGATATTTTTACTATGTTGTCTGAAATAAATGATTATTATTATTATTTAACTTTTAATTTAACATCCACCACACAATGCTTGTTCTCAGTGGGGATCGAAATCACGGCCTACAGCACAGAAGGCAGAGCTAGCACCATACCGACTGAGCTGGGAAGGCTGTGCTGAGTATTATGATAAAACAATTAATAATAATAATGCTGGACAATCCACACAACACTATCTAGCCCCAAAGTACTAGATAACTGATACGTTATAATTATACTTACATAGATAGATATTTTTTATTATACATAGAATACACCCAGACAAACGGAACAAATTTCTACAAATCGTACACAAATTGTTCCGAGGCGGGAATTGAACCCCCAACCTCTGCGTCGCAGGCGGACTCTCGCCCGCTGCGCCACTGAGGTCGCCACAAATGATAATAAAACAAAAACGCGTAGTATACATACGGCATAGCGCTAGCGATGTGTAGTGCTATCTTAAGGTAGATTGTCTCACTGCCACCTGATCAAACCTGCTCGCCTACATTCTCATTTCTATGTTATGTAACACGCAACCCTACGCACCTACTTCACTAAACTTGCAAAATAACTTACGCTATACACTACAGCTGATATCCTTTTTGATAACAAAATACCTATCTTTTTCATTTAAGGTGAATACAAGGGCTTATGGTTCTCTCGCTCGCACGTTTGGAAGGATGTAACATAACTGAACCCATTTTCGAAAAATCGCGATGCAAATTTTCCTACATGAAAGGTAACTTTTCTAGTTTACATACTTAAGCAAACTTTTGAGTAGGAAAATTTGCATCGATCAAAATGATTTTTTTTACCAAACTGTGTGCAATGTGATTGCACACAGAATGGTTGTTTGCGATTTTTCAAAATTAGGCTTATTCATTTTATATTTTTCAAAATGTCGAATCGTGCGAGCGAGAGGTACATCGGGTGTTGTCAACGCCCATTTTACGGGTTTTTACACGAACTGCGACCCGATTACGCTAATGTCTGGCTATCGAGATGGCTTTCAATTTGACATTTGATTCCCATAGTGCAATATCAATAAGATGGATGAGAATCAAATGTCAAACTGAACTCCAGACATTAGCGTAATCCGCTAGCGGGACGGGTCGGGAAGTTTGGTAATATCGTTACATACAAAATGTATTTTTCTTTTATCCCTACTATCCCTATCCCTATCCCTACTAATATTATAAATGAAAAAGTAACTCTGTCTGTCGGTCTGGTACGCTTTCCCGCTTAAACCTCTCAACCGATTTTGATGAAATTTGGCACAGACAATCTTTAGACCCTGAGAAAGGACATAGGCTACCTTTCATTACGAAAAAAAAAGGATGAAGAGATTAAACGTACGCAGACGAAGTCGCGGGTACCAGCTAGTCTTTATTTAAATGGGAGTTTTGTCAAAATGACCATGTCACCCCCGTACAGACAAAACACAAATAACAAAACTGGCTTCCTCAGATAGTGGGAACACCAATATGCTGTTACAAACACCAAAATTTTATCTACATTAAAATGTATATGAAAGAGCATAATTATGCCGCGGAGACAACGACGGGACGAGAACGTAGCACGCACGGGGTTCTTGAACCGAGTCAGTCATACCTCCGTCCCGTTCACAAGCCGTCTGATGTATTATGTCGTCAGGGATTTTTTAATCATTCGGTAATATTAGTATTTCTGTATTATTAGTTTGAAAGTAAAAGCAAGATGGATAAATTCTGTCTTTTTTGATCGAAATGTTTCAGAATGTTTAAAAATAGCCCTCAATCTATAAAATAGTGGGAACGGAACCAAACAGTTGATATAAATACTTACTATAAGTCTGGGTCTGGGTGTTATTCATTTATTTAAAACGGTTGCACACCAATTACATGAATTAAATAACAAACATACAAAATCCAAAAACAATTATAGAAACTACAAATTATAGGTAGGTATATACTTAAAATAATTATTATAATACTTATACATTATATTATATACGCCAAGACGAATAAAATATATCCATGTTTATTACAGAAAATGTTTGTTTGTTGTTTTTTCCCATTGTCGGCGCACAAAAGAGGCTTGGCCACACTAGCCTGATTGGAGCCTCATCTACCATGGGATCATCATCTTAGGGTTGTCAAAAAAGAAAGTGACATACAAAGTAAAATCTTTCTTTCTTCTTTTTATGGCTCCTGTCATAGACAATCTTGCCAATGTCAAGTGATTCAGAGATTATACTCTTTGTAGTTATGTTTCTAGTCACGTCAGTCCAAAGTCGAGTCAGTCAATTGTTTTGAAGAAAATGGTGGCGGTTTCTTCAAAACATTTGAAACATTTTCGGTCAAATCACAATATTACACAATACACTTTCATTTCAAATGCTTACACTTTGTGCTAAGACCACAAGTAATGTTGGTTAAAATACCACCAAAATTACACAACACAACTTAAAATAACACTAGATAAACATTAAAATGAAAATGCTATGTTGCTTCGTTAGATGACAGGAAACCTTCACATACAAAGTATATATACCAAGGAATTTGAATACTAACTACTTATACGAATAAACAAATTTTTAAGATAATTATAAATATGACAAATCAGTTCTTTCTTCAAGTAAATCTTTGAACGTTTGGACTTGCCTGATTTTATCTCCCAATCACTTTTTTTTATACTACCAAGGTAGCAAACAAGCTTACGTCCCGCCTGATGGGAAGCGGTTACCGTAGCCTGCAATACCAGAGGAATCACACTTTATTTTTGTATATTTGAACCTGAAGAACGCGTTTATGTCTTTTGTATGAAAATTTTTTGAAACGCAGTGTGTTAGTGTTGTTCATTTGTTAATACTTACAATCCAACTAAGTACTTCCCGGAAAATATAACATTTTCATTAAATTTAATACTACAATCACATCATCATTCATGCATTCCCATTAAAAATTTGTACACTCTCCCACTCCCTCACACGCTACTCGGTTCTCCTGTTAAACCCAGACTGAGTTTTTTTTTTTTTTTTTTTTATACAACTAGCTGATGGAACAAGCAGATGGCCCACCTGATGTTAAGTGGTAACCATCACCTATAAACAAAACATTGCCCCGCAGGTCACGCACAATAGGAACGTGACCTACGATGCACTGCCCTGCGTCCATCAACTTGAGGCATACAGATGTTAAGCCTCATGTGCCTGTAATTACACCGGCGACCACACTCTTCAAACCGAAACACAGCGTTGCTGCTTGGCGGCAGAAAAAGGCGTGGTGGTAGTACTTCCCCGGACGAGCCCTTCACAAAGAGCTCTACTACTCTTATAGAGTCTGGGGTTATCAGGTGAACAACTACATAAACACACCCTCACAACCACACAAACCCTCTCTCTCACCTCACACACACACATACACACCCTCACCCTCTCACACGTTCCACACAAATTGCTAATTGTTAGCAATAAGGTAGTTGTTATTTGTTAAGTTATTTTAGTGTAGGCATACTATGTTAGTGTATATGTAGGTATTATGTTAGTTTATATACCTCCTATTTCAGTTTTATATTTTCTATCTCATGTTACTTTCTCCTCCTGAGCATAATATTAGGTACCAACTGTACTTATACTCTGTTAGTATTTAAATGTCTGAAGTTATACTGCTAATCATGATTAGATTGTTCGCAGAGTGGGGCCTGGTGACCTGTAATACAGGTTCTTTTGATCCTACTTCAGGCACCAGTCTTTCACAAAGCAGGCATACCTATCTTGTTCTAGCTGTAAGACCTAACTCTCAAACATTGTGCTTGCTTATGAAAGAAAATCCTTTTTACTTTACTTTTACTTTTACTACTAAAGGGACAGCCCTACGAATATTACGCAAAATCCCTTACGGCAGTCACTACCCTGCAATTACAAGTTATACCATAACCAATGTAACTTTCCAATTATCGGCAGACGGAACCATTACCCAATACCTACTTCTACCAATATATTACATTCTATGCTAGCGGCTGACATGTCGCCTTTTAAGCAAGTTAACAGTGGAGGTTCTCATTTCAACTGTATGGTTTTTTATATGTTTGTTAATCCGCCAATTATGCATGGATTTAGATGGTTCCTTTGGTTTTGTAGGATACTTCAAGGTGATTATGGTAGGTATGATAAACTTCAAGGTTATTCGATATAATTTTAATGTACATTAAAAAAACAACTACAAAAACCAAAAATATAAACATTAAATTACGTTTTGGTATGTAGTTTCCTTCAGCAACAGTTTGTTATCATGTTTTCCAGTGTATTTGAAGTAAATAAATATAAAAGAAAATAAAAAATACTGAAAGAAAGTTAGAAATCTTACTAAAACCTATTATTATTTGTACTTTTCGTTTTTAAGACCTACTTCCTGAGAAAACGTGTAACTTCATACAGCAAGATAAAAGATGTAGTAGCTCTTGGCTTATTCATGCATAACATTGCAAGTTTCCACTTAGGTCTCATTATCTTTATACCTTTACGTCTGGAAGTGATGTTCGCGGGGTGTAGTGCACATTGAACACGATTTATTGGACGCTTTGATTTACCGCTCAACATCAGGTGCTCATCTGCGTATTCGTTTAGTTTCTCAGTATTAGTTGTTTAATTAAATTGAGTAGGTACCTACTGTTACTCAGACAAAATAATCTTAATA
Organism: Plemyria rubiginata; assembly: GCA_963576535.1. Classification (NCBI taxonomy): domain Eukaryota; kingdom Metazoa; phylum Arthropoda; class Insecta; order Lepidoptera; family Geometridae; genus Plemyria; species Plemyria rubiginata. The sequence continues at coordinate 375,589 of OY754929.1, forward strand.
TATAATAAAATATAAGCTAAACATTAAGTAAAGCCAGGATTTATAAGTAAAAAAACACTGGCTAAAATGAGGCCGATGTTAACAGGGACATAGGATAAAAACAGAGTATTGGAGCAATTAGTCAGAATAGCGTTTAGAGATGTAATATTAATGGTGCATCGATGAATCTGATTTAGTAATATCTGGATCAGGAATGTGTGGAAAGTCCACCAATATTTATTTATTTATTTATTATTAAAAAAAAAAAACTGAGTAGGTACCTTGGTAAAGTTTGGGCTTAGAACTACATACACAACAGAAACAGCTTCACGACTTTGATCCCCAGGCACGGTAGATATCCCTTCAGATCTCTCAGTACTAACTCAAAAGTCTTTGAGGATGTCTAAGGGGGTTAGTCAGAGGTACGTCCAAACATTAGATTTGGCACATACCCACATACCACTGATAATCACTACATAAGTCCCTTTCTCTGTCCCTAAATCCCTATGTCCCCTTGTCCCTATGTATGCTTAAATCTTTAAAACTACGCAACGGATTTTGATGCAGTTTTTTTTAATAGATAAAGTGATTCAAGCGGAAGGTTTATATGTATAATACATGCATTATATGTGCACCCGTGCGAAGCAGGGGCGCGCGGGCGGATCGCTAGTAAAAATATGTAGTTTGAAATAAGGGAGGCTAGAAGAATGACGGGGCTACCCATACCTTGTGAAGAGTCCAGTGTTGGTGAGGCCGTACTTGGTCTCGCCTGACGTGATGTACAGCTTGCAGGCGTCGTGCTGCCGGCAGCAGGTGTCCGTGAAGAAGAACAGGCCCAGGTCACTGGACCTCGCCTGCGCCGAGTGCCCGTCGCCGCACCACAGCGTGCCTGGGATTAAATAATAATAATAATGCTGGACAATCCACACAGCACTATCTAGCCCCAAAGTAAGCTACTCAAAGCTTGTGTTATGGGTACTAGATGACTGATATATTTAATACATTATATACTTACATAAATATATATTTTTTACTAAACATAAACACCCAGACCAACGGCAACGGAACAAGTTTCTGCAGATCGTACACAAATTTGTTCCGAGGGAATCGAACCCGCGACCTCTTGCGTCGCTGGCGGACTCTCGCCCGCTGCGCCACCAAGGTAAATGATGGATTCATTGATGGATTCATTGAAGGAAGAAACTTTAAGGCCTAAACACCTAAACTAACTCTCGCTCGCACGATTCCACATTTTGAAAGATATAAAATCACAAAGCCCAATTTTGAAAAATTGCAAACAACCATTTTGTGTGCAATCACATTGCACACAGTTTGGTAAAAATTTCATTTTGATCGATGCAAATTTTCCTACTCAAAAGTTTGCGTAAGTACGAAAACTTAAAAAGTCAACTTTTAGGAAAACATGTATCGATCAAAATTAAATATTTACTAAACTGTGCGCAATGTGATTGCACACAAAATGGTTGTTTGCGATTTTTCGAAAACGGGTTCAGTTATTTTATATCCTTCATCAAGTCTAAAACGTACGAGCGAGAGTCACATTCGCTCTTGTCTTCACCTTAGTGTAGGTCAAATGACCCACACTTCTTCTTCTTTTGTGTTGCTGTTAAAATTATTTAGAGCCACTTTGTCTAGTAGGTGGCTTTCCCGCAGCATTATCTAGCCCCAAACTAAGCCAAAGCTTGTAATATGGGAACAATGGCTGATATACTACTTACATACGTTTTTCTTGTTCTCGGTGGGGATCGAACCCACGGGCTACGGCACCGAAGCAAGCTACTACCAAATCAAATCAAATATTTTATTTTGTAAGAATTTTAGGTATGTACATGGTAAATAAAGGTCATCATAAAATTCTAAGTATCACTAAAATCCTACCATTACAGGCGTACAAAATCATTTAGATACCTACCTACCTGCTTGTGACGAGTCCTCAAAATAGCACGGTAGCAAAGAGTATACAATAACCACGGTAGGACGCTGTGTGACTGACTGACGACAACAACTTGACAACAATACACTAATGACGCCACAAATATGCATCTATGAGGACAGTCGTATACAATATTTAAATATTCTCAAAATATTTCTAAAGTCAACTGAGCTGTCAAGGCTGTCAACCAGTGGTCTCACTCTAATTTGTACAGAATCAGCGTATTTCAAAGCAAGGTACCAGGCAATCAGAAACCTACAGGAGATGCACTAACCTGGATAGATGGCCTCCACCTTATTCTTAAAAGCATCGAGCACAGAGTTAGCAACGTTGGCGACACTGGAGACACCGGACGCCACACTCGCCACGAAGCCGCGGTCGGTGTCCAGGGAACCGTTCTCCTTGGGCTCTATGAGCTGCGTCAGAGGCTTGGCCAGGCCTGTGGAGATGCTCTTCAGGATCCCTCGCCCCAACTGACCTGGAAAATAAATTAAAATTGAACAATGACAACAAACCAACAATTTCGCCGACTTTGATCCACAAGCACATAGATATTTCCTAACATCTCTTAGAACCAACATTTTTATTTTGTAGCTACCAATTATTAAGTCAAAGTCAAAGTCAAAATATGTTTATTCAGTAAAATCACAAGGACCATCTTGAACCGTCTTAAAACTAGGTGACTCTAGTGCCAGTTCCACGCGACCAACACCGAGAAGAACAGGCAACAAACTCGGCTTGGTATCTATCGCTCTTTTATATGATCCTCGTTACAATGTAATAAAATACCTACACTATTGAAGCTATATAATACAAAGTAATCTAACAGAAAAGGAAAAGTAAACAGATTCATAAATTGATAGTATAGTCAAACAACAATGGAGAAAAAAATAAAAAATCTTTTTTTAAATAACATAATAGTAAAGACATTGCAGATATGTTAGCCGTCGATGGGCAGAGCGACCGGGACATCAGGCCACGCACTTTTATCATTAATATAACTATCTATAGTATAGTAAGCTTTCCTTATCAGATAATTCTTAATGTACACTTTAAATTTTTTAATAGGAAGCCCAGTGACACTTTCTGGGAGTTTATTATAGAAGCGTATACCGTTCCCCATGAACGAGCCATTTACCTTTTGTAATCGAAATTTCGGAATGCATAATTTATTTTTATTTCTAGTGTTAACGTTATGTGCGTCACTCTTTTTCTTAAAGCTACCTATGTGTTTATGAATGTACAATAAATTTTCAAAAATATACTGTGAAGTTACTGTGAGAATATTAATTTCCTTAAAACGCTCCCTCAATGAGTCACGTGGTTTCATTTTATAAATGGCACGTATCGCCCGTTTTTGAAGTACAAATATACTTTGTATATCAGCAGCTCTACCCCATAGCAAGATACCATAGGACATTACACTGTGGAAGTAACTAAAATATACCAGCCTAGCTGTAGCCTCATCTGTAAGCCATCTTATAGTGCGAACTGCGTATGCAGCCGAACTTAGTCTACCAGCAAGTGATTTTATGTGAGGACCCCACTGCAATTTTGCATCAATAGTAAGTCCTAAAAAAATTGTAGAATTGACAGGGGTAAGTGACTCTCCATTTAATTTGATACTGGTTGGTCGCTGAACCACATTTGGCAAAGTAAATTTTATGCATTTAGTTTTCCCAGCATTGAGCAAAAGATTATTTACAGTAAACCAGTTAAGTACTTGCGACAGAGATGCATTAACGTCATCGAAGTTAGCCTTCAATCTGTCGATTTTAAAAATTAAAGAGGTATCGTCAGCGAATAGAACAATTTCACACAAATTTTTAACAAAAAGTGGAAGGTCATTTACATAAACTAAAAATAAGAAGGGACCCAGTATAGAACCCTGTGGCACCCCTATATCAATGACCGATCCGGAAGACCTCTCACCGCCAACATCAACTTTTTGGACTCTATTGGTTAGGTAGGACTGTATAAGATCAATTGCCCGATTTTGGATGCCATAGTGTTTAAGTTTAGATAATAAGGTGGCATGACTTACACAGTCAAAAGCTTTGGACAGATCGCAGAATACCCCAATCGCATCTTGTGAGTGTTCCCAAGCATCATATATGTGCTTTAGGAGCGACGAGCCGGCATCAGTCGTTGAACGACCTTTAGTGAATCCAAACTGATGACTATGAAGTATGCCGTTGACATTAAAATGTGATGTTAACTGATTAAGAACAACTTTTTCAAAAATTTTACTCAACGTAGGCAGTACCGATATAGGCCTGTAGTTAGCAGGATCTTGTTCATTTCCGGACTTGTACAGGGGAATGAGTTTACTGTGCTTCATTAAATCTGGATCTGGATTACATTTTGGACAATCCATATTCCACAATAGTTTGGTATTCCATTCGATTTCCCACGAACAGAATTTGTCTTAATAGGACCTATATCTAATTGTGTTTATCTGATTTGTTCAATCGTACGTTTTTTTGATACAAACAACCATTAAATACGTAATTTTTTCAGAAACACGACAGTGAGTGGTGGTGACACTATTTGCCTATTTTTGCAGTTATTACGGATTTCTTCACATTAAAGCCGAATCAAGATCAAAATCAACTGAACAGGAGCCTTATTCACTATGACAATAGGAGATTCCAAGGAGATTCCTTGCCCCAAACCGTGAAACGTTAAAACTTGATAATGGGCTTTATTCTTTATGACATAGGAGATACTTTGCCCTGACCGTATGACACCGGCTGCCTTGTCTTAGCCGAGCTCGCGCTGCAAATGGTCATAGTGCATAAGGCTCCAGCTAGTTTTATGGTACCACACAACGACGTCACATCACGTGGTTGTGTGGTACCATAAAAGTAGAATTATTCCAAAATTTGTTGTTTGTCGCGCAATTCGTGAGATCTTGTTGTGTAAACTTGGGGAAGGCTGTTTGAAGCAAAACAACGATATGACCACACGATAAGGGTTACTGTGTGATAGTTGTGGAACCACTGATCACAGGCATGCACGGCCTTGAAATAACAGAAATACTTCAAGTTTTATACGTTTTAGAGTGTATCTACACATGAGGAAATCATAAAGGTTTTATATTATTTATTAAGAGTAGTAGAGCTCTTTGTGAAGGGCTCGTCCGGGGAAGTACTCACCACGATACCGAAATGCACGAGCCAACTCCATACGCATCTCTATCTACCTAGGTTAGCACATTTTCGTATTAAAGTGAGAGTAGAGGGTTCAAATCTCACTCAAGTCATAACTTAAGGTATACCATAAAATTTTACAGAAAAACTGTCCCAACATAGCTTAGGTAATTACTCATACATATTCAAAAATCACCACGTTGGTCGAACGTATTACATAAGTTTTGCTCTTAAATATGAAAATTTTAAACATACCTAATCCGCCATTCTCCTCTCGACTTCTCAGCCTCTCTGCTTCTAAAGCCTCGTTCTGCTTCTGCATTCTCTTGAAAAGGTCAAAGATACTCTTCGGCACCACTCTTTCTGCCACCGACTCTACCACGCTCTCCACCACGCTACCAGCTAAACCAAACAGCACTGAAATAGCATCCGTCTTCGGTGCAGAAGTAGGTACAATATCTTTGGTATCATAGTAATCGTCTGGGATACCCTCAAATAGTTCTGTGTCGAGTTCTGTGAAGACCGGGTTGTCTTTTTCTTTACTTTCGAAGCCCAGAGGCTTTAATTCTGTTGTGTTTTGGTCTTCTGACTTTATTTGTTCTAGTTTGCCAGTATTATTTATTTTAACTGCATCTTGATCTACTCGAATAGAACGTTCTTTTTGTGTAACTTTTCGGATGGCTATATTATTTGGTAGAGTTTGTACGGTTACTTTTTCAGGCACTGTAGTACTCGTTTCATTGAAATCTTTAGCTGCAGAGGTTTCTTCTTTATTATCAGTTTCAGAAGGTGTATTTTCTCCATTAATTTCTGTGGTAATATCAAATTCTGTGACGTAGCTAGCTGTTGTCGGCAGCGTAACTGTTTCATCTATAGTTACTTGTATCTTCTCAGTTGTAGATAAAGGAATGACGGTTAGATCTTGTTCCGTCGTACTTTCAATCAAAGCTATCAGTGGATCTACTGTTGTGCTTAATAGTTCTAAAGGTATAACTCTGAAATCTTCAGTTGTTGTATCCTCATTCAGTTTTGTATAATTTTCTTGGTCTATACTTCTTTCTAATGGTTCATTGTCATTAAACTTTGTATCTAAATTGACAGTTTTGGCGTTACCGTCTGAATGTTCATCTTTATCACCATTTCGGTTAGTATCTTTTACAATAGTATACTTAAGACTATTCTTATCAAACTCATTGGCATGCCACGGTATCATGCCATATTTTTTGTTGAACTTCACCGTGTACTCTTCATCGAAGTCAATGATGTTATTGTTGACTTCGTTATCATCAGGAGTACTGGTAGGGTCGATAGACTTGGAGAGGGAGAGGGGGAAGCTTAGAATTAGTATGGCACTGCAAAAGGAGAACATTTTTTTTCTCACGCGGTGGTACATAGTGGGTTATCCATCTGTAACAAGAAATAAATCTATGAGTTAAAAATATCTAAGAGTGTAGTAGGTACTTTTTTATACAATAGATGAACCAAAAACTATTGAGAATATTAAGGTCCTCGAATAGCAATCCTAACCGGACGACGAAGCTTAAAACTTACAAAAAAAAAATGTATCAAGTTAGAGAACCAGTGTGGTGTCGGGTAAAAACGATATCACACAAGTTCCACTTTGTATGAATTTTTATGAAGATACAGTTTCGGCAAAACTAGTCAGTAACAATTGCACTGTTGAAAAACTGAAAAAGATCACGACTTTCATCTCCAGGCACGGTAGATATCCTCGCATAAGTATTAAGTGCAAAGTTCCACTGCAGGGCAAAGGCCTCCCTATCCCCCTTCACTCTTTACGGTTTTGGGACCTGAGGTCCAACTTTTATTAAATGCATATAATATTTATTACAATGAGTTGGTTCATTAAATTATCCAATTCAGCAGACCTTTCCGTTGTGTAATAAACATAACCCATCCACATCGTGTAAAGCAGTTATCAGTGTTACAACACACGGATGTACCTTCTATCCGCAGCCCAGTGCGTATCCCTGATCGTTTACATCCAATTACGGACGATTCTGACAGCTAAATGAGCAGCCGACCGATTGGTCTGCAGCATTGTTGCAATCCAATCAAATCGCTCTCATTTGTGTTTTTTATGTTACCTACGTTAAAATCAAAGTATTTTTTTTTGTAAATATTGGTGGACTTTCCACACAGCGCTATTTAGCCCCAAACTAAGCCAAAGCTTGTAATATGGGAACCAAATAGCTGATTACATATTATGATCACCTTAAAACGTGTGTTGATGGATTGACGAGTGAAAGATGACATGAGTACGAAAGGAGTGGCTGCTGAGATGACGGCTGTTAGAAGAGAGGGGAGGGGGAAAACATGTGCCCACATAAAGTGGGATAAGGGCAGGTAAATTATGAGATCACTTTGAAACGCTTTTAACTAGCTGAATCAGGGTGACAATGCCAGTCCCACGCGAACAAAGCCTAGAAAAGCGTGCTGATGGAACACGCAGAAGACCTGATGTTAAGTGGCCATCACCACCTAAGTAACACGTGATAGGAAGCACGTGCCCTACTATGCATTGCCTTGCGACAAGCAAATGACCCACGATGGCCAGATGTTTAGGTAACCAACAAAGCATTGCCTCGTAAGCCACTCACTATACAGGGTGGGGCAAATTTTTTCGACGTTGAAGGCAGCTACCTTTTCTGTTGTAGTTAGAAGGTTTTGTTCTTAGGCAACTATAGGTTTATTTTTAAGAAAAAAACAACCACATATTCAGATTTTTGATAAAATGTACAGTCAGCTTGGAAAATGACATTTGTCAAAAAAAACATGTTGGTCTCAATCGACGCTATTTCTCATCAGGAACAATTTTCCCAAAGTAACTTACCAAATGAAATCGTAAGATTCTGCAAAAATTTAAAAAATAAGTTTTCCATACAATTTCTATGAAACGCCATTCGCTACAACATTGAGTCCATGCATGCCATTCGAACACTTTCATGGAAATACTTTGTTCTTTTTTCAAATTTATTGTTGGCTTGGCAGAATGAAGTTAGTACAATGTACCACCGATTTTACTGAACCGGTTTTGAATAAATTTGGAATGTTGATGGTTTAGGTTCTAGAATAACAAACATAGTGGGAACACCGCGGGACGCAGTTAATAGGTAATAAAGTTGCACTGTAGTAATTCAATACCATACTAATGGTTTCTTTTCACATTTCATAGAAATTGTATGGAAATCTTTTTTTTTTATTTATGCAAAATCTTACGATTTGATTTGGTAAGTTACTTTGGGAAAAGTGTTCCTGATGGGAAATAGCGTCGATTGAGACCAACTTGTTTTTTTTGACAAATGTAATTTTTCAGGCTGACTGCGCATTTTTTCAAAAATCTGAAAATGCGGTTGTTTTTTTCTTCAAAATAAACCTATAGTTTCTTAAGGCTCCGGTGACAGCGGCTCGCAATTTCGAGGTGCGATTGGCTATTATTTCATTTTATTTCATTTCGGGGAGGTTGTTTGAAAGAATAACTCTAAAGAAACACGCATAAATACTGTTCTAACACAAATAATACAATAATATAAGGGAAACATGCCCGAATCAAAAATCATTTTGGTATTAGTATGTTTGGTCTTACGTTTACCTAATACCAAAATGATTTCTGACTCAAGCACATTTCCCTTATATTATTGTACTATTTGTGTTCGAACAGTATTTATGCGTGTTTCTTTAGAGTTATTCTTTCAAACAACCTCCCCGAAATGAAATAAAATGAAATAATAGCCAATCGCACCTCGAAATTGCGAGCCGCTATCACCGGACCCTTAAGAACAAAACCTTCTACATACAACAGAAAAGGTAGCTGCCCCCAATGTCGAAAAATTTTGCCCCACCCTGTATATTATGACATTTTATTTATTTCTTTCTGTAGTCATTAGTAAGAGTCATCACCGACCGAGAGTCAAAACAATTTCACCTATTTTGAATAGATTTTGAAATCAGACAATAGTCGGCCGTATTCACTAAGAAACCGCAAAGTAATAAAGCGCTGCAAAAGTTGAAAGGAGCGATGATTTATCATGTTCATTCGTTCGTTTATAAAACCATCAAGTTGAGGCATGCATATTTAAGCCTCATCTGTAATTTCAACGGCAATCACACTCTTAAAGATCATTCTTCAATAAGCATGGTGCAAGCAAGCTATATTTACGCCCCAATGGTTCTTAAACTTATTGTTATCAATCTCTCTCGTCTGTATATTTTGCAGTGGCTCCTTGATGAATACGGGGGCTGCTACTGCGTGAACAATAGTTATTACATAACGCACGCAGCGCCCATCCGCATTTCCAGAGAAATTATAACTTCGGTTGAGAAATACTAACCTTCTTATTATAAATCCCTGCCATTTTACAGCAGCTCGATAGAGTATTCTTGTCACTGTTACTTTCATGAACGAAAAGAGACAGCAACAGACTATCAGTCTGATAAGCTATTGGCGCGCTCAAAGATTATTATGAATAAGGGCTTTAGTATGTAATTTTTTTATACAGTATATAAACGGTAGTCAAACAAATTATACAATTGCGTTGATCTCATTTTGATTGACATGTATAGTCGTTGATTATTTAAAAATACGAAACTCAGTGAAATTAAGAAAAACTTAGAATACAAGACAACATAGCTTTTATTTTTTTTATACCACTAGCTGATGGAACAAGCAGATGGCCCACCTGATGTTAAGTGGTAACCATCACCTATAAACAAAACATTGCCCCGTAGGTCACGCACAATAGGAACGTGCCCTACGATGCACTGCCCTGCGTCCATCAACTTGAGGCGTACAGATGTTAAGCGTCATGTTCCTGTAATTACACCGGCGACCACACTCTTCAAACCGAAACACAGCGTTGCTGCTTGGCGGCAGAAAAAGGCGTGCGTGTTAATAGATAGATACTTCGACGACGGTGACGGTTTCCTCACCATAATTTCGTTCACCGTTTGAGTCTGGCACCTAACTGGTACGGCACATACATTTGAACAGATAACTCATTGGTTTTGAACCCCTGACCTCAGGATCGGAAGGCAGGGCCGTTCCACTAGTCGTAGTGCTTTTTAATAACAATGCATTACTAACTAACATTAATAACTATGATTTATAAATAACTAGCGACCCGCCCGCGCGCCCCTGCTTCGCACATATCATACTATATCATGCATGTATTATACATATAAACCTTCCTCTTGAATCACTCTATCTATTAAAAAAACCGTAAACATAGTTGTTAAGATTTAAGCATACATAGGGACATAGGGACATAAGGACATAGGGATATAGGGACAGAGAAAGCGACTTTGTTTTATACTATGTATTGATAGTGATTAAAATTATTGTATCTCTTTAACAAACCGTTTTTATGCCTTCACATATAATCCTCGATGAAAGGATACTTCGTTTATTGTAGTGATTTATTGAAGTACAGCTAACATGCTTAGCTAACCATGAGTGTAAAATGTAGGTGGTATGTAGGTATGTCTGTCTCTAGGTTACATAAATAGCTGAACAAATGCAAGTGCAAGGTCGTTATGCAATGATTGAAACTTGATTGGATATTGATACTAACTGCTAGACACGCTCTGCTCGACTATGTTTTAAGTGTTTGAAGGTTTCTTGACTGATTGCCCCCGCCCCTGTTCTATGACATTTTTTTTTATCTACCCAGTCTGTTATATTCCAAGAGGGATGAGATTCTCGTCATCGTCCTTCTACCGGTATCTGAGTCCAGGGGCCTTATTGTCTAACTTGAAGCCCTTACCATGGCGATATTCTGGGTTTCAAGTGTCAAACTTTTCATAATATACGTACAAAAAGCTCGCGAAGGTCCACCTTAGAACCAGTTCACTATCACTTCACGTCATCAGACACCTTGACATTAGCGAAGCTCTACTAACATGATGATGTACGTACCTATACTCGGAACTATAACTTAGCATAACCCTATCTGCTAGGCAAGTGTGAACGAGAGACCACTATTGAACAATAGTGTGAGAGCGAGAGGTGACGATTCATTTCTACACCAAGCGGGAATGAGTGATGTAGTATCTCATACTTTATTTAAGGGATGCTTTAAAATTAAAGAGAGAGAGAGATACATATATATAAATGAGCATAAATTTTATCGTATTAAAGTAAACTATGAAGCGATTTTCATTCGAGGTTCATTAGTTTAACCCCCGGTTTCTGAAAGCTCGGTCAACAATAACCGGCTGTCAAGTCACGTGCTATTTCAGCTTTTACTTCAAATTAGATAGAGATAGCAAGTGACTTGGCAGCCGATTACTTATGATCGAGCTTTCAGAAATCGGGGGTCAATAAATCAAACTAACATCAAAAATCTAAATCAAAAAAATCAAAAATGTTTATGAACAAATTAAGTACAGAAGTTATCAGACACTTTCCTTAATTATAGCACTGAATCTATATAAAACTAAAAGGGATCTAAATGTTAAACAGGTTTAAATGAGGGCTAGGAATTTTGAATAATAGGTATAATAATTTCTATCGGTATAATATCTATATCTTTATTAACTACTAGGTAACACATTTTGAGGCAGAAATACTACTAACAGAATAAAGTTAAGTCATCCAAGTAAAAGTAAGTTGCTTGTCGACTGACTTATGCTGAGCCAGGGTCCCTTTTGCAGCTCTTATATAGGTTATTTTTATTTGATTTATTTTCTTTGTTTTTTATATGTTTTATGCTGTATTTAAGCTGCTGCAAATAAATATGTTTTCTTTCTTTCTTTCTTTCTAAAAGAAATTGTGTTTTTCGCAATTTTATTTTTTCAATGATACAGGCTGCGGCTTGTCCTTGTGCGGGGACCATCAACAACCATTGTAAGACATCGCTTTTGGTAAATAAAAGTATTTGTATTGGTAATGTATTTGAAGTAGTTTTTTTAGAAAATATTATATTTAAGGATACTTACATTTTTATTTAGGTACCTATACTGACTGACGAGCAGGAACTGACGAGACGAGAGAGAGAAAGGCTTCCCTTTGTGACTGTTGGTTGATATAGCTCAAGCTATATCAACAGTAATGCAATACTGCAATCAAAACGACCATGAGTTTGGAGATCTCTTGAGCGATCTACTCGACTCGAGAGAAAAGTAAACAAATTATTTGGGTGCGCATGCGCAGCTATTGCGCAGGTTGCCATGACTGTTTAACATTTTAGAAAATTAACATAATAATCTATACCTAAAATCTAGCTAATGCTAAAAGTATTCAGTGATTGGTGCCTCTTTCAAACTGCTAAACTTTTCTTTATCTTAATTTTCAAAGTCAAAGTATTTTTATTGCATAAATACATGTATGAGAAGAAGTCAAATAATTATAATAATGTCCAATGTATTCTACTTAAAACTAGGCGTGCAATATCCTTTTCCTATCCATTAATAAATTTGACGACGTCTGTGGCGCAGCGGGCGAGAGCCTGCCTGCGACGCAAGAGGTTGCGGGTTCGATTCCCGACGTGGAACAAATTTGTGTACGATTTGCAGAAATTTGTTCCGATGGTCTGGGTGTTTTCTATATATAATAAAAAATATCTATCTATGTAAGTATATAATGTATTAAATATATCAGTTATCTAGTACCCATAACACAAGCTTTGAATAGCTTACTTTGGGGCTAGATAGTGCTGTGTGGATTGTCCAGCGTTATTTATTTTATTTATTAATATATTTATATTTAATATATGTATTTCCTTTTCCTATCCATTCTCATCATCATTTTTCGTTTTCCATCCATACAGTCCTCCACACATTCATCCACTGATCTGTAACAAACAAGTACGTCATTCATCTCAACATTCGCATCTCTGCTACAAGCACTCTTCTTTCATCCGTCCCTTTGCTAGCCCAACAAGAAAAATACGATAAAGATAACTCAGACATAAGGCACAGAATAAGTCACCTCTAGCTAGTATGACATTGACACACTCTTACTCAACAATGGTTTATTTATACTAACTATTGTAGTAAATAGAAATCGCGTTGCCGAGTAACGAAACGTGACTCTCGACAATTCAATTAAGTGCATTCACCTCTGAATAGCTTATCCGACTTGGTTTAGGAAACGAGTGTTTTGATTTACCGTACCAAAATAATAATAGAACTACTACTATATTAGAACTAAAATACGATTTCAAATACACTGGAACACATAAAATAATATTTTGCTAAAGTTTATAGATTCTTAATTTTTTCAAAAAGCGCTAAATAAATTTCGATCAAATTTGGGATAGAAAATTAGGTATTTATTGTATTATTCATAATAATTGGCGAATCGCGTAAGAAACACATAAAAAATAGATACAGTTAAATTGAGAACCTGCTTTTTGTAATCAGCAAAAAAAGGGATAGACTGACGCCAAAGGGGTAGTCAGAGGCACTTCCCGACAATACATTTAACAGCATTTTTTTAATTGAAAAGAAAAGAAAGAAAGAAAATACATTTATTCAACTACACAGACACATTACATAATGATAGATATACAGAAATTAAGTTACAATTTTACTTAAAATATACTACAATGAAACACATAATACATAATAAAAAATAAAAAACTGGAGAAGTGAAATATTATAGGAAATAAAGAATGAAACATATTTATTTATTTATTATTAAATATAAGCCATAATAAATATAATTAATTAATTGCAGTATCTGAAATATCATACGTGACAGGTTGCAAGCCCATTATCGCTGCCAGAAAACTTACTAGATTCCTGGCGACGCTTCCTTCACCATTCCTAACGTAAGACACAGAGGTTGCCTAAAGGTAGACAAATATCTGATTGTGGAACATATTGCATGCACAAAGTGTTAAAGCCACGAATACACGATAATTGAAAGAATTAACAAGTGTGCGAGAAATTTTCTACGCAATAAAAACTATACCTAATCTTGTGTCGCTATGGCAAACCCTCGAAATAAAAAATACGAAACAAGGTGCCCAAAGATAGCAACGGAATGGATACCATTGCTTGCCCTCAAGCGGATTATAAAAATAAATTGATTGAGTGAGCGAAGCGAACGAAAATCTTACAATCAACTTGAGCGATTTGGCATTTTATGTGTGTATTATGTACGTATGTTTGTTTGTTTGTCCGACGATAACTTGATAACCGTTTATCCGATCTGGATAAAATTTGGTAAGTCGATAGCTTGTACTTGAGAAATTTACTGGTAAGTATATGAGTACAACCGGGATGAGGGGTTATAAAATTATGGTTATTTTTAAGGGTTTAAAAAAAATTAAGGTTACCCAAACAAATAAAGTTGTGATGCCATATGAAAGGGCTTGGTTTGACAATCCAAAAAAAATTTTTTTTGTATGATACCCGCTTTTTGAGATACAACAAAAAAGTTAATTAAGATAACCAACGACCCAAGAGCTCCCATTTCTAAGAGTTTCGTTGGCATCAAGGTTTTTCTACTAGTTAGCCAGTACCTTTGGTTTTTCAATTTTTTTTCTTGAAATATTTTAAGAAGGTATTTGGTTCTCATTAAATGGTGATAGTGACCTGTTCTGATGATAGAGCCAAGGTCTGTTCAACGGAGCTCTTCAATAAATAGGCCAATTGAGTTGAAACTTGGTCACCATACTTCGTTAGAAAGTGGTAGCCAGAGACAAGTCGTAAAAAAAGAAAGAAGAATGATCCACTTCGAAACGGTGAATCCAGGCGTCGTCAGTTCCACACGACCAAACCCAGAAAAGCAGGCAACCAAGTTATGGCTTAGATCCTATCGTTCTTCTGTGATACTTGATATAATGGACGTTATAATTATAAATAAATAATAAATAAATAATGCTGGACAATCCACACAGCACTATCTAGCCCCAAAGTAAGCTATTCAAAGCTTGTGTTATGGGTCTAGATAACTGATATATTTAATACATTATATACTTACATAGATAGATATTTTTTATTATACATAGAGAACACCCAGACCATCGGAACAAATTTCTGCAGATCGTACACAAATTTGTTCCAAGGCGGGAATCGAACCCGCAACCTCTTGCGTCGCAGGCAGGCTCTCGCCCGCTGCGCCACAGAGGTCGTCAAATTATAGTAGATATTCATCTATAATATGTTACATAGTTCACAGACAGGTAACTACTCCCTAAAGTTGGTGTTCGATATCCGATATCCGAGCGAACGGAAAGTGAAGGTGCTTGCGAAACCACGACCATTGTAATTTATCTGCGGGTAACTAATACGAGGTGATATACCTTTTTGTTTACCTCTGATATCGATACAAGCCTACACGACTTAAGAGTAGAGAGCTCTTTATAAAGGGCTCGACCGCGGCAGTACCACCATGCCTTTTCTGCCGCCAAACAGCGTTGGTTGCCGGTGTAATTATCTGGCACATGAGGCTTAGCATCTGT
This sequence comes from Plemyria rubiginata, assembly GCA_963576535.1. Classification (NCBI taxonomy): domain Eukaryota; kingdom Metazoa; phylum Arthropoda; class Insecta; order Lepidoptera; family Geometridae; genus Plemyria; species Plemyria rubiginata. Next base: position 391,104 of record OY754929.1, read on the forward strand.
GTTCGTCCTATTGATGGACGCAGGGCAGTGCATCGTAGGGCACGTTCCTCACGTGCATGACTTGCGAGTTGAGACTTTTTATGGGTGATAGTTACTGATTAACATCAGGTGGGCCATTTAATGTTGCTTGTTCCATCAGCTAGTTTTTAAAATGCAACGAAAGTATTGCAGTACCTACTCTAAGAATGGAGCGAAAAGTTTAATTGTTGTTAGGATAAAAAAATATTTCTATGTCCTCTTGTATTCAATAAACCAAAAATTTTTTTGGTTCTCTGTCTATACTTACTGTAATACTTCTAATAATCTAATGTACCTACCTATATTGAACCTTTCTTTCTTACAAATAAATAATTTTTATTATTATGCTTAAGACCTTTTCAAACCTACTACATTACCTACCTACTCAAATATAAATAGGTACATATTACTAAAGCGACCTTTACGAAAGTTATTTGATGATAAAACAATAATTCTCGTATAATTTCAAGGTTTTTTTTAATACATGTTTGTGATTTCACAAGAAGGCATGATCGGCTGTTTTGGGCTGCGGGCCGACCGCCACCATAGAATTGATCTGTCAAATTTTAGCATTTGTGAAAACTTTCTTGAAAACTTTACTGGCTTGTATAAGTTGACCTCTCACACACATATGCGAAGATTAGCTGACATGGTTTTGTTGTCTTTGGACATTTTAAACTTTTTTGTCGTTCTATAAACTTTTTTTTCGGTAATTTTCGATTTTCTCTATCAAGGAGTAGAAGACTCACAAATGACTCCCTCCGCGCGCGTTTACACATGGCTAAGCTCAGTTCACTAAATTTAGACAGTAGCATTTTCGCTCTAGATTTGTATACTAACGGCCGGTTTCGGAAAGCTTGATCAAAACTAATCGGTCGTCAAGTCACTTGCTATTTCAGCTTTTACTTCAAGTTGGATAGAGATAGCAAGCGACTTGACAGGCGATAAATGTTGATCGAGTTTTCAGGAACCGAGGGTAAGTTGATTATCTTGCTAATTAACTTAGTGTATACCTATATCTGATGAATTTCGAGGTGAAGGTCAAAGCAAAAAGATATTTATTCAATAAAATCACAAGGATCACTTTAAAACGTCTCAAAGCTAGGTGACTCCAGGCGCCCGCGCCCCTTCCACGCAACCAAAGCCTAGAAGAACAGCCAAAAAACTTAGGGCTTGTTTTTTTATACAATTAGCTGATGGAACAAGCAGATGGCTCACCTGATGTTAAGTGGTTACCATCAGCTATTACAAAGCATTGCCCGTAAGTCACGCACGACAGGAACTTGCCTTACGATGCACTGCCCTGCGTCCATCATCTTGAGGCATACATATGTAAAGCCTGATGTGCCTGTAATCACACCGGTGACCACACTCTATAAACCAAAATATAGCAACGCTACTTGGCGGCAGAAAAAGGCGTGGTGGTAGTACTTCCCCGGACGAGCCCTTCACAAAAAAAGAGTTCTACTACTCTTTTGTATGATCCTTTAACCACGTACTTTTATAATTAACTAGTTGCGCCCCGCGGTTTCACCGGCGCAGATTTAAATCCCGGTATTCCCACGGGATAAAAAGTAGCCTACTTATGTGCTATTCCAGACTATAATATAACTCTCTGCCAAGTTTCATCCAGATCCGTTAAGCCGTTCTGGAGTTATAGAGTACAAACATCCATCCATACTCACAAACTTTCGCATTTATAATACCTATTAGTAGGATGTAGCTAGGTATCTAAACCTTAGATATCTGTTAGATTCTAAAGTATGGCAAGTTTCCATAATTGTATGCCTGTACTTGTCGCGACGTTCACACATGCCGGTTTCGTAGCCCCCCCCCCCCCCCCCCGAGTCCCCTCCGTCACGTGGATGCCAGTAGCTGACCTAAAATAGAATGTTGTGCTAACTACTTGCATGCCAGGTACAGGCATGCCAATTAGCGTATGTGTCTGTAGCTTGCATACAAGTGTGCCAGCTACGGGCATAATATACACATGCCCGTAGCTGGCACACCATTGTGCCCACGCTGAGTGAGAACTCGCCTAGCTTTCGCGCTTTCTAAGGCGCGCTAAAGTTTTTAATTTCGTAATAATAATATCTTTTGAATGGAATGTCCGATTTAAAAAATTCAAGAAGTAGTCGATAAGTATTGGAACAGCCTTGCATACAAAATAATTTATTTGTATAAGGACTAATATAAAGGATAACATGGTCTGTTTTTGGTCGGCATTTTTATCAACATTTTAAATACAGAAAAGTTGTTGTAGTAACATAACTACAATAGTTAGATATATGCTATTGCTGACTTAATTGTAGATAATGTATGTTCTTTAATATTGTAGAACATTTTTTTGTATCGTCTATAGTTTCCGCAGCGCATGCGGTGAAAGATATTTTATATTACACCTCGGGTTACATTTTTTAAGTTTTAGTAGGGATCCCTAATTTTTTTCAGTAATAAATGTAGCCTATGTTACTCAAGGATAATTTAACTTTCTTATGGTAAAAGAATTTTTGAAATCGGACCAGTAGTTTTTGAGCCTATTTGAAACATACATACAAAGTTTTTCTCTTTATAATATTAGTGTAGATAAATAGCTCTCTCATATCCGTAAAATGTAAAATCTCGCCTTAGTTTTGGGTGGCGTATAATTATACAACCATCCCTTACCTACTACTAGTGAAACGTCATTAAATTGCAGAAAATAATATTATCGACACTCCCTACGTATTGTCGCGTAACTGCCAGATACACACTTATTATATATACGTTTGATGCATTTTTGGCATCTACACATTATTATCTATTTGGGTAAACTGATACCTAATAACTCGAACTGACTGTCTTGAGCTGCACCTACAGCTTTAAATAAATGAAATGAAATGTATTTATTTGCCAGAAGTTTGGTGAATCATGGTCTAAGTGTAATTGTGGTCTCACAAACTTCGTCGATAACCGACATGCAACATTTTTAAGTAGGTATGATAATATAATTCTCTAAATATATATAAATAAATAATGCTGGACAATCCACACAGCACTATCTAGCCCCAAAGTAAGCTATTCAAAGCTTGTGTCATGGTAGATAACTGATATATGTAATACATTATACAGGGTTACAGGAAAAATCGTGCTAGATCCGTGAAGGGCGTGGAGTACCCATCATTTCTGACTTATTTCACTATGAAACACCCTACCCTAAACTTAGCCCTTTTCGAGATATTCGACTTTTAATTTTTTTATTGAAAATTGCCGATTTTTAGGCTACTAAATTTATTTTTGTTTATTTTGTGTATCTTATTATTATTATTATTGCATTTTTACATGTGTAATAAGATGCTTTAGGACGTCTATCATTAAAATAGTGCATAAGTTAATTGAATAGACCGTAGTAGACAAGTGAAAGTTAAGAAATAAAAAAAAATATTAGAAAGTTTATTTTTCTCTAAGGGATATCTAAAAAAAATATTATGGCAATGGTTCGGCAGATGTTTTTTAAAATATCTACGTTTCATCAGCTATCTAACGAGGTATAACAATCTAGGGTTTGTATTACATTTCGTGGAAAAAAAGTAGTTGGGACGCTCCAGGTAGCAGTTTTAACGGTCCCGCGCCTATTGTCCTTCAAGTTAAGACGCACCGTGCGAGCGAGACAAGTGATGATTTATGTAAGTGCGAATGAAAGAAAAAATGTGTAGAGACCGGTTAGGGCTGGGATACAACAGGGGGTACAACAGTTTTGGTTGTCAGTCTGCTTTTGTGCTTCGTACATAGTAGATGTGATATCGTTTTGCTCTTTTTCTCGACTTGGCTGTGATTCTGGACTATTTCTTCTGATTTGTGACTACTGTGCTTGCTAACCGGACTCTGATTTGTACCTGTGATACGGAAGTGTTGAAGATGACGTCCTACACACCTGAGGAATATGCTGATATGCTTATTTGTTACGGATACTGCGATTGTGTGTCTGCGCAAGCTCGCAACGAATACATAACTCGCTACCCCGGTCGTCGAGTGCCGGATGTGGCCGTTTTTGACAGAGTCTATCGAAGACTTCGAGAAACTGGCTCTGTTTTGAGACGAAATACAGACATGGGAAGACCACGAATTGATGACGAAGAACAGGACAATGAGATAGTGCAACGCTTTCGAGCGGATCCGACTACTTCCACTAATATTGTTGCCCGTGATCTGGGACTTTCGCAATGGAGAGTGTGGTTTACAGTGCATACTGCTGGCCTATACCCGTACCATTACACGCCGGTACACGTTATTGAAGAAGGAGACCCCGCGAGAAGATTGGACTTTTGCAGATTTATGCTAAATGCTGACGTAGAAGACCCAGATTTTCTAAGAAATATCTTGTGGACGGATGAGTCCAAATTTGATAAAGATGGCATAACTAACTATCACAACGCCCATTACTGGGCCCCAAAAGAGCTAAGGAATCCCAATAAGAAAAGAGTGAAGGGGTCCCAACGAAGATTCAGCGTGAATGTGTGGATGGGCATTATCTCCAATCATTTGATTGGACCTTACTTTCTCCCGGATAATCTAAATGGGGAAAGCTACGAAAATTTCCTGAGAGCAGACTTAAGTGATTTGCTGGATGATCTGCCACTCAACCTGATCAGGGACATGTGGTTCCAACACGATGGCTGCCCTGCCCATTTCAGGAGAAGTGTCAGAGACTGGCTGGACACAAATTATCCAAACAAATGGATAGGACGAGGTGGACCGTTGCCATGGCCAGCAAGAAGTCCGGACCTAACGCCCATGGATTTTCACGTGTGGGGGTGCATGAAAAGTCTTGTGTACAGCGAGCCGAATCCAGTTTCGTCTGTGGAAGACTTACGAGAAAGGATTGTGGATGCAGCCAATAAAATGAGGACCACGTTAACCACTGGAGTAGTAAAGACTGGTCTCCGTAGAAGGATGCGACAATGTATCAGAAATAGAGGCGGCCATGTTGAACATGAACTGTAGAATAAGAAAAAGTTGTGTGAAAATCTTTAATAAATGACATTTCATGCTTACCTATTATTTTATTTTACTTTTTAGGGCTAGGTATAAATTTTCTTCTCCACTGTCGCCTATAAAACTAAATTTTTTTCAATGCATTTGAATAAAACCCTAGATTATTATACCTCGTTAGATAGCTGATGAAACGTAGATATTTTAAAAAACATCTGCCGAACAATTGCCATAATATTTTTTTTAGATATCCCTTAGAGAAAAATAAACTTTCTAATATTTTTTTTATTTCTTAACTTTCACTTGTCTACTACGGTCTATTCAATTAACTTATGCACTATTTTAATGATAGACGTCCTAAAGCATCTTATTACACATGTAAAAATGCAATAATAATAATAATAAGATACACAAAATAAACAAAAATAAATTTAGTAACCTAAAAATCGGCAATTTTCAATAAAAAAATTAAAAGTCGAATATCTCGAAAAGGGTTAAGTTTAGGGTAGGGTGTTTCATAGTGAAATAAGTCAGAAATGATGGGTACTCCACGCCCTTCACGGATCTAGCACGATTTTTCCTGTAACCCTGTATACTTACATAGATATATATTTTTTATTATACATAGAAAACACCCAGACCATCGGAACAAAATTATGCAGATCGTACACAAATTTGTTCCAAGGCGGGAATCGAACCCGCAACCTCTTGCGTCGCAGGCAGGCTCTCGCCCGCTGCGCCACAGAGGTCGCTTTAGCTGCAGTAGAATCTTCAGGAACTTCCATTTTAATTGCTTCTATGAAATCGTTATATTTCTTACGCGTGTGTGTAATAGGTATAACAATATACCATTTCGAGTAAAATGTATAAGTAAAAGTTGCGCGTGTGTGTGTGTCATGTATTGGCTTGCAAGTGCAAACACTAATCTAAACGCAATCCTTTTTAGTTCTACTAAACTAGCCATAATGTAAAGCCGCCATTAGCTGTCAACTGAATAATTGTAATTGGACTAGTTGCTACCCCCGACTTTATCTGCTCCTAATAATTTACTAATACTTAAAACGAAATAAACTGTTTAGGTTCTGTAATTATTAAATTTATTCGTTAATCTATTTGATCACTTCAACTTGCTGACTTAAACACCACTGACAGCCACTGAGTTCTGCACAGTTCTGTATCAATCCTACTAATAACTGGATGGATGGATGTTTGTTGCTCTTTCCGCCGGAACGGCTGAACTGATCTGGGTGAAACTTGGCAGAGAGGTAGATTATAGTCTGGAATAGCACATAGGCTACTTTTTATCCCGTGGGATTACTGGGATTTCAATCTGCGCGGGTGTAACCACGGCGTGCCAACTAGTACCTAATAAATAATTCATTTAGTTACGTAATGTTTCTTTCTTACTTTCTAGTATTTTGCCGTTTACTTTTTTTAGGGGTGCTCTGCTCCGACTACCCCAAACATAACGATACGCTAACTAGGTTTCAGTTCAATAGGCCAATTTATTTCGTTCAACATTACTAGGCTCCATCGTCGAAACATCATGCTGTCACTATTTTGGATTCACTAAATAAATACTAGGGGTTAGCCACGAACTGCATGAGATCTCGTAATGCGATACGAAGGCTTTGAAAATAAAGTTGGTGGTTGTCAGAGGCAAATCTAAACATTATATTTAGACTTGCTTCTGACTACCGCCTTCTATAAAATCAACCCCTTTCATATGACATGTCACTTTTGAATATTAGTAATAGGTATTACGACCTCTGTGGCGCAGCGGGCGAGAGCCTGCCTGCGACGCAAGATGTTGCGGGTTCGATTCCCGCCGTGGAACAAATTTGTGTACGATCTGCAGAATTTTTTTCTGATGGTCTGGGTGTTTTCTATGTATAATAAAAAATATCTATCTATGTAAGTATATAATGTATTAAATATATCAGTTATTTAGTACCCATAACACAAGCTTTGAATAGCTTACTTTGGGGCTAGATAGTGCTGTGTGGATTGTCCAGCATTATTTATTATTTATTTATTATTGTTTATTCAAGTTTAAACTATCGGATAATTTATGGAAGAGTTCCATTATACAGACCTTGGATCCGATATCAGACATTCACTGTCACCATAATAAGAGAACAAAGTAGGTACCTTCTCTCCTTTAAATAAGTCTTGATCAAATATGGTAATAATAACTCAATTATTGATTGAGTGAGCGAAGCGAACGAAAATTTTACAATCAACTTGGGCGAAGAGCACCGGTGGTCTAGTGGGAGTGACCCCGCCTTCCGACTGTAAGGTCGCAGGTTCGAATCCGGTCGTGCACCAATGGATTTTTCTATCGAAAAATTTATGTGCGCAATGCCAGTGCTCTTAAACGGTGAAGGAAAACATCGTGAGGAAACCAGTTAGTATTCTAACAGCGGCGATGGGCTTGCAACCTGTCACGTATGGAATACTAACTACTGCAAAATGTGGGTATGTGCCAAATGTAATGTTTGGACGTACCTCTGACTACCCCCCTTAGACATCCTCAAAGAATCTTGAATTAGTGCCTACTTGGTACTGGGAGATCTGAAGGGATATCTACCGTGCCTGGGGATCAAAGTCGTGAAGCTGTTTAAAGTTTTTTTTTTTCTACTTGTGCGATTTGGCGTTTTATGTATGTATGTGTGTTTGTCCGACGATAACTTGAAACCCGTTTATTTATCCGATCTGCATTAAATTTGGTAAGTCGATAGCTTGAACTTGAGAAATTCCCTGGTAAAATCGGATGAGGGGTTATTAAAATATCGGGGTTTTTAAGGGGGCTAAAAATATAAAAGTTATGCAAAATATAAAATGACATGTCATATGAAAGAGGTTGATTTGGATATTTCAAAACCATTTTAATTTTTTTTCTAGCTTGCTCGCTTTTTGAGATAAATGAAAAAAGTTAAATTACCTACTACAACTACCAACCAACGACCCAAGAGCTACCATTTCTAAGAGTTTCGTTGGCATCAAGGTTTTTCTACTGGTCAGATAGTTCCTTTGGGTTTTCAATTATTTTTTTCTTGAAATAAATAAAGAAGGTACTTGGTTCTCATTACCTGGTGATAGCGACCTGTTCTGATGATAGAGTCAAGGTCAACGGAACTCTCTTTAATAAATAGGCCAATTCAGTTGAAACTTGGTTACCATTCTTAGTTAATAGGTGGCAGCCAGATACAAGTCCAAACACAATGTTTGGACTCGCCTCTGACTGCCACTTACTTATATTTTCGGAGCGATCGCGTCGCGTCACGAAATCTCAGTTCGGGGCGACCTACTAGTTTATAAAGAAAAACAATAGAAATATGTGAAGGTATCAGCTTTTTGTATTAATGGTTTTTAACATGTACTCGTAGGTACGTATCAAATCATGAAATAAAGTATCCACCTTCGGGATTTAATATAATATCATCCAATTCATACAATCGGCTTAGCCGTGAAAGTTTAACATACAAACAGACAAAGCTACAGACACACTTTCTATATAAATAATTGGAGGAAAGTCGGATGAATATAGATGAATTGGCCTTTCTTGTAGCGATATATGTTTTTATGCTTCAGAAAGATATTAAATGTTTGTGGACCTCTCTGTGGTAGGTAAATTATAAAAAAGTGGCCACAGTTTTTACTTATTGTATTGTCTGCTTAAAATAAACTAGCCTAATTAAACTGAAACAGCTCTACGACTTTGATCCCCAGGCATGGTAGATATCCAGCAGATAGGCAGCAAACGAGAGTCCGTCTGCGACGCAAGAGGTTGCTGGTTCGATTCCCGCTTTGGAACAAATTTGTGTACGTACTGCAGAAATTTGTTCCATTGGTCTGGGTGTGTTCTATGTATAATAAAAAAATATATATCCAAGTATATAATAAATTAAATATATCAGTTATCTAGTACGTACCCATAACACAAGCTTTGAATAGCTTACTTTGGGGCTAGATGGTGCTGTGTGGATTGTCCAGCATTATTATCGTTATTATTATATCCCTTCATATCTCTCAGTACCAAGTACTACCCAACTCAAGATTCTTTGAGGATGTCTAAGGGGTTAGTCAGAGGTACGTCCTAACATTACATTTCATTACATTTGGCACATACTCACATTTTGCAGTGGTTAGTATTCCATACGTGACAGGTTGCAAGCCCATCGCCGCTGCTAGAAAACTAACTGGTTTTCTCACGATGTTTCCCTTCACTGTTTAGGAGCGCTGGCATTGCGCACATAAATTTTTCGATAGAAAAATCCATTGGTGCACGACCGGATTCGAACCTGCGACCTTACGATCGGAAGGCGGGTCACTCTCACTAGACCACTGGTGCTCTTTACAACCTAATGGGCACTATAAAATGTAGTAGTCCCTTTCTTCAACTGAAGCAACACCTATTATGATTTCAGCATTTTAATATGAATCAATTTAAGTAAAAGAAACCAAGCTACACCTAGGTACTGAAAAAAAATCGCTCTGATTTTTAGACTTCAGAAGCTCGATAATAAGAGAAGCATTGTCGAAGCATAATCCTACTAATATTATAACGAGAAAGTTTGTACGTATGGATGGATGGATGTTTGTTACTCTTTCATGCCGGAACAGCTGAACGGATCTAAATGAAACTTAGCAGAGAGATAGATTATAGTCTGGAATAGCACATAGGCTACTTTTTATCCCGTGGGAATAACGGGATTTAAATCTGAGCGGGTGAAACCGCGGGGCGCAAATAGTATGAGCATGAATTGGTTTCAAAATAAAACGCTTAATTAACTGATTCTACTTCAACGATAATTTGATACTACTTAAACACTACAACACAATGTTTTTAAGTTTATTTATTGTCATAATTAAGCTACCTTATTAGAAGAACGAAAATATCTAATTATCTATGCAAGCAGCGCAAGTATTCATTGAGAATTTTATCTCTTATATTGCTGCAAACTCTTGAATGTGATGTTTTAAAAACGCCAGCAGATTTTTGCTCTTATTAACATCTCTGAAGCTATCCAAGGCAGGAAACCCCGGAATCTGATCGTCCAACTCGTCTTCTACTCCAATAAGAATGTTCCTGACGTAGGAATCCAGCCTATAACGACAAAATAGTTGTTGAAAAATTTATTGTGGTGAACCTTAGCTTCTGACTAATATTGATATGACGTGTTTAGATATTTACCTTTCTATCAGAGCACCTTTTTTACCAGTGGTAGATGCTTTTCTTATCCGTAGCTTATCATTTAATTGAAATACACTCCACGTTGAATATATTTTGGGGATCTAGCAATTATAATAATTGTAAACAAACATAAACAAAGATGCATTATGACAGATCCAGGTACGATGTAACATAGCGCCATCTGCTTTCAGCTTTCACTTTCGTACCCCAATCCAAAGTGGTCCTTATGTTAGAAATGAATAAAGACCAATTTGCTTTTGGTTGCCTTTGTGAAATGTCAAATAACTTTTTTGAACATAACCTCAACAAAACATTTTTGCTTAAGAATTGGTACCGCCACCATTTATAAAGCTGACAAAGTGAGCTAAATGTTTTTCAAGGTCTCGGGACGTTCAGAAACTAAGTGACATAAATTTTCAAATATTTTCGGTAACTTGCGATTTTTTGATATTAGTAAAAATCCTTTGGTTCAATCTTTTAGTCTATGAAAATCATAATTTTCACTTTATTTGGTAAATTTAAACTACAAAGATGCATAACTTAACATTTTTAAGTCATTTTGTGGCTGAAAATTGTATATAAATTATTACAAAATTGTACAAACTATTTATTGCTGGGAGAGATTTTGAATGCATCATTCAACCTGATGAAGATTTATAAGGGTCCTTACTACCCTCTGAAGGATAAGTATGCTTATTTATTTTTATACAAGCATTCGCGTGATATCTATTGAAATAAAAAGTATCCTATGTGTTTTTCCGGGTCATAAATTACGTTTCAGCTGAATTCGTTAAGGATTGGGAAAGGGGCATTGTATTTGTAGGATAGGAATCCAAAACATGATTTTGCTCCTTTCTTATTACGCACTAGCTGCCGCCTGCGTAAGCGCTTAGGAAGGAATAAAACTCGCCAAGCAATCAATATTCTACTACTATTCGGTATACCGAACGCGAAAGTTTTTAAGTATGGATGTATATTGTTACTCTTTCACGCCGGAACGGCTGAACGGATCTGGATGTAACTTGACACAGAGATATAATATATTATAGTCTGGAGTATCACATAGGCTACTTTTTATCCCGTGGGAATACCGGGATTAAAATCTGCGCGGGTGAAACCACGAGGCGCTAAATATCTATCCTATATAAAGTTATTTACACTTACAATAATACCTAATCACATTTTATTAAGAACCTACCTCTCACCTCGATAACTGAACTGACTAAAGTGTAGAAGAATAACGACACCTTTATCGTATAAGGAATAACAACAAATAAATAATAACATCTGAATTCGACTTTAAAAACTAGATAGAGTAACTTCGGGTAATATGGCACACCATAAGCCTTTTTGCAAATAAATACGAAATTTATGAGTCAAACAAGTCTTTATTGGTTCAGTCCTTTGAAGTTAGTATTAATCAACAATTATAATTTTATTAACTTTAGAACGTAACTTAAATAAACTTTATTTTTATCTTAAATAATCATAAACATGCTAACATGCATGTCCTACTGCAAAGTAGGACAACATGGCCTAGGTGAAATTGGGAAGAAAACTTACATTACCAGAAGAACTAATGAAACAATTAGTACGGTATGTGTTAGCTATGAAAGTTGTTTGGTATACCGAACAACTTTTTATTGTTTTTAATTGCCAGCTGATAAGCTAAAACCTTTTAGTGTTATAACACCAAAAGATTTTAGGTTATCAGCTGGCAATTCAAAACAATAAATGTTCCCATTATCTTATATCATTTCAATCTGCTATGGGCCAGCTCCATCATTTTTTTTTTCTATACCGTAATTGTATAGGTATCGGTTAAATAACGGTACAATCATACCTTTTTTTAGGAATTACACCACCGTTACAAAGATTCAGTTAAAAAACATGCTAAATAAATTAGAAGTTATTGCGAAAATTCATTATGGTCATAATGACCAACCTCATTCCCAATATGCTCTTTTTGGTACGAATCTTCGCCGGGTTAACGTCATTACTGCCAGTCAAGTATGTCAATTGACAGGGTTCCAATTATACTACATTGAGCGCTAGATTTGACACTTTTATGGGACAAATGGCGAGCATTTAAAATGTTATTACTAGTAGTTCGCCCCGAACTGAAATTTCGTGATGCGACGCGTACATTCCAAAAATATAACTAGTGCTTAGTTTGCTGCTTTTCTCAAGGCGTGACTGATGCGTGCGGGAAGAGGAGAGGGGTGGGGTACGAGTGTACTTTTACGGAATAATGTGACAACGAGTTGCATTAGTATGTTTCATCATGTGTAAATCATGAATATACTGTTTTATGTACATTGAGCTGCAAGTAATAATTATCATATTTTTTTCGAACTTTGACACGAGGTACGACCCCTAAAAACCTAACAAAAAAAAATTAAAAAACTAGGTTCGTTTTTTAGGTGATAGAAGCGAATGGTGGGCTGACGCAGTAATTTTTCAAGTCGAAAAATAAGAAGCACCCTAACGTACATACATACATAAATACATAAAATGCCAAATCGCCCAAGTTGATTGTAAGATTTTCATTCGCTTTGCTCACTCAATGAACAATATGAATTTATTCATAATCATGAGTGTTGTAGGTACATAAAGTTATTTTATTTTATTTATTGAATAAAATCCACAACTCTTTGTATTATATAAGTAACATAATGAATGTAGCTGAAAACCAATAACGGATTTTATTTTTTTAAGTTAACTATCTATTATTATAGTAAAGGGTATTTAATTCTCGCCATTAAAACTAACCTTTTTATGAGTACACTGCACTTATATGAACTAAAAATGAAAATCAAACGGTGTAAACCACAAAACAGTTGCGAAAAAAGTTCCTCTTTCCACATCTGCTAAAAAGTGTCCAGCTACGGGCAAGCATTGCCACACTGGTCACAAAAAACACCACGTGGTAGAAATAAATGTCAAAAAACCTGGTCAGCTTTTTCAAGAACGCACACATACACACCATGCATGTAACGTGTAAACGGATGTGTTCCAAATTCAAAATTGATAGCACTTAACCCCTAGACGGTGTTATACGGCTGCAGGCGGGACTATGTACCTATCGATATCAAACGACTTGTTTCCATAAATTACGAATGGATGTAATGTGTACTTAAAATTATTACAGAATTCTTTAGAAATACAAAGTTTATTAGCATTATGATAATACAAGATATTAGATATTACTACATACCCATAAAGGATTCAAAAATAAACATATTTTACAGAGTATTCGTTTGAAACTGCAAGATGAGTGATATAAAAGGTTTAGTAAGACTACCAAAACAACTAAGAAACATTGTTTTCCATCCTTGTGTATTTTTATAACGAATAATATTGGATAAAGCAGTTGAGATTAGTTTTCGACGCATAACTTGAACTGCATCCTAATATACACGCCTAATTTTTATCCAACTGCCACCGCCGATAGGCGATCTAAACTTGAAGCATTTGACGGGTTACATGAAGCCAACGAAACGTCACCTAGTACGAAAAAAAAAGTCAGCTATTCCTATAACTGGTTGAATGAATGACGTGTAATATTTGGTAGCTCGCGGTACGAAATTGACGTTTCAAGAAAGTTTTACGAGCTGGCGGTCGGTACCCTGAACTTGAATTAAGAGTTTTCTACGTATTTACATGTTGTGAAATTTGTTTATCTACTTCGACATGTTTAGTAATTTAATAAAATGAGTTATTGATATTGAACCAGTAATTCGAAGGTTATTTACTAAGGCTATTTAATTTATAAATATTAGAGACATTCCACACAGCACTAGGTATCTAGCCTAGCTAGTGGGGGGCAAATAACTGATATAATATTTGCTAACTTTTTTCTTGAAAATACAGAATCATAGTAAAATAAGAAGAGAGTTAAATAAGAGAGAGTTTAAGAGTAGTAGAGCTCTTTGTGAAGGGCTCGTACGGGGAAGTACTACCACCACGCCTTTTTCTGCCGCCAAGCAGCAACGCTGTGTTTCGGTTTGAAGAGTGTGGTCGCCGGTGTAATTACAGGCACATGAGGTTTAACATCTGTATGCCTCAAGTTGATGGACGCAGGGCAGTGCATCGTAGGGCACGTTCCTATTGTGCGTGACCTACGAGGCAATGTTTTGTTTATAGGTGATGGTTACCACTTAACATCAGGTGGGCCATCTGCTTGTTCCATCAGCTAGTTGTATAAAAAAATATATATATTTTACTATGATTCTGAAACTGACAGAGAACAAACATCTATGCTCGTCACACAGCTATTTCTTCTGTGTGGGAATCGAACCCACGGCCTACAGCGCATAATGTAGAGCTACTACCACCTGATCGCTACGGCTGTAGAGGTTGCATAAAATAGTTCAACATTTACATTAAAAATCCAATAACTATTGACTATTTCCAAATTTAAACTCTCGTTATAGTAGTAGAGAGCCCCTTGTGAAGGGCTCGTCCGAAAAAGCGCTGCCACTAACTTTATTGCTGGCAAGCAGTGTTGCTGTGCTTCAGTACGGATTTGGATCAGTTAAGACGATTATGGATCAGTTAAGATATCTTTAGATCGTTCGTAACGGTCAGCACAACTGTTCCATTGTATTTTGTTGATACTTGCATTCATTGTAATTTTCTTTGTAAATAAATTCTTGAGGCGTTGACAACACCTATAGTGTGTTGTGATTTTAGATCTTTCAAAATGTCGAATCGTGCGAGCGAGAGGAATATTAATACATTTTTACTTGTCTTTGACTGACTTCCCCGGGCGAGCCACACAAATAAAGAGCTCTCCAACTTATGGCCGGCTTCTGAAAGCCCGATCAAACCTAATCAGATGTCAAAACTTGCTATTACAGCTATTAAATAAAACTAGTTGCGCCCCGCAGTTTCACCCGCGCAGATTTAAATCCCGGTATTCCCACGGGATAAAAAGTAGCCTATGTGTTATTCCAGACTATAAGCAATAGCTCTGCCAAGTTTCATTCGGATCCGTTTAGCCGTTCCGGCGTGAAAGAGTAACAAACATCCATCCATCCATCCATACTTACAAACTTTCGCGTTTATAATATTAGTAGGATTTTACTGAAATAGCCAGTGATTTGTTTGATCGAGCTTCGGAAACCGGCCGTTAATTTCAACTAATGGTTGTGTGAATCACGTTCTGATGAACTTTAGTGTTGGTGTCATGGCCAAGGTTAAAAAATTAAATTATGCCAATTAGCGATTTGCTATGGCTTTAGTTTGGACTTTGGTAAAAAATAATATAATAGTAGGTGATTATTTTATATTTTATATTGGTTTTTAAATAAAGATTTTATTTTGGTTTGATTAATAGCCAATAAAATAATTTTGATTTTTCCGTTGCCAAGTCAGCCAAGATGTTTTTATACAACTTGATGGAACAAGCAGATGGCCCACGACGTTTAGTGGTAACCATATTACCAAACCATTGCCTCGTAAGTCACGCACGCTAGGAGCGTGCCCTGTCAGTATCAAAACACAAATTTTTATTAATAGGTAATATGCTTCCTTGTTTAAATGTTATTTGAAATATAAATGATCACATATGCACTTTTACATAACAATTTTAATGAAAGCATTTAAACTCTTAATAAGTGCGAATAAGATACGAAGCGTGTAAGGAGTGTTATATCATACCCCACTGGCTCTTGATTATGACACTGTAGATAAACCCACATCATCTTTTATAGTTTTGCGGGTAAAACTTTATGATGTATTTTTTTCTTGACAGTTATGGTATATTTCTTAGCAGATATTGTGTAAGACAGTTTAAGCAATCAAGATTTTAAAATCGGAACAATAAAAGTTGATGGACGCAGGGCTGTGTATCGTTAGGGCACGTTCACATCGTGCGTGACTTGTGCATTGCTTAACATCAGGTGGGACCATCTACTGGCTCCATCAGAAAGTAGAATATATAAAGAATAGTTGTACTTATTCATTTTCATTTATTTTAGTTTCGGTCGAACGAAAATGTTAGTTTCCAAGTTTCCATCAAGTTTCCGGAAGTAATCTTTTTTCGCCCTGTATTTATTTAATAATAAACTAGTAAAGATATACATATAAGTACTTTAAAACACCTTTAAAAAACTTTAATACACCTAGGTAATGTACCTAGACAAGTATCAAAATAATACAAAAACAAATTATAGAACTTACCTGAAAATTCATAAAATGAGGTTGAATGTCGCAATATCAGTCGCAAAAATTTACGAAACTCCTTTCCGTCAAACTTTTTCTTGTTAGCAGCAAAAATTCAAATTCAATTAGCACTGACCGACAGTTCACTCGTCAAAAACTTGTAGACACCTTGACAATAATCAAATTTTCATTCTAATATAACCCACAAACTAATAAGTTTCCTTATGTTTTGATCCAGAGAATAATTTAAAACCTATAATAGGTAATTATTTTTTGCCTAATGTAAAAAAAATGTTTTTTTTTGTTGAAATAAATAGAGTCGCGATTTTTCCCGCGTAAATTATACAAGATGGCGCCCGCGCGGTCTGCTCGTTACAGTGAAATGATCACTGGCGCGAAAGGTCGGCAAAGCGGAGCGAACGTGTTACAATAACGTTTATATTAAACTTTATTATTAACAGCCAAGGTCGATATGCCAGTATTGTAGCTCGTTTTCTTAAATTAGAATTCCGGAAGACTTTTATACTCTACTGATTGTTTTGACGGTTGAAAAGTCCATTGCCCCGATGTTGCCTCAGAAAAAAAAATAGGAATTGCTCCACGAATTTGATCTTTACGTACAGCTGAATGAGGAGCTATTTCCCTCAAGGTACCTCAGGTTGAGTTTTGTTTTTCGAGGATATCTAAGCGGGGTTGAAAGAGGTAGGTACCTACGTCCAAAATATTACATTGATTAACTCATTTTTCAGTACCTGAGTGGTGTTTCATACGTGACAGGTTGCAAGCCCATCGACGCTGCCGATACAAGCTGGTTTTCTAACGTTTTTCAATTCCGTACGTCTATCAACTTGAGGCATAACAGATAAGCCTCATTTGCCTGTAATTTCACCGGCATCCTTAAAACCGCTGCTTGTAGGGAGGACTAACATGGAGGTAATACCTACTTCCCGGAAAAGCCACACAAACAGCTCTATTTGTCAGAGTTTCTCTTAAAATTTTGTAAAAAGATCTCAGTCCGGGTGTCTAACTAACCCCAGTCATTCGGCCGGTGTTGCAACGTCCCGCTCCAGCGCCACCGACCTTCCGTGGCATCGCTAATCGCGACCAATCAGACCGCTGTAACGTCCGCTAGCTTAATCAGTGTTGGGTAATGGAGATCAACTGTCCATCTAGCAAACACTCCGGTGACAACTTTGTGTCACCCTGTCCCTCAAAATACTATTTATTTATTTTATTTATTTACTAACGACCCGCCCGCGCGCCCCTGCTTCGCACGGGTGCACATATCATGCATGTATTATACATATGAACCTTTCGCTTGAACCACTCTATCTTTTAAAAAAACCGCATCAAAATCCGTTGCGTAATTTTAAAGATTTAAGCATACATAGGGATACCTATAGGGATACCTATAGGGATACCTATAGGGATACCTATAGGGATATAGGGACAGAGAAAGCGACTTTGTTTTATACTATGTAGTGATGATACATAAAGGCTTACAGCTACCGCCAAGGCGACATTTATGTATGACTAGTAGCGCAGATTTAAATCCCGGTATTTCCACGGGATAGAAAGTCTATGCGCTATTCCAGACTATAATCTCTCTGCCAAGTTTCATCCAGATCCGTTTAGCCGTTCCGGCGTGAAAGAGTAACAAACATCCATCCATCCATCCATACTTACAAACTTTCGCGTTTATAATAGTAGTAGGATAATCAACAATGATACGGGACCAAATTTGACCCACAAGAATCCTCCTCAAGCATCCATCTCATAATGGTGATAACCGTCATCTAACATGTTTATGTTTATTTTTCTGTGTGGTGAACAATAAAGAGTTATCTATCTATCTATCTAACAAAGTATTACCTCACAAGTGACGCACGTTAGGATCGTGCCCTACGATGCACTGCCATGCGTCTATCAATTTGAGGCATACGGACAGATGTTAAGCCACATGTGCCTGTAATTCCACCAGCAACCACACGTCAAACCAAAACAGCAACGATTTTGTCTTCTACAGCTAAGTACTTATAATCACTATCATTACATTGTATAAAACAAGTCGCTTTCTCTGACCCTATATCCCTGTCCCTATGTATGCTTAAATCTTTAAAACTTCGCAACGGATTTTGATGCGGTTTTTTTTTAATAGATAGAGGGATTCAAGAGGAAGGTTAATAGGAAGGTGTATAATACATGCATGAAGGTGTATAATATAATATAATAATGTGCACCCGTGCGCAGAAGGGGCGCGCGGGCGGGTCGCTAGTAATAAATAATGCTGGACAATCCACACAGCACCATCTAGCCCCAAAGTAAGCTACTCAAAGCTTGTGTTATGGGTACTAGATAACTGATATCCTACTAATATATAAACGTGAAAGTTTGTAAGTATGGATGTATGGATGTATGGATGTTTGTTACTCTTTCACGCGGGAACGGCTGAACGGATCTGGATGAAACTTGGCACAGAAATACATTATAGTCTGGAATAACACATAGGCTACTTTTTATCCCGTAGGAATACCGGGATTTAAATCTGCGCGGGTGAAACCGCGGGGTGCAACTAGTATTTAATACATTACATACTTACATGGATAGATGTTTTTTATTATACACAGATAGCACCCAGACGAACAGAACAAGTTCTGCAGATCGTACACATTGTTCCGAGGCGGGAATCGAACCCGCAACCTCTTGCGTCGCAGGCGGACTCTCACCCGCTGCGCCACAGAGGTCGACCGATAATTTCAGTATTCTCATTTTATCTTTAGGGCAAAACTCATTAGCACGATTATCGTCATTGCAAAACTATCATTATACGAAGCCGGGTTGATTGCATCTCACAATTAAATTTTAGTGGTCTCTCATCTTGATACTTGCTCGAGGCATCTTGATAAGTCTTGCTACTTGATACTTGTGTAACATTCCTTAAGGCCTGGTTTCTGAAGGAGTTACGACTACAAGAAAATTGAATTATAGGTGTTTCATAATATTTTTTAAGAAATAAACCGTAGACCTAAGAAGTGTGTCATGCTTCTGTGTGCGACTCATTATACCTAAATACCTAGCAACTATGAAATTTATTTTTATTTTTGTCTGTGAAGAACTGTGTTATTTGTTTTTTCTTTGTAAGTAGGTATCTATTGATAGTTATTTTAGCATCTTACTTAGTTGAATTTGTTTCTGTGTTTTGGTTATAAGTTAATGCAAGTAATAGTAAACACGTCCTCTTAGTATCTCATTTTCATATTAGTCGATCCTCAACGGTCCCAACGGAAGAGCAGCGTGTTTCCATAGCTTGCATATGCTGAGTTGGGACCATTTTGCAACTGTCTTTTTTTACTACTTTTTATTGTGTTTTAGTCTTTAAGGCTCCGGTGACAGCGGCTCGCAATTTCGAGGTGCGATTGGCTATTATTTCATTTTATTTCATTTCGGGGAGGTTGTTTGAAAGAATAACTAAAGAAACACGCATAAATACTGTTCGAACACAAATAATACAATAATATAAGGGAAACATGCCCGAATCAGAAATCATTTTGGTATTAGTATATTTGGTCTTACGTTTACCTAATACCAAAATGATTTCTGACTCAAGCACATTTATTTCTTTATTTATTTCTTTATTCTTTATTGTACACAGAAACAAAATACGAAAACTTAATTTCCCTTATATTATTGTATTATTTGTGTTCGAACAGTATTTATGCGTGTTTCTTTAGAGTTATTCTTTCAAACAACCTCCCCGAAATGAAATAAAATGAAATAATAGCCAATCGCACCTCGAAATTGCGAGCCGCTGTCACCGGACCCTTAAGTCGTCAATATATATTTATTAATTATTACCGACATAGTTGCAAATAAACATTTTTGATTTGATTTTTTTGATTTGAAATTTTCCATACTAAACGCGAAAGTTTGTAAGCATGGATGGATGTTTGTTACTCTTTGACGCCTAAACGACTGAACGGATCTGGGGATAAACCATTGTCTGGAATAGCACATAGGCTACTTTTTATCCCGTTGAAATACCGGGATTTAAATCTGCGCGGGTGATACCGCGGGGCGCATCTCGTCTTCCATATTTTTTATACAAGTTGATGGAACAAGCAGATGGCCACCTGATATTAAGTGGTAACTATGAACAAAGCATCGCCTCGTACACTATAGAAACGTTCCCTACGACTGCCCTGCGTCCATCAACTTGAGGCAATACTTTGTTACAGGCGATGGTCACCACTCATCAGGTGTGCTTTTCCATCAGCGAGCTATATAGAAAAAGGACTGGTCTATTTTGGCCAAAGATTGAGACAATATGTGGATGGAAGACCTTTCTGTTTATTTATTTATATAAAAAATAAATAATATTGATAATAACATACATCAATATTTTTTTCAAGATGACATGAATTTTAGTGTAATTTTTGGCAGAAAAACAGTCTTCAGTTTTATTGAGCGGGTAACGTTTCTCAGAAAACACGAGCTTTAGACCTTGGACTCGGAGTTAGATCGGAGGCTACCCGCAATGCACGTTCACAGTGTTTGTATTATTTAAGAAGGAAGTTAACCTTGAACGTAGGGTTGGAATTCTGATATAATTGATGATAATATAATAATAATGTAACACAATTTTATTGGGTGACATTGACATTCATAGTGAAACCACACTCTTCAAACCGAAACACAGCGTTGCTGCTTGGCGGCAGAAAAGACGTGGTGTAGATACTTCCCCAGACGAGACCTCCATCACTATTATTTTAAAAGAACCTTGGAACTAAAAAAGAAATACAATCTCTTACCCCCGGCTTCTGCGGGCCGACCGCCACCATAGAATTGATCTGTCAAATTTTAGCATTTGTGAAAACTTTCTTGAAAACTTTACTGGCTTGTATAAGTTGACCTCTCACACACATATGCGAAGATTAGCTGACATGGTTTTGTTGTCTTTGGACATTTTAAACTTTTTTGTCGTTCTATAAACTTTTTTTTCGGTAATTTTCGATTTTCTCTATCAAGGAGTAGAAGACTCACAAATGTCTGCCTCCGCGCGCGTTTACACATGGCTAAGCTCAGTTCACTAAATTTAGACAGTAGCATTTTCGCTCTAGATTTGTATACTAACGGCCGGTTTCGGAAAGCTTGATCAAAACTAATCGGTCGTCAAGTCACTTGCTATTTCAGCTTTTACTTCAAGTTGGATAGAGATAGCAAGCGACTTGAGCAAAAAAGCAAAAAGATATTTATTCAATAAAATCACAAGGATCACTTTAAAACGTCTCAAAGCTAGGTGACTCCAGGCGCCCGCGCCCCTTCCACGCAACCAAAGCCTAGAAGAACAGCCAAAAAACTTAGGGCTTGTTTTTTTATACAATTAGCTGATGGAACAAGCAGATGGCTCACCTGATGTTAAGTGGTTACCATCAGCTATTACAAAGCATTGCCCGTAAGTCACGCACGACAGGAACTTGCCTTACGATGCACTGCCCTGCGTCCATCATCTTGAGGCATACAGATGTAAAGCCTGATGTGCCTGTAATCACACCGGTGACCACACTCTATAAACCAAAATATAGCAACGCTACTTGGCGGCAGAAAAAGGCGTGGTGGTAGTACTTCCCCGGACGAGCCCTTCACAAAAAAAGAGTTCTACTACTCTTTTGTATGATCCTTTAACCACGTACTTTTATAATTAACTAGTTGCGCCCCGCGATTTCACCCGCGCAGATTTAAATCCCGGTATTCCCACGGGATAAAAAGTAGCCTACTTATGTGCTATTCCAGACTATAATATAACTCTCTGCCAAGTTTCATCCAGATCCGTTAAGCCGTTCTGGAGTTATAGAGTACAAACATCCATCCATACTCACAAACTTTCGCATTTATAATACCTATTAGTAGGATGTAGATAGGTATCTAAACCTTAGATATCTGTTAGATTCTAAAGTATGGCAAGTTTCCATAATTGTGTTATTGTAAGTATAGGTAACTAGCGGCCTGTCCCAGCTTCGCATGGGTGGACATAATTTTTTTCAACATTTTAGCATAAACTTAGACTCCCGCGCTTCGTAACACACGAAGGTGAAAATACACGTGACAGTAAAATGGTACAGTAGCGAGCATGCAAGTTACAGGCATGCAGGATTTACGGGCACATTGTGGATACATTTGCAAGTTAACTCGTCAGGTCAGGTATCGCGACGGTCACACATGCCGGTTTCGTAGCCCCCCGCGTCCCCTCGCTTACGTGGCATGCCAACACGTCAGGTACTGGCATGCCTGTACTTGTCGCGACGTTCACACATGCTGGTTTCGTAGCCCCCCCCCCCCCCCCGAGTCCCCTCCGTCACGTGGATGCCAGAGCTGACCTAAAATAGAATGTTGTGCTAACTACTTGCATGCCAGGTACAGGCATGCCAATTAGCGTATGTGTCTGTAGCTTGCATGCAAGTGTGCCAGCTACGGGCATATACACATGCCCGTAGCTGGCACACCATTGTGCCCACGCTGAGTGAGAACTCGCCTAGCTTTCGCGCTTTCTAAGGCGCGCTAAAGTTTTTAATTTCGTAATAATAATATCTTTTGAATGGAATGTCCGATTTAAAAAATTCAAGAAGTAGTCGATAAGTATTGGAACAGCCTTGCATACAAAATAATTTATTTGTATAAGGACTAATATAAAGGATAACATGGTCTGTTTTTGGTCGGCATTTTTATCAACATTTTAAATACAGAAAAGTTGTTGTAGTAACATAACTACAATAGTTAGATATATGCTATTGCTGACTTAATTGTAGATAATGATGTGTTCTTTAATATTGTAGAACATTTTTTTGTATCGTCTATAGTTTCCGCAGCGCATGCGGTGAAAGATATTTTATATTACACCTCGGGTTACATTTTTTAAGTTTTAGTAGGGATCCCTAATTTTTTTCAGTAATAAATGTAGCCTATGTTACTCAAGGATAATTTAACTTTCTTATGGTGAAAGAATTTTTGAAATCGGACCAGTAGTTTTTGAGCCTATTCGAAACATACATACAAAGTTTTTCTCTTTATAATATTATTAGTGTAGATAAATAGCTCTCTCATATCCGTAAAATGTAAAATCTCGCCTTAGTTTTGGGTGGCGTGTAATTATACAACCATCCCTTACCTACTACTAGTGAAACGTCATTAAATTGCAGAAAATATTATTATCGACACTCCCTACGTATTGTCGCGTAACTGCCAGATACACACTTATTATATATACGTTTGATGCATTTTTGGCATCTACACATTATTATCTATTTGGGTAAACTGATACCTAATAACTCGAACTGACTGTCTTGAGCTGCACCTACAGCTTTAAATAAATGAAATGAAATGTATTTCTTTGCCAGAAGTTTGGTGAATCATGGTCTAAGTGTAATTGTGGTCTCACAAACTTCGTCGATAACCGACATGCAACATTTTTAAGTAGGTATGATAATATACATAATTCTCTAAATATATATAAATAAATAATGCTGGACAATCCACACAGCACTATCTAGCCCCAAAGTAAGCTATTCAAAGCTTGTGTCATGGTAGATAACTGATATATGTAATACATTATATACTCACATAGATATATATTTTTTATTATACATAGAAAACACCCAGACCATCGGAACAAATTTCTGCAGATCGTACACAAATTTGTTCCAAGGCGGGAATCGAACCCGCAACCTCTTGCGTCGCAGGCAGGCTCTCGCCCGCTGCGCCACAGAGGTCGCTTTAGCTGCAGTAGAATCTTCAGGAACTTCCATTTTAATTGCTTCTATGAAATCGTTATATTTCTTACGCGTGTGTGTAATAGGTATAACAATATACCATTTCGAGTAAAATGTATAAGTAAAAGTTGCGCGTGTGTGTGTGTCATGTATTGGCTTGCAAGTGCAAACACTAATCTAAACGCAAACCTCTTTAGTTCTACTAAACTAGCCATAATGTAAAGCCGCCATTAGCTGTCAACTGAATAATTGTAATTGGACTAGTTGCTACCCCCGACTTTATCTGCTCCTAATAATTCACTAATACTTAAAACAAAATAAACTGTTTAGGTTCTGTAATTATTAAATTTATTCGTTAATCTATTTGATCACTTCAACTTGCTGACTTAAACACCACTGACAGCCACTGAGTTCTGCACAGTTCTGTATCAATCCTACTAATACCTGGATGGATGGATGTTTGTTGCTCTTTCACGCCGGAACGGCTGAACTGATCTGGGTGAAACTTGGCAGAGAGGTAGATTATAGTCTGGAATAGCACATAGGCTACTTTTTATCCCGTGGGATTACTGGGATTTCAATCTGCGCGGGTGTAACCACGGCGTGCCAACTAGTACCTAATAAATAATCCACGTAGTTACGTAATGTTTCTTTCTTACTTTCTAGTATTTTGCCGTTTACTTTTTTTAGGGGTGCTCTGCTCCGACTACCCCAAACATAACGATACGCTTACTAGGTTTCAGTTCAATAGGCCAATTTATTTCGTTCAACATTACTAGGCTCCATCGTCGAAACATCATGCTGTCACTATTTTGGATTCACTAAATAAATACTAGGGGTTAGCCACGAACTGCATGAGATCTCGTAATGCGATACGAAGGCTTTGAAAATAAAGTTGGTGGTTGTCAGAGGCAAATCTAAACATTATATTTAGACTTGCTTCTGACTACCGCCTTCTATAAAATGTCCAAATCAACCCCTTTCATATGACATGTCACTTTTGAATATTAGTAATAGGTATTACGACCTCTGTGGCGCAGCGGGCGAGAGCCTGCCTGCGACGCAAGATGTTGCGGGTTCGATTCCCGCCGTGGAACAAATTTGTGTACGATCTGCAGAATTTTTTACCGATGGTCTGGGTGTTTTCTATGTATAATAAAAAATATCTATCTATGTAAGTATATAATGTATTAAATATATCAGTTATTTAGTGCCCATAACACAAGCTTTGAATAGCTTACTTTGGGGCTAGATAGTGCTGTGTGGATTGTCCAGCATTATTTATTATTTATTTATAATTATTTATTCAAGTTAAAACTATCGGATAATTTATGGAAGAGTTCCATTATACAGACCTTGGATCCGATATCAGACATTCACTGTCACCATAATAAGAGAACAAAGTAGGTACCTTCTCTCCTTTAAATAAGTCTTGATCAAATATGGTAATAATAACTCAATTATTGATTGAGTGAGCGAAGCGAACGAAAATCTTACAATCAACTTGGGCGAAGAGCACCGGTGGTCTAGTGGGAGTGACCCCGCCTTCCGACTGTAAGGTCGCAGGTTCGAATCCGGTCGTGCACCGATGGATTTTTCTATCGAAAAATTTATGTGCGCAATGCCAGTGCTCTTAAACGGTGAAGGAAAACATCGTGAGGAAACCAGTTAGTATTCTAACAGCGGCGATGGGCTTGCAACCTGTCACGTATGGAATACTAACTACTGCAAAATGTGGTTATGTGCCAAATGTAATGTTTGGACGTACCTCTGACTACCCCCCTTAGACATCCTCAAAGAATCTTGAATTAGTACCTACTTGGTACTGGGAGATCTGAAGGGATATCTACCGTGCCTGGGGATCAAAGTCGTGAAGCTGTTTCAAGTTTTTTTTTCTACTTGTGCGATATGGCGTTTTATGTATGTATGTGTGTTTGTCCGACGATAACTTGAAACCCGTTTATTTATCCGATCTGCATTAAATTTGGTAAGTCGATAGCTTGAACTTGAGAAATTCCCTGGTAAAATCGTATGAGGGGTTATTAAAATATCGGGGTTTTTAAGGGGGCTAAAAATATAAAAGTTATGCAAAATATAAAATGACATGTCATATGAAAGAGGTTGATTTGGATATTTCAAAACCATTTTAATTTTTTTTCTAGCTTGCTCGCTTTTTGAGATAAATGAAAAAAGTTAAATTACCTACTACAACTACCAACCAACGACCCAAGAGCTACCATTTCTAAGAGTTTCGTTGGCATCAAGGTTTTTCTACTGGTCAGATAGTTCCTTTGGGTTTTCAATTATTTTTTTCTTGAAATAAATAAAGAAGGTACTTGGTTCTCATTACCTGGTGATTGCGACCTGTTCTGATGATAGAGTCAAGGTCATCGGAACTCTCTTTAATAAATAGGCCAATTCAGTTGAAACTTGGTTACCATTCTTAGTTAATAGGTGGCAGCCAGATACAAGTCCAAACACAATGTTTGGACTCGCCTCTGACTGCCACATACTTATATTTTCGGAGCGATCGCGTCGCGTCACGAAATCTCAGTTCGGGGCGACCTACTAGTTTATAAAGAAAAACAATAGAAATATGTGAAGGTATCAGCTTTTTGTATTAATGGTTTTTAACATGTACTCGTAGGTACGTATCAAATCATGAAATAAAGTATCCACCTTCGGGATTTAATATAATATCATCCAATTCATCCAATCGGCTTAGCCGTGAAAGTTTAACATACAAACAGACAAAGCTACAGACACACTTTCTATATAAATAATTGGAGGAAAGTCGGATGAATATAGATGAATTGGCCTTTCTTGTAGCGATATATGTTTTTATGCTTCAGAAAGATATTAAATGTTTGTGGACCTCTCTGTGGTAGGTAAATTATAAAAAAGTGGCCACAGTTTTTACTTATTGTATTGTCTGCTTAAAATAAACTAGCCTAATTAAACTGAAACAGCTCTACGACTTTGATCCCCAGGCATGGTAGATCCAGCAGATAGGCAGCAAACGAGAGTCCGTCTGCGACGCAAGAGGTTGCTGGTTCGATTCCCGCTTTGGAACAAATTTGTATACGTACTGCAGAAATTTGTTCCGTTGGTCTGGGTGTGTTCTATGTATAATAAAAAAATATCTATCCAAGTATATAATAAATTAAATATATCAGTTATCTAGTACGTACCCATAACACAAGCTTTGAATAGCTTACTTTGGGGCTAGATGGTGCTGTGTGGATTGTCCAGCATTATTATCGTTATTATTATATCCCTTCATATCTCTCAGTACCAAGTACTACCCAACTCAAGATTCTTTGAGGATGTCTAAGGGGTTAGTCAGAGGTACGTCCTAACATTACATTTATTAACTGATTCTACTTCAACGATAATTTGATACTACTTAAACACTACAACACAATGTTTTTAAGTTTATTTATTGTCATAATTAAGCTACCTTATTAGAAGAACGAAAATATCTAATTATCTATGCAAGCAGCGCAAGTATTCATTGAGAATTTTATCTCTTATATTGCTGCAAACTCTTGAATGTTATGTTTTAAAAACGCCAGCAGATTTGTGCTCTTATTAACATCTCTGAAGCTATCCAAGGCAGGAAACCCCGGAATCTGATCGTCCAACTCGTCTTCTACTCCAATAAGAATGTTCCTGACGTAGGAATCCAGCCTATAACGACAAAATAGTTGTTCAAAAATTTATTGTGGTGAACCTTAGCTTCTGACTAATATTGATATGACGTGTTTAGATATTTACCTTTCTATCAGAGCACCTTTTTTACCAGTGGTAGATGCTTTTCTTATCCGTAGCTTATCATTTAATTGAAATACACTCCACGTTGAATATATTTTGGGGATCTAGCAATTATAATAATTGTAAACAAACATAAACAAAGATGCATTATGACAGATCCAGGTACGATGTAACATAGCGCCATCTGCTTTCAGCTTTCACTTTCGTACCCCAATCCAAAGTGGTCCTTGTGTTAGAAATGAATAAAGACCAATTTGCTTTTGGTTGCCTTTGTGAAATGTCAAATAACTTTTGTGAACATAACCTCAACAAAACATTTTTGCTTAAGAATTGGTACCGCCACCATTTATAAAGCTGACAAAGTGAGCTAAATGTTTTTCAAGGTCTCGGGACGTTCAGAAACTAAGTGACATAAATTTTCAAATATTTTCGGTAACTTGCGATTTTTGGATATTAGTAAAAATCCTTTGGTTCAATCCTTTAGTCTATGAAAATCATAATTTTCACTTTATTTGGTAAATTTAAACTACAAAGATGCATAACTTAACATTTTTAAGTCATTTTGTGGCTGAAAATTGTATATAAATTATTACAAAATGGTACAAACTATTTATTGCTGGGAGAGATTTTGAATGCATCATTCAACCTGACGAAGATTTATAAGGGTCCTTACTACCCTCTGAAGGATAAGTATGCTTATTTATTTTTATACAAGCATTCGCGTGATATCTATTGAAATAAAAAGTAACCTATGTGTTTTTCCGGGTCATAAATTACGTTTCAGCTGAATTCGTTAAGGATTGGGAAAGGGGCATTGTATTTGTAGGATAGGAATCCAAAACATGATTTTGCTCCTTTCTTATTACGCACTAGCTGCCGCCTGCGTAAGCGCTTAGGAAGGAATAAAACTCGCCAAGCAATCAATATTCTACTACTATTCGGTATACCGAACGCGAAAGTTTTTAAGTATGGATGTATATTGTTACTCTTTCACGCCGGAACGGCTGAACGGATCTGGATGAAACTTGACACAGAGATATAATATATTATAGTCTGGAGTATCACATAGGCTACTTTTTATCCCGTGGGAATACCGGGATTAAAATCTGCGCGGGAGAAACCACGAGGCGCTAAATATCTATCCTATATAAAGTTATTTACACTTACAATAATACCTAATCACATTTTATTAAGAACCTACCTCTCACCTCGATAACTGAACTGACTAAAGTGTAGAAGAATAACGACACCTTTATCGTATAAGGAATAACAACAAATAAATAATAATATCTGAATTCGACTTTAAAAACTAGATAGAGTAACTTCGGGTAATATGGCACACCATAAGCCTTTTTGCAAATAAATACGAAATTTATGAGTCAAACAAGTCTTTATTGGTTCAGTCCTTTGAAGTTAGTATTAATCAACAATTATAATTTTATTAACTTTAGAACGTAACTTAAATAAACTTTATTTTTATCTTAAATAATCATAAACATGCTAACATGCATGTCCTACTACGAAGTAGGACAACATGGCCTAGGTGAAATTGGGAAGAAAACTTACATTACCAGAAGAACTAATGAAACAATTAGTACGGTATGTGTTAGCTATGAAAGTTGTTTGGTATACCGAACAACTTTTTATTGTTTTTAATTGCCAGCTGATAAGCTAAAACCTTTTAGTGTTATAACACCAAAAGATTTTAGGTTATCAGCTGGCAATTCAAAACAATAAATGTTCCCATTATCTTATATCATTTCAGTCTGCTATGGGCCAGCTCCATCATTTTTTTTTCTATATCGTAATTGTATAGGTATCGGTTAAATAACGGTACAATCATACCTTTTTTTAGGAATCACACCACCGTTACAAATATTCAGTTAAAAAACATGCTAAATAAATTAGAAGTTATTGCGAAAATTCATTATGGTCATAATGACCAACCTCATTCCCAATATGCTCTTTTTGGTACGAATCTTCGCCGGGTTAACGTCATTACTGCCAGTCAAGTATGTCAATTGACAGGGTTCCAATTATACTACATTGAGCGCTAGATTTGACACTTTTATGGGACAAATGGCGAGCATTTAAAATGTTATTACTAGTAGTTCGCCCCGAACTGAAATTTCGTGACGCGACGCGTACGTTCCAAATATATAACTAGTGCTTAGTTTGCTGCTTTTCTCAAGGCGTGACTGATGCGTGCGGGAAGAGGAGAGGGGTGGGGTACGAGTGTACTTTTACGGAATAATGTGACAACGAGTTGCATTAGTATGTTTCATCATGTGTAAATGATGAATATACTGTTTTATGTACATTGAGCTGCAAGTAATAATTATCATATTTTTTTCGAACTTTGACACGAGGTACGACCCCTAAAAACCTAACAAAAAAAAATTAAAAAACTAGGTTCGTTTTTTAGGTGATAGAAGCGAATGGTGGGCTGACGCAGTAATTTTTCAAAAGTCAAAAAATAAGAAGCACCCTAACGTACATACATACATAAATACATAAAATGCCAAATCGCCCAAGTTGATTGTAAGATTTTCATTCGCTTCGCTCACTCAATGAACAATATGAATTTATTCATAATCATGAGTGTTGTACATAAAGTTATTTTATTTTATTTATTGAATAAAATCCACAACTCTTTGTATTATATAAGTAACATAATGAATGTAGCTGAAAACCAATAACGGATTTTATTTTTTTAAGTTAACTATCTATTATTATAGTAAAGGGTATTTAATTCTCGCCATTATAACTAACCTTTTTATGAGTACACTGCACTTATATGAACTAAAAATGAAAATCAAACGGTGTAAACCACAAAACAGTTGCGAAAAAAGTTCCTCTTTCCACATCTGCTAAAAAGTGTCCAGCTACGGGCAAGCATTGCCACACTGGTCACAAACAACACCACGTGGTACAAATAAATGTCAAAAAACCTGGTCAGCTTTTTCAAGAACGCACACATACACACCATGCATGTAACGTGTAAACGGATGTGTTCCAAATTCAAAATTGATAGCACTTAACCCCTAGACGGTGTTATACGGCTGCAGGCGGGACTATGTACCTATCGATATCAAACGACTTGTTTCCATAAATTACGAATGGATGTAATGTACTTAAAATTATTACAGAATTCTTTAGAAATACAAAGTTTATTAGCATTATGATAATACTAGATATTAGATATTACTACATACCCATAAAGGATTAAAAAAAAAACATATTTTACAGAGTATTTGTTTGAAACTGCAAGATGAGTGATATAAAAGGTTTAGTAAGACTACCAAAACAACTAAGAAACATTGTTTTCCATCCTTGTGTATTTTTATAACGAATAATATTGGATAAAGCAGTTGAGATTAGTTTTCGACGCATAACTTGAACTGCATCCTAATATACACGCCTAATTTTTATCCAACTGCCACCGCCGATAGGCGATCTAAACTTGAAGCATTTGACGGGTTACATGAAGCCAACGAAACGTCACCTAGTACGAAAAAACTAGTGAGCTATTCCTATAACTGGTTGAATGAATGACGTTTAATATTTGGTAGCTCGCGGTACGAAATTGACGTTTCAAGAAAGTTTTACGAGCTGGCGGTCGGTACCCTGAAAGCGCGATCAAGACTAATTGGCTGTCAAGTCACATGCTATTTCAGCTTTTACTTTAATTTAGATAGGATGGCAAGGGACTTGAGAGCCGATTAGTGTTGATCGCGCTTTCACAAACCGGGGGTTATGATCTGTTATTAGAAAAATAAAACAATATTTTGATCTCGATTATTTATTACTTAAAAATTATATGTACAACTTAAATTATTGCTATTTAATATGGCGTTAAACTATTAAACCCTACGCGTTAATGGAACGAAACATTGTAATTAACTTAATAATAATAGGCACTTAAAAACAATAATAACTTAATGAAGCATGAGATTAAGTTATTTGATAATTATAAATTAATAAGTTAATGCGACTGCAGTTACTATAATGGAAATGCAAAAAACAATTACTTTTATGCATTTGTGCAAACTTTCTTTACCATTTTTTTGGATAAAAAAGCAATTAAAATTATCTGACAAAATAAGCCGGAAACCCATCACCAGAGTACTTTTCATCGTCTTTCAACTCTGACTCCTCAGTCTCTGATTTCTCTGTTCCATAGTCCAGGGAATTCAAAAACTCTAAGTGTTTTCTGTGCAACACATCATCCGCTGCTATTTTAGACTTCGTTTTCTTTTCTTCCTCTTCCTTTTCCACTGTTAAACTACTGACATTATCTATGTTTTGATCTGGAGGCTTTATGCTAGTAGTTTGTGTAGTGTCTGTTATAACTGTGGTATTAGAATCAGATTCTTCCCTATACTCTCTGATCTCTTTGCTAAAGTTCTCCTCAATCCAGTCTAGCTTCGTTCTGTTTTGAGGAACAGGGTCGTCATCTAACTTATAATCACGCAAAGGTACAAACGTAGTTTCTTCGATTTTGGTAACTTCCTCTTTTGTAACTGTAGTAGGTACTGTATCGTTTGTGGTTATGATTGGTATGATTGGTTCCTCTTCTATGTCAGAATTAAATACTTCGTACCTCGTCGTTTTATTAACTAACTCACTTTCAAATCGGTCAAACCCAACCTTTTCAGATTCACTTGTTTCATTTATATTTTTGACTACATCTTCAGTCGTTGAGTTATGATTTTTGTTTTTTGTTGTGTTAATATCATCAAATCTTTTGTAATAGACGTTTTGTGTTATATCTTCTTCATTATTAACAACCTGTTCAATGGCTAAAGCGTTTTCTTTTTTGGACAAATTGCTTTGTTCTTTAGATATTCTATTAGAATCAGAGATGCTGTCTTCATGAAAATAGCTCAGGTCTACGCTTGTAGTTCGTGTTGCTCTTTGCGTTGTAGGGAAATCCTTGAAAACTTTCTTCTTTATTGGTTTGATGTTCGGTGCGTGTTGAATTGCTTCAATAAGTAAATCTATTCCGTCGTTGACTGAAATCAAATGATTTTTATATGTATATTAAAACGTAAAATTAATAAACTCGATAGTGTTTGGTTGTTATACCTGGTGCTGTATCCAGCGGATGATTATTCTTCAACAAGTATTCCATCAACACTAGCAAATACTCTAAAGCGTCGTCCTCTCTCATCGTTTGTCTCTTTCTCCTGTTAGAGTTCAACGTCTGTGCTAGGTTTTTTAGTCTCCTGAGATTTTCAATTATGTGTTTTGAGTAATTTTCGATGACTTGTGTATTATTTATATCTTTGATACTCACCTTAGGTTTTGGATTTTCAGTTGTCATATTTTTCTCCACATTAGTTAGTAGTTGGTACATCTTTTTCAAAAATGTGTTTTGCATAATATTATACTTAATAAGTAAATTCTTGATTTTGTTAAGTGAGTTCAGTTTTTTTTTCTTATTATCCAAGCGTAAGTTCCTTTGGCATGAGTATTTTTTATTGTTTTTGTACAAAACATCTATGATCTCATTTAGCAAAGTGGTAAATTTACCAACCGATCCTATGAACTGGTGAACGTTTTCTTTTACATAGCTAACTTGTGCTGCTTGTGTTTCAGTCAAAGAACTGTTTTCTCCATAATTATCTCGCAGGATCATAGCTAACTTTTGGATATTATTATTGATAAGTTTCTCAGTTGTATTTTTTTTGTAAATAACTGGCATTTCAATGAGGTGCAGTAAGCCTTTGATGATTTTTATTGTTTTAAATATTTTCTCTGCTTCCGCGTTGAGATCATGTATTTTGGATCTTAGTGCTATTATGTTATGCTTGTTAAGAAAGCACGCTCTAATATTCCCACACAAAATTTGTAGTGTCATACCTTCATTTGTTTTATAGCTTTCATACTCACGGCCCTTCTTTCTAGAGAATATGTTTTTGAAAATGTTCCTCAAGTACTTGAATATATCTAATTTATTACTGATTTTTGTTGTTGGTGTTGATTTATTATTGAGTTCTTTTATAAGATCCTGCAGTAAATTTTGTATATTGCTGATGTTTTGTCTAGTATATGTTGGAGTAATATCACTACTTAAAGAATTTGTTTGAGCAATCTTAAAATTATTTGTGATTATCCTTTTTAGTTTATATTTATGTACACCGAGCTTTCTCTTTATGTTTTTACCTATGAAATTGTTTAACTGTTTTATGAAAGATCCATTAACAGAATTGTATATTCTGTTAGTTTTATTAAACTTTGAAATGGAATGAATGTTGATTACATTATCGCGCAAGATTCGTAGTGTCTCCCCCTTTTTACCTTTTAAATCATTAAACTCAGGATTACTCTCAATTATTGCGTATTGTCTGGCCTTTTCCACGTTGTTTCCTGTTATATTTCTAGCCCTTTCTATTACCATTGCATTTGCAACTATGCTTGTTTCATTAACATCACTAGTGATTGGAGATATTTCAGTGATGAATGCATTACTAGAGTTTTTATCGACAGTGTACTTGTAGTATAAGATGTTAGCAGTGGAAGAGTTCAATAAATTGATTTTTTCAGTGGTATAATTTCTTTCGTATGTTAAATTATCTGAATGTTTACTTGTCATTGAGTTCTCTGAAAAAAAATCAAAAATTTGTTTTGATTTGAATAGTCAAAATAAACAAAATATCGAACTTAGCAAACTTACCCGTCAATGGAGCTTGTGTTGCATTTGGGTCCTGTTTGACAGGCTCTGCATATTTTTTGGTGTTCCTCTTTACAGATAAATCTTCTACTTCTGAATTATCTGAAAACAATGTAGCTAATTAGGTATGTTTTGAAGTTATAGTACACGGGTATTTATCGCGTTTTACAATTCCACGTGTCAACAGCAGACTTCACAATCGCAAAGCCGTCTCTCTACCTCGTTATCGCTGGTTTGTGAACCTATCAATATAAAAAAGCTGTGGTCGCGGGCAGACTCAGACAACATAGAAACATAACCAAAACGTCGGAAAAATAAAAAAGATAAAACGCGATAAATACCCGTGCATAAAACTAAAATATATGGTATGATCGCGAAAGTTTCAAAAATACTAATTATGTTTTCGAATAGAAATATCGTAATATAGGTAGGCTTTTGTGTCAATAACCTTTGATTAAATTCGCATTCCTTAAATCTATAACACTGAGATCTAGATCCAGTGCTTCTCGTTTCCTTCTAAAGTTGTATTGCTGTCTATATTTCTTCAACTTATTATCCCTTGCGCGGCCAAAGTTATTTATCTTCTTTTTGTTTTTCTTCTCCTTTTTTTGACAATCCTTCTTCTTTCTATCCATTATACTTCGTTGTACTCTTGTTATGTTACGTAGGTTTCCGAGTTGCTTTGCCAACATCTTTTGTACTGTTGTCATTACCCTTTTTATTATTTTCCGTCCCAGTACAGATTCATCTAAATTATTTTTAGAGTTTAGGAGATTTTTTACATCTGAAAGCTTTTGAGGCTCTGTAGTTGTCCTATAAACAATTTTCCGCTTGAATTTCTTTTGGGGAGATTTTGTTGTCATTTTTGGTTTTATGCTAATCCTTTTAAGTTGTGGTTTCCTGGCCCCATATTTTTTTGTTGATGGCTTTTGTGTCGTGTTTCTTTTTTTAGGTGGTTGTTTAGGTCTCTGTTTATTATTTACTTTCTTAATCGGTTTGTTATTAGTAGGTTTTCTTATATTATTAGGTTTTTTACCATTTTTGATAACTTTTATGATATTACTTTGTTTTCTAGCGCTCTGGTTTTGTTTTTTAGCTTGACGTTTTGGTTTAGGCTTTACTACTTTCTTAGCTTTAGGAGAATTTTTTATTTTGGGTATCGATTTGCCTTGATACACTTTTCTTGTCGGCATTACAGGTAACGGATTCTTTCTCCTCTTAATCTTCTTTTTTCTTTCCGCTGAAATAAAAAGCAGTCCAATAAGAGGTAGGAGTTAGTTATTAGTTAGTTATAGTTCATGGACAAAGGCTGTGACTGACCCAATATATTATATTAATCCTACTTATGGAAAGTGGAATCTCAATGGATTAAATAGGCCCAGAACTGGAAAGAGAAACTTCCTAAAAAAGAGACTACCTACCTAGTAGGTGAAAGTAGGCTGATAAGATAAAAATTTAAGAGATACATAAGAGAAAATTAAAAGCTAAACAACTTATCTAAAGTTGTTTAACTTTTAATTTTCTCTTCCTCAAGTACTTATTGGTTTTTGTTTCCTAAAACTAAATTTAATTTGTTCCGTCCACCTATATTTTTTTTCTCTGGTTTCATGTCTGGAGTAAAAGAAAAGAGGGGAAGAATATAAACTGCTGTGCCGACCCCACTAGCATGAAGGGATGTAAATGTAATACCAACCTCCATTACAAAAACTTAGGATGTGACAGTCCCATCGTCCGTTGGCGTCGCAGTCACACACTGTGCATCCGATACACCAGTCCGCTGAAACATAAAACCACGTTATACTCGTGATTCAAGAGTAGTAGAGCTCTTTGTGTGTGGCTCGTCCGGGGAAGTGCCACCACTATGCCTATTTCTATGATGTTTCGAGTTGAGGAGTAATATTACAGACACATGCAGTTTTACTTGTGTATGCCTCAAGCTGATAGACGCAGGGCAGCCGTTTGGCACTTTATTTGAATATTCCTAAGTCGTTCTGGAAATACCGACAACGGTAAAGAGTTCCACTCCTTGGCAGCTAGCTAGTTCCTGTACGCCAGTGCGGTGAGAGTGTTACCTGGGGGGCATCCATCGCTGAAGCTGGACTCGTGAGGCTTGCACTGCTCTGCTATCTGCTTGTCAAAAACTGCAACAAAAGAGTGTCCATCGAGATAAGACATGGATGTGACAGGGGCATTATTCTCTATGACATCGGAGATTCCTTGCCCCAAACCGTGTGAAGTCACCCCTCACGCATAATGGACCACCCTAGAGTCTAAATGCAGATGCAGGAGTCCAATACAAGTAACAAGTAACCGTGTCAAGTCACAACGTGATGTTGGGCTTTATTCTTTATAACATAGGAGATACTTTGCTGAAACCGTGTGACGTCACAACGTCATCTAAACGCAAACTCGATTGGATTGGTCATAGTGAATAACGCCCCAGACAATGACCTCAGCGTTGAAATATTGCAATCTTTGTAAATCAGATGTAACTAGCTTTGCTTCGTATAGCTGAAGCAGATACTCACAGTCCCTGGTAGCATCCCGGAAGAAGATATCTGACAGACCAAGGGGGCTTCGACGAACACGTCTCCTGGAACAAAAAAAAACAGATAAACATAACGTCTTCGTGTTTCTTTTATGGGTTCAAATACTTTTTTAGAGATTGTCCCATAAAATGCTTTAAACTACTGAGTGACTCAAAAATATTCAACAAAAATGTTTTTCTGATTTGTATCAGTCATTTTTAAGGGGGAGTAAAGAGTATTAGAGCTCTTTGTTAAGGGCTCTTCCGGGGTAATACTTACGACCACCATGCTTAATTCTGTTGCAACTTTGCTGTGTTTCGGTTTGAAGGGTTGAAAATATGAACATCTAGTCTCAACTTGGACGCAGGGAAATGCATTGTAGGGCACGTTCATATCGTGCCTGACTTGAAGCAATGCTTGGTTAGGTCACGATTACTATCTAAGGACATCTGCTTGTTTCATCAGCAATGACCCAAAAATATGGAAGCCATTTTGTTGAGACTTACCGTGATTGAGACAACTCCCGGTTGAGCTGACCACGGCACTGACTGCTCTCCCTTAGCCAGCACGTCTCCACCCCGTCCTGGCAGAAGCAGAGGAAGCAAGCTCTTGTCTCACTGGACGTGTTTTTGTAGTACACGGCTTTGGTACATGTGGTGTTGAGGGTGTAGTTTGTAGAGCTGGGCAAGTCTGCGATTGAAAGATAATAATATCATTGTTGACGACTTCAATGGCGCAGCGGACGAGAGTCCGCCTGCGACGCAAGAGGTTGCGGGTTCGATTCCCGCCTCGGAACAAATTTGTGTACAATCTGCAGAAATTTGTTCCGTAGGTGTTTTCTATGTAGGTATAATATAAAATATCTATCTATGTAGTGTGTAAGTGTATAATGTATTAAATATATCAGTTATCTAGTACCTATAACACAAGCTTTGAGGCTACTTTTAAGGCTAGATAGTGCTGTGTGGATTGTCATTATTTATTTATTAAATAAATATAATATAAATTTAAATAAAAGTACCTAAAGATAGACTTACCCAAAGCAGACACAAGTCCAAGCATCAGCAGACACGCTGCGGTCTTCCAGAGGCTGTACATCACGGCACCGATTTAACATGACGATTGAAGGAGTGCGCCGAATCTACAGCGGTCGTGTTTGTAAACATGCGGGAAATTTTCACATTTTCTATACGGGGCGGGATTTAGATGTGAGTTTAGAAAAGAAAATGCTGTAAAAAATTTACCAGTTATAAATTCTCATCAAGTATACGTTGCTAGATTTCCTATTATTTGTATGTCTTCTGAAAACAATTAATCTTCTTGGTAGGGCGTGCTATACAGGACGAGCTATACTCATTATCATCATCTTCCTGCCCTTATCCCACGCTAAGTGAGGTCGGCACAACAGGTTTTTTTGAGAGTGCTACACTATCTCTACCACAATAATCAATTCACATTCAGGAGTATTATGGGCTTACCAACTAATTGTAAAAAAGGAATTATCTCTGATCTGTAGGATCTCCCATCGAAAGAAAATTCGGTGGATCTAGCTTTATTATCAGCTTAAATAACTCTCATATTTGGAGGGCGTGAGCTTTTCATCAAGCTTGAATATTTTGGGACCAAGAGGAGGATTAAGAAATTGAGGAATAAACATTTTGGTTTGTTTCCCAAAATCGCCACGCTCTGGTTGGCTGACTGAAATACCTATGTACTCAGAAGATACTGCTGCCTTTCCTGGGGCGTTATTTCTTGGCCTGCCTAGGATGCACTTCAAAATACCACTGACTTATTCGGTATCCTCAATCCGTCCCTACTCTCAAAACCATTTTAAACAGTAAACAGATTACGAAATGTGAGTAACAGTGTACAATGGCTGGTGGTATGTGCTTCGCGTCCGCCTCCATACCACCATCGATGTCTTTCCGGCCTTCCGGTATGTCCGTCCGGTCATCCGGTATATCCGTCCGGTCATTCGGTATGTCCGTCTGGTCATCCGGTATGTCCGTCTGGTCGTCCGGTGTTGCCGTCCGATTGTTCGGTCTGGCTCTCTGGCTGTCTCTCCTCGTTTGCGTGACTGGTAAGATTTTTGTCTTGTTTTCTTCTATGAATTAATATTTTTTTTTTAATTCTGCTAGTTCTTTATTATTTTTTGTAACCACATATTAATGTTTGTATACTAAACAGCAGAATCCGAGAGTTGAAACTGCACACCAACCATCTTATTTTTTAAAACCCAAATTCACGAACATTCTTTGCTCGTGATTCTTGAATTCATGATATATAACGGTTATGGTCTTTTATTATTTGTACTTTGGGCTATCTTCCTAAGACTCAAGAGATCAATGATGTCTACCGTGAATGTAAATAGCGTCTGAGGCCCAACGGTTTAAAACTGGACTGCGTTTTGTAAATGATCTCTTTGGTTTAAAATTATTTATTTTACCTTAGTACCTTATTAGTGGCTGGCATATGAATATTCGCCTTTGCATAGTAAAATTTCATAAATCAAACATTATTATTTTTCGCGTAAAAAGCATTTTAAACATTTACCTTCAGCAGTTTAGCTACCATCAGTATTTGTTTACAAAGGTTCACATTGTAAACGTCATGTTTGTGATTTGCGATTGCTGTGTTTACCTTTTGTTTTGACTGCATTACACAACACAGCGGTTAGTTTCGATTATTGACCAATTTTGTGGTTCAATATAGATTTTTTCAGTGGTCCTAATATAAAGAAAATACTATGGTACCTATGTTATTGGTAAAATGAGCATCCGTTATTCGAAAGAGAATCTGATAAAATCTGTATATAAACTGTAAGGAAATAATAATTATAGTAATTTTGTGTATCTTTTGTTGGCAATACTAAATAAATAAATACTAGAAGTGGCCTGCACCACTTTGATCTATAGGCACGGTAGATATCCCAGTATATTAGAGATCTAAATTTTAAATGAACACGTCGCGCTCAAAATGGGGGGCTGAGGTAGCGTGAAATACCTAAAAATCTCGAATATACCCGCCTTAATAATTCGTACACATATTTCAGCGTTCACTCCTCACGACGAGACGTTCCGCTACCAAGTAATGTTGACCCGGCGCCAGGAGGCCTGCACCATGTGCTTCGGAGACGAATGCTGGTCGCTGCAGAGTGATCGATGCCGGTAAGCCCAGTGCTTTGCTTGACGTAACCCACAGGTTACCTTTAGATTAGACCTCCTAAAACTTCTTCTTCTTATCGTGTCGATGCTTTCCTATATAATTTTGGCTAAATAGGTGGCCACTTCAACAGCGCCACCTGTGGCTGCGTCAAGGTCTTCCCTCGTGCAGGTGTTTGGGCACGAGGGGCACACTAGCAAGTGCTGCATTGTCTGAGTAGCAGCACCACAGTCACAGCCCTTTACAACAATTTAATTACCTATCAGAGCTGGTACCGGATACCGGTGTTATCTATCCTACTTTTTTTTTTTTTTTTTTTTTTTTTTTTTTTATGCCAAAGCAGGCAGACGAGCATACGGGCCACCTGATGGGAAGTGGTCACCGTCGCCCATGGACACCTGCAACACCAGAGGCGTTGCTGATGCGCTGCCGGCCTTTTAGGAAGAGATGAACCCGCCTTTTGAAGGACCCCATGTCGTAACTC
Organism: Plemyria rubiginata; assembly: GCA_963576535.1. NCBI lineage: Eukaryota > Metazoa > Arthropoda > Insecta > Lepidoptera > Geometridae > Plemyria > Plemyria rubiginata. Next base: position 431,845 of record OY754929.1, read on the forward strand.
CGAGGAAAAACCGCAGGGGGAAGTTCGTTCCACAACTTACTCGTTCGAGGTAAAAATGACCGAGAGAAACGAGTAGTTGAGGAGAACCAGCCATCCAGGTGGTGAGGATGGAATTTTGTTTTGCGGCGTGTGGTGCGATGGTGAAATTCAGCAGCGGGCACCAAATTAAACAATTCCTCAGAACACTCCCCATTGTACAGACGATAGAGCACACACAGAGAACCCACGTCTCTCCGTAGACTTAGGGGCTCTAGGTCGTCTGTGAGCTTAGGATCGTTGACAATCCGAGCTGCCCTACGTTGTATCCGGTCAAGTGGAAGGAGTTGGTATTGCGGCGCTCCAGCCCAGAGATGTGAGCAGTACTCCACATGCGGTCTGACTTGTGCTTTGTAAAGCATAAGTTTTACTACTATAAACGCGAAAATTTGTAAGTATAGATGGATGTTTGTTACTCTTTCACGCCGGAACGGCTGAACGGATCCAGATGAAACATGGCAGAGAGATAGATTATAGTCTGGAGCACATAGGCTTCATATCCCGTGGGAATACCGAGATTTAAATCTAGGCGGGTGAAACCGCGGGGCGCCACTAGTTAATGATACGGCGGCGTCAGGAACTTTTCAGTCATGCGCGTATAATTTGAGGAAAAGCATATTAAGTGTATAAATTGCTACTTCTTCATCAGGTACTACGCAGAGGTACAGGAGACACTGCCCAGGGAGGAGGTGGGCGGAGAGGAAAGCGATTTAGATGACCTGGTGCATGATATGGTTGGACAAGGTAATTTACTGCAAATGACACAAGCAACAGATGAATATGTATTCAAGGCCTTTTTTATTCCACTTTTAAGAGTAGTAGAGCTCTTTGTGAAGCGCTCGTCCGGGGAAGTGCCACCACACTTTTTTCTGCAGCCAAGCAGCAACGCTGTTTCGGTTTGAATAGTGTAATTACCAGTGTTATTACAGGCACAGGAGGCTTAGCATCTGTACGGGAAGATGGGGGAATGCCGATCATCTGAGAGAAAAATGCTCTATTTGTTTTTTCATTTTTCTTATTTTCGTTTTGAAGTTTAGAGACTCTGCCTGCTCAAGCGTTTCAACCCCTGCGCTGCAGCGTGCTCGCTGTGTTTTAAGGCACCTGATTCAATAAGTTATTGGAGTGAGCGGTATTACCCGACATGTTCGCCATTACCTACCCCTGCTGCCCTATGCCTCAAGTTGATGGACGCAAGGTGGTGTATCTTAGGCCACGTTCCTAACGTGCGTGACTTACGAGATGATGCTTTGTTATAGATGATGGTACATAGCATTAGGTAGGCCAGAGGGTTATCATGAGTTTAGTGCCGACCGCAATCGGTCGTAGATCGCAACGATCTACACCGAATTTCAAGGAAATTAAACAGCGGCATCTAGCGTATTCCTTGAGAAGCTCAAGGGAAGCTTCTCAAAGAATGCGAATAATCCCAACTAATATTATAAATGCGAAAGTAACTCTGTCTGACTATCTGTCTGTCTGTCTGTCTGTCTGTTACGCTTTCCCGCTTAAATCTCTCAACCGATTTTGATGAAATTTGGCACAGACAATCTTTAGACCCTGAGAAAGAACATAGGCTGGCTTTTATTGCGAAAAAAAGAGATGAAGAGATTAAAAGTACGCAGACGAAGTCGCGGGTACCAGCTAGTATATAATATTTATAATAAGAATAATGATAAAAATCATAAGAATTTATTAGCAGTATAAGAATAATATATAATTTCCTTGAAATGCGGTGTCTATCGGTGTGATCTACGATCGATCGCGGTCGGCACCGGAACTCGTGATAGGCCCTCGGTTGCTTGTTTCATCAGCTGTTTATAAAACAATCTGGGCAATGAAAAGAGCAGATGACCAATCTTTACCTTTAACAAAACATTACCCTAAATCACTCACGATACTAACGTGCCCTACGATACACTGCCCTGCGTCCATCGCTGTGAGTTACACAGATGTTAAACCTTACCTAGGTATGTGCCTGTTATCTAACAAGCCAGCCATGCCCTTCAAACTGAAACACAGCAACGCTGCTTGGCTGCAAGCATAAGACTAGTGCCGAAAGGAACGATGGAATAGGCGACTGGAAAGACTAACAGTTCAAAGACCTACTGACTAGATTCATGAATAACAATCCATCAAAGCATTTGTTCAACAAATTGGTTGCAGCGGCCGCATCGTGGATGTCCCAGGACTGCCTCCCGTTTGTATCGCAGTACACGGATTGCAACAAGGGTAAGATTATGATGATCCTGGCATAATTGGAATCCCCTTTAGAGTTTCTTCATTGTCAGTGTTGCCTGCCTTATTAACAATTTGGTATTTTAACAATGACATTTTGTTTATTTGGAATGGTTTCTATCTATCTATTCAGCCTGAGCCGAAAACTGGGTTCAGTGGCACGTTTCGGGAGAGACCTACGTCCAGCAGTGGACTGACATAGGTTGATGATGATCTATTCAGCCTGTATGCACCCACTGCTGGGTATAAGGCCTCCTCTTTAAAATGCTTGGAAAGGATTACGAGAAACTAAAGTCAGGTGCATTGACTGGTTTTTCAGCATCATGAATTCATGAGTGGTACTCATGGATATCGTAAAACATCCGTGCAAATATGAAACACGAGAAAAGAAGCAGGTTCGTCTAAGTACTAGGAGGAAGGACCTGGAAGTTATATGTCCGAGGTTGAATGTAGCAAGGCATGGCTGTCGGTATCAAGCAGTTAAACTTTTCAATGCTTTACCCACAGAAATGAAAACTATTGACATCCAAATATATTTAAGACAACTTTAAGAATTTGTTTGCTGAATAAGTGCTTTTATTCTACAGATGATTTTATGACACATAAGCATGAGATTTAACTTATCTTTTATTCTATAGATGAATTTATGACACATAAGCATGAGATTTAACTTATCTTTTATTCTATAGATGATTTTATGACACATAAGCATGAGATTTAACTTATCTTTTATTCTATAGATGATTTTATGACACATAAGCATGAGATTTAACTTATCTTTTATTCTATAGATGATTTTATGACACATAAGCATGAGATTTAACTTATCTTTTATTCTATAGATGATTTTATGACACATAAGCATGAGATTTAACTTATCTTTTATTCTATAGATGATTTTATGACACATAAGCATGAGATTTAACTTATCTTTTATTCTATAGATGATTTTATGACACATAAGCATGAGATTTAACTTATCTTTTTTTTTGTTCAATGATTATTTAATTTTATTTAATATGTAGGGACATGCTGTGACTTTTTTGTTTTATAAGTTTAGATATAAATTAACTAGTAGTTCGCCCCGAACTGAGATCTCGTAATGCGATCCGAAAGCTCCGAAAATTTAAGTACATAGATGTACTGTTTGGCCTTGCCTCTGATTATCCCCCACTAACTTGGTATACTTACCTAGAAAGGTTACCTACTAAATGGTACCCACTGACCGCTGTAACCGCTTTTTTTTGTGTAACTGTAACCCCTAACTGCAACTCTGTATGGTAAAGAAGTTTTAACTCAATTGGCCGATTTATTGAAGAGTTCCGTTGAACAGACCTTGGCTCCATCATCAGACCAGGTCGCTGTCAACATTTTATGAGAACTGAGAACTTTTTTAATTTATTTCAATAATTTTTTTTATTAAAAAGCAAGGGAACTGACCGACCAGTAGAAAAACCTTGATACCAACGAAACTCTTAGAAATGGGAGCTCTTAGTTCGTTGGTTATCTTAATTTAACTATTTTGTTGTATGTATCTCAAAAAGCGGGTATCATACAAAAAAAAATAAAAACGGTTATGGAATGTCCAAACCAAGCCCTTTCATATGACATGTAACTTTATTTTTTTGTGTAATTTTTTTAATTTTTACCCCTTAAAAAACCCCATATTTTAATAACCCCTTATCCGATTTTACTCATATACTTACCAGTTAATTTCTCAAGTACAAGCTATCCACTTACCAAATTTCATGCAGATCGGATAAGCGGTTCTCAAGTTATCGTCGGACAAACATACAAACATACATACATACATAAAATGCCAAATCGCCCAAGTTGATTGTAAGATCTTCGTTCGCTTCGCTCACTCGATCAATTATAATTTTGTATTTTTTAGATGTAACTAACATTCATATATAATTTTTAATACAACTAGTAGTTCGCCCCGACCTGAGATCTCGTGATGCGATCCGAAAGCTCCGAAAATTTAAGTACATAGATGGTAGTAATCAGAAAGATCAAAATCCTTTGGTGACATCGAACATACATATAACATTTGGTGACATATATAATTTTTAATACAATTATGATTGAATAAATGAATTGAATTGAATAGATAACTACTAACGGTCGAGAGAAGGTTTCATTAAATGTCCATTGGCAAAGCAGGCGTTGCAAAGTGATCCATGTGTTTGTACTGAATAAATACCGTTTTGATTTTGATTATTTGATAGAGAACATTTGCATCGGCTGCCAATCTTGCTCCTGTGACGTGGTCGGCAAGTGGCGCTGCAGAGTGGTGCAGCGATGCCGCGCAGACCCTGAGCTGGATGTAGACGATCGAGTGCTGGTGACGGTGGCAGAGGCTCTCAAGGGTAAGACCCTACACCTAGCGTGCTAGTCAACTCTGGTGACAGAGCATTAGGGCCCGAAGGCTTCTGTCATGGCTTAACGACTGCCATTGTGGGAACTTTCATGCTGGTCAATGTTTGTAGACCAAAAGCCAAAGCAGTCAGAGGAAGATGGGGGAATGCCGATCACCTGAGAGAAAATTTTTGTATTTGTTTATTCATTCAGCACTTCACACTTTATTCACAGCACTGTATTTTGCAGTTAAAAATAAAATCGCCCATGTAGAATAAATTAAATCTCCCTTTTTGTTTTTTGCTCTGCTACTGTAACATATTTGTGGTTCAAACTAAGTAAAGTGTATATGGTATTCGGCCTCCCGCGATACAGGCTTGTCCTAGTGCGGGGACCAATGGCAAAATTATTAATGTTTAAACACTTTAGTAAATAAATGAATTTGTCTTATGTTCGTTTGAGTTTAAAGACTCTGCCTGCTCAAGCGTCACAACCCCTGCGCTGCAGCGTCCTCGCTGTGTTTTAAAGCCCCTTATTTAAAAAGTTATTGAAGTTAGTGGTATTATCCGACACGATCGCCATTACCCCTGCTTCCCCTACCGTAACACAAGGTTTAAGACAAGAAAGAAATAAAATACATTTATTGATTAACAAGGGTAGGAAGATTATTGTTAAAACCCTAGACTTTTCTGTCTCCTTGTGCAACCATTCAAACAGACCGGCAGAAAAAGGCGGGAAGGTAGTACTTCCCCGGACGAGCCACACACAAAGATCTCTACTACTCTTACTGCTAGTCTCATCACATTTTGAGACTGCAACGCGATAATGTTTTTCAGAGGACAAAACTTCAAGAAAAAAGCGCTCGGTTGAGAACAGAACGGAACAAGTAGCACCACGTAAACTCAGTTATGCTGACATGGCAGAGTGGATGTATGGAGTCAAACTTGATGACCTTGAACAAACTAGTGATATAAACGACGGCACGCATGCTAAAACATCAACAGCTGGTAAACTTAACAACACATTCATTTATCAAGAAGAACTAGATGACCATATCCTTTATAAACAATCCTAGTCATTATTGCTAGTAAATGGGATACCTCTTTCTTTCAAGCACTGTGTACGAGTAGGTGATGACTACTTAATTCATACATCTTAACGTCATGCTAGAGAAACTAAACTGACGAGCATTATATATGTAGAATGTTATGAGAGTGAATGAAGCGAAAGAGGTATGTCAGGATCGTAGCACGTGGAAATCCGTGGTCTATGCCTACCCCGATGGGAAATAGCCGTGATTTTATGTATGTATGTATGTATCTTATCGTTATTATTCAAACCTTCTAACTAAGATAGGTTTTTAGTTTGTCCTAACCGTTTGTAAATCAATTCTACTTAATGTTATCTGAAACTAATTTATATAATTAATATTAAAAATTTTTTTTTTTTTAGATTTTACCACAGAACAAATTGTTAGTAATGACCCAGCAACTGATTATATTGAGTTTGATGAAGTTCTAAAGAATATTGCAATTGACAATCAAAAATATAAAAGACGAAAACCACAGCTAAATGAATTCAATGACTACATGGACCTTGACGAAACTGTCGTTTTTAAAAGCAATGACACTAATCAATTTGTGAACATGCTGAATGCTATCATAAACGAGGATGAAAGTACTACAGCAGATCCAACCTTCAAAAAACCAACCAAAGTAGTAATAGATCTTTTTCAGCCTTTTAGAGGAGACATGAACGTTTCAAGTTAGTCTTTAACGTAAATTTATTCATTTTAGTTTTATATTAACTGCTTCATTATTTAGGTACCTAAGTACATTTAATTTTCAGATTTTAACACTATGGATTTAAGCAGTAACATTATAAGAGAGGATAATTTTGCTGGTGATATTAATGATTCAATAAGGCTGGGTGCTATCAATATCATGAAGAGGGACGTGTCTTCTGTACCAAAATTTAATTTAACAACAGATACCAAAATAGATAATCATACAAATATAAAATCTGTCACTAGACTGAGAAAAAACGTTCTTATTCCCTTGGCAAAAATTATTGACGATAAGCAACAAGAACTGAAAGATCTTTTGAAAATCAAAGAAAATCTAATTCAATATATAAAAGAGTACAATGAGACGGATTTCAATTTGACTACGAAGAGTCAAGAAATTATAAACAGTACTAATACGGTTCTATCTATTTACAACCTGGATGTTTTTCCAGAAATTCAATTCAGTCTTAGGAATGTTAACCCAAATGTAATGGATAAATTGATGTATAAATTAAAACGAGACATTTATGAAGTAATAAGAGATGTGGTTGGATTAAAGAAAATATCAAAAACGAATAAGCTGCCTGATGATTTAGGAAACCTTATTCGTGCTATGAGTGTTTACGTACGTAAGCAAGGCAATGAGACGAATATCTTACAGAATGGTATAAAGCAAAAAAATACGGCGAGACGACAGTATAATAAAGTTAGTGTTGACTTGAACTCTACAAAAGGTTATTTACTTACGATTCTTGAAATACTCGATAAAAATAAGCCTCAGACTGAAGCACTATCGTACCTTTCACTAACTACTCGGAAGATTATCAAACGTGTTATTAAAAGTCATTACACAGACGATTTTTCAGTTATTGGATTGAGAGGGTATGATCCTGAGTATAATTTGACTAATGATTTAAGAAACGTTGGCAGTAAATGGCAGCAAATGACCGCTAATGTAGCGGCAAGCGCACCAGCTGACAAAGTTTACGCTATGAAGCTACTTCATTTTACGCTATCAGTGGATATAAACAAATTGAACGATGCTCTTTCTCTGATTGACTTTGCCCACAGCCGAAGAATGATACCCATAGAAGGAAGCTTGGGAGAAGAACTGTTAGATAAAATCAACACTGGCCTTAGATTAATGGACGATAAAATTCAAAATATATTAAACTATCAAACAAATAGGGAAAACCGTGCAAACATAGGTACGACTGTAAAAAAAAGTAAAAGGAAATCATTTCTTAATAAAATAAAAAATCTATTAAAAGGCTCCAAAAAAGATATAGTTGAACTAGCTAATAAAAAAACGCCAAAATCGGATATAATCAAAACCATCGCTAAAAAAAGACTCGATGAATTTGCTCAGAAGCGTATTTCTGAATATGAAGATACTATGAGGAAGTGGCAAAACACTCTGAATGTTATTCCTAGATATAAAAGATCTATAGATTTGAGCAAAACTCGAACCCGTATGAAGAACATCATTCCAAAATATTTGAGAGGCAAATTAGATCCTGCTATAGCTGCTAAAAATACTCATAAAAAAACACAAAGTGATGGTAAGTAAACTTGACATTATTCAACCAAGTTACAAGATGAAAGCTGAAACACAATGATAACAAATTAACCTAAAAATTTATTATCATTTATAATAATAAATAAATTATTTATATAGATACACTGAAAAAACCCATCAACACAAAACAAAGGAAAATGGAGGCAACAACAGCAACAACCAGAAAGGTTTCTGCAATGCCTAAAATTAAAGGTAAAGTAAAGCTTGAAAGGACTAAAGATGAAATTGTTATGAAATTGGATGTTACCTATCATTTTTTTTTTGCAGCTCGAAATAGTAAAATTTATAAAAAGAGAATATCACAAGCTGTTAATATTAAAAGAGGAACAAGAAGTTAGGTACCAAAGACAAAGGTTTCAAAGTAATTAAACGTTGCTACAATAAGTGCATGAAAAACAATGAGTTTTATTTGTATAAAAATAAAAATTATTATAATTAAATGTCTAATCATAACTTCATATTCTTAAGGCTAAGCAACTGTTTTATGAAATGATCTTGATTAACCATTTGGGCATCTTTGTCAATGGTCTTTGGATTTTCAAATTTGATTAATGGTTCAACTTGCAGTGGTCTTCTACGCGTTGCAAAGCTGTTCGTTTGTTCTTTGACAAGACCTGAAAATAATATGACATTAAAGAAAAGAAAAATCAAATTAAAAGGATCAAGATTTCTCAATGCACGTTAAACATCCTCTATGATATTTTCACTAAGTACTCCTAGAAAAATGAACTTACTAGTTTATCTGTCTGCCTTTTTTTAAGGCTAGGACTACGAGCACTAACTAAGGTGATCGAGTTAAAATTTTTCACATCAGACATGTGAATGTACTTACCAATATATTTGTTGGCTGCGATCAAAGAATCGTTTTGTTTAAGGCTTGCAAATACTTTGTATATCTCTCTGGCTATTTGAAAGTTTCCTAGTTCTAAATGTGAAAGTATCTTCTTAGCTACATTGTAGTTCACATCATTTTGAGTCTCTCGTGCTGCTTCTTTGGTTTGAACATATAATTGTATGCGGTTTTTGATAAGTTGATTAATTAATTGGTCCTTTGTTAGTTTCGTTCTGTATGAATTCGGCTCGGAATTTATATGAATTGAACCGTGAGGAAGCTGAAGTTTCAATTCTTCTTTGTTTTTCACTGGCCTGCTAGGATAAGCTACATAATTATTCTTTTTAGGTTTATCTAGATTTTTAACCACTTTTTCGTTAAGATTAACATTCACTGCAACATTATCAAGGAATTCATTTATTTCATCAACACCTTCTTGTGTTGTACTAGATCTATCTTGTAACGATTCCTTTATCGTTTCCAGAGCTTTAACATACCTCGTAGTATCTACATTCAAGGTTTTCACTAATAATAATCTCTCAGCTGCAGGTACTTCTGCTAAGTACGCATAGTTTTTATATGTATTTGATCCAGATGAGTCTATTTTATTCATTAAAACTTTCAACTCTTCAATCGTTTTTGGCACTACATCTAAGTTCCTACGAGTTTTAAACTGCAGTTTACCTTCTGTATTTTTTATCATTCTCTCCCACACAACTGCGGATTTTGGTCTTGGTCCACTTAAGATGGTCCTTCGCGTTTGAGTCAATTTTAATTCATTCTTCAGTTTACTGAAAATATCTTTGATTTTATCCGATGGAACTCTGTCAACTGATTTCGTTGTTTTATCTGAGCTATTTTTGGCATTGATGTCTTTTTTTGTACCAGCGTTAAGAAGGTTGTAAATACAAGGCAGCGTCTCCATTATTTGTGCGTCTTTGTTTTTTGAGTCATCGCTTTCTAATTTTTGTAGTTCCATAAGATCTTCAAGAATAGATCTCAAATGTCCTTTCAACTTTTCCTTAGTATCTCTAAACTTTTTCGGGATATCTTTTTTTATTGTTTCTGTGGTTGTCTTTTTTATGGGTTTTTGGGTTGTGACCGTTTTTGTATGTAATACAGAATCTGGGTGTTTTTCTGTTTCTACCAATTTGACTAAATCTGACAGAGACTTTATTTTGAAAAATTCTGAAAGGTTCAATAAAATGTTGCCTTCTATTGAAGGCATTGATTTGACTTGGTGTTTTTTCAATAAACAATCTGGATTATTTTGAATATGAGTCAAATAGTCCAATACCATTTTATCTTTGGTTGTTATATTCAAATTCTCTAATTTCATATCTAATAGTTTATTTTCAAGATCTGTCCCAGTTTGAAATAGTTTACTATTTTTTAATGAATGTACAACTTTCTTGTTCTTCTTGTCAGGGACGAGTAGGTTAGTGATTGTTTCTAAAGTCTTACCGTATAAGTCAAGTGAGGATTTTTCATTCTCTGTAAATTCTGTAGCTGTATTATTGCCATCTGACCTTAAAATATTATTTAAGTTTCCAGACTTCATATTACTCAAACGATATTGCACATTTTCATACTTTTTGATTAAATTTAACACATTATTAATTTTTTCGAGGGCCTCAGTAGCTGCATTCTTCTTCTCGATCTTATCGTGCTTCACTTGATTACAATCAGCTTTGTCTTGGCCATTAGGCTTGCCCTCTTTTGTTTTGCTCAGCAATTGCTTCACTTCTAAGTTTTTACACAGAGAAATGTTATCTAATTCTTTGTTTTGATTCAAAGCTGTATAAAGTTGCTTTAAAGCGTTCTTCAGATATATTTCCTGTCGGATACTCAATGGTTCTTTAAACAAATCGAGCAAGTCCGCAATTTTTTCATGTTTAAGTATTTCAGTATCAATTTGATCATCATTTTCGCCCTGTTCCATGTTCCATAGTTTATTTAGTAAGTTGCCAGCAATGAAAGCCATTGCAGTCAGATTATCATTTTCAGGTGTAAAAGTAATGTTAGATATTACTGGAGCGTTCTTATCTCCAATTGTCTCTGAAACTCCTCCTTTCAGTTCATTCACTAATAGTTTTGAGAGGTCATTATCTTTGCCATTTTGACTATGGTTTCCCATTGCACCATAATTATTACCATGTATTAGTAAATCCTCTTTATCATCGTGTATTGCAAGAGTATCAACTTTATTGTCATCATGATGGTTCTTCTCATTCCGTTGAGTGTACTCTATTTGCAGGAAATTTGATGAGCTGTTCAGCATATTTGTTCTCCTTGAGATTTGTGGTAATGTATCTACTTTGTGAGCTGGCAAGGTGCCAGATACGTTAAGGTTTTTTAATGTATCTGTAACAAATTTTCTATTATGTCTCATGGAAATTAAAAGTGAAAATTATAGTCAGGTAGCTATACTACATTGTCTTTGCTAAAAAATGGTTTAATCGTATGCAAACATTCACCTTCGTTAAGTTCATCGACAGCATTATGGTATTTGATACTGTCATTTTCTTTGTCTTTTCCTTTAACTTTTTCATTGACAGATCTCTTCGATCTCATCAGCGCTAGTATTTCATCTTCCATATTAACTTCCTTTTCTTCTGCAAAAAAAAATATATTAGCAGCTTCATTTACGTTATATGTAATGATAAACTTTACTCACCGTGATATTATTCGCTACAGAATATAAAATAAAATTTTTGTGTAGGTGCAAAGTGCTATATTACAAAAAGTGCAGGGTCAGTGCTTTCGTATACCAATTACATAACCTGAAAACACACATTATTTTATTAGAAATTACAAGATAATCAAAGTAAAAAGTAGGTACGGGTACCTACGGTCTTCATTTATATTGCTCAATGAGCGCTACCCTAGCTTAAACAAACACTTAAGTTTTTTGTCATCTTTTTTTTGACAATCACACTAATTGTTTATAGAACCACTATAGCGCGTCAGGGAATATGAATAAGAGGGTTTATCTTTAAAGTTATGTTACCTAGTAACACGTCTTCTATCTTTTGTGGTACAGGAACAAGAGGGTTTTCGGATTCTGCCTTGTCGTTCATTTCTTTTGTCTTCAATTCTGAAATTTCAATTCAATATTAATTCAGGAACTAACATTGTTATTATACCCTCACACCTTTTGTCTCTTAAAATAATAAGAATATGTAGACATATTCTTATTATTTATTTATATGTAGACATATTCTTATTATTTTGAGACATAATATGTCTTAAAATAATAAGAATATGTCTATATTATGTCCTAAAGCTAGGTGCAAGTTCCGAGGGACCAAGCATAGAATAACGGGCAAGAAATTTATTACTTGATTCATTCATATTTATATTATTCATTCATACCCTTCTTTTGTCCAAGTCTTTTACAAGATAACATTTGAGGATTGGCCGTAGTTATCAGATACCAGTAGAGCAAGCAAGGCAATCTTCTTCTACGGCCTAATACATTATTTATTTAATACGACAGCTCCGCTATATTTCAGTTTTTTTAAAGTAAATCTTACTTTTTTTTTTAGTAAATCTTACTTTGACTAAAGGCATTCGTACAGTCAATCTTCTTCTTCTTATCGTGTCACTAGTTTCTTTCGAAACAGTGTGGTGAAAGGATTTTAAGTGCGCCTCAAGAGGCTCCTTTCGAGCACTTGACACATGTTATAGAACTTGTTAGGTTTTACAACATGCCGGTTTCCTCACGATGTTTTCCTTCACCGTTTGAGAGTACTGGCATTGCGCACATAAATTTTTGAACAGAAAAACTCATTGGTGCACGACCGGTTTTGAACCCACGACCTTAGGATCGGAAGGTGGGGCTGCTACAGTCAATAACATATCAAACGACAAAGGAAAACATCGTGAGGAAACCACCATGTTGTAGAACCTAATAAGTCCTATAAACATGTGTCAAGTGATTGAAAGGAGCCTCATGAGGCGCTTAGAAACTGGTGACGCGACAAGAAGAAGAAGAATTCAGTATCTTTGAAAGCTGACTTACCTTTTTGCAAAACCATAAGAGCTTTATCTAAATCTTTATCATCCAAGTCCTCATAGTCGTCGCTATCATCAGGGCATTCTTGGATGTAATTACAATTCCATTTACCTTCAGCTGTACAATCGCACTTTGAGCAACCGGTACACAGGTTGTCTAAAACATTATCAGAATTATTAACTTAACTTATATAGCATAGCATAGCTGTATGTATATACGAGTAGCATAGCTTATATAGCAATCTTGTTTTAATTGCAAAGGCAATCTTTGAATGACTTATAATATGCTTTATATTTAAATTTCTTCTCCAGTGGTTTGTGCTTGTTTTTAATAAATGTCTGCTAGTTAACGTCTTTAACGGCAAGCGTTGTGAGTTTGTTATTAGTAAGTAACCTAATAAAAAAATAGCTTACCTTCCGTGCAATCAGTGTATTCTGACACAAAGGGCATACATGACTGTGTCTCCGCTGCACTGCCCACTGAAACATTACACGTCGGTTACAAAGGTTTTCCAGTTATTCGTAAAACATTTAAATAGTGTAAACTTTTGATTAAAAAACTCACCGTTTGATAATTGTTTTTATGATTATAAAACAAATGTTTTAGCTTACAATAAAGAGGAGGAAATACTAAATTATTTTAGGTGTCCGGTAATCGACCTAGTTTTGTGGCAATTTATTGCTGCAATCGTATAGCTGTCCTGCTTGTAATCTATTTGCGTGAACAAGATTAAAACACAGTTGCAGCTTGAAATTGCCGCAATTTCTTGCCAGTTTACAAGCCTCTTTAGGGCTTGTTTGGACATTATTAGCTCATGACTCTCATTTTAATGGACCGCCATGTATAAGGAAGTTTACAAGCTTTATTACTGTGTACCTATACATAATATCATCCTTATTAAAAATATTATAATTATCACGAGAATCTTAACTTAATAACTGCTATACTCAGAGATACTAAATGTTAACTTAATGCTTCATAGCATAGTTTAAAGAAATATCGTTTCTGAGTGTGGCAGTTGCGAGTAGTACACACGAATACGTATCAAGCTACATAAAGAAAAGAAAAATAACGAAACTACAAGGACATAAAAGGGAGCAGTGTGTAGCCTGATGAGTATCCATGTGTACCTACATAAATATAAAGAAAAAGTGCAGTGCAGTGCAGCTCGTCAGTGCGGCTGAAATTTGCGTGTGCGATGTGCAAATACTTAGTGGCTTTACTTAGTGGCATATAGAATAACAGGAATCAGATTAAAGATGATGCGATGAGATATAACAGGTCTGAATAATAATAAAATATTTTAATCACTTCACAGTTACAAAAGTAAAAAAAACACTTCACATCTTCACTTTAAGAACACGATCACTAAAACTATCTCAGCTTCATCTTGTTGGACTTTAAATCTTATTTTAATCCTTTGCAATACCAGCTGTTGCTACTATCATTTGCTTGAAACCTTTTTATGGTATACTGACATTGTTTACTTCTTTTTCTTTGTCATTAATATTTTTCTGTTTTTCGTCTGTTGATCGTTTTATCAAAGGTGGTACAGTAAACCTTAACGGGTATTTCTTGAATTCAAACCGCTGTGTCAACGTGTCTTATTTTCTCAGTTGTTCACCAAACATATCACAACCAGCTTTAAATATTCATATTCTATGATTTTGTTACTTTTTCTTATCATTGTTGACGATGAAATCCACGTAGTCTCCGCCTGAGGCACCAGACATCAGATTCTCCTTGTTCACCTTCTTCCTGATGAGTCTGATCTTGTTCCTGATCTGATGATGGAGGTGCCTCCGATGTCCATTCGGATGATCACAGCACAGCGCGTCGCCTCCTGCAACACCAATCTTTTATCAATTTTGAAAAAGAAATATATATAAAACTGGATCTTCTGATAGGTTTAAGAGATTGACTTGCAAAAGGCGACAAGCTGACCACGTTGAATAAAAACATATTTGAAATTTGCTTCTTCATTTTATTTGTTCATCCCAAAAAAAGTTCGGTAAAGTAACTCTCATGTTACATTTTCATTGTATTTCAAAATTTATTAACACAAATCACTTGAAAAAACACCAAATTGTCACAATCACAACTTCATTTGACACAGAGAGAGCGCAACACCACTAGATTTTTATGAGTTACCTTGGAGATAAAAGCATAGAAAAAGAACAACACGGGTGCAGCTATAAAACCTTGAGAAACCCTACCGCTATCCAACAAGTCGAACATCCCAGTATCCATTGTCCTCCTCAGCCTCCACGAAAGCGACCGGAAATACACAGCTCTATCTTGGTGGAAGAGTCTGGTGTACATATCTCTCTGAGCATTGCGCTCGCGCAGAAACCTGAAGTATTCGCAAAACCAGGGACTTCTGCTGAGGCAGCCAGCAGCGTTTCCATTCATATTGCAGACGCAGTAGTAACAAATCCCCTTGTTGGAGTATTCAATGAGGGAATCGACGTCAGAGGCGACGTCGATGTCGGTATCATTGGCATTGATACTGTTGCTGTAGTAGGAATGACCGCGGCGGCACTTCGCCTTAGATTCGTAGGGGATCTCGTCGTTGTGCCAGATGTAATCTACGGTTTTAATGATGTCAATAAAACGGATATAGAGTTCAAAGGGGTGATACTTGATCAAGATACATCAACCTTTCAAAAGACGCATTTTGTAAACAGTTATTATTACCATGAGCCTGTAGTGTCCCACTGCAGGGCAAAGGCCTCCCTTCCTTCTTTCCAGTCGCTTCTACTTTGGGCTACTGTAGACCAGTTCTTTAAGCAGGCGTCTACTTCGTCCCTTCATCTTCGCCTCGGTCTGCCGCGAGGTCGTTTCCCGTTTTTAGGCGTCCAAACTGTTGTGGATTTAACGTATAAAGCATCCGACATGCGGCAGACGTGGCCTGCCCAATCCCACTTCAATTTACCTGCGACTTACACTTACACTTCAATTTGCCGACATTGTAGTTATTCTTATAACATTTTTGGTCACCTACCTAGTCTTTACATGATCTAAGGTTTTTTATTTATAAAAAACATTCCAATGAACGTTAATATACAAGATGAACTCCTTAGGCGTAGGGTTTAAACAAAACATCATGAAATAATTAGGATTAAGAATGGGTCAAAACTGTATCAACGTTAATTGCAGAACTATGGCCACTCTAATACGAAATACAGCACTTTGATTTGTTGCACGAGACAACACACGCAAGTCAGCCAGCCGCCCCGACAGGCGCGACCCACCTCGCCGGATCCTGTACGCAAGGCTCCTCTCGTGCTCATAGGGCTCATTATTGTGGAACTTCTCTAT
This sequence comes from Plemyria rubiginata, assembly GCA_963576535.1. Taxonomy (NCBI): domain Eukaryota; kingdom Metazoa; phylum Arthropoda; class Insecta; order Lepidoptera; family Geometridae; genus Plemyria; species Plemyria rubiginata. Next base: position 448,013 of record OY754929.1, read on the forward strand.
CAGGCTTGACAACCTCATGCACTCGTTCACGTTCATTGCTGGTCTCTTGCTGCAGTATTCGTCTTTCCCCTCAACAGAGCACACGCAAACCTGGCAGTAAGGATCTTCAGTCTGCCACCTCATATGGGATCTAAGGTAGGATTCTCCACTATCCTCATCAGAACCTTTCATCGCTAACGATTGTTGCTGCATCTTTATAATGGTTCGGCCGGGAACACATTTAAGGTCTAACGTGTCGAGATCTTCAGACTTTGGGTGGACGCGGTTGTAAAAGAAGTCTAGAAATCGGTGTCATGTTAGTAAGAGTAGTGGTAATCCTATTTGACACTGTTTCTGGATTTACCTTTGGGTACTAAGATCAAAAACAAAAGTACATCTTATTGCCATGATAATTTTTCTGCCATCATGGGTGGCTATTGCCACATAACACCATTACCTATGGTTTGTACCTAAGTAATGTGTGTACCTAATACATTGTATATGAAACTTTTTTGAAATTTGTGTATTTTTTTTAGGTTAACTATGGACTATTCTGTCTGAAATAAAGATTTTAATTATTATTATCCCATAACGGCTACATAGAATCAGCAAAACTGTTCTCTGCTATTCTCGTCTATCATTTGTCATCTCACACTCACACGTTTATAACGCGTGTCATCTATCCTCAGCTCATTTTATATCACTTACACATTATTATAACAACTGTACCTACCTATTAAGCCCGATACGGCCCAACAAAAGTATTACATAATCATGAAAAAAATTGGTCTCGCTTTGAGTATCAAACCTGTGCGTATCTTGTCTCAACCGACCACTCGGCCAGCGTGCTGAGAACAACATGCCAGCTTTATGATGCCCTTGTAATAGAGAGACCAGTGTGATGCGCGAATAAACATCTCGAGTATATGTTTGAATAACTTCGCCTTTTACAAAATCCATAGGATGACCTCTTTTACATAAGTTGTCAATTTGTCAGACCTTATAGCCTGGTTGAAAGTAGTTTTGCCTTCTGTTTCAAACCCACAACCTACAGAAGGGTGTTACCTACCTTATTACATGTCATGCTGATTACAAATTTGGTGTGATGAGCTTAGAGATTACAGACCTACAGGCTTTTCGCCTAGTTCGGGCCTCACCATTAATAAAAAAAATATTTGATATGTCTATAATTGACAGCCTTCACAGCTCAGTTGGGAGAAGCGCTGCCTTCTGCACCATAAGCCGTGGGTTCGAATCCCACCGTGAAGAAATATTTGTGTGATATGGAAACTGTGTGGAAAGTCAACTTAGGTAAATTTATTTATTTATAATCTTAATGAAATCAGTTTTGATCTAGTTAGTTCCTTATAAGAAAGTTGTAACTATACGGCTTGGTTGTACCTGGAATGGCCACTTATATTTAAATTAATACTAATTCTTACCAGCATCCACGTTCTGCTGAACCGCCAAGATAAGGACTACCACGAAAAGCACCAGTTTAAGATACATGATCAGGGTCGAGGGCTCTCCTAGTGTAGCGGTGACTGTGGAGAACTTACCACTGCTTGCACTGTGCTAGGTGAGGCTGGATGGAGGTATATATGACTTTACGGCTCGATTGATTTCTTGATGCATTGTTTCAGTCGGCAGGGGTGGATCGAGGTAGGTAGGTTCTCAGATATTATATATTTTCAAGGGGGCAATATTTTTTTATATTTTGTAAAAGAACGCATGTTTTTTACATGACAAAACCACCGAATTTTATTCTGTGATCCTATGAGCGTCAGTTATTAGACGAACAGAAACTGGTCTCCCTCGTGGTCCTACTAGGACAAAATAGTAGGACCACGAGAAAATGGCGATTTTTTCCTCATACCCACCTGGCTTTTCCAAAAACACCTGTCGTTATTTAAAAATAACTGTAAATAGTATGTAGTAGCCATCTTTGACAGTTATAATTTATGCAGACCTCTCTCACGAGAGCGAAACACACCCCAAAATTTTATAATTCTACTAGCTGAACCCGCGGCTTTGCTCGCGCCAAGGAATTCAAAGTTTCATACAAAGTTTCATCCCCTATTTTATCCCCTTGGGGGTAGAATTGATCAAAATCCTTTCTTAGCGGATGCCTACGTCATAACATCTACCTGCATGCCAAATTTCAGCCCGATCCGTCCAGCGGTTTGGGCTGTGCGTTGATAGATCACTATGCATAGACTTATTTGCATATGCATAGACTCCTTTCCTTCATCCGTGTCACTATGTCAGTCAGTCAGTCAGTCACCTTTGAGTTATATATATTTAGATTTAGCCTGACTATCCTTAGTCCGTCCGCGGAATAGCACAATGATGGTAAAATAAGACGAGACGCACCATTAACTTTTATCGCTACACCTGCACACACCATCTGGTAACAATAATGTGCACCGCCACCATTCGATGGGTGACCGCTGTGCCATTTTCATCTGCTACTGCACTGGTGGTCTAGTGGTAGCAGCCCCGCCTTCCGATCCTAAGGTCGTGGGTTCAAAACCGGTCGTGCACCAATGAGTTTTTCTGTTCAAAAATTTATGTGCGCAATGCCAGTACTCTCAAACGGTGAAGGAAAACATCGTGAGGAAACCGGCATGTTGTAAAACCTTACAAGTTCTATAGCATGTGTCAAGTGCTCGAAAGGAGCCTCTTGAGGCGCACTTAAAATCCTTTCACCACACTGTTTCGAAAGAAACTAGTGACACGATAAGAAGAAGAAGATCTGCTACTATTCGCTATTATAATATTTATTGTATCTTTTATATTTTCAACACCACTAAACTACTAAAAAACTACTGGTGATAGTAGCGCCGTCAGAACTTTGAAATCTCTACCACCAAGTTATCAAGGTTTGCTTTTAGACAAATTTAAAAAAAATTGTTCCAAAAATACTTCACAATTTAACCTCGTACGCATTACGTATGAGGTTGACCTGAAAAGTATTTTCTAGTACTATGCCCATAAAGTTGGTTCTGTTTTTGGCTAAAAACTAAAAAAATATTCCCCGAAAAGTTAAAAAAAAATGTTTTTCTGCCACTATTTTTAAGGCACTGCTGGGGTGATAAAAACGTGTTGATGAAACAATGTATAAGCAGTTTTATTTGGTACAAAATCTTATACAAACATGTCATAACATCCAACTGGGCGCTATGCCCAAAACAAACTTATTTTAGTCGTAAGGCCTAAAAAACAAAACAAAAAAACGAAATCATATTTTTGTGTTCGTCATCAGTCTTCAGTCAGTCAGTTTCGTACTTAAAATACAAAAAGTAAACTTAAATTGACTTCAAATTAACAATTAAATAGGCACGTACCTAGGTATTATAATAGGTACTAACTTAAAATAGTAACATAGATAATAGGTAGAGGGTTAAGAACCTTACGATAGTTAACAAAAATCTACTTCGCCGTCCCCACCGAATAAAATCGTAATCGACTATTACGATAGTAGTGCTTTTATTTGAAATAACTATTCTAGAGGTCCGATTACACCTTGTGAATTTTTTTCAACAGATTCGTACGAGTATTTACCGAGTTAGCGATTTTGTAATGGATCTAACGGTTTTATTCGATTGAACAGAAAAACACTTTTTTTCCTGGAATAAAAACGTAACATATTAATACTGACTACGCAATGTATCATTTTTTATGGTAATGTACTATTACGATTTTATTCGGCGGAACTTTTGATTTTTCAATCACAGTGAAGTCACTTGCGATTACACTCTTAAAATAAATGGAATTATTATAGTGATTACTGTATCATAAATCAACAAAAAGAAACCCATTACCTTGATTTTACGATAGTGCGAAAAGCCCATCTTTTAATAATTTTCAGTTTAGCCTCAGACTGGAAGTACAACTAAAATCGAAGTTGGACGAATAAATGGCGTCGACGATAATAAACGATTTTTTTTGTGCGCAACCTACCTATACGTTTGACATCGGGATGTTTATTCACAATTTTCACAAACTACATACTTCACTTACTAAATCACTTTTGGGTTCAGTGTTCTGATCGTGCCACTATATCGTTGTTGTAGCTGGTGAACGTAGTCCCGCGACCAGTAACTCCAAAAGTCTTGAATCATTCTTTGTGTGAGCTGACAGGTGGACAAATTTGACTTTTTTTTAAAAGATGTATCGACTATACAAATTTCGGTTTGCGCATCAAGAAGTTAAGAAGTTTTCTTGGAGAGCATGGCTACGAAGTAGCACTAAGAATCAATTTTTAATACCGAGTACAATTACTGATTTTTTAAGCCTTAAAAAGATTTATTCTTGCAATTTGCTCTTTGTACGAGCAAACCGAAGAGATAAAAAGGCTTCAATAGAAGAAAATTACAGGCCCCAAGTAAAACGAAAGGACAGAGCCAATAAATTAAAAGGGAAGCCGCAGTCGATTCAACACACACCAACAAAACAGTTTTTGAGAAAAAGTTCTCAGCGTCCCTCAATCATAAGTAGGCATTTTCCATTGTAAACAAGAATAACCTATTTATTATAATCTTACAGTTTTTGTGGCACCTCTATAGCGAAAAGGGGATCTGCCGAAATAGGAAGTTGCTTGTTGCAATTTAATACCTAAGTACAACAAGAAGCACAAAGAGCTATCAAGAATATATCGTTGTACTAGTTGCGCCCCGCGGTTTAATGCGCGCAGATTTAAATCCCGGTATTCCCACGGGATAAAAAGTAGCCTATGTGTTATTCCAGACTATAATGTATATCTCTGCCAAGTTTCATCCAGATCCGTTCAGCCGTTCCGGCGTTAAAGAGTAACAAACATCAATCCATCCATCCATCCATCCATACTTACAAGCTTTCACGTTTATAATATTGGTATGTGTTATACTGTGGAGTTTTGAGAATACAAATTTACCACCAACCTATCAATAAACCTCTGCACGAAGACTTACTCGGGTTGTGGCTTTCTTCGGCTTTTCCAAGAAGCTCATAAGTTTTTCGAACCCATGAAAGAGAAAATGAACCGAATAACCAAAATCTAGATTAGGTAGATGTTTCATTTATTGTTATTAATTTATTGTTATTTGTTTGACGACCTCTGTAGCGCAGCGGGCGAGAGCCTGCCTGTGAAGCAAAAGGTTGAGCGTTCGATTCCCGCCTTGGAACAAATTTGTGTACGATCTGCAGAAATTTGTTCCGATGGTCTGGGTGTTTTCTATGTATAATAAAAAAATATCTATCTATGTAAGTATATAATGTATTAAATATATCAGTTATCTATTTATTTATTTTTATTTATTAATCATTTAAAATTTAGATTGTATGTTTTTTTTTCAATTTTATTAAAATACATATCAAAACGTGTTCCTGATTTTTTTGTTGTTTGTGAGTATGTCAAATTTTGTTTGTATTTTAATATGTGTATTTGATACCATTAAATTTCTTGAAAATAACTATCAAAATGATTTTTTTTCTTGTTATTTTGTAATTATTACCATAGATAATTTGCACTAAGTGATACACGGTATTCAGTTTTTACAATATCTAATTGCCATAGGAAATTATCGTATTACAATTTTACTATAGTCTCCATAGTTGGTTTAAACGCCGAATACTATGGTAATATCATATTACCGATACAGTCAACAAAGCTTTTTTGGAGTCTATACGATCGCAATCGAATGTTACTGTAAGATGTCTATCGATAATTCCCGCGAATAAAATCGTATTGTTGCTTTACCGCGTAAAGTAATGTCAAAATTTCTGGTATTATATACTTTTAGCCATAACATTGTTGACTTATGTGAACAGCAAAGTGAAGCCAGTTTTCTAAAGATGTGTTGCGGTCAAACTACGCCTCGCCCCGTGTACATACACAACTAAACGCACACACACAGAAAAGTGAAGCCAGTTTTCTAAAGATGTGTTGCGTGGGCCGATTTGGTGTGTGCGTGCGAGACGTAGTTTGACCGGCTTCACTTTGCTGTACAGAAGTCCGTCTTTTAATTTTTATTTGGTCTGAGTACTTTACAAGATTACTAGTTAGGTATATGGTACGAAAATTTCGCCGTCCCCACCGAATAAAATCGTAATCGCAAAAGTCAAAATGTTCAGGAGAATTAAAAAACCGTTTTTTGACTATAACTTCTTAGTAGGCCTACTTACCAAGATTGTTTATATACCAAAAGATAGCTACATTTTATTCAATATTGAAATTATGATTCATAAAAATACTGTGTTTACCCAAGCAAAGTTATGGCTAAAAGTATATAATACCAGAAATTTTGACATTACGCGGTAAAGCAACAATACGATTTTATTCGCGGGAATTATCGATAGACATCTTACAGTAACATTCGATTGCGATCGTATAGACTCCAAAAAAGCTTTGTTGACTGTATCGGTAATATGATATTACCATAGTATTCGGCGTTTAAACCAACTATGGAGACTATAGTAAAATTGTAATACGATAATTTCCTATGGCAATTAGATATTGTAAAAACTGAATACCGTGTATCCCTTAGTGCAAATTATCTATGGTAATAATTACAAAATAACAAGAAAAAAACATCATTTTGATAGTTATTTTCAAGAAATTTAATGATATCAAATACACATATTAAAATACAAACAAAATTTGACATACTCACAAACAACAAAAAAAATCAGGAACACGGTTTGATATGTATTTTAATAAAATAGAAAAAAAACATACAATCTAAATTTTAAATGATTAGTAACAATAAATGAAACATCTACCTAATCTAGATTTTGGTCATTCGGTTCATTTTCTCTTTTTGGGTTCGAAAAATTTACGAGCTTCTTGGAAAAGCCGAAGAAAGCCACAACCCGAGTAAGTCTTCGTGCAGAGGTTTATTGATAGGTTGGTGGTAAATTTGTTTTCTCAAAACTCCACAGGCAAACATTTTGTATAGCCCAGCGCAGCCATCAGAATCCTACCAATATTATAAACGTGAAAGTATGGATGGATGGATTGATGTTTGTTACTCTTTCACGCCAGAACGGCTGAACGGATCTGGATGAAACTTGGCAGAGATATACATTATAGTCTGGAATAACACATAGGCTACTTTTAATCACGTGGGAATACCGGGATTTAAATCTGCGCGCATTAAACCGCGGGGCGCAACTAGTAGAACGATATATTCTTGATAGCTCTTTGTGCTTCTTGTTGTACTTAGGTATTAAATTGCAACAAGCAACTTCCTATTTCGGCAGATCCCCTTTTCGCTATAGAGGTGCCACAAAAACTGTACAATTATAATAAATAGGTTATTCTTGTTTACAATGGAAAATGCCTACTTATGATTGTGGGACGCTGAGAACTTTTTCTCAAAAACTGTTTTGTTGGTGTGTGTTGAATCGACTGCGGCTTTCCCTTTTAATTTATTGGCTCTGTCCTTTCGTTTTACTTGGGCCCTGTAATTTTCTTCTATTGAAGCCATTTTATCTCTTCGGTTTGCTCGTACAAAGAGCAAATTGCACATAAATCTTTTTAAGGATTAAAAAATCAGTAACTGTACTCGGTATTAAAAATTGATTCTTAGTGCTTCTTCGTAGCCATGCTCTCCAAGAAAACTTCTTAACTTCTTGATGCGCAAACCGAAATTTGTATAGTCGATACATCTTTTAAAAAAAAGTCAAATTTGTCCACCTGTCAGCTCACACAAAAAATGATTCAAGACTTTTGGAGTTACTGGTCGCGGGACTACGTTCACCAGCTACAACAACGACATAGTGGCACGATCAGAACACTGAACCCAAAAGTGATTTAGTAAGTGAAGTAGTTTGTGAAAATTGTGAATAAACATCCCGATGTCAAACGTATAGGTAGGTTGCGCACAAAAAAATCGTTTATTATCGTCGACGCCATTTATTCGTCCAACTTCGATTTTAGTTGTACTTCCAGTCTGAGGCTAAACTGAAAATTATTAAAGAGATGGGCTTTTCGCACTATCGTAAAATCAAGGTAATGGGTTTCTTTTTGTTGATTTATGATACAGTAATCAACGTAACAATTCCATTTATTTTACGAGTGTAATCGGAAGTGACTTAACTGTGATTGAAAAATCAAAAGTTCCGTCGAATAAAATCGTAAAAGTACATTACCATAAAAAATGATACATTGCGTAGTCAGTATTAATATGTTACGTTTTTATTCCAGGAAAAAAGTGTTTTTCTGTTCAATCGAATAAAACCGTTAGATCCATTACAAAATCGCTAACTCGGTAAATGCTCGTACGAATCTGTTGAAAAAAATTCACAAGGTGTAATCGGGCCTCCAGAATAGTTAATAAATAAATAAATTAAATTAAATTTCAAACAAAAGCACTACTATCGTAATAGTCGATTACGATTTTATTCGGTGGGGACGGCGATTTGTTCTATCAAAAATATACATACCTTCATATTTATAGTTATGGAAGAGATAGCTCTTTTGTCGTCAGTTTGTGTTTTGCTTTTTTTTCAATAAAGCATTTTGATATTTATTTTCGCCAAGCGTTTGTGTTGATTGAATCGAAATTTGATTAGAAAATTATTCCTCATTATGAGGTACTGTGCCTGCAAAGGATGAATAATCTACCAATGTTGTTTTAGGTATTGATAGTAAATTTTTGGGTAGAATATTTGGAAATAGTTTTTTTTGGTATTTGTGAGAAAAAAAATTGTTATGAGTCAAAATTTTGGCTTAGGAGTTAATCAAGATTCGGTCAACATTCGGTGTTAACTGTACATAGCTTTCAGCAAAACAAGTGAGGTGAAAGGAGCTAGTACAATAGCATCTCAGTCTCCAAGTAGCTTCTATAGAAACTGCATACATCTCTATCTTGTGCATACTGGTCAGCTACTCTCGCGATGCGTGCCCACGCGTGGGCAACCTCGTGGGGTTTCAGACTGTGGAATGATGCTAGGGTCCAATACGCGCAGTCTAAAGATACCCAGGGTCTGAAAACAAAATATAATAACAATTATATTATACTAGCCAATTCAGTGTTTTTAATTCTGCAGCCCCATGTTATCTGATACCGCCAGTTTTTTATATACTACCAAGGTAGCGAACAAGCATACGGCCCACCTGATGGGAAGCGGTTACCGCAACCTAAGGACGTTTGTAACACCAGAGGTGTCACACTCGCGTTGCTGACCCTTTAAATATTTTAACACGCGTTTTTTGAAGAACCCCATACTGTAGTTGGCTATAGTCATCATACATTTTTACCTTCATCGAACATTAAGGCGTTGACAACACCTAATATTCCTCTCGCTCGCACGATTCGACATTTTGAAAGATATAAAATTAATAAATACAATTTTGAAAAATCGCAAACAACCATTTTGTGTGCAATCACATTGCATACAGTTAAGTGAAAATTGGATTTTGATTGATGCAAGTTTTCCTACTCAAAAGTTTGCTTGAGTACGAAAACAAGAAAAGCAAACTTTTAATAATAATAATAATAATAATAATAATAATAATACGTTTATTTCAGCCTACACACAAAAAGTATTTCAGCCATAGAATCTACTTAAAACTACGTGGGAACATACATGCATTAATTACAACTAGGTACACATACAATTATCAAATAAAATACACATACAACTAATTATCAAATAAAACTATGCACACAAACTAAGAATGCACAGTGTGCACTAGTGTCCAGTGCTTCATGAACACTGTGTCGACGTCCAGTCTGTCCGCTATCAATCGGAGGTAGCTGTTGGTGCTGCCGCGCAACCGCCGCAATAGGGATGCTGTTCTGTTGCGGATGATTGCGTAGAAGTCATCTACTCGTGCATCCGCAAACATCCCCGATGCACTGCAGAAGCGCGGCAGCCCCAGCAGCATCCTGAAGCTATTGTTATACTGGACGCGCAGGGCACTCCAGCAGCGCTGTGTATACTTGACCCATAGACTGCAAGTATAAAAAGACTGGCAGTAAGCCGTAAACAGAGTTGTTTTAACGGCCGGACTGCATCTTGCAAATCTACGGGCCAACATATTGGCTCTGACCGATAATGCCCTGCGCTCCCTTTCCACATCTACATCGTCGTACATCGTCATCGTTTTAAGTAGGAAAACTTGTACCGATCGAAATGATTTTTTTACTAAACAGTGCGCAACGTGATTGCACACAAAATGGTTGTTTGCGATTTTTCGAAAATGGGTTGTGTGATTTTATATCCTTCAACAAGTCAAAACGTGCGAGCGAGAGTCACATTAGCTCTTGTCTTCACCTTAAATGGAGGGGCGTGCATTTTTACTTTTAGAATGAAAGATCTATACCTGTATGGACTGAGTCTTTTGTCATGCGTCAGGGTGTAGTTGAGAACGGTTTTGGAGACCAGGTACGTGAGATAGACATCTTCCAAGTTCATGAGGGGCGTCTTCAAAGCAGCATTCAGGATTTCCTTCAGGTATTTGCCTGAAAAAAGATTATTATCTATCTTCTTCTTCTAAATATATATAACTCAAAGGTGACTGACTGACTGACATAGTGATCTATGAACGCACAGCCCAAACCACTGGACGGATCGAGCTGAAATTTGGCATGCAGGTAGATGATATGACGTAGGCATCCGCTAAGAGAGGATTTTGATCAATTCTACCACCAAGGGGATAAAATAGGGGATGAAAGTTTGTATGATTTCCTTGGCGCGAGCAAAGCCGCGGGCTCAGCTAGTTCTGATATAAAAACAGCGGCTTCTACTTGGTCAATAAAGTGTTATTGAAATAAGAATATGACGTTGATAAAAAGGCAGCCAAGTGCGAGTCTGACTCGCGCACGCAGGGTTCCGTACCAAAGTCTATAAATCGGCAACTAATGAGGAACGAAGCTGAAGAACTTATAAAATAGGTAAACCTGGTGCCCATTCCCCATGCCCAAAGCTTTATAGAATATGCTAGACAAACACAAAATGATTTATTCGAGAAATAATTTTGACAAAAAAAAATTAAGAAATAAATTCGTCATTTTGAAAGATAAAAAATCACAAATCACAATTTTGAAAAATCGCAAACAACCATGTTGTGTGCAATCACATTGCGCACAGTTTGGTAAAAATTTCATTTTGATCGATGCATGTTTTCCTTCTCAAAAGTTTGCTTATGTACGAAAACTAGAAAAGTAAACTTTTAAGTAGGAAAACATGTCTCGATCAAAATGAAATTTTACTAAACTGTGTGCAATGTGATTGCACACTAAATAGTTGTGTGCGATTTTTCATCTTTAGGTTTAGTGATTCTTTCAAAATGTTGAATCGTGCGAGCGAGAGCTACATTGTCAACGCCTTAACATAATCTCACCGTTGATAATGTACCCTGTCCCGGAGAGGTACTCCGGCACTAAGTCCTGGCTAAGCAGCCAGCGCGGAACAAACCACTTCGTGTACTCGTCGCGGTGCAGTTCTGTATTATTCACTTTGTAGCCTGCAGAACAAAAAATTAACTAAACTGAAACCTCCTTTTAACCGACTTTAAAAAAAGGCGGTTATCAATTCGTCTGTATTATTTTCTGCTTGTTACATCATAATTTACCAGGTGGACCGATTTAGTATGAATCATTCTTTATCCAAAGCAGGTGCTTGTCATGTGGTCACATTTAAAGAGTACCTAAGATCTGATGAGTTTTTGAGTTAAAGTATGTACCTAATATAAATAAATAAATATAAATAAATATTGGTGGACTTTCCACACAGCACTATCTACCCCCAAACTAAGCTTATGCTTGTAATATGGGAACCAGATAGCTGATATACTACTTATAATACTTTTTTTTTGTAAATACATACTTATAATATTATATACAGGGTTACAGGAAAAATCGTGCTAGATCCGTGAAGGGCGTGGAGTACCCATCATTTCTGACTTATTTCACTATGAAACACCCTACCCTAAACTTAGCCCTTTTCGAGATATTCGACTTTTAATTTTTTTATTGAAAATTGCCGATTTTTAGGCTACTAAATTTATTTTTGTTTATTTTGTGTATCTTATTATTATTATTATTGCATTTTTACATGTGTAATAAGATGCTTTAGGACGTCTATCATTAAAATAGTGCATAAGTTAATTGAATAGACCGTAGTAGACAAGTGAAAGTTAAGAAATAAAAAAAAATATTAGAAAGTTTATTTTTCTCTAAGGGATATCTAAAAAAAATATTATGGCAATGGTTCGGCAGATGTTTTTTAAAATATCTACGTTTCATCAGCTATCTAACGAGGTATAACAATCTAGGGTTTGTATTACATTTCGTGGAAAAAAAGTAGTTGGGACGCTCCAGGTAGCAGTTTTAACGGTCCCGCGCCTATTGTCCTTCAAGTTAAGACGCACCGTGCGAGCGAGACAAGTGATGATTTATGTAAGTGCGAATGAAAGAAAAAATGTGTAGAGACCGGTTAGGGCTGGGATACAACAGGGGGTACAACAGTTTTGGTTGTCAGTCTGCTTTTGTGCTTCGTACATAGTAGATGTGATATCGTTTTGCTCTTTTTCTCGACTTGGCTGTGATTCTGGACTATTTCTTCTGATTTGTGACTACTGTGCTTGCTAACCGGACTCTGATTTGTACCTGTGATACGGAAGTGTTGAAGATGACGTCCTACACACCTGAGGAATATGCTGATATGCTTATTTGTTACGGATACTGCGATTGTGTGTCTGCGCAAGCTCGCAACGAATACATAACTCGCTACCCCGGTCGTCGAGTGCCGGATGTGGCCGTTTTTGACAGAGTCTATCGAAGACTTCGAGAAACTGGCTCTGTTTTGAGACGAAATACAGACATGGGAAGACCACGAATTGATGACGAAGAACAGGACAATGAGATAGTGCAACGCTTTCGAGCGGATCCGACTACTTCCACTAATATTGTTGCCCGTGATCTGGGACTTTCGCAATGGAGAGTGTGGTTTACAGTGCATACTGCTGGCCTATACCCGTACCATTACACGCCGGTACACGTTATTGAAGAAGGAGACCCCGCGAGAAGATTGGACTTTTGCAGATTTATGCTAAATGCTGACGTAGAAGACCCAGATTTTCTAAGAAATATCTTGTGGACGGATGAGTCCAAATTTGATAAAGATGGCATAACTAACTATCACAACGCCCATTACTGGGCCCCAAAAGAGCTAAGGAATCCCAATAAGAAAAGAGTGAAGGGGTCCCAACGAAGATTCAGCGTGAATGTGTGGATGGGCATTATCTCCAATCATTTGATTGGACCTTACTTTCTCCCGGATAATCTAAATGGGGAAAGCTACGAAAATTTCCTGAGAGCAGACTTAAGTGATTTGCTGGATGATCTGCCACTCAACCTGATCAGGGACATGTGGTTCCAACACGATGGCTGCCCTGCCCATTTCAGGAGAAGTGTCAGAGACTGGCTGGACACAAATTATCCAAACAAATGGATAGGACGAGGTGGACCGTTGCCATGGCCAGCAAGAAGTCCGGACCTAACGCCCATGGATTTTCACGTGTGGGGGTGCATGAAAAGTCTTGTGTACAGCGAGCCGAATCCAGTTTCGTCTGTGGAAGACTTACGAGAAAGGATTGTGGATGCAGCCAATAAAATGAGGACCACGTTAACCACTGGAGTAGTAAAGACTGGTCTCCGTAGAAGGATGCGACAATGTATCAGAAATAGAGGCGGCCATGTTGAACATGAACTGTAGAATAAGAAAAAGTTGTGTGAAAATCTTTAATAAATGACATTTCATGCTTACCTATTATTTTATTTTACTTTTTAGGGCTAGGTATAAATTTTCTTCTCCACTGTCGCCTATAAAACTAAATTTTTTTCAATGCATTTGAATAAAACCCTAGATTATTATACCTCGTTAGATAGCTGATGAAACGTAGATATTTTAAAAAACATCTGCCGAACAATTGCCATAATATTTTTTTTAGATATCCCTTAGAGAAAAATAAACTTTCTAATATTTTTTTTATTTCTTAACTTTCACTTGTCTACTACGGTCTATTCAATTAACTTATGCACTATTTTAATGATAGACGTCCTAAAGCATCTTATTACACATGTAAAAATGCAATAATAATAATAATAAGATACACAAAATAAACAAAAATAAATTTAGTAACCTAAAAATCGGCAATTTTCAATAAAAAAATTAAAAGTCGAATATCTCGAAAAGGGTTAAGTTTAGGGTAGGGTGTTTCATAGTGAAATAAGTCAGAAATGATGGGTACTCCACGCCCTTCACGGATCTAGCACGATTTTTCCTGTAACCCTGTATAACACCCAGACAGAGAACAAACATTTATGTTCACCACACATATGTTTGTTCACGGTGGGAATCGAACCCACGACCTACGGCGCAGAAGGCATAGCTACTACCAACTGAGCTACGTAGGCTGTAAAATATGAGTGTGTTTTCCAGGGCATGTGAAGTCTGTTTTTTCGTAGAGTTTTTTTATACAACTAGCGGATGGCTCACCTGATGTTAAGTGGTAATCACCATCTATATTTCTTATTAGGTATAGATTCTATGACAAAGCACTGTATCTTAAGTCACACTCGATAAGAACGTGCCTTACGATGCACTGCCCTGCGTGCATCAACTTGAGGCATACAGATGTTATGCCTCATGTGCCTGTAATTTCATGATGACCAAACTGTTCAAACTAAAATACAGCGTTACTGCTATTTATTTCATACTAGCGACCTGTCCGCGCGCCCCTGCTTTGCACGGGTGCACATATCATGGATGTATTATACATATAAACCTTCCTCTTGAATCACTCTATCTATTGAAAAAACCGCATCAAAGTCCGTTAAAGATTTAAGCATACATAGGGATATAGGGACAGAGAAAGAGACTTTGTTTTATACTATGTAGTGATAGTGATTTATGGTCAAAAAGGCGTGGTGGTAGTACTTCCCCGGACGAGCCCTTCACAAGAGCCCTACTACTCAGCATGCAAACTTACCTAAGAGTTTAGCATCGGAATGCTCCTCCAGCAACGTCTTCAGAGTCCAAGGGTTGACCAGCACGTCGTCATCCGTCTTGAACACGTGCCGCGCGAGACGGCAGCGGTCCAGGGTCCACTGCAGCATCAAAACCGTCTTCAGCGTGAGATTCTGGTAGTGGTCTTGCATGTCGAATATAATCATGTCGCGGTATTCTGACGCTTCTACGTAATTGTCTACCTGAAAACGAAATTGTAGGTGAGACTGACTAAATTAAAGTCAAGCCAAATAGTATATTGTTAGGGTTGACTATAGCTACCCTTGTACCTGAGTCGAGGGTTGGGGATAGGGGGTTTGCGAGTGGGGGTAGGTTACTAGTTAGGTTAGGGTTTTTTTTTATTAAAGTGAAGAAAATTGGTAATAATATTTCCTCTCCAAGACAAAAAGACTCAAGGGAAGGAATTCCCATTAGGTTAGGGTTTTTTTTTTGAAAAATGGGAAGAAATTTGAAGATTTCTTTTTATTTCCTCGGCAAAAGGACTCGAAGACTTGCCACCTACCCCCACTTGCAAACCCCCTATCCCCAGCCCTCGACACAGGTACAAGGGTAGCTATAGCCAACAAAAAAAAACCTGTATTTTAGTAAGAACCCTGGCTCACTGATGCACCAAGCCGGTCTTCTGTCCTGGTTTTCCAGTTTTCTTAGTCCACACTCCGTGACCCCCGAATCCTGTACCGCCAACCCATATATCTGACATTGACTGGACATTGACAGGTGAGAAGCTTGACACTGACAGTTGACAGGAGACTGACAACCGCTTGTGCAGTGTATGTACTAGATCAAGGAATTTGAATACAAGTAGGTACAATAGATAGACACAAACACTACACTGTGGAATAACAGTATCCTTACCAGATTCTCATCAACCTCCGGACCCTCCAAAGCCATGATGAAGAACGTCGGCTGATGCTCTCCCCAGGTAGACCGTATGGCTTGCCGCTGCTCCGCGTGATGCGGCGTGCTAGTCACCAGGATGATGAGAGGGACGTCTCCCTGGCATGGCGAGGATGGCTCGATCAGGACTTGACTGGAAAAAAGAAAGGTTAACAAAAGATACAGAGATAATTCAAAAGAATGCTAGAAACCAAGCTGTTGCCTGTTCTTCTAGGCTTTGGTAGCGTGGAGCTGGCACAAGATCCACGTAGTTTTTAGGATGATTCACGCCACAACGTGTCGCGCCGGGCCACTCATTCATGTTACACCGGGGCCCGGCCTGTCTGGGTGTATTATTTGCACGATAGTGTGGTTTTGGTAGGGCCGGACCGTGCCGGAGACGGGAAACAATACCCATCGACATTTCAACGCCGTGCCCCGTCCGGACCCGGACGGCGCGCGGACAGGGCACGGCCGCGCCACGTTCTGGCATGTATTACTTCATACAAATAGAATACCATAATGTTTGACCGTGCCCCGGCCGGGGCCCGGACGGGGCACGGTCGCGACACGTTGTAGCGTGAATCATTCTTTAAGATATTTCAAGTGATCCTTGTGATTTTATTTTTGTTTATATATTGACTTTAATAACAATAAATGTATTGAGATAGGTACTCACATCTCATCCAAGTAGTGCTTCAAACTGGTAGTCCTCCTAAAGTGGTGCAGGTTCTGGTCCGGCGGATGAGGGACATCCAAAGCCCTGCCTACGTCTTCCGACCAGGACAAGGCCACCAACACCAGCGCTGACCATACCACCAGCGGGAGAAAACACCTTCTTCTACGTCCTGGACATTCAATCTCAATTTTAAGATTAAAGCATAGATACAAGTTAGAAAATACTTTATTGCACACGATGGGTGGTCTTATCCCACAAAGCGATCTCTTCCTATCAATCATGTTGATGAAACAAGTTTTCTTGCTGAAAAGTTAGTTCGGAACAAAATTATATTTTTCCTATACAGACGTGATTTTTAGCCGACTTCAAAAAGCGGAGGAGTTTCTCAATTCGACTGTTTTTTATGTTTCTTACCTCATAAATTTTTACAAGGTGGACAAACATCGTTGAGGTGCACCAATTTTGATGATTTTTTTAGTCGAAAGCTGGTGCTTGTCATGTTATGGAACGTACCCATACTAGGTACGTGACCCGTTTAGGGGGGGGAGCGGAGCGGTCAGACACAGGAGCGGGGGGGTGGCTCAGGTTTTTGTCACGTAGTCGATTTTACTGAGAGAAATCTCGTATTTTTTCTTTTCTATAATATATAATTCACTAGTAATTTAAGTATGCATGCAGTCTTATGCAATAAAGACGAGTATGAGCCAAATTATTATTTTTTTAATTTTTGCCTGTGAAATGATTAAAAATCATTATTATGAATTACTACGTGAATACTAAAGGGGGAGAGGGGGGTCTTGGCATATACTACGAGTGGTCAGGGGTCGAAAAAACTAAAAAAATAGGTCACGTAGTATGGGTACGTTCACAGAAATATAAATCGTTTTCTCTATTCCGTGGGTACGTTCCCTATCCCATCTAAAGAGAAGTAGCTTTTTAGTTACAATACTATGAGTGTATTTTCCAGCGCATTTGAAGTCAGTTTTATCTCCCAAAATGTTGAAATGATTTTACTTACAAATAAACCTATAATTTATTCTATTCTAAATGTGCAAGCGAAATTAGAAACTTACCAAAAAACTTTATCCATCCAATAATTTTCCGTGACATAAACATTGTGAAGCATTCTTCCGCTGGCAATACCAAAGCTGGCGAGGTTTTAATTAAATTTCGGGTAGTTTAATATTTACTATTCTTCTTCTGTGCGTGATGCGTCATGCGGTAAAAGAAGGAAAAATTTACCTACAAAAACAATGTGTTATGACATTTAAATCTTCAAACACTTTTTGTTTTTAATTTGACGCGTTCCATTTTGTTTTTTTTTTAACCTACTTAGATACTTACCTAATACACAGTTGTACCTAAAAACATAGATTGTGGTATGACTGGTTCACATAAATAATATAATAAGGTAGGTAGGTACCTACTATTCAAACCAATCACTTTCACTGCATCTTCACTATTATTTTATTTTCATCATTATGTTTAACTGTGTACTCATTATTATTTGCCTAACATTCTTTTATTTTTCCTCTTTGGTCAAAATATCGCTCCGAGCTGACAAAAACCTAGCAAACTTAACTAATAAGAGTCGTTTAAAATATATTAAAATAACTCTCACACAACACACGACCGCAAATGGGTAAAATAAAACACAAATCAATCCAAATGAGCCGAACATCAATAGATACGGTTATCAGCAAGAAGTACCTGGAGCACCTTTTTATCTATGAACGTAGATAAGTTTTATTGCTAGCACACAACACTTAATAAATATTAGCTGACTGGGCAGTAACGTCCTTTCCTGGGACCGGATGTTACGAATGAAGGGCCGAACTGCTTCAGAAAATAACTAAGTAGATAGTACCTATCCAATAAAATGTGTGTAAGTAAACCACCCGTAAATGTGTGAGGCATCTAAGAGGACGCACCAAGGCTTCACGATAGGAATACCCTATAATGTACCTAATACCCTGCGTCCATCAACCTGAGGGATGGGAGATTTTCAGCCTCATGTGCATAAATTTCACCTGCAATCACACTCTTCGAACCGAAACACAGCAATGCTTTTTGGCCATATGAACATAATACTTATGTCTTGGCGGTTTAGACCTACTTCCCCGTACGAGCCCTTCACACAAAGCTGCCGTGCAAGTACCGTTCTTATCGATCGCTTATCTGACATTTAGAATCGTCAAAAAATCGTTAAAAATGGTTTCAACAATGGATAAAACCATTTTTAACGAATTTTGACGATTCTAAATGTCAAATTAAGCGATCGATAAGAACGGTACTTGCACTGCTGGTAGGAAAGGTACTCTTAGAATATGGTCCAGCAGTAGATAGATACCTAGATAAGTGGTAACGATGATGATGATTTTTTTATCCATTTTGATATGATTTTGATGGAGTTCGATATTCGGGCGGGGCGTTCGAGGCTCACACGCAGTTACCCGTTAGTTGTGCGGCAGTTTTTCGATCAAAGCAGACACAAGACATATCGATCCCAGCGGGCTATATAAATTCTATACGATCGCCTAACCAAACCGTACTGTAAGTAGGTAAACATAAAGGTAGAATAATATACCTAGATAAAGAAAAAAATAAAAGAATTAATACTTTTTAGCAATATAGTTTAATTAAATTAAATCCTAATTAAATGTTAACAAAACCCACAAAATCAGGAAGATGGGGGAATACCGAACACCTGAGAGAAAAATGCTCCATTTGTTTTTTCATTTGTCTTATGTTAGTTTTGAGGTTTAAAAGACTGCCTGCTCAAGCGTTACAACCCCTGCGCTGCAGCGTGCTCGCTGTGTAGCACCTTAGTGAGCGGTATTACCCGACACGATCGCCATTACCCCTGCTTCCCCTACCTATGGTTTATGTGCTTGTAAAGGTTACACCTAACATTTGTTTTTCATAAAATCTTTGGTCTTAAAACTATTTTAGTAGACCAAGCCATACGAGTAGGATGATAGATAGAATGCCGATAGAACTTTTCACACAACAAATCATTCCTGAATCAAATCACTGATGGCGCTAGTAATAACTATGTATGGTAAATCTTGGTGTGGTTATGGTCTTATTCTTCATCTGACGGCTGCTTGACCCAGAAGCCCCAAGGGGCGTAGCCGTCATGCTTAGTGGGCCCGCGGTACACTTTAATTTGGACACGTGCTACGTCATCTGAAAATCAAAGTTAATAAGTATTAGTACTAAAAGTACAACTCATTTCCTAAAAATATCATCAGCTTGAATGAGTCCACTGCTGGATGTAATACACTTAATTTTTAGGGAGAAGGGAGGATCTGTAGTCACCACGCTTGACTTGGAATGCGCTACGTATACTACCTACCTACCTACGTGAATTCTCTGTAGGGAAATAAGTAGGCGGCATGGGATCTACCTATCTACTTGTAGCGCCTTGTGTTTCTAATTAGCAACCATTCCGGTGTTCAATCGTGGTTGTGAATAGCTTAGGAGACGGCCAAAGAAAAGATGGATGGACTGTGTGTAGCAAGGAATTTGAATACAAGTACTCAAATTCCTTGGTGTGTAGGATGACATGAGCAAGAAAGGAGTGTGCGAGATGACGAATGATACTTAGAGGAGAGTTGAAGAAGAAACCCTTTTGTGCCTATCCCACTTAGCGTGGGATAAGAGAAGGAGTCCTATCCTACTAATCACTACATAGTATAAAAAAAGTCGCTTTCTTTGTCCCTATGTCCCCATGTCCCTATGTATGCTTAAATCTTTAAAACTACCGAACGGATTTTGATGCGGTTTATTTTAATAGATAGAGTGATACAAGAGGAAGGTTTATATGTATAATACATGCATGATATGTGCACCCGTGCGAAGCAGGGGCGCGCGGGCGGGTCCATAGTATTAAGTATAAACGCGAAAGTTTGTAAGTATGGATGGATGGATGGATGTTTGTTACTCTTTCGCACCGGAACGGCTGAACGGATCTGGATGAAACTTGGCAAAGATAGATTATAGTCTGGAAAAGCACATAGGTTGAATGTACATATTTGAAGTGTAAATTGTGTTATTAATAAATGTTCTTTGAACTTTAGGCTACTTTTCTGGGTTAAACCGCGGGGCGCAACTAGTAATGAATAGTTCCGGCTTTAGGTACCTCTTCTGTCGCCAGCATTGTAGCTGTCGTCTTCATTGTCGAACTCTTGAGGGCGGCCGGCGGCGAGGACGATCAGCGCCATTAGCACGAAGCACCAGGTGGTTCTCTGTAATTCACAACCATTCATCATAAATCCTAATATAGTTCGAAATGTGTCAGTGGTTGCCCGTCAAATTAAAGACAATTAACTCACTTCGACCGAGTTTTGAAACTCACTCAAATATCTCTGCCACTTGATCTCTGGCAGAGTTAGGCCATTATGTCACAAGTTATCGAACGAGATACCTATGTCATCTCCATCATTAGATGATCTCGGTCGAAGTGAGCATAAGGCCCCAGTATGCCTCAAGTTGATGGACACGGGCTTTAGGGCACGTTCCTATCATGTAAGACATGAGGCAATGCTTTGTGATGGTTCACGCATCAGGTGGGCCAAGCAAGTAGTATAAAAAAATTTTGCTTGTCATTGGTACTAAAAGATCTGGCAGGGTACCTACCGTGCCTGGGTATTAAATTCGTGAAGCAGCTTCTTTTTCTGTGCTTGTTCATTACATTAGTCAGAAGTATGGGTCTCTACGAACCGTGCCGAGGCTGATTTAAATTCATTGCTTTTTTCTCATGGATGCCAATGTTTACTTTGCTACCCAAATGTGGGGTTGTTTGGGTAGCAAAGTATTTTGTTATTTAATGGAATAACTACATGAAAGGTTATTTTTTTAATAGAATACAATTGTTTATTGTAATTCAAACTGAAAATATAATGATGAGGCAGTCATCTTCATAACTTTTCATTTATTTATTTACTATTATGATTTATTGAGAACTTAATTAATTACTTAGAACCTAAATGCAATCAGTGTAAATTGTAGCAATAACAAAAAACTATTCCTAAGAAAGTGTTTTTAGGATGCTTGAGAAATTGCCTCCTCAGCTTTATCCGAATCATTTTCACTATCAGTCTGCTTCACTTTGGCTATATTGTCTTCACTTTATCTTCTTCCTCATCTTCAGTTGAAGAGGAACAGTCTGAGAGATCTGCGTCAATCCACAACTTAGTTTTTTTCTTTCCTTTAGCCTTAGCATCGTTAATTTTCCGCTTGGTTCCTGCATCCGAGGTCCCGGCTGCTTCCCAGCCTGCATCAACTGCTGAACTGACTCTTACTGGTAAGTCTTGACGCTCTTTTTCATAGGCTGGCGCGAGGTTCACATCAATCTTTGGTTCGGCCAGAAGTCGCTCCAGCTTCTTCTGCTTTCTTTCTACTGCCTCACGATCGCGGTCTTCCTGCCCGTCTAACCACTTTCTGAGACGCTTCTCCTCATTGATGTCACGCAAACGGCGTCCAGAGAGATCGCGGCACGCTTCACGGTTTGTCGTCTTCTCGATTTGAGCGCCAATCGCTCGCAGCATCGAACCAAAACCACCCTTTCCACCGACCAGTCGCGACGACACTCTAACCACTTTCTCTAATCCCGACAGCTGTAAATCGTCGGAAACCTTAGCTCCGTCGATCGTGGCAAATAAATCTTTGATAGGAATGCCATACTTTTGGGAAATCAGGCATTTCAGTGACAAAACCTCGGTACAGCTTGTATCCTTCAGGACCTTGTTTTCGTAGTAGACGAACGACATCTTGATTGGTTTGATGGTAAATATGTTTGAGATTTTACTTCGCTGGCTTCAGTGTAAACAATTTACGTCGTTTATTTTCATGTAAATTTTCGTAAGCAAGAAATAAGAAACCAAAACTGTAAATTCTTCTTCTTCTTCTTAATTGAATGGCCTTTGCAGTGTAGCCCGCAATTTCGCCAATGTCACGTTTTAAACTGTTAGACAAAAAGAAGCCAAACTGTAAATTGTCTTGGTTTGGTTTGGTTGGGAGTTGGTTGGGTTGACTTGATTGACAGTGACAGAACTATGTATAAAAAAGTGCTGTCATTGTCAAGCTGTCTAAAACTGTATGTCGTGTCATCTTGAATATTTCGAATTTCTGCTACTATAAAAGTACCTAGGTGGTCGTAGGTCTGTATAGAATTTCGTAAGCAAAATTTTAAATAGAGAAGAATGGAGGCAGGGAAGTATGTAGGCCTACCTACCTAACCGTTTTATAATAATATTGACTTACCCCTAAACTCATTTTACTCAGTTCTAGTACATAGGCTTTTGAATTGAATTTAATAAAAATCTTTTATCTTTAAAACAACAATAATTCACACTGAATGCTAGAGTAGACTGAAAACAAGTTTAGAAGTTTCACATCTTTTGTAGACCATGGTGGTTTTCTTTTTACTTATTGCTAATTTTTAATTTCACGCTCTATCTAATCGAACAACGATGAAAGTGAAAGTATTGCGTAAACAAGCTAATCATTTGGGTAGGCACAAAGTACCTATAATTTGTAAGAACTACCTACCTATGTTCCACCCATTTCGAAAATGTTGTTTGTTGCCAAGTTGGTATAAAGTACATGATAAAATTATGTACTTTGCTCAAAACTTTTCCAGCCGCAACGTTCGCGGATTGACGTGAAATTCCGTGAAGCGATTCGTATGAAACCTGGATTAGGTCCTAGTTTTTTTTAGATCCTCTAGGTACGTAGGTGCCTACTTAGAGCTAGATTTTACCTTTTGCTCGGGTAGGTACCTACCACGCACCACTTGTACCACGCTAATAAACTACGACACGTGTGGAAACCAGTTTTACATACTATAAAACAAAAGCCACCTTCTTTCTATCTAGGTATGTAGTAGGTACTCATATTTTTAATCTACTCTTTTAAATTGTAGATCTAGTACCTACTAGTATTCAAATTCCTTGCTATGTACCTACCTAACCAATAACTAGATGCTATGAAGCGCAGAAATATTTTCTCTGTTCCGTGCTAAGAAGTCATTAAAATTATCAAAATATTCTGGCTTTCTAGGTACTGATCATTACAAAGACAATAGTAGATAACT
Organism: Plemyria rubiginata; assembly: GCA_963576535.1. Taxonomy (NCBI): domain Eukaryota; kingdom Metazoa; phylum Arthropoda; class Insecta; order Lepidoptera; family Geometridae; genus Plemyria; species Plemyria rubiginata. The sequence goes on from OY754929.1 coordinate 471,667, forward strand.
TACAAGCAAGCAACAAGCAAATATTTTGATAGCGAGAGTGTTTTTTGAATCCGAAGCGTAGCGAGGGATTCAAAGTACTTCGCTCGAGCTTTAAAATATTTTATATAATAGTGTTTTTCCCGAGGTGAACATCCATTTATTCGTGGTGAGCACCCTACTTTATATCACTCTCAATCCTCAATGAGAAAATAAGTAATTGTAACTCACGTCACAGTCACACTCACGAATTCACGGTCACGAAGTCGTGAAGTCACGCAGTCACGAAGTCACAAAGTCGAGAAGTCAAGAAGTCACGAAGCCATGAAGTCAAGAAGTCATAACCATAATCATGTATTCATTGTTTTTTTTTATAAAACTAAATTCTAATAAAACTAAAATCTGAAGTAAATAATTGGATTGAACAAAGGTGAAATGCACGTTTCGCGTATGTTTTTACTTTTTATAACAAAACATACAACCTGCTTGTTCATAGTGTTCGTGCGTGATCTCTTTGGAACTTTTTACGAAATTTGGAACGTGTTACTCATGAGCGCATTCCAATTTCAAATCACTTTTCCTCCCTGGGGAGGAAAAGTACGTACTTACATCGAGTAATTTGAATACAAAAGTGAGTGAGCGAAATGGCAAACTCTTTTCGAATTGATGTGATCAAAAAAATATATTATCCTCTTAAGAGCCCGGCTTAGAATGCTCTAAGGAGCCCGGTGACAGCAGCTCGCAATTTCAAAATGCGATTGGCTATTATTTCATTTCAGGGAAATTATTTGAAAAAATAGCTATCCAGTGACACACCTAAATACTATTATAATACAATATTTTATGGGAAATAATTATGCTTGAATCAGAAATCATTTTGGTATTAGGTTTGTAAGACCTTGTAAGACTATCATAGTCTTCAAAATACTCTTAATAAACTCTCAGATTATTATTCATATAATATAATAACAGTTAATGTGCCTAAATGTCAGATGATTTCATTCACTCGAAAACCTAAACCATTCAACTTTACGTATTCACTTAATAACATAGCCATCGAAAAAGTCAGTGTTATAAAAGATCTAGGAGTTATCCTAGACAGTAAACTCACGATGTCCGAACATGTAGATTATATAACAAACAAAGCCTACAAAAACCTTGGTTTTGTAATCCGAACATGTAATCCCTTCTCGGATCTCACTTGTATTAAAACGGTTTACTGCGCCTACGTACGCAGTGTATTGGAATATGCTAGTACTATCTGGTCCCCTAACTACATTATTTACAAAAATAAAATTGAAAGAATACAAAAAAAATTCATAAAACATCTAAATTACCGTAAACGCATACAAGTCCATTATGAAGAAGGTTGCACATTTCACAAATTAATGTCCTTAGAGGAAAGACGTACTATAATTGATAACATGCTTCTGTATAATTTACTGAATGGTAACCTAGACTCCTCCAACCTACTTGCTTCCATAACTTTCAATGTGCCTATAAAGCGAACACGACACACACCCCTATTCTCCGTTCCTCACCTTAGAACTAATTATGCCATGAATGCACCAATAAATAGAATTTGTAATAAATTTAATAAACACTTCTCAAATGTTGACATCTTTAACTCCAGTAAAACTTCTTTTAAAAAAACAATAACAAATGTGATATTATTGTAAACATCTGTGTGTACTTGTCAGAATCCAACATTTCACTAATGGATTGGAATTTGGAATTTGACAAATTCACACATTATGCAAATTCATTATATCTAGGTTAAATATTTATTACATACCTACATACTTTCATAGATAGATACATACACACACTTACCCCTATCTCTCTCACACACACATACACACACACACGGGGGTTCTCCTATGAAACACTGACTCATTACCCAGTGGAATGAGTCAGTGTTTCATTTTTCACACTTGTGTTGTTAGAACCCTCATACACACGTGCACATCCCCCCCCTTCCTCTCTATCTCCCCCCAAACTCTGCCGTGAGAATCTTTTAGCGCAACTTACCTTTGTTAATAACATCATTGTTTTGATTTTTGTAGGATTATTATTAGTTTTACATTATTTAGAGAGACCTATAATTGGCTGTACTATTGTTAACGACACTCTGTTTATACTATATTTTTTGTGCTGTTGGTTTCTTTCTTCAATAAAATAAAATAAATAAAGTATGTATGTTTGGCCTTACGCTGGCTCAATACCAAAATGATTTTCTGATTCAAGCATATTTCCCTTATATTATTGTATTATTTGTATTCGAATAGTATTTATGTGTCACTGGATACCTAGTTATTTTTTCAAATAATTTCTCTGAAATGAAATAATAGCCAATCGCATTTTGAAAATGCGAGCTGCTGTCACCTGGCTCTTAAATATAAACAAAAACATAATTATGTACTGGAACTGTAAATAAACAAGTAGAGATTATTATGTAGGTCTAAGGCCAAGCTACGAGAAATTTTATAGGAAGAGATTGTATGGCTTACGGATTTTAGCTTGTCAGGAAGAAGATAATGAAATTATGATTTATGAAACGTGTGTGTATGTCAGACCAGTCAATGTCAGTCATTGACAAGAAGCTAGCTCCACTCAAAAAAAAATTAAGCTTTTTCAAATTACTTCGTTGTCGATTTTCAACAGAAATCTATTTGAGAGGCATCACATTTTAATTTTTCTTCGTACTATGGCTCAAAATATCAACCCACACTACGCCTCATCGTCAAATCCCGCGAAACAAAATGAAGACACGATAAAACTGAAAGACAATCATGCAGTCAGTAAACGGTGAGAAAAACGATTTTCCATTGTGTTTAGCTCCTTTTCTGATTTCCCGTCATCAAATTACTAAATAGCAAATACGATTCATACTGCCAAATGTTTTAGGGATCCCTATGAACTTATTCGTAATCTGGCATAACGGTTTTTTGATGCATTCGTAAAAACAAAACGTTGGCAATTTTTCTAGTTTAACAACTGAAGAATACATGTCTAGTGTTACCAAAAACGTATTTTATTAATATGTAACATCTGTATCTTCAACAGACTGCAAAAGGAGTTGATGGAGCTGATGAGATGCGCTGACAAAGGCATATCAGCTTTCCCGGAGTGTGACAATCTTTTCAAGTGGATTGGTACCATAAGTGGTCCCCTGGAGACTGTGTACGCCGGCCACAAGTACAAGCTTTCACTAGAATTCCCCAACTCTTATCCCTACGCACCCCCTGTGGTCAAATTTGTCACACCATGCTTTCATCCCAATGTTGATACCTGTGGGTCGATATGTCTCGATATTTTAAAAGACAAGTGGACAGCTCTGTATGATGTTCGCACCATCTTGTTATCTATACAGAGTCTTCTGGCTGAACCAAATACTGCAAGCCCTTTGAACCAGCAGGCTTCTTGCCTATGGGCTAATGAGGAAGCTTATAAGAAATATCTAGATGAATTTTACGCTAAGCATAGAGACTTGTAATTTAACTGGAGTTATATTCTTGATTTGAATTGTATTTTGTTTGTATGATTGCATGTTTGTGAGAATGTTGGAGAGTACATTCTTTATGAGTGACCCTATTTTTCGGTCCTGGTCTTCTATCTGCTGTTATCTTTCACGAGATCCTGCTGGTAAATAACAACAGAACTAAGACAGTATCTGACTTCAAGATAGCTATGATAGATTAAAATTATTATACTTTTAAATCATGTGCTCGATCTATAAATAGTAAAAATTGTTTGCTTATCCTGTCTTTGGGCAAACTAACTTAAAAATTACAAAAAATACAGGGTTTGAAAGTCAAAATTCTTTATTCATTTTTATCAGATCACTTTCATGCAACCAAGCAAAAAAAACTGCTAGAAACTGCTTCTGTCCTACCATTCTTTTACTACCATCCAAGTTACAAAATAATTAAGTTTGATGGTGCCAATCAACTTTATGAAGAGTAAAAGTACTATATTACTCGCAAAACCTTAAATATACTGGTTTATAAAAAAACTTGATACACTGTGCACAATTCAGATTTAAGCAGTTTTTTTTTTCAAACCTTGTAGATTGTTTTATGTTAATAGATCTGTGCAGGCTATAACCGAAATGTATTAGTATGTATGACATAATTATATGTGGTATAATTAAATAATAGAAAGTTAACAAAAAAAATCTTGTGAATGGAAATGGGTCACAGATAGTAGGTATGTACTCACCATTCCATGTTTAATAAGTCTGTAAATTGAGGAATCACTGAAAAATATAATTCTTTAGTTCAATTTAATATTTGTTTTTTTACTATTCATTCTTTCTACCCTAAGATAAGGTGTTCTTGGTACCTACCAGCCACCCCACAGTACACATGTCAGTGACCTATGTGCTATATTATATGACCTTTTCACGGTTCCGTTCCCCCATCAACGAAATAAAAAAAACACCATTAATATGTTTATCGCTTTTATTTCACCTGATTTCAATAAATAACATTATTTACACTTAAACTTTAAAATAAATAATGTATTACAGTAAATTAACCTCATACATACTATGTGCCTTACGGCCGAATACTCAAACGCTACTTAGATTTGAGCATGTCTCAAGAGACGAGTTTTTGACAGATTTTCATTAAAAACTGTCAAAAAACAATGACTTGAGACGTGCTCAAATCTGAGTTGAGTTTGAGTATTCGGCCGTAAATATATTTTGAACATTCATATGTATCAAACATTTTGTTTATAATGTTGCTATTTAAAAAACAATTAATAAGTGAAAGGTATAATCTAGTCTGGGTACATTGATCTAGTCAATACATGCATGTCGCACTCAATATTAAAAAGCTACCTACCTAGGATTGAAAAATATTTAACTTAGTTTTTAATAACATCTGAAAAGAAGAAGCTCAAAGATCAAACGATATCAGTGGTCATTTCACACAGCGCCTTAGAACTCCAAACTGAGCAGTTTACTTCACATACACTTAGTAGGTATGCAATGCTTATAACCGATTTCTGAAAGCTCGATCAAACGTCATCAGATGTCAAATCACTCGCCATTACAGCTTTTACTTCAAATTAGATAGCAAGTGACCTAAAATCCGATTAGTTTTGATATCAGAAACCGACCGACCTAGATCAAACACTAGATTTATAATAACGGAAGACACCCAGTACAAATAATAAATCATACACCCAAATTAAAGCGCATCACAGACAACGAAGATACTATAATAAATAAATATTGGTGGACTTTCCACACAGCCCTATCTAACCCCAAACTACTAATGCCAAAGCTTGTAATATGGGAACCAGATAGCTGATATATATACTTTTTTGTAAAACATAGATACCTACCTTTAATATTAAATAACACCCAGACAGAGAATAATTATTTAAGTTCATAACACAAATGTTTGTTCTCGGTGGGAATCGAACCCACGGCCTACGGCGCAGAAGGCAGAAACTTAAACTAAAATCCATAGACTAGAAATAACGTGGTCTACACAGTGTTGTCTTACCCCCGGTTTCTGAAAACGCGATCAACACGTAATCGGCTGTCAAGTCACTTGCTATTACATATTTTACTTCAAATTAGATAGAGATAGCAAGTGACTAGACAGCCGATTAGTGTTGATCGCGCTTTCAGAAACTTTAATTTAGTTTTATACAGACATCTAAAATCAAAATAGCATTCACATAATAACAAGCAAAGTAACAAATATTATCAGTTGAAACACCGACTCTTACTTGCATCAATAAAGATTTAATGAAAACTTGAAATTGTAGGGAATGATGGAACTTCCGAGTCGCTTTTCTTAGAAAAAGGAATAACCGAAATTTTATCATTGCCTACATGTAGGCCCTACATCTTTACACGCTATTTATCAATAGTTAGAGCAATGATAAATTATGGGACTTTTTTTAGATTCATTTTTTATTGGTGTTATTCATGGGACCTAAGTTAAAGGATCATTTTGAACTTGTCTGAGGAACTCATTTTAACTCATTTATCAAAACCTGCCGAGTCTTGGAAATGGCACAGATTGTTATAGAAACGAGATGTTTAAAGTAAGCAGTGTTGTGTAGTAAGTTAATGTTAAGTAAGTACCTAGATTTAACATCGCCTTAGGGCTTAATAAAAAAACCTGTTATGATGTTAATATCTCAATAAATAAATAAATAAATAAAAAAAAAAAAAAAAAAACTCTTGATGCAAGTCTTGCTAAAGGAATGAAGTTCGAAGTAGACATTACAAATCGTATCCTAATCGTCTCATTATAAGGCTTTCTTTTCAGAATCTGTATTTAGGGACCCGTCTTTGCCGTAGTTAGAGGAAGATGGGGGAATGCCGATCACCTGAGAGAAAAATGCTCTATTTGTTTTTTCATTTGTCTTATGTTAGTTTTGAGGTTTAGAGACTGTCTGCTCAAGCGTTACAACTCCTGCGCTGTAGCGTGCTCACTGTGTCAAGGCACCTTATTTAATAAGTTAATGGAGTGAGCGGTATTACCCGACACGATCGCCATTACCCCTGCTTCCCCTACATCCAAGTCCAACAAATAAAATAAATAAATAAATAATAAATAATGCTGGACAATCCACACAGCACTGTCTAGCTATTACTAGCCCACACTAAGCTATTCAAAGCTTGTGTTATGGGTACTAGATAACTGATATATTTAATACATTATATACTTACATAGATAAATATTTTTTATTATACATAGAAAACACCCAGACCATCGGAACAAATTTCTGCAGATCGTACACAAATTTGTTCCAAGGCGGGAATCGAACCCGCAACCTCTTGCGTCGCAGGCAGGCTCTCGCCCGCTGCGCCACAGAGGTCGTCAAATGTTTGCGACTCGTAAAGTCTGACCTCTCTCTATCTCATCGCTCTAACATGAGACATATTTTCGTCTCAGAATAATAAACTCAGTGTAATATGCATATTATGCAGTGTAATAGGGCACGTTTATAGCACCCAATAGATATATTGGTCATGTGCTTGTTCCATCAACAATACTAAAAAAATACTAAATAAAAAAAAATAAATACTTGTTCATAGAACAAGCAGATGGGCCTAAAAACAGAACAGAACCTGACGTAGACCGCATCGTCACCTCGCATGTCATGCGCGATATGAACGTGCCCTACGAAACACTTCAAACGGAAACACAGCAACGCTGCTTGGCGGCAGAAATAGAAGGTACCTAGAAGGAACCGCTCAACATCACGTAGGCCACCTTCTTCTCTTCGAGTCTCAAACATCGAATGTAAGGACATCAGATATCATGCTATATTTTAACTAAACACACTGGTCCTAATTAGCCTTTTCAGGCAAAATCGAGTCTCAAGGCAAGGATCATTTCAAATCATTCAACCTCACTGGTGCAGTCGCCTGCACTAAGGCGGTTACCCTCAATGTTTGAATGCTTGTGGCTCAATCACTCGCGTCAACCTAAAAGAACGGTGGAAAACAGTAGAGGGATGTGTTTGCGTATACAAGGTACTTGCGCCATCACACCCCTCCCCCTCCGTTTGGCGTTCTTTTTGCGTGGCGTGGCGTGACCAAATGAATAAAATGTTGTTTATCTTAGTGCAAACGACTGTCCCTATCTAATAACTTAACAAGACCAAAATAGATATTCCTGTCATAGTTAACAAAAATCACAGTATGACCAGAGACAAAGAACGATTTTGGTTAAGGCTAGAACCATAGACTATAGATAATGATGACGACGAAGTCTTGGCATTACCCTTGGTCTTGTTAGTTATTTTTTCTCAGGCGTCACCCTGACACGAAAGCACTCAACTCTTGTAAGGCTCTTAGCCACGATACGTTTCATAGCAGATAATTAATTCCTGAATCATGAATTTTTAACCTAGCTCTTCAAAATAAGTAGTAGAAGCAGCATAACCATAAAAGTAGCCGCCAAAATTAATATACAATGCATTTTCCTATTCTTCGTTTGATACTTCTCAGCCTTTTGCAACTGCTTGTAACCTTCTTGGACTTGCACCTGCGTTAGTTCTACGTTATAGTCTATCCTATCTAGCACCGTTCCTTGTTCGTTCACCATGTGAGCGAGATCTTTGAACACGTCGTTCAGATCGGTGATGGAACGAACGATCTTGTTCACCTCCTCTTCTCGTTGTTCCACCATCTTCGTGTTCTCTTCTTCTAGCAGCAGCATTTGCTTCTGTGTTTGGATCTATAAAAAATAAATAATGAAAATACATTTATTTGCTATACGCACAAAATACAATAGCCAAAAAAAAAGAAAAAAAACATACATTAGACATTATGTCAGATATAAAAAAAGAAAGCTAATAAAGGACGACCAAAATAGGTACCTAATAAAAATATACTTACAAAAAATAAGACCCGAATAAGGCCGAAACGTCGGAATGATAATAAAGGTTATATTAAGGCTATAAATTAAAGGCTATTTTTATTTATATTATAACTATGCAATTGACGATATATTTAAATGTCTTATATGATGTAACCTATTTAGAATATCTACTTACTAAATTCAATTTGTATAAGTTTTTATGTGTTTTAGGTTTTTTCACCTAGCACACCCTGCTTGTATCTTATATGACGTGTAATATGCTTACCAAATAAATGATTATTGATTATTATTATTGTTACGCGATAAATACCTGTATAATCCCAACTAAATTATCCCAATTAAATATATATTTAAATATCTGTCTGTCTGTCTGTCTGTTACGCTTTCCCGCTTAAACCTCTCAACCGATTTTGATGAAATTTGGCACAGACAATCTTTAGACCCTGAGAAAGAACATAGCCTACCTTTTATTGCGAAAAAAGAGACGAAGAGATTAAAAGTACACAGACGAAGTCGCGGGTACCAGCTAGTATTTCGTCTGAAGGGTTGTGTGCCTAATCACAGGCACATGAGGCATAAGAGTAGACAGGGGTGATAGTGATGTGTGGAAAGTCCACCCGTATCCTAATATTATAAATGCGAAAGTTTGTAAGTATGGATGGATGGATGGATGTTTGTTACTCTATAACTCCAGAACGGCTGAACGGATCTTGATGAAAATTAGCACAGAGTTATATTACAGTCTGGAATAACACATAGGCTACTTTTTATCCCGTGGGAATGCCGGGATTTAAAACTACGCCGGTGAACCCGCAGGGCGCTACTACTCACTACAAGTATAAAACAAAGTCGCTTTTTCTGTCCCTTTGTGTGCTTAAATCTTTAAAACTACGCAACGGATTTTGATGCGGTATTTTTTAATAGATAGAGTGATTCAAGAGGAAGGTTTATATGTATAATACATGCATGATATGTGCACCTGTGCGAAGCAGGGGCACGCGGGCGGGTCGCTAGTTTGTTTATAACTGTCTCCAACCTGCTTCCCGAGCTGATCGAAGTCCAGGTTCTCGTCGCGTCCCGAGGTGCTGGGCAGCGAGAACAGCAGGTCCGCCTGGTTGTTGGTGAGGCCGGGAAGCAGCTCATCATTGAGGCTGAGCTCCTCAAAGTTGGGCAGGTCGAAGTACGCGTTGGAGCGCTCTTCGCGAGAAGTCAGCGACTTCAAGTAGTTGGATTGGCCGGTGCGGTAGGCAACGGACAGGTCTTGGAGAGTTGTGACCAGAGCTAAGACCACGTTCGTTACCAGCTTTTGTTCCGTTTTGTTTCCTGAAAAGAAGTTTTACTTTATAATTATATTTTATATATATTATATTTTATATATATTATTTTTTTATATAATAATATATTTTATATTATTATACAGGGTTACAGGAAAAATCGTGCTAGACCCGTTAAGGGCGTGGAGTACCCATCATTTCTGACTTATTTCACTATGAAACATCCTACCCTAAACTTAACGCTTTTCATGATATTCGACTTTTATTTTTTTATTGAAAATTGCCGATAATTTATTTTTGTTTATTTTGTGTATCTTATTATTGTTATTGCATTTTTACATGTGTAATAAGATGCTTTAGGACGTCAATAATTAAAATAGTGCATAAGTTAATTGAATAGACCGTAGTAGACAAGGTGAAAGTTAAGAAAAATAAAAAAAAACTCGAAAAGGTTTAAGTTTAGGGTAGGGTGTTTCCTAATGAAATAAGTCAGAAATGATGGGTACTCCACGCCCTTAACGGATCTAGCACGATTTTTCCTGTAACCCTGTATATTTTGTTTATTTATTTATACTTTTTTAAGAGTAGTAGAGCTCTTTGTGTGTGGCTCGTCCGGGGAAGTACTACCACCACGCCTTTTTCTGCCGCCAAGCAGCGACGCTGTGTTTCGGTTTGAAGAGTGTGGTCGCCGGTGTAATTACAGGCACATGAGGTTTAACATCTGTATGCCTCAAGTTGATGGACGCAGGGCAGTGCATCGTAGGGCACGTTCCTATTGTGCGTGACCTACGGGGCAATGTTTTGTTTATAGGTGATGGTTACCACTTAACATCAGGTGGGCCATCTGCTTGTTCCATCAGCTAGTTGCATAAAAAAATAATAATAATAATTACTTTGAGAGAGGTGTCGATTTGTTGTTGCATTATCCTAAGCTAACTTTGATTAGCCTATGTGCTATTCCAGACTATAATCTCTATGCTATCTCTATGCCAAAATGCTCATTCATTCATTCGCCCAATAATCATCATTCACATAATGATGTATCTAACTACATTATAATTGTTATTTTAATATTAGCCGCCAAGCAGTATAGCTGTTACGGTTTCAAGAGTGTGGTTGCAGGGCTAACATCTGTATGCCACAAGATGATGGACGCAGGGAGTGCATCTTAGGGCACGTTCCTATAGTGCATGTCTTACAAGGTAATGCGTTGTTATAGGTGATTGTTACCACTAAACATCAGGTGGGCCATCTACTGTTTCGATCAGAAAGTCGTTTAAAATAACTTTCGAGAACAACTCGATTTCAATTCACTGGAAAATACACCTACTCACTCACTCACAGTAAACTACTCAATAAAAGAGACCACATGACAAGCACCAACCAGCTTTCGATTAAAAAAAAACATCAAAATCCACTCAGTAAAAAGTTACGAAGTAACAAAACACCAAAACAGTTTAATTGAGAACTGTTGGCATCCCAACATAGATCATATATATTATAAATAAAAAAAACCATAAGATATTGTCTATGGTTCACGCTCGAGTGTGAGACGTGTCGCTTTATAAAAATCTTCTGTAACAACTCTCTTGCCATCCATCTTGTGCGATACATAATAAAATAGTTAAAAGTTCAACTCAGTGTTTGCCATTTTAAGTTCTGCGGTCCAAGATCACCAACCAGCCTTCTACACCTAAACAGGCACACAAACAAGAACCTCCTATTTTTAAAGTCGGTTAAAAACGAATCTCAAAGTCAAAGTATTTTTATTGCATAAATACATGTATGAGAAGATGTCACATAATTATAATAATGTCCAATGTATTCTACTTAAAACTAGGCGTCAATCTGAATCTGATGTAAAGATTTTAAAATGTCCCAAAAGTTATTCTACGAGCGGGATTCGAACCCGCGACCTTCTCCTCCGTATCGAAAAGAAGGTCGCGGGCTACGCTACCAACTGCGCCATCGGAGTCCAATCACACTCGACGACTAACTCTTGGACAGGTGTAGTAAACGCTATAAAACTATAGAATGGGGAGTTATTCACTATGACCAAACCAATCGCGTTTGCGTTTAGATCACGTTGTGAGGTCACACGGTTGGGCCAAGTATCTCCTATGTCATAAAGAATAAAGCCAAACATCAAGTTTTGACGTTACACGGTTTGGGGCAAGGAATCTCTTATGTCATAGAGAGTTAAATAAATTAAAATTAAATAATGCTGGACAATCCACACAGCACCATCTAGCCCCAAAGTAAGCTATTCAAAGCTTGTGTTATGGGTACTAGATAACTGATATATTTAATACATTATATACTTACATAGATAGATATTTTTTATTATACATAGAAAACACCCAGACCATCGGAACACATTTCTGCAGATCGTGCACAAATTTGTTCCAAGGCGGGAATCGAACCCGCAACCTCTTGCGTCGAGGCAGGCTCTCGCCCGCTGCGCCACAGAGGTCGTCAAATGAGTAATGCTCCTGCTGTAGTACGTACCGTGGTTAACGTGCCGCCTGATGGCGGATATATGCGCGTGCGCGTGGTTGAAGAGGCGCGCCAGTTCCGACGTGAGGCGCGCGATGTGGCGCTGGTCCGCCGTCTCGTCGAGCGCCGGCCGCCGGATCTGACGCTCGTGGCGCGCCGTCAGCTCCGACAGCTTCGTGCGGACTCTGACACAAGGGAAAAAAAAACTGAAACAGCTTCACGATTTTGATCCCCAGGTACGGTAGATATCCCTTCATATCTCCCAGTACCAAGTAGGTACTATAATTCAAGATTCTTTGAGGATGTCTAAGGGGGGTAGTCAGAGGTACGTCCAAACATTACATTTGGCACATACCCACATTTTGCAGTAGTTGGTATTCCATACGTGACAGGTTGCAAGCCCATCGCCGCTGTTAGAATACTAACTGGTTTCCTCACGATGTTTTCCTTCACCGTTTAAGAGCACTGGCATTGCGCACATAAATTTTTCGATAGAAAAATCCATTGGTGCACGACCGGATTCGAACCTGCGTCCTTACGATCGGAAGGCGGGGTCACTCCCACTAGACCACCGGTGCTCTAACATGGGAATATCAATAAATAATGCTGGACCATCCACACAGCACCACCTAGCCCCAAAGTAAGCTACTCAAAGCTTGTGTTATGGGTACTAGATGACTGATATATTCAATCCTACTATTTACTTATAAACGCTTAAGTTTGTAAGTATGGATGGATGGATGTTTATTACTCTTTCACGCCGGAACGGCTGAACAGATCTGAATGAAACTTGGCAGAGAGATACATTATAGTCTGGAATAACACATAGGCTACCTATACTATCCTTTTATTTTATTTTCGGAGGAGGTTGAAGAGGGATAAGCAGGTATAGATAGATACTAGTTGCGCCCCGCGGTTTCACCCGCGCAGATTAAAATCCCGGTATTCCCTCGAGATAAAAAGTAGCCTATGTGCTATTCCAGACTATAATCTATCTATCTGCCAAGTTACATCCAGATCCGTTCAGCCGTTCCGGCGTGAAAGAGTTACAAACATCCATCCATGCTTACAAACTTTCACGTTATATAATAGTGGTAGGATACTTCTATTACTACACTTGATTGCGTAGGTAATTGTGGTTCTGATTCTCACCTAGTGATGACATAGTGAGCCTCTTCGAGGGCGTCTGCCCAGGGAGGTGGCAGGTGCGTATCTCCAGCTTCCAGGTCTCGAGACCCGCGCCGCATGAGGCGCACTCTTTCATTTTCATTGCCCTGTGGACAGAGTTATATATAATTTGATTAAGAATGTCAATCGAAGAGGTATTTCCAATCTTCAAACAGCCTAAACAAGCAGAGATTACTGAATAGACATTGGTACCAATTCTGTTGTTTAATTTTCGTAACCTAATTTGACAGCACAAAAATATTGCCATCCCTTTCGAAAAGACCGAAACAACAGGAATGGCTATAAATCTAGAGCTGTCAGATTACTATAATAATGTGATAGTTTGTAAGTATATATGGATGTTTGTTACTCTTTCACGCTGGAGCGGCTGAACGGATTTGGATTAAACTTGGCAGAGAGATAGATTATAGTCTCGAATAGCACATAGGCTACTTTTCATCCCGTGGGAATACTGAGATTTAAATCTGTGCGGGTGAAATCGCAGGCGCTACTAGTTTAGGATAATGCAACAACAGAATCAACACTGTAAGGTGACTGGTATTTAGCTGATTTGGAAACAATGGATAAGACATGCAAAGGGGAAAATGTATGTAGTGTGGCAAAAAGAGGGATAGGTATGAATGATAATGGAAGGAGAGAGGTAGGCAAAAGAAAACATAGATGAATTGTGTGGAATAGTGTGGATTGGAAAAGCAAGGAGTGACTTCTGACATGATAAATGATAGAGGAAATTTGAAAGAAAGAACATTTGTATCAACCCACATGAAGTATGATAAGAGCAGGAATAGATTGAAAAGAGGTTGCAAGGTAAAAAAAAACCCAATGTGTTGCTGAATACTAAAAAAAGGTGTAATAGCAAATAAGTAGGTACCTGAACCATGAGTATAGGCTAATGGAAAAAAAACATGATTAAAATTCAAATATTAAAATATAGTAAAGAGGAAACTAGGGCTTTATAGTAAAAAAAAATTGGCGGACTTTCCACACAGTACTATCTAGCCTCAAACTTAGCCAAAGTTTGGGAACAAGATAGCTATTTTTACATAATTTAAATATAATTTTTTTAATAAACACAAACATCTATGTTCATCACACAAATGTTTGTTCTCGGTTGGAATCGAACGCACGGTCTACAGTGCAGAAGGCATAGCTACTACCAACTGAGCTGTGGAGGTTGTCAAATATTATATTCTAAAATACTCAAATATTCTGCATTGATTAAAAACAAGCATTTGTTTAGTGAACATAAATATTTATTACAAAAAAAGAGCTAATAAGTTTACTGCGAAAATATCAATGAGTTTAGAACATTATTTTAGATCTAGGAACTTTCTGTTTTTAACTTAAAGGTATAGCAGACATAGATACTAACTAGGTCAAGGATAGGTGTACTTAGAGCTTAAAGTTCAAGAAGGTAGGTACCTAAGTAAGCACCCAATTTTAGAAGTAAATAATCAACTATTTTGATTTATTGAAGGATGCTATACAAATAAGTTTCCCTGTTGATTCAAAAGAGTTGATTGTTATGTCTAAATAGTATTAATTGTGTAACTGTGTGGGTAGGTACGCGTTCAGCTAAAAATATCAAAATCAATAAATTAAGTAAATAGGGAGTGTTAGATGGATACAAACCTGCTCGGAGAATATTTGTCGCCCTTGTATTGCATTATTTCGCATTAACACGTACACTTCTGTAAGACTTCGTGACACCATTGTTTTACAATTTATTTATAATTAATGTACAACTGTACTTTACCTATTTATTCAATCAATAGAGGTAGGGTAGGTGTTTTTTCAAAAAATTCAAGAAGAAATGAATTGAGCGTGTCAGTCGTTGTTTACACGTAGTGGGTCTGGTTAATGTACGAACATGGATTACACAGCCCAAGAATTCACAGCCAGGAATGTACGGGCAGGACAACGCAGCCAGGACTTAATGTCCAATGTACATAAAATCCATAGTCATGCAATCCTTATTTGTGCTGGGAATGTACACCTCTGTAAAAACGGCCAGAAATTCAATAAATTTCAGACATCTTTTCACTTGCAAAAGCTTGAATCTTGTTCAATTGAAGTGAGTAAGTAACAAGTGTAAATAGAGCATAGGATGTGGCATCAAATTAGATGACATCCATGGATGTCCATTCCTGTGCTGGGATTGTACGACCCGGATTTGGATGCCATTGGCTGTTTTCCAGGGTTGTGTTTTCCCAGTGTGTGCTTGTACGGCTTGGAATGTACATCCTTGGATTACACAGTCATGGAATTGGCAACCAAAATGTACATCAATTCCGGGCTGTGTTTTCCAAAGACGTGCAATCCATGGTTGTACATTACTGGCTCCTAAATCTATTAGGCTATGATGCCAATATAGCTATTTGGCATCCTATCCTATCCTACTATTATAGTCTGTGGTTCAACGTGCGGCGTCTCAAGCGCTTGGCGCTTGATTTTTCTTGTCTGTAATATATGTTTGAATGTATTCAAATTCCTTGGTTTGAGTTAAATCTAAATATATATAACTCAAAGGTGACTGACTGACATAGTGATATATCAACGTACAGCCCAAACCACTGGACGGATCGGGCTGAAATTTGGCATGCAGGTTGATGTTATGACGTAGGCATCCGCTAAGAAAGGATTTTAATCAATTCTACCCCCAAAGGGATAAAATAAGGGATGAAAGTTTGTATGAAACTTTGAATTCCTTGGCGCGAGCAAAGCCGCGGGTTCAGCTAGTGAAACATAAAATTTTTTTATTATACCACCCTGACGTAACAAGGAACATCAAAAATTTTGTATGGACTTGGCATGGCAAATAATGGCGGTTGTTCACTCGTTCCATTCTCTCGTTCTTTCGAGACTCACTCTCTTCTTCGTCTGCTTTGTTTACTTGTAGCTTCCACTCGTATTTTGATTGTTTTTGTAAATTTCCAGCAGATTTATCAATAATAACGTCCATAAATGTGAAAGTGATCGTTATTGTTCAGTGAACGTAATATTTTACGGCGATACCACCAAGAAACGATTCATAACGTGCGAAATTGTGGAGATCAAGCCAACTGTAAAATTTTAGAGAAAGGAAGTCTAGTTTCTTTGGATGAGACTGTGAAAGTAAGTTGATTTTTATATTTTGCCCTCATATTAGGTACCCACTTATTCAGAAACAAAAAATCGATGCTAAAGATGACAATTACTGGGAGTCGCAAATAGCATAATAAGTTTATACTGTTAAAATTAATATAACCTTTTCAAGAATATGACGTGAATTCTTTTAAACTTACTTCTAAAAAACTACTGGAAATTAATAAAAAATACTTTGTTACAGAATATGTCAAGCACACCGTGTCCGTCCTGCTAATACTAAACATTATAATAATTAATGAAAAAACAAATTCATAAAATGAATAGGTATATGTTCAAAAATTTTATGTAATAACTAGCTGATCCCGCGGCTTTGGTCGCGCTCGTTTACTTTGAAAATCTCATACAAACTTTCATCCCCTATTTTATCCCCTTGGGGGTAGAATTGATCAAAATCCTTTCTTAGCGGATGCCTACGTCATATCATCTACCTGCATGCCAAATTTCAGCCCGATCCGTCCAGTGGTTTGGGCTGTGCGTTGATAGATCACTATGTCAGTCAGTCAGTCAGTCAGTCAGTCAGTCTCCTTTGAGTTATATATATTTGTTTACTTTGAAAATCTCATACAAACTTTCATCCCCTATTTTATCCCCTTGGGGGTAGAATTGATCAAAATCCTTTCTTAGCGGATGCCTACGTCATATCATCTACCTGTATGCCAAATTTCAGCCCGATCCGTCCAGTGGTTTGGGCTGTGCGTTGGTAGATTACTATGTCAGTCAGTCAGTCAGTCTCCTTTGAGTTATATATATTTAGATGCAAAAAGCTTATTATTTCATATCAGATCCATATTTAAGTCCAGCCTAGGACTTCAGGACCTAGGTTTAACTTAAACGTGGATTCAGTCAATAAATGGATTACAAAAAAAACCTCGATTTCGATCTCGCATATTTTATCGATATAAAAGCGAGTACCATCGCGCAGCACTATATAGGCTGATAGGTTGGTAAAACTGTTGTTGTTTGACGTACACATTCGTTGTGTTGGTTTTGAAATGCCATGTAAAAGGATCCCATTGGCTGGCTCTCATTGGTTCTTTACTAAACTAAGTCCTGCTGCGTCTTCTCGTAGTTTTACATTCTCTTTGTTTTGTACTGTAAACAAACAAAAACCAGTAAAATTTATCAAATGAAATGACTAAAGCTGTTCGAGATTTACTACACAATGGTGTTTCCTACGACGAGCCAGACCGTATGCCGGAGAAAATCCACGTTAAACGTCGTGATATTTTTATGTATGTTGTGGCTATCGTAGGTCATTTTGTGGACCTCGGGCTGGATATAAACGTAGCTGTGAGATACTTCCTAGCGAAGAAGGTGACGGAGTTCGGATGGACACTTGCTTTTATTCTGGTTCCAGCATTCGTAAATACAGCGGTCTCTATACGAATGTGAGTACCTAGTCCTTGCTAATGTGTCATAATAGTAAAATCATGCTAATAACAGTGTCATGTTGCTATTTTATAATTCACTGAACAACACAGAATGTAAGGTAGCCTATGCTAATTCTTTACAAAAATTCGATGTGAAAATGTTTGAAATCAAAGTCACGTAATTATCATCATCATAAGCATACTGAAATCCACTAGGACAAATCCAAGACATATCCACTAGAAAGAATGGTTCTGAGTGGGATCTCTATTCAACAAGTTCTGGCAATCCTTGCAGACTTCAAAATATGGACAAACCGTTGTACCTGATTGTACCCTTCCACATTGCATCTGGCTAAAGTGGTATTCTTTATTTTAAGGTATTCTCAAGATAAAGAACAACCAGAGTCTGTTTCTAATGAGTTCACGAAGAGGAAGTGGCTGAGGATCTTCATTCTGGTGCTACAAATGGCTCCGATTCTAAGATTCACTGATGCACTCATGTAAGTTATCATCATGCAACATCTTTCTTGTAGATTTTAAATGATAGATGATAAATTATTTCTGTAGGTAGGTACTTATTTGTTTTAATCTTACTACTATTATAAACCCAAAAGTTTGTATAGATGGATGGATGGATGTTTGTTACTGTTTCACGGCGGAACGGCTGAACGGTCCGGATGAAACTTGGCAGAGAGGTAGATTATAATCTGGAATAGCACATACGCTACTTTTTATCTCGTGGGAATACCGGGATTTAAATCTGTGTGGGTGAAACCCAGGGCGCAACTAGTATCTATCCCAGTGCATAATATTGCACTAATTTCCAGCTAATGAATAGCCAGGCAGAGCTACTACCACCAACTGAGCTATGAAGGCTGTCAATAATAATAAGGCATGATTTTGTATTGTATTGTATGTACAACCCGGGCGAATTAACATGACACCTGGCTCGGAACTCGATACTTCCCCCGCTACACCGCGCGGCGCCCCGCTACTGCCCTCGCAAGGCGACGGTGGTGTAGCGGGGGAAGTATCGAGATCCGAGCCAGGGGCGTTATTCACTATGACCAAACAAATCGCGGTTTGCGTTTAGATCACGCCTTGGAGTCACACGGTCAGGGCAAAGTATCTCCTATGTCATCACTAAATAGTATAAAACAAAGTCGCTTTTTCTGTCCCTATGTCCCCATGTCCCTTTGTATGCTTAAATCTTTAATACTACGCAACGGATTTTGATGCGGTTTTTTTAATAGATAGAGTGATTCAAGAGGAAGGTTTATATGTATAATACATGCATGATATGTGCAACCCGTGCGAAGCAGGGGCGCGCGGGCGGAGCGCTAGTAAAGAATAAAGCCCAACATCAAGTTTTGACGTTTCACGGTTTGGGGCAAGGAATCTCATATGTCATAGAGAATAATGCCCCTGGTGTCATGTTAATTCGCCCGGGTTGTAGCTACGCGATAAAGTCCCGACGGTCGGAGCGCGCGCAGGACGCGGCGGCGCAGCGCGCGTACTTCGCTCTGATGCTGAAGGAGGACGCGGATGCTGCGCTGCTGCGCGTCTTCGAGGGCTTCCTGGAGGCAGCGCCGCAGCAGGTGCTGCAGACTAGCCTGCTCCTGTACAGCAGGGAGTTTGCCGGTAGGTGTCCTATTACCACTATGAGGTTGCGGGTTCGATTCCCGCCTTGAAACAAATTTGTGTACGATCTGCAGAAATTTGTTCCGTTGATCTGGGTGTTTTCTATGTGTAATAAAAAAAATATCTATCTATGTAAGTATATAATCCTACTAATATTATAAACGCGAGTTTGTAAGTATGGATGGATGGATGGACGGATGGATGTTTGTTACTCTTTCACGCCGGAACGGCTGAACGGATGAAACTTGGCAGAGATATTGATTATAGTCTGGAATAACACATAGGCTACTTTTTATCCCGTGGGAATACCGGGTGTTGGCAGATATTTAGCATTTTACCGTATTATAACTAGATGTCGCCACAGGAAAGATTAGCACGCGCTATCATTGCGTTTTGAGCAATGAGTGATATCGGCAATCGTAGGTATAAATGTTTTCCGATCACCGGGATTTAAATCTGCGCTGGTGAAACCGCGGGGCGCAACTAGTGTATTAAATATATCAGTTATCTAGTACCCAGAACACAAGCTTACTTTGGGGCTAGATGGTGCTGTGTGGATTGTCCAGTATTATTTATTTATCCATTTAACTTTATTTTGGCTATTAGAGATGGAGTGGTCGGTCAGACCACCAGCTCATGTCTTCAGATGACATCGTTGGAGTGGTCAGATCTCAGTAGATGCAACGGGGTTAAATAAATAGAAACTAAAATATATATTTAAATAGTTACTTAGCTTCACAACGCTGATCCCCAGAAAACGTAGATACACCCTCCCCTCAGGATCAAAACGTAGATACACCCTCTCCCCAGGATCAAAACGTAGATACACCCTCCCCCCAGGATCAAAACGTAGATACACCCTCCCCCCAGGATCAAAACGTAGATACACCCTCCCCCCAGGATCAAAACGTAGATACACCCTCCCCCCAGGATCAAAATGGTCTTTATTCAGTACAATCACAGGGATCACTTAGAAACGTCTTACAAACTAGGTGAATCTACCGCCAGTTCGTCGCGGCCAAAGCCTAGAAGAACTGGCAAGAAGCTAAGCTTGGTTTCTAGCGTTTGTTTGTATGATCCTCTTTACAAAATAATATGGATTTTGTAATGAGTTGGAGCTTAGTTCAGTCCCAAGCTTTTTTGTCATCTACCATCTAATAGATCTGTTGGTACCAAGTACAAACTTCAGATTATTTGAGAGGGACTAAGGGGTATCAGGGGCTCCAATGAAACAAACTATGTTTTTTTTAATCTCTCTATTGTTTATCATTAGCTCCAATGGTGGCTCTTGACATTAAAATATTTTTTTATTAATCTTTTAAAAAAAATTTGATCAGACCAGAAATACAAACCCATAGCCATAAATTTTTATTCTAAGTATAGAATCAAACCTTTTTAGTGCACTGACAAACATAATATTGTGTAGTGCTAGTGCTTCTTTTAATGAACACAAGAACAATGTGTCGCCTTAAGTAGAAACTGTAAGAAAAGTGCCAATGGACACATTCTTAGTAATACTTATTCTAGAAAATTAAGTCAAAACAAAATTACTAATTAGCCTACTTGGATATATTGTAATGGTATTAGGGTACCGCATCTCATGCGCTAACCTAATTTAGTAAAAAAATAAAAAATATGACTAAAAAATTATGGCTGTGGGTTTGTTAACACTTTTCTGTTTTTTGTGCTGTTGGTTATCTTAAAATAAATAAACAAATATGTTTATTATTTCCAGTTCACCAAAGCCTGTCGATAGCTTCGTCGATCGTCGGCCTGGGCTGGTGCCTCGGCGCCTACCAGCGCGCCATCCGCTACGCGCAAGACAAGGACAACATGAGCTGGCTCGGCACCGCTATGCAGACTGTCTACCACTTTCTGATCACCTGTAAGTATCTATCAACCTATGGCAGTCCACTGCTGGACGTAACTCTAACGTAAATCTAATTAAGGCGGGGATATCCCAGAACCTCCAACCTCCAAGACGCCTCGGCGGGTACTGTCTTAATTTGGGGCATTCCTCGAACCGCACCTAAATGAACCGCACCTAGGCGAAGCGCACCTGCTTCGAAGAAGTACTTGGGTGCGCTTCGCCTAGGTGCAGTTCATTTAGGTGCGGTTCGAGGAATTCCCCCTTAATTTTAGTAGATATACAACTGTTCAAAAACCGTCCCGTGCCGCCTTAATAAATATATTGGTGGACTTTGAGTGAATAGGTGTCTTCTTGACCGTTCTGCTCCAACGTCTGCTACATCGTCGCTTACCATCAGGTGAGATTGTAGTCAAAGGAAGGTTTATTCATTATTCTTTATAAAAAAAAACTTCACATAGCACTATCTAGCCCCAAAGTAAGCTAATCAAAGCTTGTTATGAGTACTAGATAACTGATATATTTAATACAATATAATATACTTACATAGATAGCTGTTTTTTTATTATACATAGAAAACACCTTGACCAACGGAACAAATTTCTGTAGATCGTAAGCAAATTGGTTTCGAGGTAACAGAACCCGCAACCTCTTGCGTCGCAGGCGGACTCTCGCCCGCTGCGCCACTGAGGTCATCAAAAAAAAAGGTGAAATAGTTCTGCTTCAAATGTTGCCTAATAAATCAATTTCTTATATTGTTCCAGTGAGCCGCATAGCATCAATATCGATCCTAGCCTACATGTACCCTCACTGGGCTATCCTCGCCTGCTGTCTCCACATCCTCATAATGGCAGCCGCCATCCAACTCTTCGACCGCTCTGCGTTCTGCTCGCACAACCGCATCGCAGATATAGCCTTCTCTTTCGCACTCGGAGCCGTCTATCTCTTCACGTATATTCTACCTGTGGAGGGAAGAACTCGTTACCGATACGCCCTGTACTATACTCTGTGCTTTTTTCAGAATTTAGTCTGTGGTGTTCTGTGGTTTCTGTATGTGAATGATTTAGAACGAAATTCTGTGTATTTTATTCCAGTATTAGTGATCAGTGTGGTTCCTTTTGTCATAGGGATTTTTTTAATGGTAGTTTATTACTCGTGTTGTCATCCCAAGTTTGGGAAAGTTAGTGAGACTGAAATTGTTGGAGCCGGGGACGACTTCGTGGTGTCCTTCAAAGTAAGTGATAGCTAACACCACAGATGTATGTAATAGATCTGTGGCTAACACATATCAGTTTAGACACAAAACACAAACTTAAAGTACAAAATGTACAAGGCTTAATGCATCAGCATTTTCTACTAGGCCCCCTAAGTGGTGGTAAAAATTAGAATTTGTCACCAAACACCCTATCAACACCTATACATTAAACTCCATTTGACCCCTTATATTTATATTCCCTTGTTAGAGCACCGGTGGTCTAGTGGGAGTGACCCCGCCTTCCGATCGTAAGGTCGCAGGTTCGAATCCGGTCGTGCACCAATGGATATTTCTATCGAAAAATTTATGTGCGCAATGCCAGTGCTCTTAAACGGTGAAGGAAAACATCGTGAGGAAACCAGTTATAGTATTCTAACAGCGGCGATGGGCTTGCAACCTGTCACGTATGGAATACTAACTACTGCAAAATGTGGGTATGTGCCAAATGTAATGTTTGGACGTACCTCTGACTGAATTAGTACCTACTTGGTACTGGGAGATCTGAAGGGATATCTACCGTGCCTGGGGATCAAAGTCGTGAAGCTGTTTTTTTTTCCATTCAGTCACCGACGATGGTCTTGCATCTGTCCCATATGGAATATCAACTATGTACGTCAAAATGGCGTAATTTTTCTAGTGCAAGCTTCCTGCGATTAGTGTTCTCGCTAAACACAATTATAGCTGGTTCGCACTGGTCGAGTAGCGTCGAGTAGCACCAACCACGGTCTTTTGGTTATCCGCCAACTAGTGAACACAGACGCGTGGTAGGTGCTACTCAACCAGTGCGAACCATCAGCTATTAGTGATCATCGTGCAAGCCGCCCTTAGTGCCAATACAAATTACCTAATAGTAATATTCTTCTAAGTACATAACTAAGTGTAATATATTTAAATGAGCGGTAGTACTAAAAACCTACCTGTACTTAAAAAAACTAAATTTACGATGTCTGTAAAAATTTTATAACATTTCTAAACAAACACATATCTGCAAGCTGAAATATTTTTCTGTTTCATTACCTACAGAAAAATAGTATTAGGTATTATTCTTTTTCTAAACTGATATTAGGAGGACTAGTTTCACAGTAGGTACATAGCGCTCGATATTATAATACTCTATTTTCTTATGAAAACATATTATTATATCGAAATTCAAGACTGCATTTCATAGTAAGTAGGTATACTTGTTTAGTCATAAGTTAATCCATTACCACTCCATATGCCAAAACTATTTATTTTTAGAAGTTTTTGTATAATTTATAATTGTACGGCATTTTTTGAATCTCTTTACATTGATGATATTAATAAACTTTTGTACAAAATACGTAAAGCTACTTGTGTTACTTTTAAATAAGCGTGCGTGGTAGCCCGCTTGCTTATAATAAAAAAATAATAAAAAATAATGCTGGACAATCCACACAGCACTATCTAGCCCCAAAGTAAGCTATTCAAAGCTTGTGTTATGGGTACTAGATAACTGATATATTTAATACATTATATACTTACTAATACACATAATATAAGCAAGCGGGCACATATTATGTGCACAGTCACCAGAAATGGGTGACCTGACCTCACAGAGTAGCTACTTTGTTATAAGGTGACCTCTCGTGTCATCGACGATTCTGTGCTTCAACGACACTTCAATAATACTCCAGAGAACGTTACGCTACCAATGTCCTCGATTTATCTGATACTAGTAGCGCCCCGCGGTTTCACCCGCGTAGTTTTAAATCCCGGTATTGCCACGGGATAAAATGTAGCCTATGTGTTATTCCAGACTATAATATATCTCTGTGCCAAGTTTCACCAAGATCCATTCCGCCGTTCTGGATAGAGTAACAAACATCCATCCATCCATACTTACAAACTTTCATACATTTAGAATATTAGTAGGATAACTGTTTATTCTTTGGCACTAACCCCGGTTTCTGAAAGCTACATCAACACTAATCGGCTGTCAAGTCACTTGCTATCTCTATCTAATTTGAAGTAAAAGCTGAAATAGCAAGTGACTTGACAGCCGATTAGTGTTGATTGCGCTTTCAGAAACGAGGGTACGTCTATTAGTGAACGGAAATTTTACTTTTCCATGACACTACATAAACTGCAGTTCTTATTTGCTGATATAGGGGAAGCAGGGGTAATGGCGATCATGTCGGGTAATACCGCTCACTCCAATAACTTAATAAATAAGGTGCCATAAAACACAGCGAGCACGCTGCAGCGCAGGGGTTGTGACGCTTGAGCAGACAAGAGTCTTTAAACCTCAAAACTAACGTAGGACAAATCAATAAACAAATAGAGCATTTTTCTCTCAGGTGATCGGCATTCCCCCATCTTCCCATGATGAAGGTACGAGGACATAAAAATTCAAATCTAATAGGTATGCAATGTGCGGTGAAATAAGTCCTCGGCACGTTTGCCCTTCGAACGAAACCGAGTTGTAATATCGTACTGAATTCATGCTGCAGAAATCCGCTTGAAAAAGGTTAAACCCAGAGGCTCTAGGCAGCGTTGAAGGGGACTAGAAAACTAAAGGGTAGATAGTATTGAAACAATAAAATATATCAACTGTTTTTATTTATTTCTCATCATCATATTCCTGCCCTTATCCCACACTGAGTGGGGTCAGTACAACAGGTTCAGCTCCTTCACTTTCCTCTATCATTCATCTCGGTGCTTAAGTAAGAAAGGACACTCATGTCATCATATAATATAATTATTACCTATAGCAGGCCACATGCCGACCCCACATGAAGTGGGATAAGGGCAGGAAGATGAGCAACGGTAAGACGGTGATGGAAAACATCAGTTGGTGTTCTCATAGCAGCGATAGGCTCGCAACCTGTCACATTTGGTACTAAGGGATCTGAGGTAATATCTACCGTGCCTGCTTTCTTCTACTATAATACAAATGGAGCTCTTTCTTTTAATATTGACAACCCATACTTATATTCACTTTTACTTCATTTCATTTATTCATCTTTTGACATTTTTACAATGTTCTTAGATAGTATACTTAATCACAGTAGGTACTTTAACCCACATTAGGAACATACTTGCAGTATTAAAAGTCACATAGGTACCTATTTTCCTCATAATTTAATTACTAACTAATCACCATATAAATGGAGCTTTTTCCCTCAATATCTTCAACCCATGCTTATTCCAATCACTCTGACTTATCCACAGTTCCATAGCGGACTCTAAGCATGACATAACAGAAGCCCCCTTCCACACAGTGATAGCTGAATCAATTTCTTTTGGAGATGTAATAATTTCTAGCGGTTCCGACTGGTAGTTGAAAGGGATCTGTAAAGTTAGGCAATTCTGCAGCCAAAGGTTAAAGTCTTGAGCTTTTACTCCACCACCAACAATTAAGATACTGCCATACATTTTACGTTTCAGTTCTTCGGTCTCACATCGGTCTATGCATTGCAGAATAGCAGCATCCAGAGCCATGATTTTTCCCGGCGCTAGAGTCGCTACATCTGGAGGTGCGTTGTCAACAGTATCCACCACAATTTCTTCTTCTTGATTTGCTTGTGTTTGTGAATCGTTAACCTGTTCAGTTTGCAGACTGTCATTTGCTGTAGCTGTTGTATCTGCAGCTTCTCTCTTTCTGCTGGTTTCTCTCAGGTATTCTGCATCAAACGGATCCTCTGGATCACTTGGTTCGTGGACATGGGTCTTGCTTGTTTTAGGCCCCGTGATTTTGAACAAGTCTGTGTAGAACATGGCTAGAGGGGAAATGATACATTCATCTCCTACTTGCAATGTGTACTTGTTAACTGCATCTCCTGGGTGGTCGACTAAAAATGACTTTTCATGAGGCCCGCACACATCTAGGTTCACATGGCAGAAGTGCTCATACAAGTTTCTCATTAATATAACATCTCTGGGCACGTTTTCATTCCAATTTGTGTAAGGGAAGACACTCTTGTGGAACATCCATGATAGAGCTTGACAGACATCTCCACCTCCATAGTCCATTCGTAAACGTGTACTCTTTTGCGATATTCCATCTTCAACACATGAGATGGCTGTTTTCTGGTCACCGATGTCTACAACACAGGCATAACCAATTCCTGCACCGAATGTAGCTCCAACACTCTCTTGGAATAGAATACAGCTGCCAAAGCCCAAATCTTTCAGCAATAATTGCATTAAATACTTGAGATGATTTCTTGAATACAAATCGGGTATCAACAGCACACATCTGTACTTCACGAGCTCAATAAGCGGTATATCAAGTTTGTATTCTATAATGGAGCTCCATATAGCATACAAGTCATAAAGAACTGATGTGATTGACCCTCCTACTTCAGAGTGCAAGTTAAAGTCTCCCCGTTTGTAGGGGAAGTGTATATTGTAGGGTAGGTCTGGGTCGATGTCTAATACTAAGTCGCCGACGACAATTTCGCAATCCACTTGAGGCCAGGGTTCCCCTTCTTCCCTCACAATCTCAGGGAGTGAGCGCCGGTTGAACGCGGCGATTTGCTGCGGTGGAGTAGCGTACCTCCTCGCGCCATTCGACTGGATGCAATTCTGCAGCGTGTGGGATATCTGAAGTCGGCATTCTTCAAGTTCCTCGATCAGCTCCTTGGTTTTTGGTACGCTCGGAGGTACGAACGGGTCGCGGTAGATTTTCCCACCGGGCCGACGTTTCCTGGCTATGCAATGTAACTGCTTTACTGGTAACATGTCTGAAGCTTTTCCTATTCTTACGTAGAGCGATCCAGGATGGATGACTATGATCCTGTTGGATGGAAACTGGTGGTATTTTTGATCCGGGTAGGTATCAGGATGGTTGAAAATAGTCATTTTCGGTGAGTGTAGACTACAACACCATGAAGGCTTTGTGCGATCGAAGGTTTGGTTGTTGATTTCCTTGATGCTAATCCATCCAAATAATACGAACGAAACGCACTTTATGTCCAATGAATCACTGAATCACGTCACATACCTATAGGAACCGCGCAACTCGCTCAGCGGGTCTATTTCTATTTATTTATTACATAAGTTACATAAAGATGGAGGCACATCTTTTAAATTCTGTAATATAAACAGCCATCAATCGGCGATCTTTTGTTTTTTGTTTTGTTTTTTCTGCGCGCCGCAGGGTTACCATCTCTTATGTGGCGATTCTGTCACACACTGAAAAAAGTAAAAAGTGGTCAGAAAAATACGAAAACTAAGTAGGAAAACTTGTATAGATCAAAACGAAATGTGCAATGTAATGTTTTTTAGAAAATGGTTTTATTTAAGTAGTGATTTTTTATGTTTTAACATGACATACATACACTACAAGTATGTATTTACAAAAAGATTCTAAGTGGTATATCAGCTATTTCCGGGTTCCCTTAGCACGAGCTTAGGCTTAGTTTGGGGCTAGATAGTGCTTTGTAGTAATAGGTCTAATAAAAAAAATACGATAGTGTAAATTAACCCAACATACTGTATGGTTAAAATTGGGTCAATTTTTCAAAATTGTATGATACAAGTTTGAAAAATTGACCAATCTTAAAAAGCTTAAAACTTACGTAACTAGTCTAAATTCATACCTACCACCTCTGTACTGAGATTTTAGAATTACACTTAAAATTAATCTTTTTGTATTAGGTAAGGCCATGATTGCCTAAATAAGTTACATAATACAATAATTTGGAGATTCAGACCATAAATCGGTATTTCGGTAAAACATTCTCAAATTTGGTAGATCTAGCGAAAAATCGGTAGGTTTTGCATCGCTGTTATAATAGCCTTACTTTTCGGCACACGTGCTTGCTTTACTTTTTTTGTTAGGACAAAAGAAGTCAATTTTACGACTTACTAATTGACTAATAAACCATTGAAAACATAATAATCTATTTATAATTTGAAAAACTGAACATCGTTACAAGGTTACTTCATTCGAACATAATTCCTTTGTAAGCATTAGGGATGTTACCCAAAAAAGAAAAGAATGATGACTGAATTACGATTAATTAAGCTTAAGTTAGATTTAAATATAATCACTGAAGTTACTTTTTTTCGTGTTCATGAGAAATTACTCGTGTAGAAACGTGGCCCGTGGCCTACGATTCACTGCCCTGTGTGCGCCCATCAACATACAGATGTTAAGCCTTATTTGCCTGTAATTTTTAATTTTACTTACACTAAAGGCTCCCACTACTGCCTACCTACTACCTACTTATAAATGTAGGCATTAGGCGGTACAAAAAAAGCAGGCACATACCTACATACTTAAATAGGTAAATGTATTAAGATTCAACAAACACTTTATTCAAGCAAATTAAAACAAAGTTTTCACTATGTCCTGCGACGACAGATTTCCGGCTAGCAGCGTCAAGAATAGCGGATCTTTCTTCGGCACTTTGGTCCTGAAAAAAAAACAGAAGTCTCCATCATTTAGGAAACCCATAACCTACCTACAAGTCCTAGTTACCTACTACCACAGGCACAGTAGAAATAAATAGTACCTACGTAGGTTATTTTTTGGGATACAAGTGGTATAATCTTCTAGATGTATTTTAAGCAGATTTTGAGGTAGGTATTATACCTAGCGTTAAATACGAACGAGACATCTTCTGCGCCATCGCGCCATGCATATTTTATACTATCTCCGAATTTGTAGCAACATGGCATGGCACTCCAATAGCATAAAACACTGAGCTATATCTATAAAAAAATGCTAAACTGAATATCACCTCTCTTTAAGTAACTTGACAAGTGGGCTCCATTTATCAGGAAATATTGATACGTTGCTGCGCCACTTATCTTTGAGCAAATCCGCTGAAAACAAAAATACATCATAAAAAAATATGAGAAGAAAGTATTCAAACCACCACACCACACAATATGCAACATCAACGTCATCAAAACGACTGAGAAATATTTTAATTAAATGTTCCACATATTAACTAAGTTTTCATAGTTTTTTAGTTAGCCAGTAGTCGGAGAACCTACCAATAGATGCGTTTACAACTCGAAGATATCCACACTGGTCGGTGTAAGCATCCAGGAGAAGCTGTGTGAAGAACTTGGGGATAAAGTCGTTGATACACACCTGTGAATAGAAAACAAAACACCAAAAGTCCGTTGAGCTAGGTAAGTGTAATAGTAAGTGCAATAGCGCCATCTAATATGGGATTTGGAAGGTACAGGCTACTCGATCTATTTTGATAATAAGTTACATAATCTGAACTAGATGGCGCTGTTGCAATAAAAACCTCCGGTTTTACCGAGCTAGGTAAGTGCGATAGCGCCATTTAATTAGGGGATTTGGAAGTGATAGGTACCCACTCGATCTATTTTGATAATAAGTTACATAATCTGAACTAGATGGCGCTGTTGCAATAAAAAACCTCTCCGGTTTTACCAAGCTAGGTAAGTGCGATAGCGCCATTTAATTAGGGGATTTGGAAGTGATAGGTACCTACATGATTTATTTGGATAGTAAGTTCCATAATCTGAACTAGATGGCGCTGTTGCAATAAAAAACCTCTCCGGTTTTACCGAGCTAGGTAAGTGCGATGGCGCCATTTAATTAGGGGATTTGGAAGTGATAGGTACCTACACGATTTATTTTGATAATAAGTTCCATAATCTGAACTAGATGGCGCTGTTGCAATAAAAAACCTCTCCGGTTTTACCTGAACGCTGAACAGAGAAGTGTTCATGTCTTGTGCGTGCTGACGTGTCTTGATCTCTACGATGGTCACCAGACTTTCCTGCATCGTCTCGTTGAATCTAGAGACAAGTTACAGGCGATAACATCCGACCGATAAAAGGTGGCCGTGTGATAATAAATAATAATAATGAATAAATAATGCTGGACAATCCACACAGCACCATCTAGCCCCAAAGTGAGCTACACAAAGCTTGTGTTATGGGTACTGGTAACTAACTGTTATATTTAATATATTATATACTTACATAGATAGATATTTTTTATTATACATACAAAACACCCAGACCGACGGAACAAATTTCTGCAGATCGTACACCAACCTCTGCGGCGCAGGCGGACTCTCGCCCGCTGCGCCACAGAGGTCGTCAAATGATGTATGATTCTAGTTCTTCATCACAAGGTTAAGCTTACAGAACAGCCTGATGCAGGATACAGTGAGCAGCAGCCACCTCATCAGGCAGCTCTTTGTGGCACTTGGCGACCGTGTCGAAGTCCCGGACATCCTTGAAGTTCTGTATGACGCTGTGGAACTGCGTTCTGATCTGGGCCAGTTTCTCCACCGGGTCGGCGAGGCAGTGATCGACTATGTCTACAATCTGGTAAGAGGGCATTACGTTTGACGAGCCTGACTATCCTACAACGATATGTCAATAAACATATTTGTCACACGTCAATTCTAATTTGTACCACCACTTAGGGGGTCTGGTAGAAAATGCTTGTGCATTAAGCCCTCCTTTTGTACTTTAACTTTGTTTTGTGCAATAAATGATAAATAAATAAACAAAGTCCTGTCGGTAACGTTTATTTCCAAAAGCGAATCCATCTAGAATAACTAGTTAACTGAGCAAAGCTACTGCTACGAACTTACAGTACACACGGATACAGATCAAGCGACACAAAGCTAAAGAAAAATTACGCTTACTACAAGGACGGAGCGGGCAGTGTATAGCCCGATGCGTGTCCGTGTGTACGTCTCAGCTTAACAAAATGTAATGTCAATTTCATACAATGTATCTGTAGAGGGAAAGTGGATGAACCTTGATGGATGGGACTAACCTACAGATCTGTAAGTTATGGGTAGCTGGAGTTGGCTATTAGCCTATAGAGGGCAGAGCCAAAGCGAAATGAGCTGTGAGAATGTCTGTGAATACAGGTGCATTCATCTTACGAGGCAGGCAGATATTAATAAGTTAAAGCTATAAAGTTGTGTTGGGTTGAGATCTCACCTCATCCATGCTGATCATATAGTTGGTGAAGTCGTGGAAGTATTTGATCTTGTAGAACTTAACTACGGAGCTTCGCAGCTCACGAGCCATTTCCTCGTTCATCATGTGCACCAGGTCCAGAAATGTGTCTATTGTATTCAGAGACCTTTCCTTTACATAATAAGGTTTGTTTTAAAGTAATTGTATGTACTCTGTACCTAAATAAGCTCAATATAGGTTATAATTTGATCTCTACAGTTTCCTTTATCAATTGCATTACGTCACGGAGCAGTTTCTACCAACTGAAATACCTCATTCTTTATTCTGTGTCTACTACTGTAGACCTTTTTGTATTAATAACACACCTTTATTCATACCCTTCAAAACAGAGCACATTTTTTTGGATACCAAACACAGAACTAGATGGCGCTAGTGTCCTTACCTTTAGAGCAACGTAGTTTACCCGACCCTGGTTGAACAGGCTCTGAGCGATTAAATACGCCTCTGTTACCAGCTGGTATTTACTGTCCAGGGTTTGGAAGATGTTGGTACACTACAAACATGGGTATTTGATAAATACAACACTAGGATGCAGTTCGTAGGGTGTAATTGAGCCGCCGCCTTGCTGCCAGCGTTACTGTGTTTCGGTTTGCAGTGTGGTTGCCTATGATATAACAGTGTGACTTAATACCTGTTTTTTTATTTAAATTCAAAATATGTTTATTCAATAAAATCACAAGGATCATCTTGAAACGTCTTAAAACTAGGTATGCCTCAAATATATGGACGCAGGGCAGTGCATCGCAGGGTACGTTCCTATCGTGCGTGACTGACGAAGCAATGCTGTTACCACTTAACATCAGGTGGGATATCTGCTTGTTCCATTACAAAGTTGTTGAAAACAAAAATAACTGATTTCCTCGGATTAAAACGGAAAACAGATATCTGTAGGTACTTACGCTAAAACGATTTGTAAAAGAGAAACGAAGGATTTACAAAAAATGATATGATGACACATAATCAATTAATCACAAAGTATATGTACTCACTTCACGTAAAACTAATAAAGATAAAACAATAAGTACAACATCATTAATTTTCATAGACGCAGACATGCTAATAACTAAAAAAAAAATTTGACTTTGACACCTAGACTTAAATCAGCGCGGTAGATAATATATTCTCTCGGGTCTCTTAAAATGGTTGTAAAATGTTTTCTTGACTCTTGACTTTGACACTTAGACTTAATCAGCGCGGTAGATATTCTCTCGGGTCTCTTAATAAAGGGGTTGTCAGAGGTACGTCCATATATTATAGGTACAAATATAACTCTAGGCTGGATATTGCTGTATTGATTGTAACTATTGTTCAATGGCACTAGATGTTGCGAAAGTAATTAAAATCGCCTGAAATCATGCAAATCGTATTTTTGATTACATTGAGATTAGAAGAGGTAACTAAAACTTACTATAACAGTTTGCGTAGGAATGATACGTGCAGAAGGAGGTTTGTAATATTATTCATAACATACCTAGTTCCAATTAACATAGTTTCTTTGGGTCATAACGCGAAGTATAATTACTTAATTATTTATTTATTTTTAAAAATACATTACAGTTGTTAGTCGTTCATTCACAAAAATTCATTCACAGCATTTTACTTGTTCTGTATGTAGCAATGTTATTATGACAGCCTACGTAGCTCAGTTGGTAGTAGCTCTGCCTTCTGCGCCGTAGGTCGTGGGTTCGATTCCCACCATGAACAAACATTTGTGTGATGAACATAGATGTTTGTTCTCTGTCTGGGTGTTATATACTATTATACTAGGTGAATCTACCGCCAGTTCGTCGCGACCAAAGCCTAGAACTGGCAAGAAAGTAAGCTTGGTTCCTAGCGTTTTTTTGTATGATCCTCTACAAAATATGGACCTACATAATTGTTTATTTTGTAATGAGTTTGAGCATAGTTCAGTCCCAAGCTTTTTTGTCATCTACATGATCAGCAGGCTAATCGAGTAACTTTTGTTATATTCAAAATCCAATATTATAATTTGTTACATTCAAAAATTGAATGCAACAAAAGTTACGTGATCAAGATCATATTTTATAGAGATAGAGAAATTGGATAAAAACAAATG
Organism: Plemyria rubiginata; assembly: GCA_963576535.1. Lineage (NCBI taxonomy): Eukaryota > Metazoa > Arthropoda > Insecta > Lepidoptera > Geometridae > Plemyria > Plemyria rubiginata. The sequence goes on from OY754929.1 coordinate 505,276, forward strand.
CTTGGCGTAAAAATATGGTATAATATAGTAATAACTTAGAGATAATAAACAAGATACATTCACGTGATAAAGTGCTGTGATATAACAACAGGATTGAGCTCCAACATCTGAAAAAAAAACAACGTATTTGCAATTAATTATTAATCCTAGTAAGATTATAAACACAAAAGTTTGTATGTATGGATGGATGGATGTTTGTTACTCTACTTTCACACCGGAACGGCTGAACGGATCTGGATGAATTTTGGCAGAGAGATAAATTAGAGTCTGGAATAGAACATAGGCTACTTTTTATCCCGTGGGAATACCGGGAAACCGGGCGCGGGTGAAACCGCGCGGCGCAACTAGTATTAATTTGTTTTTCCGGCATTTTGTAGTCGCCCTAACAATAACTTCGAATAGAGCCACGATCGAACAACAGGCTAGTGAAATTAAGCTAAACAAAATGGCGTTAGCAGGGACTGAAAGCGGTTACGGTGTAAGGTAAACAGTGGTGCCACTTGTGTTCTATATTGTTCCTAACTTATCCTCATTTGACAGCACTAAAAATATTGCCATCCCTTTCTAAAAAATCGAACCAAAAAGGACGGTTATAATTTTAGAGCTGTCAGATTAGGTTAGTAATCGACACCAATATCGCAAAATATCGTCAGTATCGCAAAACAGGGTCGCCGGTTTCAAAATACAGAAATACAAAATGTTTATTTTCTTTCCAAAATTTTTTTACCATAATTTAACAGTTATTGATGTTATTTTATGTGTTTGGCTGATCAGAGTCCGATGAAATTAATTTCTTCTAAGTCTTTATTTAATAATCACCATTTTATTGCGAGTCACACGCGTTTTTACAAAAGTTCGACGGACGACATTTTTGGAGGCAATATTTGACATTTGTCTTACAATTTGACATTAGCTAGTTTGACAGCTGAGAGCTGCGGTATAATATACGGAATTACGTTTAACAGTTGATATAGTATATAGAAAAATAAACGAAAAATAGGTCTCTTTGGTGGTGCGAAGAGTGCAAACCTTTCCCCTACCACCTCGCGCGATGGCCAAGAAGTTTGACGGGTACTATACCTCCTTATAAGTAAAAATACCTGTATTAGGAGGCATCGCTCTTCCATAACATACTTAGCGAATTACAAACTAAATTTTAAACCTACAAAAACATTTTGATTGGTTTCATGGTTTTTTTTTCGGCCGGTTTCATTGTTAAAATTATCTGCATCAGTCGTTTTCTGTGTTCTTTGTGATTAATAAAATGAACTCGCCAGCGTGTCGTTGAGTTTAGTCCTTGTGCAGGAACTTGTTGAACGCCCCGTAGGCCGCCTCCAGGTCGAAGATCAGCTGACGCACCTGTCCCTCGGACAGCTCGTCCGACGCCGACATCTCGGAGAGCGTGTCCAGCCATTCTTGCACCTGCACACAACAAATTACTTTTAAGAGCACCGGTGGTCTAGTGGGAGTGACCTCGCCTTCCGATCGTAAGGTCGCAGGTTCGAATCCGGTCGTGCACCAATGGATTTTTCTATCGAAAAATTTATGTGCGCAATGCCAGTGCTCTTAAACGGTGAAGGAAAACATCGTGAGGAAATCAGGTAGTATTCTAACAGCGGCGATGGGCTTGCAACCTGTCACGTATGGAATACTAACTACTGCAAAGTGTGGGTATGTGCCAAATGTAATGTTTGGACGTACCTCTGACTACCCCCCTTAGACTTCCTCAAATAATCTTGAATTAGTACCTACTTGGTACTGGGAGATCTGAAGGGATATCTACCGTGCCTGGGGATCAAAGTCGTGAAGCTGTTTTTTTTTTATAATAATATAATAATAATTAAAATATTTATTTTCAGAAAAAGGTTTAACAATAGGGTAATATAATAACTAGGTACAGTTGCTATCTAAAATAGTCGCATAAACAAAAAAAAATAATTTTGTAAAAACCTGTATGAACCTTTGTAGCATCTTTGCATAGACACCTCGCTCTAACTAAGTATAATATACTTGTATGTATTTCTACGGGTCCTAACCCCTGCAGAGTTATAATTTACTAGTTGCGCCCCGCGGTTTCACCCGCGCAGATTTAAGGTGAAGACAAGAGCTAATGTAACTCTCGCTCGCACGATTCGACATGTTAAAAGATATAAATTCAATGAATCCATTTTCGAAAAATTGCAAACAACCATTTTGTGTGCAATCACATTGCGCACAGTTTAGTGAAATAATCTTTTTGATAGCTTCAAGTTTCCTTACTCAAAAATTAGCTTTACTGGTTTTATTATATATGCAAACTTTTGAGTAGGAAAACTTGCATCGATCAAAATGAAATTTTTACCTAACTGTGTGCAATGTGATTGCACACAAAATGGTTGTTTGCGATTTTCCAAAATTGAGATTAGTAATAATAATATAATAATGGTGGACTTTCCAAACAGCACTATCTAGCCCCAAACTAAGCTTATGCTTGTAATATGGGAACCAGATAGCTGATATACTACTTATAATACTTTTTTTTTAAATACATACTTATAATATTATATAACACCCAGACAGAGAACAAACATTTATGTTCATCACACAAATGTTTGTTCACGGTGGGAATCGAACCCACGACCTACGGCGCAGAAGGCAGAGCTACTACCAACTGAGCTACGTAGGCTGTCTTAGTAGTAGTAATTAGTGATTTAGTATCACTCAAAATGTAGAATCGTGTGAGCGAGAAGAAAATTAGGTGTTGTCAACGACTTAAATCCCGGTATTCCCACGGGTTAAAAAGTACCCTATGTGCAGGGATTTAAATCTGCGCGGGTGAAACCGCGGGGCGCAACTGGTAGCTACAGTATATAGCTAGGATTCATTTCTAGAAAACGTCATTTTATTCGTGTTTTCGGGCAATGTAAAACTATATGGCTGTTCCTGACATCTATTGAGAAAAACAATTTTTATTGTGAAAAAAAAAATTCTTTAATAAATTAAATCCCACTGCAGTTACAGGTTAACTGAGAGAAAACAAACGATTTATTTATTACATAAATGATAGTAAGCTTACAGTACAAAGCGCTTACTATCTTAGCTTGAAACTTAAAAATAATCTTATATTGTTACTGATAACATGTATTTTATCATTAAATACATCGACATGTTGGACCTCGTGTATAAATGCGTTTTATATATATTGTATTGTTGGACTGTCCACACAGCACTATCTAGCCCCAAACTAAGCTTATGCTTGTGATATGGGAACCAAATAGCTGATATACTACTTATATACTTTTTTTTTGTAAATACATACTTATAATATAATATTATATAACACCCAGACAGAGAACAAACATCTTTGTTCATCACACAAATGTTTGTCATCGCACAAATGTCTGTGTAAAATCTGTGTTCATCACACAAATGTTTGTTCACGGTGGGAATCGAACCCACGACCTACGGCGCAGAAGGCAGAGCTACTACCAACTGAGCTACGTAGGCTGTCAAAGAGAAAGATAGGCTGTTTAAAAGAGCTCTTAGAGTTGGCGCGTTATTTACGTGGTGAGTTCGTTATTGAATTACCTTGAGCTTTCCCTCGAAGTCCTCGGGCAGCATCTGGAGACGGTCCATGGTGTCGCGCAGGTCGCGTAACTCCGGCTGGATCATGTCCATAGCGCGGAATTCCAGCCGCAGCTTGTCCATTAGCGTTATGAACAGCTGGAACAGAACCGACACTTAAGGCTTTGACAACACTTAGAGTACCTCTCGCTCGCACGATTCCACATTTTGAAAGATATAAAATCACAAAGCCCAATTTCGAAAAATCGCAAACAACCATTTTGTGTCCAATCACATTGCACACAGTTTGGTAAAAAATTCATTTTAATTGATGCAAGTTTTCCTACTCAAAAGTTTGCTTATTTACGAAAACTAGAAACGAAAAATTTTAAGTAGGAAAACATGTATCGATCAAAATGAAATTTTTACTGAAGTGTGCGCAATGTGATTGCACACAAAATAGTTGTTTGTGATTTTTCGAAAATGGTTTCAGTGATTGTATATCCTTCAACGAGTCAAAACGTGCCAGCGAGAGTCACATTAGCTCTTGTCTTCACCTTAAAAGCACTGGCATTGCGCACATAAAATTTTCTATAGAAAAATCCATTGGTGCACGAGACCGGATCTGAACCTGCAACCTCACGATCGGAAGACGGGGTCATTCCCACTAGACCACCGGTGCTCTTTTTTAAAAGTATTCAAAAAGTTGTCTGTTCTTCTCGGTGTTGGTCGCGTGGAACTAGAGTCACCTAGTTTTAAGACGTTTCACACCCAAGGAAAACACGAGTTTAGGTCGCAGTTTTTGGGTTGCGGGTTCAAATCCCGCTCGGAGAATAACTTTCAGGGCATTATAAAAATCTTTGTAGCTGTTAAAACTCAGAATAGAGTTACTGAGCGATAGATACGTACGGACACAATCTCAGCGATGTACTTGTTGGTGTTGCCTTTGTCATCCTTTATCAGGTTCGGTTTGTTCTCTCTTATCCTCTCCAGAGCTGCTGGGCAGTCTAACTAGAATCAGTTAAAAATAGCAAATTATAACACTTGCTTTATTTACAAAATCATGACTGATGAGACATAGAATGTGAAGTGGGCTGGATAGATAGATCGGTCCTACTAAAATTATAAACGCGAATGTTTGTAAGTATTTATTTATTTATTTATTTGTTTAAGGAAGACTAACAGCACACCATACATATAAATCAAGAATACTATATAAAACAAAAGGCTAATAATAAGTCTCCACATATAGACATAGAATAAATGCTTATTTGAGCACAAAAAAATCGGGTGCAAGCTACATACACACAGAAAAAAAAAATACAAATTTCAGAAAGCTATATGATGTTAATGATAATTATGAAACAATATATAGTAAAATAATAAAAACATATACATAAATCTAATGGTAAATCTAATGGTATGGTTGGATGTATGGATGTTTGTTACTCAATAACGCCAGAACGGCTGAAGTATCTAGATGAAACTTGGCAGAGAGATAGATTATAGTCTGGAATAGCAAATAGACTACTTGTTATCCCATGGGGATACCGGTATTTAAAACTACGCGGGTGAAACCGCGGGGCGCAACTAGTATATCATAACTGTGAATGTTTGGATGTTCGTTACTCATTCACGCCAGAACGGCTGAACGGATCTGGATGAAACTTGGCAGAGAGATATATTATTATTATAGTCTAGAATAACACATAGGCTAATTTTTATCGCACGGGAATACCGGGATTTAAATCTGCGCGTGTGAAACTGCGAGGCGCAACTAGTCCATCCACACTTACAATAAGTAAAATAGTAAAGTGGGATGATTCATTTTCAATCTTAAATATATATAACTCAAAGGTGACTGACTGACATAGTGATCTATCAACGCACAGCCCAAACCACTGGACGGATCGGGCTGAAATTTGGCATGCAGGTTGATGTTATAACGTAGGCATCCGTTAAGAAAGGATTTTAATCAATTCTACCCCCAAGGGGATAAAATAGGGGATGAAAGTTTGTATGAAACTTTGAATTCCTTGGCGCGAGCAAAGCCAGCGGGTTCAGCTAGTTTTTAATAATTTCAACAATTAAAATTGAATCATCAATAATTTCAACACTGTGACGTAGACATATCAGCGAAAGCTGCTCGTCTATAAATAAAATAAATAAATTACCCGATACTTGTTGACGAACGCTTCGATGTTGGGGAACTCGTCAGCGTGCACTTGCTTGAAGGCCACTTTGTACTGCACGAGCAGCCGGCTGCAGGCGGCCGTGTACTCCTGGGCGGGCACGCAGTCCCGCATGTACGCCTTCTCCAGGTGCTGCAGTGTACTCACCACCGCGTATAGCTCAGCCATGTTCACGTGTCTGGTGGTAAACAAGTCATCATCAGCCTCAACCAGTATAGTCCACTGCAAACTAAAACTGGCAGCCAAACCATCATCATCAACAGCCCACAGAAGTCCACTGCTGGACATAGGCCTCCCCTATCTGCAAATATTGGCAAACTAGGCATTAACAATTTGGCAGCCAAAAAGTAGCAGCTGCAAATCTACCCCTGCAACTATAGAACTTTCTGAAAGTTATAAAATAAATAATAAATAAATAATGCTGGACAACCCACACAGCACTATCTAGCCCCAAAGTAAGCTACTAAAGCTTGTGTTATGGGTACTAGATAACTGATATATTTAATACATTACATAATTACATAGATATATATTTTTTATTATACAAAGAAAACACCCAGACCAATGTACAAATTTCTGCAGATCGTACACAAATTTGTTCCGAGGCGGGAATCGAACCCGCAACCTCTGCGTCGCAGGCGGACTCTCGCCCCTGCGCCACTGAGGTCGTCGGAGTTGCTGGAGACCTTCCGTAAATTTTGAGGGAGTGCGATCAAAAAAAAAAGTTCTACAAAAAACTCTCATGTAGTCCAGCCCTGGATGTTTGGCTGTTACTTTTTGGCTGCCAGTTTCAGCCACATGTCCACTGCTGGACGTGGGTTTCTTCCAAGATACGCGACTGAGCCCGGTTTTCGGCTCTCCTCATCCAGTGCCTGCCAGCTATATTTCGCAGATTGTCGCCCCAACTTGCCGGAGGATTTCCTGAGTTACTTAGCTCAGTCAACAAGCTGTCAGGCCCATCAGCCACAACTATAACTTTTTTCTATACAAGGAGCTGTTGGAACAAGCAGATGGCCCACCTGATGTAAAGCGGTAACCATCACCTATAACAAGGCATTGCCTCGAAAGCCACACACAATAGGAATGTGCCTTACAATGCACTGCTCTGCGTCCATCAACTTGAGACATACACCTGCGACCACACTCTTCAAACCAAAACAGCATTGCTGCTTGGCGGCAGACAAAGGTGTGGTGGTAGTACTTCCCAGGAGCCCTTCACAAAGAGCTCTACTGCTCTTATATGACTCAGCAATAAATAGCTGAATGATGAAACTTGGTGCCTAATGCAACTTGATATGAATGTATCCATGATCATGACTGTATTATCACATTGTATCAGATCTCAATTTATAATAATTTACCTTCACATTTTTATATCAAGGGAGAACGCGCTCTATTGTGTATTTTCCTTGTGTTGCCGAAGTCGAAATTAGAATAGGGAATTCCAACAATAGATAGCTAACTCAAACTAAGACTCAAACAAGTAGAAAACAAAGAAATATTGCAATAACTGTGTTTTAGGTAGGTAGGTACGTTAGAAGATGTGGCTACTTACTTTTCTCGCTCCCTGGCATTTTTGTATAGCTTTACTTCCTCGTATAACTCTGGTCTAAGGTCTGAAAGGAAAATATTAGGCAGATACATGTCATGTAGGCTGATTCACAAAATCGATGTTTTCAAAATAAAAACTAGGTACCTTGCATTGTTGGTGTAGCGTAACACTAGCACGAGTAAAGTAGAAAATGAATAATTTATAGAATATATTTTGAGCACGTAATTGGAGCGTAAAGTAAATCTTTATTTTAATCGCAGTCGAGTCGAGTAGGTAGGTACTACACGAAACAACAAACGAAATTCTTTTTTTTTTTTTTTTTTTTTTTTTTTTTAATGGCTCTTGTCTATCGACAATCTTGCCAGTGTCAAGTGATAGAGATTAATTCTCTTTGCTATGTTTCTAGTCACGTCAGTCGAAAGTCGAGTCAGTCAATTGTTTTGAAGAAAATGGTGGCGGTTTCTTCAAAACATTTGAAACATTTTCGGTCAAATCACGATATCACATAATACACTTTCATTTCAAATGCTTAACTTTGTGCTAAGACCACAAGTAATGTTGGTTAAAATACCACCAAAATTACACAACACAACTCAAAAAAACACTAGAAAAACAATTAAAATGAAAATGCTATGTTGCTTCGATAGATGACAGAAAACGAAACACCAACGAAATTCTTATGAATGAAACTGACTAAAATGGAAAATGAGTGACAATGTATATTTGACACTTGACACTGACAGTTTTGTTAGGATGAATTTGGATGAATGGTGTGAAGTTGTCAGATAGGTTATGTACTGACGAGACAAGTCGGTGCTGACTAGAGATGGGCGGGTGGGTAAAAATTGGAAGGGTAAAATATATATAAATATATATAATATATATAAATATATAGTCTATACACCGTTTTTTCTACTATGTTATAAAAGGTAAACAAACAAATGTCACTGTCAAAATCAAATTGTGGTGCGGTGGCCACCCATTGGTCAGCTTTCCCCAGTAATAGTAGTAATAGTACCTATAAAACATATCTTTCATTTATTATCTTTGTGTAAATCCAAAGTATCAGAATAAAAATAAGCTAGAATGATACTTTTTTATCAGATAATCAGAATATTAAGGTTAGATGATTAAAATCAGAATAAAACTAACAAATAAAAACATAAATGACCAAAAAAAGATGTGAATTTTTACCCGGTATTAATTCAAAATGGGTAGGTAAAAATGGGTATAAACGGGTAAAAACCCAAAGTTCGGGTTTTTACCGGGTAAGCGCCCATCTCTAGTGCTGACCCAAAAGTGACATAGCGTAGCGTAAAGTGTACTGTTTTGGAGTCAGTAGTACAGCACAGTCAAGTCATTGCTAACTATAACCTCGATATTCGCACGTGAATATTTACTAGAAGCTTGGATGAAGAATTACGAGAAGGCTGTGTTGTGCACAGTCTGTACTGTAGCTACCTACGCGCAGCAATCATCTGTGTGTTCAATGTTCATGTATCTCAGTTCACGAGTAAATTAAAATGCGAATACCCTATAGTAATATGAAGTGCTAACAGTATCAGATAATTTCAAAAGGTATGTGGACTATACGGGCAAGAATATAGGGATAACTTATTGTCAAGTCAGCTGCTGAGTGTGTAGAGGTCTTTATTTTCCAAAAGACCTATAGCCAAGCTGAGAAAAAACAAACGATCTGTCTGCGCATGAATCAAAGAGTATACAATAACTACGTGCACGAATGACGTAATGTTCCAATATGGCGGATGACGCGCGTTCCCTGCTGCCCGCGTCCGTCGTACTCGTAGTTTCCTTCCTTGCGAACTGCCAGTCTGCCACTAGTCTCGAATGATTTTCTCTGCGATGAATGAAAATTGTAGTGGCTGAGTTGTTTACGATTTATTCAAAAGAAATAAAATAAACTTGCACTCCGGACGCGAACTAAGTTTTAGTGAAACTGCGTAAAAAAACTACAAAGGTGGATTCGTGATTCTGTGTATTATCAGTTCTTCCTTTTGTGATCGTACAGTGTTTACGTACTGAAGGCAGTGCATTGTTGAACATACGGGTCACCGAGCCGCGGCGACTTGTGATTTAATGGGATCTTGCTAATCAACAGGTAAGCTAATAATCTAGAAAACAAATTTGAAACTTTCTATCAAAACTTTACTTTCAAACTTCGTAAGTGCGTGCGGCAAATACTGGTTAAAATAAAATAAAATACGCAGACAAAACAGTATGATTTACCATGTTGTATTATGAACCATTAAAAAGTGGTTTGTTCTTATTGGAATGCATGAGCAACGAGCGACTTGGGCGCGGCGCGCCGGTTGGCCCACTTTAGGTCACCTACCAACCGGCACTCAAGCAGGTAGTGGAACTTACATTGACATGTTTTTTCCTACCTATGTGTATGAAGCTACTCAGTTTACTCAAGGTATGGGTTCGTTATAACTTTCTATGCAGGATAAGTAGGTGGTATGGTATTTGTTTTGTGTTTTTCTCATTACATGAAAGCTTTTATTAGGCTTTCACACATCAAATCATTACTATCACTAGTGAACACTCAATTGAGCACCAAGCAGGCTATTCTAATATTAATAATACTGATAAATCTGAAAACGAAATTAATCTAGATACTCTCTCTGATTACCTGCTTCTAATAGTTAATCCATTAAATTGTAATCTGCTATGTGGCTATTTAAGGTTCCGGCGACAGCAGCTCGCAATTTCGAGGTGCGATTGGCTATTATTTCATTTCGGGGAGGTTGTTTGAAAGAATAACTCTAAATTGACACACATAAATACTGGTCGAACACAAATAATACAATAATATAAGGGAAACATGCCCGAATCAGAAATCATTTTGGTATTAGTATGTTTGGTCTTACATTTACCTAATACCTAAATGATTTCTGACTCAAGCACATTTCCCTTATATTATTGTATTATTTGTGTTCGAACAGTATTTATGCATGTCACTTTAGAGTTATTCTTTCAAACAACCTCCCCGAAATGAAATAAAATGGAATAATAGCCAATCACACCTCAAAATTGTGAGCCGCTGTCGCTTATTTATGTGTAGTAAGCAAACAATTGATTCTTGTAAATCATGTATGCTTGTCTGCCAGCTCTGGCATAAAAAAAAATCATGTTGAAACATCTTAAAGCTAGATGAACTAAGATAAACTAGAATTAGCCCTAACACAAGATCACTTTGAGCAGATCGCTCCGGGGAGTGAGCAAATTTGAACACTCTAAGCTACTGTGCTGTGCACTCTCTAGTTCCGTTTACACCAAGCAAGTGAGCATACTGTAGAATATACCATAAAATCTATGCGAGCGATCATAGAAAAACAAAGGAATGATCTATCTCGGTTTACACTAAAAGAATTTGATGGAGAGGGGGTAGGATGAGCATCGGTTCGCTTGCTGTAATTGGCCCTATAGCCTTCTCAAAGAATCTTTAGTTGGTATTTATGTAGTACTAGTAGGGCCCCGTGGTTTCACCCGCGTAGTTTTAAATCCCTGTATTCCCACGGGATAAAAAGTATCGTAGATGTGTTCTTCCAGACTATAATATATCTCTGTGCCAATTTTCACCAAGATCCATTCAGCCGTTCTGGAGTTATAGAGTAACATCCATCCATCCATCCATCCATACTTACAAACTTTCGCATTTATAATATTAGTAGGATAATCTGAGGGAGCATATACCATGCCCAGAGATCAAAGTTGTGAAGCTGGTTTTTTATGTTTCATCTTTGTACAAGTTGATATGGCCGAGCTGCTAGGTACCGAAAAACCTACTACCAAATCTCATAACAAAATAGTTGGTTCAACCTCGACCTTTTATCATTGAGGCAAATTGATGACATCACCGAGATAGCGGCGCGCGAGTTGGACAGAATGGTGATGTCATTATACGGGTACCTTCCCTCGAGTACGACGAGACTAATGCCCTGTTCACATTGTTCCAGTCCAGCGATGGAATGTTACTGGAATCATGTAAATTTATAATTACCTACTTAATTTGAAATTTATCTTTACTAATTTAAAATTGGCACTGAGATATAGGTATTATAGCCTGGAATAACACAGGCTCCTTTTTATTCCGTGGGAATACCGGGATTTAAAATTACGCGGGTGAAACCGCAGGGCGCTACTAGTCCTACTAATATTATAAATGCGAAAGTTTGTAAGTATGGATGGATGGATGGATGGATGGATGGAAGTATTGTTACACTATAACTCCAGAACGGCTGAACGGATCTTGGTGAAAATTGGCACAGAGTAGGTATTATAGTCTGGAATAACACAAAGGCTACTTTTTATCCCGTGGGAATACCGGGATTTAAAATTACGCGGGTGAAACCGCAGGGCGCTACTAAGTAATCCATAATTCAGTGCAATGACCTGTAAAATTTATTACCAATGAATTACGTTACTTTGACTATCACTGGAGCACTGCACTGGAGACTAAGTCGCTGGTTTACTGGACTGGAATAATGAGAACAGGCCTTATGACGAGTGATATAAACACGTTTTTTTTTTTGCTCCTATTTTTCTGGATTGATTGAAACATATCGAATTACTTGTACAATGTTAGTGCCCCTCGCTTTAAGACGTTCCAAAGTGATGCTTGGTATTTGATTAAATTAGCGACCCGCCCGCGCGCCCCTGCTTCGCACAGGTGCACATATAATGCATGTATTTATACATATAATCCTTCCTCTTGAATCACTTTATCTACTAAAAAAAACCGCATCAAAATCCGTTGGAAGCATACATAGGGACATAGGGATATAGGGACAGAGAAAGCGACTTTGTTTTATACTATGTAGTGATGAAAACCGGCCTCGTGCGAATCGGACTCGCGCACGAAGGGTTCCGTTTTTTTATCTATAAAAACGGCAAAGAAGACCGTTGTTGTGTGAAATACCTACCACGTGTTTATTAATCATCTTTACTGTTGAAAATAATGTAAGATCTAATTCGAAACATGGCCAGATAAGTTGCCACATTTCCGGGCGATTTCGCGTCTGTTATTGAAATGTTATTCCTGTCTGCGGTAACTGGGTGGTCGGCTGTTTACTTTGTTGATGGTATAAAAGTCTAAGTGCTTACGTAATCTCTTCCCTTGACAATGATCAGTGGGCCACGGAAACCATGCGGGACGGGGAGGCCCTATAGGTCTTAAATCAAACTCGAGAGAAGCAGATATATGGAACCTCGGAATAAAGACTCCTGTGAACTCTCTGGCAAGAGTATTGGTATATTTAGATATACATTACCTACCTATAAATATTATGCCACTGTATAGACATAATATGCCTGTAATAATAATAAGTCGAAAAGGACTTGTGTTTGGGTCCTAACATTACTTAGGTAGGTACTCACCTACTTATCCGTAACGATTTGACTGCCCTGAGTCATCAGGTCGGTCATTTTTTTCAAAACATACCTAACTAGCGTAAAAAAATACTTAGTACTTCCTACTAATTATTATAAATGCGAAAGTTTGTAAATATGGATGGATGGATGTTTGTTACTCTCTCCAGAACGGCTGAACAGATCTTGGTGCACGGAGATAATAAATAAATAAATAATAAATAAATGATAAATAATGCTGGACAATCCACACATCACTATCTAGCCCCAAAGTAAGCTATTTAAAGCTTGTGTTATGGGTACTAGATAACTGATATATTTAATACATTTATACTCACATAGATAGATATTTTTTATTATACATGGAAAACACCCAGACCATCGGAACAAATTTCTGCAGATCGTACACAAATTTGTTCCAAGGCGGGAATCGAACCCGCAACCTCTAGCGTCGCAGGCAGGCTCTCGCCCGCTGCGCCACAGAGGTCGTCAAAAGATATATTATAAACTGGAATAAAACATAGGCTACTTTTTATCCAGTGGGAATACCGGGATTTAAAACTACGCGGGTGAAACCGCAGGGCGCTACTAGTACTTAATAAAAAAAAAATTCTAAATAAAGGCGAGTCGCAATTCATTAGACATGTTATAATTGCTATCTGATGGTGCTCGCAATTATAAAGCTGTTCATAACTATTCGTGGAACGTATCTCTTAGCTCACTGCAATTAAAGAATCGAATCGTATGGCACTAACTACTTGATGACGTAATCTTAGATTTTGTTGTAGCGAACAGGGCCCGTACCACCATCTCTTGAAGCATTTGCGCCACGGGGTTCCACCCGCGGAAATTTTAATTCCGGTATTCCCGCGGGATAAAAAGTAGCCTATGTGTTATTCCAGACTATAACCAATCTCTCTGCCAAGTTTCATCCAGATCTTCTCAGCCGTTCCGGCGTGAAACAGTAACAAACATCCATCCATCCATCCATCCATACTTACAAAATTTCGCGTTTATTAATAGTAGTAGGATTACTTTAATTTTTGGTCATAAAGCTGACTCTTTGCAGTTGATATAAGACATCGACATAAAAGTAATATTGAAATAAAAATGCTTCAAGATATGGTGGTACGGGCCCAGATGGTTTACTCCGCTACCTATGTGTAGAAGATTTTATCGATATTTATCAGTGTTTATTATTTGGAGGTGCCCTATATTATTTAGGTACTACTAGTTGCGACCCGCGGTTTCACCCGTGCAGATTTAAATCCCGGTATTCCCACGGGATAAAAGAAGGTTATGTGCTATTCCAGAATATAATCTCTCTGCCAAGTTTCATCCAGATCGGCGTGAAAGAGTAACAAACATGCATCCATTAACTAATATGTATAATAAAAAATATCTATCTATGTAAATATATAATGTATTAAATATATCAGTCATCTAGTACCCATAACACAAGCTTTGAGTAGCTTACTTTGGGGCTAGATGGCGCTGTATGGATTGTCCATTATTATTTATTTATTTATTATCCATACTCACAAACTTTCGCGTTTATAATATTAGTAGGATAAACCACATGACAGTTCTCTACACTTAGCTTAACTAATCCAAGATAAACTATTGCTACAGCTGTTTTATTATCAAGATGACACACTTTTTATGTTTACCTGCTTGATACGGAGATAAGATGGTATTTCCTTACGCATTTGTTAAATACATAGAACACATCCAAGCAGAGTGAGACGGAACAACAAAGCTGCCTCAGAAAGTACAGTCCTGTCTAAGTCTTCGAACCCACGTGACATCTTGTAGTCGATGCAACGGTCAACAAGGAGTGGAACTCATTGCCGTCGTCCGTTTTTCCTGATTCCTACAATCTGGTTGTCTTTAAGGCAAGAGTGAATCGGTGTCTTCTGGACCGCTCTGTTCCATCATCGTCGGCTACACCGTCGCTTACCACCAGGCGAGATCGTGGCCAAAGAGATTTCTATTGGTACGATATCATCATCATCATCAACCTATTGCAGTCCACTGCTGGACATAGGTCTCTTTCATGGTGCGCCACTGAGCCCGGTCTTTGGCTCTTCCCATCCAGTTGCTGCCGCCACCCTTCGCAACTCGACGTCCCATCTAGTCGGAGGGCGTCCCACACTACGTTTGCCTAGACGCTAGACGATCATATGGGTACTAAGTTGTTTTCTTTCGAGATTTTCTTTCACAAAGAATGTTTTTTTTTATTTTTTATTGTGTACGTTATATTTTATAACATACCGAATAATATTACAATCTAGCCATAAATACGGCCAATAAGTAATCTAACACTGACCTAGTTTTATAAAGTAAGCTACAACTAAAGAAAGAAAGAAAGAAAGAAAGAAAGAAAACATAATTATTTGCAGCAACTTAAATACAACATAAAACATACAAAAAACAAAGAAAATAAATCAAATAAAAATAACCTAAGAGCTGCAAAAGGGACCCTGGCTCAGCATAAGTCAGTCGACAAGCAACTGACGCTGGTCTTCCGCCAGCGCCGTGCAGTAATGCCACGATACGTAACGACAATTAAGAATGTGTCCACTGGCACTTTTCTTACTGTCTCTATTTAAGGTGAAAACACTTTGTTCTTGTGTTCTTGATTAGAGTTTACAAAAGATACTGACTTTGCGTTTAATGTACATTATTAAACAGAAAGATATATATTGGAGTTTTTTTTTATAAGAATGTATTGTCTGACTGAACAAGGACATTGCTTATACGTATAATGTAGAGCGGTTACCTCTCTGCTTATGATAATGCGTTACGTCACAGAGCAAGCTGGCTGAAGACGTCCCCTATGTAGCATTACACTGTGTACAAATTACGGAATATTATTTCTCAGAGGCTCCATTGGTTTTTCTATAAAACTTCAGACGTCTGATCCATTTGAGCTTCCCGGTCGTCAACATTATACGAGTATGGCAGACGAATAAAACTGAGTGCTTCGGTTTATGGCGTCTGTCTCCCGGGACCATGACACATTGGGGAACGGCTAATGATGACGTCAACTTGCTTCCGCTTTCCTGCATCACGCTGGTGCAGCCTAATTGGAGACCTCTACTTACTTAATTTATTCGGACTTATAATGCCTAACATGATAACACCCAGGCAGAGAACAGACATCTTTGTTCATCACACATATTTTGGGTCTCGGTGGGAATCAACCCGCAGTGGGTTCGATTCCTACAGCGCGGAAAGCAGCCCTACTACCAACTGAGCATAAAATCTCTAAGCGGAGATTTTATGCAATCCTGGTAAATATTTCTCCGTTTGTCCGCTCCGCAGCCTCCCTCCGCTTGAGTGGAAAGGCAATTTAGAATAGCAATTGAGAAAAAATCTTATAGCATCTTCAAATCAATCTTAAATATTACCTAACTAGTAGCGCCCTTCGGTTTCACCCGCGTAGTTCCAAATCCTTGTATTCCCACGGGATAAAAAGTAGCCTACGTCTTATTCCAGACTGTAATATATCTCTGTGCCAATTTTTACCAAGATTCGTTAAGCCGTTCTGGAGTTGTAGAGTAACAAACATCCATCCGTACTCACAAACTTTCGCATTTATAATATTAGTAGTAATATAAGTAATGATGTATTGGTATCAAACACGACTCCTCAATAAAACCTTTTACCCTGACTCATCTCATACTCGTCTTTGAGCGCTTCCTGATTTTCCTCGTTAATATTTTTTTGGCGGCCAACCAAATGCATTCGCGGAATACATGAAACACAATGAATTATTAACTTTGTTTAACGTCACTAATGCTTTGACTAATGGTCATAATAATATCCTAACGAATACAAATCTGTATGCTGCTTATCAAGTTCCTATTCTGTTAAGTATGAGTCATCTGTAAGCCTCAAGTTAATGCTGCAGCACAGTGCATCTTAGGGCATGTTCCTATCGTGCGGGACTTACGAGGCAATGCTTCGTTGTAGGTGATGGTTACTATTGTTCACCACTTAAAATTAGACTTGCCATCATCAAAATATAATTTGATAAAACGAAATTTTAAGATGTCTGAACATATCTCTAAAAATAGTACAAAAGAGGTAGTAATAAGTATCTCTTCTCCATCCCTTATTAATCGTTAGGTCTCCTTAACCTGTTCGTGGTCACTCCAGACGAAAAAAGGATCAAAAGGTTTTTGTCGGCCGAAATTGTGGTCTAACTAGTTTCTTGAGATGGTCAGACTTCACTCACTTTCATATAACCACTTTTCTGCTGTTCAAATCGTGTGAGCGTGCAACGTTTGGAGATTTTTGGGATTGAAAAATGTGCATATATGTACTCTGATAATTCTAGAAATAGTTTGCCGAGTCTGAAATGCTACCGAAGTCGGTAGTAAAACATACATAGAAGGAAAATGTTAATTTTACGTTTGGTACCAATATGAATGTTATGAGGGAAAGTATAAAACGGGAATAGATAAACAAACACACGAAACGTACATGACGATTAATGAATAAAAAAGTGTATCTGAATGGGGTAAGGAGCTTTTGCACTTAGGCATCTAAAAAAACTAGTAACCTATAAGTACCTAGTCCGAACAAGAACAGGAAATCGCTACCAATCTTAGCCCAAACACGACAATTTCTTAACTCATAAAAGATTCATTGCATAACTCAATTACAAGAAAGACGTTTCCTCCTCAACCCTGTCGCCGTATATGGGCCCTGATTGAATCTAGTTAAGTCTGTCTGATTAGCCGTTTGCAAGGCGGGGGGCCTGTTTGCTTGTGTCCTGTGGTTTTGCTGTTACTTACGTCGAGGCCTTCTCTGCTTTTTCCATCAGCCAGTGGTCTAAAAAATATCTATAAATAAAACAAGACAATTAAATGGATATAAGATATACACTCGATCATTTAGGAGAGTGTAAAGTAGGACGCTCGCGGTATGGTAGGGCGATGATCGGCGAAATGTAACTAACAAATACTAGATAAGAGAAACAGTGGAAGTGCCACGATCAGATCAATATAAGTTAAATCGCATTTGCTTATCATAAGCACATCGCGATCGTAAGCACACTTTTGTGCGAACTTTTCAAGAATACAAAATTCGTAGATCCATTTTTTTATCATTTATTTTGTTAAGAATTTATTTATTTATTTAAACATTACATCTATTATTACAGGTCAGACCTAATACAATAGAGTAGTCCTCAAATTTAAATCAAATAAAACAGTACAATTACAAAATTTCATTCATAGAACAAAAAGAGGAACAAAACAAACTTGGGGGGGGGGGGGGGGGGGAAGAAACACTCATAAAACCTTCAGACATTAGACCTCAAGCTTCTAATTCTAATTCGTAACTACGTAAGAGCATTAGCGTTAGAACAAAGGCACAGACAGTTCACTTCCCCCGGATTCGCTTACAATTCGGACAGCCCACGCGCTGACCTAGCGTTACACCTAGTCGAATTGAGAGTTCATTTACGCGTGGCGTGGGCGCCCGAGGCGAAGCGGCTGCCTCGATAGTGCTTGCTTTCGAGGTTGAAGATTTTGGTCTCTGCCACGTTATACAAGACACGGTATATTTCAAGATGGTCCTTGTGATTTTATTGAATAAACATATTTTGACTTTGACTTTGATTACATAAGTATACGATTAGTATAATGGATGACGTGATTTTTATAGGATCTCTCGTCATCAGCCTAAAGTATTTCCACCGCCACGCCTTTTTCTGCCGCCAAGCAGCAACGCTGTGTTTCGGTTTGAAGAGTGTGGTCGCCGGTGTAATTACAGGCACATGAGGCTTAACATCTGTATGCCTCAAGTTGATGGACGCAGGGCAGTGCATCGTAGGGCACGTTTTTATTGTGCGTGACCTACGGGGCAATGTTCTGTTTATAGGTGATGGTTACCACTTAACATCAGGTGGGCCATCTGCTTGTTCCATCAGCGAGTTGTATAAAAAAAAAAACCGCCAAACATTGGCGTCCTTAATTGGGGGATTTATTGCCAGTCATTACGCTTCACAAGATTTAGGCGAATCTAGATGCTGCTACTATGCTGGTGTTTTCTGGTGCGTTTACTTTTTTTTTTCATCACGGTATTCACACGAGGGTGCATTTTATGACTTTCTCATCATTTCAGTCATTGACACCTTAGCGTGGTTTTGGGCTGTGGCATAATTTTGGCGACAGCGGTTGAACAAAATAGCACTGCAATGATGATCCCTAGACTTACATAGGGCTGGTTTCAGACTAGTAGAGTTTCCAGTATCTTGGAGAAGCTCAGTCGTCCTGCCCCGACTGTGTTGTCGCTCGTTGGTCATTGTTACCAGATGCCAGCGTGAATTACATAATGTGGCATTGTGGAATGCTCGTTATGTTTATTACATTTTGCTTATTCAACTATACTCGTGAAGATGAGTTCCTGTTTTATAGCTAGGGCCGGTTGGAACGGTTCCAAGGATTTTTTGATTTGATGGATAATTTCGATGTTTTAAAAGCGATTATCATAAAATATGGTTTTAGAACGGGTGCGGTGTTTTTTGAGCCATTTGTTAAACAAACTACGTTATTGAAAGCAATCACGCATCTATGAATTTCGTGATTCCCAAAATAGCTTGGAACGCCGCGATAGATATCGATATCGTATTTTTTCGTTATATAATTTTGATAACACATGAGTAGTGCTATTATTTATTCTGTGACGTCTGATAACACGACTTTAGCGGTTATGAACCTGCTATCTACTGACTACCGCAAGGCGTGCTTTGATTGAAAATCAAACCTTTGATAAAGGTTCTCGAATGGCGACTACAAGGTGAAAGATGAGGCGTGGCGCCCGGCGCCCCACTCGATAGATCCTTCCATAGTTGGAAGGAGTCCATAATCGTCAAAGAACGCCATTCACACATTCTGGAACCGTGGGTCTCTCGTACTCTCCGTTTTTCACGCTCATTTCTTCCCCATACCCATAGGCTGTGGAATGAGTTACCATCAGAAGTTTTCCCGCCAAGATTTAACATGAAAAGCTTCAAGAAAAAATGTTAATAAAGTCCTTCAGGGTAGGCAACGCACTGACAACGCCCCTGGTGTTGTTGTTGTCTATGGGCGACGGTGACCGCTTACCATCAGGTGGGCCGTTAGCCCGTTTGCCTATCTTTTACATTAAAAAAAAAATGGAAATGTGGCCCAGGCGATGACGAGCTCTCAACACTTCAAGTTTCATTGTCTCTGCTGTTCTCGAATATTACTTACATGTATCGGTGTCGTTAATTAGCATATTATTACAAGTTTAATCGTACAAATGAGCAGGCGCGGCACGTCCCGGCGCTCTCATGTCTATTTATAAAACTGATAACCTCTGCTCGATACCGTCATAGTCAGTCTCTCAGACCTCGTAAGAATTACCTCACACGATGACTAACCCTTATTTCTTAGTTATTAACTTTTTCATCAGTGGTGAAACTGTGGACTGGTGGTCTGGAATAACGCTAGTGGTACATCACTACATAGTATAAAACAAAGTCGCTTTCTCTGTCCCTATATCCCCATGTCCCTATGTATGCTTAAATCTTTAAAACTTCGCAACGGATTTTGATGCGGTTTTTTTTAATAGATAGAGTGATTCAAGAGGAAGGTTTATATGTATAACACATGCATGATATAGCAGAAAAACATTGTGCACCCGTGCGAAGAAGGGGCGCGCGGGCGAGTCGCTAGTACAGTATAATGCTTATGTTAGCGGGAAAGGTGCTCTGGATGTCATCATCGTCAGCCTGAAGGAGTCCACTGCTAGACATGAAGGTCTCGCCTGAATATTTCCAGGAAGAACAATATCGGTCCAAGGGGTTGAAGTGGAGGGGTCACATGCTTCGTCTTCCCTTCGTGGTGTCGATAACCCTTATGCCACAACGGTTGTTGGTCCACCTGGATAAGAACAATACACCAGAAACTCTGGATATACCTATTGTATAATAAAAAAATAGTAAGGTGCCTATAAATGTAGTTAGCACAATCAATTAGGTCGTAGCTTCTAGGTATTGATGAGTAACTCTGCAAATATGGAGGCCATAAGTGAATCATTAGTTGATTAATTAATCTCTTTTCCCATGCACACGGTCATCTTCTGTTTCGCTAAAACGTCAAACAGTGCTCTTCGATACTCAAACAACCATAGGGCCATAGGCTACAGCCTTACCTACTACAAATTCACACAGATCTTTTATCATTAACTGTCAGCATATCATATCAAAGCATAAGCATAGAGGGTAGAAAGTTATTGACAAATTCAGATATGGAGAGAATGCGTGCAAGATGAAATAATTAAGTACTAAATTACAAGTATGAAATAAGATGAAATAAGTAAGTACCTACTTGTGTTTGTGGGACGAAATAAATATGTTTTCTTTTTCTTTTCTTTCTTTAAGTACATAGTATAAAACAAAGTCGCTCTCTCTGTCCCTATGTCCCTATGTATGCTTAAATCTTTAAAACTACGCAACGGATTTTAATGCGGATTTTTTTTAATAGATAGAGTGATTAAAGAGGAAGGTTTATATGTATAATACATGCATGATATAATAGAAAAACAATGTGCACCCGTGCGTAGCAGGGGCGCGCGGGCAGGGCGCTAGTATACGATAAAACAACGAATAGAAGAGTGGAAGAAGAAACGCTGTTCTGCCAACAAACGAAAGGTAATGGAGTGTACTGGCTGGATAGATAATAGTGTAGTGAGCGTTTAGATAGCTGACTAGTCCATGTCTGAAGGCGCAGCTTCTAGTTAGGATTAGTTAACAGCTCTGATTTGATTGGTCCATTATGGCATCGGCTTATGATAATAACTGCTTTTATTAATGCCTTGTTAGACGCTAACGAGGCGAATTGCGCTAACCACGGATAGTTGCTACTTCACACCGTAAGTTTCACAGTTTATTGACAGTTTGAAAGGCAAATGGTTTTTATTAAATAAATTCACATAAATCTCTTTATCTAATTAATACCTAATTAAATGAGCAGTTCTTGTATATTAATTTATCTGAATAACTTACTTATTATAATCTGAATCTCGGAAACGGCTTTAACGATTTTCATGAAATTTAGTATAACCCAGATAGTTTTATACATATTAGAACATTCACCTATTACGAATTTTTTTTTTATGTAAAAGATAGACAAACGGGCTAACGGCCCACCTGATGGTAAGCGGTCACCGTCGCCCATAGACAACAACAACACCAAGGGCTGTCAGTGTGTTGCCTACCCTGAAAGACTTCATTCACAGACAGTATTTTTTAATTTTGAAAAAAATTGTAATTGGCTCCTGAAATATCCTCAAATAATCTCAGGTTGGTAGGTACTTAGAACTGAAGAGTTCTGAGGAGATTTCAAGGTCAAGAAAAAGTAAAATTAAGTATAACTTTACCTGAAGTTTTCAAAAGCAAGTTCTGTCCTGTTTGGAACAACCGTAAATAGAACTCCTCATCATAATTATTATCTATTGGGTTATACTAACCTTTTGGAGTAATTGGGAGTTAGCTGGAGCCGGGGGCTTTGGTCTCAAGACTTTCTAATGTAAAGCTTAGGCGCTGTTATTTGATTAGCAATTCAAATGTGCCTAGGAACACTTGACGCATTGATTCATCGTTTCTCAGACCGCTTCTCGTCTGATGTATTTCTAGGCTTGGTCTTGGCTTGGTCGCTTAGATTTGGCGCCTGGCTACCTAGTTAATAGGACGTTTAACGTGAGCCTTGCTTCATTATCTCTATCCAACACAGGCAGAAATATCGTGCATTTCGGACCACCTTTTTTTTAGTTATTATCCCCGATGTCTCGTGGCACCCACTTTATGTAATGTATGTATAGGCCACCCCTCTAATACCCCACGCTTCCCGGGGCCTAATTGTCTACCTCGCTGATAATCGTTATCGGCGCAGATGAGGGAATATGTAGTAGGGGTTCAAGTGTCAAACTTTCTGTACTACATTATAAGTTCATCTGTGCCATTACAATACTACATATTTCCGCATCTGTGACTAGTGGCTCTGGGAGCTGTAGACCTCGCGAGCATACTAAAAGTGAGCTATTTGAGGAATGTAATGTGCAAGTGCATTTTCCGTTTTGTGATTTTTTTGATTTTTTTGCATCATCTTGTGTAGAATGAGGTCCTTTGTGTTTCTCTCAAATTTGATTGAAAACCATCGATTGTTTGATGAGCTATCCTGTTCATCATGCTGAAGATCCTTATCAGATCTTCGCCAAACTTTTATGAGACCAACTTATACTTACTACCTTTCAAATAAAAAAAGAATAATCGAAATCGGATCTCATTTGGTGGAGATATCCAGTATATCAAATAGCCCCCTTTGTGCCCTTTTTTTGGGGGAAGTACCCCTCCAATCAAAAATCCCCGACGACAAAAAATTCTAATAAGTCATATAACCTGTGTACCAAGTTTCGTCCAGATCGGTTGAAAAATGCGACCTTTAGAGGAGAACAGACAGACAGACAGACAGACATCTGGACAAACGCATTTTTGGCCAATGTGGAACTTGAGACGCTTCGCTCGCTTCGCTCGCTCGGTCAATTACGATTACCAGAAAGTTAGACAATTATGGTGCAGGTCCTATACTAATATCCACTGTGAGTGGAAAAACAATTCTAAAACAAAAAACTCTTTGTTTTAGTTCTCCTAAAAGCGATTTTACTGCGCATTAATTCTTCTTCTTCTTGTCGTGCGACTGGCTCTTTAGAAACAATGCAGTGGAAGGATTTTAAGTGTGAGACTTTCGACGTGACACATGTTTGCATTGATGGGCCTTTCTCTACTAACTGGAAACTTGTCCATTGACAGTTGTCCCAACCCTATTATTCTAGAAAATTAAAAATATAATATGTTAAATCTATAGATAGTTATAATATAAATACATGTAAACAAGAACCCATTGTAATTATCCCTTATTTTTCGAATTATAGGCAATTTTGTAAAAAATGGTGACAGAGGACTGTTTTGCCACCCAGAGGACTGTTTTTTTTTCACCCAGAGTACAGTTTATGGCAATGTTTATATGAAAAAAACACAATATTAATATTTATTAAATGTAATCAAATAAATCTCTTCTTTATTGAATACTGTATTACATACAGAATTAAAACACTTATATTTATCAGGAACAAATTGCGAGCTTAGCTGTCTAAGTAACAAATTAAAATAATTATAATCAAAATTAAGCTTAGGTACTAACAATCAGCCTTGTTTACTTATCAATGCAGACTTATTTCTCAAAAACTGGTACAGGTGTATTAAAATAATAAAATATTCGTTTCCCTTTTAGGGCAATATCTGGGTTTGGCAACTTCTTTAATACTTGGTCAAAGGACACATCAGAAACATCAGTTTCATCGACTCTGAATGTCTGTCCTTTGTCATCACAAATTTTTAAGAAAGTTACTGTTAGTTCGCCTTCTTCCGTGTCTATCTTATTGATTACTGCTGCATAACAATATTCAGTCTTTCTTACTAGAAATTTAACCAAGACGTAATCACCGACGGTGTAAATCTGTTGGTTGATTGAACTAGGTCCAGCCAGTGCAGCGTCGTCGTCGATCTCCATTGTGGAATCCTGCGCGTTGTCCATGTTTTCACTTTCAGAGTCTGTGTAAATATCATCTACGTTAAGTTTTGTCTTGTTTTTGTACTCTAACACTCCCAAATTGAAATGCTGGCAATCGTCTTCACAAGTACAACTTAAACTTTTCATTATGAGTTTAGCGGCACATGGAGCTGATTCCAGAGGACTTCTTAATATTTCAGCCTTTACTTGATGTATTTTTAGAGTTCCATTAAAGCTTTTTAAATTAACTGTTTCATTTTGAAGGTCGTCTGTCAATTCTTGGATGGCTTTCTCGTCGATTGTGAACAAGCTAATTGCGGAACATCTTCGTTGAATGGCCTCTACAAATGATTCCAAGCTATCAATATCACCTCCTGTAGCGACGACGGCGTCAGCAGTTCTCTTGCAGGTCGCTCCAACGCCATCAGGGGCCCCTTTGCCATGACCACTCTCTGAATAGTTCCAGGTAAACTTCTTCACATTTAAAACCTCTTGTTGAAGCCTTGATGCCAGGATGTAAAACATCGTTTTGTTTCTGTATTGAGTTACGGGTCCATCGCTGACGAAGTGGATGCTCTTTATGTTAGGTGGGAGAGTTTTAAAGATTGGCCGCAAATGTGCCCATATAGCAGCTGGTGAATGTGTGAGATTTTTGGAAACGGTACAATAAGACTTGATAGAGTTTTTGGTATACACTACCACAGTATGAAGACTTAGCTGAAGTCTCGACCCTCCAAAATGAAATGCTTGTATTTCTTGACCGTATTTGGAACAATAATTTTCTGAAAAATCCATATGTATGATAGCGTCTTCGTCGGTAAGGTTTTGTTTGTATTTCTTGATAGCATTGTATTGATGGGTAATGTTTCTCTCGTGTTGATAATAGGCTTCTAAATCCTCGTGCAGCTCTTCTATTAATTCTCGAGGGCTAACCGTGAACGTTTTCTTTACGTATTTGATAACTGTTCGAGCATTCTTGGTCTTGGGGTCGTTGTAAGTTTGTTTCTCAGATATCCATTTCTTAAATTCAATGAGCTTGCTGTCATCAAACTCCTTGTAGTCAGGATTCTTGTCAATGCAGCGTTGGCAGGTTCGTGACAAACACAGCTCGTCATAGCGATTACAACATGTCTTTTCAAGGAGTGCAGTGTGACTATTGTAAGTCAAAATTCTTCGCCTGTGCAATGCTGACAGTTTCAGATCGATGTTCGCGTGCTTTATGCACAGGCACGTGTCACGTTTGTTTACATTTGGTGTTACGACCCAGAAAGGACGTAGACGACAAAATGTTGTGTAGCTTATTTTAAAATGTTCAGCTTGAAACTTCTTGTATAAATTTGCGATGCTATCCGATAGATATCTTTTCTGTTTTTTAATCCCTTTTCTGGTCAGGCATTCACGTTTTCCTGCGCCAAGTCTGCTGTTGTCATCGTTTTCATAGAAGGTTCTTACAGTGTTTATGCAATCAGATGAAATTTTGTCTTTACGAGTCCGAAGCTTGGGTACTAAAACTGATTGACGCGCTGACTTCTGAATTGTTTTATAAGATATAGAACTATCTTTGCTTCGCCATAACTTGTACTTGTGTATTAGTTTACCGGACACGACTTTTCCGAATATTTGTTTTTCTTTGCAGGTTTTTAAATTAGCGTAGTTTTCTTTCAGCTGAGCATTCAATACTTCACCGAAGAGCGCTTTTTTGACTACTTCTCTGCGAGTTTCTGGCGAATCACACATTTTGGTAAGTTTAGTGTTAGGTGTGTCTACATTTCCCTTTGTCTTAGCTTTTTCCAAACGTTCTAATCTCTTCCTATACTTCTCGGATTTTTTTCTGTAATACTCGATCTTTTTGTCTTTATCCTTTATAATTTTGTCACGTTTCTTTCTAGCATTACGCTTTCTCGCATTACTTCGTGGAGTGGTCATAGGTAGTATTGATGGAGAGACAGAACTTTGAGGAGAAGGTGAACCTTCAGATTCGGGCGTATTTTGTCGTACAAAATTGTTTGTAATATCTTTCAAAGCTTTTTTTTTTGCACGATAGGTAGCACAGTGCTTTCTCCATTCTTTAGTCATAGCTTTGTGTTCACGTCGACTCATATCTTTAACTGACTTTCTTGTACCTTTTTCCTTCTTTCTTTGGTAGTTTCGTCGTTCTTTTTCCTTCAATTGCTCTCTTTTTACAGGGTCATTTTTTAGCCGTTGATATCTTAATCTTTCCGCAATTCGTTTCTGCTCTTTTATTTCTTCTTTAGTTTTAGGTTTCTTCTTTGGTGGCATTGTGGCAATACTAAAACAATAAAACATACTTTAGATGTTAAAAAATACCGTAAGGGTTTAAAAACCGATAGTTACTAGGTACGTATTAATTTTTAGTCCAAAATCCATAATAATAGAAAACAAAAGACCTGAATTAGCATGACAGGCCAATGTAAGAAATAAAGAGGCTATCGGCAAGCAGTAGGTTAGTGCAGACTAGTAATAAAATATACGGACGTCAAATAAAACAGTCCTCTGTCACATTGAACAGTCCTCTGTGTTATAAATTTCCAGAGGACTGTTGCACAGAGGACTGTTATTTTTACGTAAAAAATGACATACCACGTATCAGTTTAAATATTATTTCATAACACAGAAACAGCTATAAATTATCACACCGAGCAATTTTTTTGTTAAATAAATAAAATAATAACACATAAAACACCGTAAAATAGACTTACCAGAGGATTGTTCACTCAACGCTACAGAGACGTGGCTCCCACACAGACGCGGAGTTGTAACTGCACAAAATGGCGGCGACTTGTTCAGCATGGCGACCGAGCGAACTTCACACTGTTAACGTTCCGTTTCACACAAAAAGTAACCACAATAGTGTTTAATATTTTTCTGGCGCGATATTCAAATTGTGACAGAGGACTGTTCAAAAAATGTATGGACAAAATTCGAACACTAGTTTTTAGTACTAAAAACTACTCTAAAATTATGATTGTTTTTTTGTTTATATACATTCAATATTCTTTATGTTCATAGAATTATAAGATTTTACATTTTTAAATACAACTAATAAAAACTGACCCGAATCATACTCGATCCGGAATTAGGACATAACAGAGGACTGTTATTAGTGGCTTTTAGACCGAATTTATGAAATGATTATGTTTCCAAATAATAATTAAGCTTGGCTCCTTAAATAACAGGTTATATATTATGTGTTTTAATAAATAAAACTATGCATTAATATAGCCAAAGTAAAAAAAAATGCTTGGACCATGATTTTCCTGTTAGTAGAGAAAGGCCCTGATACGTTATTTACATAGCTGCCACAAAATAAATTGTACGCAAAATACTAATCACGTTAAAAGTGCGGCTAGGCCTCACTCCAACCACACAAAGTGTTGGTTAAAACAGATTGTCAGCAGAGTTGTTTATGCCACTTGAACGGTGTCAAGGTGTGACATACATCCATACAAGTAAAGCCAGTCAGCCGACTTTATGTAAACATTACTTGTGTGCGCTTCTGAACGCAAACCATTGTATGGAGGCATGAAAGTATAAAGTAAAACACAAGAATCATTTTAAAAGACTCACAAACTGACTAGCACCAGGTCCACGCGGCTAAATCTAAGAGTCAAAAATTATTGCGCAATCAAAAAATTATAGGAATACCTAGGTGAAAGGACATAGTAATTGGAATTAAAAACATTCCCGACCAAACAAACAAAAGCATGTCATTCGAGTGATGTAACGTTCGCGCTTAGTGACTACAGTCTTACTAGGTAGCTTTCGTTTGGCTTAACATCCATACCATACCATAAGTCATCTATAAAGAAGAGACCAACCCAACATCACATGTTCCTCACACTAAAAATCCGTCAGAAATCCACGAATCACGACTCCATAAGTTGTACTAGATTAAAAATAAACCAATTGATATCAGAAAAATCCTCCTATCCATGTCAACACAACGTACAGTTACTCGACTCGTACGTCGTACCCTAGTATGGCGGAACTGGCTTCGTGGCACCGGATGCTGGCGACGCGTTGGCACGCCGAGATTGCAGGTTCGACGAACCTAGAGCCATTTTAATTGCATCATCGCTTCTAGAGATGCCAATTTTGTGCTTGGTCTGACTGGTTTAGTGCCACATCCTAGTATGCCATATGGACTTGTTGGGTGTGCAGTTCTTGTTGTTTTCAAGTTCGTTGCAGCACTGAACGGTGCTTTACCTTATACAGTGAAGGAATAAGAAGATAAGCCAGCTAATGTAAATTTTGCGTGGTCGGGAAAACTGGGCTAGATTCACCCTTAATTGATGGCGTTTCGAAGTGATCCTCAATAATGACCGTTGTGATTTGATCTTCACAGACCGCCAACCCTCCTTCTCTAAGAGCAATTGGACTAAAAAAATCATTAGTTTTCGCAATATCTTTCGTCTTAACTGTGTTACGTTGTTTAGGTAATTATGTTAGCTGGTGAACCGAAAGCTTTATTCACGTTAAAACAAAACAGGACAGGATAACAGGAGGACAAGAGCGCATTGCTAAAAAGCAATGCGCTCTTCCACAGCCAAGCTGCAAATTCCACTTTATTACCGCATGACCACAGCATGAGGTCATATGAACTGGTTCCAGTCAAACTTACGATCATTATGTTCAGCCTTGCAGTTTATGCTCTCATGCCAGTTTATGACGGACAAGTACTTGGGAAGCTGTGAGTAATGTAATGTACTAAGTACTTAATTTTGATTTCATGCGCTTGCCGTAGCCGTTCGCAATCAGCTTAAGGCTCCGGTGACAGCGGCTCGCAATTTCGAGGTGCGATTGGCTATTATTTCATTTTGATTTCATTTCGGGGAGGTTGTTTGAAAGAATAACTCTAAAGAAACACGCATAAATACTGTTCGAACACAAATAATACAATAATATAAGCTATATATATATATATATATATCATATCAGCTATCTGGCTCCCATATTACAACTTTACATGCTTTGAATAACTTTTTAAGGCACTGTAAACTTCCACCAACAGCAAAAAAGTTGAAATGCAGGGTTCCCCCGAAAGTTAAGTATTTATTGTAATAACAGTAGCACACTAAAAACCTCAATGATCAGCCATTAGCCCCAATTCTGACAATAAAGTAAAGGACAGTGCTTATACTAAAGGTTAATTAACCTATAATCCGATAAAAACCAATCGTTGATTCTCGCCAATTTTAGAATGGTTAGAGTGCCAGTTACAGCAGTTTTATCGTTAGTAATTCTTCATGGCCACAGTTACCCTAGCCCAGACAATAAAGCCATTAGCGTCTTTCGACTCGCTTAGTGCTGGTTTCGACACGTGTTTCGCCGCTTTGCAAACCATCTCCATAATAATTGACTCGTTGCGTTGAAATTAGGACGATAGACTCACCGACCAACAACAGTTTGACAGTTCTACTCTAAGAAATAAACACGCCTAATCGCTCAAGCCTCCGAGGGGACGAAGACCCATCCACCGTTGACGTCCCTTCTGGGCGAAGAATCTCTCTGACATTACTCTTTCCCGGCAACAGCGCAAGCCGGGGTCCGTACCTAAGGGGTTCCCTTGCGTTTGTTGCCAATAAACCTTTTCTGTATGGCAGAGCGCCTTCTGCGCTCGCCAGTAGTCTGGTACCGGTGTCGTCATATACGATTACACCAGTTTTTTAGTCCATTCGAAAAAAAAACTGCCACAGATCTATGCGATATTCGCTCGTTTAATCAATAATGTTACTATGCTTCGTGCTGTTGACTTTACCTGGTTTAAGTAAGTACCTCGTGTATTTTTATCTTAGAAATCGCTGCCACGGTTGCAGTGTCGATAAACGCGAGAGAAAACAGGTCATCGAGATTGTAAACAATAGGGCGGAGTTATTGGAAAAGTTTACGCAATAAGTTTCGCTTTACAACAAACTATTCATGGTTCAATGAATATAATACCCAACAGTTTGTGTTCTAGTAGCGGGCATGTGCTTGCAATATATATGGAAATAATATTTCGATGTGCCTCTGATTACCTGCTCGGAATTCTTCTGCAGTCGTGAAAGTTTCACCTTCTTCTCCTTCTCGTGTCACTAATTCTTCGCGCCCCAAAAATGTTCATTTCGAGCACTTTGGACACCTTGTGTGGTACAAAAATGCTGCATTTGTTACTTTGTCCTTTATATGAAAACTAGCGAACCGCCCGCGCGCCCCTGCTTCGCACGGCAGTGCACATATCATGCATGTATTATACATATAAACCTTCCTCTTGAATCACTCTATCTATTAAAAAAACCGCATCAAAATCCGTTGCGTAGTTTTAAAGATTTAAGCATACATATAGGGACAGAAAGCGACTTTGTTTTATACTATGTAGTGATAGTGAAGTTGTATATAATAAAGATGTTTACTGTGTTATTCTTCAGAGGCTAAGCAGGACGCCTCGCTCGCTGCACGCGAAACCGGTCCCCCAACCGTCGTTTTATCTGCGGTGATGTCATCACTCGTTTCCAACGCACGTATCTTACCTTGGACAAAAATATTTAGTAGCAACATGTTAACCACATTCTTGTCATTAGGAGGGAAGAAAGTCATGCAAAGGCGAAGTAAATTACTTACTGTGACATCAACCTTGACCGCTAAATTGTATTCTAGAAGCAGCATTCCAGCTAGTCTGTTCTATATTTACGCAGACAATAGGAGTATGAGAGGTATTAAGAAGTCGGCTGTGAGTAAAACATTTTCGTTTTTACTTTCTTAATATCCATCTAATATTCTTTGTAAATGTCTTTTTGCTCTTTTGAACGCCCAAAAGCAGTGTGCCGCACGTTATTGTGTCAGCTTTTCATTCGCATCTCCCAACACCAATTCATCGCCATCGCTATTCACAATCTAAATTCAGAATTTCGTATGTGATATTCGGTCTGACATGTGTTTCCTCTCAAACACGACCATAAAAAACAATGAACCGGTCCTCGTGCCCCTAAATTTGAATTGTGATGTCACCGTGTCGGTTACATTATTAACCTGGGCTGGCGAATCGTCCACGACTAGTGCAGGTATATCGAGTTTCAAAAGCCATTCTATTTGGTCGTTTAATCAATTTAAAAGTAAAATTGCATCTTGTTTTTAAAAGGATGGAATGGAATTAAAATTGTTGACAGACTTAACATATACCTACCACCGCCAGGACAGAACGTGTTTTAAAACTTTTTGGTGTTATATTTTATTCATGTATTTTGCATGAAGCATTTTGAGTAGATGCTTCTTTTCTTGAAGGCTAGTAAAACGAAGGCCCATGTGGCAAAATGAATAAAACTCATTCAAATGAGTTGGTCATCCCATTGAGCTTTGATCAAAATGTAGACTGAAGAAATCCCTGTGCGCGGCTCCACATTCTTAGACATTTTCCTAATCATTGCTCGAGTAGTCAAGAGTTTATATCTTACGCACTTCCCGTAGCCAATGCTATTATTCAAGAATAGTCTCCGGCGCGGCGTTTCATTATAAAATGGCATTTTGTGAAAACACTGTTCGTATCGCTATGCAGTTCTATCTATTCATCGTCTATCTCACGGCCTTCGTATGAGCTACTTTCATACGCTTGTCAATTTTGAATGGTGATACGTTATAACATGTTTGCGCTTACGTTTCGATCTTCTTGTATTGTTACTTTCGATCAAATTGTTACTTGTACTAAACAAGTACCGGGTAGTTCCAGGAATCGCAACGAAATTTATTTAGATTATGTTTGAAATTTGTTAAAAATTCGTGGCAACGACAATGTTTATATCGGCTGAAGCTATCTGGAAATAAAATATTATATCACATTATCAATATTGTAAAGTAAAGCATTCGTCTTGTTAGAAAACTGAAACCAACAGCTAACAGCTGACCATTAGTAGAATGATATCGAATTTCCACAAGCAAGTGATTCATTATGACATCTTACTAATGATCTTTAGAGCTATCAGAAGTGGTATTTAGTAGTGGGCTTGCAATAAATTGCAGGGATTCACGACTCGATATTTCATTGTGATTTATAGCGGCTTTCTTGCACTATTGGGTTCCTCTACAATAGTAATAGATTTAAGTATGTAGAAGAACTATCATTTCTGTGTAGGGTGTTGCTGAGCATAAACATCGCTTAGATTTTAAGACGTTTCATAGTGACTCTTGTGATTTTATTGAATAAAGTACCTTTTGACCTAACTAGGTACCTACTTATTTAAACTGAAAAAAACTGAAACAGCTTCACGACTTTGATCCCCAGTCACGGTAGATATCCCCTCAGATCTCTCAGTACCAAGTACTAACTCAAGATTCTTTGAGGATGTCTAAGGGGGGGTAGTCAGAGGTACGTCCAAACATTACATTTGGCACACTACTACTAAGCCTACTTATTTAATCTGTAAATAATGCCAGAAATGTGTGTGTGATCTAGAGACGAATTTCAATTGTATGGGAAACATCGATGGTAGAAGGACTGAACAATCATACTTTTTGAACGGATTTATTTCAACGCGTGAGAGAGTTTGCCTAGCTGATGTCTTTTTAAAACTTTCTTATCGTTTTCCTGAATAAACGCGAGCAAATTCGTACGATTGCTTTCCTTCTCTTCTGATAGCTTTTGACCTGCCTAACCATTTTCCTATCGGTCTAAAAATTACCTAAAAAATTTAATAAGAGCAATGTTATCTGACCATACTTTGCAAATAAACATTTCATTACAAAAAAGCAAATATTTGTGCAACTCTCATCGACATTCCATTGAAAATGTAATTTAAATTAATTCTGTACTGGTTACAATGTTGTTCACACTTGGTACTCTATGTACTCCCCTACACATATCTCCAGGCACCGTGACTGTATGATACAGCAATTGCCATTGACTATTGTTTCACTCTGTGACGTGGTTTCAAGCGTATCATGTGTTCATGGTTGCATTTTTGGCTTTGTATATTCGATCAAGTTTTCGGTTGTTCGGAGAAGTAAAGCCATTTTCCATTGGCTTTTTCAATTGATTGTTGCAGCAGTTGTATTCCTTGATAAGGAGGACTTAAAATCATTTCACCTCACTGTTTTGCAATAAAACTAGGGACTACAAGAAGAAGAATCTTGTATTTCTATTATTTCAATCCTTTCCTAACAACATTTTTTTTTGAGGATATCCAAAATTCAAGTTTCGATTTTCCATTGTATGTCTTACATTTCAACTGGCTTTTAACCGCATTCTCGTCCAATCTCCTAAGTGTGAATGTTTAGATTTAATGATCAAAGTCATTATAAGTAATGTATTTACCTACTTAGCATGTCGAAATTTCCAATGCATGTAAAATATTTCAAATGCGCTATAAATAACTACTTTATAGCGCATTTGAAATATTTTACATGCATTGGAAATTTCGACATGCTAAGTAGGTAAATACCTACCTACTTTGTTTTTTTCTGACCTAATTCGCGACAAAAAATCTCCTACTTAGGTACCCATTATTCCGTTCCCTTTAAAAATTCGTCGCGACTACGTATGCCGTGTTGCATGACTGCTGATGGCATATCGTCACGATACTGCAGACTAAATAGAATGGCTGTTCCATACATAGCAGTGGTCTAGTTAATTCAGGTAGGAAGTCCGTACCTACTTGTGTTTTATCAACCTGCTGATGGAACAAGCAGATGGCCCACCTGATGTTTAGTAGTAACCATCACCTATAACAAATCATTACCTCCTAAGTCACGCACGATAGGAAAGTGCCCTGCGATGCACTGCCCTGCGTCCATCACCTTGAGGCATACTGATGTAAAGCCTCATGTGCCTGTAATTACACCGGCGACCACACTCTTCAAACCGAGACACAGCGTTGCTGCTTAGCGGCAGAAAAATTCTTGGTGGTAAGTAGTACTTCCCCGGACGAGCCACACACAAAGAGCTCTACTACTCTTTTGTGTCCTGTATGAGTGTATTGTCTTGTCTTCATAAGTGATCGCTGCATGGTCAAATTCTAGACGCCAATTCGTTCGCAGTGTTTTTTTTTAGAAACTTGAACCGCTTTGCTCGCAACAACCTCTTCGGGATTGAATTTATGGTAGGTACATAATAATATCTATTATTTAAGCACTGGGAAATCTGAGTAGGTATCTAACATCTATCTACCCAACTTTGATCACTTGACAAGGTATGTCAAGTGATCAAAGTTGGGAAGCTGGTTTTTTCTGGTCCATTCTAGGTACTTTAAATCATCAAAAGAGAGAAGCTTTGTATATGCAGTGATTATTAGTCAGTTAGTTACGTGCGTATTGTAAGAAAACTGATTTAAACCATCGACAGTTGAGAGTGAGCTAGCTATAGCTGCCTTTTTAGCCTGTGACGATATCGTGTCCACAACCCTCGCATTGTTTGGATGTTTGCTTTCAATTATCAGACACAGCCCATTGAATTACGGTATGTCCAGAACTTGATAATTACACTGTTACATTCAGTACAGTTTTAAATAGGATTGTGTCGTGTACACCAGCGACCACACTCTTCAAACCGAAACACAGCGTTGCTGCTTGGCGGCAGAAAAAGGCGTGGTGGTAGTACTTCCCCGGACGAGCCCTTCACAAAGAGCTCTACTATTGAAAACTCGTAAAGTTTTATAACGTAACGTTTTATAACGTTGAAAGAATACGCCGGGCCTTTTGTTGAGGAAGAAACGCTCCATCCATTAAAAAGACACCGTTTAAGAAGAGAGATATTATCTGTTCCGTCTTCTGACATATAAGATTGTTTCCAGTAAAAGCTGCACAAAATTGCCACCGAAATACTTACAATAACTCAATGCCAAATAAATCACGTTACCAAATTCAGACCTGATATAAAAGAAAGTGCTTCTAAAACAATACCATGCACTTAAGAATACAGGGCAATGACATAGAATCTTGGCATGACCGCCTTTTCTTATGTCCGTCTTGCCTATACGCCAGAAATGAGACCATTGGGACTTCATTTGCCATGTTATTGCTATTTTGTAAAAAGAACCATGAAACGAAATGAAACATGCCGTACGTTTTTGTGTCTGTTCTTCTAGGCTTAGCCGCGAAGATGGCTTCTAGATTCATCTAAATCTAACTTTACAGGGTACATACATTATACCCTTTAAAAAAAAAATCGAGGGTCTGATGAACTCTACGCAATAGAAGTAGCGGGTGCTCCACTATCCTCCTAAACCCTACGAGTTGTCTGACATCATATTTCTAATCCGGCGCGTGGCTTATTTATATCGACCCTGCTATTATGAAAGAATGCCAGTCCCATCTGGTGCGGTTTGTTAGTAATAAACCTCTGACCATCTGCATTCCATGAAAACCATTCAAGTGGTTGCTAGATGGGCTATACTCATGAATCCTTCATATTGATAATTTTTATTGAAGGGCTCGTCGCTCTAGGTAATTCTAACTGATCGGAAGTTCAGCGCGGTACCATTTGGAGGGGTTATCGCTGGTGGCATGTAAAAATACGAGTTCTTCAGTACGTCGAGCGAAGCTAACGAAGTAGATAATAACAACTAACATAACTTATCACTATCGTTTACCTTTGAAATAAAGAAAACATTAGCTATGCTACATTTGTACCTAATGTTTTTTTAATTGTTTTCTTTTAAAGATGCAATAATCTGGAAACTTTTGGCTATGTGGGTCGTAAGTCTGTTGTGCCGACCCCTCATGAAGAATAGTATAGATAAGGGCAGGAAAATGATGATGATGTGTGCCACAAGTCAACAAAACCCTGATTTAGACGACCTAATAATTTTTGTAAATAACTGAACGTGTTCTTGAGGGCGCTATTTCTGCATCCAGCTAATGACTGGAAACTAGCACATTTGCACTATTTCATCGGTAATTTCGGGTTTCTGCATACTCTGCCGTTATTTTGTAATGTTTAGTTTATACTTTATGGCGTCGTAATAATTTATCGCATCGTTGCCGGGAATGTCATAATTCTTAATGACGATGGACGATTTCGCGAGAACTTCAACATGTATGATCTGTAACCGAGTCTGTCTGGCTGAGGAAGAATGAGCTGAACTTGTTGTCTTACACTAAGAAGACGTTACAACTCCGGAAACAAACTATTGAAATCCCCAGGTTACTCCTCTAAGCTTACGAAGTCTCCAGGAGCCTTATTCACTATGACAATAGGAGATTCCAAGGAGATTCCTTGCCCCAAACCGTGAAACGTCAAAACTTGATTTTGGGCTTTATTTTTTATGGCATAGGAGATACTTTGCCCTGACCGTATGACACCGGCTGCCTTGTCTTAGCCGAGCTCGCGCTGCAAATGGTCATAGTGAATAAGGCGATTCTGCGATTCTCGGATTTAGACTGACTAAGGGGTGATCTGTATAAATTTCTCCCCATTCCATCCAATCCCATTCGTTTTTTATATGCTTCGACATAACAGTCTTATTTCACCCGTTGTGACGACCTCTGTGGCGCAGCGGGCGAGAGTTCGCCTGCGAAGCAGGAGGTTGCGGGTTCGAGTTCCGCTTTGGAACAAATTTGTGTACGATCTGCAGAAATTTGTTCCGTGGGTCTGGGTGTTTTCTATGTATAATAAAAAATATCCATCTATGTAATTATATAATGTATTAAATATATCAGTTATCTAGTACCCATAACACAAGCTTTGAGTAGCTTACTTTGGGGCTAGATGGTGCTGTGTGGATTGTCCAGCATTATTATTATTATTAAAGATAGTCGTCTATTTCTGTGCCATTTTTGACTGATGCCCAGCTCCATTTTAGTTGCGTTATACGATACCCAACATCTACAAAAGTGCATTTCCTTCTTTTTAATCAAACATACCTTTATTCAATTAAATCACACATTACAATGAATGCGTTTCTGTATACGATGACAGTATAACATGCATTGCATTTTAAAGTGTCCAGCAACTTTGGGGAAATGGCGGTAAATTATTCATGGCAAAAGGGGAGACATCATTGTTATTGACGTGTAGGGTATACGCTACATTCTGTAACGACTGTAGGTCTTGTGATAGTGGAAAACCCCTATTGCACTTTTGTTGAAAGCTGTTCAACGTTACCACCTGGTTTATGGATACAGCATGCCAGAATATCATCCCACCAAAAGCATTCATCGCCTTCAAATGCAAGAGTTCCATGAAAGTTGACAATGAACAGTGTAGGGGATCGTTCCGTGGAGTGGTGAGATGTCGTGGGTATAAAATGAAAACAAATATTTGGAAGTTATAAAAGAACCGTATCGCGCGCATTGCGTCAGAATGCTAACTCTCGACTGTGCGCAAACGGCGGTAGACCTCGGTTTATTTTATTAACAAAAAGTAAGTACTTAGAACAATATTTTCGAATCTACCAACATTTTATAATTAATTATATTTGTTAGTTCACTTCTTTACTAATATTTTATGTAATTTAATTTTATATTTATTTTATGTTTTCAGGTTCGCGAGGCGCGTCGTCTACATTCTCCGCCCAGTGTCACGTCAGGGACACGGATTATCAACAGGAAGCAGTGCCAAGCGAGTAACGGGTCGGGTTAACACTCCAGACTTGATCTTTATCTCCACAGTGCGTATGCGATGGTCAGACCCAGGCAACACTCTCTCTATGATGCCCTTCGGCCAAGTGTTTCTCGGGAGGTTAGGGTCGACTATAACCACAAGGTTATTCAGCATCATTGTCTCACAATAGTTAATCCATTATCGAAACACTACCACATCATATTAAAGTTTTACTGAGTATTTAAGTAAGTAATATTATTATTTTCCCAACGTTTAAGTCTGCCCCCGACCACGGCTATTGCATTGCAACATAGCCGAATCGTCGGGAAAATAATAGGTAAATAAATAATACCCTTGTAAATTATCAATACGTTATGTTCGCGTGAGTTCAAAAAATTATATTACCTACCACATCAGACTATATCATTCACCAAATGAATTTGATTTGTGAACGTAATATAATAAGGATAGCGTTTTAATTCATAAAGTTTAGACGTATGACTACTGATAACACAATCACTTATCAAACAGATTCAACGTGCACTTGTTTGTATGTTTACGCTTTAACGTATGATATGATTCACTGTTTGTTGATAAGGTGTGGAACTCGGAATTTCTAGTAACTAGATAAATACTAGGTATTTTCTTACCTATGATATAAAATTTATCTGCAAAATCCCGAGTTGGCCCATTCACCACCACTGTAGAAATAAAATAAATAAATAATGCTGGACAATCCACACAGCACTATCTAGCCCCAAAGTAAGCTATTCAAAGCTTGTGTTATAGGTACTAGATAACTGATATATTAAGTACATTATATACTTACATAGATAGATACTTTTTATTATACATAGAGAACACCCAGACCATCGGAACAAATTTCTGCAGATCGTACACAAATTTGTTCCAAGGCGGGAATCGAACCCGCAACCTCTTGCGTCGCAGGCAGGCTCTCGCCCGCTGCGCCACAGAGGTTGTCAAATACGAAAGGAATTATACGAAAGTGATTATTAGTTTGTATCCTGTTTGTTTTTATGATAGTTTCATCGTATTTGTTTTACTGTAGTGGATGTGTAAACGGGCTGTCTTTCTTTCAAGAGTAATTCAATAATAGAAATGTTAGATAAAGTGCATTCTAACCAAGTCTTTTGTAAAGAAAGGCATCGCCATGTTCTTGTCCAGCATTATTATTATTTTTACAAAGTTTTTTTTTTCTCGAAATGACATTATTATTATATATTTTTATTTGACCACTGTTTTTATAACTAAGAAGTTTTTTTACAAAATTTCCACGCAGTCTCGTGAACTTGAGAATCTAAGGTCAGATGTTATCGTCTTTTGATTGATGACTCATCCTCGATAATAGGATATCGACCCCAATTAGCACTGCCTTCCATCGTGGTAATTGTATCTTGATTAATGGAACTCGATGGCAGTGCTTTTAGAAAGTTTATGAGGAGATTGGATACTCTATGTTTGACGTAGCGTTAATCCTTTGGAACTGATGATTGCGACTGCAGTGGTTCTGTAGATTTTAAATAATACGAGTGTGATTTTATTTATTTGTTTGGTTATTTGATTCATGTGGTTACTTTAGAAAATATTCATTTAATAATACTTAATCCTACTAATTTTATAAACGCGAAAGTTTGTAAGTATGGATGGATGGATATTTGTTACTCTTTCACGCCGGAACGGCTGAACGGATCTGGATGAAAATTGGCAGAGATATAGATTATAGTCTGGAATATCACATATACTACTTTTTATCCCGTGGGAATACCGGGATTTAAATCTGCGCGGGTGAAACCGCGGGGCGCAACAAGTGATACTATATTATTACGGGTATTTATATCATGTTTTACATTTATTATTTTCCCGAATTAAGTATGGTATTCTGATCGCGATCGTTAAAAAAAAACTCTTAATCTCTTAAGGATGTTGGTATTTAATACTCTTCAGTAAATTTTAGAAACTTTTTGTTGTAACTGCTTACTCAGTTGTAATTAGCTCGCAGCTTGAGACACAAACATATCGATTTACTGTGAGGTAAAAATCTGTAGAATGCAAGATACCGCAGTAAAACTTCTTTGCGAAAGGGAAACGCTTGCTTGAGGAGGAGTGCATAAAAAGTACACCCAGCTACCAAACGTTGAATTGCTGGGTGCACTTAAGCAAAGGTTTCCCTTTCGCACATCAAAGAAAAACACAGAAACAATACTATTTTAGTGGAAGACCAGCGTTTTTAGTCTGTCTGTCTACGAGTACCGAACAACATACACGGAGAGAAATAAATACTAAAACCCCATTAATATCAACCAAAATACGTGTTAATCCCAAGATGACAAACCGTTTCATACCACCAACAATGAGACTTTTGTAGTTGCACTTAGTATAAATAGCAAACAACCAAGTAACAACGAGTAAAGTGGTTTTTGTAATATCAAGTACGTAGTGTATTAACGCCACTGACTTTTACAAATACGTTTGTAATCACTGCAAGTCACTAGGTCTCTAGGTGTAAAGATTTTACTAATCGTTTTGTAATTACAGCAGAGACAGCTGTGCTTCCTAGAATTTATTTCAATGACTTCTAGTAATAGTTATGTAATTTCTGCAAGCCTAGTGTAATGGCTTCCTGTGTATTTACTAATCGTTTTGTCATTTCAATAAATACTTATATGATCCCTAGTATATTTTTCTGTGATTTATAATAATACTTTTTTTATTTCTGCAAGCCTAGTGTAATGCCTTCCTGTGTTTTTACGAATTGTTTTGTAATTTCACAAATACTTCTGTGATTCCTAGTATTTTTTTCTGTGATTTCTAATAGTACTTTTGTAATTTCTGCAGTAACTTCTGTACCGCTTTTAGTATTTCCTAGAGGCTGAGGTATTTTGTCCAGTGGCACCCTCATCGCTTTTAATTATATAAAGGAAAAATAAGATGCTAATTAAAAATATACTCGGCTCATATTGTAGATCAATGGGCAAAGTATTTTTTGAACTACTATGCATGCTATTCAAAAAAGTGGCCACTTTTAGCGACACCTGATGAAACTAGAAAGTACAAAGCACTACATAGAATCTTTAAAAAATACATTGGATATTGATCTACAATATGAGCAGACTAGATTTTTAATAACCATCTTATTTTCCTTTTAAAAAAATAAAATCGATGAGGGTGCCACTGGACACAAGACTGTCCTCTAAGTTTTTGGTGAACTTGGCACTAAAACTTAACTAAGGCTCAAGCGGCAACCGAAGGCAACTGAAAATTGAAATTGACATTAGGAATTACTAGGTGGAACATAAATCACTGCCTGATATTAAAAAGCTGTAAGTAAAAGGCACATATTAGGAATCCTAGGAATTACATTTGATTGACTCGTTACAACGTGTTTACACAGGAAAGAATTACCAGTATTGAGGTAGGTCATATCAAAAAATAATAAAAACTAGAATTAATTAATAAACAAGTGATTTATTTTTATTCTATATAGGTAACTGATAGGTAGGCACTAGGCACGTATTATTTGTACATAGTTGTCTTATTTCAACATAATGTAGAATAAAAATAATTTTAAGTTAATAATAATTTGTGTCATATTTAAAATATGGCACAAATTATTATTAACTTAAAATTATTTTTTATTCTACATTATATTGTCTCAAAAGTTATGAGCCGAGTGGGATTTAAACCCACGACCTTCCCCTTGATACGGGGATGCGCTATCCAACTGCGCCATCGGATCCTTATCACACTCGACGAATAACTTTTGGGACAATATAAAAATTCTTTGTGAAATTATACATTATTATTTTCACACTGTTGTCACCTCATACACAATTTATTATTAACTAATCTAGAAACCATCAAGAAGTCACGTACCTATGTGGTCAAATAGGGCATTATATTAAAAAGGGAGCTACCAATTTATCATAATTGTGTAATGAACAATGGTGAATCTGTAGACATAACTTCAAAGGCAGAAAAGTGTTCGTCAAAATTATTTTTTATTCTACATAGGTAAATTATACATTATTATTTTCACACACTCGTCTTATTTCACCCGCAATATGCACAATTTATTATTAACTTAAAACTAATCGAGAAATCACGTATGTGGTCAAATTGAGCATTATATTAATACTAGCTGGTACCCGCGACTTCGTCTGCGTACTTTTAATCTCTTCATCTCTTTTTTTCGCAATAAAAGGTAGCCTATGTTCTTTCTCAGGGTCTAAAGATTTTCTGTGTCAAATTTCATCAAAATCGGTTGAGAGGTTTAAGCGGAAAAGCGTAACAGACAGACAGACAGACAGACAGATAGATAGACAGAGTTACTTTCGCATTTATAATATTAGTTGGGATTAATGGCGTTTGGAAACAGTGGGTTTTACCGATTAAATATCAATGCCTAAATCTATTAAAAGGCTATTTACTGTCGTAAATTCCTTGTCATGCTCAGTTTTTATGTGATACAGACCTTTCTGAGACTTCGACGGTTTCCATGTCACTTTTCGTTTTTCTTTGATTGGTAAGCTTGAGGTTAGGTACGGCAATAGCAGTAGGGCTACGTTGTTTTTCGCCTCAGGACTCTGTGGATCTGAAATGGAAGATAAAATAATTACAGACTGAAAATATTTTTTATTGTATCTCAAAACAATACATCCAATACAGCCCTTTTATGTAACCCAACTTGATATTTTATGTAACTTATTTTTAAAAGAAACCCGATATCTTAGTAACCCCTTATTCAAGTACATTTATCAGCCCACCTTTCAGATCGTATTAAAGGTTCGAATGCTATTCTCAGACAAACATACAATACCAAATTTCGTTCGATTTTAAGATCTTCGTTCGATTCACTCACTCAATCAATAAGCAAGACTCACCGTTAGCTATAGATATGTATTTGCCAATTTTAATATCTTTGTCGCGAATAGTCTTTAACTTCTCCTTGGCACATGCAATAATCTTCTCACGCAGAGGGACAATATTAGTGAATAGAGCGTCAGACTTGTCTTCATGCAGCATCTTAAAATCATTCAGAATTAGTTGAAAGCCAGTGGGGCGCTTCAAGACGGGGTATTCATTAAAATATTCTTGTACGCTGCCGCTGCCAGAGTAATTAGAACGCAATCTGCATTTAGCAGTTGCATTCCAGTTATCTTCCACAAGATGCCATGGTTCGAGGGAATTGCGTAGCCAGTTGAGCTTTTCAGCTATTGTTTCATCAGAATCTACAACAAAATCATTTTTTTATTATTATTAATAGCTAAGCGTTTGGCTGCCATCACACCTGATGGAAAGTGAGGATGCAGCCTAAGATGGAGCACGCTTAGCTATAATCCACCTGTTCACTCTTGACTTAAAGATTCCTAAATTATATTAGGTTAAATTATATTAGATCCAGCATTATTTATTTATTTAATATATGTATAGCCTACGTAGCTCAGTTGGTAGTAGCTCTGCCTTCTG
Source organism: Plemyria rubiginata (assembly GCA_963576535.1). Taxonomy (NCBI): domain Eukaryota; kingdom Metazoa; phylum Arthropoda; class Insecta; order Lepidoptera; family Geometridae; genus Plemyria; species Plemyria rubiginata. The sequence continues at coordinate 548,578 of OY754929.1, forward strand.
CGCCGTAGGTCGTGGGTTCGATTCCCACCGTGAACAAACATTTGTGTGATGAACATAAATGTTTGTTCTCTGTCTGGGTGTTATATAATATTATAAGTATGTATTTACAAAAAAAAAAAAAGTATTGTAAGTAGTATATCAGCTATCTGGTTTCCCATATTACAAGCATAAGCTTAGTTTGGGGCTAGATAGTGCTGTATGGAATGTCCACCAATAGGATGGCGCGTCTAAGGGCGTCTTTACACTAGAGTAAAAGTTTATACTAGAGTTAACAATACCAAAAACAGCAATGCATAGCCTGCATAGCGCGCTTTGCAACACATCACTGACTGACAAAAATATTTTTTGGCTCCAAACTGCTTCAGCTTTTAGCCAAATGCAATGTTATGGGTTGATGTTATACTTAGCCCTACACGTTCCTTAAGTTTTTGGAAGATGTCTTATTACACCCTGTATAATTATGTTACTCATAAATATTTTTTTATTTATGCATACATTCAACAGTTGGGTAGGTAATGGGAAGCATGCACTTTAATTGCGAGAACTTATATACTCAAAGTACAAATACATACATAGGGAGTTAAATAAAAGCTTATAAAAATGTTTTACTTACATATCCTGGCCGCATGTAATCAATATCTTGCACAGCATGTTGATTATTTCCCTTGTCCCTAAATGTCCCATCATTACCTTGCACTATTTGTTGACTACTTTCTGGTTGTTGCTGAGATGTCTGTTCATCAGCTTCCAATTGTATTTTTTTTGGCCTCTCTGAATGTGGTGTAGAACAAGAACCCACTAACGGAGTTAATATTCCATCTGTTTCGGAAGGCTCAAAATAGGTAGTCTCCTTTAATAATCTGCCAATACTGCCAAGAGATGTGTCCAAATCATTTACATCAAGCAGAGAAAAAGATGCATGATTAAGTACCTGAAAACAATAGGTATCAAGCAAATCAATATTATAAAAAATGTGGTAAGTAGAACCTACATAGGTAGGTAGTAGTAGAGCTCTTTGTGAAGGGCTCGTCCGGGGAAGTAATTACATAAAAAAAATTATTTGTTCTGATGTCAAGATCCATAGCTACTTATAGGTTATACCACCATGCTTATTTCTGCCGTGAAGCAGCGTTGCTGTGTTTCGGTTAGAAGGGTGCCTGTTTAACATCTGTAGGCCTATAGTTGATGGACGCAGAGCAGGGTAAAGCATGTTCCTAACGTGTGTGACCTGCGAGGCAACACACTGTTTTAAGCGATGGTTACCACTTAACATCAGGTGGGCCATATTATGCTTGTTCCATCAGCTGTTATATAAAAAAGGCAAATTAGCTACTTGAGAGTAATAAAGGGTTTGGCATGACATGGCTAAACCCTTTACTATGATCATGCGGGTTAGTAATTTATAGATCATATAGAAATGGGCATTAAAAACAAACAAACACACCTCTTGGTTTTCAGTATTGTATTCTGTTTGGTGTACTGGTTTGTTTAAAGATAACACTTCAAGTTTCCACTTTTCTAAATTTGCCCGAGACCTGGCCCGGTCACCCGGAATTGGAAGCAATTGTTTAATTTCATCATGCGAAAGCAACCTTAATGTCCCAGCATCAATCCTGCCATCTTGAGGTAAGTAAATAGATATAAGATTAAAAAAAAACAAGTTAGTTTAGCAAAGATTGTGAGTGTGTTTTGAAAAAATAATCCCAGACATGGATGCCCTGTCATGCAAGTATTCATAGATACCAGGATAACTAATAAAATAAAATTTAGAGATTTACTCTGTTTGTTTGTCTGTCTGTCCTTATGTCCATAATCATAAAAAAATATTATAAAATTGTCCAAGCTCCCTTCGCTTTCATTATAGGACCAGTGGGGTGATTATGTAACTTGTTGCAATGTGTTTCAATCGATTTCTGTTTGAATATGATGTCTTTGCGGTTACATATTAGATGCAGTTCCTTAGAAAGATTGATGGCAACTCAATCGATTGATAAATGTCAAAACATTTTTTTTTCTATTTAGTTAAGTACTTGAAATATAAATCAATTAAAACGAATTGCAACAAAGTTACACCCACAAAGTCACCCCACAGGACTTTGTAATGTTTGAATGGGTCCGTCCGTCTTCTGGCTAGGCTGGCGGCGCGCGCGTCGTCATCGTCGCGACATGCATGCAGCTCTGCAATGATGGAACTCTGCCTTTATTCTGAATACAGACCCAGTAGTCCTTTGTAGATGCCTACCTAATAAGACAACAATAGGTAGGTACCTACAGACAATACAAGTTGACTTCAGAGACCAAATACACCTGTTGGGTATGACTACCGGATAATAATATTATTGGACTTACCTCTAAATGTGCTTATGTACTCAGACAAACCCCAACTCACTAGTAAATCTTTTGTTAGCGTATCCATATCCAATTTTGTGGAATGGCTAAGCTAACAAGCGAATGGAAATGGACGCATGGAATAAAAAGTATTTTGAGCTGCGACTTGGGTGTGTTATTTTAGGGTCAGTGTCTGTATTTCTTCGATGCCTCAAGTACTGTTGGTTTATATGCCACCAAAATTACACAACAATCACTCACAACACTCAAAGAACACTAGAAAAGCAATTCTGCAAAGATTCCGAACTGCTGCGAGACCGTTGTTTCAATTCTGTTCGAAGTTATCAGTGTTGCCTTGCCAATGAAAATTTTTGGGCGGCCGCGCCGGGGTAAAACTAATTTGGATAAATTCCCGGTAAATCAAAAATATCGGTTTTAACTATGTTTAATACGAATTTTGGAACTTATAATTGCTTGCCTAATATAAAATAGTTTATAATGTACATAAACCATTTCATAGTAGGCAAGCAAATATCAATTATTAACCAGAATATCAAAGACTTTTAGTGACTGTTTGCGTGTAAACCACGCAGTAAAAAGATAGTGGATCGTTTGATGGTTTGTCTTACCTACTAGCAAAAATTTCATACATAGGTTGGTTTCATACATCAGTTTCAGTTAACGCGCTTGGTTAGTTTACATACGATATTTAATTTTATTATAGAAAGGATACGGTCAGTAGTGGTATTTTATTCCCCAGTGAGCACTGGTGGTCTAGTGGTAGCAGCCCCACCTTCCGATCCTAAGGTCGTGGGTTCAAAACCGGTCGTGCACCAATGAGTTTTTCTGTTCAAAAATTTATGTGCGCAATGCCAGTACTCTCAAACGGTGAAGGAAAACATCGCGAGGAAACCGGCATGTTGTAAAACCTAACAAGTTCTATAACATGTGACAAGTGCTCGAAAGGAGCCTCTTGAGGCGCAATTAAAATCCTTTCACCACACTGTTTCGAAAGAAACTAGTGACACGATAAGAAGAAGAAGAATTCCCCAGTAATTTGATCAAGTATGAAAAATACCCAAGTAGAAAGCAAATAAATTAGACTACTTGATAAGACCAAACTCAAGTTTTTAAGAGCCTCTATTTTCGTAAGAATTATAAAAATGTTTTGAGGGAGAAAAACATGTAAAGAAGCCAGCACGGCAACACTAATAACAAAAAAACATTCACTGTCAGGATGACTTGACATTCTCGTTACTTCAAAGTGATGTGACAACTCGGAATAAACCAAGGAATTTGAATACAAGTAATAAACACCAACTCAAAAGTCAAAATATTTATGAGGTCTGGGCTTTTATAGGTAGGTTGCAATATAAACAGTAGAACGTAGTAGACGTAGTGTCTGTAGTAGGTAGCTACTACCGTAGTAGGTACTTATTTCTATTCTGTGGTACTAGGTACCTAGAAAATATATTGCGTTCTTGTATGTAATTACAAAACTGTTTAATAACATCAAGTATTGTACCAGACGTGGGATGTTGAAATAAGTAAAACATTAGTGATTGCGATGACGTCAGACATGAGCCATGCTTCATACTTGTATTAACAAAATCTTTTTGTAATTGATATGACGTCAGACGGGAGCCAATAATTATTCTTGGATTCACAAAACCTTTTACTGGAAAATATTATTGTACTGCTACTATCTCAAAATCAACAATTACAAAAACCGGTTTGTTCCAATAAATCCATGACCATTGTTTGTATCATGAAACTTATGTTCAAAATACTAAATTTTACTCGGAATCATTAAAAAAAATATTACAAAATCATTTTGCAATCTCGACACACAAATTTCTCTCCGTGTACTATCCATCGTAAAGTTATTATTTTACATTGAAGTGCATACAATCTGGGAAATCGTTTGGAAACATACTCAAACGCCATTAGAGTAAATATACAACCATCACGTTGAAAATGTTCACGTCTAAAAATACATCTGATTGCCATAATCTTAAATAATATAACTTTTTTCAACTATAAACTGACTTTAAATGCACTCAAACACAAAAACTAACCTTGTGATAAAGGGAAAAAATCAAAACGTCATTTTTATGGTTGATTTTCTCAAAAGTTGCTAATTAATTTAGCAAAAATTTGTATCGGGCGGCCTCTGAAGTATGATGACCTACCAAACAAAAAACTAATCATCGAAATTAATTCATAATTGGCAGAAATTCTCCTGGAAGTAAGTACTAAAAATCTAGACTGTATTAAGTTTAGTAACCAGGAAGGAAGCGTCTTATAAACCAGGTGAATAGGTAGAGCCAGTTCCTCACCAACAAAGCCTAGAAGAACAAACAAACTTCTCCAAATTAAAGAGTTCAATGAGCTTGTTGAATTGGCCTTTTGCGTGTTTTTTCTAACTTACCAGCTTTTATTTATAGTCAGGTGTTTGACCGTGTTTGATGCTAAAATAACGCAATTGGCAGTGTAGCTTGAAGCTACTAGCTTCATATTACCAGGGCTCGAAAGCCTGATCATAAAGTAAGACTTAGACTGTCAGACTGGCAGTGTAGCTTCATATTACACTAGCTCTAAAACTGCCAGAGACGTAATTGGTGACCGTACATGAATGTCTCTAAAGTAATGAGTGCTAGGAGCTCATATTAACTATTTGGATATTCTAAGCATTGTTATTTACCAACTTGGTAGCCCGTTCCAAGTATGTCAGCTCCTAATTGCCCTATACACTTTAATGCCCTTCAGTGCCCCATAATGCTGTGTAGCAGACGTTCCATTTCGCAACCTCAGCCGCGCCGGGAATAGCCGGACACTCTAATTCTGATCGTGGCTCATTGTTCAACTTTGTTATTAAGTTAAATACGAGGATTCTGTGGGTTGTTTTACGCATAATTCATTGGGCAGGTGCAATTATAGTGTTGAGGCGAAGACCTCTCCATCTACCAACTTCCCGCGATCCTCGCGATGTCATCTATCCATAGAGTTGAGGGCGAGGAGATTAACTAAAGAGTAAACCTCACACACAAACCCACAAACCAATTTGGTTGTTGAAATTCTCTTATGTTGCACTTGCGTACCCGAGACTAAAGAACATATTTTATTTGTAAAATCTAAAAGTATTTCCCAGTTCGCATAACCAGCGCTTTCTCTTACGAAGTCACGGTTATTCCAATATTAACAAGTTTTTAACACGTCAAACATTTCGCCTTGGCATCAAATTTGTTCCGATGGTCTGGGTGTTTTCTATGTATAATAAAAATATCTATCTATGTAAGTATTAAATATATCAGTTATCTAGTACCCATAACACAAGCTTTGAAGTAAGCTAACTTTGGGGCTAGATAGTGCTGTGTGGATTGTCCAGCATTATTAATTTTTATTTATTTATTAATTTATTATTTGTTCTGGGTGTTTACGTGGTTGTGAACAATTTGACCGATTTTAAGGTATTTTCGTGCATTTGCATGGGTGCCTTACGTCTGCTATACCTGTTTGAAAGAATGTGTCATCCAACACAAACAACACAACAACACACCAGAATTTTGTCCTTTTTGTCTTGATATTGAAAAAGAACGAAAGAGAAGATTTGAATATTAAAATTTTCTTACGTGCTTTTCTTTTATTTACAGGTAAAATGCTTGTCCTCATCTACTAGCATCCGAGTTTGTATCACACAAAGCCAAGATATAAAGGTAACATCAGGATTTTCTTTAAAAGTATTCAACTTCACAATAAATTTAAAACCTCCCATCTCGACAAAAGATACTGAGTTGCATTTTCTGTTATGAAAATCCTTCATTACAATCGTAGACTGTTCCTGTTCCAACAATGAATATTTAAAGCCAAACCAACAGCACAGGACAAGTAAACTTTCCACGGTGCCGCCATGCCATAAAACTAACTTCCCTTCCATAGGAACCCCTTATACATTTCCCCCTTTCAGACCGCGGGAGATCGCACGCGACATTGTTACGACAATAACCATTAATTTATACTAAAACCGCCTTTATTCCGATAACTTTACGAGTCAAGGAAACGGAAAATAGAGCCTTCGACCTATAGTTATGAAGGTGGTTTTATGAAGGTTTACCCAAATTGCGTAGGCTTTATTTGCGTGTCTCAGGGGTTATAGTGTTGGTGTCGCACGCCTCGGGGAATTATATTTTTGTGCAAAATAGACAATTAGCAGCTTATCACTATCACTACGTAACATAAAACAAAGTCGCTTTCTCTGTCCCTATATCCCTATGCATGCTTAAATCTTTAAATGTACGCAACGGATTTTGATGCGGTTTTTTTACTAAATAGAGTGATTCAAGAGGAAGGTTTATATGTATAATACATGCATGATATAGTAGAAAAACAATGTGCAACCGTGCGAAGCAGGGGCGCGCGGGCGGGTCGCTATATACTTCGTAAAAAAGCAAGGCTAGTATTTCGACTGATTTCATCATAAATCTTAAATAATTTACTGACTAGATACTAAAGATAAACGACTAAGTCCAAGTACTAGATCTATCCACTTCAAACAAGATGGCCATCGTTACAGGAAATAAGGTATTGATCGACAATCAGTTCACATTAGCTCGTCATTGTCACTTCGTTATACTCAGCCGACTTCCTCCCAACATGGCGGGCTATTATCACGCTGTTGTGTCCTTTACTAGATAGGGTTTTTTTTGAGTTATATCAAACAGAACTTCGTCTGTTTAAATTTCTGATGTAACGAGCTAATATTGAATACTAGCGACCCGCCCGCGCGCCTCTGCTTCACACGGGTGCACATATCATGCATGTATTATGCATAAACCTTCCTCTTGAATCACTCTATCTATTAAAAAAACCGCATCAAAATCCGTTGCGTAGTTTTAAAGATTTAAGCATACATAGGGACGTATGGACATAGGGATATAGGGACAGAGAAAGCGACTTTGTTTTATACTATGTTAGTGATTGTCATCTCTGATGTTTTTTTACTAATCTCTTATGCGTTCCGTTCAATAACCTTTTTAAATCGTCATCGAATAATTTTAATTCGTCGAAATGCACTCTGCTTGTAAATCCTAATAATATTATGAATGCGAAAGTTAGTAAGTATGGATGGATGGATGGATGGATGTTTGTTACTCTATCACTCCAGAACGGCTGAACGGATCTTGGTGAAAATTGGCACAGAGATATTATTATAGTCTGGAATAACACATAGGCTACTTTTTATCTCGTGGGAATACCGGGATTTAAAACTACGCGGGTGAAACCGCGGGGCGCTACTAGTATTATAATAAGGATGCTTAAACTTGTAGCTTAAATTAATATCGTGGTAGGTTCATATCCTGCCTTTATGATGTCTTCCTGCTTACCAAAAACTATTGAGCAATTCAAAACACGAAACGCTAAATACTAACATCAAAGGGCGGCCGAGCATCGAACGATGGTATGCAGTGAAAGTCCCGCTATCACGCCACCAGTCCACATGCCATAGTTTGATCAATAAGTCGTAAATGCTGTCATGTTGTTACTAAAACTTTTAAAGTTCCTTTAATCGACCCTAAACGTAATTAATAACCTTCGGCTAGCTATAGTAAACTAGTATAGAGTCTAGCTAACTGAGGGTTATTAATTACGTATGATGTATCTAAGCCCTAGATTGTACAGCAATAATAATGATGTATGATTTCGCTTAACAAATTGGCCTGAAATGTGGACAACATTTCTGATGACAAACTCTAAGGGCTAACCACATTACTATTATTCCTCAATATTCACCTACAATTCGAATAAAAGGACAGTCTTGATTTGATCGATATCTCCCAGCAATCCTGTGTCCTCATCGAAGAACCCTCAAGATCATAATCGGGCTTAGCAATTCATTTTTGTAAACATAATGAAAGCCCCTAAATATTATTTACAGTGATGGCATGGGGGAATCGTAGTTTGATCAATAAATCACTAAGCCATTCTGTCGCCACGTTTAACTGTCCTGAAGGCAAGACTATAAAAATATACGACCTAGAAAGTACATTCTAACATTTGCAGTTTTCGTAATGCGATTATTATTTTGTCTATTTGCTTGCTCACTCAAATATTTGCTACGGTCTATACAGGCATTTTATTTATTTGAATAACATTTATTATTCAGTGTACACTACATAATATACATTAGAGAGATAATGCTACACTTCCCCTTCAGATGACACGTGCGATGCCGTCAGAGGGTCTGACTGTGGTTTGCGTTCTTTGTTTTGATTCCTGGGGTTATTGTTTTGCGCCTCACATTCTTCATCGTCAAGTAGGATCGCCCTATTCGCTTCGGCTCTAAAGAACCCTTGTATGTGCTAGAAATTCAGACCCTTTTTCAACTTCATCACGCATCAGTAATTTAGGGTTCGCGAAATGTCTTGCGTCATCTCAAAAAGCTTTCTTTTTTGGAAGTTTTAATTTCACCGTATCATCACATCACATTGGGTGAAATTGCTGTCAAACGTTTTACTTTAACTTATAACAAAACAGATCATATTAGAGACTAGCTGATCCCGCGGCTTTGCTCGCGCTCGTTTACTTTGAAAATCAAATACAAACTTTCATCCCCTATTTTATCCCTTTGGGGGTAGAATTGACCAAAATCCTTTCTTAGCGGATGCCTACGTCATAACATCTACCTGCATGCCAAATTTCAGCCCGATCCGTCCAGTGGTTTGGGCTGTGCGTTGATAGATCACTATGTCAGTCAGTCAGTCACCTTTGAGTTATATATATTTAGAGATTTGCATTGTGAATTTCGATAGTATCCATTCTAATCTCCCCATGTGTACATTGCAGAACGTTAATCACTTTCGTTTGTTAAACAAAAATATATACTGTTCCATTACTCCGAGCAATGTTTTTAAAGCGAGCGAGGAAAAGTTTGGATCGATACAAAATCTGCAATATTTTGTCCTGAATTTCAAGTGGGTTCAGAGGTATCCAAAGTCTCTGACCGTAATAAATTGACTCTATAAGCCGGGCTAGATGTGTAGTGTTGGTTTGGTAGAAATAAAGAAATACAAAAGGAAAATAAGACAAAAAAAGGAACCGCAAAAAATTTTCTATTGAATTTTTCATCCTTATGTATATACATCATAGCATTAGCGACTAATACAAACAGACGTGCCCTCTGCCTGTTTGTCACATTATCTTCGAACATAAAACATCCTATAAAACTGACAACCATCAGAAATCCTCTGCGATGAATGAAGGTAATTCCAATTCAAAAGTGACTTGTAATGGGGCTATTTGTAGTGCATCGAGAACCCCTTTTCACGCGACAGCGGATACCTTATCTTTGTCATGGTTGGCAGTCATGTTATTAATTTATTTTTATTTTTAATACGTTTGTTGTGTTGAAATTAACAAAAAACCACATGGAGCAGCATGTAACACCCTGATTGTATTGATCTTTCAGCTGCGTTTCGGCGAATCCTGCTGACCTAATTAACCCCTTCCGTATCTGACCGCTCCACGTTTGCGCGGTTGTTGGCTTTCGCAGAAGTTCAAACACCAATTGACTGCAACTGACCTGGATAGTGAACTCTGGATCCGGGAGCCACCCCGATCGATCGTTCGAAACCAGGTCGCTAGCATGAAGTCGTTTGACCGTGAACGGGTTCGTAGACGCGAGCGAAGTGACATTATCAATGAAGTATACTTTGATTCCGTGGAATTGTCAATGGACTTGTAGAACCCGCTTCTGCCTATTACGCTCCATTCAGTTCTGGTCTCATTGTACTAAGAATTCAGCTTTGTACTTTATTTCTAGCTATTAGTTCATTCGCGGTTCTGCTTGCGAGGGTTTTGGTAAACATTAACTAACATGGTGAGCATGAACTAAAGCAGATATTAGCATTAAGCTCTACTTTTGCACATCTTGGTACAAAGTTCATCATCATCTTCCTGCCCTTATCCCACGCTAAGTGGGGTCGGCACAACAGGCTCTACTCCTCCACTCTCCTCTATCATTCGTCATCTCGGTGCTCACTCCTTTCTTACTCATATCATCCTTCACACAGTCCATCCATCTTTTCTTTGGCCTACCTCTCTTTCTAAAACCAATCACATCCATGTCTAACATTATATCTATCTATATCTATTCTATTCTATATCTTGGTACAAAGTTGTTTGGTGCAATAAAAAATAAATCACTACCCCTATGTCCCTATGTATGCTTAAATCTTTAAAACTACGCAACGGATTTTGATGCCGTTTTTTTAATAGATAGAGTGATTCAAGAGGAAGGTTTATATGTATAATACATGCATAATATGTGCACCCGTGCGAAGCAGGGGCGCGCGGGCGGATCGCTAGTAAATAAAAAATAAATATTATGATTGTGGATATAGTCTGCCAAATGCGGGAGGAGCTGTGTACCAAAATACACTTGTAGTATTTGTTGAAGAAACATGTGGCCCTATAAAACCGTAGCCCTACTTCTTGAACGGCCGCCAACGCGCCTGCAGCATGAGTAATGCTAAAAGCCACCGGGGCGTTAACTCCGGGGCCAGTAACAGGTAGAATGATAAAGTGCCAGTGAACCCGTGTAATTGATTCGGGGAACTGGAGCGGTGCCAACTCCACCCCTACTGTAAAGTCAACATAAACGAAAATTGACATCTCTATTATAGTTTTATTACTGATTAATTTGAAGTTTGTGAATGAAGAATTTAATAATAGGTATTTCTTGTTTACTTCACGTGAGATGAATCATTATATTTTAGGACCATGTTATATTCATTCACAAGTTTCAAAAATAAGAGTAGAGCTCTTTGTGTAGGGCTCGTCCGGGGAAGTACTACCACCACGCCTTTTCTGCCACCAAGCAACAACGCTGTGTTTCGGATTGGAGAATGTGGTTGCCGGTGTAATTAGGTACAGGCACATGAGGCTTAACATCTGTATGCCTCAAGTTGATGGACGCCGGGCAGTGCATCGTAGGGCACGTTCCTATCGTGCGTGACTCACGAGGTAATGCTTTGTTATAGGTGATGGTTACCTCTAAACATCAGGTGAGCCCTCTGCTTGTTCCTCAGATGGTTGTATGAAAAAAATAACAAGTTTCTTAACAATGTGTAAATACTGACTGCATGAATGAGCAAGTCAAAAGGCAATAGAATCACTTTTAAATAAATGTTATAACCCTATCATGTCCTGCCTGATTGAATCTGGCTCGTTCTTGAAAGTGTTATTGATTCATTTACCATTAGATTATTTCACGTAGCTTATTGAACTTCCAATGAACAATCAATTCTGCAGTCCTGCAAGTACTATGCTGTCCTGTGATATCCAAGATACCTAAATATAAGCATATTATAGCTATGTTATGTATTTTATTTTTCAGCCTCTTAAGGCTATCAAAAGGTTAATCTTAATCTTCAAAAATTTTGAAATGTGCTAGCAATAAGTTTTTTGACGGTTGTCAGCCTCTTTAGGTTATCTTGTTTTAAAAGTTAGACCGTTTACGAGCGAATGTTTAAAGGCATACCCGGACCATAAACAAATAAGTACCACATCAATTGAAGCGATCACATAACATCTATAAAATAGAGGCGAACGAACACACCTTGCGTGAACCTCGCTCCGTCAACATCCTTAGATCTCTGTGCTCAAATTATTTACCCTCATGATTCAAGAACAGAAAACGCAGGAAAATGTTTACGTTTTGGTTTCCTCTGAAGATTTATCGCCGATTCCCTCGCAAGTACGTTAAGAGTCCGGTGACAGCGGCTCGCAATTTCGAGGTGCGATTGGCTATTATTTCATTTTATTTCATTTTGGGGAGGTTGTTTGAAATAATAACTCTAAAGAAACACGCATAAATACTGTTCGAACACAAATAATACAATAACATAAGGGAAATGTGCTTGAGTCAGAAATCATTTTGGTATTAGGTAAACGTAAGACCAAACATACTAATACCAAAATGATTTCTGATTCGGGCATGTTTCCCTTATATTATTGTATTATTTGTGTTCGAACAGTATTTATGCGTGTTTCTCTAGAGTTATTTTTTCAAACAACCTCCCCGAAATGAAATAAAATGAAATAATAGTCAATCGCACTTCGAAATTGCGAGCCACTGTCACCGGAGCCTTAAGAAGCGCTAAACAATGAGAACATTACGGTGACTTCGACGCATTGTGTGCTAATGCTCGGAGAAATGATCGATTTCCAACAGCAAACGGACCGGTTTGAAATCAAACTGTTATTGGCGGTTGGTGGGTGAAGACGTTCTCAAAACTGGAGGTGCTATGCCAGGCTTAGTCTAGAACTTATACCTAGGTTCGCCACGTTTAAAAGTCGTTTCGATCCTTATGATTTTATTGGCTTTGACTTCACGGAATTATTCAGTCAGGAAAGCCAAAAATAATTTATTTTGTGAAAAGATTTTTTCTATGAGAGGTTTTTTCTTACCTTTTAGCTGATATCTATTTGCCCCACATAACGCAGTATGGGTTTCAGTGGGGATGAGTAGCTACTAACCTATGCAATTATTAATTACTTAGGTAGATAGGTAGCTATTTTTTTGTACTAATGAGGTACTCGTATGTGGGTCAACGACCTATGCAGGTTTTCTTTATTTCTTCTTCTTTGTCTTTCCTTAATATGAAACATCCCTTAAACAATTTAACAGTAAAAATATCCGCATGTTTTATCATAAACATAAATCAACGGACATTCCTTGAAGACATCCTTCACGATGCCACAGCTAATACAATAGTTAACTACACTACAACCTTAGCTGTCCGGTAGAGCAACTAGGCAGGTCGTTGACCCGCGTGACGTCAGCTAACTGTGCCAGCTCTGATGGCGCAGTTAGCTAGGAGGTAACTGGAATGAGGACCTTGGATGGTGTAAGAGAATAGTAAATTTTACTGGACTCCACGTTATTCCGTTTCTTCTGGTTATTAGTTTCAAAATAAATACAGCTATTTAGTCAGAGAAGAAATACTCTCTGTAAACTGTATTTTGTAAAAGCAAAGAGTTGTATAATGTAGTGAAGACATCCCGGTGAGTGGTGGGTCAAACCTAGAAATTCAGTAAATTAATTCCTTTTCATGCTTTTCGTAAAATAGCGTACCTACTCATCCGATCTTTACCCAACATATTGGTACCAGGGGAATATTTACTTCAATTGTGTAAATTATACTATAAATTCTTCGCTAAAATGCTTTTACCGATAAATGAATAAATAATGCTGGACAATCCACACAGCACTATCTAGCCCCAAAGTAAGCTATTCAAAGCTTGTATTGGGTACTAGATAACTGATATATTTAATACATTATATACTTACATAGATAGATATTTTTTTTATTATGCATAGAAAACACCCAGACCATCGGAACAAATTTCTGCAGATCGTACACAAATTTGTTCCAATGCGGGAATCGAACCCACAACCTCTTGCGTCGCAGGCAGGCTCTCGCCCGCTGCGCCACAGAGGTCGTCATATAGCCATCACCGATAGCTTCGTGGCTGTGCAAAAAAGCAATCGAAAATAAACTAAAATGTAATCAGAATAATCAATTTATTGGTAACAGTCATTACAGGTCAGGTTACAATGTCTTCTTCTAAAGGTTATTAAAGCTTTTCGCACTAATCTCATCATCCACTTTGGAAACAGTTACCAGTTCGAAACCACTCTAGACCATGTCATCCATTAAATTTATCTCCCAATCTCCTATAGCTTTTAATGTAACTGTAAGCTCAGTTTGTTCCAAGATGATTTGTGTGGAGTTTTAGACCGGTTTCCGTGCAATAAGCGTTCCCCGAGAAAGGGTATATTGTTATGTTGAACAGCTATTAGAGGGGAAAGTTGAGTGAGTAAGAAAAGGTAAAAAGATTCATACAAAAGCGGTTAGGTAAAGAAGTTTTAAAAGGAGTATTGTAACATTTGTTAGTAAGTGAAAATTTTATAATTTATGGTCCAGGTGAGCAAATAAAGAATGTGGGTCAAATGCTTACGCCTCACTTAGTTCCATTAGCACCACACTGGTTCTTCGTTATATTATTTTGTAACAAGGATCATATAAAATAACGGTACGTTTGTTGACTGTTCTTGTCGGCTTAGTGGCGTGTAACTGGCACTTCGATTCAACTAGCTTTAAGACGTTTTAAAGTGATCCTTGCGATTCAATTTATTTATATTTAATTCTTTGTCGATGGTATATTAAATTCTACAGTTAAAATCAGTTATTTAACTAAAGATTTTTGGAGACAAAACATATGTAGGTCCGGTAGCCGGTGTAATAGTAGGACACGTTCCTATCTTGCGTGACTTACGAGGCAATACTTTGTTATAGGTTATGGTTACCACTTAATATCAGGAGGGCCTTCTGCTTGTTCCATCAGCTGGTTGTATATAAAAAAAGTACAGTTGTTATTTTGCGCGTTATTTTAATATCACCAAAGCTTTATCAACATATCATTAAAACAAAGGATTTTCTATGTTTATTTATTTATTGGAGAACCAACAGATTTTCAATTTACAAACTAAAGACTTATTTAAACTTAGAGAGCCAATTATAGGTACCCACGAGTAGCTATGTTACACACACGATGATTGTATGTAGCTATGATACAAAACTAGGTAGTGCAGACTTAATTATAGTTATACATTATATAATTCAAGTAGGTACATATGTACGTATGTAATAGACAATAATAAATAATAAATATTGGTGGACTTTCCACACAGCACTATCTAGCCCCAAACTAAGCTTATGCTTGTGATATGGGAACCAGATAGCTGATATACTACTTATATACTTTTTTGTAAATACATACTTATAATATTATATAACACCCAGACAGAGAACTAACATCTGTGTTCATCACACAAACATTTGTTCACGGTGGGAATCGAACCCACTACCTACGGCGCAGAAGGCAGAGCTACTACCAACTGAGCTACGTAGGCTGTGACAAGAAATAATATCAGATAAAAAAGAAAACGTAAGCTTTGATCGAAGACTAAGAAATGAAGAAATGTTATGTGGAAAGTCCATGAGCTCGAGCACGCGTCGTGTAATGGTTTTCGCATTGTTCCCCGTACGACATTATTTATTCTGTTATGCCAGCAAGCCTGTTCCACTTCAGATGTTTAAGAACCGTCAATAAAAACTGCCACGTATGCTGCGTGCTCGTTTCTAATAGATCGACTAATTCTCGGTCACAGTTGAAATTACTCATAGACCAAGGTCTAGACAGGATCCGCTTTCTGATGGGACCTGCGGAAAGATTCATCAAGACACCATCAGAAGACTACAACTCTGCAGGGGTTGACCCGTAGAGCATAAGGACCTCCAGTAGAACAGTTTTTTGTAGTTGATGACACCATCTAACCCATAGTTGCGTTTGATCCACGACTGTTTGGCCACCCTGTATAGCCAAGGCTCTTACTGTATTGTCTGTGGTACGAGGTATTTAATAAGCTGTATTGTCATGCAAAGCCACGGCGACGGCGCGTATGGTAATGCTTTTGGTAACCATAGGCTGCGCTTTGTCGATGGGGTTATGAGTGCTATTGTCATGCCAAAATGGTATTGATATGACTCCTCTTAATATGGTTCATGGTCGAATAGGTCTGTTCATCAGGTAATATTGACTTGTCTGTTTTACCAACAGCGTTGTTTGTTGTTACTAGAATCTCACACCTCACACCGCTTTCTAAGAAAATGTAAGCCAAATTCCAGTCTACAGTTTCGAGAACATTGGTGTCATGTTAACTCACAACATTTACTGCATTGCTCTACTTATACCGCATATTGTCGGCCACTTGTGGGACTTTTAAATCAAACTTGTTGTTTTGGACAACAGCCAGAGCTGGGAAAGTGAAAGCACGTACGTGCCTTCTGTTCGGCTAGACTAGACTGTTGTGCAACGTTTTTACGTTCATTGGCATTTGATGCAGCAATTGGTATGGTGCATCCAACATCCTTCGCTGCTCATTCTGCTTTTCAATTTTCTCATTATAATTCTGCTGTTATAAGGTTCCGTTGGTCAAAGTTATTCAAAGCTGTGTTTCGGTTTGAAGAGTGTGGTCGCCGGTGTAATTACAGGCACATGAGGCTTAACATCTGTATGCCTCAAGTTGATGGACGCAGAGCAGGGCATCGTAAGGCACGTTCCTATCGTGCGTGACTTACGAGGCAATGCTTTGTTATAGGTGATGGTTACCACTTAATATCAGGTGGACCATCTGCTTGTTCCATTAGCTAGTTCTATAAAAAAAAAGCCTGCTATCGATAGAAAGCATTGTTAAATTATTTAGGTAAATTGGATAAGTTGGGAAGAATGTCATGTAACGAGAAGAATGCTAGGGATGAATGTGGATAGATATAGAAGTAGAGGTAGGCCAGTAAGAAAAGATGGATGGACTGTGTGAAAGATGACATGAGTATGAAAGGAGTGACTGTTGAGATGACGGCTGATAGAGGAGAGTGGAGAGCAAAAACCTGTTGTGCCAACCCCACATGAAGTGGGATAAGGGCAGGAAAATGATGATGGATAAGTTGGGAGTTGTAAACGCCCTCAGCACTTTGCGCTTCAATCATATTTGAGTCTTTAAAGTTATCAAAATAAGTTCGTCATCTTAATAAAACTAAAAGCAAGCGAAAATTTCAATATAAATAAACATTTGTTTTGTTTGTTTATGAACTGCTAGCTGGCATAACGCAGAAAATATTTTAAGGTAGGTAATCTCAATGTTTGGATTTAAAATTCCATCGTTTCGTATTCAATGCTCTCAGAGGTTTGGATTGCGGTCATTATTAAGTTTACATCATCATAGTATTGAATCCAACAGCATTCAGCGGGTAAGTCTTTGTTGTCCTAAATTGTCCGCTATTAGAAGCCCGCACGCGAGGACACGTTGCTCGGGCGCGGTCAATTCAATATCAGGTGGGGAGCGCCGGTGTCAGGTTTGCGACTAATTAAATTAATATTCTCCTCGTAATCTGTTGTCCCGAGGGGGCTGTTGACCCAGTCTTATATCAGTCTGTCATTCAAACTTAAATAATGAAGGTTGGTGGTGCCCTTAGGCTCCACCTTATCACTTTTTTTTTTTATACAACTAGCTGATGGAACAAGCAGATGGCCCACCTGATGTTAAGTGGTAACCATCACCTATAAACAAAACATTGCCCCGTAGGTCACGCACAATAGGAACGTGCCCTACGATGCACTGCCCTGCGTCCATCAACTTGAGGCATACAGATGTTAAGCCTCATGTGCCTGTAATTACACCGGCGACCACACTATCCCTATATCCCTATGTATGCTTAAATCTTTAAAACTACGCAACGGATTTTGATGCGGTTTTTTTAATAGATAGAGTGATTCAACATGAAGGTTTATACATATGTATAATACATGCATGATATAGTAGAAAAAAATGTGCACGCGCGGGCAGGTCGCTATTTAAATTACATAAGGTAACCGGGTCTGGAGTATCCTACTCCGAATTCTATTAGGCCTCATGAATAAAATTTAAGTTTTTAAATCATCAAATCAATATGTTGACTCTACTTCTATCTAATCCTTTCTGCTATAAAAGATTTATTTAAAATTCTTCTCTCGCCAGTTTATGAATGGAACAGACTGGCGACCTAGACCTAGTACGCCTACCATGTCATGCCAACTGGTGCCAAAGGTCGGAGTTGAAGATCAAAGCGCCCTTTATACCTTGCGCGAGAAATGTTTATGACTAGCGATTACTCGCGACAAGAGACTTCGTCGGCGCAGCGCGGCGTGGCGATTTGGAGAAACTAACTTTTGGACACCCTAAGATTCAAACTTTTAAAATTATATTTTTTAGTGCGAGCTAACGTTTTGCACGAACAATACAGACAAAAACACCCTCTAAATCTCAATGATTTTCTGTGCATGCGAATGTGTTCATTAGCCATAATTATCCTTTAAAATTCAGTGAATTAATTAGCATCATTCCTATTTCCTACTACCTCTCTCTCTCAAGCTTCTAAGTTCTCTCAACTTCCCAACGAGTTTAAATTAACCTAAGTAGACGATTCACGTTTAGGAATCGCTTTGGTAACGTCTCAATTATTTTATCAAAGTAAGACGCCATCCTATATTTATCACAGGTCCAACAAACATTGCTGCCCATTCCTATGCGGCACAAAACTTCCCTTGGAGTTGAATGAAATGAAATGAATGAAATGAAATGAAATTTATATATGTATACCAAACATCTGTTACAAACTTAGTACTTATAAGGCTTATAATTTTTTACGATGTATACATAATACATAGGTAAATTATGGGTAACATTTTGTAGGTATAATCAAAAGCCACGCTAGGTTAGAAAACCTGTGTTGTGGATTTTGATCCTGAATGATTAGGGAGTCCACACATTTGGCATTCGAGAAGCACTTGTGAGGAACTTTGTTTTGTTAGTCCTAAACGATCGACTACAGCACGAAAAGTTCTACGCGGTCGGTGGACCATTAAAGGAATTATGGAATTTACATAGAGCCTTTCCGTGGTCTAAACTCCGTCACTAGAGTTGGCCATTAGCTCTTCCGAAAATCTTTCTTACATATTAGGCACTCGGCTTAAGCCGGTTAGTTGAATGACAGCTGAATAAGCTGTTGTAGACGTGATGTTGCAGACATTAGTGATCGGCGAAGATCCGGCGAAACGTCTCCTTTGATTCAAAGTCAAAGTATATTTATTTGCAGAATTTCATGTACTTATTAGATGTTCTTGTTCTTAAAGCTATGGCCACGAATAGCAAATGACAGAGGAAAATGGAAGGAGTAGGAGGAGGCCTATGCCAAAGGGCACACAGAAAATCAAAAAAATTAATTACAAAAAATGTGTTTTAATAGTGCAAAATGTAAAAAAGCTTTCTAATAAACGGCTATTATTATTATTAGATGTTCAGTGTTTGCGTAGATCAGTGTAGTTCTACCGTATACAGGCATGCAAAATTAAAATTTATAAACAATTAATACATAGTCAACATAAAAATAACAAATTATCTTCCACATCGCAATCTCACTAAAATGCTTCCCGATTTTCTAACCGATGACCGTAAATTTGGCAATCCCTCATCATAGCTAAGCTAAATAGGTTACAGTTTACAGGATCAATGTCCACCAATATATTGAATTTAAGGGCTCTCTAGCAGCGCCCACGGCACAATACAGCCGTTTCCTTTTGCGTGCAGACACGCTAATGGACGCAACTTTCCGAAAAGCCTTCGGAAACTCTAATAACAGTTTTAAACTGCAATTTGAGGCGGTATTTGGAAACATTGGAACCATTGAGCTATCTGGCTATTAACTCTTGAATTTGGAATGCGATTGTGAACTTTCCTTGAATACTATGTATTTTTTTGAATCGTCTAATAAAAGGAGGTTTTGAAGTCTGCTATATTTTATTTAGGTGTAACTAATTCTTCACTAGCCTAATTTTCCTTATAATAAAAGGGAAATGTGCTTGAGTCAGAAATCATTTTGGTATTAGGTAAACGTAAGACCAAACATACTAATACCAAAATGATTTCTGATTCGGGCATGTTTCCCTTATATTATTGTATTATTTGTGTTCGAACAGTATTTATGCGTGTTTCTTTAGAGTTATTTTTTCAAACAACCTCCCCGAAATGAAATAATAGCCAATCGCACCTCGAAATTGCGAGCCGCTGTCGCCGGAGCCTTAATATTCCGCCACTTTGAAAGCTTTATTGCTACAGCGAGAGCACAGCATACCCTAGCCATCTATCGTACCAGTTGTCAGTTACTGCAGGAGTGGCGTGACGGTGAATAATTTAGGAGACAGACGTCTGTCTGGATCGATGTACCTGAACCTGCCTTTTATGGTCAAGTTCGCACGCGATAGGAAAATCTCTTGGCAGCTAGTTCTTGAGAGTTTATAAGGTGTTTTTAATTTAAGGATACTATATCACAGGTACCATCCATCCATCCATCCATCCATGCTTACAAACTTTCACGTTTATAATATTAGTAGGATTTGCATAAGGGCATGGTGGTGGTAGCAGTACTATTTGATACCTATGTAATCAATATCAAATGGATTCAAACTTTCGGACCTTTGGTTTAAAAAGAGTTGATGACCTAATAATGGTCCTGAATTACTTCCCTGATTGCTCTAGGTCTTGTTAACTCAGCTGGAAAATTCTTTCTCTTGCACGTAGCACAAGTGAGTTACATTCCTTGTGGTTTGAATGAATGCAATGTTCAGAACTGTTGACTTTTCATATGAAAGAAAATTTTTATGGGTACCCCGTGTAAACAAGGGTGCTAGCCAACGCTTACGTCACGGCGTGAATGTCGCGACTGGATTATTAGTCTGTCTCCGCAGAATCGATCTGCCTATAGGTATAACATTTTATATTATCATCACTACATAGTATAAAACAAAGTCGCTATCTCTGTCCCTTTACCCCCATGTCCCTATGTCCCTATGTCTCTATGTATGCTTAAATCTTTAAAACTAATACGCAACGGATTTTGATGTGGTTTTTTAATAGATAGAGTGATTCAAGAGAAAGGTTTACATGTATAATACATGCATGATATGTGCACCCGTGCGAAGCAGGGGCACGCGGGCGGGTTGCTAGTTGTGAATATACCTATGCTACATATATTTATTAACTGATTTTCTTAACATTTAAGCTACTTAGGGAGGAAATATAGCGGTTTGCTTAAGGTTTAGAGAGGCCTTTGAAGTGCTCTAGCGACGATGTCAAGAAAACCTGACACCAGATGACTTAACTTACCGAAACTAAAATTAAGTTTTCTTGGAAAGAAATACGATTTCAAGAATATCTACTGGCATCTTACATCTGCATTAATTTTTTTTCAATTACTTGAATCATTTTTTTTTTAATCCAAAACTTGGCGTTGGAAAATGGCATTGTAGCGAGTACGCATACTCCCCGGACGAGCCCCCCACAAAGAGCTCTATTACTAACAGCTATAATGTTAGTGGAGCTAATTATTTCCCATTCAGCGCTTTGTGTCATCAAAGTCACATCATCAAGCCATAAGCCAGTTAGGCATGAACGGCCTAACTTCTGTCATAATCAAACGAAGTGTCCTACTCGCCGCGAAATGAAGGCGCCACTTGACTTGCCTGACTCACTGGTCGATAATCAAATTAGAATTTAATTGAGTCTTGTACTATTAAATAGCATTAAGTACGAGTCGCGAATAACTTGGGATTGTCGGTACAGTTCAAATTAATGCAGTATTGCAATAATCCTTGCTCAACATATTATTTTTGCAATTTATTTCTTTCTCGCACTGGTTTTTTTATATTAGTCTAGTCTGTCCAGTCTGATCAGGAGTTGATACGAAATAGCACATTTGACAAATGGAAGTGGAAGTCCTTGGGGGAGGCCTTTGCCTCAGGTCATCTCAGATCAGTTGGTATGGTAATTAGCTCTGCCTACTGGGCTGCATGTTCAATAAAAAAACTTTTCGAAGATAAATATTAGTGTGATGGACGTGGACGATTTGTATGTATGTAATGTATTTACATAAAAATATGTGCATCAGCTATAATATAAAAAATAAAATAAAAATAAATAGCTTATAATATATAGCTAATATATAGGGAGTTTTGTTTAGTTTAGGAATTCTGAGATTTGTTGTGTGAAATGTCCTTTTTGAAGTTTGTTTTGTTTTCTTGATGTTGGTTCTCTTTCTATTTTATACTGTGGCGTGTTCGCATGATGTCATACCTCATTGTAGACTGTCAGGGTTATGCTGTGTCCATTCTGTCATTCACGTGCCTATTTAAGAGGTATTGTGTGGATATCACGATAGCTCTATTCGGTACCTAACTGTGTTTGTATTTTTGTATTTTTTCAATTTATAATTCTTAATATTATTTATTTTGCTGTCTTTTAAAACAGAGAGACTGAACGTATCGCTTGTTTAATTTGGATTTTCGGTCTTCGCAGCGTGGTTCTTCGTTCATGACACTTATCTGACGACCTCTGTGGCGCAGCGGGCGAGAGTCCGCCTGCGACGCAAGAGGTTGCGGGTTCGATTCCCGCCTCGGAACAAATTTGTGTACGATCTGCAGAAATTTGTTACGTTGGTCTGGGTGTTTTATACAATAAAAAATATCTATCTATGTATGTATATAATGTATTTAATATATCAGTCATCTAGTACCCATAACTTAAGCTTTGAGTGGCTCACTTTGGGGCTAGATGGCGCTGTGTGGATTGTCCAGCATTATTTATTTATCTTCCTTTTCACAAGTATATTTGAAGTAGAAACGAATATAATTATTATTATCCAACGATTAACTAGCTAAACTACTCAGAGACTGTGAATCAGGTAGTGGGTGTAGTAATAAAAAAAACGTATTCAGTATCACGAACGTAAGCCCTCGTTTCTATGTTGATATTCATGGAATAATTTCATGCACACGAATGAAACCTTTACAAAACTCGTTGAGGAACAAACTAGCAAAAACTCATAAAGCAGTCTGGAAGGTATTTAAAATGCAAATGAAATCTCGTCGTTGAAGCTTTCATATTTTTACGTGGAATAAAACATGGTACCTGAGGCTGAATTTGGAGAAGCAGTAGTAGTGCCGCCGTGAGTATATTAGGGGCAGTTTGAAAGAGGCGTCGGTGACTCAAAATAGGAGGAGTATACGTAACCTTGTTAATTAGGTATGTTATGTGAAGGGAAGAATGTCATGCTACGAGAATAATGCTAAGGATAATAAGGAGTGGTTTATAGGCCCTAGAAAATATACCTAGTTTAGAAAAATTATGAGTACCTAGTAGTGCCGCCATGCCTATTTCTGCCACCATGTACCTACATGGGTGGTTGTGAATTTAAAGCTAAAAGAATTTGTTTACTATCTGAAAACAAGTACCTCTGTTTAACTAACTGTAGTGTACGATCACAACTTTGTATAATGACTGTTGTGTTTATTTCCGTGGAATTTCTTATTGAAAATACAAGGCGAGTTTTCCATTCAGCTCAGAAGTTGAGCGTTCTAGTTCATAGCGTCTAGTTTCCAACAATCATTAAAAGTTGTAGATACCCGTATTTAATAACGAAATTGAATCTTTGTTATTAGCTTTAGAATTTTCTGCTCAGTTTATAATGAGAATTTGAGCTATTTGGTGATGAAGAATGTGACTTAAAAGTCGTTACGCCACGTGGTGGTGGTCTTATAGAAATCGAGTTCACGTAAGAGGCGTCTAAGAGACCCTTTGTCCAGCATTTCTCTGTAACCTACTGTTATAGTATTTTATTTATCAGTGGTTAGGTTCAAGTTTTGTTTAAGCTTAGTTTGAGACTAGATACATTGAGTATGAAATATCTATCTATATTTTTATTTAATTTAAAGTTGAACCAGACTAAAACCGGAACTCAGATTTGGACACATTTATAGAGAATTATGATCATAAATATATTTAAACGCGAAATAAACAAAATTCGTCATTGATAGAAGCATCAGTGAAGTCATCAAGTCATCATCCAGTTATTTATACTAAGCCGTCATTTTATGAATCAGATTTGTCATTAGATTTAAATACTACCTATGAAGCTATAGCTAGTATGTGCCTGTCGGTTTTTTTAATAGTTAAGTAACATGGCGTGTGAGTTTGACTGTAGAACAATATTGTATGTGAATCGTGACGGAAGCAGCTCACAATGTTTACCTAACGTATTGAAAACCCATGCAGTAATAAAACCCTGGATACCATAACATTACTCAATTTTCCGGGAAAATGTTAGCAAATACTGGTAGACACAAGCAGTTTTTTATACAACTAACTGATGGAACAAACAGAGAGCCCCCTTTGCCTTTCTGGAAAGAAAACTTAAGGCGTTGACAACACCTAATATTTCTCTCGCTCGCACGATTCGACATTTTGAAAGATATAAAATCGCAAATTCCAATTTTGAAAAATCGCAAACAACCATTTTGTGTGCAATCACATTGCGCATAGTTTGGTAAAAATTTCATTTTGACTGATGCAAGTTTTCCTACTCAAAAGTTTGCTTGAGTACGAAAATTATAAAAGCAAACTTTTAAGTAGGAAAACTTGTACTAAACTGTGCGCAATGTGATTGCACACAAAATGGTTATTTGCTATTTTTCAATAATTGGGTTTAGTGATTTTATATCTTTCAACAAGTCAAAACGTGCGAGCGAGAGTCACATTAGCTCTTGTCTTCGTCTTAAACACCGACTGTTACCAGAGGCAAAAGTTATACAAATCATAAATGTGAATGAGGACGTCTTCCGCTGGCCACCAGCCAGCAGTAGCATCCTGTCCATTATCTGACGTATAGCAAGTTTGATAACGTACAGTTTCCTGGATTTGTACGTAAATATTGATATTCGCTTCGGCAGAGTATCCGTGTGCAATGTGATCAGGAAATGTCTGTTTGCTTTGAAACTGAATGCAATCATCCACCCTTCCTCATATTTCTTTTGCCTACGCCTCACTATTCAATTTTTCTACTGTAGGGCCTGTCTTCAAGAATGTGGCTTTAATCTCAATTCAATGTCCTGAGTCACCGCTGACTTTTGGGTCACTTTTGCAATGTGACGTAAGATATAAAAATAAACGTGATTGTGTCGCCAGGCGTCCTGGCTTCCTTCTCAATTGATCGAATTAAGGACGCGGCCTACGGGCGCCTTACGAGGTTAACCAATCCACATCCTATCTTACTCTAGATATTATACAGAACTTGATGAATGAAAAATGCGAAGCTCTGCTTTGACTCTTTCGGGATTTCGCTTATGCGTGAAGACGTCTATCGTCTGTCTGATTTTGTATTAGAATTCGCTTTCATAATTCTATTCGATATCTACAAACGTGTTCTGCTGATCGCGCCTATGAGAGGAGCAGAAATATCATCAAATTCCCCTAAGATAGCTACAAAGAAACCTCGCTCACAGTCAAGTCATCTAGCCACATCCATAGCCGTGCTGAAAGTAGCTTACCTTACTTGGCTCTATTAACGACCAGGTCCGGCATAGTTAGCCACGCTACGTTCAAACACAAGTTTTACCTACTATACATTTCTAGTAGGTCAACACATCCATGAAATAGTTACAAACCAGTCAAGACAGTTATTACTATATTCTATTAGAATATTTTAGCAGTAGCTGTGGACTGTGTACTGTACACTAAAACATACTTTAGTAACAATGTACGTATGGCTTTTTATTGTGTTTAGTCATGACTACTGTCACAACATATTTAAACGTATTTACGCCGCCTGACGCTGTGTGGTGTAGAGTTTATTCACGTTATACCACGATTCTACGTACTATATACAACAAAATAGCATCCTTTGAAATTTCGGACAAGGTTGTTAGTTTATTTCTACATGGGTCTATGGTTTATTATATAACTAGCGACCCGCCTGCGCGCCCCTGTTTCGCACGGGTGCACATATCATGCACGTATTATACATATAAACCTTCCTCTTGAATCACTCTATCTATTAAAAAAACCGTATCAAAATCCGTTGCGTAGTATTAAAGATTTAAGCATACATAGTGACATAGGGACATAGGGACAGCGAAAGCGACTTTGTTTTATTCTATGTAGTGATTGCTAAAAAAATACTCTCATGAAACAGGTTTTACGACAAAATTGTATTCTACCTAATAGGATCATCTTTATAGACCAGCAGGGAAAATAAAAAGAAAAAAAAAGAGCCTATGTTCTCCTGTTCAGCAGTTTTATTTATTCCACATCTACTTTAGAATACTCGAATAAAAGCAATTCTCTGCAAATAAAATCAGTGTGGCAAAAATCTATTTTCATCTATCCACTGACTGCACGGAATCGCGTTACGAATGACAATGCACACAGGCACACATGGGATGGTTCCCACGTTGACCACAGCACAGCTACCAGTCGCTACGGCTCCGGTCACAGAGCTAAGGCCCTCTATTGGTTGTACCTATTATTGTGTCTGCCGTCACGGTGCCGCAAACAACGATTACGTGTTGGCGTGTTGTTGGCCGATTGAAATCATCATTCTATATATTCTCATTAGCAGGTAGAATTTTTAAGAAAACAGAAAAATTCAGATATCCTGTTAGATGGTTTGCTGTTACCTCAGCCTATACTAATGGCGTTGCCTCACAAAGCACGTCCATGGGAAACCTGCCCTAAACGTTTTGCAAATGTTTCATTACGTCCACAACTCGCAAGTCTCATGCGGGTTATTGCACGCAATACCTTCAACCTAAGATTCCCTTCTACCATAGATGATTAGAGCTGAGAAGCTGGGCCTAATTGTCTAACTCGCTGGTAATCGGCACGATGAGGGAATATGTAGTATCGTAATGTCACAGATGAACTTGATATGTAGTACAGAAAGTTTGACACTTGAAACCCAGAATATCGCCATGGTAATAATATGCTTCAAGTTACACAATAAGGCCCTTGGCCTGTGGGTTTATTTATACCTTCACCATGTCTTGATGGGATGCTGCAGATCTTAGCTGCCCGCATCCGACTTCCTGTCACTGCAATCTGTTCGGCGACTCAGGGGCAGTCTTATTTTATTTTTCGGTCTTCATTCGAGCCCTTTGACCGCATTCGATTAATTTTAATTGCCATTTTATATTCTGAAAGCGTTTTTAGAAGTCTCGTCTGTTCTCGTCTTGTTTATTTCATCCTATTTCTGACCTATAAACACGTCATAACTGTTTTCCTCTTCTTTCCAGGTGTTGAAGGTCGCGCGGCATCATGCCGGAGGCCAAAGGTGATGCGAAGGCCAAGGAGGCGTCTCCCCGGCGCCGGCCCAGCGGTAACGTCGCCAAGGTCAAGGTGGAACTGCTCGATGGATCCACTATGGAGTTGGACGTGGAAGTAAGTACTTTTTAAAAAAAAATTAAAGGATTACTTTGCAAAAAGCAATCATTTTATTTGCTAGAAATCAAGATGTGCTAGTGCTTTTAGAAGAGAGCTGAAATGATGATTTTGCTAAGAAAGGTAAAAAACAGTGAAAAGGCAAATATGAAAGTGAGTAAGAGTAGAAAATGATATTTCTTGCCCTTATGTTTGCTTCATGCTTCATGTGGGTTTTTATTTTACCTTATCAGCCCTCATCTCAGCAGTCACTCCTTTCGCACTCATGGCATCTTTCACCTTTCACACAGTCCATTCATGTTTTCTTTGGCCCACCTCTAGGTACTCCTATAGGTATCCATCCACATTAGATCATACACAAGTGCCTAATATCATTTGTAAATATAGCTACCCATATCTTAGTTATCATTTAATTCCTCGCTTTGACGTTCCAGAGAAAGATCCGAGGACACGAGCTACTGAACACAGTTTGCGACAAGTTGAACCTGGTCGAGAAGGACTACTTCGGCCTGCTTTACGAAGACCGCGGCGACCCGCGTGTGTGGGTCGACCTCGAGAAACGCATCTCCAAACTCATCAAATGTAAGATTATACTTCATTGACGACCTCTGTGGCGCAGCGGGCGAGAGTCCGCCTGCGACGCTAGAGGTTGCGGGTTCGATTCCCGCTTCGGAACAAATTTGTGTACGATCTGCAGAAATTTGTTCCGTTGGTCTGGGTGTTTATGTATAATAAAAAATATATATCTATGTAAGTATATAATGTATTAAATATATCAGTCATCTAGTACCCATAACACAAGCTTTGAGTAGCTTACTTTGGGGATAGATGATGCTGTGTGGATTGTCCAGCATTATTTATTTATTTATTTGCTTAGTTACTCAAATTCAAATTCAAAATATGTACATAGTATAAAACAAAGTCGATTTCTCTGTCCCTATATCCCTATGTATGCTTAAATCTTTAAAACTACGCAACGATTTTAGTGCGGTTTTTTTTAATAGAGAGTGATTCAAGAGGAAGGTTTATATGTATAATACATGCATGATATAGCAGAAAAACAATGGGCACGCGGGCGGGTCGCTAGTATTCAATAAAATCACAAGGGTCATCTTGAAACGTCTTAAAAACTAGGTGACTCTAGTGCCAGTTCCACGCGACCAACGCCGAGAAGAACAGCCAACAAACTCGGCTTGGTATCTATCGCTCTTTTGTATGATCCTCGTTACAATGTAATATTGTACTGTAACTACATAATGTGACACATCTGAGATAACTTTTAATAGCTCTTTGTAAAAAGCTCGCACGGGGGAAGAACTGCCTCCGTGCCTTTTTAGCGACCAAACAGCGCTGCTGTATTTCGGTTCGGAGGGTTCGGGTTGTGAGGTTTGAGGAATTGTCGGTGAAATTACAGTCATATGAGGCTTAAAATCTGTGTGCTTGAAGTTGGTGGACGCGGGGCAGTACATCGTAGAGCACTTTCATATCGTTCGTGACTTTTGAGGCAATGCCATAGGTGGGACATAATAAAAAGTAATATAAAAATACTGTTAAAGTTTCTAAATGATGAGAAAAAGAGCAATCTTATTTTTTATCAATTAAGTATCTATTAGTTATCGAAAATGTGCGCTCATATTTTGAGTCTTTTAATATTGGAGTAAATTTAGTTTCATATACCTATAGTATAAGGCATTCATAATGGTCTTTGAGCGCGCCAATAGCTTATCAAACCGATAAGTCTGTTGCTGTCTCTTTTCGTCGGCATGAAAGTGACAATGACAAGAATACTCTTATAAGCCGCTATAAAATGGCAGGCATTGTGATTAAGAAGGTAATAATGAAACTGAAACTGAAACAGCTTCACGACTTTGATCCCCAGGACGGTAGATATCCCTTCAGATCTCCCAGTACCAAGTAGGTACTAATTCAAGATTCTTTGAGGATGTCTAAGGGGGTTAGTCAGAGGTACGTCCAAACATTACATTTGGCACATACCCACATTTTGCAGTAGTTAGTATTGCATACGTGACAGGTTGCAAGCCCATCGCCGCTGTTAGAATACTAACTGGTTTCCTCACGATGTTTTCCTTCACCGTTTAAGAGCACTGGCATTGCGCACATAAATTTTTCGATAGAAAAATCCATTGGTGCACGACCGGATTCGAACCTGCGACCTTACGATCGGAAGGAGGGGTCACTCCCACTAGACCACCGGTGCTCTTATATAGTTCTATAGCTCTTATAAGGTAATAATATAGTTAACTATCCGTTTATAGATGAGCCGTGGATGCTGCGGTTCGCGGTCAAGTTCTACCCGCCGGAGCCAGCACAGCTGCAAGAAGAGCTGACGCGGTACCAGCTCGTGCTGGCCGTCCGAAGGGATCTGCTTGAAGGTAGGACATGTTCCACTCACTCCTATTGACTGGCCTCACTCAGTTGGTAGTAGCTCTGCCTTCTGAGTTACAGGTTGTAGGTTCCACCCCATTTACAAAATTTGTGTGATAAACAATTCTAACTCAATGGATAAACATAGTCGTTTGTCCTAGAACATAGGTCTCCAAATCCATACCCTATAAACTATTTTAAAAATCACCGTCATTTCCGTAGCATTTTGTAGAGCTTAGCACTATAGCTCTACAAAATGCTACGGATTAATTATTGTATTCTATACTAGTTGCGCCCCGCAGTTTCATCTACCCAGATTTAAATCCCGGTATTCCCGCGGGAAAAAAGTAGCCTATGTGCCATTCCAGACTATAAACTATCTCTGCCAGGTTTCATACAGATCCTTTCAGCCGTTCCGGCGTAAAAGAGTAACAAACATCCATCCATCCATACATACTTACAAACTTTCTCGTTTATAATAGTAGTAGGATAATGACAGCAACAATCCAGAGATGCAGTATCAGACGATCATCTTCATCACTATCACTACATAGTATAAAACAAAGTCGCTTTCTCTGTCCCTATATCCCCATGTCCCTATCTCCCTACTCCCTATGTATGCTTAAATCTTTAAAACTACGCAACGGATTTTGATGTGTTTTTTTTAATAGATAGAGTGATTCAAGAGGAAGGTTTATATGTATAATACATGCATGATATAGTAGAAAAACAATGTGCACCCGTGCGAAGCAGGGGCGCGCGGGCGGGTCGCTAGTAAATTCTATAACAAAATCTTTATTCATCATTGTGTGTTAGTGTTAAGTTAATGTGTAATTGTGTATGGATCCGTGACATCTTAAATAAAATAAAATTTAATTTAATTTATTTGCATACAAAAAAAAATAATTAGACTTAATAATCAACTCAATAAGTTAATATTTAGTTTTCAATAGAATAAGTTATTAAGTTTGTGTTCAAAAAGTTTGTTTATTTTATAATTTACTTTGTTAGTTTATTCTTATTTTCTTTGTTATTTCTCTTATTTGTGTGTATCAGTTGGGCAAATAAATGCGTTATCTATCTATCTATCTATCTATCTACTTAGTAACGTTAACATTGTTTCCAGGCCGCCTGCCCTGCTCGTCAGTGACGCACGCCCTCCTCGCCAGCTACCTTTTGCAGTCGGAGCTCGGGGACCACGAGGAGAAGGAAGCGGGCGCGGGCCTCTGCAGGCAGCTGAAGCTGGTGCCGCCGGCCGCCTGCACGCCCGAGCTCGAGGACAAAGTCACGGAGCTGCACAACACGCACAAGTTAGTAAACAACTTTAGTGACTGCACCTAGTTTTTGACAGCCTGCGTAGCTCAGTTGGTAGCAGCTCTTCAGCGCCGTAGGTCGTGGCTTCGATTTCCACCGTGAACAAACATTTGTGTGATGAACATAGATGTTTGTTCTCTGTCTGGGTGTTATATAATACTAGCTGGTACCCGCGACTTCGTCTGCGTACTTTTAATCTCTTCATTTCTTTTTTTCGCAATAAAAGGTAGCCTCAGGGTAAGGGTTTCTCAGGGTCTAAAGATTGTCTGTGCCAAATTTCATCAAAATCGGTTGAGAGGTTTAAGCGGGAAAGCGTAACAGACAGACAGACAGACAGATAGACAGAGTTACTTTCGCATTTATAATATTAGTTGGGATTATAAGTATGTAGGTATTTATACAAAAAAAGTATGTAAGAGAACGTACCCATACTACGTGACCTATTTTTTTAGTTTTTCGACCCCTCCCTCCACTCGGCGACCACTCGTAGTATATGCCAAGACCCCCCTCTCCCCCTTTAGTTTTCACGTAGTAATTAATAATTATGATTTTTAATCATTTCACAGGCGAAAATTAAAAAAATATATATATTTGGCTCATATTGCATAAGACTGCGTGCATACACATGCATTAATAGGTAGTGAATTCTACCTATACCTATTATAGAAAAGAACAACATTTGTGAAAACATATTGCTATACCGTATGTAATTTACAGTAACTTAATTTAATAAAAATACGAGATTTCTCTCAGTAAAATCGACTACGTGACAAAAACCTGAGCCACCCCCCCGCTCCTGTGACTGACCGTAGTATTTTAAAGACTCCGCTCCCCCCCCCCTAAACGGGTCACGTAGTAGGGTACGTTCCCTAAGTAGTATATCAGCTATCTGGTTCCCATATCACAAGCTTAAGCTTAGTTTGGGGCTAGATAGTGCTGTGTGGAAAGTCCACCAATATTTATATTTTATTTATTTACAACTAGTTGATGGAACTAACGGATGGCGTATCTGTTTACTTCTCCTTTCTCTGTTAGATTTCTTATTGTCTGTTGCTATCTTGTCGTTGGCATGAAGTGACAGTGACAAGAATACTCTTCTTCTTCTTTCTTCTTTTTATGGCTCCTGTCATAGACAATCTTGCCAATGTCAAGTGATTCAGAGATTATACTCTTTGTAGTTATGTTTCTAGTCACGTCAGTCCAAAGTCGAGTCAGTCAATTGTTTTGAAGAAAATGGTGGCGGTTTCTTCAAAACATTTGAAACATTTTCGGTCAAATCACGATATCACATAATACACTTTCATTTCAAATGCTTACACTTTGTGCTAAGACCACAAGTAATGTTGGTTAAAATACCACCAAAATTACACAACACAACTCAAAATAACACTAGAAAAACAATTAAAATGAAAATGCTATGTTGCTTCGTTAGATGACAGGAAACGAATCAAGAATACTCTATAGAGCCGCTATATATTTTATTGAATAAATATATTTTGACTTTGACTTTGACTATAAAATAGCAGTGATTATGGATAAGAGGTATAAGAGTATAAGTATATTGTTCGGGATTCTTGATGGAAACGCCGTGATTGATATAATTCACTGTATATTGATACAGTTTGCTACGTACATACACAGCACTATTATATAGTCCACAGGGGTTAATTTACGGCTAGAAACTTACCTATTAATTTAATTATGCTAGTTGTACTTTTAGTTGGAAGAGAGTGGGTGAGACAACATGCTAAAATGCAATGCAATGTATGTCAATACATTGACCCTCGTACTACAAAACGGTGTCTAACTTTAAACAATGTCTAAAATTTGCGCTGTCTCTGTTTGCCATTAGTAAGAGATGGCAAACTTAAACTAAGCATTGTGCTGCGACGCAAGAGGTTGCGGGTCGATTCCCGCCTCGGAACAAATTTGTGTACGATCTGCAGAAATTTGTTCCGATGGTCTGGGTGTTTTCTATGTATAATAAAAAATATCTATCTATGTAAGTATATAATGCATTAAATATATCAGTTATCTAGTACCCATAACACAAGCTTTGAATAGCTTACTTTGGGGCTAGATAGTGCTGTGTGGATTGTCCAGCATTATTTATTTATTTATTGTTTATCGTTTGACTATTTTTTTGTAGTAAGGCCTATATTGTGTATTCCAGAGGGCAGACTCCTGCGGAGGCGGAGCTGAACTACCTGGAGAACGCGAAGAAGCTGGCGATGTACGGCGTGGACCTGCACCCCGCCAAGGACTCGGAGAACGTCGACATCACGCTCGGCGTCTGCTCCTCCGGCCTGCTCGTGCATAGAGCCAAGTGAGTGCTGACTACCCTCCTCGTCATAACCCGCAGCTAAATTATATTTTCATAGCGGCGATGGGCTTGCAACCTGTCACGTATGGAATACTAACTACTGCAAAATGTGGGTATGTGCCAAATGTAACGTTTGGACGTACCTCTGACTACCCCCCTTAGACATCCTCAAAGAATCTTGAAGTTAGTACTTGGTACTGAGAGATCTGAAGGGATATCTACCGTGCCTGGGGATCAAAGTCGTGAAGCTGTTTCAGTTTTTTTTTTTTCTTTCAACTTTATTCAACCTAAATTAGAGTCACCTAGTTTTAAGACGTTTCAAGGTGGTCCTTGTGATTTTATTGAATAATATAGTTTGACTTTGAACTTTTGACTTTGAAGTTCAAATAACGCTCACTTTACGAGCAAGTGTGTTCAAAGTTTGAACACACTTGCTCGTAAAGTGAGCCTTATTACATCGCGCTTAGGACCATAAACCGAGCTATAACACACTCTTGCATAATAGAATCACGGTAAGGATAATTCTATTATGCACTAGTGTGTAATATTATTGCTTGCTTATTTCATGCAACTTCTTATTTAAATAGATAATTTTAACATTCACTCAAATATAACTTTTGTTTTCTCCGTAATAAAAGAAAACTTAAATTCCCCATTGTACGTAAACAAATAGGCGCAAACCCTATGCGCGGGAAATAAAAAAAATCTCATGTCTTTAGTCTGTGACCGATTGCAATGCGCGCGCCTAAGAAAACTGATTAATTTTTTCCACCATAGCGAAACATTTTTCACAACTCGTTTTCACTGTTGAAATTTTTATATAACTAAATAAAATGAGTTTTTAGTGTTATTTTATTTACAAGTGTGATGAAAAACGTCGTATGATACACGTGTATATTGATGATTACCGTCCTCGGCTCTCTTAAGACCTCAATGGCGCCTCGGCGGTAATCACCAATGTTACACACTAGTACCATAATGTACTATTTCAACACCCACAGAGAACGAAAATTTAAAGATATATGAACTTCAATGATAATAGATGGACATGTTATTCGCAGACTCCGCATCAACCGGTTCGCGTGGCCCAAGATCCTGAAGATCAGCTACAAGCGGCACAACTTCTACGTGAAGCTGCGGCCCGGCGAGTTCGAGCAGTTCGAGTCCACGGTCGGCTTCAAGCTGAACAACCATCGCGCCGCCAAGAAACTGTGGAAGACGTGCGTCGAACATCACACGTTCTTCAGGTAAAGCCCTCGTGTATACGAACATTGTTGTTTGCTCACCATAGCAGAAATTGTATCCTACTAATATTATAAACGCGAAAGTTTGTAAGTATGGATGGATGTTTGTTACTCTTTCACGCCGGAATGGCTGAACGGATCTGCATCAAATTTGGCAGAGATAGATTATAGTCTGGATCAGCGCACAGGCTACTTTTTATCCCGTTGAAATACCAGGGGCATTATGCACTATGACAATAGGAGATTCCTTGCCCCAAACCGTGAAACGTCAAAACTTGATGTTGGGCTTTATTCTTTATGACATAGGAGATACTTTGCCCTGACCGTGTGACACCGGCTGCCTTGTCTTAGCTGTGATCGCGGTGCAAATGGTTGAATAAGGCTCCACGATTTAAATCTGCGCAGATGAAACCGCAGGGCGCTACTAGTAACTGACATACTTAATACATTATATACTCACATAAATAGTTTTTGTTTATTATACATAGAAAACAGCCAGACCAACGGAACAAATTTCTGCAGATCGTACACAAATTTGTTCCGAGGCGGGAATCAAACCAGCAACCTCTTGCGTCGCAGGCGGACTCTTGCCCGCAGCGCCACTGAGGTCGTCAAAGATGCAGATACATTCACATAAATAATGCTAAAATGTAATTAAATGGCGGTCAGACAGAGAGAACCTAATCCATTAGGACAATTAACCACGGGCTACCTACATGGACACCATTGCCGACGCAATGGTTGAAAAATGTAATACCAGGAAAAACACTACAATAGTCAAACGTCAAAAACCTTATGTTTGCGATACCCGCCCTCACGGAACAGAGCAAACCCTACAAACACTAACCCCCTTGGATTCGTATTTCTGTGTCCGCCTCGCTGGCGCTGTATATCGACGCTTGTTTGTGACGTCAGGCTGACGACGCCGGAGCAGCCGGCGCGCAGCTCGCTGTTCCCGCGGCTCGGGTCGCGCTTCCGCTACAGCGGCCGCACGCAGTACGAGTCGCGCGCCCAGCCGCCGACGCGCGCCGCGCCGCACTTCGCACGCACGCTCTCCAGCAGGAAGCTGGCCTCGCGCAGCATGGACGGTAACATAACAATGCCATTCAACTAGCGTACACAGACATAGATGGTAATTTATTGGCCACAATAACACACAGCATACAATTAGGGTAATGTAGGTAGGTACAATAATAGTAAGTAGCCAAGGGCTGTAAGGCATCAATTGCAGCCCGAGATATTTATATATATATTATTCGAGTCTATAGTTCGAGGGTGCAATTGATGCTTACACCCGAGCTAACTACTCTGCTTTACATCTCGATTGTGCAAAAATAAAACATTTTCCATTTTCATTGAATCGGGAGTGCATGCGCTTCGCGTTCGGTATTTAAAATCGATGACTATTATATACTCACACGAAGACAAGGCTGAATAGCAAAGCGACCTCTTTTGTCATTAGGCTGAATGCATGATGTCTATTGCCAGTTTGACGGTTAGATGTACGCAAACTTTTTGAAAGAGTGAAGTGTTTTTTTATTACTTACCGCCCTAGGGCTTTTCTAGCTACATTATTACCCTAGAGCGCTAACTGGTCACCTACAAGCCCCATTTGAGGGTAATAAGGACCTACTTACCGAATATGAGAGATGTAAAAATAATATTATGAGAAAAAGACTTATTTTACAAATTAATTAAAATTATCTTTTTAGGGTAGGTATTTGACAAGAAAAATAAATAACTATACCCACTATACACTATACCCATGCCTGCATACTATGAAACATAAATATTTTATTATATTTAACATTAACATTTACCTAACAATAGCGTATACGTCGCATCAAACTAAATGAACGCTGGAAAACAGTGGAGGGGATGTGTTTGCGCGTGCAAAATACTCGCGCCAAAGCATAAATTTGCCCCACTTCGAGAATCACCCTCCTCCTCTAGCGAGGGGAGAAATCTCTGGCGTGGTCTCGAGTAGGTTTATTAATCTGTCTCAGCGTGAATGACTGATAGACGACGTAAATATAAACACTGTCAGACCGAAACGTGTTCTCAGAAATAACCGGTGAGGTTTATTTTAAAAGCTGATACTCGATTTATATTTTCGCGGTAATGTTACAATGTGGTGGCGGTGTGACCAGGATTAATTTCAAAAATGCATCATCCCGGTCACTTTGAAGATATGGTGTTAACATTGATTTAACATTAATTAATAATAATAATTTATTTCAGACTTACTTAGCCCATAGATGTTAGTAACAAAATAAAACTTATGAAATAGTGTTAGTGTAATTAAACTAACATTGATTAAGTTATGGAAATACAGTTTTTTTTTTGAAGTTTAATGTTCAGTAGTTTTTTATTGGTAGAAACCTATAATTGGCTTTCTCGTTTCTATATCTGGCATGTTACTTAAGTTATAATAAGCTGTTGGTTTTCCAATAAATAAATAAATAGGAAAGGAATTCGAGAAATCTTACTTCCGTAGAAGGAAAATGCAACGGGCGATAAAAATATTTATGAATCTAGTTTATTTAATTATGTAGGTACAAAACTTGAACTTCTCATTTTCAAAGTAATTTTGAAAAAGAAACAGAAACAGCTTCACGACTGATCCCCAGGCACGGTAGATATCCCTTCAGATCTCTCAGTACCAAGTACTAACTCAAGATTCTTAGAAGATGTCTAAGGGGGGTAGTCAGAGGTACGTCCAAACATGACATTTGGCACATACCCACATTTTGCAGTAGTTAGCATCCCATACGGGACAGGTTGCAAGCCCATCGCCGCTGTTAGAATACTAACTGGTTTCCTCACGATGTTTTCCTTCACCGTTTAAGAGCAACATGTGCGCAATGCCAGTGGCATTGCGCACATAAATTTTTCGATAGAAAAATCCATTGGTGCACGACCGGATTCGAACCTGTGACCTTACGATCAGAAGGCGGGGTCACTCCCACTAGACCACCATCTCTTAAGTAATTTTGAATAGATATAAATAAGCTAACGATTGTAATCAGGAATTCTCGAAGGTGTAGTCAGAGACGCGTGGCTGTAATCGCACATACGCACTATTCACACAAGTTAGTAATGTAGTGGAATGTGCAAATATGAGATTCCAGCTCTAATAGATGATTCATACGTGATTTTTGCGAAAAAACTATTAAGAGGCCAGTTTTAGGTAGTGTGTGCGTCTGTATAATTCAAAACATTTGAAACATTTTCGGTCAAATCACGATATCACAAACACTTTCATTCCAAATGCTATTTCATGCATTAATTCTGTGCTAAGACCTCAAGCAATGTTGGTTAAAATACCACCCGAATTAAACAACACAACTAAAAAAAAACACTAAACAATTAATGAAATGCTATGTTGCTTCGCAAAAAGACAGAAAACTTATCATTAGTTATTTTGTCACTCCGCTCCGGTGAAAGTTTGCCAAAAGCTATAATAAAATAAAAATAAAAAAGCCTTTATTGTTCTTATTACAAAAAAATTAAATAACTAAAATAAAACTTATTATACTATCGACTAAGAACCCCTTGGCGGGTATAGGCCTCCTCCAACAGTTTCCAATCTCCCCTTTTAGCCAAAAGCTATATTGCTACCAAAATAAAAAGCTCGAATCATTGATGATGTCAACATTGTCAACAAACAAACTACGACCTTCACTTATCATCTGAATAATCTCAATTCCGTTGAACGGATGACTCATTTTTGATTGTCACCTTGCCAGACTGCATTGGATGCTGTTATGCGCTAGTCGCAAGTATCACTATCACTACATGGTATAAAACAAAGTCGCTTTCTCTGTCCCTATATCCCTATGTCCCCACGTCGCTATGTATGCTTAAATCTTTAAAACTACGAAACGGATTTTGATGCGGTTTTTTTTAATAGATAGAGTGATTCAAGAGGAAGGTTTATATGTATAATGCATGCATGATATGTGCACCCGTGCGAAGCGCGGGCGGGTCGCTAGTTTTCTTATACAACAAAGTAGGATAACAAACTTGCGGCCCGCCTAAAGGAAGCGGTTACCTTAGCCATAGGAATCACATGAGCTTTAAAAATTTTAAAACGCCTTTCTTGACTTCTACTTTTTTCTTCTTCTATATTTTAGGGAAGGAATTATCCTACTACTATTATAAACGCGAAAGTTTGTATAAGTATGGATGGATGGATGTTTGTTACTCTTTCATGCCGGAACGTCTGAACGGATCTGGATGAAACTTGGCTGAGAGATACATAGTCTGGAATAGCACATAGGCTACTTTTTTCCCGTGGGAATATTATAAGCGGGATTTAAATCTGCGCCGGTGAAACCGCGGGGTGCAACTAGTATATCATAAAGGCTCTCCCCCAGAGACTCGTTCTTGCGTTTATTTTGCGTTATTACTATCTTGCGATTGCGTGATATCTGTTTTCAGTGTTTTGTATTAGGACGCTCACGAAGTTACATACTGCTATCACGGAATCCACATAGATTACCTAAACAACACAAATAAAACTCACTCAAACTAAACAATCGCTATTTTCATTGGCAACCTCTCGCGTACGCTCAACTCCATACATTGCAGCCGGCCACAGTTACCGCAACAGTTTCTACTGAAACCTACCACAGCTGACCTAACAGTTACTATTGAACTCACAGATGATGCTATATCTGAGGACGTCTAGACGTAGATGCCGTAAGAGTTTGTACGAGGTGTACCATCTCGTCATAGCTCCAGTAATAGTTGTTACGGGCAGTCTAGTGAAGTAGACGATATAAATACATTATTTACTCATAGGCGCTCATACATAGACGGTACATACTCAATTGCTTTGCTAATTCTGCTCAGTTGATAGGCGCGAATTGGCCAGCATACACGTATGGAAAAGTTTACAATTCTTGTAATAATTGAAATTTGTTTGACGTAATTTGCGGCCTCAATTTTGAGTGGGGTTTGGTGGAAAAGTTATTTTGGTAGACTTGTATGAGAGTGATTTGGTGTGTTTTGGAGAAGTGAATTTGAGAATTGAGTGAAAATGGTGTTCAATGATTGTTGGAACCCGAGCTGCACTACGAGTATGTAGTATTTTATATTAATACAGTAAAATACTTAAAAAATATCCAAAAACTACCAATTTGATAATAACAAGAAACAACTTCACTTCATTGATTCCTGTGAAAAAATCAATGTATATGATAACTTAGGGAAGGTTCATAACTGACGGACATGCGTCGCCTATTATCGGTCGCGTAACGCCAGAACAAATGTATAGAAAAACACTCGACCGTTCACACTCAACCGATGATACGCTAGTGTGTTGAGTGTGAAAGGCTGTGGATTCGATTCCCAACGAGAACAAACATGTTTGTGTTTTTTATACAACTAGCTGATGGAACAAGCAGATGCCCCACCTGATGTTAAGTGGTAACCATCACCTATAACAAAGCATTGCCTCAGTCACGCACGATAAGAACGTGCCCTACGAAGCACTGCCCTGCGTCCATCAACTTGAGGCATACAGATGTTAAGCCGCATATGCCTGTAATGACACCGGCGACCACACTCTTCAAACCGAAACACAGCGTTGCAGCTTGGCGGCAGAAACAGGCGTGGTGGTAGTACTTCCTCACGAGTCCTTCACAAAGAGCTCTACTAATCTTATAATAATAATATGCGCGGCAATAAGCTGAGATGGGGCCTGTTTTGGATCGCGCGCACATGCACTTGGCACGATCTGATTTGCACCTTCCACCTATCTACACACGTCCTTCTCTGTTTTTATTTCTACTTTTCCTGTTTATTCTACTTACTGTTTTTTTCTGAAATTGTTCTTCTTTGTCTTCTGGTGTTTGCTTTTCTGTCGTGCTTCTGTTAATGTTTTTATTGTATTTTCTTGTTTTAATTATTATAAGTGTATGTATCGTATGTGTCCAAAATAAATGTATTTTCTTTCTTTTCGTTCTTTCTTTCTAATCTTAGTTTATTTATGATGTTTTCACCGTCTGAGAGCGTTACCGCCATGTCCCTGTACCAAGATGGCTTCCATTCCAGCATTGGCAGCCGCCGAGAAGGAGACGATGTCCGAAGCGGCGAAGCGGCACACGATGCCGCCGCAGCCGGCAACGCGGCCCACCATCAAAGATAAGGTATGTCAGCTCACACGCTTTTAAAGGTCGCGTCAACCAAAAAGAACGCTGGAAAACAGTGGAGGGGATGTGTTTGCGCATACAAAACACTCGCGCCATCGCAACCCCTAGCTCACACGCTTTTATAACCTATCTATAGGTCGCGTCAACCAAAAAGAACGCTGGAAAACAGTGGAGGGGATGTGTTTGCGCATACAAAACACTCGCGCCATCGCAACCCCTAGCTCACACGCTTTTATAACTTATCTATAGGTCGCGACAACCAAAAAGAACGCTGGAAAACAGTGGAGGGGATGTGTTTGCGCATACAAAACACTCGCGCCATCGCAACCCCTAGCTCACACGCTTTTATAACCTATCTATAGGTCGCGTCAACCAAAAAGAACGCTGGAAAACAGTGGAGGGGATGTGTTTGCGCATACAAAACACTCGCGCCATCGCAACCCCTAGCTCACACGCTCTTATAACCTATCTATAGGTCGCGTCAACCAAAAAGAACGCTGGAAAACAGTCAAAGTCAAAATACGTTTATTCAATAAAACCACAACGATCATCTTGAAACGTCTTAAAACTAGGTGACTTTAGTGCCAGTCCAGTTCCACGCGACCAGCGCCGAGAAGAACAGCCAACAAACTCGCTCTCAATGGTGAAGGGGATGTGTTTGCACTTACAAACACTCATACACATACATACACTCATACACATACATACACTAAAAGCACATACAAAACTCCCTCCTTCCGGTGTTCTTTTTGCGTGACGCGTACTCACAAGATAATGTGAGACATAAGTGATAATTACAGGTACACGAGGCTTAACATCTGTATGCCCATATCGGCTTGACCGATGGACGCAAGGCAGTGCATCGTAGGGCACGTTCCTATCATGCGTGACTTACGAGACAATGCTTTGTTATACGAGACGGTAACTCCATCAGCTAGATGTATAAAAACAATTGTTTTCTTCTTTTCGTGTCACTAGTGAGAGAGAAAAAGTGTGGAAGGATTTTAAGTCTATGCACGCACATGTTTGCATGTGTATTTTAGCTTGAAGGTTTGACTCCACTGTGCCGTACACAGTGTCAGATTTACCCGATTTTCAAGCATAATTATGCTTTTAAATTTTTATCACCATGATTTTATTTATTAAAAACGGAACAGATTGGTATTAGCTTTATTTGTGCACAAATAAAAATATCTGTACATAACTACGAATATATGATTATTTGTGTACAAAAGGATAGCTTGATGACATTTTGTACCTGACAACCTCAAATTATTCATTTAAATAATTCTACTAGTTACGGTCTCATTTCGGTCAGTGTCGTCGGTCGCTGGAGTCAAAGCTTTATTAGGACTTACTACATTTTAACACTGTATTGCAACTATTAGACACCACATTAACTGTCATTTTATCTTGATCATTATTTCGTGTTTCCACTATAGTAATTAAACATCAAATAATGTTTCATCTTATACACACACAATCGTCGCCAAGAAACATTTAAAAAACAGTAGGATCGAAGAATCTTCTCCTTTTATTAAAGTCAGTTAAAAAGTTATTCTCTCATACACGTGTCTAGGCTGCGCAATACGCATTTCTTGTATGAATTTTCGTTCTGCGCATCTCACTTTGTTATCGTGGTTGGCCACATGCTTGTCGCATACATTTTCTTCTGAACTGACAACAATAAAAAAGAGATACCAAAAATTAAGGGAAGAGAAAAAAGAGACCCGTAACTTTAAACAAGAATTAACAATGATAGAACAAGCTAATGTTTGGATGAAGAAGTACATGTAAAACAATTTGTATGAAAATGCTATGTTGCTTCCGAAGATGACAGAAAACGAATTGTCTTTACTACTTTTACTATGAATGTCGTCGTCAATCATGTCATAACTGGCTCACAGCTTAGTGGCGTAGTCAGTATGTATCACGTTGTCACGTAACATTCTCTTGCACGCTGCTGGACAGTTCCGGCGCGTTTCAGGCGGCACCAGCGCTTCTTCCGCGAGCTCGCTGGAAGGCGAGTATCTCGCTGACAGGGCTGAAAAGGTGCCGTACTAACCCCCTCTTACCATCTTAGTCTTCGTACCGATCTCCTTCTCCTTTGTTCCTATCTCTTAAACTACTAGCGTCTCCCAACCTCTTGACTATTTGCTATAAAACCTTTGTTCCTATCTACTCTTAAACTACTAGCGTCTCCCAACCTCTGACTATTTGCTATAAAACCTTTGTTCCTATCTACTCTTAAACTACTAGCGTCTCCCAACCTCTGACTATTTGCTATAAAACCTTTGTTCCTATCTACTCTTAAACTACTAGCGTCTCCCAACCTCTGACTATTTGCTATAAAACCTTTGTTCTTATCTACTCTTAAACTACTAGCGTCTCCCAACCTCTGACTATTTGCTATAAAACCTTTGTTCCTATCTACTCTTAAACTACTAGCGTCTCCCAACCTCTGACTATTTGCTATAAAACCTTTGTTCGTATCTACTCTTAAACTCCTAGCGTCTCCCAATGATTATCCGAAGCTTTGCTAACACCCTTTCCTCTGACAACTGCCTGCCTCTTTAAAAATAACCTGTTTGTCTCCATGCCAATCTCCTTTCACCTTTCTCTTCGGTCCTACTCTAATACTCCGATCTACCAATCTATCTTACCTTCCAACTCTTTGCTGTGGTATACCTGTTTCCTCTGATGCCTCTTTTAGCTCTCTTGTCTTTCTTTCCTTTTATCCAACTACAATAATGATGATCTAACTCTTTACAAACGTATAACCTTTCAATTTCATTCACACCCAGTAATCACAGATCATAATCAGTAATATTATAGTAATCTTTCAGTACTAAGTTGCACTGTAGAAAATCAGTTTAGCTATCGTTAGTTTTGTTTTGAGAAAAGTAATACTTCCCTGCTTTTACCGATGTACTGCAAGCAATTTTAAAACGGAATACAAAATGGAGTCGTGATGTATGATTATCATTTCTTCAGAAACCACCACCAGGCGCTGTTAAAGTGATGCCCACAGCGCCAGAAAAGAAGAAGGAAGAGAAACTAGCTGAGCAGAAGAAGCCAGCTGAAAACGGTATGTATTCTTAGTTACCAATACCATAGATCTGGTCTGAATTTTAAATAAAAACTTTTCTCCACTTGTTGATATAAGATAGGATGACTGTATGTAATATCAAGACAAGGTGGTCCCCGATTCACAAGGGATGTCTCAAGGGCGCAGGTCTAATCATTTGGCGCATTCTGCAGTAACAAAATAAAAAATCATGTTGTTGATTTTTCAGGCACGGACACTTCCAGTGATCCCGGCATCACAAACAACACTGAAGGCACTCCGAAGAAGTCCAAGGTAAGTTTCTAAATGATGAAGGGCATAAAAGCAAAAGCTCATAAGCAAGAATGGTAGCTAAAGCATTCCGAATAATTCCGATGTCAACCGCCATGTGATATCTTCGAGTATTGTATTATACAAACTTTGTACATAAATCAATGTTAGAATATGCATAGGGCATGCACTTTGGACTCGGTTCGCATTTTTGTATAAGTTCTTGCAATGTCTCACACGTAACGCACATGCATTTTATGATTTTATTTAATTTGTTTTTTTTTCTTCCTACCCTCACCTTACTCCTTCCCTCAGACCGGAGGTTTTGGATTATTCGGTGGCAAAAAAGATAAATCTCCAAAAGATAAAGAAGAAAAGTCACCTAAATCTAAAGAAAAATCGCCGAAACCAGACAAATCTCCCAAGTCGAAAGACAAAAAGTCGAAGGAGCCTAAACTAAAAGTCGCAGTGCTCGACACGTCAAACGACAGTTCAAATCTTGACAATTCCCGGGAAAAGAGTCCTGCAAAAACTCCGACTAAGGACGACAAACCTAGCTTTACAAAAACATACGAGTACACAGATACAGAGAAGAGTCCAACGCGTAATAAACCTTTCATCCAAGGCGCCTTCAGCTACGAAAAAGAACCAATTTCTGATGAGAAGCAAAGAGCAGCCGATGAAGCTCAAAGTCCGACAACGAGAAAAGCTGGCCTTGCATTCAACTATGCCCCGGGTGAAGATAGGAAAGTCGCCGAAAGCGCTGAGAAGCGTAAAACTCCTGAAGATCCCAGCAAGCTTAAGACGCCTGGTATTGACTACGTTCAGTCAGCACTACTAAAGGAACAGGCTAAGAACTTCATAGAC
This sequence comes from Plemyria rubiginata, assembly GCA_963576535.1. NCBI lineage: Eukaryota > Metazoa > Arthropoda > Insecta > Lepidoptera > Geometridae > Plemyria > Plemyria rubiginata. The sequence goes on from OY754929.1 coordinate 593,459, forward strand.
CCTACCTTAGCTCTTCTAGATTCTGAAAGAGCACACCACGAAGCGCCTTTAGCAGCCGCTGTAGCCGTCCCATTAGCAACAGCGAAGCCAGCAGAAAACGAAATTGAAGTGGTCATCATCACTGGTCGTTACAACCCCAAGTCCAAGAAACTAGATGACGCCAATGGAACAGTCCTCGTCACCAAGGGAACTATAAACAGGGCTAACGGAAAGATACAAACCGATAAGGAACAAATCAACACGAAGTCTGGTCAAATTACTTTCACAGACGCTGGGACCGGCAAACAGGACACTAAGAACGGTCATGTTGATTCCAAATCTGGCCATATTCTATTCACTTCAGGAGTCATTGACCCAAAGACTGGAAAAATTGATCCATCTTTGGCTCAACAGTATTGCTTCGTCGAGAAATCCAAGGACAAAGTTGGAGCTAAACCAGGTAGAGAAGTGGATCTTGTTGCCATTACAGGAAAATATGACGGTAAACATAAGAAACTGGATGCCTCTCATGGTCATGTCGATGTTTCAAGAGCTGTCGTCGCACCAGACGGTACTGTCTCGTCTAACTACGGTGTTATCGACCCAAGATCGGGAAAAATTGACTACATTGATCCTAAAACTGGCAAGCAAGAGCCTAAACAGGCATACATCGACCAGAAAACTGGTAACATTCTTATTACAACTGGCGTTACTGACCCGAAATCTGGCAAGGTTGATTCTTCTCTTGGACAGCAGTTCAGTATAGTCGAAAAAGATGCCACAAAAGCAAACAGAGGAGTGAGATTAGTTGTCATAACCAGCAAATACGATTTGAAGAACAAGAAACTAGACCCGACTTTCGTTCATGTGGATTCAGTGAAAGGTGTTCTGAGCGGTACCGACGGAAAAATTTACACTGAGTACGGTATCATTGATCCTAGAACTGGAGAGATTCTAGTGACCGATGCTGTAACTGGCAATCAAGAAGTGAAGCAAGCCACGGTGGATTCCAAGACCGGAAATATCCTTCTTTTATCTGGTGTCATTGACCCGAGAACTGATAAGCTAGATACGACACTGGGACAACAATACAGCATTGTAGATAAACCTACAGACACATTTGGTGCACTGCCAGGAAAGGAGGTTCAAATAGTCGCTATAACCGGAAAGTATGACACGAAACATAAGAAACTCGAAAATCCCAATGGATTCGTTGAGACATCTCATGGAATTATTAGTGAAAAAGACGGTAAAGTTCACACCAATTTTGGTGTACTTGATCCTAACTCAGGAAAGATTCACTATACTGATCCGAAGACAGGCAAACGAGATTCAAAACAGGCAAATATCGACCCTAGAACGGGAAGCTTCATACTTACCTCGGGTGTAATTGACCCTAAAACCGGTAAAGCCGATTCGTCACTTGCTCAGCAATTGACGGTTGTTGACAAAGATGCTCCGAAGGGCATTCCAGAGCGCTACGCCAATTTGGTAATCGTCACGGCTAAATACGACCCTAAAAGTAAGAAACTAGACGTCACAAACGCCCACGTAGACTCCTTACTTGGGAAATATGATGAACATGACAAGGTCCACACAGAATATGGTATCGTGGATCCAACCACCGGTGAAATCATCGTGACAGATCCAATCACTGGCAAGCAAGAAGTAAAGAAAGCCTCTGTTGACCCTAAGACAGGAAACCTCCTCCTCACTTCTGGGGTAGTTGACCCTAGAACAGGACAACATGACTCAAGCTTAGGCCAACAAATAACAGTGGTTGATAAACCCAAGGATAAATTCCAAGTTGTTCCTGGAAAAGAGGTACAATTGGTCATAATTACTAGCAAATATGATCCAAAACACAAGAGATTAGACAACCCTAACGGACATGTAGAAACTTCAAGAGGAATCGTTGCTAGCGACGGTAAAGTACACACCAACATCGGCGTAATCGATCCTAAGACTGGAAAGGTTGAGTATGTTGACCCCAAGACCGAAAAGCAAGAAATCAAACAAGCAGTTGCTGATACCAAGACCGGGCATTTGATAATATCATCTGGTGTGACCGATCCAAAGACAGGGAAGCCCGATTCGTCTCTCGCCCAGCAGTTAACAATCGTCGACAAAGACGGAAAAGGCGCAGCTGCTCATGAAAAGTTTGTCAACTTGGTCATCGTGACATCCAAATATGACGCCAAAAGCAAGAAACTAGACATTGCTAACGCTCATGTTGATACCATTCCTGGTAAGATCGGAGCTGATGATAAAGTCCACACAACCTTTGGAGTTGTAGACCCCAACAATGGAAACATCATCGTCACTGACCCTGTTACTGGCAAACAAGAAGTCAAGAAAGCATCAGTAGATCCGAAAACTGGTAACATGCTTCTTACATCATCCGTAATTGATCCATTATCTGGACAGGTCGATCCAACGTTAGGACAACAGATCAGCGTTGTTGACAAACCCAAAGATAAGTTCGCTACTGTACCAGGCAAAGAAGTCCAACTTGTGGTCATTACAAGCAAATACGATCTCAAAACCAAGAATTTGGAATCCTCTAACGGCTACGTTGAAGTTTCGCGGGGTATTATTGCCCCTGACGGCCGTATCCATACTAATTTTGGTATCATTGATACTAAGTCTGGAAAAATTTATCAAATTGACCCCAAGACCGGTAAGTCGGAGACTAAACAAGCTACTACAGATCCTAAAACCGGACACTTGATTCTTTCATCCGGCATTATCGACCCTAAAACCGGCAAAACTGATGCTTCACTCGCTCAACAATTCGCGATCGTTGACAAGGATGCACCAAAGGAGCGTTACGTGAATTTGGTCATCGTCACTTCTAAGTATGACTTGAAGAACAAGAAGCTCGATCTAGGCAATGCTCACGTTGATACTATACCTGGTAAAGTGGGAGCAGATGGTAATGTCCATACTGAATTCGGGGTTGTTGATCCGGTTACAGGAGCTATCACTATCACTGATCCAATTACCGGTAAACGGGAGTCAAAGAAAGCAACTGTTGACCCGAAGACTGGAAACCTTGTTCTAACATCAGGAGTCGTTGACCCTGTTACTGGCCAAGTTGACCCAACGCTAGCGCAGCAGATTACCGTTGTGGACAAAGCAAATGATACATTCAAGCCTGTACCTGGAAGAGAAATTCAACTTGTCATCATCACATGTAAATATGATGCTAAGAACAAGAAATTAGATAACCCCAACGGTCATATTGAGACTTCAAGAGGTATAATTGCCGCTGATGGCAGAGTACACACAAACTATGGTATCATCGATCCAAAATCCGGAAAAATTGAGCATGTTGATCCCAAAACAGGAAAAACTGAAATCAAACATGCCACAGCGGATCCTGCTCTAGGTTTCAAACCTGGTACTCTTATCCTTACTTCAGGAGTAGTTGACCCTAAGACAGGCAAGGTAGACTCCTCTCTGGCCCAGCAATTAACCATCGTCGAAAAAGAAACCAAACCAATTGAACGAGAAATACATCTGGTCATTATTACTACAAAGTACGATCCTAGGACTGGAAAGATTGACCCGAGTCTCGGTCACGTCGATACTGTCACTGGAACTGTCGGTCCCGATGGCAAGATCCGTACAGCAGTTGGCATCATCGACCCAGCCACTGGCGAGATCCTTGTTACAGACCCTAAAACTGGAAAGTTGGATATCAAGAAAGCTGAACTTAACCCAGCAACAGGTCACATGGTTATCACGAGCCAGGTCGTAGACCCCAAGACGGGAAAAGTCGACCCTACGCTAGTACAGCAACTCAGCATTGTCAACAAGCTTGTTGTCGCACATCCTAAACCCGCATCCAAAGGTGAAGTTCGCCTTGTCATCGTTACGAGCAAGTACGATCCGTACACCAAGACCGTTGACGCCAATGTGGGTACTGTAGATGCCGCTAAAGGCTACGTCAGCGCTGAAGACGGAAAAATTCACACAGATTTTGGCATTATCGATCCTCGATCAGGCCAGATCCTGTATAAAGATCCGGTAACTGGAAAGCAAGAATTGAAACAGGCCGAGATCGATCCTAAGAGCGGTAGCCTTATTGTGACCTCCGCTGTCATTGACCCGACCACAGGAAAAGTCGACCAATCCTTCGCTCAACAGCTTACAATTATTGACAAGCAGAACGTGCTCAAGCCTGCACCGCCGCCAGTATCTCAGAGAGTTAGCGTTTCTCCGGTCAAGCAAGTTCCATCGCCGATCAAAACTCCGACACCCACGCCAACGCAAACGCCATTACAATCGCCTGTGCGTACTTCATCGCCTATCATTAGTAGCTATGCTAAGTCATCGCCAGCGCCGTCACCAGTTCATAAAACTTTACCCGTCAAGCCGACTATGGCGCCTCCAGAACCACCGACACCGAAGAGAAAGATCGTTAAAATCATGGTTATCTTCACCAAACTCGACCCTAAATCAAAGAAACCAGACCTTCACACAGCTGAAGTTGAACACCTTACTGGTATTCTGGATCCTAACGGACAAGTCGAAACAAAATATGGTGTTATCAATTCGCGAACTGGTCAAATTGTTATCACTGATCAAGCTGGACAGAAGCAGACTAAAGAAGGATATGTATTGTCTGAAACTGGACAGATATTTATTAACTCAGGTGTAATTGACCCCAAGACTGGTAAAATTGACCCTCACTTGGGTATGATCATGAGTGTTGCTAAACAAGATGACCCTGTAGTTGAGATTACAACTATCACCGGGCCGATCGACACGAAAACTGGAAAAGTTAATATCGAGGAAGGTACTGTTGAACTCACTAAAGGTAAAGTTGACGCTGACACGGGACACATTTCAACTAAATACGGTGTAATTGATCCATCAAACGGTGTAATATTCTTAACAGATACCTCTGACACAAAGCCCGTTGAAATCGACGAGAATAATGGACAAATCACAATCAGAGGCGTCGTCGATCCTAAGACTGGAAAGCACGATGCTAAGCTTGGACAAGTCATCGTTGTAGGAACCCATATTGATCCGGTCGTTGAAGTTACTACCTTCGTTGGCAAGGTAGACTCCAAGAAGGGATTGATCGAACCCAAGCACTCTCTTGTTGAAAGCACGACAGGTCAATTCAACCCCGAAAACAATAAAATCGATACAAAATATGGACAGATTGACCTCATCAAGGGCACCGTAACATACAATGACCCTAAGACTGGCAAATTCGAAAGTAGAGACTTGAAAGTAGACCCTATTACTGGACAATTCCTACTCAGGACAGGGCAAGTTAATCCCAAATCCGGCAAACCTGACAAGGATATCGGCAGATTGATCTGCCTCCGAATCATCAAAAACAAGGTGGATCCGATCTCCGGAAAACAGATCGTAACCAACGACCCGAAGAACGTCAAAGTAGACCCAAAGACGAACCAAATATGGATCGCTGGTCCCAAAGACCCACAGACTGGAGAAGTCTTATATACTGCTGGTCAGATAGACCCTACAAGTGGATACATCATTACTATCTATGGCCGGCTAGACCCCAAGACTGGCGTCATCGTCAGAACGACCGATGTCGATAAATCTCTCATCAAAGTGGACCCTGTCAATGGGCAAATTTACACAGCGACCGGAGACGTCGATGAAAACAATGAACCTTTGTACTCTGCATCCCAAGTCGATCCGGGTACTGGTGAAATCTACACCAAACTTGGCAAGATTGACGCACGGACAGGCAGGCTTATTATCATCAAGATCTTTGTCATTACGCAAAAAGACGAAAAGGGTCGCGTCAAGGAAGTTGACCCCAAAGAATGCACTATCGATGAAACTACTGGCAGAATTATCACAACCAAGACTGTGTACCTTTACCAGATCATAGACCCAATAACAGGCGAAACCATCGACGTAGATCCTGATGATCCAAGACTTAAAGGTGCTAGGACAACCGTTACCCAGACCATGACACTATCCGGCAAAATCGATCCAGTGACGGGTAGAATAAAAACCGAATACGGCGACATTGACCCTGATACGGGCGATATAGACCCCAGTACCGCTGTCAGAGACCCTGTTACAGGTCAACTAATTCTACACTACTCACAAATCGACCCGTCGCATTTCGAGGACAAGAGCGGAAACTACACCATCGAAAAGGAAACCGAAGACCTACCAGCAAACATCGACATTCAGACCGTCAACACGCATAAATTCTCCACGTTCGGCAAGGATGAAAGTCCACTAAGAGGAGATGAGCCAAAAACGTTCACGGAGTACACAACAAGCGAACACATTCGTCACCAAGGCTACGTCTCTTCCAACACCCCTCTGTCCTCAAAGATCCCAATTTCGCAGCGATCGAAAAAGACGCCCACGCCTCCCGTGGTCGTCAAGACGACAACGAAACAGCTGCTTACGAAAAACGACGAAGGCGTGACCCACAATGTCGAACAGGAAGTCGAAAACCTGGGCACCGGTGAAGTGACGTTCTCGACCCATACGAACAAGGTGCGTTAATCTATGACTACCCCCAAAACTGGCAAAGGACGCCCCCACAAGTTTTTTATAATTTTTAATTTTTGTTGATGTCCTAATTTATTTTTTGTGGCCTATTTACAAGCTTGTAGTATCAAAGTTTTCCTGTATATAGTTAATGCATGCTAGTCTAACCCTGATAGGCGGAAAGCCTTGAGCCGGAGGTTGGAGGCAAGAGTCCGTACGTTACTGCGAGAGCGGTCACTACACGCACGGCGACCACGCACCACGATCTCGACACGAAGGCGAAGACGCAGCAGATGGAGGAGAGAACTGTCGCCCAGACGGTGACGTCATCCGCCACCCGGCAGGAGCAGCGAGTCTTGACGCAAGAAGTCAAGACAATGGTGACCACGGGCGATCAGGTACGCAACGTTCGCACTCCACCCTTTCGAATCCATTAAGCATGGTTTTTGTTCATTGTTTGATTTAATTTTCCTTGGTTTTCGTTCCATTTTACATGAATTTGTTTATTTTTGTTTGAAATTGGCAGTATTGAAAAAGCAAAGTAAAAAAATTATAAATAAAAAAAATAAAAGCAAAGTATTAAAATATCGTTGGAACTTAAAGACATCAATTGGAAGACTTGTCTGTAAAAACTCTACTCAATGTTCATTAAATTAAAATTCCTACGATGTTGAGATTCGATTTCTCGGCAATCGAGTTTGAAAAGTATTGTATAGCGTATTTAAACTACTACGCAAACCCTCACGATAATACTAAATTCAATAGAAAAATTGAATTTGCATTTGCTTGGCTCAACGAACGATGTCTTTGCGAATGCATGAGCCATTTGCTCATTTTAAAAAGCTGTCACTGCATGTTTTGTTAATTTTAGTTTTTTGTTTTCTCTCCCTCTCCCCTCAACGCATCGATCGGATCGACTCTTCTAACGCATGGAATGACGTCTCTGGTGCCAAATGTGTGAAACCCTGTGATAATCCTGTCCTACCACCACCAATATTATAACTGGTGACATGTCATTCTCGATTTGTTAACAAACATCTCTTTCTCAACATTATACATGACATCCGAAACGTTTCCTCTTCCCAATGCCTAAAATAATTATTATCAATATCTCTTCCTATGATTCGATATCTGAATTATCTCTTTTTTTCATTCAAAACGGATTTCACGTTAACAATCGTTGACGATCACTGGTGTTTGGAAACACTCCACTGCCGTACCTAACCTGTTCACTCCATATCCATGATGGCATGCTTCACACGCGACCACAGCTGACCAGACGCGGCTCAGAAAGTTCGCTGAGCAGTGGAGACTCTGGCACGCCAATCGACTTTGAGGAGGGCGCTGGCGAAGGACATTACTATGTCACGGTAAGTTAATAGTCCCTGATTGGACTATGGGGATGAAAAGCCATTTTAAGGCAAGGATATCCCAGAACCTCCAAGACTTACAGCACTTAAACAGCTAGTCTCAGAGATGAAATTTAAAAAAAAGATACATAGCGCTAATAAATATTAATCCCTTGCTGTTGATATAGCTTTGACATGATTTCAAGAAAAACTCTTAGTAATGGATGTTTCAAATATCGATTTAGTGTCATCTTTAAGATTATTTTTTTGCGAGAAAATTATCGTTATTTACGTTTCTATCTTTACACAGCGCTCGAGTACATGTTCAATTTTAAAGTTTTCGTTTTTTTTCATGTATTTTTTTACATTTTAGCAAATTTACTGCTGTTCAAAAACCGTCGAGATTGGAGGTTCTGGGATATCCTCGCCTTAAGAAAAATGGGGAGATTTAGTAATCATGACGAAGGTTTATCAACTCATCGGGATGGGCTCAAGGGTCAAGGGTCAAAAACCATTTAGCGTCCCTCTGAAAGATATTGAACGTGGAATAGATAGTTCGGTTGTTTCTGGAATAATTGTTTTTAATCAGTAGTTTTATTTTGGAATTAGAAACCTTTAGCTAATTTAGCATGAGTTTTGTTCCAAAGATTGCATGACGCATCCGTTTGAATTTGGTATTTTAAGTAGTTTCTCTAATTAAACTTAAGTTTTTCTAATTAAATTTGCTATAATTATTAAAGATTTGCTGTCTAAATAATAATTGTTTTGAAATAAATAACATTTAACCAAAGAAACGCAAGTACCTGTCTATGTACGTGAAAACCGGCTGGAATATAAATTTATTATTTTATATGAAATATAATAATATTGGCGTTTTCTTACAAACAGCACCACGCAAGAAAGTAAAGTGAAATTTTACCTTATTTAGCTTGCATACGTACACTTTTTTTTATAAAATATCAAAGCAAAAAGATTGATCTGGGTGTTTTCTATGTATGATAATCTTAATTGTATGATAATCTTTGTTAGTATATAATGTATCAAATATATCAGCTAACTAGCACCCATAACACAAGCTTTGAGTAGCTTACCTTGGGGCTGCGTGGTGCTGTCTGGATTGTTCAGCATTATTTATTTATTTATTTATTTATTTATTTATTCATTCTTAGTTTCACAGTTTTCTTATTGTCTAATATAAACTATATAATATACATTGTGCATAAACCAAAACGAATCTACATTTTATAAGCAACTTATGTAGGTAGGCAGATGATACTGAGAAGACAAACCAAAATAATAAGGTGAAAGTTAACGAATAAAACAGACAAAATATAAATATATATATTATTTTTATATATATATATTATATATACTATATATATATTATATAATTATTTAAGTTATATTCGCTTCCGAAGTATAAGGGAAGATCATCGGTCTGATAGTACCTCCTTGTGTGACCCCAGGAACCAGGCACGTACAACACTACCACCACGTCCACGGTTATAGGCAACGCGCCTTTCGGAAGCATGGTTTCCGGGCAGACTACCAGGGTAAGTGGAATGATCATGGTGACGACACCATGACTTGGCAAAACTGATTGGTTTCAACTTGGCCGAAAGCTTCGGTAAAGTCTGACTTAAGGTCAAACATTCGTCAGTAGCAATAGGGAAATAACTGCTCTCAGTTAACCGAATCTGGTCGCACACAAGATTGACCATGGCCGAACTATAAGTAATGATACAACAAATCTATTGTTTCTTGCGAAACTTTCTATTGTGACTAAGCGAATTGAATGAGGCTTGAAAGTCGCCAATACGGTTCTCGCAAAATATTAGCCATAAACGTGTACACAGAACGTAGATCTTGTCAAGACCGTATTTTTAATAACTGGTTCTTTTAAGAAATCCTTCTGTGGAGTCTGATATTGCGATGGTTATTTGTGTGGTTTACATTGCAACTCTTTTGACAGAAGCTCTGCCTTCAGAGAGTTCAATTCCCACTTAGTAAAAATATGGCGCTGTACATATCAACCCTATTCATTATCCGTGCCGTTTTTTTTTTTTTTTTATGGCTCCTGTCTATCGACAATCTTGCCAGTGTCAAGTGATAGAGATTATATGCTCTTTGCTATGTTTCTAGTCACGTCAGTCGAAAGTCGAGTCAGTCAATTGTGTTGAAGAAAATGGTGGTGGTTTCTTCAAAACATTTGAAACATTTTCGGTCAAATCACGATATCACATAATACACTTTCATTTCAAATGCTTACACTTTATGCTAAGACCACAAGTAATGTTGGTTAAAATACCACCAAAATTACACAACACAACTCAAAATAACACTAGAAAACAATTAAAATGAAAATGCTATGTTGCTTCGATAGATGACAGAAAACGAATCCCCGTGCCGTTTTATTGCGGCTCTATAAAGTATTCTTTTCACTGTCACTTTTATGCCAACGAAATTGGCGCCCAGCGACCATTACGGACAAGGGCCTAAAATGTCTAATATTGATTAACATTTGACAGACAAGCACAGGCCCCGAGATCAGCACGGAGACGACGGAGACGCACGTGGAAGGAGGCGAGGTGGTCTCCTCGCAGACCATCAGCTCGAAGACGCGCACAGTTGAAACTATCACCGTAAGGATTGTTTTAATTTCAACTAGCGACCCGCCCGCGCGCCCCTGCTTCGCACGGGTGCACATATCATGCATATATTATACATATACTGGCACTAGAGTCACCTAGTTTTAAGACGGTTCAAGATGGTCCTTGTGATTTTATTGAATAAACATTATTTGACATTGACTTTGACTTTATAAACCTTCCTCTTGAATCAGAGTGATGATGACTCATCTATTAAAAAAAACCGCATCAAAATCCGTTGCGTAGTTTTAAAGATTTAAGCATACATAGGGATATAGGGACAGAGAAAGCGACTTTGTTTTATACTATGTAGTATTGTTGTTCTAGCTAACATATGGACCACTTGATTTGAAGTGGTAACAAAACATTGACTCACAAATCACGCACGATAAACTTTAACGAAGTAAACTTTATACCATATGTGAACCAGATAGAGGCTATTCGACATCAGACCTAAAAACTTATCAATCAGTTTGGTTTTAAGATATTTACTCCCGGTTTCAGAAAGATTGATCAAGACTAATCGGCTGTCAAGTCACATGCTATCTCTACCTAATTTGAAGTAAAAGCTGAAAAAGCAAGTGACTTGACAGCCGATCAGATTTTTGAGATCGAGCTTTCAGAAACCGGGAGTAAACTTCTTAAAGCCAAACTTATTGACATGTTTTTCGGTCCGATGTCGAAAAGCCTTATCTGGTTCTAATATAAATAATAAATAAAATAAATAAATTATGCTGGACAATCCACACAGCACTATCTAGCCCCAAAGTAAGCTACTAAAGCTTGTGTTATGGGTACTAGATAACTGATATATTTAATACATTATATAATTACATAGATAGATATTTTTTATTATACATAGAAAGAAAACACCCAGACCAATGAACAAATTTCTGCAGATCGTACAGAAATTTGTTCCGAGGCGGGAATCGAACCCGCAACCTCTGCGTCGCAGGCGGACTCTCGCCCGCTGCGCCACTGAGGTCGTCAATATGGTATAAAGTACTTCGTTTGTGATGGATGGCGTTGTATGGCTGGTAATGTAAAATGTGAGCTAGCTCCAACAACATACTCAAAGTACTGGCTGGCAGATGGGACAGTCCCTTGCAAAGTTACTGGGTGTCTGCCCTAATTAACCCCAATGCCAGACAAGTGCATTTCATAAATTAACTTTCCAACCAACTTATCTATCCCTACCTACTTGCCCATGTTGTGTCAGGCTGCGCCCTTACGTTATCTGATATTATTAATTTTAATCTAATATTTTATGTGTATGTGTTATTATTTAAGAATGGATCTTTGGACATCTGAATAAAACAAATTTTAATTTAATTTAATATTAATTATTGATATTTTGCTTCAGTACAAGACGGAGCGCAACGGTGTCGTAGAGACCCGCGTAGAACAGAAGATCACCATCCAGTCGGACGGTGACCCCATCGACCACGACCGTGCCTTAGCCGAGGCCATCCAGGTAAACTATCCATTTCTTGTACCTTTGACTTTGTGCTGCAATCAAAGTGTTTCAGTAAAGAAATACAAATAGAACACTTAAAATTCAAAATATTTCATTCAAGAAATTTAAATAGAATGCTTAAAAATCAAAATATTTCATTCAAGAAATACAAATTGCTCAAAAAAATGCTTGAACAATGTTACGGTCAATCTATGGCCTTATAAATCTGTCAAAATATGAACAACACATTAACTATTCAAATAGCAATAAATATAATCATATTTGTCACCTTTGTTGGCCGGAAGTTTTTTACTACAATTAAAACTAAGCGCTTCGATTTTACGCTAGATAGAACGCTGGTCATCTCGCTCTTTCTATCTAGTTACTTAATTTTAGTACTGGGCCATACACCGAACTCATTGCGATTCAGCAGTTATCTGAATTTTTAAAACAATTAAAATATAAATAAAATGTATAAGAGCATTAAAAAAACGTAACAAATTCTCATGGTCCGTACCCTTTTTTTAGAGTGAATGTTTCAAATCAACAAATACTTTTGTTATTTACAGGAGGCCACGGCAATGAACCCCGACATGACGGTGGAGAAAATAGAGATCCAACAACAAAGTACGCAGCCGTAACCAGCGCGCCACCAGCGATGTAACACCCAGGGTGCTACCATGTAAGCTACGTCACTGCGAATATCTACTTTAAGCCATCGGCATACGGTCCACAACCCACCAGCTTCAAACGAGCTGGCGCAGCCGGAGCGGTTTCAAACAAAATGGCGCAGACACGGACTGATCTGGCCGTTTGATACCTTAATTATAAGTTATTTAAAATATTAATTAATTAATAAACGTTAATTATATTGAATATTTGAATGTTGTGGCGTCGCGCACCTACGACTCACGTCGACTTGACAAATGCAATTTTGTATAAATAACTTAAGACGAGCATTTTCTCTATTTAAGCTTAGGCTAAGGCAAGCATACATCTAAAACTGGGCTTAGTAGTTTGAGCAAATGTTGCCATAGTACAAGAATATAATCTAAATTGTCTCTTCCTTGTGTTTCAAAATACCGCTGAAAGAGTTTGTATTTACGCAAAAAATCGTCGTGAAATAGCTTTAAAATGTCACGAATGAGACCACCGTTTTTAGATTTAAAATGTTTATTTTTTCGTCTATGAATGTTTAAAATCATTACAATGTACTGGACTAAAATTGTTTTATCTCGAGTGTTCACCTTGTCTATACATTTAGTATTTTCGTACAAAACATCCGAGTATAACTACGTCATTTAAAAAGGGCGCCGTCAACTTACTTATGCTCAAATACATTCAGAGAGATTATAAGAAGCAGGGAATATTAACTGTGCATTGAGATCGAGTCGTGATCTTTTTCTTTCAAACACTTCCTAGCGCTCAGCGTTCTTTTTATCTGACGACTATACTAGTTTTACTAATAAAAGGTGTAAGCAAAATCGAGTACTGCAAATTATCTATAATATCAATTTAAAAATGTATATTAACATGTTGCTATGGTCGGTATGTTTAAGAATCACCATTTAGGTGCTACTATTTAGTAATTAGTATTTAACGTTTATAAGGCAATCGTGTGTTGTGCAAGTTATTTTATACTTAAATTGGTAGCTTTTGGCTGAAATGTCTAGTGGGGTACAAATAGCTACTCAGCGGATGGCATTATGTCGGGTTTTTCGACATGGCAGTTGTCCTGCTCGCTGTGGGCTATCGACGTTTTTCCTGGCGAAAAGCGTGCAATAGTCTAGAATGATACAATGATTCAACGTTGAACCCGCGTCAGTAACTAAGTAGTATGAATAAGCGCTGCTCATTACTATCCCTCACTATCACTACACTATTGAAATGAATAGTGTGCGAGGGAGAGATACTGATTAGCGGCGCCATTTTGTATTCGCTTATTGGTGCGAGCATACAAGTCAGAAAGAATGAACAAGTCGATGGCCCACTAGAATTCTTATGATTAAAAAAAGTGTCTTCGATTTTTGAATTTGTATCCCCGATTGGATGATAAATAGAGCTTAGTTGGTCAATGTTTAGATGTTCACATTAAGCCGGGTCCGCAGCGCCAATTTTCTAACAAAACATGTTACATAACATGTTAAGCATAACATGTTTTTAAAACAGCCCGTCTGGTGTGTTCTGTTTTGTTTATTGTTTTTGTTTCATTCCAATTCATTTCAAAAATGAGTTCCGACGAAGAGGACGTAGAAGCTTACACATATATAACATAAAATGTGACGCTTCCCCTCCCCGCAGGCGAACGCGGGTGATGTTATCCATTTGTCTCGGCAAACATGTTTTTGTGTTTTTGCTAACAAAACTGTTAAGCCACGCCCCTATTTTGTTTTGTAAACATGTTAAGATGAAAACACGAAAACACGGCGCTGCGGACCCGGCTTTATTTAGGCCAGTTGAGCATTTCGTTATATTATTTCGATTGTTGAAAAATAACGTTTAAAAATGATAACGGTCAAATAGAACGTTACTCTCGTTTCGTTTTTTGCAATATTTTTAAACAACAGGACATTCCAGATTCACAAACTAGAGTCCTTATTCATCATAACCGTCGTTTTATCAAGGCTTTATTGAATGTTCTGCTAATTTTCAATGTCAACAATAAAGGCAGATTTAACAGCCATTTTGACTATCGATGGTTTATTAGACGATTGTGAATAAGGCGGTAGGAATTTTTAAACGCTAGAGCATGACACAAAGTGTTTTCTTCTTCTTGTTTCTTAAGGTTACTTGTTTTGTGCGTGTAAGTGGTTTTAGACTTTTGCAACAGTTATAATAATTGTAATTTATAATTATTGCAAGGTAAAAAACTTATAATTATAACAAGCTGAAATATGATACTGATTATTGTACAATTTATATGATTACATATTTAATATATTTCTTATGCTAGGTTACAATGTTTTCTTATATAAATATAAGTTTTTTTATTATATTATTATCAAGTTGTCACTGATTGTAAATCAGATTTTAAGTGTAAAATTTTCTTAACAATTATTTTTATAATTTTTTATCAATTTGACACATCATTTTAAATTTTGACATTGTTGTTTACATACAATAAATAATAATAATAATTATGAATGAAAAAGGAATTGATGTAGGTACCAATTTCAAAACATTTTCACTTTTTTCCGTTGTTCGTCCTGTTTTGACAACATTTTCTTGCAAATAATTTATTTACATATTTGAATTTGGTTTGCAAGAAAAAATGGTATTTATTGTAGATGTTTATTTTTCTAAATCCGTATAATTTGATATTAAACGAGAGGTTATCAAATAAATATGTAACAATAAAGATGCTTTGTTTTAAAACGTATTTTATTTATAGAATAGTTTTTCCACCCTATCCACCACCGCTTCTACAAAATGCAAAGTTTTCAGTGTTCATATCCTTATTCAAAAATACTCAATACCATTATTAATTTACTATCTTAACATAGTATGTAGTAGGTATTATCGACAATAGTTCGCTTTACCACCATAAGGGCGCATTTCCTGTGAGCGAGTTACCGATACCCCCATGATACCCCGCTATGCCCCCGTCTTCCAAACGCAACAGCTTGCCAAACGAATCTGTTACAAAAGTGGTAAGGCGGAAATTTCGATCCAAACAAATTTTCCTACCAAAAAGTTTAAAACGTACAAAAATGATAAGTAACTAATACTAGGAAAGTTTGCTTGAATTAGGCGCTAAAGTGAAAATTATCAGGCGCTAAACTGAAGTCCGTATTTAAACATAATATTAAACAATCATCATCATCATCAACCAATTGCAGTCCACTGCTGGACATAGGTCTCTCCCATGGCGCGCCACTGAGCATCGGTCATTGGCTCTCCCCATCCAGCTTTTCCCCGCCACCCTGCGCAAGTCGTCGCTCCACCTAGTCGGAGGGCGTCCCACACTACGCTTGCCCAAACGCGGTCTCCACTCCAGAACTCGCTTATCCCAGCGGTTAGGTATCAGTTCTTCGGCAGACATGACCAGCCCACTGCCACTTCAGCTTACTAACTCTTTGGGCTATGTCGGCTACTCTGGTTCTCTGTCGAATGATCTCATTGCGAATCATGTCTCTCATAGAGACTCCGAGCATAGCCGTGTGTGTGTCTCCAGCTTCCTCATATTGAAAATGTAATTTCTATAAATGCCAATATTTAAAGCATAATTAGTGCACTCATAGATTTGAATCATAATTTAGCTGCCAAATAAACAACGATGCTATAAGCTTATAATAGTGTGTAAGCTGGAGTAACATGTCTCCAGCTGCCTCAGTCAGTGTGGGCAAACGGCTAATGATAGAGATATATAGTAAACGCAAGGATTTAGTACCTATTTAGTGCACCTGGTACCAAAAATTTCAGGTCTGTAGCTAGGAAACTCTTCGAGTTATAAGACTTGATCAACGTGTAAGCTGGAGTAACGATACGTGAAAAAGCATATGCTCGTTCTCTGGAATGGCTGGAGCTAGCAGGTTGCTTTAAGTCTCCAGATTTAGTACCAAACGAATTAGCGAGGTACCAAATATTTGAAGTGTTTCTGTTCAAAACTCTATGAGTTACAAGCTTTTCCAGCTTTTTTTGTTTGTCCAACTTGCACATGTTGGATCTCAGCAACCACAATAGGTACAGACTCGGTTGATGTCTCTGAACCGAGCTATGAATTAGTGCACTCGGTACCAAAAATTTGGAATCTCTAGGACAAGCAGTTCTGTTGTAATCAGCAAAATAACATCCAAGGAATTTGAATACAGACAGATATATTCAAATTCCTTGATTGCATCAGTAGGTACGAGTGTGACGCATTCGCTGTAGTGACAGAGATAGAGCTACTATCAACTGAAGGCTGGTCGAAATGGAACTATCTGGTATTCTGTAACTCATCATAATATTAGTTATTTTGCTGATTACAACAGAACTGCTTGTCCTAGAGATTCCAAATTTTTGGTACCGAGTGCACTAATTCATAGCTCGGTTCAGAGACATCAACCGAGTCTGTACCTATTGTGGTTGCTGAGATCCAACATGTGCAAGTTGGACAAACAAAAAAAGCTGGAAAAGCTTGTAACTCATAGAGTTTTGAACAGAAACACTTCAAATATTTGGTACCTCGCTAATTCGTTTGGTACTAAATCTGGAGACTTAAAGCAACCTGCTAGCTCCAGCCATTCCAGAGAACGAGCATATGCTTTTTCACGTATCGTTACTCCAGCTTACACGTTGATCAAGTCTTATAACTCGAAGAGTTTCCTAGCTACAGACCTGAAATTTTTGGTACCAGGTGCACTAAATAGGTACTAAATCCTTGCGTTTACTATATATCTCTATCATTAGCCGTTTGCTCACACTGACTGAGGCAGCTGGAGACATGTTACTCCAGCTTACACACTATTATAAGCTTATAGCATCGTTGTTTATTTGGCAGCTAAATTATGATTCAAATCTATGAGTGCACTAATTATGCTTTAAATATTGGCATTTATAGAAATTACATTTTCAATATGAGGAAGCTGGAGACACACACACAGCATAGCCCTCTCCATAGCTCGCTGAGCGACTTTTAATTTGTGGACTCGCCCTACCGTGAGTGTCCACGTTTCGGCTCCGTATGTCATAACCGGCAGGACGCACTGATTGAGGGATGGGTGACGAGAAGACCTGACGCAGTTTCCCAAATGCTGCCCATAAAAAAAACTGAAACAGCTTCACGACTTTGATCCCCAGTCACGGTAGATATCCCCTCAGCTCTCTCAGTACCAAGTACTAACTCAAGATTCTTTGAGGATGTCTAAGGGGGATAGTCAGAGGTACGTCCAAACATTACATTTGGCACATACCCACATTTTGCAGTAGTTAGTATTCCATACGTGACAGGCTGCAAGCCCATCGCCGCTGTTCGAATACTAACTGGTTTCCTCACGATGTTTTCCTTCACCGTTTAGGAGCACTGGCATTGCGCACATAATTTTTTTTTTCTCATAAACATGATCTAATCCTAACTATCCTAACTATTAACTAATTAACTATTAACTAACTATTATAAATGCGAAAGTAACTGTCTGTCTGTCTGTCTTTCTGTCTGTCTGTCTGTCTGTTACGCTTTCCCGCTTAAACCTCTCAACCGATTTTGATGAAATTTGGCACAGACAATCTTTAGACCCTGAGAAAGAACATAGGCTACCTTTTATTGCGAAAAAAAGAGATGAAGAGATTAAAAGTACGCAGACGAAGTCGCGGGTACCAGTTAGTAAACCATAAATCAACCAAATATAATAATAAAAATTATAAACACCCCTAATATACACGCAATGCTCTTATGCTATGGGTGGGTGGCCCAAAGCCCAACCAAACCACGACTATGTCACCAGAGCAAATTAAGACGGATCATCTAAAATTCCCGCTCTACTAACTTACCACAGACTAGCCCAATGGTAAAAAGTACCTATATACTTATGTACCGCATCGATAGCGTCCCGCGCAAATGTCCAGAGACTCGCGGGTTCAACGTAACCGAGGGACCAACCAAACTAGTTCTCCGGCGCCTGCCAGACAGACAGGAGTGGGTCGATACTTGCGCTCTGCGGTAACAACGCCTAGAACACACGGTTATAACATAAAACAATCATAATTTCTAATTACCTACTTACCGAAACGCCACGCCGCGCGCCGTTAATAAAATCTGTGAGCGTTTGAAAAAGTAAAACGAAATAACGTGTTTTCGAAAAAGGAATCTGTTTGTTTTTTTTTCACAAAGTTCGCCAAACAGGATTTTTGTGAATCAGACTTTATTCTTCCAAGAAAAAAGGTGCATGTTCTCAAGGTATGTAAGATTTCGCTTTTAGCCGAACTTTGTTATGTATAGGTACGTAACTTGATCAAATAAATTCTGGAGAAATCATGATTCTCTCTTTGTATGTGTTAATTAACTGGGCATGCTTTAGGTACCTTACATGCTTGTATTATTTATTATACACCTATCTACCTAGTTTCTGACCTTATTACTGCCCCGATGCGTAAGATAGGTAGGTACTTACCTACCGTAGAATCTGCGAAGAGATAGCTTTAAGAAATAGAGTTACAGTAGGTTTTAATACACTTGGTATCTAGGAAGTAGGTATACGTACTAACTACCTAGGTACAAGGTTAGTAAATAAAACAGTACCTAAGTAAGATAAAGCACTAAAGTCAAAGAAAAGAAGTACCTACTACACACATAAGCAATTTTATTGATTTCAATCGCACGATCACAGAAACGTCATTTTGGTGTGGTAAAAAAGAAATTAATAGTGAGACGTGTGATAGAGGAAAGTCGTGAGAAAAAGAAACTGTTGTCGACCCCGCATGACGTGAGATAAAGGCAGGAAGATGATGTGGTAGGTAAATCTGTCATTAGGTACTTTACGTTACGTCTAGATAAAAAAAAATTAAAGATGTGGCTTCAATAAGTCATTACAGTACAGACTAGTAGGGATGCTACATTACAGAATCTACATAAGTACGTAGGTACCTACCTAATCTAGGTAGGTACCTACCTACAAGAGCAAGCAGAAAAAATCCTAACGTAAGTAGGTACCCAAGTAGGTATCTAAATTCCTTGGAGCAATCAGTTTAATTTCCGTAGTTTTTTCTACTTTGTTGAATGGCGTTCTTAACAATGCTTGGAAAAATTACTTACTATTCATGACACGGCATTCACCCGCTGGTTGACAACATACTGTGGTCTGTGAATCTATGAACACTATTATAGCGAAGCGAAGTTAAGCTCTTCTATGGTAGAGCTTTTGGACAAAAGAAACTGACTTTAAATTCACTGGCTACCTAACGGGAACTAAAGAATTACAAAAACATTAAAAAAAAATTTTTTTTTGCTTTTTTTAAAAGCGTAAATTAAATATGTTTAACTTCAATAAATATTATAAGAAAAACTTAAAAATTTTTAAAAAAATATGTGGGATCACCTCTAAGGTGACCAAACAGAAATAAAGGACTATCAAAATCATTTCATAGTTTTACAATCTTCACTAGATTATGCGCTTCAATGCATAACACCCTTTTTTTGAAATTTTTTTGAAATAATGCTGGACAATCCACACAGCACTATCTAGCCCCAAAGTAAGCTATTCAAAGCTTGAAGCGCTTAAAGAAACATGGACGCAGTTGCGCTCCTTGTGGCACTCCTATTATTAACTTTCAACTTGTATAATGTTAATGGAGTTCATTTCACGGCGCCCGCGCCGTGAGTTGATAGGTCTTTGACAAGTTCAACCACCCTTTTAATTTTAATGGCATGAGAGCGACAACTTTCACTAACTCGGAGAAGAAATAGAACAGCTTCACGAATTTGATCCCCAAGTCAACCAAGATTATCTCAGATACCTATACCAAGTCCCAAAGCTTTATTGATTTTTTATGTCGGTAATGAGGGTTTTAAGCAATATTTCAATGAACCTGCGTTGTTACATCCAAGGTTGTTGGGGGTCGGTGTTAGTGACCCAGATTCATTATTTATTTATTTTATTTTATCAGGAACGGCCGTTAAATAGTAACAGAATATAAAATAACAGAGCTATTCAAAGAAGGATAATTAATTTCGCATTAGTATTGCCATTCAGCGTGGCAATGCAGCCAATGTCTTGGGTACGCTTCCGACTGGCACTGATTTGGATCAGTTGAGCTATCTATAGATCGTTTGCAACGGTCTGCAGATAGCTAAACTGTTTTATATGTATTTTGTATATTTTTTACATTTTGTAAATAATTGTAACTATTAGTTGTAGGTAATTTTCTTTGTAAACAAAGATTATAATTAATTGTTATTATTCATAACCTTTGCAGTCTACCGTTGGGCACAGGTCTCTCCCATTCCCGTTTTTATTTAAGTTATACAAAGTAGGTACTTACCTAAAATATGATACTGGGCTATCAAAGCAAACTAAAATACTACACACTATGACACTGCTTTATCTGCATACTATGCCTACGCACACTCTTGGTTAAAGTACGGCATAATTTTATGGGGACATAGTACTGATGCACATGAACTGTTCATTCTGTAAAAGAAATGCCTGCGCATTTTGGTAAATATACACCAACCTGAAAGTTGTAGATCCTATTTTGTCCAAAAGAAAATTCTAACTCTCCCCTCTATATATATATTAGAAATTGCACAGTTTGTAAGAAAACATATAACTTCTTTTGAATTCAACAAAAACCCCCGCCGTAAAAACAAGCTAGTCCTCCCTGCACCTAAATTAGAAATGTATAAAAACAGTCCCTACTATAGAGCAATATTAGTATACAATAAAATCCCAGATAAAATAAAGAACGAAGTTGAAAACATAACATTTAAAAGAAAACTTAAGAAGCTCCTCATAAATAAATGCTATTATAACTTGTCAGAATTTATGGAAGATGAAATATAGGTAGGTATAATACATAGGTACCTAGTCATTAACCAACTTATGTAAATTAGTTTTAAATAGGTATTAAAATTATAACTTCAGATAAATCTATAGGTACATTGTTAAGCTTTAGGTACCTGAGCGCCTATACTTGTATAAAAGTATAAAAATATGTCGGTAGGAGCCTATGCATCATCTGTCTTCCCTATCATGTTAGCCTAAAGGCCATTGTAATGCCCCAGCGGGGCTCATGTTCTGAACTTATACCTATTACCCCCTAAGATCTTTTGTACCTACAACATGAAGCAATGAATAAATGAATATGAATATGAATATGAAATAGAGCAAATGTAATCAAAGCCAGGCGCCAGGTCTAGGATAAACACAGATCCAATGCGAGAAAAGCTCGATACAGCTAATATAAGCGGAGTACCTACTTACGGAGATATTTCAAATTATTTGATAGAAATAGCACCCGATTAAGGTTAGTGTGTGTTTGTAAATTGGTTTTCGAACTTTTAAAAGATTTTATAAAATAATTTTCACATAAGACGGGATTTAGCATAATTTTTGAGTTTGGTTGTTTCCCGATATTTCGGCACAGTTGCATGCGCCATGAATATGCTTAGT
Organism: Plemyria rubiginata; assembly: GCA_963576535.1. Taxonomy (NCBI): domain Eukaryota; kingdom Metazoa; phylum Arthropoda; class Insecta; order Lepidoptera; family Geometridae; genus Plemyria; species Plemyria rubiginata. The sequence continues at coordinate 615,486 of OY754929.1, forward strand.
ATGATGAGCTTTTATAAACTTACTTGTAAAACGGATATTTAGCGGAGGTCATGGACGCAGGCCATTGTAGGGCACGTCCATTTCGTGACTTGCGATGCAATGCTTAGTAAAATATGTGACGGTTAACACGTAACATCAGCCGTTATATACCATAAGTATCCCTCGGGTGCTTGCCGTCTACCTTCCAAGTAATCGTAAGTTGTTCGAGGTTGATCCCATCTTTCCGAGCAATGTGGCCGAAAATATTCGATATACGACACAGGCAGGAAGCCTTAGGTCCTGGAGAATGGAGTCACGAAATTTGATAGGCTTTTTAGGTATATTACAAGTGCTAATTCTGCTGTTTAATTTTCCTAACTTGACCTAATCTGACAGCACTAAAAATATTGCCATCCCTTTCTAAAAGACAGAAAAAACAAGGACGGGTATAAGCACCACATCTCAAAAGCTTCAATGCGTGTTCCTTTAGGTACTTAATCTGCGCCTTTGCGGTCGTGTGGTTAATCTAATCTCCGCGTATGTGGGTCATATCGTAACAGATTCAATCTAGCTAATCAAAGACTAAGGACGCAATCGCCTATCGCGGTCCTTCGATCATTAGTTTTATCTTGTTTATCCGTTGGAGTCCGTTGACCTGCTAGAAAACCTCAACTTTGCGAGTATGTTTATACTTGTTGCGCCCCGCGGTTTCACCCGCGCATATTTAAATTCCGGTATTCCCACGGGGTAAAAAGTAGCCTATGTGCTATTCCAGACTATAATCTATATCTCTGCCAAGTTTCATACAGATCCGTTCAGCCGTTCCGACGTGAAAGAGTAACAAACATTCATCCATCCATCCATACTTACAAACTTTTTTCGCATTTATAATAGTATCTAGTAGGATTTATGGTACCTATTTAGATAGTTGTAAACATAGGGGGGCTGGTAGAAAATGCTTGTGCATTAAGCTCTCCTTTCGTACTTGATAGATAAATAAATAAATAAGTTACTGTTAATCATGAAACCGTTCAAAGAAAACGGAATTAGGAAACTGAAGATCCACGCTTCATCAACTCTCCGTTCTGGTTCATTGACCGGAGACGCGATGAACCTTTCTCTAAGACCAGTGGCTCAGAACGAACAATAATGTTATTTTTACATTTATTTATTTATCCTTTACTAGCGACCCGCCCGCATATTATGCATGTATTATACATATAAACCTTCGTCTTGAATTACTATATCTATTAAAAAAAACCGCATCAAATCTGTTGCGTAGTTCTAAAGATTTAGATAGGGACATGGGGACATAGGGATATAGGGACAGAAAAAGCGACTTTGTTTTATACTATGTAGTGATCTATAGGGTTTTGTCGCTGGGCGACCACACTGCCCAAGGAATTAAAATACACAGGCGCGGGCCTCATCCAAATGGCGTATGGCGCGGAAGGAAGCCGCCTGCGCCTTCCGCGCCATACGCCATTAGTGGCCGCGGTGGTTCTTTTCCAAGCACATGTCGAATGTATTGCACGCCTAGTTTTAACTAGATTACATTGGACATAATTATAATTTTTTTGACATCTTCTCATACATGTATTTATGCAATAAATATACTTTGACTTTGACTTTGCAGTGCGTCAAAATGCGCGAGAGCCTGCGAAGACTAGCGTCCGACGAGGGCATGCAGCGCCGCGCCGCCGGCGGCAGCAGGCGGGTGCGCGTCGAACTGCTGGACGGAGACCACATCACTGTGGACCTGGATGTAAGTGGCCACGTCACTGGCAATGCAGCCAGTGTCTTGGGTATAGGGGAAGCAGGGGAAATGGTGATCGTGTCGGGTAATACCGCTCACTCCAATAACTTATTAAATATACCTTGTTAATAAAAATAACTTATTAATATTTAATATACCTTGGTGCCTTGACATACAGCGAGCACGCTGCAGCGCAGGGGTTGTAACGCTTGAGCAGACAGTCTCTAAACCTCAAACTAACATAAGACAAATGAAAAAACAAATAAAGCATTTTTCATTCAGGTGATCGGCATTCCCCCATCTTTCTCTATACGCTTCCGATTGGCACTGATTTGGATCAGTTGAGCTATCTATAAATCGCTTGCAATAATAATAATAATAATCATTTATTTCAGGCAACGTAGTAAAAAAGATCTTAAAAATACAGGGCCCATAGCATAAATACCTTACAAACTAAAATATATATATAACTAGCTGGTACCCGCGACTTCGTCTGCGTACTTTTAATCTCTTCATCTCTTTTTTTCGCAATAAAAGGTAGGCTATGTTCTTTCTCAGGGTCTAAAGATTGTCTGTGCCAAATTTCATCAAAATCGGTTGAGAGGTTTAAGCGGGAAAGCGTAACAGACAGACAGACAGACAGACAGAGTTACTTTCGCATTTATAATATTAGTTGGGATTACATATAATTACATGACTTATTTAATTGGTTTATAATAATATTTACCTAATTGGTTTTTAATTGTTTTTTTTTTGTTTTTTTTTTTATTTTGCAATGGTCTGCAGATAGCGCAACTGTTTTATATGTAGGTATTTTGTACGTTTTGTAAATAATTGTAATTTTCTTTGTAAATAAATGATGTTACCAATCAAAGTAGTAAGTTGCCGTAATCTGAATTAGGGACCTATTTCTGCCGCCAATCAGCGTTGCTGTCTCGGTTTGAAGAGTTTTTGTCAGTGAAATAACAGGCACATGAGGGATGTATGCTTCACGGAGATGGTCGCAGGGCAGTGCATCGTAGGGCATAATATTATTATACCGCGTGTCGGTTGAATGGCTGTACCTAGTTGCTCACATTCGTCTTATTTTTAGGTATTTAGGTACCTACAAGATAGTAACTAAGTAAAGCCCTTTCGAGTACTGTATAGGTATAGTTATATATAGTTATATTATATATATATTTTAGTTTGTAAGGTATTTATGCTATGGGCCCTGTATTTTTAAGATCTTTTTACTATTTTGCCTGAAATAAATGATTATTATTATTATTATAGTTTATTATAAAGAAAGAGAAAAAGACTAGGACCTTTCTTAATAGACATTTATCGTAATATAAATTTCACTCGAAACGAGATATTTACCAGGATTTATGAGTTTGATTGTGTCCCGATATTTCGGCACAGTTGCATGCGCCATGATCACGCGTCGAACTCATCATCATCATAGCGCATGCAACTGTGCCGAAATATCGGGAAACAACCAAACTCATAAATCATGGTAAATATCCCGTTTTAAGTGAAGATTATGTTCAACAACCATGATAATTTCAAAAATCATACATAACTATCGTAACGTTGCTATAGCATATATTTTTATACCTATACCTTTCTAGTGGTCAGTGGATGGTGTCCGTGCTCATACATTTTCGGATTTTTCTACTATAATAACAGCATAAAATGTAAAATTAACTGCAATTTACCTACGTTTGTTGTGTAAATTTGAATGCAGGTGCAAGTAATCACCTGGCATGTTTCCACCAGTAGCGCGGAGAATTTCAATGTTATTGTTTATTTTGATAATGGAGCCAAGACTTAACGCCAGAAGCTTAACGTCTGTTCGCGATGGCTATTTGGAGATGGACAGGTACCGTCAGCATCAGAAGTTGATGACGTTCACCTGAAACACTACGGAACTTCACCCTTGGATCATCCTATTAAGCGCTACTAAGCCTGCAAACGTTTTGTAGGAATACTGGTTTGGATCAAAATAATATTTTTGCTAAAATACTTAATATGTGCAATGTGATTGTAATTGTATTGAAAATACTTGTATTAATAAAATATAGCACCCAGTCAGTGTGCTCTCGGTGTGAAATGAATCCACGGCCTTCAGCGCAGAAAGCAGAGCTGCTACCCACTGAGCTGTAAGCCTGTTCAGCCTAATAGTCCAGATTGAAATGGAAAAATCATTATTATGTCTCTTATCAGCTATTACACAGGAGCTTGCGTGATGGCGAGACATGATCATAGCCAAACCCACTTTTGCTATCCATCCATCCTTGTGTCGATAGGCGGTAGATCAGCTCGCTCGTTCATTTAGGGGATGGCTGTGCGTGTGGGCTCGATTCTTTCGCATGATCAGGGTCCGTTGATAAGATTTCCAGACTTAATTTAGGAAATTTATAGTAAATAATTCAGGAATGGGTAGGTTCTAGGAGGGCATAATCCAGCATGCAGTCAAGATTTAAAAAAATAACGATATTCCTTAAGGGTCCGGTGACAGCGGCTCGCAATTTCGAGGTGCGATTGGCTATTATTTCATTTTATTTCATTTTGGGGAGGTTGTTTGAAATAATTACTCTAAAGAAACACGCATAAATACTGTTCGAACACAAATAATACAATAATATAAGGGAAATGTGCTTGAGTCAGAAATCATTTTGGTATTAGGTAAACGTAAGACCAAACATACTAATACCAAAATGATTTCTGATTCGGGCATGTTTCCCTTATATTATTGTATTATTTGTGTTCGAACAGTATTTATGCGTGTTTCTTTAGAGTTATTTTTTCAAACAACCTCCCCGAAATGAAATAAAATGAAATAATAGCCAATCGCACTTCGAAATTGCGACCCGCTGTCACCGGAGCCTTAAGAACAAAATATGCTGATATTTTGAAGATATGCCAAGGCATATCTGATTCTGTTTCCCTTTAAATTTGCTATGATCCAAGGCTCTTAACAAAGACCAAAGCATGACTACCGTGCGTTGGGACTAATGTATCTTACTTCTGTGGTGTTCCAGCGCAAGTCCCGCGGCTCAGACCTCCTGGACAAGGTGTGCGAGTCGCTGGAAGTGCTGGAGTGCGACTACTTCGGCTTGATGCACGTCCAGCGCGGCAATCCCCGGGTGTGGGTGGACCTGAACAAGCGGCTGTCCAAGACATTTAGAAGTACGTTTAGACGATACTCTTCATACCACCACGCATTCATACCTAAATCATCAGCAACGAAAAGAGACAGCAACAGACCTAACGATTTGATAAGCTATTGGCGCACTCAAAGACCATGATGAATAAGGGCCTTAGCTTTTACTAATTTCATACTTAAGCAAACTTTTTAGTAAAAAAAAAATGTTTGGATCAAATCAAAATTGGATCAAAAAAATGGAAAAAAAATCATTTCACAGCACACAGCACCCAGTTCAGCCGTTTGCTTGATTGCGGTTTTTTTTATTCATTTTATATCCTTCAAAAGTGCGATCGAGAAGTACATGGAGTTACCTAACGGGTGTCAGCCGCATGGACGGCTTTTATTTGATTTGAAGAAAATGGTGGCGGTTTCCTTCAAAACTCAGGAAAACTAGATAAGATAAGATAAGATAATGTTTATTTCAGACAAAAAAGAGATACATATGAGTTGAGCCATACAGAGGTCTTATTCTAGGGATTTTAGCTTATCAGACAATCTGGCACACTCTGGTTACGGAACATTACCTTCCGTGCTAGTTAAAAACTGTGTTACGGCAAGGTAAGTGCTTCTCTCCCCAGGTGCTACTATTTCTTATACCTATCTAGTGTTACAAACTCCTCCCGATGATTATACTTTAGCGCTCTGTCGAAGGTCTCCAGTAAGTCCGTGTTGTTGTTGTTGAGAATAATTTTCTTGGCCTTTCCAAATATATCCTTCAAGGATCTAAGGACATCCTGCTCTTCCTGGTGTAGGCTCTCGAAGTGGACCATGAGTTGCGATGCAGATTTCAGGTCGGCCTTGCATATTAGACACAGGAACCCTTCCAAAATCTCTTCATCGTTAGCTGCAGCCATGGTTAAACTATCGCTACTATTCACAGATGAGCCATGGGACGTGAAGTTCGCCGTGAAGTTCTACCCTCCGGAGCCGTCGGACCTGACGGATGACACCTCGCGCTACCAGGTCGGGCTGGCTGTGAGGAGAGACCTCATCGAAGGTATACCCACTTCTTCTTGTCGTCTCAATTGTTCTTTTGAAAGAGCTCGGTGGATTTTATGTGCGCCTCAAGAGGCTCCGAAGCACTTGACACATGTTGTAGAACTTTTTACGTTTAACGACATGCCGATTTCCTCATAATGTTTTCCTTCACAGTTTGAGAGTACACTGTGCACATGTTCGAACAGAAAAACTCATTGGTGCACGACCGGACCACCTTAGGAAGGCAGGGCCGCCACTTAATCTCTCTGTGGTAGGCGTCTGAAGATCATCGTCACATCTTGCTCTTTCCTGTGGTGGAGTGGACGCTTGCCTCCAGTGTTTTCTATTGATGGCCAAATGCCTGCAATGGCTCGTTGATGAAGAAGCCTAACAACTCGCTCAACAAAGCCGACCTCGGCGTTGTAAAAGCTCATACAAGTTTTCATCTGCAGGATCTCAAAGCGCAGACCAACTTCGCGTAAGTCTCATTGGTTATGACGTGATTCACACGCCCTGCTATTGGTCGATCCTGGATTGATCATCGTGAGAGACAAGATACGATTTGTTGAACCACTAGGAACAGTTTATTCTGATAGTTTGAGCGGACTTAAACGGGTTTCTTCTGAACTCCAGGTCGCCTGGTGTGCTCCGGCATAACCTATGCCCTCTTAGCGTCCTACATCCTGCAAGCGGAGTTAGGCGACTACTGCGCGAGTCACATGAGTCCCTCTCTGCTCTCCAAGCATCGCGCGGCGCCGCTCAGCGCCTTAACGCCCGACTTGGAGGCTAAGATCGAAGAGCTTTATAGGAAACACAGGTAATGTGGGTGTCTTTTCGCTACATGAGGTGCAAGCGTGGTAGCTTTCATTTGCACACTCAAGATAATTTATAATAATGTGGGTGATTTTTCGCTACATGAGGTGCAAGCGTGATAGCTTTCCTTTGGGTTTTGCAACACTCAAGGCAATTCATAAATATGTTGTCAATTTGATCCTTATCATTGTACTGAATAAAGACCATTTTGATCTTGATTTTGGTGCTGATGACGAAGCTTATTGTGAAGGGCTTGTCTGGGGAAGAAATACCACCATGCCTAGGTACCAAAACCTGTCGCGAAGCACCGGTGCTGTGTTTCGGTTTCCGCTTGAAGGGTATGTTTGTCAATCCCAGGTAAAATTACAAGCTAGGCTTAACAGCTGTAGGCACACGTAGGGCACGTTCTTATTGTGCGTGACTTACTGGGTAATGCTTTGTAATAGGTGATGGTTAGAAACTTGAACATTCCAGGGGCCAAACCCCAGCGGAAGCGGAACTCAACTACCTGGAGAATGCAAAGAGGCTCGCTCTGTATGGCGCGGAACTGCACGCCGTGCAAGATAGTGACGACGTCCCTATCGCACTCGCCGTCTGCGCTAGCGCTGTCTCTGTCTACCGGGACGGGTGAGTGCCCGAACTTGATATCATTTGAAAGGAAGAAAGAAAGAAAATACATTTATTTTGGACACACACGATACATACACTTATAATAATTTTTTATAACAAGAAAATAAAATAAAACATTTTTTGTGATGGCTTATGGCATAAGTTGACGTAAATATAGACGTACCTACTTACGTAAACATCTTCATCTTGTCGTGACATTGGTTCTTTTGAAACAGTGTGGTGAAAGGATTTTAAGGCAAAAACAAAGCTGCCAATGTACCTACATATCTATATAGTTACCTAATAGGTAGGGAGATACATCCATATCCATCCATACCCATCTAAATAGTTACCTAATAGGTAGGGAGATACATCCATATCCATCTATATAGTTACCTAATAGGTAGGGAGATACATCCATATCCATCCATACCCATCTATATAGTTACCTAATAGGTAGGGAGATACATCCATATCCATCCATACCCATCTATATAGTTACCTAATAGGTAGGGAGATACATCCATATCCATCCATACCCATCTATATAGTTACCTAATAGGTAGGGAGATACATCCATATCCATCCATACCCATCTAAATAGTTACCTAATAGGTAGGGAGATACATCCATATCCATCTATATAGTTACCTAATAGGTAGGGAGATACATCCATATCCATCCATACCCATCTATGTAGTTACCTAATAGGTAGGGAGATACATCCATATCCATCCATACCCATCTATATAGTTACCTATTAGGTAGGGAGATACATCCATATCCATCCATACCCATCTATATAGTTACCCTAATAGGTAGGGAGATACATCCATATCCATCCATACCCATCTATATAGTTACCTATTAGGTAGGGAGATACATCCATATCCATCCATACCCATCTATATAGTTACCTAATAGGTAGGGAGATACATCCATATCCATCCATACCCATCTATATAGTTACCTAATAGGTAGGGAGATACATTACCAGCCTTGTCTTTGCCTTAAAGCTAATGGAGGACTCAGGGCTTAATATAATAATGATAATGCTGGACGATCCACACAGCACCATCTAGCCCCAAAGTAAGCTTGTGTTATGGGTACTAGATGACTGATATATTTAATACATTATATACTTACATAGATAGATATTTTTTATTATATACATAGAAAACACCCAGACCAACGGAACAAATTTCTGCAGATCGTACACAAATTTGTTCCGAGGCGGGAATCGAACCTGCAACCTCTAGCGTCGCAGGCGGACTCTCGCCCGCTGCGCCACAGAGATCGTCAATATGAGTTAGATGGTAATATTATTATAACTACCTATTGTCATAGTATACTGGGCAACCCTAGTGGGACAACCTTAGGATACGCATAGCATTTCAAAATGGCCGCCTACAGGATAGTAGACGTGTACCTTAATAAAAGTGGTTATTTAATTCTATATTTAGAACTGAGTTTTATTTCTAAAACTAGCGACCCGCCCGCGCGCCCCTGCTTCGCACGGGTGCACATTGTTTTTCTATTATATCATGCATGTAATATACATATAAACCATCCTCTTGAATCACTCTATCTATTAAAAAAACCGCATCAAAATCCGTTGCGTAGTTTTAAAGATTTAAGCATAGATAGATAGATAGATAGATAACTCTTTATTGTTCACCACACAGAAACATAGTACAGGGTTACAGCATACACAAAAAAGGCAAAACAATGGGCGACCTTATCGCTGAGAGCGATCTCTTCCAGGCAACCGTGGAAGGATATAAACAAATCAGAATTGACGGCGGCGGTGTAGTCACTTACGAAAAATACTATATTTTTTTAGATCTATACCTACATATTAAGTACCTAGCCAACTAGGTACCTAATCAGGTACTACCCAAGGTACCTTAAACCTAACCTAACTAGCCTAAATTATATAAATCTAAACAATCCTAATACTTACTATACAGTTTAATATATTAAATAAACTAATACATAGGTACATAGGGACAGAGAAAGCGCCTTTGTTTTATACTACCTATGTACTAGAAGTAAAACAAGATTTTCAAAATGATCCTTGTGCTTACTGAGGCGACAATTTTGATTTTGCTTCCAGGTTACTAATGAACCGCTTCCCCTGGGCCAAGATCTCCAAGATAAGCTACAACAAGCGTTCGTTCAGCCTGCAGCTGCGCGCCTCCGAGTTCGAGGAATGCGCCACACAGCTCGCCTTCAAGCTGCCCTCCACCTCAGCCTGCAAGAAACTGTGGCGCTGCGCCGTCGAACATCACGTCTTCTTCAGGTAATGTTCATATCACCATGGATGCTTAAATCTTTAAAACTACGCAACGTATTTTGATGCGGTTTTTTTAATAGATAGAGTGATTCAAGAGGAAGGTTTATACATATAATACATGCATGATATAATAGAAAAACAATGTGCACCCGTGCGAAGCAGGGGCGCGCGGGCGGGTCGCTAGTAATAATAATAATAATGCTGGAAAATCCACACGGCATCATCTAGCCCCAAAGTAAGATACTCAAAGCTTGTGTTATGGGTACTAGATGACTGATATATTTAATACATTATATACTTACATAGATAGATATTTTTTTTATTATACATAAACACCCAGACCAACGGACTAAATTTCTGCAGATCATAGACAAATTTGTTCCGAGGCGGGAATCGAACCCGCCACCTCTTGCGTCGCAGGCGGACTCTCGCCCGCTGCGGCACTGAGGTCGTCAAAAAAGGATAGACCGTCCTTTGAGTACAATCCGGCATGAAACTATGGCGCTGCGCGGTACCAAGTTTTTCCTGTTTTATTATTTTACAATGAATAGACCTTCTTTCTCACATGATGGTAATGATGAATGTGGCGCTGCGCCGTCTAACATCACGTCTTCTTCAGGTGCTATTCTTATCAATTTTTAACTAGTTTTTATAGTTAATGTCCACAAAAATTATTTTCCGAGCGGGATTTAGGTAAACCCGCGACCTTCCCCTTGATACGGGGCTACGCTACCAACTGCGCTATCGAAGTCCAATCACACTAGACATTCTAATTTTTCTTATCTTTTTTATTTTTTATTAGACTTTAATATTTTTATCACCATGAATAGACGGAAGATGGACTACGGAGATTGCGGAATGGTGGCCTAGCTTATAATTCACGAGTAGTCCAGAGCAAGAGCCTTATACGCTCGGTAGTCGATAGGAACGTGCCCTACGATGTTTTTTTCATTCATTCATTCACCAGTACCATTTCGCCATGTAGGTTTGACTGTCATTACATGAACCATTATTGTATGGTTCATGTAATGACAAACAAAAATAAACTCAAGCAGGTCTGACTTTGTAAGGGGGTTCTTAATAAATTTTTGTGATATAATAATGTAGGTATTGAATAATAATATTATAAGACTAGCATTGGTTTTTATGTTTTTATTTGTGTGTGTACTAACAAATTGGATTTATATGGTCTGAAAATAAATGATTTGATTTGTTTCCAGACGGGAGTTCCCCGTGAAAGTGGACCGCATAGTGGGTTTCCCCCGGCTCGGCTCGCGCCGCCTCTCCTGCCGGCGCACGCTGCGCCAGCTGCGCTGCGAGCCGTCTCTCTCTCCCTGACACGCGGCGCCGGCCGATGTCGACCATTTGTACTACAGAGATGAGATGCTGCATCTCATGTACGGACAAGTTGACATCAGTGACACTGGCTTGGTGGTGCTTCAAATCTAAATAAATAATGCGGCACAATCCACACAGCACCATCTAACCCCAAAGTAAGCTACTCAAAGCTTGTGTTATGGGTACTAGATAACTGATATATTTAATAAGTGGAATGGATATATTTATCATACATATTAAACACCCAGACCAACGGAACAAATTTCTGCAGATCGTACACAAATTTGTTCCGAGGCGGGAATCGAACCCACAACCTCTTGCGTCGCAGGCGGACTCTCGTCCGATTGGTTTTAGTTGAAGTCGGACCATTTTTTTTAGTTAGGTAATACTAAAGTTGGAGTGTGATCATTTTAGTGGGAGTCTGACCATTTTTAGTAGGATTCCGACCCTTCTACTTCACGGTTGACCAGTTTAAGTAGGTAGTCTATTTTTGTTGGTGTCTGAATGTTTATGTCGAACTCTGACCAATTCAAGGCGCGGGCCACATCTCAATAGCGTATGGCGCTGACAAGGCGCTGGAGTCTGACCAATTCTACTTGAGGTGAACCAGTTTTAGTTGAAGTTTGACTATTTTATTTTAGTTGCAACCTGTCTATTTTTGTTGGTGTCTGTTTGATTATTTATGTCGAAGTCTGACCAATTTAAGACGCGGGCCACATCTCAATGGCGTATGGCGCGGACAAGGCGCGTGCCGCTTTCTATTCCATTCAAATTTCATACAAAATACATAAAAATAAAGCACACACGGTATGTCGTTGCTCGGATTTACTCGTATTACGTCTGTGCAACGACATACCGTGCTAACCTAAATTGTGACGTAAGTCACGCCCTATAGGAACGTGCCCTACGCTTGCGACCTATTTGTGAGAGATGGCAATAGTTGAATTGATTATCTTTTGACACAAGTTTGTAAGTATGACCGTCTAAGTTTAACCATTAAAAGTATTCTAATTATTAAAAAGTTAAACCGAAGTGCCATTATTAGGTTAAATTAGTAATTAATTAAGGGCTTGCAACCTGTCACACATGGAATACTAACTACTGCAAAATGTGGGTATGTGCCAAATGTAATGTTTGGACGTACCTCTGACTAACCCCCTTAGACATCCTCAAAGAATCTTGAATTAGTACCTACTTGGTACTGGGAGATCTGAAGGGATATCTACCGTGCCTGGGGATCAGTCGTAAAGCTGTTTCAGTTTAATTAAGTATAGAGATTAGCATTTTTGTAAGCCCTATGTAATGTAAAGATATTACAATATTACATAGTAAATGTCAAAATATTTATATATATTAGTTATTAGGTATAGAAATTAGTTATTATGACGTATCTATACATTATGTGGAGCCTTATTATTAGCCTTCTGTTTTTTATATTATTCTTGATATAAATGTATTTACCAGCTGTTACGGCCGGTTTCTGATAACCCGATCAAAATTAATCGGATTTCAAATCACTTGCTATCTCTATCTAATTCGATGTAATAGCTGAAATAGCAAGTGACTATAATAGAGGTCTGTTATTACAGGTTAGGTAGGAACCAAATGAAATACTAGCTCGAGTGACGTCCGCGTGGATCTTTCAGTTGGAATGGAGTGCGCTCGACCGCCTGTTTCGTGTAGTGCGCGTCACGCAAAAAGAACGCCGGAAGGTAGAGGAAGGGGGTGTGATGGCGCGTGGATTTTGTATGAGATCATCCACATCACCTCCACTGTTTTCCAGCGTTCTTTTTGGTTGACGCGACCTATACGCTATCCGCTTCCTCGCCCACCGAGTCAGCGTGCATAGTATCATCATCATCATCAGCGTGCAGAAGTCCACTGCTGGACATAGGCCTCCCCTATCCGTTTTCAGGAAGAACGATTCTGAGCCTTTCCATCCACCGACTACCCGCGATCCTAACAATGTCGTCAGTCCATCGGGTAGGAGGGCGTCCCAAACTTCGTTTTCCTGTTCGTGGTCGCCATTCGAGAACCTTTATTCCCCAGCGGTTGTGAGTTCTTCGAGCTATTATGACCTGCCCGTTGCCACTTCAACTTGCTGACTCTGAGAGCTATTTCGGCTACCTTTCTTCTCCTACGGATATCCAATGATAAAGAATAATGAATATGATGATAAAAATTATACTTCCGATTACGTTTGATCGAGCTTTCAGAAACAACAACCAACCAACCGGCCGTAAGTCTGCATGAAATGAATAGATACCAATTTAGGTATAATGGTTTACGAATAACATAGTACCTACCTACCTTTAACTATATTACTTTGTCTATAATAGTACGTTCACACGGATAGTGCTCCTTGTGATTTTATTGAATAAATACGAATAAAGTTTATAATAATAATACATGACTTTCGTTTTGATACGCATCAGGCTATACGCTGCTCGCTTGTATGTCTTTGTATATAAGCGTCATTTTCGTTTGGCTTTGTGTAGCTTGGCCCGTGTGAAGGTTATCCTATGAATAGTTCACTCATTGTGTACCTTTATTGAAAAGAACTGTATTTTTGCTTTGGTACCTAATGTAAAATAAAACAATATTTTTATATAGAAACGGATTTTTATTTATTGGACGTACTAGCGAAGCAGATTTTTTCTGAAGTTTGCGAAAATAAAAGTGGAAGACTCATTTGGAAGTCCTACCACCACGCCATTTTCTGCCGCCAAGCAGCGACGCTGTGTCGGTATGATTGAAGAGTGTGGTCGCCGGTGAAAGAAATTACATGCACATGAGGCGATTGGGCTAGGGCAATTGGGCATTTTGTATGTATGTATCTTTACTCCGGCTACTGGCTACTGGTTTGATCCGATCTGCATGATATTTGGTAAGTCCATGGTAAGTCGATAGCTTGGGGTTTTTAAAGAACAAATAAATAAATAACTGAAGGGTGTAAAAAAAGTTACTTATGACTTATGAATTAGCTTTGTCCAAAACCATTTTGTACTATTTTTCTAGGATTATTTGTCTCTTGGTACGAATCTCCCTCTTGACTGAATTTTCTAACTCTTTCATTGTAGGTAATATCAGGTTCTAAACTAGGTATTGCTGGAGTTGAAAACTGGTTGAGGAGGACATGCGTAGTCAGGAGGTAGGTACCTGTCTATCGCATCATTGATTATGTACCTACCTAGCCACCACACTTATGCGGCAATGTTTTATGAATTCGGTATATATATATTTGGTCAGCTTGCAACGAATTTTTTGTTATATAATGAAGACTTACTTACGTACCTACCACATGTAGTTTAGAGCAAAAAGTTTTTATTTCATTATTCAGAAAATAACTACCGTGCGCGCGCCAGGCTCCTCTCGGTGAAATATATTATAATAAAATAAGAGTGGCTAATAATACTTTGCTATTTACGCACGGTAAGTAACCTACGGTAAAATAAACTTTTAATTTACTTTTATTTTAATTATTAACATCAGAATTAAAATTAGGTAAGTACCTACCTACAAATACATTTTAATTCATATAAATTATATTAATGAAAAATATTATATAGCAGGTACATTACGGTAAGAATCTGTTTTTTTTAACAAAAATTACAAAAAAATAAATGATTGATTACTGATATTTGCCGAGGTGTTAGGAATTTTTTTGAACATTTAATTATTAAAAAAAATCTGCTACGGCATCAGTCGGCTAATCACCACTAAGCTACCATCATGTTACCATGATGAAACAGTTAAATAATAAAGGCTGTTCTGATTCTGAAGATTTCTATTTATTTTAGAACAAAATCCACATCAAGCTACAATTTAAATACTCCGATTTCTATCGATTTATACAGCCACTAACAGATTAAAATTTTTAGAACAAGAAACAAACATGTGTGAAATTAAATTAAACATTCATTTTTTATTTTCTTGTTATTTATGTTACTATTATAAATGAATGTATCGTGTGTGTCCGAAATAAATGTATTTTCTCTTTCTTTCTTTATTTCGTTTATTATTTCTTTCTTTCTTTCTTTACGCGGTCTTCGTTCCAGATGGCTTACACGTTCGCGATCCTAGCTTTAATGCTGACGTCTACCACAGCTTTCTCACTCTTGAACGAGACCCTTGAAGTGGTGGAGGACGCAGGGAATGCTGTGAAGTCGACGGTGGCTACAGTAAAGGAGCCCATCGATAAGAGCGTTGGTTACATAGTCAACAGCCTCTGTAAGTGAACATGCTTTCCATCGCAGTAATACTATAGAAAATATGGTTTTATTCGATTCCAAAGACGGGTGCAGAAAAAACTAAAAAAAAAAGCACCTATGGTAGAAAGTTGCATGTAAGATTAAAATCCCGCGCAGATTTAAATACCGGTATTCCCACGGGATAAAAAGTAGCCTATGAACTGAACGGATCTGTAGTTATAACACTTGGCAGAGAGATACATTATATTCCGGAATAGCACATTTGCTACTTTTTATACCGTGGGAATACCGGGATTCAAATCTGCAAGGGTTGAAACCGCGGGGCGCAACTAGTTGTCCATAATTATAAGTCCATTTATTTATCATGTTCTGATGCAGGTGAAGAAGTGAGGGAGCTGCTAGGGCTGGACTACGAGCAAACGAATGACACAGAACCAGATCTCAGCCAACTAACACTGATATACGAGACCAGGTTTATCTTTTTCAATTCAAATACCACCCTAGTAGCAATTTTAGTTGGCAATTTGTTGGGCCATCTATCACTTTTTGGTTGGCCAACGGTTAAGCGAATCATCTCTAAAAATAGTAGGGCCGAATAGTAGCGGGCCAATTACCGTTGGCTTGCTTTGTCGGGCCAATTAATGTTAGTCCATAAAAGGCCAACCAAAGATCATGTGTATCAATGCACGTTGGCTCTACGTTGGGCCTTTCTGTCAACTGTTTTTAGGGATGACAAACCTAACCACTATGACGAAGGCCCGACCAACAGCCAACCCTAAATACACTACTGGGGACTTACTTTCTCCACGTAGGCCCTACAAAGAATAAACACAAAGTCAACGACGATGTCTCACGGATTCTCATACTTCATCTCTCCTTTTCTCACACTTTTATTTGAGACAGGATTCGTAGATTCGTAGCTGGTGAGAATCTCTGGTCTTAAAATACTGAAACTGAAACAGCTTCACGACTTTGATCCCAGGCACGGTAGATACCCCTTCAGATCTCTTAGTACCTAGTGCGACGAACGCCAGATTCGACTATGGAAGGTAGTCAGATGTACGTCCAAATATTAAATTTGCTTCACTCACCTTTTTCAGTAGAGTAGTAGTAGAGCTCTTTGTGAAGGGCTCGGCGCCGGGGAAGTACTACCACCACGCCTTTTTCTGCCGCCAAGCAGCAACGCTGTGTTTCGGTTTTAAGAGTGTGGTCGTCGGTGTAATTACAGGCACATGAGGCTTAACATCTATATGCCTCAAGTTGATGGACGCAGGGCAGTGCATCGTAGGGCACGTTCCTATCGTGCGTGACTTACGAGGCAATTCTCTATTACAGGTGATGGTTACCACTTAACATCAGGTGGGCCATCTGCTTGTTCCATAAGCCGGTTGTATAAAAAAACATACGTGACAAGTTGCAAGCCCACCAATGCTTTTTCGTTTATTCAGCATTCTGATGTTTTCCTCTCCCGTGCACTACTGACACATCTTTATGTCCACAATACACAAAGGTTATCTGGAAGATAATTCTTTATAACATAGTTCACCTTTGTAGTAAGTATTTTCAATCAATCAATGTTTACGAGTACGTGTGTTCAACAGTGAGCTCAATGCAACTTTTAAACTTCTTACTGCGGCGGAAACCCTCCCGAAGACACAAGAGATCGATCTAAGCAGGCCGCTGGTCGTCGTCATACACGGGTTTATCGATGACCCCTCCATTTTCGCCTTCCCCTTAATCAATGGGGCTTTTCAGAGCATAGGTAAGTGGTAATGCTAGGATTCAAGAATATCAAAATTATAGTGAAAAGTTGAATTACATTGAAAGGACCAAGCGTAACGAATACCTATAGGAGCCTGTAGGTTCCGTTATAGAATGTAAGTAGATCCTGGCTCTCTTACCAAGTAAGACTTATTATGTATATTCGTAGTTAAGAAATTTATAGTAATACTAGCTTTTGCCCGCGGCTTCGCTCGCGTTTAGAAGTATTATTATTAATTAGGCATAGTTTTTGCGGCTTTACTTTTGTTAAGCGTGTGCAAAAAATTGGAGGGTTGAATTTATCAAAATCCTATTGAAGCGGACGTCTTCATCATAGTAGCTCCAATCTTTAATTTCAGTTCAATCAGTCGAAAATCTAAGAAGATTTATACAAACTTTCATCCCTATTTTATCCCCTTAGGGGTAGAATTTATCAAAATCCTTTTTTAGGGGATGCCTAAGTCATAGTAGTTTTATGCATGCAAAGTCAGCCCGATCGGTTAAAAATTGACAAAATTTCATACAAACTTTCACCCCCTATTTCATCTGCTTGGGGGTAGAATTGATCAAAATCCTTTCTTAGCGGATGCCTACGTCATATCATCTACCTGCATGCCAAATTTCAGCCTGATCCGTCCAGTGGTTTGGGCTGTGCGTTGATAGATCACTATGTCAGTCAGTCACCTTTGAGTTATATATATTAATTTCATCCCCTAGTTTATCCCCTTGGGGGTAGAATTGATCAAAATCCTTTCTTAGCGGATGCCTACGTCATAACATCTACCTGCATGCCAAATTTCAGCCCGATCCGTCCAGTGGTTTTGGCTGTGCGTTGATAGATCACTATGTCAGTCAGTCAGTCAGTCAGTCAGTCACCTTTGAGTTATATATATTTAGATTTCATCCCCTAGTTTATCCCCTTGGGGGTAGAATTGATCAAAATCCTTTCTTAGCGGATGCCTACGTCATAACATCTACCTGCATGCCAAATTTCAGCCCGATCCGTCCAGTGGTTTTGGCTGTGCGTTGATAGATCACTATGTCAGTCAGTCAGTCAGTCAGTCAGTCACCTTTGAGTTATATATATTTAGATTTTGGGTACCTACGTGGGAAATGGCTAGACTGTTGACACCTTTATTGACTATACCTATGTACCTATGTGGTACACAGTTGCAATACAATTTTCTTACTCACTCTTCTTACTTACCTACTTAGGTATTCTTAGATTTTATTTTATTTTATTTTATTTTATTATTCTTAGGAAAACTTACAGCTATGCACATTGATAATATCTTAATTTGCTATATGTGCGAAGCACATATTACATTGAAGGCCAATTACAAGTTTCCACATCTATGTAGAAAAAGTAAACTTATAAGTAAAACAATCGTAGACAACATAAAAGAAAACATGTGAACTAACAAAATTTAGACACTAAACTAAAATAAACAATTAACTTTAAAATAAATAATCAACTATCGAAGAATCTGCCACTGAGAAGGCGTTTTAGATTGCCTACAGATGAGTAGAAGAGGTCTAAATCTACGTTTGCCTTGGCCAAAGTGTTAAACGAGGAGCATGCTCTAATAATAAATGAGTTCTGCCTATAATTAGTTTTTGCTTGCGGAACGTGAAGAATTTTAGAATTTCTCAACCCAGCCACAGTGCGCAGTCCCACGAGCTCCAACAGCTCCGGACAGTCCACCGAACCATTTGCTATGCCCATGAGGTATGACAGATCTGAGATACGTCTACGTTCGTAAAGAGGAAGAAAATGAAATTTGCGACACCTTGTGTTATAGTCTGGGAGGTAGATTTTGGCACGAAACTGCAGGTAACGCAAAAACCTCTTTTGGATACTCTCCAGCCTAGTAACATAAGTATCGTAGCAAGGGTTCCAAACCTGGGAAGCGTATTCGAGATGACTACGAACGTACGCACAGTAAAGAATTTTGAAAGTTTTTACGTTAGTGAATTCGGAAGACATCCGAAGAACGAAACCAAGTGCACGAGATGCCTTAGATATGATACAATCAATATGGTCGTCGAAGAGGAGTTTGCTGTCGAAAGAGACTCCTAGATCTTTGATGGTGTTCAGTCGTGTTATTAATGTATTATGTAAACTATAATTAAATTTTAATGGAGTCTGTTTGCGCGTGTAAGAGCATACGTAGCATTTAGAAACATTAAGGTCCAGCTTATTCTGGGCACAATAGGTTTGGAACCTGATTAGGTCATCCTGCAGAAGCTGTGCATCACTAGTAGACTTTATTTGGAATAGAATCTTCATGTCGTCAGCATACAGAAGTATTTTTGCGTGATGAAAGCAAGAAATTATGTCATTGACAAACAATGTAAAAAGCAGAGGACCTAATAAAGAACCCTGGGGAACTCCTGAGGGAATAAACATGGGTGACGAGGAGTATCCATTCAACACGACGGTCTGACATCTGTTATTGACATAAGAAATAAACCATCTGAAGAGATTACCTCGAATGCCTGCCCGTTGTAACTTCTTTAGTAAGATTTGGTGATCGATTCGATCGAAGCACTTACTATAGTCGGTGTAGATAATATCGACTTGCGATGGTTCAGACATTATACTAGTTAGGTACTCGGAACAAAGCAGAAGATTTGATGTGGTGGACCGACCTCTATGAAAGCCATGCTGCTGCGGTATGAGGTTCTGTTTTACCGCGGGAAATAATTGTGAGTAAACTATTCTTTCCAGGACTTTTGCAAATAGACATAGTTTTGAGATAGGTCTGTAGTTTTCCACGGCGTTCTTAGGTCCTTTTTTATGAACAGGAGTAACATAAGCCGACTTCCAGATCACAGGCACCACGCCTTCCATCAAAGAGCGGCGAAATAGTATGGAAAGTGGCGACACTAAACTTTTAGCACACCTAACTATAAAAAGAGCGGGAACATTGTCCGGCCCTGCCGACTTGTTTAGGTTAAGAGATTTAAACAGACGAAAAACCTCCTCCTCGACCACTTCAATCATGCAAATATCACCACACGTAGGGGGGGAGATATCTACGTTTTGCACCTGGGTTTGTGAGTATTCAAGAAAGTTTGAGTGGAAATATTCAGCAAACATGTTACTTATAACATCACCTTGATCCGATGAGGTTGTACCGAATTGCATTACAGATGGGTAAGCGTTCGATTGATTCTTGCTCTTCACATAGGACCAGAATGCTCGAGGGTTTTTTTTTATGAGCGTTTCAGTTTCATTTATGTAGGTTTTATACATATCCGATTCCATAGCGCGGGCTCGGTCTCGCAAGATGATAAATGAGTCACGATCAGATGTATTGCCGTATGTTTTAAATTTTCTGTGATATTTATACTTTTCTTTAAGCAATTTTATGAGAGGCTGTTTGTACCATAAAGGATATCTACGAGAGGGTGTGACAATTTTTGAAGTAATGAAACTATCACGCAATTTATAAATGATGCTGTACATAAAGGTTACTTCGTCAATGGTCTTGTCACTAAATTCAGAAACCCAATTAATACTATCAAGTTCAGCGCAAATTGAATCATAATCACCATTCTGATAATAATACTTAGTATAAGGAAGTGGCTTAATTGCATGGAGCTGCACAAAGTCAGCAGAAACGACTATAGAAGGGTGGTGAGCATCTAAGGGTACTAAGGGAGAATCACATGCGCGGACCGACACATCGCTATTGGAGAATACTAGATCAAGCAAACGGCGATGACTAATATTTAAAATCGAGTTGTATTGCAGAAGATTACACGTACTAATGGTATCAATAAAATTAATTTGATGCGGCCCTTGCAAATTACTCGGTGACAAAGAGATTTTATCACCACCTAGTGTCCAGGAGACGAGGGGCATATTGAAATCGCCAAGTACAATAAATTTATCCAACGGATTATCTAAAATGACACTAGTCAATTTATCAGCGAAATTAGACAGCTGCAACTCCATTGAATGGCCTAGATTCTCAGCACAAATATACACCACGCATATATGCATTTTGTACGTGGATTTAGATAGGATTTTATAGATTGGACTTTAGATAGGTACCAAGGTTAGGTATCTAACCTACATAAGTACCTATATGAGTTAGAATATTTTGCATAACTGTGTACATAATTATCTTAGGTTATAGGACCTAAGTAATCTATTTATTTATTTTACCTAAAACTAAAAACCTTTAAAAACATATGATTAATAAATTAACCATACCACTCGTAACTAAAAATTATTAAAACGAGTCCCTTTACGCAGGGTTCCGAAGATATTGATGGCAGCATTCCCCCTTTGGATAGCCAGACTAATTCTGTGTCTGAGGTAGCTGCCAGCTCTTCGGTCTCCTGTGACGTCAACTAGCCTCTTAGCGCTAGGACCCCACGGACCAAGGGTCTGGCTCTCCAAGGACAAAATCATATTCGGACGTAGACCCCTGTATTCGCCTGTTTTAGCTTTTTCAGCCGCTTCACAAAGTAATTATGTACAGAATCAATACAGAATCCAATATTATACTATTAGTAGGTTTACTGTTTATACTTACGATACAATAGTTAGATTGCTGGCTTGGTGAGCTCTTAGGTTAGATCGAACTACTTACCTACTAGTGACTGTCATGTTTCAGGTACGTACAACGTGCTAGGACTGGACGCGAGTTCTCTCATTCGGTTCCTGTACCTCCGCGCCAGCTCAGTGGTGCGCTTCATTGGCGAGGCGCTGGGGGCTACCTTGGCTGGCCTGGTGGACGGTAAGCCCCTATTCTATTCAGACGTCATCTAAACGGTCTTCTACTTCCTGCCCTCACCCACTTCATGTCAGAACTTCATGTCCTTCTACTTCACTTCATATCTACTTCTTCTTGTCGTGTCACTAGTTTCTTTCGAAACAGTGTGGCGAAAGGATTTTAAGTGCGCCTCAAGAGACTCCTTTCGAGCACTTGACACATGTTACATAGCTTTGTGCACTTCATGTGGGGTCGGGCTTCCTAATACTTCTGCCTCAGGACGCTCGGTCCTTGTTACCCTCGATGCGATGTGGAGCCTTGACTTCTCTCTCGACATTGTACCACGTACACGGTGGTGGACTACCAAGTAGATGCCGTTTGCCAATTATACAGGGTTACAGGAAAAATCGTGCTAGATCCGTTAAGGGCGTGGAGTACCCATCATTTCTGACATATTTCACTATGAAACTAAATAAAAATAAAATAAACATAAAAAAATAAACTTTCTAATATTTTTTTATTTCTTAACTTTCACTTGTCTACTACGGTTTATTCAATTAACTTATGCACTATTTCGCCCATGTAAAACCCGATGGCCTTGGACGAATGGGCGGGGCTATCGTTTCGGCCCCACACCTTCCGCTACTCCTATTCCTATATATATCCTAACACTAAATCAAGCTTCCATGCGCGGGTAACTTCTATACCTACCAACTAAACCAAT
Source organism: Plemyria rubiginata (assembly GCA_963576535.1). Lineage (NCBI taxonomy): Eukaryota > Metazoa > Arthropoda > Insecta > Lepidoptera > Geometridae > Plemyria > Plemyria rubiginata. The sequence continues at coordinate 637,874 of OY754929.1, forward strand.
CGTCCATGCGCGAATAACATAAAAATATCAATTGTTCGTAATAGTAAATAAATACGTAATAATAAGTGACCGCGTGCGAGACCGACGAGCACACCCACCCCGTCAGCACAGAACACATATATCCTTACGGACGCTACACTGACCAAGATACTGTTTTTCGGTAGGTTTGCCAGTAAAAAATCGGTAGAATTCGGTAGTTTTTGTTTTCCTTGCATTTTTAACTAGCCAGTGTCAAGATTTTTCATATGATTATGTACCTATTTAATATTCCATACCTACATATTTGGAAAGGTGATACAAAGGGGGTACAAACTAACCAAAAAAATAAATACCTAGTAAATTATCACAACTTTATCCATACAAATTTTCAAATCTTGAAATACTGCACTTACCTGCCTTGTCTAAAACTTACGTAACTAGTCTAAATTAAACCAACTAAATCTACTCATACCACCTTGTGCTGTTATATTATAAATTATTATTTATGACACTTTAAAAATTAATCATTTTATATGATGTAAGCTAAATTCCTTGTTTAAGCCCATGATTGCCTTTATAAATTACTTGTTACAAAAATCGGGAGATTCAGACCATAAATCGGTATTTCGGTAAAACATTCTCGAATTCGGTCGATCTACCGAAAAAACAATAGGTTTTGCATCGCTGCTGCCGCCCGTGTCGCCGGCGCAAGCCCTTACGCCCACTGATTATACGGAAATTTGAAAATATTTAATTGCCACGTCCAAATACATTGCATCACAAATTCAAACGTACCAATTGAAGGTCATATCTTTGCCAATATTTATGTGAAAGAAAAATGAAAAAAATCTATATCGTTTAAAAGTAGATAGAAATTTTCAGTCGGAAACATTGAATTTTGTTTTTTTTCACATAGTAAATAAATAGGTAGACCTTTTTTGTACGTACACTTTGAAGACAAGCGTTCAACGAATGACATATATTTTTTTCGACGGCAAAATATTGGTTCCTCTATGAGGAGTTAGCCTCCAAATAAGGCTAATCAGATTATATTCACCTTAATGATTGACGTCCTAAAGCATCTTATTACACATGTAAAAATGCAATAATAATAATAGTAAGATACACAAAATAAACAAAAATAGTCGATAATCTCGAAAAGGGTTATGTTTAGGGTAAGGTGTTTCGTAGTGAAATAAGCCAGACATGATGGGTCCTCCACGCCCGGATCTAGCACGATTTTTCCTGTAACCCTGTATACATTTTTGAATGGTTTTACCTTGAAAAAGTGGTGTCTTGTACTGTGACTAAAAGTGATCTACTAACATGTCTTTCAGTCGGCCTGGATCCAAAAGCCATCTACCTAGTCGGCCACAGCCTCGGAGCCCACATCGCTGGGATCGCTGGCAAGTCCTTCTTCAACTCCACCGGACTTAAGATCGGCAGGATATCAGGCCTGGACCCGGCCGGGCCTTGCTTCACCAACGTGGGCGACGATCAGAAGCTCAATGCTACGGACGCGGAGTTTGTGGACGTGATACATACAGATGGAGGGGTTTACGGACTGAAGGATCCTGTGGGTAAGAGAACAGAGGGCTGAAATGTAGAACAGGCATGTTGCACCTAACAAATTCTAGGTATTACATGTTTCAAGCTAGAAAAGAGCCTCTCGAGGCGCACTTGAAATCCTTTCAGCACACTGTTTTGAAAGTCAGAACTGGGGGCTATTATAGTACCTTGCACTTGCTTTTATAGCAACACTCGAAGGTACAATTCTCACGTTCACATAATTTGTTCTGAATCTACATTTGAAAATGAACATTAATTAATAACATAAGTACTTTAGTTTTGTTTTCTTCCACTAGTTCACTAGTTCCACTAGTTCACTAGTTCACTAGTTCCACTAGTTCCACTAGTTCACTAGTTCCACTAGTTCACTAGTTCACTAGTTCCACTAGTTCACTAGTTCCACTAGTTCACTAGTTCCACTAGTTCACTAGTTCCACTAGTTCACTAGTTCACTAGTTCCACTAGTTCACTAGTTCCACTAGTTCACTAGTTCCACTAGTTCACTAGTTCCACTAGTTCACTAGTTCCACTAGTTCACTAGTTCACTAGTTCCACTAGTTCACTAGTTCCACTAGTTCACTAGTTCCACTAGTTCACTAGTTCCACTAGTTCACTAGTTCCACTAGTTCACTAGTTCCACTAGTTCACTAGTTCCACTAGTTCACTAGTTCACTAGTTCCACTAGTTCACTAGTTCCACTAGTTCACTAGTTCCACTAGTTCACTAGTTCACTAGTTCCACTAGTTCACTAGTTCCACTAGTTCACTAGTTCCACTAGTTCACTAGTTCCACTAGTTCACTAGTTCCACTAGTTCACTAGTTCCACTAGTTCACTAGTTCCACTAGTTCACTAGTTCCACTAGTTCACTAGTTCACTAGTTCCACTAGTTCACTAGTTCCACTAGTTCACTAGTTCCACTAGTTCACTAGTTCCACTAGTTCACTAGTTCCACTAGTTCACTAGTTCCACTAGTTCACTAGTTCACTAGTTCCACTAGTTCACTAGTTCCACTAGTTCACTAGTTCCACTAGTTCACTAGTTCCACTAGTGCATCAAAAGCCGTTGCGTAATTTTAAAGATCTAAGCATACATGTCATAGGGACAGACAGCAGGACTTTGCGACTTTGTTTTATCATCATCATCATCAGCAGAAGTCCACTGCTGGACATGGGCGTCCCCTATACGTTTTCAGGAAGGTTTTCTTTTGTTTTATACTATGTAGTAACTAGTTGCGCCCCGCGGTTTCACCCGCGCAGATTTAAATCCCGGTATTCCCACGGGATAAAAAGTAGCCTATGTGTTATTCCAGACTTTAATGTATCTCTCTGCCAAGTTTCATCCAGATCTGTTCAGCCGTTCCAGCGTGAAAGAGTAACAAACTTCCATCCATCCATCCATTTATAGTTACAAACTTTCACGTTTATAATATTAGTAGGATTGTAAGTTGATGACATGCGTGATCGTCCAGGTCACGTGGACTTCTTCCCGAACGGCGGCGAACAGCAGCCAAACTGCGTGGTACAGTTCTGCTCCCACCTCCGCGTGGTGGAGCTGTTCGCGGAGTCCGTGCAGGACCCTCGGGGCTTCCCCGCGACCAGGTGCTCCAGCTGGAACGACTTCAAGGAGGAACAGTGCTCGAACGACACAAGGTAGGACTCTCATCTTGATGCCCAAGTTTTTACAGCTGCTGGAATAAGCAGATGATCCACCTGATAAATGGTAACCATAGCAAAGCGTTGCCTGGTAAGTTATGCACGACAGGAACGTGCAATTCGAGACACAGATACTAACCGTCGGTTTCTGAAAGCTCAATCAAACCTAATCAGCAGATAACCCACCTGAAAGGTGGTAACCATAGCAAAGCATTGCCTCGTAAGTTATGCACGACAGGAAGTGCAATTCGAGTCACTCATAACACTAACCGTCGGCTTCTGAAAGCTTGATCCAAGCTAAGCAGCTGCCACTTCAATAGCTATCATCATCATCATCATCATCATTGGCTTTTTACATCTATAAAAAATGATTTATGCAGCGTCTGTTACCGAAGTGTGGCGGAATAGCTGGTAAGGCCGACACGGGAGTGACAGCTACGACCGCATATTTGGCAGACAAATTGTGTATGTGGTGTCGAAAGAGGAACAGTATCTTACTAATAATATTAGTAGGATGTACCTAATCTGTATATTTTATCTTTCGCAGCCTAATGGGTTACGGCTGCCAAAATGGAACAGTCGAAGGCCTGTACTACCTGCGGACTGAAGGCGGACCACCATACGCTCTTAATGCGACAACAAACACGACGGCAAACCAGCTAGGAGGTGCTAAAGGGGCGATTTTCCAAATCGCACGTGATCTTGGCGTTCTGTGATAGGTTTTACCCCACATGACTGACGGAAGGAAGCTCATGTTATTTCTACAACATTACCTAACACTAAGACATAAAAATGGACGTGTCCTACTTCTTACTAACCCCATGAACATCGTCAAAAAAAAACTCGCAGAGTTTTTTGTTGCGCTCTTATTTGTTTTATTTAATAAAATTTATAAATATAGTGAATATAAACATATTTAATTTTATTGTTTTTATTTGTGTAAAAATTTTCTTACGAATGTGGTAGATAGACGTAGTATAAAAGTTGAGTTGATTATAAAGTCATTTTAAGTAGGTAGCCTACCTTATGTTAGTAAATTGAAAGAAGGCTAGCGATTCACCCACCTCCACAAGTAAAACCTTCACGACACACTTGTAAAATTGGCTATCCTTAATATTATCAACGTGAAAGTTTGTAAGTATGGATGGATGGATGTATGTTACTCTTTCACGCCGAAACGGCTAAACGGATCTGGATCAAACTTGGCAGAGATAGATTATAGTCTGGAATAGCACATAGGCTACTTTTTATCCCGTGATCTCCATGGGTGAAACCGCCGGGCGCAACTAGTACCTACATAAAGATTTTGTGGCATTTTTTATCACTATCACTACATAGTATAAAACAAAGCCGCTTTTTCTGTCCCTATATCCCTATGTCCCCATGTCCCTTTGTATGCTTAAATAAATAAATAAATAAAATAAATAAATAATGCTGGACAATCCACACAGCACTATCTAGCCCCAAAGTAAGCTATTCAATGCTTGTGTTATGGGTACTAGATAACTGATATATTTAATACATTATATACTTACATAGATAGATATATAGATATTTTTTTTTATTATACATAGAAAACACCCAGATCATCGGAACAAATTTCTGCAGATCGTACACAAATTTGTTCCAAGGCGGGAATCGAACCCGCAACCTCTTGCGTAGCAGGCAGGCTCTCGCCCGCTGCGCCACAGAATCTTTAAAACTACGCAACGGATTTTGATGTGATTTTTTTATAGATAGAATGATTCAAGAGGAAGGTTTATATGTATAATACATGCATGATATGTGCATCCGCGCGAAGCAGAAGCGCGCGCGCGGGTCGCTAGTCCCAACTAATATTATAAATGCGAAAGTAACTCTGTCTGTCTGTCTGTCTGTCTGTCTGTTACGCTTTCCCGCTTAAACCTCTCAACCGATTTTGATGAAATTTGGCACAGACAATCTTTAGACCCTGAGAAAGAACATAGGCTACCTTTTATTGCATAATATTCAAATTAAAAGTACGCAGACGAAGTCGCGGGTACCAGCTAGTATAATATAATAATGATTGTCATCGCTATTTAGAGTAGAAGAGGAAAGATGATTGGCCATCTTGTAAGACATGACAGCTTTATAAGAAAAATAATCAAAGGAAAGGTAGAAGGAAAGAGAGGCGGGGGAAGACCTAGGATAAGCTACATGAGCCAAATAAAAGCGAAGGTTGCCGTCATGTCTTACAAGAACGTCAAGGAGGTTGCCCTAAAAAGAAACACCTGGAGAGAAATGCATCAATTACGGCGACAAGAGCATTGCTCTTAAATTAGTTTTTTTTTTTTCATAACAGCTTCCTTTTATTTCTGACACTGACACTATGTTACTTAGCAAAAAACAATCCTTATGATAAAGCCTTTCGATCTTGATAAAGCTACAGGCTGATTATTTTTCTCGTGTAACGGGTTTGATTCCCAAGTATATGGGTAAAATCGGATGAAGGGTTATTAAAATACGGGGTTTTTTTTAGGGGCAAAAATTAAAAAAGTTACCCAAAAAAATAAAGAAACGTGTCTTAGGAAAGGGCTTGGCTTGGACATTCCAAAACCATTTATTTTATATTTTTTTCTAAATTGCTCGCTTTTTTAGATACAACAAAAAGTTAAAGGATAATAATAAAAATAATAATAATAAATAATGCTGGACAATCCACACAGCACTATCTAGCCCCAAAGTAAGCTATTCAAAGCTTGTGTCATGGGTACTAGATAACTGATATATTTAATACATTATATACTTACATAGATAGATATTTTTCATTATAGATAGAAAACACCCAGACCATCGGAACAAATTTCTGCAGATCGTACACAAATTTGTCCCAAGGCGGGAATCGAACCCGCAACCTCTTGCGTCGCAGGCAGGCTTTCGCCCGCTGCGCCACAGAGGTTGTCTATAACCAAAGGTTTTTCTAGTGTGTGGCCAGTTTTTTTGCTTTTTCAATTATTTTTTCCTTGAAATAAATTAAGAAGGTACTTGGCTCTCATTAAATGGTGATAGCGACCTGTTCTGATGATGGAGCCATGGTCTGTTCAACGGAAATCTTCAATAGGCCAATTCAATTAAAACTTATAATACTTAGTTGGTGGTAGTCAGGGACAAATCCAAACACAATGTTTGGACTTGCCTCTGACTACCACTTACTTATAAAATCGGAGCATTCGCGTCGCTTCACGAAATCTCAGTTCGGGGTGAACAGTACTAGTTGGCATTGGCACTGTTTAATTGCATTGGCATTATTTTATGTGCTGTCAAATTAGGTTAGTTTGACAGCACATAAAATAATGCCATCCCTTTCTAAAAGACCGAAACGACAAGGATGACTATAATTTTATAACTGTCAGATTAAGAATGCAACAACAGAATCGACACCGTTGTAGGATGGTTGTAGGTAATATAAGATTCTAAATACTTAACTATTGCTGGAGTTGAAAACTGGTTGAGGAGGACATGCATTGTCAGGAGGTAGGTACCTGTCTATCGCATCATTGAGCTTATGTACCTACCTAGCTACCATGCACACTTATGCGGCAATGTTTTAGGAATTCGGTATAATTATTTGGTCAGCTTGCAATGGATTTTTAATTAAATAATAATGACTTACGTACCTACATATAGTTTAGAGGAAATAGTTTTTGATAATATCTACCGTGCGCGCGCCAGGCTCCACTCGGTGAAATATATTATAATAAAATAAGAGTGGCTAATAATACTTTGCTATTTACCTACGGTAAGTAACCTACGGTAAAATAAACTTTTACTTTACTTTTATTTTAATTATTTACATCAGAATTAAAATTAGGCAAGTACCTACCTACAAATACAATCAAATTCGTAACATCGAAATTATATTAATGAAAAAAACTTTAATTATTATATAGTACATTACGTTATGAATCTGTTTCTTTTAACAGAAATTACAATAAAATAAATGTTTGATTACTATTTTAATGATTGACGTCCAAAAGCATCTTATTACACATGTAAAAATGCAATAATAATAATAGTAAGATACACAAAATAAACAAAAATAGTCGAATATCTCGAAAAGGGTTAAGTTTAGGGTAAGGTGTTTCATACTGAAATAAGTCTGAAATGATGGGTCCTCCACGCCCGGATCTAGCACGATTTTTCCAGTAACCCTGTATACATTTTTGAATGGTTTTACCTTGAAATAGTGGTGTCTTGTACTGTGGCTAAAAGTGATCTACTAACATGTCTTTCAGTCGGCCTGGATCCAAAAGACATCTACCTAGTTGGCCACAGCCTCGGAGCCCACATCGCTGGGTTCGCTGGCAAGTCCTTCTTCAACTCCACCGGACTTAAGATCGGCAGGATATCAGGCCTGGACCCGGCCGGGCCTTGCTTCACCAACGTGGGCGACGATCAGATGCTCAATGCTACGGACGCGGAGTTTGTGGACGCGATACATACAGATGGAGGGGTTTACGGACTGAAGGATCCTGTGGGTAAGAGAACAGATGGCTGAAATGTAGAACAGGCATGTTGTGATTGTGAACCTACAGGATGGCTTCTCTGAGTGAGCTGTAGAACAGGTATGTCGAACCTAACAAGTTCTAGGTAGGGTAGGGGAAGGATGGGTAGCCCCGGACGGCGCGGGTACCTCCGGACATCTCAAATGAGGTGTTAACGCACACCTAAAAAACAAATAAACATACCAATAGATGGCACGTTGAATTGCATCATCTAATAGGTGTGTTTATTTGTTTTCTAAGTATGCGCTAAGACGAAGACAAGAGCTAATGTGACTCTCGCTCGCACGTTTTGACTTGTTCAAAGATATAAGATCAGTAAACCCGTTTTCGAAAAATCGCAAACAACTATTTTGTGTGCAATAACATTGCGCACAGTTTAGTAAAAAAATCATTTTCATCGATACAAGTTTTCCTACTTTAAAGTTTGCTTTTCTAGTTTTCGTACTCAAGCAAACTTTTGAGTAGGAAAACTTGCAACAATCAAAATGAAATTTTTACCAAACTATGCGCAATGTGATTGCACACAAAATGGTTGTTTGCGATTTTTCAAAATTGGAATTTGTGATTTTATATCTTTCAAAATGTCGAATCGTGCGAGCGAGAGAAATGTTAGGTGTTGTCAACGCCTTAACATCTCATATTTGAAGTGTCCGGAAGCATCATCAGCAGAAGTCCACTGCTCGACACAGGCGTCCTATACGTTTCCAGGAAGGTTTTTGTTTGTTTTATGCGATGTAGTAATTGTAAGTTGCGATCCTCCAGGACACGTGGACTTCTTCCCGAACGGCGGCGAGAAGCAGCCTAACTGCGTGATACAGTTCTGCTCCCACCTCCGCGTGGTGGAGCTGTTCGCGGAGTCCGTGCAGGACCCTCGGGGCTTCCCCGCGACCAGGTGCTCCAGCTGGGACGACTTCAAGGAGGGACACTGCTCGAACGACACAAGGTAGGACTCTCATCTTGATGCCCAAGTTTTTACAGCTGCTGGAATAAGCAGATGATCCACCTGAAAAATGGTAACCATAGCAAAGCGTTGCCTGGTAAGTTATACACGACAGGAACGTGCAATTCGAGACACAGATACTAACCGTCGGTTTCTGAAAGCTCAATCAAACCTAATCAGCAGATAACCCACCTGAAAAGTGGTAACCATAGCAAAGCATTGCCTCGTAAGTTATGCACGACAGGAAGTGCAATTCGAGTCACTCATAACACTAACCGTCGGCTTCTGAAAGCTTGATCCAAGCGAAGCAGCTGCCAATTCACTAGCTATCATCATCATCATCATTGGCTTTTTACATCTATAAAAAATGATTTATGCAGCGTCTGTTATCGGGCGGAATGGCTGGTACTATCAGTTACCACCAAGGAATATCTACGACCGCATATTTGGCCGACAAATTGTGTATGTTGTCGAAAGAGAAACAGCGCTTCTGAGATAACAGTCTCTATCTTATTTGAAGTAAAAGCTGAAAGCAAGTGACTTCACTTCTGCTGTAATATATTCTACCAGGTCTTCATGTTCTTGTCATGACAGTTCTTCTGAAACCATGGGGCATGGGTTCTATCATTCATTTTGAAGGTTTAAGAGACATTTCAAGAATGAACAACTTTGAAATTTCAAATGTCGTAGAACTAAAATGTACAAAAAATAGCCTATGTGCCATACTATAATCTATCTCTGTGCCAATTTTTACCAAGATCCGTTCAGCCCTTCTGGAGTTATAGAATAACAAACATCCATCCATCCATCCTAAATCCCATTTATAATATTAATATTAGTAGGTTGTACCTAATCTGTATATTTTGTCTATTGCAGCCTGATGGGTTACGGCTGCCAAAAGGGAACAGTCGAAGGCCTGTACTACCTGCGGACTGAAGGCGAACGACCATACGCTCTTAATGCGACAACAAACACGACGGCAAACCAGCTAGGAGGTGCTAAAGGGGCGATTTTCCAAATCGGACGTGATATTGGCGTTCTGTGATAGGTTTTACCCCACATGACTGATGGAAGGAAGCTCATGTTATTCCTACAACATTGACTAACACTAAGACATAAAAATGGACGTGCCCTACTTCTTACTAACCCCATGAACATCGTCAAAAAAAAACTCGCAGAGTTTTTGTTGCGCTCTTATTTGTTTTATTTAATAAAATTTATAAATATAGTGAATATAAACATATTTATTGTTTTTTTTTGTGTAAAAATTTTCTTACGAATATGGTAGATAGACGTAGTATAAAAGTTGAGTTGATTATAAAGTCATTATAAGTAGGTAGCCTACCTTATGTTAGTAAATTGAAAGAAGGCTAGCGATTCACCCACCTCCACAAGTTAAACCTTCACGACACACTTGTAAAATTGGCTATCCTTAATATTATCAACGTGAAAGTTTGTAAGCATGGATGGATGGATGTATGTTACTCTTTCACGCCGGAACGGCTAAACGGATCTGGATCAATCTTGGCAGAGATAGATTATAGTCTGGAATAGCACATAGGCTACTTTTTATCTTGTGAACTCCATGGGTGAAACCGCCGGGCGCAACTAGTACCTACATAAAAATTTTGTGGCATTTTTTATCACTATCACTACATAGTATAAAACAAAGTCGCTTTTTCTGTCCCTATATCCCTATGTCCCCATCTCCCTATGTATGCTTAAATCTTTAAAACAACGCAACGAATTTTGATGCGATTTTTTTAAATAGATAGAATGATTCAAGAGGATGGTTTATATGTATAACACATGCATGATATGTGCACCCGTGCGAAGCAGGGGCGCGCGGGCGGGTAGCTAGTCTACACTATCTACACTAATATTATAAAGAGGAAAACTACTGGTCCGATTTCAAAAATTCTTTCACCATAAGAAAGCTACATTATCCCTGAGTAACATAGGCTACATTTAATACTGAAAAAATTAAGGATCCCTACTTAAAACATAAAAATGTAACTTGAGGTGTAATATAAAATGTCTTTCACCGCATGCGCTGTGAAAACTATAGATGATAGAACAAAAAAATGTTCTACAATATTATAGAACACATCATTATCTACAAATAAGTCAGCGATAGCATATGTCTAACTATTGTAGTTATGTTACTACAACTACTTTTCTACATTTAAAATGTTGATAGAAATGCCGACCAAAAACAGACCATGGTTTTTGTACCTTTATATTAGTCTTTATCCAAATAAATCATTTTGTATGCAAGGCTGTTTCAATATCTGTAGATTACTTTTAGATTTTTTTAAATTGGACATTCCATTCAAAAGATATTACGAAGTTAAAAACTTTAGTGCGCCTTAGAAAGCGCGACAGCGAGGCGAGTTCTCACTCAGCTTGGGCACAAAGGTAAAAATACACATGCCCGTAGCTGGCACACTTGCATGCAAGCTACAGGCACATACACTAATTGGCATGCCTGTACCTGGCATGCAAGCAGTTAGCACAACATTCTATTTTAGGTCAGGTACTGGCATGCCACGTGAGGGACTCGGGGGGCTACGAAACCGGCATGTTTGAACGTTGCGACAGGTACAGGCATGCCAGTACCTGACGTGTTGGCATGCCACGTGAGGGAGGGGTCGCGGGGGTCTACGAAACCGGCATGTGTGAACGTGCAACACCTGACCTGACGAGTTAACTTGCAAATGTATCCACAATGTGCCCGTTAATCCTGCATGCCTGTAACTTGCATGCCCGCTACTGTTCCATTTTACTCGCACGTGTATTTTCACCTTCGTGGGCTACGAATCGCGGGAGTCTAAGTTTATCATAAAATGTTAAAAAAAAAATATGTCCACCCATGAAGCTGGGACAGGCCGCTAGTATAATATATTATGATTGTCATCGCTATTGAGAGTAGAAGAGGAAAGATGATTAGCCATCTTGTAAGACATGACAGCTTTATAAGAAAAATAATCAAAGGAAAGGTAGAAGGAAAGAGAGGCGGGGGAAGACCTAGGATAAGCTACATGAGCCAATAAAAGCGAAGGTTGCCGTCATGTCTTACAAGAACGTCGAGGAGGTTGCCCTAAAAAGAAACACCTGGAGAGAAATGCATCAATTACGCCGACAAGAGCATTGCTCTTAAATTAGAAGAAGAAGTCATCCCTAAGTACCTACATGCAGCATTGACGCAAATAAATGATATAAGATTTATGATTAGAGTCCAAGAAGAGAAATCCAAGAAGTCAGTTCAGTTTGGAACTAAAGTTATATATTTTCTTCAAAACAGCTTCCTTTTATTTCTGACACTGACACTATGTTACTTAGCAAAAAATAATCCTTATGATAAAGCCTTTCGATCTGGATGATAAAGCTACAGGCTGATTATTTTTCTCGTGTAACGGGTTTGATTCCCTGTTCAACCATTTAATTATTTAAATATCTATGTATGGAGTTTCGAGTGTTTTTAAAATTCAAATACCTATCTGTAAGCAAATGAATTTTGAATATCTTTCAAAATGTTGAATGGTGCAAGCGAGAGGTACCTAGCGGTAATTTCATCGGCAACCACAAACTTGAAACCGAAACAGCAACCAGCAACGCTGCTTGACGGCAGAATAGGCACATCGCCATTATAAGTAAACGAATATTTCAGACAGAGTTTTAATTTAAGTTTGTATTTTGGTGATAAAATATGCTGAACGTGTTTGCATAATATTGCGTAATTTATTATTTGCTTTTCATGTGGTGACAATCAACATTACCTACAAATTATTTCCATGTATTTCTATATAGGACAGAACTAGTGGTTCGCCCCGAATTGTGCTCTTACCAAATACTATATTTGGCTTCTGTCTAATACCCCCCTTCCCCCTGATTACTTTAACCTAGTAATAGAATCATCGAAGCAAAAAACCTAGTACCTATTTAAAAAAAATTGGTAGAATGTTGTAACAATAACCCACTATCGCCCATTGAACTCATAAATAACTCAATAATATTCAGAAATCAGAAATATTTATTTGTGGAATGTAAGTTTAGGTTTACATTGGTCTTAAGGCTCCGGTGACAGCGGCTCGCAATTTCGAAGTGCGATTGGCTATTATTTCATTTTATTTCATTTCGGGGAGGTTGTTTGAAAAAATAACTCTAAAGAAACACGCATAAATACTGTTCGAACACAAATAATGAAATAATAGCCAATCGCATCTTGAAATTGCGAGCCGCTGTCACCGGACCCTTAATATATAAAAAATATGAGCATAATTACATTGATGAGCATATTAATCCCGGGATGGCATATCCACTTTCTTCTTTCGCTGTATAAAATCAGTGCATAATAACTCTATCTAATTTCGAGCTCTGACTACAAGCTATTGAATTACCGAATTTCATCCAGATTGTACACCTATAACGGTGCGAAAATTATTCCGCGACAAACAAACATATATACAAACAATGCCAAATCCCCCAATTAGAATGTAAGATCTTCGTTCGCTTCGCTCCTAAATCAAATGGCAGGGTTATAGACACAAGTGTCTTTTGGCAAATCTACATTTACCTTCAGCAATTTACACAGTTGAGTACATAAAAAGTGGCTATTTATTACATTCTTTGTTACATAAAAACATGTGCTTTTACCTACTTCATATTAAATTCCTCTTTTGTCAAAAGATTAAACACTTGTGCAAATTTACCTTTATTAGGGGTAGGTTGCTACCTACTTACCTACATACCCAGTGTTTGAAACAGAAATGAAATAGTTTACGTGCGTAAAGTATGGTACATACGTAAGTACATACGGGGCATTCCTCGAAGCGCACCTAAATGAAGCGCACCCAAGTACTTCATTCAAAGTTTCATTTAGAGGTAACATTGTATTTTTTTTCTATCCGGTGAAATTTGTCACCATTCGTGTTTTTGTCTTGCGATGCACTAGAAATTATCCTCAACTATTGTATTAATTTCAAAACGACCTATAGGCCTTATAGTTAATGAGGTACGGACAGTAAAAAATCAAGAAAATCGGAAATAATGCTCATGTACGATTTGAACAGCAAGGCTGTTTTTCGAGCTCGAATTAACCCTTAAGGTGAAGACAAGAGCTAATGTGACTCTCGCTCGCACGATTTGATTTGTTGAAGGATATAAAATCACAGAACCCGTTTTCGAAAAATCGCAAAGAACTCACACTTCGCCAGGAAAGACTGGCGCGATTGAGTAACAAACATCCATCCATCCAAACTTTCACATTTATGATATTAGTGGGATTAATAGTGGTCACAGGAAATATGATGTTTCCTAGGTAGGTATAGAACGTGATCCTTCAGATCCAACTGAAAAAATACTTTACAAACAATGCCAAATCGCCCAATTGGAATGTAAGATCTTCGTTCGCTTCGCTACTATCAAATGGCAGTGGTTATAGACACAAGTGTCTTTTGGCAAATCTACATTTACCTTCAGCAATTTACACAGTTGAGTTCATAAAAAGTGGCTATTTGCTACATAAAAATATTTGTTTTTGCCTACTTCATATTAAATTCCTCTTTTGTCAAAAAATTCAACACATGTGCAAATTTACTTTTATTAGCGGTAAGTATTTACCTACTTACCTACCTACCCAATGTTTGAAACAAAAATGAAATAATTATGTGCGTAAAGTATGGTACATACCTACCATGGTGATTGGATACAGGATCTAATACTTCGCCAGAAAAGACTGGCGCGATCGAGTAACAAACATCCATCTATCCAAACTTTTAGATTTATGACATTAGAGAGATTAATAGTGGTCACAGAAAATACGATGTTTCCTAGGTAGGTATAGAACGTGATCCTTCAGATCCAACTGAAAAAATACTTTTTGACGACCTCAGTGGCACAGCGGGCGTGAGACCGCCTGCGACGAAAGAGGTTGCGGGTTCGATTTCCGCCTCGGAACAAATTTGTGTACAATCTGCAGAAGTTTGTTCTGTTTGTCTGGGTGTTTTCTATGTATTATAAAAAATATCTATCTATATAAGTATACAGGGTGTCCCAAAAGGTTACGTAACTAGGAAGAGGGGTGATAGGGGTGGTCACAAGGGTCACCAGAAAAATAATAAAAAAAATCCCCTCTGGGTATTAAAAAAAATAAAAGGCATTTTTTAAAAAACTAAAAATTTTACGCCTTGTGGGGTGATTTTGCTCCCGATGACCTACAAATATTGGTATATTAAAAAAAAATGCTGTTATGTTATCGTCAATAACCCTTTTTCAAATTGAAATAAAAAAAGGCAAGGCGTAAAATTTTTAGTTTTTTAAAAAATGCCTTTTATTTTTTTTAATACCCAGAGGGGTTTTTTTTTATTGTTTTTCTGGTGACCCTTGTGACCACCCCTATCACCCCTCTTCCTAGTTACGTAACCTTTTGGGACACCCTGTATAATGAATTAAATATATCAGTTATCTAGTAGTACCCATAATACCATAGCTTTGAGAAACTTACTTAGAAGTTTTCTTTGTTGATAGTAACTAAGTAGTTGCAACCCGGTATTCCCACGGAATAATAAGTAGCCTATGTGCTATTCTAGACTATAATCGATCTCTGTGCCAAATTTGATCGCCGTTCTGGCATTATTGAGTAACAAATATCCGAAATTTCAGATTTATCATATTAGTGGGAAGTGGGATGGGATGGGATTGTAACTAAATCCAGCTAACCGTAAACTAAGTTACCTACCGTTGTAACTAAGGTACCTACCTATTTTTTCAAATTATCTTCGTAAGAAAACGAGTGTTTTTCTTTTAACTCAAATGCTTTATTAAAAATAGTGTCGAAGTAATCATAAATAAGGTCCTTAGTTAAAATATCATTGCTCTTCTACCCCATCAAGATTTTTCCAATGACGTTTCTGGTGCTTTTGACCACGCCGTCCCTGTTAACGTACTTTAGACCTTCTTGCCCTCGTGCATAGGGTGCAGTGATGTTTGTCTGCAGGTAGTACCGTCCTCTGGCTTCGGAGGTGGCAGGGAGGCCCATAAAACTACAAAATAAAGTCAAAATCAGTGATAATATAATTACGTCAGTAGTGCTCTTAAACGGTGACGGAAAACATCGTGAGGAAACGAGTTAGTATTCTAACAGCGGCGCTAGGCTTGCAACTAGTCACGGTATGTGCCAAATGTAATATTTGGACGTACCTCTGACTACGCCCCTTAGACGTCCTCAAAGAATGTGGATTCAGTACTTGATACTAAGAGATCTGAGGGAATATCTACCGTGCCTGAAGATCAAAGTCCTGAAGCTATTTCAGTTTTTAGCTGAAACCAAAAGTGATCTGAATGCTATGTTTAGGGGTTTTTTTACTACTTCTTACTTTAATGTACCTAATATCTATTTCATGCATTATCTAGGTAATTATGTATTACTGCAGCATCCCTCGTTTTCACCCGCGTAGTTTTAAATCCCGGTACGGTACTGGAACCTAGGTCACCTAGCTGTAAGACGTTTCAAGGTGATCCTTGTGATTTTATTGAATAATACATTTTGACATTGACTTAGAATAATAATAATAATATTTATTCAGAACAGTATGTTACAGGTGAATTATGTACGGCTGCGAGGGCGGATACAAAATGACCGAACTGTTTAAAATAAATTTAATGAATATAATTAAATACTAATTAATTCTAATTAAAAGTACGTGACTAATGTCTGAAGTAAAGAACAGAAGTGAATCACTTTTAATATGTCCAAAAATTCACACGGTCCGACACCTGGTTGAAATGCAGCGTAAGCATTTCCTTTGTATCGGTCGCGGCAGGTTAATCGTTGCGAAACGCGGCGCGATTCGCTAGAAACCCAGGTGCTGTAGCTGGTTACATAACATCTCCCTCCGAAAGATCTGCATCTATTTTAAGGCTATTGCCGAGAATAGTGTAGATATTGGATGAGCTGGTTCTCTGGAAGCAGAACCATCTTTGGTTTCTATATGGTCTGACTCATCTTCCTTCTTAGAGTAGACTTCGTTTAACTTTTTTGAGTCAACTTTTAGAACTCGTGGCTTATTCAATTTTCGAAACAAGAGCACGTTGATGAAAAGTGCAGCTGCACCGAACATGGTATAGACCGGAATCGTTGTGTGGTATAATTATGCCTTCATTGTTTTCTGAGTTCAGAGTGACTTGTTCTTGAAGAGCTATTTTATAGTTACTAGAATGTAGGTGGTTCAAATCAATCGTGTTCAGTTTTATGGTCTTCTTCACTGGTGCTTTATACGCCTCCTCTTCATTGACCGGTATATCCAAAATTTTTAACATCCGTGCGTTTACTTTGATCTTGATGGTTACTTGCAGTTAGGGTTGAAGTATGAAGTGCGCATCCTTTAGGTATGATGGCCAGATAACTACCCTGCAGCATCCTGTATAGGTCTTGAAAACAAGTAAGGCGAACTTTCGTGAGATTAGGAAAGCTCAACACGTAGTGATGATCATCTAACTGCTTCATGGCTTCCGAAGATAAGATAGCTGAAGTGAAATGGCAGGACTGGTGGATATGCTGTCGAAGTAAAAGTTCCTGGATGCAGGTCCGTTGGTCCCCGTTGTGGTGGCTTGAATTGTCTTCGCAAAGGTGACCGTGGTTATACTTCGGACATTCAGTCTCCATAGACAATAGATCTTTGTCGTGAATTCCCACAAATGGATAGGTAGGAGATAGGATTTTGTCATCATGATTAGGGGATAAGGATAATCTGTAAAGGATATAGTTAGTTGGACGAACGAATCGGAAACTTAATAATTAAGAAATTATCATTACCCTTATAAAAATATTCTAATTGAATTGGATCGAAATAATCCCTAAAACTAATACCTATCTAAAATTTTCTCCTTATTATATAAAATATCTAATCTACTCATCTTGCTTTTATAGGTATATGTGTCATAGCTAAGTACTTAATGATGAATGCTTTTAGCTTTAATGAAGGCAAATAGATTTTCCGATTTGAAACTGTCGTATTTTAAAGCGCTCGTATGCTTCGTATAAATTTCCGGAAATGCTTTATATAACAGAACCTAGGCCGTCTATAAGTTTGACCTTGAATGATGAAAATTGTTCAGAAATTAATGTCATCTAATTTAACTTTTAGATATTTAACGTGAGGAAAGTAAAGTGAAGACGTTTTATTACTTAAAAGCGGTGTCTTTTTTTTTTGTATATATTTTAAGCATTCTTATATAGTCCGTATTCTTAACTAAATGCTATCTAAATGTAGCCTGGACAAAGGAATGGTAATGGGAAATGACTCAGGTGGGTCCCAGTTTGAAAGGCAGAACCCCAGACTCGAGTGTTAGCTCGTCCGCTTGTACCAGATGGAGGCTTTGGATCAAGGTCAGGACGATGAGGTACTCGTTTCAGACGTGACTTACGTACACGTCGCTTTCTTTTCTTTTTAGTGTAAATATGTAGGTATAGGCAATTTTTTTTTTTTTACCACCGTATCCCGTGTGAAGCGGGGCGCTAATTTCTGTCTATTAGCCGTAGGGTTTCTAATCAATACCTCTTGTAGAGGAGTACAAATGCGTTCGAATTCTCGACCCTTATTAACGTTCTCAGTTATTTCAGTGCGACGTAAAACTTTTAACATACGCTTCCTATAGTGATCCTGAATGTATTCTTGCATTAGTTGAGTTACATTCATATCTAAGGGATCGCGAGGATCTAGGTGACCGGTTATAATGTCAATTGAGATAAATTTTGTAAAGTTATGAATAGAGCTCTTAACAGTTATAATAGAAAGAGCAATGCCGTGATGAGAAGAGAACTTTAATAAAGCCTGAACAACGCTTACAGCGGTAGCATCTTTCAGAGAATATGCTTGAGCATATTTCGAGAAAGCATCGAATATAGTCAGAAACTTTTGATATTCCACACTAAGTAAATCTAAATATACTTGAAAGGGTTTTGTCGATGGCGGTACAATTTGGAACCGAGGTCTTACTAGGTTAAGATCGTATTTGGCTTGTCCGCATACATGATACTCGTTTTTTTAATTCAATCCGATTAATCCAATTCCGGTATATAGTAATTTTAAAGATTTATAAATTGTATCTATTTCTTCTTCTATTGATTTATCTAGTATCTAGTCGAAATTAAATTAAAAAAAAAAAAAAAAAAAAATTCTTTCTAGTCTAAAGAAATTTATATTACGCCTATTATCTATTACTCTAACTCTACTAGATTTTCGTGATCGAAAAATTTAGGTTTATTTTATAAGCCTAAGTAGTACTTATGTCCAGCAAAGGACTTCTTCCCACTGATGATGATGCTATTATCTATTACTCTAACTATACTAGATTTTCTTTATCGAAAAAAAATTAGGTTTATTTTATAAGCCTAAGTAGGTATATCCAGCAAAGGACTTCTTCCCACTGATGATGATGCTATTATCTATTACTCTAACTATACTAGATTTTCGTTATCGAAAAAAATTAGGTTTATTTTATAAACCTAAGTAGGTATGTCCAGCAAAGGACTTCTTCCCACTGATGATGATGTTAGTAGGTAAGGATTAAAATCTAGGAAGTGAGCAACCACTAAAAAGAATCTAGTGTACTCACATGCACAGGATTCCGGTCCCTTTGCACCCACGTATCGATGGCTGGATACTCCCAAAGCAGCACGAACTGTAGATAGATTCTGACACTCTTTGTAGCTTGATAGCCACACGGGCGGCTTTTTGCGGAAATGTTCGACACGAAACCGACCGCGAGTATCCCTTTTCGCCTGCGCCAATTATGTACGGCTGCGAGGGCGGATACAAAATGACGGAACTGTTTAAAATAAATTTAATGAATATAATTAAATACTAATTAATTCTAATTAAAAGTACGTGACTAATGTCTGAAGTAAAGAACAGAAGTGAATCACTTTTAATATGTCCAAAAATTCACACGGTCCGACACCTGGTTGAAATGCAGCGTAAGCATTTCCTTTGTATCGGTCGCGGCAGGTTAATCGTTGCGAAACGCGGCGCGATTCGCGAGAAACCCAGGTGCTGTAGCTGGTTACATAACAGGTGTACAAGTTACAAAATAACGATGAGACTGCGATAGTAATCAACTGTGGTGCAGTCTTAGGGATATATAGAACTAGCGACCCGCCCGCGCGCCCCTGCTTCGCACGGGTGCACATATCATGCACGTATTATACATATAAACCTTCCTCTTGAATCACTCTATCTATTGAAAAAAACCGCATCTAAATCCGTTGCGTAGTTTAAAAGATTTAAGCATACATAGGGACATGGGGACATAGGGATAAAGGGACAGAGAAAGCGACTTTGTTTTATACTATGTAGTGATGCCAAAAAAGGTACAGTACCTGACAGGCCCCCGGCACTTTCCGTCGGTGAACTCCTCGTAGTCGTTGCACCGCTGCGCCGGGAAGCCGGCCTCGCTGGCGATGGACTCTGCGAAGTACGCGACCGCGCGGCTGTGACTGCACGACTCGGCGAAGCAGCCAGGCTGCTGCCTGCCGCCGTTGGGGAAGTAGTCCACGTGCCCTGCACATCGAGAATAGATATGATCACAAACTACATTCATTGCAATAAACTTTCAAGGAAAAAATAGTAGGCGCTGCAAGCTGCAATACCCCTTGGTGTTGCAGCGCCTACTATTTTTGTCAGCGCAATGCCATGACTCGGCGGCGGCGCTACTAGATTTACATTAGGATTTAGATTCATTACCTCGGACCCATTGTGCTGTGCACTAATCAAAATTACAGTCTTTATTTTAATAATATAAACCCAGTACTAAAAGTCAAAACATACTTAATCTGAAGCAGTCATAGCCCTTCTTCAAGTTAGCCCAAAGGATTAACAAGGGGAGGATATCACAAGTCAGCCTGGTGATAGGAAAATGTATTGATTTCGCCCCAAACCATATCTGTACATAGATAAATAATTGTAAATATCAAAATCGTGACCCCCGTGCCAGATATGTTTGAACTTACGTGATCACTGAGCTGCACGCTTAGTGAGGCACGAGACAGTGAAGAGTTTTTCTCGTGCCACAATAAGCGTGCGGATAAGTGATCACGTAAGTTCATACATGTCATATCTGGCACCGGCCTTACGTAATGGAATGAAAGAGGAATGAATGATTCTAGGATGAATCAATTTTGATAAAATGTATGGGACCTCTGAAATTGAAATAGGTATAGAACTGTCTTCTAGACCGTTCGCCTACATTGTATCTTAGCCATCAGGTGATATCGTAGCCAAAAGACAGTCTCTATTGATAAATAAAAACTTGTATGAAAGCATTTGTGTTGGGATACCAATGGTATATACCATCACTTACCAACGGTCTCTGTCAATCCATACACTCCGCCGTCAGTGTGGATGACGTCAACGAAGGCTGCGTCCGTTTCTTTTAACCTGCCGAGTTAACATGAGGTTAGGTTAATAAATACCTATGCTTGTATCTCCTTCGAGAGTTGCAAGATATCACCCGATCTTGCAACTCTCGAAGGAGATATCCTCAACCGATTGAGCTGAAATGTATGCACGTTTTAGTGTGGATGACAATAAGAGAATCTAAAATAATACGAAAATCCCGGGATTGGGGTCAGAAAACAGCCGGGATCCCAGGATCCCGGGATCCAGAGTGCTGGGATCCCGGGGTTTGTATTTCCGTGACATAATGACAATGAATGGATGTGCCTCTCAAAGAATGCGCCAGGTTGGTAGCGCAGCCCCGTATCAAGGGAAAAGTCGCGGGTTCAGATCCCGCTCCAGAATAACTTTTGGGACATTATAAAATCTTTGTTATTTGTTCCCAAGCAATATAAATCTAATAAAAATTTAACGTTTTTATTGTTTAACTAGATGCGCCCCGCGGTTTCACTCGCGCAGATTTAAATCCCGGTATTCCCACGGGATGAAAAGTAGCCTATGTGCTATTCCAGACTATAATCTATCTCTGCCAAGCTTCATCCAGATCCGTTAGCCGTTCCGGCGTGAAAGAGTAACAAACATCCATCCATCCATACTTACAAACTATCGCGTTTATAATAGTAGTATTAGTAGCGGCACGTAAGTTGGCTGATGACCGTTATTGCGCAGAAGTAAAAAATAAGGTATCCCTCGGCATCCGCGCGCGCTCATTGGCCCTTAGTATGCGCAGTATCCCCTCCACGTTTCGTTCACAGGCCAACTTATATGCCGCGTATGATTAAATAAAGGCGTTGACAACACCTAAAATACCTCTCGCTCGCATGATTCGACATGTTAAAAGATATAAAATCATTAAGCCCAATTTTGAAAAACGCAAACAACTATTTTGTGTGCAATCACATTGCACATAGTTCGGTAAAAATTTCATTTTGATCGATGCAAGTTTTCCTACTCAAAAGTTTGCGTACGAAAACTAGAAAAGTAAACTTTTAAGTAGGAAAACATGTATCGATCAAAATAAAATTTTTACTAAACTGCGCGCAATGGGATTTCACACAAAATGGTTGTTTGCGATTTTTCGAAAATGGGTTCAGTGAATTTATATCCTTCAACAAGTCAAAACGTGCGAGCGAGAGTCACATTAGCTCATGTCTTCATCTTAATAGTAGGATTTATTTGTTACCTGAGGTCGTCATCAACATTGCTGAAGCATGGCCCGGCGGGGTCCAGCCCCGTCAGCCGGCCGATCAGCTGTCCAGTCGCGTTGTAGAACTTCTTCCCGGCGAACCCGGCGATGTGCGCGCCCAGGCTGTGCCCGATTAGGTGCATGTGGTCAGCAGACATGCCGTCTGTAGCCAACGCAAACAAATAGCAATCAGTAAATTATGGACAATCCACACAGCATCATCTAGCTCCGAAGTAAGCTACTAAAGCTTAGTAAGCTAAGCTAAGCAGGGCTTAAAGCTTATGTTATGTGTACTAGATAACTAATATATTAAATAGGTTATATACTTACATAGATAGATATTTTTTAACATAGAAAACACCCAGACGAACGGAACAAATTTCTGCAGATCGTACACAATTTTTTTCCGAGGCGGGAATTAATTGAACCCGCAACCTCTTGCGTCGCAGGCGGGCTCTCGCCCGCTGCGCTACTTAGGTCGTCAGTAGGTATTATTACTATATTTTCTATAACTCCTGTTATGTTGTAAGTAAAGTATTTAAGTACAGACACTGCTTGCGCAAGCTTATCGAGAACTGACCTTACCCTTGATGGCAATGAAATAGTGTGGTTTTCTGTAATTATATTGTTAACAACGTGGATGAGACAGCATAGCGTGACGTTTTTTTACTATTGGCGTTCATACGCCAATAGTTCGTCAAAATGGTAACTATCGGAAGCTACAAAGCCGATGACGGCTTTGTAGCTTCCGATAGTTACCATTTTCAGGAAGAATTATTATATAAGGCAACTAATATAGGATATCCCTATAGGTACCTAAAGGGGAGGCCTATTTGCACAGAAATAAACTTAGTTGCTGATGATGGTGATTGATGGTATTTTTTTATTATTTTATGAAATCCGGCAATGTGTATGAAAAGGTGACGTGCGACCAATCACAGGTAACTACCTGTGATTGGTCGCACGAATGACTCAATGCTCTAAACATGGTAATTTTTCCACCATAATAATGTGGTTCTACTTGACGCACGTGTTTCGCCTAGTTAGTAGCTATTTTAAATCTAATCTGTTTGTTTGTATCACTGCCGTTTATAGATCCGTAATGGCGTCAATCGAGCATTTTTGTTGTTAGTTATAATGTTATTTTATTATAAAATGTTATTAAATGATTCGAAATTTAAAACAACTCTAGCACCTCAGCTTGTTGCCTTTTTTTATACGACCATAAAAAAAGGCAACAAGCCTAAGGAGATCTATTTTCAAATCTGTCTATCCACCGTTTTCCTTACAATCATAAGATGGATATCCTCGAGCACAAAGGTAGAAACCAAGCCGAGTTTGTTGCCTGTTCTTATAGGCTTTGGTCGCGTGGAAATGGCACCTATAGAGTCATTTCAAAGTGACACTTGTGATTTTATTGGATAAATAATATTATTTTGACTTTGACACATATCCTACTAATATTATAAACGCGAAAGTTTGTATGTATGGATGGATGGATGGATATTTGTTACTCTTTCACGCCGGAACGGTTGCACGGATCCGGATGAAACTTGGCAGAGATATTAATTATAGTCTGGAATAACACTTAGGCTACTTTTTATCCCGTGAGAATACCGGGTGTTGGCAGATATTTAGCATTTCACCGTATTTAGCTGATACATTTTTAGTTCCTAAATAATAAAATAAAATAAAAATAAAAGAAATATAGATATAGCACGCGCTATCGTTGCGTTTTGAGCAATGAGTGATATCAGCAATCGTAGGTATAAATGTTTTCCGATCACCGGGATTTAAATCTGCGCGGGTGAAACCGCGGGGCGCAACTAGTAAGATAACTTAGTAGGCAGGAACTTCAGGCAGGTGTTACTTACTTTGAGAGAGTGCAGCCAAGGCCTTCCCCAGTCTCTCGCCGATGAAACGCACGTATGTGCTGGAGCGAAGGTACAAGAACCTGATCAGTGAGCTCGCGTCCAGCGCTAGGATGCAGGTGTCGCCTGGAGACAAACCAACCCGTCACTTCGTCGTCTTCATTTTTATAGGGCTTTATCGCTGAGCGACTGCCCTAAAATAAAAAAAAATACATCCTACTAATATTATAAACGCGAAAGTTTGTAAGTATGGATAGATGGATGAATGGATCGATGTTTGTAACTCAATAACTCCAGAACGGCTGAACGGATCTTGGTGAAAATTGGCACAGAGATATAATATAGTCTGTAATATCACATAGGCTACTTTTTATCCCGTGGGAATACCGGGATTTAAAACTACGCGGGTGAAACCGCGGGGCCCTAATTAATCGTATTTCTGCCTACCAGTTCAGACAGGAGACTTATTTCTGAATACCTGATTTCTGCATAGCTTCGTTCACGGATTTGAAGTTGGTCTTCTCAGGGTTGTCTGTGAATCCATGCAAGAAGATCTTCAGGTGGTCATTCTTTCCCAGGGCTGTGGGCAACTCGTGCACTACTGCGTGCAGGTAAATGGTCCTGCGGCCGTATCTGAGGGGACAATCGCATGAAGATTCTGGTAGAGCTCTTTAGAGAGAGAAAAGAGATATAGAAAAAGGATTTAAATTAAGACGATACAAAACTGAAGAGTAAAAAGTTTGCACATTTTCTACGAAATTACAGCTAAAGCGCGCGTCAACCAAAAATAACGCTGGAAAACAGTGGAGGGGATGTGTTTGCGCATACAAAATACTCACGCCATCACACCCTCTCCCCCTCTTTCCGGCGTTCTTATTACGTGACGCGCAGTATACGCGAAGTTACTTTTCTTGTCGCAGCGTTGCTGTGTTTCAGAATCATAATCAGAATAATCTTCATTGTAAACTGTTGCATGTTGAGGTACGTATAAAAAGTATAAAAAATCTGCTCTATTCGGACGTACTTAGGTGTACAATTAAATGTTTCAATAAATAAATAAATAAATATTGCTGGACAAATAATGAATAATTTTTGCTTTAATTATAACTTATCAAGTTATTTTCACATCTAACATAATAATTGTAAACAGTTTGAAGGATGTGGTTGCCGGTAAAATCACAGGCATTAAGCTCAACATCTCTCAAATGAATGGACGCAAGGCAACGTTGTGTTATACATACGGTGATATGAAGTTGAGCGTCAGGTTTTCCACATCTGGTTCTTTGGACCCCTCCACCTGCTCGTAGTCCACGCCGATGAGTTTCTTCACGTTGGAGCCTGGAAAAGATGTTCAGTATGGATCGCCACTACGAGAGGAACTAACTCAATGTTTGCTTGAACTAGTGGCTTCTGGGGAGGGAGTTAAGATACCTTTAGGGTGGGTTACCAATGTTACGAGGTGAAGTGTAACATGTTACACAGCGAGCATTCAAAATCAAAATGGTCTTTATTCAATACAATCACAGGGATCATTTTGGAACGTCTATTACTAGATGAATCTACAGCCCAGAAGAACTGGCAAAAAAAGAAGAAGAAGCTTGGTTCCTAGTGTTTTTTTATGATCCTCTATGCAGAGTCATTCATGCAGTCAGTACGTTAGTTAGTCATCAGTTTCCTGCCCTTACCCACTTCATGTGGGGTCGGCACAACAGGTTTTTGCTCTCCACTCTCCTCTATCAGCCGTCATGTCAGCAGTCACTCTTTTTATACTCATGTCATCTTTCACACAGTCCATCCATCTTTTCTTTGGCCTACCTCTAGTACGTTAGTTAGTGTTACGGGGAAACCATGCGAGCAACGAGCGAACCCTGCGAACATCTCAATGCGTAACATGCTCGATGCTTTGGTTACAATTACATCTCGTAACGTTGGTCAGTTTCCAGCACCACTAAAGGCATCGTCGTGGTCCCCTCGCCTATCACTAATCTCACGACAGATTTATCAAAACCAGCATTTTCTTGTAAACTAATAAATTTATGTATTTCAGTTAAAAACTATCCAGTTATTTTTACTCTGTTACTCGCGGGAAAAAAATACGTAAGATTTGCCGAGAAAAATGAAAAATCTATATCTTCTCTTCTAAAATATATATAACTCAAAGGTGACTGACTGACTCACTGACATAGTGATCTATCAACGCACAGCCCAAACCACTGGACGGATCGGGCTGAAATTTGGCATGCAGCTAGATGTTATGACGTAGGCATCCGCTAAGAAAGGATTTTGATCAATTCTATCCCCAAGGGGATAAAATGGGGGATGAAAGTTTGTATGAAACTTTGAATTCCTTGGCGCGAGCAAAGCCGCGGGTTCAGCTAATTGGAAATAAATAACAAAATCAACAGTAGAGGAAGACGGGGGAATGCAGAAAAATGCTATGTTTGTTCATTTGTCTTATGTTACTTTTGAGGTTTAGAGACTCTGCCTGCTCAAGCGTTACAACCCCTGCGCTGCAACGTGTTCGCTGTGTTTCAAGGCAATTTATTTAATACTAGCTTGTACAATAATTTGTTGCACCGTTTGTTTATTATATTTAATTGTATTTATTGTTTATTATATTTATTATATTATTATTCTGTAACGTTAATACACTATTATTATATGTATGTAGTATAAATAATTATTTTTCACCTATGTATGTTGGGGTCGCTTATTTGTGATTTTACTTTCGATAGCTCAAGCGAGGTTACACAGAGGGAAAAATGGAAAAGAGATAGGAAAATCGGCACGCACTGACCTTTGTCTGGCTGGAGACCTTCAGGATACGTCCAAGCTTTCTTCTCGTCTTCCACTGCGCTGGCGCGGATCGCAAACATACGATTCACACGCACAGAATATGGTTTCCCACGACACCCATTAATGTTTATTGTTATATTTGTAAAGGAAAATAGCGGAGAGCGGTAACGGCGGTTTAGAGTAGCCCGTAAAGATCACTTTCTTCCGAAGGCGCGGTAATTAGCGAGATGCGTATGCGATGACGCTTCTATTTTGACTGTTAATGGCGGTTATGCGATTGCGGCGATCTGCGATGCGATGTCCATCCATAGAGGGCGCTTGTGCGCGCCTTAGGGAGAGGATTATTGGATAGGTAGGTAAAGTAATGTAACCTCACTATGATAAGAGATGGCGTTACCATTTCCGCCCGCTCTAGATGGGTCACCATTTAAAAGCAACCATAAATGAGACTAGAAAAATAAATATCTCATAGCGTAAGGGGAGACTAGGATGAAACCCAATATCTCATATAGGAGCTCATAAAAGAGCAATCTAAAACTAAAGACATGAGAGTAGTGCTCTGTGATAGAGTAGAACTCACAAGTGCGGGAAAATTATATTTAAATACGAAGCGGTGTTACTACATATATGAATTAATAGATTAGATGCTTACAAACTACTTAGATTTAATTTATAATACTAAACTACTGACGCGGTATTGGGCATAGGCGAACGGTCGGACGAAGTAGACTTGATCCATTAGCGGATTTGACAGTACAAGTACGGACTACTCCATCCCTTGAAGGATGTACTTTCTCTACGATCGCTAAAGGCCAGGCTAAACTCGGTACATTATCTTCTATCACGACTACTACCACTCCTGGAGCGATAGGCGTGGAATGCGTATTCCACTTCTGTCTAACCTGCAATCCATGAAGATATTCCATCCTCCATCGCTGCCAAAACGATTTAACTAACTTGTTATCAATTTCTTCTGCAAAATATTTCATCTGCAGGGCGAGTAATAATTTATTTTCAGCGAGCTGAAGTTGATCAGCTGTTACTGCAATAGTAACACGGCGGGGCATTAATTTAGCGAACGTAAAAACGTATACAAGAATGCGCAGTAGTTTAGACCACGACGACAAGCGCAATGCAAGTTCGTAGACTGCACACTCCGTCACACGCGAACATACCGCATGAGTCATAATTTTTTGCTCGGGTATGTTCTCGATTGGCTGGCCATCAAGGTATCGGAGAGGCCACTGGGAAGGGTCCAGTATGGCCCAAGAAGGCCCATGCAACCACAGAGGGTGCGAAACTAACTTCTGAGGCGTAACTCCACGCGACAAACAATCAGCTGGGTTCTCGGTACCCGAGACATGATAGAAGTGGTCGGCCGGAATATTCTCCGTTGCCTGAACCACGCGGTTAGCCACAAAAGCCTGCCACCTGTGAGGCGAACTTCTTATCCAATAAAGGGCGACTTTAGAGTCGGTGAAAGCGTATGTTTTGATTGGGAAGCGATTAGAATAATTATTCAACACAGTGCGCAATAGCTTAGTAAGTAGAACTATACCACAAAGTTCAATTCGAGCGATTGTGAGCGGCTTAGTCGGTGCGACCTTTGACTTGGCGCAGACTAAGCGAATAGTGTTACCACCGTCTGACCTGACGTGTAGGTACACTACGCCACCATATGCATGTTCGCTAGCGTCAGAAAAACCCAAGAGAGTGACAACGCAGTTCGCATACACACCAAGATGACGCGGTATGCGCAGCTCATTGAGCGCTGGCAGTTCAATACAGAACTGTCTCCACAAATTAATAATGTGGCGCGGGGGGGTATCATCCCAATCCAAGTTTAAATGCCACAGCTGTTTTATTAACAACTTGGCGAAGAGAACTGTGGGAGCCACAAATCCCATAACATCCCACAGGCGGGCGATAGTAGATAAGATGGAGCGTTTAGTACACTCATCATCTGCGGGAGGCGTTATTTTATAGTAGAAGACGTCAGAATCAGTCGACCAATGCAATCCTAATATTTTATGTTGCACTGATTTGTCAAACTCAACCTCTGTTGAAACCTTGTGCGAAGCGGGAATGCTGTCTAAAACAGCGCGAGAACTATTATTCCATTTGACTAATTCCCACTGCGCGCCCTTAAACAATCCGATCAGCTGCTTAGAAGCGGCGACCCCCTCCTCCTCATTCCTCACAGAAAATACGACATCGTCCATATACAAAGATGAAGTAGCTATATCCCTAGCGAGCGGGTACTTGGAGCCGTCATCCTCGATCAGCTGTCTGACCGTGCGCATTGCATGGTACACAGACGAGGCTAGACCGAAACAAACTCGATTGAATTGATAAAGCGTCAGAGGATCTTGCGGTTTGAACCGATACAATATACACTGATAGCGACGATCACATTCACGGACGGCGATCTGTAAAAATTGTTGACGGCAATCTGCAGTCATAGCGACGGCAAAAAGGCGGAAATTCAAAATTATTTGAAAAAGATCACCTTGCAAATTAGGTCCATGATGCAGTATGTTATTCAGCGAAATTCCAGAACTAGTTTTACAGCTAGCGTCGAGAACTATGCGGAGACGCGTCGACGTCTTATCCTCACGGATAACACCGTGGTGCGGGATTACATAGATGGGCGATGAGTCATCGGACATATCTGGAGGTGCGGGTGAAATATACTTTTTCTCCAAATATTCTTCGATCACGCCATCATAAGCGGTTCTCAAACTACGTGAAGCTTCTAGCTTTTTCTCGAGACACAAGAAACGCCTGCGTGCGGTTTCGTAGGATCTACCTAACGAGTATATATCCTCACTAAATGGTAGGCCAACAGTGTATCTACCACTTGTGGGATCGCGGGTTGTAGTACATTTATAAAAGGTTTCACACTCGGCGTCAGCAGGACGCAGAGCGGGCGGCGCGGAGGGAGGCTCCTCGAGCTCCCAGAATCTTTTAATAAGATTATCTACACCATGCTCCTGTACTAGGCAGCATGTTAAAGCCTGGCGGGAAAATATTGTAGGTACGGGACCCATGACTACGTATCCCAATACCGTACGTAAGGCTTGCGGGGCCTGCGAGACGTCAGATGCTTGAGTCACGTTAGGCAATAGAAGGTGGACGAACAATGGCGCGCCTATCAAAATATCTATTTTGTTCGGCGTTCCGAAAGTTGCGTCTGCGAGCGGTAATTTGTGCAAGTGTGATAGGACAGTCGTATCTACCACGGCACTAGGCAGTGTGTCAGTAATTTGATCAACCACCAACGGCGAAATATTAAATTTAATATTTTTATCAAAGCGCGAATAGAAATCTAAGCTTATAGAACTTGAGTGTATCATCTTTTCAGCCCCACCGAACCCCTTGATAATAGTACGTCCGATGTTATGAACCTGAATATTTAACAGCTTACATGCCTCTCTTGTTATAAAATGACTTTGCGAGCCTGAATCTAACAAAGCACGCAATAAATGCCTATTGCCTGTACTATCGTATACTGCGATTTGAGCGGTTGCAAGTAACACGGTACATTGCTCGTTTTGAATCGGCTTAGACTGCGGGGACTGCGCTAAGGCAGCAATAGACGTCGCACATAACGCAACGTCCGCACGCTCAGAGCGCGCTGGGCCGGGGTCGCCCGATAAGCGGGCGACAGCGGCGACTGCCGTGGACTGCGGTGCAGTTACAGCGGCTTGGGGTGCGGGTTCGACTCCCGACACAAAGTGCAACAAACTGTGATGGCGAGAATTACAAGAGCGGCAGCTCGTATCTGATTTACAGTACGAAACTCGATGTTTTATGCTAAGACAATTTACACATGCGTTTCCCTCCTTGACGGCTTTAAATCGTTCTTTGGGGGTTAATTTATGAAACTCAGGACATTTAAATAAATGCTGATGCGTTATGTTTGTACATAAACATTTAGAAGCGGAATCAGCGGTGTTTACATAAGCGTGATATTTTGGAGGCGATGATTTAACATTAGTGCTTTCATTCGAGTTATGATTGCGATTTGTATTAGTAACCTTTTTAGCGACGGCGGCGGCGGGAACAGCGACGGCGGCCGACGTCGTGCGTTCATAAACCCTTGTACGATTTTTTATAAATAACTCAAGGTCAGCAAATGTAGGTATTGAAGACTCAACACTTAACTCGAAAGCGCGGACAGTACTTGAATCTAATTTCTTTAAAGCGATGTAAACTAGAATCAAATCACCTAAATTTTCTATATTTAAATTTTTCAGAGCGCGGACAGAGCTAATAAACTGCTCGTTAAACAAATCAAAGTTAGCAGCTGACGCTGTACCTAACGGTTTGAAGTCGAACATCTGATTTAGATAAGCGGAGGCTACCATGCGCTTATCTTCATATTTATCAATTAGCGTTTGCAATATCAGTTCATAATTCTCTGCGCAAGGAGTAATACCTGAACACAATGTCTCAGCCTTACCTGACAATTTACCTACTAAATAATATAGTTTTTCTGCATCGGTGAGCGTTGGATTGTCATGAATAGTTGACTTAAAACAGGCATAAAACACTGGCCATTTCCTAATGTCTCCTGCGAATCCAACCAACTCGATGGGCGGTAGTCTGGGCTTAGCTTTACTGAGAGAAACCGATACAACATTATCACTTGGTGACGACGGCGAATGTTGTACTTGCAATCGTTTAATACGACTGTATAATTGTTCGAACGCAACCAAACTTTTGTAGTCAGGTTTTGCAGTAGGAGTAACAACTAAAAGACGCGAGTTGTAATCATCCAACACCTTTATAAAATCACTGCGTAACGTATCTACACTAGCGCTTTGATCGAGGAACCGTTCTCTCGATCTAGGAGAAACGCTCGATGACGAATCATAAATACTCTGAATCAATTCAAAAATAGCTTCTCTTTTAGCTTGTAATAATAACAGCTTGGAGTCTACTGTGCTGTCAGTGACAGAAACATTATCGGCACTTTTCGATGTTGTAGACATTTTAATTACCTACGTAACTTACTACAATCAGATATTACGTGGCTGAATACAATATATCAGATGACTAGCAACAGAATACGAGAAGTGTGACCTAGTTAACTCGATCGGATTATATCATAGCAATAAGATTAGCCGGGCCTCAGCTGATCATACAATGAACAAAGAACCGTACGACTACTTATTTCCGACCGGTAACTTGCGGGTAGATATGAAAAATGTATTTTACGATGAAAATTAGCGAAATAAATGCAATTAATTTATCAATTTATGCGAGTAAACACCATATAAAATAGGGAACACACCTTAAAATTATAGTATGTTGCGAGATTAAAATGATTTTGTCAGATTTAACACGACGCAATGTCGCGGGCGGGACGTCACAATGACGAAAAGTATGACAAAATTATCCGAAATACGCAATGTACTTCTTGGGGACAGCGGTAAATACACTTATTAGATCAGTAAATTAGATATTCTAATAAGGGCGGAATTTAAAAGAGGATGTAACCATCCGATTCGAAGGACCAAAAAATGGGGTCGCTTATTTGTGATTTTACTTTCGATAGCTCAAGCGAGGTTACACAGAGGGAAAAATGGAAAAGAGATAGGAAAATCGGCACGCACTGACCTTTGTCTGGCTGGAGACCTTCAGGATACGTCCAAGCTTTCTTCTCGTCTTCCACTGCGCTGGCGCGGATCGCAAACATACGATTCACACGCACAGAATATGGTTTCCCACGACACCCATTAATGTTTATTGTTATATTTGTAAAGGAAAATAGCGGAGAGCGGTAACGGCGGTTTAGAGTAGCCCGTAAAGATCACTTTCTTCCGAAGGCGCGGTAATTAGCGAGATGCGTATGCGATGACGCTTCTATTTTGACTGTTAATGGCGGTTATGCGATTGCGGCGATCTGCGATGCGATGTCCATCCATAGAGGGCGCTTGTGCGCGCCTTAGGGAGAGGATTATTGGATAGGTAGGTAAAGTAATGTAACCTCACTATGATAAGAGATGGCGTTACCATATGTCTTTTCTATGTAATTAAATTGTTATTTATTACGTCATATTCTTCTACAGTGACGTCATCCTACTCAAGGCTCTGACTGAAAACCAGCGCTGCTTGGCAAGGTAGGCTACCTACTTTGTTAAGCAGCAATTGCTGAGTCAGGGCCTTTTTGGCGTACAGTTATGTTTTCTTTTGTTTTTGGTACTGTTTCTTCTTTCGTTTTGTCTCTGTTTATAGCTGTAATTTTGTATGTACCTATGTATTTCTTTTCTTGTTGTGTATGTCAAATAAATGTATTTTCTTTCTTTCTTTCTTTCTTTTTAGCTGAACCCGCGGCTTTGCTCGCGCCAAGGAATTCAAAGTTTCATACAAACTTTCATCCCCTATTTTATCCCCTTGGGGGTCGAATTGATCAAAATCCTTTCTTAGCGGATGCCTACGTCATAACATCTACCTGCATGCCAAATTTCAGCCCGATCCGACCAGTGGTTTGGGCTGTGCGTTGATAGATCACTATGTCAGTCAGTCACCTTTGAGTTATATATATTTAGAAGAAGAAGATAGAAGAAGAAGAAGTGGAGTGAGCGGTATTACCCGACACGATCACCATTACCTGCTTCCACTACCTAATTGTGAGGCTCTGTCTCCTGGAACAGCGTGAGCTGTGGCCCAAGAGACAGTACGACGAGACGAGAGGCGGTAGAAAGGAGGGTCCTTTTTTCTGAGTCGGCCGTCAAGTGCTCAGTGGTGGAAATATCGTAAAAAAATTCCCATTCAAATCGCCCAAAACTTACATTGACTACTCCCGATGTAGGATAAGCCGGTGACGACAGGATTCTTGGCGTCGGCGACCTCCTGTTCGACTGCCTTGGTGGCCTTCTCCAGCGCGCCCATGGAGCCGCGGAACAGGTCCTGGCCGATGTTCAGAGCGAAGCCGAGGCGCTGCAGCACGGCGATCCACGCCAGCACATGGGGAAGGTCGGACGGGACCTGGGGAGATGAGCGTGCTCATACAATGCTTATAACTTTTAGGATATTATAAAAATAAGATATTTATCCTACTTACTATTATAAACGCGAAAGTTTGTAAGTATGGATGGATGTATGTTTGTTACTCTTTCACGTCAGAACGGCCTGAACGGATCTGAGTGAAACTTGGCAGAGAGATAGATTATAGTCTGGAATAGCACAAAAGCAATTCAAATTCAAAATATGTTTATTCAATAAAATCACAAGGATCATCTTGAAACGTCTTAAAACTATAGGTGACTCTAGTGCCAGTTCCACGCGACCAACGCCGAGAAGAACAGGCAATATCCCGTGGGAATACCGGGATTTAAATCTGAGCGGGTGAAACCGCGGGGCGCAACTAGTAATTTAAAAAAATAAAAATGAATGTGAATGGATATAAAAGTAGAGGTAGGCCAAAGAAAAGATGGATGGACTGTGTGAAAGATGACATGAGTATGAAAGGAGTGACTGCGGAGCCTTACTACACACTATGACAATAGGAGATTCCAAGGAGATTCCTTGCCCCAAACCGTGAAACGTCAAAACTTGATATTGATGGGCTTTATTCTTTATGACATAGGAGATACTTTGCCCTGACCGTATCACACCGCCTGCCTTGTCTTAGCCGAGCTCGCGCTGCAAATGGTCATAGTGCATAAGGCTCCTGACATGACGGCTGATGAGGAAAGTGGACAGCAATAACCTGCAGTGCCGACCCCACATGAAGTGGGATAAGGGCAGTAAAGATCATTTTCGTTTGAAATGAAGATTCACAAATTTTTCTTGTTGCTGCATCACAGCTCTTGTTTTTACCCATTTAATAGTACCTACTAAATCTGGCATCTGAAATCTGACTGAATCTTTAAAACTACTCAACGGATTTTAATGCGGTTTTTTTAATAGATAGAGTTATTCAAGAGGAAGGTTTATATGTATAATACACGCATAATATAGCAGAGAAACACTATGCACCCGTGCGATGCCGGGGCGGGTCGCTACATAGGTAGTTGTTCACTATCACTATTTTTAAAAATTCATAGCAGCAAGTTACTGGCCATGCTTTTACACTAAAACTCACATAATATCCCATGTTTTCTTGGGGCGATACCATTGTAGAATTGTTAGGATTATAAAAATAATACGACATATTTTTAGGGTATTTCTATAGTTGACCAAAATTTTCAAATAATTATTAAAATAAATGATTCTTTGAGAAAACCCTTTTCAATGATAGCAGTTTCAACAGTAC
Organism: Plemyria rubiginata; assembly: GCA_963576535.1. NCBI lineage: Eukaryota > Metazoa > Arthropoda > Insecta > Lepidoptera > Geometridae > Plemyria > Plemyria rubiginata. Next base: position 673,115 of record OY754929.1, read on the forward strand.
GCCAATTAAAATATTTAGGTACCTTTCTAATCTAATATTAATTAAAATTAATGTGACAAGTAAATACGTAAATAGCGGTGTGTTGTCAAACAAATTACATTAATTAAAATGTTTCATGATAAGAACCTTTAAAAATAACATGTACTTACCTGCTTTGTTCAAAAAACCCCCAAATCAATAGCAATCAAAATCTTTGTGCCAGAGGTAAATTTAACATAATAATACAGTTAAAAAAAAAAAAAAAATTATATGTACCTAATAATTAATTTATATATACATCTATTATATTAAACTTTAATAGTAGTAACTATAATAACGTTAAATTATTATAACGTTATTGTGCGTTATAAATTGATGAACCGTTGATACTTTTTTTTTATTTTTAGGTAGTATCTTTACTTCAAGAACAAAGATTTTAAAAAATGTACAACTTTTTAGAACCAAATAAAAGTATTCTGAAATTTCGTTATATTTGAGGAAAAGTATCAAAGATTACGTACCTTCATATTTCCAGTATTTTAGTTGAAAACTTTAAGCTTTTTTCCGTGATAACAGATTCGACTTGCCCTTTCTAGGTCACCTGCTCTACTGATCGTCGTGTGAGCCTTGCTGTTATAAAATTGACATGAAACATCTGTAGGTAAGGTAACTACTTATGTAGAGGAGTTATACGAGTTTTGACTAGCAAAAAATACATTATAGAAGATCGGTCAAGAGCGAGTTGATTCGTGTATCCTGGGTATTCCACAATTTTCAGAACAGCAGCTCCAATGAAGCTGATGTATCACTACATAGTATAAAACAAAGTCGCTTTCTCTGTCCCTATATCCCTATATCCAAGTATGCTTAAATCTTTAAAACTACGCAACGGATTTTGATGCGGTTTTTTTTAATAGACAGTAATTCAAGAGGAAGGTTTATATGTATAACTAGCGACCCGCCCGCGCGCCCCTGCTTCGCACGTGTGCACATTGTTTTTCTACTATATCATGCATGTATTATACATATAAACCTACATATAGATAGAGTGATTCAAGATGAATCACTCTATATATTAAAAAAACCGCATCAAAATCCGTTGCGTAGTTTTAAAGATTTAAGCATACATAGGGACATAGGGACATGGGGATATAGGGACAGAGAAAGCGACTTTGTTTTTTACTTATGTATGTACATGCATGATATATAGTAGAAAAACAATGTGCACCCGTGCGAAGCAGGGGCGCGCGGGCGCTGGTACGCTATAAATTAAATGTACGTTATTACCTGTAGAAGTAATAGAATCAAGCCATTTCAAATAATAAACTCCTCCTCTGTTTGGTAAGATTCATTAGAACCAAGGTTGGTAAGTAAGTCCTACTGTATTATAAACGCGAAAGGTTGTAAGTATGGATGGATGGGTGGATGGATGTGTTACTCTTTCACGCCGGAACAGCTGAACGGATCTGGATGAAACTTCTTGACGACCTCTGTGGCGCAGCGGGCGAGAGCCTGCCTGCGACGCAAGAGGTTGTGGGTTCGATTCCCGCCTTGGAACAAATTTCTGCAGAAATTTGTTCCGATGGTCTGGGTGTTTTCTATGTATAATAAAAAATATCTATCTATGTAAGTATATAATGTATTAAATATATCAGTTATCTAGTACCCATAACACAAGCTTTGAATAGCTTACTTTGGGGCTAGATAGTGCTGTGTGGATTGTCCAGCATTTTTTTTTTTTTAAATTTGTTAGCGAGACAGATTATAGTCTGAAATAGCACTTAGGCTACTTTTTATCCCGTGGGAATGGCACGGAAACAGCGGGGCGCAACTAGCACTTCTATAAAATTTAGCGCAGACTCCATTGGGGAAAGGGTAACTTTTCCTTTTTGGTCGACTATGCGTGGAAGAAGAACTCGCGGAAGAGGACAGTAGAGCTCGATAGTTACCATTTTGGTACGGAACCCTAACTACACATTATAAATAAACTGATTTTTTATTAGTATGTTAGGATAATGAAAACAAGAAGTCAGCTTCTTTTTCTCCAAATTGGTAGTTTTTCGACTGTCCAAAATTAAATAAAAAAATTAACTCTCCTCTTTTTGAAATGACGTGAGATTTTCCTCGAACCCCTCCCATACCCCAAATCTCACGTGAGATTTTCATATTGAGTATTTTTCTTGTTATTAAATTAACGTGATTGCGCTGAATTATTTGAGAAAAAAACTAAGTAATTATTTTTGACTAGATATTTAAAAATATTCAGTAAAAATCAAAATACCTACTTAATCGCAAAAGTAATATCGCTATAAAAGTGCTAAGCGCGGGAAAAAAAGGTAACGTGATATCGAGACCGCCCTCTCCCTCCCGTGAGATCGGGAGAGGGTCTGCTCGACCCCCTCCCCCGTAAAAAAAGTGTTCCGAGGTAAAATTGACGCATCAGATTTGAGTGACGGGCTGTGTCGGTTCTTCGTACCAAATAGCTACTGCAGGATCCGGCAGCACAAGTTATTTGCAGTGCCGCCATCGCACACAGTCGTCGCCCGGGCGAACTCGCCGCTACCATGCTCTCTATCTGCACTCAACGCTCTCCTGAATGCCAATCCTGAGACTGATTTGTTTGCGGACACATGGTCGAAGCTCCTTAGGTATTGTCTCAGGTTCTGTGAGCGACAAGTTTAACATCATGTAATTTCATCTCATTTATTTATTAATTATTTTATGCCTATTATTTTATGAAACTATTTTGACATTTTATTCTCCAGTTTATAATTATATTGACATTAGTAGGTATTTTGACATTTTATAATCAGTATGTTAGTAGGTTGTAATTTAAATATAAATTAACTTGAACAAAGCAATATGTAGTACTAATCCGCTGATCTAATCTCCTTAAGCTGGAATAAACTTAATTAGACTTCGACACGTGTTTCACCTCTCTACGAAGCATCTTCAGGAAATTGACTCGCTGTGCACTGAACGTGTTACCTCGTCGAGCGCTGAGCTGAAAAGAGAGCTACTTTCAGCTCATCGCTCGACGAGGTAACAGCTTAAGGAGATTAGATCAGCGGATTAGTACTACATATTGCTTTGTTCAAGTTAATTTATATTTAACAATGGACTTCCGCAAAGTCACGCCTGAGTCAATTAACTAGGTTGTAATTTGTAGTTTAGGTATATAATTGTTTTAGATTTGTTATTTAATTGATGTAATTTTTACTGAATGTTTTAAATAAATAAATAAACGCCCCACATAATGAACGCCCGCTTTTGAGCATTTTGTAAATTGTATTTTCTCATACCCACTTCCTACTTTTCATTTTGTTTGCAAATCAATGGTTTTGTTTTTGACTAACTTTCAAAGCGAAGGTTTTTAGTTTATTGACGTATTTATGATAATTCAGTGAGTTTTTTTCCTAATATTTGAATAATTTGGATCTGTTCATAATCCAAGGTTACGTATGTCATTAATTACGTAATTTTTTGCTAATTATACCGTTGATATCCCGCCTGATGTTAAACGGTTACCTCCGCCTAAGAACAATAACGGAAAACATTTAAATTCACAAATTTTAATGATAATAGGTACTTACATAGTAAGACTGTAGGCTTAGGGCAGTGCAACGTAGGGCACGTTCCTATCGTGCGTGACTTACGAAGCAATGCTTTTAATTTTCGCTTTCGTATTCCACAATTCGTTTTGCATATAAAATCCGTCGGATAACGAAAAACAAATGATGGAATACGAAAAACTAAGATTATGAGACCTAATGTTGACGCCATTTTTTTTTTTAAACAATAATTTATTTATATCTAATGGTTAGCGTAATAAAATATAGCTATCATTCATGATTGTGCCAACAAACACCGCGAATGTGACAAAGACAAATAGGAACTTATTATTTAAATATAATAATGGCACAGCAGAAATAAAATAGCCTGCTTACTTGTATGTAAGTAGATACATACATAATTATTCTGATATGCTAATCTGTTCATTTTGATGACAAAGGCAAAGAAAGAGCTTAGCTGATACACTCAAGAAAACTTTTAACGATGTGGAAGGGTCCAAATACAAATGTTAATAAATAAATAAAGAATTCGTTTCCCATAAATACCAATTATCATTACTATCCAAATAAATAACAGCTAGGTAATTCTATCTAAAAGAACACCAGCTATAAATAAATTAAGCTGTGATTAAGTAATCTACCTAAGGAAATAATAGCACATAAGCGGTTCATCTGGTTTGCCGTGGGAAATCCTTCGTAAGTAGGTACCTAGGTATTCTCTTATCTGCGAGTACCAAGTAGGTAGGTACCTACCTCGTTTATGTACCTACGTTAGGTACTTTACACAACTACTTACTTACTACTGACTTACTTTGGGGCTAGATGGTGCTGTGACTGTGTAGATCGTCGAGCATTATTTATTTATTTTATTTTATTTTATTTTATTTTATTTATCTGCCTGAAGTGGTTTTGTCATGGTAAACGACTTATAAGCTACGATTCTTGTGGAAAAAATATTGTTTCTTATTAGGTCCTTGAAGGTCAGATGACGTAGTTATTCTCATAACTGTGGGTCAGCTGAGACCTCCCTCAAAGTTTTGAGCAAGGGGAGTCATTCGTACCAACGTCGCTTGTTTTATAAGGGGATTCGTTTATTGCAGAGCGTTTAATAAAGGTAGGCACCTGGTACCTACCTTTTATTCTGTGACGATACTATTTTTTATTCTGTGACGTAGAGTAGCTGATTTATTAATAAACGAGTTTTTTTGCCTTTGTAAATAGGTATATTGGTACGGAACCCATCGTGCGCGAGTCTGACTCGCACTTGGCCGGTTTTTTTTCTTTGGCTTTGCTTCTAGAATAGAATAGAAATACATTTATTTGAATCTTGATCATTATATACAAGAAAAAAACCTAGATTCATTGCTTGATCCTGTGACCTGTGTGCAGGTAGGTAGGTACGTAGTATATAAACTATCATTTTGCATCAGTGTTCTGAGGTATCTAATTTCCTTGGATCTATTATCCGTAGTCGGGGCACAGAATTTAACGTGTCAAGAGTCGCCAGGGTTTACGGCAGTCAAGGAATATAGATAGTATTCAAATTCCTTGACGGCAGTCCAGCAACCAAAACTAATCAAGCAAGAGTACCTATCCAAATTCCTTGAGTCCACAACCTGCGAGCAAACTCCTTGGATGAAGTACTAATCCTTAGAAGAAGAATACTAGAGGATGAAGTTTATCTTGTATTCTTCTCAAGAAATATAGTAAGGAATATAGACTTCTTCTAAGGCAAACTCTAAAAGAACGTGACTCAGACAGTGACATTTATGGGTATCTATGGAATTTGATTGAACTCGACGCATGCTGGAATGACGTTTGCATAACCTCAAAGTGTCAGCAGAGTGTTTACTTACATTTAGACCGTGCCGTGCCGTGCTAAAAATTTCAAAAATGAGTGAAAATTACGCAGATAGTAATCATGATAGCTCGGATCCAAAGAGGAAATGGAGAAAGAAACGCAAAAACTTTCTCTCCAATGCGAAGAAGTACGCAAAAAAAGGTCAAATGGGCCGCGGAACGAAGATGTCTGAAGAACTGTATCAGTACTTCGTAGGAATCCTGGATGCAATTAAAAAGGGGATTGAGGACGAGGATGAAAGACGTAAGTTTGGGGAACAATACAACAGGTAGGTATTAAGCGGGACTTTAAGTCATGTAAACAGGTTAGCTTTTATGTATTTTGTTGAAAATCCATTCGCAACAAAACAAACAAAGCATAGAAAACTATCAAAATAGTTTTTAATAGGTACTTGTGTATGTTGATTTTCAGATACTCTAGTGACAAATGTGCTTGAACGAACCAAAGGTGATGAAATAAACATAGTTAGTAACCAGCTGGGAAGCCGGATCATTGAGCTACTACTTCCTTACGCCTCGGCTGAGGACCTAGAGCGTTTCACAGAAGCTATTGACCCACATTTACGTAGAATGGCCTCGGACAACTTCACAAGCCATGTGATAGAGACATTACTTAGAGTCTCCTGTAATCGAGCTACAGAGCATTTACAAGGAACCACAGATGATGATGAAGTACCTAGCAAGAAAGTCAAGTTGGAGACTGAAAGGTATTCCAAGGAACACTTAAAAAAGTGTTATGATTACACAATTAAAATGTGTAAATATGTCCTCAATAATTTAGAGGACTTTGTGTGGGATTCATACGCTAATCACATTTTGAGGAGTGCATTGAAATGCTTGAGCGGGATCTCATTGCTGCCCGGAGAGAAGCCGAAAATGAATAGTATGGCTATCAAAAATGTTGATGATAATAAGGGTAAGTTCTGTGATTTCAATTCTTTTAATTTAGCTATATCTAGCAAAATACCTAAGTTTTTTTACTATGTTCACTGAAAAATTTGGGATGAAATCTTTTGAGTAAAATGCTTGTAACTTTGTTTAACTATTGCTAACAGCTAATACGCGAGCTGAGGGGGGCTGCTAGTGGATAGATTTTCATACATGTATTATGCCACCTTGATTCTGAATTATACCATACTTTGGCTCTATGTATGTTGTGATGATGCGGGTTTGATTCCATCTCGGAAAAAAATTGTGTATGATCTACAGAAATTTGTTCCGCTGGTCTGGGTGTTTTCTATGTATAAATAAAAGAAATCTATATGTAAAAGTTCAAAAAATTTCAAAAATAATGTATTAAATATCAGTCATCTAGTACCCATAACACAAGCTTTGAGTAGCTTACTTTGAAGCTAGATGGTGCTGCGTGGATTGTCCAGCATTATTTATTTATTAATAAAGAGCTTTTAAAAACAAAACCAATTCCCTGCAGGCATCCCCCCGCACACGACCAGGATGCAGTACCGGGAGACCCCCGAGGAGTTCAAGGAGCTGGTGCGCGAGTTCGCGCGGCGCCTCGTCAGCTGGCCGCAGTTCAAAGAGCTGCCGTTTAAGAACGTGACGTCAGCGCTGCTGCAAGTACTGCTGTATGCTTGCAAGAATGTCGACAAGCATCTCACTAAGGTATGAACCTGATTCTTAATCCACGCTGATGCATAGTTAGTCATAGTTTGACGACCTCTGTCGCGCAGCGGGCGAGAGTCCGCCTGCGACGCGAGACGTAGCGGGTTCGATTCCCGCCTCGGAACAAATTTGTATATGATCTGCAGAATTTTTTTCCGTAGGTCTGAGTGTTTTCTATGTATAATAAAAAATATATATCTATGTAAGTATATAATGTATTAAAAATATCAATCATCTAGTACCCGTAACACAAGCTTTGAAGCTTACTTTGGGGCTAGATGATGCTGTGTGGATTGTCCAGCATTATTTATTATTTATTTATTATAGTGGCTCTGTTGAAAATTTTTGTAGTATCAATTTTGAGTAGTAGAGCTCTTTGTGAAGGGCTTGTCCGGGGAAGTACTACCACCACGCCCTTTTCTGCCGCCAAGTAGCAACGCTGTGTTTTGGTTTAAAGAATGGGGTCGCCGGTGTAATTACAGGCACATGAGGCTTAACATCTGTATGCCTCAAGTTGATGGACGCAGGCCAGTACGTCGTAGGGCACGTTCCTATCGTGCGTGACTTATGAGGCAATGCTTTGTTATAGGTGATGGTTACCACCTAACATCAGGTGGGCCATCTGCATGTTCCATCAGCCAGTTGTATAAAAAAAAAACCCAAAGTCCTCTGCTACTTTAAGGAGTTGGGCTGGCTGGAGTTAGGTTAGCAGCGGGCTTTATGTATAAATGTTTACAGGATCTAGTCAAAAAGCTGTTGGACGAAGCCTTCGCCCCTGAGGACTGGATCTCCACCGTGGAGGAAGGGAAGAAGGAGAAAGTGGACATGGATGCAGATGCCGAGGGAAATGGAGAGATCAGAATCGAACTAGGAGGACTACCGCCTGTGTTTGCATCGCAACCTGCTGTTAGGTAATTTATTTTTATTTACAACTAGAATATCCTATCCTACTATTACAAACGCGAAAGTTTGTAAGTATTTCTTTTAGTGTTTTCTGTGTATAATAAAAAATAATTTATCTATGTAAGTACATATATAATGTATTAAATATTATCAGTTATCTAGTACCCATAACACGAGCTTTGAGTAGCTTACTTCGGGGCTAGATGGTGCTGTGTGGATTGTCCAGCATTATTTATTTATATATTTGCAGGTTGCTCGAGGCAGCCCTATTCGTGGCCAAGAAGAAGACGTACACACAGATCTACGCGCGCTGCTTCATCAACCGGCTGGCAAAGCTCGCTACTGTGCCCATGCTCAACTTTACTGTGCAACGCCTGTTCGATAACTGCACAGTAAAGGAGGAGGTTAGTTTGGGGGTACAATGGCTAATGTTATAATCCTACTAATATTATAAACGTCAAAGTTTGTAAGTATGGATGGATGGATGGATGCGGGTAAAACCGCGGGGCGCAACTAGTGCTTAAATAATCATTAATTTAATTCGTAATGTATTCTTAATATTTGTAGCTAGCTACATGTTTGTAGCATACAAATACAAAATTATTTACTCGAGAATTAATTTTAACATGAATCAAAATATGGACCTCACACTACGATTAAGCCTGAATCGCGAAAGAACTCTAAAGTCATACGAAAATTGTATCTTAAAAAAACTAAATCACCAGTTTAAATTACTAGTTTTTACATTGGCAGTAGTTTGTCTACTGCGTTTCTGAAAGCCCAAGTTATTCTGTTGGTACAACAGCATGGCATGGGCACCCATCTCTAGGAACAGTTCTTTAGTTCCAAATAGACTTCAATAGATGGCGGTACAGGTGTCGATTGAAACATAGGTTTTTGTTTTAGTCCAATTAAGAAGAATTATGGTCATGAATAGCCTGAGTTATACTGTGAAAAAATCTCTCATAAGCACGGGAAGATGAGGAATTATGCATTTATCAAATTCTTTATGTTTTTGTAAATGTTTTATTTTCAATATATATCTCACTTTTTCTGGTGGCTGTAATTTGTACTACGTTGTTGTTTGCTTCCAAAAGTTTGTTTTGTGTATGCGTATGTGATGGATGGCGCTACTTGCTGTAAACGATTTTTTTGCGTTTCGTTCAGGCATTTCAATAATGTATGTAATATTTCATATTTTAATTACCAATTTCCTATCTTCATAGTAAATAAAATACATAAATTGGTGGCAAGTGCATTTTACGAGATGCCGGCCGCTTGCTCGCAACGCAACTTAGCGACATCTAGTGGCTGAGCGGGCTATTTTGCTTAGATTTGCGGGCAAAACAAAATAGCTCGAAGAATAGCCCTACTTAGGACGGGACCGTTTCAATGTATGGGATGGGGTATCTGTACTAGTATAGTATTCTTTTATCTGTGGACATGGTGACTATTGGTGATTCTAGTAGTTCTTGTTTGCCAGTGTGAAACTTTTTTACAGTGTTCGATAATGTGTGTTGTTCCCACCGACCACCATATACAAAGTAATTTAAACTACTAGTAGCGCCCTGCGGTTTCACCTGCGTAGTTTTAAATCCCAGTATTCCCACGGGATAAATTATTATTATATATAAAATAATATTAATTATTAGCTTATGTGTTACAAATTTTCACCAAGATCCGTACAGCCATTCTGGAGTTATAGAGGAACAAACATCCATCCATCCATACTTACAAACTTTCGCATTTATAATATTAGTAGGATAATTACTTTGTCTATGCTTCCTACCTATTGCAACATTGGCAACAAGCTTTTTGTAATTTTTGGTTGTATGTTAGTTTTAAGTTATGTATGGATCAATGAAAAACAGAAAAAAACAGAAACAGCTTCACGACTTTGATCCCCAGGTACGGTAGATATCCCTTCAGATCTCCCAGTACCAAGTAGGTACTATAATTCAAGATTCTTTGAGGATGTCTAAGGGGGGTAGTCAGAGGTACGTCCAAACATTACATTTGGCACATACCCACATTTTGCAGTAGTTAGTATTCCATTCGTGACAGGTTGCAAGCCCATCGCCGCTGTTAGAATACTAACTGGTTTCCTCACGATGTTTTCCTTCACCGATCAATGACATCTCAATAATTAATTTAAAAGAATTACCCTTAGCTATATATAAACGTAGACTAAATAAATGGTTGTTAATTAATTGCTTTTACACAATTGATGAATATTTTCGTTTTTAAGGTGACATTTTTGTATTTGTAATATTATTTAGAATTTTGACATTATTTTAGGTATTATTTTATTAAATTACTTTTTAACATTTTTATTAATTAATTTTGTCAATTCAAAAATGTTTGCACGCCAGGACTGTAACTGGTAGAATGTAATTATGCTCATGTTTTTTATACATTAAGACCAATGTAAACCTAAACTTACATTCCGCAAATAAATGTTTCTGATTTCTGAAAAATTTTATTTAATTACTTAGATACAATTTCTGTTTTTGATTTGTCTCTCAACAATTCGTTGTCCGCAGTTCGAGCCGATGTTCGAGGAGATATCGAGTAGAATGGCGGGCGTGCTGGCGGCGGGTAACTCCGGCGTGCTGGTCGCGACGGCGAAGGCCTGCCTCCGGCTCGGCGCGAAGCAGGCGCACTTCCTCACTGTCAGTACCTGACACCTCACTGACGACCTCTGTGGCGCAGCGGGCGAGAGGCCGCCTGCGACGCCAGAGGTTGCGGGTTCGATTCCCGCCTCGGAACAAATTTGTGTACGATCTGCAGAAATTTGTTCCGTTGGTCTGGGTGTTTTCTATGTATATAATAAAAAATATATATCTATGTAAGTATATAATGTATTAAATATATCAGTCATCTAGTACCCATAACACAAGCTTTGAGTAGCTTACTTTGGGGCTAGATAGTGCTGTGTGGATTGTCCAGCATTATTATTATTATTATTATAGTACACGCGGAGCCCGGTTATTGTACGACGTGATAATGTGATGTGTTCGGCGAAGTCGAGCCATTGGGCTAACAACACGGTGGCCAGACAGCACAGACAGCGCGAGCGGCCCACACTCATATATTATAGCACTAGTTACACCCCGCGGTTTCATCCGCGCAGATTTAAATCCCGGTATTCCAACGTGATCAAAAGTAGCCTATGTGTTATTTCAGACTATAATCTTACTCTCTGCCAAGTTTCATCCAGATCCGTTCAGCCGTTCCGGCGTGAAAGAGTAACAAACATCCATTCATACATACAAACTTTCGCGTTTATAATAGTAGTAGGATTTTTTGTATTATTGGATCTAGAATCCCGTCGCACGATAATTTCACCAATTTGGTAATTTTTTGTCCAAAAAAACCTAACTAGTAATCCAGCTAAAGCAGCAGTGGACACGGATCATTGGGACGTACAAATACAAATAACTTTATTGACATAATAGTAGGCACAATTCAAAATTGAATCCATAGGCTCCCGAACTAGTAAATACTGTGTTTCAGGAGCCAGTGGCTTCTCCCATAACTTTGAAAATAAAGGTTATGTCGAATAACATTTTGTTTCCCACATTACATTAATTATTTACATTATGATCCCGTACAATAACATGCCCTGCATTATTGGCTCCCTACACTTGTGTATACAGGCGCGGTGGTGGGGGGGCTATGTGACAGCCCCACCACTACCTAATTTTTTTTTTATACTACTAGCTGATGGAACAAGCAGATGGTCCACCTGATGTTAAGTGGTAACCATCACCTATAAACAAAACATTGCCCCGTAGGTCACGCACAATAGGAACGTGCCCTACGATGCACTGCCCTGCGTCCGTCAACTTGAGGCATACAGATGTTAAGCCTCTTGTGCCTGTAATTACACCGGCGACCACACTCTTCAAACCGAAACACAGCGTTGCTGCTTGGCGGCAGAAAAGGCGTGGTGGTAGTACTTACCCGGACAAGCCACACACAAAGAGCTCTACTACTCTTAAAATACCATATAAATAAATAAATAAATAATGCTGGACAATCCACACAGCACTATCTAGCCCCAAAGTAAGCTATTCAAAGCTTGTGTTATGGGTACTAGATAACTGATATATTTAATACATTATATACTTACATAGATAGATATTTTTTTATTATACATAGAAAACAGCCAGACCATCGGAACGAATTTCTGCAGATCGTACACAAATTTGTTCCAAGGCGGGAATCGAACCCGCAACCTCTTGCGTCGCAGGCAGGCTCTCGCCCGCTGCGCCACAGAGGTCGTCTATAATACATGATAATGTTCACAGCTCAGTGAGTTCAGCCCTGCTATCTGTGCCATAGGCCGTGGGTTCGAGCCCCACCGAGAACCAACACCAGAAAAAAACAACTTTTTTAATTAATTTCGAATAAATAAGGTTTTTATTTGTACTGTTTATTATGTTTGCTACGTCATAACTGTTTAATGGGTGGTCGATTTTGATGATTATTTTTTTAATCGAAAGCTAGTGCTTGTCAGTCCCATTTAGAGTCAGATCTGACTGGTGGTTATTGAGGTATAGTAAATAATAAATAATAAATATTGGTGGACTTTCCACACAGCACTATCTAGCCCCAAACTAAGCTTATGCTTGTGATACGGGAACCAGATAGCTGATATACTACTTGTATACTTTTTTTTTGTAAATACATACTTATAATATTATATAACACCCAGACAGAGAACAAACATCTATGTTCATCACACAAATGTTTGTTCACGGTGGGAATCGAACCCACGACCTACGGCGCAGAAGGCAGAGCTACTACCAACTGAGCTACGTAGGCTGTCTAAGCCTATAGTAGTTTAGTGTATTTTTCAACGCATTTGTTTTTTTCTTGAAAGAGTTAGATAGATAGATAGATAGAAAATTCTTTATTGCACATAAACAAAATGTATCGTACATAGGCGAACTTAATGCTAGACAGCATTCTCTTCCAGTTAACCTTTGTGTAGTTTTGAAAAAAGGGAAGTGCACACACATGGATGATGGGAGTTTTTTTAATAATAACTAAACAAATAGGTATTAAATATTCGATATGAGATTATATATTAAGGGTCCGGTGACAGCGGCTCGCAATTTCGAGGTGCGATTGGCTATTATTTCATTTTATTTCATTTCGGGGAGGTTGTTTGAAAGAATAACTCTAAAGAAACACGCATAAATACTGTTCGAACACAAATAATACATAAGGGAAATGTGCTTGAGTCAGAAATCATTTTGGTATTAGGTAAACGTAAGACCAAACATACTAATACCAAAATGATTTCTGATTCGGGCATGTTTCCCTTATATTATTGTATTATTTGTGTTCGAACAGTATTTATGCGTGTTTCTTTAGAGTTATTCTTTCAAACAACCTCCCCGAAATGAAATGAAATAATAGCCAATCGCACCTCGAAATTGCGAGCCGCTGTCACCGGAGCCTTAAAAGAAGTATACATACATAATAAATATTAAAAATAGGTACATAATACATTATATTACTATGAATACATACGGTAGGTAGGTACTAACAAATGCATATTATTATAAATAATTATGAAATTAAGTCTAAACACTAATCACTCAAGATACCTCTGAATTATTAAATTAAATACATCTGATTGTACCATCAGCTAGTAACATAAAAATTACTCGCTTCCTCTTGGCAGGCACTAGAAGCAGCTCTGAAATGCTCGGAGCCCGACAAGCAGAAGTACTTCTCAGTGGCGTGTCTCCGCCTCACTCCGCTGGACGGACTTGACCTGACTACCCTCTCCAGCGAGTACTTCATACATGTACATGGTTCTGTTATACTGCAGTGCGTTATGGACTTTCAGGTAAAACAAGAATTAATGATCAATAATGACAGCCTTCACAGCTCAGTTGGTAGTAGCTCTGCCTTCTGCGTGAGCCGTGGGTTCGATTCCCACCGATAACAAACATTTGTGTGATGAACATAGATGTTTGTTCTCTGTCTGGGTGTTATATATTATATGTAAGTATTTGCAAAAAAAGGGATTCTATCAGCTATCTAGTTTTCCGAGCTGTGCTTAGTTTGGGTAGGAGCTAAGTGAAAAGTACACCAATATCCTACTAATATTATAAACGCGAAAGTTTGTAAGTATGGATGGGATAGATGGATGGATGTTTGTTACTCTTTCACGCCGGAACGGCTTAGCTTATCTGGATGAAACTTGGCACAGAGATGGATTATAGTCTGGAATAGCACATGGCTACTTTTCATTTATTTATTTATTTTATTATTCTTAGGAAAACTTACAGCTATGCACATTGATAAGTATCTTAATTTGCCATATGTGCAAATATGTATTGTGGGAATACCGGGATATAAAACTTCGCGGGTAAAACCCCGGGGCGCAGCATGTATAAAAAAAAATATTCGTTCCAGCGTCCAGGAAAGGTGGTGAACAGTCTTCTAGAGTTGGAAGGCGAACAGTTGTTGGTGATTCTTTGCGACGCTAAGGGCTGCCACGTCGCCGACGCATTCTGTGTCGGACAACATGTCGGCGTGAAGGCAAGGGACAAACTTATATGGAGGATGAAGGTGAGGACAGAGGTCAAAGCTTAGTAGAGGCCATGTCGAGGTCAAAGCTTATAGTAGAGGTCATGTTCGTACGAGGTCAAAGCTTGTTAGATGGCATGTTCGTACGAGGTCAAAGCTTAGTGGATGCCATGTTCTTACGAGGTCAAAGATTAGTAAAGGCTATGTTCGTACGAGGTCAAAGCTTAGTAAAGGCCATGTTCGGACGAGGTCAAAGCTTAGTAGATGCCATGTTCGTACGAGGTCAAAGCTTAGAAGAGACCATGTTCGTACGTGGTCAAAGCTTAGTAGATGGCATGTTTGTACGAGGTCAAAGCATAGTAGATGCCATGTTCGGACGAGGTCAAAGCTTAGTTAAGGCCATGTTCGTACGAGGTCAAAGCTTAGTTAAGGCCATGTTCGTACGAGGTCAAAGCTTAGTAGAGGCCATGTTCGTACGAGGTCAAAGCTTAGTAAAGGCTATGTTCGTACAAGGTCTAATATGACATCAAACACAATTTTTCATTTAATTATCAAAAATAGGAGATAACAGGGGTTGCCAGTTCCCTGCACTAGGATAAATCAGTATCGCCGGAGGCCAGGGTACAAAAATTTTATAAAGAATGGATGCTGTATTCAAAACATTATATTGTATCGAGGATCATACAAAATAGCGATAGGAACCAAGCCGAGTTTGTTGCCTGTTCTTCTCGGCGTTGGTCGCGTGGAACTGGCACTAGAGTCACCTAGTTTTAAGACGTTTCAAGGTGATCAAGGTGATTTTATTGAATAAATATATTTATACTTTGATTTTTTTTATTAGATTTATAGTGTTTACTACACTTGAGGAAATCACAAAGATTTTATAATGTCCCAAAAGTTATTCTCCGAGCGGGATTTGAACCCGCGACCTTCCCCTTGATACGGGACTGCGCTCAAGGGGATGGTCGCGGGTTCAAATCCCATTATAAAATCTTTTCGAAAATATAGGTAATCTGAGCCTGTTACTTTTACTTTCAGGGTTACTACCAAAAGATGGCGCTGTCACAATACGGCTCCCGCGCGTTCGAGAAGATCTTCAAAGCCGCCTCTCCCGAGCAGAGGATCAAGATAATGTCAGAACTCGCAGATAAAAGCAACCTACTCAACGGCACGCAGTATGGCAAGCTGATAGCTAGCAAGCTGGATGTGCCAGCGTTCAAGATCTCACAGAAGAAGTGGGAAGAGAGCTGGAGTAGAAGTCAAAACGCGGAGAAATAGTTGTAATAGCAATAAATAAAAATAAAAATGGCTGTTTATTCCATAATAAGTTGTAGGTACATGTGTGATTTATGTTTTCACTATCCTACGAATGTTATAAACGCGAAAGTTTGTAAGTATGGATGGATGTTTGTTACTCTTTCACGCCAAACTGGCTGAACGGATCTGGATGAAACTTGGCAGAGAGATAGATTATAGTAGAACTGGCACTAGAGTCACCTAGTTTTAAGACGGTTCAAGATGGTCCCTGTGATTTTATTGAATAAATATATTTTGACTTTGAATAACACATAGGCTACTTTTTATCACGTGGGAATACCGGGATTTAAAACTACGCGGGTGAAACTGCGTGACGCTACTAGTATAATATAAAGATTTGACTCAGTAAACGTCTTTTTTATACAAATTTGTTATTATTAATTAACTCTGAACTCTTATGAGACTAGGGTAATCAGGAGAGGCCAAACATACATACCCACAAACCGCAGCTACATATTTCATACTAAACTTATTTTCGTAGATATAAACTCATACATTCACACTCAATACACACTTTCAATACAGTCATGTCATTAGTATCTATGTTTCAATTAATTTAGTGATAGTCGTTTTATATTGTTATAGTTAGCCTATAAAATGTAAATCCATTATTGGCTTTCAGCTACATTCATTATGTTAGTTATATAATACAAAGAGCTGTGGATTTTGTTCAATAAATAAATAAATAAATGAACCAATTAGCTGGAACCATTGAGTTCGATATTCTAACTCAATGGCTGAAACTAAGAATTGGTTACACAAGATAAACAGAACGGTCTTAATTATTTTACTGCAACACTTAAAATTCTAATTTCGATTACAAAACCGTATCCATTCTGTTTTATAGTACGCCTACTAGCACCTCTTTACTACTTGCCGACGGCGGATAGCCCACCTGACGTCAAGCGATGACAATCCTACTAACAATAGAAACGCGAGTTTGTATGGATGGATGTTTGTTACTCTTTCACGCCGGAACGACTGAGCGGATCTGGATGAAACTTTGCAGAGAGATAAATTATAGTCTGGAATAGTACATAGGCTACTTTTTATCCCGTGGGAATACCGGGATTTAAATCTGCGCGGGTGAAACCGCGGGGCGCAACTAGTAAACTATAACAAAGCGTTGACCCGTAAGTCACGCACGATATGAACGCTATCGAAAAACAACGCGAGGAAACCAGTTATTATTCTAACAGCGGCGATGGGCTTGCAACCTGTCACGCACGGAATACCAACTACTTCAGAATGTGGGTATGGGCAAAATTTTTATTTGGACATTATTACCTCTGTTTATCCTGTTCAGACGTCCTCAGAATCTGAAGTTAGTTCTTGGTACTAAGAGATATTCAACGTGACTGTTTCAAAGTGGTCGCTGTAATTGTACTGGTTGAATAAACACCGATTTGATTCTGAGGGGATATCTACCGTGCCTGGGGATCTAAGTCAGGAAGCTGTTTCGATTTCAGTTTTTTAATGAGTGATTTTGTGATCCTACTAATATCACTATCATCACTACATAGTATAAAACAAAGTCGCTGTCTCTGTCCCTATATCCCTGTACGAGCTAGCGCAGGTACATAATTCAGCACATTTGTGTAAAATTAGTATATTTTAGCATAGCTTGCACTAACCTAGTTTTAACAATCATTTTGTAATTAATCAATAAAATCAGTGTTCAACCATCACTCAACGGGTTCGGTTATCTTATTTCTCTACGGAGTAACTACCACCTAGCTACCAACCCTTAGCTCAGCTATCTCCAGCTTTAACTGTTTGGGACATAACCCAACATATGGTCCTTCGAGCTTTCGTACAAGCGGGATCTTACGGGAGTAAAAATTTCACGTGGATTCCGAGCGTACATTGACCCAGTGAACTGTGACGAAACGTTCGTGTGTCACCACTCCGTGAGCAACCGAGTCTTAGCAGCTCAGCAGCCAGCTTCAGCTACTCACTTCAAATCAGGATCTCCTGATTCACACAGCAACATCAGCTCTTCATTGCGTGAGTCGGAAGACTTGCCCAGCAGCCAAATTCAAGTAAGATCGTTCATATTTAACTAACTATTATGACGGATTACGAAGCTATCTTCAAACGCCAAGGGGAACTAGTCTCCGAGCTTCAGCGCATCGGGACTAACTTTGACAAAGATCCAGCGCATCGAAAGACCTCAGAGTATCTTAAGATAAGGTTAGACGCTTTAGATAAATTCTGGGGAGAGTTCGATACTAATAACGTTACTTTAGGAGAGTTACCGACTAAGTCTCAACGATACTTCCAGGAGACCATCTACGATCGCACTTTAAAGTACTATAAAGATACACGAGCTAAAATAGAAGCCTTTGAGCCTTTTAAAATAGTCAAGCCATCGGGGTCCGAAAGAGGTACACAGCTAGAGACAGGTAACAACAGCAGCAAAATCAACCAGCTTTTGTCCCAGCAGAGGACAAACTTTCGCGCATTTAAACGACTAGTCTTAGGGATAAATGTTAATGAAATAAGCGAAAAGTGGGAACTAGAGGATGAGTTACGCAGCGTCCAGTCTAGATGGAGCACAATCGATCAACTACATCTCGAGATAGACAACATTCTCGAAGGTGTGGATGAAATTTACCAGGACGAATTTATTATGCAGGAGTCATCCTATAAGTCAATTAAAAAAGCGCTTCATCAAAAATTATCTGCCACTTCTCATCTCCAGTTATCTACTCCCCTACTGGAAGTACCTACCTTTTCAGGCAAATATACCAACTGGCCAACATTTTTCGATTTGTTCTCTGAGTCGATACATAACAATAGCTTTCTATCGAAAGCACAAAAAATGCAACATCTGAAAGGTAAATTAAAGGGAGAAGCAGAGCGTCTAATCCAGCATTTAAATATCACTGCGGAGAACTACGACATAGCTTGGGAAATATTGACTCATCGCTACAACAATCCACAAGTACTATTTACTACCCAAATTGAGACTTTTCTCAGTCAGCCCAGCATCAATAAGCAAACATCATACGAAATTAAACGTCTTTACGATACAACTACGGAATGTATTCACGCTATTCATAACTTAGGTGTGGATACGAATTCTTGGGATCCAATACTAGTCCATTTAATGACGAAAAAGCTAGATAGCGAAACCTACAACGCCTACAAGGAAGCACGCACGTCTCCTAGAGAGCTACCTACCCTAAATGAGCTCATGACATTTCTCGAAAGTAAGTTCATCGCGTTGGAACCCTTTCAAAAGAGAGAAAAGGATTACTCAGCCACAGCTAAACAAGCTCCATCATCCTCTATGTATCAAGCTAAGCCAAATTATAAGCCGTACCACTATACTAACAATCAGACATCAAGACATCAAGCAGCTTCTACATCCACGTGTAAGTGCCCTTTGTGTCACTTTGATCACGAGCTATATCGATGCCAGCAGTTCTTGAACATGTCACCTGATACAAAATTGAGGACGGTGAACAAACTCCAGCTATGTCGAAATTGCCTATTCAAACATTCTAATAATAAATGTGTGTCAATCAAAAGGTGCAAAGAATGCAATGGTGAACATCATACGAGGTTGCATGACGCATGCGCCGGGTTACTGCACTCTAGAGCAGCGCCTTTTGCTGAGCAAAAATCACCTTTAACAGCGACCTTTTCTCAGTCGATTAGGCCGCCCAGCAACAAGCCACACACAGCAAGTCACGTTTCGGCTGATGATGAAGAAGTTTTATTAGCTACTGTCTTATTAAAAATTAAGGCAATCAATGGTAACTACGTAACCCTGCGAGCATTACTCGATCAGGGGTCTCAGATTACTCTGGTATCAGAGAACGCCGCACAGCTGTTAGGATTGCCACGGCAGAAATTTAGCGCATCGGTTTCTGGCGTAGGTATTGTTCATAAACAAAGCAAACAGCTCATTTCTCTAGAATGCAAATCAATCTACGAAGATTATAGTTTTAATACTGAAGCTTGCATCATTCCTCGAGTTATTAGCGACCTTCCCAATGTATCATTTTCAAAGCAATCCTGGCCTCACATCCAACATGTAAACTTAGCAGATCCTGATTACAATATGTCAAAGCCTATCGACATATTGCTGGATGCCAGCGTGTACTCAAAGATTATTATGAGTGGTCTCATCAAAGGATCTCACAACGCACCCATAGCTCAGCAAACGAAACTAGGCTGGATTTTATCAGGGAATGTCAAAACTTTCAACTGCAGCATTGTTGTAAACAATTTAGCCGAAATAGCGAAATATTGGGAGATGGAAGAAATCCCTAGCACATCTTCAGATCTCACTAAAGAGGAGCAATATTGTGAAGATTATTATATAGCTACAACTAAACGCCAGGAAGACGGAAGGTACGAGGTTGCCCTTCCAATGAAGCCAAACTATGAAGAGAAATTGGGTTTCTCTAAAGCAAAAGCGACAGCACAATTTTTACACCTTGAAAACAAAATGGCAAAAAACGAAGCATACTCTACTAGCTACAAACAGTTCATCCACGAATACCAAGAACTTGGTCACATGCGCTTAGCAAATCAGGATGAACGTACTACTTATCTTATGCCTCATCATGGTATAATAAAGCCTGAGTCTACTACTACCAGCATGCGTGTAGTATTCAACGCCTCATCTAAAACAAGCTCCGGTCTTAGCCTTAATGACGTCATGGAATGTGGTCCGAACTTACAGCACGATCTACCAACTTTGATATTAAACTGGAGACAATACAAGTACGTCATACAGGCCGATATAGAGAAGATGTTTCGCACGATTTTAGTAAGAGTGCAAGACCAGCATCTACAGGGTATCATCTGGAGAGAATCACCGCTTGAGCCTCTTCAAGAGTACCTACTCACTACCGTAACTTACGGAACTAAAGCTGCTCCATATCTTGCCATGAGAACCCTGCGTCAACTAGCTAAAGATGATGCCGCAAAATATCCTCTTGCAGCGTCAGCATTAAAGAATCATTGTTATATGGATGACCTACTTAGTGGACAGGACACTATCAAGGATACCCAGGAACTACAACATCAGCTGATAGAAATGTTAAAGGGCGCAGGGATGAATCTTCGTAAATGGTCGGCAAACGATCCAGCAATCCTGAAAACATTATCTACAGAACAGCTAGACAAGCCCTTTGATTTTAAATGTCAAGAGTCCAGAAAAACTCTTGGACTTAGATGGACACCATCATCTGACTCATTCATGTTTACAAACAAGGTAGAACACTCCGACAAATGTAACACGAAACGCCAACTGCTTTCAGAAATATCAAAGATATTTGATCCGTTAGGCTGGCTCTCGCCGCTTACTATACGAGCTAAATTACTATTTCAAAACACATGGTCTTCTTGTATAGAATGGGACGATCCTATCCCGGACCAAGCCCAGAGTGAATGGGTACAGCTAAGGAATGATCTTCAAAAGGTAACCCAGTTTGATATCCCTAGATATTTAGGCGACACAAAGAATTCATTCCAACTTCATGGTTATAGTGACGCATCAGAAAAGGCTTATGCCTGTGTTGTGTACCTAATATCGCATGATGATAAGGGTATGTGCACAACACGACTTGTCGCAGCAAAAACCAAACTAGCGCCACTAAAGAAAAAAGTCTCGCTACCGCGGTTAGAACTATGCGGTGCTTTACTTCTAGCTCAGCTCATGAAAATCATAAAAGCTTCGATGAAAAATACTAACTTTAATGTCTACGCATGGACCGACTCCACGGTAGTTCTTGGTTGGCTCCATGGTGACTCATCTCGTTGGAAACAGTTTGTCGCAAATAGAGTTCAACTGATAACCAAAAGCATACCAGCATCAAATTGGAACCATGTCCGTTCAGAGGACAATGCCGCCGACTGTGCCACCAGAGGACTATCAGCAGCTAAACTTCACAAACACTCCCTATGGTGGAATGGCCCGGCCCGGTTAGCAAATTTTGAGCCCAGCAACGTCAAGAACAAAACTTACGAGCCACCGACAATTGAAACAAAGAATGTCAATGTAACCTCAGCCTTACTTCAGCTAAGCTTATCATTCATAAATGAATTATTAAAAAATAACAGCTCAATTACGCGCACCGCCAGAGTGGTGGCATGGGTATCACGTTTCACTGCAGTGTTACGTCACAAAGCTATTGAAAATACAGCAGTGTTAACTACTTCAGAGATAAACAGAGCGTATGACGTACTCATTAAACACGTGCAAGCTACAGAATTTGAAAACGACATAGAAAGCATTAAGCTCAAAGGTCATGTTCGGTCCAATAGCCAGCTAGCAAACCTCTGTCCTTATTTAGATAAAAATGGGATTTTAAGAGTAGGTGGTCGCCTCACTTATGCTTTAGTGAGTAGCTCAGCTAAGCATCCAGCAATACTGCCCAGCCACAGCCGTTTTACAGACTTAATTATCGATCAAGCTCATATAACAACATTACACGGTGGGCCGAGACTTACCTTATCTTACATACGAGAAAAATATTGGATTTTAAGCGGCATGAGAACAGTCAAAAAGCAAATTCGAATGTGTGTAACATGCCGGCGCTTCTGCTCAGAAAAACAGCACCAAGTCATGGCTGATCTACCACAAGCTAGAGTCACTCCTTCCCGCCCGTTCACGCATACCGGCGTGGATTTTACAGGACACGTCGACCTGAAAGCAAGCAAGGGTAGGGGAGTGAAGACACACAAA
This sequence comes from Plemyria rubiginata, assembly GCA_963576535.1. Taxonomy (NCBI): domain Eukaryota; kingdom Metazoa; phylum Arthropoda; class Insecta; order Lepidoptera; family Geometridae; genus Plemyria; species Plemyria rubiginata. The sequence continues at coordinate 695,627 of OY754929.1, forward strand.
GGCTACGTAGCTGTATTCGTTTGCCTAGCAACAAAGGCAGTTCACCTAGAATTGGTATCTGACCTTAGCACTTCAGCATTTTTAGCAGCTTTACGCCGTTTCTGTGCGCGGAGAGGGTCGCCCCGTCGCATGTACAGTGATAACGGCACCAACTTTATCGGAGCTAAGCGGGCATTGGACAGCGAATACAAACAAATTCTAGAAACGATAAATCAAGATTTGTTCAGCAATATGAGAGATATGAATATCGAATGGTGTTTTAATGCCACAGCATGGCCCAGTGCAGGGGGCTTATGGGAAGCGGCCGTAAAAAGCTTCAAACGGCATCTGAAACGAGTCTTAGGCGAGCAAAAACTAACTTATGAGGAGTTCACTACTTTGCTTCAGCAGATAGAAGCGTGCCTGAACTCCCGCCCTCTGTTTCCGTTGACAGAGAACCCAGAAGACAGCTATCTTACTCCAGGGCACTTTTTGATAGGTGACTCTTTATTATCACGGCCGCAGACTGATCCAGATGATGTCAGTTTACCGGCACGTTGGCAACTTGTACAAACCATGAACAAGCATTTCTGGAAGCTATGGTCATCCGATTATCTTCAGCACCTTCATGTACGTTCCAAGTGGAGGAAACCAACCAAAAACTTGAGTGTCAACGATATCGTAATTATCAAAGATGACAACCTGCCTCCAGGCAAGTGGGCACTCGGCAGGATTAGTGGCCCATCCGGGAAATGACGGACATGTAAGGGTCGTATCTATAAAGACAGAAAATAAAACTTTAAAAAGACCTGTCACGAAGCTAGTGCGACTACCGATTGAGACAGAAAAGGAAGATGATGATAGCTCAGTGCAGCATAAAGACCAGCAACCCACACAACCCTCAAGCTTGGATAGAGGAGCACACAGAACGAAGCGAAAACCTGTCAGAAACCTTTTTACTATGGCTCTTCTACTCCTCACAACAATCATAGCTCCTACCACACAGCAAAGTACACAAGATGTCAGTACTACAGCCTTTAATGACCATAACACTCTCTACTTCGATAAAATATCCAACGTACAGTATATAAGAGATGAATGGAAGCTTATCATTTACTACAATCTAACAGGGTACTGGCAAGCTATTACTAACATAGAGGTATACGTGAGGAATTTAAAGGGCATGGCAATGAAACAGAGTTCCCAATACCAGCAGCTTACTAATCAGCTTACACATGATTTGACTGAGATCGAGCATTACAACAGACTTCTAAATAGCAGCAAACGACAGAAAAGAGGTGTAGTAAATGGAGTCGGAAATTTAGCAAACTATCTTTTTGGAGTACTAGATGACAGCTTCGCTCAGCAATATGCAAAGGACATAGAAAAAATTGGATACAATGAAAATCATTTAAAAGGCCTTATCAAAAATCAAACTGTACTTATTGAAGCAGAATATAACATTTTACAACGCAACGAGCAAATAATGAATAAACAATTCGCTCTAATTAATGAGCATCTCCGCAGCGTGTCGGCAGATCTAAATAAAGTACGATCTGACGCCGATACAGGGCTATACATAACTTCATCAGCTTTAGCAGCCAGCATCATCCTGGAGAACCTAAGACGCATGTAGACTGCACTCATAGACACTGTGACCGATATAAGTCACGGCCGCATTGATACTCACCTGATTACGAGCGAGCAGCTGGAAGAACAAATTAACTTTATATCTGCCCAGCTACAGGATGATTTGAAAGTTCCACTAGAGACGAGAAACATTCGAGACATATATAAGCTACTAAAGGTTGCCGCAAAGGTTTTTAAAAAATACCTGATCATTGAAATTAAAGTCCCTCTTGTCAGCAATGAAATCTACGAGCTTGATAAAATAATTAGCATCCCTCAGAATAAAGAAGGAAACTCCTATCTTACCGTACCTACCTACCCGTATCTAGCATTTAACTTAAAAAAGGACGCAGTTTTATTCTTAACAGACTACGATCTACAAGCTTGTCTTCATGCATCTGAAGAAAAAATACTGTGTACCTTGGATAAACCTATCTACAACTTAAAACTACAACAGAGCATATGTAATACGACGTTGATAAATGCAGGCAAAGTAACATCACCTTGTACTTACGAACATTTACAGTGTGTAGACAGATGGGTCAAATTACACCGACCGAATTCCTGGCTGTACTCGTGTTGCAATCAATGCAACATTCGCACTTTTTGCACAGCTGATGTGACTATGAGTACTTTGTCGGGCAACGGCCTTCTAGAGGTAGGTCGTGGTTGCACTATCAAGGGTGATTTGTTTACTATTCACTCTCACAATAACTTCTTACGAAAAATAAATATCCAACCTTCTATCGAAGCCCCAGAAGTATCGATTTTGAATAGCGTCATAAAAACACCTAGAGCTAGTTACAACTTCACAGCATTAAACCACGAAGCAGCATATCGTCATGTTATGAACGAAATCAAAAACTTGAAAGAGCAATCGACTCCTGATCTCATCAGCATCCACGATGTCCATCAATATTCCATTATGTATGGCATGCTCGCCGTACTAGTGGTAATAGGAATCGCAGCAGCATGTGTTCGAGCAAGGCAGCGTTGTATGGCGGTAGCGGCTTCTCCCGGGGGGGAGGCCCCGGTGAGCGCAGCAGCCCGGACCAGCACGCGCCCTTACCACGAGCGATACAGATCAAGCGAGTGTAACGATATCCGTGAATTAGTGAGCATGAGTAATTTAGGCGTAAATAAAGACATGGCGCCTGCTAAGCCCCCACGTTCAGTGTCTATTCCCATTCCTAGTGAATCTTTTGGTGAAATAGTCGAGCCCATCGGTGGCAATTAGCTTCATACGAACAGCAATACTAAGTGAAATGGACACGGACTTATATTATTTTAACTTAATCTTAATTAGCTATCAAGTAGTCAGTATTTCTAGCTTGTTTTAGGTTCAGTTTATCTCAATTTATTAGCTTTATGTACCTAGGTATTCTTTTGCACTTAGATATTATACATTTAAATAATAATTCAATGATACTCTGCCATTCTTCCTCTCTTTTCTGGTTGGCAAGATGTACGAGCTAGCGCAGGTACATAATTCAGCACATTTGTGTAAAATTAGTATATTTTAGCATAGCTTGCACTAACCTAGTTTTAACAATCATTTTGTAATTAATCAATAAAATCAGTGTTCAACCATCACTCAACGGGTTCGGTTATCTTATTTCTCTACGGAGTAACTACCACCTAGCTACCAACCCTTAGCTAAGCTATCTCCAGCTTTAACTGTTTGGGACATAACCCAACAATCCCTATGTCCCTATATGTATGCTTAAATCTTTAAAACTACGCAACGGATTTTGATGAGGTTTTTTTAATAGATAAGTGATTCAAGAGGAAGGTTTATTGTATAATACATGCATGATATGTGCACCCGTGCGAAGCAGGGGCGCGCGGGCGGGTCGCTAGTTACTCGTATAATATAAATGTGATATTTTGTAAGTATGGATGGATGTTTGTTACTCTGTAACTCCAGAACGGCTGAACGGATCTTGGTGAAAATTGGCACAGATATAATAATAGTCTGGGATAACACATGCTAGTTTTTATCCCGTGGGAATACCGGGATTTAAATCTGCGCGGGTGAAACCGTGGGGCGCAACTAGTAAAAATAGAAACGATTATTTAAAGAACCACACTTTATTCTCTGACAGTTACCTAGCTGTTTGGGCGTCTCTCGGCAGCCAGGGTTGAACTGCCTCCTCTATTCCGTCATCTTCTCAATATCTAAAAAAACACAATTTAAAATTATTGCCTGAAATTACTAGGTAAAAATTTTTTTTTTTGGACGACCTCAGTGGCGCAGCGGGCGAGAGTCCGCCTGCGACGCAATTATCTATATAAGTATATAATACTAGTAGCGTCCCGCGGTTTCACTCGCGTAGTTTTAAATCCCGGTATTCCCACGGGATAAAAAGTAGCCTATGTGCTATTCCGGACTATAATATACCTCTATGCCAATTTTCACCAAGATCCGTTCAGCCGTTCTGGAGTTATAGAGTAACAAACATCCATCTATCCACCCACCCATACTTACAAACTTTCGCATTTATAATATTAGTAGGATTAACTGTGGTGATACGAAAGTTTGTATGGATGGATGGATGGATGTTTGTTACTCTTCCACGCCGGAACGGCTGAACGGATCTAGATGAAACTTGGCAGAGAGGTAGATTATAGTCTGGAATAGCACATAGGCTACTTTTGATCCCGTGGGAATACCGCGATTTAAATGTGCGCGGGTGAAACCGCGGGGCGCAACTAGTTTGTTATACACCGCATTTACAAAGTGTAAACCTACAGTACCTAGTACCTACCTAGGACCAGTTTAATAGGTCGCTTGGACATCTAATCAACCCAATCATAATGTTTAGAATGATGGGTATATTAGTCTAAGTACCTATAGTGCGCGTCAACCAAAAAGAACGCCGGAAGGCCCCTCTTTCCGGCGTTCTTTTTGGTTGACGCGCAATATACCTACCTAGGTCGTAAAATTGCATTCTTTATTCCTTACAATAAATATCTATGTTTGACTGAAAAAAGTGAAGCAATTGAGCAAAAAAAAATGTTTGGTCAGCTTACTGTAAGCTACTATTATTTATGTAATAAATAAATAATAAATAAAAAAAAGAACGCACACTTAGGTACGACTTACTCTGACCATCTGACTGAAATGCCTACACCAGAAATATTGTTATCGAAGTAGGTAGGTAATGCAACATATATAACGGCTTATCCCATAATGCTCTCACTCAGAATGTCTCTCATGATAAGTTCATTAATTAAGGCTCCGGCGACAGCGGCTCGCAATTTCGAGATGCGATTGGCTATTATTTCATTTTATTTCATTTCGGGGAGGTTGTTTGAAAGAATAACTCTAAAGTGACACGCATAAATACTGTTCGAACACAAATAATACAATAATATAAGGGAAACATGCCCGAATCAGAAATCATTTTGGTATTAGTATGTTACTCGAAATTGCGAGCCGCTGTCGCCGGACCCTTTACCCAAAAGTTTTGTATGATCCCACTGGGAGTGGGACCACAATGGAATAAGCCGATCAAACAAGACTCACAATTCTCGACAGATCTCTTCATCTGGCGCCACTGAGGGGCCATCGCGCTTCGTTGCTTAACATTACAATTATCCCCCGAACAAGCAGCATTTTTACCGAAAACCAAGTTATCGAAAAAAAGACATCTGTCAGAGATTGTAACATCGCCAGGCATGCAACTTCTTTGCTTAATATTACAATTATTCCCCGAACAAGCAGCATTTTTATCGAAAATCCCTCTGTCAGCGATTATAACTTCGCCATTGGGCAAGTCACTTCTTTGCTTGATATTACAATTATTCCCCGAGCAAGCAGCATTTTTATCGAAAATCCCTCTGTCAGCGTTTATAACATCGCCATAGGGTATGCCAGCGGATACATATTGCTGATTACGCATTCCACAACCTGGGCAATACCAGTTGGCTCCCCTAGATCCAGCAATAAGAAGATTCATATTTCTTCCTTTCGCATGGTGGCAGCGGTAACGGTGCCAGAGACAGCCATCCAGATGGATGTTTCGGTGCTTGAGGCCCAGGCCTGAACCCGTTCGGTGAGAACCGGCGCAGCCAAAGTGTTCCAGACACGCAGTCGCCACTGAATCTGTGGGCCAGTCGCCGTTCCAAGCTGATCTGACTTCCCGCTGGCCGGCGTCGGCAGACGACGCCGCGCGAGCCAGATCCACCGCCACCATAACGGCGACGAACAAAATCTGCAATAAAATACAAATATACATATACTAGTTGCGCCCCGCGGTTTCACCCGCGCAGATTTAAATCCCGGTATTCCCGCAGGATAAAAAGTAGCCTGTGTGTTATTCCAGACTATAACCAATCTCTCTGCCAAGTTTCATCCAGATCCGCTCAGCCGTTCCGGCGTGAAAGAGTAACAAACATCCATCCATCCATACTTACAAACTTTCACTTTTATCATATTAATAGGATTACATACATACATAATACATTATATTAATCAATAACGATATTACAAACAATGCATTCCGATTACAATAAACCTACCTAGATGACCTTCCGAATCGTATAATTATATACATATACATACTTACGATGCCTGTGCTAGCTGTGGTTGCCTTTGGTGGATAAGCACGGGTCTGGATTTTTATTTTGTTTGTATCTAGTATTAAGTTTTGTGTATTATCTCTTGGCGATCCTAATAAATAAATAAATAAATTATAATAATTAAATCAATTAAATTACATAATTTCGAAACTACCGAGTTTTAAACACTTGTATTACAATTTTAATATTTTAATGTTCAACATATTCACCATGCTCACAGACCAAAATCGTTAAAAATCGTTAAATAATCGTTTGGTGGTTTTATGAACGGAAAAAAGTATTAATTAAATTATTTATTATTATTGTTATTAAACAACTAACTGATGGAACAAGGATGGCCCATCTGCAAAGCATTGCTTCGTCAGTCACGCACGATAGGAACGTGCCCTACGATGCACTGCCCTGCGTCCATCAACTTGAGGCATACAGGCGTTAAGCCTCATGTGCCTGTAATTACACCGGCGACCACACTCTTCAAACTGAAACACAGCGTTGCTGCTTGGCGGCAGAAAAAGGCGTGGTGGTAGTACTTCCCCGGCGCCGAGCCCTTCACAAAGAGCTCTACTACTCTACAAAGACAAGTTTCAAGGGCCAAGACATTTGCAACTATAAAAGGGCTTCGACGGGGTAAAACAATATGGCGTCACCAAGCAAGGCTTTTTTAACAGTCGATAAATAATGTTGCTTTTTCTGCAGAAGGGGATAAGAGTGTGTTTGCCATAGCAATAATAGATAGGTACCTATTAGGAGAGACCATAGGTATTAGGTACTAACCGCCGGTTTCTGAAAGCTCAATCTAAGCTAATCGCCTGTCAAGTCACTTGCTATTTAAGCTTTAACTTAAAATTGGATAGAGATAGCAAGAGACTTGACAGCCGATTAGGTTTGATCGAGCTGTCAGAAACCGGCGGTAAATCGATCAACCAATAATTTTAAAATATTAAAAACGACTCACTTGCCACTTCATGTTGCGTTAACTACAAGATTTCACTTGTAATGGTTTACTCGGCGATCTTCGAGCTTAAGTACTAAATTTTAGCCTGCGCAAGTACAAGAGCCAGTGTGTTTGGGATTTACTACGAAAATATAATATATCATTAACATAATCATTCACATAACCCCGGTGCCAGATATGTATGAACTTAAGGGCCCGGCGACAGCGGCTCGCAGTTTCGAGGTGCGATTGGCTATTATTTTATTTCGGGGAGGTTGTTTGAAAGAATAACTATCCAGTGACACGCATAAATACTGTTCAAATACAAATAATACAATAATATAAGGGGAATGTGCTTGAGTCAGAAATCATTTTGGTATTAGGTAAACGTAAGGCCAAACATACTAATACCAAAATGATTTCTGATTCGGGCACATTTCCTTTTTATTTTTGTACTAGCTGATCCCGCGGCTTTGCTCACGCTCGTTTACTTTGAAAATTTCATACAAACTTTCATCCCCTATTTTATCCCCTTGGGAGTAGAATTGATCAAAATCCTTTCTTAGCGGATGTCTACGTCATGTGCCAGGAGCGTGCCAATGCGCCAGGCGCCGGTGCGAGAGGAGTGGCGAAGAATCGTCAAGCGAGCCACTGCCCCGATATGACGACCACGACCACTGCCAAGAGTGCAACGAACAAGAAGACGTCATAACATCTACCTGCATGCCAAATTTCACCCCGATCAGTCCAGTGGTTTGGGCTGTGCGTTGATAGATCACTATGTCAGTCAGTCATCTTTGAGTTATATATATAATTTAGATTATTTGTATTCGACCAGTATTTATGCGTGTCACTGGATAGTTATTCTTCCAAACAACCTCCCCGAAATGAAATAAAATGAAATAATAGCCAATCGCACCTCCAAACTGCGAGCCGCTGTCGCCGGGCCCTTAAAAAGGATGCTTGTTTTTCGATATAATTATGTCAAAGTTAAAGTCAAAATATTCAATAAAATCACAAGGACCATCTTGAACCGTCTTAAAACTAGGTGACTAGGTGTTTCTTTCGACTCACATAATAATGGTTATGTTTTTATTCGTGAAAACCTATAATTGTCTCTCGTTTTTATATCTGGTATGTTATTTAAGTTATTAAAAGCTGTTCGTTTTCCAATAACTAAATAAATATCAAAAACACCGCGAGCTCCTACACCATTCCGGTCCAAATTGCAGTTATATTCGCTATATTTAATTACAAAATTAACCGTTGTGAGCTCGAAAGTAAAATTGATTTATTAGAACGTTTTCGTTTCGCCTCCTCATTAGTACCTACCTACTAGCAAAATAAAATCGAATATTATTTTGCTTTTGTACCTAGAAGAAAGAAAAGAAAGAAAATACATTTATTTCGGACACACACGATACATACACTTACAATAGCACCTAATTCAGACGGATTTTATTAGCATTTTCGGGATAGAAGATAAAATATATTTCGCGGGATAGGATTGGACTCATCTATCGCCTCCTATAGAAGTCAAAATCAGGTAGGTACCTATTTAGTTAATTGAAACACAAGGACAAATTAACTGTGAGGGCTTTTTTCCTGTCATGCGTGTTTTCGCCCGCGCACGGATCTATTTATTTCGTCTGTGTGTCTGGACCGCATGCGGGCGATAGCTAGCACGCTCCTGGCCACGCGCGTGTTACCTGCAAAATAAGAAAAATATTTATGAAATGATAGAATGCGGAAGCCTGAATGAGAACCAGCGACCCGATTACGCTAACGTCTATTTTACGCTATCGAGATGGCGACAGTTTGACATTTGATTCCCATCCATCCTATAAGTTACTCGCGACTCGACTGGCGAGTGACGCTAAATAAAACAATAAAATCTACTCGTCAGCCCGTTTGCTATGGCTAGGTACCTAGCTGCCACATTATTATTACACTATGGAAATCAAATGTCCAACTGAAAGCCATCTCGATAGCCAGACACTAACGTAATCGGGGCGAAGATCCGCGCGTGAGCGAAAACACGCATGACAGGTAAGGGCCCGTACGCACTGATCTCTACTCGTATTAGCGTACTTATATACAGATCAGTGGCCCTAGGCTTTTCGGTGAAGACAAGAGCTAATGTGACTCTCGCTCGCACGTTTTGACTTGTTGAAGGATATAAAATCACTAAACACATTTTCGAAAAATCGCAAACAACCATTTTGTGTGCAATCACATTGCGCACAGTTTAGTAAAAAAATCATTTTGATCGGTACAAGTTTTCCTACTTAAAAGTTTGCTTTTCTAGTTTTCGTACATAAGCAAACTTTTCGAGTAGGAAAACTTGCATCAATTAAAGTCAAATTTTTACCAAACTGTGTGCAATGTGATTGCACACAAAATGGTTGTTTGCGATTTTTCAAAATTGTATTTAGTGATTTTATATCTTTCAAAATGTCAAATCGTGCGAGCGAGAGAAATATTAGGTGTTGTCAACGCCTTAAGAGTCCCCGCAGACTACAAACTTTCTATCGGCCGAGAGTTTAGTCGAGTTGGCCTGTTCGTGCGCACACTGTGCCAACAAAACAGTTGGGTTGGTCGCGAGTGCGCAGACTAGCCGACAAATGGTTTGGCCGATTGATTATTTTACTAGAGTTTGTGAAGAGATCACTCGCGTGGAATGAAGCCATCGGCCGAATCGGCCGATCAAACAATCGGCAAGTGTGCGGGCGGGGCAAGAGCGCCATACTGATCAAACGCTCGGCCGATAGTTCGCCGATGGAAATATATTCTCATGTATATTCTCATATAATATATATTCTCATGTAATCAAAAATATTGCACGCCTAGTTTTAAGTAGAATACATTGGACATTATTATAATTATGTGACATCTTCTCATACATGTATTTATGCAATAAAATACTTTGACTTTGACTTTGAAAGTTTGAAGGCAGTCGTGAAGCCCATCAAACTTTTTTATCGGCCGATACTGAATCACTGTAATGTGCGCATCTGCATACATCTTCATACTGATTAAGAAGCCGACCAAACTCTCGGCAGATAGAAAGTTTGTAGTCTGCGGGGACTCTAAGGCATGCTCGATATCGCTCGCACGGTTTGACATGTTGAAAGATACTATAGAATCACTAACCATTTTCGAAAAATCGCAAACCTTAAAATTATGTGCAATTGCGCACATTGCGCACAGTTTAGTAAAAAAATTTATTTAAACGATACTTATAAGTTTTTAATCAGGGACGGAATGTAGTAAAAAACGTAGGAAAAATTATTTTGATCAAAATTACATTTTTAATAAGAGGTTTATGAAACCTCTATCAACACTAATCGGCTGTCAAGTCACTTGCTATCTCTATCTCATTTGAAGTAAAAGCTGAAACAGCAATTGACTTGACAGCCGATTAGTGTTGATCGAGCTCTCAGAAACAGGGGGTTAGGTTAACTAATGTGCCTACCTAACGAATCAAGAGGGATTTCAAAAACGATTGTGAAAATCCTTTATCAAAATATTCAAAGTCAATTTCAAACTACAAAAAAGCAAAATAGGAAATTCTATTTCATCTTGACCACATCGCATCGCGTGCCCTCAGTGCCCTCTATCTGACTGACGTTTTAATTACACATTTGGGGCTAACCCAACCCTTGCTGCAAAGAATCTCACAGAAACAGGACCATGGGTGGAAAACTCGCAACAGACCAGCAGCGGCCCGATTGCGCTAATGTCTGGCTATTGAGATGGCGTTCAGTTTGACATTTGATCAAGGAATATAATGCTCTCTGTCGAGAGCATTTCATTCCCATAGTGTTATAGCAACATATGGATGGATCTAGTATCTAAATTCCTTGTGATGGATGCTAGATTCCTTGGATAGATGGGAATCAAATGTCAAACTGAAAGCCAGACATTAGCGTAATGGGGCAGCTGTTTTGTAGAAGATATTGGTGGTTAATCTAGTTTTAAAACGTTTCATGTTGGGGTCACCAGTGGAAGGTCGGGGAACATTCGCTGGCTAATGTGGCCCTACATGACTTTTGAGAGAGAGAGGTCGAGACGCAATTGCGGCCGTATTTACTAAACCGGGTATCGCCGTGGCGAGATGGTGAATGATGGTGAATGGTGAGTGCGGTTATTGTACAACATCATAATGTACAGCACGATAATTGGAAGCCAATTTGGTACTTATCTCCAAAAAAACCTAACAACCTAACTAGCACTCCAGCTGAAAAAGTAGCAAAGTGGACACGGATTATTGGGGTGTACATTATCACCCCGTTATTTAATCATGTCGTGCATTATTCCCAACGCGACCCCATCTCGCTGCATTTTTGCGGAGGATGTCTCACGGGGGTTTAAGTGGGTTCGAGCCACATACCCCCTTCCATCACCCCCATGGGGGAAAGGAAATGTGGCATTTTCCCCCTTAAAAAAGGTTCCATGTGGGAGTAAAGGGTCCAACTCCGCTGTGCTGACGTTTGGACATTGAATACAATGCATGTGAGTGGTGTAGTGTGGAGTAGAGAGGTTATTACCGGACGTGTCGTGATGGAGTTCATGAAACGGACCACCTCTTGAATGTGGACGAGAGCTACCACCCTTTAAGAGTTTTATTTTTAGTTTTTCGTATTCCTTCTTTCTGTATAGAGGACTCGTCAGTTCTCAGACGGCCGATAGAGGAGCTTATCGAATCTCCACAAAAAAGATCTGCAGTGGTGGTGGTGCAGTGCTACCGTTCTTATCAATCGCTTAAGGCGTTGACAACACCTAATTTCCCTCTCGCTCGCACGATTCGACATTTTAAAAGATATAAAATCGCTAAACACAATTTTGGAAAATCGCAAACAATCATTTTGTGTGCAATCACATTGCACACAGTTCGGTAAAAATTCAATTTTGATCGATGCAAATTTTCTTACTCAAAAGTTTGCTTATGTACGAAAACTAGAAAAGCAAACTTTTAAGTAGGAAAACATCTATCTATCAAAATGAAATTATTACTAAACTGTTCGCAGTGTGATTGCACACAAAATGGTTGTTTGCGATTTTTCGTATTAATATTATCGATAATATTAATAGCCTTGATTTTATATCCTTCAACAAGTCAAAACGTGCGAGCGAGAGTAACATTGGGTCTTGTCTTCACCTTATTTTGACATTTAGAATCGTCAAAAGCGTCGTCGTTGGTTTTATCGGTTGAAACCATTTGTAACGAATTTTTGACGATTGTTAATGTTAATTATGCGATCTATAAGAACGGCCCTTGTCATAGCACTGCTGATGTTAGGAAATAATAATACATGAAAAATGGAAAAAACTTATATATACGCTTTGTATGAATAAAATACAATGTAAACAAATAAAATTAAAATCCCATCCCATCCCTTCCCTTCCCACTAATATCATACCTAAATAAAATAAATAAATAATGCTGGACAATCCACACAGCACTATCTAGCCCCAAAGTAAGCTATTCAAAGCTTGTGTTATGGGTACTAGATAACTGATATATTTAATACATTATATACTTACATAGATAGATATTATTTATTATACATAGAAAACACCCAGACCATCGGAACAAATTTCTGCAGATCGTACACAAATTTGTTCCAGGGCGGGAATCGAACCCGCAACCTCTTGCGTCGCAGGCAGGCTCTCGCCCGCTGCGCCACAGAGGTCGTCACATGTGAATGTTTTGATGTTTGTTACTCAGTCACGCCAGAACGGCTTAACGGACTTGGATGAAATTTGGCACAGAGATAAATTATAGTCTTTGATAGCGCATAGGTTACTTTTTTATCCCGTGGCAATACTGGGATTTGATGCTACATGGATGAAACCACGGGGCACAGCCAGTAATTTATATGGGACCACCTCTGAAGCGTGTATCAATTCATTTCAAAAAAATAACAAAAAAAGGAAATGTTAGCAATTACCATAAATACGCGAGCGAAGGTGCGGGCAGTCGCTAGTTAAATATAATATACTAGTAGCGCCCTGCGGTTTCACCCGAGTAGTTTTAAATCCCGGTATTCCCACGGGATAAAAAGTAGCCTATGTGTTATTCCAGACTATAATGTATCTCTCTGCCAAGTTTCATCCAGATCTGTTCAGCCGTTCCGGCGTGAAAGAGTAACAAACATCCATCCATCCATACTTAGAAACATTCGCATTTATAGTATTAGTAGGAAGGATAGTAGGATCAATAGGTAGGTATAGGCTACCAACAAGCATGCAAAGCTGAGCTTGGAAACTAAAATCAAATGTCATTTGGGCTCTTGGTATTGCGCTCTCGTGCCGGTACTGAAGTGGCATCTATGGGTGGACGAGTTATTAACACGTCGCTTGCACCAGCCCTCGAGGTCCAACAGTGACGTCAAGAAGTACTATTGCACGGCAATGATTCGGCCCTCGAGATGTTGAGATGACGCTTTCGTTGGTTGCGATTCATCCGTTTTGGTATTATTAAGTACTAGCGATCCGCCCGCGCGTATAAAGAACCGCATCTAAATCCGTTGCGTAGTTTTAAAGATTTAAGCATACATAAGGACTTAGGGACATGGGGATATAGGGACAGAGAAAGCGACTTTGTTTTATACTATGTAGTGATACTATGTAGTGATTGACGACCTCAGTGGTGCAGCGGGCGAGAGTCGGCCTGCGACGCAAGAGGTTGCGGGTTCGATTCCCGACTCGGAACAACGTGTACGATCTGAAGAAATTGGTTCCGTTGGTCTGGGTGTTTTCTATGTATAATAAAAAATATCTAATCTATGTAAGTATTAATGTATTAAATATATCAGTTATCTAGTGCCCTTATCACAAGCTTTGAGTAGCTTACTTTGGGGCTCGATGGCGCTGTGTGGATTGTCCAGCATTATTTATTTATTTATGTATATAATGTGATTAAGTCAATGGATATAATATTACCATTTCTCCTAGTCCCGTCAATGTTTCTCAACGTAAATGTAAAAGAACCTAACTTTACCAAAAATGATTGTTGAAACGTCTACCCTTTCTCAAGCGGTGATCCGCCGAAGGCGCGGTCGTCACATCTTCAGTTCAAACAGAGAATGAGCCACAACGCTGTCAACCTCCGTAACGAGCGGACGTCTAGGTTTGTTCCGCTGCTGGCTATTTGCACAAAGATACGTCAAGCTTTAAGACATCCTTTGTGTTACAGTTGTTAGATATATTTGTTGTCGAGTTCGGAGCAGATGAAGGGGAAACGTTTTCTTTGATAGTTTTTGCTCTTTGATGTTTGGTGTGCAGTCAGCTCTGTTTCGGTTTGGCTTTTAGCTGATGTAATGTTTTGCAGGCTCGCCCTTACTGTTTTAAATCTACTTCTTCTTCTTGTCGTGTCACCAGCTCTTTCGAAACAGCCCCTCGAGCATGGATCATTGATGACGACCTCAGTGGCGCAGAGGGCGAGAGTCCGACTGCGACGCAGAGGTTGCGGGTTCGATTCCCGCTTCGGAACAAATTTGTACGATTGTACGATCTGCAGAAATTTGTTCCGTTGGTCTGGGTTGGTTGGGACTAGATAGTGTTGTGTGAATTGTCCAGCATTATTATTATCATTGATACGATAAAGTTTGACAAGTCAACTACTTAATTTTTTATACAAAAAGTTGATGGAACAAGTAGATGGCCCACCTGATGTTATGTGGTAACCATCACCTATAACAAAGCATTGCCTCTTAAGGCACGCACGATTGGAACGTGTCCTACGATGCACTGCCCTGCGTCCATCAACTCGAGGCATACAGATGTTAAGCCTCATGTGCCTGTAATTACACCGGCGACCACACTCTTCAAACCGAAACAGCGTCGCTGCTTGGCGGCAGAAAAGGCGTGGTGGTAGTACTTCCCCGGACGAGCCACACACAAAGAGCTCTAGATACTCTTACGTGCTTGCAAAGCCGCCCCTCGAGCATGGATAATCGATACGATAAAATTTGACAGTTATTTATTGAAATTGGGGATAAAAGTATGTATGAAACTTTTTATTTTCCTTCGGCATATTATTTGCATGAAATTTCGTATGAATTAAGTACCTACCTACGGCAAAAATAATAAGTTAGGTATTTCAGCGTTTTTCAAAATTCAACGTCTAATAATATTAGGCAAAAGTGGGCGGTCCGTCGACTATGTAGATTTTTTTTTATTAAAGTAGATTCTTATGTACCTACATTATCCTACTAATATTATAAATACGTAAGTTTGTAGGTATGGATGGATGGATGGATGTTTGCTACTCTATAACTCCAGAACGGCTGAACGGATCTTGGTGAAAATTGGCACAGAGATATATTATAGTCTGGAATAACACATAGGCTACTTTTATCCCGTGGGAATACCGGGATTTAAAAATACGCGGGTGAAACCGCAGGTCGCTACTAGTATACAATAAGGTTAAAAAAGTTCTAAAGTGAACGTGCGCGAGCGAAGCCGGGGGGTCAGCTAGTTCTCAATAAATATGAATAACGAACGAATGTTTATATAAATATATTAATATTCATATTAATATGAATAACGAACCAATATTTATAAAAAACCAGCCGTGCAAGTGCAAGCCGAGAGTCCGGTTGCGACGCAAGAGGTGGCGGGTTCGATTCCCGCCTCGGAACAAATTTGTGCACGATTTGCAGAGGTTTGTTCCGTTGGTCTGGGTGTTTATGTATAGTAAAAAATATCTATCTATGTAATTATATGTATAATGTATTAAATATATCAGTCATCTAGTACCCATAACACAAGCTTTGAGTTGCTTACTTTGGGGCTAGATGGTGCTGTGTGGATTGTCCAGCATTATTTATTTATTTAGTGTGCTGAAACGAGTGAAAGTGCGCCTCAAGGAGGTTGGTTTTGAGCACATGACACTGGTATAACTTTTCAGGTTCTACGATACTACGTTTCATAGCTGCTCCCCATAGTCAAACACATCCCCTCCGCACTGCTTTCCAGAGTTCTTTTTGGTTGACGCGACGTATACGTATTTCGAAGTTATGTACCTAATAAATAAAACAATATAATTTTCTAAAACGTTTTATTAAATAAGGTGACGCATATTTTAAATCACTCGTAACTACAATGATTTATTTAAAGATAATTTATAAAATATAAATAAATTACATTATGATAATATTGCACATTTTATGACGAAAATGACTTGTCTTGTTTACTATATTTACAAAGTTAATTATTTAACTAGGATAGTACCTACCTACTGATATAAAATTTTACAAATAGTTAAATATGTATCTACATTACAAGAGTCGTAATATCTAAAACATTATCTTGGCATATTGACCGATAAGATATCAATTCATTTCCAACCCCTGGTTTCTGAAAGCTCGATCAACATTAATCGGCTGTCAAGTCACTTGCTATCTCTATCTAATTTGAAGTAAAAGCTGAAATAGCAAGTGACTTGGCAGCCGATTCGTGTTGATCGAGCTTAGGATTACAAATCTTTAAAGAAGAAATTCCCATCGATATAATATTTATTATCTATGTAAGTATATAATGTATTAAATATATCAGTTATCTAGTACCCATAACACAAGCTTTGAATAGCTTACTTTGGGGCTAGATGGTGCTGTGTGGATTGTCCAGCATTATTTATTTATTTATTTATTATGATTCCTAGTCATTCTTGTTAAATAACAATATTGTGTTAATTTATAATACAGTGCTATGAAAATATTATCAGAAAAAATTAGAATGAATACAGGTATTTACAAAATTTACAAAACATACAGACAGAGAGTTGCAGACCGATTTACCGATCTAGAGATAGCTCAACTGATCCAAGATAGTGCCAATCGGACACTGTCTGTATTGCCACGCTGAATGGCAATGCTGATGCGCTGAGCCAGATATAGTACAGATAAATTTAAATAATAGTTAATTTGAATTAAAATCAAATTGTGCTGTATTACGTTAAGACATTTACTATTATTATTCATCATCATCCTCATTGGCTTTTTACATCTATAAAAGATGATAAGCAGCGTCTGTTATCGAAGTGCGGATTATTATTATTATGGTCTATATTTTAGCATGTGGTATGCATATAGTATAAATTTGACATACTTAAATATTAACATGGTGAAGGAATAATTCATATAAATTCAATTTGTAATTTACTTACTAAAACGTGATAATTTTACAACAATACATTAGTCCTACGAGATTTACAGCGTGAAAATACGATTTGTTCCGCATTCGCCCCGCAGAGTTTCGCCCCACATGTAAAATTCCGCATTCGTCCCACATTATATTCCTTGTTCGCCCCGAAATTAATTTATGGATATTTTTATATTATTTTTCCGTGTTCGTCCCATTTTGAGTTCCTGTTTCGCCCAGCAAGTTTTTGTGATGTATTTTAGTACAGTCAGAACAAACAATCCTTCAAGCATTGTGATGGTTAACTACGTAAATAATATTTAGGTATTACATTTTTAAAACATACAACTACACTATGCAGGTAAATAATGCAATTCTTGAGAACAAAAGATAGCCGGGCGTAATCCCTTGTTTCAAGACCAAATAGGCTAAGTGCTTGGCCAATCACGTCATGGGATTATCAGTAGACCAATCGCAACAGTACGGAACATGGACACTTACTAAGAAGTGATAATTTAAATACCAATAATGAGAGTAACGTCGTGTTGACAACAAGTTGCATGTCATTGTGTGTGAAAGTGCCAAAAAGAATTATTTATTAACATTGGTGCCAGCAAAAGTGTGAAAAAAGTATTTTTTTTACCTTGGCTCGTGCCAATTACGATTATGTCGTCATAATCATTGATTATTTAAAATTTTATCTAATTAATAACTTCTATGATTTATGATTCAGTGAGTACATAATAATAAATATTTTTACAAACATTGATCAAATGTTTTTATTTAATTTTGTCAACTGTACTCCGAATCCCTTTGTTGTAGGTACTTTACATAATGTGGGGCGAAACGAGAAATATTTTAGAGGTGGGGCGAAAGCGGAAATTTTTGGATTGTGGGACGAACGCGTGGGGCGAATGCGGAACAAATCGAAAATACTTTGAACCAAAAATTTATATTAAATAAACATTTTGCATTTTAGTTAATCACAATAAAAAAATGATTTTTATGTTTAAATACAATAATAAATACTTTCATTGATATTGAGTAAATTTATAATTATTTGGAATAGGTATAAATAATTGATCTACTTAATTATATACAATTACTAAAATATTTACAAAACAACTGGTAAGCACCTGATAACAATATATATTTACTAAAAACTATCGTATCTTTGGTGAAGTTACCTATGCACGATTTTTGCCTTTCATTACCAAAGTAAAGAGCACGGGACCACAAAGACATCCTTGGGCTAAGCTTGCTGCAAGACATATTGTTTCCTGCAATTGATTTGCAGATCACTTTGTTTTATTGTTATTTCTCTGAAAATGTTATAGACACAAGAAGGGATCACGAATTCTTGAAATTATAATGTATTGTAGGTAGGTATCTCTTAACGCTACGTTGCGCTATAAGTTCTATCAAAGGCTTCACTCCGATCGGAGAAAACAGTACACAAAATGACAGAGGCTTTTGATAAAACGTTTAAGAGCTGTAATGGAATGTTCAATTTCAAAAGACAAAATCCTAGCATCGCTCTCCTGATTTATCTCCTCAATTTCCTGGGAAACTTGAGGTTGTTGTTGAGCCGTCATTTCTTCCCTATCCCTATCAGCCCCTGCGCCGTCGACAGGCTCGCTAGGGTCATCCTCTCCGTGCTTAACGTCCTCTCAGGGTTCAGGATCCTCTCCGACGCAAGACTTCCTTGGTTGATCAGCCTTTCCGAAGCCAAAGTCCGCTCCTGACTGATGGATGCTAGACCTCGATCCGTCTGCAAGGCGGTTAGAGGGAGGAGTCTGTCGGATGTTGTGGTGATGGTTTGGGTGGTCGTGGCTGTGATGGGCGTGGCTGCGCGGGGGAGGGTTTTGAGGGTTGAGGGAGGGGAGGTTCTGAGGAGAGCTGATGGCTTCAGGTCACGTCCGCTGCAGACCTGAACAAAAACAATTGTGATCATGATCTCTTCATAGGAGCATAGTGTGCCTACTTACGATAGAACAGTTTTATTGATTTACGAGCAAAAATTTTCTACTATTATCATGGGTTTATGTAAGTTATTCAATTCTTATCAACAGTGATCAATTCGAGTCTCAGAAACGTGGTCTAACGACTGTTAAAGCCAGGACCAACAGGATCCAGGATCGAAAGCACTTAGATGTAAATGCCAATAGTGATCATCAGATGGTGAATTTAGTCAAAAAGATCATATCATTGATGAGACCGGGCTGCCCGACACTCAACTTCCACACCGTATGTATGCCTCAAGTTGATGCGTAGGGCAGTGCATGGTTGGGCCACGTTCCTATCGTGCTTGACTAACGAAGCAATTCTCTGTTATAGGTGATGGTTACCACTTAACCAGGTGGGCCTTCTGCTCGCTCCATCAGCCAGTTGTATAAAAAAATCCTCATGTGCCTGTAATTACACTGGCGACCACACTCTTCAAACCGAAGCAAAGCGTTGCTGCTTGGCGTGAGAACAAGGCGTGGTGGTAGTACTTCCCCGGACGAGCCACACACAAAGAGTTCTGCTACTCTTAAAAAGATGATGATGATTACCTGATGATGGTTCTCCCAGTCCTTGTGCTGGCAGAAGGCGCCGCAGTACCGCGCGGCGTTGCATCCTGAACACGTCTCGTGCGCCTTGCGCCCGCAGTTCCAGCAGCACTGGGAAAACATTATACATTACACCTGTTTATCGTGCCACTGGTTACTTCTTGGTTATGAAATGTAATGAAATTTATTCAAAACCAAACGTCTGTTATAAACATAGCTTCTTCATGCTTAAAAAATCACATAATAGGTAAATTTGTAACGTTGACTTTGTGTGCTGTAACATTGTCAAGATTTAATCAAAGGCCACACTAGGTTAGAAATAAATAAATAAATAATGCTGGACAATCCATACACAAATATCTAGCCCCAAAGTAAGCTATTCAAAGCTTGTGTTATGGGTACTATATAACTGATATATTTAATACACAAATTTGTTCCACGGCGGGAATCAAACCCGCAACCTCTTACGTCGCAGGCAGGCTCTCGCCCGCTGCGCCACAGAGGTCGTCAAAAAAGCCGGTGTTGTGGATCCTTTCTTCGATTTGTAAAGTTTTGTGTGAAGTTCTGTCAGTGGGTGTATTAATAATAAAATATACAAATAGAAATTCACCATCCACAATCGTGCGGCTACAGTAATATTTTTTATCTCCTAGATAGAAGGACTCAAGGGAAGGACTTCATCCCCACTTGCAACCCTCTATCCCCAACCCTCAGCCCACACAACAAGTACAAGTCAAAGTCAAAGTAATTTATTGGTAACTAGTGCGCCCCGCGGTTTCACCCGCGCAGATTTAAATCCCGGTATTCCCACCGGATAAAAAGTAGCCTTTGTGTTATTCCAGACTATAATCAAACTCTCTGCCAAGTTTCATCCAGATCCGTTAAGCCGTTCCGGCGTGAAAGAGTAACAAACATCCATCAATCCATCCATCCATCATCCATCCATCATCATACTTACAAACTTTCGCGTTTTAATTTTTTTACAGGTACAGTAAATAGCAGTATAAAAAATAAACAGCCCAAACTAGGCGAAAAGCCGTATCTTGGGTCTCAGGAGTACGAGTTACCATAGTATGTTTCAGTTGCAATTCGGTGATCAAAACGGTTTTTAATCAGTACAATCACAGGGGTCACTTAGAAACGTATTTAAAACTAGTGGCTCTGTGCGCTGGTAGACCTCGCGAGCACACTAAAAGTGAGCAATTCACTGGCTTAGCGGTAGGTAGATATAATTTTTCCGATTTTTGATTCTTTTGATTTTTATTGTTTTTTTTTAATCATCTTGTGTAGAATGAGGTCCTTTGTGTTTCTCTCAAATTTGATTGAAACCCGTAGATTTTTTGATGAGCTATCCCGTTCATCATGCTAAAGATCCTCATCAGATCTTCACCAAACTTTTATGAGACCAACTTATAGTTACTACCTTTCAAATAAAAAAAGAACAATCGAAATCGGATCTCATTTGGTGGAGATATCCAGTATATCAAATAGCCCCTTTTTTGCCCCTTTTTGGGAGAAGTACCCCTCCAATCTAAAATCCCCGACGACAAAAAATTCTAATAAGTCATATAACCTGTGTACCAAGTTTCGTCCAGATCGGTTGAAAAATGCGACCTGTAGAGGAGAACAGACAGACAGACAGACAGACATCCGGACAAACGCATTTTTGGCCAGTGTGGAAACTGAGACGCTTCGCTCGCTTCGCTCGCTCGGTCAACTAGGTGAATCTACCGCCAGCTCGTCGTACTGATTACTAGCGAAGCATGTCATGGCGAGTAGTTACGGTGGTAACTCACGTTCTGATGCTGCGCCCCCCCCGGGCTGAGGTCCCGCGGCGGCGGGGGCGGCGGGGAGGGCCGCTTGGCGCCGCGCTCCGCCGCCAGCTCCAGCGCCTTGGACTCGGCCGCGCCCACCGCGCGCTGCAGCTCTAACAGCGCTTGTCTCTTCACCTGCAAGGCGTACGCTCAACTATTATTTCCACTTGAAACGGGATATTTACCAAGATTGTAATACTATATAAAATTTATGTGCGCAATGCCAGTGCTCTTAAACGGTGAAGGAAAACATCGTGAGGAAACCAGTTAGTATTCTAACAGCGGCGATGGGCTTGCAACCTGTCACGTATGGAATACTAACTACTGCAAAATGTGGGTATGTGCCAAATGTTCGGACGTACCTCTGACTAATTCAAGATTCTTTGAGGATGTCTAAGGGGGGTACCCTTAGACATCCTCAAAGAATCTTGAATTAGTACCTACTTGGTACTGGGAGATCTGAAGGGACTATCTACCGTGCCTGGGGATCAAAGTCGTGAAGCTGTTTCAGTTTTTTTTTTAATACTATAACTACGCTTCTTAATTGTTTCAGCACCTTTGATTTTATAATGTTCCAAAAGTTATTCTCCGAGCGGGATTTGAACCCGCGACGATCCCCTTGATACGTTTGTGATTTCCTTAAGTGTAGTGAGCACTATAAATCTAATAAAATGACATCTCTCGTCGATTCAACTGAATTCAACTTCGGTTATCGAGCAGAACTCTTGATGGTTTAAAGTCGAACCTGTAGATGGAGCCACGGTCGCATAAGTACCGTAGTAACATGTCCGAGAGTTGTTCGTCGAATGTGATTAGAACTCCGGTGGCGCAGGTGGTAGCGCAGCCCCGTATCAAGGGGAAGGTCGCGGGTTCAAATCCCGCTCGTGGTATAACTTTTGGGACAATATAAAATCTTTGTGATTTCCTTATGTGTAGCAAGCACTATAAGAAAAGTTGCACCTTTGTCAGGCAGCACTTGATTTAACTGTGATGAAGAATTTTCTACGTAACCACATTCGAACTGAGGGTTTTGCTTCTATCTTCATCATGCGAACCACCACGGACTGGAACTCATTGCCGTCTGTTTTTCCTGATTGCTACTATTTGGGAGTCGTCAAGGCAAGAGTGAATAGGCGTCTTAGAGACCTGTCTGAAAACCAGCGTCACCTCTTTCATGGCTCATGCAATGGGTAGCATCATGCTGAGATAGTTCCAAGACGACCTCTGTGGCGCAGCGGGCGAGGGCTTGCCTGCGACGCAAGAGGTTGCGGGTTCGATTCCCGCCTTGGAACAAATTTGTGTACGATCTGCAGAAATTTGTTCCGAAGGTCTGGGTGTTTTCTATGTATAATAAAAAATATCTATCTAAGTAAGTATATAATGTATTAAATATATCAGTTATCTAGTACCCATAACACAAGCTTTGAATAGCTTACTTTGGGGCTAGATAGTGAGTGCTGTGTGGATTTGTCCAGCATTATTTATTTTTTATTATTTTTATTTTTAATTTAGCCCCACCAAGCACAGATCAAATCAAATCAAAAAGTATTTATTAGGAACAAATAAACAGAAATACAGAAACATAGAGAAACGATGATATCCGCAGGAGTTAAAAACTGTGTCGCAAATATCAACGCCCTCCTCCGCAATACCTAGTCGGTACAGGGTTCCATGCGTAGAAGGTAGGAGCTAAACTTAATTCTAACAGAGCAGGACTAATTTGACTTATTCTGTTTATTTTTGTTACCTCGTTCTCTTTACATTGTTTTATTATCATTTTCATTTACTTCGTTAACTTCCCTGTGCTGAAAAACTGAAACTGAAACAGCTTCACGACTTTGATCCCCAGGCACGGTAGATATCCCTTCAGATCTCCCAGTACCAAGTAGGTACTAATTCAAGATTCTTTGAGGATGTCTAAGGGGGGTAGTCAGAGGTACGACCAAACATTACATTTGGCACATACCCACATTTTGCAGTGGTTAGTATTCCATACGTGACAGGTTGCAAGCCCATCGCCGCTGTTAGAATACTAACTGGTTTCCTCACGATGTTTTCCTTCACCGTTTAAGAGCACTGGCATTGCGCACATAAATTTTTCGATAGAAAAATCCATTGGTGCACGACCGGATTCGAACCTGCGACCTTACGATCGGAAGGCGGGGTCACTCCCACTAGACCACCGGTGCTCTTCCCTGTGCTGGGTGCCTTTAATGTGTGTGTTAATAGGTAGATGTATTTCATTTCATTTTAGAAGACTCCTATTCCTATTTTATCGACGATACCAATCGTAGCCAAAGAACAGTCTATAAAGTTTAAAAGAAGTTAAAGCTCACCTGGTTAACAGCATCTTCAGCTCTTCTGCGTACTTCTGCCACTCTCTCCTCTGTCTGCCGCACGGCTGCCGCCATGATCTCGCTGGCAGCGCGCTTGATGTCGGTGCTCTCTGGCGGCTCCACGCCTCCACAGTTCGGGCTTCCTGGAACCAGAGATAGCTGGAAGTTTTGGGATCTGTAAGGTTTCATTTATTTTTGACAAAAAGAAAACGTAGCATCTAGGTAGGAGTTTTAGCGGGTAGGCAGGCATTTGTTGATCCTTGTGATTTTACTGAATAAACATAGTTCAAAAACATGTGTCAATGTGTTCGGTGGAAGCTTCTTTGAGGCGCTCTTAAAAATCCTTTCACCACACTATTTCAATCTAGTAACACAAGAAGAAGAAAATGACAGATGTTTGTACATCTTCTGGCTTCATTAGATATATCAGAGATCCCTGTTATGACCTCATAGAACTAACAAACTGGTAGTTTCGACGAGGAATACCTCTTTGTTGTAAAATAGCCAGAGCTCGCTTCGTCTTCTCGACCATGGAGAGGATGCAGTTCAGCATGGTATTGATGTTTCTCCATTCGTCATCGGTCTTCAAGAGCGCGCCGGTAGCCAGCCGTGGCTCCGAGAACGGCGCGTTCATTGACGACACGTCTCGGACTGTGATACCACCTGAAATAATAAAACCTCTTTCAAGAATAACTCTCTCAAGGCCCACGTAGTCCTGGGCCGTACCACCACCATCTCTTCTTCCATTCTTATTTAAATATTACTAGACACACATTTAACAGGCACAGGCTACTTTTGAACTGGAAGAGAATGCTCTCTAGCATTAAGTTCGCCTATGTACGATACATTTTATTTATGTGCAATAAAGAATTTTCTATCTATCTATCTATTTTTTATCCCGTGGGAATACTGGGATTTTAAACTGCGCGAGTGAAACCGCGAGGCGCAACTAGTATGACATATTTACCATCTCTCCTCTCAAAGGCCGGCTCCCCCTGGCCATGGTAGCCGTGATACGAGTGCGCGTAGTCGAAGAGTCCCGTGCTCCCGCCGCCGTACAGGAATGAAGGGTTGAGGAGCAGTGACGCTGGGGGACGCTTGGCCTGCGGGGCGTACTCCTCGTGGGAGCCATTGCTCTGGCTCTCGTAGAAACTGGGGCGAATTGATGATATAAATGAAATAAGTATTGGTGGACTTTCCACGCAGCACTATAGCCCCAGTCCCCTTCTTATCTCATTATAAGTGAACTGTTGTTTTTATGAGAATAATAAATAATAATAATATAAACCTATCTTTGGCAATAACTGTGAGAAACTTATCTCAGCAGATGGCGCTGATCGGCCGGCGTGGGCACACACCACTCCCAGGTGACTGCTAGATTTTATCAAAACTTTTCCAAATGTCTGGTTTCAGATTTTTTTGAAGCAATTCTGAACAGCTCAGCAGAACTGTTTAAATTTTTATATGGTTTTGCCTAAATTTCACATCCTTACCCCTGGTTTCTGAAAGCGCGATGAACACTAATCGGCTGTCAAGTCACTTGCTATTTTAGCTTTTACTTTAAATTAGATAGAGATAGCAAGTGACTTAAGAGTCCGGTGACAGCGGCTCGCAATTTCGAGGTGCGATTGGCTATTATTTCATTTTATTTCATTTTGGGGAGGTTGTTTGAAAAAATAACTCTAAAGAAACACGCATAAATACTGTTCGAACACAAATAATACAATAATATAAGGGAAATGTGCTTGAGTCAGAAATCATTTTGGTATTAGGTAAACGTAAGACCAAACATACTAATACCAAAATGATTTCTGATTCGGGCATGTTTCCCTTATATTATTGTATTATTTGTGTTCGAACAGTATTTATGCGTGTTTCTCTAGAGTTATTTTTTCAAACAACCTCCCCGAAATGAAATAAAATGAAATAATAGCCAATCGCACTTCGAAATTGCGAGCCACTGTCACCGGAGCCTTAACGGCCGATTATTGTTGATCAAGCTTTCAGATACCGGGGGTTAGTATACTTTATTCGGCCTCCCGCGACACAGGCTTGTCCTAGTGCGAATTGATGCCATTGGACCAATGATAATTAATGTTTAAATACTTAGGTAATATAATTTGGTAAATAAATGACTTCGTATTTTGTATTTGTATTTTTCTAACCATCCCAAAGATATCGGATTGACCTACGCCTCATGTGCCTGTAATTTCATCGGCCACCACTTTTCAAACTGAAACACGCAGCCATGCCTGTGGTGGTAGTACTTCCCCGGACGAGCCACACACAAAGAGCTCTAATACTCTTAAAAACCTACCCCCGTAGTCGGTTTCTTTTTTTCTTTCCTCTAGATCTTATGGACTCAGGCAGATTCTGGAACGGCATCAACGAATAATCCAATAGGTCTGTCTGCGGGGGAGATCGCCCAACTTGTTCATCGTGTATTCACAATTTAGGTATTCATTTCGAGGAGCTAAGAGCTGGTCTGCGAACAATGGTGGCGAGCTGTTGTTCCGATCATTATTTATGGAGGTCTAGTTTAGTTGTCAGAAAGAGGAGCAAGATAGGAGCGGTAGCGATATCGGCAAAACGCTAATAACAAACTTCAAAATTCAAATGAAAACAGTCATTCCGAACTGTGCTTATATTAGAAGACGTACATGTATTGCTGTAGGGCTAGCATGGGCCGGGGACAAATTGTCTTTCCACCGTTTTTATCTACTTGTCGGTGGAAATAATTCTCTTCTCCACCTTACATAGCATGGCAACAGGGAAAAGGGATAAAATGTTTCCACTTGACGTTTTTCGTGGACATTATATCCTGCTACTCCCGCTTCATAGCATGGACTAGGGAAAGAGTGGATAAAATACTCTTCGATTGACATTTGACAGGGAATAACTATCATCTATCTCGAAGGTGGGTATAAAAGTAATTCTCCTTTGCTTACAAAATGTCTCGATCATATTCGCCAAATGCTGGTTGGTTGGTAGACATGAAGTCTACCAACACTCTTATTTGCGTCTTGTTGCTTCTCAATCTACAGAAAAAAATCTAAATTATTGATTCAAATTAAATCAAAAAACGTTTATTTTGTGTCACAAAAACATAGAACAATATTGGCTAGGACAACAAAATCGGTCGTCACTCAGCTCTAAGCTGTAATAGTGTTTTGTGCACTACTACAACGTGGTCTTCAGTGACGCCGGAGTACCTACAAAGGCAGAGCAACTGCGTTGCACAGCACCATAATTTTTCCAGTAAATTATAACAATAACAAGAGATAAGATAGAGAAATTGGACTAAAAACAAGTTAAGTGAGCATTTATGTTGGTTCGTAGAGGGCTATGCTGCGGTAATTAATTGTAATTTCCTTAGTAAATAAATATTGAATAAACAAGAAATAAACTTGTTTTTTCCCGCTCATGGCTGCACTTTTTTTCTTCGTCTTCGTATAATCCGCACCGCAACAGACCGCAAATAGTCGCAAAAAGAACGAACTATTACCATAGATTTAATATACTGATCAAAATATTGAAGGTTGATGCGTCAATATCTCGTCAGTATTGTTTATTTTCTAGTAATGGCAACACAGACGTAGAGAACCGTCAAAACGCTATTCCCCTCGCTATTCCCCGTGGATAAAGCTTTCCACAGGCGAGGCCATGCTCGGAGGGTGGATAAAACTGACAACGGGGAAATGGTATTTATCCTTTCCCGGAGACAATTTGTCCCCGGCCCATGCTAGCCCTACTGTAGGGCTAGCATGGGCCGGGGACAAATTGTCTTTCCACCGTTTTTATCTACTTGTCGGTGGAAATAATTCTCTTCTCCACCTTACATAGCATGGCAACAGGGAAAAGGGATAAAATGTTTCCACTTGACGTTTTTCGTGGACATTATATCCTGCTACTCCCGCTTCATAGCATGGACTGGGGAAAGAGTGGATAAAATACTCTTCGATTGACATTTGACAGGGAATAACTATCATCTATCTCGAAGGTGGGTATAAAAGTAATTCTCCTTTGCTTACAAAATGTCTCGATCATATTCGCCAAATGCTGATTGGTTGTATAAGCTTTTGTTAATTTATTACGTATTTTTTTAATCGTTTCCGTAAAATTTGTAAACACTAATGCAATGATTAAACTTTAATACTATAAACTATTAAGAAAGTTATACGATAATTACATTCATTAATTATAAAATTTATCACCACTATGTAAATGTTAAATAATTTAGTTTTCATTTTACCAGTATTGTAATTGGCTTGCTATCCGCTGGTTTCTTTTCAACGCCCACTTTTACAGAAGAGTGAGGGTTGGTATATTCTGGAACTAAGGATAGCAAAGTCGAACTGACATTCAGTCCTGAGACGTCGAGAAGTAAAGTCCTACCTAGTAATAAAAACATGTACTTGTACCTTTCTAATTGTCACCAGTTTAAAAGAATATTAAGAAAAGTAAAGTAAAGTAAAGTAAACCATGAAGAAAAGTATTTTGTGGTTTAAATTCAACATCCTCGGCCCTATCTGACTGGTTTATCTTTCAAGTCAGAAGTGTGTAGAACCAAGTGAAAGGTACGTAAAATTTTTTTCTTTAAGTAATTAAAATATAGGCGTAGATTTTAAAATGCATGCAGTTTTTTCTCGTGAGGAGCACACCGCGCACATAGCTAGCTTTTGGTGGTGCTACCACACGATTTTGATATTTTATTTTAGGTAGGTCAATGCATGTACCTTAGTTCTCTTTTTTCATATTTTTTCGTATGGCGCACATGGTCAAGGCTATTTTAGTGGTGTTACCATACGATTTTGATATCTTATTATAGGTAGGCAAATGCACTGTATGAAACGTTTTGTTAGCATGTGTCGGTCGAGATTTACTCGAGACTATCCGCTCGTGCTAGCTTTACAGTTTGAAGTAAAGGTACCTGACATGTTTTAATTTAAATGAATCTTTGTTCGTGCGGACCAGTCGGGATTGCCCCGAGACTTTCTGGCTGTACTAGCACTATTCAGTTTTTTTAAGGGATTATCGGTACCTGTCGTTTATAATTTACTAGCGACCCGCCCGCGCGCCCCTGCTTCGCACGGGTGCACATTGTTTTTCTACTATATCATACATAGGGATATAGGGACAGAGAAAGCGACTTAGTTTTATACTATGTAGTGATTTTTTTTTGTTTATATCACATTACTGCTATTAATCTTTAGATAGTATAGTTTTTTTCTCGTGTGCTTACGTCACCAAAGTTACCCACACTATAGCATTTTTTTTTAAATATTTTTTATTGAACTATAAAAGCATGCATGATTTAGCCAGTGTCATGTAAGAAACCAAAGCTTCTTTGGTTAAACATTTATCTTTGAGCATGATAGTGGCAACAATATTTAAAGATACCAAATACCATTTGTATTTTGTTTATGGGTTATTAGTATTACAGGGTACTACAGTATTATTATTTAGGGTTAGGTTTTAGAACAAATTCTGTCCTTGATAATTTGTTGCAGTCTGGAAGAAATATGGACGATGACGAAGGCGTGCCGGTGGAGACTGGAGACATTTCCCGTCCAGTAATTACCAGCCATCAAGGTCAACCGTGGATACTGAAGATCATGAAGAATCGGAAGGCGAAACCCAACACCAGAAGGACAGAACAGAAACCGGACACGAAGTCGCAGCCGTTCATTGCTGCTACACACCCCCGAGATCGGACAAGGCGCTACTACAAGGAGCTGTTATTTATTTATTTATTTAATATTTATTTGATATTTATTAATATCACATAAATTCTATAACTATAAAATATACCTACATGCCAAATTAAATCAACCTAAAGTAAAAGTTGAACCTAAAGTTAAAGTCAAACCTTTATGAACCTAAAGTTAAAATTGAACCTAAAGTTAAAGTTGAACCTAAAGTTAAAGTTGAACCTAAAGTTAAAGTTGAACCTAAAGTTAAAATGGAACCTAAAGTTAAAGTTGAACCTAAAGTTAAAGTTGAACCTAAAGTTAAAGTTGAACCTAAAGTTAAAGTTGAACCTAAAGTTAAAGTTGAACTTCAGTTAAACCTTAAGTTAAACTTGAACCTGAAGTTAAAGTTGAACCTGAAGTTAAAGTTGAACCTGAAATTAAAGTTGAACCGAAAGTTAAAGTTGACCCTAAAGTTAAAATTGAACCTTAAGTTTGAAGTTAAGGTTAAGCCCAAGGTTACAGTTAAGCATAAAGTTAAACATAAAGATTAAATTGAACCTAAAGTTAAAGTTAAACATAAAGTACAAAGTTAAACCTAAAGTTATTAAACCATAAGTTAAAGTTAAATCTAAAGTTAAACTTAAAGTTAAACCCAAAGTTAAAGTTAAACCTAAAGTTAAACCCAAAGTTAATGTTAACCCTAAAGTTATTTAAAAATAAACCTAAAGTTAAACCTAAAGTTAAAACTAAAAATAAACCTAAAGTTAAAACTAAAAATAATAAAGTTAAAACCTAAAGATAATCCTAAAGTTAAACCTAAAGTTAAAAGTTAAACTTAAAGTTAAACCTAAAGTTAAACCTAAAGTTAAACCTAAAGTTAAAACCTAAAGATAATCCTAAAGTTGAACCTAAAGTTGAACCTAAAGTTAAACCTAAAGTTGAACCTAAAGTTAAACCTAAAGTTAAACCTAAAGTTAAACCTAAAGTTAAACCTAAAGTTAAACCTAAAGTTAAACCTAAAGTTAAACCTAAAGTTAAACCTAAAGTTAAACCTAAAGTTAAACCTAAAGTTAAACCTAAAGTTAAACCTAAAGTTAAACCTAAAGTTAAACCTAAAGTTAAACCTAAAGTTAAACCTAAAGTTAAACCTAAAGTTAAACCTAAAGTTAAACCTAAAGTTAAACCTAAAGTTAAACCTAAAGTTAAACCTAAAGTTAAACCTAAAGTTGAACCTAAAGTTGAACCTAAAGTTGAACCTAAAGTTGAACCTAAAGTTGAACCTAAAGTTAAACCTAAAGTTAAACCTAAAGTTAAAACCTAAAGATAATCCTAAAGTTAAACCTAAAGTTGAACCTAGAGTTAAACCTAAAGTTAAGCCTAAGGTTGGACCCAAGGTTAAACCTTAAGTTAGTTGAACCAAAAGTTAGTTGAACCAAAAGCTAGTTGAATCAAAAATTACTTGAGCCAAAAGTTAGTTGAACCAAAAGTTAGTTAATCCAAAAGTTAGTTGAACCAAAAGTTAAAAGTTGACATTAAAAAGGCTGACGTTAAAGAGGTTGAAGCTAAAGAGATTATTGCAAAGTAAACATACAAGTTTAATGTTTTATGTTTTAACAAAAGTTTATTCACTCTCACAAAAGTTATAACAAATTAGGCATATTAGGTCAAAAGCGAGAAGCGAGAATGGATAGATTCGTAACTTGACTTTTTGTGTTTTTTGTAGTGTGATAGTCAAGAAAGGGAATGCGTACGTTACTCGATTGGGTTATAAGATTGGGCTAGCGAGACAACCCCGAGAATAGATGTGTTCATGACCTGTCTTCGCATGACCCAATTGGCTTATAATATTGGTTATTTAGTTCATCATCTTCCTGCCCTTAACCCACGCTGCATGGGGTCGGCACAACAGGTTTTCTTCTTCCACTCCTCTATGGTTCATCATCTCGGTGCTCACTCTTTTCTTAATCATGTCATCTTTCTTACAGTCCATCCACGTTTTCTTGGTGCATTGTTAAGTTTTATTGGTTAATGAGTTTGTTGACAAAATAATTATAAGGTATAGTATAGTAGGTATATTATTCAACTAAATTTCATCAAATTTTGTCTTTATAGTTCTACATTGATAACCGATGATGATAATAATTCTTTATCGTTTTAAATTGCCTTACTAATACTACTCAATGAATCCGTCAGCAGTTCATTTTCTAATTGGGTCAGTTTAGGCAGCTGTCTGAAAAGTACTGCTTTGTTCTCATGCATTTTATGATATTTAGTGTTTCTTAGTATTCTGCTATATCGTGGGGTTACCTATTCACCTTGTCATTTAATTTATTAATTTGTAGCATTAGCTAACCTCGTTGTCAAGTTCTTTTGCTGCTAGAATGGTTTTTTTAGATTCTTCATCTGGCTTAGTAAATTATTGTACTCATCAGAATATTTATTTTGTTCCTTCATAAGTTTGTATATGTCAAGACGAGACTCCTTGATAAGTTGATACTTATCCAGAGTTTGAAAATAGCATCATTATTATCATCAGGAGCTACAAGAAATTTACTAATTTGATATTTTTTTTATCACCACCATCATCATCTTTTTGTACGCCCAGGAAGACTGGTCGAAAATGCTATTAGCATTAAGTCCTCCTAGCTCTACATTGTTTGGGTGAAAGTTTTAAATAATAATAATAATAATATTTTTTTATGTAATCTAATATTCTACCTTTGTTTCCTACTACTAATAAAATTTTGAAAAAAAAAACTCGCTGGAATAAAAAAAAATCGAGGGTGGGCGCTAATCTTATCATACAAGATATTTTTTTCGTATCTTATTTGAGGAAATTGATATACAAAACTCAAAATAAAACCACTTGGTTAATCAGCATTGTTAATATAGTTTACTCACTGTGGTTTTCTTGTTTATATCGTTTCATAATGGTTTAGCTGAATTTTCCAGTCATGTTACTTAGGTTTGTTTAAAAAAAAAACTGTAATATTCAGGATAACATTTAATACGTTGCACTGCTCACTCCTCATAATAATTTCTCATAAAAATAATAATAAAACAAATGAGATATTTTTTAAAAAAATATAAATATTTGGAGCTTTTTATCAATACGCGATGATGACGCCCCCTGTCATTAAAGAGAGGATTTAAGAAAGTGCAAATAATGTTATGAGTAAAAAAGAAAGGTTTTAGGGATTATGGGGATAATAATCATTGTAGTAAAAGTAACAATAAAAACTGGGTGATATAGATACAAATGAGGATGAGCGACTAAAATATTGCATAAAAATTATTAAAAGCCAAATACAAAAGCGTGGTTAAATAAATAAATGAGCTTATTATGGTATAAAAAAAAAATAAAAAAAATTGTTAACAAAAAAAAAAAGCTTAAACGGTTTTGACTGAATCAAATGCTTTCTTATAGTCCACAAACGCTAAACATAGCGGCTGGTTATACTCTTCAGTTTTCTGTATAACCTGCCGGAGCGTGTGGATGTGGTCTATAGTGCTAAGGCCTTTCGGAACCCGGCTTGTTCGGGAGGCTGGAAGTCGTCAAACCTACGTGCGAGACGATTGGTAACTACTCTCGAAAACAGTTTATAGACATGGCTCAGCAGCGAGATGGGCCTGCAATTCTTCAAGAGGTTGTTATCCCCTTTCTTAAAGAAAAGTACCACCACGCTCCTGCCCCT
Source organism: Plemyria rubiginata (assembly GCA_963576535.1). NCBI lineage: Eukaryota > Metazoa > Arthropoda > Insecta > Lepidoptera > Geometridae > Plemyria > Plemyria rubiginata. The sequence goes on from OY754929.1 coordinate 728,992, forward strand.
TGCCTCTGGTGTCGTTATTCCGTCTTCTCCCGGTGCCTTGTTGTTTTTAAGCTGCTTGAGAGCCGTTCGGATCTCGTATAGGCTGAAGTCCGGGATATCTTCAGTGTAGTGTCGAGTTAAACGGGCTCTTGCATCACTAGTCGTGCTCGTAGCAGAACTTTGCGATGAGGTGTATAATTGTCCTTAGAACTTCTCGAACTCTCTTAAAACTTCCGGCTTCGATGAAACGATACTGCCGCTATCGGTCTTCAGTTTTGTCAACTGGCTTTGCTCAATAGACAGATCTCTTGCGAACACTTTTGAGCCTTTGTTGCGCTCTATTGCGTTTTTAATAAATATATTTAATGAAATTTATTATGGATATATATAATGGATATATATTGGATATATAATGGATAAAAATTAAATACGGATCATGAATTCTTGATACGAAACATGAAAACCACCAAAAGATTTCTGTGTCGATTAGCTTAGCTTAGCTTCGTTTTTGTTTAGATTTCTCTGTCGATTCGCTAGATGAGCAATAATTGTAAATGTGGTTAGAAAGAAAGAAACATTTATTTGACACACAACACACAGAGAACACAAAAAAAAAACATAACAGATATTTATCTAGTAGTAGTATGGTTAGTATGGTTAGTATGGTTAGTATGGTTAGTATGGTTAGTATGGTTAGTATGGTTAGTATGGTTAGTATGGTTAGTATGGTTAGTATGGTTAGTATGGTTAGTACGGTTAGTATTGTTGATGATGATAATAATGAAACGAATGACAATAATGGTAATAATGACAATAATGTCAAAAATGATAATAGTGATAATAATTATATTAATGAAAATACTGATATTAATGATATTTTGTATCTAGTAGTAGTATGGTTAGTATGGTTAGTACGGTTAGTATTGTTGATAATGATAATAATGAAAAGAAAGACAATAATGGTAATAATGACAATAATGTCAATAATGATAATAATGATAATAGTGATAATAATGATAATAATGAAAATACTGATATTAATGATAATAATGAAGATGATGTCCCGGTCGGTTTGACTGCGGTGACATTGTAACTGCTTGTTAAATAATTTGTATTTAGAGTTTTCTAAGATGACCAGAGTATGCAACCAATTTCACACTACATAGCACCAATTTATATTACTATACGTCCACTTTTAATAAAGTCGCATTGTAACGTACTTTTGCAGTCTAAAAATAGTCCTTATTGCAAGATTTGATCTTTTCATTGTTAAATTGTAAATATATAAAATAAATGTTTTATGTAGGTAATCGGTGCAGTAGTAGGTAGGTAGGTAGTAATCGAGACCAATGTAAGTAGGTTATTTTTTTTCTTTCAAGTAATAACCAAAATTTGAATCACGAGGTCGTGACTGATTATCAGGATGGACGAATCTATAAGCTTTTGTTAATTTATTACGTATTTTTTTAATCGTTTCCGTAAAATTTGTAAACACTAATGCAATGATTAAACTTTAATACTATAAACTATTAAGAAAGTTATACGATAATTACATTCATTAATTATAAAATTTATCACCACTATGTAAATGTTAAATAATTTAGTTTTCATTTTACCAGTATTGTAATTGGCTTGCTATCCGCTGGTTTCTTTTCAACGCCCACTTTTACAGAAGAGTGAGGGTTGGTATATTCTGGAACTAAGGATAGCAAAGTCGAACTGACATTCAGTCCTGAGACGTCGAGAAGTAAAGTCCTACCTAGTAATAAAAACATGTACTTGTACCTTTCTAATTGTCACCAGTTTAAAAGAATATTAAGAAAAGTAAAGTAAAGTAAAGTAAACCATGAAGAAAAGTATTTTGTGGTTTAAATTCAACATCCTCGGCCCTATCTGACTGGTTTATCTTTCAGTTGGTAGACATGAAGTCTACCAACACTCTTATTTGCGTCTTGTTGCTTCTCAATCTACAGAAAAAAATCTAAATTATTGATTAAAATTAAATCAAAAAACGTTTATTTTGTGTCACAAAAACATAGAACAATATTGGCTAGGACAACAAAATCGGTCGTCACTCAGCACTAAGCTGTAATAGTGTTTTGTGCACTACTACAACGTGGTCTTCAGTGACGCCGGAGTACCTACAAAGGCAGAGCAACTGCGTTGCACAGCACCATAATTTTTCCAGTAAATTATAACAATAACAAGAGATAAGATAGAGAAATTGGACTAAAAACAAGTTAAGTGAGCATTTATGTTGGTTCGTAGAGGGCTATGCTGCGGTAATTGTAATTGTAATTTCCTTAGTAAATAAATATTGAATAAACAAGAAATAAACTTATTTTTTCCCGCTCATGGCTGCACTTTTTTTCTTCGTCTTCGTATAATCCGCACCGCAACAGACCGCAAATAGTCGCAAAAAGAACGAACTATTACCATAGATTTAATATACTGATCAAAATATTGAAGGTTGATGCGTCAATATCTCGTCAGTATTGTTTATTTTCTAGTAATGGCAACACAGACGTAGAGAACCGTCAAAACGCTATTCCCCTCGCTATTCCCCGTGGATAAAGCTTTCCACAGGCGAGGCCATGCTCGGAGGGTGGATAAAACTGACAACGGGGAAATGGTATTTATCCTTTCCCGGAGACAATTTGTCCCCGGCCCATGCTAGCCCTGCAGCAGGGCTAGCATGGGCCGGGGACAAATTGTCTCCGGGAAAGGATAAATACCATTTCTCCGTTGTCAGTTTTATCCACCCTCCGAGCATGGCCTCGCCTGTGGAAAGCTTTATCCACGGGGAATAGCGAGGGGAATAGCGTTTTGACGGTTCTCTACGTCTGTGTTGCCATTACTAGAAAATAAACAATACTGACGAGATATTGACGCATCAACCTTCAATATTTTGATCAGTATATTAAATCTATGGTAATAGTTCGTTCTTTTTGCGACTATTTGCGGTCTGTTGCGGTGCGGATTATACGAAGACGAAGAAAAAAAGTGCAGCCATGAGCGGGAAAAAATAAGTTTATTTCTTGTTTATTCAATATTTATTTACTAAGGAAATTACAATTACAATTACCGCAGCATAGCCCTCTACGAACCAACATAAATGCTCACTTAACTTGTTTTTAGTCCAATTTCTCTATCTTATCTCTTGTTATTGTTATAATTTACTGGAAAAATTATGGTGCTGTGCAACGCAGTTGCTCTGCCTTTGTAGGTACTCCGGCGTCACTGAAGACCACGTTGTAGTAGTGCACAAAACACTATTACAGCTTAGAGCTGAGTGACGACCGATTTTGTTGTCCTAGCCAATATTGTTCTATGTTTTTGTGACACAAAATAAACGTTTTTTGATTTAATTTGAATCAATAATTTAGATTTTTTTCTGTAGATTGAGAAGCAACAAGACGCAAATAAGAGTGTTGGTAGACTTCATGTCTACCAACCAATCAGCATTTGGCGAATATGATCGAGACATTTTGTAAGCAAAGGAGAATTACTTTTATACCCACCTTCGAGATAGATGATAGTTATTCCCTGTCAAATGTCAATCGAAGAGTATTTTATCCACTCTTTCCCTAGTCCATGCTATGAAGCGGGAGTAGCAGGATATAATGTCCACGAAAAACGTCAAGTGGAAACATTTTATCCCTTTTCCCTGTTGCCATGCTATGTAAGGTGGAGAAGAGAATTATTTCCACCGACAAGTAGATAAAAACGGTGGAAAGACAATTTGTCCCCGGCCCATGCTAGCCCTACTGGAATGGGTCCGTAACAATGCATTTCGATAAGGTTGTTTTAGAAGGCGATAGCATCTTGGATTATCCCCAGTCGGGTCAAGCCAAAATGTTATATACGTTGCCAGATTCAGGGTATATTATGTATATTAACCCCCGGTGTCTGAAAGGCTGATCAACACTTATCGGCTGTCAAGTCACTTGCTATCTCTATCTAACTTGAAGTAAAAGTTGAAATAGCAAGTGACCAATATGAATAAGAGGGTATGTTGATAAAAAATGGCCTTCGGTCACAATTAGAATGTTGAATGTTTTTGAACGAATAAGAATAGAAAGAAAGAATCGTCAGGTAAATAATAAAAGTAAAAGGCGATTAATCCCCGACGACCTCTGTGGCGCAGCGAGCGAGAGCCTGCCTGCGACGCAAGAGGTTGCGGGTTCGATTCCCGCCTTGGAACAAATTTGTGTACGATCTGCAGAAATTTGTTCCGATGGTCTGGGTGTTTTCTATGTATAATAAAAAATATCTATCTATGTAAGTATATCGCTGATTAAATGCCAAAGGGCCACAACGCAAAAAAAAACAAAACTCTTTTTAATCCAAAAATGGTATCTAAATCGTCAAAATTTTTATATTCGAAAGAGACACCCATGATTCTAGCGCTAGAAATGGACCAATCAGACAGCCGCCCCTTTCGCATTCCGTGATTTGGTGACCAACTTTAGGGCAAAACGGCCATCTTTTCAGTTGAGTCCTCGTAATCGTCATAAGTGCACGTTATTTTTATGAAAAAGGGCCACAATACGAAATAAGTCTAGAGTTTGAATATTTTTTTATAGACTAAAGTGCCATATTGTGGAATGCGGCCGTATGTAATATAAATATCAGGTGAGTACATACTAAATTATTTTATATACTAGAGAATGTGTCCGCTTTGCATTTTAAATACTATGAGCTTCTTATTTGTTTTTTTAGATGCAGTACTATCTTTTTGATACAAATTCAGAAATCAGACATGGCTGTCATTGTATCTCATGGTGTGGCATGGTATGTTGGCACATAACTTTGATATTTCGCAAAACAGTCCCAAAAAACGACCGAATTTCATCGTTGACGAAAGTATACCCCCACAGACAGTGACTCAGATAGCGAGTTAGCGACTCTAGCTCTAGCGATAACTCATCAACAAGGTCGGATTTTTTTTCTGTTAATACTGTTAAAGATCCTGATTTCAAAATTGGCGAACCCAAAGCCGACTCTGCCACGGATGAAGATATTGAACCATCTAGCATATTCAGTCAATCAGCGATGAAACTCCGGCACCCAACATTGAAAACCATTTGAAACCTTGACCTTGCCATGAATTTCAGCCACATAAGGACGATTGCCATTCGCCCAGTATATTCCCAATATTCCACTAATAGAGCTATACCTACTAACGTTCCAGTGTGTAATGTTTTTTATTTATAAACGTTTTAACGGATTTTTTTATTATTCTGATTATTGTGAAAACTAAAAATATTGTTCCTCGTAGGTATGTTTAAGATTTAGATGCCATTAAAATTGTGAATATCTGTAAGACAGATATTTATTTATAATAACGATTTCCTTACAACGAATGTTTTAGAATATTATATTTTTGAGGTATTTATTTTTGCTATGTAAAGTTAGTTTTAAAGAATGAACACGTAAATTCCTGTTTTGCTTTAGTCGTATTTACGCAAAGTAGTCTATAAACATAACAATAATATATAAAAGAATAATATAATATTCTTTTTATGTTTAGTCAAGGTTGATAGTTATGGTTTTGTAAGAAAAACGTTCAATAAACATTACTTATTTTTCGATGTGTGGCGTTTTATTAAATATATTCACAGATTCCACAATCATTTTTATAAGCGAAAGGGACTCATGTGATATTATACCTTCGTAGATGCAAGCTGATGCAATTCGTTAATAATGTATGGGTAAAGCTCTAAAATACGCATCGAACGATATAAAATACATAGATGTAGCACTTATGAATTCGAAAAAAAAGTAAAATTATCATGATGAAAACTTTGATGGGCTCTCCTGTAAAATTTACAATTTCCGTCATGTGGCCCTTTGGCATTTAACCAGCGATATAATGTATTAAATATATCAGTTATCTAGTACCCATAACACAAGCTTTGAATAGCTTACTTTGGGCCTAGATAGTGCTGTGTGGATTGTCCAGCATTATTTATTGATTTTATTTATTTTATCCCCGTGTAATATTTCAAATTAGAATGTCTAATTATACGACTAGGTATACGCTTTGCTCTCGCTCACTTTCTACAGCTTGCACCAAGCCCTCTGATTTATCATCAGCGTGTTAGTTCGATTGGGAAGTTTTGCATTGTCTTCATTACGTTGTTTATCGGTCGATACGCCTTCAAACAAAACAAAATTCAAGCCTCACAAAGACCTTTGCTTTGGAGTATCGCGGCTAACAAAAGAGGTTGTTCATAAGTATCGTGGAACAAAAGAGGTCACTTGAAAGTTTATTTTGAGAATTGAGACGGGGTTGCTGAAACCATTGTGTGATGAAAGTTTTGAAAATGGAACGAATTATGCGAGGTGTTCCATTTTTAAATATTTTTTTACTTTTTGTGAAGTCCCTCCCTCCTAAAAAACCTTGCACCTCTTGTAAAACTTCAACTTGTTGCTTTAGTTAGAAAGTTTTATTTGTTTATTTCAGCGCTCTGTCAATATGTAACCACACTGCCCTTTAATAAATATAAATAGTGTTGCCAGGAAAGTCCTGGCTTGTATAAGATCTTGGCTTGTCCCATAATGAGTCAAGCAGTGAATACAAGAAAACTATAAATTCATTGTATTTTAATGTGCTCTGAAATTAACATTTTTTAATTCAAATGATGAATCAAGAAATACTTAGAGAATTTATAGCCACCTCCGCACTCATTAACCATTTCCTTCCAGTGGTTATGGCCGATCTGCAGGCCTATTGGCTATCTTTTACAGTGACCGTGACTAACTGGCTTCGGTTGTACACCGAACTTTGATGACAACTGAGAATTTCATAACATTGGTATTGCCTATCACATTGAGTGGATATCAAGTAACGGTGATTTACGGTGGGCGTGAACCGGGTTCCGGTGCTCTTCGCCACGCTTGAACATTCATTCATTCATTCACGACGATGTCATCGAATATTATACGGCTAATTTTGTAATACTTTTTGATTATTACAGTACTATATTTTAGGATATATTTTGTTTTAGGCGGTTTATTTATACTGACGTAGGTACCTAAGGTTTGGCGGTTAATTCAAATTCATTTTATTTCAATGTATCGAGCGAGTGTACCTTTTACTACTTTGTGAATTGTGTTTATCAAGTTCGTTTGTGTAAAAATATTGCTACATAAATCTACAATTAAAGGCAAGTACAACTAGCGTAAGTAACTTCGTAGACTCCCGGTAAAACGATAAAGATTTGTTTTTAGTGTGAATATGGTACTTAGCAAAGTTTTAGATCTTATTAGTTAGTTTTAAAAATGTAAATGTCCACGTTATTAAAATACTTTGTCAACTTACGTATAATATCTACTTTATAGATGCCACCAAGAATGTAAGTTGTTGGATACGACACAAGTTTAAAATCTGTCGCCAAGCACTTATGTAGGATATTTATAAATAAGCTGCACTTGAGACATTCCCTTGATGAGCTTACAAATACTCAAGTGGTCATGACACCGAATGACACGGGACTTTTTGTTGAAAAGAAAAAGTAGGTAAGTAAGTGTAACAACCAATTACCTGCCTAAAAACAAATTTTACTTTTAGGCCAAGGTTGTCCCTCAATAATAAGAGCACGTCGTTTTCGCTCTGCTTCAGCATATCCCAACAAAATAAGACGTGCCATACCTACCTAGTTAACAACAAACACAAATCTCAACAACAGTCACCACTTTTACTAATTAAAATACCTATAACGGCTTCGGTGCCTATCAATAATATTCATTAAACACTGCCTCGGAGTAGTGTCTTTGACGAATAGGTAATGATCATCAATTTGTTGTCCACTATGCGTAGACAATCGCAATCTCTAGTCAAAATAGTGTTACGGTGACTAACAAATTGGGGTCGGTGACTATCGTCAATATCAAGTGCTCATGACGTCATTCTAGTTAGACACTGAAGATAGCCAATACGAAACCAGCTGTTTGACAGCCGATTGTTGAACACTTTGGCAAGTGATCTTCACTAGGAGATATCCACCGAGATAGCCAATAGGCCTGCTGTAAAGATCGCTCGCACATTTTGAAAGAAAAAAACTGGCAAAGTCTTTTGTAGTAAAACTCTTTGGATCAAAATTATAATTTTGTAGATTTTGCTGAACTCCGGACAATGCAGACTTACGAAACTCCTTGCAGTTTTTACCTCATTCTTCAATAAAATTGACACAATTTGGTTGATTGCGATTTTATTTTTTTCCATTGTAAATCTCAAGGAATTTGAAATATTCCTTGGTAAATCTGATTTTATATCCTTCCAATACCTATGTGCGTTAAAAAGTACTTAGGGAGTCAGAGCCTTAGAAAACTTTTTAAAAATAAACCCTTCATTATTAGAGGCTGTGTTAAAGACTCATTATGAGCACGATAATTAGGCAGTTTATCTAGATAACAACAACTGCCAAAAATGGCACGTGCAACAAAATACAGCGCGTTGGCACACGCAGCGACCGCGGCGCGTACTAACGAATCCCTGATCACAGTTTATCGGGTTTACAGAGTTTATCAGGTTTATCTAAAAGCCTGCGGGCTGCCAAATAGCGCCATGATAATAATTTAGTGCTAAACAACTTTGTGGTGTACATTTTACTACGGGCGCAACGCAAAGTGTAGACAGATTTAGTGTCAACATTTTTTGAAAGGTTTTTTAACATAATCCTCCTTAAAACTCCATACGAAACGTCTTCAGTCACTTGAATATTATTCATTATTAGCTACGCTAAAGGCTTGAGGCACGCAACCTATAAAACAAAAAAAAACCAATTCTCGAAGAAATCGCTCTGAGCAATAAGATTGCCCATTGTACTTCACTGTAATTATCAAACTTAATTTTCTTAATTTTTCTACTTAATTCTTTTACTGAATACTCAATTTTTTTTAAATTCTCAACTTTATTTTGTTATACCTTTTTTTCTACAAAGAGTTTTATTTTATAAGAGTGAACGTGGCAATTTTTTTTATTGTAAGTGGTACATATGCACTAGATGTGTCAATGGTTAATTTGATTCAATCCATTTCTTATAGGCTAGCCATGGTTATGATTTATATGAATTTAACCCTCATGTTCTCAAAAACCACATCAAGCATATCACTCAGAAACAAACACCGTATTCGAATTAGCAATTAACGGAACAATCGTCCCTTCAAGGGCCATCAAAGGCTGACCACAAAAAAGTTCTCGTCAAATCTCTTGGCGGCTTGCGACTGACAGCTAGTGGGAGGGGGTGCTAGGGATGCGAATGTACGGAATAATCCGTAACTTTATTTGTAAAACTAGTTGAAGTTGAGTACGGATGAATCCGTAACTTTAGTGGTTGGACGAAAATAAAAATTCCTCCTTTATTCTTCATTGTATGTACACAAAATAATTAACACAAAAAATGCTAGATAGAGTTTTCTTCCAGCAACCCTTAGAGGATAGGAGAGCTGGTTATCCTGCTTTTTCGAAGTCTGTAAAAATAGAGAGAAACTAAGTTTGAACACGAGATTAATAATAATTATATTGACCTGGAATCTACTTCCAGCTCTCTATCTCTTGTCTTTTTGACTAAGTAGCAGAAGTTCGAAATTATACCAATATTTGCATGTAAGGTACATTTAAATGTCAATCTGTACACTTCATGAAAGGTCTAGGATGCCAGTATACGGATTAATATGATGCAGAAAAAGAACGAGAAGTAATCTATTGTGTTTTGTAGGAATACGTTTGTAGATGATTCACAATTTACCTTAAAAGTTTTGTCGCTGATCATACCGGAATACATTTACCTACATTGTAATGTGGTACCATCCTCTACCGAAAATAATAAAAATTTGAAAGTAGCGCTATGTACGCATTCGGGCATTCGACGATGGTACATTCCGAGACCTACTCGATGCAGTGGCTGGGTAGTTTATATCCGTAACAACCAGTCCGATGAGAGCGTGTAGCACATCCCTATCAGTGGGTGGCGGGTGGCATGTCAGGGTACAAATGACCTGTCCTCAGCACTCAGGTGGCGACCGCGGTTATTGATAGAACTGTTGTTTGCCTGCAATTATCGGTGATTTTTGAAATTGCTTCGATAGTTTAAAGCTGTTGATTGGATTTGTAGTTTATGTACAAACAAGTCCACAGATAATCCACACATGTGTAGGGACTTAAATACACAGTCCACATACAGTAGAGCTCTTTGTGAAGGTCCAGGGAGTACTACCACCACGCCTTTTCTGCCGACAAGCAGCAACGCTGTGTTCCGGTTTGAAGGGGGTTGCCAGTTAAGTCATTCCAGGGACATGAGGCTTAACATCTATGCCTCAAGTTGATGAACGCACTGCATCGTAGGACACGTTTCTATGCGTGACTTATGTGGCAATGCGTTGTATGCGATGGTACCACTAACATCAGGTGGGCCATCTGCTTATTTCATCGACTAGATCAGGACTTAGGGCTAAGTATTTTGCTCTTAGACAATCTTGCGGCGTTATTCACTATAGTTAATTGACTCAGGCGTGACCTTGCGGAAGTCCATTGTCAAATACAAATTAACTTGAACAAAGCAATATGTAGTACTAATCCGCTGATCTAATCTCCTTAAGCTGGAATAAACTTAATTAGAATTCGACACGTGTTTCACCTCTACGAAGCATCTTCAGGAAATTGACTAGCTGTGCACTTAACGTGTTACTTCGTCGAGCGCTGAGCTGAAAGTCAGTTTTTCAGCTCAGTGCCAGTGCTCTTAAACGGTGAAGGGTTTTCCTTCACCGTTTAAGAGCACTGGCATTGCGCATTGGTGCACGACCGGATTCGAACCTGCGACCTTACGATCGGAAGGCGGGGTCACTCCCACTAGACCACCGGTGCTCAAAAAAAAAACAAAAAAAATGTAAACATAGATTTAGTTACTGAAATAAACAATATGATTTTGGTTTGTTTGAATACCGGGATTTAAAACTACGCGGATGCTGCGGCGCTACTAGTAAAGAATAATGCCCAAGATCTTGTTTAGTAATCACTTTGTGACTTCACACGGTTTGGAAGGAATCTCCTATTACATGGAGAATAATGACCCCGTAGAATGTTATATGTTACTGTGTCGGGGTAAGACCCTTCGGATATTTTTCCTGGAGAATGCAGTATGGGGTTCTTCAAAAAAGGCGTATTAAAATATTTAAAGGGTCAGCAACGCGAGTGTGACACCTCTGGTGTTACAAACGTCCATAGGCTACGGTGACCGCTTCCTATCAGGTGGGCCGTATGCTTGTTTGCTACCTTGGTAGTATAAAAAAAACCCCCCGACACGGTAGCATAATTATGATTCTCACATACATACATATAGGATTCTTCCGGGGCATTATTCTCTATGTAATAGGAGATTCCTTGCCCTATGCTCAATTTTACCCCGGGTAAGTGCAGAGTAAGTGTTGGTACTCACGGGTCGCTCGCGCGCCGCTTGACGGCGGCCTCGGGCGGCGGCTGCTGGAATATGTCGGCTCCATCACCACCGGACTCCAGGATCAGGTGCTCGTGAGATCGGATGAACTGCTGGGGAGTCTGGTGAACACATTCATTTAGGATTCAATGTTTTATTCGTTTTTAAAGTGTTTACTACAACTCAAGGTAATCACAAAGATTAAGGTGAAGACAAGAGCTAATGTACCTCTCGCTCGCACGATTCGACATTTTAAAAGATATAAAATCACTAAACCCAATTTTTTTAAATCGCAAACAACCATTTTAAGTGCAATCTCATTGCACACGGTTTGGTAAAAAAAACGTTTTGATCGATTTGTGTTTTCCTACAAAAAAGTTTACTTATGTACGAAAACTAGAAAAGGAAACTTTTAAGTGGGAAAACTTGTATATATCAAATTGAAATTTTTACATACAATGTTTAGATGGGCATACCCATGTCTGCCTGTAATTTATGCATAAATGAAGTGATCTCTCAAGGCGTTCTCTTCTTTAACGACCTCTGTGGCGCAGTGGGTAAGAGTCCGCCTGCGACGCAAGAGGTTGCGGAATCGATGCCTGCCTCGGAACAAATTTGTGTACGATCTGCAGAAATTTGTTCCGTTGGTCTGGGTGTTTTCTATGTATGATAAAAAATATCTATCTATATAAGTATATAATGTATTAAAATAATATCAGCTATCTGGACCCCTCAATATCTTGAAACATTCTTATTTCAATATTACTTTACTTTTTGATCAAAAAGCTCTATGCAGTTGACATAAGACATTGACATAAAAGTAATATTGAAATAAGAATGCTTCAAGAGATGGTGGTACGGGCCCTGGCTCAAATAAGCTTTGAGTAGCTTAGTTTGGGGCTAATGGTGCTGTGTGGATTGTCCAGCATTATTTATTAGTAGTAGTGCGCAACCTGGCGTTGCGCACTACTACTAATATATACCATATGCGGTCTTATTCGGTGATGGAAAACATCATGAGCTCTAGCTAGATGCTTCTCAATGGTATACCTGTTTAGCTCTGCGCGCCCTGGCCTGCAAGTCCCTCTGTGCCAGCGGCAGCAGCGCCCGCAGGAACCCTGGCACGGAGGCTCGGAGCGGGTAGTTGGTGCACTCCTGGACACCAGTCTGGAACTCCTCGATGGTCATACTGCCGGCCTGGTGGTGGAAAAAATATCGTCCAAGTTTTTTTTTACTCTCATGCATACGTAGGTAATTAATCCTACCAATATTTATAGTCTGGAGTAGCATAGGCTACTTTTTATCCCGTGGGAATACCGGGATTTAAAACTACGCGGGTAAAACCGCGGGGCGCAACTAGTATAAATAAATCAGTTATCTAGTACCCATAGCACAAGCTTCGAGTAGCTTACTTTGGGGCTTAATGATGCTGTGTTGCATTATTAAACAAAATAGCACAGAATGGTGTGGTATCCCGTCAATCCAGTGAGTTTGAGTCCAGTCTGCACGACTGGACTCAAACTGACGAAGTTATCGCGAAGAACGCTTTAAGAGATCACTTCATTTATGCATACACTACACAAGGATTAGCAAGCTGAAATGGCAGTGGGCCGGCCATGATTGCCGTAGATCCGACAATCGTTGGAGCAAACAAATACTTGAGTGGAGACCGCGTTTAGGTAAGCGTAGTGTAGGACGTCCTCCGGCAAGGTGGGGCGACGATCTGCGAAATGTAGCTGGCAAGCACTGGATGAGAAGTGCCGAAACCCGGGCTCAGTGGCGCGTCTTGGGAGAGACCTACGTCCAGCAGTGGACTAACATAGGTTGACGATGATGATGATGCATACACTAACCACAAGGTTGTAGATGCATACACTAACCACAAGGTTGTAGATGCATACACTAACCACAAGGTTGTAGATGAGTTGTCGCACCCTCTCGGCCGTGTCTGCGCCGGCGTCGCTCGCGAACTGCTGCAGAGCGGAGAGGAAGCGGCGCAGGCGCTGCAGCGCCGGGGTGCCGCGCGCGCCCTCCAGCGGCGGAGAGAGAGACTCGGTGGACGACGCTGAAATAATATATTATACCATTTACCCTCTAAAAAGCCCGTTTTATGCCGGCTTTTGACTTTGGGGTGTTATGTATAATATTACATCCCGAGATGTACTATTTACATAATACTATTTTGGTTGTAAGCTAATCTAATTGTTTAGTAATCACATCCACTTAGGTATCTCATTTACTCGATCCTCAACGGCCCCAACGGAAGACCAGCGTAGGTTTCTACGGCTTGCATATGCTGAGTTGGGACCATTTTGCAACTGTCTTTGATTTACTACTTTTGTTATGTTAACAGTTGCAAATAAACATATTTGATTTGATTTAAGTTTTTAAGTTTTTATTTGTGTGTGTACTAACAAATTGGACTTGGATGGTCTTAGAATAAATGATTTGAATTTGAAATTGAATTTAATGTTTGATCGCTCGTCATACATTTTGTACGAGCGTTCACACTGTACTCTAATATATAGATGTAATTACAGGCACATGAGGCTTAACATCTGTATGCCTCAAGTTGATGGACGCAGGGCAGTGCATCGTAGGGCACGTTCCTATTGTGCGTGACCTACGGGGCAATGTTTTGTTTATAGGTGATGGTTACCACTTAACATCAGGTGGACCATCTGCTTGTTCCATCAGCTAGTTGTATAAAAAAAAAAAATGTAATATATGTATATTGCGCGTTACCTACCAGCAGTGCCGTTATGTGATGGACTGGTCGGGCCAGGAGTCGGAGACGTCCTGGTCTCCTCCTGATCGGGAGATCTCCTCTCTTTGCCGGCTGTGGTAGCTGGAACAAGGGTACAAAATGTACAAATCAGAAACTATGTATTGTATAACTATAGTACAAAAAAGATCATATAAATATCTATGGTTAAGGTGCGCGTCAACCAAAAAGAACGCTAGAAAACAGTAGGATGTGTTTGCGTATACAGAATACTCGCACCATCAAAGTCAAAATATGTTTATTCAATAAAATCACAAGGACCATCATGAAACGTCTTAAAACTAGGTGACTCTAGTGCCAGTTCCAGTGCCATCACACCGCCTTCCTTCTGGCGTTCTTTTTGCGTGACGCGCACTATATGTATGTAATGGCTAACTGTTATCTAACGGCCGTCAGTTCCTAGCGCCGTCGGGATTGGACGAGAACTGTGAGCGGTAGAATAAACAGGTTTGCCTATGCGTCCACACGTAACTCATCACAAAGTTTACACAGTCCTCCGACAGTCTATGGACGGTGTGCGGCCACGACACGTAACGCTAGCGGACCACAAACATACAAAAGACATTTTCTGTTCAAAAATGAATATGCACAATTGCAGTACTCTCAAACGGTGAAGGAAAATATCGTGAGGAAACCGGTTAGTGTCCTAACAGCAGCGATGGGCTTCCAACCTGTCACGTATGGAATACTAACTACAGCAAAATGGAGTATGTGACAAATGTAGTGTTTGGACGTACCTCTGACTACCCCTTAGACATCCTCAAAGAATCTTGAGTAACTTGGTACTGAGAGATCTGAAGGGATATCTACCGTGCCTGGGGATCAAAGTCGTGAAGCTGTTTCAGTTTTTTTTATACATGTTGGTATAGGTGTTACAAACTTGATGACTGATGATATTATCATTCTAAAAGAATATAAATGAAATGATATGAATTCAAATATTTATTTATTCTTTATTCTTTATTGTACACAGAAACAAAATACGAAAACTTAAATAATAAAGTATGTACAAAGGCGAGCTTAACCCTAAAAAGAGTTCTCTTCCAGCAAACCTTGAAGGAGAGAGACTAATGCTAGTGAGACTATTTGCGAGAAATATGGTTAAAAGTTAGTTCTTAGTAGGTGGTTAGATAGTTTCACGTATTTCACCAAAATATTGGCATGCAAATATTAACAATAATAATTAAATCAGCTGAGGATCTCAAGAGGCGCAAATATGCAGGTCTCGACAGGGCCTGCGTATTTGCTCCTCTTGGGGTTGAGACTCTAGGTCCGTGGGGTACCGAGGCCTACCGGGTCTTCAAAATTTTATCCAGGCGACTTATCGAGGCGACGCGTGACCCGAGGGCTGGCGAATACCTCAGCGTATCAGCATTGCCATTCAGCGTGGCAATGTAGCCAGTGTCTTGGGTACGCTTCCGACTGTCACTGATTTGGATCAGTTGAGCTATCTATAGATCCTTTGCAACGGTCTGCAGATAGCTCAACTGTTTCATATGTATTTTGTATATTTTGTACATTTTGTAAATAATTGTAACTACCTATTAGTTGTAATTTTCTTTGTCAATAAAGATTGTATTAAATCATAAAATGAATAAAATAAATGTACATAATAGCTTATTTCGTGGCTTTGCGATCCAACTTCCATTTCGTATGGACACAGGAAATCATATCCAAACACCATTAACGACCTTTCACCTAACACTTACAAATTTAGAATCAATCGAAACTCATAACACACTTTTATAGGTAAGCCAACTTATGGTTATGAAACAAAAAATTAAAAAAATTGGACAATGTGAAGTGTGGTCGCCCAGCGACAAAGCTCTTCAAATAAATATATATTTGTATAGAAAAAATTGGTAGGTATGTGGTTGGATATTATTTAAGCTTAGGTATACCTGTATTTTTTAATTTTTTCAATAGGTATACGGAAAACTTTCAGCCGTATGTAGATTGTCATATTATTATGTCAGAAATGAATGTTTGTCGTCGGATTATCATCCTCACACTACCCCATCGCATCCCTTTATGTGGTGGGGTGTTTTGATATTTCCTTCCCGTTAAAAAAAAAAGGTAAAGTAATTGTATCATACTTGCTAGCTAAGAAAAATCAATCATTTCCACTGGCTACAACACGAAAATTACTAAGGTTTTTTAATATCTAAAAGTTATTATCGGAATGGAATTTGAACCTACGCTAACCACCTATCCATCCGCCCGCCATCGGAACTCACAGGGATCTATAATAAACTAGCGACCGGCCCGCGCGCCCCTGCTTCGCACGGGTGTACATATCATGCATGTATTATACATATTTTATAAACATTCCTCTTGAATCACTATAAAAAAACGCAGCAAAATCCGTTGCGTAGTTTTAAAGATTTAAGCATACATGGGGACATGGGGATATAGGGACAGAGAAAGCGACTTTGTTTTATACTATGAGTGATAGTGATAATAGTGATACGGTACCCATGTCGATAACTTATATATTTACCAGCACCTTAATTCTTTCAATTACTTAAATATTTTGTGTGGAATTGAAAAAATGGCGCGTGGCGTTGACAGAATAAATAAAAGTTTCGTCGAAAAGCTAGTGGTGTGCCAAGTGCGGCCCCTGCCATAGACACGCGTCCTCTGCAAGACGCTAGGGAGGGGAAACGACTCGACAAAACGTTATCGATTCGAATGGCAACGTGTTTGGCGTCGGTCGTTAAGCATATTGATATTACAAACATACGTATTTTTACGCGTAAAAATACCGTCTAACCACTGAATTGATTGTGGTGAAACTTAGAACTAAAATTCTTCGTAACCTGAATTATCATAGACTTGTTTTTGTCTGTGAAAATTTAAATTCACCAGAAAAAGCGCACGAACCGTCCATGGAATAGTTCGTCAATGGAACAAACCCGATAAGTTACCGGTATCAAACGGTCAGTGTACACAATATAAACATTTGGGTCAACAAGTCAATAGTTATTTTATTCGATAAAATCTCAGGGATCACCTTGAAACGTCTTAAAGCTAGGTGACTCTATATGACCTATTGCTGACGGAACAAGTTGATGGCCCACCTGATGTTAGTAGTACCATCAACTATAACAAAGCATTGTCTCGTAAGTCATGCACTAGTGCACTACTAATACTACGAATACTAATGTACTGCCCTGCATCCATCAACCTGAGACATACGATGTTAGGCCTTAAATGCCTGTAATTTCACCGACAACCACACTCTTCACACCGAAATACAGCAACGCACTTGGCGACAGTAAAACCTCATATTAATTACTAGCCAACCACTCGCGCGCCCCTGCTTCGCACGGGTGCACATTGTTTTTCTACTATATCATGAATGACACATCACTTAAAAACCTTCCTCTTGAATCACTCTATCTATAAAAAAACCGCATCAAAATCCGTTGCGTAGTTTTAAAGATTTAAGCATACATACGGACATAGGGATATAGGGACAGAGAAAGCGGCTTTGTTTTATACTATGTAGTGATGAAGCCTCATGTGCCTGTAATCTAATCGTTACATCGATAGTCGATACAGCAGTGCGCACCTCCCTATTCGTTATCGAGTGCGCGTGGGGACGACACCTCGCCCGAAGCCGCGTTGTTCTCATCGCCCTTGCAATTACGCGGGAAATATCCTCTAGCTTACAACTGTGTATAATCCTATTTATATATACTTAGTGCTACGACTTAGGCCAGCCATAAACGGACCGCATGTTGCAGTCGAGACCGACTGCAAGATGCGGTCACCGCACAGCGATCTGCAGTTTCCACACGGCGACACTCGACCGCAGAGCGACTGCTCCGACCGTGCTCCGACCGCTCAGGAACTGCTCGAGCGGTCCGCGTATTGCGGATATGAATTTAGTATGGAAACTGCAGATCGCCGTGCGGCGACTGCATCTTGCAGTCGGTCTCGGCTGCAAGATGCGGTTCGTCTATGGCTGGCCTTAAAAGAATAATTTTGTCGCCTGTTCTTCACCTACAACTGGTACAGATTCACTTAATAAAACTTTTTATTGTGTTATAGCTAAATTGATGTGGAAATGAGCAGGCCACTTGGCTACGCGGGAAGACGGTAGATGGACAAAGAGAGTGAGTGAGTGTCCACGCGAGAGTCATAGACCACGCGGCAGGCAACCGGCCAGGTGGTCTGATGATATAGTTGGGACAGTGTACAAGAGTAGTAGAGCTCTTTGTGTGTGGCTCGTCCGGGGAAGTACTACCACCACGCCTTTTTATGCCGCCAAGCAGCAACGCTGTGTTACGGTTTGAAGAGTGTGGTCGCCGGTGTAATTACAGGCACATGAGGCTTAACATCTGTATGCCTCAAGTTGATGGACGCAAAGTAGTGCATCGTAGGGCACGTTCCTGTAGTGCGTGACTTACGAGGCAATCATCAGGTGTGACATCTGTTGGTTCTATCAGCTAGTTGTATAAAAAAAGTGACTTGACAGCCGATTAGTGTTGATCGAGCTTTCAGAAACCGGGGATAAGTGTTGTCGTCGTCCTCAGGAAAATATACTGCCAAAGTCGATACCTCTCGCTCACACACAAAACATTTAAAATGATACACAAATACTGAACCTTATTTATGAAAATAGCAATCAATCAAGTTAAGTAAACATTTCATTTTGATCCAAACCTGTTTATTTACAATTTTATTCCTCGATGAACTGGTACCAAACAATGCAATAGGTAGACTAGCTGATGACCAACAGTAACCGACAAGTCCCGCTATCTAGCAGCACACGCCCGGGCGGGTCACGGGACAGCCCCGGGAAGGGAGCTGTCAACTGTGGCCACCGATAGCGTTCGCTGTACGAGCAGGGGCTTAACAGAGGATTAATGGATGGTATTGCGTTCTATTTGCTAGCTGACGACCTCAGTGGCGCAGCGGGCGAGAGTCCGCCTGCGACGCAAGAGCTTGCGAGTTCGATTCCCGCCTCGAACGAATTTGTGTACGATCTGCAGAAATTTGTTCCGTTGGTCTGGGTGTTTTCTATGTATACTAAAAATATCTATCTATGTTTATAATGTATTAAATATATCAGTTATCTAGTACCCATAACACAAGCTTTGAGTAGCTTACTTTGGGGCTACATGGCGCTGTGTGAATTTGATAGCTGAGTCCTATGAGAATATCCGATATCAGTAAAATATCTTCCGTAACTCATGTTTCTATAAGTAAATTAAATTGAATCGAAATCTGAATTGAGTATGGACATTGTATGTCTATGTGTGTAAGGTATTATTTATTTATTTATTTATTGATTTACTCCTATATATATGATGTATATTTGTGTACGTCAGAAAATGGTGTCAAAGTCATGACTGAAACTGGACCATGAAGTGTATGATCAGAGAATTTGAAGCTGATTTATAATTTCTTGATCTATTCGCACTTAGTGCATTACGCATTATGAAAGTATGAGATAGGTATACATCTGGCAAGGTCACGCACTTTAGAACAAACAGCACTCCTTCCATGTTTTATCCATATTCCTTGTGTATGATAATGCAGAGTTAATGTTTTAGAAAAGTTTGTGTTCAAAGTTTATTTATAATTAACTTAGGTTAGTTTATATTTATTTTGTTTGTTATTTCTCTTTTTTGTGTGTATCAGTTGGGCAAATAAATGCGTTATCTATCTATCTATCAGAATAAAGTGCTGAAATTGTCTATGGTCACTAATTTTCAATTCTGCAGGGCTAGGCAAGGGGTAGGCGATGCCATAGATCACGTTGAGAGCACTGGTGTCAAGGGCTGTCACAGCACGGCCCACTAACAGGAGAACTGATTAATGGTCTACGAACCGGCGTTCTTATGTCTCGCTCTATTCTATCTAAAATCTATAATCATGTTCTAGGCCCTACAGTTTATTCTTTTTTTTATAAAAATAGCTGATGGAACAAGCAGATGACCTGATGTTAAGTGGTAACGATTACCTATAACAAAGCATTGGCTCGTAAGTCACGCACGATAAGGACGTGCCCTGCAATGTACTGCCCTGCGTCCATCAACTTGAGAGGTACAGATGCTAAGCTTTATGTGCCTGTAATTACACCGGCGACCACACTCTTCAAACCAAAACACAGCGTTGCTGCTTGGCGGCAGAAAAAGGCGTGGTGGTAGTACTTCCCCGGACGAGTCCTTCACAAAGAGCTCTGCTAGTCGTTAGCTAATACGTACACGACCATAATGAACCCATGATCAAAACAGGGCCAATATCAGTATTCAGTATATTTATTGCATTATTATGCATGTATGTATGTAGATTTTACATTGTCAGGACTTATGACTAAATAATGTTAGATCAATACATAATGTACCCCGTTAGGGTGTTGCAATAATATCACCAGACCACCGTGTCTTAAAAAACGATACATTATCAAAAACGATAAGTTATCAAAAACAATAATGTTTGTACGCCGCCAGGCAAAGCACAGCGGTCAATTACTTTGTTTACCATCTACTTTTATGTAAAAATAACCTGTGTTTATAAACAAAATAAATTATTAGTATTAACAATTACTGGTTTATTTACTAGCTTGCAATGCTTTAACTTTTAAGTAGAGATTATTTCGGTAATTTTTCATACCCCCCTTAAGTCATACGCAGTGCATCGTTTCGTATAAAACGTCAAACGCACTCCGTTCGCCCGCGGGGACTAGAGGTGCCCTCCCTAGCTCCCATCTATCGACTAGCAAATTTAAACACTGAAACACGGTTTTTAACTACTTCGGGGGACTGTGGATCCCATATCCGCTCAACCTGTCTTTGATGCGAAGCATTAGTAAGTACTAAGTTTTTAGGATAAAAATAACGGTTGTCTGGAAGAGATCGCAACATGCGATAAGACCGCCGATTGTAGGACAATTTTTTTTATATTACCAAGGTAGCAAACAAGCATACGGCCCACCTGATGGGAAGCGGTCACCGTAGCCTATGGACGTTTGTAACACCAGAGGTGTCACACTCGCGTTGCTGACCCTTTAAATATTTTAATACGCCTTTTTTGAACAATAATTAGAATACCTACCTATATGTACTTTATGATGTACTGTCGATGTTGTCCTCAATAAAGTTTTATTATTATTATTAAAAGTCAATTATGTAACTCCAGCGGTCTCCATGTATAACTTGACTTTCTTCTACTTCCTTTGCGACCAACGAACAAATAATTTTACGATTGAGATACTCAGATATCAATTTATCACGCCAAACCTCGAGAAATCGCCAATGTATAGATGTTTCAACGACTTGTATAAGAACAAGGATTTTCTGCTTTGTTGGTTATCAGCAACAAGACCAGAAATCGCTTGGAAGTGTGATGATTTGCGTGTAGTTCCAGTAATAATATAACTTGCGCAAAAATCACATTGATTCAAAATTGGTTTAATTTTCTAAAAAAAAACATTAGGTAATTACTGTTATTGCAAATTACTTAGAGTTTTTGATTAAACTTTACTTTTGGATTGATTCTGTTGATTTTTTTGTGCATGCAAGTGGTGCCTGGTCAAGAAAAGGTTGGGAACCACTGGCTAGCCTCATACTAAACAAAGTGATGCCTGGTCGAAAAAGGTTGGGAAGCACTGGTTAGACTCATACTTTACAAAACTTGTCCTCTGTGAACCCGATAGCTAATATAATAAGTAATAATTGCTAAACTTTTAATAAAAATAAACAAGTTGGCATTTATCGATAATCGATAAATAAAATTTTTGGTGTCCCAACTCTATACCGAATGTCGTAAGCACAGTAAACGATGAAAAAGCGGAATCTTTAAGGAGAATATGATCTTGAACCCGCGCTGTTGGTGTAACTTGGCAGTTCCTATCAGGTTAATGAACCTATGCTACGCTCAGCAAGAATACAAAAAACAGGTCAACAATACAAAAAATCATTAAACATAATAAAATATCTTATTGAACTAAGAATATTGAGATTGAGAGTCTTCAGAGTCAAAAGGTCCCAAATCCTAGAAGAACAGATAACAAACTTATGAATACTTAAAGCAGACGAGCTTCGTAAAACAGTATTCACGCCACACCTTCTTAATTCACTATCAATTCACAAGCCCAGGATTACTGGTAGACATTGCATTAGCATTAAGTCTTCCTAGCACTTTTTTATATGTAATTCAAATAACGCCTCATCCGATTTTACCCATATACTTACCAGTAAATTTCTCAAGTACAAGCTATCGACTTACCAAATTGCATGCAGATCGGATAAAGGGTTCTCAAGTTATCGTCGGACAAACATACATACGTACATACATACATAAAATGCCAAATCGCCCAAGTTGATTGTAAGATTTTCGTTCGCTTCGCTCACTCAATCAATTAAGACTGCAGTAGCTGGTCTTCTACAAGCGTAGCCAAGTTCCGAGAGCGTAGCGGGGGTCTACGAGCGTAGCAGGACCTCTACGAGTTTAGCCAAACTATGAAAGTAGCCGAATCTCTACAAAGATATTATTACAGAAAAAAACAGAAACAGCTTCACGACTTTGATCCCCAGGCACGGTAGATATCCCTTCAGATCTCCCAGTACCAAGTAGGTACTAATTCAAGATTCTTTGAGGATGTCTGAGGGGGGTAATCAGAGGTACGTCCAAACGTTACATTTGGCACATACCCACATTTTGCAGTTAGTTAGTATTCCATACGTGACAGGTTGCAAGCCCATCGCCGCTGTTAGAATGCTAACTGGTTTCCTCACGATGTTTTTCTTCACCGTTTAAGAGCACTGGCATTGCGCACATAAATTTTTTGGATAGAAAAATCCATTGGTGCACGACCGGATTCGAACCCGCGACCTTACGATCGGAAGGCGAGGTCACTCCCACTAGACCACCGGTGCTCTATACCTATATATATTATTAGTACCAAAGTAACCAAAAATTCAATTAAATTAAATTCATTTATTAAGATCATAGAATAATCCAATTTGTTAGATTTGAAACGGTGAAGGAAAACATCGTGAGGAAACCAGTTAGTATTCAAACAGCGGCGATGGGCTTGCAACCTGTCACGTATGGAATACTAACTACTGCAAAATGTGGGTATGTGCCAAATGTATCGTTTGGACGTACCTCTGACTACCCCCCTTAGACATCCTCAAAGAATCTTGAGTTAGTACTTGGTACTGAGAGATCTGAAGGGATATCTACCGTGCCTGGGGATCAGTCGTGAAGCTGTTTCAGTGTGTGTGTGTGAAACTCTTACAGTCCATATGCTCATATCGAGCAGTAGTAGATGTAGGCTAATGGGCCATAAATATTGCAAGTTGAAATCAGTGAGTGACGCGATAATGGGGCATTCAAACCCCGAGGGCGGCTGAATTCTTTATGGGTGGTTTGAAATACAGTTATATACAGGGTGTTGTGAGCCCGAGGACCGAGAGAATTAACGTGGAACGACCGCCTGACGGACCGATAACATTGTAAAGATCGCAGATATAAATTTAAAACGAAATAAATAATGCTGGACAATCTAGCCCCAAAGTAAGCTACTCAAAGCTTGTGTTATTTGTACTAGATAACTGATATATTTAATACATATATTTACATAGATAGATATTTTTTATTATACATAGAAAACACCCAGACCAACGGTAAAAAAGTGAAAATGAAAGTCTCATCCATGTATTTATCGTAAGTGTATTTCTTTCTTTCATTAACTGCCGCCTAGCAGTGTTGCTGAGTTTTATTTGAAATTACAGGCTCATGGTATAACATCTGTTTGCCTCAAGTTGATGCACGCTGGGCAGTGTGTCGTGGCGCGTTTTTAATTGATGATGTAATAAACATCACTATGCACTGCCCTTTCATCAACTTGTGGATGTGCCTGTAATTTTAACGGCGACCAGAGAATTTAGACCGAAACACAGCAACACTGCTTGGCGGCAGAAAAAGGCGTGGTGGTAAAACTTCTCCGTAAAAAGTAAAAAAAGAATACTAAAGCATCCTATGCATCAAGCTAGTGGGTAGTGGCCGGGTCCGTGTTCAAACAACATGAATCGCCGTGGGAACGCGCGGTTTGCACAGATTATATAACAGGCTGGACATTCACTACGCGACTTCTAGTCCACACTAATGCTTTGGCTACATTAGCGGGCTATGGCGAATACGTTGACACGAAGTCAACGCGATAAATGTGGCCGGGTTCATCGTGTCATCGCGTAGTATTCGGGCGAAGACGATGTAGTATCGGGGAGCTGTCGGTAAACTGGCGCGAATCAAAGGGATTTGTCGCGCCAATATTCGCTTAGGTGGCTACATCTACGTCATTTCAGTGTCGTCCAGACTTTGAAGCGAGACGGACGTGCATTTAATTTTTTACACTATGGAGTGGAGTAACGAAAAAGTGTTAGAATTCATTCAATTTTTATTTTTATTCATAATTTTCTAACATATAATGCAAAGCCACTATTTCCTCCATTTTTAAATTACCGCCCACGTCTCGGCCGCACAACAAACTGAACAACACAATCCGGCACGATGCATCGCGTCAACTCGACACGAATCTTCGCCCGCCTTAATGTAGACAAGAACATCGCCTATACCCGAACACGATGTTTTTGTCTCGCCAACACGATACGAATCTTCGCCCGCTAATGTAGCCGAAGTACGCAATTTGATTGCACAGAAATTGCCACTTTGCGATTTTTCGAAAATGGTTGAATTTATTTTATATATTGCAACATGTCAAAACGTGCGAGCGAGAGAGAGTATTGGCCTTACCATTCACCTTTCCACGAAAACTAGTAGAACATTGTTGGCATCCCAAAACAAATTAGATAAAAAATAAAAAACCATAGATTTTGTCTATGGTTCAAAAACGACTTGTGTAAGACTTGCTAAAATTATAGCTTTTCTTGTGCTATACAAAATTAATTGTTATAAGCAAGGAATATAAATAATTTAGGTTGAAAGTGCCACTCAGTGTTTTCCATCAAAGCTCTGCAGTCCTACATCATACCAGCCTACAACACCTAGACACATATTAGCGTCTAAAAGTCGCGTGGTGTACACCACCCCTTACCTAAAGTAGGAGTTATTCGAAAGCAAGCAGAAATAATGGGGCTGAGTTGTAGAATTCATTGTTTATGGACATTCTATGGATAAACGCAAGGCGGCTTTGTACAATTATTCTGTACTTGTTTTTTCACACGTCGCATTCTGTTATTATAGTACCCGTCAAACTTCTTGGCCATCGCGCGAGGTGGTAGGGGAAAGGTTTGCACTCTTCGCACCACCAAAGAGACCTATTTTTCGTTTCTTTTTCATTCAAGGTCGTTTGTCCAAGAAGTTTGACGGATACTATAACTACAATGCTGATCGTACCCCGCTCGCTACCTTCTTCTTCTTTTCGTGTCACTAGTTTCTTTCGAAACAGTGGTGAAAGGATTTTAAGTGCGCCTCAAGAGACTCCTTTCGAGCACTTGACACATGTTATAAAACTTATTAGGTTACATCATGCCGGTTTCCTCACGATGTTTTCCTTCACTGTTTGGGTGTACTGGCATTGTGTACATAAATTTTTAAGGCGTTGACAACACCTAATATTTCTCTCGCTCGCACGATTGTACATTTTGAATGATATAAAATCACTTAATACAATTTTGAAAAATCGCAAACAACCATTTTGTGTGCAATCAAATTGCGCACAGTTTAGTAAAAATTTCATTTAGATCGATGTAAGTTTTCCTACTCAAAAGTTTGATTAAGTAAGAAAACTAGAAAAGTAGGAAAACTTGAATCGATAAAAATGAAATTTTTACTAAACTGTGCGCAATTTGATTGCACACAAAATGGTTGTTTGCGATTTTTCAAAAATGTGTTCAGTGATTTTATATCCTGCAACAAATCGAAACGTGCGAGCGAGACTCACATTAGCTCTTGTCTTCACCTTAAACAGAAAAATTTATTGGTAATACCGGTTTTGAACCCACGACCTTAGGATTGGAAGGCCGGGTCGCTACCCCTAGACCACAAGTTTTTCTTTTTTCGACTGTATTATTGAATGATCAAGCGAGCTTACCTGAAGCGAAGCTCGATCTTAATTATGTCTCCTTCACCGAAGAGAAGCTCTTTGTTTACAAATGTAGTATATGCAGATACGACCCAGCATTCGCACAATGTTTAGAGGTAGACAGAGAAAGCAAAACACTTCCATGTACTGTCTCACCTCTCGCCAGACTCATTATCTTCAGAGTAGTGTTACAGCAACATTGATCTTCAGGGGAACTTTTCTAGGGAAGGGAGGGACCTTGCTTCTCTTCGGTGAAGGAGACATAATTAAGATCGAGCTTCGCTTCAGGTAAGCTCGCTTGATCATTCAATTATGTCTCCTTCACTCTCAGAGAAGCTCTTTGTTTACAAATGTAGATGTTTAGAGAACAAGATCAATGATGCACCAAGATATTCTTTGATTATCTATGGGTAGAGAAAAAAATTATTGATGAAATAAAAGAAGCAATAGGTTAAACTTTGCAAAAAAAATAATCATAAAAGCTTGCTTGAGTAGGTACTTATTTAAATTATTAACGAATAATTACAGAAGACTAAAGCATTATAAAATAACGCAAAATAAAATAAATAGAACTTTAAAAAAGCACGAAACAAAATACTCAAAATTAAAAAATTGAATGCGAAAAAATCTTGATCACCAGAACCATAATCGTAAAAGTTATAAGGTGGTAGAACTCAAATAATATTATGTACACACAAAAAAAATCGGCCTAAAAAAAAAAAAATAACCAACTCATGAAATGACGTCGAAACTGAATCTAGCCCGAGAAGTGGCTAAAGTAGAGGCTGTGAGTTACCAGCAGAAATATCGATGCCACTATCAGCAAGCGTTTGTTGAATCCAGTGTTCAATGGATTGTTCGGTCAGAACAAGACGTCAATTATCATCTTCCTAATTATGGATGTTGCCGATTAAAGAAGGTTGCATTCTGTCAGTCAATCCCGGAAGCTTGATCGAAAGATTTGATATTATCTGAATCTGAATCGAACAAAATGTTTGTTTTCTACGGCCAGTTGATAGCACGAACAGCATGACAAATTTTTGATAAAATTCGAAATTAAATGAACCAATCTGTAGTTTTCTAAAACTACAAAGCTAATATAAACCGTACTATACTCGGATTTCAATAATAAAATAACATGGGAATGTTATCTTTGTAAAAAAATGTTTTTGAAGGAAAGTTATATTTTACTTTCATATCTAAACGTATTTTTTTTTTTTTAATGATATCAAAGAAATATGTATGATTATTCAAAAAATATACTAAAGATGATTATACTTGAAACAAGTTGTAAGAAACTTTAATAAAGGTGATCTTTTTTTCATTCAAGAAAAACATTATTATTTTGTAGATACCTACACAAAACTTCCACGAAAGCATAACACATTGTAGGTATTGTGATCTAGCATCCTGTGAAAAAACAGAAATAGTTGGAAACGCCAAATGCTAATTCCAGGACAGATTGGCTGTGGAAAGCCTTTTTGATGAGACACACTACCAGGGAGTTTTTTTTTTTTTTTTTTTTTTTTTGATGAAACGGGTTATTGATATGCAAGGAGAGAGAAGAAGATATTTACTCGGAGAGAGAACCAATATCTCTTCAATACCAAGGGTACGGTTGAGACGTTCAGAACTTATACCAACCAATACCAACTGGTACAAACAATACCAGTTGACTGATAAAAACCTTTTTATTTTTATTATTATTGTTATGTCAAACGTCAGGAACGCATGGAAATTAATTTAATTTTGAAACCATCAAACCAAGCATTCTTTTTTTTTTTTTTTTTTGAAAAACAAATGTCTCGTAGATACGTGACGCAAATAAGTCAATATTTGGTTTATGAAAATGTTTTAACTCATAAAAATCTAATTCGTACTCATAAAAATCTAATTCGTACTCCTTATCAATATGAAGCGTCCTAGATTTTGCGTCTGCTTATATATTTTCAGCAGAAAGAATATACGACTTGAACACAAAATAGTCGACATGTGTGACTCACACCATTTCCAAATTGTGTTAATTACTGTTTTAGGTAAAACGTGGATACTGGGCAGTAGCAAGAATTATACCAAGTAATTGCAGGTAACTATTGTCCACGCGTAGGATATCACAATCTCTTTTATCTTCTGCAACTCCTTTATTCCCAAAAATAATTTGCACCAGTTCCAGGTAGGTAATTTATTATAATTGGATTGTTACGTGGTGGACCCACATCCCCCAACTCGTTCAGAGCCACAGAACACACCCCCAATTATTATTAGTGTTCGAAGCATCAGTAACAAAAAAAAAAAAAACTTCCCAATCATATCAGATCATGTTGGGAATAGAACTTCTGTAGCAGAAAGGAAATGTTTTTGTGTCTCCAAATCAGGTCATCACGCACGATAACAGTTACGGAAATATTTCATAGTTAACGTTATTTTTAAGTAGGGCCAACGTAACCCTTTAGAAGGATTTCGTAAACCACTAGCCATATAGCTGGACATGCCGTAGTTAAATATTCTAAATACCAATCACGGAAATGCTCTTATCTGAATTATTTTTAAGCTCATTAGAATAATATCAAGACTTTTCGAGTTAAGTAGGTGTAAAAACATTAGGTATTATAATCTCAGTATCAAATTAGGATGCTTAAAAACTAGCAAGTAGCTTTTATTAAGCACTATTGTTCAATTAATTAATAAGCAATTAATTTCCCAATATCTGGTTCCCAGTTTGGCGCTAGAAAGTGCTTTGTAGAAAATTCACAAATTTTAATGTTAACGGCACATTGCCCTTACGAAAATATTTCGCCTTTACTCGTTATAAGCCCTTGAAAATATATCTTTTTTCTTTTATTTTATTTATTGAATTAGACAATCGGGATCCTTGAGTACGAGTTTAGAAGCATTTCTGTGCCTCTCATCGTAAAATGTTCCGTTTAATGTACGTACTTTTAAAATTGTTTTAAAATAGGTATAAAATAAGTTTCTAAAAATACTTTACTCCTTTTTGTATCGCTGCAATTGCAAATTCGGAATACTTATGCCGCTATTCATAAAAAGTATCATAAAACAAAGCACTTAGTGATAGGTGCGATCATTCGTTCGAAAGAACTTCAGACGACTTGCGTGTACTTGCAGTGGCGGCGAGGCGAGTCTAAGATAGCGTATCGGTAGGTAGGTAGGTACCTACCTACCGATGTACCTACTTCGCTAGCTGCCCAGGTGGCGCCGCACAGGCCGGCTCGTGTGGCGCGGGCTAGCATTGCAACGAACGGCGGGCGGTGGGTGCACCGCGTTCTGTGGCGGATACGCCGAGGGTTCGTCAGGTATGACGCCGTCCGACTCTGCTTACCGTCCACGCTGGTTCCTCGCACCGCAAGACGATGAGCGTCTCACGTATAAATTTCTATTAGGAGAAACAGCTGCTTGAATCAGTTGTATTTTTTAATCTTTCTATCTTTGAATGGTTTTAACAAAGATATATCGACAAGTGGCATAATCAGGGATTATCAAGTGTCCATTAATACGTCATCAGAATCAGCTACTACCCTAGCCGCATCACTTAGCGTGCGGATGACATCCGGAATATCAAAATTATTTTCAATACATATTATGACATTGCCTCGGGCTAAAAGTACATACTTTGCCAAGCTGACCTTGTTTTGTATTTGCTTATCTATTAACAAAAATCTGCAGGTATCGACCAGCATAGTGCCAATTTCCAAGTTTAGAGTAGACTAATAGCAAGTGATAATATTTTAGGATTCAGATTATTTCTTAAATTTAATATTCGTTTCTTTTTGAAGAAAAAAAGTTCTAGTAGAATATACAGGCCAAATCGGCTTGAAAATTATCACCATACTCCACAAAGTGAGCTTTTGAAGCTGCCGGCTTAGACTTTTACCGGCTTGAAGCCAATAATGGCCACTATTCAGTAAATATAAACTTCTAATGTCGCAAGAACGTCGAGAGCTGTACTTTAGATCAGCTCCAGTATATAATATACCATCCAGCGCTGGAAATAGCAACAATATCATAGGTATACCTACCAGTGGTATTCCTTTAGACCTTTCTTCGATATCCGTAGGAAATGAACAGTCAACTAATGCATCGAAATGGTCTGTTCAACAGAATAAATATCCTCAAAAAATAAAATGTACAGCTGCAGTAGAAAGGTTAAACCGAAAGGGGGCGGCCGCTAGCCAAATATAATTTTAGTACAGAACATGTTTCTCACAAAATTCGGTTATTTGAAGAATACAACGAAATAACCATTAATTTGATACATCCCAAGAATTCAAGGGGCTGATAGGCACATAGCATAGTATATGTGGGTAGGTGTATAAGTAAAGATAAAAATATGTGTTATCGTTGAATGCAACGAAACACTAGGTACCCACTAGGTACAAAATATGTATTATAGTGCACGCCACCGCTCGATGAATGCATCGAGGATTATCCGAAGAATACAACGGATATGTAAAAAAAAAACTATAAAAGTAAAAAGGTCGGTAGTTGCATGTTAGTTGCAAATAGTGCACCGCTCGATGAATGCATCGAGATATCCGAAGAATACAGCGGATATGTAAAAAACTATAAAAGTAAAAGGCCGGTACTTGCATGGTAGTTGCAAATAATGCACCGCTCGATGAATGCAACGAGGATATCCGAAGAATACAACGGATAATATAAAAGAAAAGAGGTCAATAGTTGCACGAAACTTCTTCCAATAATTTTCCTCCCATCCATCTATCTTCTTTGGTTCCTTCACGTCTTTTTTTCGGAATTTTTTCGCCATCGCTCGATCGAAGTAAAAACAATGATACACCTGTGCGAACGCCGTGCGCGCACGAACAAGAATGAGTCTGGCGAGAGGTGAGACAGTACATGGAAGTGTTTTGCTTTCTCTGTCTACCTCTAAACATTGTGCGAATGCTGGGTCGTATCTGCATATACTACATTTGTAAACAAAGAGCTTCTCTGAGAGTGAAGGAGACATAATTTTATGTTTGTTACCTCATAACTTTTTACTGAGAGGACTGATTTCGATTGTTCTTTTTTTTATCGAGATCTGCAGTGCAAGTACCGTTCTTATCGATCGCTTTATTGACATTTAGAATCGTCAAAAATTCGTTAAAAATGGTTTTAACAATGGATAAAACCATCTTTAACGAATTTTGACGATTCTAAATGTCAAATTAAGCGATCGATAAGAACGGTACTTGCACTGCTGACGCGTAGTTTTTGAATTACAGTAAGTAGTAGGTATGTGTGTATAATCTAGTGCATTTTTATTACAGTTTTATCTTGCAAAAAGTTACTCACTTAAAATCTAGAGTACCCCAAGTAAAACTTAAAATTCAGACTTGAGGGTACTGTAGATATTACTATAGATAAGTAGATATTATTGTTTGCCCATCGAAATGTAAGCTTTCAGTAGGCGTGTTGTGGGAACTGAAACAACTGCCGATCATAATCTAGACGCAGCGCGGCGAGGCACGAACGAAACACTCAAGTATAACCACTAGAAAAGACCGGAAGACTCACAAGAAACTTCACTTTGAAACGTCTTATATACTAGATGAATCTACCGCCAGTTCGTCACGACCAAAGCATAGAAGAATAATAAATAAATATAAATAATGCTGGACACTCCACACAGCACCATCGAGCCCCAAAGTAAGCTACTCTAAGCTTATGTTATGGGTACTAATAGATAACTGACATATTTAATACATTAATTTATATACTTACATAGATAATATATTTTATATTACATCACTGCATAGGTATAAAACAAAGTCACTTTCTCTTTCCTTATATCCCCTATGTATGCTTAAATCTTTAAAACTACGCAACGGATGCGGTTTTTTTAATAGATAGAGTGATTCAAGAGGAAGGTTTATATGTATAATACATGCATGATATGTGCACTCGTGCGAAGCAGGGGCGCGCGAGCGGGTCGCTAGTTATACATAGAAAACACAGAGGCCAAAGTTCTAAAGTTTTTCAGTATAAAACACCATTGGCCTATCCATCGCCACTAGATCGCGGTTGAACCATTTCTATAAGCCTCCTCTGTATTTGCTAACGGCGCGCGCTTTCGATCCTAGTTCTGAAAGCCCCGATAGGTTTTACTGAAGCTTTCATCGCTCCTTTTTGTTGTTTCAGTCTGGTTACGGCTTCTATCAAAAGGGTTTAAAGCCCTGGTTCACTGAGAGAGCACATTGTGCGACTGTGGTCGCTCAGGGAAAAGGGCTGGTTGACCTGAGTTGCTGAATCCTGCTAGATCGATTTATCGCCCCCGAAACCCCTGCATACTAAATTTTATTAAAATCGCTGCAGCCGTTTTCGTGATTCAGAATATTTTTATACAAGAATTGCCCGTTTAAATGTATTAGATTACAGGAAAAGTGTATTGACTAGAATATAAAGAAATACCTCAACATTAGAAGCGAGTACAAGTATGATCGTTGCTCTAAAAATCGTTGCTCTAAAATTCAGTGCTCTAAAATTCAGTGCTCTAAAAATCAGTGCTCTAAAATTCGTCTGGAAGAGATCGCTTTTAGCGATAAGACCGCCCATTGTATATCACTCAGATGTTTTTTATTTTTATGTTATGTGTAATTATTATGTGGTGTGCAATAAAGTATTATCTATCTATTCGGTGCTCTACGAGAAATATCCTGCCTGGCTCCGGTAAGCCTTAGGCGGTCCTACTCGCACTTGTCCCGCTATCTTTGAATAACCCGGCAGTACCTTAAACTACTACTGCATTCTCCTTTTTTTTACAACTTTTAGGTAAAATCGTTTGTCGGGAATCTCACCTGATGTTAAGTGATGATGCGGTCGACGATGTGGCACGCCCACCTTGAAAATAAATACCTATCCGTGATAGTACTTACATTTCCGTCGCTCCGAGCTGGTCGGCAGGTAGTCCTTATCGGGAACCTCTTCCTTCACTTTGGCCTCCATCTGTGGACAAAAATATTTTACTAGCGCGGTTTAACCTGCGTAGTTTTAAATCCCGGTATTTCCACGGGATAAAAAGTAGCTTATGTTATACTAGCTGAAGCCCGCGGCTTTGCTCGCGTTAAGGAATTCAAAGTTTCATACAAATTTTCATCCTCTATTTTATCCCCTTGGGGGTAGAATTGATCAAAATCCTTTCTTAGCGGATGCCTACGTCATAACATCTACCTGCATGCCAAATTTCAGCCCGATCCGTCCAGTGGTTTGGGCTGTGCGTTGATAGATCACTATGTCAGTCAGTGAGTCAGTCAGTCAGTCAGTCACCTTTGAGTTATATATATTTAGACTAGCTGGTACCCGCGACTTCGTCTGCGTACTTTTAATCTCTTCATCTCTTTTTTTCGCAATAAAAGGTAGCCTATGTTCTTTCTCAGGGTCTAAAGATTGTCTGTGCCAAATTTCATCAAAATCGGTTGAGAGGTTGCAGCGGTAAAGCGTAACAGACAGACAGACAGACAGACAGAGTTACTTTCGCATTTATAATATTAGTTTAGATTATAATCTCTGAGCTAAATTTTATTCAGATCCGTTCAGCCGTTCTGGCGTTATTGTAACACTCATCCATACTTTCACATTTTTGATATTTATGCAGACAGATTGGTATATAGGAAATTGAAATAGTGAAAGTTAAGAAATTCTAAGTCAATCGGTGTTTATTCAAGGCCAGTGCTCTTAAACGGTGAAGGAAAACATCGTGAGGAAACCTGTTAGTATTCTAACGGCGGCGATGGGCTTGCAACCTGTCACGTTTAGAAAGCCGACTGCAAAATATGGGTATGTGCCAAATGTAATGTTTGGACATACCTCTGACTACCCCCTTAGACGTCCTTAAAAGTGTCCCGAGTTAGTACTTGGTACTAAGAAATCTGAGGGGATATCTACCGTGCCTGAGGATCAAAGTCAAAGCTGTTTCAGTTTAGTTTTTATTACAACTTAGTAAGCTAAAACAATCGACCGCAATCTCTGGCTGTCCGCAATTAAATACATTTTTGCGTATCGTATTTACCCTAACAAAGTATCAAACCAGCTAGCTAGATGGCGCTGAAAGAAATATCTCCACTATTTATTTATTTATCTATCACAGTAGGTATAGTCTTAACTATCAAAAAAGCATTACTATTAGAAAGTTGTATAATACATCAGCTGAAATAAGATAAGATAATGTTTATTTCAGACAAAAAAGAAATACATATGAGTTGAGCCATACAGAGGTCTTATTCTAGGGATTTTAGCTTATCAGGCAATCTGGCATACTCTGGTTACGGAACATTACCTTCCGTGCTAGTTAAAAAACTGTGTACTGTAAATAGCTCAGTAGACACGCGGATTTCCTCCAAACATTTAACAAACTCCACATTTTATTTCAGTAACTTATTTTCGCCTAGCTCAAATCATTCTCAAGCGATAGCACACCTTAATGCAAAGGTGTAAGAACTTCATTGGCTTGGATAGAGGCCAGCCAGATGTTTCAGAAAATGAACAGACCACCAGATGACCAGACGCGATCTGTGTACAGGGTGTTGCTGCAATGAGATTTTACAAAATAAATAAACAGCGTTTCTGTGTTTCGGTATGAAGGGTGTGGGTGTCGGTAAGATTACAGGCACATGAGGCTTAACATCTGCCTCAAGTTGATGGACGCAGGGCAGTGCATGGTAGGGCACATTCCTATCAGGCAATTTTTTTTATACAACTAGCTGATGGGACAAGCAAATGGCCCTGATGTTAAGTTGTAACCATCACCTATAACAAAGCATTGCCTCGTAAGTCACGCACGACAGGAACGTGCCCTACGAAGCACTGCTCTGTGTCCATCAACTTGAGGCATACAGATGTTAAGCCTCATGTGCCTGTAATTACACCGGCGACTACACTCTTCAAACCGTAACACAGCGTTGCAGCTTGGCGGCAGAAAAGGCGTGGTGGTAGTACTTCCCCGGACGAGCCCTACACAAAGAGCTCTACTACTCTTAAAATCATCAACACTTTGTTATACTGTTTTACACGGACACGTTTAAACACGGATCATACAAAAGAACTCAAAAAAAACTCAAAACCAGTACTCTCAAACGGTGAAGGAAAACATCATGAGGAAACCGGCATGTTGTAGAACCTAACAAGTTCTATAACATGTGTCAAGTGCTCGAAAGGAGCCTCTTGAGGCGCACTTAAAATCCTTTCACCACTGTTTCGAATGAAACTAGTGACACGATAAGAAGAAGAAGAATACAAAAGAACAGTAGAAACCAAGCCGAGTTTGTTGCCTGTTCTTTTAGTGTTTGGTCGCGTGGGACGGCACCTAGAGTCACGTAGCTAAGACGTTTCAAAGCGAACCTTGTGATTAATCTTAATAAACACCTCATGACTTTGAGATAGCAATCATGGGAAACGGTGTTATTACAATTAATAATTATTTCGCATACATAATAAAAGCCTTATTAATATGTTTTTTTTTTACAACTTATAGGTAAAAACGTTTGACCGCAATCTCACAAGTGATGATGCGGTCGACGATGTAGCACTTTAACTAGAAAATACCTGTTCACTCTTCTCTTGAAAGAATCCAAATTATAGGTCATCGGAAAGACGGACGCCGGTAAGGAATTCCATTCATTGGCTGTGCGCATGAAAAAGCAAAGCGCTTGGTGCGGGCAGTTGGTATGTTGGTTTATATGTATTGTGATACCGTTTAAAAAAAATGTTTTTACAGGTTTAATCTTATATGTCGGAGCGTATGCAATGCGAGCAGCTATAGTCTTCATAAAATAGTCAAGCGCCATCTATCGAATCAAGATCGAATCAGTATGGAAACGTCAAGTGTCACTGTCAAACACTTTGATGAAGTTGATATCTTTTGGGGTTGATTAAATGAGAAGTAGTTGGATTCGTTTTCTGTCATCTATCGAAGCAACATAGCATTTTCATTTTAATTGTTTTTCTAGTGTTATTTTGAGTTGTGTTGTGTAATTTTGGTGGTATTTTAACCGACATTACTTGTGGTGGTAGCACAAAGTGTAAGCATTTGAAATGAAAGTGTAATATGTGATATCGTGATTTGACCGAAAATGTTTCAAATGTTTTGAAGAAACCGCCACCATTTTCTTCAAAACAATTGACTGACTCGACTTTCGACTGACGTGACTAGAAACATAACAAAGAGCATATAATCTCTATCACTTGACACTGGCAAGATTGTCTATAGACAGGAGCCATATATAAAAAAAAACGAAACGAGAAGTAGTTGGATCAAGCATTTATTATTATTGCTTTGGTTGTGGTCACGAAAAGACGCGCGCGAGCGAGATTATTATTCTGTTACTTGAGCTGAAAAGTCGTAAAGCCCTCTTGATATAAAAATCATCGCGTTTCCATAGTTTTAAGAGTTTAATCCTGAATTATCGGTGCAATCATTGTTTATTTTTGGAGAAAGACAATTGTAACCGCTTAATAAATGTGTGAACTATATCGTGAGTCTTGGATTAATGAATTCCATCAAGTATTAGGCCACCTGACAGGCATCCAGTAACCATGGATTCGACATATATAATTGTTTGGATCGTCCTGTAGCCCGCTGTGCACAGGTGTGGAGTGGCTTGCGTCACAGAGACCATAACCAGCGCAACGGATAGACAGGAGCGGCCGTGCACTCGCGTGCTCTACTTGGGTGTAACCCACGACAGACAGCTCATAAGCTCCTCTTTTTGACATATTTATCTATACCTAATTTAATGTATGTATGCAATCTACCTATGTTTATAGATAATTTGCGTGCCTTTATAGGTACTAGTTGCGCCCCGCGGTTTCACCCGCGCAGATTTAAATCCCGGTATTTCCGCGGGATAAAAAGTAGCCTATGTGCTATTCCAGACTATCTCTCTGCCAAGTTTCATCCAGATCCGTTCAGCCGTTCCGGCGTGAAAAAGTTACAAACATCAAGTCAAGTTACATCATCCATCCATCCATCTATCCATCCATACTCACAAACTTTCGTGTTAATTATATTAGTAGGATAAACTACGCCGTAGTTTATCTACGGTATATAATATTTTTTATTATTCCTTAGCAACCTATAAACGTTCAGCCATTGTACCTATTTGACAAGTAACCTGTGTTATTAATGAATGGACTTTGAACTTTAAGGGTTGTGCAGCTGGAACCAGTCTGTGCCTTTTTAGAAAAGCTTACAGTAAAATGTCTGATTATAAAGATGACAAAAAAACTAGGGATTGGACCAGCTCCAACTCAAAAAACGCTAGGAACCAAATCGTAAGTTTTTTGTCGGTTCTCCTCTCCCATACGTTCTCGAGAAACTGTAGATTCACGCAGTAAAAAGGTTTCAAATTTATTCTTGTTATTGTACTGAATAAAGACAGTTTTGGTTTTGATTTTGAACTCAAAATAAATAAAATAAAATATAAATATTGGTGGACTTTCCACACAGCACTATCTAGCCCCAAACTTAGCCTTAGCGTGTGGTATGGGAACCAGATAGCTGATATACTACTTATATACTATTTTTTTGTAAATAAGTACTTATAATATTATATAACACCCAGACAGAGAACAAACATCTATGTTCATCACACAAATGTTTGTTCACGGTGGGAATCGAACCCACAACCTACAGCGCAGAAGGCAGAGCTACTACCAACTGAGCTGTGTAGGCTGTCAAAAAAACGAGAAAAATGGGAGTTAGTATTTTAGTTAGTATTTTATTTTAGTCAGTATTTTATGGTCAAAATGCAAAATGCTCGAGAACTCTATTACAATTCCTTATCTATCTATGTAAGTATATAATGTATTAAATATATCAGTTATCTAGTACCCATAACACAAGCTTTGAATAGCTTACTTTGGGGCTAGATAGTGCTGTGTGGATTGTCCAGCATTATTTATTTATTATTTATTATTTAATTTCCTACAATCCCAAGGTTATTTTCAGTCGAAACATCGTTGAAACATAAGCTGACGAACTAATTACGCCAAGTTTCATTTCTCCAATTATGTGTGAAAGTAAAAACGGCGACACCTGCGGGCCACACCTGTGCTAACGAGCCACCCCCGAACAACCCTCCACCGACCCCTACCACTCTGTCTCAGAATCGGCCACCGCTATATTGTGGTGAGGGCTTGAGGGACGAACAATTATTGAAGCTTACATAAATGTATTGTAAGATTTATGGTATACCATTAAAACATTTATCGGTATAACCGGGGTCTGAAAGCTAGATCAACACTAATCGGCTGTCAAGTCACTTGCTATCTCTATCTAATTTGAAGAAAAAGCTGAAATAGCAAGTGACTTGACAGCCGATTAGTGTTGTTTGAGCTCTCAGAAACCGGGGGTTATTGTCTGATTAGTAAATCACCTAAATTGTGTAAGGTTTAAGTAGCAAAATGCCTAAAAGAGTTGTAAAGTACATTCTAAGTAGGTAATTATTTTATTTAATGTAACGCGTGTCGCAAACGTTGCTGTACAACATACTTTAGGCGTCACTGAAAACCAGCGCCATAGAAGCCACTATGGCGCATATGGTAAATGCTGAGTGGAATCCGTTTTTATGACACTAGATTTATGTCTTATTCAATTGTATCTGTGTTTTTGTGTCGTAAAATTAATATTTTTCTATTATATTCTATCTAAATGCATCCTAATCTAAAATGCATTAGGACGGCGGACGTTTTTCAACGAGCCCAAGCCTGTGGGTCGAAGCCCGGGGGAGAGGTGAACGGTTTAGGACTTTCTGTGATTGAGTTTTGTTCCATAGCAGAGCGAGTTCGATATTATTTGTAAAATGCTTTTAACATTTCTATGGTGTACAAAGAAAACTAAAGATGGATGTGGATAGGTTTAGAATACAAAAGAAAAGATGGATGGACTGTGTGAAAGATGAAATGAGTAAGAAAGGAGTGTGCACCCAGATGACGAATGATAGAGGAGTGAAACCTGTAAAAACAATTTAAAACTTGATACTTGATACACTTTGTAAAAAAATGTGTATGTATCAAGTCTTATCAAATCTTAAAACCACTAAGGTTTGTGTACTGGTGCTATTGCTAGTAAGCGTATTTGACATCCTACTAATATTATAGATGCGGATGTTTGTTACTCTATAACTCCAGAACGGCTGAACGGATCTTTGTGATGAAACTCCGCGGGTGAAACCGCAGGGCGCTACTAGTCTAGTTGTAAGTATGTATCTAAATTTGGAAATAAACCAAGGATTTAGGTACATGATATTATGTGTTTTTTGCGGGTTCAATTCCCGCCTTGGAACAAATTTTTGTGTACGATCTGCAGAAGTTTGTTCTGGGTGTTTTCTATGCATAATAAAAAACATCTATCTATGTAAGTATATAATGTATTACATATATCAGTTTTATTTATTTATTTATTTATTTATTAAACATCTTGTGTTACAGACTTACAAATAGGTAGGTGCTTAAATTATTATGTAAATGTAGATAGGTATGAACTAGGCTTAATAGGACACTTAAGTAGGTAGCTAAAATTATGATATTATAGTAAG
Source organism: Plemyria rubiginata (assembly GCA_963576535.1). Classification (NCBI taxonomy): domain Eukaryota; kingdom Metazoa; phylum Arthropoda; class Insecta; order Lepidoptera; family Geometridae; genus Plemyria; species Plemyria rubiginata. Next base: position 768,808 of record OY754929.1, read on the forward strand.
AAGGTACTAGTATTAGTAAACATAAATTATTATTGTGTCAGTAGTTTGGTTATTCTGTACAAATGTAGGTAAGCCTGTAAACAAAGTCGCTGGTCAATCAAGTCTCACCCTCCGTACTAGTTTACACTGTATGACGGTAGGATGTTATTGCTCTTCCAAACTGGGCTCTGTGCTAGCAAAATACAGTCTAGAATGGTGTAAAGATCACAAAATCTTTGTAGCAAGAATAGTGTTGTACACGTGTGAATGTTGTTCGAAGTTTACTGTACCTATTGAGAAAGAATAATATTTAAGAGTATTTACACTTTCTTAAACATACATTTTAGCACATAAATTGTTTTGTTTAAATGTAAATTTAGAAAAATCTTACTGTGTAGGTTTTTTTTTTTTTTTTTTTTTTCTTATTTTTATCTTACAATACGAATTTTTATGATAGTTTTAATATAATTATATATATAAGTAAGTATAATTGTATATATATTAGTATATACAATTTAATAGTAGGTATAGATATGAGTTTAGTTTTACATGTATATATTATATATAATTTGTAGTAGGTATAGATAGCTGAAGCTTTTTATGAATCCGGATGTTTTATTTCAGGTATATGTATACAATAAGTAGGTATTTTATGATACAATAGCTAGAAGCTTTTCTGTATCATTGTAATTTAAAAGTTTCAGATAGCTATTTACCTTTCGCTTACATGTATATGTTGTTGTATTTGCAATATCTATACATTTATTGATTTTGTTGTAAACGAAAGGTCCCAAGCAAAATGAAAACTTATGAGAGAACATTGTTCTGCATTTCGGTATAGTGTAAATAATATCAGATCGTCTTTTTTGATTTCTATTTGAGTTACTAGGTTGTTTATGTTGATATGCGATTAAGGTTGATAAAAATAGCTGCCGAACTGTCAGGATTTTGCTATCTTGGTACAGAGTCATGGTTGGGTACATATATGGTTTGTAAAGCATTACTTTTATTACTGCTCTTTGAGCACGTTCCAACTCCAACATACGACTCTTGCCGGTTCCACCCCACGCAATTATTCCATAGTTAATAATTGATTGACATAAACTATAATATACGCTCTTTATAATATTTTCGTCACCTATATGTCGTAGGTTTTTAAACACATAGATTAATTTACGAGTGCGTCCTGTCATTGTTCTAATTTGTTCATCCCAATTCAAGTTTTGGTCAATTGTCAAGCCAAGATATCGAATACTAGAGGTTTTACTAATGGTATAGCAGTCACAGCATGTGTTTTCACGTTTGCATGAATGAGCTCTTAAGGTATAAGTGTTAGGGTTCGGTTGGTCATTGTTTCTCATACCAAACATTACATATTTCGTTTTACTTAAGTTTAAAGTGAGAAGGTTATTATCGAGCCATTTTACAATTTGAAACAAGCCATCCTCTGCATACTTTTGTACTTCGTTCCATGACTTGCCGTTAAATATAATAGCTGTATCATCGGCAAATGTTATTATTTTGGCGTTTTTAATTTCTGTTTTGCATAGGGCATCAATATAAATAAGAAACAAGGTAGGGCCAAGTACGCTGCCTTGAGGTACACCATATGTCATGGCTTCTTCAGTGCTAACCTCAGATTCTATCCTGACTGATTGATATCTACCGTCTAGATAACTTTTCAATAGTTTGAAAGAATTTCCTCTTATTCCAATACATTCTATCTTCCTAAGCAGTAGAGGAACAGAGACAGTATCAAAAGCTTTTGCAAGATCTAAGAATACACCAACACATTTTTCCCTCTTATCCATATTGCTGACGACATGAGTAACTAGATTTTCTACGGCTCCTGAAGTAGATTTATTGCACCTGAACCCAAATTGGTTGACTGAAAGCAGATTGTATTTTTCTAGGAACTGTAGTACTCTTTTGTTAATCACTTTTTCCAGAATCTTAGAAAGTGTGGGTAAAAGAGAAATTGGTCTATAGTTATGTGTACTGTCTCTGTTTCCAGCCTTGTAAATAGGAATTACTATTGACTTTTTCAGCACATCAGGGAACACCCCGCTTGTCATTGATGTATTGCAAAGGTAAGCTATCGGTTCTGAAATAGCATTTACCGCTTTTTTATATAATAGTGACGGTAAACCATCCCATCCAGAAGATGTTGTACTTCGCAGCGACATAATTATCATTTTGATTTCATTCGTATCCGTTGGCAGTAATACACATGAATTTAAGGGTATATCTTCAGACTTATATGAATTCACAAGGTCATTTTCGCTGACTTTTAGTTTATCCAGGATGTTATTGGCTAGGTTTTTACCGACATTAGCGAAGTACCTATTAACGTCTGATACTGTGTTTGAATTTTGTATTAGCTCAGAGGGTGATTGAATCTTTTTATTTAGGTAACAGATTTTTTTTTATAGTTTGCCATGTCTTTTTTATGTTATTCTTGTTTTCAATTATTATTTTTCTTTCATATGTTTTCTTTAAGTTTTTTAAGATTTTATTACAGTGGTTTCTGTAGCGAATATATGATGTACGTAATATAACATTATCAGGAGTCTTTTTTGTTTTTTGGTGCAACTTGTTTCGAAACCTAATGCAACGCAATAGCCCGGGTGTAACCCATGGTTTTAGATTTCGTTTTCTCCCAGATATGTATTTGCACTGGGTGTGCTTATTGTACACATCAGAGAGAATTTTCAGAAAATTTACAGTTGCTAGATTTACGTCTTTGCAGTTTGACAGTTCTTTTACCCAGTCTATATCATCGAGTTCAGAAATTAATGATTTATAATCTGTTTTAATTACTTTAGTCGAGTTTTCAGGTATATGATTTATAGATTTGTTGGCAATGTTTGTAATAACAGTGTAGTGGTCTGTTACCGTTGATTCACACACTATAGTCAATGTAGCATTTCTGGTTTTTGTAAAACAATGGTCCAGACAGTTAGTGAGTCTCGTTGGAAGGAGATGAGTCGGCAGCATGGCATGTGCAGCTAGCAGGCTAAGATAATCAGAAGACCTGTTGTCTACGTTTCCGTCCTTGATGTCTACGTTAATATCCCCAACTAGCATAATGTTTTGTGTTTTTTTAAGGTCTGTCAATAGCTGATCGAGTGTATGCTGGAATCGTTCTACAGAGTAATTGGACGGTGGCCTGTAGATACAAACGATAGCTGTATGGTTTCCTATTTCCACGAGTATGCAGTTAGCATCATCGATCTGTGGCTCGGTTACTCTGGTTTGTTTTAGACTATTCTTAATATAAACCACCACACCACTATTTTGGTTTATATGTTTTGTAGTTTTGAATGACGTGTATTCGGGAATTGTCGGTAGAGAAGCACTTTTGGATAACCAACACTCCGTTAGAACAATTATTTCTGCGTCGATACCCAATTGTGCTAAAAGAATTTCGAAATCATGCATATTATGGCTGAGGCTCCTTATGTTTTGTGTTATAATAGTAAGTGACTTGTGACTATTTTGAAAGTATCTTTTACATTGGTCTGGATTGTCTATAAGCACTGCATTACCCGCATGCGTAACGTTAGCGTCAATATCGGGAAGTAAGTCTATCACTTCCGCCATTATCAATTTATATGTTTCCACGATGTGGAAAGTAAAATGTGGTATAGTTAAGTGTATAATAATAATTATAGTATAAATAGTATAAATTTAGAATGTATATTACTTTGGTACTAAAAGGCTATGTAAAATTCAGTTCTTAGAGTTAATAAGAGTAGATAGAGACTGTTTGAGTGTAAACTTTTAGTGATGAAACTAATATTCTGCATGCAATAGTAACAAGAATGTTAATATGGTTTACAACTAATTTTACATTTTAGAAAACATATAAAACTATCGTACAAAAATAGTTTTCATGGCTTAATTAGTTTTTAGTTTTTCGAGGTCGCATTCGCTGGTGATGCGAATTGGTGGAGAGCCTTCGGACTTGCGGACAAATATCCTTCCGAATGAGAGCCAGCAGTATGAGTAGTCACTGGCTTTAGCAAATTCACGAGCTAGGTAGTATAGTTTTCTATCTCTTTGTGTTTGGTTAACCGAGATGTAAATCGGCTTAGTTGCTCCTTCTATCCCTAGGCTTCCAGTACTCAATCTCTCAGTTGGGTGTTCTCTGTTATACTGCTTGAAGGAGCTCAAAAACTTGTCCCTTAGGAATACGGTGGTGAAGTCGGCAATAATTTGTTTGGCTCTGGTGTTGACACGATAGACGTCCTTAAATTCAAAGCTTTCAATAGGAACACTAAGCGCATCCGCTGCTTTGTGAACTATATTTTTTAGGTCTTCTTTGGTCTCCTTATCAATCAGCGGGACGTTTCTAAGCTCAATGCTAGTCGCCTTAGAATAACGCTCTTGATTTTCAAGCTTGTCCTCCAGCGCCTTTATGTTTTTGTTGTAGTTTTTTCTTTCCTCTTCTAAGAAGTCAAGTCTTACTAGTACTTCGTCATGCTTCTGAGACATGTAATCCATAGAAACTTTTAAATCGTTTATAGAGCTCAAAATAGCCGAAAATTTTTCATCTTGATCTTGCTTTAGTGTGCTGAACAATTCTAGGATATCCGCTTTAGTGATATTATCATCAGTGTCCCCACGCTTACGTTTAGGGAAACGGTTACGATTTGCTATGTTCGTAAAGGACAGAGCTGTACCCACTCCCTGCTCTTGTAGCGGTGATTGAGCTATGTTGGGATCAGATGCGTAATGTTGCAAAGGCGTTTTAAAAGCCGCCTCTGACGGTGAGTCAGCAGTACTGTCACAACACTAGCAGAGAAATACCACAGCCAACAAAATATGCAGCAGACTGGCAGCCGTGGCTTCCCTTATGTAGGTACCAGGCAAGCAGCAAGCATTAGAGGTAAGCCAGTGAATAGATGAGTGAGCGCAGTTTACCTGTGTGCGTTGAGTGACTGATGTTGTGTGCAGCAATAGAACTTGTTTTCTCTGTCGCGATGACGAAGTGATGTGTGCGTAGCCCGCTGCGTCACTCACTTTAGAGTCTTGTAGGTGTGAGTCCGTCCTCCTTACGTAAGCGGGAATTGTGTAGACCTCTTCAGGGTTTCTGAACTCCTATTTTTGTGTTACGGTTTTTCGTAAAGAACTCTTGTAAATTGATTAAAAATAATATTAATGGAATCACTACCACACGTCTACTCGGTAACGAGGTCCGGGGGAAGACTTGAGTTATCTAGTACCCATAATACAAGCTTTGATTACCTTAATTTGCGGCTAGATGGTGCTGTGTGGATTGTCCAGCATTATTTTTTTACTACCAATCATGTATTCATATTGATATATTTTTAGTGTCAAACCAAGTCAAGTTGCAGCCCGCCCACAGGGTTAAATTCAGTATTATTCAGTAAAATAACGCGTGTCTGAAAGCTTCAGAGTTGAGATCACTAACATGCTGGTAACTGCTAGTATTCTGTGCGGCCGCAAACAGCCGCCATACGGCAGGCACCTGCGTACGTCACAGATTGACCAGCTGTGCATTGTAAGGGGATATGAAAACGCTTTAAGATAGGTAAGAGTAGTAGAGCTCTTTGTGAAGGGCTCGTCCGGGGAAGTACTACCACCACGCCTTTTTCTGCCGCCAAGCAGCATCGCTGTGTTTCGGTTTGAAGAGTGTGGTCGCAGGTGTAATTACAGGCACATGAGGCTTAACATCCGTATGCCTCAAGTTGATGGACGCAGGGCAGTGCATCGTAGGGCACGTTCCTATTGTGCGTGACCTACGGGGCAATGTTTTGTTTATAGGTGATGGTTACCACTTAACATCAGGTGGGCCATCTGCTTGTTCCATGAGCCAGTTGTATAAAAAAAAATAAAAAAAAAAGGTAGCTACTTCAAAATGTACAGAGAAGTTTGGGGAATAATGTTTTTATAAATTGATAACGTTTGTCGCATTGGGATTTATCTGGCACATCAGAAGCTAGTCGGGAGTTTTTTTTTGACGAGAGTTATCTCGTCAAAAACTCCAGAACTCAAATACTGAAAGCGATGTCAAACGCGCCATGGTTCATCACACGAACAAACACTAATTACAACAGTAAGAGTCCCCGCAGCCTACAAACTTTCTATCTGCCGAGAGTTTGGTCGGCTTCTTAACCAGTATGAAGATGTATGCAGATGCGCACATTACAGTGATTCAGTATCGGCCGATAAAAAAGTTTGATGGGCTTCACGACTGCCTTCAAACTTTCCATCGGCGAACTATCGGCCGAGCGTTTGATCAGTATGGCGCTCTTGCCCCGCCCGCACACTTGCCGATTGTTTGATCGGCCGACTCGGCCGATGGCTTCATTCCACGCGAGTGATCTCTTCACAAACTCTAGTAAAATAATCAATCGGCCAAACCATTTGTCGGCTAGTCTGCGCACTCGCGACCAACCCAACTGTTTTGTTGGCACAGTGTGCGCACGAACAGGCCAACTCGACTAAACTCTCGGCCGATAGAAAGTTTGTAGTCTGCGGGGACTCTAAAGGAAGAGATGAATGTTTCAAATGTCATGAAGAAGCCGCCACCATTTTCTTACTAACAATTGACTGACACGACTTTGGACTGATGTGAGTAGAAACTCTTATCTCTGTTATCTTACTAATATTATAAACGTGAAAGTTTGTAAGTATGGATGGATGGATGGATAGACGGATGGATACTTGTTACTCTTTCACGTAAAAACGGCCGAACGGATCGGGATGAAATTTGGCACAGAGATATATTATAGTCTGGAATAACACATAGGCTACTTTTTATCCCGTGGGAATACCGGGATTTAAAACTACGCGGGTGAAAGCGCGGGCGTAGCTTGTCACGAATAAATAAATAAATGACACTGGCTAGATTGTCTGTAGACAGTAGCCATAAAAAAGAAAAAAGAAAGAAACGGAGAGAAGATACCAATCTACAAAGACAGCACATAGGGCCTTACTACAAACCGTTTTGTAGTCCCTACCGTACCGTACCGTCCGTACCGTTTTGGCCCTATATGCTGTCTAACTTTAAACAGTGTCTAAAATTAGCGCTGTCTCTGTTTGCCATTACGCATTGGCAAGAGATGTCAAAAGTTTATCTATTTATTCTTGGAAGACAGTCGTTTTTAAATAACATTGACGCGCACCGCCGCGGCAGGCGATTCCGTGTGCGACCCACTATACCGAGCGCTGCGGCCCGATTACGCTAATGTCTGGCTATCGAGATGGCTTTCAGTTTGACATTTGATTCCCATCCATCGAAGGAATTTAGCATACATCACAAGGAATTTAGATACTTGATCCATCCATATGTTGCTATTACACTATGGGAATCAAATGCTCTCGTCAGAGTGTTATATTCCTTGATCAAATGTCAAACTGAAAGCCATCCCGATAGCCAGACGTTAGCGTAATCGGGCCGCTGTTCTGCATCAGCCCGCAGCAGATGGCTCCGGAAGCAGCGCCCACCGCAGCCCGACTGTTTACAAACTACGCTGTTAACTAACGTTTCAGCTGCAAATTATGCCAGCATTTGTATAGACATCAACAAAAACGTACGAGCCTTGAAATGGAAACTGAAATCTTATTATTTTAGAATTATTTTTCATTAATATTCGAATAATATGCCTACTACTTGTGTTTATAGCATTGTAATAATACTTGTGTTTAGATAATTATTATACCTACTTAAAAATGTTGCATGTCGTTATCGACGAAGTTTGTGAGACCACAATTACACTTAGACCATGATTCACCAGGCAATCACTTCAGGCAAATAAATACGTTTAACTTCATTTCATTTCAATACTACTGGTAAAACTTTTCATGTCTCTAGCTTGGTTTTAATTCTAATTGTTATAACAATTATTTTTGAAGTCTCGGCTCGGTAATCTAAATATATATAACTCAAAGGTGACTGACTGACTGACATAGTGATCTATCAACGCACAGCCCAAACCACTGGACGGATCGGGCTGAAATTTGGGATGCAGGTAGATGTTATGACGTAGGCATCCGCTAAGAAAGGATTTTGATCGATTCTACCCCCAAGGGGATAAAATAGGGGATGAAAGTTTGTATGAAACTTTGAATTCCTTGGCGCGAGCAAAGCCGTGGATTCAGCTAGTTCTATAATAAAGCACTAATGAAACAACGCTGAAGAAAAGATAATAATGTATCTCAAAAACTCTGTAATAAGTTATAATATGGTTGTACTCCCTCCACCATTGACGCAAATAAATATATATATATATATATATATATATTGGTGGACTTTTCACACAGCACTATCTTAGCCCCAAACTAAGCTTATGCTTGTGATATGGGAACCAGATAGCTGATATACTACTTACTATACTTTTTTTTTGTAAATACATACTTATAATATTATATAAAACCCAGACAGAGAACAAACATCTATGTTCATCACACAAATGTTTGTTCACGGTGGGAATAGAACCCACGACCTACGGCGCAGAAGGCAGAGCTACTACCAACTGAGCTGTGAAGGCTGTCAACAAAAAAAAATATTATTTATGCGCATAAAACAAAATATACGCGTTAAATTGAGAGATTGAGATTGACCTCCGCTGTTTTTGTTTTCGTCGGTTATAAACATAATAATTTATAGAAATCACTGCATAAAAGCAATTTTAATTACAGGTGTCATCTAAAGTAAGTGACATAAAATTTGTTAAGTCTTCCGTGACACCTCATATCTATATAATCTATTTATCCTACTTATATTATAAACGCGGTTTGTTAGTATGGATGGATGGATGGATGTTTGTTACTCTTTCACGTCGGAACGGCTGAACGGATCTGGATGAAACTTGGCAGAGAGATTGGTTATAGTCTGGAATAACACGTGGTCTACTTTTTACCCCGCGTGAATACCGGGATTTAAATCTGCGCGGGTGAAACCGCGGGGCGCAACTAGTCTAGTATAATACAATAAAAATCTTCGTCTTCGACAATTAAAATAAAATTAAAACACATGTCACAAACAAAATACTGACGATGGATACCTTGGTTGTTCTCCTGTCTGGTCTTCTATGGTTGGTCTTGGTAATTTAGCTATCTATGTATCTAATCAGCCCACATTCACCCACTGCTGGGTATAATGCCGGTTGCAGACCGAAAACTAAGCTATGCCAAGGCTAAACTAAGCTATGCCAAGCAAGCTAGGCTAAGCTAAGCTAGAAATAAATGGCGTGCACACCAACAGCTAAGCCAATCGCTACTATAAACGACCGTGCGTACGACAAAGAACACTGGACAGCACTAGCGAAGGATGTGCAAAGGGTGTGCGGGGAAAGCGGGAGGGGCTTAGCTTAGCTCGTGTAGCTGCGCATTGGCATACACAAGTAACTTAGCTTCGCATATTTTAGTTAGATATCATAGTTTAGTTGCATAGTTTGCGGTCTACACACAAGTATGGAAAACTGCGTCAGCTATGCGAGCTAAGCTAAACTAACTTAGCTTAGCTCTTGGTCTGCAACCCGTATAAGCCTCCTTCTTTGCACACCACTCTTTCAGGTCCTTTTTTTTTAACGTTGGGAAATCCTCATGGATACTCTTCTGTTGTGGTGACAGCAGAAGAGTTATGTCGGACTCTTACCGACTAAAACCCAACGGGGTCCTACTACACACCTTGTGCCGGGGCTGTGGGCACGCTTCGCCAACCGCATCCACTCGACTCCCACTGTTTTTTTTTTTATACAACTCGCTGATGGAACAAGCAGATGGCCCACCTGATGTTAAGTGGTAACCATCACCTATAAACAAAACATTGCCCCGTAGGTCACGCACAATAAAAACGTGCCCTACGATGCACTGCCCTGCGTCCATCAACTTGAGGCATGCAGATGTTAAGCCTCATGTGCCTGTAATGACACCGGCGACCACACTCTTCAAACCGAAACACAGCGTTGCTGCTTGGCGGCAGAAAAAGGCGTGGTGGTAGTACTTCCCCGGACGAGCCCTTCACAAGGAGCTCTACTACTCTTGTACACTGTCCCAACTATATCATCAGACCATCTGGCCGGTTGCCTGCCGCGTGGTCTATGACTCTCGCGTGGAAACTCACTCACTCTCTTTGCCCATCTACCGTCTTCCCGCCTAGCTAAGTGGCCTGCTCATTTCCACATCAATTTAGCTATAACACAATAAAAAGTTTTATGTCATCATTGTTTGTCCTTGATAGGTATTGAACCCACAGCCTTAGGCCTACCAACTGAGTACGCTTGAATAATATCTGCTATTTTAATAACCCCTTCCCGAACTATAATTTACAGCTTCTATTGCACACGATCTTTCAATTCGTAGCACCCTCGGCACACGAGTAGATGGGAAATCAGTACACAAACAGTGAGGAAGCTCAAAAGCCTTGTAACTTTCATCTAACTAATATTATAAATGTGAAAATTTGGATGGATGTATGAATGAATGTAGGGATGTTACTCAATAACGCCAGAACGGCTGAACGGATCTTGATGAAATTTGACATAGATTTATTCCAAGGTTGCATTCCAGCAAACCTAGAAGGAAAAAAAACTGAAACAGCTTCACGACTTTGATCCCCAGGCACGGTAGATATCCCTTCAGATCTCTCAGTACCAAGTACTTACTCAAGATTCTTTGAGGATGTCTAAGGGGGGTAGTCAGAGGTACGTCCAAACATTACATTTGGCACATACCCACATTTTGCAGTAGTTAGTATTCCATACGTGACAGGTTGCAAGCCCATCGCCGCTGTTAGAATACTAACTGGTTTCCTCACGATGTTTTCCTTCACCGTTTGAGAGCACTGGCATTGCGCACATAAATTTTTCGACAGAAAAACCCATTGGTGCACGACCGGATTCGAACCTGCGACCTTACGATCGGAAGGCGGGGTCACTTCCACTAGGCCACCGGTGCTCACCTTGAAGGATTGGGAGAAATTGAAATTAGAGGAGACGTTTTTTTCTTTTATCGAACTTGGGGTACTGGTTGGATCCTTCTGTCGAATCGCGCCTCGTATGCAGCGCCCCAGCTGTCACCGGCATTAATATAGAAAAGATCTCGCGCGCCATCTGCCGCCATAGACTCACTTCCAATTTGCGAACCTCGTGTTATTGCGAGGCGCCGATGGAGAGCGTCTACATTAACTTTCTTCTAGGCTTGAAATGGCACCTAGAGTCACCAAAGTCAAAGTCAAAATATGTTTATTCAATAAAATCACAAGGATCACCTTGAAACGTCTTAAAACTAGGTGATTCTAGTGCCAGTTCCACGCGACCAAAGTAATAAAATAAATAAATAAATAATGCTGGACGATCCACACAGCACCATCTAGCCCCAAAGTAAGCTACTCAAAGCTTGTGTTATGGGTACTAGTTGGCCGATATATTTTACATTATATACATAAATAGATAGATATTTTTTATCATACATAGAAAATACTCAGACCAACGGAACAAATCAGATACAAGAAGAACAGAAACAGCAGATCGTACACAAATTTGTTCGGAGGCGGGAATCGACCCCGCAACCTCTTGCGTCTTAGGCGGACTCTCGCCCGCTGCGCCACTACAACTACTAAGTACGCTACTACTTTGGGGCTAGATGGCGCTGTGTGGATTGTCCAACATTATTATTATTCATTTATTATAAAATAACACAAGCGTAAAATTAATTCTCATATAAGGCAAGCTAAGCCCCATATCTCTTGCTAAGCGTTCCCTAGCAGAGTCATTAATAGCATTGCTATGTAAAATCTGAAATTATAGCTCGCGTATTTCCGGATGTACAAACATACGTACGGACGTGTTTGCCCAGAGTGCGGACGCCAGCACCAGATGGGGTCACCACTGATCCCGGCCCGCGCGAGGCGGCTGAAGATTACATAGATTTATTTAATTTTATTAATCGTTTACGCCTTATTATAAAGAAAGAAAGAAAATATATTTATTTTGGACAAACACGATACATACACTTATAATAATTATAACAAGAAAATAAAATAAAACATTACCAGAAGCACGACAGAAAAGCAAACACGAGAAGACAAAGAAGAACAATTTCAGAATAAACAGTAGTAGTACTGTTGTTATCTTTATCTACTCTCATGTCATAAAATTCGAATTTTAAACGTGAAAACGAATTCATATTGATATACTTTATAAACGCAATACCGTAACCAAATTAAAAAAAATAATTATGATACAGCTCCTCATACAAGGATAGTTGTATAAAATAACTTTTTGACCATAACGATACAGTTCTTTTTCTTTTTGGAAAAGGCGAGGGTCTTGAAACCGTACAGCCAAAGAGTTTGATAGTCTGTGGCGACGACGGCGCGGCGGCGGCGCGCGGCGGTGCAGCGCGCGCATGCGCTGTTATACGGTTGGTTTGGCGCCAATTGATACGTTTTGTTTCAGTCAACTGGATTTCTTACTAACTTTGATATTTTATTTATTAGGTTCAACACTAATGTATGAGAGTAGATAAAGTAGTGTATGAAACTGCACATAACTAGGTATTAAAACTCTCGTGGTATACTATTAAAAACCTCGCCTACGTCTCGGTTTTTAAACACCCCTCGAGTTTTAATACCCCTCATTATGCAACAGTTTCATAAATTATTATTACAGTTTTAAACCCAAAACGATAACAGTTTTTGTTAAAAAAAAATAAGTTTTTGATTTTTAATTTTGCTTTATTTTTGCTGCGCCCGCGGTTTCACGCACGTAGTTTTAAATCCCGCGGTATCCCCACGCGATAAAAAGCTGCCGATGTGCCATTCCAAACTTACCCCCGGTTTCTGAAAGCGCGATCAACACTAATCGGCTGTCAAGTCACTTGCTATCTCTATCTAAGATGAAGAAAAAGCTGAAATAGCAAGTGACTTGACAGCCTTAGTGTTTGTAACGATCAGCGTTGATCAAGCTCTCAGAAACCGGGGGAGAATCTATCTCTTTGCCAAATTTCAAACAGATCCGTTCAGCCGTTATTGAGTTACAAACATCCAAACTTTCACATACAATAATCACATTTACAATAAATAACTCTCCTTCGTAGGTTCTGGCGTAGCACTGCTACAACCGTAGCGGGTGCTTGCTACGAAGTGCTACAAAGTGCTACGAACTTTGAAGAACACAAGTCATAGATTTCGTTGCAACTGATTATAGTCGCTAGTACGTCTATGGTCTACTTGATGTTAAGTGGTTACCATCACCTATAACAAATCCAAGTCACTAGTACTTAGTATAACATCAAAATATTTTGTTTTCATATAGCTTCATGGCTAGCATAAGTACTAATAGTATGTAAGTTACATTGATGTGAACCATTTAAGTTGAAATAAAATTATTGACCGAGCGAGCGAAGCGAGCGAAGCGCCTCAGTTTCCACATTGGCCAAAAATGCGTTTGTCCGGATCTGTCTGTCTGTCTGTCTGTTCTCCTCTACAGGTCGCATTTTTCAACCGATCTGGACGAAACTTGGTACACAGGTTATATGACTTATTACATTTTTTTTGTCGTCGGGGATTTTTGATTGGAGGGGTACTTCCCCCAAAAAAGGGCAAAAAGGAGGCTATTTGATATACTGGATATCTCCACCAAATGAGATCCGATTTCGATTATTCTTTTTTTATTTGAAAGGTAGTAACTATAAGTTGGTTTCATAAAAGTTTGGCGAAGATCTGACAAGGATCTTCAGCATGATGAACAGGATAGCTCATCAAACAATCGATGGTTTTCAATCAAATTTGAGAGAAACACAAAGGACCTCATTCTACACAAGATGATGCAAAAAAGATCAAAAAAATCACAAAACGGAAAATGCACTTGCACATTACATTCCTCAAATAGCTCACTTTTAGTATGCTCGCGAGGTCTACAGCTCCCAGAGCCACTAGTGTTTATGTTATGTTATACAGCTGTTCAGCCCTATGTCTGCAATTTCACCGACAACCACACCTTTAAAACCGAAAGACAGCAACGCTGCCTGGCGGCAGAAATAGGTATAGTGGTAGCATCTGGTGGTGGTATCTGTAATAGCAAAACATGTCATTTGACTGTAAGTCACGCACGATAGGACCGTGCCCTACGATGCACTGCCCTCCGTCCATCAACTTGAGGCACACAGATTTTAAGCCTCATGTGCCTTTCACCGACCACATCACATTACCGTGACTTACATCATCTGATCTGTCACTTGCAGTAGTTCTGAATATATGGCACGTAGGGCCCAGTGTAGGCCAAAACTGCTAAAACAACGAAAACGATGCAATAAAAGCCTTGGCGCTCTCGGCGCTCTCCGATAGGCCGGAGTCGTACTCAGAGCCTAGATTAGAGGGTTCCTTGTTTTTAAGGTTCCGTACCCAAAGGGTAAAACGGGAACCCTATTACTATAGGGCTCCGATGTCTGTCTGTCTGTATCTAATGAACCGTGATAGTAGACATTTAAAATTTTCACAGATGTACTTATATCAGCTGCCGCTCAAATACTAAAAACCCATTTTCGAAAAATGGCAAACCATTTTGTGTACACTCACATTGCGCAGTTTAGTGAAAATTTAATTTTGATCGATACAAGTTAGTATGTGTCGAATTACCACTAATATTTATTTAAATTCGTATGAATACCAAAAAATGGGTTATACCCGTTGAGTCCCATTCAGTCACACTGTGACGCAATGGGAAAACTTAGCAAGGGTTACTTAGCGAATAACCCGAGCCAGGATTATTACAGAGTAACAGGGGTTACTCAACGGGAAGTTTCGTCTCATTGTGTCACCTCTCAGTCACACCACAGTGTGTGTTACTCAACGGGAATCGCCCATTTTTTTTGGTATTCATACGAATTAAAATAAATATTAGTGGGAATAACCCAAAAAAATCATATAATTATCCTAGTTCCCCCCTGGCATGCGTGTGTGACGGGCCCAGCTGGGCCGGGGGCATTTTTCATCCCCCGCTCCGCAGACACCCTTTTAACCGATTTAGGGGTGGAGGATCAGCTGCGGGCTAAAACAACATGCTTAGAATATTATCTATGGCTCTGGAGGCTCGATCAATTAATAATTAACTTGATTTACATTGGAAGTTTGTATTTATTTTCATATTTCGTATACTATTTCAAAACAATTAAAAAAACCTCGGACAAAGAATTAGTCTGACTATTCAAAGGGGGAATGCTGCCAGCATCTTCGGTACCTTGCCTAAAGGGACTCCTTTTTTTTTTATACAACCAGCTGATGGAACAAGCAGATGGCCCACCTGATGTTAAGTGGTAACCATCGCCTATAACAAAGCATTGCCCCGTAGGTCACGCACAATAGGAACGTGCCCTACGATGCACTGCCCTGCGTCCATCAACTTGAGGCATACAGATGTTAAGCCTCATGTGCCTGTAATTACACCGGCGACCACACTCTTCAAACCGAAACACAGCGTTGCTGCTTGGCGGCAGAAAAAGGCGTGGTGGTAGTACTTCCCCGGACGAGCCCTTCACAAGGAGCTCTACTACTCTTGTACACTGTCCCAACTATATCATCAGACCATCTGGCCGGTTGCCTGCCGCGTGGTCTATGACTCTCGCGTGGACACTCACTCACTCTCTTTGTCCATCTACCGTCTTTCCGCCTAGCCAAGTGGCTCTTAATAATATGTTTTAGTTATTATGTTTATTGTATTATTATTATTATTTTTGAGGTTTTTAGTTTTAGTAAATTAAATACTTGTTTTCTTAGGGAAATAATAAATTAAAAATAATTATTTTCTTGAAACAAGATGTTGGAGAGAGAATATGTATTTTATAAACAATTTTTATTAGATGATTTCCTTATGTGTTATATATACTACACATAAGGAAATCAACCGAGCAAAGCTCGTTCACCCAGATATTGAGACATGTGAAGGGTTATCTACCTTGCCTGAGATAAATCCCCGTTATGCATGCAGTGCAAAGACGTGCCCTATGTGGATGACATAGGGCTTAGACATCCTTTTCGTAACGTATACTTAAATACGTATATAAGGTTGTCTAGAAGAGATAGCTTTTAGCGACAATCTATAGTACCTAAACTATTCTTTTTTTTTAAGTTTCTGTGTATTTTTTTCCTTTGTGCATGATAAAGAATTTATCTATCTATATATATGATAATGATGATGATCTATATAAATAAGTATTAGTATAGTTAGGTATAGTTACTGAAATGTGTTTTTCTTCAAAATTTTAATTAAGAAGAGCTTCAATAAATAAAATAAATAAATAAATATTGGTGGACTTTCCACACAGCACTATCTACCCCCAAACTAAGCTTATGCTTGTAATATGGGAACCAGATAGCTGATATACTACTTATAATACTTTTTTTTTCTAAATACATACTTATAATATTATATAACACCCAGACAGAGAACAAACATTTATAAAAGTAAAGTAAAGTTTATTTTTGAAAAGAAAAAGGCTGGTAGAACTACCCCGGACTAGCCATTCACAAAGAATTCTGCGTTAGTTCATTTCTAAATTTCACATGACAAGAGACCCATTTTTTTTAAAATGCTTCTTATAACACCCAGGCAGAGAACAAACATCTCTAATCATTACACCAATGATTAATGAAACAATTTGAAATATATTCTACTAGCGACCCGCCCGCGCGCCCCTGCTTCGCACGGGTGCACATTGTTTTTCTACTATATCATGCATGTATTATACATATAAACCTTCCTCTTGAATCACTCTATCTATTAAAAAAACCGCATCAAAATACGTTGCGTAGTTTTAAAGATTTAAGCATACATAGGGACAGAGAAAGCGACTTTGTTTTATACTATGTAGTGATGATAAAATAGTTTCTACAATTTCAATCAGCAGCTACAGTTTTCAGGTGTTAAATGTACGGCTGCTACAGAGACTTCAATATTGGTACATTTGCAAGATGTCCCGGTGGATGTGACCACCATAGGCAACCCTGCTGTATGCCCTGTGTCCAGGGATGCTGCTGTTCTCCTGTTGGTCCTTGCTTCAACTGTCATTGAGTGTCATAAAAGCTGATGAAGATAATAAAAAAGACAATGAAGTTTTTTTGGACATAATAAATAAACCGATGAAGTCGACCGAAAAAAAAAAAAAAATGTTAGTGCCAAAGACGTGACGGGTAGCAAACCCCGCGCGTGCCAAACCCAATAAGCAAAATAAATAAATACAGAACTTACAAATAAACCACACCCGCGTCTACAGTTCCAAACAGAGGCTATAAAAAACTAAATTACAATTTCAATAAATACAAGCGAACTCTGAAACAGATGTTACGTTGACGCGATCGCGTTGGTCGCGCACACTGCGCGCCGGTCACTGGTTTGGAAGAAGCTGTGAGTGTGATTGCAGCAGTGTACAATACAAAAACTTAAGGCTCCGGTGACAGTGGCTCGCAATTTCGAGGTGCAATTGGCTATTATTTCATTTTATTTCATTTCGGGGAGGTTGTTTGAAAGAATAACTCTAAAGAAACACGCATAAATACTGTTCGAACACAAATAATACAATAATATAAGGGAAACATGCCCGAATCAGAAATCATGTTGGTATTAGTATGTTTGGTCTTACGTTTACCTAATACCAAAATGATTTCTGACTCAAGCACATTTCCCTTATATTATTGTATTATTTGTGTTCGAACCGTATTTATGCGTGTTTCTTTAGAGTTATTCTTTCAAACAACCTCCCCGAAATGAAATAAAATGAAATAATAGCCAATCGCACCTCGAAATTGCGAGCCGCTGTCACCGGACCCTTAACAGGGTACCATGCACTGCCCTACATCCATCAGCTTAAGGCAAAATGTTAAGCCTCATGTGCCTGTAATTTAGACGGCAATCACACTCTTCATACCGAAACACAGGCGTGTTGAGTACTTCCCCGTACGAGCCCGGAATGCTCTGTTATAGGTGATGGTTACCACTTAACATCAGATGGGCCATCTGCTTGTTCCATCAGACAGTTGTATAAAAAAATGTCGCAGTCTCAAAGGCGTGAAGCTGTTTCATGAAGGGAGAATTATTTTTTAATAATTTAATTAGCAGTTTCTCTTTTTAAATATTTTGCTGTAATGTAAAAAGGATCATTGTAATTACACACCCATTGCTTCAAAAGTTTGCTTGGCGACATCAGAGCTCTCAGCAACACAGTAATGTATGCGACAAAATGCGACGCAATCGCGTCTTTGACATTAAGGATACCAAAAATCTAACTCCCCCGCACCAACCGGCGTAAATCTAAACTCCGTTCCCATTTGCACCGCAACCATCGCGCGTCAAGTCCAGCGACAGCACAGCGCGCGCGTGGCGGGCGCGTAATGTATGTCGCGCAAAACAACGCAGTCGTTAGGGCTTGGTCGCTCGCCAGAGCGTCAGGTGCGTTGGACGGCCGCGCCGGCTTTGGCAAATTTTAATGAATGTCGCATTCAAATGGAACACTGGATGTGGCATACTAAGGTATATAGTGCGCGTCACGCAAAATGAACGCCGGAAGGAGGGGGAGGGGGTGTGATGGTGCGAGTATTTTGTATGCGCAAACACATCCCGTCCACTGTATTACAGCGTTCTTTTTGGTTGACGCGCACTTTACCTACTGGATAAAGGTGACTTTTTTCGTGCTTTTTAAAAATCATCTAAAACTTGAAGAAGAGGATAAATACTTCATTTCTAACAAAGCCTTTTCATGTTCAAAAACGTCAAACAAGTGTTTAACGTTCGTTAAAATGCCTGTTGCGTCCTAAAAACAACCTTTACAGGTACACGCACCAAGCGCTTTGCTTTGACTTTTATAATGCGAACAGCCGAAGAGTGGCATTCCTTACCGGCGTCTATTTTTCCGAATTCCGAAGGTAATTCGGATGTTTTCGAGAAGAGATAATCTTTACCTGCGACACAAGATTTTTAATCTTAGTGTAGACAACCACACACAGGCGACCCCACACAGGTTTTACCATGTATTGTTCTGTAATTAAATAAAATGTATGTCATCGATATCATTTTCCTGCCCTTACCCACTTCATGCGGGGTCGGCACAACAGGTTTTTGCTCTCCACTCTATCAGCCGTCATCTCAGCAGACACTCCTTTCATACTCATGTCATCTTTCACAATAAAAAATGTATGTCTTATTTTTGAAAATAAACTTATTACTACGAATAAATAAGACTTATTATTGACCGAGCGAGCGAAGCGTCTCAGTTTCCACATTGGCCAAAAATGCGTTTGTCCGGATGTCTGTCTGTCTGTCTGTCTGTCTGTTCTCCTCTACAGGTCGCATTTTTCAACCATCTGGACGAAACTTGGTACACAGGTTATATGACTTATTAGAATTTTTTTGTCGTCGGTGATTTTTGATTGGAGGGGTACTTCCCCCAAAAAAAGGGCAAAAAGGGGGCTATTTGATATACTAGATATCTCCACCAAATGAGATCCGATTTCGATTATTCCTTTTTTATTTGAAAGGTAGTAACGTTAAGTTGGTCTCATAAAAGTTTGGCGAAGATCTGATAAGGGTCTTCAGCATGATGAACAGGATAGCTCATCAAACAATCGATGGTTTTCAATCAAATTTGAGAGAAACACAAAGGATCTCATTCTACACAGGATGATGCAAAAAAAAAACAAAAAGATCAAAAAAATCACAAAACGGAAAATGCACTTGCACATTACATTCCTCAAATAGCTCACTTTTAGTATGCTCGCGAGGTCTACAGCTCCCAGAGCCACTAGTTATTCAATCGTATAGGGTAGCGTGCTACGATGTCGTTGACTGCATCAAATTCGAATTAAATTATCACTACATAGTATTAAATAAAGTCGCTTTCTCTGCCCCTATATGCCTATGTCCCTATGTATGCTTAAATCTTTAAAACTGCGCATCGAATTTTGATGCGTTTTTTTTATAGATATAGATAGAGTGATTCAAGAGGAAGGTTTATATGTATAATACATGCATGATATGTGCACCCGTGCGAAGCAGGGGCGCGCGGGCGGGTCGCAAGTTTAATATTACAAGAAGATACATAGATAGTTTAATGTTACGATAAGAAATGTTCCAAATGCGTTATTCCAATACGCATTATCATCACATAAAATTAGGTGAAATCTTCAAGCGTTTTACTTATAAGTCGTAAGCAAGAGCCACTTCCATATTCTGTAGTTCAGCGCACGCCACCATGTGCCGCCGACTGGCGTGTTATATGGATTTCATTTAGGAAATCGTATAATATTAAAGCGTTAGCCTGTACCTAATTCTTTATTCTTTATTCTTTAACGTGAAAATATACAGTAAACTTAAATAACAATACATGTACAAAGGCGAGCTTAACCCTAAAAAGAGTTCTCTTCCAGCAAACCTTGAAGGATTGTGAGAGATTGAAATTAGAGGTGGGTGCGTGTACAAAATGAGAGAGGATAAATAAATTATATTAATAACTACTACAACTATTAATATTAACTACTACTATATATACTAATACTAATATAGTATATATAGTAAATAAATGCATGTACTACTTACTATACTAATGTGCATTTTTATGCTTAATTTTTCAATATGCGCCACACTGGTAGTTGGAATGACAGACGCAGCCAGCAGCCTGAAATAAAGTTTATTAAAAAAAAGTTTTGAGGCGGTTAGATAGAACTGTTCCAAAGTTGGTACATTAAACCCCGGTTTCAGAAAGCTCGATCAAAGCTAATCGGCTGTGAAGTCACTTGCTATCTCTATCTAATTTGAAGTCAAAGCTGAAAAAGCAAGTGACAAACAGCCGATCAAGGAATTAGAATGTTATGTATATTTTCCTTGCAGGAGCCTTATGCACGACCATTTGCAGCGCGAGCACGGCTAAGACAAGGCAGGCGGTGTCATACGGTCAGGGCAAAGTATCTCATATGTCATAAAAAATAAAGCCCAAAATCAAGTTTTGACGTTTCACGGTTTGGGGCAAGGAATCTTCTTGGAATCGCCTATTGTCATAGTGAATAAGGCTCCAGCCGATTAATGTTGATCGAGCTATCAGAAACCGGCGGTAAGTCAGGGCTAGACAAATAACCTATATTGACACCTAGTTTCAAACGTTTCCAAGTGATCCTTGTGATTTTATTGAACACTAGTTGCGCCCCGCGGTTTCAACCGCGCAGATTAAAATCCCGGTATTCCCACGGGATAAAAAGTAGCCAATGTGCTATTCCAGACTATAATCTATCTCTGCCAAATTTCATCCAGATCCGTTCAGCCAATCCGGCGTGAAAGAGTAACTAACATCCATCCATCCATACTTACAAACTTTAAACGCGAAAGTTTGTGATAGTAGTCGGTAGGATAATACCTTTTGACAGTGACTTTGACAAAAGTAAAAGAGTTATGTCAAAGTCAAAACTCCCGCTAAATTGAGGAGCGGCAAAGGTCCTAGGGCCTGGTGGCTGGCATATCAAACGAATCAATTTGGGCTTCAAATAAATAAACGTTCCGCAGCGACTCTGCGGCTGACAGCGGCTGTAAGGGATTGCGAGCAGATGTTCCATTCCACCCCCGAGGACGGGGTGGCTTATCGATGGGAAGGTGCTAATTCGAGCTATGGGATTTGGGATTAAGATTTTTGGATTGTTTTTATAACCACCAACTTATTTAGATAGGTACACTTTTTAGGTCTTTCTGCCAAATATTCTACACGTGTCAGCTCTGGACCAACTACACCAAAAAGACTCATGATAGAATACGGGTAGCCTACAATAACACATTTAGGCACTTGATGGGCCTGAAGCGCTTCTGCAGCGCTTCAGAAATGTTTGCAGATGCCCGCATCGATACATTTAATGCCATACAGCGTAAGCGGGTAGCGTCTTTTATGTCCAGAGTTGACTCGTTTAGCAACACTATCATCAGAAGTCTGGCGGAAAGACTAATGATGACTAGAATGTATAGGCGATGGGTGGCTATTGCCACATAACACCATTACCTATGGTTTGTACCTAAGTAATGTGTGTACCTAATACATTGTATATGAAACTTTTTTGAAATTTGTGTATTTTTTTTATTGTTATTATTTATTATTATTATGACGAAGACAAGAGCTATTGTGACTCTCGCTCGTACGTTTTGGAATGTTGAACAATATAAAATCAAACAACCCATTTTCGAAAAATCGCAAGCTACCATTTTGTGTGCAATCACATTGCGCACAGTTTAGTAAAAAAATCATTTTGATCGATACAAGTTTTCCTACTTAAAAGTTTGCTTTTCTAGTTTTCGTACATAGGTAAGTAAACTTTTGAGTAGGAAAACTTGCATCAATCAAAATGAAATTTTTACCAAACTGTGCGCAATGTGATTGCACACAAAATGGTGGTTTGTGATTTTTCTAAACTGGGATTAGTGATTTTATATCTTTAAAAATGTAGAATCGTGCGAGCGAGAGGTACATTAGGTGTTGTCAACGCCTTAAATACTTCCTTCCTCTGAGATAATCATACGATCTGCAGACGATCTGCAGAAATTTGTTCTGTTGGTCTGGGTGGTGTTTATCTATATACAGGGTGGGTCAAAATTTTTCGACATTGAAGGCAGCACCTTTTCTGTTGTAGTTAGAAGATTTTGTTCTGAGGCAACTATAGGTTTATTTTGAAGAAAAAAACAACCACATATTCAGATTTTTGAAAAAATGTACAGTCAGCTTGGAAAATGACATTTGTCAAAAAAAACATGTTGGTCTCAATCGACGCTATTTCTCATCAGGAACAATTTTCCCAAAGTAACTTACCAAATCAAATCGTAAGATTCTGCAAAAATTAAAAAAATAAGTTTTCCATACAATTTCTATGAAACGCCATTCGCTACAACATTGAGTCCATGCATGCCATTCGAACACTTTCATGGAAATACTTTGTTCTTTTTTCAAATTTATTGTTGGCTTGGCAGAATGAAGTTAGTACAATGTACCACCGATTTTACTGAACCGGTTTTGAATAAATTTGGAATGTTGATAGTTTAGGTTCTAGAATAACACACATAGTGGGAACACCACGGAACGCAGCTACGGTAATAAAGTTGCACTGTATGTGTTGGGGCTAGATGGTGCTGTGTGGATTGTCCAGCATTATTTATTTAATTTAATAATTCAGAGTGATTGACTGTAACTTGTTTAACAATGCCAAGTTAACTAAACCACAGGTTAATGGAGGCTTTTTCATTCTAAAGTATTATTTGAATTATTTAGAAGAAAACATATAAGTAAGTGCCTATACCTTTTCAAAACCATGCCTCTCAACTATACTAGGCCCGGTTTCTGAAAGCTCGATCAAAGCTATCGGCTACCAATCCACTTGCTATCTCTATCTAATTTGAAGTAAAAGCTGCAACACTAGGTGCCTGATAGCCGATTAATGCTGATCGAGCTTTCAGAAACCGGAGGTTAGTATTTTTTCCGAAATTGTTGGACACACTGCTGTACCCCTAAAATCATAGTAAAGTACCAATATCCAGTATTGAGATAGGTAACTAACGTAGTGTACAAAGAACCTGGTTTTCATAGATTGCTTTGTACGTACGTACGTACTTTGTAGATGTACGTAGAGACGGGTGTATCGAATTGCAACAGCTGTTACGCTGCATTCGTTCTGAACGGTCATTAAGATGTTTCATTTTCTAACTCATTTTGCAAGTGTTGCTATGCGATGGCATTAATAAATAAATAATGCTGGACAATCCACACAGCACCATCTAGCCCCAAAGTAAGCTACTCAAAGCTTGTGTTATGGATACTAGATGACTGATATATTTCATACATTATACACTTAAAAGATAGATATTTTTTTTATAATACATAAACACCCAGACCAACGGAACGAATTTCTGCAGATCTTTACACTTTGTTCCTAGCCGGGAAACCCGCAACCTCTTGCAACGCAGGCGGACTCTCGCCCGCTGCGACACTGAAGTCGTTCTACCACCAGTCGGTCATTACCACACTATCGA
Source organism: Plemyria rubiginata (assembly GCA_963576535.1). Lineage (NCBI taxonomy): Eukaryota > Metazoa > Arthropoda > Insecta > Lepidoptera > Geometridae > Plemyria > Plemyria rubiginata. Next base: position 792,801 of record OY754929.1, read on the forward strand.
GAAATGGCAATAATTATCGCGGTAATGGACGTTGAACGTTGGTGTGACCACAACACGCCGTTGATTACCGCGAGAGTTTTAGATATAAGTACCTACAACATAAGATGTCTTATATTTAATTTTATATTATAGACTTTACAACGGCAATTTAATAACATTGCCATTGTAAAGTCTATGCTTTCTTAAAAAATCTTATGTTGTATTATCCTACTACTAATAAACGCGAAAGTTTGTAAGTATGGATGGATGGATGTTTGTTACTCTTTCACGCCGGAACGGCTGAACAGATCTAGATGAAACTTGGCAGAGACATATATTATCGTCTGGAATATCACATAGACTACTTTTAATCCCGTGGGAATACCGTGACTTTAATCAGCGCGGGTGAAACCGCGGGGCGCAACTAGTAAAGAATAATGTCCAAGATCACGTTGTGACGTCACAGGGTTTGGAGCAAGGAATCTCCTATAACAGAGAATAATGCCCCTTGTTGACTTCGATTGGAACTCAGTTACCAAACATACCAGGCGGGCTCGAGCTCATAAGGGCCTGTCATCAGCAAAGCCGCTGCCGGTCAAAGGATTACAGCAATGTACCTATATCGTGGAGGCTTTAATACCCAGTAGATATTCACCTGCCTGGTCTGCCTGGGTTAGTATTCTCTTCCTCTTCGCAGCTTTTATTGCACCCGTGAAACATGGATCCGATAGTAAAAAGGAAATATAATTAATTTTAATTTTAGTATTTTTATTTGTAATACAATATTTAACTAACACATTTGACATGTTTAATTAAGTTCTATTAACAAATTATGGATTAACATCTGAAATAAATAAATTGAATTGAATTGTTAACGACAGACAACGTTGCCAGTGACAAGTGATGTAGTATAAATACTGTATGGTCAAGTCAAGTCAGTCCATTGGCAAATCGATTGTCATTTGTTACGAAGAAAATTGTGGCGGTTTCTTTCAAAACATTCGAAACTTTTGTTCAAATGAGGATATCACATTACACTATCATTCCATATGTTTACACTTTGTGCTAAGCCCTTCAAGTCTGTAATGATGGTTAAATTACCGAAATTATACATATTTCAAAAGAATACTAGAAAAGTGGTATTCTTATTTGAACTTTAGATCAATAAGAATAAGATCTTTCTTATATGAATAAATTTTTGTTGATTAGCTCTTACAACAGAATCGAAAATATTTGCTTGCTTCGCTTGTTCATCGTTTTTAATTTAAGTTGCACAGTAAATTGCTTAACGTCAAACAACGCCGGTATTTGGTACACCGCCACAATCCCACCTGTACAACCACCTGAACCGAGTTGCTTGATTGGTTCGGTTTTAATCAAACTTTTGCGCGCGTGTGCCTGACAGCTCGATTACGGAGATGTTGCCAGCAGAGAGACCGCTTTCGGATATATCTAGCGTAGTTCCGACAGGTTCTGCTATTTTAAATCAAATCAAATCAAAAATGTTTATTTGAAACTATGTAGGTAATACCTATGTTAATTAATAAATAATGATAATTCGTTCTTATGTATATATCTATATATAATTAGTATGTATGAATGTATATGTATGAAATATATCAGATTTACTAAAACTAAAACTAAATGCAAAATTTGCTATCATGACACTCATTATTATTATGTAACATACGTAACATAATAATTATGAGTATTGTCTGTTTGTTTATGTTCGAGCTAAAAGCATGCTTTTTTCGAGCCTTGCTCAATAAAAGCACGTGTGAATAGGTCGTGCTCATAAATAAGCATGCTTGTTTGGTCGTACGTCTGTTGATTTTTGAGCATGCTCAAAATAAGCATGCTTATTTTTGAGCACGCTAGATACACGACTTTGATTCACAGACACGGTAGATAATCTCTCAGATTGTACTAAGTAGATAGATATTTGAAAGATTATCAAGATTCTTTGCGCGAAGGAATAAAAAAAGCACTGACAAAAATTAATTTGAATCAAATGAAACAATCAATGAATGCATTGAGAATACTCTAAAGGAGGTAATCGTCCAAATAATCATAGTAATAATCGTACACACACCCATTTTCACAAACCCACATTTTGCAGTAGGTCGTTAGTATTCTACACGTGACAGGTTGCAAGACTATCGCCGCTGCTGCAATACAAATATTTTATCTGGATATTCTATCTATGTAAGTATATAATGTATTAAATATATCAGTTATCTAGTACCCATAACACAAGCTTTGAATAGCTTACTTTGGGGCTAGATAGTGCTGTGTGGATTGTCCAGCATTATTTATTATTTATTATTATTTATTATTATTTATTCCATATTGCCTGGTGATTTTATGCTGGCAACCCTGCGCTCGCTCGATTGTGCTTAACATACTCGATTATGAGTAAAAACTGTGTCGTGTCACCGCCAGCCGATTTCAGAATTGCTTTTTGCTTTTTTTCGATATCTTTCCTCTGCTGTGTTTGTCAGGTTTAAAACATGAAAGGATTTGTGTGTTCGTCGTAGATAATATTATGAGGATTTTTTTTTATAAAGCTACGAAGTGGAATTGTTTTCGATTTATCAACAAGGTGGTAACGTCTTGAAGTACCAGCTTCTGCAAATGTGGGTATGCGCCACATGTAATATTCGGACGTTCCTCTGGCTACCCTCTTTAGACATTCTCAAAGTATCTGTAGCTACAGTGCCTGGGGATCAAAGTCGTGAAAATAGTTCTCTAATTAATCGAGTTAACCGCAAATCGTCCACACCACCAATCGAGAAGTCTGGAGCCTTATTCACTATGACCATTTGCACCGCGATCACAGCTAAGACAAGGCACCAGTGTCATACGGTCAGGGCAAAGTATCTCCTATGTCATAAAGAATAAAGCCCAACATCAAGTTTTGACGTTTCACGGTTTGGGGCAAGGAATCTCCTATTGTCATAGTGCATAATGCCCCAGGAAGGAAGGGAGGCCTGCGCTCAAAATTGGGACAATACAGACTAAATTAAATGAATGTGTGTTGCAAGCTCGACATAAGAATGAATGAATAAAATTAATTTGATAAGTAATAGTATAGTTTCATTCAAAATGAGGTAGGTATTTATTTATTTATAGGTGGCACCAACAGCATAATGCGGATGTTCATGCGGATGTGACAAAAACAAAAAATAAAATAGACGCAAACAGTGACTGGCGCGTAGTATCACCTACAGAGCGGCAACGCATCATTTTTATGGTCGCGTCGAAATGCTTTGAATTTTTGGCGGTTAAATGTTATTTTGCTGATTACAACAGAACTGCTTGTCCTAGAGATTCCAAATTTTTGGTACCGAGTGCACTAATTCATAGCTCGGTTCAGAGACATCAACCGAGTCTGTACCTATTGTGGTTGCTGAGATCCAACATGTGCAAGCTGGACAAACAAAAAAAGCTGGAAAAGCTTGTAACTCATAGAGTTTTGAACAGAGACACTTCAAATATTTGGTACCTCGCTAATTCGTTTGGTACTAAATCTGGAGACTTAAAGCAACCTGCTAGCTCCAGCCATTCCAGAGAACGAGCATATGCTTTTTCACGTACCGTTACTCCAGCTTACACGTTAATGAAGTCTTATAACTCGAAGAGTTTCCTAGCTACAGACCTGAAATTTTTAGTACCAGGTGCACTAAATAGGTACTAAATCCTTGCGTTTACTATATATCTCTATCATTAGCCGTTTGCCCAAACTGACTGAGGCAGCTGGAGACATGTTACTCCAGCTTACACACTATTATAAGCTTATAGCATCGTTGTTTATTTGGCAGCTAAATTATGATTCAAATCTATGAGTGCACTAATTATGCTTTAAATATTGGCATTTATAGAAATTACATTTTCAATATGAGGAAGCTGGAGACATGCACACCTAAGTTGTGTGCCATACAGGCTTGCACAACATTTGGGATATAAATCGTCCAGGTATTTTGATACGTAGGTAAAATATGTAGGTATACCCAGAGTGCTGACGGTATTATATCCTCTCCATCCACACTGTCAGGTGCGCCAGATGATTAATAGATTTGGTGGACCATTAATCCTGTGTCTCTGGTCTCTGCGAAGCGATGAAGGCTCGTATTGAAGTTTTGAGTTACACTACGCGCCATTTTTCTACTTTCTGATCTCTTTCTTGTCGTGTCACAGTTTCTCACTTTACTCTTCAAAATAACGCCATGAAAGGATTTTAAATGCAGGCATGATGTGTGTATCTACTTATACTAAACAAAGTAAATCACTATGCAAAGCAAAACTAAATGAAATTAATGCGGAAAAAACATGAAGACTGAATTTGTTTGTTCTGACAGCTCAATCAATCAAAATCAAAATGGTCGTTATTCATTACAACCACATGGATCACTTTAAACCTCTTCAATACTAGGTGAATCTACCGCCAGTTCGACGTGACCAAAGCCTAGAAGAAAGAAAAGAAGAAAGAAATAAAGATGCATTTACAATATTGTGTCGTCACCAGACAGGTTCCCTTATTACAAGCACTGCTTTAGTTATTACTAGCGCTCCGCCCGCGCGCCCCTGCTTCGCACGGCTGCACATATCATGCATGTATTATACATATAAACATTCCTCTTGAATCACTATCTATTAAAAAAACCGCATCAAAATCCGTTGCGTAGTTTTAAAGCATGCATAGGTACATGGGGACATAGGGACAGAGAAAGCGACTTTGTTTTATACTATGTAGTGATTTTAAAGGCCTATGTATTATGCTATTGAGAATGATATTTTAGAACTGTTTATACGAAGCCCAGCCTCTGTGTAGCTGATACAGCCCGCATGCCCCATAAGCTATCTACGATCCAGTGAATGCATTGCAACACTCAGCTCCATAGGGGCTCGCGGTTTTAGTCAATGCTATCCTACTTAGCGGAGTGCGATCTCGCAGTACCTAATGCTTACGTCAGATAAAAATATGCTTATTTTTATTCTAGCATCTAATGGAATAAGCTGATGGCCTACCTGAATGAATGAATGAATGAAAAATTTCACCAGCAACCTTGAAACCGATATACAGCAACGCTCCTTGGTGGCAGAAAAAGGAATAGTGGTAGTACTTCCCGGACGAGTCCTTCTCAAAGAGTTCTACTACTCTTTCTTAGTTTTTGTTTTGATCTATGTCGCAGAATCAGCAACAACATTAGGCGGGTGACAAAATCTGAAATATAAAGGTTCAAAGACGAAGTTTAAAATGCGCATTCATGAAATGCTTAGGCCCTTATTCATAATATTATTAAAGCGCCAATAGCCTATCAGACCGATAAGTCTGTTGCTGTCTCTTTTCGTGCCCATGAAAGTGACAGTGACAAGAATACAGGAATAGGGGGGTGTAAATAGTTTTGCAACTTTTCATCTTATCGTGTCCACCAGTTTTTCGGAAGAGTGTGGTGGAAGGATTTTAAGTGCGCCCAAAAGATTCTTTCGATCTTTATGTAAGTATTTTTATATTATATTATTTTGTAATACAAGCGAGATAACGGCCGACCACTAGTTGACAATCCAGTGTATGCAAAGTACAGGGCTCCATAATCCAGGAGAGTGGCTGGACGCACTATCAGGCGCGGGTGTTGAAGCAATCACTATGCCCGCATGGCGCTCGGTACCGATCGCAAGCAAACCAGTGCAAGTTGACAAGAGCTAATGTAACCTCTCGTGCGTTTAATTATGTTTAAAGATATAAAATCATTTATTTATAATCCAACAACCAAGTTGTGTGGAATCACATTGCAGTTTAGTAAAGCAATCATTTTTGCACACAGTCCAGATAATAAAGTCATTTTTATCGATACAAGTTTTCCTAGAATAAGAATGAAAACGAATAAAACAAGCATAGCCAGCCCTGAACAACAGTTGAAAGAAAATACTTTCTAAATCTTATTTCATTAACTCCCGGTTTCTGAAAGCGCGATCAACACTAATCGGGTGTCAAGTCACTTGCTATCTCTATCTAATTGATCTAAATGATTTTGTACGCCTGTATTGGTAGGATTTTAGTGATACTTTGAATTTTGTGAAGACCTTTATTTACCTTGTACCTAAAATTCTGACAAAATAAAACTAGTGGCTCTGTGAGCTGGTAGACCTCGCGAGCACACTAAAAGTGAGCAATTCACTGGCTTAGCGGTAGGTAGATATAATTATTCTGATTTTTGATTCTTTTGATTTTATTGATTTTTATTGTTTTTTTTTTAATCATCTTGTGTAGAATGAGGTCCTTAGTGTTTCTCTCAAATTTGATTGAAACCCGTCGATTTTTTGATGAGCTATCCCGTTCATCATGCTAAAGATCCTCATCAGATCCTCACCAAACTTTTATGAGACCAACTTATAGTTACTACCTTTCAAATAAAAAATTATAATCGAAATCCGATCTCATTTGGTGGAGATATTCAGTATATGAAATAGCCCCCTTTTTTGCCCCTTTTTGGGAAGTACCCCTCCAATCAAAAATCCCCGACGACAAAAAAATTCTAATAAGTCGTATAACCTGTGTACCAAGTTTCGTCCAGATCGGTTGAAAAATGCGACCTGTAGAGGAGAACAGACAGACATCCGGACAAACGCATTTTTGGCCAATGTGGAAACTGAGACGCTTCGCTCGCTCGGTCAATTATGATTTGATTTGATAATCTATCACCAATAACAAAGCATTGCCTCGTAAGTCACGTACGATAGAACCTAGCTTGCCCTTTGATGCACTACCCTATTTGATATATTGTTTACAAGCTTTACTGCAAACGGTACAGTCACCCGCATTCTCGCGATGGGCCGTGGACATGAGGGCACTTTTATCTACGCGTACAACCGCATTCCTGTTTAAATAATAATTTATTGTTTCATGTTTATCATTTTGATTATTTTAAGACGTTTTGGGACTTTAACGTTCATGCTATAAAAAAAAAACAGTGGTTGCCGCTTGCAGTAAAAGTTATGCTTGTCTGAAATTAAAGCGAGGGACGAAATGCTAGGTACCTATAGTGGGTGTCAACTAAAAAGAACGCTGGGAAACAGTGGAGGGGATGTTTGCACATACAAAGAGTAAAGAAGAAGTAAGAATAGTTTTAAGAGTAGTAGAGCTCTTTGTGTGTGGCTCGTCCGGGGAAGTACTACCACCACGCCTTTTTCTGCCGCCAAGCAGCAACGCTGTGTTTCGGTTTGAAGAGTGTGGTCGCCGGTGTAATTACAGGCACATGAGGCTTAACATCTGTATGCCTCAAGTTGATGGACGCAGGGCAGTGCATCGTAGGGCACGTTCCTATTGTGCGTGACCTACGGGGCAATGTTTTGTTTATAGGTGATGGTAACCCTCAACATCAGGTGGGCCATCTACTTGTTCCATCAGCTAGTTGTAAAAAAAAAAAACAAAACAAAATACTCGCGCCAACTCACCCCTTCCGGCGTTCTTTTTGCGTAACGCGCGCTATACCTACCAAGAGTTTTTGCTTACTGACGTAGGAGTTAGGGAATCATAAAAATCAAGGGGTGTTTCACGTAGGGCCGAGGTGAAACACCCCGTGATTTTTATCGTTTTTTTTTTACAATACGAAAAACTTTTGAAATATTTGACACCGTCTTGTTTCTGTCAGAGTCATTACGTATGCTGACGGCGTCCAATTTACACCAGCTGTGCCATCAAAACTCATAGCAACATACTGCTATTTGTCCTGTGGCGGTGTAGAGTTTCATTGCGCGCGCGCAGCTGGGTAAACGGAGTGGCACGTGCCGCGAGGGAAAACATGAAGCATATGTGAGGCCCGCTTTGACGTGCTGAGTGAATTTTCACAAACATCTTTTCGTGAATATGTGGCTAATTAGTATAGTATCGGAGTATCATTATTTGACGACCTCAGCGGGCGAGAGTCCGCCTGCGACGCAAGAGGTTGCGGGTTCGATTCCCGCATCGGAACAAATTTGTGTGTTGTGAAATTTGTTCCGTGGTCTGGTTGTTTTGTATGTATAATAAAAAATATCTATCTATGTAAGATTACTGTGTATTAAATATATCAGTCATCTAGTACCCATAACACAAGCTTTGAGTAGCTTACTTTGGGGCTAGATGGTGCTGTGTGGATTGTCCATTTATTATTATTTTTTTATTTCTTTTCAAAATATATATATTTTCAAAAATCGACGGAAGTATCTTCTACCATCATGCTTCACAACTTTGATCCTCAGGTACGAAAGACATCCCTTTAGATTTTTCAGTACCTACCAAGTTCTAACTCTAGATTATTTGAGGACGTCTAAGAGCTCTGCCCCATGACGTCTAAGAGACGCCATGGCGACGTCGCGTCGCCAGCGGCGCAGGCCTGGCTACTTCTGGCATCCGAAGGTCGCCAAGTCGAGTGGCCATGGTGTCTCACTCAGTTACCAGTCAGCCGCCATTTTGATAACAAAGAAGTGCGATTTCTTCTACATCCATTCCTGACGACGTAAACGAACTGACTGTCGAGACACCATGAAATGATATGAAATTTTATTTCATTTCATCGAACTATTGTCATTTTCATCTACATGCAGATAAGGATATGTGAAGATCCTCGAGTAAGAAACGATAAGAGAACAAAGCCGCGAGCTTTAACTAGTGTAAATAACCATAAAGCTTTGACCAAACACATTAGTGTTGGGATAGCCCGGCTGTGTCCATCTGGCGGTTTGTTTTGAACCTATATAGTCTGTCTAAAGATTACATACGGATTTACTTAGTATGAGGTTTTAATTTGGGTCACCAACGAGTGAGGGCGTACCTACAGATCCAAGAATGCCCCTAAAACTATAAGAGAATAATTAATACACTTAATAATCACTAATACATAGTATAAAACAAAGTGGCTTTCTCTGTCCCTATATCCCCATGTCCCCATGTCCCTATGTATGCTTAAATCTTTAAAACTACGCAACGGATTTTAAGCGGTTTTTTTATAGATAGAGGGATTCAAGAGGAAGGTTTATATGTATAATACATGCATGATATGTGCACCCGTGCGAAGCAGGGCGCGCGGGCGGATCGCTAGTTTAATCAATAAAATCACAATCACTTTGAAACGGCAGGTTGCAAGCTCATCGCCGCCGCTAAAATACTAACTGGCTTTCTCTCGAAGTTTTCCTCGTCCGCCTATAGAACTGGCGCGATACATTTTTCTAATCAATAAGTGCACGACCGGATTCGAACTTGAGCCCACGACCTAGATCAGAAGGCTCCCACTAGTCCATTGCACCGGTGCTCCAATAGGCCCAATAAATAGGTTACATTATACAACATAATGCTTAATTCGTAAAACTTGTATCGCCGTGTTTTCACAGAGGGCGGGCGGGAACTGGGAACCAACACCTGTGCATCGCTGATGTTATCACAACACGCCATAGAATATATACCTCTTTGCAGACTAACAATTAGGCTAGATACCTCGATTTAGAAGGGAATTTATAGTGTGTGTGTCTCCAGCTTCCTCATATTGAAAATGTAATTTCTATAAATGCCAATATTTAAAGCATAATTAGTGCACTCATAGATTTGAATCATAATTTAGCTGCCAAATAAACAACGATGCTATAAGCTTATAATAGTGTGTAAGCTGGAGTAACATGTCTCCAGCTGCCTCAGTCAGTGTGGGCAAACGGCTAATGATAGAGATATATAGTAAACGCAAGGATTTAGTACCAAACGAATTAGCGAGGTACCAAAAATTTCAGGTCTGTAGCTCGGAAACTCTTCGAGTTATAAGACTTGATCAACGTGTAAGCTGGAGTAACGATACGTGAAAAAGCATATGCTCGTTCTCTGGAATGGCTGGAGCTAGCAGGTTGCTTTAAGTCTCCAGATTTAGTACCAAACGAATTAGCGAGGTACCAAATATTTGAAGTGTTTCTGTTCAAAACTCTATGAGTTACAAGCTTTTCCAGCTTTTTTTGTTTGTCCAACTTGCACATGTTGGATCACAGCAACCACAATAGGTACAGACTCGGTTGATGTCTCTGAACCGAGCTATGAATTAGTGCACTCGGTACCAAAAATTTGGAATCTCTAGGACAAGCAGTTCTGTTGTAATCAGCAAAATAACATCCAAGGAATTTGAATACAGACAGATATATTCAAATTCCTTGATTGCATCAGTAGGTACGAGTGAGACGCATTCGCTGTAGTGACAGAGATAGAGCTACTATCAACTGAAGGCTGGTCGAAATGGAACTATCTGGTATTCTGTAACTCATCATAATATTAGTTATTTTGCTGATTACAACAGAACTGCTTGTCCTAGAGATTCCAAATTTTTGGTACCGAGTGCACTAATTCATAGCTCGGTTCAGAGACATCAACCGAGTCTGTACCTATTGTGGTTGCTGAGATCCAACATGTGCAAGTTGGACAAACAAAAAAAGCTGGAAAAGCTTGTAACTCATAGAGTTTTGAACAGAAACACTTCAAATATTTGGTACCTCGCTAATTCGTTTGGTACTAAATCTGGAGACTTAAAGCAACCTGCTAGCTCCAGCCATTCCAGAGAACGAGCATATGCTTTTTCACGTATCGTTACTCCAGCTTACACGTTGATCAAGTCTTATAACTCGAAGAGTTTCCGAGCTACAGACCTGAAATTTTTGGTACCTCGCTAATTCGTTTGGTACTAAATCCTTGCGTTTACTATATATCTCTATCATTAGCCGTTTGCCCACACTGACTGAGGCAGCTGGAGACATGTTACTCCAGCTTACACACTATTATAAGCTTATAGCATCGTTGTTTATTTGGCAGCTAAATTATGATTCAAATCTATGAGTGCACTAATTATGCTTTAAATATTGGCATTTATAGAAATTACATTTTCAATATGAGGAAGCTGGAGACACACACACGAATTTATAATAATACCTAGCGATCCGCCCGCGCGCCCCTGCTTCGTACGGGTGCCTACATATAAACCTTCCTCTTGAATCACTCTATTAAAAAAACCACAATATCTAAATCCGTTGCGTAGTTTTAAAGATTTAAGCATACATAGGGACATAGGGACATGGGGATATAGGGACAGAGAAAGCGACTTTGTTTTATACTATGTAGTGATAAAGTTATTTAGACCGAAACCAAAAAGTTATAGAAAAAACTTAATTTGAGCCGAAGACAAGCTAAAATATTTTTTTTTTATTAAATCAGACAATTTTGGTTCATATTTTGTTAGTCTACTTACAGGTTTTATAAGCTAAGGGTTTAATAATAATAAATAATAAGCTCTCGCAGGTTTTGACATATTGAAAGATAGAAAATCTATTTTCGAAAAATCACAATTATCGAAATGTTTTTACTAAACTGTGTGCAATGGACACAGTTTAATAAAAATTCGATCAAATTATATAAAGTGTGTATAAAAGATGAACATTTTAACTAGTTTACAGTCTTCGTATATCAGGGTAGGCAGAGGCACGTCTGTGCAGGGGGCGCTCTGTGCCGCTCCCGCAGGACGCTGTGAATTCGCGCACCTGCACCCCCAGATTGTAATCTTTCTTCTGTGGCGGAGCGAACATAGCATCTACGTATGTACATATCCACACTGGTGCCAATTCTGTTGTTAAATTTTCCTAACTTAACCTAATTTGACAGCACTAAAAATATTGGTGGTATTCTTGGGCCCGTACCACCATCTCTTGAAGCATTCTTATTTCAATATTACTTTTATGGCATTGTTTAATGTCAACTGCATAGAGTCAGCTTTATGATCAAAAAGTAAAGTAATATTGAAATATGAATGCTTCAAAAGATGGTGGTACGGGCCCTGATGTTGCAATATCCTAATAACTATACTAGACAATGGTGTCGATTCTGTTGTTGCATTATCCTGTACTTGTAGGTATTCAAATTCCTTGCACTATCCTAAACTAACTTAATCTGACAACTCTAAAATTGTAGCCATCCTTGTCGTTTCGGTCTTTTAGAAAGGGACGGCATTATTTTTAGTGCTGTCAAATTAGGAAAACTAAACAACAGAATTGGCACCAATAACTAACCTATACCAGACAGCTCTAAAATTATAGCCGTCCTTGTTGTTTCGGTCTGTTAAAAAGGGATGGCAATATTTATAGTGCTGTCAAATTAGGAAAATTAAACAACAGAATTTGCACCATTGCCATCCCTGTCTAAACTTCTTGGTTGTGAAACTAGTGCGGCAAAAATAATGAGCATGTAATGAAGAATTGTGAGTAAAATTACTGTCAAAGCTTCGTTTAAATAAACGTAGACAGTCGTCAAAGATGTCGCCGGTTGTCGGCTTAGTATACGCTGAATAGTTTAATTAATGAACTATAAATGGCTAGGTTCTCACATCACCTACAGAGAATGGTAGGCATAGCACAGCAATAATTGAAGTAGCCAACACATTCCGCACCTGTGTTCTGTTCGGCGTGGACACGGCATTCAATGTGTTGTACCTGAAATTGTTTCATAGACTAGCTGTGGTACTTGGTTTTGTCCACGTGGAGTTTGAGCGTAGAAATCTTCACGAATTTCCGACACAGCTTTAGGTATTTGATACCGTAGAGAGGATTTCTAAATAATATAAAAATCTTTATATTTTCTATAAAAAAAAATTCTGGCTTAGCGCATCAGCATTGCCATTCAGCGTGGCAATGAAGCCAGTGTCCTGGGTGCGCATCCGATTGGCACTGATTTGTATTAATTGAGCTATCTAGAGATCGTTTGCAACGGTCTGCAGATAGCTCAACTGTTTCATATGTATTTTGTATTTTAGTAAATAATTGTAATTTTCTTTGTAAATAAATGATTTTCAATAATTGAATAATGCTGGACAATCCTCACAGCACCATCTAGCCCCAAAGTAAGCTACTTAAAGCTTGTGTTATGGGTACTAGATGACTGATATATTTAATACACCGTAAACTTTCATAGATAGATATTTTTTACTATACATAGAAAACACCCAGACCAACGGAACAAATTTCTGCAGATCGTACACAAATTTGTTGCGAGGCGGGAATCGATCCCACAACCTCTGCGTCGCAGGTGGACTGTCGCCCACTGCTCAACTCAACTGTGTGGTGAGGTCACTGAGGTCAGATGAAGATTTTATCAGAATTATGTAAATTAAGTTGAAAAATTATAACAATTTATACAGCGTCAATAAAATTCATACATATACCTTATTTATGCGATATGTAGTGCCTAGAGCATCATGTACATTTCTAATGGTAGGTACGTCCGGAGCTTACAGCAAATATACCAAGGGTTATCAAGCGATCTTACGTATGTATAGGTGTTGTAATGTATAGGTCTTCGTCCACATCCTTGAAAGGGTAACGGGATCGGCTACCATCAGTAGCCTGAAGAAGACATGGCTGCCCTGATTTTCTAGAAAGAGTGGTTTTGTGCTGTCACGCGCAATTCTGGTCCATAGCGCAGACTTCTTCATTTTCTCACCTCTTTACGGACCCGCGGACTCGGGCCATTGAGTGTACGTTATTATTATCTCAATGACTCGGACGGACGGATATCCCTTCAGATCTCTCAGTACCAAGTACTCAAGACTCTATGAGTATGTCTAAGGGGGGTAGTCAGAGGTACGTCCAAACATTACATTTGGCACATACCCACATTTTGTATGGAGTATGGAGATAGTGAGGAAAAAACACAAAACTTTCGCATTGATAATAAGTGTGAACAGTTTTTGAAATTTTCATGCCATCTCCATGTCCCCCTCTTTACCTTAATTTTTTCTTCGAATCTTTATACCATTTCCATCTCTATAACTTTAGTTACTCGCCAAACATTCATTCCACATACATTCTTTTGAGGAAAAAATAAATTTTCGAAACTATGATGGATATGAACATAATTTTTATTTACACACAATCAAAAATCATAGTAAATATCAATTTTAAATGATAATGAAAAGATTAATCTGTTGGAAGGGTCCTTGTACCCAGTAAAGATCTACCCCCCATATCAGTGCCATGTCGTGTCCGGGACGGGGCAGGGACGTGTTTCGTCAGGAGTCTACAAAAATATCATTGCATACATCCCAACTAATATTATAAATGCGAAAGTAACTCTGTCTCTCTGTCTGTCTGTCTGTCTGTCTGTTACGCTTTCCCGCTTAAACCTCTCAACCGATTTTGATGAAATTTGGCACAGACAATCTTTAGACCCCGAGAAAGAACATAGGCTACCTTTTATTGCGAAAAAAAGAGATGAAGAGATTAAAAGTACGCAGACGAAGTCGCGGGTACCAGCTAGTTGTCTATAAACTCGATCACACATGTCCGTGCCCGTCCGGCAACGAAGCAACGAAGTTCCTACCCCGTCCCTGACACGGCACTGATGTGTGGGGATAGACCGTAAGGGTGTAAACTACATGCCACATCCATTTCCCCTATAACTTAAGTTTCTCCTGAAACCTCCGTGCCACATCCATACCGGCAATACAGTTCTGTGGCGCCGCCTGCCTCGCAGGTGTTGTATAAATTGTAGTTTCCAATAACGGCACACCTCGGCGTTTAGTGACGCCGTGAGCGCCTGATTGATCGCTATCCAATGGGCGGGAAATTGTGCCCTACACCCCGTGCACTACTGAAAATATTTTTTTATTTAACTAGCTGATGGAACAAGCAGATGGTCAAAGTCACAAAATATGTTTATTCAATCAAATCACAAGGATCACCTTGAATGGCCCATCTGATGTATCTGATGTATGTGGTAGCCATCACCTATTGCCTCGTAGGTCACGCACGATAGGAACGTGCCCTACGATGCACTGCGGCCCAATTACGCTAATGTCTGGCTATCGAGATGGCTTTGAGTTGCTGTTTAAGTTTCTTCTACGGCTAGATAGTGCTGTGATGAAAGGTCTGTAAATATTTTTGGTATAAAAATAAAATAAGTATAAAAATTCTTATGATATCTGGGTTCAATCTGTTCGATAGGCCCGTATCATGTTTTCGCGAACGCAAATAGCAATGTTAGTGCCACCATGAGATCTTCGCTCGCTGCATCAGCAACCAATCTAAATAACAGTAGCGCCCGCATCATGGCGCCCTTACTTGTCTACAAATGAGACTGCGTAAACGCTCTGTGATGTACTGGATAGGGGCTTCGGATTTCAACGATATTTATTTATTTACTAGCGATCCGCCCGCGCGCCCCTGCTTCGCACGGGTGCACATATCATGCATGTATTATACATATAAACTTTTCTCTTGAATCACTCTATCTATTAAAAAAACCGCATCAAAATCTGTTGCGTAGTTTTAAAGATTTAAGCATACATAGGGACATGGGGACATAGGGATATAGGGACAGAGAAAGCGACTTTGTTTTATACTATGTAGTGATTACATAGAATCACCACTCTATCTTTACAGGAGCTCCCAATACGATAGCGTAGTAGTAAATTTACCATTAATTAATAACAACTTATACTCCACTAATGAACTAATAATATTATCATAGCAAAACATATAAAACAATAGGAATAAAAAAGAAAACAATTAAAAGATACTGTAAAAAATAACAATTAATGATGGTACAGTTTGTACTACTTGTTGCCTCACTGGTTGTTATGAAACAGTGTGGTGAAAGGATTTCAAGTGCGCCTCAAACGCTTTTAGCACACAATACATGTTTTAGAAGTTTTCGGTTCTACTGACCTTACCACCGATTTCGAATGCTCGATCAACACTAATCGGCTGTCAAGTCACTTGCTATTTCAGTTTTTACTTCAAATTAGATAGAGATCGCATAAGTGACTTGACAGCCGATTAGTGTTGATCGGGCTTCAGAAGCCGGGGGATATACTTCTTTGGTATATGTAACTTTTCTTGATGGAATTGAGAGGTTTAGCTAGTAGCTACATTGATTTTCAAGATAAGAAATACATACATCAAGCAAGTGACATTTCAATTCGTATTACGTATGTACCTACATTTTTTATACTACCAAGGTAGCAAACAAGCATACGACCCAGCTGATGGGAAGCGGTTACCGTAGCTTATGGACGTTTGTAACACCAGAGGTGTCACACTAATACTACAGTACTTACAGTATTATAACGTCATTCGAGGTGATTATTAAATATTTACGTTCCAACAAAGATAATGATTTATAAAAAAAACATTATAGGTAATAGCTTTCAATGATTTAAATTTTTAGTCTCCGTTATGAATTAAAACCTAGTAGCCACCCACAGCTCCTCGTACGTGGTACCTAGAACCTAGACTAGAAAAAACCAAATGAGTTATTCGAAGTCTTGAATGGTAAGTAATTCCAAAAGTCACCAAAAACTGGTCAGTCTACGGAGAAAGGAGATGAGTGGAAACACACACACTTGTTATGTAACCAGCTACAGCACCTGGGTTTCTCGCGAATCGCGCCGCGTTTCGCAACGATTAACCTGCCGCGACCGATACAAAGGAAATGCTTACGCTGCATTTCAACCAGGTGTCGGACCGTGTGAATTTTTGGACATATTAAAAGTGATTCACTTCTGTTCTTTACTTCAGACATTAGTCACGTACTTTTAATTAGAACTAATTAGTATTTAATTATATTCATTAAATTTATTTTAAACAGTTCGGTCATTTTGTATCCGCCCTCGCAGCCGTACATAATTCACTCACAAACATTCATAGTAGTTCCTAAAAATACGTAAATACAAATATTATTATACATTTTTAAAATTTAAATTTGGTCTGATTCCCAACGAGATACATACAACCAACATATAACTCAAAACGATAAACAAATCATATCTCTTTCTTACCTCAACGGTTTCGACGACAGCCAACAGATTTTTCAAATTAATACTTTTTCACGACACCAAACAATAAATCACTGGTAACGAAACACAATTGGAAATTAAAAAGTTTATATTAAAATTTGAAATAAGAAGACTTTCGAGTCTGTCAAGAAAATTTGAAATTCGAACGCGATATGTGGCGTAGCGACGAGCGACGCGACAACGCGCGTGCTTTCGGTTCCGTCCGGGGACACACTGGCCGGAATACTGACGAGGGCGGATCTCCGCCCGCCCACGAAAGCGTTTTTAGGGCGGTTAACGCATTTTCGCTTGTTTTGGCGGCTTGGTAGGGTAATCTTTGATGTTACGTTTAATTTTCATCGTTCACTTAATTCATTAAAGGTTTATCATCGCATTATACCTAAATAATCTTGGAAAGTAAAATAATGAGGTTACCGAATATTATCTCTCATAATTAATTTGATATATCACACGGGTATTTATCGCGTTTTACCTTTAATAATTTCCCGACTTTTCGCTGACGTTTGCTGTTATGATCGCGAAAGTTAAAAAAACACTATTATCTCTCATTTTAATTTCCAGTTGTATTTCGATACTATTTGGCTAGTCATAACAATTTATTAATTAATTATATATATTTAAGTACTTATCATGTTTTGTATGTTGTGTGCTAAGTAGTAAATAAATAATTGACTGTCTATATCTATGTCTATTTATGGTGCTTTTTTATCTTCATCTTTAGTGATAAATACCCTATCATAAAAAAATCGACACCACTGTTCAACTATCAAACTTCTCGATCGCATGTTTCGACATTTTGAAAAATATCAAATGACTAAACTCATTTACGAAAAATCGCAATTAACCATTTTGTGGAAAATCTCAATTCTCAACAACTTCGTAGAATAATCATTTTAATCGATACAAGTTTTCCTACGTACCTACTTGTGCAAACTTTTGAGTAGGAAAACTGGACAAATCTTAGAACTTTTAACCACTGTGATTATTTTATTATATTATTAGTTGCGCCCCGTGGTTTCACCCGCGCAGATTTAAATCCCGGTATTCCTACTGGATAAAAAGTAGCCTATGTGCTATTGCAGACTATAATCTATCTCTCTGCCAAGTTTCATCCAGATTCGTTCAGCTGTTCCGGCGTGAAAGAGTAACAAACATCCATCCATCCATACTTACAAACTTTCACGTTTATAGTAGTACTAGCTGGTACCCGCGACTTCGTCTGCGTACTTTTAATCTCTTTTTTTCGCAATAAAAGGTAGCCTATGTTCTTTCTCAGGGTCTAAAGATTGTCTGTGCCAAATTTCATCAAAATCGGTTGAGAGGTTTAAGCGGGAAAGCGTAACAGACAGACAGACAGACAGACAGACAGATAGACAGAGTTACTTTCGCATTTATAATATTAGTTGGGAAGATAAGAAGTGACAAGTGTAGGAAAAATAATAGGTGCAGATTGAACTCCTCCACTAGAGCCTCTGCAGGCAACTGTTCAAACAGCCATTGTCCCCAAAAGAAGCCAATGGCACGTGCGTAATGGCGCCCCACCTGAGCTCATATGGCATGTGTTGACAGGTGTCACTGTGCTGTTTGACGTTTAACATGAAGGTAAATAATTTGAGCAAACTTTCTTCAAATAGAGAGGGATACAGAATACAGTTAAAATGAGGCAAGAGCGAACAAGTGTCTTCTTGACCGTTCTGCGGCCCGATAGCGTTATCGGGCCGCAGAACGGTATACGCTAATGTCGGGCTATCGAAATGGCTTTCAGTTTAACATTTGATTCCCATCCATCCTGTAAAATTACTATTACACTATGGGAATCAGATTTCAAACTGAAAGCCACCTCGATAGCCAGGCATTAGCGTAATCGGGCCGCTGCTCCATCATCAGCTACATCGTCGCTTACCACGGACGAGCTCGTCCGGGGAAGTACTACCACCACGCCTTCTTCTGCCGCCAAGCAGCAACGCTGTGTTTCGGTTTGAAGAGTGTGGTCGCCGGTGTAATTACAGGCACAGCCCTTCACAAAGAGCTCTACTACTCTTGGAACTACTTCTATATCTACGTCAAACAATAAAAAAGGAGGCAACTACGAACGACAAAGAGTGGGGCTCCCTTCTACCCGGTGGACTGAGGACATCGTAGGAATCAAAGAATGTCGGTGAATGGAAAAACTGTATGGTATGGTAGATAGCTCTTCAGATCTCTCAGTACCAAGTACTAACTCAAGATTCTTAGAGGAAATCTAAGGGGGTAGTCAGAGGTACGTCCAAACATTACATTTGGCACTAACCCACATTTACCAGTAGTTAGTATTCCATACGTGACAGGTTGCAAGCCCATCGCCGCTGTTAGAATACTAACTGGTTTCCTCATGATGTTTTCCTTCACCGTTTAAGAGCACTGGCATTGCGCACATAATTTTTTTTTCGATCCATTGATCCGGTCTATACCGGTCTATAGTCTAATCCTAGAATATCCACAAAATTTGACAACGATAAAAATCTGGCTATCATTTAAAGCTCGATCAACAATCCCGCATTTAAAATGAATAATTGACACGCGTGGTGTGAATTACAAGCCTCGGAACATGGCGGTTATGAATATTTAAATTTAATAACACACGACTTGGAAACTCGATGATCCATCAAGCAAACCAGCAAACAGTAGTTATGGTATGAATATTTGATGTAAAAGGCAGTGATTTGTCAAGTTTGTGTTGGAAAATTATCATTTACTAACCGAAAAACAAATATATTTTGAAAAACCTAAGCATAAAAATAACGCTGTGGAGCTCGTGATTATTTTAATAATATGCCCCAAAAATTACACGTTAGCACTCTCCAGGGTGAATAGAAAAGAATGTCTGAGCAATAAAACAGCGAGTTTGTAATTAAAACGACATCAGAGCGGCACACGCGCGCAGATGGCGCACGGACGTGACGTCACGATGCGCCGCCATTTGCATTTTTTCCCGCGGTTTTGCGGGCGCGTAAAATCTATGCGTGAAATAGAATGCTGTAATAGGTTTTTCATTACATTTCGAATTTCGAACATGGTGTGTGTTCTGTTTTGATAGACAAGATTTATTGAACATAACGCATTTTCGTGGTTCGTTTATGTAGACAGAGTTAAATTATCAAAGAAATTACAGAAGGTATTGTACCTATGTGTAGTTACGTAGGTACCTAACATTAACTTCAAAATAGCAGCAAAAAGGCTTACTGAACAGCTAATAACATTGAAAAAAATACCGTTTCTAATTTCCAAGTTCGAATCCGTTAGTGCAAAAATTATGTCCGCAATGCCAGTGCTCTTATACGGTGAAGTAAAACATCGTGAGAAACCCAGTTTATATCCTAACAGCGGCGATGGGTTTTGCAACCTGTTACATACGTATGGATTACTATCTTTGTACGTGTTTGGAGTACCTCTGACCACCCCCTTTAGCTAATAAAACTTTTAAATACCTATCTAACCTAGGTTATTTAAAGGTCAAATAAGCATATTGTATAATTTTGAAATTTCAGATGAACAAAATAACTACCATCATCCCTTTACTCTTCACATCTTGTCTCTGCCAGTTCGTAGTGGACCTCGGCATGAAGCCCGACGTGACCTTTGGCGAAGACAACGAGAGGTTCGATGTGGCTTCCATCATCCAAGACCAGAGCAGGATGGATGCTGCTAATCCAACGGACGACTTCCGAAGACACGAGAATAGTATAATAGATACAAAAGGAAATAAGGAAAACGAGGATAAAGGGGAACAGCTATTACATGCTCTCAAAGAAACTGTTGGTAATGTAGACTTTGCGCAACACAGCAAAATGGATAGCAGTCCCGATGACGATGACTTTGAGAAAAATCTTAAGGTTTTTGAGAATGGAAGACGTGTTCAAGAAATTGTGGGTAGTCTATATAGAGGTCTTGAAAGTAGAAGAGGAATACCTCCGGACCCGGAGAATGTGATCCTGTTTCGGCATGGTGTTCCTGTCAATGTGAAGATAGAGGGGTTTTTGGAGGTTCCGTTGGACAAATAACAAACCTAGAATAAGTACGATATCACTACATACTATAAAACAAAGTCGCTTTCTCTGTCCCTATATCCCCATGTCCCTATGTCCCTATGTATGCTTAAATCTTTAAAACTACGCAACGGATTTCGATGCTGTTTTTTTTAATAGATAGAGTGATTCAAGAGGAAGGTTTATATGTATAATACATGCATGATATGTGCACCCGTGCGAAGCAGGGGCGCGCGGGCGGATCGCTAGTTTCTAAATTAATTTAACTGCATGCCTAAATGGTTTGTGTTATATTTCTTTATTTAGTAAATTCACATAAGTAAAAGTCCATTATGTATATTTATTAACGTAGGTACTTTAGGTAATTTTGATATAAATACAGTAATACAGTATGGGGTTCTTTAAAAAAGGCGTATTAAAATATTTAAAGGGTCAGCAACGCGAGTGTGACACATCTAGTGTTACAAACGTCCATAGGCTACGGTGACCGCTTCCCATCAGGTGGGCCGTATGCTTGTTTGCTACCTTGGTAGTATAAAAAATATATATATATATATATAAGTACTACTCGGAACATAATTATTGTAATCTTACCTAATCATAAATCATTTATTTGCGTCAATGGTGTGTAAACATAGAGACAACAAAATTAATAAAATAGGTATCATGCAACCATTTTATATGAATTTGTATATAAGCCCACATCTATCATATACAGGATGTCCGGAAGGTCGATGCAAAGCCGTGAGGGGGGTAGGTCACCTCGTTACGCATCTATTCAGGCAAGATTACCTTAGTTTTTTTTTAATTTTTTTCATCATTAAACACCTCCCATTTAGTCAGTTATGTGGATACAGATGATTGTGTTGGTGGTATGGTAACTCGGAATTCGTCGACATTGGACTAAGGTAATCTAGCCTGAATAGATGCGCAACGAGGTGACCTACCCCCCCCCCCCCTCTGCCTAACCTAACCTGGAACGAATCTCTGCCTAACCCCTTTAGACTTCCTTAAAAAAATCCTGTATAATCTTGATTTGCTGCTAGTATTAAAATATCAGGCGGGTAGGTACCGCGCCAGGGGATCAGAGGTTGTTTTGTTTTTTTGTATAATGGGTAGTATTTATGACCTTGACAATTTTTTTCTTGTTTTATGCAACTGGCTGATGAAAAAGCAGTAGGTCCCCATAATGTTAAGTGGTAAACATATCAACAAAGCTTTGCATCGTAAGTCACGACGATAGAAGCGTGCCTTATGATGCATCTCCTATGTCCATCAACTTGAGGCGTACAGATGGCGTACGCCTCATGTGCCTGTAATTACACTGGTGACCACACGCTTTAAACCTAAACACAGCGTTACTGCTTGGCGGCAGAAATACACGCCTATAGGCGTGGTGGTAGGGTAGTAGGTACCTACTCCCGCGGACGAGCTCTTAGATAGATAGATAACGCATTTATTTGCCCAACTGATACACACAAAAAAGAGAAATAACAAACAAAATAAAAATAAACTAACACCAACTCTAGACATTCAGAGCTCTTCGCAAAGAGCTCTGAATATCTAGAGTTGGACACGGTCAGAGCATGGTGGTCTGGTGGTAACGGCCCCGCCTACCTTTCCTAAGGTCGTGGGTTCAAAACTGGTCCAAAAATTATATTCACGACGCCTGCATGTCCACGATGCATGACAAATGCTCGAAAGGATAAACTTAAAAAGGATGTTTCGAACCTACGACCATAAGAGAGGAAGGTGGGGTCACTACCACTAGACCACCAGTGCTCAACAACAGGTGATAGGTAGGTATATTACGTCATGAACTTACAAATTACTGTGTGTTGCCTTCTCTCCAATTTTACGGCTAATTAAAAAACACAAATATCTTATAACAATAAAACCCTTATCAAGTGCTATTCTGATTATTTGACTTCAGGCAGACTAACAATGTCAATCGTATAACTTGAAAATAAATTAAAAATGTCGGTAATTAAAAACCTAGTTATTTTCGTCGGATTGATAGCAGTAGGAGTGACATCATCCAATTTGGAAAATGATGTAATTGAAGTGAGTGATCTTCAGAGACTGTTTTCAATGATCCAGAATGGTAATGTAGAAGGTAGTCTTAGACACGATAAAAGACAAAGCAAGTCAAAACAAGGAGACGATCACAATCTTATGAACATACAAACGCTAAATCTGGTTTTTAAACACAATAATTTGAGACGTGATAAACTTGTCGAGAAAGACGACCTAACGAATAAAGATGCGAACAAGGTAAATAAAATCATGTGTGCAATAACTGGATCTTATGGCTGTAGCAAAAATTATCTAAATGAAATAGAAATTGATGATAACAGATCTATAGGTAATGCTGATGCAGGTGCTGATGAAGGCTCAAATGAACCGGAATATAACAGGTTTGAGAAGGAGGCTGAAATTGACTTGGAATTGCTGTTAAATGATCTTGAGAAAAATGCACCGCTTCAAGAAGATCCCGATTTGAGGTGTCGAGGAAACCGATGTGGGCGAGGAAGACGCGATCGAGAGATAGAAGTGATTCGCTGCAGAGGAGATATATGTGAATATCGTGTAGATGACAGAAGCAATAAAGATCAATTACGCTGCAGAAACCACAGATGTAGGGAAGTTCGTTATGATAATGATCTCGATAACAATAAAGATCTAAGGTGCAATGGAGATCGGTGTGAGAGATTCAGGGCCGAAGATGATAGGGGAGACGATGACTTACGCTGTAGTGGAAATCGATGTGGGAGAGACAGGACTGATGGTGAAAGGAGAGAAGATGATAAGCACAGTGACTTGCGCTGCAGAAAGAAACGGTGCAAATATGGCAGGCGTGGTGATCATAATGAAGATGACTCGAAATATGATAGTGGAAAGGATATAGATGAGCTACGATGTAAGGGAAATAGGTGTGGAGAAGACGATGAGTATTATGATAATAACCGGAGCGATCCTAGCACTGATGAGTTGAGATGCCATGGAAACCGATGTGGTAGTACTAGAAATCACATAGCTGGCCCTGATATTGATTTCAAATCTATTCTTGATAACTATGGAAAAAGGTATAAGATAAACAAAGATTTTGATGCAATTGTTCTCGATGTTGATGATATAGAAAACATTCTACCAAGTTTGGAAACGGGTGACAATTCGAAGTTAGAGGAAAGCAATGAGTATTTAAGTATACTCAAGCCACGTAACAAGAAACGGCCTAAAAAAACGATTTCAGAGGTATCTTACAAGCTTCCGACAGATCTCAGACAAAATCTCCCGTTGAAGTTAGGAAAACATTTTCTCACATTACCTGAAGTTGTATCGTTCTGGAAAAGGAAAAAATTGATGAAGAATCAACTAGGTACGAACGCAATGGGAATCGTCCCAGGCAATGATAACAGAATCGTTGTACCTGCGAGGTTGTATAAAGAAATCTCGAAGTTATTAAAATCACATAAACCCTCGAAAGATCGCGGCAAATATAAGCCTCAGTTGAGGTCAGAAAAAAAGAGCCTTCTGCCTTTGACGATTAAGCAAAAAATTAGGCTGAGTCTACAACGTCAAAATGAGGAAAAGGAAAAAGCGCTGGTGCCATTCGAACTTGACCTCAAAGGTCTTGGTCAGGTCAACCCCTAACCATATTGTGTATTGTATATTTGACACCTCAATATTTGAACAGTAAAGGCTACAATCCCAATGTCTTATATTAATATCTATACTAATATCATACCTACGTACCTACAGGTCGCGTCACATAAAAATAACGCTGGATAGAGGGGGAGGGGTGTGATGGCGTGAGTGTTTAGTATGCGCAAACACATCCCCTCCACTGTTTTCCAGCGATTATTATCAATCAATTGTCAAAAAAAAATACATTAAAATTAAAATAACGAAACCAAGAAAGTTTAATATAAGTAGGTATGTCAAAAAATTTAACAACAGAGATGTTTGTTTAATATTTATAAAAACGACACGAACTCTTTTCCAAGAAGTCAGAAATTGAGTAGAAACTTTCAAATATCAGCCATTTCTCCAACTCAGCACAAAATTTTTTGTAAGGGAGATCAATTAATTTTTTTGGTATTGAGTTATAGATAAGTGGAGCCATATAGACGCAGTTTTTTCTGAATTAGTCTGAATTACTGATTACAATTACTATGATACCTACCTAATATCTAGTTATACCTAGTCTAGATATCAAGTATCTAATTCACGGATGAAGGAAAGGAGTCTATGAGTATATGTATGGCTGCGGTTACCGCTTCCCATCAGGTGGGCCGTATGCTTGTTTGCTACCTTGATAGTATTAAAAAAAAGGTCTATGATCTAATTCAACAAAAAGCAATTCATTACGAAGAATTTTCCAATAGGTACTCTATCTGATTTGAATTGCTATCTTTATCTAATTTGAAGTAAAAGCTGAAATAGTAAGACTGATGATGATTTGACAGCCGATTAGTGTTGATCGAGCTTTCGGAAATCGGGGGTAAGTAAGTTCTTAGTTCAAATCTTAGTTACTAGTTGCGCCCCGCGGTTTGACTCGCGCTGATTTAAATCCCGGTATTCCCACGGAATAAAAAGTAGCCTATGTGCTATTCCAGACTATAATCTATCTCTCTGCCAAGTTTCATCTAGATCCGTTCAGCCGTTCCGGCGTGAAAGAGTAACAAACATCAGAGACTTATTAGCCTCACTACATTGCAAACGACGACACGGTGAAATACCAAGAACTGCTATCTGAAACGGTGCTACTTTACAGGAGACGAAAAAAACGATTCATTTCTTTAGTTCAAACCACGTTCAAACACATAGGTACCTCTGACTACCCCTCTCAGACGTCCTTAAAGAATCTAGTGTTAGTACTTTACTTGGTAGGTACTAAGAGATCTGAGGGGATGTCTACCGTGAATCTAAGTTTTGAAGCTGTGCCATTTTTCAGTTTCTGATATTTCTTGTATGTAATGTCCTGTAAATCCTTCAAAACAATACTGCCAGGCCACTAGCACCATCTAGGATGTCTCCTAGAAACTTTGGCTTTAGACGTTGACATATTTGACATAAAGAAAAACAATGTTGCCAACTTGTGAGAATTGAAACTACCTGATTGATCATAAATCTCAGGAATCTATCTCAGTACCAGCAGTACCACAACCAGTACCTACAGTAGGTAAGCTCAAACTAAAAGTTTAAAATTATTTTAGGTGCTAGAGTAGCTTTTCTTTTTATATACTCATCACATTATGACACAAAATAGGAAAAGAAAAGCATTTTTGTGTGTTTCCGAGAGGTGAGGCTTACCGTTAATACCTCGGAAATTGGTAAGAAAAAATAGTTGGAAATATGTTTTAATTTAGCTTTTTTTTTTCATTCAATGATTCAATCAATAATGCAAAAACCACACATATACAGAGAAAACAAATGTTTACTTACTTGTTTCACTCATGGAAAGTATACTGAAAAACGACACAAAAATGGCAAACGATACTCCTGAAAGTGACTTCTCAATAGAGTGCTTTCAGAACTATTCCGCTCCTGAGGTATTCGTACAGGGTTTGGCGGGAATGGTGGATCAAACCGATGTCGAAACCATAATACGAGCTCAGAAAAACATGTAAGTTTTCGTATTAATCACCCAGGCGCTCGTTTCCGTGATTCTAGCGCGATGACGACTTTATTTTGTAAAGGCATTTTAGATTATATGCAAAAAACAACAGCCCATTTCCCCACTGCTCAGCTGTTTTTGCGTAGAAGTTGCTTTAATAAGAAAGAGTCAGGACGATACGATATCTGCAACTCTGCAAAACAAACAAGAATATAATTGATTTACCTTCTTTATAACTGTTTTCACTTCTAGCTAAAGATTGATTAATCCTGGCTGCTTAGACGACCTCTGTGGCGCAGCGGGCGAGAGCCTGCCTGCGACGCAAGAGGTTGCGGGTTCGATTCCCGCCGTGGAACAAATTTGTGTACGATCTGCAGAAATTTGTTCCGATGGTCTGGGTGTTTTCTATTTATAATAAAAAATATCTATCTATGTAAGTATATAATGTATTAAATATATCAGTTATCTAGTACCCATAACACAAGCTTTGGATAGCTTACTTTGGGGCTAGATAGTGCTGTGTGGATTGTCCAGCTTTATTTATTTATTTATTTAGGTCAGGATTCCTGACGGCATAAGGCTGTAAGCCATGACCCACACAGCTAGTTATAAAATATTCCAGGCTACAGCGCTTTGAGAAAACCACTGAGATGTTGACAAACTGCAACCAGCTGTCAGCCAGCCGGCTCCGAGCAGCTTCCGGAGAGTTCAAGAAACACACTCTGCTACTGCTGGAGATGAGGAAGGATCTGGAGTTTATCTTCAAGAAGATCAGAGCTATTAAAACTAAGCTTAGGTATGTTTTCTTGCAAAGCAAATTGCAAGTATTTACAATTTAATTGCATAAATACTAATGTAAGTTAAGACTAGTAGGTACCAGAGGTTAATAACCAATTGTCCTGTAGCACAGGTTTCATTAAATAAATAAATAAATAACTCTGGACAATCCACACAGCACCATCTAGCCCCAAAGTAAGCTTCACAAAGCTTGTGTTATGGGTACTAGATGACTGATATATTTAATACATTATATACTTACATAGATAGATATTTTTTATTATACATAAACACCCAGACCAACGGAACAAATTTCTGCATTCTTGGTTCGATTCCCGCCTCGGAACAAATTTGTGTATGATCACAAATTTGTTCCGAGGCGGGAATCGAACCCGCAACCTCTAGCGTCGTAGGCGGACTCTCGCCCGCTGCGCCACTGAGGTCGTCATTAAACTATTTCAGGCACCAGTCTCCGTAAAACAAGTTAACTTATTATGTTACAAGTTGCAATAAAGAACTCACAACTTTTAAGCACTAGATCTTGTTCAACCTACATACTAATTACCTACTTTTTGCTAGTTTTAAGATTGCTTTGTTTTCTGAGAAAATAAATTATTATTATTATTAAATACTAGCGACCCGCCCGCGCGCCCCTGCTTCGCACGGGTGCACATTTCATGCATGTATTATACATACATATATATACCTTCCTCTTGAATCACTCTGTCTATAAAAAAAACCGCATCAAAATCCGTTGCGTAGCTTTAAAGATTTAAGCATACAAAAGGACATAGGGACAGAGAAAGCGACTTTGTTTTATACTATGTAGTGATGCTCTGCAACTAGCGAGACCAGGTCAAAAACGGGATTCAGGAGCTAACTTTTGCTCCTCTGCATCAACACCACCACCAGATTCTTGAACATAGCTGCCATCAACCAAGTCCATCTCCACTACTATGAGGAGTTAAGCTAGCTGTGTGATTAGCAGGAGACAATGCACTATACACCCCAATTTGGGACTTCAGTTTGTCTAACTTGAAGCCCATTACCATGGCAATATTCTGGGTTTCAAGTTTCAAACTTTCTGTAGGTACTACATATCAAATTCATCTGTGACATTACAATACTATTCCCTCATCTGTGCCGATTACAATTACCAGCAATTACAATTAGGTCCCACATCTTGATGTTAAACTTCTGAATTCCAGCTCCCAATACCCCGAGGCCTACAAAACGGCAGTAGCAGCTAACACTTCTAACAAACCATCAGCTGATGAAGAGGAAGAAGAGTTCAAACCCTCGGAAGCGCAGCCCATCTCCAAAATGGTAGCCACAGTCTCCACCGAAACACTGAAACCAACCACAAGTGACACAAAAAAGTCTAAGAAGAAGGAGATTAAAGAAAGTATGTATTGTTTTATATACATATCAAGTAGCCCCCATTGCTCAGTTATCAATCACACACACAGTTACCTGCTGTAAGTACTAAGAAGGATTTTTTGGGAACATGTTGAGTTTCCAAAACTCCCATCTTAGTTGTATACCTCTCCCCTTAAGGGTGTAAAGAGGGTTGAAAACATTTGTATGACAAATTGTATTCCTTGAACTTACACACTTGAAACTTGGAGTATGTGTTTAACATGTACTATTTAATAAATCTAAGCCTTGGAGTAATACTCCAAGGCTAATATTAAATAGGAGTATTTTTAGTTTTTTTAAACTAGCCTGAATAAGTGTGAAAAGGGATGTTTGGCACTTCAAAAAATTCATTATAACATGTTCGGTTTCACAAATAACAATAATATAATTAATTAATTTACATATATTATTAGTTTATAAAAAATGGAAAACCGTTGTTGGCTTTCAGCTACACTCATTATGTTACTTTTATACATACAGAGCTGGGGATTTAGTTCAATAAATAAAAAAATGGTTTTTAATAACAACTAAGTTAATAATAAATGTGTTTATTACAAGGTGCAGAACCTCAATTAAGAAATGTGAAGAGGAACAGCAGTTCATCAGAAACGGAGAGTGCAAGCTCTGGTGATGACACCAGCACCGACACAGGTTGAGAGAACACACCAAGTTTTACTTCAAAACTTACCGCAACTGGAATTACTTAGAATTCTTGGTGATAGTAGAAGGTGTAAAGATTGGTTTTGGTTTATGGTACTGACACACATAAAATAAGCATGCTTATTTTTAAGCATGCTCAAAAATCTGCTGACGCACGACCTAATAAGCATGCTTATTTAATAGCAAGACCTGTTCACACGTGGTTTTATTGAGCAAATCTCGAAAAAAGCATGCTTTTTGCTCGAAAATAAGCATGTGTGTGACAGTACCTTTAAAGATGTCTGTCTCACTGTGATTATCTTGAGTTAAATATAAATTAACTGATACAAATGTAACTGTAGTACTAACCCACTAATCTAATCCAAATGTAGACTTGTGTGTACTTACACCTTACACAGCAAATAGACGACAAAAATACCACAGCAATAGCATATAGGCTACTGTTTATTCCGTAGGAATACCGGAATTTAAATTTGCGCGGGGGCGCAACTAGTGATAATAAAATATAACAAAAATTTAAAAATCTAGAGATTATCTTGAGATTATTTATTTGTATGCTAGCATTCCATTGTGTAATAGAAATTATATAGGCTTAGGATGGATGGCAATCAAATGTCAAACTGAAAGCCATCTCAATAGCCAGACATTAACGTAATCGAGCCGCAGGTTCTTCTTCTTTTATTTATGGCTGTTCAGTGGCTGATAGAGGTTGCCACGAATTTGCCAATGTCGAGTTGGTAAGAGATTTAAAACAAAAAGGCGGAGATAGTCAAGAACGGAGACTAAAATATGATTCGTTAAAATGATAGGTTTAACATCTAATTAGAATTATTTAGGTATATTACAACATTAAAAGAATATAAAACTATAGTAAATGGAGGTTTAGGCACAGTGAGAGGTGTAGTACAGTAGACAATAGAAGAATAATTATTTTGTAGGTAGGTATGTATACAAATAGATACCTAAAACAATTTACAATTTTATTTTATTTACACTTATAGGTTGCAGGATTACTAGCTTAGAATGTCTACATGAAGCCAGTCTGACACTGGCTTGCTATCCTAGCTTGAAAAACCAGCCTTGTGTATCCCAGGCCTTAGATTACTTTTGTAAATAGCACATAATGCTTAGATTGCAATCTAAACTAAAAATCCCTTAAATAAACATGTACATAAAATGTTAAGTTGAACAATACTCATTGTAATAAACTTGAAAATCATTTCTACTTTTAGTCTTTAATTGTGTTTTACCTATCCTCGAGATAAATCCTCAGAACCATGCTTATAATTAGAACACTGAGATATTGATTTTTATAAGTACAGTCAGGGGCAAAAGTACATTACCAATTTAAATTATTTATTTCTGTTATCCCTTGATCCCCTGATAACAAGTAACAAAATCTAAAACTAGTCTTATAACTAATATTTATTTCAGAAAACATTACCAACAGCATCCCCATATAATCACTGAAAGAAATACCTCTGCTCTGACACTGTTTAAAATAACAATAGATGCATAGGCTTGTTTTCTGTATAGTTCAGTCCACATCAATCCAATTCTAGCCGTAACCGGTTTCCACTACTTTCAACTAGCATACTTATCAGTATGCTTTTTAGCATTCACCAAGTAACTCTCAAAATCAAACTTGTATTCATTTGCTATGTCCGTCATAAGAGGGTCATCCGGGTTTGGGTTGGCGAGTAGAGTCTGTAAGGAGACCAGCAGTGTTTCAAGTGTGATGGTGGGCAGCCAGGCTCCTTTGGGCGGCATCTTTAACATGTCCATACAGATTCTGCCACCTATAGATGATAAGATTATGGGTATTATGATTTTATGGGAAGATCTTGATAGGTTGTTTATGTGCACCTACAACTCTAAAGTATACACGGAAAGTAGTACATTATACATGTTCTTACTCACTGTTTTCAGTGAAATATGATTATTCTGGTGGTCTTTAAGGTGAGCTCTAGTACCTACCTAAATAAAAATGTGGCTATAGCAAAAGGTTTGCAGTCCTCATAATTATAAGCCTAAAGAAGTCCACCGCTGGACATAGGCCTCCCCTATTATGTTTCTGAAAGATTTTGAGCCCTTTCCACAGGGTGCAGTGCAAGGTAAAAAAAATTCTGATGATGTATGTAAAATCCCTCTTTTTAGGATTGCATCCGATAGAGGGTATCTGGCGCAGTTTACTTCAAAGTCAAAATATATTTATTCAATAAAATCACAAGGATCACCTTGAAATGTCTTAAAACTAGGTGACTCTAGTGCCAGTTCCACATAACCAAAGCTTAGAAGAACAGGCAACAAACTCGGCTTGGTATCTACCGCTCTAATGTATGATCCTCGTTAGGTACCTTCGCTATGGGTTGACATCTTTAGTCATAAATACTGCAACAACATACCTTTATCAATATTTGGATGATACACAGGTGTGATAAATTTCACAAGGGGAGGTTCAAATGGATACCTCTGTGGAATCGTCACGGTCAGCCTGAAGGAGCCATTCTCGTAAGGAGAACTCTTAGGGCCCAGTAAAGTTACAAGGAGCACGTCATAAGCATCTTCCTTCTCTGGATGGCAAGTTATGCCCCATGGAGGTTTGGTATTGAAGTTTTTCACCTCGCGCGCCAATCGGGCTGTTCGTGCTCCTGACGTCATAGTCCTGATTCCTTTTTCTGATGCTATTAAAAAAACTTAGAACTACAAGGAATTTAGATACAGAACTGTAAGAAATATGAATACAAACAAGCAAAAAATTCTCAAAAAAAGCTGATCGCTGATCGTTTGTTTTTAAAATTCTGGCATTTGGTTGACTGACGGTCTTTTCTTTCATTCTTTCAGGTATTGTCAATGTCATTTCTTGGTATTTTTCTTGTATTCAAATTCCTTGGTATTTTTTATTTTGTGACTACTTTGAAAACCTTTGGTAAGATCGCATAGCAATTTTAGAAATAATCTTATTATAATAAATAACGTTTTATGTAAACTGAAGAATATTTTAGCATTTATTCCATATAATTTTACGAACGCAGTTTTTGGATGTCAACAAAGGTGACGGCAGCGCCTCCTGGTAAACAAAATTCTAACTGAAAGTCGTTTTTTTTATATGGCTCCTGTCTATAGACTAAATAAATGTCAATCAATCAAATCAATCAATGTCTGTCACACTTACAAAAATTCGGAAAGGTTGCCTCACTCACGCACGTTCGTAAGAAAAATAATTGTTGTTTATATAAATATTTTTGCGGTATAATCAATCAATTTTGTACTATTGCTAAAATCCTTTGTTTTATTCAAATTAGTTTCGATGTCTTAGCACAGTGAAACAGTAGGTAATATTTCGTTCCGGTAGTGCAGTGCCTCAAGACCCAGTATTCGTGGGTAAGTTTCCTGAATAAATATTATAATAAAAATAGGATAATAATATGCTAAAACTTTCTCCTACACTTATTTTGTTTATTTTGTAATGCCCAACCGTCGTGATTTAAAAAATCGATAGATATAGTCTTATTTACATCAGTGTCTGAACACATAAGTTGAACGAGAATCGTTTACCTGATAACCATGTGTTTAATGTGGCGGGCTCTGCAAGCACCTTGTGTTTTATGTAATTGAATCGGCTACGGCTAAGTTTAACATTGCCGGCGACAATCGCTAATTCTCTGACGAATTCGTGAGTAGTTTTACTTAATTTTCCTTAAACCTACTAAGCCATGAAGGTCTTGGGGTCTGAAACTCCGTCAGTATAGTTGACCATTAGCGCCATGGTGGTCATCTTATCATTATTATTATCAGCCATCTATGTCCCACTGCTGGGCAAAGGCCTTCCCCATTCCCTCCACTTTGTGCGGTCCCGTGCTATGGTGCTCCACTCCGGCTGGTACTTGTCGAGCTCATCACACCATCTCATTCTTGGTCTGCCACGACGCCTTGGTTCTTGCAGGCGCCACTCCATACATACATAAGCATACATCTTACTTCTTGGAAAAATATACACATAGTTCCAGTACATAGGTGTGATAACACTCATTGTTACAGCTTGTGTTGTCATAACATACACAGAGTACCTACTTACTTAGTGAACAATCCTATGCAGCCATTTGTTAATGAATTGATATTCAAAGTCAAAGTCACTTGCCGCCATATTCGGTTTAACTATAGCAATCCTTGTACCTGGGTTGGGGATAGGAGGGTTGCAAGTAAGTCCTTCCCTAGAGTCCTTTTATCTAGGAGAGAAAAAAAAATATTTATTCTTAAGGGCCTGGTGACAGCGGCTCGCAGTTTCGAGGTGCGATTGGCTATTATTTTATTTCATTTCGGGGAGGTTGTTTGAAGGAATAACTATCCAGTGACACGCATAAATACTGTTCGAATACAAATAATACAATAATATAAGGGAAATGTGCTTGAGTCAGAAATCATTTTGGTATTAGGTAAACGTTAGGCCAAACATACTAATACCAAAATGATTTCTGATTCAGGCATGTTTCCCTTATATTATTGTGTTATTTGTGTTCGAACAGTATTTATGCGTGTCACTGGATAGTTATTCTTTCAAACAACCTCCCCGAAATTAAAAAAATGAAATAATAGCCAATCGCACCTCGAAACTGCGAGCCGCTGTTGCAGGACCCGTAAAAATTTTCTTCACATTAAAAAAAAATCTTTTAACCTAATGTCCAAACAAGTCCTTCCTTTGATTCTTTTTGTCTAAAGAGATGAAAAATTATTAAGTACCTAGGTACTTCAATTTTCTTCACTTTAAAAAAAATAAAAAACCCCTTAATTAATTTGCAACCCTCTTGTAGATTAATCAATGTGATAAATGTACATTCGTCTGACTCAAGAGGCTCCGTTTGATCCTAAATATTTTATTCCTCAAAACAACAGTAATTATTTAACTTTGACTACAAAAATCCATAGCGACAGTATTTATCTAAGTACTTATCAACCAAATATATGACCTGTGTGACTTGTACTGCCCAAGGTTATTAAATGAACTACCTACTGGACATTGAATCATTATGGTATTCATTCATTTTGGATATCATGTTACACAGTAACATTTACCGTATGACACAATCAATATTTAAATAGAAATAGGTAAGTAATGTAATTTTATTTTACAATACAACCGGATTCAATTCATGAACTGAGTACACACAGGTTTTTTTTATCTATGTTTAAATGCAGTTTTTCTGATCTAATAAAATAATCTAAAATCAATGGTTCTTAAGAACTGTTTCATCGATTTTAGTATCAAGAACTTGAAACTAATATTTAGATAGATAAATTGATGACCTCAGTGGCGCAGCCGACGAGTGTCCGCCTGAGACGCAAGAGGTTGCGGGTTCGATTCCCGCCTCGTAACAATTTGTGTACGATCTGCAGAAATTTGTTCCGTTGGTCTGGGTGTTTATATATAATAAAAAATATCTATGTAATTATATAATGTATTAAATATATCAGTCATCTAGTACCCATGACACAAGCTTTGAGTAGCTTACTTTGGGGCTAGATGGTGTGTGCAATTGTGATGTTGTGTGCAATTGTGAAAGCATTATTTATTATTTATTATAAAAAAAAAAGATAAAATAAATTAATCACTACATACCATAAAACAATGTCGCTTTCTCTGTCCCCATGTCCCCATGTCCCTTTGTATGCTTATTATTATGCTATTTAGAACTACGCAACGGATTTTGATGCTGTTTTTTTTAATAGATTAGAGTAATTCAAGAGGAAGTAGTTCAAGAGTAGTAGAGCTCTTTGTGAAGGGCTCGTCCGGGGAAGTACTACCACCACGCCTTTTTCTGCCGCCAAGCAGCAACGCTGTGTTTCGGTTTGAAGAGTGTGGTCGCCGGTGTAATTACAGGCACATGAGGCTTAACATCTGTATGCCTCAAGTTGATGGACGCAGGGCAGTGCATCGTAGGGCACGTTCCTATTGTGCGTGACCTACGGGGCAATGTTTTGTTTATAGGTGATGGTTACCACTTAACATCAGGTGGGCCATCTGCTTGTTCCATCAGCTAGTTGTATAAAAAAAAAAAAAAAAAAAAAAAAAAAAAAAAAAAAAAAAAAAAAAGGAAGGTTTATATGTATACTAGCTGGTACCCGCGACTTCGTCTGCGTACTTTTAATCTCTTCATCTCTTTTTTTCGCAATAAAAGGTAGCCTATGTTCTTTCTTAGGGTCTAAAGATTGTCTGTGCCAAATTTCATCAAAATCGGTTGAGAGGTTTAAGCGGGAAAGCGTAACAGACAGACAGACAGAGTTACTTTCGCATTTATAATATTAGTTGGGAAGGTTTATATGTATAATACAAGCATGATATGGTAGAAAAACAATGTGCACCCGTGCGAAGCGCGGGCGGGTCGCTAGTGTATAGATCAATTCAATTTATGCATAGTCATGCTGATAAGCAAGACAAGGTCAAGTACATGTGTTCTTTGTGTTCCTTACCTAAATTGCGAAACATTTCCCAACAACGTCGGTCGATCAGGTGGCGGCCCGTGTCTTCGGTTCCATTCGAGAACATGTTCCCCAGCAATTGATTTTAAGAGATGTTGATCTTTGAGTGAATTGTGAATGGTGAATGGTTGAATGGTGGTAACCATGACTACATCTGCCTTGATGTTTTTCGGTGTGAAGGGCCTGGGTACGGTGACATCAGCTTAACAGCTGTACTTATTTTTTTTTGACGCCGTTAGCATTTTTGTCATAAAATGCCAATGGAGGATGGAAGGGATTTGTGGGAGTTTCCGGTTTCCGCCACCAGTACTCACTAAACAACCCAGGATTGCATTGCCGTACCCCGTGTCAGTTTTGTTTGTCGATTTTCGTATAGTGAGACCGTTTTTGTATGGTCACTAGTTAACTTACCGCCCGGTTTCTGAAAGGCCGATCAATGCTAATCGGCTGTTAAGCTACTTGCTATTTCAGCTTTTAAAGAAAGAAAGAAAGAAAGAAAATATATTTATTTGACACACATAAGTACATACAGAAAAAAAAAGAAGAAATACAGAACGAAACGTACGTACTGTATGCCAAAAAGGCCCTAACTCAGCTTTTGCTGCTTAGCAAAGTTGGTACCTAGGTAGCCAACCTTGCCAAGCCGCGCTTACTTCAAGTTAGATAGCAAGTGACTTGACAGCCCATAGGACAGCCGATTAGTGTTGATCGGCCTTTCAGAAACCGGGGGTTACTCTGCATCAAAACTTTGATGTAATTTCTATGGGACCAATCTGAAAGTAATCCTCTAAAATAAAAAATATTTTTTGAAATCGTTTTATAAATGCCGGAGTAACAGTAACAATCATAAAAAAATTGTCGAATTGAGAATCTTCTCCTTTTCTTGAAGTCGGTTATAAATGGCTGATCCAGGCGGTCTCCCACCGACCTTCCACGATCGAGCTGATGATGCAAGACGAGTAGGTCACATGTTCGTGCGCGTATGGTTATCTTTAATGATGGTTTCAATTGTTGATAGCGGTGTAGTGGTTTTCCATTGTTTTTGTCGATAACGGGAGCTTCTAACTTAATTATAAAAAAAGTCAAACCAAACAGCAAACCCAAAGTTGCCAGTCTAGGTAGATAGGTGTTATTCTGTAGCTGGGTTTCCCAATTTTATTTAGCCTTGGAACCCTAATTAACCCTGACACCAGATCCATTATAAATAAATATAAAATAAATAATGCTGGACAATCCACACAGCACTATGTAGCCCCAAAGTAAGCTATTCAAAGCTTGTGTTATGGGTACTAGATAACTGATATATTTAATACATTATATACTTACATAGACAGATATTTTTTATTATACATAGAATAGAAAACACCCAGACCACCGGAACAAATTTCTGCAGATCGTACACAAATTTGTTCCAAGGCGGGAATCGAACCCGCAACCTCTTGCATCGCAGGCAGGCTCTCGCCCGCTGCGCCACAGAGGTCGTCATTGAATTCGAAGCAGAGGATGAGAGTGGAGGAAATCATAAGTGGGCAAGCTAAACTTTGTTAAAATTGAAGCCTGTACCTGTACTCTCTGCAAAATAACAGGATCTGCAGAATGTTTCTGTGTCGATGTGTTACAAACATAGGTAGGTACCTATATTATTGCTTGAATCTCAATACAATAAAAGTGGTCTGATAATTGACCATACTTCTTTTGGCGGAATCCTAGTTGGCGGTTTTGATAAGTTTACCTTGTAGTTTGAATACCAATATGCAGGTTAGACTCGGGAGAAAGAAGAAATTATAAATGAGACACATTAAGACCGCGGAACCCCTGTGACCCTTCCACGGAACCCCTGGGTTCCGCGGACCACCATTTAGGAAACCCTGTTATATAGGATGCATTTCGGTGAGTGCGCGTCCGAACTCCACAGCTTGATCCCCTCATCCCCATTCTACCATCGGACCACCAGACGTACGGAAACGAGGCATCCATTCATGGTTGACATACCAACTGCCCGCACCAAGCGATTAGCTTGTTCATTTATGATGCGCACAGCGAATGAATGGAATTCCTTACCGGCGTCCGTTTCTCAATCTTGTTACTTGCTGGAAAACAAACTCAATTAAATTACAATTAATTTAATAATACCTGGAAGCCTAGATAAACCAAATGAGAAATGAAAAAACAAAACTACTGCGCCAGTTTTCTATGCTTAACTATTTATTTAACACTTACTTTCTCACGGAACATTGTAAGTCTTCCTATAGACTTAACGCTAATAGCATTGTCTACCAGTCAAAGTGGGCTGTTTTTATAAAAACGGTTTGGTTTTACGAAAGTACTTACTTACTTACCTAGGGTATTTGAAAATCCGAAAATAAAAAGACTAGGTAGGTACCTACTATTTTTACTAAGTTTGTTTTTTTATTTTATTTATGATTCATATGAAAGAGATTATTTGGCTTAGCGAGATTACATCTATCACGCACTTGATTGGTCCTTATCTTATCACGAGCATTTCTTGGTTAGGTATGGATTATGAACGCTCTAATAATCATTTCAAACAACACATGACCTTATTCTTGACAGTTCAAATCTTGACAGATTTATCAAAGCCTTAGACGTACAGTAGACAGGTTCTGAGAATCTAGAATAGACAAGTTTGGATGTTTGTTAGGTACTCAATAACGCCAGAACGGCTGAACGGCGGCCTGATTACGCTAACGTCTGGCTATAGAGATGGCTTTCAGTTTGACATTTGATTCCCATAGTGTAATATTTATTATTTACCTATTTATAGCAATTGTATAGGATGGATGGGAATCAAATGTCAAACTGAAAGCCATCTCGATAGACATTAGCGTAATCGGGTCGCAGATCTGGATTTTGGCAAAGATAGATTATAGTCTGGGATAGCACATAGGTTACTTTCTATCCCGTGGGAATACCGGTATTAAAACTACGCAGGTGCGGGTTTACGTCGTTCTCTCAGAGTTTTTGTTTCAAATTGACATCCAGATGACATATTAGCAGTATTTTAAGTAGTATTTAAAAAAATGTTCTAGGTAGGTACTTCTTTATTTATTTTACGTGTAAAGAGTAAGTACAGCTCTTTGTCATAGGCTCGTCCGGGATAGTAGTAGAGGTCGCGTCACGCAAAATGAACGTTGGAAAACGCTGGAGGGGATGTGTTTGCGCATACAAACACTAGCGCCATCACACCCCGTCCCCCACGTACCCTTCGTAGACCTAGACACGTTTTAGGTGACCCAGATGACGAGATCACCGCCGCAAACGCAGTGGTGATCGACGACTCATCGCACCCGGTAACTATCAACACTGCACACCTACACCGACCCCTCCGGAGGGGTCGAAGACGCATTCCCCGTTAACGCCCCCTCTGGGCGAAGATTCTCTCCGACTTATCTCTTCCCCGGCAACAGCGCAAGCCGAGGTCCGTACCTAAGTGGTGCCCTTGCGTTTGTTGCTAATAAACCTTTTTGTATGGCAGAGCGCCTTCCGCGCTCGCCAGTAGTCCGGTACTGTCGGCAATCGTCATACGATTATACCAGCAATATAGTCAATACGAAAAAAAAAAAAAAAAACCCCCGTCCCCCACTTTTGTATTCGTTTTTAATTATTTTTGTTTGATGAAACTAGTATAAAAAGATGTTTCTAGTATAAAAATCGTACCGGGAACAGTCGAGTCGTTGTAAAGCTGTTTTTAACGTATATAAAAAAACTAGCGACCCGCCCGCGCGCCCCTGCTTCGCACGGTTGCACATTGTTTTTCTACTATATCATGCATGTATTATACATATAAACCTTCCTCTTGAATCACTCTATCGCATCAAAATCAGTTGCGTAGTTTTAAAGATTTAAGCATACATAGGGACAGAGAAAGCGACTTTGTTTTATACTATGTATTGAGTAGTGATAAGCTATCGGCTTCGTGGTTCAATTAGTGAACAGTGCGACAATCGATAGATCAATATCTTTGTTGTCATACCCTCCATGGCGAGGCATGACTTGCAAGAATGGAGGTCGCGAGGGCACAGAATATAATATAAATTGTACCAGTCACGTATAAGGAAAAATTATAAGAATAGGAGCTATTTTATTGTGGCTACTAGTAGCGCCCTGCGGTTTCACCCGCGTAGTTCTAAATCCCGGTATTCCCACGGGATAAAAAGTAGCCTATGTGTTATTCCAGACTATAATATATCTCTGTGCCAATTTTCACCAAGATCCGTTCAGCCGTTTTGGAGTTATAGAGTAACAAACATCCATCCATGCAAACTTTCGCATTTATAATATTAGTAGGATTTTTAAATCGGTTGATTGAATGACAGTTACGCTGTAACTTAAGTAAACAAAACCGGTCGCGCTTTCAGAAACCGGGGGTTAGTGATTCAATATTCATATTTGGTTGGTTTTTTTTTTAATTGTTGATTGAACAAGCTAGAATTATACTTACATCACAGAAAGCAGAAGTACTGCCATAGCAACGAAGTGAGTTTTAAATAACCACAAAACCACCTAAAACCAGTAAAGTGAGAACTAAAAAAACATCGAGACGGCATCTGGCATAAGGCACAGACAACCGCCAAACAACTCATATTGTAAAAATAAAGTTTATTTAATAAATTTTAAAGTTTTTATACCTAGGTACTTATTTTTAGTACATTTTCATCCAAACTAGTGGTGATGAAAAAAAATGGTGTATACCAAATTTCAGCTCAATCGGTCGAAGATATCTGCTTAAAAATTTTCAAGATTCCACCCGGACAAACATAATACATTGCAAGCTAAATAAAAGCTTGTAAGATAGTTAATTATTCAACTTTTATTCTCGAATTCTTCGACGACCTCTGTGGCGCAGCGGGCGAGAGCCTGCCTGCGACGCAAGAGGTTGCGGGTTCGATTCCCGCCTTGGAACAAATTTGTGTACGATCTGCAGAAATTTGTTCCGATGGTCTGGGTGTTTTCTATGTATAATAAAAAATATCTATCTATGTAAGTATATAATGTATTAAATATATCAGTTATCTAGTACCCATAACACAAGCTTTGAATAGCTTACTTTGGGGCTAGATAGTGCTGTGTGGATTGTCCAGCATTTTTTTTTTTTTTTTTTTTTTTTTTTTTTTATTCAACTATATAATACCGTAAAACATGTACAAGTATTTGCATATAGTACAAAATACGCACTGAAGTTTCATAAATAAATAGTTTAAAATCTTGTTTCCGAGTTGAATCTAAGGATTTGATGTCAATGCTAACAAAAAACTAAGATACCAAGGCCCATTCAAGATTACGAGCGGAAAATCTAATAACTGTTTTTACGAATTAACAATGCTCATAAATTATGTAGACATATGAACATATAGAAAGGACATGGCT
Source organism: Plemyria rubiginata (assembly GCA_963576535.1). Taxonomy (NCBI): domain Eukaryota; kingdom Metazoa; phylum Arthropoda; class Insecta; order Lepidoptera; family Geometridae; genus Plemyria; species Plemyria rubiginata. Next base: position 833,993 of record OY754929.1, read on the forward strand.
TTCGAGTTGAATTTGTGTTTCTTTATACTGCTTGCTGATGTAACAAGCGAATGGCCCACCTGATGTTAAGTAACCATCACCTATAACAAAGTAACCTCGTAAGTCACGCACGATATGAACGTGCCCTACGATGCACTGCCTTGCGTCCATCAGCCTGGGGCATACAGGTGTTAAGCCTCATGTGCCTGTAATTACACCGGCGACCACACTTCAAACCGAAACACAGCAACACTGGCGCTGCTTGGCTGCGGAAATAATCATGCTGGTAGTACTTTCCCGGACGAGCCACACAAAGAGCTCTGCTGCTCTTTGAAGCTCGGTTCTATCGATTGTCTCATTATTTCTGTTTTAAATTTCACATAATATTACTGTCCGTGTGAATATTTATAAAATAATTCACTGCTTGCTTGTATAATAATGTTATAGTTAAACACAGGAAGTGATGTGTAAACTTTGTGATGACTTGACAGAGATATAGGTAATTTCGATATAAAGAAAGAAAGAAAGAAAGAAAGAAAATACATTTATTTGACATACACAACAAGAAAAGAAATACATAGGTACATACAAAATTACAGCTATAAACAGAGACAAAACGAAAGAAGAAACAGTACCAAAAACAAAAGAAAACATAACTGTACGCCAAAAAGGCCCTGACTCAGCAATTGCTGCTTAACAAAGTAGGTAGCCTACCTTGCCAAGCAGCGCTGGTTTTCAGTCAGAGCCTTGAGTAGGATGATGTCGTCGTATAATATCTTACATACCTTTCGATCAATCTACATAGTACTAAAATACAAAAGTAACTAAAGTATGTGCGATAAAAAATGATAATGGAGTTATAATAACTTGGACTATAGTTAGTCATGCGTGACCTTCTAAGGATAGGAGGAAGAGTAGTAGAGCTCTTTGTGAAGGGCTCGTCCGGGGAAGTACTACCACCACGCCTTTTTCTGCCGCCAAGCAGCAACGCTGTGTTTCGGTTTGAAGAGCCGGTGTAATTACAGGCACATGAGGCTTAACATCTGTATGCCTCAAGTTGATGGACGCAGGGCAGTGCATCGTAGGGCACGTTCCTATTGTGCGTGACCTACGGGGCAATGTTTTGTTTATAGGTGATGGTTACCACTTAACATCAGGTGGGCCATCTGCTTGTTCCATGAGCTAGTTGTATAAAAAAAAAATACAAATCGTAGGTAATGTGGCTAACGTCGCTTTTAAAAACAGCATCAAAACCTTTTTAGTTATATTTATTTCCAGTTTCTGGTCATAAATAATAAAAATTTGGTTTAATTATATAAATATAAATAAAAAATACCTAACAAGTAGTTTAAGATTGTTCTTAAACTACTTAATAGGTAATTATTTTCTAAATACTTCTTTCTTTCTTTATTCTTTTTATGGCTCCTGTCATAGACAATCTTGCCAATGTCAAGTGATTCAGAGATTATACTCTTTGTAGTTATGTTTCTAGTCACGTCAGTCGAAAGTCGAGTCAGTCAATTGTTTTGAAGAAAATGGTGGCGGTTTCTTCAAAACATTTGAAACATTTTCGGTCAAATCACGATATCACATAATAATAATAATAAATAATAAATAATAAATAAATATTGGTGGACTTTCCACACCGCACTATCTAGCCCCAAACTAAGGTTATGCTTGTAATATGGGAACCAGATAACTGATATACTACTTATATACTTTTTTTTTGTAAATACATACTTATAATATTATATAACACACCCAGACAGAGAACAAACATCTATGTTCATCACACAAATGTTTGTTCACGGTGGGAATCGAACCCACTTTCATTTCAAATGCTTACACTTTGTGCTAAGACCACAAGTAATGTTGGTTAAAATACCACCAAAATTTACACAACACAACACAAAATAACACTAGAAAAACAATTAAAATGAAAATGCTATGTTGCTTCGTAAGATGACAGGAAATGAATCCTTCTAAATACTTAAATAAATTAACAGGAAAAGTTGACGTACGTGAATATAAGACTAATAGCAGGATTAATCTGAGGGGTGCTAATCTATTTGACATTGACAATCCTAAGTTTATGACTATCACGCATAAATACTCTTATGGCCGCTTCCACAACAACCACTAATGGTGTTTAGCGAACCACTGACATTTAGGAAGCCAATCACGATTAACGTCTTGCACAAGAAAATAAACCGCCTAAACATGATTACCGAACTTTCAATAAACGTAAATTATAATTTACTCTAATTTTCTTTAAATTTATATGCTTGTTTAACCAAATTATGGTCCTTAGTCGTTGGAAATTTGCACTCAACCCGTAACTAAGCCAATTTTGTAGGTATAAAGAACCAGATAACTAAATAAATGTAATCTTGATTGATTTGTCTGACCGCATTTTATTCACAATGAATAGGCAAATACATTTTGGTGGAAATTGGCACACCGCCCCTAACTAAGCAATGATTCTACATAGAGAACCGATGAGAATACTTGTAGAGCTCTTTGTGAAGGGCTCGTCCGAGTACACTACTACTACTTAATACTGCTACTTTTTCCGTTTATTAAATTCGATTGGTACCACACTAGTTTCAATATTGTATTATACTAGCTACCCGCCCGCGCGCCCCTGCTTCGCACGGGTGCTCATATCATGCATGTATTATACATATAAACCTTCCTCTTGAATCACTCTATCTATTAAAAAAAACCGCATCAAAATCCGTTGCGTAGTTTTAAAGATTTAAGCATACGTAGGGACATGGGGACAGGGATATAGGGACAGAGAAAGCGACTTTGTTTTATACTATGTAGTGATTACATTGTAACGAGGATCATACAAAAGAACGGTAGGAACCAAGCCGTAAGTTTGTTGCCTGTTCTTTTAGGCTTAGAACGCCTAGAACTGGCACCTAGATTTACCTGGTTCTAAGCCGTTTGAAAGTGATTCTTGTGATTCAGAAAGAACCAGCTAACAGATAAATGAATCAATCTAATCGTGATCGGAACCGGCTTGTTTATACAATCAATAGTCGTAGGCAGTGTAGTGTCATGTTTACTATACAACACAATAGTCAATAGCAATATACTATCCCAAACAACGGTAAGCGTATGCCAACAGTCTAAACAATCTATCTAAACATCATCAGTGTTGCCACAGTTGGACAACTCAGGAAGGCTAGATAAAGAACTTTTAGCTATAAATTGACAAAACATTTGTGTCAAAAGTGCTCGAAAGGAGCCTCTTTAAACGCACTTAAAATCCTTTCACCACACTGTTTAGAAATGAAACAGTTATAGTTTTTATATACCTAGGTCACAATTTTGTTTTTTTTTATTTGACAGCCTACGTAGCTCAGTTGGTAGTAGCTATGCCTTCTGCGCCGTAGGTCGTGGGTTCGATTCCCACCATGAACAAACATTTGTGTGGTGAACATAAATGTTTGTTCTCTGTCTGGGTGTTATATAATATTATAAGTATGTATTTACAAAAAAAAAGTATCATAAGTAGTATATCAGCTATCTGGTTCTCCCATATTACAAGCATAAGCTTAGTTTGGGGCTAGATAGTGCTGTGTGGAAAGTCCACTAATATATTTAGTTGACACCTTGTGCAAACTGCAAGACTATGAGCGACTATGAGTGTCATTGACGAAATCGATGCTGGAAAAAAGCCTTTTTTAACGATGGGAAAATGCATTACGCCCTCAACCCGAGAAGAGCGCACCAAGAACTTTGCTTCTTCTTTCATCATGCGCACAGCCAAAGAATGGAATTCCTTACCGGCGTCCGTTTTTCCGAAGGCCTATAATTTGGATGCTTTCACGAGAAGTGTGAACAGGTATTTTCTAGGTAAACGTGCCACATCGTCGACCGCATCATCACTTAACCTCAGATGAGATTGCGGTCAAACGTGTTTACCTATAAGTAGTAAAAAAAACGCCGCGGAGGTCTGTCGGACTCACCTCCAGACTGGTAGCATACCGACTAAAAACCCATCAATAAAACGGCAATACATTTTAGCGCCAAACGTCCTCAAACTGTTCGTCATCAGACGATTCGTTTCATTTCACTTGACAGGGTTACGGGTTCCGGCGGCCCGGTTACGCTAATGTCTGGCTATCGAGATGGCTTTCAGTTTGACATTTGATTCCTATCCATCCTATACAATTGTTATTACACTATAATATGGGAATCAAATGTCAAACTGAAAGCCATCTCGATAGCCAGACATTAGCGTAATCGGGCCGCCGCGGTCGGATTCGACCGCGACACACCAACAAGTGAGATCTAGCTGGAAACGGGCTGAGGTGGCAACGCTTCATGAATCATGACATATTTATACACGACGCGCTGTGCCGTGTCTATCCGCACCAGCTCTATGTATTTAAATTAAGAATCGGAAGTCAATGTCAGTCTGTATTATTTTATTTCAGTCGGTTCGAGAACGTAGTTGCGAACGCACGTTTATGTAACTTCTCGCGTTATTTCCGAAGAAACACGAGTATTATTGCGGTTTTAATTTTATTGTTTTGTGGTATTGGTTCTTCGGGGTGGAGTTTAAGAAGGTATTTATTTCATAACGCATAGATTTGAAAACAATGTTTTCATGTAGGTGTATATTGTAATGAGATGCGGACTGCATAATTCATATCGTGTTTAATAGTTGTAAGTGTTATAGCTACGGGCACTTAGTTATAGATTTATAAATTTATTGTTTTTATTATGTGATTTTTGTACCATCTTCGAAGTGATGAACTTTTAAACAAGTGACTAAGATTTATTTCAACTTTACGGAACAGCAGAATCCACATTTAAGGCTCCGGCGACAGCCGCTCGCAATTTTGAGGTGCGATTGGCTATTATTTTATTTCATTTCGGGGAGGTTATTTGCAAGAATAACTCTAAAGTGACACGCATAAATACTGTTCGAACACAAATAATACAATAATATAAGGGAAACATGCCCGAATCAGAAATCATTTTGGTATTAGTATGTTTGGTCTTACGTTTACCTAATACCAAAATGATTTCTGACTCAAGCACATTTCCCATGCGTGTCACTTTAGAGTTATTCTTTCAAACAACCTCCCCGAAATGAAATAAAATGAAATAATAGCCAATCGCACCACGAAATTGCGAGCCGCTGTCGCCGGACCCTTAAGATTTAAAAAACTATTATCAAATAAATCACAATTTCATAAATCAAAGTCAAAATTAGGTATTTATTTTATTAATCACAAGGATTACTTTGAATTATTAAATAAATATTTAATTGATAAATATGTAAATAATGAATTGCCTAGATACAATATACCTAGCTGAAATTAAGACGAAGACGAATATTATAATATTGTTTTGGTCCACAATAAAGAAATTATTATTATTATTATTATTGTACTCTCGCTCGCACGTTTTGACTTGTAGAAAGATATAAAATCACCAAACCCATTTTCGAAAAATCGCAAACAACCATTTTGTGTGCTTGCCTGCGCTACTAGATAGATATATGTCGCGTAAAGAACGCTGGAAAACAGTGAAGGGGATGTATTTTCGCATACAAAATACTCGCGCCATCATACCCCCTCCCGGCGTTCTTTTTACGTGACGCGCTCTATTCAATGATACCTATCTATAAATGATAAGCTTTATATCTTTAACATTAAGCACACACATGGCATTAGCTTCACAAAATAATAGCTGAAACTGAATCATGAGTCATCATTTCGAATAACAATATTTTGTTTCATAACATTTTGTAATATTAATCTGAATACTAAGATTACCTATATATTATAGAATGATCTATGAGAATCCTACTTAATATTATAAATGTGAAAGTTTGTGAGTATGGATGGATGTTTGTTACTCTTTCACGCCGGAACGGCTGAACGGATTTGGATGTAACTTGGCAGAGAGATACATTATAGTCTGGAATAGCACATAGGCTACTTTTTATCCCGTGGGAATACCGGGATTTAAATGTGGCTCAACTGTTCTCTATCTATGACATAAGAGATTCCTTGCCCCTTCCTTGAGTTGGTGATGGCTACCACTGAGGTCATCCATCTGCTTATTCCATTAGCGAGTGAACGAAAATTATCATATCAGAAGAATATTACTATTACTACTAGCCTATGGTGTCCCATTGTTGGGCAAAGGCCTCCCCCCTTTCAGAAGAAATATGGTTTTCAAAAACCAACCTTCGTATTATAAATAATTGGCCCGTATAGCGTAATAGCTGTCCCTAATTACTCTGTCTGCGACATTTGTCACCATCTGGCGTCGTGCCAGCCGTTCTCCAGACGGTAACTATTCGAAGGCACTAGTTAACTGCACACCTACAGCAGGTCACTGATGAAAACATCGTTGGAAACGGTGCCGGTGTGGCGAAAGGATGAGCGCCGCAAAGCTTTCCTTCGAGCAATTGACACGTCAACGTCATGTTTTTTTTTTTTTATACAACTAGCTGATGGAACAAGCAGATGGCCCACCTGATGTTAAGTGGTAACCATCACCTATAAACAAAACCGACCTCAGTGGCGCAGCGGGCGAGAGTCCGCCTACGACGCTAGAGGTTGCGGGTTCGATTCCCGCCTCGGAACAAATTTGTGTATGATCTGCAGAAATTTGTTCCGTTGGTCTGGGTGTTTATGTATAATAAAAAATATCTATCTATGTAAGTATATAATGTATTAAATATATCAGTTATCTAGTACCCATAACACAAGCTTTGTGAAGCTTACTTTGGGGCTAGATGGTGCTGTGTGGATTGTCCAGCGTTATTTTTTTTTTTTTTTATTATTATTAAAACATTGCCCCGTAGGTCACGCACAATAGGAACGTGCCCCTACGATGCACTGCCCTGCGTCCATCAACTTGAGGCATACAGATGTTAAGCCTCATGTGCCTGTAATTACACCGGCGACCACACTCTTCAAACCGAAACACAGCGTTGCTGCTTGGCGGCAGAAAAAGGCGTGGTGGTAGTACTTCCCCGGACGAGCCCTTCACAAAGAGCTCTACTACTCTTCAGAAGGTAATCTAAATATATATAACTCAAAGGTGACTGACTGACTGACTGACATAGTGATCTATCAACGCACAGCCCAAACCACTGGACGGATCGGGCTGAAATTTGGCATGCAGGTAGATGTTATGACGTAGGCATCCGCTAAGAAAGGATTTTGATCAATTCTACCCCCAAGGGGATAAAATAGGGGATGAAATGTTGTATGAAACTTTGAATTCCTTGGCGCGAGCAAAGCCGCGGGTTCAGCTAGTACATAATAAAATAATAGACTTGCGGGTTCAGCTAGTACATAATAAAATAATAGACTTTTTTGTTCTTAAACTTATGTAAGTACTACTTGCGCCCCGCGGTTTCAGTCGTGCAGATTTTATACATTTGACATTTATACGATTGCTGATATCACTCATTGCTCAAAACGCAACGATAGCGTGTGCTAATCTTTCCTGTGGCGACATCTAGTTATTATTTAGGAACTAAAATATGTATTACAGCTAAATACGGTAAAATCCCACGGGATAAAAAGTAGGCTATGTGTTATTCCAGACTATAATCAATCTCTCTGCCAAGTTTCATCTGGATCCGTTCAGCCGTTAGGGCGTGAAAGATTAACAAACATCCATCCATCCATACTCACAAGCTTTCGCGTTTATAGTATTAGTAGGATAGTAGGATATACCTAGACCTAGTTATACATAGTTTGTTAGTATGGATGGATGGATGGATGATTGTTACTCTTTCACGTCGGAACGATTGAACGGATCTGGGTGAAACTTGGCAGAGAGATAGATTTTAGTCTGGAATAGCACATAGGGAACTTTTTTCTCGTGGGAATACCGGGATTTAAATCTGCGCGAGTGAAACCGCGGGGCGCAACTAGTACTTTCATAGATACGTGGAATTTCGTCCCACCCTACCCCCAGGGGTATGGTAGGTTGACACTACGGTCAATTAAGTAATAGGTACACCATGGCTTTTCCTGTCTATGTTAACGTCATAAGGATAAATTGTGGGAAGTGGGGCAAACAGTGCGGGAAACCACAGCCAGCGGCTCAAAATAACTCACCTGCTCACACTCTGTTCTCATTGCCTGTTCTTTTAGGCTTCGTCGCGTGGAACTGGCACAATTCACCTAGCATCAATACGTTTCAAAGTAATCCTAGTGGTTATCTACCTACACTAATATTATAAAGAGGAAAACTTTGTATTTTTGTACGTTTCGAATTGGCTCAAAAACTACTGGTCCGATTTCAAAAATTCTTTCACCATAAGAAAGCTAGGTACAGTTCTCTGCAACCTACATTATCCCTGAGTAACATAAGCTACTTTATTACTGCGAAAAATTAGGGATCTCTACTAAAACATCAAAAATGTAACCCAAGGTGTAATATAAAATGTCTTAATATAGGTAATATCACTGTGATAATTAATAATAATGTACTGGTTACAATTATAATTTAAAAAAACCTACGCAGTACAGGTACAATCATCCCAACTAATATTATAAATGCGAAAGTAACTCTGTCTGTCTGTCTGTCTGTCTGTCTGTCTGTCTGTTACGCTTTCCCGCTTAAACCTCTCAACCGATTTTGATGAAATTGGGCACAGACAGTCTTTAGACCCTGAGAAAGAACATAGGCTACCTTTTATTGCGAAAAAAAGAGATGTAGAGATTAAAAGTACGCAGACGAAGTCGCGGGTACCAGCTAGTGGTACAATAAACTGTTCACACAATTTCAAGGGCACAAAGTTAAAATTAACCTTTCAATATGGAAATGCTTCCGCGTTCGCAGTTTTTTTGTGTTATCGAAGTTCGATAAGATAAAACGTATATCTGTCAATATCGAGTATTTTTGTACAGGACATTATTATTTTAATAACATCTTATTTTTGTAAGAATAGATATGCAAACTTGTGATTGCACACAAATGGCGAGAAAATGGATTAAGTGATTTTTATTTGGACATGTCGAACGAAACGTCGTGCGAGAAATTGTTTGATGGTTGTCAGCCCCTTTATAGAGTCGTCGCTCCTTCGCTCAATTATTTCGAAAGTAAATTCATTCGTAGGATGACAACACAATTTATTGTTTACGGTGACGTAATCATAATTGTAAGTGACTTCATTTAAATACTGATAAGATAAGATAAAAAATGCATTATCAATTGAGAAAAAACCCACTAGTCTGGTAGATTAAATATCATTAATGCTGTAACAAAACAGCGGCCCGATTACGCTAATGTTTGGCTATCGAGATGGCTTTCAGACAACGCTTTTTTGACATTTGATCAAGGAATACAATACACTGACGAGAGCATTTGATTCTCATAGTGTAATAGCAACAATGGACGGATCTAGTATCTAAATGGGATGGATGGGAATCAAATTTCAAACTGAAAGCCACCTCGATAGCCAGACATTAGCGTAATCGGGCTTCTGATATTTACTGTTCCAAGATTAGCAGTATGGCGATTGTCGAGTATGTTTGTTACCTCATGACTTTTTACTGGGTGGACCGATAATGATGATTCTTTTTTTAATCGAAAGCTGGCCCTTATGTGCTCCCATTTAAATTATATAATTATAATAAAAAACAATTATACATATAATAGATTGAGATCTAATGAGTAGGTTTTGAGTTATAGTAGTATGATTGTATTTTTAAGTCCGTTTTTCTTGAAAGAGTTATTATAGAACGTTTTACGTTCTACAACATGCTGGTTTCCTCGCGATGTTTTCCTTCACCGTTTGAGAGCACTGGCATTGTGCACATGCATTTTATGAACAGAAAAGCGCATTGCCTCACGTGCTTATAATTTCACCGGCACATTTCACCCTTCACCGAAAAAAAGCGACGCTGCTTGGTAGAAATAGGCATGTTATTGGTTCTTCTTCTTCTTGTCGTGTCACTAGTTTCTTTCGAAACAGTGTGGTGAAAGGATTTTAAGTGCGCTTCAAGAGGCTCCTTTCGAGCACTTGACACATGTTATAGAACTTGTTAGGTTGTACAACATGCCGGTTTCCTCACGATGTTTTCCTTCACCGTTTGAGAGTACTAGCATTGAGCATATAATTTTTTGAACAGAAAAACGCATTGGTGCACGACCGATTTTAACCCACTACCTTAGGAAGGAAGGGGCTGGTACCACTAGACCGCCAGTGTTCTCACATCTCATGTTTGTGGTAGTTCCCCTTGTTTTTATTCATTACCAGCTAAGCCATAGCACATTTGCCAAGAACAGTCGTCAAACCCCCCATCGCGACTCGACCACCTTTAATAGTATAAATAAATATTTTATCATGATTAATGTTAACAACCATCGTAAATTACGTATAAATGATACAAAGTTCATTATATGATAAATGATCATAAAACTGATAAACGTAAATTGATGACGACCTCAGTGGCGCAGCGGGCGAGAGTCCGCCTGCGACGCAAGAGGTTGGATTCCCGCCTCGGAACAAATTTGTGTACGATCTGCAGAAATATGTTCCGTTGCTCTGGGTGTTTATGTATAATAAAAAAATATCTATCTATGTAAGTATATAATGTATAATAAAATATATCAGTAAAATAAAAATATATCAGTTACCTAGTACCCATAACACAAGCTTTGAGTAGCTTACTTTGGGGCTAGATGGTGCTGTGTGGATTGTCCAGCATTATTTATTTATTTATTTGATCTTTTGAACAGGCCAACGAACAATTCGCAATTTAAGTAACTACCTACCTATGTAGCTAAGCTCTGTTTTAATACACTTGCTTGTAATAATACTTTAATTTCTTGTTTAATAATAATAATAGTAATATTTATTTATTTCAGACAATAGTCCATAAAAAAACAGTAAATAGGTACATAAAAATAGATAAAAACATAGAAAAGTAGGTACAGAACCGTGTCAAAAAATAAACATTTTATAAAAAGTCAAAGTCAAAGTCAAAGTCAAAGTCAAAATATGTTTATTCAGTAAAATCACAAGGACCATCTTGAACCGTCTTAAAACTAGGTGACTCTAGTGCCAGTTCCACGCGACCAACACCGAGAAGAACAGGCAACAAACTCGGCTTGGTATCTATCGCTCTTTTATATGATCCTCGTTACAATGTAATAAAATACCTACACTATTGAAGCTATATAATACAAAGTAATCTAACAGAAAAGGAAAAGTAAAGAGATTCATAAAAGAACACACGCTTCAAACCAATAATACTAATACATAAGTAAGAAGTGTAGTAAGTCAAACAACAATGGAGAAAAAAAAAAAAATCTTTTTTTTAAATAACATAATAGTAAAGACATTGCAGATATGTTAGCCGTCGATGGGCAGAGCGACCGGGACATCAGGCCACGCACTTTTATCATTAATATAACTATCTATAGTATAGTAAGCTTTCCTTATCAGATAATTCTTAATGTACACTTTAAATTTTTTAATAGGAAGCCCAGTGACACTTTCTGGGAGTTTATTATAGAAGCGTATACCGTTCCCCATGAACGAGCCATTTACCTTCACCGTAACCTTCACCTTCACAGTAACCTATCTATGTATTATGAAGGTTGGTGTAGGTAAGGTATTGTGTCTGCCGAAGTTGCCATCCCGTCGCTAAAAAAATATTCACTTATTATTACTACGTGGAATGATTCACGTTGCTTCGTTGTGACAATACGCGGGTAGGTACGTGCCTCAAAAAACTGCCAATCGTCTTTCCGTAACGAATCCGATACCGGACGAAACATAATAACCATCCATCTATCTACCTACCTATACATACTGTGGTATCGTAACTGCTGAACGCCACTTGCACAGAATTTTACTGGTCGAAAATGTGTTAGGTGTGTGATATGCTTGTTTCATCAAATAAAATAAAAGTGAATATAAATGCACCATCCAGCCACCATGGATATCCTAGTAATAGATAAAAAAAACTTTTATTTTTTGACACTTTAATCCTGCTACTATTATAAACGCGAGAGTTTGTAAGTATGGATGGATGGATGTTTGTTACTCTTTCACGCCGGAACGGCTGAACGGATCCGGATGAAACTTGGCAGAGATATAGATCATAGTCCGGAATAGCACATAGGCTATACTTTTTATCCCGTGGGAATACCGGGATATATATCTGCGCGGGTGAAACCGCGGGGCGCAACTAGTGTAGAATAAATAAAACACCATTAATGTAATATTTTTTTTCGTGATTCTGTTATCGTACTTGAACCAAACATTCAATCATCATTATTTATTCAGGTAGAATGTTTGCAGTTACAAAAAAAACTCGTGCGCATAAGTAATCTGCTGCTCTGTGATTAATGTATTTTATTCAATGTACCTGTTGTGGCATTTAATAATAGTAGTTTGGTAGGTTCCGTTTTAAGCTTGTTTCATTATAACCACATCCACAGCTGTTATTTAAATCTTTTTCCTACACTCATGATTTACACAAATATTATACACAAACACTAATCCTACTAATATTATAAATGCGAAAGTTTGTAAGTATAGATGGATGTTTGTTACTCTATAACTCCAGAACGGCTGAGCGGATCTTGATGAAAATTGGCACAGAGATACATTATATATATCTGGAATAACACAGAGGCTACTTGTTATCCCGTGGGAATACCGGGATTTAAGACTAAGCGGGTGAAATCGCAGGGCGCTACTAGTATTATATAATAACTTTGTGGCCCGAAAGAACTGATTATAGAGGTTAAGTTTTCTAACATTAAAAAAATACATAAAAAAAGCAGAAAAGAACCAAGATAGACCATTGCGAACGATCCGCACTATCCTGGCGCATCAACCCCGAACTGGGTCTTGGCCTCCGACACAATAGCACGCCATCGGCTTCGGTCCTGCGCCGCCTCCAGCCAGTCCGGTGGAAAGACTTGAAGTGAGCGAAGGTCCTTATACAATAAACATACAAAGACAATACTTTCAGCCACAAACAGGCACTTGACAACCATCCTGTTAAAGCTGAGACGCGAAGACCTAAAGCTGATGGTCGAAATCATCACGGGCCACTGCGACCTCAACTACCATCTTCTTAGGATCGGAGCGACAGACAGCGACCTCTGTCGTGGATGTCTTCAGAAAAAAGAAACGGTGGAGCATGTGTTACTGCACTGCTCCGCAACTAGCGAAGCCAGATCCAAAACTGGACTGCAGAAGCTGATCGGGTCTTTTCCAAAACTGGACTACAGAAGCTGATCGTCTTTCTCATCTGCATCCGAATCGTCACCACCAACCCAAGGTGCTTCTCCGCTATTTTAACGAGTTGTGCTGGCTGGGGTGAGGTTAGCAGGGGGACAGTGCACAATACATCCCATTGCGGGACGTCCGTGCAGATCTCATTCCCCCACCAAGAATTAGAATTAGAAAGTCCTTCTCCACTTCTTCCTTCCACCTGTATCTGATATCGTCCTTCACCGACTGGTCCTCGGCCGACTGGCGCTCCATAGTAGGCCCGTTTTGCTGCCCGATCTTCCTCCATACGTAGCTGCGAACGATCCGGATAGCTCCTATCCCAAATCACTGCCAATCGGTAGGGTCTCCGAGACACTGCATCGACACGCTGAATGGCAATGCTGATGTGTTCAGCCAGATTCTCCCCAGCCATTGTTCCATGAGCGAGTAGTATAAAACCCCTTCGGGACAAGCGTCGCGTCAACATAGAAATAAGATGCGCAGATAACAATTTGAAAACTCGGTAGGCCTCGGCACCCCAAGGATATGCCGAGGCCTATCAGGTCTTTTTGTCTTTAGAGTCTAGTCTCGACCCCTAGAGGAGCAAATACGGCGGAGTTTACAGCTATCTCTTGAAATCTGATTGTTTTATACTTTAGAAGATATAAGATAGAATAAAAGATAGAAAGGTATAAAATTAACAATTTTCTATCTTTTATTGCATTGCATAAGTTGTGTAAAAGATATGTAATTGTTTGTCATATCATGTGCACTACATGGAATATAAGACCTAACTATTAACATAATAATTTCATTAAACATTTGAGTATGATAATAATAGCGTCCGTTTTCTTTATCATTGTGAATCTTAATTATATATAACATGAGTCTCTTCAAGGCAAGAGTGAATAGGTGTCTTCTAGACCGTTCTGCTCCACCGTAGGCTACATCGTCGCTTACCATCAGGTGAGATTGTAGTCAAAGGACGGTCTATTCAGTTGTTGACCTGTGTCCGTGTGTACGAAAATACTTTTCATTGAGATTACCCACAGAAATGGGTTTTCTCTATTCCGTGAGATTACCTAATTATCGTCTTATTATTGTTACAGATATAAAGAAGAGTTGACTAGGAAACGTGGCTCCCGCTACGGCCCGTTTCGTAACGGCTTACTCGAGTTACTACAAGAAAAATCGACGGCGAAAAAAATAAACCGGATTCAGTCCGTATGACTCTAAACTGCGGTGAAGCTGTAGAAAGTATATAAATTGACTTCATACGTTGAATTCATACGTTTTTACGGGATTGGAAATTGACAGTGACGTTAACTCATACAATCGGAATATCAATTTATATTAATTAAAAAAAATATATATATATATATATATATATATATATATATAGAGCAATAGCTACAACTCAATTGTGATATAATTTATTTGACTGCATTTAACGCTTCGCAGCTAGGATATAAAGTTAGTTTAGATAGTAGATAAATAGTGGAGGTTGGAACTGAAATAGAAGAAGAAGCTGACAATATGAAGGACAGTATGACTAATTGTCAGCATACGCTGCCAGAAGATGTGATATACAAAGAAGTGGTTGTTATCGGTAAGTGTGATCATTTTATGACACTACCTACTCTGTTTGGACGTACCTCTGACTCATTAGATGTCCTCGAAGCATCTGGAGTTCATACTTGGCACTAAGACATCTGAGGGGATATCTATCGTGCCTGGGGATCAAAGGGAAGCTGATAAAAAATGTTAGATGTTTAAAAATGTATGTGTCAGAACTCTCAAACGGTGAAGGAAAACATCGCGAGGCAACCGGCATGTCATGGACTCAAAAAGAGCCTCCATGAGGAGCGCTTAAATACTTTTACCATACTTTTTTGTTGAAATAAATGTAATGAAAGCAAAAAAATGAATCCTAAAAAATGTAACAGACGTCATATTTAACGAAAAAGACAAAATTATAGAAAACATCAAGTAGGTATGACAGAAAACGTCAAATATGACAGACATAAAAAAACCAAAACACAGCCACGCTGTTTGGCGGCAGAATTAACATGGTGGTATGTAGTAGGTACTTCCCCAGACGAGCCCACAGACAGCAGAATATGCTCCACTACTACTTAAGGCGTTGACAACACTTAATATTTCTCTCGCTCGCACGATTCGACATTTTGAAAGATGTATAATCACTAAATACAATTTTGAAAAATCGCACACAACCATTTTGTGTGCAATCACATTGCACACAGTTTAGTAAAAATTTGACTTTGATTGATGCAAGTTTTCCTACTCAAAAGTTTGCTTAGGTACGAAAACTAGAAAAGCAAAATGTTAAGTAAGAAAACTTGTACCGATCAAAATGATTTTTTTACTAAAGTGTGCGCAATGTGATTGCACACAAAATGGTTGTTCGCGATTTTTCGAAAATGGGTTTAGTGATTTTAAATCCTTCAACAAGTCATAACGTGCGAGCGAGAGTCACATTAGCTCTTGTCTTCACCTTCATTCTGTGCTATTGCTGAATGAATCACCATGAGTCAGCAAGTATTCCTATGACGCATGCGATTGATCAAAAAAAACCTATTCGAGCAATGTTTTTAAAAAGCACTTACCATTATCATTTTTTGCTAGTTCAAACATTCATACAATACTAGCGACCCGCCCGCGCGCTCCTGCTTCGCACGGGTGCACATTTATCATGCATGTATTATACATATAAACCTTCCTCTTGAATCACTCTATCTATTAGAAAAACCCGCATCAAAATCCGTTGCGTAGTTCTAAAGATTTAAGCATACATAGGCACAGAGAAAGCGACTTTGTTTTATACTATGTAGTGATAGTGACACTGAGGTTTTATGAATCTCAATGGATAGTACAGTTGGATTTGAGTAAAATAGTAAAGCTAAAATAGGAAGGGAGGTCTTGTGCTGATAAAACGTCCGAAGAGTTCAGAAGTCAACTGTTCCGTCTGGGTGTTTCCACGCGTGCTCATCTCGTCAATAAAAACATTATGTGCGTCGTAAAACGACCCAAGTGCTAGGGCTGTCTGTGCTCTGTGAGCAAGCTTGTATACCTTCTCTACACCTCTACAACAACGAACGTTACGCCACTCATTTTGCCGACAAGAGCATTGCTCTTAAACTAGAAGAAGAAAAGACGGACCCTTGTCAGAGGGCAACACTCGGCAGTAGTCGGCAGGCGATAGTTTCGATATTTAGATTTCGGTTGGTGACATTATACCTACACTAGCGATCCGCCCGCGCGCCCCTGCTTCGCACGGGTGCACATAACATGCATGTGTTATTCATATAAACCTTCCCCTTGAATCACTCTATTTATTAAAAAAACCGCATCAAAATCCGTTGCATATTTATAAAGATTTAAGCATACATAGGGACATGGGGATTTAGGACAGAGAAAGCGACTTTGTTTTATACTAGGTAGTGATAATGTAAGTGCGTGTTTAAACTCCGATATTTTCATACGAGTGAGAGTAGGTACCCACACTAACCATTAGAAGTTTTTAAGGGACAATATTGTAAGCATCTGTACTAGTCAATAATAAAGTTAATAATAAATAAAGATGACGATTTGAGATGTCGAAAAAAACCCGTTGAACTTAGGATCGGAAGGCGCGGCGGCGTGGAGTACAAGACTACAACAACCAGTATGTCAAAGTCAAAATATGTTTATTCAATAAAATCACAAGGACCATCTTGAAACTCCGTTCTTGACTCAGATCTCCGCCTTTTTGTTTTAAATCCCTTACCAACTCGACATTGGCAAATTCGTGGCAACCCCTATCGGCCACTGAACAGCCATAAATAAAAGAAAAAGAAGAAGACCATCTTGAAACGTCTTAAAACTAGGTGACTCTATGAAGTATCTAATCTCTAACTGTCAAATGTTCTGAGCCAGCGCAGCCCTAAGGTGACAACACGTGATACCTGACTGCTCGAGATATCTCGGTCTCGGAGACGCCGCAATTGAACCGGCGCGCCGGTTCGCGGCGGCGGCGCTGACTAACAAAATATAAATCCTATCAACCTATGTTCTATTTCACAATTAGACTTACTCGTGGCCGAGGTGATCCTTATAGGTCACTAGAAGCGCCCAGCGGTTTCATCCGCGTAATTTGAAATCCCGATACTCCCACGGGATTAAAAGTAGCCTATGTGTTATTCCAGACTATATATCTCTGTGCCAATTTTCACCAATATCCGTTCAGCCGTTCTGGAGTTATAGAGTAGCAAACATCCATCCATACTTACAAACTTTCGCATCACTACATAGTATAAAACAGTCGCTTTCTCTGTCCCCATGTCCCTATGTATGCTTAAATCTTTAAAACTAGGCAACGGATTTTGATGCGGTTTTTTTTAATAGATAGAGTGATTCAAGAGAAAGGTTTATATGCATAATACATGCATGATATGTGCACCCGTGCGAAGCAGGGGCGCGCGGGCGGGTCGCTAGTTTATAATATTAGTAGGATATACACCCGTGCGAGGCGCGAGCGTCTGTTCGCACTCGCGCCTCGCACGAGGCTCGCGTGTGAACAGACGCTCGCGCCTCGTCTCGCCGTTCGCGAAGCTCGCGTCCGAACATCTGAGCTCGCCACGAGGTGTAAACAGTCGCGCGAGGTCGGCACGAGGTACGACACGAGTCGCGAGACGAAAGTGTAAATGCCGCATTATAGGCATCTCATTAAGGGTCAGCAACGCGAGTGTGACACCTCTGGTGTTACAAACGTCCATAGGCTGCGGTAACCACTGCCCATCAGGTGGGCCGTATGTTTGTCTGCTACCTTGGTAGTATAAAAAAAATCTCGCTCTAAACCAAATAGAATAGTAACCTTCCCGTGAATGTCGTATGAAGCTACTCGCGAACGCCATTTCGTACTTCGTACTTCATCATTCGTAGTAGCATTTTTTGAGGAGCTCAGCCCTTGACGGGGTCTGATATCGCCTCAGATATCTCAGTTTCAAGGTCTCTCTAAAGATTGAGGATGTCTAAAGGGGGTAGTCAGAGGTACGACCAAGTACAACCAATATACATTATCTACGACACAAGTCCAGAACATAGTGTATATACTGCGTACAACAATTTATTAGTAAACAAGCCAACCGATCATTGAATGTACCCTCATTATTGTATGTACCTATTTGCTTGATTTTGTTTGAATAAAGTTTTATCGGCTAGTTCAAAGTGGAACTGGGCTGGGCACGTTTGCCGCATGCCGAACGATCTTTGGGCTAGAACATCGACGGAGTGGGCCCCCAACAACGGCAAACGACCACGCGGCAGACCAAGGCTAAGATGGCAGGACGACCTAGATTCATTTATGAAAGATTGGTCGTCCATAGCACAGGACAGAGAAGAGTGGAAGGGGGAGGGGACTTTGCCCTGCAGTGGGACGACGCAGGCTTATAATAATAATAATATTATTATTATTATAAGCCCTCCGGGACCCACTGCTGGGCAAAGGCCTCCCGCCATTCCTTCCACACATCGCGATCCTGGGCTATGTTTGCCCAGTCCGTCAGGAAAACATCGTGCTCGTCCCTCCATCTCCGCTTCGGTCGGCCGCGTCGCCTTCTCGCTGGGTCAGGATGCCAATCAGTGGCTATCTTTGCCCACAGCTCACCTGGCATACGGCCGACATGACCAGCCCAATTCCACTTCAGCTTAGCGGCTTTCGAAGCTACGTCTGTGATTTGTGACTGTGAGCGCAGTTCTGTGTTACGGATTCTATCCAGTAACTTGACACCTAGAATACTGCGCTCCATCGCACGTTGGCAAACCTTGATTTTGTACTTTTGAAGTTGCGTCAATGACCAAGTTTGCGCACCATATGTGTAGTGTTTGTGTCTATGTAATAGATACAATACTCTGTCTCACCTGCACAAGCGGTTGTCAGTCTCCTGTCAACTGTCAGTGTCATGCTTCTCACCTGTCAATGTCGGAGATACAGGTTGGCGGGAAGGCAGGGGGTCATGGACGGGATCTGGAGATCAGGAAGGAAAACTAAAAGACCTGGGGAGGAGACCGGCTTGGTGTATTGTGTGAGCCAGGGTTCTTAGTAAAATACAGGATTTTACAATATGTTATGATGATTATTATTATACATACCCACCCATATGTATATTCTACCTTCAGTAACAAAAGCCTTCCTTGTTTCCAGGTAATGGACCGAGCGGCTTAGTGACGTCATACATGCTCGCAGGGAACGTACCACATCTTAAACCAGTGCCTCAAGACCTGCCCATAGATGAAATGCTGAGGGCGAGGTAGGTCTACCTTTAGATACCCCTAGACAGTCTTAGAACTGACGTGTCTGAAAGCTAACTATCCAAATTGGCATGACCAACTGTATAGGCCTGGGCCCGTACCACCATCTCTTGAAGCATTCTTATTTCAATATTACTTTTATGTCAATGTCTTATATCAACTGCATAGAGTCAGCTGAATGATCAAAAAGTAAAGTACCTAATCAAAAAAAACAAAAAAGAGTATACTCGTATATATTTATTTAAATTAGTATAGCTACGGAAACCTCTCTCTTACTTATACATAACAGGATTTTCTTCTCTTTTTACCAATTATCTGGAATGCGGGCAAGAAAGGGACAGAAAGCTCTCGATATTGCCGTAGACAAACCGAATTCTCCCACCATTTTAATGAATTGAAACCTTAAATTGAAAGCTATACCATCTATTTTCGAATATCCCCATCTGATCTGTCCGTATTCTTGAACTTAAGTTCCTTGGTCATGTTTCAGATTGTCGAACTTGCCTGAAGGTCAGAGTTTGTACGAGACAGATCTGATGCAACTGGCTGAAGGGTTGGAAGGTCGAAGCCAGAACCCCATTCCTCTGCTGGTAAGTTTCCATTCCACATCATATTTTTATTTTAGCGTTTTGTTTATACAAATGTCACAAGCAGATGCCCTGATGTTAAGGGTAACCATCACCTACAACAAAGCGTTGCCAAGTCACGCACAGAACGTGCCCTACCATGCACTGCCCTGCGTCCATCAGCTTGAGGCATGCAGATGTTAAGCCTCATGTGCCTGTAATTACACCGATGACCACACTCTTCAAACCGAGACGCAGCAAAGCTGCTTGGCGGCAGAAAAAGGCGCGGTGGTAGTATAGTAGTACTTCCCCGGCCGAGCCCTTCACAGAACTCTACGACTTTTAAAATATTCTTATTATTTATATAATCTCCCATTGGCGGTAGTCTGCGCCTTAAAGCTAGGTTAGTCAGAGCTTAGGTTCGGTGAACTGAAACGGCACCAATACTCGTCGTGACCTTCGCCCCGCCTCGCTCTAGTTACAGCCCGCGACACTATAGTTAACACTAGCGACCCGCCCGCGCGCCCCTGTTTCGCACGGGTGCACATATCATGCATGTATTATACATATAAACCTTCCTCTTGAATCACTCTATCTAATAAAAAAACCGCATCAAAATCTGTTGCGTAGTTTTAAAGATTTAAGCATACAAAGGGACATGGGGAAATAGGGATATAGGGACAGAGAAAGCTGCTTCGTTTTATACTATGTAGTGATACACCTTCACAGCTCAGTTGGTAGTAGCTCTGCCTTCTGCGCCGGCCGTGGGTTTGATCCCCACACAGAACAAAAATCCAAATCAAAACGGTTCTTTATTCAGTACATTTGAAAAAAAAAACAAACAGAGACCATTTTTTTTTAATTTATTTACTGCTGGCTAAGCCTCCTCAGCACGCCACTCTTTCCGGTCCTACGCCAACTGTGTGTGATATTGTATTAAAAATATGTATTGTAACCGTCTTATTCATAATCTCTGCCATTTTATAGCCGCTCTTTAGTGTTCTTGTCACCGTCACATTCATGGCGACGAAAAGTGACTGCAACAGGCTTAGCGGTCTGGAGCCTTATGCACTATGACCATTTGCAGCGCGAGCTCGGCTAAGACAAGGCAGGCGGTGTGATACGGTCAGGGCAAAGTATCTCCTATGTCGTAAAGAATAAAGCCCAATATCAAGTTTTGACGTTTCACGGTTTGGGGCAAGGAATCTCCTTGGAATCTCCTATTGTCATAGTGAATAAGGCTCCTGATAAGCTATTGGCGCGCTTAATTGCCATCTACAATCAGGGCCTAAGTATTAAAAAAAATTATATAAGTATTATATCAGATATCTGGTCCTCATAGATAAGAATGTTTATAATAATCATAATTTGTTCTGAAAATGTAACAACATGTTTCATGAGTAAAGAAGAGATACATTAAAATGGGTTTAAGAGATGGTGCTGTGTGGTATAAAATAAAAATTAACCCATAATGTCACAAAAAGACATACACTTAATTGATAATTTTAATTCTATGTTAATCTAATTTCTTTAATTAATTTAATTGGTTGTATTACCGTATAAATAAAGTTAATAAATAAATAAATAAAATAAATAACAAAAGTGCATGTAATTAAAAATACGTTGACCTGGACGTAGACATGTTAACAAGCGTGAACTGGTAATAAATAAAATAAAAATACATTATATTTGACTAGTTGCGCCCCGCGGTTTCACCCGCGTAGATTTAAATCCCGGTAGTCCCACGAGATAAATAGCCTATGTGCTATTCCAGACTATGTGCTATCTATCTCTCTGCCAAGTTTCATCCAGATCCTCTCAGTCGTTTTGGCGCGAAAGAGTATCACACATACCACACTCTTCAAACCGAAACACAGCGTTGCTGCTTGGCGGCAGAGAAAGGCGTGGTGGTAGTACTTCCCTTTTTTTTTTTTTTTGAACGGGAAAATGCCGTCGCATTACCCTTCCGCCATGGGGGTGACGGAAGGGGTATGTGGGTGGGACTCGAACCCACTAAAAACCCCCCTGTGAGCCATCCTCCGCAAAATATATAGCGAGATAGGGTCGCGTTTGCATTCACCATCTCGCCACAGCGGTAGCCCCGGAATTACTTAACCGGGCCATTGCGTCTGTGCAGGGGCGACCTTGCTCACCAAGGCCACTCACCAGTCGTGTAGGGCCACATTAGCCAGCGAAAGTCCCCCGACCTTCCACTGGTGACCCCACTACAGAGGCGGGAGAAGGCGGGCGAACCGCCTTCGCCTCCCTCCTGTCCGACTACGCCGGAGCAGGTCAGCTTGGACATCGTCCTCCCTAACTCGCTCCGCCGCCTCCTTCTGCGCCATAACTGATTCGCAGAAGGAGACCACCGCCTGCCACGACCTCTCGTCGGCAAGCATGGTGGTAGTACATCCCTGGACGAGCCACACACAAAGAGCTCTACTTCTCTTAATAGTGTAGGGTTGTTTGAGTCTGATATGAGATAATGGTTAGTGAGTTAGAAAAACACCGGTGGTCTAGTGGGGTGACCCCGCCTTCCGATCGTAAGGTCGCAGGTTCGAATCCGGTCGTGCACCAATGGATTTTTCTATCGAAAAATTTATGTGTGCAATGCCAGTGCTCTTAAACGGTGAAGGAAAACATCGTGAGGAAACCAGTTAGTATTCTAACAGCGGCGATGGGCTTGCAACCTGTCACGTATGGAATACTAACTACTGCAAAATGTGGGTATGTGCCAAATGTAATGTTTGGACGTACCTCTGACTACCCCCCTTAGACATCCTCAAAGAATCTTAAATTATAGTACCTACTTGGTACTGGGAGATCTAAGGGATATCTACCATACCTGGGGATCAAAGTCGTGAAGCTGTTTCAGTTTTTTTTTTTCAGTTAGAAAAACGAAAGCGCGTATATATGTGTAGAGGCGCGCCTCTACACATATATAGATCGGTTGACGAACACAACTAAATGAACACGTACCGAGCTATAAATAAATTTTATTTGAAGCCATTTCTGATAAAAATATAAAGAATACGTGGTAATTAGTAGGAGCATTATTGTCACTTAGCAACGATAAAAAGTTATTGATCTGTATGCAAAAGGTCAACAAACTCTAATCTTCAGCAGTTCTTACTTACAAACGTCCATAGGCTATGGTGACCGCTTCCCATCAGGTGGGCCGTATGCTTGGTTGCTACCTTGGTAGTATAAAAAAAAAAAAAAAAAAAAAAAAGTTCTTAGCAACACTGTTGTATTACCTAAAGAAGGGTGAATGAAAACATTGATTTAGATTTCCGCTTGCTTATCACTATCACTACATAGTATAAAACAAAGTCGCTTTCTCTGTCCCTATATCCCCATGTCCCTATGGATTTTGATGCGGTTTTTTTAATAGATAGAGTGATTCAAGAGGAAGGTTTATATGTATCATACATGCATGATATGTGCACCTGTGAGAAGCAGGGGCGCGCGGGCAGGTCGCTTCTTTTATTACAACGTAAGTTTAGGCTTAGTTTTCAAGAGTAGAAAAGCTCTTTGCGTGTGGCTCGTCCGGGGAAGTCTTACCACCACGCCTATTTCAGCCGCTAAGCAGGGTTGTTGTTTCTGAAGGGTGTGGTTGCCGGTGAAACTGCAGATGTGCCTCAAGTTGATGTACAAGTAGTGCATTGTAGGGCACGTTTCTAACGTGCGTGACTTAAGAGGCAATAGGGAGCTGGCAGCCGCGGGTTTCCTCACTTGTGTGTGCCTATAAGTAATAGCATTGTGCATTGAAATGTAATAAAATCAGGGCTTCCGTCAGACTTCCATCCATCAGAATGGTCAGTCAAACGAGGTCTTTATTCAGTTCAAATCATAAGGATCAGTTTGAAAGTCACTACTGAATAAATTAATATACCTATAGTAATTACATTATCCTACTTCCTACTATCCTGCTAATTTTATAAACGCGAAAGTTTGTAAATATCGATGGATGTTTGTTACTCTTTCACGCCGGAACGGCTCAACGGATCTGGATGAAACTCGGCAGTGAGGTAGATTATAGTCTGGAATAACACATACGCTACTTTTTATCCCGTGAGAATACCGGGATTTAAATCTGCGCGGGTGAAACCGCGGGGCGCAACTAGTTATTAATATATTAAGCTCATCTATTTTAATAAGCAGAATATTGATAACCTCTGTCTAGATACATACATAGTAATTATTTATTATCTGATAAACGATTTACTTTGCGTTCAAGCCAGTACATTACGGCCAGTACATTGTCGTATCACTATATTATTATTTTAATTTGTTCACAGATGGACAATCTGCTAAGGCCGTGTGCTGATATAGGTATCCAAGCGGATCCACTTATAGAATGGAAATATGATATAGACAAACAGGTACGCATTAGGTATAAATTGGAACTCTTTCAATGTATAGAAGGTTTGACGTAGGGCCGAGAATTGCACCCTGTGGAATTCCGATACTTCATTATTTGAATTACTTTCAGTAATTTGATGTATTATTTTAGGGTTTTAAAAAAATACTAATGGTATTTTCATGTAGATAACTATAAATGGTATATAATAATTATATTTGTGATTAGAGAGAAATGTGGAGTGCAAGAAGACGTAGTGATGAGGGTAGAAAAAGGTATGCTAAGATAGTTTGGGCATGTAGAGAGGATGGATGAAAGAAAATTGACGAAAAAGGTGCATCAGGCGAGTGTGAATGGGACTGTTGGGAGGGGAAGACCTCGGCGGACATATCTAGATCAGATAGCAGATGTTCTAGAGAAAGGCCAGCTCAAGAGTACCCTAAACCGACGAGCATGTATGAAGAATGTTATGAGAGTGAATGAAGCGAAAGAGATATGTCAGGATCGTAGCAATTGGAAATCCGTGGTCTCTGCCTACCCCTATGGGAAATGGCGTGATTTTATGTATGTATGTATAATTATATTGCATTTTTTTGGCTATGTAAAATAGCAATGCAGTCAAAAGCTTGAGTAAGTTCAGAATATGGTATTAGAATTTTCATCTGACCGTGTTGTTTGATGATAAATGATTTCAGATAGATCACATAGTGCTAGGTCGCGGTCCGCCCGGCGGCTCCTGGCATACATTCCCCCGCACCGTGAACACCCTGTCGCCGGCGGCTTGGCTCGCTCTGCCTCCTCACACGTCCGCCTCGTCGGGAGACGCTCGCCTCTCAGCGCGAGCGGTGGCGCAGTATTGCAGGCGATACGTTCACGCGTGCAAACTACAGGTACGTCTGAATGTGATCCACCTTCAGCTTCTTTCGTTTCACTTCATTTTATTGACCCATTTGCTGCTGTAGCATACTCTATATTTAAGCATGTATCAACATTCTTTTTATTATTTATTTTTCAGTTCTGTGTCTTTCTATTGATTATTCTTCCTTTATGTATATTTAAGTACGTATCATGTTTTGTATGTTGTGTGCTAAGCAGTAAATAAATGATTGTCTATATCTATCTCGAGTGTGTTTGTGATAGTTTTTTTAAAGTCGTCCGCATTCTTTGCCTGTGCAACAGAATTTCACAAAACGTAAATTAATAGCCTGACCTGCCTTCTAGATGCAAACACAGTACGTCATTTTACACACCATGTAAACAGTAAACACCTAAGAA
This sequence comes from Plemyria rubiginata, assembly GCA_963576535.1. Lineage (NCBI taxonomy): Eukaryota > Metazoa > Arthropoda > Insecta > Lepidoptera > Geometridae > Plemyria > Plemyria rubiginata. The sequence continues at coordinate 859,719 of OY754929.1, forward strand.
TAAATATATAACTAGTGGCTCTGGGAGCTGTAGACCTCGCGAGCATACTAAAAGTGAGCTATTTGAGGAATGTAATGTGCAAGTGCATTTTCCGTTTTGTGATTTTTTGATCTTTTTGATTTTTTTTGCATCATCTTGTGTAGAATGAGGTCATTTGTGTTTCTCTCAAATTTGATTGAAAACCATCGATTTTTTGATGAGCTATCCTGTTCATCATGCTGAAGATCCTTATCAGATCTTCGCCAAACTTTTATGAGACCAACTTATAGTTACTACCTTTCAAACAAAAAAAGAATAATCGAAATCAGATCTCATTTGGTGGAGATATCCAGTATATCAAATAGCCCCTTTTTTGCCCTTTTTTGGGGGAAGTTCCCCTGTGTACCAAGTTTCGTCCAGATCGGTTGAAAAATGCGACCTGTAGAGGAGAACAGACAGACAGACAGACAGACAGACATCCGGACAAACGCATTTTTGGCCAATGTGGAAACTGAGACGCTTCGCTCGCTTCGCTCGCTCGGTCAATTATGGATGAATTAATTATTTTATCCTAAAAGTAACCATCGGTGAGTTGACCTACCAAATACCGTGGAATTCGAAAGTCTTACCTATGTTTAATATGACCTACCTAACTTTATTTATTTTGACACTAACGACAGATACTAGCACTTGAGTATGTTTAAATCATCATCATCATCATCATCATGTTTAAATATTAAACTATGAAGTACCTATATACCCTGTCACTAACATAGGTGTACAACATTGACAGCATTGCATTGACATAAAAGACCTACCTCTTTCTTTTTCTAATCGAATCTGTTTGTATTTCCAGAGATATTTCCGAAGTAATGTGATAGTGAACCGCGTGGCGCGCGCGCCGCCGGCCGCCGTCCGCGAACCCTGCGCCGCGCGAGCTTGTCCGCTGCAAGCCAAGTACATCGTCTCTGGGTGAGTTTCCACCAGACCCTTAAGGTGAAGGCAACAGCTAATATTTCTCTCGCTCGCACGATTCGACATTTTGAAAGATATAAAATCACAAATTCCAATTTTGAAAAATCGCAAACAACCATTTTGTGTGCAATCACATTGCGAACAATTTAGTAAAAATTTCATTTTGATCGATACATATTTTCCTACTTAAAAGTTTGGTTTTCTAGTTTTCGTACATAAGCAAACTTTTGAGTTAGAAAACTTGCATCGATCAAAATAATTTTTTTACCAAACTGTGTGCAATGTGATTGCACACAAAATGATTGTTTGCGATTTTTCAAAATAGTGATTAGCGATTTTATATCTTTTAAAATGTCGAATCGTGCGAGCGAGAGGTAAATTAGGTGTTGTCAACGCCTTAAATGTAAATGTGAGAGGGATCGAATTGTGTTTGAAAGTCTTCCTAATACCGCGCAAAAAATCCGGGCTAATTAATTTCATGTAATTTAGGTTGCTTTATACTTTCTCTTATGAAAGTCGAAAGGGTTATTCAATAAAATCACAAGGATCACTCTGAAACGTCTTTATCTATTGGAAAAGGCCTGCTCTCTCTAGTTAGTTTTAGTGGAGTGTTTCTCCAGAATAGGCCAACTTTCATCATTATTTGACTTTGACGACCTTTGTGGCGCAGCGGGCGAGAGTCCGTCTGCGACGCTAGAGGTTGCGGGTTGGATTCCCGCCTCGGAACAAATTTGTGTACGATCTGCAGAAATTTGTTCCGTTGGTCCGGGTGTTTTCTATATATAATAATAAATATCAATATATATAAGTATATAATGTATTAAATATATCAGTCATCTAGTACCCATAACACAAGCTTTGAGTAGCTTAATTTGGGGCTAGATGGTGCTGTGTGGACTGTTCAGCATTATTTATTTATTATTATTTATTTATTTAATTCTCTTTCCCCAGCTATTCCCATCTCTTGGTCTACCACCAGTTACTTTAGCTCCATTTCGCATTGCATTTCGTCAACTTTGTTTTTGTTTTGTTCCAGTTACGACAAGTCGACAGGTCGCGGATTCCGATACTTGTGCTCGCACGTGGTGACAGCGTGCGGAGCGGGCGATCGACCCAACACTCTGTCTCCCTCGCTCGCCGCTCACTCGCATCACTCCCTCGCATCCTTCGAACGGTCGCTCAACGAATGTCTCGGTAATGGTACGTAGTCTCTACACTAATCGCCTGTAGCTTTATGTTTTTATAAAGTTTAAGATCGTCCGCGAAGAGTTGTTTGCTGTTTTTTATAACTTAACTAGGAACAAGATTGGACCAAGATGAGATCCCTGTGACACACCGCAAGAAGTGACAAAGATATTTTTATTGAATCCTCAGACAACCACTTGCTGGGTTCAATTTGAGAGATATGACCTTTGCCAGCTTAAGATTAGATCATGAATTTCGCACAGAATTAGCTTTTCGAGAAGAAACTTCTGATCAACCCTGTCAAATGCACTGTTAAAGTCAATATACAGCGCGTCGATTCGTACACGGCTGTCGGCAGTCGATTTACAATTAATATTAATAATGTGCCGGTGTAGACGAATAAATATACCTCTATAATGTAATTTATTTCTTTATTTCTACACACTAACGGCAACGGCCATTAACGCCACGGCATTTTAAAATGTAAAAGTATGATTATTCGCTGTCACTAAAAGACATCTTGTTGAATATTAATGCTTGACGACCTCTGTGGCGCAGCGGGCGAGAGCCTGCCTGCGACGCAAGAGGTTGCGGGTTCGATTCCCGCCTTGGAACAAATTTGTGTACGATCTGCAGAAATTTGTTCCGATGGTCTGGGTGTTTTCTATGTATAATAAAAAATATCTATATATGTAAGTATATAATGTATTAAATATATCAGTTATCTAGTACCCATAACACAAGCCTTGAATAGCTTACTTTGGGGCTAGATAGTGCTGTGTGGATTGTCCAGCATTATAAAAAAAATATATAAGTGTAAAGATGAATGTGGATAATTTATACGTTGTCACTAACAGGCGCCTTGTTCTTTGTGCAGAGACGGATGCGGGCGGGGGCGGCTACGGCGCGCTGGTGGTGGGCGGCGGCGTGTCGGGCGCGGACGGCGTGCGCGCGGCGCGGCGGCGCATGCACGTGCATCACGTGCACCGCGACCCGCCGCGCGCGCTCGCCGGCCTCGAGCCGCGCGCCTACCCCGACTACTGCCAGGTACCTGTACTCACTACCCCGACTACTGCCAGGTACCTGTACTCACTACCCCGACTACTGCCAGGTACCTGTACTCACTACCCCGACTACTGCCAGGTACCTGTACTCACTACCCGAACTACTGCCAAGTACCTGTACTCACTACCCCGACTACTGCCAGGTACCTGTCTTCTTGGCTTCGCCTTGGGGTGACGTTAGTTGACCTAACTAGACTAGTATTCGCCGCCCAACTCGAACTCAACAAAAAATCATTATCTCAAAAATCCCTTCTTCCGCAGATTTACAAAATGATGAGCGATGGCGCCTCCGGAAACCACGAGAACTATACCTCCTACCCGCATCACGTGATCGTCGATATAACCAACCACACCTCACCCTTGGCCCCGCAGAAAATGCACCAAGACATAGACCCCATCCAACTCAAGAAAGTTAAACTACTCAACCTACACACGAACGAAACCACCGACATAATAGTATCAACAATTGGAGTCTTCATCGGCGCAAAACCGGACCTATTCTTTCTACAAACGAACTTCGACCTTAATTGCATGGACTTAAGTTCCTGCAAATGCATCCAATCCAAGAAAATTGAAGAGAAGCGTTTCTTCAAAAACCACTGGTTCTACTTAAAAACTGTATTGCAAAGCATTCAGAATTGTAAATCTAGGTATTTCTTCGCAGACGATAAATGTAGCTGTGAGAATGACTGTGCGTGCGATATTATACCTTACTCCGAGATGGTAGAGAACAAAATCAAATGTGAATGTGCGCGGGTCAGCCTGTTGACTAACGGTGTAGGTTTTGGCATAGACAACACTAAGCCAGTAGATAGTAGAAACCCCATAGCTATAGATAAAGGCACGCATGAATTAGTGAACGCGCCTAAAGGCGTGTACGCACTGGGTCCTCTGACCGCAGATAACTTTGTAAGATTCATCCCAGGAGGGGCTCTAGCTTTAGTCGCACACATACATAGGGATAAAAAGTGACTTGCCATTGACTTGTGATTGCAATATTAAATTTTGTTTTACATTAAATTATTTTTTATACCTGATGTTGTATTTTCATTACCTATATGTATCATAAATACTAGGTATCTGTACCCTATCTAGATTGTTTTATTAATAATTAGCTTTTTTACTTATGCTCAAATCATATGTTAGGGTTTAGGGCACGGCAATATTGGGAGTAGAAGCAGGTCGATGTATGAAATCAAATATCAAATCAGATATTATTAAAACAATATAATTACACAGTGATCAACTCCGTTGTTTAGTTTTCCTAATTTAAACCTAATTTGACAGCACTAAAAATATTGCCACCCCTTTCTAAAGGACGGAAACGACAAGGATGGCTATAATTTTAGAGCTGTCAGATTAAGTTATTTTAGGATAATGCAACAACAGAATCGAAACCTGTTACAAAGTGGACAGTCAATCATTGAAGAATTCATTTAAATATTTACATTGTAGTGCTTACATATGTTTTTTTATATTTTTTTATTGAAAACATTGTGGTTATATATCAGTTTTCTTACATAAGTACAAGTACACTTTTATTTATGTTAGGTATAATTTTGCATTCTCCTTTTGTTTCTCCATGTCCGTAAAAGCTATTATCATCTATCAATTAATTAACAAATGAGTAGGAGGTACCTGTAGAGGCAGGTACCTAATATAATATGACATCTACATACTTATCAAACTTAAATTCTTATATTGAATGAATGAATGAATGAATGAATGAAAATGCTTTATTGTACACCTTAAAAGAAAAACAGTAAGTACACTAAAATAAATAAGGAATAAAACTAACTGTACAATGGGCGGTCTTATCGCTGAGAGCGATCTCTTCCAGACAACCTTTGAATGGAGAGGATTGTAAATTAAGGAAGTTGGTCGCAGGTGCACGAGAAAACTAAGTTGACAGTAAGTAAACAAATAGATTACATAACACTCTATAGATAGAAAGATTGAATTATATTCTGTAACTATCATACATTAAATGCAGCACAAATGCCAGCCTTCACACCACGTTTGGTAGTAGCTCTGCCTTCAGCAACATTGGATCCCCATCGAGAATAAACATTTGTGTAATGAACATGCTCATTCTAGTAATAAGAGTATTATATTCAGCTATCTGGTCCCCTTAGTAGTTTGGGACTAGATAGTGTTCTGTGGAAAGCCCACTATTATTTATAATACAAGTTGTTTTAATTATTAGTAGGATATTTAGCAAAATTAAATTCAATTTGTATACAATTATCTAGCAATTAAGAAATATAAAATCTTGTAAAAATCAACAATTACCTACATATTATAAAGATAACATTTCATGAACATATAAATGAAAAATAATTTAATGTTCGAAAATTCAGACATATTTTTATCAAAAATGTGATTAAAATAAAAATTTATTAAAAATACACAATACATTCATTGTCCATGCAGATCTCATTCCCCACCATGATAACAACAATAGATATTTATTACATTATTCAACAAGCCTGTTACTTGACAAGAGAGTTTATAAAATACTAGCTGGTACTCGCGACTTCGTCTGCGTACTTTTAATTTGATTAAAGTTTCATGGTTTTATCTTTTAAAATTAAGAAATCCCAAACAAACTTTCAACCTCTATTTCAACCTCTTCATCCCTTTTTTTCGCAATAAAAGGTAGCCTATGTCCTTTCTCAGGGTCTAAAGATTGTCTGTACCAAATTTCATCAAAATCGGTTGAGAGGTTTAAGCGGGAAAGCATAACAGACAGACAGACAGAGTTACTTTCGCATTTATAATATTAGTAGGGATAGTGATTTTGATTTAGTAACTTTGTAAAACAAGTACTTATGAGTCCGATGCTCACTCAGTTCCATTAAACATTTCGAGGAATTGGTAAGCCCGCCAGCAGCCAAATGTCGATGATCTTATAGCCACATGTAAAGAGCCCAGCTGCAAAATAACGACAATGAACCCATCCTCAGTCAACAGGTACAGGCGCTCCTCGCATCTGAGTTATCAGCTCCTGCAGTTCTTTCTGCAATGGACGGGGCAGATCCAGCTCACACACACTCTGTTCATTCCGCATAGCCAAGGCCACACACAGAATCGCTGTACGACGCAAAGTGCGCACAGCGACCGTGATATTCCAATTTGTTCTTTGCCTCAACTCCCCGAGGGCCACCGGAGCGCGGAATATAGGTTTATTCTGGATCACAAAGTTTTCCTGCGTCTCTCTATCTATGAACTCCCATGGATGGGTCAGGTAACTATTGATGTCAAAGAACTTGCCTGGCGCTAAGGTAACGTAGAAACGTCTTTTTCCATTGAAGTCCCTCCATGTAACGTCAACGGGGCGAGATGAACGGTTAGTGAACCGCAGGTACACACGGGAAACTGATTCCATAGATTTAACTAGGACACGTTCGCCGTTTTGAGCAACTTCAAAGGCTAAATCGTCGTTTATAGCCATTTTAATGAAATTTGAATATTATTAGTTTTCAAATGGTGTAGGTACTAGGTAACAAAACCAACTATACGTAGACTTATAATATTAAGAATATCTCACAAACCGAAAGTTCAATACGTTTTAAGCTTGCCGTGCCGACAAAGTTTACTTAGCAAGATACGAATAAAGTACAAGTAGGTAGGTACTACTGCGTTGAGTAATGAGTCACACACGTTTCGCAATCGCAACACATAAAAATTCAAAAAGTTCCGCGGTTACTCGAATTCCTTTTATTTGACAGTAGGTACATAGTGTTTTGAATGAACCACTTCCGCCGAGTTGTCAAGGAAAATGGCTGTTTGTGTCGCAGTTATTGGAAAAGACGTGAGTTTTTATCACCTTTGAGCCACCACACTACTCCACCACATTGAACGCTTTTTTCACTGCATTTTAGGTTTGATTTGTGGTATAAATCACCTGAAAAGATCTAAATTCTCCAAAATTATAATAGTAGCTATTGATCTGATTTGATACCGATGACGTCATTTGTTTGTAATTAAACTGACAGTGACAGTTGACAATAAATGTCAACTGGTTTGACGGGTTTATTTTTATTGCCAGGAATTAAAAATTACCGTACTGTTCTAGATAAAGAAATCTTTTTTTTTTTTATATAGAAATCTTACACAAGTAGGTACTTATTATATAACAAGCTTTAAGTAGCTTACTTTGGGGCTAGATGGTGCTGTGTGGATTGTCCAGCATTATTTATTTATTTTATTAAATACACGGTATTAGATGTTACATAGCGTATTAGTCCGGCATAATAATATACAATGTTTTCCGTTTTCCCCACAACTTTTGCAGAATTCTCCTCTATACATCGGAGGTGTCGGTAGCGACACAAGTACTGAAAATGATTTGTCTCGCCAGTGGCTCGTGCATACAGCTTTAGACGCTCTAGAGGAGAGACTAGCTTCTACTAATACAAGTGCCACTGGAACCAACTCAAATGCTGCCAGAACTGATTTGCGTGATTTGTACTTGGGATTGCTTTATTCCACTGACACGCATAAAATGTACGTACCTAACTGATTTCCATATATCCATATATTGGCGTTTACCTTTCAGCTCATGTCCGTTGCAACGCGAACGTCAACGCTCTCTCTCTCTCTCACGTGATACCGCACGCGTTGCCTTTCGCGCATTGCCCATGTCTCTGCCCATGTCACTTCTCATTTATGAGCTAAGTGTAAACGGGGTATTAAACCGCGTTTAAATTATGGCATGGACACAATATGGAGCGCGGGAAACGCGAACGCAGTCAACGCGAACGGACATGGGTGTGTACATTCCTCGCATTGCCTACGTCCCTGCGCATTGCCACGGACATGAGCTGAGTGTAAACGCGGTACTCGTTGGGTTTTGTTGAAGTGAACCTTTTCTACATTGTTTAGATATGGGTATGTCACCAATACTCGAATCAAGCTAGTCCTCGTGACGAGTTCTACGTCTCCCAGTGGCAGTAACATCCGGGATGCTGAAGTAAGAACAGCTCTTCGCCGACTGCACGCATTGTACGCAGACGCGATTTGCAATCCATTCCATCTGCCTGGCGACCAGATAACTTCGCTGTAAGTTTTCACTCTAACTATAGTTGAATAAATATAGTATAAAAATATTTTTGTACTTTCAGATTTAGGAGAGACACTGAATCGACTCGGTTTTAACCTATTATTTGTACTATTTGCAGGAAATTTGACAAGCAAGTCAAGAATATCATGATGAATAACGTTTGAAACGGATAAATTCAAACGCGAATCGTCTCATTATGTGGCATCCTTTTTTATTTATTCAGTGTAGGTATGTAATAAAAGTAATAAACTAAAAGCTACACTATTTTTAATTCCAAGACTGTATGAGTGTGCACCTTGGTACATACGTTTAGGGTGTATTTGATTTATGATAAATATAATATTATAACAAATTTCTGTTTTAATGAAACTACGTACGCAACGTTAGTAGGTAGGAATAGGTCGCGTCACATAGAAATAACGCTGGAAGGAGGGTAGTGGGGTGTGATGGCGCGAATGTCTTGTATGCGCAAACGTGGCGCAAACACATCCCCTCCATAATGTTTTCCATTGTTATTTTTAAGGTCCAACATTAAGCGAGCGAATGCTCATTTTACCCCCTCTCCGTCAAATTGATTTTAGTATAAGCAAAGATAGATCATTCCTTCGTTGTTCTATGATTGCTCGCATAGATTATAGAATATTCTAAGAATGCTCGCTCGCTTGGTGTATACGAGTATACGGCAATAGAGCGCGCGAACAGTAGCTTAACGCACCCCTACTACGTCTTCGAACGTGCTCGCTCCCCGGAGCGATTTCGTCAAGGTTCTTGCATTCTAACAAATTTTAGTTCTTTGTTTTAATTCTTGCTCGTTGTTTTTTTTTGTATAAACACAAAACGAGCTTATGTTTTTTTCCGTTCACACCAAAAGATCAAGAATGTTCTCGTTTTAGCTCTATGTTCCTTTGGTGTAAACGCACCATTAAATGACGCGACCTCTAATAATCTATGGAGGAACATTGTAGATGTTTTCAGCCATTATCGATGGCGGTTTTTTATGTATGGAGCAGTTTTCATTTCACAGAACAGGTTTCTGCGTAAAATACCAAAGAAAATGGTAAAAATGAAATGAAATGAGCATCGTCTTTTTAGCGTTTCGGGCTTAGAGCATTTAGAACGGGAGTTGCCAAGCGCTACTTTTAGTACTAAAATCTTTCTGCCGGTTTTCGCGGGGGGCGAGGTAGTACGGTACAGAACACATTTACATAATCACGCATACTAATGCAGAAAAATTAAGCGTCCCTATAAACGCACACGCAAGTAAAAGCTGTACACCAACACAAAAACAATAACACAATTAAAGAATTACTGTTGTTATACTTTTGTTTAGTTACACACTAACACAAAAAAGTAGTGATGGGTTGTAAAAAGACCGACAAAATGAATGATTTCATATGAATGAAATCAGGGTGGTTCAAAATCATATACTTTTCCTTTTTATTAACCGACTCCAAAAAAAAGGAGGAGGTTATCAAGTCGGCTGTATGTTTTTTTTTATGTTTTTTTATGTTTGTTACCGCATAACTCCGTCATTTATTAACCAATTTGAAAATTATTTTTTTTGTCTGAATCTGAAACTATACCCTATAGTTTCAGATTGGTCCCATAGAAATTTCACCAAAATCGGTTGAGTAGTTTGGCTTTTAAAATTAAATTTCGTATTTTTTTAAAGCTTTTATCTAACTTGCAATGTACTATACGTCGGCAATGTATTTAGTTAGTTCGGAGAACCACTTCCTCTATCCTACGGAGTTGAATTTTTGCAATGACTATGATAATGCATTTTATGGTGGGTATGCATAACCACAACGGACATCCAGGATTGGCTCCAGATAAAGGAACTCTTCAACGGTGAACAGGACAGGCACGAAATTTTGTGTACGCATTCTATTAGGATAGCCGGTTAGAAGATCCACTATGACAGGCTGCTGCACTCAAGAATGGCTCCTAATGAGAGAACTCTTCAACGATCAACAGCACAGTCACGAAATGTTGTGTACGGACTCTATTACGATAGCCGTTTAGATGATCCACCATGACAGGCTGCTGAACTCAAGAATGACTCCTAATGAGAGAACTCTTCAACGGTCAACAGCACAGTCACGAAATTTTGTGTACGCATTTTATTAACGATAGCCGGTTATAAGTTCCACCATGACAGGCTGCTGAACTCAAGAATGACTCCTAATGAGAGAACTCTTCAACGGTCAACAGCACAGTCATGAAATTTTGTGTACGCATTCTATTAGACGACGACGACGACGACGATAAAAAAGTAGCCCATGTCCCTCTCCAGCTAACATACTACAGCTATACAAAAATCACGTTTATACGATTCTGCGTTCAAAAAGTACAAAGCAAATAGCAATAAACCAACGACACAGCACAACTAAAATTTTAAGGGAGCTCCATAAAGCGACGTATTGAAGGCAGAATGACAGAGACAGTTTTTGTAGAGTCCAATACTGAACCTCCTTTTTTTAAATCGGTTAAATATGGGTACAAAAAACATCGCATTTTATTCTAATTTTACGTTCATTCCATCATTCATTCAATCGATTTCGCTCAACTAGTCCCCACACTACGCCTTCTACCAAGGAATATAAATTCACCGACACCTCCTACCAAGACGTTGGCGTCGTATTAAAACTGTCGTAACTGGTATTCCATTAAATATAAATTAAACGTAATTACAAAAACAATTGACTAAAATATCAATTACTTGTGATAGGAAATAGCGTGTTCCCTAAAGTTTGATGTCTCTGATCTCCTTTTACACCGAAATACCGCACAATTCACCATTTTTACTGAGCACTACTTCGCGACACGAAACGACAACTAATGGCCGCGCGGTGATGAGTGAAGTAGTTTTATATAACGTGCATGGCCAAGTCGCGTCTTATGGCCGGCAGAGGGGTACGCCTTGCGTTAACATCTCCAGTTCTAAATGCTCTAAGGTTTCGGGTTTCTTGCTGGCTTGACGAACACTTTAACTATGTTTTGTCAGTGTCAAAGTCAAAGTGACAGACGCGAGGAAGCAAGCAGCGAGCGAGGCGAGCGGCCGCTTTTTTTTCTCTTTCTTTCATGAACTGAAAGTGAAGCTGTGCTCCGGTTCAGCGCTGTGCAATTTTTATTTTAAAATTGTTTATCTCGACCGGATTAAAGCTATACAATGGTATGTACTCACTATTTACCATATTTATATGCTAAGTCCAAATAAATGGACGACTCGTGGAAATCCCACTGACCAATCATGAGGTTATGTTCACACGTGGATCTTGCTGTCTACTACCTACCTCAGCAAGATAAAGCCTTTAGCTACAATGTGTAAAGAGCGTAGAACAGGTAGGGATCTATTGTATTGTGGGTTAGATGCAACTGAATACAATAATCATAACTTTGAACCTACTCCTCAGTTCTGATGAATAAATTTATTGTTTGTCTCTGTACTGTTTGACTTTTGTCTAATCACGTCGATTCCAGGCAACCGCCGCCGTCGTGTCAGGCAAGGACATCGAGAAGCCTCAGGCTGAGATCTCGCCCATCCATCGCATTCGGATCACGCTGACGTCTCGCAATGTCCGGTCATTGGAGAAGGTCTGCGCTGACCTCATTAATGGAGCCAAGAAGCAGAAGCTCCGTGTTAAGGTATATTGCAAAAATAAATAGCTGGCCTGATATCCTGGTCGCTCGCCCATCGTCAACTAAGGCTGGTTTTAGTCACAGTGACCGTAGGCACTGACAGTGAGCCGAAACACGTAATTCTAAAAAAACAGCCGTAATGTATGATCTTCTAGGAAGCGCCTAGAAGTTCATTCATTTTGGCAGTCGGTACCAATGGTCAGTGTGACTAACCTGCTTATCACATCAAGCTGTTAAGTTTCTTTTTTAAATCTGTTGTAGATTGTATCTATCTTAGCTAGTTAGTGAAGCATAGTGTGTGCTTTCTTCTGAATTATCTAATGCCTGCTCAGTAAACTCATTGGGCACCATACTGGAGCATAATTTTTTTTTATGCAACAGCTATACATTTAACTGCCATTTCACCTGATGGAAAGTGAAGATGCAGTCTAAGGTGGAGCACACATAACTATAATCCACTTATTCACTCTATTCATTCTTTCTCCATCATTTAATTTACTAACAAGGATCTCAAAGATCGGTGGGAACCAAGCCTTATGTTTGCTGGCTGTTCTTCTAGGCTTGATTATGTCTAACTGGCACCTAGTCCATAAGCACATCTTAAAGTCAAAGTCAAAATATGTTTATTCAATAAAATCACAAGGACCATCTTGAATCTTAATGTTTCAATAATCCATAAGATTCAAGGATTAATTCATTTTACTTTGAGGATCACATGAATGCAATAAATTTACCTCAGACAAGGTTCCATGGAGCCTATATACAAATACAAGGTCACGTTTAATGTGAATGCAATTAAGTTATTGTATTAAACCATATTAAACAGATAGTGTGGCGCAGAGATAATAAACACAAAGTCTTTTGCTGATGTTGTGTTTATCTCTGTCGCAAGAGCAGCACTTCCCAAAGTGCAGTGTGTGAGTATCATACCTCACTCTGCTCATAGGGAAGTAACAAACAAAAGTAGGTATTAGTTACTGTACCTACTACCACAATATTAGTAGATTTAAGTTAGCTTTTTCACCTTAATCATCACTAGCTATTTCAGCTTTTACTTAAATAAGATAGGAATAGCAAGTGACTTGACAGCTTTTTTCACGAATTTCCAATTTTCACGAAGATCCATTCAGCCGTTCTGGAGTTATAAGAGTAACAAACATCCATCCATCCATACTTACAAACTTTCGCATTTATAATATTAGTAGGATAATAATAAAGTGATAAAAGCAACTAAGAACATGTCACATAAGGTTTTGTGTTGATGGTATGTTTTAAACATAATCTTTCATTATTCCAGGGCCCAGTCCGCATGCCAACCAAGATCCTCCGCATCACAACGAGGAAGACTCCCTGTGGTGAAGGTTCCAAGACGTGGGACAGGTTCCAGATGAGGATACACAAGAGGGTCATTGACCTGCACTCTCCATCTGAGATTGTGAAGCAGATCACATCTATCAACATCGAGCCGGGTGTAGAAGTTGAGGTCACCATTGCTGACGCGTAGGCATGGCACACCTGCCAATAAACTTTTAAAAGTTATTTGAATCTTTTCTTTCATCTTCATTCTCTAAGAATTTACAACAAAATAATAACAAATTATAATGGTAAAGTTGCATGCGGCCATGTCTGCCGCATGCACAACAATCTCTGGGCAAAATTAACATCAGAGTGGTGCCCGCAAGAGCCAAGACGTCGCGGCAGACCAAAAACTAGATGGCGGGATGAGTTAGATAGGTACCAGCCGGAATGGAAGACTACAGCACAGGATCGCGCAGAGTGGAGGAAATGGGGGGAGGCCTTTGCCCAGCAGTGGGACAAAAAAGGCTCAGAATAATAATGGTAAAGTTACAGTCATAATAAGAGTATGACTGTCTGTGTTCTGTATGCAAAGTCAAAATACCTATGTTTATTCAATTAAATCACAAGGATCACCTTGAAACGTCTTAAAACCAGCCAGTTCCATGCGACCAAAGCCGAGAAGAGCGACGCAAAGCGACGTGGATACTGTGATACCCAGACTCTCAAGGGACTGGTAATAGCAGAAGTATCCGCAGCAAACACTTATCACTCACCCTCATAAGATACAAATGTGATACCCAGACTTACGAGACTGGTGGTAGCAGGAGTATCATACACACAACATCACAGTACACCCATCATGACCAACACACATACACAACACACTTAAGTCCACCCATAATAATAACAAACTTTCCCATGACTGCGTGCATGCTTGTTTAAGCCATGCATATCTACATCTCAGACACATATCTACATATATAAGTTATTAAATATATATAATTTATGTTATTAGTTACCTACCCTAGTTATTCCGTTAGGCAATGTTTTGTTATAGGTGATGGTTATCTGCATCGTTAACATGTATGTAACATAGCAATTTGTGTAACATAGCAATTTCTTTTAAAAACTAAACAAAATTGGTAACTAATATCTATCCATACAAACTTTCGCGTTTGTAATAGGTGGGATGTGGTCTTGAGCTTAGAGCATTTATAAATGCTCTAAGGGTCTTGAGTTTTGTTGGAGATTCGGTAAGCGCCTCTATCGGATTTTCTGAGAACTCATGGCTGACGGACGTTTCGATATGTAAACAAAACTCATTTGGGTGCGGACAGAGTATGGATCCACAAGGACCTACTGGATCCGTACTCCATAGAACAAAATATCACCTACTGACTAGGTGATACTCTTGATATTTTGTTGTTTTTTGAATAGCACTGTTTCTTGTTCTTCTCGCTGTAGGACGACCGACGCTTCTACATCAGTTCTTGGACGCCACTCAGTTAGCGCCTTACTCCACCTGTCATCACCTCGCCTTGCCAGGTATCCAGCCCGGCTCCTATTATTATAGTGCACATGCCACGTGCTTTTTAGAACTTTTTAGCCGACCGTGCCGTGGTTTCGTCAATATTTTTTAGGTTAGTATTTTTACACGGGTAGGTATTTACGCATATTGTTTTCCTTCATCGCTGCGTCGTTTGAGAGTAGCACTCAAACTTTTTTGAACAGAACCTGCACGGCCTTTGAACCCACGACGTTGGATCGGCCACCTCTAGGCCACCAGTGGTTCGCGCTCTAATGTTGAATAACCACAGTAAGTACCTGCGTAATAGCCAAGAATAAAAATGAACCTTGTCTCCAACCGGCATCACACTCTGTTGCTCCTAAACAATCGTTTGAAATATGGCTACGTTTTCATGACCTTGCCTTACTGAAATTTCAGTATTTATACTACAGTAAACGCAGCCAAGGTACCTTTTGCTATATTCAGCAAGTTAGGTACTTACATCAATATGGTACCTATTTAGTTACAGCATGTACCTATACCTACATAACTAGGTGGACCTCTTGGAGGCACGGTCGACATGCCCTCTCTAAGTAGGTGTAGGACGATGGGGTGGGGACTAGTCATTCGCAAAATGTCGCGTTTTATATCAGCTTATCCCGAAGGAAGAAGAAATTCGGTGGAGACTTTTGTACCTACCAGTTATGAATAAAAAAAATAGAGGAAAAAACAATGCTTATGTAACATAATCTTTTTGTAAGCAGCACGTGTACGTTTTTGGCAGCCGCCATGATTGCAGCGCAATCCTACTTTTATTAGCCGCAAGCATATTTCTACCGCAATGCCGTACCACAGGCACAGAGTAATTATACCTACTATCCCAGGCGCATTTCTTCTAAATTGGCTGACCGGATGCCGCAATATGGCGACTGGTAGGTAGGTAGGTAAGGCCTAACCTCATGTTTAGTAATTACCTACACAGTTCAAGAAGTAATTGTTAGAAGCTCGAGAAGAGAATTATTAGACTTTTACACACCATAGAAACGCTCAAATGAGCCCTATCGATCGATAATACCTACTGTTATCTTTTGTCCAATTTCTATAGGTAGGTTAGATTTTTATTCTTCGGAACACAACACAGATTTTATAGTTTACCTAGCATCCGATTCCAATTTTAATAAACCTACAGAATATAATCTAGAGAGATGACTATCCCCTCCCCCGTTAGCATAGCAACCCACAAGTGTGAAAGAGTCGGCTAAGCAGGTTGTCTCTGTCTAACACAGGCAGCCTAGACTGGGTTATTGATCGTAGGCTGGCTAGAATTCTGAGTTGCTGGAGGACTGGTTACACTACACGCTTAATCAACGACTGTATAACTTGTTGATTGAAAAAGAGGATGGCCCACCTGATTAGTAGAACAAAGCATAGCCTCTTATCTTAGCCACGCACGATATCTAGTTTATATAGTGGCCACATTACTTACATATTTATCATTTACTTACAGTTAGGCAAGACTAGGCGTGGGCTGTAGGCTGTGGCATAGTAAAATCTTTACATTACACGCTACATAGGTACCTACTTCGTCTTTTCTTATTCAGTGTTGCCAACGACATTTTCGCAGACCGTCGGTCGTCACCTACATACACCATACACATGCGTGATTGATCCAATGATAGTTGGTTCTATCAGCAAACAACATGACCGGCTCATTGCCATTCGGATCTCTAACCCCCGGGTTCCGAGAGCTCGATCAACACTAATCGGCTGTCAAGTCACTTGCTATTTCAGCTTTTTTTCCAAATTAGATAGAGATAGCAAGTGACTTGACAGCCGATTTGTGTTGATCGCGCTTACCAGGGGTAAATACATTATTGTAATAAACAATTTATGAATACGGATAACCTTGTTTTCGGATTTTATCATTTAGACTGGCTGTAGCCACGCACATCCCTCGTTTCGTGTTCCCTCAAAGTCCATTAACCCAAATCCCGCAGCATGAGATCAGCTAACCTCGGTAACTGCGCGTGGTGGCACCAGGGCTCATCGATTAGGACGTCGACCTCCCCACGCCCGCTCGCTTACTGCTCTATGTTACAGAACCATCTACCTAACTATAACTGTCTACTTCCATACTTACAAGCTGATATTGCACAATGCGAATAGAATCACAAACTGGAGAAGACCAACGCAGGGACAAGAAGAGAGAAAGACCGTTTGCTCGTCGGTAGATAAGAAAAATCCAGAAATCACGATCCCGTAAACTGTAAATCTTTAATTCTTGTTCATGTCGTTTCACTAGTTTCTTTCGAAACAGTGTGGTGAAAGGATTTTAAGATTTATCGTTTACTTTCCTCCTTCATTTACTCGTAACAGGTATTATGGTTGCTAGGAATCTAATTCATATTCTAATCAATAAAGAGGACGAGGAAAACCCCTTCGACATTTTTCAACTGCCTAAATTTTAGGAAAATCACTGCGGCATACCTATTAGGTAATACCTAGTACATGGCCTGAGTCGAATCCACACTGACTTTGTCGAATGGTCATTCGGTTTTCTTTTGTTGTTCAATCAAATCCGTCCCAATTCCTTATCAGGTGCAATCAAAACACGAAAAGATTAATTTCAATTGAAGCAAGCATCAAGGCTGCTCGTGGGCGGAACGTGGGCGACTTCCTACTGCAAACACCTTTTCCAATCTCCTTTAAGACTTTGGAATAGAAGCGACATTTCCGTGGCACTTTGACTTTAGAAATTAGGGACATAAATGTCAGTCGTGCTCCTATCTGTCTCAATTTACTTACTTTAGCCGATTCGTCTGGAGATGTGATGTGCTTTATTATACTATGGTAAAGGATAATGGTCTATTGGTATCGCATGACTTGCTTGATCACTGACAGCTTTCTATTCAACGGCATCTCTTCATGTCTAGGGTTTAATCGACGAATGAGCAAGGATCTGATGGAATCAGAATTTGCTTGTTCTATCAACCAAATATCTTAATCTTAATCCGGGCACAGTAAGAGAAATCTGGAAGCATGTGCTTGTTCAATCACCAATAAGTTCCTACCTAGGTACTTACCTATTTAAAAAACTGTACCTACCTGGAGAGCAATACTGTAGGTAGCTGTAGGTACCTGGATATCAAATAGTAAGGAAGTTAAACCTACAGCGTTAAAAGAAACGACGTCATCATTGTGATGTTATCGTAAAGTGTGGGCTAGGACATGACATTCTTCACTCCAGGGTTACCTATATTATGTCGTGTTATCTGATGTTGTAAGGAAGGATATTATTATGTACGTACCTACTTGGTACTCCCACATCTGATTGAATCATTTCATATTGGCCGTGAGGCCTAGTGTCAGAATTGGCCTGAAGTTAGGCGTATGGCAGAGTTTATGACGAGATAATAAGTGCTATATTATATAGGTGGGTACATAGTGGCACATACCTACAGTACATAGTGGTTAAAAATGGGCATCGCTACAGCAGGGTCATATTTATTTACATAATTTATTTACTTACTCGTACTAGATAGGTCGAATTCAAAAATTGATAAAAATTATAAGTATCAAGAGTGAATGTGTTATTAATACGGTCCCGTTTTCCCTTTGGGTTGGGTACGGACGGAACCCTTAAAACTACCTATAGGTAGGTACCTATAACATAAGTACTTAGAATAAGAAATCACATTTTTTATACCTTTATAATTTTTTCTTAAATTGCTTACCTACTCCACAGATAAAAGAATACTACCTACTCTATATCGTTTTTTTGTGCTCTAAATAAGTGAGACTCTTCTGTGCGTCTATCCATCGCCTGTTCGTCTGTCATCTTCATCACTCATCAGAGATAAATCTGCAATTTATCTTTCTGCAGTCGTGTTGCAACAGAAAGATATTATCTAAGTATACCCCCTTCTGTTAAACTAGGCAAAGAATGGACAACAAACATTGTTCATAAGTTTCTCCAACAGAACATTAGGACTCGGTAGGTTAGGAAGAATAAGAATAAGTGGCAATGGGCAGGCCATACACAATTTGACTTGAAATAAAGGCAAAGGAAACGAAAGGCAATGCGTAGGACGTCCCCTACCCAACCCAACGCACCGACGATATCACTATCACTACATAGTATAAAATAAAACAAAGTCGCTTTCTCTGTCCCTATATCCCTATGTATGCTTAAATCTTTAAAACTACGCAACGGATTTTGATGCAGTTTTTTTAATAGATAGAGTGATTCAAGAGGAAGGTTATATGTATAATACATGCATGATAGTAGAAAAACAATGTGCACCCGTGCGAAGCAGGGGCGCGCGGGCTTGTCGCTAGTAGTAAATATCGCGGGAAGACGGGGGACTAGACAGAAGCCCTAATTATTTCTTTCTGAAAATGTAGGCATGGGGGAGGCCTATCAGCAATGAACGTTTTACCTAAAAAAATGTATTTATTCTCTCTTCATAAAGGTTTGTCTTATGTAGGTCTACAAAAAGTGCAAGTTACATCGGCAGATAAAATAGTTCGCTAGGATACAAAGGTACAACCCTATTTAGCAGTGGACTTTTTCTGCAGGCTAGCGATAATTACGATGATGATACAGACATGGTGTAGCTGAATCGTGAGTCAAAGATGTCAAGTTAATTTCAGCTTAACAAAAGCGAATGCAATTTATGCAATATGTACCTACCACGGCGAGACGCGGCGCCAATTTTTTTAACCAATTATCAAGTGCCAAGTTGGTACCAGAAGGTTACGTCATCTTTAAAGTTACATGCAGTACACCACAGAATAGTTGTGTATAAACTACACGGCGAAATGCGACCTCCTTGCTAGGAGAATGTGGCCAACTTATCTATTTTTACGCTACATCTAGCTGATAAAAGAGCGTAATGAACTAGTCACTTGAAAGTTACCCCCGTGGTTACCCCTTAATTACTTAAGTAACTAATTACTTATGTAGGTAGTTATTTCAATTAATTTTGAGAGCCCTTTTTAATATCCAATAAATTATTTCTGATTTCTGATATCAGATACTTATTGCTTATGCATGAAATCGTTTGTACTACAGTTATACAATAAATTATTTCTGATTTCTGATTTCTGATTTCTGATATCAGTTACTTATTGCTTATGCATGAAATCGTTTTTTGTAACTGTTTGTATGTGATTTTAGACCAAAAACTGCCAGCTTTTCAGCCAAAATGTCTCCAGGTGGCAAGACGACCTCTGTCCGTGGGCGGATGAGTCAGAATGTAGTCAGCGGGCAGTGGGTGCCAACGCCAAGGCAACTTGCATAGTCCAGGAATCAGTGGCCATTAACAATCTATGACAAAATTATTGCAACACTGGAGTTTTTAAATATAAGAATACGCTTTTACAGCTATGGTAAACTAATTTTTTTACTACTACCTATAGTTGGCTCAAAGAGATGGTAACCATCACCAAAGCATAGCCTTGTCAGTTGCACACGTCTTAGGACTTCTGACACACATGGCTTCATAGCATCTGTATGCCGCCTCGTGCCTGTAATTTCTCTGGAAATCACATCTTTCAAACCGAAACACAGCATCGCAGCTCGGTGTGATCTGCAAGACATGATAAAAAAATAATACCCAGGTTGTTGCCAGGTAGGTATAGTGCGCGTCATTGACGCGCACTATACCTATTTTATTATATTATTGAGGCGGCGTCAACCAAAAATAACTTGAAAACTGTGGAGGGGATGTGTTTGCGCATACAAAATACTCGCGCTATCACATCCCCTCCCTCCGGCGTTCTTTTCGCATGACGCGTACTATAACGCAGATGGCAATCGCCTTACGATTATACCAACATCTTGTGTTCCATTAATAAATTGGTGTGCGACAGTCACCTTTGCCTCTCGGTCCACAATCTACATGAATGGATAAGCACAGTGATAGCTGCTTTGGTTGCCGCCATCTGGCCCGACCGGTTCCAAAGGCTGTTTTGGTTGTGAAGGCGTACTTGATACTTCACGGTAAATAGGTGTCCAATATACTTACTCTAACCTGCTTGGAATGCAGTATACACAGTTACCTACTTACTAACTAGGCCCAAACTTTGAAGAAAGAAGAAAGAAAGAAAGAAGAAGAAAGAAAGGAGAGACGGAGACGAGATGGTTCTTTTACCTAGGTTAGGTAGGTATATATAGGTATATAATACACTTTCGCAAACGGAGAACAAATATTGGTAGGTATACCTATCCTACTACCTACTAATCCTACTACCTACTAATCCTACTAATATTATAAATGCGAAAGTTTGTAAGTAATACCTACCTACCTATGGATGGATGGATGGATGTTTGTTACTTTATAACTCCAGAACGGCTGAACGGATCTTGGTGAAAATTGGCACAGAGAGTCTGGAATATCACATAGACTACTTTTTATCTCTTGAGAATACCGGGATTTAAATCTGCGCGGGTAGCAACTAGTACATTCATATACTCAAACACTAATGGTAGGGATTAGGATAGGATCCGCATAATGGACCACCTTAGAGTCTAAATGCGGATACAGGAGTCCAACACAAGTAGGATAGGATCTTACTCATACCTAATTAATCGGGGAGCACCAGCTTTCAAATGAAAAAAGAATTTAAATCTGCGCTGGGAGCAACTAGTACATTATCGGGAAGCACCAGCTTTCAAATGAAAAAAGAATCATCAAAAATAGACTGAAAATGATGCATAAGAAACTCCTTCGATGCTCGCTTTCTTACCAGTGTTCTTACCTCATTGGGTTGGAGCTTGGAGCCAATGATATTTCAAAAGGGGAATTGAAACATCGATTAGCGCCATTAGCGCACTTAGCACTTTCAAAATTCTAAAAAAATTGATGGATTTTTCAGAACCTTGACGCTTGTTTTAGCTAAGAAAAAATAGTCCTAAAACCTTGAATTCTACATTCAATTTTATTTCTTCAACGACAGATTCTGTAGGTACCTGTGGGTACCTACCGATTTACTCAGAAATAATTATTTAATTACAATGACATTACTTTATCCTCCCTGAATCATCCTCTCCATAAGGATTGTGGTATGGCTTGCTCATCTTGAGAATAATACTGAATAACAACTTAATTTTAACTTGTTTTTTGAGATTGAGATTGATTTAAATCCCGGTACTTTTTTTTCAACTGTAGGTTTTTTTTTGTACAGCCTTATTTGAGATACATTTTGCAAAAGATTTAGGGGAAGTAGGGGTAATGGCGCATGCTGGGTAATACCGATCACCCCACTTTTTTTTTAAATAATAAAGCTTTCAGTACGGTCTTACAACATTTATTTAAATAACAATTGGTAATTGTACCTATATGCCTAAATTAACACATTTGTTGTGTTCAGACCGAAGGCCATTAATATTATTCCCACGGGATAAAAAGTAGCCTATGTGTTATTCCAGACTATAATATATCTAGAGAGATAGATTATAGTCTGATATAACTTGGCAGAGGTCAAGTTTCATCCAGATCCGTTCAGCCGTTTCGGCGTGAAAGAGTAACAAACATCCATCCATCCATCCATACTTACAAACTTTCACATTTAAAATAGTACCTATGTAGTAGGATTACTTTTCTGTGACCAAAAAGTGAAGTAATATTGAAATAAGAATGCTTCAAGAGATGGTAGTACGGGCCCTGTGGTATAAACAGTGTGACAGTTAGGTTTTTGTTGCTTTTTTTTTCTTTCAGCGGTTTCAAAGCCTATATCTGCCATCTGTATTCTACCGACGTTCGAGCCCGCATGTCCATATAGGGTAGTGCGGCGCTATCGATCCGCTCTGCGTGGGATGGTTGCAGAGATTCAGGTCTCGAATACTTACCTAACCACCTAATTACTTTTGTAGATGTACTGGTTTTAAAGACAGTTGGGGTGCCATTTGCGTACCTAAGTTTGTTATCCTATGCAATTGCTATGCTGTATGCTTTGGCGGTATACAGGGTGTCCCAGAACTCAACGTCTAGCCGAAACGGAGCGACAGGATTGATTGTAAACATCATGAGAAAATTAGAAAAAAAAAACAAAAATTATTATTTTTGACTGTGATTACACAAATATTATTTAGGGTTACGGTTCCAGAGTTTAAATGAACAAAAATAAATAAAATTAACCACAATAACCGAAAAATACCAAATTTTTAAGTTTATAAATGCCCATAATTTACAAACTGCATACAATCATTCCTGTCGCCCCGTTCCGGCTTGAGGTTGAGTTCTGGGACACCCTGTATAATTACATAGATAGATATTTTTTATTATACCTACATAGAAAACATCCAGACCTACGGAGCAAATTTCAGCAGATCGTACACAAATTTGTTCCGAGGCGGGAATCGAACCCGCAACCTCTTGCGTCGCAAGACTCTCGCCCGGTGCTCCACAATGTCAAGTCAATTATGAGGGTATGTGGTACTTAAAGCCAATTTAAAAACCCCAAACCTTCGATCCATTTATTATTGTTGAACGAAGGCCCAAATCTTCCTGAAGTTAATATTATGTATGTGGTATGAGTCAGTGCAGTGAACAACCCCTGCAGAGGGGTGCGGCGTGACGTCACAGGGAGCCGGTGACTCACCGCTTGCTAGCTAGGGGCTGGGTTGGTTGGTTGGGAAAGGTTTCGGGTTTCACACGCAGATGTTCTATTCAACTGGAGCATTTTGAATAACCTTCAAACTCCTTTGAATAAACGTTAAAACACTACTGGTACTACCTACCTAGTTACTAGACCTAGCCTAGCACTGGCACTGGATTCTAGTGTATCTATAAAAATTTTAGGTTCTTACCAACTGAATCATTTATTTAAGAAAGAGAACATGTCAGTGAACCCAAATTTTTCAAGAGACTCAAAAAACTAAATAACTTTCAGTTTATGGCGTTTTATGATTTTTTTACACATAAATAATGTTAAATTATGGTAGTAAAAGTATTTTCAGACGTATTGTCATTTTACGAAGTATTTTTATCCACAGAGAATACTAACCCGTCAAAATCGCTTTTTTCAAAAAAACCTGACTTGTTCGCTTTCTAAAATAACCGATTCATCTATGGAAACCAATCAGACAAAAAAAACAAGTATTATTCTGCGCCCCGCGGTTTCACCCGCGCAGATTTAAATCCCGGTATTCCCACGGGATAAAAACTAGCCTATGTGCTATTCCAGACTAGAATCTACCTCACTGCCAAGTTTCATCCAGATCCGCCGTTTTTTTTCGTTTCAGCCGTTCCGGCGTGAAAGAGTAACAAACATCCATCCATCCATACTTACAAACTTTCGCGTTTGTAATACATAGTAGTAGGATTTATTTAATAAAGAGCACCGGTGGTCTAGTGGGAGTGACCCCGCCTTCCGATCGTAAGGTCGCAGGTTCGAATCCGGTCGTGCACCAATGGATTTTTCTATCGAAAAATTTATGTGCGCAATGCCAGTGCTCTTAAACGGTGAAGGAAAACATCGTGAGGAAACCAGTTAGTATTCTAACAGCGGCGATGGGCTTGCAACCTGTCACGTATGGAATACTAACTACTGCAAAATGTGGGTATGTGCCAAATGTAATGTTTGGACGTACCTCTGACTACCCCCCTTAGACATCCTCAAAGAATCTTGAATTAGTACCTACTTGGTACTGGGAGATCTGAAGGGATATCTACCGTACCTGGGGATCAAAGTCGTGAAGCTGTTTCAGTTTTTTTTCAGTTTTCAGGATTTATTCGTAGCTTTTGACAGGTTTTCGTTGCTCTAAAAGCCATTAACTTTTGCTGCTGCCTGTACTATCAGTTACGAAACTGCAAAAGTGTTTTATTTTGAATCAAGATTTGGTGATGCAATTTGCAGCCTTCCATAATAGGTCTACACTGGACAACTTTACAGATAAGTTATCTGTGGTCACATTATGGGCACCTTCCCTACCTTACCTACCTTATTTCTACATAAATTGCAGCGCCCTACAGGGTACATGTACTCGCTTATTAGCTACCTTAGACCTAAGCTATAATATAACTGATGTATGTACATGTTGGCAATAAATAAATAAATAAATAAATAAATAAATAAGGAATACCTACCTACTGATAATACAAACGTACGATAGGTACATAGGTAGGTACGAATTGTAAATGTAATTTTTCCCGAAACTCCCAGGATTTAATTGTTTATCGTTCTTATTTTTTGTTCTATGTATGACATTTGTAATTATTATTGTAGTTTGATTTGATTTGAATTTGAGGACTAACCTATTGTATTAAGTAGGTCTGACCTGTAATAATAGATGTAATTATTATATGAACAAATAAATAAATAACTTGATTTGTCGCCTCTAGCATCGGAGGTAAGATCGTGGGTTTGAAACCAGTCGTGCACCAATTAGGGGAAGGGTGGGTAGCCCCGGACGGCGGGTACCCCCGGACACTTGAAATATGAGGTGTTAACGCATACTTAGAAAAGAAATAAACCACCTATTAGATGATGCAATTCAACGTGCCATCTATCGTGTTTATTTGTTTTTTAAGGTATGCGTTAACACCTCATTTGAGATGTCCGGGGGTACCCGCGCCGTCCGGGGCTACCCACCCTTCCCCTAATTTTTACCTACGACTTTAGTACATGTAGGTACCTAATTTCTGTAGGTAGGTTCAGACACATCGTGGGCATGTGAACCAAATCGTAAATCATGATGAAGTTATTAACTTAATGATCCAATAAATTGTACCTAACGGTGTTTGATCTGGTCATTGCCAGGAAAAGTTAATTATTATCCATAGGTAGGTAACTTAAATAGGAAGTTGTAGGTTTTTTGGATGTATGTACAGTCAGTGACAAAAATAGAACGTAAAAACCGGCCAAGTGCGAGTCAGACTCGCGCACGAAGGGTTCCGTACGATTATCTTCGCTGATAATGGAGCGCCTACTTAACTGTTGGCCGTTATTAATGTCAAACAAAAAAATCACGTTTGCTGTATGCGCCCCAGGGATAGGTATTTATTTTATTATGTTTTAAACCTTTTTCCTTTTTAATTTTGTTTGTTTTAGTTGTTATAGCGGCAATATAAATAGGTCAGTAATTTAAGTAATCATCTGTGAAAATTTCAGCTGTCTAAATAGGTAGGTAGGTAGGTATCACGGTTCATGATGATGATGACAGACAGACCGCGGAGTTTCAGTTTTATTGTCCTGTTTTACCCATCGGGTACGGTACCCTAAAATAACGTAACAAGGCAACCTAGGTAAAAAGCATTAACTTTTAAAAATGGTCACAACAAATACTTACTTATACACGCGTACTTATACACGCTCCATTACATGTCAAACTGATATAACCGAATATTTAGCTTCGTGTCTGAACCTGAGGGGTGTATGTACCTACTAAGGGTGTCGTAACTACGCCTAAATGAATTATTATAACTGAGCCCACCGGCCGACTACTGATTTAGAAATACACGCATGATCACACAACCGATGCATTCAAAACGGAACCATACCTAAACCAGACAGTAGGTAGGTAGGTATAATAAAAAATAAAAGGCCCAACTAGGTCTACCTGGCTAAAACAATGAAATAATGCCAGCATTGCTTTCCTTTCAAAGCTCATGAACTAAATAAAGCCCGCAAAAACTCAACAACATCCATGTACAGAAAAAAAGATGGATCCCCATTTTATTGATCACACAAATCGCTCCATGTTGATGCTAACCAACCGCTGTGAAGTGAGCGGCGAACCAAAAGGGACCAATCGGAGTGCAAGTTCCGGACGCAGCGTGGAGGCGAAGCCAGCCTCAAAAATCCCCACCGACACAGCTCGCCGGTCAATCTACGAGTGTTGTACGAGAGTCGTGTAGTGTAATAATTTAATATATTCAAATAAAATTAAATATGAGGGAAATCGTGCATCTCCAAGCCGGCCAGTGCGGTAACCAGATTGGAGCTAAGGTAAACTTTGATTTAAACATTAATAACCACAGTAAATAACTGTAATTTTATGTCCATAGAGCACTGACTCCAGCGAGTAACGGTACGTAACGGTTTTCCCTTTATCCGACTGCATGGAATTCCAAGCCAACTTTTTTATGGTTAGTTAGATTATTAAAAAGAATCATTTAATTAAACATTCAAATAGTGACGAATAACACAAAGAAGTCTGTATCATTGTCTTTTTGTTGCATAGCGTCATTCAGAATTTGAAAATTGGAACATTCGAAATTCGAAAATGGATTGCTTCACGCGTCACTAGCTTTGGGGATAGGGTTGTCACCCCGGATGCGCATGTCCGTTTTCTATCAGCTGCCTGTTCAAGTAAATTATTGTTTTAGAATAAAATCTACATTGACAGGCAAATAAGTACATAGGTATTCTATTTACATGTGAATTTGATTTAAAAATACCTACCGTGTTTGTAAAAATATACCCAAGTACTTACTATGTATTTGGTATGTACTTGTTCTTAGTAAATTATTGATATCGAATGACGCAGCCAGGCAAGTCTCATCGCATAGCAACCAATAACAAAACCGCTAATAGTCTTACGACATTTTCAGAGAACTAGGGACAAATTTATTGATCGTGTATCTTAATATGGGCAATGACTCAGAGAATCACCTTGACAATTCGATAACTTTGCTAAAAACACTGTAGAGCTACCAACCCACATATAACTTAATACCTAACAAACTATTTAATTGGGTGTTTTAGGACGATAAAATATAATACAAAAAGGACTGGTTTTGTAATAAAATTGGTTTCGTTATCGAACCTGTTTTAATGTAGGTACCTTAGCAAGCTGATTGGTTTTTTCATTATTTTGTTTAACATTTAGCTATCTTAATGTGGGAGTTATTTGAGAAATATCTCTTTACATAACCATTTACAGATGTGCAGGATAGAAAACTTACAATGGAGAGATTAGTTTACATATTCATAGCTAATCGCAAGCACTTATCAATATGGAAATGGGCATGTAGGTAATTATGTACTTTCTTATCAAATCTATCGGTGAAACTTCCTACTGGTGCATGAATACATGCAATTTGCCTCCATTCGCTCCACACATTACCTTCATGGATACAGAATTACCTATCTATTTTCCAACCATATTCTTTACTTTCTACTGTTACCTAGTTTCCTTGATTAGTTTTAGCCATTGCTCTTAAAACCTCAATGTTCTAAAGTTAATCGAAGAGGTGATCAAGATACTTCAACTAATTTAAATTAAAAACCGTAATTAAACCAACGTTAAGCCAATTGTTCTAAATTAGAGTCAATTGAATCGATGTTGTACAAAAAATACAATAAAACATTGAAGTGAGTTCGCCAATAATCTTTCAATTGAGTCTTCAATCTTCTATTTAAGTACATCAAGTCATTGATTAGTCACTATTCAGAGCATGATTCAAATCGGAATGTTAAAAGAAAAACATGTACACATCCAAGCCTTCTAAGAACAAACTGTGTCAACATGTTTTATTTTTTATTTATACGCAAGAGAACTCAATGCAAGATATTTTGTATTCCAATGTAGGTATGAATGCGTGTCCAGCAAGACAGTTGTGTTAGTCACCGTTATGCACAATTTAATCGTCTGATTGCTCCCGAAACAATGGCTGAAAAATGTGCAATCAAATAAGTTTTCTACTCTGGTGATCACGACACAGATTTGCTGCTATGTAGGTATCTACTAAAACATTTTAGTAGATTAGAAATCTTCGTGGATGTTATTATCTCGTTTAGTTTGAAATGTTAATCATCAGAACAATAGGTTTTGTTTAAAAATAAAATGGCTCATAGATTTTTCAACTCTTTTTCGAAATATAGGATCTATTAGGTCTCCTATTTAGTTCTATGGTTCCCTACTGTACCATAGGCTTCCCACTGTAGAAGGCTACTATGACCAAACATGATTATGATTAATTAATTCTAAACTTAGAAAGAACAATACTTAAAAAACGTTGCCGGATGAATAAAAACAATAAACTTACGTGTTTGTCTTATCATCACAGTTCAGCAATAGGAATTTTATAGATTAGCGAGTTCAACGAACCTTCGGTCGACGTCCATTTATAAATAGCACCATCTCTTCGCCATAAAGCTGAGTGCACTGTATTTTAGCTTCGTGAACCGTTACGAGGGTATATGCTCGGAGAAAATGTGTTATGGGCATGAAACGACCATTGTACGAATCAGACGTCATGGTTTCCCTTGCAAGTGGCTCATTGTGCCTTTCGTTCACACGCGTACTTTCATTTGCGTCTACTTTTATCTAGTTACTAAGAAAGCAGCCTTTCGCGAGTCTGTCGAACCGATCGCCTTTCACTTTTTGTTGTTATTAAAAACTAGGGGGAGTCCGTTTCTACACAGTTCAGTAGTGCATTGGATCGGGGAGCTACTCTAAATCCTGGTCCATCCTGATGACGCAATTTACTGGGGGATTGTGCTCATATCAGTGGAAGTCCGCAGCGCGCCAAGCCTGCCTTCCGTTCGGCCTCTGGCCATTCCTCGCGGTGCCCGTTCAGCCCTGTCTCGCCAGGCACGGCCCGTGTATCCATGCCATGCGTATGACCGAAACCAGCAAGTTTCTCTACGTAGCGCGCTCAAATCAAGCCTCTATTCATTTAGAACTATTACGATGTCATCTTTGGAAAGTATTTTGACGTGTCCCGTTCGAATGAGCAACTACATTTTTTTGTAACATTTATTCGATTCAAACAAGATATTCTAGTAAGCTTCTTCGAATAGCGAAGCCCTGAACCAAAAGCCTGTGACTATATTAGTCATAAATTACCATATATGAGTATGTTGAGCATAACCCACACAAACACATCTACAGAATGACATCATGCTGTCGGCTGTATTGAGCCGACGACTGAGTGACTGAATTTTAATATTCTTCAAACAGTCGCTAGGTGTTTGCCTAAGGCCTTTTGTTATTGTCAAGGATCTTACTTTGGTTACGTTACGTGTATAGCCTCGCCACAGGCAAAATTGATTTGTACAATGTATGGTCATTTCAGTTTACTGCCGCAAAAACATTTAACGTCATCGCTGGTTTAAGTAATATTGTTCATCAATAGAAGACATCAAGAATTCGAATGTTAATAAGCGACTCGTTCGAGAATCGAGACATTCACCACTTATAAGGAGAGATCAACCAAATAGGGGTCAGGACGTGGGCGTCGCCCGTCGCCAAGGCGAACTTATTGTACGCGCCTGCCATAACTCATGCCATTGTCTTACGTAATGCTTTCCGATGCTTCGGTACTCATTACACACGTTTATGTATCCTGAAGTAGTTTAGCAACAGTTCATTGAGCATCATACAACCTGAAAGTTGCCCTTTGTGAGAAATAGCAACGTAAACTATTAAACAAGCAGTCTGAGCTCTCCCTTAATGTTTTATAGCTTTACGAAGGTGCAGAACCGGTTCGAAAGTAGCGAGCACTTACTGCGGATACTCGTGGAATGCATCGAGCTTTCATGTAGGCCTTTTATCGCGTTCATGCCATACTTAGGTTTATATTCGTCGTATCCATGTTTATATTTAATAGAAAATTTCTTTTGCCCACAGTTCTGGGAAATCATTTCTGATGAGCACGGTATCGACCCCACCGGCGCATACCACGGAGACTCTGATCTGCAGTTGGAGCGCATCAATGTTTACTACAATGAGGCCTCCGGCAACAAATATGTGCCTCGCGCCATTCTTGTGGACCTCGAGCCCGGCACCATGGACTCCGTTCGGTCAGGACCTTTCGGACAGATCTTCCGCCCCGATAACTTCGTCTTCGGACAGTCCGGCGCCGGAAACAACTGGGCGAAGGGTCACTACACAGAAGGCGCTGAGCTCGTCGACTCTGTATTGGACGTAGTCCGCAAAGAGGCAGAGTCATGCGACTGCCTTCAGGGCTTCCAACTCACACACTCCCTCGGAGGTGGCACTGGCTCCGGAATGGGCACACTTCTCATCTCCAAGATCCGTGAGGAATACCCTGACAGAATAATGAACACTTACTCGGTTGTCCCCTCTCCCAAAGTATCAGACACTGTCGTTGAACCATACAACGCGACTCTCTCAGTTCACCAGCTTGTAGAAAACACCGACGAAACGTACTGTATCGACAATGAGGCTCTATACGACATTTGCTTCCGTACACTGAAACTGTCCACCCCCACATACGGTGATCTCAACCACTTGGTCTCACTCACAATGTCCGGTGTCACAACATGCCTCAGGTTCCCTGGTCAGCTCAACGCCGATCTCAGGAAACTAGCAGTCAACATGGTACCTTTCCCCCGTCTTCATTTCTTCATGCCAGGGTTCGCTCCCCTCACGTCCAGAGGAAGCAGACAATACCGTGCCCTCACTGTACCCGAGCTCACACAGCAGATGTTCGACGCCAAGAACATGATGGCAGCCTGCGACCCGAGGCACGGCCGCTACCTGACGGTCGCCGCCATCTTCCGCGGACGCATGTCCATGAAGGAGGTGGACGAACAGATGCTCAACATTCAGAACAAGAACTCCTCATACTTTGTAGAATGGATCCCGAACAACGTGAAGACCGCCGTATGTGACATCCCACCGCGTGGTCTCAAGATGTCGGCCACCTTCATCGGAAACTCCACCGCCATCCAGGAGCTGTTCAAGCGCATCTCAGAACAGTTCACCGCTATGTTCAGACGTAAGGCTTTCTTGCATTGGTACACCGGCGAGGGCATGGACGAGATGGAGTTCACCGAGGCCGAGAGCAACATGAACGACCTTGTCTCCGAGTACCAGCAGTACCAGGAGGCCACGGCCGACGAGGACGCCGAGTTCGATGAGGAGCAGGAGCAGGAGCTGGAAGACCACTAG
Source organism: Plemyria rubiginata (assembly GCA_963576535.1). Taxonomy (NCBI): domain Eukaryota; kingdom Metazoa; phylum Arthropoda; class Insecta; order Lepidoptera; family Geometridae; genus Plemyria; species Plemyria rubiginata. Next base: position 891,302 of record OY754929.1, read on the forward strand.
ACGATAGCGAATCGTCGTGATTATAATAGTACATGCCATTATATCTCGCGTTACTTTTTATTTGAGTAACTAATGATTCCTACAGCATTCGAAAATACATGCTTTCTAACTTTTAACAGATTGCACGACTAAAAACCCGATTATTACGTATTGCGACTCAGAAGATATTTGTATAATTACATTCCTTTTGAATCCAAAAGCCTCGTTAAGAGCAAGATCTGAAACTTTGTAAAGGCTGATCTACCATAGACATTCTTGATGTAGGTATTACTAAAGTTTGGACTTCTGATCAATGAATGACCAAACGTGAATATTGTCAGCTTCAATAACTGAAGTGATTAAATTGTGTTGAACAATAATTTAATGTTTATAATAAAGTTTTTTTATTTATTAGCATTTGTTTCAATTACCTTACCTAACCGAACGTCACTTGAATAGGTAGCATATTATTTTACATACATATTATTTTATTTTTATTATTTTATGCCTACATATTATTTTATTTGGCAGACAAAAAATACTTAAGACCTGAAGGATATGAATCAGATCACCAATCAGGTCAACCAAAAATAAAAAGGCAAAACAAAACAAGAATAAACTTCAATTTAAAAAAAAGTTATATCTAAGCGTAATAAAATAAAGCAAAAGAACTATATATATTACATTTGTTTAAATTGAACAAGTTAGGTACTCGTATAATAATATCAATTAACGGAAGGATAAAACTATGTCATGATCAATCGCGGTCATAGCAGGAAAATGACGTATAGGTAAACACACGGTAAACAACTTGGGCCACAATTAATAATAAGTACCTAAGCGTCATATTTTAAATTAAAAACACTATACACAGAGGCAGGAGATAAGAAGGATAAGTCAGTATGTAAGTAGAGAAGAGTAAGTAACTACATCGATCGGTTATCAAGCCGAAGACAACACGTTAGAGATAAAAGTTAATTGTCAAAGTAATAAACAACATTGGTAGCGATAACAGTCGTGCACTCTTACCACCTGACATCACTCTCTATATTTAGGAATGCACTTCACACGACCACTACGTCTAGACCTTGTAGTGTTCCTGTCATTAACAAACTCTGGAAAAAACAAGGGTCTACTTATGTTGGTCGTTGATAACCGCATGATGTCAGAGTTAAAAAGGTGCATGGCTTATGTCACGACTAATAGCGGTTCAACTATTTAGATCATAACAATTTGAAGAGGATTAATGGAAAATAACAGTTTTTCATACAGCACTAGCCCAAAACTAAGCCATTCGTTGGTCTGGGTGTTTATGTATAACAAAAATATCTATCTATGTAAGTATATAATGTATTAAATATATCAGTCATCTAGTACCCATAACACAAGCTTTGAGTAGCTTACTTTGGGGCTAGATGGTGCTGTGTGGATTGTCCAGCATTATTTATTATTATTATTATTATTTAAGCGAAGCGTGTATGAAACTAGATAAATAAAATACGACGACGCCTTCTACTTATCCATCCATGTTCATGTCTATTAATTATGAACAGTGTAGGTACGGTAGCCAAAATAAAGTAAAAAAATAATAACAATAAAACAAATCGTTGACAACCCTACGCTAAAGCTGCAGTTTGGTTACAAAATAAGTAGGTAGATAGGTAAATAGGTAGTAATAGATAGGGACCACGGACCAGTAAATGTACTCACATAGATTGCCATACAACTGTGCGTGTCACATTTAATCTAGTTAGGATAAAGACGTGACACTAAGAGAATAAGAGAGAAGAGGCACAGATAAGAGAATACTGAATCTAGGTACCTACATTTTACCTACAAGCGAGTAAAAACACGTAACGTATGTAATGTACGTAAATACGTAAAAACTACCTACCTAGACAGACACTCCCTCCCTACAGATCAATGATGTAAGTAGGCTCTAGAAATCTAATCTTGCTCGCTAGGTACAGTCAGCATAAGAAATTGATGGCTTTGATGGGATCATTCACATTGGCTATAACTAACCAATAGTGTCCCACCCACATCGATTATAGGTAGCTTACTTCTCAATGAAATATACATTATAGACGCAAAATTTTTTGTTTTGAAATATTTAAACTAAAGGGAGTTGAAATTTTTCAAAAAAAATTGTTTTTGCTAAGTACCTAGCTTGGTAAGGTACCTGAATATAATATTTAAGTAGCTAAATATTAATTATATTTTGTAAGCTCTGAGTCATGACTTTCACGTTTCGACTTTCGTCCAAAAACGGCGCGTCGGCGTCGGCGTCTTGGCATGTACGAGTAGGTATTCTTCTTAAAATGTTGCAAGCTCCACGTAAGGATATGTATGTCAACAAGGGATCGCATTAACTGGTTGGTATACCATTACTGGGCAGTGAATGATAGCCAGCTGTGACCTCAATTCAGGTTAAGAATATATTTTCCTGTTAATATTCTTAAAACTATGTTTTTGTACCAACCGCAGACCATAAATAAGTATTACGAGTGTTTTTATTCTGTGATTCTAAATAACCTAGACCTACATAATTCAGAATGAATAATTAATATTGTAATAAGGTTTTATGTAAACTTATTAGATAGTTGCATGATGACTGGCTGGAATGTGGTACTGACTACTTCAAAATTTCAAATAGAGCTATTGTCAAGCTTGCAGCTCCTGCTGTACCAAAAGCATTCAAATTCAAATTCTTTATTAAAAAATAGAATAACCTAACAGACAATTTAATATTTATACCTGCAGCAAGATTGACCCCCGCCTTCTGAACACTCGATCAACTCTAATAAATTTAGTAGGGAAGTGCAGTCGCCCAACGAGAAAGCCCCTAAAAAAATACGTATTTTCTTGTTTTAACAATGTGTAATCAATCTTCAATTATCAATAATTTCAACACTGTGACGTAGACATATCAGCGAAAGCTGCTCGTCTATAAATAAAATAAATAAATAAATAAAATAAATAAATAAATAAAATAAATAAATAAATAAAATAAATAAATAAATAAAATAAATAAATAAATAAAATAAATAAATAATTTGACATGCTTTATTTTTTTAATTTTGATTCTAGTTTCTCAATGTTTAATTGGTATGTAGCTAGAATTAAATTAATAATTAAAGTAATCGGTCCGTTAAACCGTTAGCTGTTCGAATATAATAAATAAATAAATGATCGGCTGTCAAATCACTTGCTATCTCTATCTAATTGATAGCTTGATGACGTTTCTCAAAGTAGTCTTTTGATTTTATTGACTCTTGACAACATAAAGTAAGGTGCCAAATATATTTGGTTGGACGTATCTCTGGCTACCACCCTTACACATCCTCAAAGAATCTTGTGTGATATTTGAAGGGATATCTACCGTGTCTGAAGAAAGTCGTGAAGCTGTTTCTTTCTGCTTTGATTTTTTTGGTATACCTATATATCTAGGTATAGGTATATATCATACCTCGTATGAGGCTCAGACCAAATAAAAACTAAAAGACGGACTTCTGTGCACAGCAAAGTGAAGCCGGTCAAACTACGCTTCGCACGCACACACCAAATCGGCCCACGCAACACATCTTTAGAAAACTGGCTTCACTTTACTGTGTGTGTGCGTTTTGTTGTGTATGTACACGGGGCGAGGCGTAGTTTGACCGCAACACATCTTTAGAAAACTGGCTTCACTTTGCTGTTCACAGAAGTCTGTCCTTAGTTTTTATTTGGTCTGAGGTATGAGGTGCTAGACCTCATTGTTCTTAGCACCTAAGTAATGTTTATTATAACAAAGTATACTACTACCGATTTTACATAATTTATACTGTACATTTTACGGCAGCAGGATGCCAAACGGAGCGTGCTCAATATTTTTCAGACTGGGCGTGTCCTAATAGCGTAGTTGCGTCATCTTGCGCCACTGGGGAGCTGGTAGTTTAGGGTTTAAGCCAATTAACCTGAAAAATACACGGGCGAGCTGGGCTAGACGAGGTTAAACCAGTAAAGCATAATTAAACCTATCTTATTATCAAACTACATTATCTTTACTGTCGCAATCATTCATTTAGGTATTTCGTTTTTAGGACTGGGTAACTTAAGAGTAGTAGGTAGGTGTTTATGTGAGTAGGTATATTAAAGTCAAGTTGTTGATAAGTAGTTTGAATATAATAAAAAAAATGATAAAGTCCAATCTAGGTAAGTATTTTATTTGTAAGTATGTAATTGAAATGTTATAAATTTTAAATTATTAGGTACCTTTAAATACCAAATTATTGCTAATATCCCTGAATTTAAAAGAACAAAAACCAGCAATGCGGGTCCCTGAATAAAAAATCTGAAAGTAATCAAATGCTGATGCTGACAGTACAAAGAGCAACCGTATAAAACCGTCCGTAAGTAATATAAAATTAAAATCCATATAAAAATAAGAACACCTTACAAAAGTGCAACGATATTTAGGACATTCAACTAAAAAGAAGTATGAATTATGTAAGTACCTACTTAGGTATAATTTATAGGCTAAAAACAAGAGTGCCTAGGTACTTATGTAGGTAGGGTACGCCTAGCTAACAGCACTATACCTACCAAAGTACAGCTAGTTAGGTAGGTATTTTTTTATATTTTTTGCTCATAAATACACAATGCATTTTTTCTACCTGCCAGCCAAAGTAAAGAAAAATAGTAGAGGTAAACAAGTATAAAGTAAATAGTAAGGTTAGCTGGAAGAAAATGCTAATTAGCATTAAGTTCGCCTATGTACATCATTTTTGTGCAATAAAGAATTTTCTTATCTTATCTTATCTTATTATTTTTCTATTCTTTTGCGTTTAAGCTCAGACCAAATAAAAACTAAGGACAGACTTCTGTGAACAGCAAAGTGAAGCCAGTTTTCTAAAGATGTGTTGCGGTCAGACAACGTCTTTTACTTTTTATTTGGTCTGAGCGTTTAAGTCGTTGATAGCCCTGATGATTTACAGGCTGATGCTGATAATGATTGTTGGTTTAGTTGGTTGGTTGCTGGCTGGCGCGCTTTACCTATTTGCCTTGCCGCCTGCCGGAGTTGCCGGCCGGCCCGAGCGCGGTGCGGGGTAGCACGGGGCGACGGACGGGGGCGAGCGGCGAGAGACGTCGGCGTCGGGGTGCGTGCGACCGGTGGGGGGCACAACGCAGAGCAAGTCTACTACCAACATAATGGCCAAAACACCTGTGACAATAACTTAAATTATTTTACAACAACACACACAAAATTAATATTTCGATAATATTTTTATGGTATAAAAAAAATAAAAATGTTTAAGCGATCACTGGTATTTAGAACATCATGCAATAATTTTAAAATGGTTGAAACTTTGGTTCGAAAACGATTGTTCCGTCTGCTGCTATGTTGGCAGCATTGACGACGTAAATGGCTGCGCTGTCTCGACCAATAGGAAAAGAGCTTAAAAAGTCTTGGGTGGTGATGATGTCGACTTTTATGTTATCGATATAAGAATATGAATTATATTATTTTGAAAACTGTGTAAATAAGTGGAATTCGATTACAAATTCCATGCTAATACTTGATTACCTGCGATTTACAGTTTATTGTATGTTGACTTATTAGTACACACCTCAGGTCTTCTTCTTTTTATCGTCTTTCAAAACAGCGTAGGTAGGTACTGAATGGAGTTCAAGTGCGCTTAAAAGCATTTTCGAGCACTTGACAGTTGACACCGGTTTTTTTAAGCTTTTTAGGTTATATGACGTGCCTGTATCTCCACGATGTTTCACCGCTTGAGAGTACTGGCACTGTATAAATAATTCTTTTAACAGAATAACTCATAGGTTTTACCTTACAAATACAAGTTACAGCACACGAGGCTTAATAATACTAAGTGTTTGTGCTTGTATAGTCGATGGGCTCAGTAATTGCAATGCTTTCAGGCAATGCTTTGCTATACCTATAGATTGTTATGCTATATGTTGTAGGTATGTATCTTAAAAGTTTCAACTTATTATATACCTATAGATATAACATGATCAAATGAAGCCGCTATCTATATGCCATTTATTTCATGTCAAGGGATCGTCTAGGGTTGCTAGCTAGCCGTCAGAAGTAGGTACCTACTTACCTATTTATTACTAGCAGGCAGAGCTACGTACATATGATTTTAGCAATATAAAGCATCGTTATGAGTTACAGTTTCATGAGACTGAAAGAAAATTTTAAACTAATTTACTAAAATCCAAATTATAAAGACATCGAATGTCGCAATGCGGCAATTTCATCGATACATTTTCTTTCCATCCAACCCACTCAGGAACGTCACTACTGCATCCGAAGCCTTGGTCGATCGGACGGAAACGGAACAAAATCATTCTACAAGCAGCGGCCACAAAAGTACGTGGTGCGTGCGGAGCAAAAGTATATTTTTAGTGATAGGTAATTTATAAAAGTTCAAATACAAAATGAGGGAAATCGTACACATTCAAGCTGGCCAGTGCGGCAACCAAATTGGAGCCAAGGTAACAATCTTTCTTTTGTTTCTGCTAATGTCTGAACTTGAATTCCGAATGTCGGCGTAATGGCCGGCATTTTGTGACGCCAGTCACTGTAAAAGCTATCTACACCGATTTTCAGTTTATACGATTACTTCGTGTGCTAGTCTATATGTATGTAAAATAACTAATTTATTGACATTGTGTCTCTTGGGACTGGGTGTGGTCAAGGGTGTAGTGCCGGCCGGTCGATATTTACTTACAAGTGCAGTCTAGATTTTGGTTTTGATAGTGCGGGCAATTCAATTCGTGTTTCAGCTGTTTGACGTGTCTAATATCGTCAAGCAGCACTAGTTATTATCTCGTTGAACTTGTACTGTACTTACTTAAGTAGGTTTAGACCCAATAACGATAGGCGCAAGGCGTTTTGTACGAATAAAGCAGATCAAGCAGTCCACGTGTAACTCGCCATTTATTGGTCGGCGATTAGGATTACTCATTCGTTAAATTCTTGAAGCGTTGATGCATGTTTTTATCTAAAAATGTTTTTACCTCACCAAACATTGACGTCACTGCAATCGAATTCTCTTGCTAGCCGGTGTCATTGTACTAACAATATGTAGACTGCCCGTCAATTATTTACACATCAGTGGATAGGTACTAGTCCTATAAGTAATAATAGCAGTAGGTACAAAGAGATGATATCTACATCCAACAGAAAAATAAGAATTGCTCGATCAAATCCTGTGTACTGTGTTCCCGTCCCTTTCAGTCACGGGACGTTCTCCGCGTCCCTTTGATAAGGAGCGACCAATCCCATAGGCCGCTATCGTAACGTTTTTTTAACTACCCATGGCATGATCGAATTTGAATTTCGAAACAAACATGCAGTAACGTAGCAGATATCTGCCCTTAGCAAAAAGTTTAAATACCTATCTAGGTAGGTATGTCGGTATCTACGTACTTCCATTGTATTGTCTTAGCATTTCAGGATTATTGTCTGAAAAATTACGTGCTAAACGTTGGTTCAGAAAGAGGAAGGAAGCACGTAAGTAGGCGCATAGCTAAATAAACGCATCTGGTTCAATGACCGGACGGCAGTCTTCCGCGTTAGAAATAGCAGACATTTCAATCATCAGTAGGTAATTCTTCAGCTGTATTTTATGGGCCATAAGGTTGCTTTTGGGAAATGCAGTTAAACTCAAGTTTTATGACTCTTTGAAGTTACTATGCCAATAATTTGGATAATTTATTGTAAAATCAACTACTTACCTACCTAGTTCATATTGCATAGGTTTTCTTGTTACATGTTACTTACATGTAACAGGTCCATAGGTAGGTAAATAGTACCTAGGTAGATAGTACCTATAGATTGTCTCATTCTAGTCTAGATAGCTGATTTATCAATCAGAATGGGATTGCCTAAACTCTTAAGTAGGTATCTAGAAATTCAAGAAGACAGTAGTCAATCATCTAGATTTAGGATATAAACATTTATGTAAAAGTAGTAGAGCTCTTTGTGAAGGGCTCGTCCGGGGAAGTACTACCACCACACCTTTTTCTGCCGCCAAGTAGCAACGCTGTGTTTCGGTTTGAAGAGTGTGGTCGCCGGTGTAATTACAGGCACATGAGGCTTAACATCTGTATGCCTCAAGTTGATGGACGCAGGGCAGTGCATCGTAGGGCACGTTCCTATTGTGCGTGACCTACGGGGCAATGTTTTGTTTATAGGTGATGGTTACCACTTAACATCAGGTGGACCATCTGCTTGTTCCATCAGCTAGTTGTATAAAAAAAAAAAGGTTACAAGAAATGCACAACATAGGGTCCTAACCACTAGATGATCACGGCCAGTGTGTTGGAAGCCAAGACCTACTTCGGGGTTGATTCGCCAGGCTAGTGAGTGAGTGTAGTGTAGTGTAAAAGAAATGCTGTCCAATGGCCATCAACTTCTCCGTTCAAAAGCATAAACTGAGAATTTATTCGTTTTATCTTCACACTTGTAAGATGTAGGTACTCGTTGATGGGCTCTCATGTGTGATCACGGGGAAGCTCTCCAGAGTTGGCTCTGTGCCAACCCTTTCCGATATTCAGATGAAATCATGTGTCTCATTGCACTTCAGACAATTTTTCTGAAGTTACTTTTAAATGTGTCTTCCCAACCCTGGAAAATATTAGGTAGCTGTGGGAAAACTTTTGGTACCTTTTTTGCCAACTTCAAAAAACAGGAGGTTCCCAAATTCAACTGGTTTTTGTTTGTCTACAGAACATCTGACTGGGTGAATCAATTTTGATGATTCTTTTTTTATTTCAAACCTTGTGCTTCCTGTTTGATCCCAATTCGTTTTTGAGTTATAGAAGGCTTAACCTGTATTGGAATCATGTTTGTTTTTTTTCTTGCAAAGTTACTTCACTCATCTTTATGATCCCACAAAATTCTATCATTAGTAGGCTAGCATTTCTTTTCTGTTAATCAAAATATTTTATCTCTTGGTTCAATACACCTACCAATAGTGTATAGGTGTAACCAGATACCTAGGTATGCTTTATTTTGCTGTTGCCTTGATCATGTAGGTTTTAGGAATAGGTAGATTCTATATATTATCTGTGAAAATATGTAATGGGATAAACAATATGAATAAACATAATGATTCATAAAACAATGAAATTTACAGTGCAAAGATACTTGGTAGGTATATAGGTACATGCTAGAATGGACATTGGTCCAGTCCCGTAGTAGTAGTAGTACCTATACCTAGGTACCTACCTACTGTGATTCTGTGGTCTGGGTGAACAGAAACCTAGTGTTAGGTTCTGACATAGGTAGCATTAGTCATAGGTACCAGTTGTCAATGTCAACCTTCATTTGGTAACATACCTAAAATATGGTTTGCTCATTCACTACATAAAGAAAATAACAGCCAATTGTTCTAAAAATGAATGAGTTTATAAATCATTCTGATGTCTGCAATCTTTTCAGTCCTATCTCATTCTTGAATTAGGTACTTTCTCTGTAGGTAGGTACCTCTAGATATCGCTAATGAATTAACTATGTAAGAAAATATTGTGCCTGATAGACAGGATAAAATCTCCAAAAATAAAAGATTATGCATGTTCTGTTTTAAAAATGACTACTACATCAGCACCGTATCGAGAATTCGAGACTCGAGCTTGATTTATGGCCCGACAAGGCGATCGAAACGAGAAACCCGCTGCGCGCTCTCCTCTTATAAGGCGAAGGTTACATAAATGCACGAAAGTGGGCGGCCGTCTCACAGTTAAGTTTTTTGCGGCAATTAACTTTAACATTATGATTTAATTCGTAACCATATACGATGTAGGACGTAGAAGGATCAATAATGCCTCGTTATGTTAATGTAAAGGGGCCCGCGTGTTGCGAACCACGTCGCTAGGTGACGGTGAGTCACGCTACGATATTATACACGCAGTGCCGGCCGGTGCTGGTTTAGTTACCCTTCTGGGGACGATCCTTGCGGCTCGTCACGCACGCCGAACTTAGCATTACTGACGATCTGCTTGTTTGTTTCAGTTCTGGGAAATAATCTCGGACGAGCACGGCATCGACCCCACAGGCGCCTATCATGGCGACTCCGATCTGCAGCTGGAACGTATCAACGTGTACTACAATGAGGCCTCCGGCGGCAAGTATGTGCCCCGCGCCATCCTGGTCGACCTCGAGCCCGGCACCATGGACTCCGTCCGGTCAGGACCTTTCGGACAGATCTTCCGCCCCGATAACTTCGTGTTCGGACAGTCCGGTGCTGGAAACAACTGGGCGAAGGGTCACTACACAGAAGGCGCCGAACTCGTCGACTCCGTTCTCGACGTAGTCCGCAAGGAAGCAGAATCCTGCGATTGTCTGCAGGGCTTCCAACTCACACACTCCCTAGGCGGCGGCACCGGCTCCGGAATGGGCACCTTACTTATATCCAAAATCAGAGAAGAATACCCCGACAGAATCATGAACACATACTCCGTAGTACCCTCCCCCAAAGTGTCAGACACAGTAGTAGAACCTTACAACGCCACACTATCCGTACATCAGTTAGTAGAAAACACGGATGAAACATACTGCATCGACAACGAGGCTCTCTACGATATTTGCTTCCGCACGCTCAAACTATCGACTCCCACGTACGGCGACCTGAACCACCTGGTGTCGCTGACGATGTCCGGCGTGACCACCTGCCTGCGCTTCCCGGGCCAGCTGAACGCAGACCTGCGCAAGCTGGCCGTCAACATGGTGCCCTTCCCGCGGCTGCACTTCTTCATGCCCGGCTTCGCGCCGCTCACGTCGCGCGGCTCGCAGCAATACCGCGCGCTCACCGTGCCCGAGCTCACGCAGCAGATGTTCGACGCCAAGAACATGATGGCGGCCTGCGACCCGCGGCACGGCCGCTACCTGACGGTCGCCGCCATCTTCCGCGGACGCATGTCCATGAAGGAGGTCGACGAACAGATGCTCAACATCCAGAACAAGAACTCCTCATACTTCGTAGAATGGATCCCGAACAACGTGAAGACCGCCGTGTGCGACATCCCACCGCGCGGTCTCAAGATGGCGGCCACCTTCATCGGAAACTCCACTGCCATCCAGGAGCTGTTCAAGCGCATCTCAGAACAGTTCACCGCTATGTTCAGACGTAAGGCTTTCTTGCATTGGTACACCGGCGAGGGCATGGACGAGATGGAGTTCACCGAGGCCGAGAGCAACATGAACGACCTTGTCTCCGAGTACCAGCAGTACCAGGAGGCCACGGCCGACGAGGACGCCGAGTTTGACGAGGAGCAGGAGCAGGAGATCGAAGACAACTAGACGCCACTCCCCTACCTTCCTCCGACCCGTCTCCCGCCAGATATCAGCCCCGTTCCAAGGGGCGCCAGCATTTCTTAGCTTACATAACATTTATATTCTTGTAGTTCCCCAGTCCTGGTTAGATAGCTCCGCATAATGGGAGCGCGCGACGGTTCGGCGACTCCTTGAACACATTCCCGGTGGTTTTCCTTGACCGAAGGGTGGCTCTCGCATGTTTATTCCAGTAAACAGGTTCGCTTCTCGACGTGTGCCCTTCGACCGACAACTAGACATCTCGGTGCTGTGAATCGCTGATGACACAAAAAAGGGAAAATATCTTTTTTTTATAAGGCTGAACTTGATTTAATACCTAAGTTTTATTTATAATAACTCAATGTTTTTAACCAGTTTGGTGAGTGTGGCTTTTTACCGAAAAGCTAATCATGTCGTACAATTTTTCGAAAGCGATCAAAGTTTTTAATTATATTCCTGCTGGTGAATAATATAACTTGCAATTTTATTTTATTGTTTAATTTGATCCTCTATGTATGTACGTACTTAATTCAATTAGATTCAATTAAATAACATAATAAGCAATACATGAAGGAGGGGTAACGGTTAGGAGACAATAGGCAACAAAATCAATGAACTGAACAAGGTAAAAAAATCATGCAGGTTACAGAATTATTTCAATCGTAAACAACATTTTCGTTTTTTTAAAGAGACTGAAATGGCCAAAGAAAGCTGCTTGGGCAGCGAGTGCAACGCAATTATTTGTAAGGCTCCACACTAGTTGGATCTATTAGTAGTTACTACTATACCCTACATAGATAGGTTCGCTAGATTACTTCTGCAATTTATTGTACGGAGACCTGGTAAGCTGATTCCAAATTAACCATTGCATATCCAGGATTGACATCAAAACCTTTGGCCCCGCGGGCCAGAAACGGGCAGGCATTACGTAGTTACCTACGCGTTACTAAAGTTATTCCACAAAACCGTTTTGGCCAAGATCCAGGATGTCACATTCAAAAACGTTTGGAGTACCAACTAGGCTCCAACGTGTCTGGCCAGTAAGGCCACCTGGTAAAGAGGTCAGTGGGGTACAGATTCCAGTGGAGGAGGTTTGCTCTTCCTTTGCGCCAGAAATGTGGGCAGACCATGTCAGATGGACCGAGGACCTTGTCTAACTTGCGGGAAGGAGCTAAAGTAAGACCAGGAATTGCTTGCAGCGAGACGAGATCTTGATATTTTTACTCAGCATTGGGTTGATGTAGGTAGGTGAAATAAGAACGTACGTCGAAAAATATTCGATTAGATCCGGTACATCCCACTAATATTATAAACGCGAAAGTTTGTATGTATGGATGGATGGATGGATGTTTGTTACTCTCACGCCGGAACGGCTGAACGGATCTGGATGAAACTTGGCAGAGATATTGGTTATAGTCTGGAATAACACATAGGCTTCTTTTTATCCCGCGGGAATACCGGGATTAAATCTGCGCGGGTAAAACCGCGGGGCGCAACTAGTATTAGATAGTAATAAAATGCATTGTTACTTTTTAATAATAATCAATTTGCCGGCTATCGGCTCTATGAAACCAGAGAGACAATAATATTAGTTGGGCAATGGATTTGCATGCATGAAACGCAATGAGCACCAATTCCTAAAGACTACTGGACTACACTCACGATCGATGCTAACGGAAATTGTAGGTAGGAAGCTAGGATAACAGTATGTACTAGGTATACACTCATCATGAAGGGAAGCCTACATCATGGGGGTGTGAAAATTAAAACACGGTTATCGATTTTAATCGCTGTTTTTACTATAATTTTGATAATCCTCTATTAAATTTAATAAGAAATCCTTTATCAGCGTAACTCACTGTATAACATCATCATTATCTGTGGTACCTAGGTATAAAATCAATGCATATCTGAAAATACTTTTGACAGGATAGAATTTCTACTTCTAGACTACGTACCTAGGTACCGTAAAACGGGGTGGATAGAATTCCAGGGGTAAATGAAAATGAAACAAAAAAAGCAATTATTAACAAACATTTGAATACGCAACATTTTCAAATAAAAACACCAAATTCTACATTATGTAGAATTTGGTGCTTTTACTTGAAAATGTTTGTTAATAATTGCTTTTTTTGTTTCATTTTCATTCACCCCTGGAATTCTATCCACCCCATTTTACCCCGGTACCTAGTATTTATATTCATAGACATAGACATCTATAGACATAGACCTTTCCTTGTATGTGTTCACACAGTAGGTAGGTACAGTGTATGAGGTCAAAAATGCATTGATTTTAAACTAAAGATGCTGATACCACCAAAAACCAACTTTGTAGACCACTGCTAGTAGGTAGTTACTCTAAGTTATCCTTCATGCCGAATTGGCATTCCTTGATATGATCTAAAATAAGTTCCACGGTTTCGTCATTGATCCTGCCTGCTTTGTTCAGAATTTTCACCAAATCGCTCAACGTGAAAAGACATCTCACGCTAATGCCATTACCTTTGAGCACACCAGCGCCACCTTGTCCTCGATCCACGACAACTACCGCATGCGTGACGTTCAGACCTTCCTCGCGCAATGTGTCAACTGTCTCGAGTAAGCTGCCGCCAGATGTCACTACGTCTTCAACAACGAGGCAGCTTTGGTTTTTCTCATAAACTCCTTCTAGAAGTTTCTTGGTGGCGTACAGCTTAGTTTCCTTTCTCATCATGATCATGGGCGTGTTGGCGTTGACCGACATTACGGCTGCGAGGGGTAGGGCGGCGTAGGGCACGCCACAAAGGAGTTCGTGGTGTATTTCCTGAGCTAAATGTTGTAGTTGTTTCGCTACCGCCATCTGTAATGAGTACATAGAACTACCTTGAAAAACTAGTCAGTGTCTAGAGTTTTATAAAGTAATACTAATTATAGCGTGAACGTGATTGATCACAGAAATAGGGTTTTCTCTATCCGTGTGATTGATGGTGTAGGTAGAGAGCGAGGGGTGCAGTGCCAAACATCCCAACTAATATTATAAAGGCGAAAGTAACTGTCTGTCTGTCTGTTACGCTTTCCCGCCTGAACCTCTCAACCGATTTTGATGAAATTTGGTACAGACAATCTTTAGACCCTGAGAAAGGACATAGGCTACCTTTTATTGCGAAAAAAAGGGATGAAGAGGTTGAAAGTTTGTATGGGATTTCTTAATTTTAAAAGATAAAACCATGAAACTTTAGTCAAATTAAAAGTACCTACGCAGACGAAGTCGCGGGTACCAGCTAGTTAAACAATAAATTAAGTAGTTCAATAGAAAATGGCAAATGTACTTATACCTAGTAAGAAGCCAAAAAAAATTTGAAAATTCTTTTTTTGTTCCTATAATCACCTAGCTAGCTCTAAGATGTTTCAAAGAGTTTCTTTTAATGAAATAAATAAATAGGTACCTAGTGTAAGGGCACTGGGTGTAGGTACCGTAGAAGTTCCCTGGGAGTAGGGTTGGGAAAAGGGCTCGACGCTTTTATCGATAGCACAGATAAGAGAATTCGATAATAAACTAGCTGACCCGACACATGTTGTTTTGCTAATATCGGGGTTGGTGGTACCTAGTAGAAGGGTGAAAATTTAGGATTGTACGTACCTACGGTACCTAGGTACCTAGGTTTAGTGCAGCATTTAAGCTGAGACGTGACCTTTTTGCCCCGCACAACGGTAGGTAGGTAGGTCCTTTATTAGTGTAGGTTATAATTTATTTTCTGTTAGTTTTAAGTAAGTACCTACTTGTTTTGTGGGACGAAATAAATATATTTTCTTTCTTTCTTTCTTTCTTTCTTAGTATTAATGGCAGCCCTAAAAATTTTTGAAAAAATTTGGGATGGACTACCCTTATTACATAGAGGGTATGAAAACTAATTTACGTCCTATTCTGAAACATACTGAATATGAAACACAAAATTTCTTATTGAATCGCTCAAGCCAATTCGGGGGAGGTTTGCAGTCACTATGGCATGATCATTTTATACATATTTATCTAAGTTCCTAGACTGCATCAGCCTTATTATAAACAAATTAAACCTGGGTTTAAACCTAGCTCAAGTCACGTTTTCTTATTATAAACAACTTAAACCTGGTTTATCTCATAAACTTAGGATCATCTCAGGTTTATCATTTTCGTATTACAAAAGACACTTTAGTCGAAGACTACATAGTACATGAGATAGTCCATGATTTTTTTTTAATATTCGCTCCTTGGAGCAGGCTATAGTTTTAAACCATACCGCCTAGTCTTAACGTAAATTTTTTTTTACTTAAGTTAGTTTGTTTAGTGTATTTCTTGCGTAAATTAAATCTCTTTTTAATGTAATCAAATCTGTAATCAATCAATCTTTGACGCAAGTAGACGAATTAATCAAAATTAACTTAGAAACTATTATTAATATGCAGCTGAATGAGCAATCTTGGACCCAAGCATCCCTACCCATCCGTTATGGTGGTTTAGGGATTCGCAAAATTTCCAGTGTCGCTTTACCAGCCTTCCTATCTTCTGTCCATAGTTCAGCAAATCTCATAAGTAAAATTTTAAGGGCATCCCCTTCAAACTTTGAGATTGCTGGCTTGGAAGAAGCTAGAAACGCTTTCTTAATTGCATGCCCAGGTCAAAATTTTCCAGTTACTCCAAATTCACAGAGGAGCTGGGATGACATAAACTGCAAATTGACTTTTAAAAATCTTTTGAGTTGTAGTACAGGTTCGGCGCGTGCTAGGCTTTTGGCTGCGGGTGCGCATGAGGCCGGCTACTGGCTTCACGCGTACCCTTCGTCAAATACAGGAACATTCCTTGAGCCTGACACGCTCCGAATTGCAACCTGTCTACGGCTTGGGGTCCCGGTCTGCGCTCCACATAAATGTCCCTGTGGCAGTGATGTCGACAAGCTAGGACATCACGGACTGTCATGCCAAAAAAGTGCAGGCCGCTTCTCGAGACATGCCGCACTTAACGATATCATACGCCGGTCCCTTGCCACCGTCAACGTGCCAAGTCTACTCGAGCCGACTGGTATTGCAAGAGACGATGGCAAGAGACCGGACGGTATGAGTTTGATTCCATGGAAGATGGGCCGGGTGCTGGTATGGGATGCAACCTGTTCAGACACGCTGGCCCCTTCCCATCTACATGGAACCAACAACAGAGCTGGTGCGGCTTGTGAAGCGGCCGAAAAAGCTAAAGCATGCAAATACAGGGGTCTAGGCTCCGAATATGATTTTGTCCCATTCGGTGTCGAGACCCTTGGTCCGTGGGGTCCTAGCGCAATAAGGCTTTTTAAAGAAATTTCAAAAAGGTTAGTCGACGTCACAGGAGACCGAAGAGCTGGCAGCTACCTCGGACAAAGAATTAGTTTGGCTATTCAAAGGGGGAATGCTGCCAGTATCTTCGGATCCTTGCCCAAAGGGACTCTTTTTAATAATATATTTTAGTTATTATATTTTTTAAGGTTTTTAGTTTAAGGTCTAATTAAATAATAAAAGTATATTATTATTATCAGCCATCTATGTCCCACTGCTGGGCAAAGGCCTCCCCCCATTCCCTCCACTCTGTGCGGTCCCGTGATATGGTGCTCCACTCCGGCTGGTACTTATCGAGCTCATCACGCCATCTCATTTTGGGTCTGCCGCGACGCCTCGGTTCTTGCGGGCGCCACTCCGTTGTTAGTTTGGCCCAGAGCTTACAGTCCATGCGGCAGACATGGCCGGCCCACTCCCACTTGAGCTTGGCAGCTTTGGTCGCTACATCTACGATCTGGGTTTGTGAGCGTAGGTCCGTGTTGCGAATTCGGTCAATAAGTCGCACGCCTAAAATACTCCGCTCCATTGCACGTTGGCAAACCTTGAGCTTGGACTTTTGGATGTTGGTCAGAGACCAGGTCTGCGCACCATATGTCAGAACGGGGAGGATGCATACGTCCATGAGTTTACGCTTGAGCGATAAGGGAAGCGCACCTTTCATTAAATCTCCCATGGACCAATAGCTTCTCCAGGCATTCTCGGTTCGCCGAGCGATCTCCTTATCCTGTCTGGTATCGAAGGAAACTATTTGGCCCAGGTAGATATACTCCTGGACGTATGTAAGTTGTTCACCATCCACCGTTATTCTGGTTTCAACGCGATTAGTAATAACCTGAGTCTTTGTCATATTCATCCGCAGTCCAACCTCAAGGCTTGCGGAGCTAAGATCTTGTAGCATCTTCTGTAGTTCGATAGGCGAAGATGAAAATAAGACAATGTCATCGGCGAAGCGAAGGTTTGTTAACCTTGCTTCACCGATGACAATACCCTTTTGCTCCCAGTTTGCAGTCAGCATCCTAAACACTTCTTCAAGGGTACAGTTAAAAAGTTTCGGTGAAAGAGGGTCTCCCTGTTTAACTCCTTTGTTGATTTTGAATGATGGTCCTGTGAAATTTAATTTTATTGCGGCGGTGCTATGGTTATAGATTTTTTTCAGAAGATTAATGTATGTGCTGTCTATTTTGTGATTTTCGAGGGCTTTAAAAATAGCTGTATGAGTGATGCTATCGAATGCCTTCGTATAATCTACGAAAGCAAGGTATAATGGCATATTGTGTTCCTGATGCTTTTCTATTATTTGATTGATTGCTTGAAGGTGGTCGGTTGTGGAGAGCCCCTTACGGAAACCTGCCTGCTCAGCTGGTTGTTCTAGATCTAGCTGTTTAGAGATCCTGTTGTCTATTATTTTAATAAAGGCTTTGTAAAGGTGGGACACAAGACTTATTGGGCGGAAGTTGTTGATGTCAGACTTATCGCCTTTTTTATGCAAAAGAATTATGTTTGAATGACAGAAACGTTCTGGGAAAACGCCTGTTTTAAGTATTGTGTTGAAAAAGTTGGTGATATGAGGTAAAAGAATTTGCTTCCCTATTTTCAAAGCTTCCGTTGTAATTCCATCCTCACCAGGTGATCTGTTATATTTCATGCTTGTTAGAACCGAATGGACTTCTAGTCCTGATATTGGAGGGATGGAGTCTGGGCAAGAGTATAAGACATCATCTTCTTCTATCTGTTGAGGAGCTGAGTATAATTTTTTGTAAAATAGTGTGCATATGCTCATTATTTTTTCTCTGCATCGATGTTTGATTCCCTGTTCATCTCTTAAGCTGGTAATCCAGGATTTGCCTATCGAGTTTCCTTGCTTGGCTATCTTTAATGAACTATTTCTCTCTAGAGCAATTTGAAATAACTTAGTGTTGTAATTTCTAATATCTGTTCTTATACTCCGCTTAGTTTGTTTGTCTTTAATTCTATATTCCACGCTTTGCATTTTTAAATTAAGCCTTTCTTTTATTAGTTTGATTGATGTATCTGAGAGTTTTTTGTATTTATTTTTTGTTTGTTTGATTTTCCCACTAGCTGTTTTTATACATTTTTCTATAACATTAAATTCTACTTGTGCATCTTCTACGTCTGAATGTAACAAGTGAAAAGTATTTTTAAGTTCTATATTAAATTCTTCTTTGCATATTATTAATGATTCGCGAGATATTCTTTTTATGTTATTTTTAATCATATTATGGCGCTGGATTTTAAAATTGAATTTTACTGTAGCTCTTATAGGTCTATGATCAGAGCTGAATTTAATTCTATTTAATGCCTGAACGTTAGTAATAGTGGTTTGACTTGATGAAAGAATGAAATCTATTTCGTTTTTAAATCTACCGCCCGGAGAAAGCCATGTCCATCGTCGTTCAGGTTTTTTGTAATAAAAGGTGTTGTTAATGCGGAAATTCTGCCCAAAAGCAAACTGAATAAGACGTGCCCCTCGTTCGTTGCGGTCACCAAGTCCGTGTGGGCCTATAATGTTGTCATTATCCAATTCCTGTTTCACCCCGACTTTGGCATTGAAATCTCCCATTATTATATTCCAGGTGCCTCGGTGCTCACTACATGCCCTATTTAGTTGGTCATAAAACTCCTCCACTTCGTCGTCCGGATGCGTTGATGTAGGAGCAAGAGCCTGGATTACAGTTAGTTTTTTATTGTTACCTAAATTAAACTTTAATACCGCTATTCTTTCTGAATAGGAAAGGAATTCAGAAATATTATTTTTCCATTTCTTGGCGACTAGGAATCCGACTCCATATAAGCTTCCTGTTGTAAAAGTATATTAATTAAATAAAAAAAAAATGTAATCATATCAGTTACAGATACACATCTGAATGAAAACATACCAATAGCTGGTACACATCTGACTGTTTTTTTTTGACATATTAGATAGTCCATGATTCATCATCACAGAACATAATCATTCAACAAATATCCACAGACTATAACAAATTATGGCAATCAATCGTTCATTCATTTTGGAATCACCAACTCATCTGAGCCGGTCTGAAGTGAGCCGCTTGTGCATAAATGGCCAATAGTGAATCGAGAATTCTCTAAACGGCTAATTTCAGACCGGCTTAGATAAGTTGGTATAACTGTACTCTCTTGCCGCAGGCTAAAGTCATATGCGCATACTACCTCGTCTTACGTTGTAGTTTTAAGAAAGAAGTCTATCGAATGACGGACAGACAGTGCTTTGTCCCCGGCAACCAAGGTCCTCTCGCTTGCTCGTGGCTCGAATCACTCAAAAAAAATCTGACAGCAGATAACTTCGCTGTGATTATCGAAGCTTTGAATCAAATAAATTACGCAAACTGCAACGACACAAACAAATAAACAAGTGAAACAAGCTGGCTGTCGTCTTGATATTTACTTCTACATACTTTTTTTTTATAATATATCATCTAAAGTAAAGAAAATGTAGCATCGGGATTTTGTGCTTTAACTTATCATAAGTACATACCTACTCAAGAAAAAATATGTCCAACGAAAGACGAGGTAGTATGTACATGATCATGACTAGCTTGCGGCAAGAGGACCAGTCAGTCTTTCAAATTTATATATTAAGGCCGAAGTTGTTTAAAAAAATACCAATTTTATAACTAGATGGCGCTAGTAAAAGTGTCCGAAAGGTAGATCGCGCTAGTGATGCGTTTTCACAATCAAATTTAATTCAAATTTAGATCGGAGTCTATAGTTTGAAATGTATGTTGGATAATGCAGTGCTACAAGTTGTTTTATTGAATAAACTTATGTGGGAGACCAAATAAAATTTGGCAAAATGAGATTTTTATTAGTTAGACCATACTTAAACTAGGGGTCGTTCGGGTTTATCTTTAAACCGTGGTTTAGGGGATAAACTCCGTTTTATAATAAGGTCTGGTCTAAGTCTTTGATTTTTCTATAGAGCAGGGACCAACTTCGGTATCAAAGTTAGACCACGGACCAGTTAGTCCTGGCTTAAGCCTAGTCTAACTCACATTTTTATAATAAGACGGTAAAAGTTTTAAATAATAGGTACCTAGCACGGTTTTTACAAAATGGGTATTTTTTGTTCTTTGTTGTTTTGTATTTTGTTTGATAAGTTAGGTACCTTTCAAAAGTCAAACTTTAAATAGATACCTACCTACTTAATTTATTATTAAAATTATGCTCGTCTAGCCGACTTAAATTTAAATATTAATAATGCAGGCATCGCATGATCATGCCGATTTAGGCCTTTGATATTAAACATCAGGAAATGACATTCTAGACTAGGCTAACTCGATTCTAACGACGAACAAGAACTCTTCTCTTTGCAGGAAAGCCTTGAAAATGCATAATTTTTATCTCCCTCGTGTCTACAAAGAGCATTATTAAAGGTTAATAATGCTCTCAAGGTTAAAATATATAGGCAGGTACATACACCTACCTACCTATATATTTTTATGCACATATTTTGAATTTGGACTGTTATGAATAGGCCTTTTTGAGTCCTTAGATAGGTATAAAAAGATCCAAAAAATTATGTGCACAGGAAAGCGCTCCTCCTTTTTAACCGACTTCAAAAAAGGGAGTCTCAAGGAGGTTCTCAATTTGATTGTTTTTTTATGTTTGTAACCTAACCTAACATTTTACTGGATGGACCGAGTCTGATGATTCTTTTTTTTATCGGAAGCTGGTGCTAGTCATATGGTCCCACTAGTTGCGCCCCGTGATTTCACCCGCGCATTTTTATATCCTGGTATTCCCACGGGATAAAAAGTAGCCTATGTGCTATTCCAGACTATGATGTATCTCTCTCCCAAGTTTCATCCAGATCCGTTCAGCAGTTCCGGCGTGAAAGAGTAACAAACATCCATCCATCCATCCACCCATCCATCCATCCATCAGAGTATTTGAAGTCAGTTTTTTCTGGAAGAGTCCTGAAATCTATTGCGATGTAGAGCAAAGCTCAGTGTTTTACATACCATTAGGGGCGGGTGTGATACGACCACTCTGAGGTCGAAATAGATGGGGGTCCGTCTTCCGACCTTCGCTTCAATGTCTCCGAACCGCACCGCTCCAGCGTCGAAGAGCTGTTTCGCCAGCTCAGTTAGATCTGCTGATTCCATTGTTTGATGACTGTGGGTACAATAAGAAAAATAGTGATAATTAGCGGTAACTGTGAAGTGTTTAGGCGTACGTACGCTGTACCATGTAGGTACTATGGCCAGAAACTTTGACACTGAGTTTGACGAGACGGCAAAATTGTTTCAAAATAAGAAGTATGAGGTTGTTAAAAGATTAGAGGCTACTTTTTATCCGTGAAACCGCGGGGCGCAACTAGTTTGATGAATTTGATTATATTTGATCAGGTAGATAAGAAAAGTCAAGTTCCGAAAAAACTGAGCGATTAGTTAGTTTTTTTTAATTTTTTAACATTTTGTTAATAATAGTTTTAAAAAATCGTACCTAAGTAAGGTCTATCTCAAATCAATTCAAATTAAAATTGTTTATTCACTTAAGAAATAACATTACAGATAAATAGATCCAATCCAATTTGTTCCACGTTCGCCTCACTTTTTAGTCCAACATTCCAAAAAATCTGCTTCTGCCCCATGTCCAACATATTTCTGGTTACGTTCCAGATTACAAAAAGTACCTACAAAGGGATAAGTAGGTACAGTTGACAACTGAAACCAGTTGATGGATGTTTTAAGCATTATGTACTTACCTACTTAATTATAATAATTATTATTATTATTATCAGCCTGCGTCGTCCCACTGCAGGGCAAAGGCCTCCCTACCCCCCTTCCACTTTTCTCTGTCCTGTGCTATGGACGACCAATCTTTCATAAATGAATCTAGGTCGTCTCGCCATCTCAGTCTTGGTCTGCCGCGAGGTCGTTTGCCGTTGTTAGGGACCCACTCCGTCGATGTTCTAGCCCAAAGATCTTAATTATAAATTTATTACTTAATTATAAATCATAGAAATTATTAATTAGATAAAATTTTAAATAATCAACGAGTAGGTATGTCGTGCCAAGGTAAACATTATAAATATGGGTTTTCCTAAAAT
Organism: Plemyria rubiginata; assembly: GCA_963576535.1. Taxonomy (NCBI): domain Eukaryota; kingdom Metazoa; phylum Arthropoda; class Insecta; order Lepidoptera; family Geometridae; genus Plemyria; species Plemyria rubiginata. The sequence goes on from OY754929.1 coordinate 914,023, forward strand.
ATCTACCTATCAATGCTTATTACTTATCAGGTAGTATGATTAAATCAAACACATCAACATCACAGAAAAAGGTTTAAAAAATATAATACCAAAATATTACGTAGTTGACCATCAAAATGTTTAAATGCTTGAAGGACTGTATTCTGACTGTCTACGATCAAATATATGGGTCAGTATATTTGATTGAAGCTGATTATACTAAAATGCATCACAAAAACTTGCGAGACTAAACAGGACCTCAAAATGGGGCGAACATGGAATAAAATTAATAAAATATCCATAACTTGCTTTTATTATAAATAGGTACTAACATAGCAAATAAGTTAGCCTGTAAGTTGACTAACAAAATATGGACCAAAATTGTCTGATTTAATAAAATAAACTATAACCTAATTTCGAGACAAACAAGGAATATAATGTAGGGCGAATGTGGAATTTACATGTGGGGCATAACTCTGCGGGGTGAACGTGGAACAAATCGAAACTTCTATGGCTTATAGTAATACATATATTCCTTTATTTTACCTATCTAAATATGTTGATTCAGTAAGGATGACATTTTCTTAGATCTTGTTTTTTTTCATACTAGATCTAGTTATATTTAGACAATCTTCCTAATGGAACCATCACCCTATCTAGTAGATAACGTAGTCCGGATAAAGATCAATCGGCGGGGCTATGACATAACAACAAGCAATTATTACTTGATTTAAGTTTTGTTGGAGTCGGTAAAGGTTCGCGATCGCGCGCGACACAATTTCTGAATCATCAGCGAACGTTATACTTTTATGCATATTTTGTACCATTTTTTTTTTATTTTTTACGCTTATGCATAGCAATTTATTCCACAGAAAGGCACGTAAGTACACCAACACAGTAAAATGCTTGTTGCACATACGAGGACACCGCAAGCACCATGATTCAGAAATATTAATTATCTTGTATTTTTTAATAACGAGAAATTATTAATCGTCAGTTAATAGGGTTAAGCTCGCCTTTGTACATGTATTGTTATTTAAGTTTACTGTATATTTTCACTGTGTACAATAAAGAATAAAGAATGATATCAGTGGAACTTGTTGATTTAATACCTTTTCTGACAGAAGATTGGTTGAACCTATAAAAATAATAGAGCCAGCGGTAGCGATAGCAGTCAACAGGGTAATTTTATAATACATTTGAAAACGTTAGTTTCTCTATTTTTTGTTTACAGACAAATAACAAAGAGAAAACTGACGTTTCCGATCTGCGGCCCGATTACGCTAATGTCTGGCTATCGAGATGGCTTTCAGTTTATAATTTGATTCCCATCTATCCTATATAATTGCTATAATATTACACTGTGGGAATCAAATGTCAATCTGAATGCCATCTCGATAGCCAGGCATTAGCGGGCATTAGCGTAATCGAGCCGCTGCTGAATCTTTCAGAATGCTTTTATAAGAGCCCTGCTGATGTACGACTTATTTGACCGCTACCGCTAATTGTTGGTTGATAGGTAATAGTCCCGCGATCATTACTTGTCTTTCATAGTTAATTTTATTGGTAACCTTGACAAAGATTATGTTGATAATATTATTGAAATACAAAATACCTACCTATGTTTTTGTAGAAAGAATATAAAATATTTCTAAAGGTTTTTATTTCAATACCACATCCTATGACAAGTGTTTTTACTTTAATTTTATAGCTACTATCATAAAAAAAAAACAGCTTCACGACTTTGATCCCCAGGCACGGTAGATATCCCTTCAGATCTCCCAGTACCAAGTAGGTACTAATTCAAGATTCTTTGAGGATGTCTAAGGGGGTTAGTCAGAGGTACGTCCAAACATTACATTTGGCACATACCCACATTTTGCAGTAGTTAGTATTCCATACGTGACAGGTTGCAAGCCCATCGCCGCTGTTAGAATACTAACTGGTTTCCTTACGATGTTTTCCTTCACCGTTGAAGAGCACTGGCATTGCGCACATAAATTTTTCGATAGAAAAATCCATTGGTGCACGACCGGATTCGAACCTGTGACCTTACGAACGGAAGGCGGGGTCACTCCCACTAGACCACCGGTGCTCTCTCTCTACTATCATAAATACCTTTAAAACATAAAATAACATAAGACATTTGTATGTTAATATACTACCTACCTACTTACTTAAATATACGCCACAGGACACCACCCTACCCAATGGACCTACCCGATATCTTTTAAAATGTATGTAGGTATTTATTTATTTATTTATTCATTCTTAGATTCACAGTTTTCTTATTGTCTAATATAAACTATATAATATACATTGTGCATAAACCAAAACGAATCTACATTTTATAAGCAACTTATGTAGGTAGGCAGATGATACTGAAAAGACAAACCAAAATATGTCCAAACCAAAGTATGTATGTGTATGTCCAATAGTGAGTTCTTTCCGGCTGATGATGATGATGATAATGACAAGTGAAAGTGGCCAGTTCACTGATACCTATTACTTAGTAATTATTTATAAATTCCTACCTAATCTTGAATTGCGTTGTTATTATACATGTAAAGGTACCTAGATAATACCTATAGAATGTTAAACAACGAGGTAGGTACATACCTTGATACCAAATTATTACATAAATAAATAAAATAAATAATGCTGGACAATCCACACAGCACTATCTAGCCCCAAAGTAAGCTATTCAAAGCTTGTGTTATGGGTACTAGATAACTGATATATTTAATACATTATATACTTACATAGATAGATATTTTTTATTATACATAGAAAACACCCAGACCACCGGAACAAATTTCTGCAGATCGTACACAAATTTGTTCCAAGGCGGGAATCGAACCCGCAACCTCTTGCGTCGCAGGCAGGCTCTCGCCCGCTGCGCCACAGAGGTCGTCACACACACATACTTAAAATAATATTATCTATAGATTATTGTACGTAGCTATAGGTACTTTACTATTTAATAAGTAAACAATTTTCGTTTTCATGAATAAGTATTCAGGAAATGGCTAAAAAACATAATTATTTTCCCTTGGTATGAAAGTTCTTACAAAAAAAGGGGCGCAAAAAATTTTCAAATTATCTTGATTAGGTATATGTAATAAATAGTTGAATATGAATACTCAAGCAACTTTGTACAATCAATGTTCCATCAAAATACCTAGTAAGAATCTTATATGAACAATACCTGCAATATATATAAAAAACTCACCTTTATAAATCTTTAGAGGTCCAATCAAGAAGAGGTCCTCAACCGCCGCACACCATTATCTCGCTAGAACTGTGTTTAGACCTCACCGCCACAAAACATCGACTATATAGTCTAAAGACAGCGGCAGCACATCACTATTCGCCTAATTTTCCTTTGACAGTGACGTAGACGTAGACTCCTGTTTTTTTTTCTTTAACAAGCAAAAAAGCAACATTAAACCTGCTCAGTAAAAAATGCAGTTCTATTTAGGTATTTGATTAGGTACGACCGTGTTTGTAGGTATCAAGAGATTGACTGAGAGAGATGAATTTTATTTAATGTGAAATACCTACTTAAAGGGATAGTTATGTTTGTTGATAAGTAAAATGATTCATTAGCCAGACTGGATATAATGAAGGTTAATAAATTGAACTTAGGCGTCATCTAGTATTGATTCGACATTTATTGCTGTATAAGTATTTTTTTATCTAGCGGCGATTGGCTTGCAACATATCACGTATAAATACCAGCTACTGCAAAATCCCACTAATAATATAAATGTAAAGTTTGGATGTTTGTTACTCATTAACGTCAGAACGGCTGAACGGATTTGGATGAAATTTAGCCTAAAGATCAGTAGTGTGCCTATATTATGTGCTGCACATAATTGCTATATCACATAATTGGCTACTTGGTTGGACGTACCTCTCACAACCCCCTAAGTAGGAGTAAGGAGTGATTCTTTGAGAACGTCTGAGGCTTGGACGTTCTCAAAGAATCTGGAGCTCGTACTAAGAGATCAGAGGCAATGTCTACCGTGCCGTGCCTGGGGATCAGAGTCGTGAAGTTCTGATTATCAGTTTATATTATTTAATTCGGACTTACCAACTTTTTGTCAAAAATTGGTCAAAACATGGTCAATAATTGGTCAAAAGTTGCAGTCAAAAATGTAGTTGGTACCTAAATACCCACTACATTTTTGACTCGCTTTTGCAGGATTTTAAGTGCATTCCTTGTCAAAGTCAAAATGTCTTATTGGACTCGAGTCATTTTGTCATCCCAAACCAAAATAGAGATCACACACAGATCCCTCCGTCTTACTACAAATAAATTCTAAAATGTCCATACAATTTTATCGCCATTTAAAACTCTAGCCCATTGCAATAAGATTCATAAGAATCGGGAAACACATCGGTGGATTGAGAACTCTAAAGTATACAAAATAAGGTATAATATAATAGAATTCACAGTTCAGAAGCGCTGTAGTTAAAATTGTGATTTCGTTTTAACTTATTTTGCCTGAAGTCTGTTATTTCAGGAATTAACATGTTTTGGAATAATATGCGTTTTTCATTTGGAGAGATCACTTTCAAACATTTGTTTTTATGACCATTAACATAACCCAACCTTTTTTATAGAAGATAGATAGAAAACTCTTTATTGTACACCACAAGAAAACATAACATTACAAGAATTAATTTTAACTAAAGCGAAGTACAATGGGCGGCCTTATCGCTATGAGCGATCTCTTCCAGACAACAGAAATTTATTTACAAACCGCAACGAAATTTTTTGGAAATTAAATTAATAAACTCTAAATGACATCTTCTTCTTCTTCACACTTGCGTTTCGTTCGTTTCGTGGCTTAGGGGCCGATGTGATTTAGATTCCAGGCCATTTATTTCGAAACAATATCCATAATAAAAGAAGTAATCGTCTACAAAAAAAACATTGTCTTCGAACGTATGCTCTCAGGTCTTCAGTTATAAAGATCCAGGTGGCTCCAGAAACCGGGGGTTAGCCTTTAAATTTGTAGTTATAGTTCTTTATCTAACCCCCGGTTTTTGAAAGCCCGATCAACACTAATTGACTACTAAATCGTGGCATATAAACTAGGTCTCTAGGTAGCGGGGCCCAGCCAGTGTTTTAAAGTTAGTTGGCCACACTCAGGGTTAACATACTTTTCTTACGTCGACGTCCGACACGTATAGGAAGAAGAAGAGTTCAATGTCTCAGTCACTAATCTCATTTGAAAGGGGCAGATAAAAAAGTTTCCGCAAAGATAAACAAAACTAGCTAATTTTATTTTTATGGGTTCAAAACATGTTGCCAAATGGCGAATCTAAAACTTCCTAGATCTTATTCTGTAGGTTACACAAGCTATTGACCTCTTGATAAACAATTTTTTATCTGAATCACAGATCAGATAAGAATCTAAATCAATTCACATGTCTACTTTAATGAGAAAAAAAAAATAAAAAATATTTTTCCAGCGATTTTGCGCAGTTGGGAGCTTTGTCACGTGGTCAGATGATTATAGTTACTTTTTTCGCGCGCTACATTACCATCATCATGATATCAGCCAGTTTCCATTTAGTTCTCCACACTGATGTAGCAATAATATAATCGTACTACTATTATAAACCCGAAAGTTTGTTATGGATGGATGGATGGATGTTACTCCTTCACGCCGGAACGGCTGAACGGATCTGGGTGAATCTTGGCAGAGAGATAGATTATAGTCTGGAATAGGCTACTTTTAACCCGTGGGAATACCGGGATTTAAATTATCGCAGGTGAAACCGCGGGGCGCAAATAGTATTTTCATAAGCTCAGAGCATGCTACACCTACAACACTAACCCCCGGTTTCTGAAAGGCCGATCGACACTAATCGGCTGTCAAGTCACTTGCTATCTCTATCTAACTTGAAGTAAAAGCTGAAATAGCAAGTGAGTTACTCGTAACAGCCGATTAGCGTTGATCGGCCTTTCGTCTCCCGAATGCAAACTATCATTGCATCCATTCCAATTATCCTTATAAACAGACAGACACTTTCGCAAAAAAAATATGGTAGGTATACCTACATATAGATTTATTCATTCTTTAGCTCTGTCCCACAGGGGCAGGGCAAGTAGAAATTCTGGTCGAGTAGTCGCGCCGCAGAGGATTGGTCTCTGCGGAGTGAAACTGTTGTCGCGCTACACGACCAATTCTAATTAGTGTGATCAAAAATTAACGACCTCTGTGGCGCAGCGGGCGAGAGTCCGCCGGCGACGCAAGGGTTGCGGGTTAGATTCCCGCCTCGGAACAAATTTGTTTCAGAAATTTGTTCCGTTGGTCTGGGTGTTTTCTATGTATAATAAAAAATATCTATGTAAGTATAAAATTTATTAAATCATCTAGTACCCATAACACAAGCTTTGAATAGCTTACTTTGGTGCTGTGTGGATTGTTCAGCATTATAAAAAAAAAGTCAAATGTGTACCTACACTTGAGCAAGGTAAAAAGCTGTAGTGAGCAATTGCTATTTGTGTTGGATGTACTTATACGCATTTAGACTCTAGGGTGGTCCATTATGCGTGAGGGGTGATCTGGCTACGATTGTAGCCAGCCTAGCCCCTCCCAAAAGAGCAGAAGCTTCCTGGGGGCTTCACAGGCGTGGAGGAGTGACCTGGGGGTTCCTAGGATTTGCTGTCGTTGGGAGGCTACGCCCTCGCGTTCCAGGACTACGTGGGCAGCTGATTCTTCTTCGGATAGGCAGCCTCTGCAGAGTGGACTGTCAGTCGCTCCGATGTTGTATCACGACACTAGCGAAAAAAAACATCGGAGGAGAGGATCAAAGCGCCCCTAGCGGACACGACGGACTTTTCTTATTTTCATATTAAAACTGCGTGTAGTGTACACCATACACGCGTGTAATGTGTCAACCAAAAAACTGCGAGTACGCCCTCTGTGAGCAGCGCCTTACGAAAAAATATTTCGTGTGGACACAAAGAGCTTTGATAATTTATTATTATATTATTTATTTATATATTATTACTTATTCATTTATTTTCAGATCAATATTCAATCCATACTTAAATTAAATTAACGTAATGATTAAATGATGGTACATTTTTTGTTGTACCTAAGGTAAGTTCATACTGTAGGATAATGCAACAACAAAATCGACACCGTTGCCCTGTCATTGTAATTATTCTGAGTGGCCACAACAAAAAATGTTTTTCCGCCGCCACTTCCACGGGATATCCGTCCGTTGTGGTCATCTCTTGTACACTAGGTTAGGTAGGGCACTAAGGATAATGGAGCTACTGAGGCATGGTCTGCATCCTCTCCCGTTTTATCAGTCTTTTTCTTGTCGTGTTTCTAGTTTCTTCCGAAACAGTGTGTTGAAAAGATTTTAAGTGCGCCTCAAAGTGGCTCCTTTTGACAATTTTACGACATCACACATGTTTTTATATTTTTTACGACATGCTGGTTTTTCCTTATTCTCGATGTTTTCACTCACCGTTTGAGACTACCTACTGGCGCTGGGTACTAAAATATTTGAATAGAAAAACTCACTTGTGCAAGACTGATTTCGTTGTTGATCGATTGAACCCACCACCTCAGGATCGGAAGGCGGGGCTGCTACCACTAGACCAGCAGTGCTCTCAACTACACCCAGATAAATCCGGAACAAAATATCCAACCAAATCATGCGTACTTTTTGTTTTTTGTCGGTATTGCAACACCTAACGAATAGCGATGGAACAAAACATGTAAACGTACTTATGTAAAAAATGGTCAGAGTAAACTAGTATTAAAACACTAATTACAAATTATGTATTCTTATGCGACCGAAAACCGCTGTCATTTCTAACGTGACCTGTCTAAAATACGAAAAACTATTCGTTTGGTTAGTAAATAAAAAAACATTTTCATCAAACATTAGTACGAAAGCACCACCAAAAAAAGAAGTGCAATCGTGGCTTACCAATTATTGCCAAATCAAAATTGCCGCTTTGATTCAATTATCGAACGCACTACTTTCTTTTTAGCGCATGTCTAAAAGGGCCTAATGCAAGGCATCGCATCCACATACAACCAAGTAATTAGTGCTGAATTAATTTATGGTATAGTCGCGTCGCCGGCTGAACTTGCAGCCTATCGATGTGAATCATACCTTCATTTCCAACTTACAGGGTAAAAATACCCCTACATTCTTTAAATATGGTAGATTTACCAACCTAGTCAAGAGTTTTAATAATAAGGAGGTAATAGGTTTAATTTATGTACTTGGCTAAAGATAACCTTAAAACAGCAATGGACCTCTTGACTGATGATGATGTTTGCCTCAAATAGGAGACCATTTTGGTATGTAGCGTAAAGCTTTGGCTAAATTAGAATCAATGCTTTTCTTCTTAAACAACTAGCTGGTAGTACAAGCAGATGGCCCACCTGATATTAAGTGGTAACTATCACCTATAACGAAGCATTGCCTCGTTAGTCACGTCCGATAGGAACGTGCCCTACGATGCACTGCTCTGCGTCCATCAACTTGAGGCATACAGATGTTAGGCCCCATGTGCCAGTTATTACACCGGCGACCACACTCTTCAAACACAGCAATGCTGCTTGGCGACAGAAAAAGGCGTGGTGGTAGTACTTCCCCGGAGGAGCCCTTCACAGAGCTCCTCTACTCTAAAATCAAACAAAAAAGTTGTTTTTTTCAAACAATGTTACACGGGAGATCAGTTTGGTATATCTGTTTTGAATCATTGTTTACAGCAGTGCGGTGGCCATGACAAAGCCAACGTATTCTTTTCCCCAAATCTGGGGAGATAGTCCACAGCAGCAACACACACACCCTGGTCGGTCGTCGGTTTCCGTTCGCTACTCCTTTTTCATTTCATTTGAGCGGAGCCCGTCCGAGCGCGTGAACGAGGCGGGAACAGAACAGTATTCTTAGTAAATAAGTAACACATTTTTTAATTATGAGGGAAATAGTGCATCTACAGGCAGGACAATGCGGAAACCAGATTGGAGCTAAAGTGAGTACTTATGTTTTTGAATTTCGAATCTAGAAAAGTGGCGATGGAAATTGTTTATGGCCTGCCGGTTTTTATAACTAAACTGTATACATTTATGTGACAACCATGGCATATAAATTATTTCACTTCATTTAAATCAGTTAGAAGTAAAATAAATTGAAGCACTTGGTGTACCTATCTATTTTTTAACAGCAGCGATGCCGGCCGGCTGGCATCAATTAATTGAACGATGCCGTGTTTTTAATTAAGTACCTACCTATGTCTAGGCAGTTGACAAGCTTCAGTTACAATTTAGGACAAAGCTGTCTCTTTTCGTTGGCATGAAAGTGACAGTGACAAGAATACTCTAAAGAGCCGGTATAAAATGACAGGGATTATGAATGAAGGTAGGTACTAATTTAGGCATAGTGCGCGTCAACCAAAAAGAACACTGGAAAACCGTGGTGGGGATGTGTTTGCATACAGAATACTCACGCCATCACACCCCTCCCCCTCTTTCCGACGTTCTTTTTACGTGACGCGCACTTTAAATAGAAGACCTATCCCTACTTGTCTACCCTACCTCCTACTCTACGCGAGTTAAAGGAGCGCGAAGTTCAATCGATTAAATTATTTTATTAAGGTATGCTAATTATTTTTTAGTTATACAAACACAGATAATTAAGGCGTTGACAACACCTAACATTTCTCTCGCTCGCACGATTCGACATTTTGAAAGATATAAAATCACAAATTCCAATTTTGAAAAATCGCAAACAACCATTTTGTGTGCAATCACATTGCGCATAGTTTGGTAAACATTTCAGTTTGATTGATGCAATTTTTTCTACTCAAAAGTTTGCTTGAGTACGAAGACTAGAAAAGCAAACTTTTAAGTGGGAAAACTTGTATCGATCAAAATGGTTTTTTTACTAAACTGTGCGCAATGTGATTGCACACAAAATAGTTGTTTGCGATTTTTCGAAAACGGGTTTAGTGATTTTATATCTTTCAACAAGTCAAAACGTGCGAGCGAGAGTCAGAGCTCTTGTCTTCGTCTTATTTAGAATTCCCCACCTGAAAAATAAATAATGATTGAATCGTTAAAATTATATAAAACCTAGGTAAAACCTACATGTTTTATAAACAGGATAATTAGGATAATAACATGAAACTACTTACATTTCATAATAAATAATTAATAAAAAACTGCATATTTACAAGCCAATGAATAAATGATGAATACACCCCATTGCGGGACGTCCGTGCAGATCTCATTCCCCCACCACGAAGCCAATGAATGTTTTATTTGGAGGATTCTGGATGGATCTTTCAGAACCTTTTTTTTTTTTTATACAACTCGCTGATGGAACAAGCAGATGGCCCACCTGATGTTAAGTGGTAACCATCACCTATAAACAAAACATTGCCCCGTAGGTCACGCACAATAAAAACGTGCCCTACGATGCACTGCCCTGCGTCCATCAACTTGAGGCATACAGATGTTAAGCCTCATGTGCCTGTAATTACACCGGCGACCACACTCTTCAAACCGAAACACAGCGCTGCCGCTTGGCGGCAGAAAAAGGCGTACCTAGTGGTAGTACTTCCCCGGACGAGCCACACACAAAGAGCTCTACTACTCTTATAACAGAATAACTAACCTAAAAGATGAATATGGTGATAGTGATCGTCTCGCTCGCTCGACAGCATACTATTGGCGCGGTCGACATCATCTTTGATTTTATTCGTCTATTTTTCTAAGTAACTTCTTCTTTCTTCTTTTTATAGCTCCTGTCAAGAACAATCTTGCCAATGTCAAGTGATTCAGAGATTATACTCTTTGTAGTTATGTTTCTAGTCACGTCAGTCCAAAGTCGAGTCAGTCAATTGTTTTGAAGAAAATGGTGGCGGTTTCTTCAAAATATTTAAAACATTTTCGGTCAAATCACGATATCACATAATACACTTCCATTTCAAATGCTTACACTTTGTGCTAAGGACCACAAGTAATGTTGGTTAAAATACCACCAAAATTACACAACACAACTCAAAATAACACTAGAAAAACAATTAAAACGAAAATGCTGTTGCTTCGATAGATGACAGAAAACGAATCCTCTAAGTAACTTGATGTAGGTACCTCTATCGCATATTTATTTATTTATTTATTTATAAAATTATCTATCAAAATAATCAATGTAAATCTAAAAAAATAACAATTAAATGAATGTACCTAAGTAGTTACATAATTTAGGTACCTATGCATGCATGTAATTCCTATTTTCTGATGAAATTTATCTCATTCTCATCTAAAAGTATGTAGCCTAAAAAGATGATTTATTTCCACCTAGATGAAAACCTAGCCGGCTGCAACTACGTATGACCTAGTCTAGCTCTCTCTGGCCGTACAAAAACCAAAGACACCTTTCACCTGAAATCGTAATCTTTTATTTTCGAACAATGGCAAAAGACGTCTGCATCATTCTACCATTATAATACCTATGTAACGGTTCGCGCTTTACTTTTTATTGGAGCAAAACGAGTGCTTGCTTTCTTAACGGCTAGAGGTAGAATTCAATTTTCGGGGTCTAGCACGCCACTTTTGTAACACGCATTGGTCTAATGAACTTTATTGCGGTGTCTGTTTCCTGTCATTTTGACCATTTCGACAGTCCCCAACAGATTCGCGATTTTTGACGATTCTAAATGTCAAATTAAGCGATCGATAAGAACGGTACTTGCACTGCTGATTCTTGGATATCTACGGGGTGTATGTATGTGGTAATTATAGCAAAACCTTCTTCCATTATGCTTCACCTCCAACAACTTATTTCAAACAAAAGAGTTCACCGACATCGATGCAGTAACGATGGTATCATAAAATAATAATTACACGTGCTCAGCATTAATTTACAGCTCAAATTGAACAATGTAATGGGTAGGAAGGTATCTCGGAGCTTATTATTAGATTTTGTAAACGCATTGTGGGCATTTGTGAAAATGTTAGTTAGAAGCAGCGGTTGGAGGTTTCATATTAGTGTCTGTATCTAAATAAAAAAAAACAAGATGTTGCTCAATTCAAAAATCGCGCCGGCCATCACCGTGAGTCACGGCAACACTGGGAATCATGCGCGCATGCGTGGAATGACATAAGTTTAGGGTTGCCATCATCATCACCTATGCCAATGACATGTGCAGCGCAAGTGCATAATATAAGCAAGTAGTATTATCTAGGGAATTGTTTTAGAGTTCATTTATAATTTGAACTATTTATACATAGGTACCTTTTGTCTTTTCACTCTTTTGTAAAACAAAGGGATATCTTCTTCGATCAAATATACTGGATATCCTAACCCAGTAGCCTAGCATTTAAGAATTACACAGCGTACACGCAAGAGATACACAGTACCGTCAGTACCTTACCAAGCCGACTAGAATCCACAAAACGATTTTCGTTAAGCAATTAAAATTTCCCCAAACTTGGCAACCCTGCTTAATGCATTGGCGCGAACGAGGCACCATTTTGGCAAAACCATTGTCCACCTCCCCGATAACCATCGCATCGCCAGCTGACGAATATCCGGCCTTGTTTGTTCTAACATTTAAGGATTGACTTCTTATTTGGGTGTTTGACGACATTTTCTTGAAACAACGTAATGGGGCAATTTTTTCCTAGTTTTTTATTTAAACGCAACACAATGCAACTAACGGAATAATCAGATTTGCAATTATTGCACTTAAACAGATAACAGTCATCACTGTTCTTCTAGGCTTCTCTCTCTTCTCTCCCGTGGAACTGGCACGATATATTCGCTTAACAAAGAATTGCATCGTAAGTCACGCACGACAGGAACGTGCCCTACGATGCACTGCCTTGCGTCCATCAACTTGAGGCCCGGCAACCACACTTCTCAAACTGAAACACAGCTACGCTGATCCTTTTTGATTCAATCGACGTCAACATTCATTTTCCATTCCTCTGCGTCAATCACTGAGACGTAAAGGTCTCATGTGATGTGCCCATTATGGTTGCCCAATGGATGTGCCTTCAATAATTGCACAAGTATACCTTTCGGAACCAAAATCGGACGGATCAGCCGCAGTGGTAGAATAGCATCACAGGGCGCGGTGGTAGAACATAATTTTCCTTTAAAACGGGATTTTACCATGATTTGTGAGTTTAAGGAAAATTATGTTCATAACCATGATAGTTCCATGACAAAGAAAATTACAACTAATATGTAGTTACAATTATTTACAAAATGTACAAAATATACAAAATACATATGAAACATTTGAGCTATCTGCAGACCGTTGCAAACGATCTATAGATAGCTCAACTGATAGTTCCTAAAATTATATCGCGGTGCCGGTGGTAGAAGTTACTAACTACCTACTTCTGGAGTAAGTATAATTTGGAGAGTACCTACTTCCCTTTACAAATATCCTACCGAACCAAAAAGCGCTAATACTGCAATGTTTGACATGTCACCTACATGGCTTCCTATCAGTTAACCCGAATAAGGTTATCTGATGCAATTATAACATCTTAAGGAATATTCCGCTTCAATCCAGTTATCAAGCTAGAGTTCAGGTTTCTCAGAAACAAGGGTCAAATAACCAATCCGTGATTTTAAAGATCACTTGAATAACAAATTCTCCATAGTGACAAACCATAGCTGAGTGAAGTGCACGCTAGACCATCCACCACTGTTTTTCAATGTTCGGATCACGGAACAAGCAAATAGCCCACCTGATGTTGAGTGGTAACCATCACCTTTAACAAAGCATTGCCTCATTCATAACATACCTAAGCCATGCACGGTGGAAATGCGCCCTACGACTCATTGCCCTGCGGGCTTATCGATCAACTTGATGCATACAGATATGAGCCTGTAACACCGGCAACCACAGTCTTCGAAACGGACCCCTTCACAAAGATCTCTACTAGGTACCTACTCTTAAACTCACTACCTATACTTATGGGAATATAAAATTTCGGGATACGATTATTTATGACGACTAGCAAGATCTTGTGGCGTTCTTGGTAATTTTTTGGGCAACCTAACAAGTTATGTTATCGATATCATTTATATATTTATATTTTAGTACCTAGTTCTGTTCCCCGTAATAGTGACAACTCAAAATATTGATTTCACTTGACATTAATATTTGAGCGCATTCGTACTACGGAAGGCACGCTATCGGGCCTCTCACGATTGCGATTTAGCCACTGCTTAGGCACCTCAAACGAACTCACTTGTTTTAGTATGTATGTTTTTTAAGTAGGTAATCTATTAAATTAGAATAATAAAAAATTGCACAAAATGATTTCAGTTTAATCAATAGATTGATTGAAAATACATGATTGCACATAAAAATAAAAGTACAAAGGCGAACTTAATGCTTTAAAGCATAATCTTCCAGATAACCTTCAACATAGAATTTATTGAAATTGTAAGGACCGTAGCAAATGGAAAGACGTGGTCTCTGCCTACGTGCCTATGCCTTACCCTATGGGAAAAAGTACACTACCATCTTCTTCCAGTTAACTTTATGGTAATGTGGAGTGGGTGGTAGTGCTTTGAGAGACAAAACAAGAAGTGAGAAGTCTATGTGTGGGTTAGGTACCTACCTAAGACCCCAGCAATCACCAAGTCAAACAAAGTGTACCATATTAGTAGACAAGAGAAACCAGTAAAGAGGATAAAACCAATGATATGACAAATATCGAACGCATCGCCCTTGAGTATTCGAACCGTGCCATGCCGTGTTTACTTACACAAGCCAGTAACATACACCTCGTGTATCATACCAGACGTGCGCCTTCAGTTTGTAAGTACATAATTTAATGTAAAATCTAATTTTAGTCTGTTGAGATGCGTTCTGGTATGTCAAAACACTAGTGTTGATATTTTCTGTCAGCCGCGAATTTAGCTAGCGTCCCACCCTTTTCCTTTCCTGGTTCTCCGATGATCAAAGTCAAAGTCAAAATATCTATCAATAAAATCACAAGGACCATCTTGAAACGTCTTAAAACTAGGTGACTCTAGTGCCAGTTCCACGCGACCAACGCCGAGAACAGGCAACAAACTCGGCTTGATATATCTATCGCTCTTTTGTACTATTCCTTACTCTTTGTCCATGTTCTTGTATTGTCACATATTTTGTAGGTATCCTTCTTATTAAGTAGGTGTAATCAGTCTAATAAAAAAAATGGCGCGTGTTTGAAATTCTATCACGCTGCAAAGGCTGAAATTTCAAATATCATCATTATTAAGGAATTCACTGCTTCACTTATCATGAAATGTGTCAAGTTTCAAAAGAAACTAGTGACACGAAGAAGAAGACTACCTCGCTACCTCCCCCATACGTTTCGGGCCATCTCCCTCCTCCGATCTTTCCAATATCGGCATTTCGGCATTGCCATTCAGCGTGGAATCTCGTGATTTTTGTAAATTGGTGGCCCGTGACATATTTTTAAAGTAATTTAGTTTATATATATGTACTTTAGTATCAATAAAGTATTTTGTATTTTCCATTGTTTTTATAAAGTATTTTCAATCGTTAATTAGTATAAAAGTACACAAATAATACCTATACCTACATACTGGGACTTACATCGGTCAATGATATTGTCATACGTAAACCACTGGGTAGTAGGTACGTACATAAGTTGGTATTTCATTCGATTAATACTGGTCACTGGTCCCTATAGATTTTATTATTTTCCTCATAAAGTCATAAGCTTTCCGTTCTTCAGTGTTGCCAACTGATTAAAATCTATTAACCTACAAAGCAACTTACTTCACTATTGACATTGTTGTAAAGTAATCTTTTGTCTTATTTATGCTTTCTTCATCTAAACTTTCACTTATGATTATACGTGTAGTTTAAGTAGGTATATTATTTACTGAGCCATTGCCATTGTTTTATTTAATACATTGAACATTATCCTCCAATACGAAGAATCGGTATAATTTGCGATTAAGTGCATATCGGTGCCCGCTTAGATCTTTCAATCTTTGCCTCGTCATTATGCTTTTAGCTGTCTTCATTTAAAACGGTATCTATCACTATTTGTATTTCTGTTATACGGTATTTCATTGCCAGTGTAAAAACGCTAGAGTGATTTACCATCTGGTTTTCAAGACATATTGTTGCTGATTATTGTATAAACTATTAGATTGCGTGCAAAAACCCAAACATTCTTTGCAAAGCCCACGGTTTAGCTGGTTGTCTAGTGGTCTACCTCCGATCCTAGAGGGTCGTCGTTGGTTCAAAACCGATCGTGTAATGAGTTTTTCTGTCCAAAAATGTATGTCCATTCTTTCATCAAACTGTCAGTAGGTACCTAATAAGAACTAGTGACCCGTCAAGAAGAAGAAGACGTAAGGTTTAAAAATGCGAGCAGTCTTCCTCGTAATCTGCGCTGACCTCAAACCATGTCCTATCATTCATTTGGTAGGTACCTACTTACCCTACCTATTATTTCACTACCTACTCTATTAGAAACAATAAACATCATAATCAAACATCAACATTCAATGCGTATCTATGTACAATCAAGCATACATAAGTACGTACCGGAATAGAATGATTATAAATAGCCTCTTAATCTCTTGCTAGTCAGTCACGCCTTGGTTCGGAAATTGTCTTTCATTATCTATGAATCACTGAAAAACATTTCAACTGAACTGCAGCCATTCATAGTTGAGTCAGTTTAGTAGGAATGGACTCATTTTTTAGGATTAGGTTAGGTCTGCCATGCATAGGTACTTCATTACATAGTATAAAACGAAGTCGCTTTTTCTGTCTCTGTATCCCTATGTATGCTTAAATCTATAAAACTACGCATCGGATTTTGATGCGGTTTTTTTAATAGATACAGTGATTCAAGTGGATGGTTTATATGTATAATACATGCATGATATAGTGGAAAAACCATGTGCACCCGTGCGAAGCAGGGGCGCGCGGGCGGGTCGCTAGTAGTATCATAAGCAAATTACTTACTTCCGCGGAGATTCGTGAGGTGACTCAGAGGTGGTGAGGCAGAGGAAATGGAAGAAGGAATTAGGAAATGGGCAGCAGCGTCTGAGTATCTATTTAGTACCTACCAATACCGGTACCGCAGTCCATTTGTCAAGTGTGATGCTGATGACTAGCAAACACCCGATAAAAAGGAAAAATCCTCTGTTGTTGGTGTGTCGAAATAAATAAATAAATAAATAATAAATAAAAAGACTGTGCAGCAGTGGACTCCACCAGGCTTATGATAATCATTTAATTGAGGCGTATTGTTAAATATACAATTTATATAGTTACAGGATTAAACGAACTTACCTGAGTGATGTTCTATCCTGATTATTTAAGTACTCATTCTGGGTACCTAGTCGACTTCCGGTGCTATATAATCGCGTGTCAAGAGCCTAAAGGCTAACTCTGTAAAAAAAATGGCAGTTTTTCACAAAATCCTCATTCGTTCCTTCAGGCTGATGATAATGATGATCATTTAATAGAGGCGTATTGTTGTATTAACAAATTATATAATTACAACAATATATATATATACGTACTTTGGTTGGATGGCTACTAAATCTTTGCTCTAAATATTGGCCAGCCTTTTGGTCGGTAAAAAAAGTTTAAATGGGAATTACTCATATAACTTCCTTTGTTCTAAGTACTTCGTTTCACTGAGTACCATCTACGACAGAAATGAATCTCTGTCAAATGCTTCGTTAGCAATAAATAAAAGAACTCCCTTAGTTGGAGTTGGAGAGTTGCCAACGATAAGACCACAACCATTAGGCATTTTGTGCCGCGACAATGAATATGCAATAGTCTGTCAGCTATGCACTTGATTAAAAAACGGTTTGAACAATCTATAATCCAATTTAAAAATCGAACAATATTGGCAGCAAGCTATGCACTAGACAAAAACGGTCTAGCATATGTTGTCCACAAAACATTGTTGGCAACACAAGGTCTAAAAGTAAGCTGCTAAGTTCCTACCGCACTAAATTAAAAAATATTGTTCCTATCCTGTCACACTAAAGAGGAAATTCAATCTTTAACTAAGAATATAATAAACTTTTTACTGCTTGTGAATCTGAGCCAGTCTAGAAGCTCGAGTTTACATCTCTGCAAGTATTGTAGGTAGAATAATCTTTCCTTTTCGGCCTGTCTCGAGTTTAGGAATGCACAACTTTATAACGCGTTGTCTACAAGCTTAGCTATCTGTGCATGCATTGTAGTATGACCGTATAAAATGACTAGGTAAGTTTTTAGCCAGACAAAGTTCATCGACACCGTCGCGACTGGCACTGTTATTTATTCACAGCCAGCGACTTGATTGAATGCTAGATCAGTGCATTTCAAATACACTCGGAAATAATTCTTATTTATTCTGATGGGATTTGTAGTTTTTATCTAGAAAATAATTACGTACCTAGTTTGTATTGAAAGCGCAACATTTTGGTTAGTTGTGGAGCAGCGTTGGCATGTAGAATTGACACTAGATAGGAACCTATGTATTATAATATGGTTGGCTATGTATTTATAAAAAAATGATAAACCAAACCACTGACCTATACCTAGGTACCAAACTTCTACCAAACCCTAAGAACAAGAAAAATCCGTCTGACAGCGCTGTCTAGCTGAATCATAAGGATAGCCACGGAATAGAGAAAACCCTACAAAAGTATAGCAGTATTTAAAAAAAAGCATAACAGTATATCTGAAAATACAAAATTAAATAACCCATTTACTTAGAATGTAACATTAAAACAAAACGGCCAGCAGTTAAAAATTGTTAACACGATGTATGACTCAGTAGAGTAGAACCGGGCAGGCCATTGCCTCAACTAATTTAAAAACAAAGTGTGTTCCTGTTCTGTCAGCACTACATCTGGCGCCAGTAACCTCGCGCTCCATAATCCATTCCACCCAGCTCCTTTATCTTTATAGACACACTTCCTTTTACAGCTTCAGATAAACCAATAAACCAGAACATTGAAATATTATATCCTCTTTAAACGCTCATAAAGGACTCCTTGGTCTTATAAAGTGTCGTGTTACGCTATAAATAGTTTTCTCAATATGGCAACACCGGGAGACTGGCCGAAAATACGATGCACCGATGTTGACGCCCACCAGAGCGATGCAACAAGAAAAAAAGCTATGTTTCTATTTTCAAATGGCAGTGGAGAGCATCAGCGGACGCGACGAAAAAGGAAACTGTTTTCTGCATCGTTATTTTTGTACCTATCTTTCCAAGAGTATCTATATGACGCTACGCTCTATCTTTGAAGAAGAATATAAATTCAAGCACTATGTACATAATGTACAACTACAAAATACATTTTCGCGCTACAGTTGCACTAAGATTTAATATGTGACCATAGTTATATACAGATGGTACTCGGACCATGTGGTTCTTATTATAATGTGCTATGTATGGCTGTCATTTAGCGACATTATAGTGCGTCATGTCATGGCTACACTTACCTAATTGTTTTATTATTGCAACTTTAAAATAATTCCCAGCTAAAAAGGCGATGTCGATCAAGGCATGATTAAATTATGATACAGTTATTAGAACGCACGGATCGCGCGTTAACGCCATTTTATTAGTGTTGCCAGTTACGCCTCTTACAGATTTTATGGGAGTTTTAAGATTTGTATCGTGTTACCGTTTTTTTAATTGAAGTGAATGAAAGAATGAAATTTTTTATCGAATGATAGAATAAAGATGTAAAATAAAGTTTCAAGCACTGCTGCTACTTTCATCGTTTATTTGCTCTCACAGCTCAGTTGATAGCAGCTCTGTCTTTTGCCATGCAGGCCGTGAGTTCGATTCCCACACCAAGCACAAACATCTATGTTTTTTCTAATAATTGAAAGTATGTAGTTCACATTAAAAAAAGGTTTTCATAGTTTATGCCATTTCCATAGTATTTCTCAGTTTGAGAATAATAAATAGTGCTGTGTGGAAAGCCCCCAATTTTTTTTATTGCCTTATATCGTATATAATTTACCTACGTAGGTAAGCCGAGTAGGTCTAAATATATGACGCCACGAAGTCGCAATTCCTGGGAATCCCGACAAGTGTTGCACCTGACTTTCAGGACACACCTGGTGGTCACATGATTTCCTCGGTAAAATAAGGTTCAAAATCGAATAGCATCACATAAAAACAGTTCACGCCGCCCTTGGAATAGGGTTCAAAATGCAAGCATTTGCTATAGCCAGTCAAGGCTTTCGGAGAAAACTAAGTATAGGTGAAGTTCTAATAATTTTCATTCTTGGAAAAGTAGAATCTAAGATCTAAGAATCTAAGGTAAGTAAGGCCATGGACCTTTTTAGATACTAATTTATTGGAAACAAAGTTTGCAGTATTAAAGTGAACCCCCTTTTGATGACCATCACACGTTTTTACGACACGCCCCAAACTATTTAACCCCCTACGGCCTACGGTCTATAACAACGAATTTGGATACTAGGTACATACGTCTATAATTACACTATATAGTTAGGGCTGGACCGGCCATGTTCTGTCACAGAATAAAAATAAGGTTCGTAACTTTTTACTTATTCTGTGGCTCAATTAGTGACTATGGCTACCGTTTTCAAACATTAATTATTTATTTAGTGATTTGATTTATTACTCAGCTAGCGTACATATCTAGGTGCAGTCAGCGGCAAAAGTAACTGAATCTTTTGACACGTTGGCCAATGTTTTGAACTTAAAAAAAAAATAAAAGCTGATTAATAATTTCAGTTCTCCAAATATCATTTTATTTATATCATAGCAACTTAAGAAACACTAGCTGCGCCCCGCGGTTTCACCCGCGTAGTTTTTAATCCCGATATTCCCACGAGATAAAAAGTAGCCATGTGCTATTCCAGACTAATAAATAAATAAATAATGCTGGACAATCCACACAGCACCATCTAGCCCCAAAGTAAGCTACTCAAAGCTTGTGTTATGGGTACTAGATGACTGATATATTTAATACATTATATACTTACATAGATAGATATTTTTTATTATATACATAGAAAACACCCAGACCCACGGAACAAATTTCTGCAGATCGTACACAAATCTATCTCTGTGTCAAATTTCACCCAGACCCATTCAGCCGTTCTGACATTACAAACTTTCTCATTTATGATATTAGTGTGATTTATTTCTGTGAATAAATAAATCTTAGACATCCTCAAAGAATCTTGAATTAGTACCTACTTGATACTGGGAGATCTGAAGGGATATCTACCGTGCCTGGGGATCAAAGTCGTGAAGCTGTTTCAGTTTCAGTTTCATAAATAGATCTTCTATCTTGTACCAACTTCAATCGATTGCTTCCATCTTGTGATAGGTACAAGTATGACAAGAGATGTGAGCCCGCATCCACTGCCGTCGGTCGTTCAATCAGCTCCAAATGGCTCCAATCCTGTCTATTGTACTTCGATTAACGCATACCTACTGTCGGTAACTAACGTACGTCGTTAACTAACTTGGAATAAGGAAAAGGTATGGAATCCATGGGGAAATAATGTTATTTTCCATGTTTATTTTAAGAGCACATTAGCACATCATACCTAACAGTATTATGTTAATTCTGATTGTATTACCTAGGTAATTAGGTAATCATTTTTAACTAATAACTAATCGTTTTGAATCATTTTTAACTAATAACTAATCGTTTTGAATCCGACTAATTTATATTTTTTATCATATATATATTTTTTTCTTTTTATAATTTTTTTTGAATTGTATCTTTGACATTAGGTATTTTGTTTTTTTTTCTCTAATCCTAATATTTTGTAACATTTAGGTGCATTGGCGGTAGCTGTACGTCTATTATGTATATTTTTATAAATAAGCCTAAATTACATTATTATTGATATTTAGGTTAGTATATAGTATATATATACTAACCTAAATATCAATAAATATATAGTATATAGGTACAATATCCATATTATTTTACTTATTGATCAAAAAAAAAGGTGAAAGGGTCAAAATATCTTCAGGGGTCAGTTTTGATAATCACTCATGAATCACCACAACTTGTTACTAACAAGTCGCAACATGTTATTTTTTACCTTACATACCTATGTGTGTCAAAGTTTTACAGCGGCGTTTGTATGTAAAAACGATAAGCGCCCCCTAACGGGCATAAAAAACATTAGTTTTCAGCACGCTCCAAACCCGCTGGCAAATCAAAATCCGAATTACGGAGTATGAAACTCGGAAAATGGAAAAACAAATAAATCAAATCATTACACTACAAAAGTACCTATATGTAGTAGGTATGTCAGCTATCTGGTTCCCATACCACAAGCTTAAGCTTAGTTTGGGGCTAGATAGTGCTGTGTGGAAAGTCCACCAATCCTACTAATATTATAAACGTGAAAGTTTGTAAGTATGGATGGATGGATGTTTGTTACTCTTTCTCGCTAAAACGGCTGAACGGATCTGAATGAAACTTGGCAGACTATAATGTATCTCACAATCCCAACTAATATTATAAATGCGAAAGTAACTCTGTCTGTCTGTCTGTGTCTGTCTGTTACGCTTTCCCGCTTAAACCTCTCAACCCATTTTGATGAAATTTGGCACAGACAATCTTTAGACCCTGAGAAAGAACATAGGCTACCTTTTATAGCGAAAAAAAGAGATGAAGAGATTAAAAGTACGCAGACGAAGTCGCGGGTACCAGCTAGTACATTATAGTCTGGAATAACACTTAGGCTACTTTTTATCCCGTGGGAATACAGGGATTTAAATCTGCGCGGGTAAAACCGCGGGGCGCAACTAGTATTATATTTATATTATTACTAACAAAATTAGGAATAGACATTGCAAACAACATGGTTTTTTTCGTCGAACAAAGAAAACGAAAACCTTGGCCTCCATTAGAATTTCATTTCATTGGCCAACCTTGGGTGAATGTTTAGCAGAAGTTCAATATTTGGTTGTACCACACCGGTTATTTTATACACAATACCCAGTAAAGGTCAAGTCAACTAAAAAGAAAGCTGGAAAACAGTGGAGAGGTGATTCGTTTGTGCATACAAAATACTCGCGCCATTACCCCTCTTTCCTTTATTATGTATTTGAAAAATTTTAGTTTTATATACTTTTTTCTAATTAGATTACTAATTATTTTTCTTGTTTTTTTGGAAAATTTATATTGAGTTATGAAACAACCCACTATGGAAGAGCGAGACCCTCTATCACAGGTATTCTCATACTTAAAAGAGGGTCTCAAACACATCAAATGTATTTACTTAACAAGGTTAACGAATTAAATATTTTGTATTTGTATCATTTATTCGTAGGTTTAATACACAAATTGTTAAGGGTCCGGTGACAGCGGCTCGCAATTTCGAGGTGCGATTGGCTATTATTTCATTTTATTTCATTTCGGGGAGGTTGTTTGAAAGAATAACTCTAAAGAAACACGCATAAATACTGTTCGGACACAAATAATACAATAATATAAGGGAAATGTGCTTGAGTCAGAAATCATTTTGGTATTAGGTAAACGTAAGACCAAACATACTAATACCAAAATGATTTCTGATTCGGGCATGTTTCCCTTATATTATTGTATTATTTGTGTTCGAACAGTATTTATGCGTGTTTCTTTAGAGTTATTTTTTCAAACAACCTCCCCGAAATGAAATAAAATGAAATAATAACCAATCGCACTTCGAAATTGCGAGCCGCTGTCACCGGAGCCTTAATACACAAATTGTTAACAAAGCTCCAATATAATACAAAACTTGGTTACTTACCTCTGGTTGAAACACCAGCATTATCTAGCATCTGATGCCTCGTCAGAGAGTTATATTATACTAGCGACCCGCCCGCGCGCCCCTGGTTCGCACGTGTGCACATATCATGCATGTATTATACATATAAACCTTCCTCTTGAATCACTCTATCTATTAAAAAAACCGCATCAAAATCCGTTGCGTAGTTTTAAAGATTTAAGCATACAAAGGGACATGAGGACATAGGGACAGAGAAAGCGACTTTGTTTTATACTATGTAGTGATTCCTTGCTAATGCCGATACCAATTTAGCTACTGATGTTTATTTGCAGTTCTGGGAGATCATATCGGAGGAACACGGCATCGACCCGGCCGGCGTGTACAAAGGCACCAGTGACCTGCAACTCGAGCGCATTGACGTCTACTATAATGAGGCCTCTGGTGGGTTCAGCATCCTCCACAGATATCCATATCTACTGCTTCTTATATTTTTTTAAAATTTATTAGCAAGTAGTAGCGCCCCGCGGTTTCACCTGGGCAGATTTAAATCCCGGTATTCCCACGAGATAAAAAGTAGCCTATGTTGTATTATTCCAGACTATAATCTATCTCTCTGCCAAGTTTCATCCACATCTGTTCAGCCGTTCCGGTGTGAAAGAGTTACAAACACCCATCCATCTATCCATCCATCCATACTTACAAACTTTCGCGTTTATAATATTAGTAGGATTTAATATCTGGATACCTAAAAATAACATGTAAATAATCTAAAAAACCACGTTTGTGCTGGCACGCACTAACGTCCACGCACAAAAATAATAAGTTCTGTGAAATAAAAACGGAGGTCCGCGATACTGAGTTAGGTCATATACTCGTATAAACCAACTTCTTTTCACAAATTAATACATCTTATTCATAACAAATTATATTTCTTCTACATCTCACTATTAGACATCAGTTTAAAAAAATTGCTAAGCAGGGGGTCTACTCAAAAACATAGCAAGTGTTCATCAGTAAAAAGTTTGGGGACCTCTGATCTAGATTAGTAACCCTTAATTTCGTGGATTAGGCTACAGTCAACGAACCGGTAGAGGCCGGTATGGTAATTATGAATGGTCCCAAATTGAGTACGATGGTATGACTTGTACCATTTTCGGCACAAATGGCATGAGAATGGACTGGCCGGCCTTTTAGAGCTTTTGATTTATTTATGCGTATCTGGTTTTACAAGTCAAATTATGAAGAGGAATGACTGCGCTGAGCATGAGCCTTTCTAGAAAAAAAAAGAAGATAAGTGAACACAACAGTTTTTTTTTCATGAATCCTACTAATCCTACCTCCTTGCCTACATCCGTGAATCCTACTAATATTATAAATGCGAAAGTATGCATGGATGGATGGATGTTTGTAACTCCAGAACGGCTGAACGGATCTTGGTGAAAATTGGCACAGATTGATTGATGAAAATTGGCAATTATTATAGTCTGGAATAATACTTAAGCTTGTTTTTATCCCGTGGGAATACCAGGAATTAAAACTACGCGGGTGAAACCGCAGGACGCTACTAGTGTTTCCTACTTTAGAAATTGGGTGTCCTGTATGTTAACATTGACGATACGATATCCTAGTGCCTCAAACGTAGATAGGTATAAGTAGGTAGGTTAGTTAAGCACTTGTTAAGGCGTGGACAACACCTAATGTACCTCTCGCTCGCAGGATTCGACATTTTGAAAGATATAAAATCTATAAGTCTAAAATCGCATACAACCGTTTTTTTAAGCAGCTTAGTAAAAATGTCATTTTGATCGATGCATGTTTTCCTACTCAAAAGTTTACTCTTGTCCGAAAACTAGAAAAGCAAACTTTTAAGTGGGAAAACTTGTATCGATCAAAACGAAATTTTGAGTAAACTTTGCGCAATGTGATTGCACACAAAATGGTTGTTTGCGATTTTTCGAAAATGGGAGTAGTGATTTTATATCCTTCAACAAGTCAAAACGTGCGAGCGAGACATACATTAGCTCTTGAAAGTTCGCCAACAGCCGACGTACGGTTATACGGTGCAGCTAGAGATGGGCGGGTGGGTAAAAATTGGAAGGGTAAAATATATATAAATATATATAATATATATAAATATATAGTCTATACACCGTTTTTTCTACTATGTTATAAAAGGTAAACAAACAAATGTCACTGTCAAAATCAAATTGTGGTGCGGTGGCCACCCATTGGTCAGCTTTCCCCAGTAATAGTAGTAATAGTACCTATAAAACATATCTTTCATTTATTATCTTTGTGTGAAATAAGCTAGAATGATACTTTTTTATCAGATAATCAGAATATTAAGATTAGATAATTAAAATCAGAATAAAACTAACAAATAAAAACATAAATGACCAAAAAAAGATGTGAATTTTTACCCGGTATTAATTCAAAATGGGTAGGTAAAAATGGGTATAAACGGGTAAAAACCCAAAGTTCGGGTTTTTACCGGGTAACCGCCCATCTCTAGGTGCAGCGGAGCGTTACTGCGTTACCCACCCCGGTACTTTAGTTGTGGTATTATTACACCTAACTACCTACCTTATACCTACTACCCATGTCTCGATCGGCACAGGTATATTGTTTGGTGTTTGTATGTATATCAGCATTGGTGTTTCCATAGAGTTTCGGATAGATAGATGTAATAATAGTGATTATTCCTTCGACACATTTTTTGATCTAAGCAAGCTTTCGTATATAATCAAATTGGGTGACTCTCCCACCACCTTCAGTAGTTGTTTGACGGTTGTCAGCCCCTTAAATAAACTGAAACTGAAACAGCTTCACGGCTTTGATCCCCAAGCACGGTAGATATTCCCTCGGATCTCTTAGTATCAAGCACTAACTCCAGATTAGTTGAGGATGTCTAAGGGGGGTAGTCAGAGTACTTCCAAACATTACATTTGGCACATACCCACATTTTGCAGTTAGTTGGTTAATGAAAAATCTATTAATGCACGACCGGATTCGAAGCTGCGACCTTACGATCAGAAGGCGGGGTTACTTCCACTAGACGACCAGTAACCACAAATACAAGGAAGAAGAAATCCTTCCTATTCAATAACTTATACCGTGGACCCACCAAACAAATACCTATCTCAGGAAGAAGAAATCCTTCCTATTCAATAATTTATACCGTGGACCCACCAAACAAATACCTATCTCAGGAAGAATAATCCTTTATCTATTTCCTAATTTATTCGGACCCATAAACAAAGTACCAAAGAACACAGAACAATCACAGGAAATTCGAACTTGTGTGTGATTCATGCGATTCATGCATTCGCAGACAGATAGGTAGGACAGCAACGCTATAACAAGCAAACAATCAAATCTTTCCTCTTGATAATATTTGTATAGTAGTAGGTATAGAGATAGTATAGGACAAAAATACATAAATATTTCCTATCCAAAATATTAGTGGAATACGTGTCATTATCCTACTAGGTACTATAAACGCGAAAGTTTGTAAGTACATATGGATAGATATATGAATGGATGGATGGTTGTTTGTTACTTTACGCCGGAACGGATCCGGATGAAACTTGGCAGAGAGATTCTGGAATTTTCTGGAAGTAGGCTACTTTTTATTCCGTGGGAATACCGGGATTTAAATCTGCGCGGGTGAAACCGCGGGGCGGAACAAGTTAACAATATTTAGGTCGCTTATTATTTGGTTCTTTCAAGTTTTAATAAAACAAAAAATATTAATTAGGTACATAATAAGTTCCAATAGTTTCGGTGTAAGTAAAAGTCACTAACATTAAAACATCTTGACTTTCGCATGACACTGAAAAGAATTTAATCCGCAAATGTTCATCAATTTCCGCTGCTGACTGTACGGTTAGCCTTCAGTAGTTAGACTGGCAGGAACAAAAAATAACGGGTCATAGAACTGTATTAGTGTCTAGTTTGGTCTATACCGCTAACACTGCGAAATTAATCTAGATACGTAGGTACCTAATCTGATGGTGGTTGAGGCTACAAAGAAGGTATTCGAGGTAGATAGATAAATCAGAGAAAAACACCATGCTTATTTCTGCCAATATTCGACAAGCAGCGTTGCTGTTTTTCGGTTTGATAGGGCAACGCAGCAACGCAGGGCAGTGCATCGTAGGGCACGTTCCTATCATGCGTGACTTGAGGCAATGCTTTGTTGATGGTTACCACTCAACATCAGGTGGGCCATCTACTGCTCCAACACAGCTTCACGATCGATATTCATGCTCATGCACGGTAGATATCCCATCTGATCTTTTGGTAGGTACAAAGTACTAAACTCTAGATTGTTTGAGGACGTCAGATCAGAGGTACTACGTCGCATAGGTACATTAGGTATAGGTCGCGTCAACCAAAAAAACGCTGGAAAACAGTGGAGGGGGGTTGCGCATGCAAAACACTCGCGCCCTCTCCCCCTTTTTCCGACGTTCTTTTTGCGTGACGCGCACTATACCTACATAGCATTTTGATATGTACATCCAACAAGTTGTATAAAAAGAAGGAAAGTACCTACTTAGGAGATATCTGTTGTCGAGTTCGCCAGACAGATAAACGGGTCAACGACCTGCAGACATAAGATCATTGTCTTTGTCTGTCTTACCTTGAAGATAAATTGAACTTGCTGATTGTATCAGAATTTCAACTGCTGACACTTAGCTGCACGCACAGAACAAACATTGTTGAATTTTCCTAACTTAACCTAATATGACACCATTTTGTGCCTTAGTCTGTTCAGATAAGCTTCCAAAAATGCTAGGGTTCCAACGTTGCTCCACTATCGAACTGTTTCATAGGTATTCTGAATTGGTTATGGAGAGTAAAAACGTCTGGGAAATGAACTCAGCAATGTGTTAATGTAGGTTAGGGGGGTACCTTACCTACATTGGTTGTGGCTTATCTCAGAACTGCAATAAAATTATAATACCTAAGTACGTACCTGCCAACCTGATTGTGGATTGTCTTGAAATTCATTTAAAACAGGACAGCTACATAAAATTCCAAGTGGTCAAGAAGCTCGGGCCTTGATCTTTCTAATGAAATCCCAATTTTACACGCGGCATTTCTACACGTAACAATCGTGTAACGATCATCTCTCTGGTTCAGCGTACTGTCAACTTTTTTATGGGTCCAATAGCGGCCCGATTACGGTAATGTCTGGCTATCGAGATGTATCCAAACTCCTTGATCGAGATGGCTTTCAGTTTCACATTTGATTCCCGCAATTAAATAGGATGGATGGGAATCAAATGATTAACTGTCACCTAGTTTTAAGACGGTTCAAGATGGTCCTTGGGATTTTATTGAATAAACATTATTTGACTTTGACTGAAAGCCAGCTCGATAGCCAGACATCAGCGTAATCGGGCCGCTGCTGCGCTGTTCCGTTCAATTTATTAAGCAACTAGCGACCCGCCCGCGCGCCCCTATTTCGCACGGGTGCACATATCATGCATTTATTATTCATATAAACCTTCCTCTTGAATCACTCTATCTATTAAAAAAACCGCATCAAAATCCGTTGCGTAGTTTTAAAGATTTAAGCATACAAAGGGACATGGGGACATAGGGACAGAGAAAGCGACTTTGTTTTATACTATGTAGTGATGTTGTGTTTTGTTAACAGTTGCGTGCGCGGAGAACGGGGGCAAGTACGTCCCCCGCGCCATCCTGCTCGACCTGGAGCCCGGGACGATGGACGCCGTGCGCTCCGGCGGCTACGGCCAGCTGTTCCGGCCGGACAACTTCGTGTTCGGCCAGTCCGGCGCCGGGAACAACTGGGCCAAGGGCCACTACACCGAGGGAGCCGAGCTCGTCGACGCAGTGCTAGACGTCGTCCGCAAGGAGTGCGAGAACTGCGACTGCCTGCAGGGCTTCCAGCTCACACACTCCCTAGGCGGCGGCACCGGCTCCGGCATGGGCACACTTCTCATCTCCAAGATCCGCGAGGAGTATCCTGACCGCATCATGAATACGTACTCCGTCGTGCCTTCTCCCAAGGTGTCCGACACCGTAGTGGAGCCCTACAACGCCGTGCTGTCCATCCACCAGCTGGTCGAGAACACGGACGAGACATACTGCATCGACAACGAGGCGCTGTACGACATCTGTTACCGCACGCTGAAGGTTCCCAACCCGACGTACGGCGACCTGAACCACCTGGTGTCGCTGACGATGTCCGGCGTGACCACCTGCCTGCGCTTCCCGGGCCAGCTGAACGCAGACCTGCGCAAGCTGGCCGTCAACATGGTGCCCTTCCCGCGGCTGCACTTCTTCATGCCCGGCTTCGCGCCGCTCACGTCGCGCGGCTCGCAGCAATACCGCGCGCTCACCGTGCCCGAGCTCACGCAGCAGATGTTCGACGCCAAGAACATGATGGCGGCCTGCGACCCGCGGCACGGCCGCTACCTGACGGTCGCCGCCATCTTCCGCGGACGCATGTCCATGAAGGAGGTCGACGAACAGATGCTCAGTATTCAGAACAAGAACAGTAGCTTCTTCGTCGAGTGGATCCCGAATAACGTGAAGACCGCTGTGTGCGACATTCCTCCGAAGGGCTTGAAGATGTCGTCCACGTTTATCGGGAATACGACCGCCATCCAGGAGCTGTTCAAGCGCATCTCAGAACAGTTCACCGCTATGTTCAGACGTAAGGCTTTCTTGCATTGGTACACCGGCGAGGGCATGGACGAGATGGAGTTCAACGAGGCGGAGAGCAACGTCAACGACCTGGTCTCCGAGTACCAGCAGTACCAGGAGGCCACGGCGGAGGACGACACGGAGTTCGACCAGGAAGACATGGAGGAACTGGCCGATGACCACCACGACTAGAAACTGTGACACTCGCTTTTCATCACTAGTTTTAAAACAGTTTCATCAAGCCTCGCGTCAATCATCTCATCATCTTCTTCACTTCATCATTTCATCACTCAATCATCAGCCGCGGGGCATTCCGGAGAAAATAACTCAAATTTCCTAAATTATTTCAAATAGGAGGCTAGAGGATAAGCATATTTTCCTAAAAACCAAAGTGTCCTTGGAACGAAGATTTACGTAAAACGTCATTACAATGCAATGATGTATTAGTGTGCTATGAGAAGTTATTTTATTGATAGTATTATTATTCGAAATCTGTTTTATCGATTAGAAATTTTAAGTCAAAACTTTTATGAAAAATGAAACGTACCAATCAGTGCATTTCTTAGCATAAGTGTCTTGTATGCTTTTATATATTAATTTATAATTAAATGTTCTAAAATACATACATCAAACCGTTTTATTTACTTTATCTAAAGTTCAGAATTAATAATTATTATCATCAGATATAATACTCCAAAACACTTATCTAACCCCCCGTTTATAAAAGCTCGATCAACCCTAATCGGCTGTCAAGTCACTTGCTATCTCTATCTAATTTGAAGTAAAAATTGGAACTGGAGCTGAAACTGGGGGTAATTATATACGTAGGTAGTTGTAATAAAAAATAGTTTTATTAGACAAATTTTTAATTTACGAATTCAGAGACTTATAAGAGAAACGTAGGTAGTTGTAATAAAAAATAGTTTTATTAGACAAATTTTTAATTTACGAATTCAGCGACTTATAAGAGAAACCTAGGTAAACATTTAAGAGTATATTAATTTTATTCTCTAACATTATTTACATATATTTGAACACAAGTTACATCTTAATTATTAAACTTAGGTACAATCTGAGTATGTATAACATTCTTAACAAGGATTTTTCATTTTATTATTCACCAACCAATTAAATAAAGGTAATGGCATGGAACTAGTGGCACAGTAAATCGCGACACAGTTTTTTACCACTGCGATTTAGTGTTTACGATTGCCATTTTTTTTTGTTTTACCAATACCGGCAGGACGCTGAATAGCGCTACAGTACTACTGCGATTTTCAGCGTTCAGCCAACTTTAACAACCGTGTAAATTAGTAAACTGTTTGTGGACTGTTATGGACCTAGACCTTCATTCTTTATTATTTATTGTACACAAAGTGATTTACACAAAAAATACATAATAGTCATGTACAAAGGCGAGCTTAACCCTATATAGAGTTTTCTTCCAGCAAACCTTAGATGACAAACCTAAACCAAACAAACCTTAGAAGACAAACTTAAACCTTCCAAAGTTATTCTTATTAAACCATAAAATAAATTACCTCCTAAATTTAACTCTATGGCTCAGTACAACATTTATAACAGAATTTTGAAAAGTAATTTTTGTCTTGTTCATTTAGCCGTGAAACAGACAAGACACACTGTTGCATCAGGTATAGATTGTACAGTATTCGTCACTTCATAAGGCACGCATTATATAATAGCAGGTCAGAGATTCTTAGTGGTACTGTCTTGGTATTGTCAGCGACAAAAGCAAAATTAACAAGAATAGACCTAAGCTATTTACTTAAGGCCAGGAATTCCGATTTTCCTGATTTTTAACTGTCCATACCCCAACTATAAAACCTATAGTTTTTATAGTTTTGAACTTCATACATATTATAGTTGAGGATATTTTCTAGTACATCACAAGACGTCACATTATACAGACATATCCTCAGATAAAAAAAAATACAAGTAGTAGCGACGAAATATTACTTACTATAGGGAAAAGCTCTGAGATGGTAAAACCTGCCCTAAATTACTAGAAATATGAAGTTATCTAGAGTTAAATAATTACAGTTAGATCATGACAAAGATAACAAACAAAAACATAATTTTAAATTCATAAAAAAATGCTAAAAATAGTTCGGCTTTTCTCTTACAGCAATATAATTTATTATGGCAACACATAAGGCCTCGTATTTAAAAACTAAATGTTAGCTACCTCTACAACAAGTTATTTTTATAGTAATTAAATATTTGTGGCTATTCTAATATAAAAGTATGCATTTTGACTTTTCTCTCCAAAGAAGCAGTAAAATTAATTTGCAAATGGAATTTGAGCATTATCATCATTTGCTATGTGTGCTAAAGGCATTAGCATACTTTTACTTTGGGAAGGTGTCGAGGCTAAAAGCTAGAATAACAGAAATATTCATGATTCAGTCAAAATGCATTTCACTTTAACATTATCTATACCTATACATTAACTAATTAAATACTTTTCGGCACTTCAAAGAATTTGTCTTAAGAACAGTTTAACAATGCCATTCTAAATAAATTCTAAAACTTCATCGCTATATTTTTAAGACTTCATCACATTATTCTTATCCCTTTATTTTACCACCACTTTATTCTATGGCGCTGCCATTTAAGTATTCTAAATAATTCTTGTATTTTACAGCCCCATCACTACTTATATTCCAAAACGTTGTGACGTTTGTAACGTCATCATCGATATGTGACAAGGAATTTGAATACAAGGACATGGAAGGACAGGACATGGACACCTCGAGCTGTTGCCGTTAATGGTTTTACGCTAGTGATGGTACAGTGTCGACATAGTATTGATGTCAATAGTTTTACTAATCAGACGACTGATCGGCCCTGGGAATGCGACAGTGTCGATAGTTTCGCTAATCACACTACTGAATCAAAAATATTGCACGCCTAGTTTTAAGTAGAATACATTGGACATTATTATAATTATGTGACATCTTCTCATACATGTATTTATGCAATAAAATACTTTGACTTTGACTTTGAAAATCAGTCCTGAGAACTGTTATGGTTAAAATTACAAACTAAACTGAAAGATTTTTTATGAAACAATACATATAACCCTGGTCGTCTGGACATCTGGTCAATGACATTTCAATTCAAACAGGTTCAAGTTCATAGCATTTACTCTTTTTCTTTCAAGACTTTTCTGTTTGGAAGGATAGAGACATGACAAGGCAACACACACATCCAAAGCACAGCACACTTACGCTAATGACAGATCAAGTCGTAGCTGATTCATAATTTCTTGATCTATTCACACTTACTGCACTACGCGTTAAGAAAGTATGAGATAGGTATACATCTAGCAAGGTCGCGCACTTTAGAACAAACAACACTCCTTCCATGTCTTATCTATATTCCTTGATATGTGATCAATGATGACGTTAAAAACGTCACGAAACCTCATTGACGTCCTTTCACTGTATGACACTTCTTAAGCCTTAAGCCTCTCGCCCACAGGCGCAATCTAAACGCGCGTCCGGACGCGCTATTGCATTGTCCTATTGTAACACGCAATGTAAAACGTAAATGTAACCTAAAACGTGATGTAAACACGTTATGTACAACGCAATCGCAGGATCGAAGAACACGCCTGCGGAGTACCCTTTGGTGTGGAGTACCCTTTACCCTCAGCAGAAAGAGTCACTATGTAGGAAGTTTAATATCAGAATGGCGTTATGTGCGTCTTCCATGAGTTTCCCCAGACTACACCCGTAAGCAACTCTAGTAGTAGTTTCTCTTTCTTTCTAGTAAAAAAGACGTATGTAAATACATAGAAATAATGAAAGAATTATCTGCCTCACATAGTTTTTACTAGTGCTATGTAGTTATAATCTGGAAAAATCCAAGTTTAGGCCACTGCTGAAAACCTCACTTTAGTGATGAGATGTTTTATCGTAAGAATCACTTCATCCTTCGTCGTTGCTATCCTACAACAGGCACTTAATTTTTCACACTTATCACTATTCCTCTCCGTCATCACTGTCTTAGGCCATCATGCGTCACACCGACACCTCATTGTCGTCATTCAGCCGGATGGAGCTATCATTGAGAGCTAGCTTTAGCAAAGTCTTCTTTATTCTCAGCGCGGGAAGGCGTACACTTGCATTTTGATGCCAGCATTCTCGCATAAGTGCTGCCATACCCACCATTGTCTGTGGAAAAATATAGCTATTATAGTATTTGTATGGCAATATGGCTATTTTTATACTACTTGCTAATTAAATTAAATTTTGTTTTATTCAGTTGTCCAAAAATCCATTCTTAAGGGTCCGGTGACTGCGGCTCGCAATTTCGAGGTGCGATTGGCTATTATTTCATTTTATTTCATTTTGGGGAGGTTGTTTGAAATAATAACTCTAAAGAAACACGCATAAATACTGTTCGAACACAAATAATACAATAATATAAGGGAAATGTGCTTGAGTCAGAAATCATTTTGGTATTAGGTAAACGTAAGACCAAACATACTAATACCAAAATGATTTCTGATTCGGGGATGTTTCCCTTATATTATTGTATTATTTGTGTTCCAACAGTATTTATGCGTGTTTCTTTAGAGTTATTTTTTCAAACAATCTCCCCGAAATGAAATAAAATGAAATAATAGCCAATCGCACTTCGAAATTGCGAGCCGCTGTCACCGGAGCCTTAAATAATCCTACTAATATTATAAACGTGAAAGTTAGGAAGGATCCCGTCGGGGCTGTCGGAACTCGGAAATCAATTGTAATACGATTGCTGATATCACTCATTGCTCAAAACGCAACGATAGCGCGTGCTAATCTTTCCTGTGGCGACATCTAGTTACTATTTAGGAACCAAAATATGTATTACAGCTAAATACGGTAAAATGCAAATCTGCCAACACCCGGTATTCCCACGGGATAAAAAGTAGCCTATGTGTTATTCCAGTCTATAATGTATCTCTCTGCCAAGTTTCATCCAGATCCGTTCGGCCGTTCCGGCGTGAGAGTAACAAACATCCATCCATCCATACTTACAAACTTTCGCGTTTATAATTATTAGTGATTTGTATATGCTGGCAATAAATAAATCTGAATCAATATAACTCACCGGATGTGGATCATCATTCGGCTCAGGGCGCGCCGCGTCGGTGCATACTATCTTCTTCATGTCATCGAAGGAAGGGTCGCTGGGTGCAAGCTCGTAGAACGGGGGGCGCGCCTCGCGGACGGCGCCGCTCGCCGCGGGAACTCTCCGCGTCACCTCCCACAGGACAAGCGCGAACGCGTAGATATCGCACTTCAGGTACGACTCGAAGCAATCGCCGTTCATGCTGCAACGGAAAATAAACTTTAAAACCATCACAAAGATTTTATATGCGGAGTAAACCCTATAAAAAGTAAACCCTATTGTTGGGCTTTAGGTACCTGAGCGCCTATACTTGTATAAAAATATGTCGGTAGGAGCTTATGCATCATCTGTCTTCCCTATCATGTTAGCCTAAAGGCCATTGTAAGGCCAGCGGGGCTCATGTTCTGAACTTATACCTATTACCCCCTAAGATATTTTGTACCTACAACATGAAGCAATGAATAAATGAATATGAATAAATCTAATAAAAATTGTAATTAGAACATGTCCAATTGATTGTAGTCTTTACGCTTTTTGGAAGTCAACGAAACTCTCGGATAGAATAATAATAAAAACATTATATTAAATCGAATCCTTGGCCTAGAATGATAATAAAAACTTTATATGAACATCTTATCCCGGAATATCTTATGTTATTGACAGCCTTTACAGCTTAGTGGGTTACTAGTTAATACTGTGTTTTATGAGCCAGTTTCAAGCTGATGATGATAAGAAAAGGTAAGAAGAAGTAGATTACGTTTGGTCCAGCATCTCGGGGCTCATGTACCGCTTGGTGCCCTGCCGGGGATGGTCCGTGGGGGGCGGTGCGCCGGGGAGGGCGCTGTGGGGGGCGGGGGCGGGGGCGCTGTGGGGGGCGCCGGGGAGCGCGCGGCTGGTGAGCGCGAGGCCGAGGTCGGCAATGCAACACTCGCCGTTCACTTTCACGAGGATGTTCTTTGTTTTGATGTCGCGGTGGGCGATCGCCGGCTTACCCTGGAACGGAATCATCATTTCAATCTATCTATCTAATTTAAACAACCTGTGGACATCACCCCCGTGGACTCACGGTGTCATCCGACCAACGGGCTGGTGATTATCATTTACTCACACTATAATATTTCTTTATAATCGGACCAGTATTATTCGTTACAAACATATAAATAAATAAATAATGCTGGATAATCCACACAGCACCATCTAGCCCCAAAGTAAGCTACTCAAAGCTTGTGTTATGGGTATTAGATAACTGATATATTTAATACATTATATACCTACATAGATAGATATTTTCTCATAAATTTTTCCTATTCAAATAATGTAGATACGAGATGGGCGATGGGCTTGCAACCTGTCACGTATGGAATTACTAACTACTGCAAAATGTAGGTATGTGCCAAATGTAATGTTTGGACGTACCTCTGACTACCCCCGTTAGACATCCTCAAAGAATCTTGAGATAGTACTCGTTACTGAGAGATCTGAAGGGATATCTACCGTGCCTGGGGATCAAAGTCGTAGAGCTGTATATAGATATACGAGATATAGAACAGAGCGGTCGAGGTACACATTACCTGCTTGTTACTTGTGGACTCCTGTATCCGCATTAAGACTAAGGTGGTGCATTATGCGTGAGGGGTGATCTGGCTATAATTGTAGCCAGCCTAGCTCCTCCCAAAAGCGCAGAAGCATCCTGGGGGCTTCACAGGCGTGGGGGGGGGGGGGGGGTGACCTGGGGGTCCCTAGGATTTGCTGTCGTTGGGAGGCTACACACATTAAATAAAATAAATAAATAAATAATGCTGGACAATCCACACAGCACTATCTAGCCCCAAAGTAAGCTATCCAAAGCTTGTGTTATGGGTACTAGATAACTAATATATTTAATACATTATATACTTACACAGATAGATATTTTTTTATAATACATAGAAAACACCCAGACCATCGGAACAAATTTCTGCAGATCGTACACAAATTTGTTCCAAGGCGGCAATCGAACCCGCAACCTCTTGCGTCGCAGGCAGGCTCTCGCCCGCTGCGCCACAGAGGTCGTCATTACCTGGGTGCCGTGTATCTCCGTGTGCAGATGCAGCAGGCCACTGACGGCCGACAGACAGATCGCCATCATCTGGTGCCGCGACAGCGTGCACCGCGCGAGGTGCTCGTACAGCGACCCCAGCGGGTGGTAATGCGTTATCAGCCACAGCTGCGAACAATACAATGGACATTACAAAAAGTCGAAAGTAAGTAAACTACTTAAGGTAAAGACAAGAGCTAATGTGACTCTCGCTCGCACGATCTGACTTGTTGAAGGATATAAAATCACTAAACCCATTTTGTGTGCAAACACAAAATGAGCACAGTTTAGTAAAAAAATCGTTTTGATCGGTACAAGTTTTCCTGCTTAAGGCTCCGGTGACAGCGGCTCGCAATTTCGAAGTGCGATTGGCTATTATTTCATTTTATTTCATTTCGGGGAGGTTGTTTGAAAGAATAACTCTAAAGAAACACGCATAAATACTGTTCGAACACAAATAATACAATAATATAAGGGAAACATGCCCGAATCAGAAATCATTTTGGTATTAGTATGTTTGGTCTTACGTTTACCTAATACCAAAATGATTTCTGACTCAAGCACATTTCCCTTATATTATTGTATTATTTGTGTTCGAACAGTATTTATGCGTGTTTCTTTAGAGTTATTATTTCAAATAACCTCCCCGAAATGAAATAAAATGAAATAATAGCCAATCGCACCTTGAAATTGCGAGCCGCTGTCACCGGACCCTTAAGGTAAAGACAAGAGCTAATGTGACTCTCGCTCGCACGATCTGACTTGTTGAAGGATATAAAATCACTAAACCCATGTTGTGTGCAAACACAAAATGCGCACAGTTTAGTAAAAAAATCATTTTGATCGGTACAAGTTTTCCTGCTTCAAAGTTTCGTAAGCAAACTTTTGAGTAGGAAAACTTGCATCAAACAAAATCAAATTTTTACTAAACTGTGTGCAATGTAACTGCACCCAAAATGGTTGTTTGCGATTTTTCAAAATCGTATAAATAAATAAATAAAATAAATAAATTATGCTGGACAATCCACACAGCACTATCTAGCCCCAAAAGAAGCTAATAAAGCTTGTGTTATGGGTACTAGATAACTGATATATTTAATACATTATATAATTACATAGATAGATATTTTTTATTATACATAGAAAACACCCAGACCAATGAACAAATTTCTGCAGATCGTACACAAATTTGTTCCGAGGCGGGAATCGAACCCGCAACCTCTGCGTCGAAGGCGGACTCTCGCCCGCTGCGCCACTGAGGTCGTTATTTAGTGATTTTATATCTTTCAAAATGTCGAATCGTGCGAGCGAGAGGAATATTAGGTGTTGTCAACGCCTTAACTAAAAAGTCGGTACGTACACAATAAAAAGAAAATTTATCAGCCTTAGTAACCATCTTACCAGCGTACAACTTCCCCGGCTGGTCATATCGCTGCCGACATACGCCAGTATATTGTCGTGGCGGAGCAGCACAGTGCTATATATCTCTGTCTCGCGTCGCCAGCTCGCCTCGTCCCGTGAGAAGAATATCTTCACCGCGACGCTGTCGGCGTACCAAGATCCACGCCAGACTTCTCCGTAGCGACCCTGGGAAGGAAACCTTTGTTAGAATTATTGTTATAACATGTGCTGATGGAATAAGCAGATCCTATCTGATGTTAAGTGGTAGCCATCACCTATACTATAACAATGCACGAACGATATGTGCATATGTAGTAGTACTTCCCCGGACGAACACTTCACAAAGAGCTTTACTACTCTTAAATGCTGATGATGATATGAATAAATAAATGATGTAGTGGGGTCATCAGCATACCTTCCCGACAGTCCGCTAGGGTACAGTGTGGATGTAGTGGGGTCACCAGTGTGGTATATAGCTAGCTAGACTCGGGGTCACCAGCATACCTTCCCGACAGTCCGGTAGGGTACCGCGTGGATGTAGTGGGGTCACCAGTGTGGTATATAGCTAGCTAGACTCGGGGTCACCAGCATACCTTGCCGACACATTCGATGAGCGCCACCTGCTTGGCCAGCGTCCGCTGCACCATCAGCGGCAGCCCGGAGCCGGAGCCGGACGTGCAGGAACCCTCGAGGTACTCGCGCAGCGTGGAGTCTCCCGCTGGTACCGCTTGGACTGCTTGGCCGCCGTTACAGGACCCTTCCACTCCTGGAATAAAAAACTATGGTTAAGTAGTTCCGCCCCGCGGTTTCATCAGCGCAGATTTAAATCCCTGTATTCCCACGGGATAAAAAGTAGCCTGTGTTATTCCAGACTATAATCGACAATACAGACTATATAATCTACAGTACAATACTGACTATAATCTATCTCTCTGCCAAGTTTCATCCAGATCCGGGGCCCGATTACGCTAGTGTCTGGCTTTCAGTTTGACATTTGATCAAGGAATATAATACTTTCTGACAAGAGAACTTGATAACATATGGATAAACATATGGATGGATCTAGTATCCAAATTCCTTGTGATGGATGCTATGTTCCTTGGATGGATGGAAATCAAATGTCAAACCCATCTCGATAGACAAACATTAGCGTAATCGGGCGTTCAGTCGTTCCGTCGTGAAAGAGTAACAAAAATCCATCCATCCATCCATACTCCATACTTTCGCGTTTATATCATTATTAGGATGTATCTTTATAGGTTTTTAGCGACGCAAAGCGATATCCCGTGACCCAAATTTGGTTGCATCCAATATATCCATAGCATAATCCTGAAGCAGCAGTTGACCAGACCGGCTGTCTTACGGCTAGCTTTTCCATCATGGATTGTTCGTTTGATCAGATCGGAGTGTAGTCGACGACAGTCCACCAGACACTTACCAGTACCCTTTTCTGAGTCAAATTTCGCTTTTTCTAAGTCAACTCTTTGCTTGGGCAGGATTTGGATGGTTCTCCTGGGTTCAACCACTGCGACGTGCGTTTCCAATTATCGTAAAAAAGCTTTCTTTGTTTGATTGTTGAATTTATGCATAGGCAATTGTACGCTAAAAGGGCAGAATGGCGTACCTTCATAGTAAGGGCTGGTGAAATGAGGGCTGTGCATGTTACACGTGAAGTAGTTTGAGTCGGCTCCTAACTTGTGCAGAGCAGCACGGGACACTCTTAATCTGGAAATAATGAATTTTTATTAGTCACTAGCGACCCGCCCGCGCGCCCCTGCTTCGCACGGGTACACATTGTTTTTCTACTATATCATGCATGTATTATACATTAAATCTTTCTCTTTGTTTTATACTAATTATACATTAAATCTTTCTCTTTGTTTTATACTATGTAGTGATTAATAAGTTTTCAAAATCTAAACAGTCTATATTCATTGCAATCACAGGGACAACTTTGATACGTCCTAAATACTAGGTGAATCTACCGCCAGTTCTTAAATTAAATTTTAGCAAAGAGTTTTTGTCAGAGAAGTGGTCAACATTATTTTTATGAATAAAATTAACTTTGAGAGATAAAATATAGTAAATAAAGGTTTAATTCTTTATTTTAATAAATGTTGACCATAAATTACAACAAAACACAAAAACATTAATTTAACTGGTGGTGGCGGAGTTGGTAACACAACAAGTCCTATTATAATGAAGATGTAAGAATACAAAAAGAGCTAGACTACAGTACTTTACCTGTGATTCCTCCTTAGCAGGACGCACAACAAGTCCTATTATAATGAAGATGTAAGAATACAAAAAGAGCTACACTACTCTTACCTGTGATTCCTCCGTAGCAGGAACACAGCACAAGCACTGACACATCCCAGCAGCACCACACAGGCGGCGACGGAGCCCCACAGCTTCCAGCCGGCGGCATGCAGCGGCTGGACGGTGGCGTCGGCCGCCGGCAGGGAGGGGAAGCCGCCGGAGTTGCAGTAGTCGCGCTGGCAGCACGTCACGTTGTGGAGACCGGCGTAACGCTTGCTGGAATGTACAAGCATCTTTATAACACCTTGCTGATTCCGAGAGCTAAAGGGTAGCCGCCTCGATATGGGCCTGTTTCAGTGTGTTAGCCATGCCAACATCTGACGTGGCTAACAGGCTCTACAGGTGCATATGACGACCTCAGTGGTGCAGCGGGCGAGAGTCCGCCTGCGACGCAAGAGGGTTCGATTCCCGTCTCGGAAGAAATTTGTGTACGATCTGCAGAAATTTGTTCCGTTTTCTAGGTGTTTATGTATAATAAAAAATATCTACCTATGTAGGTATATAATGTATTAAATATATCAGTCATCCTGCAACACAAGCTTTGAGTAGCTTACTTTGGGGCTAGATGGTGCTGTGTGGATTGTCCAGCATTATTATAAATATACGAGTTTGTCTATGATTGAGCCTGTAAACGAGAAGATACGATGGAACTGACATTTTCATAGCAATGATGCAAGTTTCTTAAAAAATAGATTAAAAAAACACCTTGCTGCAAGAATATGGTGATGAGAAGTCAGTGGATGGAAAGGGCTCAGAATCGTTCTTCCTGGAAACATATAGGGGAGGCCTATGTCCAGCAGTCAAGCAGTGGACTCCTTTAGGCTGTAGATGATTGCTCTCAAACTCCTGAAAACAGCGGAGGACGTTAAGTTGGTGGCAGCAATGTTCAAGCATCCCTTGTGGTGATTTAGATACACATTAGAAATATTTTTTGTAATGCAAGTATACCCGTAGTATGTGTGGTGTGAATTTGAGTGATAGAATGAGGAATAGTGTGATCAGAGAGAAATGTGGAGTGCAAGAAGACGTAGTGATGATGGTAGAAAAAGGTATGCTAAGATGGTTTGGGCATGTAGAGAGGATGGATGAAAGAAGATTGACTAAAAAGGTGCATCAGGCGAGTGTGAATGGGACTGTTGGGAGGGGAAGACCTCGGCGGACGTATCTAGATCAGATAGCAGATGTTCTAGAGAAAGGCCAGGTCAAGAGTACCCTAAACCGAAGCGCATGTATGAAGAATGTTATGAGTGAATGAAGCGAGAGGTATGTCAGGATCGTAACAAGTGGAAATCCGTGGTCTCTGCCTACCCCTATGGGAAATAGGCGTGATTTAATGTATGTATGTATGTAAGTATACCCAGGACTCCGAGTGGTCCGGCACGTGAACTGGTGCTGGTCAGGACGCGTGGTGCAGCCACGAGACTGCTGCAGCGCGCCCTCGGCTGTGCGGACCGACGACTTGTAGCAGGAGAGGGCATTGTCGCACCAGAGTGGGGGGTCTTCGTCACAGTACGGACCCTCGCATTGGTAGCATTTGTATCTGTGGGACAGAATAGTGTACGCGTCTATCAAAGTCAGTACAATCACAGGGACAACTCGGTCTATATTTAGTACAATCACAGGGACAACTCAGTCTATATTTAGTACAATCACAGGGACAACTCAGTCTATATTTAGTACAATCACAGGGACAACTCAGTCTATATTTAGTACAATCACATGGACAACTCGGTCTATATTTAGTACAATCACAGGGACAACTCGGTCTATATTCAGTACAATCACAGGGACAACGACTTGTTCTACGACTTTGTTATCAAAGTCCCAAGCAATAGGTATTCATCAGTTGTCGATAAGCATATTCAAAAACATAATAAAAAGAAAAGTCATAACAAAAGCTTACTATAAAATATCTGATTACGTAGATGACAAAAGGCTTATGACTGAACTATGCTCCAACTGATTACATAATCCATATTATTTTGTAAAGACGATCATACAAACAAACGCTAGGAACCAAGCTTAGTTTCTTGCCAGTTCTTCTAGGCTTTGTTCGCAATGAACTGGCGGTAGATTCACCATATATATATATATATACAATCACATGGACAACTCGGTCTATATTTAGTACAATCACAGGGACAACTCGGTCTATATTTAGTACAATCACAGGGACAACTCGGTCTATATTTAGTACAATCACATGGACAACTCGGTCTATATTTAGTACAATCACAGGGACAACTCGGTCTATATTCAGTACAATCACAGGGACAACGACTTGTTCTACGACTTTGTTATCAAAGTCCCAAGCAATAGGTATTCATCAGTTGTCGATAAGCATATTCAAAAACATAATAAAAAGAAAAGTCATAACAAAAGCTTACTATAAAATATCTGATTATGTAGATGACAAAAGGCTTATGACTGAACTATGCTCCAACTGATTACATAATCCATATTATTTTGTAAAGACGATCATACAAACAAACGCTAGGAACCAAGCTTAGTTTTTTGCCAGTTCTTCTAGGCTTTGTTCGCAATGAACTGGCGGTAGATTCACCATATATAAGATATTTCTAAGTGATCTGTGTGATTGTACTGAACAAAGACCGTTTTGATTTTGGTAAAAACAATGCCATAATGTTTCTTGGCTGTTCTTCAAGGCTTTGTTATCATGCAGTATTTTCCCTCCCCTTCTGCCTGAAATAAATTTATGACAAGAGAGAATCTCAGAATTTACGAGTTTAATAGTATTAAAGCTTGTTTTATTGCCAAAACCCTTCAGTGATTGTTGTTTTAGAATAGGAACTATTTTGATCATCGACAATGTTCCTTAACAACTGTTGTTTGCTTAGCAACTGTCAAGCAGAGTTGTCAGTTACGAGAAAATGTAATTTTTGAGTTTCATTATAAAATGTATATTTTATTTTACTTTCTCTCATTAAACCACAATAATCAGAATAATCAATTTATTGGTAACAGTAATTACAAGTCAGTGTTTCAATCGATAAAATAAAAATAAAATTTATGAGAATAAATAATAGATTGCAAATAATAAAAAATAATAATTGCACACATTCTAATGAAACTGCAAGTTACATCAGATTTATTATTCCGAGTAACCTAATTGCATCAG
Organism: Plemyria rubiginata; assembly: GCA_963576535.1. NCBI lineage: Eukaryota > Metazoa > Arthropoda > Insecta > Lepidoptera > Geometridae > Plemyria > Plemyria rubiginata. Next base: position 958,552 of record OY754929.1, read on the forward strand.
TGATCTTTTTATAAAACAATAATCAAAGCAGCAGCTTATAAGAGAATTTAAAATACTGCTACATCTATATTACCTTTTAAACTTCCTCCTACTTCATTAGCAGCATAAAAAAAACACATAATAAGTAAGGACTTGCGTAATTTATGCGAATAAATCCTAATCCTAACTAATATTATAAATCCGAAAGTAACTCTGTCTGTCTGTCTTTCTGTCTGTCTGTCTGTCTGTTACGCTTTCCCGCTTAAACCTCTCAACCTATTTTGATGAAATTTGGCACAGACAATCTTTAGACCCTGAGAAAGGACATAGGCTACCTTTTTGCGAAAAGTACGCAGACGAAGTCGCGGGTACCAGCTAGTATCTTATAATCTTGATCTTGTAATTCAATGATTGAATAACTTGAATGGCTTTGACTAAAAGAATCTTGTCATAATTACCTTGGTTGATGAACCATACTGTCTTTTAATGATATTGGATCATCTAGCATCTGTTCCCTCAGTCCTTGAGTCGGTGAGTGTTCATCATCCAAGTCAAACTTTGGTAGACCTGCCGAAAAACAGAATGTTAACTTAATTTACATTACAGCCCCTCACACAAACTGACATAATTTAATTAAACACAATGCACATGTAAGATTTTAGACCAATTCACTGACTTCAGAATAACACTGGTGTACTCAAACTCGGTTTTCAAAATCAACATTGGAGTAGTTGTTTTGATATTATTTTATATTTTATAAACAATAACAAATGCTATAGGTCTTAGGCTCAGGATTTGCAGTTCTCATTGTATGTATTTTGTAAATTGGTTCTGAAAACAATAACAAATGTACAATGATTGGGCTAAATTCTCGTTAAGGCTTTTAGCGTTCACATGATCTTTGAGGATGTACAGGGAGATAGTCAGAAGCATAGATGCTTATAGGTAAACTGGTTTGTTGTGAATTTGTAAGCCCAGCTGCTCTAAAGCACAGATCTGTGGAGCATTGTATAACTTTATAAGAACCAGATACGTGCCTTACATGTAGATTTAGTGATTGTTATCACGGAGAACGAGATACAACCTCAGGTCGTAAATTTCTTGATAAAAAAATGTAAATAGGTAGGTACTTCAAGACGACATTTTCATCTCACATCATGTTCCTACTGTAGATAATTTAAAGACAAATTTGTAGTAGGTGCTACTCTAAAATTACTACAAATTAACTCACCACAATTAACATTTAGCAATAAAAATGCAAGTAAATAACCCAAAACAACAAAGTCCGCCATTCTACGCATCTCATCCTCACTCAAACTCACTCATACTCACTTTTCACTTATGTATGTATGTCTGTGCATCTGATTCAATGAAAATCAAAACAAATCAAGAAGAGTACAAATAGGTCAATCGACTAATTGTTTTATTGAAGCAAATTTTTTTTCATAGGTAAAAATTGATATAATCATAAAAATATGATTAAAAAAGATTACAAAAAAATAACGTACTACAATTTTTAGAAAAGCTTCAACATATCAGCAAAACAATATAGAAATCTGTCAACATTTGCGAAACTTCCGGTTAGAAGTTCTTTTTTGCAGCGACATCTATTGAGCAGGTTTATTAAACTATTTCTTTTTTTTTATTTTATAGACTGTCGCTGCCTTAGAGCATTTAGAACTGGAGATGTTAACGCAAGGCGTACCCCTCTGCCGGCCATAAGACGCGACTTGGCCATGCACGTTATATAAAACTACTTCACTCATCACCGCGCGGCCATTAGTTGTCGTTTCGTGTCGCGAAGTAGTGCTCAGTAAAAATGGTGAATTGTGCGGTATTTTGGTGTAAAAGGAGATCAGAGACATCAAACTTTAGGGAACGCGGTATTTCCTATCACAAGTAATTGATATTTTAGTCAATTGTTTTTGTAATCACGTTTAATTTATATTTAATGGAATACCAGTTACGACAGTTTTAATACGACGCCAACGTCTTGGTAGGAGGTGTCGCTGAATTTATATTCCTTGGTAGAAGGCGTAGTGTGGGGACTAGTTGAGCGAAATCGATTGAATGAATGATGGAATGAACGTAAAATTAGAATAAAATGCGATGTGTTTTTTGTAGCCATATTTAACCGATTTAAAAAAAGGAGGTTCAGTATTGGACTCTACAAAAACTGTCTCTGTCATTCTGCCTTCAATACGTCGCTTTATGGAGCTCCCTTAAAATTTTAGTTGTGCTGTGTTGTTGGTTTATTGCTATTTGCTTTGTACTTTTTAAACGCAGAATCGTATAAACGTGATTTTTGTATAGCTGTAGTATGTTAGCTGGAGAGGGACATGGGCTACTTTTTTATCGTCGTCGTCGTCGTCGTCGTCGTCGTCGTCGTCTAATAGAATATGTACACAAAATTTCATGACTGTGCTGTTGACCGTTGAAGAGTTCTCTCATTAGGAGTAATTCTTGAGTTCAGCAGCCTGTCGTGGTGGATCATCTAAACGGCTATCGTAATAGAGTCCGTACACAACATTTCGTGACTGTGCTGTTGATCGTTGAAGAGTTCTCTCATTAGGAGCCATTCTTAAATGCAGCAGCCTGTCATAGTGTATCTTCTAACCGGCTATCCTAATAGAATGCGTACACAAAATTTCGTGCCTGTCCTGTTGACCGTTGAAGAGTTCCTTTATCTGGAGCCAATCCTGAATGTCCGTTGTGGTTATGCATAGGTACCTACCATAAAATGCATTATCATCGTCATTGCAAAAATTCAACTCCGTAGGATAGAGGAAGTGGTTCTCCGAACTAACTTAATACATTGCCGACGTATACTACATTGCAAGATAGATAAAAGCTTGTAAAAAATACGAAATTTAATTTTAAAAGCCAAACTACTCAACCGATTTTGGTGAAATTTCTATGGGACCAATCTGAAACTATACCCTTTCAGACAAAAAAAATAATTTTCAAATCGGTTCATAAATGACGGAGTTATGCGGTAACAAACATTAAAAAAAAACATACAGCCGACTTGATAACCTCCTCCTTTTTTTCGGAGTCGGTTAAAAAAAAGGAAAGTATATGATTTTGAACCACCCTGATTTCATTCATATGAAATCATTCATTTTGTCGGTCTTTTTACAACCCATCACTACTTTTTTGTGTTAGTGTGTAACTAAACAAAAGTGTAACAACAGTAATTCTTTAATTGTGTTATTGTTTTTGTGTTGGTGTACAGCTTTTACTTGCGTGTGCGTTTATAGGGACGCTTAATTTTTCTGCATTAGTATGCGTGATTATGTAAATGTGTTGTGTACCGTACTACCTCGCCTCCCGCGAAAACCGGCAGAAATATTTTAGTACTAAAAGTAGCGCTTGGCAACTCCCGTTCTAAATGCTCTAAGGTTCGGATACATCTGGGATCCACAAGTCCATGTTTATCTGTCCTAAACTTACAAACTCCTTTGCTATAAGTTTCATACCTCCTGTTAGATGAAAAATGAGCAATGACTAATCATAAATTCTGAATTTACTTTTTAGAAATGATTCCTTGTACACATAAGCAGTAGATTCAATTTCATAGATTAGGTACTCTAAAGACTGTAGTTTATACTACTAACCTACTAACTAACCGAATTCGTCAAACGTCAGCCGTCAGTCAACGTCAAATCAGCATTTTTAAATAAAAGTCGTTTTGTTGTGCTTTGTTCTTTCGTTCTTTTCACGGAATTTGAATAGTTCTTTCTTGTTGGCCTTGTTGCATTTTGTTTGTTTGTTTGAGGAAACTTGTTGCATGAGAGGAGTTTTTTGAAGATCCTACTTTTGCCAAAAAGCACTATTTTTCTTTCTGTGTTTTATATTATATTTTTATATTTCACTGTGTTCAAGCGAATCTGTAAAGATAGTTGTGTGTACAGTACAGTGTTGAACGTTAGAAATGCCTCGCACCAAACGTCCTGTAGCTAGAAAGGATAAAGTGGCCGAAGTTGAAGAAGATTTTACAAAGAAATACAATAAATTGGGTGAGTTAGTGAGATTACTACTAACTGCTACTCTACTACTTACTCTGATAGTCGTCTCGTTATTTTCTCTCTGGCTGGTTCTCTACTCGCCGTGCACAAAGTGGTTGATAATTCAAAAATGGTTTTTATCTGTTTTCAGTGTTAGATCTTAAGGCTAGAATAGATTCTCGAGCTGAAATGGAGCTGAGAAATGTAGAGCTTGCATTCAAGATTCTTCTGGGCTCAATAAGCAGTAAATACTTGCAGAAAACTGTTGGGCAGCTGGTAAGAAATTAGAATGATTTTTTCCAAGCACATACCTAAAGTTTTTATTAGTTTATAGTGTTTACTACACTTAATCACAAAGATTTTAAGTATAATGTCTCAAAAGTTATCCTCCAATCAGGATTTGAACTCGTAACCATCCCCTTGAACTTCTACCTAATTTGAAAACTTTGGAGTATTACTGTTTCAAATGGAATGACCCATAAAATATACTAGTAGCGTCCTGCGGTTTCACACATGTAGTACCTAGTATAGTTGGATTATGACAGTTTTCTTTTCCATAGAAAACAGAGCTTCATCTGAAGGAGGTACCAACTACCAGAGCCACGAGACACTCTAGCCGATCTGCCTCACATGATGATGGTAATAATATATCTTCCTTCCACTACAAAATAACTGTTTCAAGAAAAAAACTGTCTTCAAATGCACTTATACTGATAAAATTTAAAAAAATACTGGTCTGATCTGACTCAAACTTAAATGGGACCACATGACAAGCACCAGCTTTTGATTATAAAAAGAATCATGAAAATCGCCATCCAGTAGAAAGAGGTAACAAAATTAGATTATTAACTATTTAGTGTTAAAGTAAATTAGCAATCACAGATTTTCAGAGATATACATTCTTATTTCCGTTAAGTGTTCCAAATAAATACTTTTTGATTTGATTTGATTTGATTTGATTTGATTCTAAAATAACTGCTTGTATTTAGTTTAGTCTACCTACAATCAATTAATTACCTATAGATAGTAATTGTCTGTTCCTTATTTTCAAACTTGTGTATTTCATATAGATAGATAGATAGATAGATAACTCTTTATTGTTCACCACACAGAAACATAGTACAGAGTAAAAGCATACATTTAAGGTAAAACAATGGGCGACCTTATCGCTGAGAGCGATCTCTTCCAGGCAACCTTGGAAGGATAAGAACTAATCAGAAATTGACGGCGGTGTAGTTACGGAATAAAGTTTAGATAATCTATTGGACCTAAACCTACATATTTACTAATAGCCATGTAGGTACATAAGTACCTACTCAAGGCACAAGCTAACTTAACCTAACTAGCCTAACATGACAAACTAAGCAATTCTAATACGTAGGTACTTTATAGTTAAAAAAAAAAAAAAAAATAAACTAATATATATAAATAGAATATTTACTTCTGCTTAATAACAATATACGGACAGATAACTAGGTAGTGATTGACGATAAATAGTGCTCCTTCAACTTCAACTTAAAAGTAATGTGCGAGGATGCCATTTTAATCTCCAGAGGCAGAGCATTCCACAGCTTATATATCATATCTTTCTTTTAACTGTAAAACTTTTCTTGATTCATACAACTTAAGGTTTTGTACACAATCACTCACTACAATGAGATTTCATTTCATACCAACTTTAATTAAAATTAAACAAAATGTTATTTCAGGCAACATAATTTTGAAATTAAATTACCCAAATCCTTAGAACCTGTATTTAATCATTTATATTTAACTTTATTGAAAATGGAGAATAATAAGAAAACCACTGGAATTTTGTAGAACACCCGCTGCTTTTTGAAAGCTCGGTTTCTAATCGGCTGTCAAGTCACTTGCTATCTCTATCTAATTGAAAAGCTGAACGCAAGTGACTTGGCAGCCAATTAATTTTGATCGGGCTTTCTGAAACCTGTAGTGACGATACTGGTCTCACATCGAAAGCTAGGATACAAACTAAAACATAATACATAATTAGTAATTCTGCAATATTGAGCCATTGTGTACAAGGCCGATCACGGGCCCACAACTAACTTCATCTTCTTCGTTGACTAACTTGGTGCTTCTGGGCAGGGTACCTGACAGAAAACTCCTCGCAGGGCTCCGGCGAGCGCACAGCGAAGCGACAGATACGTGAGTACCAGCTTGGAGCTTTTCTTATCACTCATTTCTCTCCGCTTCTCTATCTAGATAAGTTTAGCTGTATAATAGAAATAGCATATAATAAAACGAAACTACTTAGTATGACGACCTCAGTGGCGCAGCGGGCGAGAGTCCGCCTGCGACGCAAGAGGTTGCGGGTTCAATTCTCGCCTCGAAATAGAAATTTGTTCTGTTGGTCCGGGTGGTTTCAATGTATAATAAAAAATATCTATCTATGTCAGTATATAATGTATTAAATATAATCAGTATTTCTAGTACCCATAAACAAGCTTTGAGTAGGTTACTTTGGGGCTAGATAGTGCTGCGTGGATGATGAATGATGATGAATGCTGGACAAGCATTATTTATTTATTTTGTTTATGATCCACGACTTTTTTGCCCTCCACCCTGTATAGTGTTTTTTTTATTATTATAAATAATAATAAATAAATAATGCTGGACAATCCACACAGCATCATCTAGCCCCAAAGTAAGCTACTCAAAGCTTGTGTTATGGGTACTAGATGACTGATATATTTAATACATTATATACTTACATAGATAGATATTTTTTATTATGCATAAACACCCAGACCAACGGAACAAATTTCTGCAGATCGTACACAAATTTGTTCCGAGGCGGGAATCGAACCCGCAACCTCTTGCGTCGCAGGCGGACTCTCGCCCACTGCGCCACAGAGGTCGTCAAATATTATTATTTATTTTACCAAAATAACTAATGATTTAAAAAATGGGTCTTGTTTAGCTTGTTTTTTTACCAAAATACATCTTCTTGATAACTTCATCGGGGCGTCCAAAAAACGGCGGATCATAGTACTTGCCGGATAATCGAGCGGCGGATTAGCGAGAGTATACTGTATAAAAACTAGATTCAATAGATACAGCCGGTCCTATCGCTAAAATCGATCTCTTCCAGACAAGCTATATCAACGGGCGAGTTGATTCAGCTCACTCAATAATGCTATTTTAAGGCTCCGGTGACAGCGGCTCGCAATTTCGAAGTGCGATTGGCTATTATTTCATTTTGTTTCATTTTGGGGAGGTTGTTTAAAATAATAACTCTAAAGAAACACGCATAAATACTGTTCGAACACAAATAATACAATAATATAAGGGAAACATGCCCGAATCAGAAATCATTTTGGTATTAGTATGTTTGGTCTTACGTTTACCTAATACCAAAATGATTTCTGACTCAAGCACATTTCCCTTATATTATTGTATTATTTGTGTTCGAACAGTATTTATGCGTGTTTCTTTAGAGTTATTATTTCAAACAACCTCCCCAAAATGAAATAAAATGAAATAATAGCCAATCGCACCTCGAAATTGCGAGCCGCAGTCACCGGACCCTTAAGCTTTCACACCTCAAAGTTAAATATAAGCAAGTTTTGTTAGTATGAAGTCAAGGATCTAATTAATATTTTACTAGATCAACAACCCTGCACCTTGAAAGAGCCCAAAGGCTTTTTTGTACTTAGCATTAGCTTAAGCTGTTAAAATAAAGCTGATATCCAGACTCAATATAACCTTAAGTCAATATAAATATATAAAGAGTCTAACTATATTGAGTGTGGATATCAGACAGTTAGACAATAATGTCGACATCTGTGGCGCAGCGGGCGCGAGTCCGCCTGCTACGCAAAAGGTTACGGGTTCGATTCCCGCCTCGGAACAAATTTGTGTACGATCTGCAGCAAATTTGTTCCGTTGGTCTGGGTGTTTTCTATGCGTAATAAAAAATATTTATCTATGTAATTATATAATGTATTAAATATGTATTTAATATCAAATTAAATGGAGAGTCACTTACCCCTGTCAATTCTACAATTTTTTTAGGACTTACTATTGATGCAAAATTGCAGTGGGGTCCTCACATAAAATCACTTGCTGGTAGACTAAGTTCGGCTGCATACGCAGTTCGCACTATAAGATGGCTTACAGATGAGGCTACAGCTAGGCTGGTATATTTTAGTTACTTCCACAGTGTAATGTCCTATGGTATCTTGCTATGGGGTAGAGCTGCTGATATACAAAGTATATTTGTACTTCAAAAACGGGCGATACGTGCCATTTATAAAATGAAACCACGTGACTCATTGAGGGAGCGTTTTAAGGAAATTAATATTCTCACAGTAACTTCACAGTATATTTTTGAAAATTTATTGTACACTCATAAACACATAGGTAGCTTTAAGAAAAAGAGTGACGCACATAACGTTAACACTAGAAATAAAAATAAATTATGCATTCCGAAATTTCGATTACAAAAGGTAAATGGCTCGTTCATGGGGAACGGTATACGCTTCTATAATAAACTTCCAGAAAGTGTCACTGGGCTTCCTATTAAAAAATTTAAAGTGTACATTAAGAATTATCTGATAAGGAAAGCTTACTATACTATAGATAGTTATATTAATGATAAAAGTGCGTGGCCTGATGTCCCGGTCGCTCTGCCCATCGACGGCTAACATATCTGCAATGTCTTTACTATTATGTTATTTAAAAAAAGATTTTTTTTTTTCATTGTTGTTTGACTTACTACACTTCTTACTTATGTATTAGTATTATTGGTTTGAAGCGTGTGTTCTTTTACGAATCTGTTTACTTTTCCTTTTCTGTTAGATTACTTTGTATTATATAGCTTCAATAGTGTAGGTATTTTATTACATTGTAACGAGGATCATACAAAAGAGCGATAGATACCAAGCCGAGTTTGTTGCCTGTTCTTCTCGGTGTTGGTCGCGTGGAACTGGCACTAGAGTCACCTAGTTTTAAGACGGTTCAAGATGGTCCTTGTGATTTTATTGAATAAACATATTTTGACTTTGACTTTGACTTATGTCAGTTTTCTAGTACCCATAACACAAGCTTTGAGTAGGGGCTTTACTTTGGGGCTAGATGGTGCTGTGTGATTGTCCGTAAAATAAATAAATAATGCTATTTATTTATTTTATATATCGCACAGTGAGAACGAAAGTGACGCAATTCGAAATTCGAATTTGCAATATTAATTCATAGATTTTTTAAATAAAATTTAGTTCAATTTAATTGTTGTTAGTTTTTTAAACATTAAACAAGTTGAATTTTGTAAATACCTATTTATTTAAATAAGTTATAATGTATTTAAGTAGAAACTGTCGTAGACACAAACAAATTTTTTTGATTTGCCAAAAGACACGATTTTTGAATTACGTCATTTCGTTTTCACCGTGCGAAATATATAAGGCAGCTGGTACTGTTTCGATGACTCATACAACCATGTTACTTTCTTAGCCGTCCCAAAGTCGTCCAGTCGTCCCAACGGAAGTCGATCCCGCTCTGCCGACCCCTCTGCCCGCAAGCCTCCCCTGACGGCCAACAAGACAGTACAACGGCGCAGGTCGCGATCAGTCTACCGTACCCCGGCGTATAGCAAGAACGCACCCTGCAACTACCCCGCTATCACCCCTAAGGTGAGACTACCCCACGCATCAATACTTTCTGTACCCCGGCGTATAACAAGAACGCCCCTGCAACTACCCCGCGATCACCCCTAAGGTGAGACTACCCCACGCATCAACACTTTCCGTACCCCGGCGTATAACAAGAACGCACCCAGCAACTACCCCGCTATCACCCCTAAGGTGAGACTACCCCACGCATCAATACTTTCCTTACCCCGGCGTATAACAAGAACGCACCCTGCAACTACCCCGCTATCACCCCTAAGGTAAGACTACCCCACGCATCAATACTTTGGTGACTACCCCGCAAGCCTCCTCAGACGGCCAACAAAAAGTACAAAACGCGGCGACGGCGGTCGCTATCAGTTTACCGTATTCCGGCGTATAACAAGAACGCACCCTGCTACTACCCCGCTGTTACCCCAAAGTAAGACTACCCCATGCATCAATACAAGGCTAGAACCAAGTATGTTTTAAGTTTGATTAAATACAAATCTAGTGGTAGTAATAACTACTTGTTCGGATCAAAATGATATTTGCTGAACTTTGGTAATGTAGTTTTATTTGAATCTTTTCATAACTTTTTTTTTATATTGTTAAAACGTTGAAAATGTCGAAATGTTTAGTTGTTTGCCTGGTAGCAACAGCCTCTTAACAGTAGCTATGAGTGATATATAATCGACGACGGGTGTGCCAAAGTATAGGGCTTTGTGTACTTAAACAGCCAAAAAAAGTTTTTCTACTGTTTTCCACTAGAAAATAATAACTAATTTTAGAATACTTCTACAAAAAATACATGCCTTCAAACAGACAGGCTTATAGAGCGTTTTAGTGCAATCCTTGGTTTACTAGAACTCCACTAATTAAAATACCTATATTATATAATTTTCGTTAGGTACATAACCTACCAATTAATTTAATTCGGAATACATAATCAATCGATTAAGCTTATCAGAAGCGTAATGGTGAAAACCAATACCATAAATTATTTGATATCAATTTATTTGATACCTAATCAAATTATTTGCAACTAAATTAATACAGTGATGTGATGTTTCAGATGACGCCTAACAGTGCGCTGTCAGTACTGCGACAGCCGCGCCAAGGCGAGATGGTGGTCTCCATGTCAGGATCTCCCGTTATGGTGCCCAGCTGTTACACGTGAGTCAACAATATCACAATATCATCCTACTTATATTATAGACGCGAAAGTTTGTAAGTATGGATGGATGGATGTTTGTTACTCTTTCACGCCGGAACGGCTGAACGGATCTGGATGAAATTTGGCGGAGAGATAGATTATAGTCTGGAATAGCACATAGGCTACTTTTTATTCCGTGGAAATACCGGGATTTAAATCTGCGCGGCTGAAACCGCGGGGCGCAACTAGTACACCCATATTATGTAACTACCAGAAAAAAAGTTAAGGACTGTTTCAGCAGGCTACTAATGATAATAGGACGATCAAATTTTTTTTTAGTTTCTATTCTAGCCAAAAACTGACCAATTTTATGGGCACATTACTCGTTACATTAAAAGTGGCGCCAGTGACTGAGAGAATGAGGAGTGACGTGGTTAGCGTCGTATGGGCATGTTATGAGGAGCGAAAAAAGTCATGCAACGAAAAGAGTGTTAAGTATGAATGTGAAAACTGAAACTGAAACAGCTTCACGGCTTTGATCCCCAGGCACGGTAGATATCCCTTCAGATCTCCCAGTACCAAGTAGGTACTAATTCAAGACTCTTTGAGGATGTCTAAGGGGGGTAGTCAGAGGTACGTCCAAACATTACATTTGGCACATACCCACATTTTGCAGTAGTTAGTATTCCATACGTGACAGGTTGCAAGCCCATCGCCGCTGTTAGAATACTAACTGGTTTCCTCACGATGTTTTCCTTCATCGTTTTGCGCACATAAATTTTTCGATAGAAAAATCCATTGGTGCACGACCGGATTCGAACCTGCGACCTTACGATCGGAAGGCGGGGTCACTCCCACTAGACCACCGGTGCATCTATAGGAGGATATAAAAGGAAGGCCAAAGAAAAGATGGATGGATTGTGTGAAAGATGACATGGGTAAAAAATGAGTGACTACTGAGATGACGGATGTCAGAGGAAAGTGGCGAGAAAAGACCTGCAGGTTGATAAAGTAACTTTTGTTGCATTAAAAATCTGGTTGCATATGTCAATTTTGGCGGTTTTTCGATCGCAAAACTGCTAAAATTGACATATGCAACCGGATTTTAAATAAAAATAAAATAAATATTGGTGGACTTTCCACACAGCACTATCTAGCCCCAAACTAAGCTTATGCTTGTAATATGGGAACCAGATAGCTGATATACTACTTATATACTTTTTTTTTTGTAAATACATACTTATAATATTATATAACACCCAGACAGAGAACAAGCATTTATGTTCATCACACAAATGTTTGTTCACGGTGGGAATCGAACCCACGACCTACGGCGCAGAAGGCAGAGCTAATACCAACTGAGCTACGTAGGCTGTCATTTTGAATGCAACAAAAGTTACGCGATCAGCCTGCTGTTATGCCGACCCCACATAAAGTGGGATAAGGGCAGGAAGAAGAAGAAGAGTGTTGTAAAGCTGGTAGTGGCCCAACCTTCCGATTTTTCTATTTTATATCTTTGGGCACGTTATGTGCCGACATGAGCTAAGTCTGTTTTTTCTCATTTCCAGCCTAAAGCCTGACGAAATGGCGAACTGCAATATCCTACTCCAAGACGGAACCATGCTGTCACTTCAGCCGAAGCAGCTCCGCCAATCACAGGCGTACATTCCGTTCTCGTTGATGGACGCCGGTGTTCTCGACCAGTTGAAAACTCTCAAAGACAACCTCGACAAGGTTGTAAGACTCGGGGAGAAAGTCTTCAAGTGACTGAAGTTATTTTAAATGTATAGTAAACTTAATGACTAGTAAATTAAGGTATGTTTGTATGAGCTATTGGTCAATTGTAATGTCGTCATGAGAGCCTTTTTCTGCCGCCAATTATACTTAATAAGAAAGTAGTTTATGAATTAAATGGAAGAGCTTGGATGTACATGCCACCAGCGACTGTCACTGTCACTAGCGACTGACGCTGTCACTAGCGACTGTCACTGTCACTCATGCAAATGATGAGCAGGCAGAATGTTGCTTAACTTCACCATTGCCTAACTCACACCAATAGAATCACTTCGGTTAAATGGAGCAGAAATTAAATGAATTTATTGAATTGAATGATTCACTTTTATGTTTACAAGGTTCAATTTGGTTGCGTGTAATATTGGTGCCAATTCTGTTATTTAATTTTCCTAACTAACCTAATTTGAGAGCTCTAAAAATATTGCCATCCCTTTATAAAAGACCGAAACAACAAGGACGGCTATAATTCTAGAGCTGTCAGATTAGGATAGTTTAGAATAATGCAAGAACAGAATCGACACCTTTGCCTTTAGGTGAGGAATGACCTAGCAAGCTATGCAGTAGTTAAGTGATAACCATCACCAGCATTGACTCTGTAAGGCATGGACGATAAAAACGTGCTCTACGATGCATTGCCCTGCGGTCATCAACTTGCGGCATACAGATGTTAAACCTCATGTGCCTGTAATTTAGGCTAGTTCTGTGGCTTGTCCGGGGAAGTAATGCCACGGGACAATGCTTTGATGGTTACCACTTAACATCAGGTGGGTCATCTGTATTTCCATAACAAAATCCATTTTATGTTTGCAGTTTAAATATTTATAAAAATGGTACATAATAAGTAGGTAAGTACTTTGCCTTGAGCATCTGTCTTTATGTGATTTTCATACAAATTTTTATCCGCAATCTTGTGTAGGTACACATCTATTTCGAAACAAAAGTAGACCACAAGGTCTACTTTCTCTACGATGCATTGCCCTGCGTCCATCAACCTGAGATATTCACCGAAAACCACCATTCCAAGCGAAAGACGGCAACGCTCCTTGACGGCAGAAAAAGGTGTGGTGGTAGTACTTCCCCGGACGAGCCGCACACAAACAGCTCTTCCAACAAATTAGCTGATAGCTTATACAAACTTATTTTTGCTGCTGGTCTGTACCACAGACAGTTTGCGTAGATCCTAAGTGTGTGACTGATGTGATTGATGGCGGAAGATTTTGTCCAATCTCTTGTGTATCGGGCCCTAGATAGTCTGTGGATGTCACGTGATAGTCTGTGGAATTAACAAGATGGCGTCATGGCGGTGATTGCATTGTAAAGGGTTAAATAAAAGAATTAAATAAAGTATATAAAATAGATCAATCTTGTGTTTGGAAAGAGACCACAAATACAATAATAATATCACTTGTTTGTAAAGTTGTTAAAGTGTAGATAGTTGCTCTGCAACGGTTTGGACGAAATCTTTCGTTATATGAATTAATTCTTAGGCTGAAGTTCACCAACATAATTATAATTTGTTTAAATTGCGCCAAATAAATTCAGTCAGGTAGGGAGGCTATCCTTCTGTGGTTTGCTTCTTTATTGGAAAACAAAAAAATTCAATGAAATACGAAATAAAAAAAACAAAATGGTCTTTATTCAGTAGGTACAATCACAAGATCACTTTGTTAAGTTATAGACCCAAAATACATCTCTTATCGTGTGTGTTTTTAGAAATCCCGCTGATATTGGTGCCAATTCTGTTGTTTAATTTTGTTTTGTTGTTTTAAGGGTTAAGCTCGCCTTTGTACATGACTATTATGTATTTTTTGTGTAAATCAGTTTGTGTACAATAAAGAATAAAGAATTTAATTTTCCTAACTTAACCTATTTGGACAGCACTAAAAATATTGGCATCCCTTTCTAAAAGACCGAAACAACAAGGATGGCTATAATTTTAGAGCTGTCAGATTAGGTTTGTTTATGATTTATGATTTACAACAGAATCGACACCATTGACCGTCTTTCAGCGGTTTTAAAGGTGGTACATGATTTTTAGCTAGAAATCCGGAGAATGTGTACATACGTTTTGTTTGCAAACTCCAAGGACTCCTAAGCGCCTTTTGGGCGCCCTTAAAAACTAGGGATTACGACTAGATTTCTAAATTCATTATTAGAAAATGGTACCAATTATGTTGTTTAATTTTCCTAACTTAATCTAATTTGACAGCACTAAAAATATTGCCATCCCTCTCTAGGATAATGCAACAACAGAATCGACACCAGTGTTTCTTTACACAACTTTTAAATTAAATATCCCTGCGGTACATATTATGATTTTATAGCTCTATGGTATACATATCACTCAACGAAAAGAGAAACAAATAGTTTTATAGCAGTGGAGCCTAGTCTAAGACTTAGGCAGTGTTTAACGTTTGCCTATTTTTTTGTAGTAAGGCCCTAAGTAACCCATAATTTTAACGACCCGTTAATGTGTTGGTGAACATCGGCTGTTTAATGATAATATGGCTGACTTGTTAACGTATGTATTAATAAAATGAGTGTTTTATCAAATTATAGTTTAATATCACGATTATTTTAGATTCACACAATAAAGCAATTCCAAAATGAACACAGTTAAGACGTAAATGCGCGTCACGCAAAAAGAACGCCGGAAGGAGGGATACAAAATCTCGCGCCATCACAACCACATCCCCTCCACAGTTTCCCAGCGTTATTATTGGTTGACGCGACATCTTCATTAAAATCGGCAGTTGTCAAAACTGTGAAGCTTCTTCAAAATCGGCCCAGCGTTGCTAATATCCATGTTTTCCTAAAGTCTGCTCAACTTCCTTGACGTATTTCTCGGAAACCTTTTGCGTTCTCATATCGTTGACCTGTAAGGAATTACCAAAAAAAGGGTTAATAAAAAAAAACCCGCGGCCCGATTACGCTAATGTCTGGCTATAGAGATGGCTTTCACACTGGACACTGCGTATAGGTCGCGTCAACCAAAAAGAACGCTGGACAACTGGAGGGTATGTGCGCATACAAAATGCACGCGTCATCACACCACCTCCCCCACCTTCCGGCGTTCTTTTTGCGTGACGCGCACTATAATTACCGTTGCGCAAATGGTAAATATTACAGTAATAAGCTACATAATAACGAATTATATATTCCCAGGCACGGTAGTTACCCATGTTATCTTACACACAGTCCATCCAACTTTTTTTTTTACATATTATAGGTAAAACGTTTGACCGCTATCTCACCTGATGGTAAGTGACGATTACCTAGAAGATACCTATTATTGCCCTATTATTGCGCTTAGTTGTGCCCCGCGGTTTCACCCGCGCAGATTTAAATGCCGGTATTCCCGCGGGATAAAAAGTAGCCTGTGTGTTATTCCAGACTATAACCAATATATCTGCCAATTTTCATCCACATCCGTTCAGCCGTTCCGGTGTGAAAGAGTAACAAACATCCATCCATCCATACTTACAAACTTTCGCGTTTATAATATTAGTAGGATTGTAGTCTGGAATAGCACATAGGCTACTCTTTATCTCGTGTGAATACCGTAATTTCAATCTGCGCGGGTGAAACCGCGGACGAAACAAGTTAGTGGATAAACAAAATGTCAGCTCAATGAATTACCTTCTGCTTGATGACTTTTCTCTCGTACTTGTCCTGCTGCCCTTGTTCCATCCGCAGCGCCACTCCTTCGTTGTGGATCTTCTCGCGCAGCTCCGCCCTGGAATCACAAGAATCACACGAATTTTTTTTATAAAACCAAGTAAAATCTCAAGTAAAAAATGGGATTGAACAAAGGTGGAATGCACGTTTCACATGTGTTTTCACTTTTTTTATCATACATTCAACCTCGTGTTCGTGCGTGATCTCTTTGGTGATTGGAACTTTTTACGGAGCTTGGAACTTTTTACGGAGCTTGGAACTTTTTACGGAGCTTGGAACGTTTTACTCAATACGGCCTACGTAGCTCAGTTGGTAGTAACTTTGCCTTCTGCGCCGTAGGTCGTGGGTTCGATTCCCACCGTGAACAAACATTTGTGTGATGAACATAAATGTTTGTTCTCTGTCTGGGTGTTATATAATATTATAAGTATGTATTTACAAAAAAAAAGTATTATAAGTAGTATATCAGCTATCTGGTTCCCATATTACAAGCATAAGCTTAGTTTGGGGCTTAGATAGTGCTGTGTGGAAAGTCCACCAATATTTATTTATTTATAAAATACATTCCAAATTCAAATCGGCTAAGAACTTACTAGCCGCTGTAAGTAGTTACTTTCCGCCCTAGGGAAGAAAAGTACGTACTTACATTGAAAGTGAGCGAAATGCTATTTCGCTGCCTGTTTTTAGGGCGCAAACTAAGTCTTTTCGAATTGATGTGATAAAAAACATGTTGAGTACCTAACGTTATAAGGTGGTTTTGAGTTATTGCAACAATTTCAACAGTAGGAACTGGGGCATTATTCTCTATGACAGGAGATTCCTTGTCCCAAACCATGTAACGTCAAAACGTGATCTAAACGCAAACGATATCGGATTGGATAAAGTAACGCTTTATTTGAGTGAGAGTATGTAACATAGGTAGGTACCTACCTGGCGCGTTCCTTATCGTTGATTTGCTTCATAATCTCTTGGCGATGTTTCTCAATTCGCGCCTTCCGCTTTTCGTCCAACTGCAAATAAAATATACCTACTTAGTTGCACTTATTGTTCCTATGCATAGATAACAATAAGTGTGTTTAAAAAGATCGGCCGAGCCCTTCACAAAGAGCTCTATTAAGTACCTACACTTTAAAGCTCAAATACAAATGGTGTAGTGTTGGTAGGTATATGGATCTTGCTCAGATCTTCAGGTCTCCGCTGATAGATATCTGACATCGATCCATCTCACCTGCTTCTCCTTCTGAATGAACTCCTCGTTCTGTCGCGCCGCGTTGTTGAAGCTCTGCTCGTCTTTGGCGATCTCGCGCGCGATCAGGCGGTGGATATCCGTAATCTGGGAACAAATACAAAAGAAATTACGTGCCTACCTAAATAGACTCGTAATCATAGGTAAGTCATCACAGATTTATCTTAAAACGAAAGTTGTGTCTGATCCCCAGACATAATCTTCAGCGAACCACATGAATAGGCTGCGCGTAACGTATAAAGTATTTCGATTGGTTACCTATATGTCGAGTCCCTTTACGTCGACCCTAGAAAGTTCTCGCTTTTATTACCCCTATGTCGAGTTTCTCGCACAGATATTTTGAAAGAACAATAGAGCTAAGCGTCCACCGCTTTGGCATCGCTGCGTACGGAGCGGACGGAGCCTCGGTATTTACAAAATGCCGACGGGGTGCGTCCACTGCATCCGGATTTTGCATCGGCAGTTTCGGCAGTATCGGTATTTTCAAAGCAATCGAGTTCGCCTGTGCACCAATATTTACATTATGGAGGTTAGTGTCGAAGATATTGGGATCCGAATGGCGCGTTCACTGCGGATGACGTCATCAGCAGAAATACCGGTCTCTGGCGCTGAAATGCCGATCCAGTGCACTCTGTACCATACAAAGCAACAAATCCGTCAGCTCCGTACGCAGCGATGCCGACGCGGTGGACGCTTAGCAAGTGTTTGTATATATGTATATTTTTTGTTGTGATTTTATGTTGTTTTACTTGTGTTTTTATTTAATTTAATTTTATGGACTTAAGTAGCTATATGTAACTGTGGTCTGAAATAAAGATATTGAATTGAATAGACTCTCAGACTCGACGTAAGGGGACTCGACATAAAGGGAACCAATCGTATTTTCTACCTATGCAGTAGGTTGTCGTATTTTCTACCTGCTGGACCCTGGCTTCGTGCAGCTGCGCCATCTCCTGGTTCCGCTTGATGGCGGCGTCCCGCTCGCGCCGCCGATACTCGCGCTCCACGTCCTCCTGGATCTTCAGGTTTCGGATGCGATCCAGTTCCTCCTTCAGCTCTTGCTCAGCCTGTTTAAATAAATAATAAAAAGCGTTTATTTCAGACGACAACAAGTCCATAGAACGTAGGTACAATTTTGAAAATACTTAAAACTAAATACCGGTGAGAGCACCGGTGGTCTAGTGGGAGTGACCCCGCCTTCCGATCGTAAGGTCGCAGGTTCGAATCCGGTCGTGCACCAATGGATTTTTCTATCGAAAAATTTATGTGCGCAATGCCAGTGCTCTTAAACGGTGAAGGAAAACATCGTGAGGAAACCAGTTAGTATTCTAACAGCGGCGATGGGCTTGCAACCTGTCACGTATGGAATACTAACTACTGCAAAATGTGGGTATGTGCCAAATGTAATGTTTGGACGTACCTCTGACTACCCCCCTTAGACATCCTCAAAGAATCTTGAATTAATACCTACTTGGTACTGGGAGATCTGAAGGGATATCTACCGTACCTGGGGATCAAAGTCGTGAAGCTGTTTCAGTTTTTTTTAAAACTAAATTAAACTAAAAAGACACTCATTTGTGAAACACTGAGGACGACCAATGTGAGAAGTATATTCCTCCTTTAACAAGCTCTATAGAATTAACTCTAGGCCTCTTGCACACACTTTCGACTTTCCCAGGCATCAGATAGGTAAGTATTTAAACGTGGTAGATCCTAAAAATTTCTAAGGCCCATAATCATAATGGTCGGGAGCGCGCCAATAGCTTAACATACCGATAACATCGACCGATAAGTCTATTGCTGTCTCTTTTCGTTGGCATGAAAGTGACAGTGACAAGAATACTCTATAGAGCCCATATAGAGCCGCTGTAAAATGACAGGGATTATTATGATAAGTTTTCGAAACCCTGTTTGACTCCTCTATAGTGACTGACAAAATGAGAACATTGTAGGCAATATATATAATATATCAGTCATCTAGTACCCATAACACAAGCTTTGAGTAGCTTACTTTGGGGCTAGATGATGCTGTGTGGATTGTCCAGCATTATTTATTTATTTATTATTAATTTAAGCGTTTGGCACATTGTCATACATGCCTATGACAATGTGCCAAACGCTTATGTGACTCTATACTTGGCATCTAAAAAGAGTTGCAAGAGTGCGCCAAGGAAGGCCGCCAGACTTGTACCTATAATGTGGAATCTCATGGTTCGTAGATGAAGTTCCCAATCGTCCAGCAAATGGGTGGACCTTTCCCGCATACCTTCTGCGCTTTAGC
Organism: Plemyria rubiginata; assembly: GCA_963576535.1. NCBI lineage: Eukaryota > Metazoa > Arthropoda > Insecta > Lepidoptera > Geometridae > Plemyria > Plemyria rubiginata. The sequence continues at coordinate 978,323 of OY754929.1, forward strand.
GATATGGTCGATGCCTTTCTGCTTGGCCGCCTTGACGGCTTCCGCTTCTGCCTTCGTCTTAGCCTCGCGCGCCTGCTTCTGCTTCATGAAGTTACTGATGCGGAGGTCCATGATGCGATCCTCCTCGTTCTGCAGCTGCTTGAAGTAGAGGATTTCCGCGTTGCCTGTGGCAGCAAGAGGATAACCGTGTGTGATGGCTAAAGTGGGTGTGAGTTACGACAGGACTTTGTTGATAAGATATTTGTTAATTTAATTGTACTTAATTATGTTAATTGTGTTGTTATTTATGTTACTTTTTAATGTTTATACGCCGTCAGGCAAAACAGAGATCAATACTTGCCGACGCTTGCCATCTACTTTTATGTAAAATAACCTGTCTTTATAAATGAATAAATAAATATGTTGGGGTACCCAGAAAACATGGAACAAATACATGACATGACATAATGGCACAAGATCATGCAAAATTTATCCCGTAGGAAATTAAACTGCTCTTCAATGGGTATGTGCCAAATGTAATGTTTGGACGTACCTCTGACTACCCCCCTTAGACATACTCAAAGGATCTTGAGTAAGTACTTAGTAATGAGAGATCTGAAGGGATATCTACCGTGCCTGGGGATCAAAGTCGTGAAGCTGTTTCAGTTTTCATATAGCTGCTCAACCTCCGAATCAAGAGAGAGTAGTAGAGCTCTTTGTGATGGCTCGTCCGGGGAAGTACTACCACCACGCCTTTTTCTGCCGCCAAGCAGCAACGCTGTGTTTCGGTTTGAAGAGTGTGGTCACCGGTGTAATTACAGGCACATGAGGCTTAACATCTGTATGCCTCAAGTTGATGGACGCAGGGCAGTGCATCGTAGGGCACGTTCCTATTGTGCGTGACCTACGAGGCAATGTTTTGTTTATAGGTGATGGTTACCACTTAACATCAGGTGGGCCATCTGCTTGTTCCATCAGCTAGTTGTATAAAAAAAAATAAAAAAAAAAACCTCATTCTTTTTATGAAGTAAAATTCAAAGCAATGAGGAAAGACAAGGCTAAAATAAATCTCCCAAATGCCCGATCGAAGTGGCAAAGTGGGAGAGCCACTTTAGAATACTGAATGGCTGAAAGCCGAAAACTAAGCAGACTAAAGTCATAGTCGTGCTGGCTGTCAACATTCTGGATAAAAGACTGGACAGTAGGTATAACGACGAACGATTTCTCATGACGACGAAAATAAATCTAAAGGGAGCGTTAATTTTGCTTTAAAGCAACCGGATAGAAGGAGCAAAAAGTATACCCTGGTCCAAGACCTCCTTCAGCTTGATCTGGCGCTGGTGTTTCTCCTTCAGCTTCTGCGCCTCATCAATCTGCATCGCGATGTTGGCCTGGTTCACACGGATGCTCTCCTCCTCGATGCGTTCAGCTTCCATTATCTGAAGAGTAGTGTTTTTAGAATGGACTAGTAGCGCTCCGCGGTTTCACCCGCGTAGTTTTAAATCCCGGTATTCCCACGGGATAAAGAGTAGCCTATGTGTTATTCCAGACTATAATATATCTCTGTGCCAATTTTCACCAACATCCGTTCAGCAGTTCTGGAGTTACAGAGTAACAAACATCCATCCATCCATTCATACATACTTACAAACATTCGCATTCAATATTAGTAGGATAAAGATAATGGGACTGGATCTGAACGGTTTCACAATCGAGACGCACGGCGTTTTTGCAGAAATTTATGCTGAACCGTCAGCATTGTGGTTTGGTAATTATGGATTTATTTATTCAGTGGTAAGTATATAAATGAGAATACCTACGCTAAAGCAGGTATTTGGTCGCGTGGAACTGGCACTAGAGTCACCTAGTTTTAAGAAGGTTCAAGATGGTCCTTGTGATTTTATTGAATAAACATATTTTGACTTTGACTTTAAGCTGCTAGAAAACCTTACAAAGCAGCGTTTTACATGCGTGCCTACCTAAGAGTTTGTATAAATGCTTTTCTTCCTATTATCTTTATTCCTTCTAGTCTGGACCATTCCAGACTTCTTTCCTTGGCAGGTCGTAAGCCAGCCTAACCCAATACCAGCTCAAAATTTCCTGGCATTGGGTTAGGATGTTATACTCAATTCATTCAATGAAACCATTCAATGAAATCTATGGAAATCATTAATTCAATGGCTTCCATTCATTCATGGAATGGAACTTGTAACAAGATATCAATCTAACCAGATACCTATGTAGAGATAAACCATTCTAAAAATGCACGCCCCTCTACCTGCCTTCACCCACACAAGCAAATGAGGTGTATAGATGCAATACATGACACCTTATAATTTTATTCGTCATTCAGTTTTCCGCCGAACGTGAAAGTGACACTTTCATGTCTGGTATTACATCTATACCTACACCTCATTTGCTTGTGTGGGTGAAGGCAGGTAGAGGGGCGTGCATTTTTAGAATGGTTTATCTCTACCTTGCCAGTCTCGTGCGCGTGGAGCTGTTCTTTGAGCGCAGACAGGTTCTGCAGACGTAGTCGGTGACGGCGCTCTTCCTCCGCCTCCGCGCGTTTCACCGCCACTTGACGGTTCTCCTCCATTATGGCGTCCAGTCTGGAGACATTTTTTTCATTTATTAGCTGGAGGAACTTTCAGATGCTCTCCATGTTATTTGGCGTCCATCTCGTTTGGGGCTATCATACCACTGATCTGTATTAAACATAGCCCATGTTAAATACAGATCAGTAATAGATCCACACATCACTATCAGATACCTATTAGTGATGTGTGGGTTGTCCACCAATAACAACAAAGGATATCCTCGCAAGGTTTTTGACCGGCTTTTCACCGAAACCCACACCCTTAAATCCGACACAGTAACGCTGTTTTGCGACAAAAATACGTAGGTATGGTGGACTTCAGTTGGACGACCTCAGTGGCGCAGCGGGCGAGAGTCCGCATACAAAGGGCTATGGAGACATAGGGACAGAAAAAGTGACTTTGTTTTATACTATGTAGTGATATCTATCTAAGTATACAGGGTTACTGGTATTACCAATAACCCTGTATAATATATTAAATATATCAGTCATCTAGTACCCATAACACAAGCTTTGAGTAGCTTACTTTGGGGCTAGATGGTGCTGTGTGGATTGTCCAGCAATATTTATTTATTTACTTCACCGTCCAGCTCGTCAAATTGCTTTAAAGAAGCTCTGCATCAGCCTACCTTCTCTCCTCCTCGTCCAGTTCCTTCTTGATGAGCTCTTTCTCCGAGATCTGCGCGTCGCGGATGGCGTGGCACTTGGACGCCAGGATGATGCGGTTGCAAAGGCGTGGCCCCTGCATGTTGTCCGCTCGGAGAACTGACGGTGCAATTATACATACCTATCAAATACCTACTATATAGCCCAAGCCTTCCTATACCTACAACTTACTAGGCCAGTTACATTGTGCGTTGTAACAGGTAATTTAAAACTAAATTTGGCTTTGCGAGCCATATTTGCTCACATGATCTAAGCAAGCTAACAAGGAGCGCCTTATTCGCTATGACCATTTGCACCGCGATCACAGCTAAGACAAGGCAGCCGGTGTCATACGGTCAGGGCAGAGTATCTCCTATGTCATAAAGAATAAAGCCCAACATCAATTTTTGACGTTTCACGGTTTGGGGCAAGGAATCTCCTATTGTCATAGTGAATAATGCCCAAGGTTCGCCGTTGACAGATACGTTCAGGAGGACATCTTTATCATTATCATCTAATAGCACCTCATGCCATGCAGGGTAAACTCTAAACAGGGCTATTCAACTGCAAGACGCCGCCGCGCCGTTGCCACCATATCTGCATTACCTACCTACCTAATCATGTGACTCCCACTTATAGTGCACGTCACGCAAAAAGAACCCGGAAAGAGGGGGAGGGGGTGTGATGACGCGAGTATTTTGTATGCGCAAACACATCCCCTCCACTTTCCAGCGTTCTTTTTGGTTGACGCGACCTATAGTAACTAGACAGCATCAAGTGACACGTGGGAAAGGCGTAGGTCATACTTTCCGCCCTGGACATGGTGTGCGCCGCCTGGTCCGGTCCATCAAGCTCAGGGTCGGCAGTGCCGGCTGCGGAGTCAGCGCCGGGCTGCGGAAGCAGTTTGCTCTTGAGCTGCTGCTTCCGCGCTTCGGACTCCTTTGCAGCCAGTTGGACAGCGGCCTCCTGAGTGCGCATGGCTTCGAGCTGCTCTTCTTGGGTCAGAATCTGTGGCAGGATGAGTAGGACTAGAAGAATCACTGGTAAAAGCCTTTTATTATGCAGTATTATTGTCGCATTGACGCTTATTTGTTTAAAACCATTCATTGAATAACTGTACACCTGCCTATCTAATGAGCTAAGCCACTATCAAACTACAACACCGACCTATAACTTTAAACAATGTCTAAAATTTGCGCTGTCTCTGTTTGCCATTATGCATTGGTAAGAGATGACAATAGTTTAGGCATAGTTTATCGTTTGACTATTTTTTCTAGAAGGCCGCTATATTTTGAAAGTTTTTCGACTACATCGTAAGTAAAAATGGTCCTGCGCCTACACAGCGTTTAGAGCAATAACTTTTGCTTCACCAGGCGCTTACCTTAGCTTGTTTTTTCAGCCGCTCATACTCCTCCTTTTGCATAACAGCTGGGTAAAAGTTAGGTTCCTTCTTCGGAATTAACAGCTCCCTCCAGCCACCTTTCTGAAGCACCGTCACGTACTCTCGTTTCGGTTCATCGCATTTATGAATAGGGCGCTTTGTCATTGGAAATTTGAGGCGGCAACTCGAGGGACTGGAAGTTAAACCAGCTGATTGGTACCACTAAATAATTAGAAAGAATGCCAGAACATGAGAGTGAGATCACCTGTGAAGTTGGTAGCATCCAGGCTCACTGCCTTTGCGAATGGTGTGATATTTGATGCCATCGTGAGCTGTTTTGTATATTTTCGGCATTATAAAATTAATAGAAAAGCAAGAACGCAAAATAGAAAATAGTTAGAACCCAATAGTCAAGGAACCAATAGTAATTATAATAGGTAGATTAGATACGTCTTGGATACGTCAGTTTTCATCTATGCAGTAGCGTCACCGTTACCAAGCAACATTGGTTTGGTCAGGATATTGGTATCCAAATTCCTTGGGAATTTGGGATATTGTTGTTAGATTGTATTGAACAAACGATAGAAATTCTTTCTTCACCAGGTTTCTTCTTAGGTGCGCTTACATGGGCAATTTTTTGACAACCAACGCGAATGACGAATGGACTTAGGAGTAATTAGTGGAGCAATATGCACACAGATTTATAAGTATAGTCCTAAAGGAATATGCAGCAATTTTCAAAAACTGCGCAATCGTTACGGCAATAACTGCACCGTATTCTAAGCAGGTTCCCAGGTTAGGAAAACCTTTATAACTTTCCTTTTTGTTTCGGTAGAATAGATCGACTGAGTAGTTCTTTGGTAGTTTGCCTGAAAAAAAAAGAGAAATATTAGTCATTGTCAGTAAACTGTTAATGTCATATCACCAGTCAAGTCAGTCATTGTCATCTTAAAACAGCTGGGAGGGATTGTTTGTTTACGTTTGTTTTGCATAGACGAATTTTCTTTAAAATTCCGCAAATGTTATGGTCATAATTGCTCAATAAATAGTTTCATAAAATTCCGATTTTCGTATAGAAGTAACAGAGAACGTAACCCTGGCTCGATTTCAGTCCAGCCAGCCAGTCAGATTTCAGTGGTTACTTTGAGGTTAGGTGTATTCAAAATTGGTTATAATAAATAATATACGATGGCTACTGCAGTGAATAAATCGAAAGCTCGTAGCCCTTCATTGTTGTCGCCGTTATTCGTAAGATAATTTATTCGTAATACAATTTGAAGTTGAAAAAATAATTTAAACTGATTATTATATTTTTTTAATTTAAGGCAGGTGCATTGGCTGGAATTTCTGTAGATGTGGCCCTCTACCCGTTGGACACGCTGAAGACTCGTCTGCAGAGTGAACAGGGCTTCCAGAAGGCTGGTGGCTTCAAGGGAGTTTACCGAGGTTAGTTTGTTTTCATTTTCTATGGCCGAGTTGGATATGATATACTTGTATTGATCTGAACAAGTCACAACAAATTTTCGATTAAACTATAGCAATCCTTGTACCTGGGTCGAGGGTTGGAGATAACAGGGTTGTAAGTGGGGGTAGATAGCATGTATGTCCTTTTTTGTAGGAAATGAAAAAATAGAACTTCACTTGTACCTACCACACTATGTTTCTGTGTGGTGAACAATAGAGAGTTATCTATCAAGTTAACATTATGACTTGATTGAGTGCCATAGGAATCTCTACTTGAACACAAAAAATCTTCTTTTCTTGTTCTCTCTATATTTCTCCAGTTTATGTGACACAAATTATACACAAAAATTTGACTTGATTTATATGTTCCAGGACTCCTCACTGTAGCAACAAGCTCTATGCCAACCACGGCTCTATTCTTCGTATCATATGAGACCACCAAGTCCCTGGTGCAGCCTCATGTGGCCACAGGATATGCTCCTTTAGTTCACATGTTTGCAGCCGGTATCGGTGAAGTGGTAAGTAGCAAGGTCTTGGCTCTAATTCTAATTTGTGGTGAGGAAATGAGACTGCATGGACATCCCACGACATGGTATATAGTGCATTGTCCCTATCTAACCTCACCCCAGCCAGCACAACTCCTTAAAGTAGCAGAGAAGGACTTGGGTTGGTGGCTCTTGTAGTAGGAGTAGTCTTTTTGAAGGGCTTGACTGGAGAGGTTCCACCTTGCCAAATTCTGCCGTCAAGCAGTGTTGCTGTGTTTCGGTATGAAGGATTGTGATTGCCGGTGAAATTACAGGCCCATGAGGCTTAACATCTGCATGTCTCCATTCGATGGACTAAATAACGACATAACGTGGACGACAGGGGCCGATGCCGTATCCAAGAGTCGCCCGAAGTACTCGTGCATGGTTCGAGCCTAAAAAGACACGGTTGACAGTTGACATGCATGGTTTGACACAGTTAGGGCCAAAAAAGGAGACCGGCTTCAAGTCATACATACTCCGGGTGGCAGCCAAGTACAAGGATGTATTCCTCTCTCCGGACTTTTGGACAGCAGGAGTAGTCTACCGAAGGTTTAGGCTTACACTTGTTTCAGGAGCCAATTTTAAGTAAAAGCTGTAATAGAAAATGACTTGACAGTGGATAAGCTTTGATCGAGCTTTTAGAAACTGGGCGCTAGTGAGCCAGTTGGTAAGTTTTATATAAATGGATATGAAAGTAATACAAATTGTTTCAGCTAGCCTGCGTCATCAGAGTGCCCACAGAAATCGCGAAGCAAAGAAAACAAACATACGTTGGGTCACAAGTAAGGAGCAGCATAGCCATCTTAGCTGCGGTAAGTATGGACAGTCTAGAGATTATTTAGCTGTGGTTGCCTTGGGTGGATAAGCACGGGTCAGGATGTTTATTTTGTTTGTGTCTAGTATTAAGTTTTGTGTATTATCTCTTGGCGATCCTAATCGCTATCACTACATAGTATAAAACAAAGTCGCGCTTTCTCTATATCCCTATGTCCCTATGTATGCTTAAATCTTTAAAACTACGCAACGGATTTTGATTCGGTTTTTTTTATAGTTAGAGTGATTCAAGAGGAAGGTTCATATGTATAATACATGCATGATATGTGCACCCGTGCGAAGCAGGGGCGCGCGGGCGGATCGCTAGTAAATAAATAATTAAATAGATAAGACTGGGGGCCCCAGTCACTTCATGGTTACCAATGGATTTTTCCTATCAAAAAAATTATGTGCACAATGCTAGTACTCCCAACGGTGAAAGAAAACATCGTGAGGAAACCGGCATGTCATATAGAACCTAACAAATTGTGTAACACGTGTCAAGTGCTCGAAAGGAGCCTCTTCGCGCACTTAAAATCCTTTCACCACACTGTTTTACAAGAAACTAAGAAAAAAAGAAAAATAATTTACTAACCCAATATAACAAAAAAAAAAAAAACAAAGGTACAGACAGGTAACAAAAGATAATAATTTATAAACTAACTAGCTGATCCCGCGGCTTTGCTCGCGCTCGTTTACTTTGAAAATCTCATACAAACTTTCATTTCATTTCATTTATTCATTTATAAACACAGGTTATTTTACATAAAAGTAGATGGCAAGCGTCGGCAAGTATTGATCTCTGTTTTGCCTGACGGCGTATAAACATTAAAAAGTAACATAAATAACAACACAATTAACATAATTAAGTACAATTAAATTAAATATTCACCTAGCAATGTCATTAAAATTAATTAAATTACAATATTATATTGTCATGCATAATCATAAAGTTTCAATTTTATCTTTCAAATACTCACATGTACTATAGTAGGCTTTTCCTAAGAGCATTTTTTTTAATTGAGCCTTGAATAGACTAGACTTACATCCCCTATTTTATCCCCTTGGGGGTAAAATTGATCAAAATCCTTTCTTAGCGGATGCCTACGTCATATCATCTACCTGCATGCCAAATTTCAGCCCGATCCGTCCAGTGGTTTGGGCTGTGCGTTGATAGATCACTATGTCAGTCAGTCAGTCAGTCAGTCAGTCACCTTTGAGTTATATATATTTAGATGACACGAGTGACGAAGTGACTGGGAGTATAAAAAAAATCTCCACGTCTTCTCCAGGCATATAAAACTGAAGGGTTCCGCAAAGGTCTCTACCGTGGGTTCTTCTCGACAGTCGCGCGAGATCTGCCTTTCAGCTTCATCGAGCTGCCGGCGTGGGAGCTACTGAAGGCTACCATTAGGAACCATAACGATGGGGAAATCACGAGTTTTCAGGTAAGATTTTTATTTGGGTTAAAAATGCTTTGGTGATGAATGAAAAATGAATGAATGAAATGTTCTTCATTGTACACCAAAATTTACAGAAAAAAGAACACTTAATAATAAAAAGTGAAGTAGTAGGTGCAATGGGCGGTCTTATCGCTGAAAGCGATTTTTTTCCAGACAACCCTTGGATGGAGTGGATTGCTAAAATATGGAAGATTGGTTGGTGATGATTACCACTTAACATCAGGTGGGCCATCTGCTTGTTCCATCAGCTGGTTGTATTAAAAAAACATCTTTCTTTCATCTTTCGTACTTTTTATCAGTTTTTATGAACTACGGTTAGGGGTCAAGGATTTTTTTTGTGAATAAAGAATATGCTGCCTATAAGCCTGTCTCAGAGCACCGGTGGTCTAGTGGGAGTGATTCAAACCTACGACGTAGGTTCGAATCCGGTTGTGCACTATTAGAAACTGAACTGACTACTGTGGCAATTTCAAGCTGCGACTGTATATCTGTCTTGTTCTCGCAAATAGATCGTAAGCAGGACAGCTGAGCTGTTTGTATTGCAACAATAAATTGCCACAAAACTACCCCTTTATCGTACGCTTAAAAGTTGTTAATTGCAGAGTGTGCTATGCGGTTCATACTTATAGTGCCTTGTCATGCTGCAGAGTGCGCTATGCGGTTCATACTTCTAGTGCCATTGTCATATTGCAAAGTGCTCTATGCGGTTCATACTTATAGTGCCTTGTCATGCTGCAGAGTGCGCTATGCGGTTCATACTTCTAGTGCCATTGTCATATTGCAAAGTACGCTATGCGGTTCATACTTATAGTGCCTTGTCATGCTGCAGAGTGCGCTATGCGGTTCATACTTCTAGTGCCATTGTCATATTGCAAAGTACGCTATGCGGTTCATACTTATAGTGCCTTGTCATGCTGCAGAGTGCGCTATGCGGTTCATACTTCTAGTGCCATTGTCATATTGCAAAGTACGCTATGCGGTTCATAATTATAGTGCCTTGTCATGCTGCAGAGTGCGCTATGCGGTTCATACTTCTAGTGCCATTGTCGTATTGCAAAGTGCTCTATGCGGTTCATACTTATAGTGCCATTGTTATATTGCAGAGTGCTCTATGTGGTTCATACTTATAGTGCCATTGTCATATTGCAGAGTGCTCTATGCGGTTCAAAGTCAAAGTCAAAGTAATTTACTGGTAATAAAAATTTTATAAGTTAAAAGAAGAATATAACAGTAAAACATAAAAAAATTTAATAAAAATTTACAATTGTATTACACTTACACATTACAGGGTACCTACCTGTACACATTACCTACATCGTTAGGTACTAATAAATTCGTCGTAGCTGTAGCTGCTGTTCATACTTATAGTGCCATTGTCATATTGCAGAGTGCGCTATGCAGTTCATACATATAGCGCCATTGTCATATTGCAGAGTGCGCTATGCAGTTCATACATATAGCGCCATTGTCATATTGCAGAGTGCGCTATGCAGTTCATACATATAGCGCCATTGTCATATTGCAGAGTGCGCTATGCAGTTCATACATATAGCGCCATTGTCATATTGCAGAGTGCGCTATGCAGTTCATACATATAGCGCCATTGTCATATTGCAGAGTGCGCTATGCAGTTCATACATATAGCGCCATTGTCATATTGCAGATTGCGCTATGCAGTTCATACATATAGCGCCATTGTCATATTGCAGAGTGCGCTATGCAGTTCATACATATAGCGCCATTGTCATATTGCAGAGTGCGCTATGCAGTTCATACATATAGCGCCATTGTCATATTGCAGATTGCGCTATGCAGTTCATACATATAGCGCCATTGTCATATTGCAGAGTGCGCTATGCAGTTCATACATATAGCGCCATTGTCATATTGCAGAGTGCGCTATGCAGTTCATACATATAGCGCCATTGTCATATTGCAGAGTGCGCTATGCAGTTCATACATATAGCGCCATTGTCATATTGCAGAGTGCGCTATGCAGTTCATACATATAGCGCCATTGTCATATTGCAGAGTGCGCTATGCGGTTCATACATATAGCGCCATTGTCATATTGCAGAGTGCGCTATGCAGTTCATACATATAGCGCCATTGTCATATTGCAGAGTGCGCTATGCGGTTCGCTGGCGGGCGCGGGCGCGGCGGCGGCCACCACTCCGCTGGACGTCGCCAAGACGCGCATCATGCTGGCCGAAGGCGGCGGCCGGCGCATCCGGCCCGTGCTCTACTCCATCTATATGGAGGCCGGTGAGACATTTGCCTGTTCTTCTACCTGCCTTTTTATGACCAATGACTACGGCCATAGTATTCGTTCATCACTTGAGAACACTGGTGGTTTAGTGGTGACGACCCCGCCTTCAGAATGGTCGTGGGTTCGAAACCTATATATTATTGCTGTATATTATAAGTATAAGATTATTAGATAAGATTATATAACTTATACGATTATTGCTGTCATTTTAGTACGCAGTACTATTTAAACTCTATCCAGCGTTCTTGTAATACAGATTAGCGTCCCCAGACGAATAAAGAGCTCTACTCCTATGATAAAATATCGTATTTTTCGTAAGTGACTACACCGCCGTTCTGATTTGTTTGTTTGTAATTCTGATTTGTTTATATCCTTCCATGGTTGCCTGGAAGAGATCGCTCTCAGCGATAAGGTCGCCCATTGTTTTGCCTTTTTCTGTACTATGTTTCTGTGTGGTGAACAATAAAGAGTTATCTATCTATCTATGTTTCTTATGCTTGTTTTAGGTATTCGAGGCTTATTCGCCGGCATCACTCCTCGTATGACAGCCTTCATGCTGGGCGGTTTTGTGTTCTTCGGCGTCTACGACGACTCCAAGCGGATGTTAGAGAACTTCTTCGATGCAAGATAACCGGACATGGTTAGTGAACTTTATGATAAAACTATTCGCAATTTCTACATTTATTATCGACTAGTTGCGCCTTGCGGTTTCGCCCGCGCAGATTTAAATCCCGGTGATCGGAAAACATTTATTTATACCTACGATTGCTGATATCACTCATTGCTCAAAACGCAACGATAGCGCGTGCTAATCTTTCCTGTGGCGACATCTAGTTATTATTTAGGAACTAAATTATGTGTCAGCTAAATACGGTAAAATGCAAAACATGCCAACACCCGGTATTCCCACGGGATAAAAAGTAGCCTATGTGTTATTCCAGACTATAATCAATCTCTCTGCCAAGTTTCATCCGGATCCGTTCAGCCGTTCCGGCGTGAAAGAGTAACAAACATCCCCATCCATCCATCCATACTTACGTTTCACGTTTATAATATTAGTAGGATAAAAAATTGCTCGTTTAAAGGTAGGGGTAGGCTAGTGTTTCAAGGTAGGGGGAGGTTGGGTTTTTAGGTAGATTATTAATTCTGTACTAACAATTTTTTTCAAAATGTTCCAAAATAATATTTGAGATTGAGAGGGCATAATTATAATTCGATACCTATACGAATTTTTAACTATACTGGCGTGCAGAAAATCGGGCCGTCCTTAATTTATTTCTCGTAGAATATAAGTCATCATGTACTTACGAACGAATGAAAAAAATAATCGTTATAAGACAAATTAAGGGTCCGGCGACAGCGGCTCGCAATTTCGAGGTGCGATTGGCTATTATTTCATTTCGGGGAGGTTGTTTGAAAGAATAACTATCCAGTGTCACATCACATCCATAACATCCAGTGTCAGTGTCAGTGAAATAATAGACAATCGCACCTCGAAATTGCGAGCCGCTGTCGCCGGACCCTTAAATATAATATAAAGCAGTTTTCCCTCATGTGAACGTCATTCCCCCGTCTTCCTCTATCACTTCCATGTGATCTGAGGGCAATGTTTTTGTTATTCTTTTAGTAACTTAGTTATTTATCTATCTTCAGGCATGGTAGACAACCCGTCAAGCTTGGTGTTCAAGATTCTTGATGGCAAAGCAGGGCACGTCGAAGTATGACACATGTTCCTTATTGATAAAACCTGTGTTTGATAATGTAGATAGAATTCTGTGATATGTAGATTGGATAGAATATTACTATATGAATATATTTAGTTTAATAAGTGTTGGTAATTATATTGACAAAGTTGTTTAGTGTGGTCTATTATTTTAATCCGATTAAGTTACTTAACTTACCATAGCTATTTATTTATTTACTAGCGATCCGCCCGCGCGCCCCTGCTTCGCACGGGTGCACATATCATGCATGTATTATACATATAAACCTTCCTCTTGAATCACTCAATCTATTAAAAAAAACCGTATCAAAATCCGTTTCGTAGTTTTAAAGATTTAAGTATACAAAGGGACATGGGGACATAGGGATATAGGGACAGAAAAAGCGGCTTTGTTTAATAATAAGTAGTGAAGCTGCAAGCCTATATTGTATATTTTTATAAATAAATAAAATAAATAAGAGTAGTAGAGCTCTTTGTGAAGGGCTCGTCCGGAAAGTAGAATAACAATGTTTTCTTGGCTTTAAACCAAAATAAAAAAAACAAAGGCCTTTAAATATTTTATTGTTTAACACTCTTATTTTACCGACAACAGTTTTTATACATTTGATATTATATTATCTATATTTTTAATTATCCTTTACAATATTTTCTATACATGAATATAGTTACCTACGTTAAACCACTTAAACTTTATATTTTTACAAAACTTAAAAAAAAAGTTATAAAGTGCCCAAAAGCAATGTAAGATGACTAATTCTACATATTTTTTATAAAATATACATTTGAAAGGCTGTACACAATGAAATTAAATGTATATAAAAAACTAACAAATTTTTGGGTGCGATCAATAATAATATCTAAACTATCTGTAAAATCGATCACAACCAAAATTAACTAAGATTTCTTTTTTAAATCAAATGCGTGATTCGAGTAATAGACGGTGCGCAACGGAATAACATACAAACCTATAGTAGTAACCAATGTAACCAATATTCAATTTTTTTTATTTACCTGACACATAGTTCTATAGGCTTGTTCATATTCCCCGCCATTTATAGCAGCCTCTGTAAGATATACTTGTCACTATCACTTTCATAACAACGAAAAGAGACAGCAACATACTTGTATGTCATTTTAGCTGACAGAGCGCCCAGTGACCAAATTGTATAAGAAAGTCAAAGTCAAAATATGTTTATTCAATAAAATCACAAGGATCACCTTGAAACGTCTTAAAACAATGTGATTCTAGTGCCAGTTCCACGCGACCAACGCCGAGAAGAACAGCCAACAAATTCGGCTTGGTATCTATCGTTCTTTTGTATGATCCTCGTTACAATGTAATAAAATACCTACATTAATGAATCTATAATACAATAAGTAATCTAACAGAGAACTACGATCAATAAAATAATAATTAAGATGACTAAGAGTCAATTGGGCTAACATTGGCCCATATTTCGGAAAAATCTGATGAATTGAAGTTCAAAATAATACCTACGTTAGATACAAAAAAGTAAGTAACCTCGAAATTTTGAAAAAAATAATGGTACCTAATCTTCTATGATGAAACAATTATTTTTATATGGTAACACCTTTGTTTACCAAAATTATGTTTGTTTTTCTGAACCCGAGTTACCCGAGTCTAGCTTTAGGACGTTTCAAAGTGATCGTTGCGATTCTATTTAATAAATACATTTTGACTTTGATTATTGATCATATTATGAAGATATGATAATGTAAAATCTACAGCGCATCATAACAGAAAGAATTAAAAAATTCTAATACATACTTCAACTGTGAATCAGTCTCGCAAACTGTCCGAGAGGTCTTCAACTGCGCACGTCTTTGGAAATAAAGATGTGACAGTTTTCAAAACCGTAAAAAGAAATATAAACATTGTACAAAAAACTATGAACATTAGACGAGAAATATTTAAGAAGAATATAGAAATGAAACTAAGAAAATAGTTATATAAAAAGCTAAAAAGATGAAAAATAAGTAGGTAGGTACTTTGGAATATCATAGCCAAGGTTCCAGTCTAACTATAAGTATATTTAGGAACCTAAATATATAATAGTCGCTTTAAAATATATAAGTAGGTATATTCGATAAATTACTATAGTATAAGAAAGGTAGGTACCTAATCTGCTTTTTTTATACTCTTAATAATCATGCATAAATCATATTATTTTATCTTATTTTTTTTTATCAAAAACTCAATTTGAATTTTAATTCTTAACATTAGAGTACCTACAGATTTGAAATACTTAAGGCGGCTTGCGAATATACAATTCAGTTCTAAAGTAAACTTAAATCTACTGTCTTTAAGTTACATTCTACAACGTAAAAACGGCCGAAACTTGTGACTAAAAAGTTTACGAGCACTAACCGAAAGATGGCGTTGAAATGAATATAGACAACAAAATAAACACACCTTTCTATAAAATAAACCCACCACACAATTTGCCACCCTATCCCGTGATCTTATCGGTCGTATATGTATGTACACGACAAATGTTGCCGATCCATCACACAATATGAGTACAAGCTAAGTTGATAGAACTAGACAACAGATGGCGCTGACGTATATTGGACATTTAGTTAAATATACAATGTTTTAAAACGAATTATTTACACGAATTGTGGAATTTTGCCAAAAATAACTACATACATCAAGAGGAGTCAAATCAAATTCGTCCGTCAGTTGGCAATCAAGATTTTACAGTAATCGCGTTGTCTAGACAACAGATGGCGCTGACACAAACCAGCTCATCTAAATATAACATTGCTGGTATGCGATCCGCGATGCGAGCTGTTATCCCTTGTGGTGTTTCTTCGAAAAGGGTTCCAAGATGGCGCCCGGCGCGCTGAGGACCTGGCCGTGACGGCCGTGGAACCGCTGGAGGCGGTGGAGGCGGCTGACACGGAGCCTTGGTTGGAGCTGGGCTGACGGGGAGTGTCTGGAGACAACTGTAACAGCGAGGTGGTAATGAATAAATGTTGCTGGACATTTTGTAATGATCTCTGAAACTGGGTTTTTTACTTTTTTGAATACATTGTTTAATCTTTAAAACTGTTGAAATTATCGAGCGAGAAGTACCCTTGTCTTAAATAAGGTAATAGGAGAAAGAAATGTAGAGGTCGCGTCCTCATAAAACGCTAGATAAAAGTAGAGGTTTGCGCATACAAAACACTCGTGCCATCACACTCCCTCCCCCTCCTTCCAGCGTTCTTTTTACGTGACGCGACCTATACATAGTAGCAGAAGGATTTAGTTAGTACCTTAAGCTGATGTTTATCCATGGGCGTAGCGAGTCGCAACGTAAGAGACTCTCCCGAGTTCTGTATGAGCCGCACCGCTTCTGCGTGCGAGCTCCATTTCACGTCGCGATCGCCGATAGAGATTATGAAATCGCCTTCTCTCATACCACCGATCTGGAAAACAAAGGATCCATGCAGGTTGGCGATTGGCTGATGTGCGATGCTGCTATCATGCATCGACCAATCAGAAGCGTTTCGATTTTCGAATTTCTGGACAGAAGCATTATGTTGCGGATCAGCAGAACATATTTCTAGTGTGTAAGTGATATTATCGTGATTTGACGCAAGTGTTGGTTAAGCGAGTTTAGCTCAATAATGCATACTTACATCAGCAAGCGAATTAGGTTCGACAGCTGCTATCACCACTGGAGCATCTCCCCGCACAGAAAACCCGAAACCCTCCTCATCCCTCCCATTCGACACATTATATTCACTCGCTACCCTCCTCAGCGGCTCTTTTCTCCTCTCTCTCCCCTTCACTCTCCCATTCTCCCCAGTCTCCACCGTAGATTTGCTCCTGTATTCATAGTCGAGGATTTTCGGGTGGTATTCATAGTTGTTGTTGTTGTAACTGTTTATGTAGACGCCATTTTGTTTTGTGACGCGGTGGAGTTTTTTCTTCCCGTAGTCTTCTGAGTACTTCTCGTCACTCCTTATAATTTGGCTGTAGTATGTGCTGGAAGAGAAAAATATCGAGTTTTTTGACAGTTTACTAGCTTTGAGAGGGGGATTAGGACGTCATATGTTGGTCTTGCCCTGCGTTTATAAACTTGAGGCATACAGATGTTAAGCCTCATGCGCTTGTAATTACACCGGCGACCACACTCTTGACTCTTGGCGGCAGAAAAAGGCGTGGTAGTAATACATCCCCGGACGAGCCACAAACAAAGTTGTACTACTAACAAAAGTGATGAGCAGACCTTCAATTATTTCTGAGTCTGAGTCTGTTATAATAATGCTTCAAATTCAAATACAAATTCAAAATATGTTTATTCAATAAAATCACAACGTTTTAAAAACTAGGTGACTCTAGTGCCAGTTCCACGCGACCAACGCCGAGAAGAACAGGCAACAAACTCGGCTTGGTATCTATCGCTCTTTTGTATGATCCTCGTTACAATGTAATAAAATACCTACACTATTGAAGCTATTGATGCTGCTTTTTTCTCTCCCTGAGTTATGTGTCTGGTTTTGTTGATAAATCGTGCTGCAAATCTACCTGTTATCTTCGGATCTGTCTCTCTTCTCGCTGTGGCGATGCTTCAGGCCCTTCTCCTCTTCCGGCCGTCTCCTCTCCCTGGTCTTCTGGAGCTGCACCAGCCTCGGAGCGCTCCAGTGCCGCTTGGCAGAGAACACGGCGATGGGACCGAGCGCCTTGAAGAGATCGTCCACGCGATGCTGGGCGAAGTCGGGAGGCGTTAGGGCTAGTTGGAACTTTGATGATGCTGTAACACAGATAATTGTGGTGATTAGTTAGCACCAGTTTTGAATAAATCGGCTGGTGAACAGATGCCAACACAGACATGGTGATTAGTTAGTAAGTACCAGTTTTGAATAAATGGGCTGGTGACAAAATGCCGTAAATCAGAGAACATAAGGCACAAACCGTTTTGGTGTAGATAACAGTCTAGAACGGACCTGTATTTTGAAAAAAGCAGTTTGTTGGAACGTATAATCGTCACAACACGCCCTAGCGGCGATGGGCTTGCAACCTGTCACATATGGAATACTAACTACCGCAAAATGTGGGTATGTGCCAAATGTAATGTTTGGACGTACCTCTGACTGAGGATGTCTAAGGGGGGTACCCTTAGACATCCTCAAAGAATCTTGGGTTAGTACTTTGTACTGAGAGATCTAAAGGGATATCTACCGTGCCTGGGTATCAAAGTCGTGAACCTGTTTTTTTTATAATCGTGTTTTTGTATCTTTTGGAAAATTGCCCTACAAATCACAATAGAAAGCACGATTGAGCTGGATGCAAACACTTTGGTCTGTTTGCTTTGATTAAAATTTTTGGATTTTTTTAGATTTTAGAAATTGTAGATCTTGAAGTGGTTATAGGCTGGGGAGTAAAGGTTCTCGAATGGCGACCACGAACAGGAAAGCGAAGTGTGAGACGCCCTCCTACCCGATGGACTTACGACATTGTTATGCGGGTAGTCGGTGGATGGAAAGGGCTCATCGTTCTTCCTGGAAACGGAAAGGGGAGGCCCTATGTGGACTTCTATGGGCTGATGACGGTGATGATGCACTTCATCATCACCAAGTTATAGAAGTAGGGCTGATGACGGTGATGATGAAGTGGTTATAGAAGTAGTAATAACAGAAAGAAGAAGAGGACGAAAGATTGCTTGAAGAAGACTTACGCATAACAGCAGGTGCTTCGAGCGGTTCCGTGAAGTCGTCCGGGGGCGGAGGCCCGCGCTCCCGCGACGCGCGCTCGAGGGAGCTTCGCACGACCAGCGACAACGCCTCCTTAGTACGGAGCTCACTGGAATAAGGTTTACCATCAGCACAGATAGCAAGACAACGCTTCAATCCTACTAATGTTATAAACGCGAAAGTTTGTAAGTATGGAACTAATAGTTACAATAAAATTATTTACAAAATGTACAAAATACATATGAGACAGTTGCGCTATCTGCAGACCGTTTCAAACGATCTATAGATAGCTTAACTGACCCAAATCAGTGTCAGTATAGAAAGTGGGATAAGGGCAGGAAGAAGAGAAGAGGTAGTTCTCCGACGAGCCACACAAAGAGCTCTCACTCACCGACACATCCTTTGTAATCGGAGAGCTTCCTCGTACAATGCTATAGCTTCCGTGATGTGCGCTCGCCCCAATGCGATGTAATCCACTTCTCCGTTCTTTATCAGCGACCCTACGACATGAGACAGTTATTATAAATAAATAAATAAATTATTTAAGGCGTTGATCACACCTAATTTACCTCTCGCTCGCACGATTCGACATTTTATATCCTTCAATAAGTCAAAACGTGCGAGCGAGAGTCACATTAGCTCTTGTCTTCACCTTAACCTGACTTATAGCCAGTTATTAATTACACAGCATGATAATTTACACCCAGATTATGTACAGCTTGACCGAAAAGATAAGAAAATAATAGAGGCGCCACTTTCCATACATTTTCGACGCTCACTCTCATGCGGTCTTGCTCGCACCCATGTGAAATACTCCCATGTCAAATTAGTTCGGTCTCTACTCTTTCTGTCCGGACAGTCCAGTGCGATAAATTGTGTCTGAAGAATTTGAATTTCATTATTTAGAATTTGGAAGCCCCTTTGGTACTTGTAGTGTTCGGTATCTATCTAGTAGATACAATACTCTGTCTCACCTGCACAAGCGGTTGTCAGTCTCCTGGCAACTGTCAGTGTCAAGCTCCTCACCTGTCAATGTCCAGTCAATGCCAGATATACTGGTTGGCGCGAATGGAGAGTATGATGGACGGGATCCGAGGGTCACGGAGTGTGAGTAAGGGAAACTAAAAGACCAGGACAGGAGACCAGCTTGGTGTATCCATGAGCCAGAGTTCTTACGAAAATATAGGATTTTACAGTACTCATTAGATAGTACGGTACTCATTAAAAAAAACCTAGCAACTAGTAATCCAGATAAAAAAGTGGTGGATTCCATTTATTGGTATAATTGAAACCAGTGGACACGGATTATATGTGCAATAATGGGGTGTACCATCATTCATCGGGGATGGTTGAGCATTGCTGCCACCAACCCAAGGTCCTTTTCCGATACTTTAAGGAGTTGTGCTGGCTGGGGTGAGGTTAGCAGGGGGACAATGCACAATACACCCCATTGCGGGTCGTCCGTGCAGATCTCATTCCCCCACCACGAATTAGAACTAAAATGGGATGTACGTTATCATCCCACGAGTAGGTACTCACCGCTGTCCAAGTTAACGTCGTCCGGCGAGTACAGTGTTGCCAGTCGGTCGCGCACTTCCAGCAGATCTGTCGCGTGCAGTAATCCCATGGCGCAGTATTGGTGCGCAAGCGCTGGATACAACACACATTAGTTACATACTATTGACGACCTCAGTGGCGCAGCGGGCGAGAGTCCGCTTGCGACGCAAGAGGTGGTGGGTTCGATTCCCGGCTCGGAACAAATTTGTGTACGATCTGCAGAAATTTGTTCCGTTGGTCTGGGTGTTTTCTATGTATATTAAAAAATATCTATCTTTATGGTTGTCTATCTTTAACATAAAAATTGTTTCATAGAGAATTTGCATTTGGAATTTGTTTCCAAGTGAACAAAACTTGATATTTTTTCTATGTAGCGTGCAAGTCAGACAATTTTAATCACTTCGTGGCATCTGATTGCCCAGCACATAAACATAACAGCACATAAGCACAGCAACAAAATAAGCATGTTGGTAGAACTTCCCCGGGCGAGCCAGTCATACATACTACGTTATAATTAGGTAAAGTGGGTGTGAAAGAGATTTCGACATTGGTCGCGTGGAACTAGCACTAGAGTCACCTAGTTTTAAGACGTTCGATCCTTGTGATTATTATTGAATAAACATAATTATTATGACTTTGACTTTGATAAAACTAACCTTTAAAATATTCAGTCTTGACGTGAACGAGGGAGACCCACGAGTATGGCACGTAGTTGAAGACACCTTCCGTCTGCATCTGCAAATATAAGCAATCAAACTCAATGTAGGTTGCGGGGTCCAGCCGGGGCAGATTTCCCGTGAGAAACCGGGAAAGGCCGCTAGGAATGGTGTCCTTTCCTAGCTTTTTAATCGCTGGCAACACGGCGGGGCGCATCTAGTAGTACTTATCTATTAATAAAAGAGACTACTAGAGAGAACTATGTAGGTACCTACTATTGTTCCTACTATAGTTCGGAGTTGCCTCCCGTATACATATAATTAAACTATTTTTTAAGAGCACCGATGGTCTAGTAGGAGTGACCCGGCCTTCCGATCGTAAGGTCGCAGGCTCGAATCCGGTCGGGCACCAATAGATTTTTCTAACGAAAAATTTATGTGCGCAACGCCGGTGCTCTTAACGGTGAAGGAAAACATCGTGAGGAAACCAGTTAGTATTCTAACAGCGGCGATGGGCTTGCAACCTGTCACGTATGGAATTACTAACTACTGCAAAATGTGGCTATGTGCCAAATGTAATGTTTGGACGTACCTCTGACTACCCCCCCTACACATCCTTAAAGAATCTTGAGTTAGTACTTGGTACTGAGAGATCTGTAGGGATATTTACCGTGCCTGGGGATCAAAGTCGTGAAGCTGTTTCAGTTTTCATTTTTTTTATTCAATGGTGTTGTAATGGAACACCATTAAAAATTTGTTTACGGTGACGTGATTGAATAGTAAGAAAGTTGTTATCAATAATTTATTTAGTGATAGTCCTTTTATGTTACTAGTTAACTTAAGAAATTTAAATGCGTTATTGGCTTTCAGCTACATTCATTATGTTACTTTAAATAATAGAAAGAGCTGTGGATTTTATTTAATTAATAAAATAAAATAAAAATTTCTTTTGTTTTTGGTACCGTTTCTTCTTTCGTTTTGTCTCTGTTTATAGCTGTAATTTTGTATGTACTTATGTATTTCTTTTCTTGTTGTGTATGTCAAATAAATGTATTTTCTTTCTTTCTTTCTTTCTTTAAAAAAAAAAACTCTAACCCATCCGATTTATTCCTGGAAACACCTACTCACAAAATTAAATACCTTTTCATAGAGTTGCCTGTAAGTGTTTGCGAGGTACGCACTCTCCTGTGCGAGGTCGAGGCACAGGTGCGAGTCGCGCAGCTCGCCACCCTTCACGCCGCCACACGCCTCGCGAGCCTGCAGCTGCAGCTTCTCCAGCAGGCATTCACGCGCCTGGGCCTGCCGACAGAAAACCACAATGGAGAATGCTATCAACCCGGGAAGTTTTAACCAAATTCAAAAAAAGAAGGCGATTCAGGTTATTCCCGCTGAGAACCTTTCAGTCACACTGTGAGATAATGGGAAAAAAACTTTCCACTAGTAACCCCTGTTACACATGGCAACTTATTTTTTCCCGTTCAGTAACAGTGTGACCGAACGGAAAATAACATTCATCGAGAAGTTTTCGTCAACTTCGTTACTCAACGGGAATAACCCCTCGATTCGATATTATTTTTAGAAACGCAGTGTTAAAAAATAAAAAAACAAATAATTTTAATAAAAATCATAATGATATGAACATGCTGACGCGTGTGACATGGCAAGGAATATAGATAAAAAAAATCCTTGGACAATGGTATCAATTATGTTGTTCTTCATATCCTTTTTTTTATTTAACTCTAATCTAACTATTTATTATCTAACTATTTTTATTTAAATTCTCAAACTAACCTAATCTGATAGCTCTATTATAATCGGCCATGTTGTTTCGGTCTAGAAAGGGATGGCAACATTTTTAGTTCTGTCATAGGTTATGATAATTAACAACAGCAGAGAATTGGCACCAGTAAATGGTAACAGGCGAGTATGAATGGGAACGTTGGGAGGGGAAGACCTCGGCGGACGTATCTAGATCAGATAGCAGGCGTGGCAGAAAGGCCAGGGACCCTAAACCGACGAGCATGTATGAAGAATGTTATGAGAGTGAATGAAGCGAAAGAGGTATGTCAGGATCGTAGCAAGTGGAAATCCGTGGTCTCTGCCTACCCCTATGGGAAATAGGCGTGATTTTATGCATGTATTTATCTAAATGGTAAGATACCACAGAAATATTTCTCTGTTCCGTGTAACATACCGTCATCAAAGCTCCCAGCACGAGAAGTGTGTCGGCCGCTAGGTCGACAGAGGGCGCGTTGGTGAAGTTCTCGTGGATGTACCGCAGAGTTCCGGCAGCTCTTAGCAGCGCGTCCACTGCTCCGTCCAGCCCAGAACACGTTTTACGTTCCTGGATAAAATATAAATCCTCTAAATAATCCTTTTAAGGCGCTGACAGCACCTAATATTTCTCTCGCTCGCACGATTCGACATTTTGAAATATAAAATCGTAGTGATTTTATACGTCTCCGTACGTCTGGTGGTAATTGCTTTAATTAAGGCGTTGACAGCACGATTCGACATTTTGAAATATAAAATCGTAGTGATTTTATACGTCTCCGTACGTCTGGTGGTAATTGCTTTAATTAAGGCGTTGACAACACCTAATATTTCTCTCGCTCGCACAATTCGACATTTTGAAAGATATAAAATCACTAAATACAATTTTGAAAAATCGCAAACAACCATTATAACTGCAATGTGATTGCACACAGTTTATTAAAATTTGACTTTGATTGATGCAAGTTTTCCTACACAAAAGTTTGCTTATGTACGAAAACTAGAAAAGCAAACTTCTAGGTAGGAAAACTTAACCTACCGATCAAAAATGATTTTTTTACTAAACTGTGCACAGTGTGATTGCACACAAAATGGTTGTTTGCGATTTTTCGAAAATGAGTTTAGTGATTTTATATCTTTCAACAAGTCAAAACGTGCGAGCGAGAGTCACATTAGCTCTTGTCTTCATCTTAATTATTTTTTCAGGCTTGTGCTATTTACTTATGCTAAATAAAGAATTATTCTATTCTATAATTCAACTACTCGTATTACGACTATAAGAGACGACATTAAAGAGTAGTAGAGCTCTTTGTGTGTGGCTCGTCCGGGGAAGTACTACCACCACGCCCTTTTCTGCCGCCAAGCAGCAACGCTGTGTTTCGGTTTGGAGAGTGTGGTCGCCGGTGTAATTACAGGCACATGAGGCTTAACATCTGTATGCCTCAAATAGATAGACGCAAGGCAGCGACTTACGAGGCAATGTGCTTTGTTATAGGTGGTTACCAGCTTGCTCCATCAGCAATCAATCATCAAAAAAGGCTGTTACCATTTTATTTATAACTTTCACACATAACAGTGTAGTTCTAGGACTTAATGCTAATATCATTGTCTACCAGTGGCTGATGGAGTGATGGATGACTCATATACCTAATAGTGTGCGTCACGCAAAAAGAACGCCGGAAAGAGGGGGTGTGACGGCACCAGTATTTTGTATGCGCAAACATTCCCTCTGTTTTCCAGCGTTCTTTTTGGTTGATTCGACCAATACCTGTTTAGCTCCGATCTGTGTGTAGATGCCAGCCATGTTGAACAGGACGCATGCTTTCTCGAATGCCACTGTTCTTTGACACGACGGCACACCTACGCAATTGCAAATGTTAATGCCGACCATCTATGTGCTTATAATGCGTGGGTTTTTAATAATTGGACTAGAAGCCTGCAAATATTCAAATGTTAATGCCGACCATTCATCTTAGTATGTGCTTATAATGCGTGGGTTTTTGATAATTGGATTGAATAAAGCCCGAACGTGTAAATTACTTTTTTATACAACGCAGAGACAAACCAGCTTTCGGAACGCCTGAGTAAGCGGTTACTTAGCTTAGGAACTTACAATGCACCTATTACTACTTACCTACCCTATCAAATTTACAATTATATTTTTATTTTGCTCTGTTACATTATTTTTACACCTAAAACTCAATCTAATATTATTTGCATTACTTATTACTTTAAGACGAAAAGAATGGACTCCACTCATACAGGTTTATATAACTCAAAAGAGGAGATCCCAACCCATAATAATGTAAAAAAATTTCATAAAAAAATACTAACCCTGAAAACAACCTGAAAAAATGTACTTAACCTTTATCTGCAGAACGCCAGCTGTCTCTGAACCAAATTTCATCGAAACCAGTTTAGCCGTGAAAGTTTCACAAACATACTTTCGTAATAGATAGGTATGTATGGATGGACATTTTTAGGTTGTCATTATGCGTAGGTTCTAAGCTCTTTGGCATCCGCTATGTATATCATTATTATACACCTACTACCGAGGCGAATGTTTTCATTCTAGTGACTCAATCAGGACAGCAAATAAATAAATATTGGTGGACATTCCACGCACTATCTCGCCCGAAACTAAGCCAAAGCTTGTGATATGGAACCAGAAAAATTTATAAAGTAGGAAATGAAAGCGTGCATCGTGGTCTATCCTAAACGTGACATTGGCAAAATTGCGGGCTACACTGCAAACAAATCAAGAAGAAATGGATAATCAAAGAGCTCTGTGTAGCTCTATATGTAGTACTAGCTGGTACCCGCGACTTCGTCTGCGTACTTTTAATCTCTTCATCTCTTTTTTTCGCAATAAAAGGTAGCCTATGTTCTTTCTCAGGGTCTAAAGATTGTCTGTGCCAAATTTCATCAAAATCGGTTGAGAGGTTTAAGCGGGAAAGCGTAACAGACAGACAGACAGATAGACAGAGTTACTTTCGCATTTATAATATTAGTTGGGATGTGCTCTATGTAGCTCTATAGAGTAGTTGAGCTCTTTGTGAAGGGCTCGTCCGGGAAGTACTACCACCACGCCTTTTTCTGCCGCCAAGCAGCAACGCTGTGTTTCAGTTTGAAGAGTTTGGTCGCTATAATTACAGGCACATGAGGCTTAACATCAGTATACCTCTAGTTGATGAACGTAGGGCGGTACATCGTAGGGCACGTTCCTGTCGTGCGCGACTTACGAGGCAATGCTATTATAGGTGACTAGTTGCGCCCCGCGGTTTTACCCGCGCAGATTTAAATCTCGGTATTCCCACGGGATAAAAAGTAGCCTATGTGTTATTTCAGACTATAATATATATCTGTGCCAAGTTTCATCCAGATCCGTTCAGCCGTTCCGGCGTGAAAGAGTAACAAACATCCATCCATTCATCCATACTTACAAACTTTCGCGTTTATAGTATTACTAGCTGGTACCCGCGACTTCGTCTGCGTACTTTTAATCTCTTCATCTCTTTTTTTCGCAATAAAAGGTAGCCTATGTTCTTTCTCAGGGTCTAAAGATTGTCTGTGCCAAATTTCATCAAAATCGGTTGAGAGGTTTAAGCGGGAAAGCGTAACAGACAGACAGACAGACAGATAGACAGAGTTACTTTCGCATTTATAATATTATTAGTTGGGATAGGTGATGGTTACCACATATCATCAGATGGGCCTGATCAGATCTGATGATATGTGAAACCACCACCACCACCAGCTGATGCTGGTTGTATTAAAATAAGGGCCAGGACTCACCAGTCAGAGAGTCAAACCACTCGAAGTAGACGCCGAGAGAGCGGTCTGGTGGGAAGAACCTCCTCTCGATGAAGTACAGCTGGTTGTAATACTTGAACAGCAGCGCCACGCCCACAGTAGACCGGACTGGGGTGCGTATCGCCTGGAAGACAATTATTAAAAGAAATGAATGATAAATACTTTGTTTTACACCAGGAAACCAGGAAATAGAGGCTGGTTCAGATATAAAAGACCTGTTCATTTAACCATATCTTCTCCTTGAAGTCGAGAAGAACGATGATATGTTTCATTTGTTGATTGTTGACGACCTCTGTGGCGCAGCAGGCGAGAGACCGCCTGCGACGCAAGAGGGTTCGGTTCCCGCCTCGGAACAAATTTGTGTACGAACTGCAGAAATTTGTTCCGTAGGTCTGGGTGTTTTCTATGTATAATAAAAAATCTATCTATATATATAATGTATTAAATATATCAGTCATCTAGTACCCATAACCACCATTAGTTATAAGTTACTAACATATGCTTCTTTTAATTCTTTCACTAACACCATGGACCAAATTGTTGTCTGAATAAATTAATACATTACAGTAATATTTCCTCTTAGGCAAGGAGTAGATACATAATTAATTGATTAAACGAACTTACCTTTAAGTGAAGTTCTATCATAATTATGTAGAAACTCCTTGCCTAAGACGGTACTCCCATCCCTCCCACTAACACTAAACGTGTTACCCTAGCTAGATAGAGGGTTGTTCGTTCATCATAAAACTTTAAACGAAATGACGTTACGGATGTCAAACGCGAGAAGTGTCAGCTCTTGTTTTTTTTTTTTATTACTTTGACATTAGTGGCAATAGACGCGGGCCATACGCCCTTTATTACTATTAAACACAAGCTTTGAGTAGCTTACTTTGGGGCTAGATGATGGTGTGAGGATGGTCCAGTATTATGTATTTATTTATTTCATGCTTTTATAGTATCCATACTAACATCTATCCATACAGAAGATATCATCAGAATTGCCAGGGGTTGAGAGCGGCCCCCTGCCACAACCAACTTCCCGGTAGCTTCGGACTCTCCACCATATGAGTAAGAAAGGAATGAGCACTCCTTGAGGGAAGAAAGTCATATTACGATAAAAATGTTAGACATGGATGTGATTGGTTTTAGAAAGAGAGGTAGGCCAAAGAAAAGATGGATGGATTGTGTGAAGGATGGCATGAGTAAGAAAGGAGTGAGCACCGAGCTGACGAATGATAGAGGAGAGTGGAGGAGTAGAACCTGTTGTGCCGACCCCACTTAGCGTGGAATAAGGGCAGTAAGATAATAAATAAAGATGGACAATCCAGACAGCACTATCTAGCTCTAAAGTAAACTACTCATAGCTTGTGCTATGGGTATATATATATTGACGAGCTCTGCGGCGCAGCGGGCGAGAGCCTGCCTGCGACGCAAGAGTTTGCGGGTTCGATTCCCGCCTGGGAACAAATTTGTGTACGATCTGCAGAAATTTGTTCCGTTGGTCTGGGTGTTTTCTATGTATAATAAAAATATCTATCTATGTAAGTATATAATGTATTAAATATATCAGTTATCTAGTACCCATAACACAAGCTTTGAGTAGCTTACTTTGGGGCTAGATGGTGCTGTGTGGATTGTCCAGCATTATTATTATTATTATGATGGGTACTAGTTAGCACTAGTTATTTAATACATTATATACTTACTTACATAGATAGATATTTTTTATTGTACATAGAAAACATTCAGACCAACGCAACAAATTTCTGCAGATCATACACAAATTTGTTCCGAGGCGGGAATCGAAATCGCAACCTCTGCGTCGTAGGCGGACTCTCGCCCGCTGCGCCACATGTCGTCAGGTGTTCAAAGTCCTACCTGTCTCGTGTCCATGAAGTCAGAGATGGCGTCTTCGTATGAGGCCGCGTCTTCGCTGTAGTGCTCCAGGATGAAGTCCTTGAACGGCTCCCGGAAGTCCACCTCCTTGGTCTCCTTCAGCCCCAGGGGAATCATGGGCATGACGCATTCTTTGCTGAGGAGGAAAACAGTTTGCCGTATTTGAATGAATGAATGAATGAATGAAAATGCTTTATTGTACACCTTACAAACTAACAGAAAAAAATGAAACAAGGAATAACAACTAGAGATATGTACAATGGGCGGTCTTATCGCTAACAAGCGATCTCTTCCAGACAACCTTCGGATGGAGAGGAGCCTTTATAAAAAGATGGTTGGTTTGGGTGCACCATAAAAATTACATGATGACTTGAACTTCTTATTGAAAGAGAGAACTATGCAACAGGTTAATAAGTTAGTGGTAATTTTAGCTTCTATTTTTTTATAGCATCTCAAAAGATGCTATAAAAAAATAGAAGATATTGAATCACACAGATGTTTAACATGGTGGCTTATCATCTAAGGAGGTGAATATCCTACTTCACTATCACTACATAGTATAAAACAAAGTCGCTTTCTCTGTCCCTATATCCCTATGTCCCTATGTATGCTTAAATCTTTAAAACTACGCAACGGATTTTGATGCGGTTTTTTTAATAGATAGAGTGATTTAAGAGGAAGGTATGTATAATACATGCATGATATGTGCACCAGTGCGAAGCAGGGGCGCGCGGGCGGATCGCTAGTACTATTATAAACGCGAGTAAGTATGGATGGATGGATGTTTGTTGCTCTTTCACGCCGGAACGTCTGAGCGGATCTGGATGCAACTTGGCAGAGAGATAGATTATAGTCTGGAATAGCTTATAGGCTTTTTATCCCGTTTGAATACCGGGA
The DNA here is from genome assembly GCA_963576535.1 of Plemyria rubiginata. NCBI lineage: Eukaryota > Metazoa > Arthropoda > Insecta > Lepidoptera > Geometridae > Plemyria > Plemyria rubiginata. Next base: position 1,007,484 of record OY754929.1, read on the forward strand.
TTTAAATCTGCGCGGGTGAAACCGCGGGGCGTAACTAGTGGTGAAATAGGGAGGTGAATTGTAAAGAAAAAGGATGGTAGGATGAGTTGTTAGTAAGATTTGATTTGATTTCTTTCGCATTAGCCAAACTAAGTGTGGATCCACGTATAGTTACAATATGGCGGCGGCAAGCGCGGGAAATATAACACAATGGCGGAACCCGATTTTAACATTCTTTCTTAATTCTAATTGGCCATGTGAACGGATTAATTGAATTAGATCAGCTTACGATTTTGCCGTTGTTCGACATTCTTAAGAAATGTTTACGAAAGTGGATTGAACGAAAAAGTCTAGGTAGGTAGTATTGCTTAAAAAGCAATGCAATATTAACAATCACGCACAAGTAGGCATACAATAGAATGTAGGTATGTATAAAATTTGGGTGTGCCTCAAAGTATCTCCCTCATATTAGGAACTAGCGACCCGCCCGCGCGGCCCTGCTTTGCACGGGAACACATTCTTTTTCTACTATATCATGCATGTATTACGCACTCAGACTCTGTACGCACCAAAATGAAAAATGTTCACTTAGGCATGTGAATTTATATAGAAGTGAGGTCACTATCACTACCGAGTCGTTCGTGGTGACTATGTGCCAGGCAGGTGAAAAGTTTTTTGACATTATCTGTGAAAAAAAAGATAATTATTACGAAACTATCCAAAAATCTAATTTTGAACGAAACATGTGTTGTTAGTAGTCTCAGTTCTAGTGAAAATTGGCCAAAATGTATTAACGGACCCTCATTGCACAAAGTCACCTACCCGGCACATAGCCACCCCGTTTGACGGTACATAGTATAAAACAAAGTCGCTTTCTCTGTCCCTATGTCCCTATGTATCTCTGCTTAAATCTTTAAAACTAAGCAACGGATTTTGATGCAGTTTTTTTAATAGATAGAGTGATTCAAGTGGAAGGTTTATATGTATGATATAGACATTTATTACATGTCTGATATATCTAGTAGAAAAACAATGTGCACCCGTGCGAAGCAAGGGCGCGCGGGGGCGGGTCGCTAGTAAAAATAATAAATAAAAAAATAATATATAATTTGTTAGAATATAATCATAATCATAAGCCTGAACAAGTCCTTCTAGACTATTAAAAAACCTTTTAAACCGAAGAACCTTATGAAAGTTATAAAACTCCCAAGTCGTTCACGCAGCAGACGAGCAATCTGAAGGCATTAATATGACAAGGGCCTTCCGTACATGGCGACTACCCTCGTTACAAGACATTACAGTTTTTGCTCGGTCACCGAAGGTTTTGTTTTCGTTGCTTTTTATTATGGATCTCTGTGCAATACTAGAACGTACTCGGTGAAGAAAAACTTCGTAGAAAACCCTTGTACTATTATTATTACACGGTATTATTATCACACGGCAGTACTGCAGGCAGAATTGCAATTTTGAGAGTTTAAAAGCTTTGCCGTCGCGCCACGCATATTTCTTCCGCCAAGCTGCGTTACCGAATTACAGTTTGTAAATTACAGGCTTAGGAGGCTTATTTTTATATACAACCAGCTGATGGAACAAGCTGATGGCCCACCTGTTTTTAAATGGTAACCATCACCTATAACACAAAGCATTATTATTATTAATACTAGCGACCCGCCCGCGCGCCCCTGCTTCGCACGGGTGCACATATCATGCATGTATTATACATATAAACCTTCCTCTTGAATCACTCTATCTAATAAAAAAACCGCATCAAAATCCGTTACGTAGTTTTAAAGATTTAAGCATACATAGAGACATAGGGATGTATAGGGATATAGGGACAGAGAAAGCGTCATTGTTTTATACTATGTAGTGATGATTATGGTATGCCTCAAATTGAAGGACGCAGGCCTCGTGTGTGACTTGCGAGGCAATGCTTTGTTAAAGGTGATGGTTACCACTTCACAGCGAATAGCCTATCTGCTTGTCCTATCAGCAGTTATTATAAAAAAGATGCTAAATCTACGGAACCATTGGAAACTGCAATACTTTTCCACTTGGCATTTTACGTGTTCAACCTTTTCTGAGTAATAGCTATCATTATGATAATGTCTCATTACCAAATCGAGCACTGCCTTTTGTTTATAAAAAAAAAACAAATACGCAAGATACATTACTTTACCTACACTACGCATGATCCCCAGAATGGTTTTTTTTTTACACTAAACGGTCAACCTGATGTTAAGTGGCGACAATACAATTCAAACTTACGGCCGATTTTACTATGGACTGACGCGACTATCACTTGACACTGGCAAGATTTTCTGCAGAATGACAGACAGACCATGAACGGAGCGAAGGCGAAGAAGATATTTAAACCTCTGCCCTCATAGCTACCTATAGCTCTGTATTCTGAGTGTGTGGATTCTCAAACCAAAGAAAGGTAGGAACCTACCTGTTATTGATGAAGCCTGTTATTCTAGACTTTCTAAGACCTTTCAAAGTCTTAGTTCAAAGTCTTCGTTCAAAGTTATTGAATCAACCTTTTGACTTTGTCTTCTCGAGTAAATCCTAGGTCAGGTAGTATAGTTATAGTTCATAAATAAATAAATAAATAAATAAAGTCAAGTCTTCAGAATGATTTATGCATCAGTAGCATTAGCATAAACACTGGGTTTCAGATGTTTATGCTAATTGTTAATGACGCTGCTAAATTGAGATCGCTATCCCGCTGTGAAGGCTCATCTTTAAATATTTATCTTCTCTATAATTTATGAGAATGATATTCTTGATAGTCAAGGTGTGGTTTGTCCGGAATACTATCATGTCTTTTTAGCAGCGTTGCTGTGTTTCGGTTCGAAGAGAGACAGACTCTTCGAACCGAAAAACAGCAACGCAGCCTAAAAAGTAAATAAGTAACCTACCTGTAAGAATGATGCGAGAAATATTAAGGGCCCGGCGACAGCGGCTCGCAGTTTCGAGGTGCGATTGGCTATTATTTCATTTTATTTCATTTCGGGGAGGTTGTTTGAAAAAATAACAATCCAGTGACACGCATAAATACTGTTCGAATACAAATAATACAATAATATAAGGGAAATGTGCTTGAGTCAGAAATCATTTTGGTAATAGGTAAACGTAAGGCCAAACATACTAATACCAAAATGATTTCTGATTCGGGCATGTTTCCCTTATATTATTGTGTTATTTGTGTTCGGACAGTATTTATGCGTGTCACTGGATAGTTATTTTTTCAAATAACCTCCCCGAAATGAAATAAAATGAAATAATAGCCAATCGCACCTCGAAACTGCGAGCCGCTGTCGCCGGGCCCTTAACATATAGATAAGTATAAGTTATTCTAGAAAATGTCCCTGATTATGTTAGGGGAAACAGATGTTATTAATAAAAAAAAAACGCTGCCGGTGAAATAGCAGGGACATTATTAGGCTAACATGTATACGACTCAAGTTGATGGTGCATCGTAGGGCACGCGGGTGGTTTAAAGCTCACCTATCGTTCTGGTAGAGTTCCACGGATGAGTTGAGTTCAGCCAACTGTTCCTTTAGCAGCTGCAGATTCGAGTTGACGAAGCTCAGCTCGAGGGCTACTGTCTCGCGCAGCTTCCTGTTCGTTGTAGCCTGGAACACACCAAATTTATTTACTGACTTCAAATATAAAAAATAATAAATAAATAATGCTGGACAATCCACACAACATCATCTAGCCCCAAAGTAATCTACTCAAAGCTTGTGTTATGGGTACTAGATGACTGATATATTTAATACATTATATACTTATATAGATATATTTTTTATCTAAATATATATAACTCAAAGGTGACTGACTGACTGACATAGTGATCTATCAACGCACAGCCCAAACCACTGGACGGATCGGGCTGAAATTTGGCATGCAAGTAGATGTTATGACGTAGGCATCCGCTAAGAAAGGATTTAGATCAATTCTACCCCCAAGGGGATAAAATAGGGGATGAAAGTTTGTATGAGATTTTCAAAGTAAACGAGCGCGAGCAAAGCCGCGGGATCAGCTAGTTATAAATAAACACCCAGACCAACGGAACAAATTTCTGCAGATCGTACACAAATTTGTTCCGAGGCAGGAATCGAACCCGCAACCTCTTGCGTCGCAGGCGAGAGTCCGCCGCCCGCTGCGCCACTGAGGTCGTCATGTGCACTGGAAATACGGTTGGTTCCCTATAAGTTGAGTCCCTTTACGTCGAGTCTAGAAAGTTCTCGCTTTTATTACCCCTATGTCGAGTTTTCCGCACAGATATTTTGAACGAACAAAAGACTCAGACTCGACGTAAGGGGACTCGACACAAAGGGAAAATACACCCATCTCAAAGACTGTATACTCGTCAGATATGACTCCAATTTAAATGGGAACATGACAAGCACCAGACCCACCTAGTAAAATGTTATGAGGTAACAAACATAAAGAAACCGTCGAATTGAGAACCTCCTTTTTTGAAGTCTGTTAAAAACAAAGACAATGCTTGCAAGAGTAATTAATTGATGGTCTATGGTTCGACGGATGATAAGATTATATTAAACTAGCGACCCGCCCGCGCGTTCCTGCTTCGCACGGGTGCACATTGTTTTTCTACTGTATCATGCATGTATTATACATATAAACCTTCCTCTTGAATCACTCTATCTATTAAAAAAACCGCATCAAAATCCGTTGCTTAGTTTTAAAGATTTAAGCATACATAGGGACATTGGGATATAGGGACAGAGAAAGCGACTTTGTTTTATACTATGTAGTGATTGTAACAAGGATCATACCTACAAAATAATGGTAGGAGGCAAGCTGTAAGCTTTATTGTCTGTTCTTCTCTAGATTCACCTAGTTAAAAAAATCCTTCCTACTATTATTATAAACGCGAAAGTTTGTAAGTATGGATGGATGGATGTTTGTTACTCTTTCACGCCTTAACGGCTGAACGGATCTGGGTGAAACTTGGCAGAGATATTGTTTATGGTCTGGAATAACAAATAGACTACTTTTTATCTCGTGGGATAACCGGGATTAAATCTGCGCGGGTGAAACCGCGGGGCGCAACTAGTATTGTATAATAAAAGAAATTGCTTTTGTAAAAAAAAATTCAAAAAACAAATGCTTGGATGGCCCACCGCGTAGTATTTAGCAATATTCGAATTCATAGGTTCGTTAACTAACATAAGCGGCCTCATAAACGCGAATGAGTCATAAACTAACAAGGAATCTTCCGTGCATTGACCGTGTTCTTACTGTTAGTACAGTCAGCTGCATGTTACAAGAAAAGTTATCACAAGTCTACACTTATTATAAATAATATTATAAAGAGGAAAACTTTGTATGTCGGTATGTATGTATGTTTCGAATAGGCTCAAAAACTACTGGTCCGATTTCAAAAATTCTTTCACCTTAAGAAAGCTACATTATCCCTGAGTAACATAGGCTACATTTAATACTGAAAAAAAATTAGGGATCCCTACTAAAACATAAAAAATGTAACCCGGGGTGTAATATAAAATACCACCGCATGCGCTGCGAAAACTATAGATGATAGAGCAAAAAAATGTTCCACAATATTATAGAACACAATATCATTATCTACAAATAAGTCAGCGATAGCATATATCTAACTATTGTAGTTATGTTATGTTCTACTTTTCTGTATTTTAAATGTTGATAAAAATGCCGACCAAAAATAGACCATAGACCATGTTTCAATACCTGCAGATTATTTTACTTCTCGAATTTTTCAAATCGGACATTCCATTCAAAAGATATTACGAAATTAAAAACTTTAGTGCGCCTTAGAAAGCGCGACAGCGAGGAGAGTTCTCACTCAGCGTGGGCGTGAAAATACACATGCCCGTAGCTGGCACACTTGCATGCAAGCTACAGACACATACGCTAATTGGCATGCCTGTACCTGGCATGCAAGTAGTTAGCAGAACATTCTATTTTAGGTCGGGTACTGGCATCCACGTGACGGAGGGGTCTCGGGGGGCTACGAAACCGGCATGTGTGAACGTCGCGACAGGTACAGGCATGCCAGTACCTGACGTGTTGGCATGCCACGTAACCGAGGGGACGCGGGGGGCTACGAAACCGGCATGTGTGAACGTCGCGACACCTGACCTGACGAGTTAACTTGCAAATGTATCCACAATGTGTCCGTAAATCCTGCATGCTTGTAACTTGCATGCCCGCTACTGTTCCATTTTACTGGCACGTGTATTTTCACCTGCGTGGGCTACGAAGCGCGGGAGTCTTAAGTTTATCCTAAAATGTTGAAAAAAAATTATGTCAACCCATGCGAAGCTGGGACAGGTCGCTAGTAAACAATAAAAAAGTAGTATAGTAAGTTCTTAGGCGGACTTATATAGAGATTCTGTTCTTAGTAAACCTGTGTGGTTTTGAATTGAAAGGATAGTGCGCTAATATAAATAGGCAGATATTTTCTGTAATACTGTCTGCCTCTCCTGATCACTACAATTAGGGCCTCTTCAAGGCAAGATTGAATAGGAGTCTTCTAGAACGTTCTGCTCTAACGTCGGCTACATCGTATATCTTACCATCCCTTACCAACAGCTGAGATTGTGGCCAAAGGAGATTGTAGACAAATATTTACTGTATGCTCCGCGATATTTAGTCGTTCAGATTATAACACAACTAGCGACCCGCCCGCGCACCCCTGCTTCACACGGCTGCACATATCATGCATGTATTATACATATAAACCTTCCTCTTGAATTACTCTATCTATTTACAAAAGTCGCATCAAAATCCGTTGCGTAGTTTTAAAGATTTAAGCATACAAAGGGACAAGGGGACAGAGAAAGCGACTTTGTTTTATACTATGTTGTGAAGTTAATCAGATTATGAGCTAGTCAAAAAACTTGCGGTCGTAAATCTATAGGTTCAATTGTTGTAATTTTTGAAACAATCGAATGCATCAATGTCGTAGTTTATTTTTATTGTCAATTCCCGATTGTCGCGGCTGACTGTACAAACACAATACACGGCCGGACTGTACACTGCTATAACTGCGCCTGCGCATGGACCGTGACACCCTTCCCTACGGTCTTTGAACCCTGACCTTGGCCGTGGGAACTCCAAGACGGTACCAGTCTGATTGTCTACAAGAGGTGGCGCTTTAAAAACTGATGTAACAAGACGGGTCACCTTATACTGAACAAACTGAAAACAGCTTCACGACTTTGATCCCCAGGCACGGTAGATATCCCTTTAGATCTCTCAGTACCAAGTACTAACTCAAGACTCTTAGAGGATATCTAAGGGGGGTAGTCAGAGATACGTCCAAACATTACATTTGGCACATACCCACATTTTACAGTAGTTTGTATTCCATGCGTGACAGTTCACCTTATACCCTTGCGTATAATGCATTGAGTAGTAGAGCTCTTTGTGTGTGGCTCGTCCGGGGAAGTACTACCACCACGCCTATTTCTGCCAAGCAGTGTTGCTGTCATCAGCTCGAAGAGTGTGGTTGCCGGTGAAGTTACAGGCACATGAGACTTAACAACTGTATGCCTCCGTTGTCCAGTTGTCGAGCAGGACTCTTGATGGTTTAAAGTCGAACCTGTAGATGGAACCACGGTCGCATAAGTACCGTAGTAACATGCCCAAGAGTTGTTCGTCGAGTGTGATTAGAACTCCGGTGGCGCAGGTGGTAGCGCAGTCCCGTATCAACGGGAAGGTCGCGGGTTCAAATCCCGCTCGGAGAATAACTTTTGGGACATTATAAAATCTTTGTGATTTCCTTAAGTTTAGTAAACACTATAAATCTAAAATAATAGCATGTTAATAGACGTTGTTGATAGACGTACCTAGTCGTCAGTCGGTAGGTACGTGGTCGACAGTAGTGCATTGAATCGTAGGCGTAGGGCATGTTTAATTTATATCATGTATGCTTTCGAGGCAATACTTTGTTGTACGTGATTCGGTATGGGACTACCTGTATGTTCCAAGAAAAACTTTATTTTCACTATCATGTTTTTTATATTAAAAAAATAATGCTATGCCTAGCGAATCCACTGCAATCATTTACTCCTGCTACAGCAATAACTAATTTTTAAAACATTTTCCCGCCGCCATGTTCAATTTCTGTACAAAATTACTACGAGTTTCATAAGAGTCAGGCAGAAGAAGTAGGAATGAAGATGATGATGATGATGATGATGATGTGAATGTGAAAAATGTAGTCTTCATTATGACATACTTGTCACCGCAAAGCCAATTGCAATGACCACATGCCGCCACGTAATGGATTACATGCCGGGGACTATCTAGGAGAGTTATCCAACCATCTCTACAGGGTGTGCTCACTTTTGAATAAAGCTTTTTTTCTCGAAAATAGTTAATTTCCTTCTTTTTTTTATTGAATACTAGCGACCCGCCCGCGCGCCCTTGCTTCGCACGGGTGCACATATCATGCATGTATTATACATATAAACCTTCCTCTTGAATCACTGTATCTATTAAATAAAACTGCATCAAAATCCGTTGCGTAGTTTTAAAGATTTATGCATACAAAGGGACATAGGGATGTAGGGACAGAAAAAGCGACTTTGTTTTATACTATGTAGTGATAAAATAATGAATGAAAAAGGATGACTGATGAAATAAGGAGATAGCAAACATAACCTTTATTATAGGTTAGCCAGTGCTCGAAAAGAGTCTCCTGAGGCGCACTTAAAATCCTTTCACCGCACTATTTCAAAAGAAACTGAGTGACACGAAAAGAAGAAGAATATAGGTCAGCCATAGCAGGTAGGCATTGCCTCGCTAGTCAGCCACAAAATAAACGTGCCCTACTATGCCCACTACCTTGCGCCTATCAACTTGAGGGACACCGATGTTAAGCCTCATACGCCTATAATTTCACCGGCAACCATACCTCAAACCGGCTATGCTTCTTGGCGAAATAAATATGAGTATGTGAATATGTTCTGCTCTTGTACTGAAAATCTCTGGTCCAGCAGTAGAATTTCATTGTTTGATAAATTTTATCTCAACTCCCCCACCTGTAGTTTCGCTATCTAGGCTTTCTCTCCTCACTTCACTGGGTAAATCGACGTTTAGCAAGATCGCGATAGCCATACGCAACACAGGAAGGCAGTGCTAAATATTTGTAATATAGGAAGACGCCTCAGTAAATACTTACTTAACTGTCTAGTATATCCATTAGCCTATAGTTATATACTTAATAGGTAAATGTACAGGCGTTTTCAACTATTTGTACATAATTTATAAATTAACATTTCAATTCAAGGTGGGTAGTAAGATCTGCACGGACGTCCCGTAATGGGGTGTATTGTGTATTGTCCCCCTGCTAACCTCACCCCAGCCAGCACAACTCCTTAAAGTATCGGAGGACCTTGGGTTGGTGGTAGCAGTGATCAAGCATCCATGTTCTAGTAGTAGTCCTAATTACCTACATATGTTACTTACTGTTAGGTAGGTACTTTATTATTATTTTTTACCTACTGTTATAGTTATTGTCATCTGTACATTGTGTTTTCTATTTTCCATCCTTAGCTTGGGTTAAAGGAAAATGTTTTCTTTTCTTCTAATGTGGATACAGAGGAGCAAGACCCGCTTCTCCACCAGGATCTGCAGTCCCGTTACAATTCTGAGTTGTCAGTAGGTATTTGATGCTCCATAGTCTTTCCGCTCTATCATCCTCTTTGTTACTCCCCCCCTCTACCCAACCTAAAGCCACAATCCCTTCCCGTTGTGATATTTGGTGATTGATTCCGGCTTGGTTGAAAGATGAATGCACGAGAAGATATTTTTGACGGGTGTCAGCATTATGCCTTGGCCCGTGTGGAAGTCGCTGAATCGATGCCGCACTCAAGTGGGCCGCAGAAGAGAAAACATGTGCAAATGGGGGTTCAGGGATCCCACTCTAACAGGCTGTGATTGCGGTGCTCGAACTCAGTCATTGCAGCACTAATGTGCCCCTTGTGCCTAAACACCTTCACGAGGGAAGACCTTGCAGCCACAGGTGGCGCTGTTGAGGTGGCCACTTAGCCAAAATTATATAGGTACTAGTAGCGGCCTGCGGTTCCACCCGCGGTTTTGAAATCCCGGTATTCCCACGAGATAAAAAGTAGCCTATGTGTTATTCCAGGCTATAATATATCTCTGTGCCAATTTTTACCACGATCCGTTCAGCCGTTCTGGAGTTATAGAGTAACAAACATCCATCCATCCATGTAGGATAATTAAATATACAGGCATTTTTGACTATTTACGACGCAGAGAAAGAAGATTTAAGCATACATAGGGTCATAGGGATATAGGGGCAGAGAAAGCGACTTTGTTTTATACTATGTAGTGATATTCACTCAGCAAAGAGGAGTTACATGGAGAAAACCTCTCGTGTAGCAGATACCCCAGCCTTAAGGCGTTGACAACACCTAATTTACCTCTCGCTCGCACGATTCGACATTTTGAAAGATATAAAATCACTAAGCCTAATTTAGAAAAATCGCAAACCTCCATTTTGTGTGCAATCACATTGCGCATAGTTTGGTAAAAATTTCATTGTGATCGATGCAAGTTTTCCTACTCAAAAGTTTGCTTAACCACGAAAACTAGAAAAGTAAACTTTTAAGTAGGAAAACTTGCATCAATCAAAATGATTTACTACACTATGCGCAGTGTGATTGCACACAAAATGGTTGTTTGCGATTTTTCGAAAATTTGTTTAGTGATTTTATATCTTTCAACAAGTCAAAACGTGCGAGCGAGCGTCACATTAGGTCTTGTCTTCGTCTTAAAGAATAGAACTTGTTAGAAGTAGGTATACCTTGAAGAGGTTCTCTGCACCAGCGCGCAACCGGAGTTCCTTGTTGATCTCCTGGTTGAGCTGGCAACGCCGCGTCTGTAGGCGGCCACGACATGTCGCCACGCGCGGGTCCGAGCCCTGGAACAAGACAACAGCTGTTAGAGCAGGCAGTCGAAGGAGGCTTTCCCGGACCTGAGTCAGAGATACTCCCGAAAACTCCTGAACCTGAAACGTGACAAACTCCGACTCGTCATCGGAATTGTCACAGGCCACTGCTCACTCAACAAGCATCTCTTTACATTGGGTGTTACAGACAGTCCCCTATGCTGAGGATGCCTCAACACAGAGGAAACCGCCGCACATGTACTCCTGGAGTGCAACAGTGTGGCACCTCAGCGAGCACAATACCTTGGAGTACTGAAGACGCCTGGGGAAGCCTGCACCAGCATCAGCGAGCTGCTGGCCTTCCTGGAGGACATCGGGTGGCTGAGCTAGCATCCACCACCCGACACGCAAAAAGGGCCCATTTGCGGCCTACTTGCGGAAACCAGTCCGCTCACCAAGTACCAAGTACCCCAGCTGTTAGAGCTCTGACATCATTCTTGATATTAAAAAATGTTTAGTATTGGCATACTATTTTAGCATGTTGTCTCTCTCACTCTCTTCTAACACGTACGCGTAACAAGCCACAAGTACTTTGCACCTTTTAATTAATTATATAAGTTTCTAGCCTTAAATTAACCCCTGTGACTATATAAGTGTTGTGTATGTACGTAGCAAGTTATATCAATAAACAGTGCATTAAATCAATCACGGCGTTTCTACCAAGAATCCTAAACAAAATTTCGCTGATTAAATGCCAAAGGGCCACATGACGGAAATGGTAAATTTTACTGGAGAGCCCATCAAGGTTTTCATTGTGATAATTTTACTTATTTTTAACTTATAAGTTTAATTCATCTATGTATTTTATATCGTTCGATGCGTATTTTAGAGCTTTGCTGGTTGTTGAATCTGTGAAGATATTTAATAAAACAATCTTCTTGTAAATACATTTTATTTACAAGAAGATTACAAAACATAACGTGGTTTAAAAAAAATCTATAATATTTCGTAGACAAAGCGTAGCAGCAACGCGTTGAATCGAATCTTTTGTGTGATTATTTCAATTTTTCGTAGCGATTTAGACCATACTTTATACAAAATTGTTTTTTATAACACACAGATTTTGTTGTATTAGGGCAGAAAATGTCCTAAACTACGTGTCAAGTGCTCGAAGGAAGCCTGCTTTTAGTTCACACAGTATTTCGAAAGAAAGTACTACGAATTATTGTGAAACGACTGATATTCAATTTATTGTAACGATTTTAATTTTTGTCCTTGTATTTGTTGTAATTTTTTAATATCTACCCGGAATTTTTTGTTTTAGACATTGTTTTTTTTTTCGTTTTGATTATTCTTGTGGTTTGTACTTACCTAAATATTTATTTTTATCTTAGTTTTTATTTTTAATCTTAATTTTAATAATTGTCTATATAAATTAGTGTAATTGGCTGATGCCGTTCAAGTTAAATAAATAAATAAAGGAATAGATTCTAGTCGTAGTAGTTTAAATAATAAATAAATAATGCTGGACAATCCACACAGCACCATCTAGCCCCAAAGTAAGCTACTCAAGGCTTGTGTTATGGGTACTAGATGACTGATATATTTAATACATTATATACTTACATAGATAGATATTTTTTTTACATAGAAAACACCCAGACCAACGGAACAAATTTCTGCAGATCGTACACAAATTTGTTCCGAGGCGGGAATCGAACCCGCAACCTCTTGCGTCGCAGGCGGACTCTCGCCCGCTGCGCCACTGAGTTTAGTTTAGTAGTTTAGTTAAATCACTAGAAGAAAAGAAGAAGTAATACACACATGTTTATCCACAAGTGTATCTTGTAACATAAGTAACCTTGTCAACAGTAAAGTAAGAACGCGAGTGAAAGTGGTAATGCGTGTTTAGTAGGTATCACGAGAAGTAAGCAAGCGGGACAGATATGTTATTTGTCACAATTTAATGATTGAATCATAACTTGAGGTCTTAGCACAACGTGTAAACGTTTGGAATGAAAGTGTATTGGGATATAACATTTTTTATAATGTTTGAAGTTTGTGACTTAAATAACAATCGATAATAATTATCTAAGAAATCAGTATTGAGTAGAATCTAGAGAATACCCAACAATAGTAGCTATACTACATCGGATACGCTTTGAGGAATAAGATCAGTGCTCTAAAAATCGGTGATCTACGGGGAATACCCTCCTGATTTAAATGACAAATGAATTGTAAGTTTTGAAGGACACCGCCGCCATTTTCCTAATTCTTTTTTGCACACTTTTCTTTCATTCCTCTTTTTATGGCTCGTGTCTATAGACAACCGGTGGTCTAGTGGGAGTGACCCCGCCTTCCGATCGTAAGGTCGCAGGTTCGAATCCGGTCGTGCACCAATGGATTTTTCTATCGAAAAATTTATGTGCGCAATGCCAGTGCTCTTAAACGGTGAAGGAAAACATCGTGAGGAAACTAGTTAGTATTCTAACAGCGGCGATGGGCTTGCAACCTGTCACGTATGGAATACTAACTACTGCAAAATGTGGGTATGTGCCAAATGTAATGTTTGGACGTACCTCTGACTACCCCCCTTAGACATCCTCAAAGAATCTTGAATTAGTACCTACTTGGTACTGGGAGATCTGAAGGGATATCTACCGTGCCTGGGGATCAGTCGTGAAGCTGTTTCAGTTTCAGTTTCTATAGACAATCTTGCCAGTGTCAAGTGATTCAAAGATTATACACTCTTTGGAGATAAGTTTCTAGTCACATCAGTCCAAAGACGAGTCAGTCATTTATTTTGTTTAAAGAAAGTTTTCTTGAAAACATTCGAAACATTTTCGGTCAAATCACGATATCACATAATACACTTTTATTCCAAATGTTCACACTTTGTGCTAAGACCACAAGTAATGTTGGTTAAAATACCACCAAAATTACACAAGAACACTCAAAATAACACAAGAAAAAGCCCATGGAGACTTGACTATGATGTATTTAATCTACAAAAATATCACTTGACACTGTCAATATCACAATATTGTCCAAGGAATTTGAATACAATCATGTCTTTTCAAATTCCTTGATATTGTCTGTTGATTGACAGGGTCAATCCAACCGAGGAGTTTTTCTTCTTAGGGTCAATTAGGGTCAATCAACAGCCATAAAAACGAAGAAGAAGCATGCTTGCTCAATTCTATGACTTATTTGACCTTGGTATGTGAAGCTATCTGTTAGTGAAAACCGAGAGAAATTCATTCTTGCGTTATTTTGTTTTTAATTTCGCCATCAAGTAGCCAACCAAATTAAAATATTCTTTCAGACGATTGCCCGCATCGATAAATAGCATCCTCCTATTATAAGACCAGCATACTCTCATAAATTGTTTTTTGTTTCGTTTAACAATAATGTCTCACTTGCGGTCCCCGATCACGTCCGGAGTTGTTTAGTGCCCTTCACTTCAGACCATGATTGCACACGCATCGGTATGCAATGTTTTTATGAAGGGCTCTATCATAATCTCATACCTATTTCAAAGTGTTGTTGACATGCAATACATACCCCACTTACGTAACACTGAATTTATTACAAAATAATAGAATTAGATTTGTATTCAGTGTGCATTTCTGAATTTATAATTAGGATTAAATAATAATATACGATTTCTTAGTGTACACACGCCACACCATCTTTTTGCACGCCCAGGAAGACTGGTGGACAATGCTATTAGCATTAAGTCCTCCTAGCACTACATTGTTTTGTGTGAAAGTTTTAAATAAATAAATATTGGTGGACATCCAACACAGCACTATCTCGCCCCAAACTAAGCCAAAGCTTGTGATATGGGAACCAGATAGCTGATTTACCTACTATATACTTATATACTTTTTATTTGAAAATACTTATAATATTATACAACACCAGACAGAATCATCATCAATGTATGTTCAAACATCTATATGTATGTTCATCACACAAATGTTTAAATGTGGAAAGAACTGGCACCCATTGTTGCCTAGTAGTGTAGATGTATTTGTAATTACTGTACTTAGCGCACACATCATTATCTATAATTTGCAATCTTGTGAACAATGAAAAGCTAACCCCCGGTTTCTGAAAGCCATCATCAACCTATGTTAGTCCACTGCTGGACGTAAAAAGCTGCAGAAAGCTGTGCTGAAACTAACACTAATCGGCTGTCAAATTACATGTTTACTTCAAATTAGATAGAGATAGCAAGTGACTTGACAGCCGATTAGTGTGGATCGAGCTTTCAGAAACCGGAGGCTAGCTAGCTGTAAGAACTTAAGGCTCCGGTGACAGCGGCTCGCAATTTCGAAGTGCGATTGGCTATTATTTCATTTTATTTCATTTCGGGGAGATTGTTTGAAAAAATAACTCTAAAGAAACACGCATAAATACTGTTCGAACACAAATAATACAATAATATAAGGGAAACATGCCCGAATCAGAAATCATTTTGGTATTAGTATGTTTGGTCTTACGTTTACCTAATACCAAAATGATTTCTGACTCAAGCACATTTCCCTTATATTATTGTATTATTTGTGTTCGAACAGTATTTATGCGTGTTTCTTTAGAGTTATTATTTCAAACAACCTCCCCAAAATGAAATAAAATGAAATAATAGCCAATCGCACCTCGAAATTGCGAGCCGCAGTCACCGGACCCTTAATAGTTATAATAGTTTTTATATTATTAGTTATCTTAAAAAATGTAGAAAGAGAGCACCGGTGGTCTAGTGGGAGTGACCTCGCCTTCCGATCGTAAGGTCGCAGGTTCGAATCCGGCCGTGCACCAATGGATTTTTCTATCGAAAAATTTATGTGCGCAATGACAGTGCTCTTAAACGGTGAAGGAAAACATCGTGAGGAAACCAGTTATAGTATTCTAAAAGCGGCGATGGGCTTGCAACCTGTCACGTATGGAATACTAACTACTGCAAAATGTGGGTATGTGCCAAATGTAATGTTTGGACGTACCTCTGACTACCCCCCTTAGACATCCTGAAAGAATCTTGAATTAGTACCTACTTGGTACTGGGAGATCTGAAGGGATATCTACCGTGCCTGGGGACCAAAGTCGTGAAGCTGTTTCAGTTTTTTCAGTTTCAGTTTAAAAAATGTAAATCCGTTATTGGCTTTCAGCTACATTCATTCTATTACTTACAAAGAGCTGTGGATTTTATTCAATAAATAAAATAAAAAATAAAATGAAGTTATTCTAACCCTCTTCTTCTCTCTCTTCCTCTTTATATATTATATTTATTTATTTATGATTTAATTTACACCAAGATTTCGGTTCACAGTAAAACCTGCTTATAATTATAATTTCCACAGTTGGTTACAAATCGAGACATTATTAGCATAGCCTGATATTTGGAGCAGAACAATTTATTTGCATATCAAACGTTTGGTTCTACTATACAGTTATAGTACCTACTACCGACTTTTCTGTTCTATCTAGAGAGTGCCAACCATCGTGTGCATGTCTCCAGCTTCCTCATATTGAAAATGTAATTTCTATAAATGCCAATATTTAAAGCATAATTAGTACACTCATAGATTTGAATCATAATTTAGCTGCCAAATAAACAACGATGCTATAAGCTTATAATAGTGTGTAAGCTGGAGTAACATGTCTCCAGCTGCCTCAGTCAGTGTGGGCAAACGGCTAATGATAGAGATATATAGTAAACGCAAGGATTTAGTACCTATTTAGTACACCTGGTACCAAAAATTTCAGGTCTGTAGCTAGGAAACTCTTCGAGTTATAAGACTTCATCAACGTGTAAGCTGGAGTAACGATACGTGAAAAAGCATATGCTCGTTCTCTGGAATGGCTGGAGCTAGCAGGTTGCTTTAAGTCTCCAGATTTAGTACCAAACGAATTAGCGAGGTACCAAATATTTGAAGTGTTTCTGTTCAAAACTCTATGAGTTACAAGCTTTTCCAGCTTTTTTTGTTTGTCCAGTTTGCACATGTTGGATCTCAGCAACCACAATAGGTACAGACTCGGTTGATGTCTCTGAACCGAGCTATGAATTAGTGCACTCGGTACCAAAAATTTGGAATCTCTAGGACAAGCAGTTCTGTTGTAATCAGCAAAATAACATTTTACCGCCAAAAACTCAAAGCATTTCGACGCGACCATAATAATGATGCGTTGCCGCTCTGAAGGTGATACTACGCGCCTGTCACTGGTTGCGTCTATTTTATTTTTTGTTTTTGTCACATCCGCATGAACATCCGCATTATTGGTGCGATGCGGATATCCAAATCGATGCGGAAGAAACATACATAGATACAAGAGGTGCGTTTTTACTGGTAGGTAGCCTCTTTTTTTACCTTTTTGGCAGTGTTAAAATAACGGAGTTGTATCTGTATCTACATAGGTACCTAATCAAAGCGCCAGTTCTTTAACACCTACCACAGTACCCATAGGAGAAGTTAAGTAGTAAAACTAATAAATGATTAGGTACCTACGTAAATCTAAATTTACCTAATAATACTGCCTGCTACCTACCATAATACTGGTTTATATAGGTAGGAAGGATTCGTTTTTGCAAATCGAAAACCTCTCAAATTTGAATGACTTGACTTAGGTCTGATGACGATTCACTTGACATGACACTAGCAAGATTAGATTGGCTGTCAAACTGTCAAAATACGGACGGACGGACATGCTGCTCGCTCCCTGCCTTGCCTGCAAATTCTGCAATATATTTAATTGGTATATTTTAACCTCTCAAATTCGAATGACTTGACTTAGGTCTGATGACGATTCACTTGACATGACACTAGCAATTTAGATTGGCTGTCAAACTGTCAAAATACGGACGGACGGACGTTCTGCTCGCTCCCTGCCTTGCCTGCAAATTCTGAAATATAATTGGTATATTTTATCAAAAAAAAAATATAAAATGTCAAACCATACCAAACTATTTAATTAGATATGGCAACACACAACGCCCCGCTCTTCAACGCACATCGGAAAGAGAAGGGTATAATAATTATGCCTTCAGAAATTTAAAGGACTGAGTGCATACAAAAAAGACTCTTATCGCGGGTAAAATACGTTCAAATCCGCAGAGCGTAATATCACCTTCAGAGCGGCAACGCATCATTTTTATGGTCGCGTCGAAATGCTTTGAATTTTTGGCGGTAAAATGTTATTTTGCTGATTACAACAGAACTGCTTGTCCTCGAGATTCCAAATTGTTGGTACCGAGTGCACTAATTCATAGCTCGGTTTAGAGACATCAACCGAGTCTGTACCTATTGTGGTTGCTGAGATCCAACATGTGCAAGCTGGACAAACAAAAAAAGCTGGAAAAGCTTGTAACTCATAGAGTTTTGAACAGAAACACTTCAAATATTTGGTACCTCGCTAATTCGTTTGGTACTAAATCTGGAGACTTAAAGCAACCTGCTAGCTCCAGCCATTCCAGAGAACGAGCATATGCTTTTTCACGTATCGTTACTCCAGCTTACACGTTGACGAAGTCTTATAACTCGAAGAGTTTCCTAGCTACAGACCTGAAATTTTTGGTACCAGGTGTACTAAATAGGTACTAAATCCTTGCGTTTACTATATATCTCTATCATTAGCCGTTTGCCCACACTGACTGAGGCAGCTGGAGACATGTTACTCCAGCTTACACACTATTATAAGCTTATAGCATCGTTGTTTATTTGGCAGCTAAATTATGATTCAAATCTATGAGTGTACTAATTATGCTTTAAATATTGGCATTTATAGAAATTACATTTTCAATATGAGGAAGCTGGAGACATGCACACCAACCATCGATTACAGTAAGAAACCAAAATAATTTATAATTATTATAAAATATTAGCGCCCTGCGGTTTTACCCGCGTAGTTTTATATCCCGGTATTCCCATGGGATAAAAAGTAGCCTATTTTTTATTTATTCATAATTACAAACTTTCGCATTTATATTATTAGTAGGACTAAGCCATAGTTTGTGCCATGGGAACCCGATGGCTGATATTATAAATGCTTGTATACTTTTTTGTAAATACATACTTTAACATCCAGAGAGAGAACAACCATCAATATTTATCCTGCGAATAAATAATTTTTATTCGTATTATTTATCACACAAATGTTTGTTTTCGAACCCATCGACCTACGCGCAGAAGGCAGGGCTTCTACCAACTAAGCAGCGAAGGCTGTCAAAAAAAGGTAGTAGGTAAGTGACGGTAAAGAGAAATACAATGACGTCATTATTTAGTTCCTCGTTGGTCGACTAAACATTGAACCTTAATCATTTCACCACCGCCTTTACAGCTCAGTTGATAGTAGCTCTGCCTTCTGCGCCGTAGGTCGTGGGTTCGATTCCCACCGTGAACAAACATTTGTGTGATGAAATACCCGTAACGTTGCAGGCGGTGCCCGGCTTCCACGCGTTCTTTTAATTAGATTTTAAGGAAATCATAAAGATTTTATTAATGTTTCAAAATTTATTCTCAAACGGGATTTGAACATTTTGAACCCGCACGACAGACTACAAGGTAAATTTATTGTGTTTTTTCATTCTGCATTGGATTTGTAGCAAAATGTCAGGGACAAAACATATGATAGAAGATGAATTATAATTAAACCTACACTGTGTAAAGGGATCACTCTCGGAAACTGAAGGAGTGAACTGACAATGTAATGACGTAACGAGTGATGGCGAATATGACGATAAGTCATTCTCGGATTGTGATGAAGAATCACAGATAAAAAGCACACCTAAAAACCAATCCTACTATTATAAACGCGAAAGTTTGTAAGTATGGATGGATGGGTGGATGTTTGTTACTCTTTCACGCCGGATCGGCTAAACGGCTCTGGATAAAACTTGGCAGAGGGATAGATTACAATCTAGAATAGCACATAGGCTACTTTTTATACCGGGAGTACCGGGATTTAAAACTGCGCGGGTGAAACCGCGGGGCTCAACTAGTACTCTATAAATTGATTTAATATGTTAATCAATTAAAATATTAAAATTCACAGTTTTTAAGCTCGATCAAAACTAATCGGCTGTCAAATCACGTGCTATTTCAGCTTTTACTTAAAGTTAGATAAAGATAGCAAGTGTTGATAGAGCTTTCAAACATTATTTTTGTATTTTTCTGCTTTTCTGTCTCTTTATATTTTTTGTTATCTAATAGGTATCTATGTTTTTATTTCTGTGCTCTCTGTGTGTTGTGTGTCAAATAGGTGTTTCATTCTCTCTTTTTTTTTCAGAAAACCGGGGTCAAGTTTCGGTATTAGTCTTTTTGCACCCTGTATTCTTAAAGCCTTGACCTATATTTTTAATTATGCTTAATGCTTTACTAATGATGATCCAAGTCAATACCTACACAGCTATGCATTAGGTAACCTGTTTGGTCAGGTACTTTGAATTCTTTGATGGTGGCAAATGAATTCATTCTCACCGCTAATCTATACGTAGTGTCTTTAGCTTATCAGACCGATAAGTCTGTTGCTATGTGTCGCAATAAAATGGCAGGGATTATGACTATGAGGGTTAAACTTCGATCAAGGATCTGAAAATGTCGTTTTGTCCATTTTTTCAGGCAATGAAAAACTCGAGAAACATATGGTTTCCTTACATCTATACAATTATTTCAAAGCTACTTTAGTAGATGGCGTTGTTAAGCAACCGAGCAAAGCTCGGTCACCCAAATATTATTATATAAAAAGAAAAGCTGATTAATTGACTGACGTATCAACGCAGAGAGTTGCCCGTTAAATAAATCTAAAAAAAAGGCTTGGTCTCTATAAAACTTGTATTCGAATTCCTTGCAATAATTCAACGAATCGTTCTAAAATCAAATAACTCAAAATAAAAGCCAAAGAGAGTTGCCCTTTCGTTTCTCCAGCTCGCAGTTCGCTTAACAATTACTACACAACTATTTTATTTGGTTTATCTATATAAATATTTATTTTGAAATATGTGTAGTTTATGACAGAATACCTAATAAAAACAAATAATTGCCCAACGCAGTCAATCCACGTTCCTAGAAACTCGGATTGCTAATCGAATGGTGGGTTATAGTCTGCATTCGAATATATATGTGTTCTGTGATTCGAATGGTGAAGAGAAATGTGGAAAGGTGCGCGTCGCTGCATACAAGCATTTTACTGACTCACTGCATTATATTAGGGTCGACGCGCACTGTCAAAATTGATTTCTGGAGTCACTACATAGCATAAAACAAAGTCGCTTTCTCTGTCCCTATATCCCTATGTCCCTATATTCCTATGTTTCTATGTCCCTATGTATGCTTAAATCTGTAAAACTACGCAACGGATTTTGATGCGGTTTTTTTTAATAGATAGAGTGCTTCAAGAGGAAGGTTTATATGTATATAATACATGCGTTATATATGCACCCGTACGAAGCAGGGGCGCGCGGGCGGGTCGCTAGTCTTATTATATTTTTCAAAACAATTTTTCACTTACTGAAAATAAATCAAAATGAAGTTTTTGGACTACGTACGAGGCAATATGAATAAAACTGAATACTTAGGTACACATTTTAAACAGGCAGGGTTAAAAAATATTGATAAATATCTATGTATCGAAGATTTGATGAATGTGGATGCGTATGAAGTTGTGAACATTGTCATTTATTGTAGTAAATTGGCGTATGACCGCAATTTGAAAGATCTTTTGTGCATATTTTTGCCGCTAAGCAGCGCTACTGTGTTTTGGTTTGAAGGGCTTAGTTGCCAGTAAAATTACAGCCAATGAAGCCTAGCATCCTACTAATATTATAAACGCAAAATGGATGGATGTTTGTTACTCTTTCACGCCGGAACATCAGAACGGATCTGGATGAAACTTGGCACAGAGATAGATTATAGTCTGGAATAGTACATAGGCTGCTTTTTTCCCGTGGGAATACCGGGATTTAAATCTGCGCGGGTGAAACCGCGGGGCGCAACTAGTCTATAATAATACCTCACGTTGTTGGACGCAGGGTTGTGCGTAGGGCATGAGTTACAATGCAATGCTGTGTTACAGGTGTTGGTTACCACTTCAACAACCTTATACATTCAACGTTATACATTCAACCTTATGACATTCAACAGTTTAAAATAAAGATTATTCTGATTCTGATTCAAATCAATGGCCTTATTTGAAGTGCTTGTAGCATGTAGAAAAGAAAATCGCATTAGTATCTGTTTGCGACTATTTTAATTTGAAAAAAAAAAAGAAGTTTTACTTTTATACCTATCTGATTGTGTACCTATTTGCATGTTGTTTTGTTAAAATTTGTCTTGTGTTTATGCATATTTTTAGACAATTTTTTGTCCTAGGTACATAATACATATTTAGTAGATACGTCATATTGTTACCTACCATTTTTTACGAGGGGTGGGCACTGACATTCGGGAAACAGATTTTCTTGTCCGAAGCTAAGAGCTCCATATTATAAAAGCTTATAGCATCTAATATTAGATCTAACTACTATTAAGTCTTCACGTAACCTTAATCTGAACAATAAACGATTAAACTATTATATTTATTATTCTGACGTAGGGTATTTCTCTGTTCCGTGATTTTGACAGTGTGCGGCAACCGTAATCCGTGATTGTATGTTATTCTCAGTCATCAGTTATGCCCTAAGTGTCAGGTACGATCGACGTAGGGTGTGATTACGTAGCCTTTCTAACGTCAAGCACCTAGTTTCTTGACAGTGATTTTCTTTTTGTGTTTTGTTAGCATATTTCATTTCATTTTATTCTGAAACCGGCATTTCGAAGGTTTAAAAAGATCTAAATAAATAAAATAAAAAACCTTTTCTATTCCTAACACATTGCACACTAAACATTTTAACAAAATTACTTTAAAATTTACAAAATACTTAAAAAAATAAAATTAAAATAATTATGTTAGGTTAGCCTATACCCTACTCAGGTATAGGCCTCCTCCCGACTTTTCTATTTGTACCGGCATAAGGCAAGAACAAGCTAGTTCGCGGTTTTTAGCCTAAAAAGATCTAGAAAACATAATTGTCAAGTGCTCAATCCTTTCGCCACACTGTTTCGGAAGTACTAGTTACACAAAAAGAAGACATTTCATCTTGATTACGAGTACGATTATGATTCGAACATGTATTTTTGATGTTTTACCTACTATAGGCTCAGACCAAATTTATTTCGTCTATAGGGCAGTGTTGTCTCAACAAAGCTACTCATAAAATATTCGTTTTCCTTGGTAAAGGTTTGTTAAATGTACGAAAAGTAGTAGTAATCCTACGAGCAATCAAATGCAGAGAGCGAACGAGAATATATATCCCTATATCCCTATATCCCTATATCCCTATGTATGCTTAAATCTTTAAAACTACGCAACGGATTTTGTTGCGGTTTTTTTAATAGATAGAGTGATTCAAGAGGAAGGTTTATATGTATAATACATGCATGATATAGTAGAAAAACAATGTGCACCCGTGCGAAGCAGTGGCGCGCGGGCGGGTCGCTAGTATTCTATAAGAGACAGGCATAGTATATGCCTGTCTCTTATTTCATGTTTTTTCTAATAGGTTATCGATGCTGAAATACTACCATTTATTAACATTGACATTCCTAATGTTTAGATTAACTTTTAAACTTTAAAGATTTAGAAATACAATGTTTACGCAAGTCTAATCTATAATTTATTTATCAGCAGAATGTGGTTAACATTAGATGCGTTTTGAATAACATCACAATTTTTTATATCTTCGATCGAACCATCAAACATAGCAATTTGCCAAATAAATACATTTTTGATTAGAATTGACGCTTTTTCTTCTTGTCATGCTTCTACTTTTGCTTACTGTTATATTTTGTGTTAGTCAAATACGTGAAAATTTATTTCTTTTCCTTCTTTCTTTATTCCGCGACCAAACCACTTATTGACGACCCCTGCCAGATTGAAACTCACGAACTTCAAGCAGTTTTATCACCACCATCTTCATTCCGACTAAATTTATAGCGTCTTCATTTAATAAAAAAAGTAATTGAAGCAGCTGCGAGAGCGTTAATTAAATATGAAAAAGTGTGCCTGAGCACCAAACCGTGCGAGAGTCAAACAATGACTGAGCGTTTCTTGTTCTGATTCTTTTTTCAAATCGTCCAGTGGCGCGTGTCGACCAATCCCGTTAGCCGATACAGGTTTCTACGCATGCATACTAACTATTAGCTATACTAGGTAGCATTTATGGTAAAAATGTATGTTCGTCTTTCGAGCCCCAAGGTAGGAAATAAATTCATTCTAAAATATGACTGGCGGCGGCAATAATTTAAATTATTTATAGAAAAATTTATTTGAAATGGAATGGTAGACAATACCTATGATAAAGGTGACATTTGCAAATACGTACCGGTTTATGATAGTTCATGTCAATGTTTATTAGTTTTATTTTAACAAGACGGATTGAGGTGCCTACCACGAATGAATTGGACGTTATTCGCGTAAACGTATAAATCTTATTCCTAATTGCAACTTAATAAGGTCCAATATCGCTAAGATACTTTAGCGCCTAAAATTATAAAATTCATTCTGATTAGGCCCCTGTATCTATAATACTAGTCACGTGACGTGCGTTTAATTCAATTCAATTTATTTATTTTCAGTTTATTTATATATTTTTTGTAGGTACAACTTGCTGACAGAACACGCAGATGGCCGACCTGATTCTAAATGGTAAACATGACCTATAACAAAGCATTGCCTCGTAAGTCACGATAGAACGTGCCCTACGATGCCCTACCCTGCGTCCACAACCTGAGGTGCATGAGGTCCGAATCAGCGACTAAACATGTTCTAAAATGGTCACGCATTACCCAGCTATTTGTCGCGCATGTCAAGTGTATCATTTATAGACTTGTTTGTCAATTGCAAATTAAAATGGCGATGTAATAATGCGTGGTCTGCATGTAGTTTTGTTATTTTTATTAGTTTATGTCATCACACTTTCGAAATTGACGTTGAGCACGCTTGGTAGTGTTATTCCGGTAACAAAATCACGGGAAGTATCACCTAGTGGATCCAACTTCACTTCGCGAGCTTCGTCTCACTCGCGTGCTCGCGTTGGCATTTTCTCCACCAAGACTCGCGCGTGGCACAAATCTATACCTACTAATTTTTAAGGAGGAAAAGTTTGTGAGTTTGTAAGGTTGTAGGGGGTAAACTGGATATACTGAACCAATTTTAAAATTAGAATACCATTAACTGCACTGTCACTGTTTTTTTCTATTACATAGTTGTAATAATTATAATTTTTTTTTTGTGTGTATGTATTTTTGCTTAGCACTGTACCCACTTATAATCTTTTTTTCGTTAAAAAACCACGTTATTTATGAGTGTCTTATGATAGACTTTATAACACGAAAAGTCTTTTCATGTTTCGGTATCAACGAAGGTATGGACACCGTGGACACGGTTCAGTTAGTGGTGAACATTACAGAATGCCAAATTGAAAACTCATCGCGAATTCAGAGGTCACTTGGGCAAGTTGGTATTATTGTCAGAATAGCATTACTGCTGCATAAATCGCGCAATAAAAAAAATATGATTCGAAATTCAAAAATTATTTTCTCCGCAAACCAAGATCTCGTTTTGGTAGTTGGTATTATCTAAAATGACAGATCTATTTACGGCGTTAAGCCAGTAACCGAAGTCTGACGTTTGCTTTTCATTTTCTGTATGTTGCTATTCGCACGGGTGCACATATCATAAATATATTATACATATACCTTCCTCTTGAATCACTCTATCTAATAAAAAAAACCGCATCAATATCCGTTGCGTAGTTTTAAAGACTTATGCATACATAGGGACATAGGGACAGAGAAAGCGACTTTGTTTTATACTATGTAGTGAAGTGATAGAGTTGCTATAAACTGGCGAGGAATATGAATACGTAAGGGCCAAAGTTCTATAGCACCATAGGCTTTGGCATTTTTGAAAATAGAACAGAACAAAAAAGGTTTTTATTTAAATTAATTGCTATAAACTTTACACGCAAGTCTCGCCACGTCAGTCATCATTCAAGATATTTTTAGCCTCTGTACCGCCTAGAGGCGTAATTCTTTTAAAACAAGCAGACCACAAAATGCATGGCTCGCTCCACATCAGCCGTCATTACTATAATCTTGGGCCGTCTCGTGTGCGACTGACCTTATTTCAGTCAGCTGTTTGACGTTTAGACACAGAAGCAGTAATAGTATTAACTCTTAACATTCAAACTGTACCTGTCTCTGTCTTATCGTCACTAGTTGATGAAACAGTGGGTTTTAAGTGCGCCTCGAAGAGGCTCCTTTTAAGCACTTGACCACAGATATTTAATATACGAAAACTTTTGACACATGTTATAGAACTTTTTAGGTTATACGACATGCCAGTTTTCTCACGATGTTTTCGTTCACCGTTTGAGAGTACCTATTGACACTGTGTGTGCACATAGCATTTTGAACAGAAAAGCTTATTCATGCGCTACTGGTTTTGAACCCACGACCTTAGGATCGGAAGGCGGGTCTGCTACCACTAGATCAGTATTCGAAAGGAAAGTTCCTTTCACCGCACTGATTGTTTTGTAAGAACTAGTGAAGCTCTCGTGGCCCCTAACCAGATAAAAAGTACACCTAGCCTATACTTTATTTCTACAAACTATGTATATACATTCAAAGTATCATCCACAACCCTTTAGCAATAAAAGATAGGTAATATATGTAACAAAGTCGCTTTCTCTGTCCCTATATCCCCATGTCCCTCATCATCATCATCATCAACAGCCCACAGAAGTCCACTGCTGGACATAGGCCTCCCCTATCCGCTTTCAGGAAAAACGATTCTGAGCCCATTCCATCCACCGACTACCCGCGATCCTAACAATGTCGTCAGTCCATCGGGTAGGAGGGCGTCCCACACTTCGCTTTCCTGTTCGTGGTCGCCATTCAAGAACCTTTATTCCCCATCGGTTGTCAGTTCTTCGAGCTATATAACCTGCCCATTGCCACTTCAACTTGCTGATTCTGAGAGCTATGTCGGCTACCTTGGTTCTCCTACGGATTTCCTCATTTCTGATTCTATCTCGTAGTGAAACTCCTAGCATAGCTCTCTCCATAGCTCGTTGTGCGACTCTGAGCTTGGTGATGAGGCCAATAGTAAGCGACCACGTCTCAGTTCCATATGTCATCACTGGCAACACACACTGGTTGAAGACTTTCGTCTTGAGGCTCTGCGGTATGTGTGACGAGAAGATGTGGCGTAATTTCCCGAACGCTGACCATCCGAGTTGGATTCGTCGGCTGACCTCTTTATCGAAGTTAGACCTACCTAGTTGGATCATCTGACCCAGATACACGTAGTGGTCAACAACTTCGATGATATCGCTCCCAACATGTACCGGCACGGGTGCGACATGAGCATTAGACATGATTTTCGTCTTGCTCATGTTCATCTTAAGACCCACCTGTCCCTATGTATGCTTAAATCTTTAAAACTACGCAACGGATTTTGATGCGGTTTTTTTAATAGATAGAGTGATTCAAGAGGAAGGTTTATATGTATAATACATGCATGATATGTGCACCCATGCGAAGCAGAGGCGCGCGGGCGGGTCGCTAGTATATTTATAAAATGAATTTTTTAATAGTTGATCAACAATTTCACTAGATGGCGCTACTGTGCAATTAAGATGTATTTTCAAGTGGTGCTATCTTTGTCATTCATACACATTCTGTATGCTACGTCTTTTTCTACTCGAAAACCAGCAATGTGAAATATTTTTTTTTATTAAAAACTGTTGCAGTATTTCATAAAATAAAATCGAAATTCACTATTATTGACTCAATACTATACGAATATGACTAAAAATCTGCTATTTTTATAGTTTATACAGGACGGTTCTGGATCGCGCAAGTGAAATATTTTGCGCAGATTGCGTGTATACGATGGCAAAATAAGGTAGTCGGGGAGTCCGTTTCTACACAGGGACGTAGCATTGGGGCTGGGAGCTATCCTAATTCCCTATGTCCTTCTAATGATGCATACCTGATTTAGACGAAGTCACAGAGCTGCAAAAGGCCTGTCTTCTGAACCGTAGGTCCTAGGACTTACACTGGTGAATACGGCTGAAGCCACCGAGAATATTTCATATCCTCAACTCTACTGCTGTAGAAGATTTGACTTCCTTTTTGATGTAGAACATGGGATCCATGTCTTCAAGCCTGCCTGGTCCTGAAAAATATATACCTACCTAGATCCCATTTTTTACTATGTTGCTATAAAAAAACAGAGTTTTATTGGCATAATCTACTAGTCGGACAGTTCTTTTGCTTATTCAACTATTTTTTCTTGAAATAAATTAAGAAGGTACTTGGTACCATTAACTGGTGATAGCGACCTAAACAAAAGTTACGTGATCAGCCTACAGATGTTCTGATGATGGAGTCAAGGTCTGTTCAACGGAACTCTTCAATAGATAGGCCAATTCAGTTGAAACTTGGTTACCATTCTTGGTTAGTAGGGCATGAATGTCAAGTCCAAACACAATGTTTGGACTTGCCTCTGACTACCACTTATATTTCCGGAGCGTTCGCGTCGCGTCACGAAATCTCAGTTCGGGGCGAACATACTAGTTATTTCTAGGTAAGTAAATAATATGACATCGCCTCTCATACGACATGTTTGAGTGAGTATGGTACGCGTCCACCGCATCAGCATCGCTGCGTACGGAGCGGACGGAGCGTCGGTATTTACAAAATGCCGATGGGGTGCGTCCACTGCATCCGGATTTTGCATCGGCAGTATCGGTATTTTCAAAGCAATGAATGGCACGTTCACTGCGGATGACGTCATCAGCAGAAATACCGATCTCTGCGCTGAAGTGCCGATCCAGTGCACGCTGTACCATACAAATCAATACAAAGCAACAAATCCGTCCGCTCCGTACGCAGCGATGCGGAATGCGGTGGACGCGCACGTTAAAGGGTAAATGAGGGATAATAACGGTGCAATTTTCTACCAGTTAAATTGTACTTTGTTGCAAAAACACAAATTACAGACCTTTAGATGATGAGTAGGTAATGTAATAAATGATTGCAACTATACGATAGTTTTCTAGGGTTTCGTACCCAAAGGGTAAATAGCCAACCCTTACTAAGGGTGTTAAAATTTGCTTACATCAAAGATTTATTTAATTTAGTCTTAAAAACGTATTGTTAATTTATATTATTTCCTTAGATTTCATTTTACGTTGTTTTAATTTGGTATATTTATTCTATTATATTTGAATCTAAACATAAAAAATTGCAAATTTTTATCGCTTTTTTTATTGCTAATTTTAATTATTTTTTAGATTAAAAATCGAAAAAATTTTTTGATGTTTCTCAGTTTCTTACTTGAAGTGTTTTTTTGCAAAAAAGATAAATAACTTAGCTACGATATGTAGTAAAAGTACCTAAATATAGTATGGTTAAGTTTTTGTATGGAAATTCACTGATTCTACCACGAGTATTTAAAAGGTAGTGTAGGTAGCTATTTTTTTATGCGACCCAGCCAGCCCAGCGCGTTAATTTCGCGCGATCTCCAAAGATTAATCGTAATCAAAGATGGCGGCAGCTGTTAGTGCAGGTTTTTTTTTAATTTTACTGCAACTGGTGTTACGCAATGTTTTACATCACTTCACTACATAGTATAAGACAAAGTCGCTTTTTCTGTGTCTATGTCCCCATGTCCCTTTGTATGCTTAAATCTTTAAAACTACGCAACGGATTTTGATGCGGTTTTTTTTAATAGATAGAGTGATTCAAGAGGAAGGTTTGTATGTATAATACATGCATTATGTGTGCACCCGTGCGAAGCAGGGGCGCGCGGGCGGGTCGCTAGTTATACGGATAAAAATAACTGGACGAACAGGAATACACGTGGTTGAACTTTAGATAAAGTTGAGGGTAGAATACGAATAGGATTTTTATTGACTGGCTTCACATCTTCGTTGTTGCTTTCTGTGCTGTATGTTGTAGGCTTGATCCCAGCGAGGATAAACTTAAAAAATGCATGTTTTTAGTGAAAAGATTGAAATTTTGCGTCCATAAAGAGCCTCTTTGATCGCACTTAGGATCTTTTCACGAAAGAGTTTAGAAATAACTTATAGTTACAAGAATACAAGAATAAGATTAACCCCCGGTTTCTGAAAGCACGATCGACATTAATCAGCTGTCAAGTCACTTGCTATTTCAGCTTTTACTTCAAATTATAAAGATATAGCAAGTGACTTGACAGCCGATTAGTGTTGATCGACGTTTCAGAAACCGGGGGTAAGTTATTGCTTCATTGATTCAGCCGTAATAACTACGGCATCACCTTCGACGATTCGGTTTAAACATAGCTTTATGATGTTATGGATCAGTTACCTCTACCGCTGAGCCTTCAATAGGTGATTTAAAATTGAATCCAATAATAAAAGGAAGTTGAAGATTCTTAGACCTGTTTTATAATCAACTAGCGACCCGCCCGCGCGCCCCTGCTTCGCACGGGTGCACATATAATGCATGTATTATACATATAAACCTTCCTCTTGAATCAATCTATCTATTAAAAAAACCGCATCAAAATCCGTTGCGTAGTTTTAAAGATTTAAGCATACATAGGGACATAGAGACAGAAAAAGCGACCACCTGATGTTAAGTGGTAACCATAACCGATAACAAAGCATTGCATCGCAGGTTACGCACTTCGTGAACGTGCCCTACGATGCACTACCTTGCGTCCATCAACTTGAGACCTCATGTGCCTGTAATACGAGTACACCGGCGATCACACTACAAACCGAAACACAGCAACGCTGCTATTACATCTTTCAAAATGAGATATCCGTGTAAGACGCTGTTTGATGGTTGTCAGCCTCTTAACATAATCGCACGGCTGACATATAGATTATACAGAAAACTCCTAACTTTTCGTACATCATCATCTTCCTGCCCTTATCCCACACTCCTCCACTCTCCTCTATCATTCGTCATCTCAGTGCTCACTCCTTTCTTACTCATGTTATCCTTCACACAGTCCATCCATCTTCTCTTGCTCTCTTTCTAAAACCAATCACGTCCATCCTTCCTTTTGTACAATTATAAAAATCACTCCTGGGGCATTATTCTCTATGACATACTTTGCCCTAACCGTGTGACGTCACAACGAGATGTAACGGAAACGCGATGGATTGGTCATAGTGAACAACGCCCCAGCAGTGCAAGTACCTACCGTTCTTAGCTAGAATTGTCAAAATTCGTGTCAAAATTCGTTGTCAAAATGGTTTTATCCATTGTTGAAACCATTTTTAACGAATTTTTGACGATTCTAAATGTCAAATTAAGCGATCGATAAGAACGGTACTTGCACTGCTGTTGTAATTCAGAAGTCAAAAGCCATGATTGAGATTGTGCAAACCGCGTTTGTCGGTGTAATGATGACCAAGATTCTTGACCATTTGTTTTGACATCATTTTTATGACTAGTTTTATGACACTTGTAGTACCATATGCATAATTTTATGGGACTGCTAAATCAGGCTTTTTGACAAATTAACACGCGTGTGTGAAGCTGCGGTCACCGGACTCTTAAGTAGTTTGGAAAAGTTTTTAGTTGACAGTATTTTTTACAAAACTCCCAAAAACTTTTTTTTTGTTAGTTTCTAACTCTCAAGGGCTAATTTTGAACAGCGATCTTTACCAATCACCACCTGGTTGACTAGTTCAGTATAGGTATCCAGTACCTATCTGTATTCAGTTTTTTTTATACAACAAAGTAGACAAACTAGCTTACGGCCCGCCTGATGGGAAGCGGTTACCGTAGCCTATCAACGCCTGCAATACCAGAGGAATCACAAGCGCGTTGCCGACCCTTTAGTAATTTTAAAACGCCCTTTTTGAAGAACCACATACTGTAGTCTTTCGGATAAAAGGACCACGTTGGAAAAATCATTTAGATCTTAGGATTGAATCAATTAATTCTTCGATGATAAAAGGTGGCCTGCTAGCTAACAGATACGCGATTGCAATCCGTACAATAACTCATCGGGTTCAGGAAGAGACAGTAATTACTGCTTGCGATCGGAGGGTAGTGATGTGATACTGGTTATCGATAATCCGCTACATTTATAGGAAGACTAGCTGATCCCGCGGCTTTGCTCGCGCTCGTTTACTTTGAAAATCTCATACAAACTTTCATCCCCTATTTTATCCCCTTGGGGGTAGAATTGATCAAAATCCTTTCTTAGCGGATGCCTACGTCATAACATCTACCTGCATGCCAAATTTCAGCCCGATCCCTCCAGTGGTTTGGGCTGTGCGTTGATAGATCACTATGTCAGTCAGTCACCTTTGAGTTATATATATTTAGAAGAAAGAAGAAGATAGAGAAATATTAAATTGCTTAAAATTAACCCCTTTGATTGTTTGTCTTTAACCATTAAGAGATGGCGAGCACTGGTGGTCAAGTGGTGGCGTAGAACCATTCCAATCTCAAAGCCGTAGGTTCAAAACCTGTCGTGCACCAAATTGTTCAAAAAATATGTTCACAGTATACCAGTTCTTTCTAACAACGAAACATCGCGAGATAAACGTATAATATGCGTAAAATGTTCTAAAAAGTGTCAAGTGGTGAGAGAAGCATCTCTTCTTTGAGGCGGACTTGACAATGTTTGTTGAACTTTTTAGTCTTTGACCCCTAGGCGCAGTAGATGTCCTTTCAAAGTTCCAGTTTAAGTTAATAAATCTATCGATAAGATCAATTGTACCCACAGCTCGGCACTAGCAAATGTATGCGCGAGCGCCGCTCGACCGGCGGCCGCTCGCTAGGGCAACATAACGGTGCGCATGCGCACTCTTCCGGTTGCGCTGACTTAAGACGAAGACAAGAGCTAATGTGACTCTCGCTCGCACGTTTTGACTTGTTGAAAGATATAAAATCACTAAACCCGTTTTCGAAAAACCGCAAACAATTATTTTGTGTGCAATCACATTGCGCACAGTTTAGTAAAAAAATCATTTTCATTGATACAAGTTTTCTTACTTAAAATTTTGCTTTTCTAGTTTTCGTACTCAAGGAAACTTTTGAGTAGGAAAACTTGCATCAATCAAAATGAAATTTTCACCAAACTATGCGCAATGTGATTGCACACAAAATGGTTGTTAGCGATTTTTCAAAATTGGAATTTGTGATTTTATATCTTTCAAAATGTCGAATCGTGCGAGCGAGAGAAATGTTAGGTGTTGTCTACGCCTTAAGGTTTATTGATACTTGGCTACTTGGAGAGGGGTATTTCATATTTCGCAATTGTGAATCAATTCGTGAGCTATCTGTTGTTTCGTTTTAGGCCGCCCGTAGTCTCTGCTTGCTTGTTTCTGTGTCCCTGATTCTTCTAGGTTACACTTTATGTATTTGTGGAATGCATTTGGAACGAATCAACATGACTAAGATCTCCTTTGGTGTATTAGTTCGTCCGGGGAAGAACTACTACCATGCCCTTTTCTTAGGCATTGCTATGTTTGCGTTTATAGAGAGTGGTTGTCGATGGAAATACAGGCACATACAGAAACACAGCGTTGCTGCTTGGCGGCAGAAAAAGGCGTGGTGGTAGTACTTCCCCGGCCGAGCCCTTCACAAAGAGCTACTACTCTTATTTAAAAAGATTGAAAAACACTGGTTTAGAGTAATGCTTAGGCCTGTTTTTAAAGCTATTTACTGAACCAGCAATCCTTAAGAGTCCGGTGACAGCGGCTCGCAATTTCGAGGTGCGATTGGCTATTATTTCATTTTATTTCATTTCGGGGAGGTTGTTTGAAATAATAACTCTAAAGAAACACGCATAAATACTGTTCGAACACAAATAACACAATAATATAAGGGAAATGTGCTTGAGTCGGAAATCATTTTGGTATTAGGTAAACGTAAGACCAAACATACTAATACCAAAATGATTTCTGATTCGGGCATGTTTCCCTTATATTATTGTATTATTTGTGTTCGAACAGTATTTATGCGTGTTTCTTTAGAGTTATTCTTTCAAACAACCTCCCCGAAATGAAATAAAATGAAATAATAGCCAATCGCACCTTGAAATTGCGAGCCGCTGTCACCGGAGCCTTAAGGTCACAGCAATCCAATCGGAAGCGGCCACGGGCCACTGCATCGCAATTTCAAAGCTGTTACACAATACCTACAATTGTTTATGTAATCGATGCTTAGAATGGACGTAACTGTTTCATCTTCCTGTTGGAGGAAGTTGATGGTAGCAGCATTTTGTGGGTTCGGATCTTGGCCTGGATTTTATAATTTGGAAAACGCATGTGAACTATTGTGAATCTTTTATCTAACCTTGGCTTCCATATTATGTAGTTTCGCCTATTTAATGAGACGCTTCAAAGTGAACTGATCGGTTGTGTACAAACTGAAACTGAAACAGCTTCACGACTTTGATCCCTAGGCACGGTAGATATCCCTTCAGATCTCTCAGTACCAAGTACTAACTCAAGATTCTTTGAGGATGTCTAAGTTTTACAACCCCTGCGCTGCAGCGCGCTCGCTGTGTTTCAGGGCCCCTTCACTACATAGTATAAAACAAAGTCACTTTCTCTGTCCCTATAGAGTGATTCAAGAGGAAGGTTTATATGTATAATACATGCATGATATGTGCACCCGTGCGAAGCAGGGGCGCGCGGGCGGATCGCTAGTATTTAATAAGTTATTCGAGTGAGCGGTATTACCCGACACGATCGCCATTTCTTATGACATTATTACGCCATGCTTGCCCTAATAATATTTCATCTCAACAACTTTTCTTATAGAAAAACCGTTCAATGCTGCCTGACAGTATGAATGCAAATCAACGATCTTCAAGCCCCAATCGAGACGTTGCGTAAACGTTGCAACATCCTTATAAAATCGAACCTTGAGTGTTCTCCGCTAGCAATTTACTATTGTATGGATTAGGACATACTCGTACCTAATGTGAGGCAAATTGGATGTTCCGGTCGTAAATGTTCTTTAGTTCAATAAAGATTGCAGTTTCTGACTTTAAGTGTAGGTATTTTTCGTATTTATAGAGGCATTAGTTTATGATTATGTCAAAATAATGTTTTTTTATATGACTCGGTGATGGTATAAGCAAACGGCCCATCTGATGAGATGGTAACCACCAACTATAGCAAAGTCTTAAGGCGTTGACAACACCTAATTTACCTCTCGCTCGCAGGATTCGACATTTTGAAAGATATAAAATCACTAAGCCTAATTTTGAAAAAACGCAAACAACCATTTTGTGTACAACCACATAGCACACAGTTTGGCAAAAATTTCATTGTGATCGATGCAAGTTTTCCTACTCAAAAGTTTGCTCATGTACGAAAACTAGAAAAGTAAACTTTTAAGTAGGAAAACTTGTATCGATCAAAATGATTTTTTACTAAACTGTGCGCAATGTGATTGCATACAAAATGGTTGTTGGTGATTTTTCGAAAATAGGTTCAGAGATTTTATATCCTTCAACAAGTCAAAACGTGCGAGCGAGAGTCACATTAGCTCTTGTCTTCACCTTAAGTCACACGGAAGGAATTTACCTACGATGCATTGCCCTGCATCCATCAACTTGGTGGGGTATCATCTCATGTGCCTGTCATTTATAGGTGTTGGTGTTTTCTATGTATAATAAAAAATATCTATCTATGTAATTATATAATGTATTAAATATATCAGTTATCTAGTACCCATAACACAAGCTTTAGTAGCTTACTTTGGGGCTAGATAGTGCTGTGTGGATTGTCCAGCATTATTTATTTATTTAATTTATTTATTATTTATTTATCCACACTATAAAAAAGTTAGTACTAGCAATGTCTAAATTTATGATATCTTAGCACCATTTGACAGCTTGTCAGGTCCTGCGCGGTGTTTCGGACTGCCGGAATTAGTAGCTAGAGTACTGAGGCTAGCTGTTCCCCATTTAACTGAATACTCTTTTAGGCCCCGTAGACATGCCCTACTCGCAGTACCGAGGGCACGCACTGTAGCTCACGAAAATTCGCCTCTTGTTCGAGCTTTGAAATTATTAAATGCGCTTCTGGCATCAACACCAACGTGTGATCTATTTTCTGGCCGATCGATGGATGAATGTATGCAGAGCGTGTATGAGATATTGTGAATTGATTGATAGTGTTAACATTAGTTCGATTAGGTAGGTAGTTAATTAGGTACTAGTGTTAATTTTTCTGTGTGTTAAATTAGTGATTTGTTAAATCATTTTTATAGGTACTACATAACGCATTGGTATTTAACTGTAATGTTGTGTATTTGTTTAAATAAATAAACAAATAAAATAAATAAATTTAAAAACAGATCTTGTCACTAATATTTGCTGAATTGTTACCATGTTGTCTCATCTTCTAGGCCTAGTCAATGGCAATTTATTTTGTTTTTAACAACAACGTAATGGCGAAGCTACAATGTGGTAATCGATTGCTACACTCCATTGTTTCGAATTCTTTAGGATTGGTTGTACCTATCTACTATTTGGACATATCTATTTTGGCTGGTACATAACATTACAATCTAACGATGTACAGTATTACAACATGTACATCGTTAGATTGTTAAGGTGAAGACAAGAGCTAATGTGACTCTCGCTCGCACGTTTTGACTTGTTGAAGGATATAAATTCACTGAACCCATTTTCGAAAAATCGCAAACAACCATTTTGTGTGCAATCACATTGCGCACAGT
Organism: Plemyria rubiginata; assembly: GCA_963576535.1. Classification (NCBI taxonomy): domain Eukaryota; kingdom Metazoa; phylum Arthropoda; class Insecta; order Lepidoptera; family Geometridae; genus Plemyria; species Plemyria rubiginata. Next base: position 1,044,213 of record OY754929.1, read on the forward strand.
TTAGTAAAAATTTAATTTTAATCGATGCAATGTTTTCCTACAAAGTTTACTTTTTTAGTTTTCGTACTTAAGGCGTTGACAACACCTAATATTTCTCTCGCTCGCACGATTCGACATTTTGAAAGATATAAAATCACAAATTCCAATTTTGAAAAATCGCAAACAACCATTTTGTGTGCAATCACATTGCGCATAGTTTGGTAAACATTTCATTTTGATTGATGCAAGTTTTCCTACTCAAAAGTTATATTGCACACATGATAAATGGTTGTTTGCGGTTTTTCAAAATAAGCCTTAGTGATTTTATATTTTTCTAAAATGTCGAATCGTGCGAGCGAGAGGTACATATGGTGTTGTCAACGCCTTGAAATTCTTATTTACTTACCATCAGTCTTTAGTGTATTTTACAACCTCACCATAGTGAACTCCAAACGCTATAAACCAAGCCAGTAAATCGTGTACTATTAAATACCCATAGTAGACAGGAATGTTGTCAAATCATGCTGGACCTGTCACTTTCACATTACCATAAAACCACCATCGAAGAGTTTGTATACATCGGCATAACTCTTTATAAAAGTTCTTAAACTGCGTCTATTGCTATCTCTTACGGTACAAAATAAGAAACAGAGACAGTGCTATTTAATAAATATGTCTGCATGATAATGTTATTTAAGGCGTTGACAACACCTAATATTTCTTTCGCTCGCACGTTTTGACTTGTTGAAAGATATAAAATCACAAATTCCAATTTTGAAAAATCGCAAACAACCATTTTGTGTGCAATCACATTGCGCATAGTTTGGTAAAAATTTCATTTTGATTGATGCAAGTTTTCCTACTCAAAAGTTTGCTTGAGTACGAAAACTAGAAAAACAAACTTTTAAGTAGGAAAACTTGTATCGATCAAAATGATTTTTTTACTAAACTGTGCGCAATATGATTGCACACAAAATAGTTGTTAGCGATTTTTCGAAAATGGGTTTAGTGATTTTATATCTTTCAACAAGTCAAAACGTGCGAGCGAGAGTCACATTAGCTCTTGTCTTCGTCTTAGGATATTTCTCACTGCTTGAAAAATTACATGAGTACTCTACTTTCTTATACCTCTTAGTCTTTTCGAATACAACTAGGTATGTTGTATTAGTATCTTAAATATATATAACTCAAAGGTGACTGACTGACATAGTGATCTATCAACGCACAGCCCAAACCACTGGACGGATCGGGCTGAAATTTGGCATGCAGGTAGATGTTATGACGTAGGCATCGGCTAAGAAAGGATACCCCCACGGGGATAAAATAGGGGATGAAAGTTTGTATGAAACTTTGTCAATTTTGAAGGCGCGGGCAAAAGCTATTAATAATAATACTTCTTAACGCGAGCGAAGCCGTGGGCAAAAGCTAGTTGTAGTATATGTTGTATATGTAACAACGATAATTTTTTAGTTTTTTTAATGAGTTGGAGCATATTTCAGTCTTAATTGATGCCTTCGTTGATTCTATTTGTCAATCTGTCAATTTGAATCCTCGCAAGAATGGCAAATGTTCGATTTCTAATCTAACTGGATATATTACAAAGACGTGTAATTTGGCCGCGATTTATCCGCACGCGTACAATACATAATTGCTACTTGCCGATAACCAAATAACTTGTAATTTTAATGATTCTTTAGTAAATACCCCCCTTGTTAAATACTTACTTACTTAGATACAGCTACATACAAGGCACCTCGTCTTATTTTGAAAGAAAACTAAGCTACTCAAAGCTTGTGTTATGGGTACAGATAACTGATATATTTAATACATTCTATACTTACACTAGCGACCCGCTCGCGCGCCCCTGCTTCGCACGGGTGCACATATCATGCATGTATTATACATATAAACCTTCCTCTTGAATCACACTATCTATTAAGAAAACCCGCATCAAAATCCGTTGCGCAGTTTTAAAGATTTAAGATGGATAGTTTTTTTATTAAAATATACATAGAAAACACCCAGACCAACGCAACGTAACCAATTTCTAATAAAAAAAAGTTTTATTCAATCATTCATCTTGTCGCTTAGGTAAGATGCACTATAAAAGTGTTGCCATTACAGTAAACTACGATAAGGCTGTTATGTAGACCATAGCCAATTAAACAATTTCTCAGTGAAAGTGTGTGGAAGCACTGCGTCGGAAGGGCCTTTCGTTGTGGCTTTTCACATGTACTAAGCTGTATGAAAATAGATGGCTAAACGCAGAGGTAAACGCTTATCATCTTGTAAGCCAACAGAATGTCCCGTCAATGTTTCTATTTAAAAAAACATTCGCTTTTTCCTTCACTTTTTCTCATGAAATAGAATTAATGTACTATTATAACTTAATAATATATATTTGATTTACTTACAGTTGAAGTTTAAATTATAAAAATACCGATGGCGTACTTTTCAGTTATTTTTTTTACACATAGGTACATAAGCAGTTAATCGCTTCGTTTTGTGAAAGAAAAAGAGAAAAGAGATAATACCTAGATTCACCTAGCTTTAGGAAGTTTTAGAGCGATCTCTGAAAATATATTGGAAAACGCCTTTTGAATTTTATTGTTGAAACAACTGCAGAGTGCATGTATAAAGGCAAGCAAACGCTTAGGATTATCTGAGTGGAGAGTTACTTTCTATGATTTCATTAGTTATTTAAGGAATTCGGTTTCAAGATATTTACAAAAAGACTTAGGTATGTCAATTACGTATAAATAATTGTTTAAAAAGTAAAAAAAGTTACTAAAGTTTGTTATTTAAGAAATCGGCAAATGATGAGGACGATACTTTAACCAGTGACTAAGTAAGTATGTATGTATGGCCCATCTGATGTGAAGTGGTAACTCACATTTAGTTGTGTGTCTCGCATTGCCTTGCGAGACAGACACCTTGAGACATGCCCTCAATGCACCCAACAACCTGAGGCATAATAAATCAATAAAAATAAAGAAGCCTTTATTGTTCTTTTACAAAAAATTCAATAACTAAAATCTAATATACTATTAACTAAGAACCCCTTGGCGGGTATAGGCCTCCTCCAACAGTTTCCAATAACCTGAGGCAAAGGTACAGATATTATGCTTCATGTGTGCCCGGCAACCACACTCTTCAGCACTCAATAATTTTCAAAATGGGTTCAGTAACCCAGAGATTAGCCCCTCAACCTCACAAAATTCACCTCTTTATAATATTAGTATCTATACTAATATTATAAAGAGGTGAATTTTGTGAGGTTGAGGGGCTAATCTCTGGGTTACTTGTATTTTAGTTGGTTGTTAGTATCTTGGTTAGTATGGTTAGTATCTTGGTTATTAGTATCTATACTAATATTATAAAGAGGTGAATTTTGTGAGGTTGAGGGGCTAATCTCTGGGTTACTGAACCCATTTTGAAAATTAAGATTAGTATAGAAATATATATAACTCAAAGGTGACTGACTGACTGACATAGTGATCTATCAACGCACAGCCCAAACCACTGGACGGATCGGGCTGAAATTTGGCATGCAGGTAGATGTTATGACGTAGGCATCCGCAAAGAAAGGATTTTGATCAATTCTACCCCCAAGGGGATAAAATAGGGGATGAAAGTTTGTATGAAACTTTGAATTCCCTGGCGCGAGCAAAGCCGCGGGTTCAGCTAGTATTAGTATAGATACGGTACGGATACGGTAAAATAATTAAAATTATTATCAAAGTTATATTTCCTATATTACCATTCTTACTTTGGTGGATGTTATAACTCTATCGGCACATTTTCTAGATATTTACTTAGAAAGAGAAAGGTATCTCTCTACCAGTTAGTTACTACGACGACCAAATTTGATCGATACTGCAACCAGACCGGAACAACTGCACTAAATGACTTAATGAGGCCGCTTTTTGTGGGGAAATGCCTAAATACTCGCCTAGAATTTCATCAGAACAGTAGCTTCGAGGAAAAAGAATTAAAGTAGCCATTTTTGTGACGTAAGTAAACTTTTGCACGATTATCCTACTAATATTATAAATGCGAAAGTTTGTAAGTATGGATGGATGGATGTTTGTTACTTATTAAATCCAGAACGGCTGAACGGATCTGGGTGAAATTAGGCACAAAGGTGATTATAGTCTTAAATAACACATAGGCTACTTTTTATCCCGTGGGAATACCGGTATTTAAAACTACGCGGGTGAAACCGCGGGGCGCTACTAGTAGTATAATAAACATGTGACACATTCAACACTTTTGTGATAAAAAAATCACCACATGAAGTTATGAAAAATAATTATGGATAGTTAATTGACTCAGGCGTGACTTTGCGGAAGTCCATTGTCAAATATAAATCGACTTGAACAAAGCAATATGTAGTACTAATCCGCTGATCTAATCTCCTTAAGCCGGAATAAACTTAATTAGACTTCGACACGTGTTTCACCTCTCTACGAAGCATCTTCAGGAAATTGAAATGAAAGTACTTTCAGCTCAGCGCTCGACGAGGCAACAAGTTCGGTGCACAGCGGGTCAATTTCCTGAAGATGCTTCGTAGAGAGGCGAAACACGTGTCGAAGTCTAATTAAGTTTATTCCAGCTTAAGGAGATTAGATCAGCGGATTAGTACTACATATTGCTTTGTTCAAGTTGATTTATATTTAATAATATGGAGAAACTATTACATACAAAAATAAAGCAAAACTTAGTTTTGGTTCAAATAGTTTTCCTACTTAAAAGTTTTAATAAGCACGAAACTAGTCTATTTATTTATTCGTATGGCAATGTGCAATCGTTCTATAAAATATAATAATTATTATTATTCACGAAAACTAGTAAAAAAAATTAGACGAATGTCAAACAAAACTTGGCAAATCGGCGTTCGTAGCATACATTTCAAACCGTTAATCCGATCGAGAATTTGGTAGGTCAACATTTTGTTCTACCAAGATTAGCTGGTATCTAAAACTTGCTTTAGAGTTCTAACAATTCGCTTCTTCGCAAAGAATCCTAGAACGTATTGCATGAGGTCAAGTATTGTCTTTGAAAAACCACAAAACACAATCAGGGGCATTATTCTCTATGGCATAGGAGATTCCTTGCCCCAAACCGTGAAACGTCAAAACTTGATCTTTATTCTTTATGACATAGAAGATACTTTGCCCTGAGCGTGTGACTTCACAACGTGATCTAAACGCAAACCGCGATTGGTTTGGTCATAGTGAATAACGCCCCAGTAATAACGTGGTTCTAACTTTCAAACTTCGAATATTACGGTACATTGACGTATTGACGATGCAATCGTATTTTAGATCGTCACCTTATTTCTTCCTCATCTCTAGGTTCTGTCAAACTCAAAATATGTTTATTCATTAAAATCACAAGGACCATCTTGAAACGTCTTAAAACTAGGTGACTCTAGTGCCAGTTACACGCGACCAACACCGAGAAGAACAGTCTGGATTACCAAATTATAAAAAAAAATATGTTTGGGTTCTCTACATCCCTTCCATTTTATAGAATCTTGAGTAGGTTAAGTAAGTACCATGAGATTTAAGTGGATAACTGACGTGACCGGGAATCACAGCCGTAGTCTTAAAATAAATGAATCATTGATTTATTTTATAGAAAAATAAAAAACAATAAATGCGACAAAATGTAAGTACATTGTTATTTCTCAGTATTAAAACTTATTAATCCATTAAGTAACAAATACTGAATGACTAAATGAAATCGAAACTCTGCCAATGGTCTTTTATTATTTTTACTCAAGTGAGGGATCATTGTTTTTGGCAAGTTCGTTTGAGTGACCTTGAGTAACCTTGAGTGACCACTAGATACGAGGTTTTCGGGCCAGCGAAGACGGGAAATATTTATGTTTTCTGAATATATATACCTATTTATGTTTAGTAGGCTTATTGATACCATATTTATGTATTTTGTAGGTCTTTAAAACTCTTTATTATCTTATTTACATAAATAAACTTTTACAGTCGACATAATTTTAAACCCACGCCTGTACCGTGGGAACAAGGTACCTAGTCTGAGTAGTAGTCAGTAGTCAGAAAGGATTTCGTTTCTGATGAAGAAAGTGCCATCACCAAAACTGTGCTGAATGCGGTACATTAGAAGACGTACACCATGTTTGCTGGATGAGAATCTGAATGTGTTCGTAACAATGTATTTAGATTAGGTTGTTTTGGAAAGCAATGTATGAATGTTGGTAGGGTTAATAGCATCTTGGCTTATCCCCTGTCGGGTAAAGCCAAGATGCTATATAGGTTGGCAGAATTAGGGCTAAGTAGATTAAGTTTTGTTATGTAGTGTATTTTGTTTTGATGTTTTATTATAGGGCAGTATGGTCGCCCAGCAACAAAGCTCTTTAAATAAAAAAAAAGAAAGGAATACCTACTAAAAAGGTTTCACTGTTTCACTATTGTATAGAACAGAGTATAAGCAGCGTGACGTCAGACGTGTGCCGCGCCAAATCTCGGAAATTCAAATAGTGGTCTAATAAACTTCTCCTATTGATAACTTCGGAAATACTGCATGTATTTACGTAAAATAATAACGAATATAATGTACGTAGTCTATGCTTTGATGCTAGGTATATTTTAGTGTAACATTTTAACCTCACCCATTGGGCTCGTTGGAAGAACTACAACCATGTCAATTCAGCCGACAAACAGCATTGCTGACGTGGAGTGATAGTCACATTTATTAACACTGCATTTAAATGTCGTAACACATTGATTATGCAAAAGTAATGGCGACTGGTATGTGGAGTAGGACAACAGAAGTCATCGTTTTTAAATATTTGCTCTTGTTTCAAACTTTTCATGTTAGTCATTATGCATTGATATGACCCGTCCAAATATTGTAGTGCTCACACGGATGAAGGAAAAGAAACAAGATCGGTGCTCAAAAATTAGTATTTTTATATTATTCCAGACTATAATCAATCTTATCCAGGAGCCTTATGCGCTATGACCATTTGCAGCGCGAGCTCGGCTAAGACAAGGCAGCCGGTGTCATACGGTCAGGGCAAAGTATCTCCTATGTTATCCCAACTTCCCAACTAATATTATAAATGCGAAAGTAACTCTGTCTGTCTTTCTGTCTGTCTGTCTGTCTGTCTGTTACGCTTTCCCGCTTAAACCTCTCAACCGATTTTGATGAAATTTGGCACAGACAATCTTTAGACCCTGAGAAAGAACATAGGCTACCTTTTATTGCGAAAAAAAGAGATGAAGAGATTAAAAGTACGCAGACGAAGTCGCGGGTACCAGCTAGTAAAGAATAAAGCCCAATATCAAGTTTTGACGTTTCACGGTTTGGGGCAAGGAATCTCCTTGGAATCTCCTATTGTCATAGTGAATAAGGCTCCTGATCCGTTCAGCCGTTCCGGCGTGAAAGAGTAACAAACATCCATCCATCCATACTTACAAACTTTCGCGTTTTTAATAGTAGTAGGAAGTATCTACAATGGTCATGCTCATGATCTACATAACTGATACAAAAAGTCATGTACCGCCTCCAGCTACAATAATCCAGCTCAAGAAAACGCTTGATGGAAATATCAAGAAGAAGTAAAGATATGAATACCATTTAAATATTCAATGAAAGTATGCTGATACTATAAAGCCGATGGCAGGTGGTAATAGTCATGTAAAGATAAAGCCACCATAGTTCAGATGGGAGCTCTACCGTCTGTAGGCCGTGGGTTTGATTCCCACACAGAATTAAATTTGTGTGGTGAACGTAGACCACTGACTACCCCTTGGAAGAAATCGGAGGGATGTCTACCGAGCCTGAATCAAAGTCGAGGAAGTAGAATAGGATAGGATATGGGATGGGATCGGATTATTTTGACCGATTTTGAACTAGCGACCCGCGGGTCACTAGTTCAAAATAATCGGGTCGCTAGTGCTTCGCACGGGTGCACATATCATGCATTCATTAAACATGTAAACCTTCCTCTTGAATCACTCTATCTATTAAAAAAAACGCATCGAAATCCGTTGGTTAGTTTTAAAGATTTAGGCATGCATAGGGACATAGGGATATAGGGACAGAGAAAGCGACTTTGTTTTATACTATGAATTGATATGTAATTTTTATTTTGAATTTCTCGTCACTGAATTGTATAAAAACAAAGTCGCTTTCTCTGTCCCTATATCCCTATGTCCCCATGTATGCTTAAGTCTTTAAAACTACGCAACGGATTTTAATGCGGTTTTTTTTAATTAGAGTGATTCAAGAGGAAGGTTTATATGTATAATACATGCATGATATGTGCACCCGTGCGAAGCAGGGGCGCGCGGGCGGGTCGCTAGTTCAAAATAAAAAATTAATTATGAAAGACATAACTCAATAATATAATGATGTAATTATCAATGCAAGGTCCACTCCTGCGTACGTGACTGGAATAGTGAATAGTCCAGACTGGTTTATTACGCAACGGTGGCGACGACCTGCATACCAAATCTGTGGAGACTTCCACACCCTTCTAAAAACACCCTGCTGTTCATTTATACAGGCCTTTCAGGTTCGCACTGGTCGAGTAGCGAGTATTTTGGCGTTATCGGTAAACCAGTGAGCAAGGACGCTTGGTAGAAGATGCTACTCGTCTCGCTACTAGACCAGTGCGAATCAACTGGGTATAGCAGCTGGTTCGCACTGGTCGAGTAGCGAGTGTTTTGGTGTTATCGGCGAACCAGTGAGCAGTGAGCACCAAGCAAGCACGGACGCGTGGTGGGAGGTGCTACTCGACCAGTGCGAACCAGCTATTACGGATCAATTGGTAGTAGCTCTGTCTTCTGCATAGCAGGTGAAAAAGGTTGTGTTGCCTTTAAAAATTTAACTAAACCAGTTCGCGGCACATGTCAGCGCTTTTAGTTATTATTTTTCTTGTATGTATTACCTAAGTTCCTCACTTGCCTCTTTTATTTATTTATTTTTAATCTTTTAATGTTAATTTTACACTTGGTTTGGTTATTTTTTCCTGATTTTTGGATCTGTCGTATTTTAGATTTTTTTGTATGTGTGTAGATTGTCCGTGGCATTACTGCACGGCCCTGGCGGAAGACCAGCGTCAGTTGCCTGTTGACTGACTTATGCTGAGCCAGGGTCCCTTTTGCAGCTCTTATATAGGTTATTTATAATTGAAATATTTTGTTTGTTTTTGTATGTTTTATGCTGTATTTAAGCTGCTGCAAATAAATATGTTTTCTGTCTTTCTTTCTTCTTTCTTTCTAAACTATGATTGGTTCAACGCATTTAGCTTAGGGACATCAAAGTCAAAAAGGTATTTACTCAAGGTTCTTTCAGTTATTCTTCTTCTAGTCGTGTCACTAGTTCTTTCGAAACAGTGTGGTGAAAGGATTTTAGGTTTTGACTTTGATATTTGACAGCATTTTTAGGAATTTAGATTTATTATAATCTCCATATCTTCGTATTCCAAGTTCGAGTCATTGGCACAGGCACCTACCCGCTAGACAGGAAGCATTGACCACGTGATGTGATACATTGTTCGCCCTGTGCGAAACCATTGACCGTAGAACTTGTCCTTTTGGGGCTAGTTTTTTACCCTCAAAAAGACTTCAAAAAGTAAGATTATTTTTAATCGTAAAAGTCAAAGCCAGTCAAAAAGTCAAAAGTGCAAAGTTAACTTTATTTTATGCATTTCAGAGTTTTTTAGCTGACTGAGAATAAAAAAACTATATTTTATTATCACGTGGTTAGTGGTCAGGTTGGCTCAATAAATCAGCTCAATATCAGCTATCTGGTTCACATGTCAGCTATGACTTATTTTGGGGCGAGATAGTGCTGTGTGGAAAGTCCAGCAATATTTATTATAGTAAAAATCTTTATATTTTTAAAATTACTTTTGTACTAATGCTTACATAAATCAGATAGCTGATAATTTTATGCTACTTAATACTTTTTTTACACCCAGACAGAGAACAAACATCTATGTTCATCATACGAATAATTGTTCTCGGTGGGGATCGAACCCACGGCTTACGACACAGAAGCTACTACCAACTGAGTTGTAAAGGCTGCCATAGTACTCTGCATGCATAGTCCGAGGCTAGAGTACTGTGTGGAATATCCACTAACTAGCGATCTGCCCGCGCGCCCCTGCTTCGCACGGGTGCACATATCATGCATGTATTATACATATAAACCTTCCTCTTGAATCACCCTATCTTTTAAAAAAAACCGCATCAAAATCCGTTGCGTAGTTTTAAAGATTTAAGCATACAAAGGGACATGAGGACATAGGGACAGAGAAAGCGACTTTGTTTTATAAGAGTACTATGTAGTGATATTTATTTTTTATCTTCGCTCAACATTGGTGCCAATTCTGTTGTTTAATTTTCCTAACTTAACCTAATTTGACAGCACTAAAAATGTTGCCATCCCTTTCTAAAGGACCGAAACAACAAGGACAGCTATAATTTTACAGCTGTCAGATTTGGTTAGGATATTGCAACAACAAAATCGACACCATTGCCCTTGCAACAACAGCTAAGTGGAAAGTAAACAGTAAGTAGGTATATTGAGAGCGCCGTCGAAGAAAGTTTCGCCTGCTATTTTGAAGCGGTTTACTTTATACCTACTTTGGGTTTAAAATAAAACTGTGAGCAACTTGAGAATTTCATGTTAGGTACGTAGGTGTTCAATGTAAAATGGTCTTTATTCAGTATAATCGCAAGGATAATTTTGAAATAATACTATGACGACAACGGTACTACATGATAAACTAGTTGCGCCCCGCGGTTTCACCCGCGCAGATTTAAATCCCGGTATTCCCACGGGATAAAAAGTAGCCTATGTGTTATTTCAGACTATAATATATCTCTCTGCCAAGTTTCATCCAGAACCGTTCAGCCGTTCCGGCGTGAAAGAGTAACAAACATCCATGGATGTTGATTGATGAAGAATTGCTTTTATATGGGAGATGGTTAACAATTCACATCAGGTGGGCCATCTGCTCTACTGTTTTTTCTTTACAGTAATCTTATAACGAGCAATTCTTGTTTAATATATATAATCTGTATCTCAGAAATGGCTCCCAACGATTTTCACGAAATTTAGTATGCAGGGGGTTTCAGAGGCATTCATGACCATTTTTATTATTAGACATTTTTAGTTATGGACATTGGTTTTGAACATTTTTGATTTTTGACATTAGTCGTGCAAACCATATTTTGTTTCACCGCGGAATCAAACCAGCTCTGTGCACTTCTCAGCAGGTCAACCACCTAAATACGTTTTGAAATGGTTGCACTAAATAGCATAATTAACTTACACACGATCTTTTATACATGTGTTCGATCGAATGTAAAAATTCACAATCAGCTATTTCGCCACTACGACATTATTCAGCTAAACCGTGCCAGTATCGTTGATTGGGAAATTTTGTTAATTAAAAGTTATTTACTACGCATAGGAAAGTATTAAGACACTGGTAGCGCCCCGCGGTTTCACCCGCGTAGTTTTAAATCCCGGTATTCCCCGGTCTAAATAAATAAAATAAATAATGCTGGACAATCCACACAGCACCATCTAGCCCCAAAGTAAGCTACTCAAAGCTTGTGTTATGGGTACTAGATGACTGATATATTTAATACATTATATACTTACATAGATATATTTTTTTTTATTATACATAAACACCCAGAGCAACGGGACATATTTCTGCAGATCGTTCACAAATTTGTTCCGAGGCGGGAATCGAACCCGCAACCTCTTAGGTCGCAGGCGGACTCTCGCCCGCTGCGCCACTGAGGTCGTCTAAGTAATGAATTTTTACAAAAAAAGTAATACTGCGCGTCACGCAAAAAGAACGCCGGAAGGAGGGGGAGGAGGTGTGATGGTGCACACACATCCCCTCCACTGTTTGCCAGCGTTCTTTTTGGTTTACGCGACCTATAGCTATTATAATCAGCTATCTGTATATTACAAGCCTTGCTCAATTTGGAGTATTTTGGGGCTAAATAAGATTGCTTACAGGCGCCGGTTTCTGAAAGCTCGATCAAAACTAATCTGATGTCGAGTCACTTGCTATCTATCTAAAACTGAAAACTGAAACTGAAACAGCTTCACGACTTTTGATCCCCAGGCACGGTAGATATCCCTTCAGATCTCCCAGTACCAAGTAGGTACTAATTAAAGATTCTTTGAGGATGTCTAAGGGGGGTAGTCAGAGGTACGTCCAAACATTACATTTGGCACATACCCACATTTTGCAGTAGTTAGTATTCCATACGTAACAGGTTGCAAGCCCATCGCCGCTGTTAGAATACTAACTGGTTTCCTCACGATGTTTTCCTTCACCGTTTAAGAGCACTGGCATTGCGCACATAAATTTTTCGATAGAAAAATCCATTGGTGCACGACCGGATTCGAACCTGCGACCTTACGATCGGAAGGCGGGGTCACTCCCACTAGACCACCGGTGCTCTGCTGTGCTATCTATCTAATGTAACGTAATAGCTGAATGGCGAGGGACTTTATATCGAACTAGCTGAACCCGCGGCTTTGCTCGCGCCAAAGAATTGAAAGTTTCATACAAACTTTCATCCCCTATTTTATCCCCTTAGGGGTAGAATTGATCAAAATCCTTTCTTAGCGGATGCCTACGTCATAACATCTACCTGCATGCCAAATTTCAGCCCGATCCGTCCAGTGGTTTGGGTTGTGCGTTGATAGATCACTATGTCAGTCAGTCAGTCAGTCAGTCACCTTTGAGTTATATATATTTAGATTAGATTAAGTTTGATGGAGCTTTCGGAAACCGACCGTGTGAGGAAAGTCGAACAACATTATTATTATAATTTCCACTTTTTCCAGCAAGAAGTATAAAAATATATATTCGTTTGCAAATAATAAGCTAGTTAGAATTCAGTGGCGAATTATTTCACTTGCCTTCTCTTATTGCGTTATGTTAAATGTTGCTTTGTGGTTTATTGGTACTTTAGAGAAAGTACATTAGCAATGAAATAGATTTATTTAGTTTCGTATTAAAAAAAAACGCTAAATTTAAATAATTTTAATTTTTTGAACTGATCTTTTTCGTTTAGTATGTATGAAGGTATATATTTTTTTTTATGGAAAAGATAGGCAAACGGGCTAACGGCCCACCTGATGATAAGCGGTCACCGTCGCCCATAGACAACAACAACACAAGGGGCGTTGTCAGTGCGTTGCCTACCCTGAAGGACTTTATTAACATTTTTCTTGAAGCTTTTCATTTTAAATCTGGGTGCCGAGAGGAGCGGTGGTAAAATCTCGACGCTGGGATAAGGTCAAATAGCTCCTCCGAGCATCCCCCGTTGTACAGCCGATAAAACACGCATAAAGAGCCAATTCTTCTTCTTATCGTGTCACTAATTTCTTTCGAAACAGTGTGGTGAAAGGATTTTAAGTGCGCCTCAAGAGGCTCCTTTCGAGCACTTGTCACATGTTATAGAACTTGTTAGGTTTTACAACATGTCGGTTTCCTCACGATGTTTTCCTTCACCGTTTGAGAGTACTGGCATTGCGCACATAAATTTTTGACACGAAAAACTCATTGGTGCACGACCGGTTTTGAACCCACGACCTTAGGATTGGAAGGCGGGGCTGCTACCACTAGACCACCAGTGCTCTAGTCGCGGCGTAAGCTGAGCGGCTCTATCGACTTTCTGGATTAAATATTACAACATTAGTTTAAAAACAAATAAAAATGTTATGGGTGGCCTTATCGCTCAGTATCGTCACCTTAGGGCATCGATTCCAACTTGGAATCTATGACTGCTTGGAAGTGTCACCTTAGGGCATAGATTCCAACTTGGAATCTATGCCCTAAGGTGACACTTCAAAGCAGTCGAAAATAGGAAAAAAAAAGAGCAAATTTGTAGTACCGCGTCTAAGTCTTTTGTAAGGACCTCGTCCAATAAACGTTATAAAATTTTGTTGATTATTGATTTTCAAAGGTTTCGAGATGAACCAATTTGATATGCTTAATAACCTAGGTAAGTTTTTAACAAGATAAATATCCAAGCTTTAAGACATTAAATAAAAAAATATTTATTCTAGTCCAAACCTCAATAAAATCCACGTTCTTCATGTGTAACACTGTATGTCACTAAACAAATTTTCAAACCAAAAATTCGTCACACATTGCATTCACATTTCACTCGCGTTTTCTGTATTTCGATTCGTACGTGCGTTCCGCGCAGCGATCACGGGAGAATGCGCCGCACAACATCGATGTCTTAAGGTCAGGTGTGCTGGTTTTTATTGATTGTTTTTATTTTGATCAATGTGTTTATTTATTGTTTTTTTATTTTTAACCGGGCAATTTGTCAAGATGGAACCTAAGGGCAGCAGGTGGCGCAAATAGGTACGTGTATCTTATTTTTAGAGTGTGTTAAGATGGGGCGAAACTGTTTCGTTACTTCGATATTTGACCACATTAATAAAAAAACCGACCCCTTATGAAGTGGAATAAGGGCAGGAAGATGATTAAATAAATAAATTATGGTAATATGAGCTTTCACTACGACTTTGCTATGGAGGTACAGGATAAAACAGCTCATAAACTCTATCTGGTACTTTGAAGCTTGAATGGAACAAAATTAATGGAAAAACTTAGTTCAGTCACGTTCAGTAGTGGGCCACGAATACCAGCTTCAAAGTTTTTTTTTATTAACTGAAGACGGAAATATTTTCCTAAAGCTACAAGTTATGATGAAAAGAACCCTTTAAACTGTGATACATAATAGATGTAATGTTGTAAAAAAAACACAACGATAGCCGTAAAAAAAAAAGTATATTATCTGGTTTTGTCCGTCTTTTTATTGTTTACATCGTCTCTATGTAATGTTCTCAGTCTGTCAGTTTATATCACCGACTGATCAGTCAGTGCTGAGATTGATCCAACGATCAGTACTTGGATAAATGTCAGAATCAGTATTCGCCTTAAGAAGATGCGCTTGAGTGGGCGAACGCGGAAACGGGCGGTCTCGCTGACCGCGGCAATGCGATGTAACGGGCCTCACAGACACTACTATATACAGGTAATACTCTAGTCTCGGGTCTAGACCCTAGGGTAATGGGATAGGGATCTCCACGGCTAGAATAAACCTTTTTGACAGACAGACACTATAAATTAACCTTTAATATGGACCAGAAATGTAATTTTCGTACGTTTTGAAATAAAATTTGAAGCTTGAATGGAACAAAATTAATGGAAAAACTTAGTTCAGTCACGTTCAGTAGTGGGCCACGAATACCCTTAGGGGTAGAATTGATCAAAATCCTTTCTTAGCGGATGCCTACGTCATAACATCTACCTGCATGCCAAATTTCAGCCCGATCCGTCCAGTGGTTTGGGTTGTGCGTTGATAGATCACTATGTCAGTCAGTCAGTCAGTCAGTCACCTTTGAGTTATATATATTTAGATTAGATTAAGTTTGATGGAGCTTTCGGAAACCGACCGTGTGAGGAAAGTCGAACAACATTATTATTATAATTTCCACTTTTTCCAGCAAGAAGTATAAAAATATATATTCGTTTGCAAATAATAAGCTAGTTAGAATTCAGTGGCGAATTATTTCACTTGCCTTCTCTTATTGCGTTATGTTAAATGTTGCTTTGTGGTTTATTGGTACTTTAGAGAAAGTACATTAGCAATGAAATAGATTTATTTAGTTTCGTATTAAAAAAAAACGCTAAATTTAAATAATTTTAATTTTTTGAACTGATCTTTTTCGTTTAGTATGTATGAAGGTATATATTTTTTTTTATGGAAAAGATAGGCAAACGGGCTAACGGCCCACCTGATGATAAGCGGTCACCGTCGCCCATAGACAACAACAACACAAGGGGCGTTGTCAGTGCGTTGCCTACCCTGAAGGACTTTATTAACATTTTTCTTGAAGCTTTTCATTTTAAATCTGGGTGCCGAGAGGAGCGGTGGTAAAATCTCGACGCTGGGATAAGGTCAAATAGCTCCTCCGAGCATCCCCCGTTGTACAGCCGATAAAACACGCATAAAGAGCCAATTCTTCTTCTTATCGTGTCACTAATTTCTTTCGAAACAGTGTGGTGAAAGGATTTTAAGTGCGCCTCAAGAGGCTCCTTTCGAGCACTTGTCACATGTTATAGAACTTGTTAGGTTTTACAACATGTCGGTTTCCTCACGATGTTTTCCTTCACCGTTTGAGAGTACTGGCATTGCGCACATAAATTTTTGACACGAAAAACTCATTGGTGCACGACCGGTTTTGAACCCACGACCTTAGGATTGGAAGGCGGGGCTGCTACCACTAGACCACCAGTGCTCTAGTCGCGGCGTAAGCTGAGCGGCTCTATCGACTTTCTGGATTAAATATTACAACATTAGTTTAAAAACAAATAAAAATGTTATGGGTGGCCTTATCGCTCAGTATCGTCACCTTAGGGCATCGATTCCAACTTGGAATCTATGACTGCTTGGAAGTGTCACCTTAGGGCATAGATTCCAACTTGGAATCTATGCCCTAAGGTGACACTTCAAAGCAGTCGAAAATAGGAAAAAAAAAGAGCAAATTTGTAGTACCGCGTCTAAGTCTTTTGTAAGGACCTCGTCCAATAAACGTTATAAAATTTTGTTGATTATTGATTTTCAAAGGTTTCGAGATGAACCAATTTGATATGCTTAATAACCTAGGTAAGTTTTTAACAAGATAAATATCCAAGCTTTAAGACATTAAATAAAAAAATATTTATTCTAGTCCAAACCTCAATAAAATCCACGTTCTTCATGTGTAACACTGTATGTCACTAAACAAATTTTCAAACCAAAAATTCGTCACACATTGCATTCACATTTCACTCGCGTTTTCTGTATTTCGATTCGTACGTGCGTTCCGCGCAGCGATCACGGGAGAATGCGCCGCACAACATCGATGTCTTAAGGTCAGGTGTGCTGGTTTTTATTGATTGTTTTTATTTTGATCAATGTGTTTATTTATTGTTTTTTTATTTTTAACCGGGCAATTTGTCAAGATGGAACCTAAGGGCAGCAGGTGGCGCAAATAGGTACGTGTATCTTATTTTTAGAGTGTGTTAAGATGGGGCGAAACTGTTTCGTTACTTCGATATTTGACCACATTAATAAAAAAACCGACCCCTTATGAAGTGGAATAAGGGCAGGAAGATGATTAAATAAATAAATTATGGTAATATGAGCTTTCACTACGACTTTGCTATGGAGGTACAGGATAAAACAGCTCATAAACTCTATCTGGTACTTTGAAGCTTGAATGGAACAAAATTAATGGAAAAACTTAGTTCAGTCACGTTCAGTAGTGGGCCACGAATACCAGCTTCAAAGTTTTTTTTTATTAACTGAAGACGGAAATATTTTCCTAAAGCTACAAGTTATGATGAAAAGAACCCTTTAAACTGTGATACATAATAGATGTAATGTTGTAAAAAAAACACAACGATAGCCGTAAAAAAAAAAGTATATTATCTGGTTTTGTCCGTCTTTTTATTGTTTACATCGTCTCTATGTAATGTTCTCAGTCTGTCAGTTTATATCACCGACTGATCAGTCAGTGCTGAGATTGATCCAACGATCAGTACTTGGATAAATGTCAGAATCAGTATTCGCCTTAAGAAGATGCGCTTGAGTGGGCGAACGCGGAAACGGGCGGTCTCGCTGACCGCGGCAATGCGATGTAACGGGCCTCACAGACACTACTATATACAGGTAATACTCTAGTCTCGGGTCTAGACCCTAGGGTAATGGGATAGGGATCTCCACGGCTAGAATAAACCTTTTTGACAGACAGACACTATAAATTAACCTTTAATATGGACCAGAAATGTAATTTTCGTACGTTTTGAAATAAAATTTGAAGCTTGAATGGAACAAAATTAATGGAAAAACTTAGTTCAGTCACGTTCAGTAGTGGGCCACGAATACCCTTAGGGGTAGAATTGATCAAAATCCTTTCTTAGCGGATGCCTACGTCATAACATCTACCTGCATGCCAAATTTCAGCCCGATCCGTCCAGTGGTTTGGGTTGTGCGTTGATAGATCACTATGTCAGTCAGTCAGTCAGTCAGTCACCTTTGAGTTATATATATTTAGATTAGATTAAGTTTGATGGAGCTTTCGGAAACCGACCGTGTGAGGAAAGTCGAACAACATTATTATTATAATTTCCACTTTTTCCAGCAAGAAGTATAAAAATATATATTCGTTTGCAAATAATAAGCTAGTTAGAATTCAGTGGCGAATTATTTCACTTGCCTTCTCTTATTGCGTTATGTTAAATGTTGCTTTGTGGTTTATTGGTACTTTAGAGAAAGTACATTAGCAATGAAATAGATTTATTTAGTTTCGTATTAAAAAAAAACGCTAAATTTAAATAATTTTAATTTTTTGAACTGATCTTTTTCGTTTAGTATGTATGAAGGTATATATTTTTTTTTATGGAAAAGATAGGCAAACGGGCTAACGGCCCACCTGATGATAAGCGGTCACCGTCGCCCATAGACAACAACAACACAAGGGGCGTTGTCAGTGCGTTGCCTACCCTGAAGGACTTTATTAACATTTTTCTTGAAGCTTTTCATTTTAAATCTGGGTGCCGAGAGGAGCGGTGGTAAAATCTCGACGCTGGGATAAGGTCAAATAGCTCCTCCGAGCATCCCCCGTTGTACAGCCGATAAAACACGCATAAAGAGCCAATTCTTCTTCTTATCGTGTCACTAATTTCTTTCGAAACAGTGTGGTGAAAGGATTTTAAGTGCGCCTCAAGAGGCTCCTTTCGAGCACTTGTCACATGTTATAGAACTTGTTAGGTTTTACAACATGTCGGTTTCCTCACGATGTTTTCCTTCACCGTTTGAGAGTACTGGCATTGCGCACATAAATTTTTGACACGAAAAACTCATTGGTGCACGACCGGTTTTGAACCCACGACCTTAGGATTGGAAGGCGGGGCTGCTACCACTAGACCACCAGTGCTCTAGTCGCGGCGTAAGCTGAGCGGCTCTATCGACTTTCTGGATTAAATATTACAACATTAGTTTAAAAACAAATAAAAATGTTATGGGTGGCCTTATCGCTCAGTATCGTCACCTTAGGGCATCGATTCCAACTTGGAATCTATGACTGCTTGGAAGTGTCACCTTAGGGCATAGATTCCAACTTGGAATCTATGCCCTAAGGTGACACTTCAAAGCAGTCGAAAATAGGAAAAAAAAAGAGCAAATTTGTAGTACCGCGTCTAAGTCTTTTGTAAGGACCTCGTCCAATAAACGTTATAAAATTTTGTTGATTATTGATTTTCAAAGGTTTCGAGATGAACCAATTTGATATGCTTAATAACCTAGGTAAGTTTTTAACAAGATAAATATCCAAGCTTTAAGACATTAAATAAAAAAATATTTATTCTAGTCCAAACCTCAATAAAATCCACGTTCTTCATGTGTAACACTGTATGTCACTAAACAAATTTTCAAACCAAAAATTCGTCACACATTGCATTCACATTTCACTCGCGTTTTCTGTATTTCGATTCGTACGTGCGTTCCGCGCAGCGATCACGGGAGAATGCGCCGCACAACATCGATGTCTTAAGGTCAGGTGTGCTGGTTTTTATTGATTGTTTTTATTTTGATCAATGTGTTTATTTATTGTTTTTTTATTTTTAACCGGGCAATTTGTCAAGATGGAACCTAAGGGCAGCAGGTGGCGCAAATAGGTACGTGTATCTTATTTTTAGAGTGTGTTAAGATGGGGCGAAACTGTTTCGTTACTTCGATATTTGACCACATTAATAAAAAAACCGACCCCTTATGAAGTGGAATAAGGGCAGGAAGATGATTAAATAAATAAATTATGGTAATATGAGCTTTCACTACGACTTTGCTATGGAGGTACAGGATAAAACAGCTCATAAACTCTATCTGGTACTTTGAAGCTTGAATGGAACAAAATTAATGGAAAAACTTAGTTCAGTCACGTTCAGTAGTGGGCCACGAATACCAGCTTCAAAGTTTTTTTTTATTAACTGAAGACGGAAATATTTTCCTAAAGCTACAAGTTATGATGAAAAGAACCCTTTAAACTGTGATACATAATAGATGTAATGTTGTAAAAAAAACACAACGATAGCCGTAAAAAAAAAAGTATATTATCTGGTTTTGTCCGTCTTTTTATTGTTTACATCGTCTCTATGTAATGTTCTCAGTCTGTCAGTTTATATCACCGACTGATCAGTCAGTGCTGAGATTGATCCAACGATCAGTACTTGGATAAATGTCAGAATCAGTATTCGCCTTAAGAAGATGCGCTTGAGTGGGCGAACGCGGAAACGGGCGGTCTCGCTGACCGCGGCAATGCGATGTAACGGGCCTCACAGACACTACTATATACAGGTAATACTCTAGTCTCGGGTCTAGACCCTAGGGTAATGGGATAGGGATCTCCACGGCTAGAATAAACCTTTTTGACAGACAGACACTATAAATTAACCTTTAATATGGACCAGAAATGTAATTTTCGTACGTTTTGAAATAAAATTTGAAGCTTGAATGGAACAAAATTAATGGAAAAACTTAGTTCAGTCACGTTCAGTAGTGGGCCACGAATACCAGCTTCAAAGTTTTTTTTTATTAACTGAAGACGGAAATATTTTCCTAAAGCTACAAGTTATGATGAAAAGAACCCTTTAAACTGTGATACATAATAGATGTAATGTTGTAAAAAAAACACAACGATAGCCGTAAAAAAAAAAGTATATTATCTGGTTTTGTCCGTCTTTTTATTGTTTACATCGTCTCTATGTAATGTTCTCAGTCTGTCAGTTTATATCACCGACTGATCAGTCAGTGCTGAGATTGATCCAACGATCAGTACTTGGATAAATGTCAGAATCAGTATTCGCCTTAAGAAGATGCGCTTGAGTGGGCGAACGCGGAAACGGGCGGTCTCGCTGACCGCGGCAATGCGATGTAACGGGCCTCACAGACACTACTATATACAGGTAATACTCTAGTCTCGGGTCTAGACCCTAGGGTAATGGGATAGGGATCTCCACGGCTAGAATAAACCTTTTTGACAGACAGACACTATAAATTAACCTTTAATATGGACCAGAAATGTAATTTTCGTACGTTTTGAAATAAAATGCACCTACATTACTATATTATTAGGCTTTAAGGGCACGTTGCTACCGAGCATACAAAGCAAGTCCAGTCAAGTTTGTAATAGGCAATGGCTTATCACTGAACCACATGCCAGTTCCATCAAATAGTTGTATGAAAAGGCGATCGATATATACGCTCGTGGCTCGTAGGATAAGCAAGATAAAATGGCAGAATGCCGGTCATATTGTTCGTTGTAGTAGTAGGTATTAAGTTGAGAAATAAAAAAGTTGGCAGAAGTAGCCAGTAACTATTTTACATCATGTGGTCTAGTACTTGTAACTTTTAAAAACTGGAATGAATGCCATGCCTGATAGAAAAGAATGAGCAACAGGCAAATCATGCAACACGTAGTTAATGTACAGGCGTCTATACGCCTGAGAGAAAACATGGCAGGGCGATGCTATTCGAAAACGGAAGGCGCTTCGAATCTATTACTGTACCATCTACCGGCCCTTATCACACACACTTCCTTCATCTCGGTGCTCACTCCTTTCATCCATCCATCTTTTCTTTGGCCTACCACTCTTTCTAAAACCATCCACATATCTAACACTCTTCTCGTATCATGTATTTTCACCGCCAACCACTTCCTACTTCAAACTGAAGGCATTGTGGTAGTAGTAAGGCACATGGGGAACCAAGTATACAGATATCTAAAATGTTTAGATCGTTTATTTTCATGCTCAAACCTATCACTACTACCTGTCCCAATATCCCTATGTATGCTTAAATCTACAAAATTACGCAACGGATTTTGATGCGGTTTATTTTAATAGATAGAGTGATTCAAGAGGAAGGTTTATATGTATAACTAGCGATCCGCCCGCGCGCCCTTGCTTCGCACGGGCACATGTTATGCATGTATTGTACATAATATAAACCTTCCTCTTGAATCACTCTATCTATTAAAAAAACCGCATCAAAATCCGTTCCGTAGTTTTAAAGATTTAAGCATACATAGGGACATGGGGATATAGGGACAGAGAAAGCGACTTTGTTTTGTTTTAGTGATACATGCATGATTTAGTAGAAAAACAATGTGCACCCGTGCGAAGCAGGGGCGCGCGGGCGGGTCGCTAGTATTATTATAAGTACTAGGTATAGGCGTTCAGGTATGTGACTCCATTCGAGACCCCTCTCGAAAACCAAACCTAGTAAGCCTTGACAGACTTACTTGTTCGAGTCTCCATGGCATAATCCATCACATACAACTATCCATACCCAATTTTAAAACTCTCTATGGCCGATAACTGAATTTATGGTATTTTTTCGGATTTTGAACGGCTCGTCTGGGAAAGTATCTAGTACCACACAAAATAATTTTCTTATTACAATATTACCATAAACTCTTTGCATTACTAAATATATTACCAAAACACCATAGCTCGTAAGTTGTAACAGTACGGCGACCTCGGCGCGACCTCGCGGGAGCCCGGCGACATTTCCATGCGCACGGGCACCCATCCCAGCGAATTATGATTGAGATAGTGCGCGAAGAATGCGCCATGCGGGTCAGTGGTTCCTACATAACGTTGTAAAATTTATAATGCTAAGGTGTTAGGCTGCATTGCTTTGACGACCTCAGTGGTGCAGCGGGCTAGAGTCCGCCTGCGACGCAAAAGGTTGCAGGTTAGATTCCCGCCTCAGAACAAATTTGTGTACAATCTGCAGAAATTTGTTCCGTTGGTCTGGGTGTTTTCTATGTACAATAAAAACTATATATAATTATATATGTAATTATATAACGTATTAAATATATCAGTTATCTAGTACGCATAACACAAGCTTTGAGTAGCTTACTTTGGGGCTAGCCCATGTCCATTTATTTCTATTCCAAAAACAGCAACACTGCTTGACGGCAGAAAAAGGATGGTAGCAGTACTTCCCCGGACGAGCTCTACTAATATGCATGTAAAGTTCACGTACTTATGTACTTATTGCCTTTTTGAATGCACCACTAAACAAATAAATAAAAAATAAATAATGCTGGACAATCTACACAGCACCATCTAGCCCCAATATTTTTTTATATTGCCCACTATCTAAAGACAGTCGTGTAAAAAAGAGATTAGATTATCTGTGTAGCCAATTGGCGCATACAATCTACCTACCACATTATTGTTCTAATTCAATCAAATCACACCCACCACGATGATCCATCCAGCTCAGCTCATCAAGTGGCGTGGGTGGCTGCTTTGCATACAATGGAGGATTTGCTGTGGAAGCATTGCTTACTTTTCCACCGATTAGATTCCTTAAAATAGAATTGGCGACCCGCCCCGGCTACGCACGGGTGTAATGCTTATGTATCAAGGTACTGACAAATATGCTTATTTTCAAGCTAAAAGCATGCTTTTTTCGAGCCTTGCTCAATAAAAGCACGTGTGAACAGGTCGTGCTAGTAAATAAGCATGCTTATTTTTAGTTAATTGTTTCTCATTGCAACAAACATACATTTATGCAAAAAGATTTTTTTATGTTCATAACAAATCATTTATTTGCGTCAATGGTGTAGGTGCATAAGGATGACAATCATATTAAATTGATAGAACTCATTCCCCATAGCTGGGATGCAAATTGAGTTATATTAATTTATAGGTCGCGTCACGTAAAAAGAGCGCCGGAAAGAGGGGGAGGGGTGTGATGCGCAAACACATCCCCTTCACAGTTTTCCAGCGTTATTTTTAAATGACCCGACATCTACTCAAACTATGTATCTGATAAAAGAAGGAAGATAACCGACCTACCCAAATTTTCAAGTTTTAAGTACTTATAAAGATTTTCCAAGAAGATCACCAATGCTTCTCACAACTCCAAATGGGTTACCAGGTCAACATTCTGTCAGATCAGATAAGAATATGGACTAACCGACCCGTCCCACCAGTTTTGGGAGACAGTTATTGTAACCGTGGTTCAAATGGCCACTTTCGCTGGCATAAGAATTCAGAATTCATGCTCCATAGTTGAAGGCACCCAAGTTCACCCAACAGATGAATAAATGAATGAGTGAAAATTATGTGCATGCTCTCTCAAATAGTGAAGGAAAAGATCGCATCGTGGGGGAATCAGTTTGTATTCCAGCGGCGATGGGTTTGCAACCTGTCATAACTATCTACAACTGAATACCAACTACAAAATTTTGGTGCGTACCAAATGTGATATTTGGACGTACCTCTGACTACAGCCTATTACAAAGAATCTTGAGTCGTTAGTTGGTTAGATCTGAGCGGACATCTCTCGCAAAATCATTACATTTTGACGACCAGTGGCGCAGCGGGCGAGAGTCCGCCTGCAACGCAAGAGGGTTCGATTCCCGCCTCGGAACAAATTTGTGAACGATCTGCAGAAATTTGTTCCGTTGGCCTGGGTGTTTTCTATGTATGATAAAAAGTATCTATCTATGTAATTATGGAATGTATTAAATATATCAGTTATTTAGTAGATACCCATAACACAAGCTTTGGGTAGCTTACTTTGAGGCTAGATGGTGCTGTGTGGATTGTCCAGCATTATTATTATTATTTCACCCACACCCAACCGAAACACAGCAACGCTGGTTGGCGGCAGAT
The DNA here is from genome assembly GCA_963576535.1 of Plemyria rubiginata. Taxonomy (NCBI): domain Eukaryota; kingdom Metazoa; phylum Arthropoda; class Insecta; order Lepidoptera; family Geometridae; genus Plemyria; species Plemyria rubiginata. Next base: position 1,068,982 of record OY754929.1, read on the forward strand.
GGTAAGGCATGGTGGTAAGTAATTCAGTGTGTGTTTCGCACTAGACAAGTGTGAATGCTTAGCAAAAAAACTGCTACGTGTTCACAGCTAAATGGCTAAGAGGTGTTTTGTAGAAAGTGACAAATGAGCGAATTCCCATGGAATAGCTAAACAATAGGCGGTTCACCAAAATAAACGACGAAGCCATCCGAATATCATGCATGGTCGTTGTACACTTTCACTATTTTTAATTTAAAATTCGATTTTTTAGAAGTAAAATAGTACATTGTTCACCGAGAGGAGAAAGTGACCGATTACCGTCGAGGGTGTCGTTTGAAGGCCGAGCCGTAGGCGAGGGCTTTAAAACACCCGAGATCGGGATATATGCATAGTGCTTTATACTACACCTACGAGGAAAATAAAAAACTAAAACTGAATCCTCAAACAACACACAAATTGAAAATGGCGCCAATGGCGTCTGCAATTTTCACATGTTCTTTTTTCAAATTGTTTATCCTGCCGCCGCAGGGTCGCACTGCCAGCCCGACACCATCCAACACACAGCTAGTGGCCAGTGTCATTTTGCGAACTTGGAGATAAAAACTCACTGTAAAAACTTTTTGGCTTTTGATATTTAGTTTACCGGCGCATAGTCTTACCCAAAATTAAAAAAGAAAAACCACGTAAGAAATGGATTTTCATACACTTTTCTCTCCCGCTCAGATGCGTTTTCTCCCCGCATATTTGTTCGATTTGCAATGACGTACTTTCTACCGTAAATGATAAAGTATCAAGGTACTTTCCAAGCAGGTGTGGTATAAAAGAATTTTATTAGATACAAGATCATCTACTCAAAAGTTAGCTTTACTAGTTTTAGTACTTTTGAGTAGGAAAACTTGCATCGATCAAAATGAAATTTAAACCAAACTGTGTGCAATTTGATTGCACACAAAATGGTTGTTTGCAATTTTTCAAATTGGGATTTCTGATTTTACATCTTTCAAAATGTCGAATCGTGCGAGCGAGAGGAATATTAGGTGTTGTCACGCCTTAAATGTACACTAACGATTTAGTGTTGCCATGAATAAATTTACAGTTTCCATTCGGACATTCGTAAAAATCATACAAAAATTTTCATACAGCCTCTTCAACTAGTTTTAATCAAAAAAACATTCAACAACATACACATTTATATCGACGGCAAGTCAAACAGGATATTTCCACAGAGTAGTCTGTGCTTTGTCGTATCTTGCTCAACCAAACATGACAGATAAGGCGCGGACAGGTCCACTCTTTAATGTATACCTCAGGTATCTACTCAAGAGGAAATGGCAGAGGATAAAAACTCGCCAAGTAAATAGGAGGTAGATAGATAGATAGATAGAAAATACTTTATTGCACACAACTACAATACAACAACTACAGTACAATGGGCGGCCTTATCGCTAAGACTCAAGAAATTTAGAAGGGGTCCTTGTGCGCGTGGAGATAAATAAAAAGAATTTGTGAATATACATACAAAATACAAAGAAATTAGAAACCATATATACATAAATACTTACATTATCTAATCATAAATACATACATACTATACCTACTACAATACATATAGCTAATATACATTTATTATTAAAGAAACTAGCAAGGTAAAGTTAGTGACAGCATGACAAATAGTGTTCCTTAACCATGGATTTAAAAATGAAAAGTGACCTAGGTACCTACTTGTAAAGTTGCAATCACGGTAGCGTAAATAGTTTCAGTAGTAGCCACAGTTGTTTTAATTAAATATGGTCTTCCTTTTATGTATTTCTGACACTATGTTATTTAGCAAAAAATAATCCTTCTAACGAAGCCTTGGATCGGTATGATAAAGCTACAGGGTGAATATTTTTCTCGTGTAACGAGTTCCCGGTTCAACCATGTACCTAACTTTTTTTTTTTAAGCAAACAGCACTGTCTCGCCCCAAACTAAGCCTAAGCTTGTGGTATGGGAACCAGATAGCTGATATAAAAGAAAAGAAAGAAAGAAAGTACATTTATTTGCCACACATAAGTACATACAGAAAAAAAAAGAAGAAATACAGAACGAAACGTACGTACTGTATGCCAAAAAGGCATACAGTACGTACACTCAGCTTTTGCTGCTTAGCAAAGTTGGTACCTAGGTAGCCAACCTTGCCAAGCCGATATATAATATTTTATAACACCCAGACAGAGAACAAACATCTATGTTCATGTACAAATGTATGTTCGCGGTAGGAATCGAACCCACGTCATACGGCGCAGAATAAATAAAATAAATAAATAAATAATGCTGGACAATCCACACAGCACTATCTAGCCCCAAAGTAAGCTATTCAAAGCTTGTGTTATGGGTACTAGATAACTGATATATTTAATACATTATATACTTACATAGATAGATATTTTTTATTATACATAGAAAACACCCAGACCATCGGAACAAATTTCTGCAGATCGTACACAAATTTGTTCCACGGCGGGAATCGAACCCGTAACCTCTTGCGTCGCAGGCAGGCTCTCGCCCGCTGCGCCACAGAGGTCGTCGAGAAGGCAGAGCTACTACGAACTAAGCTATGTAGGTTGTCTAAATATCTATAAAAAAAAATATATATATTGGTGGACTTTCCACACAGCACTATCTAGCCCCAAACTAAGCTTATGCTTGTAATATGGGAAACAGATAGCTGATATACTACTTATAATACTTTTTTTTTGTAAATACATACTTATAATATTATATAACACCCAGACAGACAACAAACATAACTATGAATGCAGTCTAAATCTAAATTGTTTTTAAAATTCAAATAATGAGTCTTCTTTCAGTAAAATGTTCCATCTACAGCTACACTATTCAAAGTGTATAGGAAGCAGTGGTACATGTACACTTGTATGTATACATGCATGCACCTGCAATATTGATAGTAGCTGTAAATTGTTTAAATATATTGAAAAATCCATAATCACATAAATCAAAGCCTACTGTGGATCTAGCCTTAAGGCGTTGACAACACCTAACATTTCTCTCGCTCGCACGATTCGACATTCTGAAAGATATAAAATCACAAATTCCAATTCTGAAAAATCGCAAACAACCATTTTGTGTGCAATCACATTGCGCATAGTTTGGTAAAAATTACATTTTGATTGATGTAAGTTTTCCTACTCAAAAGTTTGCTTGAGTACGAAAACTAGAAAAGCAATCTTTTATGTAGGAAAACTTGTATAGATCAAAATTTTTTTTTTTTACTAAGCTGTGCGCAATGTGATTGCACACAAAATGGTTGTTTGCGATTTTTCGAAAATAGGTTTAGTTATTTTATATCTTTCAACAAGACAAAACGTGCGAGCGAGAGTCACATTAGCTCTTGTCTTCGTCTTAAGCTATTTGTCGACGCACTTTAACAACCTTCCCCCCACATTCCAATCCTACGTCTAGGAACTACCTAGGCGCTAGTATTGCTTAACCAGCATCCAGCTGACTGCATTTTTCAAACGTTCCAATGTAATTAAACCTATCTAGTTAGGCATCGGTGAAAGTGGTTTGAAAAGTTCCTTGCGCTTATAACGGTTCCTAGTTTATTTTTTTGATGTTAAAGTTTAGTAATGTACGGAAACACTGAGACATGAAGATTTAAAATTATCTATTTTAATTATATATGTATGTGTATGTAGTAAGTATAATTAATCGTTTATTTACAAAGAAAATTACAACTAATAATTACAATTATATACAAAATGTACAAAATACATAATAATGGAAACAGTTGAGCTGTATGCGGTGCAAACAATATAAATTATTATTTAAGTATATAATTTTACTTATTTATGAATATCTGGGTGACCAAGTTTTTTTATTTTTTTTCGGTAAATGAATCCTAGCTATATCGATTTATAGCCCTCAAACCCCCTGTTGGAGCCGTTTCCGAGATTCAGATTATATGTATAGAAATAAATAAATATACAAGAAGGTGCCAATCGAACCTACTACTACTATTACGTGTAAATTGTGTTTTTTAATTTCTGGCCTCCCGCGACACAGGCTTGGCATAGAGCGGGCCCTGCAAGCATTTTTACTATCGACTATAAGAATGTAAGTATTTGTCACACACTGTCTGCTGTAACACAGTTTTAAAAAACTAACAGGAACAGTCTACTATTTTATTTAGTGTTACTAAATATAATAAATACTTGTATTCTTATTTAGTCTGTCTCCAGCAAGTATTATCTCCAGTCGCACGGTGCGATTGTGTGTGTTAACAAAAAACGGCGAAGTGGGACGTCAACCTCCTTGCTTCTCGCGGCGCCGATCAACGCTCCGCGCTCCACGGCCATTGCAAAACCTAGATACCTAGTACACCCAGTTCATTCTCTACCTACCTACAAGAGGTAAGTGTTGCCTGTATTGAAATTCAATTATTACCGTTGGTACGAGTACTGACTTCGTACACTAACGCCCGGTTTCTGAAAGGCCGATCAACGCTAATCAGCTGTCAGGTCACTTGCTATTTCAGCTTTTACTTCAAGTTAGATAGAGATAACAAGTGACTTGACAGCCGATTAGTGTTGATCGGCCTTTCAGAAACCGGGGGTGATAAAAATCGTTGAAATAAAAATCGCTCGAAATTTTGTAATATATTTATAAACATTATTTAATGGGCCAGATAGAACTGAATTTTGGAAAATAAAAGTGTCAGTAAAATAAGCATCATTTAATTTGGTGATGTAAAATTTTTTTTGTTTCATAATGTTTATAAATATATTACAAAATTTCGAGCGATTTTTATTTCAACGATGTGGGTTGTATCAACGTTGATATTCGAAGGGCTAATATATAGATTATTTCTAAACCCACTCTCGATAGAGTAACCTTTCAAACGAAAAAAAAACTATACCAAGATTGTTTCATCAGTTTGGTAGCTACGATGTCACTGACTGATACACTGATACAAAAAGTTGTCGACTGAAAATGTTTGTGTCAGGGGTAAAAAAAATGTGAAACTTATTTATTTATTTATTTATTGAGATATTAACATCATAACAGGTTTTTTTATTAAGCCCTAAGGCGATGTTAAATCTAGGTATTTACTTAATATTAACTTACTACACAACTTACCCGCACGAACGGATTCTTCTTTGGCAGGTCGTGGTCTACCTCATCTCTGGACTCATCGTCCTCACCGGAGCTGACACGCACGCACGTCTTGTGCATTGGCTCAACCATATTCACACATTCTACACTTTACGCACACTTTCCCACAGTTTTAGGGAGATTTTTCTCACTGGTATCCCTCCTGCACTTTGAATTTAGAATGCTTTTATTTTGAATAAGCCAGCACTTGATATTTTTGAATTTGGAACAGGTTGACACTGACACTCATTTGATAACTTTTTTATCGCACTTTCTACACTTTGCATTCCATTTTACGTTTCACTCGTAACTGAAACAAAAAAAAAGTTGATTAGAATTCTAATTTTAAATTTTAATCTGAAGAGCAATTTTGTTTCGAATAGGATCTTACTTTACTACGGCTGTCCTAAATACATCTAATAGAGCAGCTTACACACTGTCTTCTGTCTATTTAGACCGATCACGCTGTGAAGATGGTATGTTGCTACAAGCCTCTATCTAAAACCCCGTCTCTGGTACATAACGCCCCGTGAATAAGGGCTTGAGAGACGTTGAAAGCCTGTTTACTGCTAAGTGTTACTGATGTCATCACATGTTAGGTAATTACTGACATGCCTAGTTTGGTGTTTAGTCATATTTACGTAGATAACATTATTATTATGTCGCCACCATCATGTTTCAACAGCTAGTTCCACTGAGCTTGCATTGAGAGCGCAATCCTTAGGTCGTGGGTTCAAAACCGGATGTGCATCATGAGTTTTTCTTCTCAAAAATTTATATGTGCACAGTGCTGGCACCTATTTTCAAAAAGATTTGTTTATTTAGTAAGTTTTATAAACATTTAGTAAATATTAACAAAAAATAATTTTCCACTTTTCAAAATGCCTGCGTGGGTGGATCAAGACGTGAAGCTGTTTTTTATCGTTGTTGTTTCTAAATTGTAATAGTTTTTATCGTGACTTAGGTACACCAAGATCCGGGTGCATCCTACTATCCTACTAATATTATAAATGCAAAAGTTTCGTCGTCAGTCATCACACAGCGTCCTACCGTGCTATTTTGAGGACTCGTCACAAGCAGGTAGGTTGGTATCTAAATGATTTTGTACACCTGTAATGGTAGGATTTTAGTGATACTTAGAATTTTATGAAGACCTTTATTTACCATGTACCTAACATTCTTACAAAATAAAATATTTGATTTGATTTAAGTATGAATGGATGGATGTTTGTTACTCTATAACTCCAGAACGGCTAAACGGATCTTGGTGAAACTTGGCAGAGAGATATATTATATTCTGGAATAACACATAGGCTTCTTTTTATCCCGTGGGAATACCGGGATTTAAATCTACGCGGGTAAAACCGTAGGGCGCTACTAGTTTTTACATAACTATTCACCCCTATTCCGGGGCATAAGGGGTAAATCAGAGCTGTGAGTCATGCCTTTTTCGTCATTAGTAGGTAAACATGACGAATGTTGCTTATCAACATGCAATAATTTAGTTTTACTCTTTGCAAACAAGTATCTGATTCACGGTGATTCACGGTTCCGGGAAAGAGCAGGGGTTTTTTCAACATTCTACCATGCCTTTTGGCTATTTCTAAATAAACAATGCTGGACAATCCACACAGCATCATCTAGCCCCAAAGTAAGCTACTCAAAGCTTGTGTTATGGGTACTAGATGACATATATTTAATATACTTACATAGATAGATATTTTTTATTATACATAGAAAACACCCAGACCAGCGGAACAAATATCTGCAGATCGTACACAAAGTTCCGAGGCGGGAATCGAACCCGCAACCTCTAGCGTCGCAGGCGGTCTCTCGCCTGCTGCGCCACTGAGGTCGTCAATTCTGCCGCCAAGCAGTGTTTCTGTGTTTCGGGTTGAGGGGCGTGGAACCAAGAAACACCAATAGTCTCGACATAGTGTGAGCGTGTAAACTAGTGATTGCTTGAAGTTGTCGATAGCTATTCAACTTCCTACTAATAGCTAAACAAGGAACAAATTACTCAAATTCTGGGTTTGAAAAGTGACGAACGCTATGTGCTGAACCAAAATTAATTTTTTTACATCAACGTCCTCCACCGTGTTAGTCAAATACATTCCACGACAACCCATTTGGTGCCAATTCTGTTGTTTATTTTTTTTTTCTTTGGGTATCCTCATGTTTATCCTTCCGCCACGGGGATAGCTGAAGGATTATGTCGGACTTTTACCGACTAAACCCCAACGAGGTCCTGCTGTTTGCTTGTTGTCGAGGCTGTGGGTGCGTTTTACAATTTTTCCATGGATTGTTTAATTTCCTAACTTTACCTAATTTGACAGCACAAAAAATATTGCCATCCCTTTCTAACAGACCGAAACCACATGGAACGTTAATTTCAGAGCTGTCAGATTAGGTTAGTTTATGATAATGCAACAACAGAATCGACACTATTGTCTACTTTGTTCTTTTCTTTTCTGCTGTGGTAAATGTTAAATGGTTTATAAGAAACTAGCGATCCGCCCGCGCGCCCCTGCTTCGCACGGGTGCACATATATCATGCATGTATTATTCATATGAACCTTCCTCTTGAATCACTCTATCTATTAAAAAAAACCGTTTCAAAATCCGTTGCGTAGTTTTAAAGATTTAAGCTTACATATGGACATAGGGACATGGAGATGTAGGGACAGAGAAAGCGACTTTTTTTAAACTAGTAGTGATGATTTTAATGTGCGGCCTGTGGTTGTCGGTAGCAAACATGCAAGTCTACTTCTTCGATTCATTTAACAGACAATCGATGCGGCGATGCTGCTGATATGCGTTGTTGACCTTCAAGAAAAGATAACCCTGCCTTCTTAAGGACCCCATGTCGTTCGAGGGAAACCGCAGGAGAAAGTTCGTCCCACAACTTATTCGTTCGTATTTTCTTTCTCTATTCATTTAGATTACGTGAATCTAAATCAAAATAGACTTTTATAATAAAAACCTGTATCATGCCCGCCATTTTCGTCCCCGCTTTCCAGACTGTAAAACTACCCAACACCGCGTGTCAAGCAATACAAGATGGCGGAAAAACTAGAAATTAATAGTTATAGCGTTAGCATTAGCGAGTCGGTGTTGCTTAGTCACAGTCGCTCATTAGACAGTTTCAAAGAAAGATGCTTGTGTAGCAGGGGAAGTGCGAACGTAGGGCGAGATGAGTAATGCCTATATGTAATGAGCTAGTGGCAAGGATGATTGAGGTTGTGCGTCGTACTATGACCTCGTCATAGCTTAGGGTGCAGAAAACGTCCAATCAACTTATTGCTAGTACATTACGTCCATTGATTTGAGGCTTCACTCGTCGTGGCAAGCCTCAGTGCCTGTAATTTCAGCGTTACAAGCAACGGCGAGCGCAGAGGACGTCCTGTCATACTACCCCCGGTTTCTGAAAGCGCGATCACCACTAATCCGCTGTTAAGTCACTTGCTATCTCTATCTAATTTGAAGTAAAAGCTGAAATAGCAAGTGACTTGACAGCCGATTAGTGTTGATCGCGCTTTCAGAAACCGGGGGTTAAAGTGTCTTTTGGCAAGAAACGCTACGTTATCAGAGAGACTACGATCAAATATTTGATCGAAGAGGAGAGAGATATTGGATGGATATTGGAGTCTCATCGCCGAGAAGGACCATCTGCAGATAAGCGTCTTCGAGTCTGACACCAGTGTGTTCTTGGGTCCCAATGTGATGAAGCTATAACAACATCAACGTAACATAAGATGTGTCTAGGTTAAATGTCTTTTACATTGCATTTTATGTGATTCCAGTCATGGTACCTAATTATAAGTAAAAATTCTCGGTTTCCCGCAATACAGGCCTGCTAGTGTCACCTAGTTTTAAGACGTTTCAAAATGGTCCTTGTGATTTTAATGAATCAACATATTTTGACTTTTGACTTTGACTTAGTGCGGGGACCACCAGCTAACTAATTTTGTTAAATTGATTGGTTGATAAATATTGAAGAGGCAAAGAGGAGCTGTGTCCAAAGTTCCAAACCAGTAACTTCCATAACCACCTGGTTTCCCTCCAGTCCGCAGCATAGTACACGCTCTGTTTATCGCACATTCTGCACGAGGTCGGTAGCGCATGGTTCAAGGCTGGTATTATAGCATTCCATCCTATAATAATACCTATATGTAAGGGCTCGTCTGGGCGGAAGGCTATATTTCTAGCATAAAACCTTTTTTTTATTTAAAGGCCTTCGTCGCTGTGCGGCCACAGAATAAAACCTTCTGCGTGATGAAAGAAAATTTGGTTTTGTTTCCTACTAAAATAGCAAGTAAAAAGTGAACTATGAAATCTAAGAAAGAAAAGACCAGAAAAGTGTGAATTGCATAGTATAAGTTGCATATAATACTGTGCTTATCTTCATAATAAAACACATTTTAACTTGTAGCTTTTATCTCTATAAAAATAACTTATTATTATAAAACTACACAGTACATTTATGAAAAACCGATGGGTTGATATTGGGTATGTATGTTCGAACAGTAGTAAAACAAAGAGTAGGGAACTTGTATCGATCAAAATGATTTTTTTACTAAACTGTATGCACACAAATTAGATGATCACAATTTTTCGAAAATGAGGAAAGGGGTTTTTAGCTTTAAACGTCCGAAACGTACGAGCGAGAGGTGAGAGGTACGTTAGCTCTTTCATCGCCTTCTTATTACAAAATGCTAACGTCCCTGTGATGCATGCAACCACACGATACATTATTCTAGTCTTTCCTTCCTACCGTCACGAACGAAGGCTCATTTCCTTATCTACCAAAGGCTTCGATTTTATCCTTGTCTTGAGTGTACTGGTAGCATTTAGTTTAGTTTCAAGGAAGAAATAAAGCTGCAGCGAAACCGTCGTGTGAATCGCGTAGTAGACGCTAAGTGACTTATTCCAACCAAGTTTACCGAAGGAAATAAATATGTAGGAAAAACAATTCTTTTTGTAAATGCATATGTTATAAAAAGATGTAATGAACCAAGATTCAAAAAAAGAACACTGACCGGTGTGTGTTCTAGTCAATTATTTGTATTTGGAATGCAAATAGAACAGATTATATAGAATAGATAGAATAAATTAAATTAATGAAGTCGTATCATTCGTTTGGCAAGCCTTTGGTAGCATCGTCGGTCAGTGAGAACGTACAACGTAAAACCAAAAACATTGGAAAATTACCTTGCTGGTTTTTCCTGCACCTCTTTACCTACATACCTAGCATTTTCGTTCTTATTTCAGACAGACTATAAGGTTCATAGTGGCGTGGTTAATGGATGTCACCTTACTTATCTACGTCAGAAGGTCGGTTCGAGTTATGGTGGTAAGTAATTAGGTTTATTATGGCTGCAATACCTATCTGTACATTTGATAATACTGTGTACGTTTGAAAGCAATCGTCTTAAACACCTTGACGCCAAGGGCCAACATTAGAAAACTAAGCCGAAAATCCTAAGTTTGTAAGTATGGATGGATGGATGTTTGTTACTCTTTCACGCTGGAACGGCTTAACGAATCTGGATGAAACTTGGCTGCAAAGCTGAATTAAATTAAAAATTAGTAAGAGAGCGAGTTATGACTCGCAAATCCAAGCTTTCTTTTGAAAGTCCTATCACAGGGCAGGCGATACAGCTGGCCAGAAGAGTTATAGGTGTAGTTATAAACAACTAGTTGCGCCCCGCGGTTTCACCCGCGCAGATTTAAATCCCGGTATTCCCACGGAATCAAAAGTAGCCTATATGCTATTCCAGACTGTAACCTATCTCTATGCCAAGTTTCATCCAGATCCGTCCAGCCCGTTCCGGCGTAAAAGAGTAACAAACATCCATCCATACTTAAATACTATGTAGTAGGATTATTGAAGAATCCTCTAAGTAACTATATACTTTACATTACCTACTTAGATATTGAAAAAATTTATAGGTACCTACTGTAATCTTTAGTTATCTACTTTATATCTATTTAATCCATCCGTAATAGGTCGCCCCAGCTTAGCTAAGTAAAGTACCTTCTTTGTCGCATGTCAAGTTATCACACAAATCCATTGTGTATCCCCAAACATGAGCCGGGAGCTACGATCGTATAACTGTACGTGCCACAGTTACGAGCGAGGGAGACGGATAGATGCCGAGAGGGAGGAGGGAAAGAGAGGTGTAGCTATCAATTTGTGCACGAACAAGTGGAGTGTGAAGGTTGATAGGGGTGTCGATAATCTTTGATTATATTTTGTTCCAGTATTTTATTTCATTTGAAAGTAAGAAAACAACTATTTTTTTCTATTATCTTAGGCATAAAAACTCACTCTTCAGATATTTCATAGTGGTTTTAATACTATCTTTGACGTTATGAAGTCTTAGTGATCCTATAAGGTTGTTGTGTGTTGTTTGATTTTTCTTTTTGTGGTATGCACAAAATTTTAAAACTCTCAAAAATACCCCATACCTAACTGATTATAATTTTTTGGCAACACACCCGAAAAAAGGGATCATAAGGTTCTAATCTGCCTTTTGAGGTATTAAAAGCAAAAAAACTTTTGGGCTGGGGATTAGAAATTATTCTGAGAAACAACTTTTTGTGTATTACCTACCATAAAAAGTTTTTTTTAAATCTTTTTAATCCCGATATAACGAAAAGCACCAGCCCTATCTGTAATCGTGCATGACGCATCCCACACACACTAGCGCACGGCACGCACTACACTTCCTGCATTTTTATGGACTCCTAGTAGGGAAGGCTTCTCGGGGTATTAAGTTGCGACGGACAATCTGTAATTATTGGTCTAGTACTTTTATAACCAATCTTATTATTGGAACAATCATCCTACTATCCTACTTGCTACTAATAAGTATTATAAATGCGAAAGTTTGTAAGTATGGATGGATGGATGGATAGAGGGATGGATGGATGGATGGATGGATGGATGTTTGTTACTCTATAACTCCAGAACGGCTGAACGGTTCTTGGTGAAAATTGGCACAGAGATATGTTATAGTCTGGAATAAAACACATAGGCTACTTTTTATCCTGTGGGAATACCGGGATTTAAGACTACGCAGGTGAAACCGCAGGACGCAGCTAGTAAGTTATAGGTGTTTAAAGGTTTATGTGTACCTAGGTGTAGTGGTATAGATGTAAATAGATTATAGGTGACTTAGAAGTCACGATAGGAACGTGCCCTACGATCCATCCATTTTGAGGCATTAGAAAGAAAAATACAAAACTAAATTGTTTATCAAAAACAAAAGTTATTTAATACAAAGGAAGTCACAGTAGGTCACGGTGACCTCACCGCGACCTTCGACACGAGACAATCAATTGATTTCCGCTTTCCCGGCTTGCGCAAGCGCAGGTACTGTTCTGGTTATCTCAAGAGAAGCGGGTCGGATGAGGGAGACTTTGACATACCTGAATGTACTTCTAGTGAACTACTCGCTCACACATAGTATTAACAATTCTGAAGATAAATATATCTGAATGGAAACGCTTGCTTACCTTTTTAAAAAACTGCGAAGAGGTAAAATTACTGAAGATGGTTGATTATCTCTTTTAAGGGTCCGGTGACAGCGGCTCGCAATTTCGAGGTGCGATTGGCTATTATTTCATTTTATTTCATTTCGGGGAGGTTGTTTGAAAGAATAACTCTAAAGTGACACGCATAAATACTGTTCGAACACAAATAATACAATAATATAAGGGAAACATGCCCGAATCAGAAATCATTTTGGTATTAGTATGTTTGGTCTTACGTTTACCTAATACCAAAATGATTTCTAACTCAAGCACATTTCCCTTATATTATTGTATTATTTGTGTTCGAACAGTATTTATGCGTGTTTCTTTAGAGTTATTCTTTCAAACAACCTCCCCGAAATGAAATAAAATAATAGCCAATCGCACCTCGAAATTGCGAGCCGCTGTCACCGGACTCTTAAGATAAAAACGATTAAATACACTGGACATTACACTCATACTACCAAGTCAAAAACTACTCGTCAGATCTTACGCATATTTAAATGGGCCCTCCATGACAAGCACAAGCTTTCGATAAAAAAAATCATCAATACATCAACTGTAAAAAAAATTACCACGTTTCGGAGAACAGATTTTTTTTTTTATTTTTTTTTTATATTTTTTTTTATATACAACTAGCTGATGGAACAAGCAGATGGCCCACCTGATGTTAAGTGGTAACCATCACCTATAAACAAAACATTGCCCCGTAGGTCACGCACAATAGGAACGTGCCCTACGATGCACTGCCCTGCGTCCATCAACTTGAGGCATACAGATGTTAAGCCTCATGTGCCTGTAATTACTAAGGTTCATTAGAAAACATCCATTTAATGTTTCCTGACGAAAAATTTCCATCCATTCCTAGTTATATACCACCCCACCAATTCGCACGAAGCGCTTCGCTTCAACGCTAAGGAGTCGAACTCGTTACCGTCGTCTGTCTTTCTTGACCATTATAACATGAGTCTCTTCAAAGCAAGAGTGAATAGGTGTCTTCTAGACCGTTCTGCTCCAGCGTAGGCTACATCGTCGCTTACCATCAGGTGAGGTAGTCAAAGGACGGTACGGAATTTAATACATTATATGCTTACATAAGTATATATTTTTTATTGTACATAGAAAACACCCAGACCAACGGAACAATCTGCAGATCGTACACAAATTTGTTCATATTTATCATAACATTTAGGTAAGCAGGTATTTAGAAAACGTTAGTGTGTCAATTATCGACACCATAAAGTTCAGTTTAAACTGATTTGGATCAGTTGAGCTATCTATAGATCGTTTGCAACGGTCTGCAGATAGCTCAACTTTTTCATATGTATTTTGTATATTTTGTAAATAATTGTAACTGAAACTGAAACAGCTTCACGACTTTGATCCCAGGCACGGTAGATATCCCTTCAGATCTCTCAGTACCAAGTACTAACTTAAGATTCTTTGGGGATGTCTAAGGGGGGTAGTCAGAGGTACGTCCAAACATTACATTTGGCACATACCCACATTTTGCAGTAGTTAGTATTCCATACGTGACAGGTTGCAAGCCCATCGCCGCTGTTAGAATACTAACTGGTTTCCTCACGATGTTTTCCTTCACCGTTTTAAGAGCACTGGCATTGCGCACATAAATTTTTCAATAGAAAAACCCGACCGGATTCGAACCTGCGACCTTACGATCGGAAGGCGGGGTCACTTCCACTAGATCACCGGTGGTCTAGTAATTGTAACTATTAGTTGTAATTTTCTGTTTAAACAGAAAACAGAAACAGCTTCACGACTTTGATCCCCAGGCACGGTAGATATCCCTTCAGATCTCCCAGTACCAAGTAGGTACTAAATTCAAGATTCTTTGAGGATGTCTAAGGGGGGTAGTCAGAGGTACGTCCAAACATTACATTTAGCACATACCCACATTTTCTGTTTAAACACCAGTTAATATAACTGTAGCAATAACGATAGGTAGCTTAGGTACTATTCGCCATAGGATCTAGATTTACGAAGCAACTAAGTGGTTTGACAAATATCGCATTGTTCTACACGTCAACAGTAGCAATCGTGTGGGAAGTGTACTGCATTGATTCACACAGTTCACTCCCTTATTACGTAACTTGCGACCGGCGCGGCACTTTTTCTTGTTGTGTCACTAGTTCAAGTGTGGTGAAAGGATTTTAGGTGCGCCTAGAGAAGCTAGAACAAAACCAAGACGTCTTCTCATGACCACAGACTATCATGTTTGGTCCTATCGTGTGTGTTGTATGTTTTATGTGTTTGGGGTGATGGTATTGAACACACACAAGAACCCCTTAAAAATTTCTTGAATCAATTTCATCCAACGGTTGTCTGGTAGAGATCGCTACTTAGCGATAAGGCTGCCCATTGTACTTTTTAGTTTTGAGTTTGTTTTTTGTTGTATTCTTAAGGGTCCGGCGACAGCGGCTCGCAATTTCGAGGTGCGATTGGCTATTATTTCATTTTATTTCATTTCAGGGAGGTTGTATGAAAGAATAACTCTAAAGTGACACGCATAAATACTGTTCGAACACAAATAATACAATAATATAAGGGAAATGTGCTTGAGTCAGAAATCATTTTGGTATTAGGTAAACGTAAGACCAAACCTACTAATACCAAAATGATTTCTGATTCGGGCATGTTATTCTTTCAAACAACCTCCTCGTAATGAAATAATAGCCAATCGCACCTCGGAATTCGGAAAGAATTCGGAATTATTATTATTATTATTTATTATTATTTATTATTTGAAGAAAAACACATAGGTGCTCCGTCGGTTTGGATGTTTGGAACCCGCGACCGCCCGATTACGCTAATATCTGGCTATCGAGATGGCTTTCAGTTTGATATTTTGATTCCCTTCCATCTATCACAAGGAATTTAGATCTCTATCTGTAGGCAACTTCCCTACACATCATTTTTATTTATTTTATATTTACAATATTTCAGCATATGTTGCTATCACACTATGGAAATCAAATGCTCTCGTCAGAAAGTATTATATTCCTTGATCAAATGTAAAACTGAAAGCCA
Organism: Plemyria rubiginata; assembly: GCA_963576535.1. Lineage (NCBI taxonomy): Eukaryota > Metazoa > Arthropoda > Insecta > Lepidoptera > Geometridae > Plemyria > Plemyria rubiginata. Next base: position 1,084,703 of record OY754929.1, read on the forward strand.
TCTCGATAACCACACTAGCGATCGTACCACAGGATAGGAAGACGAGGCATCGTTTTGGACATACGACATTCGCACGATATTGAGATTTGTTCAACCATGCAACACCTCGTTTTACTGCTACTCTGTCGCTGTTGCTGTTGCATTCTAAGTATTAGTCCTACTGTCCAAGTCGTTCTACGACACAGGAAGACTTGAATAGACACTGAAAACAAACAAAGTTTGAATGAAAAGGTGTGTTGACAGAAAATTTGTCGCCACTTTGTCTCATAACAATAATATACCTTTTACACAGCGATACACAATAATATCCTTTTCACCAAGCTAAAGCCGCCTCTACACATAGGCCAACGCGTTGGCAAGCGCGCTGGCCGAGCCACTGGCCCAATGTGTAGTACGGGCGTTGGCGCACTGGCGGCTCAGACCAAATAAAAAATAAAAGACAGAGTCTTGCGGACAGCACGAATGAGGCCGGTTTTCTAAAGATGTGTTGCGGTCAAACTACGCCTCGCCCCGTGTACATACACAACTAAACGCACACACACAGAAAAGTGAAGCCAGTTTTCTAAAGATGTGTTGCGTGGGCCGATTTGGTGTGTGCGTGCGAGGCGTAGTTTGACCGGCTTCACTTTGCTGTGCACAGAAGTCCGTCTTTTAGTTTTTATTTGGTCTGAGACTGGCGGTAGGTATTTGAACGTTGGCTGGCGCGCTTGCGAGCTTGCCGCGCGGTGTCGGCAACATCAAAGGACACTTGTCGCAAGCTTGGCGCCCCATCCACACATTGGCCGCGCGATCAGTTGGCCCACTGTTTCGATGTATTGATAACATTCACCACCTTCTTTTTTGCCATTTCTTTTTTATTACCCTTTTCTTGTACACATTTACAAAGTAATTATAAGCTGTGAATAAATATACAGCTGCAGCTGTTAGCGACTCAACAACCATTTTGAATTCGTCCGCACATTGGCCCAAACCAAACCATACTGAACGACCTTCCAATGTGTGGATTACTCACAAGCGCGTTGGCAAGCGCACCGCCAGCGCATTGGCGAATGCGCTGGCCTATGTGTAGAGGCGGCATAACACGGATACGCATCCAGCACCCATTACCTATAGGTACCTATTGCTCTATAGTAGGCGTCATCTAACAAGCTTTTATTTAAGGAGTTGACAACACCTAATATACCTCTCACTCGCACGATTCGAAATTTCTAAGGATATAAATTCACTTATCCCAATTTTGAAAAATCGCAAACATTACCAAACTGTGTGCAATGTGATTGAACAAAATGGTTGTTTGCGATTTTTCGAAAATGGGTTTAGTGAATTTATATTTTTGTCGAAACGTGTGAGCGTCACATTAACTCTTGTATTTTTTTTTTTTTTTTTTTTTTATGCCAAAGCTGGCAGACGAGCATACGGGCCACCTGATGGAAAGTGGTCACCGTCGCCCATAGACACCTGCAACACCAGAGGCATTGCTGATGCGCTGCCGGCCTTTTAAGAGGAGATAAACCCGCCTTTTGAAGGACCCCATGTCATAGCTCCGAGGGAAAACCGCAGGGGGAAGTAACTTACAATGTAGGGTATGTATAGTGTGCAAATATATTTGTTGGGGTAGAATTTTATTGCAACCTAATTTTTGTTAGGTTAATGGTTATCTTCTTTATATTATTGTCAGTAATTAATATTTGTTTGTATATTATTGAATATCTTATTCCACCTTTTGCGAATGTTATCTTATCAATCTTGGTTATAAACCTTTTTCAAATCTAGCCTTTGTAGAAAAAAAACCAAGATGCGACTGACAGGTCGCGAGGTGACGGCGAAACGAAAAAACAAGTGAAGGAGAATTTTCCGAGGGTTAGTGGGATATGGTCAAAAATAAGAAATAAATTTATAAGACTAGATATAGCAGTAAATAAATGTAAAACGCATAAATGAATGTACTATGGAGTAAAAGCAGAATAAATACTTAGTGATTTTGACACTGGAGTTTTAAAAATTGTAACTACCTGACCATCCCCAAAATTTTGTAGCAGATATCTTCAACCGATTGAACTGAAAAGAGAATGGGCAAAAATGTATGGGGCGTGGTACCCTCTCCAATACTTATAATTTTTACGTCATGAGATAGACATTTTGATGTAGAAAAACGTTTAACATGGCGCCTGTCCCAATTCACGTTTGGAAAAAGCAGTATTCCCGTAGGAACTCATTTTCTTAGGTGTGTAATATACTCGTAGATGTATGTATGTTTATCTCCGAACGCAACCAGATCTGAGACTGGCTGCCATAGTAAATATTGTTCGTCTTGGTAAGACCTTTTGAACGACACTACAATCATACTATCCTACTAATATTATAAACGCGAAACTTTGTAAGTATGGATGGAAGGATGGATGGATGTTTGTTACTCTTTCACGCCGGAACGGCTGAACGGATCTGGATGAAACTTGGCAGAGATATTGGTTATAGTCTGGAATAACACATATATAGGCTACTTTTTATCCCGCGGGAATACCGGGATTTATATCGGCGCGGGTGCAACCGCGGGGCGCAACTAGTCATATCTATTAGAGCAGGTTACAATTTTGGGTACCAATGCCCATTGTCATTTTGTATGCACATCTAGTTTGGATGACAATGCATTTAGATTACTGTACTGATGCTTCAGGCCGCTCGTCTCACTCACACTTGTCCGTTTTATATCGACGTCACGCGGGTTCTTTGAAGGTCATGACTGCGCGTCATCGAACCGTGACTGCCTTCTACGCAGGTAGCTGTCATCAGGTAAGTATCGTAAGTAAATATTTTTCAAAATGTATTTACTAAGATTACAACAACAGTAATATAATGCATGGTCAAAAAAATAAAACATTGACATACCTAAATTTTATCAATTGTAATTATTAATTTTAATTTTCATTAATTTCCAGACGTGAATTTTTTATTTTTATACTTTTTTTTTTTTTTTTTTCCACACAGCACTATCTAGCCCCAAACTAAGCTTATGCTTGTGATATGGGAACCAGATAGCTGATATACTACTTATATACTTTTTTTTTTTTGTAAATACATACGTATAATATTATATAACACCCAGACAGAGAACACACATCTGTGTTCATCACACAAACGTTTGTTCACGGTGGGAATCCAGGGAACCCACGACCTACGGCGCAGAAGGCAGAGCTACCACCAACTGAGCTACGTAGGCTGTCTTTGTTATTTTTGTGCACCTATTGTTTGAAATAGTATGTACCAACCCATCCGACGTATAAATTCATATTATGAATAAAGACTATTATGACTATTATTATATCATTAAGGCTGTGTTAGTTAATTCTGTTACTCGCTCATGTTTTTTTGCACAATATTATTATGTTAGCAGGTTGTCTTCGCCAGTAACAGAAGTGGCATCAAATTTATTTTATGTTTATATTTTAAACGCATGTTTTGGTGTACACTAAATAAATAAATAATGCTGGACAATCCACACAGCACTATCTAGCCCCAAAGTAAGCTATTCAAAGCTTGTGTTATGGGTACTAGATAACTGATATATTTAATACATTATATACTTACATAGATAGATATTTTTTATTATACATAGAAAACACCCAGACCATCGGAACAAATTTCTGCAGATCGTACACAAATTTGTTCCACGGCGGGAATCGAACCCGCAACCTCTTGCGTCGCAGGCAGGCTCTCGCCCGCTGCGCCACAGAGGTCGTCACACTGTGTTGGTGATCTAATAAATAAATTGTTGCGCCTCACAGTTTCACCTGCGCAGATTTAAATCCCGGTATTCCCATGAGATAAAAAGTAGCCTATGTGCTATTCCAGAATAATCTATCTCTCTGCCAAGTTTCATCCAGATCCGTTCAGGCGTTCCGGCGTGAATGAGTAACAAACATCCGTCCATCCATCCATCCATCCATACCTACAAACTTTCGCGTTTATAAATGTGAAAACTAATTAAACTAAGATAAAAAATCTAAACTGTAACACACCGTAAGGTTATTAAAAAATCGGTGGTCTTAGCGTATGTAGCGATCTAGAGCTAGTAGAGCTCTTTGTGAAAGAGTAGTAGAGCTCTTTGTGAAGGGCTCGTCCGGGGAAGTACTACCACCACGCCTTTTTCTGCCGCCAAGCAGCAACGCTGTGTTTCGGTTTGGAGAATGTGGTCGCCGGTGTAATTACAGGCACATGAGGCTTAACATCTGTAATCCTCAAGTTGATGGACGCAAGGCAGTGCATCGTAGGGCAAGTTCCTATTGTGCGTGACCTACGAGGCAATGTTTTGTTTATAGGCGATGGTTACCACTTAACATCAGGTGGGGCATCTGCTTGTTCCATCAGCTAGTTGTATAAAAAAAAAAACTTTCAGACGATATTTGAAAAAATTGTTTTGGATGTATTCATATATTTTGAGAAAAATACCTAGTTCATTTTAAAGCCGATAGATAATTCTAAGTTAAAGCACTGGTGTTTCTAGGTCGATGGATTTTGGACACAACACAAAACGTTTGAGGTACCTAGTACTTACGCAAGTGTCCACAAACAATCCTTATCTTATCGCCTTATTCATATAAGTACTACAGTAAATAACGCTTCACTTCAATATGGCGGCGATGCCGGTGTATGGGAACGATACTTTCCCATGCCAAGTTGTAAGTTTGGTGCCTTTTCTCGGCTTGGTCGCGTGAAACTGGCACCTAGAGTCACCTAGCTAACGTTTCAAAGTGGCACCTAGAGTCACCTAGCTAACGTTTCAAAGTGGCACCTAGAGTCACCTAGCTAACGTTTCAAAGTGGCACCTAGAGTCACCTAGCTAACGTTTCAAAGTGGCACCTAGAGTCACCTAGCTAACGTTTCAAAGTGGCACCTAGAGTCACTTAGCTAACGTTTCAAAGTGGCACCTAGAGTCACCTAGCTAACGTAACATTGGTTCTTGCGATTGGATGGAATTTAGAACGTTCTAATTTATATTTCGACTAGTAGCGCCCCGCGGTTTCACCCGCGTAGTTTTAAATCCCAGTATTCCCGCGGAATAAAAAGTAATCTATGTGCTATTCTAGTCTATAATCTATCTCTGAAAAGTTTCCACAGATCCGTTCAGCCGTTCCGGCGTGAAAGAGTAACAAACGTCCATCCATCCATCCATACTTACAAACTTTCGCAATAGTAGTAGGATGAGCGAGCGAGTAGATTATTAGCGCTATGTCTGTCTGATCAGTGATCAGTCTGCTAAGACAGATTTTCCAATTTTCAAAAGCTGTCCTTAGATAGCCTTAGATACTGTGTCTGACGTCATAAGTTATGTAAGGCAAACACAGCCAGTCATTATTACTGCTATAGCTAGTCTATAATGTTCGTCTCAAAGACAATAGCCAGGGTCTCGATTCTCAAGCAACAAAACCACCGGGATTTCACGTGATGACAACCAGGTGACGCTAGTGATGGGTGAACGCAAGGTATTCAAATTCCTTGAATGAACGTATTAAAATTTATGTCAAAAGGTAGCTAACCTTTTTTGACAGCCTTCACAGCTCAGTTGGTATATGGCAAGGAATTTAAATACAAGTAGTATATGGTTGGTATATAGTAGCTCTGCCTTCTGCGCCGAAGGCCGTGGTTCGATTCCCACAAAGAACAAAAAATTTTTTGATGAGCATAGATGTTTGTTCATTAAATATTTGTGTATTTACAAAAAAAAAGTATTATTATATCAGCTATCTAGTTCCCATAGTACAAGTTTTCTTGTTTATGAAACAAGCACCAACTGTTGTGAAGTGGTCACCACAACCTATAACCAAGCATTGCCTCGAAAGTCATGTAAGATATGAACATGTCCTACGATGCACTGCTTTGCATATTGATGTTGCACATGAGGCTTAACATCGGCAACCACACACGGCAACGCTGCTTGGCGGCAGAGATGTCAGAGAAGGCATGGTGGTATAGTGCGCGTCAACCAAAAAGAACGCTAGAAAAAAGTGGAGCTAGAATACTCACGCCGTCTTACCCCCTCCCCCTCCTTCCAGCGTTCTTTTTGCGTGACGCGCACTAGTAGGTAATGGGAGGAGTTCTACGTTACTGCGGGTCACGCGGTCACTTGAGTCAGATTTGGATAAGTCAGTTTTTTGTTGTCGACGGAATCGCACTGCTGATATCCATTGTTTAAGACTCCATTTAAAGTTATCCTTGAAATGAATAGCTAATTAAGACAAACGGAGGAAATTAGCGGATAGTTTTATGAGCAAGAAAAGCTACGAACTGAAAATAAAGGTGCCAAAATCTTCATTCAAAAAAAAAAAAAACTGAATTCAGTTTTGTCGTGATTTTGTCTTTGCAGCTGCCTGACTTTAGTAGACTAAGTAACTATAAACAACAAACGTTATGTTCTTGAAATATTTATTAACGCACGTGTAACACCTAGCAATCTTGGAATGTCAAGACATTATAGTAATTATTAGTTGCGCCCCGCGTTTTCACCCGCGCAGATTACCACAGGATAAAAGTAGCCTATGTGCTATTCCAGACTAATCTATCTCTCTGCCAAGTTTCATCCAGATCCGTTCAGCCGTTCCGGCGTGAAAGAATAACAAACATCCATCCATCCATACTTACAAACTTTCGTGTTTATAATTACTAACTGGTAGGATAATATTATAAGTTTGTTGTTTTCATTGTTAACTTTTTCTAATTAGCCTTGTATGTATGTGCCAGTGTACTTGTATGTTTCGTTTATGTTATACCTGCCTAGCTTAGTTAGATCCGCCCAAGTTTCTCCTCCTTTTCATGGTTCTGTCTGAAAACCAGCGCTACCTCTGTCATGGTTCATGCAAGGGGTAGCATTATGCTGAGATAGTACCAACTTAACCTCACCAGGCACAGAGCAGGACCAATATGACTTATTTAGTTTATTTTTACCTCATTCTTTTTTCATTGTTTTATTTTCATTTTCTTTTTTAACTTCCCTCTTCTGTGTTTCTATAATGTGTGTGTGTTAATAAACGTATTTCATTTCATTTCATAAGTTGATATAGATAATCACAAGCATCTTTCGATCAAAGATCAAGCATCACTATGCTAATCAGGAAAATCTTTACCAGTTCCACGCGACCAAAGCATAGAAGAACTAAGCAGCAAACTTATGGCTTCGTTCCTATCCTACCTATGTAGGTACCATTGTACCGTACTAGATCATACTATACAGCGTGTAACGGAAGGTGGTATCAACCCTGAAGGAGGTGAATGTGCTCATGAAACTCAACAACTTTCCCCAAAGAACATAGGTCGAAATACATATTACAGGTTTATATATTTTATTTTATTTTATGTTTATTTATGTAATTTCTTTATCTTATGTATGTATTAGTAAGTAATCTGTAGGTTTATTTATTTTATATTACTTCATTTTTTCTAACTTTCATCTTGTACACATCATACCCACCTCTAAATTTACTAGTCTCTCTCCTTCAAGGTTTGCTGGAAGAGAACTCTTTTTAGGGTTAAGCTCGCCTTTGTACATACTTTATTATTTAAGTTTTCGTATTTTGTTTCTGTGTACAATAAAGAATAAAGAAAGAAAGAAATATGAAAAAAAAATTTGGCCCTCCCATAGTAAATCAATCAGCTGGTAGTCAGTTTTGTAAGGGAAGGGCCAATTTTTTTTTTCATATTTCGACCTATATTCTTTGGGGAAAGTTGTTGAGTTTCATGAGCACATTCACCTTCTTCAGGGTTGATACCCCCCTTCCGTTACACGCTGTATAGCTATACTAATAGCACCCTGCGGTTTCACCCGCGTAGTTCTAAATCCCGGTATTCCCACGGGATAAAAAGTAGCCATTGTGTTATTCCAGACTATAACTATAATGTATCTCTCTGCCAAGTTTTATTCAGATCCGTTCAGCCGTTTCGGCGTGAAAGAGTATCAAACATCCATCCATCCATACTTACAAAATTTCACGTTTATAATATTACCTAGTAGGATATAGATAAAGCAGGTACCTACTTGTAGTTAGCAAACAAACCATAAACAAGCAAACGGTGTCAATCTTAGCAATCATACCTACAAGTGTGCTGAATAGCTTGACTTGTCGACCTTGGCTTGTGTACGTGTCTATTTAATAATTATGTACTTATTATGGCAAGTAGGTACCTACATTGTTTACTCAGGTAACTAATATTAGTTTAGAAAATCTAAGAGTAGGTAATTAAAGGGATGACAACTGCTTTTTGGTATTATATTATGCCATTTATTCCGATTTTTTTATAGTTTACACACGTTAAACATTGTAGTTTAAATAAAATAAAAATAATGCTGGTCAATCCACACAGCATCATCTAGCCCCAAAGAAAGCTACTCAATGCTTGTGTTATGGATACTAGATGACTGATATATTTAATACATTATATACTTACATAGATAGATATTTTTTACTATACATAAACACCCAGACTTGTTCCGTTGACCGTTGACCAGAATTTGTTCCGTTGAACAAATTTCTGCTGATCGTACACAAATTTGTTCCGAAGCAGGAATCGAACCCGTAACCTCTTGCGTCGCAGGCCGACTCTCGCCCGCTGCGCCACTGAAGTCGTCACTGAGTGCCTCTGAGTGTATGCCCTGCCCATTATTATTACAAAAAAGTTATTTCAGTTTATAAAACTCATACATTTTTAAGATTTTCTTCACAAATGCACCTCGTACATTTTGAATTAAATATTTTCTGAACTTATTTAAGAAAAATCTTAATCAACAAAGTTGAACGCATTACAAGTGTGTGTAGTGAATTACAAGCAGTCAGTGTAGCAATAATGTCATAGCGTCCATTTGCGACGACAGTGTGACATCTCAAATTATACAATTTTTCGTTTTACTGATATTCTGAATCGCGATCTCGCGTTCTATTATCTTCAAAAACGGGATATTCTTAAAGATTTCTTCGAAAAGAATATCCCGTTTTTGAAGATAAATAGAACGCGAGATCTCGATTCAGAATATCAGTAAAACGAAAAATCGTATAATTTGAGATGTCACACTGTCGTCGCAAATGGACGATAGGTATTTTTAATCCAAAACAAGTTTTCCTGTGCAAGTGATAGTACGAAAGCTAAAGCTAGTAAGGTGTAGGACAACTAGTTTGGATCAAAGTTAAATTATACCATTACACAAAATATGTGTTCTCGGTGGAGATCAAACCCACGCCACGCCTAGATGGCAGCCAGATAGCAGAGCTTCTACCCACTGAGCTGTGACGCTGTCATAGAACAAATTATCTTTGGTATCATAACAACTCATTATCAACGTTTAATGGTTTTTTATTCAACAGATGATTTGGGCATATTGTTTTTTTGCTAACCAACAGTCAGTGATAAAAACTCAGTATAAAAAACAGCATAAGTACCTATTTGATCATAAAAAGTAGCTACCTACCTATAGAAAAAACACAAAACCTTCATGCTACGGTTCGTTGTTCTCAAAAAAAATGCAGAAAGAACTAAGCATTAGCAGGAACCTACTGTTATATAATCTGTGGTTTAACTTAGGTATTTTATGGATTTTTTAAATGATTGTTTAAGTAGGCAGGCATGTAGGTATTATAAGATGGAGGATTTTTATTCATTTTGTTACATAATGTAGGTATATCTATGTAATCGCAATAATTTTATTTTAACGGACTTTAGGAGGTTCTTCTTCTTTTTTGTTTATGCCTCCTAGCTCTATACGGATATTATGTCCGATTGTCTATGCTAGACAATCAGTTTTTAGTTAGTTTTTTTGCATCAATGACGTTTAGTGTTGTATACACACACCATCGCTTGTTCCATCAGCTATTTGAATAAAAAAAACAATTGACTACCATATTTCTACCAATAAATCATGTTACCTTACCAAAAAACCTTTTTGACAGCACGACAAACAGCAATAGCGATACCAACGACGCGACGTTGTGGTCAAACCAAGGAATTTTAATACAAGGGTCAAACATACCTACTGTCGTTATAATATTAGGTCGACGTAAGTGCGCAATTTAGATTTCTTCCAGTTTAGATTGAAAAAGTCGAAAGCGGTTTCACCACGTAAACAGAGTCAGACGGACACGCTACATTTCAATTTAGCTTCAGCTATTTTCAATTAACACAAACGCGGGCATATCACGATACTTTTCTGCACGTTTCGTCATTTTTACGGCGTGTTTTTGTAATTCCGGTATCTACCTGGGTCAAGCTGAAAAAGTCACAATTAACGCAACAAAACCTACTTTGAACCATATAACAGAAACCAAGACAAACTTAAAAAAATAATCTCCGACTCTGAATACCAAGGAATTTATTTTCGAAGGCATTCACACGGTTCAACCAAATTTATTTTATTTATTTATTAATTTAATCAGAACGGCACAGCCATTTACACTAATTAAAAATGGACAATAAGATTAAGAAATAGTAATAGAATATAAAATAACAGGAAATAATCAAAGAAGGAAAAAAAAACAATTTCAAAAACACAAAAAGCAGGAATTTTAAATACATAGGTATAGCAAACATTATGTACTTAAAGAATAGAATCACTTTGGTTGAATGGAGAAGAAATGAATGGAATTCATTGAATTGAATGATTCCCTCTATGTTACCAACTACAAGTTAAACAAGTATTTTTCTAAATAAGTGATCAATAAAAATAAATAAACACTGAAAGCATTATTGTCGAAAATTTTGCAACCTCCATCATACCCTGGACTACCTATATCCTGACTATACCGAGAAAAGCAGGGTTAAACTATAGCTACCCTGGTACCTGAGTTGAGGGTTGGGGATAGGGGGGAAGCATGTGGGGGTAGATGGCAAGTCTTTCCCTATAGTTCTTTTTTCTAGGAAATGAAAAAAATTTTTCAAATTTCTTCACTTTAAAAAAAAAAATAACCCTAACCTAATGAGAATTCCTTCCCTTGAGTCTTTTTGTCATAGAGATGAAATATTACTACCAACTTTCTTCATATAAAAAAAAACCCTAACCTAACTAGTAACTTACCTGAAAAATTAAATTATTTTTTTTCATTTCCTAGAAAAAAGGACTCAAGGGGAAGACTTGCCATCTACCCCCACTTGCATCCCCCCTATCCCCAACCCTCAACTCAGGTACAAGGATTGCTATAGCCAACCCAAAAGCAGTGTTAAATCCTGTTGCTTTATTTTAATGAAGTAGATATCTAGTTATGTTATTATGGGTGATGGCGATAATATGATAATTCTGTCGTGTAGAGGTAATAGGTATTATAGGAAAAGATAAAAGTAAACTTATATTTTCAGGATTTAAGTAAGTACATAAGTAAGTAGGTTCTGTGTTTTGGTGCATTTTTTTATATTTTTCTCTTTTTCGATGTTTGTATTATACTGATGGTACAGCTAATCCACTCCATTGACAAGTCTTGCAAACTCTTATCAAATAAATATGGCACACCAATTAGCGTCAGTGCATTTTGCACTCAATAATCACGAAGATAAGTCACGTTTTCTGAGTTTTCCATCGTCAACAATGCGCACTTATCGTGTTTTCTACATTTATGACTAACGACGGTAAAAGAATGCGGTTAAATACCTTCAGCTCATATTTTATCATAATTACTACTAACAAATGGTTTAAAATTACCGAAACTATTAACCTCCGATTAGGTAGGTATCGCCTTATCACGTTGCACTTCTCGACATGCTATTGAATAAAAACACCATGACAAAAACACTTCACCGATAACAAAAAAAAACAACACCACCAACCATACAAAGTTGCACTCTACATTTTAGCAATGGCAAGGCATTGAAAACAAATAAGAAGAAAATTGTTCTAAATTCGAAATTTGACAGCTCCGAAAGTTTAGCCGCGAAAACGTCAGACTCGCGTTGTTCCTGTAACGCTGCGCGCGCTCAACTAATAAGGTTTTCATTCAATCGCCTCTGTATTGCTTTCCACTATAATCTCTTAACGTTGACGATAACGCTTCATTAACTATCCACCGCTGGTTTTGTACAACTTCTCTTTGTAGTTCAAAAGCGAAGCCTGCAATGTGTGATACTTCGAAGTTTTTTTTTGTGGGTGTATCTCAAAATGTCAATCAAATCGGATCGCGACGCGAACCGTTCAAAATTGCGTCATTTTGTTCACTTGATTTATGTCTCACAGCTAAAAGCAATGCGGTGTCTTTGCAGTGTACAAAAAAGGTAAGCTATGTTTTTAATTATTTCAAAACATTTCGCGTAATTGTACCTACCTACCTGCTTAACATGACGCGGCCTTTAGTACATTATGTACAGTGTTTTAGAACTTACCTTATTAGGCAGTACCTAAGTACCTAAGTAATTTAATAGGAAACAATACAATTCAATTAAAAGAAAATGCGTACGTAAGTGGTAGGTATATGTAATGGCCTTTTTTAGGCTGATGACTAGATAGGCGCAACATCCTTTTCTTTATGACACGCTCAAGAAAAGAAAAACCGGGAACGGGGTAGAAAAATTAATAACCTATAGCCGCCAGATGCAGCGTGTTGGCAACCCCAAGAAACTAAATCACAACAGCTCACCAATAAAAAACAGGAGAAATAAGTTGATAAAATAAAAAAGGCAGATTTCATACTTTCCTCATTTATAATATTGATCACAACATAATAAAAAAAAACGAAGTTAATTTATTTACCACTTTCATCCTATATGGCTTCCTCTATTTTCTATCTTCAGTATTTTCACTCATTTTCCTTTTAAAAATCATACCTACCTACATTTATTATTGCTATACTTTCTTCATGTGCCTAACTGAGTACCTAGTAGGTAATCGGCTATTTCTTATTTCTATTGATTATAAAAAATATCAATTACTTAAGTAATGTTTTTTTCGTCGGATTGAGTATGTAATGCTCCTCTAATATTAGTACAGTGCGCGTCACGAAAAAAGAACGCCGGAAGGAGGGGGTGTAATGTCGTGAGTATTTTGTATGCGCTAACACATCTCCTCCACTGTTTTTCAGCGTTCTTTTTGGTTGACGCGTTCTCCATAACTGTTTTCGATTTCCCGTCACGAAGGTGTATATTAGGTACTTCACTGCATAGTATAAAACAAAGTCGCTTTCTCTGTCCCTATATCCCTATGTCCCCACGTCCCTATGTCACTATGTATGCTTAAATCTTTAAAACTACGCAACGGATTTTGTTGCGGTTTTTTTAATATATTGAGTGATTCAAGAGGAAGGTTTATATGTATAATACATGAATGATATGTGCACCCGTGCGAAGCAGAGGCGCGCGGGCGGGTCGCTAGTTAGACTATAAAGTCTGTACTTGAAAAAAAATACAAAACAATAGGCAGAAAACTGCAACAATAATATATGATTGTATCTTTTGTATTTCTTTATTAATTAATCAATTTTATTTTTCTTAGGACAGAATTAGGTAGATAGGGGAAGCAGGGGTAATGGCGATCGTGTCGGGTAATAGGTACCGCTAGCCCCAAAGCGCAGGAGTTGTAACGCTTGAGCAGGCAGAGTATCTAAACCTCAAAACTAACGTGTGCATGTCTCCAGCTTCCTCATATTGAAAATGGTATATTTTATCAAAAAAAAAATATAAAATGTCAAACCATACCAAACTATTTAATTGATGAGATATGGCAACATACAACGCCCCGCTCTTCAACGCACATCGGAAAGAGAAGGGTATAATAATTATGCCTTCAGAAATTTAAAGGACTGAGTGCATACAAAAAAGACTCTTATCGCGGGTAAAATACGTTCAAATCCGCAGAGCGTAATATCACCTTCAGAGCGGCAACGCATCATTTTTGTGGTCGCGTCGAAATGCTTTGAATTTTTAGCGGTAAAATGTTATTTTGCTGATTACAACAGAACTGCTTGTCCTAGAGATTCCAAATTTTTGGTACCGAGTGCACTAATTCATAGCTCGGTTCAGAGACATCAACCGAGTCTGTACCTATTGTGGTTGCTGAGCTCCAACATGTGCAAGCTGGACAAACAAAAAAAGCTGGAAAAGCTTGTAACTCATAGAGTTTTGAACAGAGACACTTCAAATATTTGGTACCTCGCTAATTCGTTTGGTACTAAATCTGGAGACTTAAAGCAACCTGCTAGCTCCAGCCATTCCAGAGAACGAGCATATGCTTTTTCACGTACCGTTACTCCAGCTTACACGTTAATGAAGTCTTATAACTCGAAGAGTTTCCTAGCTACAGACCTGAAATTTTTGGTACCAGGTGCACTAAATAGGTACTAAATCCTTGCGTTTACTATATATCTCTATCATTAGCCGTTTGCCCACACTGACTGAGGCAGCTGGAGACATGTTACTCCAGCTTACACACTATTATAAGCTTATAGCATCGTTGTTTATTTGGCAGCTAAATTATGATTCAAATCTATGAGTGCACTAATTATGCTTTAAATATTGGCATTTATAGAAATTACATTTTCAATATGAGGAAGCTGGAGACATGCACACAAAACTAACGACAAATGAAAAAAAAATAGAACATTTTTCTCTCAGGTGATCGGCATTCCCCCGTTTTCCTCTTTTACAATTTGCTGCCGTATACAATGATTAGGTACTTAAAAAGATTAAATATAACGTATTGAAAAAAGTATTTTATAGATATGAGAATTTTGATATGCATATTTTTTGAATTACAATACAATACAATACAATACAATACAATAATCATTTATTTGCGAAACACAGGTTATAAAAGGGTGACACATAATTAAGTAAGCTCAGCCATGTTCTACTTTAAAGCATGCAAAATTTTTATTATCTAACAATTACAATATAATTTAAAATGTCAACTCAAATAACATAATCAATAAAGTCAACCTAATCAAATTTGTCAAACAGAAATTCATTAATACTATAATATACCTTTTCTTTTAACAAGTTATTCAACCTCTTTTTATATATATTTATTGTAGCAGCATCTTTAATAAAGGAAGGTAATTTATTATAAATACGAGGAGCCATGCAGAAGATACTATTATTGAACATAGCAGTTTTACTAGGAGGACAAACGATTTTAGTTGTTAATCTATTGCTTCTAAACGATTTAAAAAGATACATGTTTGTCCTCACAAATAAAGAAATCTCGTAAATATACATGGAGGGCAATACCTACGTAAGTTTGCTTGGACCAATAATTTTTTAATTTGTAGGTATATTTTAATGTTTTAAATACAGTAAAGTAATACCTACCTGCAGTAACACAGTTTTGAACTGTTCCAAGCCAAAATACGTAGCATTAAAATTAGTTCAATTTTTTTGTGCGTGGCTTTCTTGCAATAGTTCTAATACTTTTTAAAACTGGATATCTTTATTTACTACATACATACATACATACATAAAATCACGCCTATTTCCCATAGGGGTAGGCAGAGACCACGGATTTCCACTTGCTACGATCGTGACATACCTTTATTTACTTATTTTAATAAATCAATCTATAATTTATAACTACGTAAAGACTAATATTTATAGTAGGAATACGCTAATGAATTCTTTGGCGAAGTTCAAAATTTTATTTACAATCTGAAACGAATAATTTCGTAATAATTTTCATAATTTGGCAATAGTTTTTACCTATATTTAAACAGTCTTTAAAGAAACTATAATTTAAATGAACATACAACATATTTACTTATAATACATTAAATATCCAATTGAAAATCGGTACTTACGTTTGAGATTCAACTTTATTTATTTATAAGGTACCTAATATACCCACCTATTTATGTAATTGTACATAAATTTAACAAGAACTTTTCAAATCCATTTTATCAATTTCATTGATTTTTGAGTATCAGAGATGTGAATATTTTAAAATTCAAAAATACTAAGTAATATGAAAAAAATGTGATTTCAATTTTATCACATAATCATAGACATAAACTTACAATACTGCCCTCATCAACTTTAATTTATAGTGTGGCCAAAGATTTTTACTATGGTCTCTTTGATTCAGAGAAGAAAACCCAACGTTCTTATCATGCTGGTCTATTGGTATCAATTACCAGTGTCAAAAACCCAAAACATTTAATTGAATCAAAACCCTTTAAAACAAAATCAAAATTATCTCTCACCATCTCTTCTAAAAACTCTATTGTACCTAAAGATCCGATTCTTGTAATTCTCAATCGGCCCTCGGCGCAGGAGTCTGGACACGGCTGCTCTTGTAACAGCCACCTTGTAGCTTTCCGGAGACAAGATGGCGGGCGTTTCCCGCGTTTTTAACACGTCTGGCAAGATGGCGGCGTCCGACAACATGGCGTCAATGTCGCTTGTCAACATGGCGACGGAGTCTGCACTTGTGTAGTTGGTTAATGGACTGCAAAGGGGGATGGCGTTTGACCATTTTCTGTTCCTGAAAGGAAAATTCATGTTAATAAGCTTATTCCAATCCAGGGTGCTATACTTTTGCTAGGATATTGTTGAACTGCCATTACTCTACTTAATAAAATGGCGGGTCAGTTAAATAAAAAACCCTTGAAACAGCAGTAGCAGTAAAAAGAGCCTTTGTTTTTACAATTACAACATTTCCGACAGAGGCTCCTGGATTGTCGACTGGGAAATAGATGGACTAAAAATAAAGCAGTTCTGACAGCAGTAGCGATAGCGGTAAGACTTCTAAATATTCAACGGATTATTTGCCATGCATATAGAATTAAACTCATCTTGCTTATTCGCTTTCACAAGGTAATGCGCACTTACTTCAAACACCGCAGCATCGGAGCACCCTTCAACTTATACCCTGGCTCGCATGTGAACGTAACTGTCTCCCCGATTTTGTAGTAGAACTTTACGCTGGACATGCGGCCGGAGATCGTGGTGCCAGGATACGTGCAGGCTTGGGCACCTGGGAAGGTACATTGAAAATTACTTGGTATCTGGGGGTCTAGATAACATTCGCTTTCTGCTTGATTTACATGCTGCGGAAAGATAATTTGTATGTAAATTACATAAGCTAGGCAAATGCAGGTTCACGCTAATCTCGTATCTGACAATAATAATCTTCGAGGAAATACTTCACTAAAGAATCCTCCCTTATCATCATACAATAATTTGGTATTTAGATGACTAGCCTTCTAACTTTGAGGACAAGTAGCTTAATCAAAAAAGCTCCTACTTTTCTAACTGACAACAATCATTTTCCCATAAATCGAGACATCCGATTACGATGTGTTGAACACTTCGACAAAAGACGTAGGTTACTTAGTTACTAGGTGTACAACGCTTCGAAAGAATACGCAGGTACCTAATTACTAGAATTTATTGTTAATCTGAGCGTAAAACATCACACGAAAAGATTCAAGTATAAGGATCTTCTGGCTGTTAAGTTCTTACAAGTAGGCGGTTTGTCGCTCCACCGGCCGCTGTCCTGGCACACGAGGATGGGCCGGCCATGCAGGGTGTGCTCCGGGTTACAATGGAACTGCAGCACATCACCAGCTCGGAATGGTGCCCGTCCTAGAACGTAGCCGGCGGCTGGTGGCGCGAGAGCTGGGCAGGACACCTCTGTAACATTGGAAAACTTATTGCAAGAGATAATTTTGTACGGGTCGACGGATTTTATTTATTAAATAAATAAATAAATAATGCTGGAAAATCCACACAGCACCATCTAGCCCCAAAGTAAGCTACTCAAAACTTGTGTTATGGGTACTAGATGACTGATATATTTAATACACTATAGATATTTTTTATTATATACATAGAAAACACCCAGACCAACGGAACAAATTTCTGCAGATCGTACACAAATTTGTTCCGAGGCGGGAATCGAACCCGCAACCTCTAGCGTCGCAGGCGGACTTTCGCCCGCTGCGTCACAGAGGTCGTCAATTAAAATTAGAGTTTATATAAGCTAAGTGGTACCTTATTGTCTTTGGACACGGTTACAGAATCACGCGTGAAAAATCTGTTAAAAAAAGGAATAGCTGGAGCCTTATTCACTATGACCATTTTCACCGCGATCACAGCTAAGACAAGGTAGCCGGTGTCATACGGTCAGAGTAAAGTATCTCCTATGTCATAAAGAATAAAGCCCAACATCAAGTTTTGACGTTTCACGGTTTGGGGCAAGGAATCTCCTATTTTCATAGTGAATAATGCCCCAGGTAGCTCAGTTCTTATAGCTTCATACGAAAGTTTCGAAGCAGACAAAATATATAGTTGTGTTAGAGTGTTTAAGGTTTTGTGACATCAAATAGTGAACAAACCTTTGCAGACAGGGAACGGTTTCGCCCAGTGCGCGTGCGGGAGACACACGGTTTCCGGAGCCCCGCGGAGAGCCCAGCCCGGCGCGCAGCTGAACGCGGCTCTGCCTCCGACTCCGCGGGACACGATGGAGACGCGCGGCGGCCGCTCACCTTCACCCAGCGTTGTGTCTAGGACCACGTCGCCACATTCCACACCTGAAAGTGTCAAGAGCAACGGTTCCTAGCCATGTGGACTTTTTACAACTCCTTCTACATCTGAGGAGCCATCTGCTTGGTCCATGCGCGAGTTGTATAAAAACACACTCATCGAGGCTCATCACCTTCCCTGATCCCACTCTAAGGGCGCCCACACATAACAACAAATTCGTTCAAATTCGCGTCGTATCGCAAATATCGAGAGAGAGCTAATATCTGCGAGCTCGCAGCGAGAGAGAGAGAGAGCAAGCGGCATCGCATCGCATCGGAGTTTTGTGTTGGCACCCTAAGTGGGATCGGTACAACTGGTTTTTTTCTTCCACTCGCTCAAATCATCTGACAACTCACTTTCACAGACCGGCAGAGGAGAGCTCCAGTTGCCAGAAGCCTTGCACAGCAGCATATGGGACCCAAGGAGTGCATTCCCGTTCGCGCAGGAGAACCGGATCTCAGTGCCCAGCTTAGTTCCAACGGCATTCGGTACCAGGCCTCGACGGATAGGCAGAGGCGGGCAGTGAACATCTGAAAGGGGTTTACAGTTGAAGCTTAGATATTGACCTAGTTTTAAGACGGTTTAAGATGGTTCTTGTGATTTTATTGAATAAACATATTTTGACTTTGACTTTGATAGAAAACACCCAAACCAACGGAACAAATTTCTGCAGATCGTACAAAAATTTGTTCCGAGGCGGGAACCGAACCAGCAACGTCTTGCGTCACAGGCGGACTCTCGCCCGCTAAAAAAAGTCTCAATCAGTCTCTAAAGTCGTACAATCCTTAGTATCTACTTTACAAACCACATAAGGGACCATAATATGCAATCCGTAAAAACCACAGTAATCACACCTTCCACTATGATCTCGATCTGGTGGCTCTGCCTGGCTGGGGTTTCACACCGGTAGACGCCGCTATCTTCCTTCTTCGCGTCGATTATACTCAGCCGGTACTCTAGCTGGCTGTCGCGGCCAGGGTCTGTGGTCCATCCCTCAGCGTATGTTTGTTCTGGGCTGTTAAAAAATGCTTTCTATAATCTGTGCATCACGTACACCAAAAGACTTCTTAAAAGTCTTCTTTCTTGGGCTTCGCGGAAGTGGTTAGTTACAAAATCTATGTGTATTTATTACCTATCCAAACTGCAATAAGCGTTGCTTAACTTAGGATAGGACCTATTGACAACATGAGCTGGTAACATCGTACGTAGTTAGACGTGCTTGGTGAGATAAATGTTGTATAAAGGCAGAAGGTTATCATAATATCGGATGCAGATCTGCTTGTTCCTTATTTTCTTTCATTAAAATTAAACATTTTTCTTCTACCATTCACTTACTCAGGCTCATTCAGTGTGAAGTTCCACTTAGGGTTTCCGAATCTTCTCATCCATAAGCATTCCATGTGCAGATTAGTCCCAGGGTAGACAAGGAGTTTACCGTCGTTGGTTTGCGCGATAGGCCCGTTGGAGTAACGGAACAAGATTGTTGGGGGCTTGTCCACTGAAAAAGGTATGTTTGAGTTAAATACTTCACTGAGTCCCTCTCACTGTGTCTATGATAGTGCACAACGCTGTATAATAGAAATAATAGACGACTTTTGGCAAGAATATGTTTAGGCACGGTTTTTAGCCGAGTGCCTAAGGCCACCGGGCTATTAACAATTAAATGCTATGTTTACACGTGCAAACTGTCTCTGGGATCCTGATATTCTAGTAATCACGATTATTGGAGAATGTCTAAGGTGGGTCACCCGAGGTAGGTACGTCTAAATATTGAAAAATTTAAGGATCACTCAGTCCAGTAACTAGTCTAATCCAACTACAGACAGACAAAGTCAGAAAGATGCTGACAGTAGACCTAAGCGACAGACTTGACTTGACTTGATCCAGTTAGTCAGTTTCATTTAATTTCATTTCATTTAGGAGAAAATAGGAGCATACCCGTGTGTCGTGATGGCGAACTTACTAGCATAATCCTTTTCTTGATTGAGTCCCAAACAGGCAGGCATAGCTCCGTCCCAAGACCCTCCCACGCACCTTCGAGTCTGTGAGCCTAGCATTTGGTATTTACCAATGTCACTGCACCTAAAATAGAAAAAAAATCACTAGGTGCCAATGAAAGTTCATACAAGCATTCTCTTAGCTGTGGTGCAGTCATTTAAATAGATTTGCATGGGTACAGTATCACTTACAGGCCTTACAGCCCATGTAGTGTACCTAAGTGATCCAGCCGATCCACATTTTGCATTATTCAGTCGACTTCTTGAAGTAGTGTCATAAGAAAGCCTGATTAAGCAACATTGCAATTTCCACAACTAAGCAATTCGTCCATATTACGCGAACTACCAAAGTAAGCTATATTTATTCGTGTACTATTCTGTGTATATATATTCGTGTACTCCAGTGGAAACGTAGACCCACGTCGACAGCGTTGAGCTATGTAACCGCCTTTTCGAGCAAGCCACGCATGTATCAATGACGTCAATTCATGCGTAGCCTCTCCGTGGGTAGCAGTAGACACAACCACATAAATTTTCTTACAAAGCGAAGCTTAATACACGTCCGTAGCCTCTCCGTGCATCGCGGTGGGCCCGCGCCTTTATCGTTGGTAAATCCTCTCAACTAACCTGGACACAATAACAGCACCTGGTGGGAAGTCGACATTCTCCGTGATCTCCATATCGTTGTAGAAGCCTACGACATTCGGCTCTTCATTTATGTAAGTGCACGAATTGTTGTTCATCAGTTCTTCACTTTGGGCATCCAGTTCATCTACAGACAAATAAATAAATATTCTATTCCAGTATTTTCCAATTTTAACAAGGCGTTAAAATACTATAGTTTTACTTGTACAAGAGTTTTGCTTTTGATATTAATCAAATTGCAAATCAGAAGGGAGAACCGAAAAACAAAGTATTTCATTTATTAAAAGCATAACTTATAACTTAAAATAAGTGAGTAAATAAGTATTATATTCTAATTATTGGTGTAACCCAAGGCCTGCCATTCAGACCTCTGCTCTTTAAGACATATATTGAAACACACATTTTGTGTAGAAGATTTAAGAGTAGTAGAGCTCTTTGTGAAGGGCTCGTCCGGGGAAGTACTACCACCACGCCTTTTTCTGCCGCCAAGCAGCAACGCTGTGTTTCGGTTTGAAGAGTGTGGTCGCCGGTGTAATTACAGGCACATGAGGCTTAACATCTGTATGCCTCAAGTTGATGGACGCAGGGCAATGCATCGTAGGGCACGTTCCTATTGTGCGTGACCTACGGGGCAATGTTTTGTTTATAGGTGATGGTTACCACTTAACATCAGGTGGGCCATCTGCTTGTTCCATCAGCTAGTTGTATAAAAAAAAAAAAAAAGATTGCTTTAAAAAATACTCAAATACTTACCACAGCTGAAGCTTTTGCCAACCCAGTTTCCTTGCTCACAGATGAGCTTCCACGTCGTCTTCTCCCCCATGATCGAGGCGATACATCTAAATGTGATCTCTGTTCCATGAGGATAGCCTTCTACTCCATATGTCCCATTCACTTCCGCGCCATCCTTGTAAATCAGGGTGCCTTGGACCCTTGAAGAGATGACTAATTTCAATCAAGTAATGGAGAACAAACAAAGATTCTCTATTAGATTTTGCAAAATTGTCCTGGTGGTCTAGTTGCTCTTTCGTGAGCATTTGTTTGCATAAAATAAGTTGAAATGGTATAAACGTAAAGATAAATTAAATTTAGGCAGGAGAATAAATGATAGTTTACGCGTAAAGATTCAGAAATCGGCTAAACCACAAAAACAACTTTAAGAGGAAATTATAATCTGTTTGAATTATTTACAGTATTCAATTCACACGACGTTTGTAAACAAACCTCATGCACTATTACAAAACGTTGAAGGACTTTGCAACTAAAAAGAAGCACGGCCAAGACAGAAAAAGCATCAACCACGGCCATACAATTAGCGCACTTACCTATTTATACATAAAGCGTTGTTTCCTAGACAACCTAGAATTCTAAGCCCTGTTTCCAGAGGATTTGGAATGCGAAAACTTCGTTCGGTAAAAAGATCAAAATAGTGAAGTATTTGTACAAATTGGACTTATCAAAACTGATGAAGATGGAATTGTATTCTGTGTTTTAGGTGACCTTATTAATGAGAGTGATAAGATTCAAAATGTGGAAGTCAAATAAGCAAAAGTTCGAACCTATATGGCTCTCACCAGGGTTTTGCATCCCTGTACGCCTGCGTTCCCTTCAGTCTTTCCAGCCAGCAAATAAGAAACGCAAACTCTTTGCAAAAATATTATTTTTGGTCGCTGCACAGTCTCATCCTCTACAGATGACGATGAACTTGCACAGAAAGAAAGTTGTACTGGAAAATGTAGGGTCAAGGGAGGAATCAATTGGACTTCTGCGACAAAGATTGTACAACTTTCTTTTCAAATTGATAACACCACAAACAGCGAAATTATAAATAAAACGAAAACCAAAACCTAATTTAAAGCAATATTTATGACGGTAATGAATATTCCTCAAAATTAATCTTATCATTATAAGCTTTAACAACATAAAATAACAAAATAAAAACACGGAAGCTACAATGAAAGCGTTGTTTGTTACAAAAATGTTATCTCAAAATCAAAATTACTGACGAATTTAGATTTTAAAATATCCTGCGTTACATCAATGTCAACACTTTTTACTCTCATCTAAGTTTCTTTGTTTAGAGTATAATTTGCTTAGAATAGATGGATACTCAACTCGTTACATATTGGAAATCATTGCTAATTCAATATCAAACAGACGTCGAACCCTTTAATACGAGTATAACAAGTCAAAGTGTTGTGCATCTATAAGTGGTTACCTCGCTGGTGGTCCGCATTCAGTGATTGTCTTTCCATCCATGTCCGGCTCCAGATCAGAGATGTCTTCTCGAACGATGTCGGAGCCACTTTGGAAACCCGATGTCGGTCGAGGGCGCGACAGGTTTGCTGTGACATCAAGTTCTGTTAGGTTTGTTATTTTCATACTAAAGATACACGGACACTACAGTCATTTCTGGAGGATTCATACTACTAGTCATACGGTTTGATTGTTTGATAAGGCTTTGGTTAAAGATTAGCTATTTTCCTCAATACTCAATACATTTATTGTATACACATGGTTTAGTTCAGGTAGGTACATACATAGTTGTTGAGTGTTAGTAAACAGATGCCACATGGACCCTGCATAGGGTACCTATGGCAACGTGGAGGCAGGCCGAGGTTTTATACTATTAATAAAGCGCATAGTTTTTTAATTAAAAGTAGTCAATTAAGAATTTTTTATTCAATGCAGTCAATACTTTTTCTTTGGTTGATAAGCACGGGGCAGGATGATGTTTTATTTGAGTCTAGTATTAAGTTTCATGGATTATCCTTGGCTATCCTAATAAATATAAAACCATACAATACATATTCATTTCCGAAAATGTTGTAAAAGCCAAGCGTGGGTTACGTTTGCACTGTTCACTTGAGATGGTATCTCCCAAGCGCCTTGATGAGAAAATCTTCGTGAATAAAGGATCCATCATTGGCGCTAGCAGACCCTTAATGTTAAACCTTAAAACCTTTCTTCAGAGACTCACCCAGTGGCCTGCAGAAATCATGGACCGTTGGCTGCAACCGCCCCAGATGACAGTTCAACGTGGCTGGTGGCGTCCTGCCCGCATCGCACGCGATGTTGACGGAGGATGC
Organism: Plemyria rubiginata; assembly: GCA_963576535.1. NCBI lineage: Eukaryota > Metazoa > Arthropoda > Insecta > Lepidoptera > Geometridae > Plemyria > Plemyria rubiginata. Next base: position 1,108,902 of record OY754929.1, read on the forward strand.
GTGGGCGACGGTCAGACCAGCCCTGTAGCCAGCTTCGTAGGACGCACCGTGGAGAGATGGTAGCTCACATGGGGCTGAAACAATCGGTATCAAATAGAACATTACTAAGAGTGCTGACAATTTAAATATTGTAATTCGCAAGGAAAACTGAAAAAAAACAGCTTCACGACTTTGATCCCCAGGTACGGTAGATAACCCTTCAGATCTTCCAGTACCAAGTAGGTACTAATTCAAGATTCTTTGAAGATGTCTAAGGGGGGTAGTCAGAGGTACGTCCAAACATTACATTACAATTCGCAAGGTTTTCAAGTAATCATTGATGGATTGATTGAAAATACTATATCGCACATTAAAATAGAAGTATACAGGCGAAATTTATGCTATGCTAGCTGGAAGATGCTTTAGCATCTTCCAGCTCACCTCTTTAGATTTTTATTGGTATGTACCTGCTATAAAATAAATTTAGGGCTCACGTGGTGCTACTTTAACTTGCGTAAACCCTAGTTCTATTATATTTTCCTTAACAGGGATTAAATATTTTGTACTGTGCCTCGAACCCTGGTGTTCTTCTTAAAGTACCAATGCAGTAAATTATAGTACCTATTACGTAACATAGTGCTTGAAAATCTGATATAAGAAAAAGATTTACACATAAAATTCGGCCATAAACTCAAAAATCTAAACCCATCCCAAATTCGGAGAACCATTAGTGACCGGTACGTTCAAGTCATATTATTCGTGATAATTGGGGAGAGAGCTACCTGCTACACATTCCGGCATGCTGGTGACCGCCCACTCGCCGAGCCAGCATCGGAGGTTCGTGGGTCCTTGCACGCTGTATCTGGAAGGAATACAATTTGTTGGCATCTCATCAAAATCATCTTTACTACTTAGATGTATTTGTTATGACAATACTCGTATATTGTTTGAATTAGTGTTCCAACACAAAATTATTACAGAAAATCATTGGAAAGTTTCTAGTAACTTTTCCTAGCGTTTTAGTCCTGATGTTACACGACGTTGATCCCAAATTAAAACAAGTTATGTTATCTTAGTGGCGCAGCGGGCGAGAGTTCGCCTGCAACGCAAGCGGTTGCGGATTCGATTCCCGCCTCGGAACAAATTTGTGTACGATCTGCAGATTTTTTTCCGTTGGTCTGGGTGTTTTCTATGTAAAAAATATTTATTTATGTAACTATATAATGTATGAAATATATCAGTTATCTAGTACCCATAACATAAGCTTTGAGTAGCTTACTTTGGAGCTAGATGGTGCTGTGTGGATTGTCTAGCATTATATTATCTTTATTTATTACTAGCTGGTACCCGCGACTTTGTCTGCGTACTTTTCGCAATAAAAGGTAGCCTATGTCCTTTCTCAGGGTCTAAAGATTGTCTGTGCCAAATTTCATCAAAATCGGTTGAGAGGTTTAAGCGGGAAAACGTAACAGACAGACAGACAGACAGACAGAGTTACTTTCGCATTTATAATATTAGTAGGGATTTATTTATTTATAATCTGGATCATCTAGATGCCAGTTCCACGCGACCAAACTATCAAACTAACTGAGGCTGGCAGTTGGCAGCCAGCTTTTGTTTATAAATACACACCACAATACATAAACTTCAACTTACCCATACTCGCAAGAGAAGTGCACCACTTGTCCATTCGGCACCGGATCTGTGTCATTGAGCTCCTTCTCCTCCAGTATCCCCGACAACACCTGGGCCGCGGTATGCACGGCTCCTTCGGCCATCGTGTAGATGCCATATTCAGTGGATGGCACGTGGCATGGCACTGGGATGAAAAGCACACTTCACATCATAAATGTGAAACTTAGGATGTATGTATGGATGTTTGTTACTCAATAACGCCAGATCGGCTGAACGGATCTGGATGAAATTTTTAATACAAAAAATGTACATAATTTGTAGTCTATATTTTATTTAGGATTGCTAAAAATAGGTTGCTACATAGGTACAGTTTAGATTACCTTTCAGAGCAACCTAAGGAATATAAAAACTAGGCAACCACATCATGCTCTATATGGCCTGCCTATACAATTTTACGAAATAAAGCAAAAAATTTGATTATATTAAATTATAAATAAATAAATAATACTGGACAATCCACACAGCACCATCTAGCCCCAAAGTAACCTACTCAAAGCTTGTGTTATGGGTACTAGATGACTGATATATTTAATATATTATATACCTACATAGATAGATATTTTTTATTATATACATAGAAAACACCCAGACCAACGAAACAAATTTCTGCAGATCGTACACAAATTTGTTCCGAGGCGGGAATCGAACCCGCAACCTCTTGCGTCGCAGGCGGACTCTCGCCCGCTGCGCTACAGAGGTCATCAAAATTCAAACTAAAGATCTGATAAAAGTTCATGAAATTCTGAAAAAGAAAGAAAAGTGCCATCCACAAAAATAACAAGGGCCTGACAATTTAAGTTTAGCAATTGTTAAAAAGATTATGCATATGAAATAAAATAGGAGCTAAAACGAATAAATCAAGACTGAACATGCTTAGCTCAAACATAAAAAAATTACTTACGCAAATAAACTAATTGCATGAAATAAAAACTTTTCACATAATTAAGAACTATGATAATGTACTTCTCGCCCGCTTTTTTAAACATTTTTGAAGATAGTAGAGTAGAGTCTTTCTCAAGAGTAGTAGAGCTCTTTGTGAAGGGCTCGTCCGGGGAAGTACTACCACCACGCCTTTTTTCTGCCGCCAAGCAGCAACGCTGTGTTTCGGTTTGAAGAGTGTAATCGCCGGCGTAATTACAGGCACATGAGGCTTAACATCTGTATGCCTCAAGTTGATGGACGCAGGGCAGTGCATCGTAGGGCACGTTCCTATTGTGCGTGACCTACGGGGCAATGTTTTGTATAAAGGTGATGGTTACCACTTAACATCAGGTGGGCCATCTGCTTGTTCCATCAGCTAGTTGTTTTAAAAAAAAAATATAATAAATCACTAAATGGACTTAGTATGAATGACTTAGTATTAATGAACTTAGTATTGAAATGTGCGATCGAGCAATCAGTTTTTTACGGTTGTCAGCCCTTAAACTTTGTTCTAATAGTTTTTTACTTACAAATTTCACATTTAGGTTTTTCGGGTTTCCACCTGCCTCTTACACATTTTGCGGTGACATTCAGATCTAGGTTCAGTCCATAGCCTTTACCACACGCCACTCGTACTATGGTACCTATAGAAAAATCAGATTAACGACTGATCCCAAGGCACGGTTGATATCCTCTCTGGTCACTTAGAACCAAGAACTAACTTGATTCTTTGAGGATGTCTTAGGGCAGTCACCATTTTATTCAGTCGGTGTTTTACACGTGACATTTTGTGAGTCCAGTTATAATACCATCTGGTTTCCTCACCATGTCCTTCCGGATTGAACACTTACATTGCGCTTAGAAATTTTTGGAAAAGAAAAATAAATTGGGAGTCAAACTCACAACACTGACACAGAAAGCGGGGTCACTCCCACCAGATCACCGGTGCCTCGTTTGATCAAGATTTTTTTTTATTCTCATCTTTATCAATAAAAATGAACTCTTATTTTAGTGATGAGGATATTTTTCATCCTAGTTACGCAGAATTTCGTAAAAAAAATCATGCAACAATGTGTATTGTTGAACATTAAATTTTCATAGGATTTTTATCCATCATTTTGAGCTAATTTCACATCTGGTTTGATGAAGGTTCGCTAATACAAATTGCATGTGTTTATTATGTTCTCTTATTTTTATTTTAGAGACAAATATTAACGACTGTGCTTGTTCCATCACATAAAAAATCATCAATCCATTAAAGAGTTACCTGAACTGAAAGTGTTGTTAGGATCCCGTCCAAACTTCACAATTTCGATATTCACATAAGGTTCGCTCTCTATCGGTTCGCAAGGACTCTTCGGGCGTCCCTTCTTGCCCTTTTCTCCAGTTTCCGTCCTGTTCTCTCCTTCAGCTCCGTCACCGTTCTGAACAATTGCTTCGTTTTCGGGAGCTTGCTGTCTTCTGGCACCACCTTTGCCTTCTCTTCCTCTATAAAAACACACGTTTCATAAACATTTCTAGATGGTTTGGGGAAAATATATTTTTTCTAAGTTATCCTATCCTCAATTTATAGGCCCTTATTCATAACGATCATTGAGCGCACCAATAGCTTATCAGACTGTTATGTCTGTTGCTGTCTCTTTTCGTTGACATGAAAGTGACACTGACAATAAGCATACTCTATTGAGCCTCTATAAAATGGGAGGGATTATGTATATGAGGGTTACCTAGTATAAAAACTCGTCAAATATTTTTACAATTACTTCATAATTTATCATCAGGTGTATTTACAACGACACAACGACGACAACAACAATAAACAAAGTTTCGTTGGCAATTTCTTCACTGTCATCACTGTCACTACATAGTAAAACAAAGTCGCTCTCTCTAAAATCTTTAAAACTACGCAATGGATTTTGATGCAGTTCTTTTAATAGATAGAGTAAATAAATAAATAAATATTGGTGGACCTTCCACACAGCACTATCTAGCCCCAAACTAAGCTTATGCTTGTGATATGGGAACCAGATAGCTGATATACTACTTATATACTTTTTTTTTGTAAATACATACTTATAATATTATATAACACCCAGACAGAGAACAAACATCTGTGTTCATCACACAAATGTTTGTTCACGGTGGGAATCGAACCCACGACCTACGGCGCAGAAGGCAGAGCTACTACCAACTGAGCTACGTAGGCTGTGTAGGAGTGATTCAAGAGGAAGGTTTATATGTATAATACATGCATGATATAGTAGAAAAACAATGTGCACCCGTGCGAAGCCGGGGCGCGCGGGCGGGTCGCTAGTAAGTAATAAAATACTAACGTCTTTGGTATCGCTGCTGTGGTCTGATTTAATCTGTCTGTTTTCCTACTGGTTCTTTTTTCTCTTTTATCCATAATGTTGTCAACTTCAGTTGAGTTCGTATTGTTGTACTGTAAAGGTATCACTGCCATTTCATGGCTGCTCTGTTTCTCGGTGTCGTTTCCTGCTTTTACATCCAATGGTATTACTTTCAGTAAATTTTCAATATCGTTATTCAATTCTATGTCTTGTACAGTTGGTCTAAACGTCCAATGTTCTCGGTCAAACTCTTCATAGTAAATGTTACGTTTTCGGCGTACTTTATTTGTAGTTTCAACGGTAGATTTCGTTGCGTGTACAACACTTTCATCGCCTTGCAATTCCATACTTGATTCTGTTTTTTCCTCTTCACTGCTTTTGTTTGAGTACCTTTTACGTCTCTTATCTAAGTACCGTTCGAAGTACTGATGTTTCAGTTTATTTATATTTTCTTCATTATCATTGTGATCAGGAAATAGTCCACCTTTCAATACTGTGATGTGATTGGCTGCATCACTTTCCGAAGAGTCTTCATATTCAGACACGCCATCATCGCTAACATCAAGTTCCGGTTCGTAGACTGGCTGATACGAGTAAAGCCTATGCCCCACTGGTTCCCCATGAACATTATACACAGTATAAACCGCTGTAGGAAAGTTTTCTGAATTTTCATCATCGGTTTCATCATCGTTTGTGATATCACCTTCGAAATCAGTATCGAACTTCTTCATGATTTTGAAGTTAGCATGTCTCAATGTTGGTTTTTGGGTTTCATGGTTGTACTTCTCGTATAGCTGGTCTATTAGTTGGTGTTCAGGGTCGGTTTGATGGCGGAGCTTAGCATAGTATTGGCGTAGGTAGGCTGATCTTCGATGTCTTATTTCTGGTTCGGGAATAGATCTGCGTCTACGACTCCACCTAATACGAGGATGCTGATAGAGGGTACATCTGAAATGTTTTATAAATCAATAACTATTGGCTCAAAATGTTCCATGTTTACTGGAGTGGGTTTTACAGTATTCACTATCACATTAGGTTAGTATTTACTTGGGAAGTTCTCTTGGACTCCAATGGCCACCAACGCAGGTAGCCCCGGGTGGGCCTTCGGACAGAACGTAGCCTTTCTCACACTCATACATAATCTGTTTGTTGTTTACCACCTGTAATACAATAGTTAGGTTATTTTCCGTTAATAATCCCACAATTTTAACTTTTGAATATTTTTACCTTTTTTACATAAGGTCGATAATCGTACAGCCCCATGTTACCAACCAACAGGACTTTTCCATTTTCAATGTAGCCAGGGAATGGACAGAATACTGAAAACCAAAAATTTTATGCACAATAAGATAGCTCCATTTTTGTTGCTTATTAAAAGTCCAATAAGTTGTAATAACTTCGTGGGAGAATCCTACAAGGCCATAATTACGATGCCCAAACAACAGTGAACTGATTTCGGGAACTGGGCCCGTACCACCATCTCCTAAAGCATTCTTATTTCAATATTACTTTACTTCTTGATCATAAAGTAGACTATGCAGTTGATATAAGGCTAAGGCCGCACTACGGTTAAACCGCTGTGGTTTTTAATCGCGTGAATTTGTGCCCCTAGAAAACTAATACAAGCGGCCGCACCTGCGGTACAATTTTTATAGAGGCACAAATTCACGTGATTAAAAACCACAGCGGTTTAAACGTAGTGCGGCCTTAGCCTTAGACATTGACAAAAAAGTTATATTGACCGATAAATGAATGAATGGAATGGACCGATAGGTATATCAATCAATATGTTTTTCAATACAATAAGTTATTATATTTAGTTTTCAATACAATAAGTTATTAAGTTTATGTTCAAAAAGTTTGTTTATTTTTATAATTTACTTTTGTTAGTTTATTTTTATTTTGTTTGTTATTTCTCTTTTTTGTGTGTATCAGTTGGGCAAATAAATGCGTTATCTATCTATCTATTGAAGTAAGAATGCTTCAAGAGATGGTGGTACGGCCCCTGAACTTTTGTTACTTCTGTCAAGTCAAAGTCAAAAGGGTATTTATTTGATTGCATTACAAGGGTCACTTTGAAAGGTCTTAAGCTAAAGCTAGGTTCATATTACCGTGTCGGGGCGTGTCGTGTCGTGGCGCAATCGCTTCCGTTCATTTACTATGATTAGATTCACATTAGTAGGTTGTGGCGAGGCGCCACGCCACAACCTACAGATGTAACTAGTAGTGAACCTAGCATAACTGAATCTAGATGCCAGTTACACACGGCCAAGCTTAGCACAGACAACTAACTTGGTGAGGGATTGACTCACCTACTACGCACTTGGGTGTTTCCCCACTCCAGGTGCCGAAGGAACAGACCACGATGGGGTTCCCTTGAAGCTCGAAGCCGTCCTTGCAGCGGAAGCGTGCCTTCATCCCGTGCTCCGTCTTTGGAGCGATTACCATCCCGTTGCGGGGAAATTTTGGCATTCGTTTGCATCTGAAAATTAACAATTTTATCATGTTTTATTTAGGTGACAAGCGATTCGAGGGCTGCTGGTTAGTATTTGGCTCAGCGCATCATCAGCATTGCCGTTCAGCGGTGCAATACAGGCTGTGTCTTAGGGATGCTTCTGATCGACTGATTAGATCAGATGAGCTATCTCTGGATCGTTTGCAACGGTCTACAGATAGCCTGTGGACATGAATTTTGTAAATTTAGTCAGTTTGTAAACACTTGTCTTGTATTCATTCTAATGTTATTTGTTAATAAACGCTGATTATTTTATCTTATTTCAGAAAAAGTGGAAAGCTGACTGAGTTGAGGAATAAAGGTTCTCGAATGGTGACCACGAACTGGAGAACGAATCGTGAGACACCCTCTTACCCGATGGACCGACTTCATCGTGACAATCTTGGGAAGTCAGTTGATGGAGAGGGTTCAGAATAATATATAAGGGAGGCCCATGTCGAGCAGTGGACTTCAGGCTTGATTGATGATAATGATGAAGTACTAACACCGTGATAACTATTTCTGTCGCCAAGAATCAATACTTGATGCATTGCTGTGTTCCGATTAGGAAGGTGCCGGTGCAATCACGGATACAAGAGACTCAACACTGCTAAATCTCAGTCAAAGTCAAAGTTTATTTATTTGCCGAATTACATGTACATAAGATGGTAAAAACATGTGCAAATGGGGGTTCAGGGATCCCACTCTAACGGGCTGTGGCTGTGGTGCTCCAACTCAGACAATGCAGCACTTGCTGGTATGCCCCTTGTGCCCAAATACCAGCACGAGGGAAGACCTTAATGCAGCCACAGGTGGCGCTGTTGAGGTGGCCACATATTTAGCCAAAATTATATAAGTAAGAATCGACACGATAAAAAGAAGAAGTGCAAAGACTAAAACGCGTAATCTGGAGGTACCTGGCTGGCTGACATCTCGGTATCTGCGTCCAAGTTCCATTGTTGCAAGTAACGGCTGCGTGACTCGATGGAAACTCGTAATTTTTTTCGCAATCGACGAGGATGATCTCACCTGGGTTTTTATGAAGAGTTTTCGTCATTATCACTTCAAACAAGTTTCGATATAAAATAAATGGAAGTGGAGTAATAAGTCTTAAGATAGAAATCTTTATTAAACTCTTTGCTTTTCTGGCTGACGTTACTGCAAGTTTATTGAAATCCTAGGGAACCTGCCCACATATGAAATACATGTACTTAGTTAATTATATAACTGAGGAAGGTAAGCTTACCATGCTGCACCATCGAAGAGCTTCCAACAATCTGGGTGTTTTCCTCCAAGGTGCTGTTCTCTATAACAGCTGTTTTGTTTTCCACTAGCACCACTCTGCCTTGAGATACGTGAGGGACCACACATGGCGCTGAAAGTTATAAAAGTAAAAAGATTAACTTACTAGACGTTCACAGGCAACACCTTGCGGAAAAGTCTCTCCTTTCAACATACTCTAAGATCAGGAGATTCGTAGGTTCACTAGTAACCGGATTTAGTAGCTCAGAGTGAAATGACATGAGAAAGAATGGAGTGACTACTGAGATGACGGATTATAAAGGAAAGAGGCGACAAAAAACCTATTGTGCCGACCCCACATGTAGTGGGATAAGGGCCGGAAGAAGGAGTGAAACTCCAACCAAGACTTTCGGCTGGCTTCAGGCAACTACCAAAATAGCGAGCACGTTGTTATCACGGGCAGTGTGAACTGATTGTTGTTCGTGAAGTTTTGCGACATCTGTGACCAGATGGTATGTAATAATTTCCCTATTTCTTGCATTGTTACTCACCGAGACACATTGGCAATGGATGACTCCAAGAGCCATCGCTCTGGCAGATGGCTGAGCCGTTGCCCTCCATCTTCATGCCGTCCTGACAACGGAAGATAATGGAGGCTCCGAGTCCAGTGCCTGAAGAGATATTCTCCAGCCAGCCGTTCCAGAGCTGGCCGGGATGGCCGCAGTTTATCTCTGAAACAGAAGCACCAATCAATTCTTCATATCCTTATCTTTCTGAACGAAAGTATAACTTGTCCTGTGTGGTGCAGAAGGATACTGGTTTGATTATTGCCAGAGATTTGTATTTCCGTGAGAAAAATGTATAGTGATAGTACGGGCAGATGGGTTACCTAACAATTTGCATTAGTACTGAGTATGTACATCCACGTGCATCCATGAGGACGTGCCTACAATGTAGCATTCCACTGCGTCATCACTCTGAGAATTCGGTTAAAGTCTCCCACCTAACTGTTTCGCGTCTGCAGTCGTTTATCAGCAACACTAATAAAATCCTGTACGAGGTCAGAACTAAGATTTTAAAATCCATGTACCTATAGTTTTTCATTAATGAATGAATGAATGAAAATACTTTATTGTACACCTTAAAAGAAAAACAGAAGTACACTAAAATAAATAAGGAATAAAACTAACTGCACAATGGGCGGTCTTATCGCTGAGAGCGATCTCTTCCAGACAACCTTTGGATGGAGAGGATTGTAAATTAAGGAAGTTGGTTTTCTATCATGAGTCCAAAGCCTACTCCCCAGTAAACATACAATAATTGACAAAACTCTGAAGTCCATGTGACCACTGGCCATTCTCACGCCATCTATGACATAAACACTTGTGCTCACCTTTGCACATAGGCTGCGATCCACTCCATTTCTTATCGGCTCCGCATCTCCTTGTTGCGTCCCCCACAAGGCGGTATCCATACTTGCACTCGTATGACACGACGGAATTATATGCACACGATGTGTACACAGCCTTCCCGTGCCGCGGCGCTTCCGGAGGCGGACACTGCACCTGTGTGACCACTAGATGGCGACACGCGTCGCTTTAACGTAACTCACTCGATTAAATAAAAGATGGCGCTAATAAAAGTTGAAGCAGTTGATTTAGTTTTCTTAATATTTTAGACATTTCATTCAAGATGCAAAAAAAACGAAATAAAACATTAACATTCATAAGGCATGCAAAATTTCTGTTGTTGATAAATGAAACAACATTTTTACTTTTTACTTTTATTCGGCTACAGCATAGTAGACATAGAATAGAGATAGAAATTCTTCACAATAAATTCTTGTAATTTCAACATTTAATTTTTAAAGCTTCTACTAATATCATCTACATAGCTAAAGCTATAGGCAGTAGGATTATTGTTTTATCATGGCTTAAAACTCTTGAAGGAAGAAAGTCTATAGAATTTGAATATTATAACAACTTCTATAACGCTGAAGACTACTTAATTTGCTTTATGTCCCCTTCTCTCCTTCTAGCAGCGGGAAAGGAGAAAAAAGAATTTAATTTATTGTTTTTAGAACTACAATTAGTGGGAATCTCACTTTAGAAAATATTAAACTATAGATTTGAAACTAGAAACTAGTAGTAAGTATAACCAAAGCTAGAAGTAAGATAGCATAAACACGAAGGTAAAGAAACGAAATAATATTCTTTTTTTTTTTTTTTATGGCTCCTGTCTATCGACAATCTTGCCAATGTCAAGTGATAGAGATTATATGCTCTTTGCTATGTTTCTAGTTACGTCAGTCGAAAGTCGAGTCAGTCAATTGTTTTGAAGAAAATGGTGGCGGTTTCTTCAAAACATTTTAAACATTTTCGGTCAAATCACGATATCACATAATACACTTTCATTTCAAATGCTTACATTTTGTGCTAAGACCACAAGTAATGTTGGTTAAAATACCACCAAAATCACACAACACAACTCAAAATACACTAGAAAAACAATTAAAATGAAAATGCTATGTTACTTCGATAGATGACAGAAAACGCGATAAATGCGAAAGTAACTCTGTCTGTCTGTCTGTCTGTCTGTTACGCTTTCCCGCTTAAACCTCTCAACCGATTTTGATGAAATTTGGCACAGACAATCTTAAGACCCTGAGAAAGAACATAGGCTACCTTTTATTGCGAAAAAAAGAGATGAAGAGATTAAAAGTACGCAGACGAAGTCGCGGGTACCAGCTAGTATTCTTTATAATTTATTCATCACTGCCAGTGACATTGACAAGGTCGATAAAATATTATTGAATGATCAAGCGAGCTTACCTGAAGCGAAGCTCGAGCTTGATTATACTGCATTTACTGAAGATAAATGCAGTATAATTATAAAATATTGAATAAATTGAAGACAACATGGCTTTTGATTAAGACAAGTCATGTTGTCGATAAAGATATTAATAATAAAGAATCAATCAAACTTACAAACACAGAAACAGTTTTTGATCAATTAAGAAGAGAACTAGAAGAAGATAATGCAAGAACGTAAAGTGAGACTCCCATTAAGCTAATTGCGTCATGACAATGATATGCCTTAGCCATGATAGACGAAGCGCCATGCCACTATACCATGAACTCAATGAAAGACCATGGGCTTGTATCGAACCTACAAGACTACAGTCAAAAAAGTTATCAAAATCCCACACAAATTCACTATTTCATCAATCAACTGTAGTGTGTTTAAAATACTCAATGAACCAGTCTTTTCTATTGTTGCTAAATACATAGGTAAATGCAATCAACATTTTTAGAACATTCAACAAAGACAATATGACCTACCTAAATAAAAGTTCAGAATAAAAATACGAAATTGAAATTTGTGCAGATTGCAAGACTGTAGCCTTGTAAAGTCGAACGAGCCCCATGCAGCATTCCGGAAAAGACCACACTGAAAATCGGCAACTACATTGTCACGAAGCAATGCAAGATTTTGGAAATTGTTAGATAGAGTTGGGTTGGTGATGACTCCGGCAATTCACATCTAACTACACGCATAGATAACTGCTATCTAGTCAAACTAAGATGTGGTCGTAAAGCTTATCATCCTACTAATATTATAAACGCGAAAGCTTGTGAGTATGGACGGATGTTTGTTACTCTTTCCCGCCGGAACGTATTTGGATGAAACTTGGCAGGGAGATATATTATAGTCTGAGAGCAAGATAATAAACACACACAGCCACAGACAGGGCGATATAAAAGTAGCACATAGGCTACTTTTTATCCCGTGGGAAGAGGGATTTCGATCTGCGTGGGTGAAACCGCGGGGCGCAACTAATGTCTCCATAATGCAAAGTTGTAGGTACCTACCTCATTTCAAATGTGCTTGAGTCAGAAATCATTTTGGTATTAGGTAAACGTAAGGCCAAACACACTAATACCAAAATGATTTCAGATTCGGGCATGTTTCCCTTATATTATTGTGTTATTTGTGTTCGAACAGTATTTATGCGTGTCACTGGATAGTTATTCTTTCAAACAACCTCCCCGGAATGAAACAAAATGAAATAATAGCCAATCGCACCTCGAAACTGCGAGCTGCTGTCGCCGGGCCCTTAACCAAATCATATAAGATACTCGCTGGCTTTGCCCTATATCCGATATAATTACATTCGACAGCGTAGTGTAGTAGATAGGTTAGGTATAAGTAAATTATGTAATCGATTGAGTGCAGATGAGCTTATGTATAGTATCCGTCAAACTTCTTGGACAAACGACCTTGAATGAAAAAGAAACGAAAAATAGGTATCTTTGGTGGTGCGAAGAGTGCAAACCTTTCCCCTACCACCTCGCGCAATGGCCAAGAAGTTTGACGGGTACTATACCTATGTACCTGCCCAATACAACAGACAGTTTAGATAACACTAGCGAGTATATATAGTAGTAGCTTTGCTTACGTGCCTTCGATGAATCTATATCTTACCTGATAATAAATGCGAAAGAGTGTGTTTAATACGTATTTACAGAATAACTACTTATCCGATAAAAAAACTTGGTATACAACTTTGCATTATGAAGACACTAGTTGCGCCCTGCGGTTTCACCTGCGCAGATTTAGATCCTGGTATTCCCACGAGATGAAAAGTAGCCTATGTGTTATTCCAGACTATAATATATCTCTCTGCCAAGTTTCATCCAGATCCGTTCAGCCGTTCCGGCGTGAAAGAGTAACAAACATCCATCCATATTCACATACTTTCGCGTTTAAAATATTAGAATAGAATAGAATAGAAAATTGTTTATTTTATCTCATAATTTTTTAAAACACTTTTACAATATGTTTGATGACAAAAAAGGCCACCACTCAGCATTTGTTGTATGAGCTCAATTATATATTAGTAGGATGATATTTAATTGCTCCCATATTTCATAATAAAACACATATCTTCACTCTGTAAAATGTTAGTCTTACGGATATATTATCGATTGGATTCGAGAGATTACCTGGAGGGTCAAGATTCCCGTAGGTTTTTATATTTGTTCTGTTAATCTTAATATCTCAACCTACTACTACTACCTAAAACATAAGACCGAAATTACTTATCACAAAATCAAAACCAACTCCTCGCTATCCATTACATTGCCAGACTCACCACCAACCCCGAAAAAGATAAGCTAAACACCACTTACGGACACAAGTCGGCATTTCCTTCGGCGCCCAGGCCCCGTCAGCCTGGCAGTAGCGCTCTGCTTTGCCGACCAGCTCGAAGCCCTGGCCGCATTGCACCGCGGCGCGGCAGCCAAACGTGTGGCAATCAGCTGTCACCCATCCATGCGGCACGTCTCCTGGCTCGCCGCAGGAACGGGCTGCCAGCGGAGATTAAGAATATAATGCTGGACAATCCACACAGCACCATCTAGCCTTAATGTAAGCTACTCAAAGCTTGTGTTATTGGTACTAGATAACTGATATATTTTATACATTTAGGGTGTTCTAGAACTCAACGTCAAGCCGAAACGGGGCGACAGGATTGATTGTAAACATCATGAGAAAAATCTGAATTTAAAGCGCGCCTCGTGCAGGATCTATTCGAGTCCTGATTGTTAAAGCTAGAATCCTAAAAACTCACGTTCACAGCTGATGTCAGGGCCGTACCAGGACGCCTGTCCGTCGATCGCCAGGCACTTCGCCCTGGGGAAACCGTTGGTGACGTAGCCAGTGTGACAGTTGTACTGCACAGTGGCGTCCAGGTCGAAGGTGGCTTGCTCGGGCAGGGCGGAGTGCCGCGCGTGCTCGATGGTCGGTGGCTGGAGGCAGTAGACTGGGAGAAATAGGGAAATTAGCTGGGCAGAACGTGCCCTACGATACACTGCGATAAGTTTTTTTTATAGTACCTGGAGAGACCTTTAATCGGCTGTAGTATGCTGCTTCTTCTTTTGTCATGTCACTAGTTTCTTTCAAAGTGGTGAGATGATTTTAAGTGCGCCTCAAGAGTTACTGATGTATATGTAACCTTGTTTTATAATGAGCTGCAATTGGCATTGCCAATAAAAAAGAAACGGTTTGAAATACTCCAAGTAATTCCCGAACCACGATCCCAACAAGATGCAGTGGACCACTACAGTAGTGGTGCTACGGGTGTAACAGCATAGACATAGGTAACAGTAACTATTATAGAACACGGACGTCGTCTCTCTCTCTCTCGTTACGGTACGCGTTGCCTTTCGCGCATTGCCCATGTTCTGCGCATTTGAGCTAGTTTAAACGCTGTAGAGGGTAGTATGAATGTAACTCACTGTTTTCCTTGCAGGCTGGTGGCTGCCCCGCCCACTTGCCGTCTGCTTGGCAACTGCGGCTCTGCAGACCGACCACGTGGTACCCGTGTGGACAGGAGTACACGGCCCTACAACCAGTTGAAGAGTTAGCATTACACTTACACAGTAGCTGCATCCCACAATTACCGCAATAATTCACTACAATAAAATCACGTCGGGATCACCACTGTTAATGATCTTATAGAATACTAGTTGCGCCCCGCGGTTTCACCCGCGCAGATTTAAATCAGATGGCTTATTAATAATTCTATGCATCGCAAGGATAAGACCTGATCCGTACATACCATACTCTTTCGAAATCCCGCTTGTGCGTCCCATATTTTCTCATCGGTTTCTTTCACAACTCTTTCAATCAACACTTTTGCATACAGCTTGCTGACAACGCTGAGTAGGCTAATGCCTCTGTAGTTTTTGCAGTCTTGTTGCGAGCCCTTACCCTTGTATAGCGGAACTATGACGGCCTTGCACCAATCGCTTGGCACTCGACCGGCACTCCAAAGGCGGCACAACTGACTTGCTACTACGCCATGTCCAGCTTTCAGCATTTCTACTGTAATCCTATCATATCCTGCAGCCTTTCCTGATTTCATACCTTTCAATGCATTCACTATTTCATTCATGCTAATTCCGCTTTCATCAATGGTTTCATTCACAGCTAAGGTAGGCATTTATTAGAATTGAAATAAGAATAGAATTGTTAGAATGATTTGTATTGCTTAGAAATAACTAAATTCTATTCATTCTGTAAAATCTGTTAATTCTATTCATTTTTGCATGGTGAATAACCAGAGGATGTAAAAAAGCTTTATCTAAAGCCTATTGCTACACTATGTTTTTTTTCTGTTTCGTAATCCTCCTTATCTCCTTTCCTATTCGATTTCGATAGTCTTAAGGTGAAGACACGAGCTAATGTGACTCTCGCTCGCACGTTTTGACTTGTTGAAGGATAAACAATCACTGATTCCATTTTCGAAAAATTGCAAACAACCATTTTGTGTGCAATCACATTGAACACAGTTTAGTAAAAATTTCATTTTGATCGATGCAAGTTGTCCTACTCAAAAGTTTGCTTAAGTACGAAAACTAGAAAACTTGTATCGATCAAAATGAAATTTTTACTTAACTGTGTGCAATGTGATTGCACACAAAATGGTTGCTTGCGATTTTTCAAAATAGAGCTTATTGATTTTATATCTTTCAAAATGTCGAATCGTGCGAGCGAGAGGTACATTAGGTGTCGTCAACGCTTTAACGAGTGGATATAACCGTTAGCGTGGCAGTAAAAGGAGGTAAGCTACTAAAATGGCTATTTTACTTACTTATCGCCAAAAAGTCGTCCAGTCAACGTTACTGTGCCGATATCGGGCTGCTGTAACTCTGGACATTCACGATCTGAAAAAAAAAACTCTTTTTAACGACTTTTATTTAATTTTATTGAACTACAGTTGCAGGAACTAAATAAATATAAATAAATAATGCTGGACCATCCACACAGCACCATCTAGCCCCAAAGTAAGCTACTCAAAGCTTGTGTTATGGGTACTAGATAACTGATATTTTTAATACATTATATACTTACATATATAGATAGTTTTTATTATACATAGAAAACACCCAGACCAACGGAACAAATTTCTGCAGATCGTACACAAATTTGTTCCGAGGCGGGAATCGAACCCGCAACCTCTGCGTCGCAGGCGGACTCTCGCCCGCTGTGCCACTGAGGTCGTCAAGGGAGGTATAGTACGCGTCACGCAAAAAGAACGCCGGAGGGAGTGTGATGGCGCGAGTATTTTGTATGCGCAAACACATCCCCTCCACTGTTTTCCAGCGTTCTTTTTAGCTGACGCGCACTATAACCATCACCTATAATACAAAGCTGCTTCGTAAGTCAAACACGATATAAACGTAAGCGTTCTTCAAACCCAAACACAGCAACATTGCTTGGCGGCTGAAATTGGGCGATTTTTATTAATCAGTGTCAATATTTTCTGATGGAACAAGCAGATGGCTCATCTGATGTTAAGTGGTAACCATCACCTAACAGAGCATTGCCTCGTAAGTCACGCACGATAGGAATGTGCCCTACGATGCACTGCCCTGCGTCCATCAACTTAGGGCATACCGATGTTATAAAACGAATCTTGCATAATATACACTTCTCGCTTGTTATAAATTAGAAATTTATTGACGAACTAGCAACCCGCCCGCGCGCCCCTGCTTCGCACGTGTGCACATATCATGCATGTATTGAATTAAATTAAAAAACTATTAAAAAAAACGCATCAAAATCCGTTGCGTAGTTTTAAAGATTTAAGCATACATAGGGACATGGGGATATAGGGACAGAGAAAGCGACTTTGTTTTATACTATGCAGTGATGATGGTTAGGTAAGGTTACAAACAGTGAAATTACAGTGGGTTCGTCCAACAATCGGCAGTCTTTATAGCGATTTTTCCAGACTTACGAGTTTTATTGCAAATCTTCGTGTAAACGAGTCTTTATCTTTATTAATCCTCTTAACCTTCTTTCATCTCCACTGACATATTTTTTGTCATTTATCACAACCCTTTTAGTGATTTTAATTAAAATTTCAGAGAAATCCTACTCAAATCAGACAATTTCTTTGAATGATTGTTGGTAATTATTAATTTTGTTGAAGCGATACTTTTGTTAGACTCGTAACTCCATTACCATTAGGATTTTCAAATCCGGTCGTGCACCAATGAGTTTTTCTGTTAAAAAATTTATGTGCACAATGCCAGTACTCTCAAACGGTGAAGGAAAACATCGTGAGGAAACCAGCATGTTGTAAAACCTAACAAGTTCTATAACATGTGTCAAGTGCTCGAAAGGAGCCTCTTGAGGCGCACTTAAAATCCTTTCACCACACTGTTTCGAAAGAAACTAGTGACACGATAAGAAGAAAAATTAGGATTTTAATAGAAGTAGACCTCATAGTAAAGGGCTCGTCCGAGTAAGTACTTTTAACCACCACCTTTTTCTGTCGATAGGTATTCACTACACAGTATAAAACAAAGTAGCTTTCTCTGTCCCTATGTCCCCATGTCCCTTTGTATGCTTAAATCTTTAAAACTACGCTACGGATTTTGATGCGGTTTTTTTTAATACATAGGGTGATTCAAGAGGAAGGTTTATATGTATAATACATGCATGATATGTGCACCCGTGCGAAGCAGGGGCGCGCGGGCGGATTGCTAGTGCAATATATAACATTTTGTTTTATATAGCTTTATCTAGCACTAGTTGAACCCGCGACTTTGCTCGCGCCAAGGAATTCAAAGTTTCCTACAAACTTTCATCCCCTATTTTATCCCCTTGGGGGTAGAATTGATCAAAATCCTTTCTTAGCGGATGCCTACGTCATAACATCTACCTGCATGCCAAATTTCAGCCCGATCCGTCCAGTGGTTTGGGCTGTGCGTTGATAGATCACTATGTCAGTCAGTCAGTCACCTTTGAGTTATATATATTTATATAGATATAAGTACCTACATGTAAACTTTATAAGTTGTAATAAAATTATGTTCATGTTTTATAAATCGTGTGGATTAGAGTTTCTTATAGTTAGTTATGATTCGTAGGAAACAACAAAACTACTACTGGTTTGTTTCGCACGACGTGATATCATTTAAGGCGTTGGCAATACCTAATATTTCTCTCGCTCGCACGATTCGACATTTTAAAAGATATAAAATCACTAAATACAATTTTGAAAATTCGCAAACAACCATTTTGTGTGCAATCACATTGCACACAGTTTAGTAAAAATTTGACTTTGATTGATGCAAGTTTTCCTCCTCAAAAGTTTGCTTATGTACGAAAACTAGAAAAGCAAACTTTTAAGTAGGAAAACTTGTACCGATCAAAATGATTTTTTTACTAAACTGTGCGCAATGTGATTGCACACAAAATGGTTGTTTGCGAATTTTCGAAAATGGGTTTAGTGATTTTATATCCTTC
This sequence comes from Plemyria rubiginata, assembly GCA_963576535.1. Taxonomy (NCBI): domain Eukaryota; kingdom Metazoa; phylum Arthropoda; class Insecta; order Lepidoptera; family Geometridae; genus Plemyria; species Plemyria rubiginata. The sequence goes on from OY754929.1 coordinate 1,127,907, forward strand.
AACAAGTCAAAACGTGCGAGCGAGAATCACATTAGCTCTTGTCTTCACCTTAAGACACCATGACAGTCCGAGCGTTTTTGACGGAAATTATAAATAGTTTTTTTTGTATGGTTAATAAATATTGTAAATATAGGTTTTTTTTTTGTTTTAAATAGATCATAAGGTACCTTATTAACCAAGTTCTCAAGTTCAGGCAACTATAGCTTAGTTCTATCTGCTTGGTTCCAGGAAATTGAAAACTGCGGCACTGTATCAAAATCGTGAAAGTAAGTAAAACAACATCCTCTGACGTGAGTGATCGAAGCTCAGAATACTCAGGAAATAATGTCAAGATTGCAACCTTGAACGTCGCAGTCAAAGAGCCCTTCACTAGCTTTCAGCGGGAGGGTGTGGCACCTAGCATCATCAACTCTCGCTTTCGAACCACAGGCGAGTCTGTTCTTCTAGTCGTGTCACTGGTTCTTTCGAAACAGTGTGGTGAAAGGATTTTAAGGTGAAGACAACACCTAATGCTCGCACGATTCGACATTTTAAAAGATATAAAATCACTTCTTCCAATTTTGAAAAATCGCAAACAACCATTTTAACAAAATATATTTTGCTAAATGTAAGTTTTCCTACTTAAAAGTTTGCATTTCTAGTTTTCGTACATAAGCAAAATTTTGAATAGAAACTTGTATCGATCAAAATGAAATTTTTACTAAAATTTGTGCAATGTGATTGCACGAAAAATGGTTGTTTGCGATTTTGCGAATTTGGGTGCGATTTTATATCTTTCAAAATGTCGAATCGTGCGGGCGAGAGAAAAATTTGACGCCTGAAGTGCGCCTCAATAGCCTCTTTGGACACTTGACACTAGAACTTTTTAGGTTCTGACGTGACAGTTTTCTAATTATGTTTTCCTTCACTATTTGAGTCATGGCTACTTTCGTCTACTCACTGTCCAGGCAGACACTGGTAGAAAACGTTATCTCCAAATTCCTGTATCTGGTAACTGAAATAACTTAGAAATAACAGAATATCTTTCTCTAAAAGCACTTTGCATTCGGGACACGTCCCATGCTTATAAAGGTCCTCTGGGCTAATGGGTCACCGGCCAGACAGGCCCGAGTGTTATCAAGGTTCTTTCCAAATAAAATCTAGATAATGTTAGACATACAATCTACCTATTTTTGTGTCCGAAAGAATTATTATTTACTAGCGACACGCCCGCGCGCCCCTGCTTCGCACGGGTGCACATATCATGCATGTATTATACATATAAACCTTCCTCTTGAATCACTCTATCTATTAAAAAAACCGCATCAAAATCCGTTGCGTAGTTTTAAAGATTTAAGCAAACATAGGGATATAGGGACATGGGGATATAGGGACAGAGAAAGCGACTTTGTTTTATACTATGTAGTGATGTTAGTCCGGTTTGGATGTATGAACTAGGCATGATTGTCATCTTGTACATACATACCAGATTGGGTCAAGCCAACATGTTAAATAGTTTGGCAGAAATAGGGTTAATTCATTAAGTTTTTATATGACATGTATTTTTTGATGTTTTATATTTGGGCAGTGTTGCTAAACGACAAAGCCCTAAAAAATATAAAAAAACACCCCGCGGTTTCACCCGCATAGTTTTAAATGCCGGTATTCCCACGGGATAAAAAGCTAGCAAAGCCTATGTGCTATTCTAGACTATAATCTATCTCTGTGCCTAATTTCATCGAGATCCTTTCAGCCGTTCCATACAGCGAAACATACATCCATCCATACTTACAAACTTTCGCGTCTATAATATTAGTAGGATAGCCAATGGTCGACAAGCGCACTGATTGATAGATTTTGACAAGCTATTGAACCCTAACTTTGAATTAGAGCGTAAAGGTGAAAATGTGATCTCACCCTATCCGACCGGGAGAGATGAATCCATTCAGCAACCCTTGGTCACACAGGCTAATGAAATGCTAGATAGACTCGCAGGATCGATGTATCCACCCCCCACGGGGTGGCAAATCAAATAATATAAAACAGGTCATTGCTCAATCAAACACCATAGGTTTGGGGTGTTTTGGGATATTTCATAATTACGACATCGTAATATGAACAGTAGAGCTCTTTTTGAAGGGCTCGTCCGGGAGAGTGTATATTACTACCACTCTTTGTCTGTCGCCGAGCAACGGTGCTGTGTTGCGGTTTGAAAGAAAGAAAATTCATTTACTCATCCACGACAAAATAAAAACAAAAAACAAATTAACCTTAACAAACCAAAAGCAGTACTTAAACAAACTAACAAAAAAGATAAAAAGTTAAGGATAAAATATATATACTTATATCTAAATACATAGAGCTGCGTGGTGGCGAGTGGGCCAACAGCTCAGCATAATGCTCCTGTATGTCGGCACACGCAGGAGCGCTGGTATTCTGCTGCGACCCGGTATTGGCCTCACGGACATCCAGGCTTTAGTTTGGCTCGCGCGCCGTTACAACATTACCTACGAATTAACATTTCTGATATGCCTACCTACTAACTTCTACTCCTACTCCTACTTATAGTAAGTAGGTATATTATCATATTATGTATTGTATTCTATGTTTAATAGTTTAGGTTTTATAGTAGGTAGTTAACTTCCTTCTTATTCTAGTATAAATATATACGTTATGTATATTATGTATATATATATATATATATACATACATACATACATAAAATCACGCCTATTTCCCATAGGGGTAGGCAGAGACCACGGATTTCCACTTGCTACGATCCTGACATACCTCTTTCGCTTCATTCACTCTCATAACATTCTTCATACATGCTCGTCGGTTAAGGGTACTCTTGACCTGGCCTTTCTCTAGAACATCTGCTATCTGATCTAGATAGGTCCGCCGAGGTCTTCCCCTCCCAACAGTCCCATTCACACTCGCCTGATGCACTTTTTTCGTCAATCTTCTTTCATTCATCCTCTCTACATGCCCAAACCATCTTAGCATACCTTTTTCTACCCTCATCACTACGTCTTCTTGCACTCCACATTTCTCTCTGATCACACTATTCCTCATTCTATCACTCAAATTCACACCACACATACTACGTAACGCTCTCATTTCTACTGCATTCACTCTACTCTGATGTTTTTTCTGCCATACCCAACTTTCACTACCATACATTAATGTCGGCACTAACACTCCCCTATGTACAGCCAGTCGTGCCTTTTTGGACAGTATATATATATATATATATATATATATATATATAACTTCTATTAAATGTTTAAACAAACAGTTTCATAAATAGTAACACGCCACACCACTTTTTGCACGCCCAGGAAGACTGGTAGAAAATGCTATTAGCATTAAGTCCTCCTAGCACTATATTGTTTTGTGTGAAAGTTTTTAAATAAATAAATAACTTCTAAGATTACCATAAATTATGCACTTTTATAAATATAACTCATATTATTATATTGACAAAGAAAAACTAAAATTATTTATTGTAGACTAAAAACAATGAAAAACAATGAAATTAGAACCTACAACTAAATAGGTTTGAAGAGTGTGGTTGTCGGTGAAATAACAGGAACACGAGGCTTAAGACCTGTATGCCTCAAGTTGATGGACGCAGGGCAGTGCATCGTAGGGCACGTTCCTATAGCACGTGACTTACGAGGCAATGCGTTGTTATAACTCATGATTACCAAGTGATAGGTGGGCCAAACAACAAAATAAAAATTTATCGGTAGGTACGTATCGTAGAAGTTTCGTAGCGGATCTACAAGTTCTCTACGAGGGCCCTACAAACAATTTTGAAACACATTGTTCCGTCTAAGTTTAAATAAATATAATAGAATAAAACTTGAATTTGAACTTCATCATTCTACATTGGCAGGTCCTATAGTAATTATATCTAACTAGCTGGTACCCGCGACTTCGTCTGCGTACTTTTAATCTCTTCATCTCTTTTTTTTCGCAATAAAAGGTAGCCTATGTTCTTTCTCAGGGTCTAAAGATTGTCTGTGCCAAATTTCATCAAAATCGGTTGAGAGGTTTAAGCGGGAAAGCGTAACAGACAGACAGACAGACAGACCGACAGACAGAGTTACTTTCGCATTTATAATATTAGTTGGGATTAATCGTCCAGATTTTTTTTAAATAATCGTGGATTTAGTATAAAATGAATAAAATAGTCACCCTACAAAATCTTTGCAGACGATAAATAGTCTGTATTTTGTAACAATACGTTCCAACATAAAAGCGATGTTATAAATTGGAGGTACCTACCCTTACCCGCCCCCCTGCGCTCCCCTAAACACCCCCCAGCTATCGGTAAAACGTTTCTGCTCTCAATGGTACTTAGTTAAGCGATGTTCCAAATGTATTTTGGGAGATGTTTTGTTATCTTTTGTGATCTGTTATTTCTTTGTTGTTTAATCTTTCGAAATAGAATAGTTTTGTTAATCGATTGCTTTTCGTTTTGTGTGAAAAAATTAATGAAATGAAATTTATTCAGCAGATCAATAGTCTAGCCCCCGCAGTGCAAGTACCGTTCTTATCGATCGCTTATTTGACATTTAGAATCGTCAAAAATTCGTTAAAAATTATTTCAACAATGGATAAAACCATTTTAAACGAATTTTGACGATTTTAAATGTCAAATTAAGCGATCGATAAGAACGGTACTTGCACTGCAGGTCTCTGAAAGTGCGATCAACACTAATCGGATGTCAAGTCAGTTGCTATTTCAGATTTAACTTCAGATTAGATAGATATCGACTTGACTGCCGATTAGTGTTGACCACGCTTTCAAAAACCGGGGGTAAGTGTACAATTATGTTCTAAAGGTCTACCTATAGTGATGAAGTACTAAAAATATTTTAAAGGTACATCTGAGCCCTAACTGTGTTATTAATGTAGTAAAAAATGTAATTAGGTGTTATAATAGGTAATGTAAGTAAATAGTTGGTATTCCATAATATACGCGAATACAGTCCCACACAACAACAAAACAAATGTTAAAATGTTTTATGAACAAATAAAAATTATTTGATTTAATTTACCTACAGATTTAATTTGTTAATTGTTATTTATAATATGTTTGTTTTAGGATCGGTGACAACATCATTAATTTCATAAATTTTTATGTTTGATACATAAGGAGATAAATTCGCGAACACCAATATGAAGCGATATGAAATGCCACTCATACAATAATTTCCTCTAGACCCGGTGACAACAAAAAGTAAAGCTATTTATTGACCAACACAAAAAATTATATGCTATACATACATTATTATTACGACAACCTCTGTGGCGCAGCGGGTGAGAGCCTGCCTGCGACGCAAGAGGTTGCGGGTTCGACAACGTTCGACGGGTCCCGCCTTGGGACAAATTTGTGCACGATCTGCAGAAATTTGTTCCGATGGTCTGGGTGTTTTCTATGTATAATAAAAAATATCTATCTATGTAAGTATATAATGTATTAAATATATCAGTTATCTAGTACCCATAACACAAGCTTTGAATAGCTTACTTTGGGGCTAGATAGTGCTGTGTGGATTGTCAAGCATTATTTATTTTATTTATTTATTTATTATGCTAGATAAGTTAGGCCAACTATGTCTCTGGTTCAGTATTTGCCGCACTGTGTGGGTCTCGCCACACTTTGCAACACTGGTATTCTGCCAGGTCCTAGGGCGGGCAACGACACAGAAATTATAAAAAAAAATGGACACAAAGGAACACAAATAAGGGTACAAAATAAATAATGAAAATAAAGCTGCGGTGCTAGCATAATCAGGATGATAAAAAGCGCTTTATTTTCTTTCTCTCCAATCTGCTCAGACCCGAAAGTGATAGATTCGCTTAGAGACTGCGAAAACTAGAAGTACTCCGAGATACAAGATCAGGTTGAAAGATACGACAAACGAAGTTACTTGAACTTTTAAGAGAGAAGTTCGGCTCCTGTATTCTCCTATCCTCAAATATAATCTACAATTTCTAGAGAATATTCTATAAGTGGCCAAATACCTTGAGCCTATACGAGAAGGTTACGAGCGAAGATTATTCTAAGTATACTAGATGCAACCCGCGGGTTGTAGCTAGTCCGCGGGTAAATCCGGGGATTTACCCGCGCAGTTTTTAATCCTGGTATATTCACGAGATAAAAAGTAGCCTGTGTGCTATTCCAGACTATAATCTATCTCTGGGCCAAATTTCATCCCAATCGGCGGCCCGATTACGCTAATGTCTGGCTATCGAGATGGCTTTCAGTATTCAGTTCAGTCACTTTCAGTAGTCAGTTATTGTGTAACAAACATTCACATTTATGAGTGGGATTGATGATACGAGTAATGAACTAGTGGCTCCGGGAGCTGTAGACCTCGCGAGCATACTAAAAGTGAGCTATTTGAGGAATGTAATGTGCAAGTGCATTTTCCGTTTTGTGATTTTTTTGATCTTTTTGATTTTTTTTGCATCATCTTGTGTAGAATGAGGTCCTTTGTGTTTATCTCAAATTTGATTGAAAACCATCGATTGTTTGATGAGCTATCCTGTTCATCATGCTGAAGATCCTTATCAGATCTTCGCCAAACTTTTATGAGACCAACTTATAGTTACTACCTTTCAAATAAAAAAAGAATAATCGAAATCGGATCTCATTTGGTGGAGATATCCAGTATATCAAATAGCCCCCTTTTTACCCTTTTTTTGGGGGAAGTACCCCTCCAATCAAAAATCCCCGACTACATAAATATTCTAATAAGTCATATAACCTGTGTACCAAGTTTCGTCCAGATCGGTTAAAAAATGCGACCTGTAGAGGAGAACAGACAGACAGACAGACAGACATCCGGACAAACGCATTTTTGGCCAATGTGGAAACTGAGACGCTTCGCTCGCTTCGCTCGCTCGGTCAATAAAATTAAAATGAAGGATTTCCAATGTCGAAAGTTTTTATTTTATTGATTGCATTCATCATCCTGTTCTTCTCGGTGTTGGTCGCGTGGAACTGGCACTAGAGTCTCCTAGTTTTAAGACGGTTCAAGATGGTCCTTGTGATTTTATTGAATAAATATATTTTGACTTTGACTTTGACATCATCCTCATCAACCTATTGCAGTCCACTGCTGGACATAGGTCTCTCCCATGGTGCGCCACTGAGCCCGGTCATTGGCTCTTTGTATTTGTACGATCTTGTTACTAAATAATGCCATAGTCGTGCAGCGGTTTCAGATGCAGTTTTTGTTACACCACTATTTTAATACCAGAAAAAAATTTGCTCAGGCTATATACTAATGTTAATAGCAAGATCAAAAAAAATTTGGGAATTTTTGTTTAGTTTTTAGCCGAAAACGGGCAAATTTTATAAGCACAGTACTAGAAAATACTTCTCAGGTCAACCTCATACGCAATGCGTACGAGGTGTGAAGTATTTTGGGAACAGTTTAAGTAATATTTGTCGCGTTTTTGGCTAAAAGCAAACCTTAAAGAGATTTAAAAGTTCTGACGGCGCTACTATCATTAGTAGCCTCTGCTAAAACACTATTTTTTTCTGGTAGATAAAAAATGGTGGTGTATAATATACTACCTATATATTATATAGGTAATGAAGTTCGAGTGTGGTGCCCATAGTTTGGTAGTAGCCCTGACTTGTAGACAAAGTTGTGGACAGCTTGGCACTGATGTGGTGTCTCGGCTACGTAGTGGAACCTATTAGTGCTTTCAACGTGCCGTCTGCCATCTAGTCTGCGAGCTACAAGTAGTAGACGTCGTAGTTTATTTATTACCAGTTGACCCGGCGAACTTCAACCGCCTCTTCTAAATATATATAACTCAAAGGTGACTGACTGACATAGTGATCTATCAACGCACAGCCCAAACCACTGGACGGATCGGGCTGAAATTTGGCATGCAGGTAGATGTTATGACGTAGGCATCCGCTAAGAAAGGATTTTGATCAATTCTACCCCCAAGGGGATAAAATAGGGGATGAAAGTTTGTATGAGATTTTCAAAGTAAACGAGCGCGAGCAAAGCCGCGGGATCAGCTAGTTTTTAATAAACTTGCAGTACCCCGCGGTTACACCCACGTAGTTTTAAATCCCGGTATTCCCACGGAATAAAAAGTAGCCTGTGTGCTATTTCAGGCTTTAATCCATCTCTGTACCAAATTTCATCCAGATCAGTTAAGCCGTTACGGCGTGGAAGAGTAACAAACATCCATCCATCCATCCATCCAGTATGGACTTACAAACATTCACGTTTATAATAGTGGTAGGATATCACTTGACACTGGCAAGATTGTCGGATAACGACAGGAGCCATCATAAAAAAAGAAGAATAACCGTTGAAAAATTGTGAAGTTACATCTTGGTTACCATGGTTCAGTTACGATTTTGCTATGCAATCGATAAAATAACGCGATTGCGCCCCTTAGCTATGAAGGCTGTCAAAAGAAGAACAGAAATCTCATTCCCATCCTGGCCTAGATACTTCAACAAAGAATAGTTTTTTTGTATTTTTTGTACAGAGACTAATAGCGCCCTACGTCAAGGCACATAAATTTCTGTCTCCATCGGTCTCTCACGACCCTTTCTTGAACCTAACTAAAATATATTGTAGTGATACAATTTTTATAATACAGATTTGGGATCCGCCACACGACTGGAACAATGGAATATCTAGCACGGGTTCGGTCAGATGTTAATATTTTGTTTTAAAAGCAAACTTTTTTAGACTGCATCTTCACTTCACATCAGCAGTGCAAGTACCGTTCTTATCGATCTCTTAATTTGACATTTAGAATCGTCAAAATTCGTTAAAAAAACCATTTTTAACGAACTTTTGACGATTCTAAATGTCAATTAAGCAATCGATAAGAACGGTACTTGCTCTGCAGGTGAGATGGTATTCAAACGTCTAGCTATAAAACAATAAAAAAAAATACTACGAAAAACAGTGTGAAAAATAGTTATGAGCAGTAAGTTGCTGTGCAATTTTCTGCTGCTAATGAACACGTTTATTTTTCGACGCATTAGCATAATTTACCATTTTAGAATAAAGACTCCCCCACACGCGCGTTCTGCGATTGCGTTTTTGCGATATCTGCAGTACATTTTGTATGGACGCGCACGAAGTTACATATTGCTGCTATAAGAACGGGCGTTTGGATGTAGGAAAATCCAAACGCACGTTCGTATCCGGCGTTACTATCGCGCTTGTGGGGAGGATTTTAAAGAGATGTGTAGGTAAGTAGGTTTTTGTGTGACGATTCTTTCGTGAAAGTAAAGTGAAAGTGTACCAACATAGTCATTTTCAGTTCTTTAAAACTGTTATGTTGAACTTGAAACATGAAACTATTTCAAATTATTCAACCGCGATCCTAAGCTAATAACCAATATTGAACCAATTCGCTACGGAAAGTTAGTTACAACACAATGATTTTTTGGACGAAATAGCATTTTAACGATCGTTTGCAGCAATCTGCAGATTGTACGACTGTTGTGTATTATTAAAATACATCACATTATATTTTTTTGGCCTGATGGGATGACGTGGGATGACGCTAAAGACAACTTATTGTGCTTAAAATAGATATTCAATTTGGTAAGTGACATTAGTAGCCTCTGCCTCTGCTAAAAAGGTCCTTAATTTTTCTGGTAGTTAAAAAATAGTGGTGTATTATAAATAATGTTACGAAGAATTCTATGAAACAGAGCATTTGGTGTGATGTATAACCGCACTTCCGGAACTTCCGGCACGCTCTTTCCGGTTCTTTGTGGTTCACAATAGTCACAGAACACAAGTAGCTAGTTATAGTTTGTTTCATTTCCGTTTCCGCGCTCTTTACGGAAAGTTTGCAAAAGTTCGAATAAAACTTATTTCGTTAAAATAACTCGTGAATTATTTCGTTCGGGGCTGTTTATCAAAAGTAGGTAAACAAACTTCTAAACAATTTGGAGCATGGCAATATTTTGTGCGTTGTATAGCTTGACAGATTCGTTTGAATTTAGAATGATTTTAGGGTTGCCAAACGTTAAACATAGGTACCCCTTATAGATAATATGTATACGTGGTATAGGTACGGGGCCAAAACGGAACGATCGAACATAAACAAGATTTTTATTCATTAAAATTGACAATGTTAAAATTTAGCAGTAATTAAGTGAAATAATACCTAAATAAAATGGGCAACCATACTTTACATTTATAAATCAGTAGGTAATAAATGTAGAGAAACAACGGGGCATTCCTCGAACAGCACCTAAATGAATCGCACCTAGGCGAAACGCACCCAAGTACTTCCTCGAACCGCACCTATTTGGGTGCGGTTCAAACAGTAGGTATAAATGTTAAGTTTTACTTCCTCGAACCGCACCTACAACATATAAACGTTGTTTTCATCTCTGGCAGTGAACGTTATTTATACTTTCATATCTTTTTTACACTTAAATTGACGATGAAAAAGATAAAACTAAAACAAAACTTGCTTTTCCCAACAGGCTATTATGAAGTTTTTTTGTTAGATTTCCCATGAAGGTTTGCACCATGTTAAAGCTATTTCAGTAATAAAACTCTATCGGAAGCATGACCACGTCTCGTAATAAATATTAAAAAAGGTTGGCCATAAAATCAGCGGCTATGCCACTTTGTCATTCTACCACTTTTTACATGACGATGAGTTTTTGAGGTTTTTATTAAAAGTATCAACCCTGACCGGTGAAATGCTAGAGTTGGGATACTTATAAAGTAAAAGTAAGTACTAAGTCTTGATCTCGATTTTGGGTTTTTCCGCGGTGTGACCGTGAAAAAAAGAATAAATATTTTGACGCCTATGTTGAAACCCTTTTTCTAAAAGCCTTACAAGCCACAAAGTGTCTGTAACCTCGAACGGCAGACACATAAAACTAACTGTAACAACCTTATTGTTTGTTTTATGTTGAAACAAATATGAATACTCAATAAAGAATCACACATATTAGGCTATTTATTTTATGCATGAAGAAATTATTACCTCCATAATATAACTCATGACTTATTTAAATGACTTTTAAAAATTTCTACAATGTGTCTTGATTGCAGCAGGAAGTATGTATTTAAACTCGAATGAACATGAGTGTACCCCACATAATAAACATAAATTTCATAATAATGACGCAGTTGCCTCTAGAAAGTACCTAAGACTTAGGTACTTTCTAGAGGCAACTGCTCCTAGCTTTCTAGAGGCAACTTAGGTCTTAAGTTGACAAAGTCAAGTAAAGAAAACATAGCTCTCTGAACATAGTATGTACTAACTTTTAAGGGCTAAATACCAAGACTGGCCAGATTATTAATTTGTTAATGCATCATTATTGAATAAAGAAAGGCAAACTAATTCAATTCTCGTGATCCTAACCAATTAAAAACAAGACCAAGATTATTAAATCCAAGACTGGAAGTATCGCCCATCCCTATGCACAATCGTTTTAATTCAAAACACTGCAGTGTACCGGTGATTTATACTCGCAATAAGCGCTACTCGTGTTGTACACTCGCGAGCATACACACGCGTGTTAAAAGTTTTATAGGTAGAGGAAACAGCGGAAAATTAAACGTAGGTTTAAAATTATGGGGTCACCAGTTTTGTTGTTCTACTTTCATTTTATAGTTTGTACTCAGATCAAAGTATAATAATTTTATGTTTTTAGGTTGAACAATTGGGTCGCATATTATGTTTTTCGTTATAAAATACGATGCAAACTTGTTCAATTTTATAAAATACTCATATTAAATTGGATGTAGGTACCCTATCCCTTCAATTCTCAAACCCTTGAAAAGGTATAAGTACTAAGAAATCAGAGAGGATAATAAACGAATACAAAATATGTAACTTTATTGGCATAAATATTTACAAAATCTACCAAGTGTTAGAATTCTTAAAGGTGTTTGAAAATAAATATTTTTATGAGTAGTTTTTTCTTTTGTTTTTAGATATCTACTAAGAATATTTTACAACCTTTTTAAATGTTAATAATAATAAGTTAGTTTTGCGGGTTCTTACATTATAAGACGTCAGAGCAAAGTAACATAATATAATAAAAGACAAGTACAAAATAAAACTTTAAAAAAATTATAGTTGTTTTAAACATTTTTTAGTTTTTTGTTTTTTTTTTTATTTTCATAAAATAACTATTTGGAACCCCAGAGCCACCAATAATCCTATAACCAACAATATAATAATAATAGTGCTGGACAATCCACACAGCACCATCTAAAACCAAAATAAGCTACTCAAAGCTTGTGTTATGGGTACTAGATAAAAACTGATATATTTCATACATTGTATACTTACATAGATAGGTTCTTTTTTACACATAGAAAACACCTAGACCAACGGAAAAAAAATCTGCAACCTCTTGCGTCGTAGGCGGACTCTTGCCCGCTCCGCCGCTGAAGTCGTCATCATATAAAAACAATAATAAATATTTTTATGAGTAGTTTTTTCTTTTGTTTTTAGATATCTACTAAGAATATTTTACAACCTTTTTAAATGTTAATAATAATAAGTTAGTTTTGCGGGTTCTTACATTATAAGACGTCAGAGCAAAGTAACATAATATAATAAAAGACAAGTACAAAATAAAACTTTAAAAAAATTATAGTTGTTTTAAACATTTTTTAGTTTTTTGTTTTTTTTTTTATTTTCATAAAATAACTATTTGGAACCCCAGAGCCACCAATAATCCTATAACCAACAATATAATAATAATAGTGCTGGACAATCCACACAGCACCATCTAAAACCAAAATAAGCTACTCAAAGCTTGTGTTATGGGTACTAGATAAAAACTGATATATTTCATACATTGTATACTTACATAGATAGGTTCTTTTTTACACATAGAAAACACCTAGACCAACGGAAAAAAAATCTGCAACCTCTTGCGTCGTAGGCGGACTCTTGCCCGCTCCGCCGCTGAAGTCGTCATCATATAAAAACAATAATGGTCTAGAAATATTCGCTTCAACATTGAAGCGAATTCTAGAAGCTTGTTCATCGCAGGTCCTACGAAAGAATGAAAGAAAAAAGTATTAAGCTAAGCGTCTGAATTCCCTCATTTTCTCATATTGAGCATAACTTCATAAAGTAAGTGGAGATCTCGATAATATACTGAATTATTCATACGGCTATCAGTAAGCGTCGTGGTAGTACCTTTTGTACGTGATTTCACCTGTTTCAGTAAATTGGTAGAAACCAAGCCATAAAAAAAAGAAAAAACATTTATCCAGGAGGTTTATTTTATTTCCGCACAAGTATTTTTAAACCGGTGAAAAAATACCATGTCACACGTGCCCTACGATGCACTGCCCTGCGTCCATCAACTTGAGGCATACAGATGTTAAGCCTCATGTGCCTGTAATTACACCGGCGACCACACTCTTCAAACCGAAACACAGCGTTGCTGCTTGGCGGCAGAAAAAGACGTTGCGAAACGTTGTTAAAGGTGATGGTTACCACTAATTGTTATCAGCTTGTTCCAGCATGTTGTATAGTATTACAGTAAAACAGTACTGTACTTTTCATTTTCGCTGTAAGTATATCTGAATTATTCAAATAGCGGTTTATCTAAGGTTTATGTTAAACTCGAGTGGGACAGACGAAAATTATTCAGATTGAATATTTATAAATGAGCGTTGATAATAAAAGATTATTAGGAGGCTTAGCTTTCATTAGCCAAGGTTTTGGGTTTGGTTTTGTATTTAAAACAGTTTTTTTGTTTTGTTTTTAATCAAAATAAGTGTAAAATCTAGTATTTTAGTAAGAACCCTGGCTTACTGATGCACCAAGCTGGTCTTCTGTCCTCGTCTTCCAGTTTCTCTATCCACAATCTCCGTGACTCCGAATTCCGAACATCACCCCTACTCGTCCCGCCAAATCGTCTAGCTGACATTTACTGACAGATGAGAAGCTTGACACACTTGACACTGACAGTCACCAACCGCTTGTGCAGGTAAGACAGGATATTGTATCTACTAGATAGACCCCAAACACTACAATAAGTAAGAAATAAAGTAAGCGTGGGACGCCCTCCTACCCGATGGACCGACTATATTATTAAGACAGCGGGAAGTCAGTGGATGGAAAGGGCTCAGAATCGTTCTTCCTGGAAACGTATTAGGGGAGGCCTATGTCCAGCAGTGGACTTCTTTAGGCTGATAATGATGATGCTGAAGTAAGAAAGGAGCGACTGCTCAGGATAAAAAGTAGCCTATGTGTTATTCCAGACTATAATGTATCTCTCTGCCAAGTTTCATCTAGTTCCGTTCAGCCGTTCCGGCGTGAAAGAGTAACAAACATCCATACTTACAAACTTTCGCTTTATAATATTAGTTTTTGTATAATATTAGTAGGATTAATTATTCTCATGTAAAAACCTAACATTTCCCACCAGATATGCATGCACCCTATGCAAATGCAGAATGTAGGTTATCTTTAGAGCGTGTAGCTATTTCAATGAAAAGATTTTTATACGCGCAAAAAGCTAGTATGGCCGTGCATTCGTGAAAAGATAAATTAGTATGGAAACTTTAACATAATTTTTTAATTAAAATTCTAGCATAAACTTGCAAAATTCGTTGAGGAAAATACATAATATTATATTGCAACAGCTTTTGATCGTTGCTGTTGGCTGAATTTTATACAGCCTTCACAGCTCAGTTCGTAGTAGCTCTGCCTTGCGCCCCGTAGGCCGTGGGTTTGATCCCCACCGAGAACAAACATTTGTGTGATGAACAGATATTTGTTCTCTGTCTGGGTGTTATTTTATCCTACTACTATTATAAACGCGAAAGTTTGTAAGTATGGATGGATGTGACAAAGGGTATTCTATATTCCGTGGTGACAAACACGTCAGTGACAAGACTGAGAAGGGACCGAAAGTAGGTTAATAAGATTTTCAACTCTACACGGTAGGGGCTGTAATTACTTAATCATGAACAACTCCAAACTAAATATCATTACAAATGCACATTTATTATTTAGACATTGAAATTACACTGTCGCTCTCCATACAGTAGAATTTTATACTCGCTAGCGTCGTATATAGTAGCTGATAAATAGCTGAACAGCTAACGTTTCTTACTTTTAGCTGAAAACAAATTGAGTGCACCACACAAGAATAATAAAGAGAAAAACTCATTGTTCCGCGATCGGCTTTGAACCCAAGACCTAAGGATCGGCAGGCGGAGTCGCTACCACTACACCAGTGCTCTGTAACATTTTACATATCAAAGCGATACGCTGTCGCCCGGGAGTGGCAATATCCCACATCAAAGAAACGTATGGTGACCCTAATGTACCGTGTGCCCCTAAAAAATGCATGAAGTCAACCTTTTCTTTTTATAGGGTTGGTGTGAAAAATCACAGCTTTTTATGGTGAAAAAATCTTTTTTATAATAAAATCTATTGTAGTCGCAATTTAAATTGTATTGTGTATTTAATAGACACCGTTTGTTTTGCAACAAAACCGCGGGCTGTCGCTTGTTTTGAATAAAATACGATTTAGCATTTTAGTTACACTTTAGGAAATAAAAAATTCTTGTGTTGGTATTTTTTATACATGCTGAAGGACCTAGCAGATAGCAAATGGTTACTATCACCAAAAAACAAAGACAATACCAAAACACAAAGCATTGCCTCGTAAGTCACGATCGGTTCATGCCCTACGATGCACTGCCTTGCCTCTAATATAACAGGCATGGTGTTAGTTATAATAGAGCTTCCTCGGACGAGGAAGCTCATACTTTACCTGTCACATACTTATTTATATTCTGTGGTCCTTATTCTTGAGCGCGCCTATAGCTTTTTTTTATGGCTCCTGTCTATAGACAATCTTGCCAGTGTCAAGTGATAGAGATGATATGCTCTTTGATAAGTTTCTAGTCACGTCAGTCGAAAGTCGAGTCAGTCAATTGTTTTGAAGAAAATGGTGGCAGTTTCTTCAAAACATTTGAAACATTTTCGGTCAAATCACGATATCACATAATACACTTTCATTTCAAATGCTTACACTTTGTGCTAAGACCACAAGTAATGTTGGTTAAAATACCACCAAAATTACACAACACAACTCAAATAACACTAGAAAAACAATTAAAATGAAAATGCTATGTTGCTTCGATAGATGACAGAAAACGAATCCGCCTATAGCTTATCAGACCAATAAGTCTGTTGCTGTCTCTTTTCGTTCATGAATGTGACAGTGACAAGAATACTCTATTGAGCCGCTATAAAATGGCAGGCAATTAATAAGAGGGTAGGTCTGTTACAGCCCAGTCTGCCATCACGCTAACGCATGGCTACCGTAATGAAGCCCGTAGCCCTAAAGAATTCAGTAGGTCAACCGTGAAAAGGCTCTAGAGGCGTGAAGAATCGCTTTATATGCATCACAACTTCAGAATCTTGTTTACATGTGATATGACGGATGTTATGTTACCTATTTTTGTTATGTTATGTTATCTGCCTCCGCCAGCTTAATTCAGCGTAGCAGCGTTACTATGCAGAAAGTATTGTTGCTGGTACAATTAAAGAGAAATTAAATGAAATTTATTTAGATTCGTGACAAACATCACAATATTTCATAAAATAGGGTTGAAACTTGTTACAATATCGGTATTTCCTGGTTGGACAACATTGGTACCCAAACTAGGATAGCCCTGTGTTATGGCATACCAAAGAAGCCTGAATTTGATGGACGCAGGACAGATTTACGAGACAATGTTTTGTTATAAGTGATGGTTACCACTTCACGGCCACACCTGGTTACACTCAGGTGGGCCATCTTCTTGTTCCAGCAACCCATTGTGTAAAAAAACATACAAAAGAACAGTAGGATCTTATTATAAGTTGTCTAATCTTATAGGTTTGATCATCAACAAATTGTATGCCATATTTATGACCTAGGTCGTAAGACTATGTAAGGTTCGTAAGAACCTATAAGTTCTAAGTAAGAAGTGTAAGCATAAGCGTAGTTTGGAGCTAAGCGGCGCTGTAATAATGCCCACCAATATCTAACACGTTAAAGTTTTCAAGAGACTTCACTTCCTGTATTGAAAGTATTAACTGCCGATAAAGCTTTCGACCTACATCGTTCAGAAGTTTTCTGATCCATTCGGATTGCGCAAAGTTTCAGTACAAAACTAACAGGAAAATAAGGAAGTTAATTCGTTGAACAGTCCGAGTTTTTAAGTGTATCTACTTATAAATTTATTTATTTAATAACACATACACAATATCTGGTTTACAATCTTTATTTTTCAAAAGAATAAAAAAAAATACTAACAATTACACGAGCCGTACGAAACGGGACAGAATTTGTCTAGCCAGTTTCGTAGTGAAATTCATTAAAAATTATTAATATTCATTTAATTCAGATAAATACTCAATCCATACTTAAATTAAATTATCATTAGGTACAGTATAAAAAAAAAACATTAAAAAAAAACAAAAAAAATAGTAAAAATGTAATTATTATTTTTTAAGACTTTTAATATTTGATAATATCAGATTGTAACGGGTCACAAGATATTTAATTTAAATTTTAAATTACAAGTAAAAAACATACATTCCTGCGAATAAAATATTATGATTATAATAAAAACTCATTTTGAGGCGAGCACGTCTTACGAAAGAAAGGTCGAGAGCTACTCGCGTAATAAACCTGTGCATAATTACATTCAAAGCCTTTTTATGATGAGTGGATTTTCATTCGCGAGGTGAGTCGGTTCATTTTGTTGGCTTGTTCTTTCTGTTATTTCAAAACATCGGGGTTATAAATTGTGTCTGTTTACGCCTTCTGATGAAGGTAGAGGGATGGAAACCGAAATTAATTTTTTTTTTTTTCAAATCTATACTAGTTGCGCCCCGCGATGGATGGATGGATGTTCGTTACTCTTTCACGCCCCGGAACGGCTGAACGGATCTGGATGAAACTTGGCAAAGAGATAGATTATAGTCTGGAATAGCACATAGGCTACTTTTTATAACGTGAGAATACCGGGATTTGAATCATTCACGCACTAGGAACGTGCCATACGATGCACTGCCCAGCGTCCATCAACTTGAGGCATACAGATGTTAAGTCTCATGTGCCTGTAATTACACCGGCGACCACACTCTTCAACCCGGAACACAGCGTTGCTGCTTGGCGGCAGGAAAAGGCGTGGTGGTAGTACTTCCCCGGACGAGCCCTTCACAAAGAGCTCTACCACACTTAACTAAATACGAAATATGGTAAACAAAACAAACCTCAGCTTTATTCGTGTGTTCTTCTACTTGCAAACAACAAATCGAAATGAACATAAAGTTGCAAACTTCATACCTCCAGTGATTTCCATTTAGATTAGATACTTACACATAAATTAACTCAAGTTAATTCAAAATCTTACATGCTTTCCCACTTAATGAAGTTCGTAAAGATTTTAATCATTATCATTCTGTGGAGATATACAGACTTGGAATGGTGTTGGGGAGAAAGCCTTCTCAATTATTATTGAAGTAGTTAATAATATAAAAGTATTTTTTTAATAACAAGCTATCTATAGATCGTTTGCAACGGTCTGCAGATAGCTCAACTGTTTCATATGTATTTTGTATATTTTGTACATTTTGTGAATAACTGTAACTATTAGTTGTAATTTTCTTTGTAAATAATAATAAAAAAAAAAGCTGGTACCTATTATTCAGAAAGAGGAAAGGTACCTGAAATAAGGGCTTTTATTATTATTTAAGTAATAGATAATTATTATAGATGCACTGGTGGTCTAGCGGGACCCGCCTTTTGACCCTGGTCGTGGATTCGAATCCCCTCGTGCACCAAAATAGTTATTTGTTATACAAGAGTGCAAAGTTGCTTTTTAACCGCGTGTTCAATTTTGATGACCGAGCAAGCGAAGGATTCTAAAATTTAATCACGAGCGCAGCGAGTGATTTAAAATTAGAAATCTGAGCATTAGCGAGGGAATCAAAAGAGCACGAGGTGAAAAATCTTTGCACTCGAGTGCAACACGTAACTTTTCATTCCACCTCAGCGAGGAAATGACTCAATGCAAAAAAAAAACGTTTACAATCACATGTTGGCGTCAAACAAACTTCCTCGTCGCTAGAATCACTCATTTTAGTTTTTTCACTTGTTTTCAAGTTTCTTGTTTTTAATATAAGGTGATATGATACAATGACGTGAAAAAATGCCGCGTAAAGAACCGCGTACAAAGCAATTGAAAAAAGAACACCAAGAAGGTTCCGAGTCTGAGTTTTTAACAAATTAAAAAAAAGTTGTATGCTATATTCGGCACCATAGAGGTAGCAGTAAATAGGTTTAATGTTTTTTTTAATGCACAAACTTAGTGCACACGATGTTCTAAATTCAATTTACTTTATCCTCTAGAGAATAAAAACGGCTTTTGCACTCAGATATTGAAGAGCAAAAATACTCTTTCCGAGATGGTGGGATGAAAAAAATATTATTATTTAACTGATGAATACAAGGATATTTTTATTTTTTATTAATAGGATCACAAACGTTAATATCGATCTCTTCCATCTATCTTTATAATCTACCTATCAGGTTACATAATATTATAAATGCGAAAGTTTGTAAGGATGGATGGATGGATATAACTCCAGAACGGCTGAACGGATCTTGTTGAAAATTGGCACAGATATATATTATAGTCTGGAATAACACAGGCTACTTTTATCCCGTGGGAATACCGGGATTTAAAACTAAGTAAGTGAAACCGCTGGGCACTACTAGTAAAAAATAAATTGAAGTTAAAGAATGAATGACACACGACATAACATCTACACGACATTATCTAAGAAAAGTATTAATATGTATATAGCAAAACACGTACTTTTCATTCCTTTTGTGTATAAAAATATTTTCTGGAACACCTAATGTATTATGTACAGACTCGAAACTCTCAGGTAAAAATATTTTTCTATACAAAGCGTGGTTTTTACGATATAAGACAAGACTTAGAAAGGTAGGCTACGTTTTCAATTTTATTTCTTTGCGTATCATGTTTTTTACCGACGTAAAAAAACGGAGGAGGTTCTCAAGTAGACGTGAATATTTTTATTTATGAAAATAACAGTATTTTTATACACTTGCTGATGGAACAGGCTAATTATCTACCTGATGTTAAGTGGTAATCATTACATATACAGAGGTTAGGCCTTATGAATTTCACCGGCATACACACTCTTCAAACCGAAACGCAGCCACGCTGCTTGGCGTCAGTAAAAGGCATGGTGGTTGTTCTTCACCAGACGTGCCCTACATAAAGAGCTTATACTATACTACTCCTAACATTTTTTTATACAACTATCTCATGGAACAAGCAGATGGCCCACATGATGTTAAGTGGTAACTAACACCTATAACAAAACATTGCATCGTAACTCACGCACGTGCCTTACGATGCACTTCTCTGCGTCTATAAGCTTGAGGCATCTATGTTAAGCCTCATGTGCCTGTAATTACACCGGCGACCACACTCTTCAAACCGAAACACAGCGTTGCTGCTTGGCGGCAGAAAAAGGCGTGGTGGTAGTACTTCCCCGGATGAGCCACACACAAAGAGCTCTACTACACATAAAATAATTTTATTATACTAACCGGCTTATGGCCCACCTGATGTAAGTGGTCACCGTTGCCAATAGATACAAACACTGGTGTTAATTAAAATAATGTCCCAAATCGCAAAAATAGCTCGTGAACTTGTATGGGAAGGGACTCCATAGTCCCTTTGGTGAATGCTGCTTTTGGAATAGCCTACAGTATCACCAAACGAACGTAGAGAAACAAAAAAAAACTGAAACAGCTTCACGACTTTGATCCCCAGGCACGGTAGATATCCCTTCAGATCTCCCAGTACCAAGTAGGTACTAATTCAAGATTCTTTAGGGATGTCTAAGGGGGGTAGTCAGAGGTACGTCCAAACATTACATTTGGCACATACCCACATTTTGCAGTAGTTAGTGTTCCATACGTGACAGGTTGCAAGCCCATCGCCGCTGTTAGAATACTAACTGGTTTCTTCACGATGTTTTCCTTGGCATTGCGCACATAAATTTTTCGATAGAAAAATCCATTGGTGCACGACCGGATTCGAACCTGCGACCTTACGATCGGAAGGCGGGGTCACTCCCACTAGACCACCGGTGCTCTCTAGAGAAACAAGTAAACAAAAATTCATCTAACATTCCTGCGAACTGTCCTTATTCGGGACTCGAGGAATCTGTGCAGGGCCGCACTTGTAATGTTAGGATTTATATTGGCAGATGTGTATAAAAATGAAAATGAAATAAAACAAACGAAAGTGTATTGTGATATCGTGATTTGACCGAACATGTTTCGAATTTTTTGAAGAAACTGCCACCTTTTTCCCTGACTCTACTTTGGACTGACGTGACTAGAAACTTATCTCCAAAGAGTATAATAATCTCTGAATTACTTGACACTGGCAAGATTGTTTATAGACAGGAGCCATAAAAAGAAGAAGGAAAGAAATAAGACCATCATCACTACTTAGTATAAAACAAAGTCGCTTTCTCTGACCCTATGTCCCTATATCCCTATATCCCTATGTCCCCATGTATGCTTAAATTTTTAAAACTACGCATCGGATTTTGATGCGGTTTTTAGATAGAATGATTCAAGAGGAAGGTTTATATGTACCTATAATACATGTATGATGCACTCGTGCGAAGCAGGGGCGCGCGGGCGGGTCGCTAGTAAAGAATAAAGGGACATAGGAACCATGTATTTAAAAAAACATCCAGTCCTAGCTCCAGCACTGGGAAGCAGTAATTCGGCAGGCAAATTGCACGTTGCAAGAATCCGGGGACAATTTTATTGCATTTTTCATCTGCGCTCTGAATGTTGGCGCTTGAACCGTTTTATGAAGCGAGTGGCATTTCAAATTGACTCACAGCTTTATTTTTAACAGAGAAAATGGTAATATAAAGGAAAAAACTGACTGAAACCGCTTCACGACTTTCAATACGTGACAGGCTGCAAGCCCATCGCCGCTGTTAGAACTACCTGGTTTCCTCACGATGTTTTCCTTCACCGTTTAGGAGCACTGGGATTGCACTCACAAATTTAAAAGGTTTTTTAAAGGGTTTTTTAATAATCCTTTTTTTAACAACTACATTTTATGGGTTAACTTTTGAAGAATCATGCAATAAAACGATAGGAACCAAGCTATAAGTTTGTTGGCTGTTCTTTTATGCTATGTCTCGTGGAACTGACACCTAGAGTCACCTAGATTTACGACGTTTCAAAGTAATCCATGTGGTTCGACTACCTATGACATGTGATACCTATTGACTTAGAATAGTCCCGCTAGTGGGATGTTGGGACTAACCTGGTTTGATGCAGGACATCCCGCAGGCTCCGTCACACAGACATTTCTTCTTTTTACTCTTGCAATCCTCGTCGGAAGAACATTTGCGCAGACATTTTTGACCCTACGAACAAACATTATTATGAATACACTAGCTACGCTCCACGGTTTTACCCACGTAGTTTTAAGTGTGTGCGTGTGTGTTTTGTATGCGCAAACACATTCCCTCCACTGTTCTCCAGAGTTCTTTTTAAGAGTAGTCAAGCTCTTTGTGAAGGGCTCGTCTGGAGAAGTACTACCACCACGCCTTTTTCTGCCGCCAAGCAGAAACGCTGCTTTGACACAGACTACAGGCACAAGAGGCTTAACATCTGTATGCCTTAAGTCCATGGACGCAGGGCAGTGCATCCTAGGGCACGTTCTTATCGTGCGTGACTTACGAGGCAATGCTTTGCTATACATTATGGTTACCACTTAACATCAGGTGGTCCATCTGCTCGACCCATCAACTATCTATCTATCTATCTGTTCAGCCTGTATGCATCCACTGCTGGGTATAGGCCTCCTCTTTAAAACGCCACTCTCTCCGGTCCTGTGCCAGTCTTTGCCATTGCCGCCCCACTACTTCAACTATATCGTCCGACCATCGGGCGGGTGGTCTGCTTCGTGATCGCTGAGCGCCTCTGGGCCACCATTCCATTAACTAGTATAAAAAAAACCTCTACAAGTTCTATCTAGTTTAAGGCATAAAAACAGTCACCTAATGTCAATTAATTTAATCTTTAATCTTATCTAAATATATATAACTCAAAGGTGACTGACTGACTGACTGACATAGTGATCTATCAACACACAGCCCAAACCACTGGACAGATCGGGCTGAAATTTGGCATGCAGGTAGATGTTATGACGTAGGCATCCGCTAAGAAAGGATTTTGATCAATTCTACCCCCAAGGTGATAAAATAGGGGATGAAAGTTTGTATGAGATTTTCAAAGTAAACGAGCGCGAGCAAAGCCGCGGGATCAGCTAGTAAGTATATATAATTATAATTCATAAAATATTCAATAAAATACCTAAAACTATCAGAGAACTTCCTTATAATAAATTCAAAACTAAGTTGTACAATTGGTTAGTCGACAAGTGTTTTTATAGGGTCAATGACTTATTTTTATATAATAATTTATTTTAATATTAATATTTTTAATTTGAATTGAATTTTATAATGCTTTATTAATTGTAAATAATTGGTAACTATTACATAATTTAAATTGTATTTTTATGAAAATGATGTATACATGTTCATAATTTTGCATGCTAGATTTTTCTGGCGAAGTGTGAGTAATCATCAAATATGTACCATACTTCATGCAAATATTTGTAAATATTGACGACGTCTGTGGCGCAGCGGGCGAGAGTCCGCCTGCGACGCAAGAGGTTGCGGGTTCGATTCCCGCCTCGGAACAAATTTGTGTATGATCTGCAGAAATTTGTTCCGTAGGTCTGGGTGTTTTCTATGTATAATAAAACAATATCTATCTGTGTAAGTATATAATGTATTAAATATATCAGTCATCTAGTATCCATAACACAAGCTTTGAAGCTTACTTTGGGGCTAGATGATGCTGTGTGGATTGTCCAGCATTATTTATTTATTTGTTTATTTAATAATTTCATTTCATTTTTGTGATTAGAATAGAATAGAATAGAATAATTCTTTATTTAGCATACGTAAAAAGGTACAGTGAAAAGCCTGTAAAAATAAACTAAAAAGGGGGTAACATTAATGATTCTTGCGTGACTCCCTTACCAGCAACGTAGCCTGCTCCTCATCCCTCGGGCACTGCGCCGACGGAGAGTTCCGAGGGTTCTTGTAGATGCGGCCGTCGTCGTCGGCCTCCGGACGGGTCTGCGTCGGGTCCTCATCATCGTCATCGTCCGCCGACGTCGGGCTCGGCAGAGACGACACTGCGGACAAGGATACGACACAGTAAGGTACCATTCCGTGATTTCCAATATTCTCTATGTAACCCATCTTCAAATCAAATCAAAAAGTATTTATTAAGAACAAATAAACAGAAATAGATGATAACCGCAGGAGTTAGAAACTGTGTCCCGAATATCAACGCCCTCTTCCGCAATACCTAATCGGTACAGGGTTCCGTACGTAGAAGGTAAGAGCTAAACCTTATGAAGATTGACTTGCTGTCCACTATTAAAAAAAAAATGGTTGTTTAGGATTTTTCGAAAACGGGTTCTGTGATTTTATATCCTTCAACAAATCAAAACGTGCGAGTGAGAGTCACATTAGCTCTTGTCTTCACCTTAGGGTAAAAAGTTCAAAGTTTGCTTAAGTAAGAAAACTAGAAAAGTAAACTTTTAAGTATGATAACTTGCAACGATCAAAATTAAATTTTTATCAAACTGTGTCAAATTTGGGCTTGGTGATTTTATATCTTTTAAAATGTCGAATCGTGCAAGCGAGAGGTATATTATTTATTTATTTATTTAAAACTTTCACACAAAACAATATAGTGCTAGGAGGACTTAATGCTAATAGCATTTTCTACCAGTCATCCTGGGCGTGCAAAAAGATGGTGTGGCGTGTTACTAAGTATTTATGAAACTGTTTGTTTAAACATTTAATAGATATAATATATATATATATAATATATATACATAATATACATAATGTCTATATTTATACTAGAATAAGAAGGAAGTTAACTACTTACTATAAAACCTAAACTATTAAACATAGAATACAATACATAATATGATAATAGACCTACTTACTATAAGTAGGTAACTGAAATATAATTGATTGTAATAGTAGGTACCTACTTAGGAAGGTAAGTTATACTATTTTAGCTTTTTAAAGAGATGCTCTCGAACCAATCTTTTAAAAGAGTCTTTGGAATCAGATTGTTTTATAGGTAGTGGCAGGTATATTAGGTATTGTCAACGCATTAAGTTCCTTTTTACAGCACGAAAGCCCTATATTCTATTGCTATATGATTACTATTACTATTTTCTGTCAAATAACACAGGTCTATTGTAGGTGCCTTTAGATTTATAAACTGTTATAATATTTTGTGTGCTACAAATAATTAAAAACTTATATTTAACAATTTTGTACACTTTGCAAACTAGTGGCTCTGGGAGCTGTAGACCTCGCGAGCATACTAAAAGTGAGCTATTTGAGGAATGTAATGTGCAAGTGCATTTTCCGTTTTGTGATTTTTTGATTTTTTTTGCATCATCTTGTGTAGAATGAGGTCCTTTATGTTTCTCTCAAATTTGATTGAAAACCATCGATTGTTTGATGAGCTATCCTGTTCATCATGCTGAAGATAATAGAAGAGAAAAAAGAATAATCGAAATCGGATCTCATTTGGTGGAGATATCCAGTATATCAAATAGCCCCCTTTTTGCCCTTTTTTGGGGGAAGTACCCCTCCAATCAAAAATCTCCGACGACAAAAAAATTCTAATAAGTCATATAACCTGTGTACCAAGTTTCGTCCAGATCGGTTGAAAAATGCGACCTGTAGAGGAGAACAGACAGACAGACATCCGGACAGACGCATTTTTGGCCAATGTGGAAACTGAGACGCTTCGCTCGCTTCGCTGGCTCGGTCAATAATTGTAACTATTATTTGTAATTTTCTTTGTAAATTCAACAATGTGTAAATGTATACTTAGTCAGAGTTACGGCCAAGCATTAGATGAATCCCTAACAAAGATTCCCGCTAACTTGTGCTCTCCGGGCGGCCATATCCACAAATCCAATTGGCGAGGGTTTTCTGAGAGCCGTTAATTAGGAGATAAACAAGATAGAAGACGTTGCTAATTCGAGGCGTCATTGTTACGAAGTAGAGTCACTAATTATCATTCTCTCCCTCTTATAGTTTCACTTGTTTCTTCGTTCGTTTTTTTTTTATGGCTCCTGTCTATAGACAATCTTTCCAGTGTCAAGTGATAGAGATTATATGCTCTTTGTTATGTTTCTATATAGTCACGTCAGTCGAAAGTCCAGTCAGTCAATTGTTTTGAAGAAAATGGTGGCGGTTACTTCAAAACATTTGAAACATTTTCGGTCAAATCACGATATCACATAATACACTTTCATTTCAAATGCTTACACTTTGTGCTAAGACCACAAGTAATGTTGGTTAAAATACCACCAAAATTACACAATACAACTCAAAATAACACCAGAAAAACAATTAAAATGAAAATGCTATGTTGCTTCGATGGATGACAGAAAAACCCACTAGTTTCTTGTAGACGCTCCTTTCGAGCACTTGACATATGTTATGAAACTTTTAAGATTCTATGACATGCCGGTTTCCTCACGATGTTTTCCTTCACCGTTTAAGAGCACTGGCATTGCGCTCATAAATTTTTCGTTGGTCTGGGTGGGTGTTTTATATATGTAATAAAAAATATCTATCTATGTAATTATGTATATACATATGTATGTAATGTATAAATATCAGTTATCTAGTACCCTTAACCACAAGCTTTGAGTATCTTACTTTGGGGCTAGATGGTGCTGTGTGGATTGCCAGCATTATTTATATTTATTTATTTAAAATATTTTTTTTCATTTTAATTTTTGTGAAATAATTAAATATGGGCTACGGTCAAATATTTTTTTTCAGAAGGCAAAAGCCCTCATAGGCAAAACCTATCTTCTGCCCGAAACTCTAAAAACCCAGCTTTTTCAGCTGAAACTGCCTTTAAAACAGCAATAAAACCCTGACCAGGATTATAGTCTCTACGCTCTAAGTATAGAGTTGAAATTCGAGTGGCCAGCCTTCGACGCTTTCCTTCAGAGCCTTATCTGCGTCAAGGATGATTTGGAAACCTCTGAATTATGTGCTTCAAATGATAAATTGTCCCAACGACCTTGCAAGAAAAGGACCTTAAGCTCCTATGAATTAGGTCTATTTTTGGAGTACGGTTTGAGGGAAAATGGATGGGCAATGAAGATAATGATTTTTCATAAATTTTATTAGAAATGAGGAGTGATGATGGTTGTTCTACTTATTGAAGGTGAACACTGTTTTTGTTGAAAATATATACTTACATCTTTTTATGAGTACCTGCTGGTGAGTGCTTCAGTAATGAAGGAAAATATTGCAAAGCCTGAATAAGAGCTTTCAATGAAAATGTTATATCTAAAAATATATTTTAAGATTAGTAGAGCTCTTTTTGTGTGGCTCGTCCGGGGAAGTACTACCACCACGCCTTTATCTGCCGCCAAGCAGCAACGCTGTGTTTCGTTTGAAGAGTGTGGTCGCCGGTGTAATTATCGTCACATGAGGCTTAACATCTGTATGCTTCAAGTTGATAGACGCAGGGCAGTGCATCGTAGGGCACGTTCCTATCGTGCGTGACTTAGGAGGCAATGCTTTGTTATGGTTTCCACTTAACATCAGGGGGCTATCTGCTTCTTCCATCAGTTCTGAAAACCAGCGCTATTTACATCTATGGATGGTTAGCAGCATTTCGCTAAGACGGAACCTGTTTGTGGCACTCGGCATAAAGAGGATAACTCTGTACCACAGCATCTTTTTATATAGGTCCGTTTTATTTATAAACAAACTAGCGACCCTGCCCGCGCGCCCCTGCTTCGCACGGGTGCACATATCATGCATGTATTATACATATAAACCTTCCTCTTGAATCACTCTATTAAAAAAACCGCATCAAAATCCGTGGCGTAGTTTTAAAGATTTAAGCATAAATAGGGATATAGGGACAGAGAAAGCGACTTTGTTTTATGATATGTAGTGATAAATAAATAATATATTTGTCTCTTTGATTTTAACTATTAGTTAGTTACTAGCTTTATATACATACTAGCTTTTGCTCGCGGCTTCGCTCGCGTTAAAAAGTATTATTATTATAAAAATTGACAAAGTTTCATACAAACTTTCATTGAATTGATCAAAATCCTTTCTTAGCGGATGCCTACGTCATATCATCTACCTGCATGCCAAATTTCAGCCCGATCCGTCCAGTGGTTTGGGCTGTGCGTTGATAGATCACTATGTCAGTCAGTCAGTCAGTCAGTCAGTCACCTTTGAGTTATATATATTTATAGAAGAAGAAGAAGAAGATGTTTGTGTGACAAATTAATTAATTTTCTTTCTTTCAGTTAGTAGTATAAAAAAAGCGTGCCCAAGAATAAGAGTGGTAACAGATATTTTATAGGGATAGGGAACCACAAATTTTTTCATTCCCTTTTTGAGCAAATGTCGAATTGAACCTCCTCATTTTTTTTTTCTAATTTAAGATCAATGCTCTTGTCGGCGTAATTGATGCATCAATTTTTGTGTATCATTACAAAAACATATATTATTTGTTCCGATGGTCTGGGTGTTTTCTATGTATAATAAAAAATATCTATCTATGTAAGTATATAATGTATTAAATATATCAGTTATCTAGTACCCATAACACAAGCTTTGAATAGCTTACTTTGGGGCTAGATAGTGCTGTGTGGATTGTCCAGCATTATTTATTATTATTATTATTATTATTACTTTTTGTTGGGAGGTGTTGTGCAGTAGTTTCCCCTTGCTTTCTGCACCGCAGTTTAGAGGCCGGCGTGCCGCCCCTTAATGTCCAGTCAGAAGCCCTTCCAGAAAACTATTCTTCGGCCTTCTGCCAGTACTGATATAGATGCCAGTATCAGGGGAATGCCTATTTACTGGCGGCATTTGATCGCCATGTCACAGGATCGTCATAGGAAAATACAGCATTTTATAGGCAAGCCTGTCCCACCAGACTTACCGCTACTTCCTGTTGACCCTGCCGCTGCTTGGTCGCGGACTGTTTATTCGATATATTCACAGC
This sequence comes from Plemyria rubiginata, assembly GCA_963576535.1. Taxonomy (NCBI): domain Eukaryota; kingdom Metazoa; phylum Arthropoda; class Insecta; order Lepidoptera; family Geometridae; genus Plemyria; species Plemyria rubiginata. The sequence continues at coordinate 1,157,158 of OY754929.1, forward strand.
GGGCCACCATATCTGGTGGTCGTTCCACTATCCGCCACCTGTGGACCCCGTTGGTTGCCTGTAGCTCAGTCCCAACGGTTAAGTCGGTTTAAACTACGAAAATTTTGTAAGCCTAAAAGTAATAAATGGTGTACAAAATATAGAGCGCGCTTCGTTTAGAGTTTTATCCATTTATTCACGCTGTAATAGTCCCACGGGACTTTTAGCATGTTCCTACAGCGTGCCTATCGGGAATTTTTTTGTAGTTTCCGTAGAAAAACTCTCTGGGTTAGGTTTTTAAAGGTAAAGTTTAGGAATACGGAAGTTACCACTGGGTTTTTACCACTGGGTTCGACTATACAGTGAACTAGTTGCGCCCCGCGGTTTCACCCGCGCAGATTTAAATGCTAGTATTCCCACGGGATAAAAGTAGCCTATGTGTTATTCCAGACTATAATGTATCTCTCTGCCAAGTATCATCCAGATCCGTTCAGCCGTTCCCGCGTGAAAGAGTAACAAACATCCATCCATCCATCCATCCGTCCATCCATCCCCATCCATCCATCCATACTTACAAACTTTCACGTTTATAATATTAGTAGGATAGGATATTAGTAGGATGATCTGAATCTCAAAAACGGCTCCAACGATTTTCATGAAATTTGGTATGTGTAGGGGGGTTTGAAGCGATAAATTTATTTAGCTAGAATTCAACAACCGAGCAAAGCTCGTTCACCCAGATATTTTACTTTAACATGGTACATAATATAACCAACTACACTAATTAATTAAATAATTACAGTCGCTATCCATACCATAGAGATATCTTTAGGAAATTCACAGGAAAAGTAACTGATGAAACGACGAAGTATTTCACAGTATTTCCTGGGACACCCTGTATATACACTGCGGGAAAAAGCTAATAAAAAATAAGGATACCTTGTAGCATGGTAAATTGATAACCCAGACTACCCACAATATTGGCTATTCGAAGAACGTATCGAGTATTCTTCCGGTAAAAGTGCGTTCGTGTAATGTAGGAGGATACGTAATAGCGTAGTAATAGTTAGGGTGTGCGTTTGCATAAGCGAAGCGGGGAGCTGGAGCGATTAGTCACTGTATTTTTTATCTCGTTACTGCTATTTTTATATTTTTATTTATTAAACAGTTTATACAGTGAACAGTTTACACGGCTGTTAAAGTTGGCCGAACGCTGAAAAATCGCAGTAGTACAAACTGTAGCGCTATTCAACGTCATGCCGGTTTTGGTATAACAAAAAATAATAGTAATCCCAACTATATTAATATTATAAATGCGAAAGTAACTCTGTCTGTCTGTCTGTCTGTCTGTCTGTCTGTCTGTTACGCTTTCCCGCTTAAACCTCTCAACCGATTTTGATGAAATTTGGCACAGACAACCTTTAGACCCTGAGAAAGAACATAGGCTACCTTTTATTGCGAAAAAAAGAGATGAAAAGAGAAAAAGAGATTAAAAATACGCAGACGAAGTCGCGGGTACCAGCTAGTAATAAATTATGCTGGACAATCCACACAGCATCATCTAGCCCCAAAGTAAGCTACTCAAAACTTGTGTTATGGGTACTAGATGACTTAATTGTTGAAATGAATTGGCACCATTGTGCCATTTGCCTCGGAAATTTGTGTACGATCTGCAGAAATTCGTTCCGTTGGTCTGGGTGTTTTCTATGTGTAAAAAAAAATATTTATCTATGCAAGTATATGTATAATGTATTAAATATATCAGTCATCTAGTACCCATAACACAAGCTAGTAGCTTACTTTGGGGCTAGATGGTGCTGTATGGATTGTCCAGCATTATTTATTATTTATTTATTTATTATTTACTATTTATTTGCGCGCTCCTGCTTCACACGGGTGCACATATCATGCATGCATTATACATATAAACCTTCCTCTTGAATCACTCTATCTAAAAAAACCGCATCAAAATCCGTTGCGTAGTTTTAAAGATTTAAGCATACATAGGGACATAGGGACATGGGAATATATAACAACAGAGAAAGCGACTTCGTTTTATACTATGTAGTGATTATTGCGTATGATATTATTATTGGTAATGATAAATCGCTGATCGATCCGCCCCCCTCAGACCGCACCCCCGCGCGCCGCGTAGCGTGAATGAACGACATCAGCGGTGAACTGAATCGATCACATCTGTTCCGCGATTTAATTATAAAACGCTTTTACTTGATACGTAAATTATATTTCAACTAGTGACCCGCCATCGCGCCCTTTTTCGCACGGGTGCACATTGTTTTTCTGCTATATCATGCATGTATTATACATGTAAACCTTCCTCTTGAATCACTCTATCTATTAAAAAAAACGCATCAAAATCCGTTGCGTAGTTTTAAAGATTTAAGCATACATAGGGACATAGGGACAGAGAAAGCGACTTTGTTTTATACTACGTAGTGATGAACGTCTTTTTCTGCCTCCAAGCAGCGTTGCTGTGTTTCGGTTTGAACAGTGTGGTCGCCGGTAATTACTGGCACATGAGGCTAAGTAGATTTAGATTTATTTATTGCCAACATATACATACATCAGTTATATTATAGCTTAGGTCTAAGGTAGCTAATAAGCGAGTACATGTACCCTGTAGGGCGCTGCAATCTCTGTAGAAATAAGGTAGGTACAATAGTTCATTAATAGGTACTACTTGACTATAGGTACTATAATAAGTAGGTATACAATAGCATAATGGCATGCAGCTACAAAAATGCGAGTGTGATGGAGGTCGAGATATTTTTAAATAAACCTCAGTATGCCTCAAGTTGACGACACAGGGCAGTGCATCGTACGTAGGGCACGTTCCTTACGTGCGATCGAGATCGAGATATTTTTAATCGAAACTTTTAGTCACACATACCATACATTTTATCATCCGGACCAGCGGCCCGATTAAGCTAATGTCTGGCTATCGAGATAGCTTTCAGTTTGACATTTGATTCCCATAGTGTAATAGCAATTGTATAGGATGAAATGGGAATCAAATGTCAAACTGAAAGCCATCTCGATAGCCAGACATTAGTGTAATCGGGCCGCGGGTTCGTTGTATTCACTTTTCAAGAGCTCTGACGTGCGGTTAAATATAATCATGAAACAAAGTATTTTTTATTCGAAAGAAATGCGATAAACCAAAAGCTAAAAAGCTATATTAATCAGTGAAGGAAAACATCGTATCAAGTCCATTCACCAGCATTCCAACAATCATTTTGACATGCCTATTAATTCTATAAATAGCGTTACGATAAAAATCTCACAGAACATTTCTACTTTAGTAATTAATTGCGATCTTATATCGCTTTCTATCTACGACCCCAATACAAGGTTGATCCTTTAATCTATACAACGTAGCGTACTCAGCTTAGGTATTCCCCCGCTATCTTCCATGTGAGATTAACCGATTCATCCCGTGAGACAAATAGAAGTTCCCGGGAAGCCAACTTAGCTACACTTTAATAAATTATTAACGGCTAGTGTTGGGCGAAACTATCGGTGAATTTAATGCGGGAGAAGATAAAGATAGGATAAAAAATATTTATTGCATACTTAGGTCTTATACACTAATAACATATAAGTGAGTAAGGTATATCTACATGCGTTTCTTATGTCGTAGGTATTTCAGAAATCAGAAATAATTTATTGTATAACTGTAGTACAAAAAAGGATCTTATTCCTATGGTTATGTACAGTTTTAACAGTTTGTCCTTTTCAGACGTACAACAAAAATGTATCTACGTGTATCAATGTATCTAATAGGTAATCTATAAGGTAAAGGTAGACTATAGTAACCAATACAGGTAAAGGGAGTTCCTCGCTTTAACTAAGCATGAGCTTGTAATATGTAGAAGCGAGGGTTCTTCTTTTGGCCGGCAATAAGTAGTTTTAATGACATAGATTGTAGGTAGGTTCAATAAAAATACATCAATAAAAATATCACACAATCAACAATAACATCAATAAAATACAGCGCATCGTAGGGCACGTTCCTATTGTGCGTGACCTACGGGGCAATGTTTTGTTTATAGGTGATGGTTACCACTTAACGTCAGGTGGGCCATCTGCTTGTTCCATCAGCTAGTTGTATAAAAAAAAATCAATTTATACTAGACTAAAACAACGAAACGGGCGAATGTGGAAGAACTTAGCACAAACTTAAAATAAATACGCAGAAACTACCTCATGACTCACTCACGGTTTTATGAGTAGTAGATGTCTTTTTGAGGGACTCGTCCGAGGAAGGACCACCCACCACACTGGTTTTGCCGTCAAGCAGCGTTTTCGGTTTGAAGAGTGGCTGCCGGTAAAATTACATGCACACATCACACCACAAAGAACTCTACTACTCTGATTGGGCTTCTAAGGAGAGACCTACATCTAGCAGAGGACTCACCTAAGTTTATCCTACTACTACTATGAACGCGAAAGTTTGTAAGTATGGATGGATGGATAAATGGATTTTTGTTACTCTTTCACGCCCGAACGGCTGAACGGATCTGGATGAAACTTGGCCGAGAGATTATAGTCTGGAATAGAATATAGATTACTTTTATCCCGAGGGAATAACGGGATTTAAAGTTACGCATGTGAAACAACGTGCTGCAGAGTCACTATCACTATCACTACATAGTATAAAATAAAGTCGCTTTCTCTGTCCCTATGTCCCCTTGTCCCTTTGTATGCTTAAATCTTCAAAAATACGCAACGGATTTTGATGCGGGTTTTTTTAATAGATAGAGGGATTCAAGAGGAAGGTTTATATGCATAACTAGCTGAACCCGCGGCTTTGCTCGCGCCAAGGAATTGAAGGTTTCATACAAACTTTCATCCCCTATTTTATCTCCTTGGGGGTAGAATTGATCAAAATCCTTTCTTAGCGGATGCCTACGTCATAACATCTACCTGCATGCCAAATTTCAGCCCGATCCGTCCAGTGGTTTGGGCTGTGCGTTGATAGATCACTATGTCAGTCAATCACCTTTGAGTTTTATATATTTAGATAGATACATGCATGATATGTGCACCCGTGCGAAGCAGGGGCGCGCGGGCGGTTCGCTAGTTTCAAATAAAAGCCGGAACATGAGTCCCGAGTCTACGTTGGATGTAGGTTACCAGTGAGCGACCCCCGGGAAATGTTGCGAGGATGTTCAGCTTCTGTGTAACGTCTGTTTGAGCTCTGACTAACCCGAGGGGATTTCAAATTAACAGTTTGGCTCTGTCGTGATTGACGTAGGTTTAGTGTTTCGTAACAAGGATCATATAAAAGAGAAATAATAGCAATGAATTATAGCAAATTGCATAGCATGGCGCCAAAGATTTATAATAAATTGCCTAGACATATTATAAGTAAATCAGACTCCCGATAAGTATTTAAATAAATAAATAAATAATGCTGGACAATCCACACAGCATCATCTAGCCCCAAAGTAAGCTACTCAAAGCTTGTGTTATGGGTACTAGATAACTGATATATTTCGTCATTATATTCGTCTAAAAATATTTAAAAATAAAGTTAAAAATGTTCTCTTACAAAAAGCCTATTAGAAGATTATTTATGTGACAAATTAAATTAATATGTGACAAAATGTAAATGTTTGTACGCCGCCGCCGCCGCCGCTGCCGCCGCCGCCGCCGCTGCCGCCGCCGCCGCCGCCGCCGCCGCCGCCGCCGCCGCCGCCGCCAGGCAAAGCACAGCGGCCAATTACTTTGTTTACCATCTACTTTTATGTATAAATAACCTGTGTTTATAAACAAAATAAAAATTATTATTATTATTATTGATTAAGAATGTACTTACAATGCATTACAAAAGAGAAATATGAGAAATATAGCGAATTGATTAAGAATGTACTTACCTAATGCATTAAAGTAGTAAGTACTTAGAGGCTGTAAGAAAAGTGCCAATGGACACATTCTTAGTAATACTTTTTCAAAAAAAAAAAAAAAAAAACTGCTTCACGACTTTGATCCCCAAGTACGGTAGATATCCCTTCAGATCTCCCAGTACCAAGTAGGTACTAAATTCAAGATTCTTTGAGGATGTCTAAGGGGGGTAGTCAGAGGTACGTCCAAACATTACATTTGGCACATACCCACATTTTGCAGTAGTTAGTATTCCATACGTGACAGGTTGCAAGCCCATCGCCGCTGTTAGAATACTAACTGGTTTCCTCACGATGTTTTCCTTCACCGTTTAAGAGCACAGCAGCTTCTATAAAATTAAGTCAAACAAAATTACTCATTAGCCTACTTGGCTAGATTGTGATGATATTAGGGTACCGCATCTCATGCGCTAAACTTATTTATTAAAAAAAAACCTAATGCAGGAAAAGTAGAAAAAACCTAATGCAGGTAAAGGATAAAGTAATTGATGAAAATTCTCGTCCTCGTAATATAAAAAAAAAATATGCTGGACAATCCACACAGCACCATCTAGCCCCAAAGTAAGCTACTCAAAGCTTGTATTATGGGTACTAGATGAGTGATATATTTAATACATTATATACTTACATAGATAGATATTTTTTATTATACATAGAAAACACCCAGACCAACGGAACAAATTTCTGCAGATCGTACACAAATTTGTTCCGAGGCGGGAATCGAACCCGCAACCTCTGCGTCGCAGGCGGACTCTCGCCCGCTGCGCCACTGAGGTCGTCGAATATGAATTGTAATTCAGTATTTTACTTCTTAATTTTTTGATTTAATCGACGACCTCTGTGGCGCAGCGGGCGAGAGCCTGCCTGCGACGCAAGAGGTTGCAGGTTCGATTCCCGCCTTGGAACAAATTTGTGTACGATCTGCAGAAATTTGTTCCGATGGTCTGGGTGTTTTCTATGTATAATAAAAAATATCTATCTATGTAAGTATATAATGTATTAAATATATCAGTTATCTAGTACCCATAACACAAGCTTTGAATAGCTTACTTTGGGGCTAGATAGTGCTGTGTGGATTGTCCAGCATTATTTATTTATTATTTATTTATTTAATACTCCTGAATTCATATTTAAGTTCTGTCTTAGTCACCTCACCAGACCATATAATGCCGCGTCCGCACGCTTGCCACTTGCCGCAAACTCCAAACCTCCACAAACGTTTGGCTTGAATAAGGGAATCAAACAGCGCCATCCACATGCTTGCGAGTGAGTTAGTGTGTTCTGTACAGGCAAGCATGGCGGACGTTGAGCTCGTATCGGCTATTGCATTTGCCTTGAGTTATTTTTACTATAAAAACAATAAAAGAAATAAAAAGAAACGAAAAGTACGGCAAAGAAGATGGTGGATGTTACAAATTCATAAAAACCGTACCAGGTAATTACGAAATTACTTTTTTTCAGTACTCCAGTACACAAACCAAACTGAGCGCGCACAAACGTGTGGATGCGTCGCAAGCGCTTGCGGCAAATTCCCTTTGATTTGTGTCAAAAAACCGACACTCGATCGGAACGGCTACAAACGCTTGCAAACCTTCACAAACCATGGCAAACACTCTATCCACACGTTTGAATTTGTGGGCGCTTGTTGAGGTTTGGCAAACGTGCGGACGCGGCATAATAGGTTACTGGTTTCCTTTCACTCAGTTTCCAACAATAGCTCCCACGGGCTGATATCGCGAACAAAGTTACCTTATATTGTTAAGTTTTTGCCGAGATTCTGATAGTATTCAGGAACAAAGCTATTGTTCTGTTTATTAATGAGCTTAGACACTGTTTAGAGCTACTTAGGTGGTGCCTTAAGGGTCCGGTGACAGCGGCTCGCAATTTCGAAGTGCGATTGGCTATTATTTCATTTTATTTCATTTCGGGGAGGTTGTTTGAAAAAATAACTCTAAAGAAACACGCATAAATACTGTTCGAACACAAATAATACAATAATATAAGGGAAACATGCCCGAATCAGAAATCATTTTGGTATTAATATGTTTGGTCTTACGTTTACCTAATACCAAAATGATTTCTGATTCGGGCATGTTTCATAAAATGAAATAATAGCCAATCGCACCTCGAAATTGCGAGCCGCTGTCACCGGAGCCTTAAGGTGCTGACACCCGTCATAGGCACATTTTTATTTTTTATTTTACTTTATTTGGAATAACAAACAGTTGATACATTGTAATCTTAATTCACTTATTGTTACTAAAGATTGTATGTGTAAATGTACAACCCACTACGTTATCCACGGATTACTAAGGATAAATAAGAGTTATTGAAGTTGTTGTCAAGCTAAGTTTTTGAAATAAAAAAGAAGTTATGTTGCAATAAAAGTTTGTAATAAAAGAATTTTTTTTTTTATATACAACCAGCTGATGGAACAAGCAATGGCCCACCTGATGTTAAGTGGTAACCATCGCCTATAACAAAGCATTGCCTCGTAAGTCACGCACGATAGGAACGTGCCTTACGATGCACTGCCCTGCGTCCATCAACTTGAGGCATACAGATGTTAAGCCTCATGTGCCTGTAATTACACCGGCGACCACACTCTTCAAACCGAAACACAGCGTTGCTGCTTGGCGGCGGTGTTTTAGTAATAATAATAATAATAAGTGTGTGCAGCAATTCATTTTTTTTTTTTTTTTTGCAGCAATTCATTTTGTACATTTAGACATTAAGTAGCATATTTTTCAAAGTTCTCTTAAATTATTATGAACAAATCAACATCAGTAAACTTGTTATTGTAAGTGTCTACAATACGACGCAGCGCCAGCGGTAGGCGTATTCCAGCGCGGCAGCGTTGCTACGACAAGTGTGTATGGAATAAGTGGTTAACGCGTATCAGCGCACATGATCCTCATTTAGCAAGTTAGCATTTTTTTTTTATACAACTAGCTGATGGAACAAGCAGATGGTCCACCTGATGTTAAGTGGTAACCATCGCCTATAACAAAGCATTGCCTCGTAAGTCACGCACAATAGGAACGTGCCCTACGATGCACTGCCCTGCGTCCATCAACTTGAAGCGTACAGATGTTAAGCCTCATGTGCCTGTAATTACACCGGCGACCACACTCTTCAAACCGAAACACAGCGTTGCTGCTTGGCGGCAGAAAATGGCGTGGTGGTAGTACTTCCCCGGACGAGCCACACACAAAGAGCTCTACTACTCTAAGCATACTATACGTGACAGATTGCAAACCCACATAGGATTCCAGGATGTTTTCTTTATTCTTATTCTTGTCGTATCACTAGTTTCTTTCGAAACAGTGTGGTGAAAGGATTTTAAGTGCGCCTCAAGAGGCTCCTTTCGAGCACTTGATGTGAAAATGTTTATATGGTTCTATAAATAACATGCCGGTTTCCTCACGATGTTTTCCTTCATCATTAGAGAGTAGGCCTACTGGCATTGTGCATATAAAATATTGAACAGAAAAACTCTTTGGTGCCCGACCGGGTTTGAAGCCACGACCTTAGAATGTTTTCTTTTATCGATTGTCCCCCGATTTCTGAAAGCTCGATCAACACTGATCGGCTGTCAAGTCACTTGCTATCTCTATCTAATTTGAAGTAAAAGCTGAAAAAGCAAGTGACTTGACAGCCGATTAGTGCTGATCGAGCTCTCAGAAACCGGGGGTGAGAGCCTGTACACAATAATCTTTCGAAGATAAAAAGTCCAAGTCGCCTTCGAACCTATGACCGTCAATCAGAAAGCAAGCGTCACTTCCACTAGACTACTGGCGCTCTATTTAAATATTCATACTAAAATACGCTTACTGTGGTATAAAATACGTTTATTCGAAAGCAGATAATGATATTACGGTGAATCTGGGATACGAACGAACGCGCCGCAAAATGATATTAATGTGCACGGAGGCTGGCACAGTGCACGGGATACAGTAGTACAACTACAACTGTTTTACAAATGTTTTCCCGAAAGACTACACAGTATTTGAGTTTAAAGTAAATAAAAATTTTAAAGGGTCGGCAACGCGCTTGTGATTCCTCTGGTATTGCAGGCGTTCATAGCTACGGTAACCGCTTCCCATCAGGCGGGCCGTAAGCTAGTTTGCCTACTTTTTTGTATAAAAGAAAAAAAACTGAAAATTCATAAAAATTAGCAAAAATCTAAAAAATGCGAAAGTGTTAGAAACAAAGTATATGTATTGTACATTAAAATTAGTCAAAAGGTATACTTGCTAGCGCTGTATGTAGAAACACATTTTTTTCTTGCTTAAATAAGATTCATATTTTTTTTGGGAATACTCATGGTAGACTTAGAGCCATTACGCACTGTCGATTGGTCGCCGACGACTCGGTCGCTGGCAACTGTGACTTACTGTAGTTTAAATAGGTGTTTACGCACTTGGTCGTCGGTCGCCCGGGTGACTTTGCCTGTGTTTTTAGTCGGCTCTAACTGGTAGCTGATCAGAAGGTAACAAAAAAACTTTAAAAGTACAGAATATGTATAAAATAGTTGATATATCTATCTTCAGACCGTTGCAAACGATATGTAGCTCCTTTTTTTATTAGATTTACAGTGTTTACTACACTAAGGAAATCACAAATATAGCTCGCTATAGCTCGTTCGACTGAGCCAAAACACTGCTAAACAGAAGCATCTACAAGATGCTGGCAGCATTCTGAATGGCTGAATTCGACTGGATTCTAACCCACGTATGTGTAAATGCTGGGGTATAACAGACACAATATTATAGAGAAGCAACATTATAGGTATTTATTTTATTTATTTATTTTTATTTTATTATTCTTAGGAAAACTTACAGCTATGCACATTGATAAGTATCTTAATCTGCTATATGTGCGAAGCAGATAACAACTACAAATCCCACAGTGGGCTGGATGATTTTTTTAATGTCCGAAAAGTTATTCTCCGAGCGGGATTTAAACCCGTACCCGTTTCCATAAGTATTAAAAAAAAATATATGTTTGCTGCTGCAAATAAATATGTTTTCTTTCTTTCTTTCTTTCTTCTAAACACTATAAAAGTAAAAAAAAATGGTCTAAATAATTTAAAATGAAAAAAAAAAGAAAAACTAATATGAATTGAAGAATAAACTTATAAAAGTGATTATGTCTAGTCTTACTAAAGTAACAGTCACACTGTGGCAGACACTCTAGAAGAGTTATAACGTTTGCGAAATAATTTAAGTATTAGAAGTTTTTGCAGCCAATTTGTCCGTTTGCCGTTTTATTTTAGATCGTGGTCGCAGGTTCGAATCCGGTCGTGCACTAATGGATTTTTCTATCGAAAAATTTATGTGCGCAATGCCAGTGCTCTTAAACGGTGAAGGAAAACATCGTGAGGAAACCAGTTAGTATTCTAACAGCGGCGATGGGCTTGCAACCTGTCACGTATGGAATACTAGCCACTGCAAAATGTGGGTATGTGCCAAATGTAATGTTTGGACGTACCTCTGACTACCCCCCTTAGACATCCTCAAAGAATCTTGAATTAGTACCTATACTTGGTACTGGGAGATCTAAAGGGATATCTACCGTGCCTGGGGATCAAAGTCGTGAAGCTGTTTCAGTTTTTTTTTTTCGTGGTTGTATGGACGTCTATTTTTTTGAGTTACCTACTTTACTGTATATTATATCTACTTGCTGATTAAACAAGCAGACGGGTCCATCATGTTAAGTGTTTACCATTACTAAAAATCATTGCCTCGTGTCACGCATGATATGAACGTGCCCTATATGCACTGGCCTGCGTGCATCAACTTGAGGCGTACATGTTAAGCCTCATGTGCCTTTATTAAGGGTCCGGTGACAGCGGCTCGCAATTTCGAGGTGCGATTGGCTATTATTTTATTTTATTTCATTTCATTTCGGGGAGGTTGTTTGAAAGAATAACTCTAAAGTGACACGCATAAATACTGTTATAAATACAAGCACATTTCCCTTATATTATTGTATTATTTGTGTTCGAACAGTATTTATGCGTATCACTTTAGAGTTATTTTCAAACAACCTCCCCGAAATGAAATAAAATGAAATAATAGCCAATCGCACCTCGAAATTGCGAGCCGCTGTCACCGGAGCCTTAACATCGGCGACCACACTCTTCAAACCACCAAAGCAGGGTTGCTGCCTGGCGGCAGAAATAGGCGTGGTAGTACTTCCCCGAACGAGCCACACACAAAGAGCTTTACTCTAAAAATATGTGAGCGCACTCACTGAAAATGTACAACATTTTTCATTCTGCTACGTTAGTCTAAACCATACAAATGAGGACTTTTGCATGTAAATTGTGAAATTCCAAACACAAAATGTAAATTCTGCACTGACTTTATCTACTTAATTTCATTGTCTGTGACCCGGTACGATAAAACGAATTAAATATATTTCTAAAATATACCGCGTTATGTAAATGCGCAAACTGGTCAGAGACTGGTTTATATTGGCCACTGAAGGATTCACTACATAAAATAAACAAATATTGGTGGACTTTCCACACAGCACTATCTAGCCCCAAACTAAGCCAAAGCTTGTAATATGGTGACCAAATAGCTGATAATTAATTATAATATATATTATATACTTATTTTTGTAAATACATACATGTAATAATTACATAACACCCAAACAGAGAACAAACATCTATGCTCATCACACAAATGTTTGTTCTCTGTGTGTTTGTGCTTATACAAAAAAATGTATAAACAAAGACTTGCATACACAATCCGTTTAAAATGTTAATATTAAATGTTTTCAGCTTTAAAACCTCAACCAAAAGGACAGAGAGAAGCCTGAATATGAAAGATTAAAACATTTTTAAATTTCGGGTACTTTTTTAATTTAATTATTTTGTATAGTTAGTCGCAGAAATGCAACCACAAGTTATGTACATCGTGTGCTGAAATAAATTGGATTATTTTATTGGGATAGACTAAAAACTGAAAGAATGAACGAATCCTACTACTTATAAACTCGAAAGTTTGTAAGGATGGATGGATGTTTGTTACTCTTTCACGCCGGAACGGTTGAACGGGTCTGGATGACACTTGGCAGAGAGATAGATTATAGTCTAGAATACCACATGGGCTAAGTACTTTTATCCCGTGGGAATACCGGGATTTAAATCTGCGCGGGTGAAACCGCGGGGCGCAACTAGTTCAAGTTATAAAATTATGGAAAAGCGATGCTTCGTAATTCAGGTATGTCACTTACAAAGTATCATTATAAAAAAAATAAGAAATATAAAAACTACGGCTTTCACAAAATAAAAACCTTTTTTTTGTAAACCTCTTCCTAATACACAATAGCTAAATTGTTTATCGCGACCCAATAAATAGGGAAGGAAATGCGGGACCGTGCGGGGTCCAAACGACCCAATAGTGTTTCAGGAATATAGAAAACTCACTATTTTCGAAGAGATAAAGTCGTTCGTAAGACCTGATATTGGGTGACCTCGGTGTGCGGGCTTCATTATGTTACACTGTAGTATAACACACTATACACTAATTATCTTGTTTAGTGTTTTAAAAAATCACGGGGAGTGTACAAGGTGATATTTCTTTATCTACATATCCTACGACTAATAAAAACGCGAATGTTTGTAAGTATAGATGTAAGTGTAGAACTGACAACCGATGGGGAATAAAGGTTCTTGAATGGCGACCACGAACAGGAAGGCGAAGTGTGGGACGCCCTCCTACCCGATGGACTGACGACATTGTTAGGATCGCGGGTAGTCGGTGGATGGAAAGGGCTCAGAATCGTTCTTCCTCGAAGCGGATAGGGGAGGCCTATGTCCAGCAGTGGACTTCTGTGGGCTGTTGATGATGATGATGATAGATGGATGGATATTTGTTACTCTTTCACGCCGGAACGGTTGAACGGATCTCGATGAAACTTGGCAGAGAGATAGATTATAGTCTGGAATAGCACATAGGCTACTTTTTATCCCGTGGGAATACCGGGATTTAAATCTGCGCGGGTGAAACCGGTGTGCAACTAGTAACATAAAAAAAGCCTTCACTGATTTACGTCACAGCCTTTACTTATCTGCCTATAGTTGGTAGTAATTCTGCCTTCTGTGGCCGTGGGTTCGATCCCCACCGAAAACAAACATTTGAGTGAAGAACACTCAAAAGTTTCTTGTCTGTCTTGATTTTATTATAAATTATAGGTATGTATTCACAAAAAAGTATTTAAGTATTTTTTTTTTATACAACTAGCTGATGGAACAAGCAGATGGCCCACCTGATGTTAAGTGGTAACCATCACCTATAAACAAAACATTGCCCCGTAGGTCACGCACAATAGGAACGTGCCCTACGATGCACTGCACTGCCCTGCGTCCATCAACTTGAGGCATACAGATGTTAAGCCTCATGTGCCTGTAATTACACCGGCGACCACACTCTTCAAAGCGAAACACAGCGTTGCTGCTTGGCGGCAGAAAAAGGCGTGGTGGTAGTACTTCCCCGGACGAGCCCTTCACAAAGAGCTCTACTACTCTTAGAAAGTATGTAGTATATCAGCTACCTGGTTCCAATATTATTAGCTTTAGCTTAGTTTTGAATCAGAATCAGAATCAGAATCAGAATCAGAATCAGAATAATCTATATTGTGAACTGTTGAATGTATAAGGTGTTGAAAATATAAAAAAGTACAAACAGTCTGCCCTATTCGGACGTGAGGTTTGATAGTGCTGTGCATGAAAAGTCCACCATTATCTATTCAACTGAAACTGAAACAGCTTCACGACTTTGATCCCCAGGCACGGTAGATATCCCTTCAGATCTCCCAGTACCAAGTAAGTACTAATTCAAGATTCTTTTGAGGATGTCTAAGGGGGGTAGTCAGAGGTACGTCCAAACATTACATTTGGCACATACCCACATTTTGCAGTAGTTAGTATTCCATACGTGACAGGTTGCAAGCCCATCGCCGCTGTTAGAATACTAACTGGTTTCCTCACGATGTTTTCCTTCACCGTTTAAGAGCACTGGCATTGCGCACATAAATCGTTCGATAGAAAAATCCATTGGTGCACGACCGGATTCGAACCTTACGATCGGAAGGCGGGGTCACTCCCACTAGACCACCGGTCTATACTAAAATATCAAATTCATCTATACTGAAATACTGTATACGTAACATACAACACTGTGTGCTTTTATAGATAAGTAGCATGCTACAGAATAACATGCTCGCTCAGCCGACTAAGGCGGCGCGGCGCAGCTTAAAATTTATGCAAGCACTCACTTGGATTTTCACAGGTTTAGGAGAGCGATACGGTTGGTAGAGCTTCGGTGGTCTAGTGGTACTGAACAGGCTTTCTGATCGTCGGGTTAGGTTTGAATCTCGGTGAGTAATTGCGTATCTATGGATAAATCCTTGCGAAAAATTTACTAGCGCAAGATCTTCAAACGTGGTTCAAATATGCAAAATGTGGTTGCAAGTGTAATTTTCGGACTACCCCTCCGACTACCCTCTTAGACATTAGATAGATAGATAGAAAATACTTTATTGCACACAACTTAAGGATAAAAAAACAAACTTAAAACTAAAAGCACAATGGGCAGCCTTATCGTTAAGTAGCGATCTCTACCAGACAACCGTTGGATGAAAGTCAAAGTCAAAGTACATTTATTGCATGGGAAGATGTCAAATAATTGAAATAATGTCCAATGTATTGTACTTAAAACCAGGCGTCATTGTAACTAACTTGCCGAGGTTACAAATCTCACATCAGTGTGACAGTCAGCCTGACAAAAGCGCCAAGTGTTGCGTCCATTTTCATGAAAATTGCCGATAATGTCCCCTGCGATAATATGCTGACGGTACTTCCTCTTGTTTATGTGCTGACCGCACAATTCCACGTGATTGGTTTCTTTGTTGACCCTATTACTGGTTTGGCGAGTTCGTGTAATTTCCTTTGTTTTCTGTAACTCCGCTCACGTAAGAAGTAAGGCCCTTATTCATAACATGTTGCGCCCCGCGGTTTCACCCGCGCAGATTTGAATCCCGGTATTCCCTTGGGATAAAGTAACCTATTTGCTATTCCAGACTATAATCTGTCTCTCTGCCAAGTTTCATCCAGGTCCGTTCAGCTGTTCCGGCGTGGAAGAGTAACAAACATCCATCGATCCATACATGCAAACTTTCGCGTTTATAATAGTAGTAGGATGGTCGCTGAGCGCGCCAATAGCTTATCAGACCAATAAGTCTGTTGCTGTCTCTTTTCGTTGGCATGAACGTGACAGTGCCAAAAATTCACTATAGAGTCGCTACAAAATGGCCGGGATTATGAATAAGTGGGTAAATCTTTACCCATCACTGGCGAAACCTAAATAATTGTTCATAAGATACTTTGTTAAAAATTATTTGAGGCAAGTCTGTCTCATAACTTTTATTTAAAAATGCTATGATGATTTAAAAGGTTCGCCACCCCTGGTCTAGTGTGTTCTAGCATGACTATTAATCACAATCTATGGAAAATCGAGAGTTTTCTCATCATTCTTTTACGCAAGACGTTATGTAACAGTTTAGGTAACAAGGATACAAAACATAATATATACATAAGCGATAAACGAGAAGAGTTAACAGTTATTTTCTAGGTAAACGTGCCACATCGTCGACCGCATCATCACTTAACATCAGGTGAGATTGCGGTCAAACGTTTTTACCTATAAGTTGTAAAAAAAACGAACATAGAAAATAGTGTGTATGTTCGTATAACTATAATAATAAATAATGCTGGACAATCCACACAGCGCCTCTAGCCCCAAAGTAAGCTACTCAAAGCTTGTGTTATGAGTACTAGATAACTGATATATTTAATACATTATATACTTACATAGATATATATTTTTTATTTTACATAGAAAACACCCAAACCAACGGAACGAATTTCTGCTGATCGTACACAAATTTGTTTCGAAGCGGGAATTGAACCCGCAACCTCTTGCGTCGCAGGCGGACTCTCGCCCGCTGCGCCACTGAGATCGTCAACGTCTATGTTATTGTTAAGAAAATAAATGAAGTTTATGGCCTAAGACTTACCAAAAGAATGTTGAGTTGGTATCTACATAGTACTGAGAATTTTGAAAGGATATCTACCGTGCCTTTAAAATTCGTGAAGCTAGCTTCTTTCTGTTTCTATTAAATTTACATCGCACGAAACTAACATGGCGTTGGATGGAGTTTAACTCGAATAATACTGATCAATATTCGAAGCTCAATGCAACGATTTTTATTGTAAAAATTTAAACAGTTTTCCGATGGGACGTGCCGGAAGCTAGAATAAAATAAAAGTTAAACTGCAAACAGGGTTGAACTTAGGGGATGGAAAGGGGTTCAAAATTTCCTTGATTCTTAACCTTACCCACAAAGTTTTGAAAGAAATGAAGACAAAGTGACGAGATTTATTGTAATTCAAGAAAAGAAACCATTTTTTTTCAATTTTTTACGCAAACTGCGTATTATAAAAAAAATTGAAAATAATATCGCGACAAGGACTGAAAACAACAGCAAACATTACAAAAACCGTTTTCGCAGTAATACATTTCTGTTGGATTTAGAACTCATGATATCCGCCCGAGCAATAGTCCTTGCTCCGACACTGGTCCAACCAGAGAACAGTTTCGCTTTACTAGCAAAGTTTTGCATATCATTGAACGTAATTACAATCGCCAATTGCTGAAGATGGTTATTTAGTATCACTATGTACCTATTTTCACTTGCTACGTCTTTCAGAGCAATATTACCCACTCCTTTTGTGCTCAATAGACTTTTTGGCCATAGTGTATACGCTCTAAAGTCGCCCAAAAGTTATTCTCCAAGCGGGATATGAACCCGCGACCTTCCCCTTGATACGAGGCTGCGCTACCAACTGCGCCACCGGAGTACTAATCACACTCGACGAATAACTCTTAGACATGTTACTACGGTACTTATGCGACCGTGGCTCCATCTAACAGGTTTGACTATTACTATCAAGAGTCCTGCTCGATAGCTGAAGTTGCATTCAGTTGAATCGATGAGAGATGTCACCGTGCTTAATTTCTAAACAAAGTATGAGTGTAAGTTAAAAGGTATTTATGATTCACAAGGATCATTTTGAAACGTCTTAAAGATAAGTGAATCTAAGTGCCAGTTCCACGTTGCCAATCCTAGCAGAACAGGCAATAAGTTTATGGCTAACGGTAGGAACCATCCTACCGTTGTTTTGTATCATTCTTGTTAAAAAATAATAATGAATATGTGCCCCTGCAAGAGAATTCTTATAACACCCCTGCTGGACACACTGATGTCTCCGTATTTGCCCCTGCTAGATTATCATAGTGCCCCCAGCTAGTCCTTACTTCGGCCCTGGCAGACCAGAGGACAGGCTCGTTTGTACAGGCGAAGTTTTTGCAATTCATCGGACTAAGCAAAAAGTTCCTGTAGTTTCGTTCGAGTATTCGCTGAACTGAATTCAAGCGTTGAAATAATGGGCTGGGAATTGGAAAAGTTATAACATTTCTGAAAGTATATTTATCTTCTTTTTTATTGAACTTGCTGATGGTACAAGCTGATGGCCTGATGTTAAGTGGTAACCATCACCTATAACAAAGCATTGCCTCGTAAGTCACGCATGATCGGAACGTGCCCTGCGATGCACTGCCCTGCGTCCGTCAACTTGAGACATACATCTATGCCTCATGTGCCTGTAATTACACCGGCGACCACACTCTTCAAACCGGAACACAGCGTTGCTGCTTGGCGGCAGAAAAAGGCGTGGTGGTAGTACTACCCCGGACGAGCCCTTCACAAAGAGCTCTACTACTTTTAAACATGTATCTACTCCACAGGTTAAAAAAGGTTTTTTATAGATCATAAAAGTTACCGTTCGGCTAACGAACAGGAATAATCTGATAGCTCGTAATTTGTGAAATACGCAGTAAAGCTTAAATTTTACGCGTTTTCAGGTTAGGGTGATTGGCTGTATGAAACGACCGACGTGACAATTCCGTTAAGGGACTGACAACCGTCAAATAACTTTTCTGTGAATTTTTTGGTAGAAAAACTTTTTAGTATTTTGTTGCTTGCGATTTTTATAAGTTTAGTGATAAGGAGCCTCTCGAAGGGCACTTAAAATCCTTTCACCACACTGTTTCGTAAAAAGCTAGTGATACGACACGAAATCCTACTTCCTTATACTATTAGTTAAGTACAATAAGTAATTAGTTAAGTGCGCCTCAAGGCTCCTTTCGAGCACTTGACACATTTTACAGAACTTTTTAGGCATTGCGCACATAAATTGTCAGATAGAAAAATCTATTGGTGCCCGACCGGATTTAAACCTTAGATATGCGCACTATTTTGCATTGCCATCGCGATAAAGCATGTTTTCAATCCAGCCAGCCGTAGCCCAGCAATTTGTGAACAATTGCATCGGACGGGACTTGGCAGCCGCTGTTAACAACTTGCGAATTTCAGCTGAAACTTCAGACATTACGACAAGAAATTGCTGAAACTGGCGCTTTACACTGGACTAATTTTATGCTAGCTAGCTATTGTTTGGCCTGAGACATTTACCGTTGCTTGGAAGAGATCGCTCGCAGCGATATGCCCCTATACGTATAAGTGAAAAATAAAATAAAATAAAAGGCGTGTATATTTAATGGGTCAGCAACACGAGTGTGACACCTCTGGTGTTACAAACGTCCATAGGCTGCGGTAACCGCTTCCCATCAGGTGGGTAATATGCTTGTTTGCTACCTTGGTAGTATAAAAAAAATGAATCTTCAGTTTAGTTTAGACTTAATTACTGAGTAATTACTAAGGCCTTTATTCATAACTAGCGACCCGCCCGCGCGCCCCTGCTTCGGACGGGTGCACAATGCACATATCATGCATGTATTATACCTATAAACCTTCCTCTTGAATCACTCTATCTATTAAAAAAACCGCATCAAAATCCGTTGCGCAGTTTTAAAGATTTAAGACATAGGGACAGAGAAAGCGACTTTGTTTTATACTATGTTGATGATGGTCGCTGAGCGCGCCCATAGCTTATCAAACCAATAAGTCTGTTACTGTCTCTTTTCGTTGGCATGAAAGTGAAAATGACAATAATACTCTAGAGCCGCTATAAAAACTGAAAAAAAAACTGAAACAGCTTCACGACTTTGATCCCCAGGCACGGTAGATATCCCTTCAGATCTCCCAGTACCAAGTAGGACTAATTCAAGATTCTTTGAGGATGTCTAAGGGGGGTAGTCAGAGGTACGTCCAAACATTACATTTGGCACATACCCACATTTTGCAGTAGTTAGTATTCCATACGTGACAGGTTGCAAGCCCATCGCCGCTATTAGAATACTAACTGGTTCCCTCACGATGTTTTCTTTCACCGTTTAAGAGCACTGGCATTGCGCACATAAATTTTTCGCCGCTATAAAATGGCAAGGATTATGAATAATAGGGTTAGTGTAGACTTCCTACTAATATTGTAAACGCGAAAGTTTGTAAGTATGGATGGATGGATGTTTGCTACTCTTTCACGCCGGAACCGCTGAGCGGATCTGGATGAAACTTAGCAGAGAGATTGGTTATAGTCTGGAATAACACATAGGCTACTTTTTATCCCGCGGGAATACCGGGACTTAAATCTGCGCGGGTGAAACCGCGGGGCGCAACTATTAATATTATAAAAGCTACTGGTGGGCTAGAAATAAAACGATTTTCCACAGTAATTTTTCAAACGCCAGCCGGTCATGGTAATCCGGAAATCCAGATGCACTGACCCGGGTAATAAGCTCCACCAGTGCATCGGATAACGTTGCGAAGATTTGGCAGGCAGCCAATCTTATGCTGTGGACACTGAGTTAAATAAAAAACATTGACATGAGGATAATGAGTACATTAAAAATCCCGATTAATTATTCTTGTCTAGTCACTATATGCATATATTATGTATAGCTAGTAGCGCCCCGCGGTTTCACCCACTTAGTTTTAAATCCCGGTATTCCCACGGGATAAAAAGTCTATGTGTAATTCCAGACTATAATATATCTCTGTGACAATTTTCACCAAGATCTGTTCAGCCGTTCTGGAGTTATAGAGTAACAAACATCCATCCATCCATACTTACAAACTTTCGCATTTATAATATTAATAGGATAGTTGATGGACGCAGGGCAGTGTATCGTAGGCCACGTTTCTATCGAGCGTGAATTACGAGACAATGCTTGTTATAGGTGATGGTTACCACATAACATCAGGTGGGTCATCTGCTTTTTCCAGCAGCTGGATGTAAAAAAAGTACCTTCTTACTAAAAAAAGTACATTACAATATTATAGGAACACTAGTTGCGCCCCGCGCATTCACCCGCGCAGATTTAAATCCCGGAATTCCCACGGATAAAAAGTAGCCTATGTATGTATTTAATGTAGGCTATTCCAGACTATAATCTACCTCTCTGCCAAGTTTCATCCAGATCCGTTAAGCCGTTCCGGCGTGAAACAGTAACAAACATCCATCCATCCATCCATACTTACAAACTTTCGCGTTTATAATAGAAGTAGGATATCCATCGTCCGTTAACTTCAGGAACCCCAAATTATCTCGCTCACGCTTTAGGCTTCCAGCGCCCACAAGGGTTCATTATCGCTCACTTTGAGAAAGACTGGCCTAGCATTACCTAGAAATTCAGCGTTTGTAATTGAAAGGAGCCGAACAGGTGGGCCGACTGCCAAAGGCGGGCGCAGAATGGGTTCAAAGCCACCGTAATGGCGGTCTTTAGCCGCAGAATACACAGCATAGGTCGACCTCAGTGGCGCAGCGGGCGAGAGTCCACCTGCGACGCAGAGGTTGCGGGTTCGATTCCCGCCTCGGAACAAATTTATGTACGATCTGCAGAAATTTGTTTCGTTAGTCTGGGTGTTTTCTATGTATAATAAAAAATATCTATCTATGTAAGTATATAATGAATTTAATATATCAGTTATCTAGTACCCATAACACAAGCTTTGAATAGCTTACTTTGGGGCTAGATGGTGCTGTGTGGATTGTCCAGCATTATTTATTATTACTAATTACTGGGCGATGCTTTGAGACGTGTATGCTACGATACACTGATGAGGGGGTATATATTTATTTTCTTTTAAAAAGTGAATGTTTGATTTTTTTATAATATCCTGAAATTTTAAAATTTTTTATACAACTAGCTGATGGAACAAGCAGATGGTCCAATCGATGTTAAGTGGTAACCATCACCTATAAAAAAGCATTGCCTCGTAAGTCACGCACGATAGGAACGTGCCCTACGATGCACTGCCCTGCGTCCATCAACTTGAGGCATACAGATGTTAAGCCTCATTTGCCTGTAATTACACCGGCGACCACACTCTTCAAACTGAAACACAGCATTGCTGCTTGGCGGCAGAAAAAGGCGTGGTGGTACTTCCCCGGACGAGTCACACACAGAGCTCTACTACTCATAAAACAACCAACTAACAACAAAATGTGTTCCAGATGCATTTCCTCATGAATATTTCTCCATTCTCAGACAGATAGCAATACTGCATCGTAACCTGCCGTAAACTGCTATCTTGCATCTGGTACCGACCCGGCATCGGTGATTCCAGCTACGATACTCGAAAGTTCCCTCGTTGCTCACGTGAGTGAGAACGAGATGAGACGAGTGTTTGCCGGGCGCAGCCACAGAAAGTTGTAACAAATGTATAGTCGCGTTAGCTAAAAAGAACGCTGGAATACAGTGGAGGGGATGTATTTGCGCATACAAAATTCTAGCGCCATCGCACCCTCTCCCCTCTTTCCGGCGTTCTTTCTGCGTAACGCGCACTATACCTACGATATTACGGCACTATACCTATTCAATTTAAATGTATAATATTTTATTTCGACAATTTTTATTACTATGCACATTTAATTCATGTGAATCAAGCACTGACATCAATAATCTAGACGCTCGTGAATAATGCTTGTACCTAATAAAATTTTTGCACACCTCTGAATGGTAAAAATATGTGAAACTATAAAACTACTGACATCTTTGTATTTGTACCATGTTTTTATGCAAATAAATGAATTGATTGACTGATTGATTGATTGATAATGTGCACAGTGCCTGGTAATCTCAAATGGTGAAAGAAAACATCGTGAGGAAATCGGCATGTGATAGAACTTAAAGTTCTAAAACTGTGTCAAGTCCTCGAATGGAGCCTCTTCGAGGCGCACTTAAAATCCTTTCACCACACTGTTTCAAAAGTAGTGACAACAAGAAAAATGCAAGAAGAAGAAGTAGTTGAACATTTTCTTGTCTTTTATTTGGCGTAAAAAGCGCTCATTTCTCGTGGAAAAGGAATGCTCGGCGAAAGATAAATCGAAAACCCGGTTATCCGGGCCACGACGCATACGGTCCGTGACTGATGTTGCTTTCAAACGGCTACAACCGGCTTACCCGGGATACATACCCCGGAGGTATCTTTGGAATACCCGGATTCAATTCCGTCGCTTACAAACTGCCTGCAGTGAAACTTAGACTCGCATGCATTCTTGCATCCCATGGGATGCAAGAATGAATGCTAAATAATGCTAATAATGCATCATTAGCTGCAGCTATGGGGAATTATAGCTATCAATATTATAAACTTTGTCATCGTACACACCATTGACGCAAATAAATAAGTAAAATAAAAATAAATAAATAATGCTGGACAATCCACACAGCACCATCTAGCCCCAAAGTAAGCCACTCAAAGCTTGTGTTATGGGTACTAGATGACTGATATATTTAATATATTACTTACATAGATAGATATTTTTGAAAACACCCGGACTAACGGAACAAATTTCTGCAGATCGTCCACAACTTTGTTCCGAGGCGGGAATCGAACCCGCAACCTCTGCGTCGCAGGCGGACTCTCGCCCGCTGCGCCACTGAGGTCGTCAAATGATTTATAATTATTATGAATAAAATATCCGGAAAATGGAATCATGAACAGCCACTATCGTGTGAAAACTATTTCCTGCATACCTAACCGCCTGCTTAGCGACGGCATTAAGTGAAAGTGGAAATGTGCATGTTATAGTTTTAGCTGTTGCTCATTTAGGGGAAGCAGGGGTAATGGCGATCATGTCTAGTAATACCGCTCACTCCACTAACTTATTAAATAAGGTGCCTTGAAATACAGCGAGCACGCTGCAGCGCAGGGGTGTAATGCTTGAGCAGGCAGAGTATATAAATTTCAAAACTAACTTAAGACAAATGAAAAAACTATTGAGCATTTTTCTCACAGGTGATTGGCATTCCCCCACCTTCCCGTATATCGGTTACATGGTGTGAGTTTGGTGATTTTTTATTGACTGCTGGTGCATGTCCTGTGGTCCCATACAAATAGTCTTTGACGGGTGTATTTTTTATTGACAGCTGGTGCATGTCCTGTGGTCCCATACAAAGAGTCTTTGAGATTCGTTTCCTGTCATCTAACGAAGCAACATAGCATTTTCATTTTAATTGTTTTTCTAGTGTTATTTTGAGTTGTGTTGTGTAATTTGGGTGGTATTTTAACCAACATTACTTGTGTTCTTAGCACAAAGTGTAAGCATTTGGAATGAAAGTGTATTATGTGATATCGTGATTTGACCGAAAATGTTTCAAATGTTTTGAAGAAACCGCCACCATTTTCTTCAAAACAAATTGACTGAATCGACTTTCGACTGACGTGACTATAAACATAACTACAAAGAGTATAATCTATGAATCACTTGACATTGGCAAGATTGTCTATGACAGGAGCCATAAAAAAGAAGAAAGAAAAGAGTCTTTGACGGATGTATTTTCCAGTGTATTTGAAGTTGTTTTTTTCTTGTGAGTTATTTAAATAAAAAAAAAGGCATTGAGGAACTAAATTATGTTAAGGGGCTGACAATCGTCGATGGCCTCGCGCGATTGATATCTTAGTGAGGCACGTCAAATTTAAACCTTACATTCGCTATAATATTTTTTTTCTTTTTGTTTACACACAGCACTATCTAGCCCCAAAGTACGCTATTCAAAGCTTGTGTTATGGGTACTAGATAACTGATATATTTAATACATTATACTAACATAGAAATGTAGTTTTTATTATACATAGAAAACACCCAGATCAACGTAACAAATTTCTGCAGATCGTACACAATTTTTCTCCGAGGCGGAAATCGAACCCGCAACCTCTAGCGTCGCAGGCGGACTTCTCGCCCGCTGCGCCACTGAGGTCGTTAATTAAGTAGGTATTCCATACGTGACAGGTTGCAAGCCCATCACTGCTGTTAGAACACTAACTCGTTTCCTTACGATGTTTACCATCACCGTTTAAGAGCGCTGGCATTGCGCACATAAATTTTGTACTATTAGAACAGTTATTACTACGGCACATAATTGCAGGCGTCGTCATCTCCCGTAATCCGGACCATTTTATTTAAAAACCGGTTAGGTTTATTGGGCAGTATTTCACGACCGGATAGGGTTGACCCGGTTGTTTTAAGGAGTTGAGAAGACTGTTTTTTTTTCAGTGATGTAATGAATATTCTAGAGACCAGAGTAATAGTTGACCCGGGTTCTCTTTCTACGCGGAAGTTTGAAAGGAAGTAAGTCATAATAATGCGTAATACGTAAGATAAAAGTTTTACTAAAAATATATAAATTGAATGTTATAGGACTAAATACGAGATTAGCTAGGAGGCCGAAATTTTTATCACACATAGGTCCACACATAAGAAGCCCGCCCACATCTAAAATTGTTTTACACGGAAACAGTTTTCGAGAAATATTTTATTTAATTAACCTACAAAGTGCAACTTACACAAGATTTTTGCTCATCTGACAGTGACATTAGCGTAATTCGCCGTCCCCACCGAATAAAATCGTAATCGCAAAAGTCAAAATGTTCAGGAGAATTAAAAAACCGTTTTTTGACTATAACTTCTTAGTAGGCCTACTTACTAAGAATGTATAAATACCAAAAGATAGCTAAATTTTATTCAATTTTGAAATTATGATTCATAAAAATACTCTGTTTACCCAAGCAAAGTTATGGCTAAAAGTGTATAATACCAGAAATTTTGACATTACTTTACCCGGTAAAGCAACAATACGATTTTATTCGCGGGAATTATCGACAGACATCTTACAGTAACAATCGATTGCGATCGTATTGACTCCAAAAAAGCTATGTTGACTGTATCGGTAATATGATATTACCATAGTATTCGGCGTTTAAACCACCTATGGATATTATAGTAAAATTCTAATACGATAATTTCCCATGGCAATTAGATATTGTAAAAACTGAATACCGTTTATCCCTTAGTGCAAATTATGTAAGGTAATAATTACAAAATAACAAGAAAAAAAATCATTTTGATAGTTATTTTCAAGAAATTTAATGAAATCAAATACACATATTAATATACAAACAAAATTTGACATACTGACAAGCAGCAAAAAAATCAGGAACACGGTTTGATATGTATTTTAATAAAATTTAAAAAAAAACATACAAACTAAATTTTAAATGATTATTAACAATAAATGAAACATCTAATCTAGATTTTGGTCATTTTTTTCGTCAGCATTTTCCCTTTCTGGGTTCGAAGAACTTACGAGCTTCTTGGAAAAGCCATGTTTATGGCTAGGAATGGCTTCACTAGCACACGACCCGAGTAAGTCTTCTTAAAACTCCACAGGCAAACATTTTCTTTAGCCCAGCGCAGCCATCAGAATAGAATGATATATTCTTATATATTTCTTCTTTTAAATTGTATTTTTATGAAAATGTGTTAATAATTTTTCATGCTAGGTTTTTCTAGCGAAGTGTGAGGTTCTTTAACCATAGGTCATCATCAAATATGTACCATACTTCACGCAAATAAATTATTTCATTTCATTTCATTTCTCTTTGTGCTTCTTGTTTTACTTAGGTATTAAATTGCAACAAGCAACTTCCTATTTCGGCAGACCCCTTTTTCGCTTTATAGGTGCCACACATGGCAATAGGTATCCAAATTTATTCCCGGTGTCAAAAACTGTAAAATTATAATAAATAGGTTATTCTTGTTTACAATGGAAAATGCCTACTTATGATTGAGAAACGCTGAGAACTTTTTCTTTATCAAAACTAATAGGGTGGTGTGTGTTGAATCGACTGCGGCTTTCCCTTTTAATTTCTTTGACTCTGTCCTTTCGTTTTACTTGGGCCCTATAATTTTCTTCTATTGAAGCCTTTTTATCTCTTCGGCTTGCTCGTACAAAAAGCAGATTGCACATAAATCTTTTTAAGGCTTAAAAAATCAGTAATTGTACTAGGTATTAAAAATTGATTCTTAGTGCTTCTTCGTAGGCATGCTCTCCAAGAAAACTTCTTAAGTTCTTGATGCTCAAACCACAATTTGTATAGTCGATACATCTTTGAAAGAAAAGTCAAATTTGTCCACCCTAAGAAGTTGTCAGCTCACACAAAAATGCTTCAGGACTTTTGGAGTTCCTGGTACAACGATAATAGTGGCACGATTAGAACACTGAACCCAAAGGTGATGTGGTTTTAATCTTATAGGATGATTTACCCCCGTGCATGTGGTAGTTGGTGAACATTGTGAATAAACATTCTGATGCACTACATGATGTGAGCACAAAAAAATCGTTTATTATCGTCGACGTCATTTATTCGTCCAACTTTAATTTTAGTTGTACTTCCAGTCTGAGTCTAAACTGGAAATTATTAAAGAGATGGGATTTTATGTTAAAAATCATCGCGACGCACTATCGTAAAGTAAAGGTAATGTGTTTTTTTTTGTTGATTTATGATATAGTAATCAATGTAACAATTCCAATTATTTTACGAGTATAATCGCAAGTGACTTCACTGTCATTGAAAAATCAAAAGTTCCGTGGAATAAAATCGTAATAGTACATTACCATAAAAAATAATACATTGCGTAGTCAGTATTAATATATTACGTTTTTATTCCAGGAAAAAAAGTGTTTTTCTGTTCAATCGAATAAAACCGTTAAATCCATTACAAAATCGCTAACTCGGTAAATACTCGTACGAATCGGTTGAAAAAAATTCACAAGGTGTAATCGGACCTCTAGAATAGTTATTTCAAATAAAAGCACTACTATCGTAATAGTCGATTACGATTTTATTCGGTGGGGACGGCGAATTATCTTTCCAAAAATTACGGGGAATCTAAATTTCGGATATTCGGCCGTGTCCAGTGAGGAGCCAGAGGCGACACCATAATTTGCAGGGCCTTTGTGTTTGCAATTGGGTCAACACAATAAACGCACGATCCTTATGTATTTTCTAGCCAGTTACTTTTCTGTAATTTTTCTGTTAGCTTGATGTTTTTTAAGTGTTGTGCAGTAGCGTATGGGGACGTTTCGATTTCAGTCTATGAGGGGGTGGGCGGATGAAATCGTAGCACCACATTTTTTTTTATTTTTTTTTTATTATTTAAATCGATGTATCTAGAGACTTTTTATCTAATAAAGATACTAAGAGCTCTGAAGGGATATCTACGGTGCCTAGTGATCAAAGACGTTTAGCTGTATGAGTTTTTTTTCATAAAAATACCGTAAAATAAATTAACGGAAAATTTCATATCGACAGCCCTAGTATCGGAAAAAACGGCGCGCTGTGTAAACCTATTTCGATTTGTGTCCGATTTTAGGATTTAAATTCTGATTCGATATGAATATTCTGTTAAAGGTTTTTGATGAAGCCATGCAGTCAGTTTTTGATGTAAATGTAGAGCTCTTTGTGAAGGGCTCGTCCGGGGAAGTACTACCATCACGCCTTTTCTGCCGCCAAGCAGCAACGATGTGTCTTTTAGTTTTCTGCACAACAACTGTCAATTTCCTGCAAGTTTCATCAATTCATCTGTGGTTGTATCAATTTTTTATTACACCTGACCCGTACGTGCAAATCTCCAAACTCCCTAAACTTCCGTAATTTGCGTACAAGGGTCTGCGGTTCTGTTTTATCTTGACGCCATATCTCCGCGGGCACCGGGGTTGGAGAAATTTGCACATTTACCTCTAAAGGCGCTTTCAAATTAGACTTGCGGTTTTATTCACATCGGTCTCTGAGCACTCCATTAGATCAGTGACCGATAAGTCTGTTGCTGTCTTCTTTCGTTGACATGAAAGTGACAATGACAGGTATACCTACCGTATCATCATCTTCTCGGTCTCATTCCACGCTAATTGGAGTTGGCTTAACAGGTTTTTTTCTTCCATCTATCATTCGTCATCTCGGTGCTGCACTGGGGCGTTATTCACTATGACCAAACCAACCGCGTTTGCGGTTAGATCACGTTGCGAAGTCACATGGTTAGGGCAAAGTATCTCCTAGGTCAAAAAGAATAAAGCCCAACATCAAGTTTTGACGTTTCACGGTTTAGGGCAAGGAATCTCTTATGTCATAGAGAATAATATCCCTGGTGGTCTGGTGGTAGTGGCTCCACCTTCCGATTCTAGGCTCGGAAAACGACCTTAGGGTCGTCGGTTTGAAACCGGTAATGCACCAATGAGTTTATATGTCCAAAAATTTTTATATTTGTCATTTTTTAGAGTCCTTAAATGTTCATAACTGTTATTTTATTGAAAAAAAAACTCTTTTTATCGTGCTTCGTATCAAGACGAAGATTTTGGTACTTTTGGTGGTAATTTTGGTCAATCCTTTCTTATTCATTTCATGTTTCACACTCCATCCATATTTTTTGGCAATTGAGCCGCTAAAATAGCTTCCTTTTACTATACCTATCGTCATTTCATGACTTAGCTTCAGGTAAAAAATGAGATAGCTTTATGTGAATCTAGGTTTCAGTCCCACGCAACTAAGCCAGAACCGGCAAAATACTTACAGCATGGTGTGAATCGTCCAATTGGAAAGCGCCATAAGGCCGCGGCCGTATTTATCTTGTAAATAAATAGGGTTTAAAAGTTTAGGGAAAAATATTACGCTGTTGTTTTTTTTTTGTTTACATTTTTCGCGTTTTTCCGCTCTAAGCGTTTGTGATGCGCAACGTTCAGCGAAGGCATAATTTGGTGAAGCGGAAGACCCAATTTGAGGGTTTGGCAGGTTTACCGACTTCGAACGAGGAAGAGGTTCTCAATTAAACCATACGACTGCCACCATGTAAGCCATCCCTACAGAAATATGCATAGAAACCAGTTTATTATCTTTATTGTTCACACTTGCTGCACTTCACCTACAAGCGAATGTTGCAGAGTTTTATCTTGGCGTTTTGTCATCACATTCACACCTACCCGATTTATAATTAACAACCTATCTAAATAGCTACCTACACATACACCATGACACACTACCTACACTACACATTTTCATTACCACGTTTTATTTTACACATTGTTCTCTTTTTTTTTTTGTGATCAACTTTATATTTTGTCTGTTTTATTCGTTAACTTTCACCTTATTATTTTGATTTGTCTTCTCAGTATCATCTGCCTACCTACATAAGTTGCTTATAAAATGTAGATTCGTTTTGGTTTATGCACAATGTATATTATATAGTTTATATTAGACAATAAGAAAACTGTGAATCTAAGAATGAATAAATAAATAAATAAATAAATAAATAAATTAGCCTGTGTTTTTATGGTACTAGTTGCGCCCCGCGGTTTCACCCGCGCAGATTTAAATCCCGGTATTCCCACGGGATAAAAAGTAGCCTATGTGCTATTCCAGACTATAATCTATCTCTCTGCCAAGTTTCATCCAGATCCGTTCAGCCGTTCCGGCGTGAAAGGGTAACAAACATCCATCCATCCATCCATCCATCGTAAATACTTACAAACTTTCAAGTTTATATATTTTTTTTATATTATGTTAGGTTAGGTTAACACAGAAATCATTATTTAACTGGACATGGTGGCTCGACAGCTCAGCGGATGTCACCGTGTCAGCGGACGTCCGCAGCGGATGATCGATGCTTGGAGCAGCGCCAATATGTCAACATCCATCTTTATTTACGGGGTATGCTTGTTCGATGGACTGCATAATGGCAGGTGTGCGCGATACACGGCCTTATTGCGTAAAGGTGTAAAGGTACTGACACACGTGCTCAAAAATAAGCAAGCTTCTTTTGAGCCTGCACAAAAATCAAGCGACGTACGACTAAATAAGCATGCTCATTTACTAGCACGACGTTCACATGTGCTTTTACTGAGCAAGGCTCGAAAAAAGCATGCTTTAAGCTCGAAAATAAGCACGTGTGTCAGTACTTTAACAACTCAACATACAACTACGACAAACCCTTACTTTTTATCAGATACAGTCGGATACGCGTTAGGCTAAACCTTAGCGCCCATAGCTTATCAGACCGATAAGTCTGTTGCTGTCTCTTTTCGTTGGCGTGAAAGTGACAGTGACAAGTATACTCTATTGAGCCGCTATAAAATGGCAGGGATTATAAACGTTTCCCAGATTCAGATTACAAATAAATAACTTTTTCTGTTAGATTACTTATCCCAACTAATCCCAACTAATATTATAAATGCGAAAGTAACTCTGTCTGTCTGTCTGTCTGTCTGTTACGCTTTCCGGCTTAAACCTCTCAACCGATTTTGATGAAATTTGGCACAGACAATCTTTAGACCCTGAGAAAGAACATAGGCTACCTTTTATTGCGAAAAAAAGAGATGAAGAGATTAAAAGTACGCAGACGAAGTTGCGGGTACCAGCTAGTTGTATTATATAGCTTCAATAGTGTAGGTATTTTATTACATTGTAACGAGGATCATACAAAAGAGCGATAGATACCAAGCCGAGTTTGTTGCCTGTTCTTCTCGGCGTTGGTCGCGTGGAACTGGCACTAGAGTCACCTAGTTTTTAAGACGTTTCAAGATGACCCTTGTGATTTTATTGAATAAACATATTTTGACTTCGACTTTGACTAACTATACAAGAATTTCTCGTGTAGATCATTAAGATGGTGCAAATAAACATTATAAAACAAATAAATAAAAACATTTTTTCAGACCTTTATACAGAAGATTTGAGAAAATATCACCAACTCCTAAGTTTTCATGTAAGAACAAAGTTTTCAAAGGAGGTTATTGAAATAGAACAAGTTTATATCTAAGTAGCCCCCAGGGTGTGCCTAACTACGAATGGCACAGCAAACGTATTTTGGCAATCAGTAGGAATCCTTTGAAATTTACAAAACGTATGACACGCTACGCTTTGTCTAAGAAGGTAAAGCGTAGTGTGGTGACTTTGATACTTCTGCTACGTAAGTATAGGCTTATTATTTCCGTCTTAGTCTACTCCTCATAAGTTGAATAGGCACCACGCTGGAGATCATCATTATCATCAGCCTAAAGAAGCCCATTGCTGGACATAGGCCTCACCTATACGTTTCCAGGAAGAACGACTCTGAGCCTTTTTCATCAACCGACTTACCGCGGTCCTAACAATGTCGATAATGGAGATACATTGTTTTATTTTTTGTGAAAAGTTCATAAAAAGTTCGTAAGGAACCAAACCGTAAATTTTTGACATTTATTTTCGGCTCGCGTGGAAGTAATGCCTATTAGCTGACTCATTAATTAAGTGGAAAACCTTCTTGATTTTGTAACATTTCATTCTAATTGACTTATCTTTTTGGTGGCTTACAGCAATTTTTGCTGTAGAAACTTACCCTCCTATTCATAATCCCTGCCATTTTAAAGCGGCTCTATATGTCACTGTCATTATCATCATAACGAAAAGAGACAGCATACAGACTTATCGGTCTGATGCCATAATTACTGCAGCAGTAATGTAGTTCTGTAATTTCTAGAACAAAAACCATTAATCAATTCCTGTACCCTTGGTAATTACCTCATTTTTAGTGAAGAACTCTTAGTTTAAGGGTCCGGCGACAGCGGCTCGCAATTTCGAGGTGCGATTGGCTATTATTTCATTTTATTTCATTTCGGGGAGGTTGTTTGAAAGAATAACTCTAAAGTGACACGCATAAATACTGTTTGAATACAAATAAAACAATAATATAAGGGAAATGTGCTTGAGTCAGAAATCATTTTGGTATTAGGTAAACGTAAGACCAAACATACTAATACCAAAATGATTTCTGATTCGGGAATGTTTCCCTTATATTATTGTATTATTTGTGTTCGAATAGTATTTATGCGTGTCACTTTAGAGTTATTCTTTCAAACAACCTCCCCGAAATGAAATAAAATGAAATAATAGCCAATCGCACCTCGAAATTGCGAGCCGCTGTCGCCGGAGCCTTAAGCAAACATTTCTAAAAGAAAAATTATAGGTGAGTTTCTTTTACACAAAACTGCGAACACACAATGCTGCTACTGTTTGGTATCTATATTATTCCGGAGCGTATAACTATCTATACTCCCGCAGGAGGGCCGATAGTTGAACAACTCTGGAACACAGCGGGGACTAGGATAACATTGTTCTTGTAAACTCTTGGGGTTCATTTTCTTTTTAAATTGGTTCGTCTGGATTGCTCTGTTACTACTTTTCTGTTAGAGCTCTTGGTTCATCAAATTTTATTATGTAAGTATTAAAAAAATTAAATAAAAATCGTCTATTTCAGACGACAACAAGTCCATATAAAGTACAATTATGAAAATACTTAAAATTAACTAAAATTAAATTTAATTAAAAAGACACTGAATTGTGAAACACGAGGATGATGAGTGAGAATATATTCCTCCATTGATCGTCCTCAGCACAAGACATTTCCAAATAGGAGAACTCCAGCTATCAGCAACAGTCTCAGGATGCTATTGGGGCTGCCGCGCACTCTTATTATAGTATTAGGTACCGTTTGGTTTTTTTATTTTCAAAATTACTGATTTAACAAGGACTACGACTTGATTTTTTAAGTATTTTTCATTCAATTGAGAACATTATGGACCAAATAATAATTATTGTGTCATTCTGAAGCCGCTCGTTTCTAAAATATTTGAAAGAATGCAATTTCTCAATAATATCACTGATGTATAGCATTAAATATGACAGATTCTTCAGTAATCGGTCAGAGCGCCGGTGGTCTAGTGGGACTGAACCCTTCTGATGTTAAGGTCGTGGGTTCGAATCCAGCCCAGAGACTTTGTTGCCTGTTCTTCTCGGCGTTGGTCACGTGGGACGGCACCGAGAGTCACCTAGCTTTACGTTTCCAATGATCCTTGCGATTTTATTGAATACTAGCGACCCGCCCGCGCGCCCCTGCTTCGCACGGGTGCACATATCATGCATGTATTATACATATAAACCTTCCTCTTGAATCACTCTATCTATTAAAAAAACCGCATCAAAATCCGTTGAGTAGTTTTAAAGATTTAAGCATACATAGGGACATGGGGACATAGGGACAGAGAAAGCGACTTTGTTTTATACTATGTAGTGAAATACATTCTGACTTTGACTTTGGGCCGGGCGGAAAAAAGTCATATAAAATAATCACCTCATGAACCATTAAAATATTTACCTACATCAAAGCTTTCTCCAATTTCCGAGAGAATAGTTGCCAAGCTAATCTCGCTGAAACATTTCTGAAACATAATCTCATATGAAAGCTATTTCAAACATGTAAAGCGATCCGTGAGCTGTGTTGAAACTTTAATCAAACTTCGTCAAACTAATCGAATTGAAATGGAACAAGTTGGAACCTGTGCCGAGACCCGCACGATTAATCCAGCCCTTCGTCATCCTTTAGGGTTGCCAGACAACTTTGCATCATCATCACACAAACATATCCAACACACACTAACCCTTTATGAGATATACTATTTTTGTTTATTTATTGATATATCTAAATATATATAACTCAAAGGTGACTGACTGACTGACTGACATAGTGATCTATCAACGCACAGCCCAAACCACTGGACGGATCGGGCTGAAATTTTGCATGCAGGTAGATGATATGACGTAGGCATCCGCTAAGAAAGGATTTTGATCGATTCCACCCCCAAAGGGATGAAATAGGGGATGAAAGTTTGTATGAAATTTTGTCAATTTTAAACCGATCGGGCTGACTTTGCATGCATAAAGCTACTATGACGTAGACTTAAGGATTTTGATAAGTTCCACCCCTAAGGGGATAAAATAGGGGATGAAAGTTTGTATAAATCTTCTATCTATCTTCTATCTAAATCTTAATATAAATCTTATCTAAATCTAAGTTTTCTAATTTTTCTAATCTAATCTAAATATATATAACTCAAAGGTGACTGACTGACATAGTGCATAAAACTACTATGACTTAGGCATCCCCTAAGAAAGGATTTTGATAAATTCCACCCCTAAGGGGATAAAATAGGGATGAAAGTTTGTATAAATCTTCTTAGATTTTCGACTGATTGAACTGAAATTAAAGATTGGAGCTACTATGATGAAGACGTCCGCTTCATCAGGATTTTGATAAATTCAACCCCCCAATTTTTTGCACACGCTTAACAAAAGTAAAGCCGCAAAAACTATGCCTAATTAATAATAATACTTCAAAACGCGAGCGAAGCCGCGGGCAAAAGCTAGTATATATATATATATATATACATAAATATGTATATTGTTAGATTCCTAGTTTTTCTTATTGTCTATTTTAAGCCATATATTATACATTGCGATACAAGACGTTTATTATCCTACTAAGTATATTATAAACGCGAAAGTTTGTAAGTATGGATGGATGTTTGTTACTCATTCACGCCCGGTCTAGAACTACACATAGGCTACTTTTTATCCTGTGGGAATACCGGGATTTAAATCTGCGCGGGTGAAACCGCGGGGCGCAACTATTTAGATATAAATTAGCTAGAACTTTTATTATCACTACATAGTATAAAACAAAGTCGCTTTCTCTGTCCCTATATCCAATCAATAGTTACTTTTTTTTAGGTTTCCGTATTTCCCTGTTGCTACATGTGAGTTATATTACCTTTTAATATAATTTTTATGTTTAGTTAAGACCTAAATTTAGTTTGTTTATTTTACTCTAAGTTTTCTACCTTGTTATGTAATTTTTCTTAAATCTTTGCTTTGTTTCTTTATTTGCTATCTTTGTCCTTATCAAATGTGCACTACCCAAAAATGTTTTCCCATTACCCAAAGTTTAGCTGGTAGATGATGCTATCCAGCATTAAGCTCGCCTATGTACACTGTATTATTGTGCAATAAAGAATTTTCTATCTATCTATCTATATCACCTTGCTTTTATCCCACGTTAATTGGCCTTCTGATCGTAAGGTCGCAGGCTCGAATCCGGTCGTGCACCAATGGATTTTTCTATCGAAAAATTTATGTGCGCAATGCCAGTGCTCTTAAACGGTGAAGGAAAACATCGTGAGGAAACCAGTTAGTATTCTAACAGCGGCGATGGGCTTGCAACCTGTCACGTATGGAATAGTAACTACTGCAAAATGTGGGTATGTGCCAAATGTAATGTTTGGACGTACCTCTGACTACCCCCCTTAGACATCCTCAAAGAATCTTGAATTAGTACCTACTTGGTACTGGGAGATCTGAAGGGATATCTACCGTGCCTGGGGATCAAAGTCGTGAAGCTGTTTCAGTTTTCAGTTTAATTGGGGTTGGCACTACAGATTTATTATTATATTATTTAGCTCTTCGGTTCGTATATGTATAGTTTTATTAGTTTAGTTAGTATAGTGACTAGGTGATGGGCCACTCCTAGTTCCAACAGTAATAGTACATTTTTTTATCTAACTTCCGAAGCTACCTGACAACCCTGACCGGGTCCAATTGGGATGACCATTCAACCGTGCTTCGGTACATCCAGTTTTTTACGGAAAATGAATTTGCTTTTATCCGGGTTTAGTTGGGTTAGTTTTGGTCCATGATTTAGCTTCGGTGGCTGTATTTTGGTGGCCCGGGATAAAGGATAATGACCTATGATTTTACGACGAAAATGGAATTGACAGGAGGTATTGTGTAGGTACCTAAATAAGCGATGTTTTCTTTTTACTCTTATAAATAAACTAAATAATGCTGGACAATCCACGCAGCACCATCTAGCCCCAAAGTAAGCTACTCAAAGCTTGTGTTATGGTTACTAGATGACTGATATATTTAATATATTACATATATATATAAATAGATATCTTTATCATACATAGAAAACACCCAGACCGACGGAACAAATATGTTCCGAGGCGGGAATCGAACCATCAACCTCTGCGTCGCAGGTGGACTCTCGCCCGCTACGCTAATGAGGTCGTCAAATTGATTTATTGATGTTAGAACGTAGATTGAAGTTGATTATATCGTGAAGAGCGGTGTTTGTTTTTTACGCTATAACAAAACCCTGTTTTGACGATAATCAACACTTCACTCTTGAGGCTTACCGTCAGTAATGCATCAAGTTATTTTTTTTAGATATTTGATAGACTGTCCTTTGGCCACAATCTCACCTGATGGTAAGCGACAATGTAGCTGACGATGGAGCAGAACGGTCTAGAAGACACCTATTCACTCTTGGCTTGAATAGGCCCAAATTGTAGTGATCAGGAAAGAGACGACGGCAATGAGTTCCACTCCTTGGCGATTCGCAAAATAAATGTGGCCGCAAAGCGCTTAGTGCGAATATTTACCAGATTCGGGTGGTACTGGTAAGTTGATGGAGGCAGGGCAGTGCATCTTAGGACACGTTTCTATCGTGCGTGACTTACGAGGCAATACTTTGTTATAGATGATCACTTAACATCAGGTGAGCTATCCACTTGTTTCATCAGATAGGTGTTAGTATTATTTATTTATTAAGTTACACCAACAAAATTAATAGGCCTATTAAAATTATAAAATTATTGTGTTAAATGTCACCGCAAACTTGGATTGAAAAACCATACATACTAAACCGGGGCGGCCCGATTACGCTAATGTATGGCTATCGAGATGGCTTTCAGTTTGACATTTGATTCCCATAGTGTAATAGCAATTGTATAGGATCGATAAGAATCAAACGTCAAACTGAAACCCATCTCGATAGCCAGACATTAGCGTTAATCGGGCCGCAGATCGTGACCTGAATCCAGTGCGCGAGCCAGGCCATGTGCGGAAGCTAGTAACACGCTAAGTATAAAACCTTTGTTCGCTGAGAACTCGGGGTGGCATTGTTAATGCTTTATATAATACCTAATGGAGGAGTAACAATGCATGTTCTCAGGAAATTGAGTTTTCTTACGTGAAATAAGATTTTGAAAGGATCTCGTTTTGATTTATACGTTCTAAAGCTTCGAAGTAAATAAATGTTTTTTTTTTTTTATAATACTAGCTGATGGAACAAGCCGATGGCCCACCTGATGTTAAGTGGTAACCATCACCTATAAACAAAACATTGCCCCGTAGGTCACGCACAATAGGAACGTGCCCTACGATGCACTGCCCTGCGTCCATCAACTTGAGGCATACGGATGTTAAGCCTCATGTGCCTGTAATTACACCGGCGACCACACTCTTCAAATCGAAACACAGCGTTGCTGCTTGGCGGCAAAAAGGCGTGTTATTACGTACTCGGTACTTGCTGGACAGTAGCACAGTGAAACTAAGCACCTAGAGTCACCTAACTTTAAGACGTTTCAAAGTGATAAAAGTGATGAAAGTGCGATTTTATTGAATAAATTGAGTTAATAATTATATAAAATAATGAGTTGAGCTATCTAAAGATCGTTTGCAACGGTCTGCAGATACCTCAACTGTTTCATATGAATTTTGTACATTTTGTAAATAATTGTAACTATTCGTTATAATTTTCTTAGTAAATAAAACTTGTTCTTTTATCAATTAAATAAATACATTTTGATTTCAAATTTGACTAAAGCAAAGAAAGGAGCAGATGAACCTCTCGCTCGCACGTTTGGACATGTTGAAAAATATAAAATATAGTAGGTGGCACATCCTACTACTATTATAAACGCGAAAGTTTGTATAGATGGATGGATGTTTGTTACTCTTTCACGCCGGAACGGCTGAACGGATCTGGATGAAACATGGCAGAGAGATGTATTATAGTCTGGAATAACACATAGGCTACTTTTTATCTCGTGGGAATACCGGGATTTAAATCTGCGCGGGTGAAACCGCGTGGCGAATCTATCTAGTTATATATAATACATAGTTTTCCTCCTAAAAAGTTAAATAAAACACAAAACTTGGTTGCTTGTTCGTAATTAAATTGTTCTCGAAAACCGCCAAGTAAGCTGAATCTTATGAAAAGGCTTTGATCAACGACAGATTGCTGTAAAACTCAAGTAAGTGCCAATTAATTA
Organism: Plemyria rubiginata; assembly: GCA_963576535.1. Lineage (NCBI taxonomy): Eukaryota > Metazoa > Arthropoda > Insecta > Lepidoptera > Geometridae > Plemyria > Plemyria rubiginata. Next base: position 1,196,426 of record OY754929.1, read on the forward strand.
GTAAAACATTGGACGGAATAATTAAACTTAAGAGTAATAGAGTACTTTAAGAGTAGTAGAGCTCTTTGTGAAGGGCTCGTCCGGGGAAGTACTACCACCACGCCTTTTTCTGCCGCCAAGCAGCAACGCTGTGTTTCGGTTTGAAGAGTGTGGTCGCCGGTGTAATTACAGGCACATGAGGCTTAACATCTGTATGCCTCAAGTTGATGGACACAGGGCAGTGCATCGTAGGGCACGTTCCTATTGTGCGTGACCTACGGGGCAGTGTTTTGTTTATAGGTGATGGTTACCACTTAACATCAGGTGGACCATCTGCTTGTTCCATCAGCTAGTTGTATAAAAAAAAAACTTTTGCTCGTTCGATACTTTACTTAAAATTTTACTCGCATAAACATAATTCTTTTTTTACAGTTCATTTTTTACTTTTGTATTTCTTTTAGTACCAGCGCATAAATGGAGAAAACATCGTGCGGAAATATGTTAGTTTCTCGGCAGCGGCGATGGGCTTGCGAACTGTCACGTGGAATAAATATCTACTACAAAGTGTATAAATGTGCCAATTATAATTTTGAACGAACCTCTGACTGCCCCTTAGCTCCGATCAGGCGAGCGGAACGCTTTTTAGCCTACTATATTATACTTGTTGCACCCCGCGGTTTCACCCGCGCAGATTTAAATCCCGGTATTCCCACGGATAAAAAATAGCCTATGTGCTATTCCAGAATATAATCTGCCTCTCTGCCAAGTTACATCCAGATCCGTTCAGCCGTTCCGGCGTGAAAGAGTAACAAACATCCATCCATACTTACAAACTTTTGCGTTTATAATAGTAGAAGGATATGTGATGCAATGGACTTTTTGAGGTTGATGATGATTTCTCAATTATTTTTGAATATCGTATAATCAGCAACACCGTGAAGTCTGAGGTCTCGTTTCAGTTTTCAGGAGTAGTACTTATACACGCTGTAGGTAAAATCACTACATAGTATAAAACAAAGCCGCTTTCTCTGTCCCTATATCCCTATGTCCCCATGTCCCTATGTATGCTTAAATCTTTAAAACTACGCAACGGATTTTGATGCTGTTTCTTTAATAGATAGAGTGATTCAACAGGAAGGTTTATATGTATAATACATGCATGATATGTGCACCCGTGCGAAGTAGGGGCGCGCGGGCGGATCGCTAGTATCATATAAAGAGCAGGCCACCTCACAGGCAACCTCATCCAATATTTTTCCAATAACTCATTGGAACAGTGAGAATACCTGGAGGCCTAGTGGTAGCGACCCCGCCTTCCGATCCTAAGGTAGTGGGTTCAATCCCGGTTGTGCACCAATGAGTTTTCTGTTCAAAAAATGTATGTACACAATTCCAGTACTCTCAAACGGTGAAGGAAAACATCGTGCGTAGTTTGACCGCAACACATTTTTAGAAAACTGGCTTCACTTTGCTGTTCACAGCAGTCTGTCCTTAGTTTTTATTTGGTCTGAGCCTAACAAGCTCTAACATATGTCAAGTGCTCGAAAGGAGCCTCTGGAGGCGCACTTAAAATCCTTTCACCACACTGTTTCTAAAGAAACTAAAATAAGATAAGAATTGAAGCAGTACATAAAATCAACAGAACACATAAACAATACAGCATCACTCACCAACAACCAGGCACACGGCGAGCAAAACCGCGAAAAGCACGTTGTATTTCGTCATTTTTCCGACCAATCACGGAGCACTGTTTTTTCAAAATGACATCGTCCGCGAGACGTGCGTCCTCCGAGGGCGCTGAACGCGATCTGAATGGATGGGGGTAGCTTTTCCTCTCCCCCCCCCCCGTCGCACCTCGCGGGGTGATGGATGCTGGGAAGTGGTAGGCTGGAAGTGACTTGCATACATGCATCATGCGTACTAAAGAAGACGTGGTCATTCTAGCGATATCAGCAAACTCATAATTGCAATCAAAGTTATATGTTTAAATATTCTTCTTTGTTTCCAAATTTATTTATATTTATCTCTCAGCTCAGTGGGTAGTGAAGTTTTTTTATATAACTAGCTGATGGAACAAGCAGATGGCCCACCTGATGTTAAGTGGTAACCATCACCTATTTCAGAGACCTCGTAGGTCACGCATGATAGGAACGTGCCCTACGATGCACTGCCCTGCGTATGGACGCAGGCATCTGTATGCCTCAAGTTGATGGCAACTTGAGGCATACAAATGTCTGTAATTACACCGGCGACCACACTCTTCAAACCGAAACACAGCGTTGCTGCTTGGCGGCAGAAAAAGGCTTAGCTTAACTTCCCCGGCCGAGCCCTTCACAGAGCTCTACTATTCTTATAACTACGTTTCAGCGACTTCTAGCAAACTTATCGAATTCCAATCACTACATAGCATAAAATAAGGTCGCTTTCTCTGTCCCTAATCCCTATGTATGCTTAAATCTTTAAAACTACGCAACGGATTTTGATGCGGTTTTTTTAATAGATAGAGTAATTCAAGAGGTAGGTTTATATGTATAATACATGCATGATACAGTAGAAAAACAATGTGCATCCGTGCGAAGCAGGGACGCGCGGGCGGGTTGCTAGTCTAAGATATAAGGTCCAAAATTTATTTATATTTCTCACCTAGCTCATTGGGTAGTAGCTCTGCCTTCTGCGCTATAGGTCGTGGTTTCGATTCCCTCCGAGAACAAGCGTTTGTGTGAAAATATATGTTTGTTCTCTGTCTGGGTGAAATTGCAATGTACATTTGGTGTCTGTACATTTTTTCCAAAATCTGTGAATGCACTTCAGAATATATCAATACTAGCGACCCACCCGCGCACCCCTGCTTCGCACGTGTGCACATATCATGCATGTATTATACATATAAACCTTCCTCTTTAATCACTATATCTAATAAAAAAACCGCATCAAAATCCGTTGCGTAGTTTTAAAGATTTAAGCATACAAAGGGACATGAGGACATAGGGACAGAAAAAGCGACTTTGTTTTATACTTGTAGTGATAGTGAAGTTATGGATGGTCTCCTAGGAACGTTTTCCTGCCCCGTCGCAAAAATCCACTCTGTATCTACCTGTTTAATACATAAACGAGCAATTCTTGTATATAAAAAAATTATCTGAATCTCGGAAATAGCTCCAACGATTTTCATGAAATTTAGAATGCAGGGATTCGGGGGTCTGGGGCGATAAATTGATCTAGCTAGGATTCAGCCACCGAGCAATCCTCGTTCACCCGAATATTAGATACTCAGGCGTAATGTTGTATTATTAGCATTCAGGTGTGGCAGCGGTGAAAGATTTTTTGAAATTGAACTTGTTTTGCGTTTACACAAAATTGAAATAACAGGCAAATGAGGCCTATGTCTCCAGTGCTCCAGGCTCAGTGGATGAGATAAGGGTAGAGAACTATGCTATCAAGCGAAACTTACGATGTAATTCTTTGTATAGGCATAGTATATAGGTGATGCATCACCAAAAATAGTATATAGGTGATGCATCACCTATATACTATACTTAATGTTAAGTGGTAACCATGGTTACCACTTAACATTAAGTATATTATAAGTTAAGTGGGCTTAGGCTAGTTTCATCCGAAAACAAAGAAAAATAAAAACCTTAAAACTATAAGAAAATATAGCAAGTTAAATAAATGTATAAAGAAAGTAGTAAGAAAAAAGCTCCCGGCCAAAAATATATTCGTAAAATCCCCCATATATTTTTACAACATTAAGAGTTGTGAACTCAAGTGACATTCAACCAGACTTTTAAAGCACCCAAAGGGACAAAGTCAAAAAAGTTTTCCTCAATATTTAATTATTTAGACTAGCGGTGACTCGCGATTTCATTATTTTCCCGTGGTGGTCCCAATTTCGAAAAAACATACCTTACTATCCTTTTCTACTTCTTGAAAACTTACCATACTATTATAATTTATAACTCTTACTAACACACACCTACTAACAGAAATAGTGGTCAAACGACCAACAAAACTGAACTTGCACTTGAAAAAAATATGGAAGGTTGGATTTCAGTCAGCCCGTCAGGACTTAAATTTATATATTAAAAGAATATAACAATTAAATTGTAAGGAAAACCACATAATGAGCGCCTTCCGCCTTCCACCCTCATCTTGATAAAGTACAATAGAATCAGGGCAAGTCTTCTTTAACCTGATTTTTTTCTCTCCCGAAAACGGTACGATGTAGCTTTTTTTATTAATACTTTGAATTAAAAAAATACAGGTAGTGTTCTTAGTATTTCGACGTTATAAGTTAAGTTTTTTGACGACCTCTGTGGCGCAGCGGGCGAGAGCCTGCCTGCGACGCAAGAGGTTGCGGGTTCGATTCCCGCCGTGGAACAAATTTGTGTACGATCTGCAGAAATTTGTTCCGATGGTCTGGGTGTTTTCTATGTATAATAAAAAATATCTATCTATGTAAGTATATAATGTATTAAATATATCAGTTATCTAGTACCCATAACACAAGCTTTGAATAGCTTACTTTGGGGCTAGATAGTGCTGTGTGGATTGTCCAGCATTATTTATTTATTTATTTTAGTATTTCCCTATATAATTATTGTATTTTATTAAAGCTTGATTTTTAATTTCTTAGTTTTATCCGTGTATTGTAAACACTCCCTCCAAGTTGTCATGTTTTTCTGAGTGCTATGAAGCATCGTAGTGCTATTTCAAGAAGTTTTAAATGATTTTTAGTTTAATTTAAAGGTTGCCTGGAAGAGATCGCTCTCAGCGATAAGGTCGCTCATTATTTTACCATAAATGTATGCTTTTACTTCATACTATGTTTCTATATATTTCTATGTATTTATATATATGAGTAGTAGAGCTCTTTGTGAAGGGCTTGTCCGGGGAAGTACTACCACCACGCCTTTTTCTGCCGCCAAGCAGCAACGCTGTGTTTCGGTTTGAAGAGTGTGGTCGCCGGTGTAATTACAGGCACATGAGGCTCAACATCTGTATGCCTCAAGTTGATGGACGCAGGGCAGTGCATCGTAGGGCACGTTCCTATTGTGCGTGACCTACGGGGCAATGTTTTGTTTATAGGTGATGGTTAACACTTAACATCAGGTGGGCCATCTGCTTGTTCCATCAGCTAGTTGTATAAAAAAAAATATGTTCTGAACAATAAAGAGTTATCTGTATGTTTATCTTTGATTTACCTTTGTAAAGGATAAATCGCTAACATTTTACGATTAGTGAAGTACGATAATGTGTCTAGCGTACTAACTAGTAGGTACGTACTTTGCTGCTAATAAACATTTCTCATTTAGGTAGCTTGAGTACGTTGCCCTAGTTTTTATGTGTATGGAACTGGCACTTGGAGTCCTTAGCTAAGACGTTTCAATGTGGTCCTCAAAGAGTATACAATAGTGGTCCTTGTGATTTATTTCTTTCTTTTTTCTTTTTATGGCTCCTGTCTACAGACAATCTTGCCAGTGTCAAGTGATTCAGAGATAAAAGTTTCTAATCACGTCACTCCAGAGTCGAGTCAGTCAATTGTTTTGAAGAAAATGGTGGCGGTTTCTTCAAAACATTTGAAACATTTTCGGTCAAATCACGCTATCACATAATAAACTTTCATTCTAAATGTGTACGCATTGTGCGTACGCTTGTGTGTAGTATTCAAATTCCTTGCCTTCTGCTAAGACCACAAGTAATTCTGACTTTGACATAATTGGTTTCAGAATTTGCTTCCGAGACTTTCTGACTGTGAAGGATGGATGAACGAACGAATGAACGAACAAAGAGGATTCAAGCCTAATGGCCTAAAAGCAATTACAATACGGCCTAGGTCATAAACATGTCACAAGCGGCACTACAGTAGCTTGGCATTTTGTCACTGCGATGGATAGCCTCATTCTGAAATTCAGTGACCTTACAGAGTGGTAATAAATTGCTGAAATGAAGGTGATAAATTTGGATCGGCAACGCAATGGCGGGGAAAAGGTTTCGTACCCGTCACGGCTGTAGGATTGACGAAGTACGATTCGTGGAGAGGCATTTTGGGGATAGTGTGAATGACTAAACTCTACTCTATCTACGTACAGTAAACCTAAAAAGTTCCCCTAAAAATAATTACTAGGAAAAATAATTACGAAGGGACCCAAACCCCCCTCCGCCGATCAGTTCATATAAAGCCACTAGAGTCACCTAGTTTTAAGACTTTTCAAAATGGTCCTTGTGATTTTCTTTTATTGAATACCTAAATATATTTTGGTTTGTATTGCAAGAGGGTTTCCTTATCTTCGTAGTTTTCTTCTCTACGTTTATGGCATAATCACTTTCTCATCATCAGATTTTCTTTTATTGAATACCTAAAATATTTTGGTTTGTATTGCAAGAGGGTTTCCTTATCTTCGTAGTTTCTTCTCTACGTTTATGGCATAATCACTTTCTCATCATCAGATTTTCTTTTATTGAATACCTAAATATATTTTGGTTTGTATTGCAAGAGGGTTTCCTTATCTTCGTAGTTTTCTTCTCTACGTTTATGGCATAATCACTTTCTTATCATCAGATTTTCTTTTATTGAATACCTAAATATATTTTGGTTTGTATTGCAAGAGGGTTTCCTTATCTTCGTAGTTTTCTTCTCTACGTTTATGGCATAATCACTTTCTCATCATCAGATTTTCTTTTATTGAATACCTAAATATATTTTGGTTAAGACCTCAAATAATGTTGGTTTAATAAATACATACCACCGAAATTACACAACACAACTCAAAATAACACTAGAAAAACATTTAAAATGAAAAAACTATGTTGTATCCAAAAATTACAGAAAACGAATGAGAGACGAAAAGAAGTCTTTTGTGATTATGTTATTACGTTTTAACTAAGGGTCCCGTTATAGAAGAGGTACTCGATGAGAAACTCTAGTCAAGACAGCAGTTCTAAAAGCTTCTGGAAAAACCCACTAGATGGTCCAGCAGTGTCTGAAAAATCAGACACTGCTGGAGTTTTCATGTCACTGTACTATAATCATACAGTTAAGTTCAGGGAAATTCCAACAGATGTCACTGTCTAAGAAATAATGGTTCAAGAATGAGTGGCTAGATGACGCTATAAGCTGAAAATTATGAACTGAGGGGTTATCATGAGTTTGGTGCCGATCGTGGATCGCAACGATCTACACCGAATTTCAAGGAAATTAAACAACGGCATCTAGTGTATTCTTTGAGAAGCTTAAGTGAAGCTTCTCAAAGAATGCGAATAATATATTATATAATATTTATAATAGGAATAATGATAAAAATAGTAAGAATTTATTAGGTATATAAGAATAATATATAATATTGAATTTCCTTAAAATGCGGTATCTATCGGCGTGATCTAGGATCGATCGCGGTCGACACCGGAACTCGTGATAGGCCCTCTGTACGTTGAGACGTTCCATGTACGTCAATTATTTTCTTGCCTGTTTCTGCTTGCTTGGAACCGGGCACCTCGATTCATCTAGCTTTATGACGTTTCATAGTAATCTTTCTGATTTAAAAATTACTTACCTTGTAACTCAAACTTCGAATTTATGTACATATTTTATTTTCGGATATCTCTGTTTTAGGCCGTAGACCTCCATACATTTTATTTCATTTCCAAAAACACTAACATATTACAAAACGAATAACATCAATAATAATGATAGAATTATCAAATATCACAAAAAAAAAAGGTTAGAATGGGTCTACTGTAATGACCTCAAAGTGGTAAGTGCAAAAAATGTACAACAAAATAAATACTTACCTTTTTTCAAGGTAACTTCCGTCGATAAATAAAAGTATACTTATGTAGGCAGATAGACATAGTAATAGCTTAGCATAGTACCTACTTATAAAAATAAACAAGGCACTTTCAAGGCTAACTTCTAAATGCTACATGGAGCCCACGGCAATCTTCGTTTAAATGGTGGGTTTCAAAATATATAAAGAGTGTCATTTTGTAACCCACAAATCTAAACCTAGCAATCAAATTGGTGTTTTGTCCTTGGTTTGACACGCTATAGGGTGTTCACGCCGATTAGCGCCATCTAGCGACCCAAGGAACAACCCAATTGACAGCACCCAGTGACGGCGTCTTGACGACCAAGCTGCCACTGTCATCTGTACTTCGAGACACAAAAAAGCAAGAAGAAGACCTGCACCCAGCTTCACTTCATACGTTGATAGGTTGATTCGACGTCAACTTCACGACATTACAAGCAATTCGTATTCATCCGTTACACCTACTCGTTTAAAATTGTAATTAGCATCTTTATAAAATATACGTTAAATATTTGTAAAGAAAGAAATTCATTGAAGACATCCCCGGCTACATCCTCAACAGTAGGAACCTAATCGTAGGCTCAAACATTGGTCCTTCGAGCCGGATACAGAAGAAGAACACAGCTGTAGCCGCGGGAAGCGTCGGTCCAGAGTCCCGTTAAGTCCTGGATCATTGGAAGAGGAGAAGAGGTGTTGGAGCCGCGGCGAGCATAAACGGTCTGGTCATCTCACCCATCCTAACCTCTCCCATTCCAACAATTTGCGTTAATTGTGCCGTTTTCGTATTTCAGTCGTGTCATACTGTGTGCCTCACGTCGTCTGAACCGGTACCGAAAGGAAACTGTAAGTACTTTTGCTTTTTTTAATCTGCCAAAATGATAGAAGAGGAGGTTTTCCAAGCTGCTACGTCTGTTGATTCCGTTAAAATCAGAGTAGATAGGCCCGTATCCCCTAGGTTACAAGCTACCACAGTAGTTCAAAGCCGCCTCCCTGACCTCAGAAAGCAGCGAGGTACCATAAAAGCTAGATTAAGTTTATTCGAAAAGTTTCTAAGTAAATTTCAAAAAGATGCAGTATCAAATACTGCTACCCTCAGAGCAGAAATGGATTTACGTATGCAATCTCAAACCGTTATTTTTGAAAATTTTAATAAAGTTCAAGCTGATATTGAGCAGTTATCCGAAGAATCTGACCTTCCGTCTCAATTGGAATACAGAGAAGCATTCGAATCTCAATATTTTTCTCTGATGGCTGCCGCGAAGTGTATATCAAACAACGCAAATCAACAAGTAGTGTCTTTTGGTTCCGTAGGCAAGCATGCGTCGATTAAGCTGCCAGAAATCAAATTACCTGCCTTCGACGGTTCATATGACCAATGGCTCGAATATAGGAACTCCTATCTCACCATGATCCATGACCGTCAAGATTTAAACTCGATACAAAAGTTTCATTATTTAAAATCATCACTTAGCGGTACTGCTTCTCATGTGATTAGTGCGTTAGAATTTACTGCCCCTAACTACGCTCACGCTTGGGATTTGCTAGAAAGCCGGTATCACAATAATCGTTTATTAGTGCAAAATCATGTCAAATCATTGTTTGCCACTCAGTCGCTTCATACTGAATCACCTGCACAGATTAGGAAGCTAATAGATTCGACATTACGCAACCTAAGAGCCCTGCAATCGTTGAACGAACCCACCGATTCTTGGGACACATTAATCATTTATTTAATTGTGTCAAAACTTGACCCGTCCACAGAACGCGAGTGGGAAACTCAGAAAGGTTTACTAGTCACAATGCAAGGTAATGTCGCAAACGATACGAATAATAGAATAAAGTTAAACGATTTAATTGTTTTCCTTAGAAACCGGGCTGATATGTTGGAGATGATTAAATCGAATAGCACTAAACACGTAGCTTCATCTCAGCATACTGCATCTAATAGGTCACACTCAATGCAACACAATAAGCAGTCTAACTCGGATTCGAACCCGCAACCACAAACGCATTCGTACGCGTCACAAAAATTCGTTTCTAATAATAGTAACAAACATAGCAGGTTTTGTGTTCTTTGCGGGAACGATCACTATTTATATTCGTGTGCAAACTTTTTAAATATGACCGTAGATGCTAGGCTTAAATTTATTAGGAATAAAAAAGTTTGTCAAAATTGTATTCGTTCCAACAGTCATTCATCGAATGAATGCTCGTTTGGTCCTTGCAAATTATGTCAAGCCAAACATAATACGTTGCTTCACAACAATTATTCGAGCGAAGGTACGGACGCGTCTGCGCATAGCGATAGATCTACGCTACCGATACCTAGCCAACACCGATCAGCTGATACGTCGGTAGGCACCGAGCGCAATGTGCTGACCTGCCATGCAGCGGTACAGCCGGTGTTGTTGTCTACAGCGCTGATAGATGTACCTGACTCGAATAATCGTTTACATACCGTTAGAGCACTTCTTGACAGCGGAAGTCAAAATTGCTTTATAACAGAATCGCTAATTAATCGTTTACAATTACCAACAATACAGTCCACTACTCGCATTTCTGGTGTGGGACAAAGCGTTTCACAAAGTGCTCACACCTGCAAAACAATCATTCGTTCAAAAGTAAATGATTTCCATACGGAAATCCAATGCTTAGTTCTTCCCAGTATCACATCAAAGTTGCCTTCGTTAGACGTTAACTGCGAAGGTATACGTTTACCTAGCCATATCTCGCTCGCAGATCCTACGTTTAGTATCGCGTCCGACATAGATATACTTCTAGGTGCGGATATATTTTGGGACCTACTTGGGGAGGCTAAAATAAAGCTCAGTGCTGGTCCATGCCTACACGAATCGAAATTCGGGTGGATCATATCTGGCCCTATTCGTTCAAATTATTCGTTTAACATTGACCGTGTTCAATGCAACCTAGTTCAGGTCAATTTACAATTGCGTAGATGTTGTAAATTAGACGAACTTACTGTAAAAGAATCAGATTATTCGTTGGCTGATTCATTCACCGTGGCCAACGATCGTTGTCGTGCCATAGAAAATAAGTTAAATTAGTATCTTCAATATAAACATTTCATTGACGTTACCCTTTTTTCTTTATTTATTCGTTAACAGCACTTTTGTGCATATTTTATTCGTAGCATTATCGCACTAGTAAGCGCGCTCAGCTGTAGCCTAGACTCCAGAACAGAACCGGTTTGTTATCCGTGGAGAAGCTCGACCGCTCGCTTGGCATGCCTACGCGCGCAGTGCAACGTCAATCGTTTGATAGTAAGTTTCTAACATAAAATTAGTTTACCGTTGAACTCTATTATAGTAAAATCGTAAAAAAAATAACATTACATTACTAACGCTGGTATTAGGTTGTGTCATGCGACTAACTTTCGTTCTAATAAAATACATCCTGTGCTGTGTTGTGATAAACATCCTTCTAGGTTACTGATGTGCAAACAGCAACTTCGGGTAAATTTTATGCGTGAGAACTTGAAAAGTGGTATGTGCTAAGTAGGTACATGTTCGAGAAATTCGTATAGAACCTCGGAGGCAGAGGTACTTAGCTGATCCTACACAGGATTGTTATTTATCTGTAACTAGTTTTATGTCACTTCGCGGCAAGCCATATCAGATTTATTCCGTTAAATTATTTTTTTTATCATTACTACACTAATTCGTAACTAATTCGTATTTCTCATATTATTTCAATTAAATTTCTTATTTCGTTATTATCATTACATTCGTTTATTTTTATTTCTTGTTTCACTGTCATCATTTTGGCTGGTTATGGAAGGCAGGAGTCAAGTCTTTTAGTATCAGTTAGGCCGTGTATCACTAAGGCATGGTACGTGGAGTTCGGAACGGTAGGTACAAACGCAAATTGAAACCGTCCCGTATTCGCTAGTTCTAATATAAAAGGCAAAAGTGATTGACTGGTGACAACGCACAGGCCAAACCCTTAGAGCTAGAAACTTGAAATTTCGAAAACATATTCATTTATATGACGTAGATTTCAATAAAATGTTCCATCTACAATATTCAAGGTACTTTCCCTCCATCCATGTGGCATATCCGTGGGACGCCCTGTATCTATAGTATATAATAGCTAGTTGATTCTGTGACAGTGGGTTTAGTAGATCGTATCCGAGACAAGTTGTAATAACTTTAATATCACACGCAGAATCAAGCAGTGGAAAACGTGACGGATGGCAGGATGAAGAAACTCTTGCGATACCGTCATCGGGTCGAGCTAAATAGCACGCACCGCTATGTACGCCGCACGTTGACTTGTTGAAAGATTTACCTACCCCCGGTTTCTGAGAGCTCGATCAACACTAATCGGCTGTCAAGTAACTTGCTATTTCAGCTTTTACTTCAAATTAGATAGAGATAGCAAGTGACTTGACAGCCGATTAGTGTTGATCGAGCTTTCAGAAAACGGGGGATAAAATCACAAAACCCATTTTTGCAATCACACAGTATACAAAATTAATTTTGATCGATACGTATTATAGTATTTACATTGGTTTTGTGATTTTAAAACTTTCAACATGTCGAAAAAAAACATACCTAGAGCTCAGACCAAATAAAAACTAAAAGACGGACTTCTGTGCACAGCAAAGTGAAGCCTGTCAAACTACGGCTCGCACGCACACACCAAATCGGCCCACGCAACACATCTTTAGAAAACTGGCTTCACTTTTCTGTGTGTGTGCGTTTAGTTGTGTATGTACACGGGGCGAGGCGTACTTTGACCGCAACACATCTTTAGAAAACTGGCTTCACTTTGCTGTGCACAGAAGTCCGTCTTTTAGTTTTTATTTGGTCTGAGACCTAAAGCCGAATTCTAAAACGAAGGAGGTTCTCAATTTCCATCCTCATTTTTTTACCGACGAAAAAAAACGGAGAAGTATCTGCGTATTTTTTTTTTATTTATGATTGCGCACAACTTTTCACAGAGTAGACCCATTTTGATACCTATTTCTTTTTTCCTATAAGTTTGAAGTCAATTGACCATATTAAAGTCGTATGAATAAATAAACATTTATTTACAAAGAAAATTACAACTAATAGTTACTATTATTTACAAAATATACAAAATGCATTATGAAATAGTAGAGCTATCTGCAGACCGTTGCAAACGATATATAGATAGCTCAACTGATCCAAATCAGTGCCAGCCGGAAGCGTACCCAAGACACTGGCAACGTTATAAAATAATATTATAAAAAAATAGTCAACAAAGTGTTGGCCAGCACATAAAGATTGCTGAAGCGTGCGATGCGTGCATCCAGCCGTAAAGGCAATGACACACGCACGGCTGACACATTGTGTTTTGTTGGTACGCCCAGTATTTACTTTAAAAGGCGCTTCCGTAGGGCATCCAGCGTTGTGCCATATGGTTTATTACTTAGATTTAAACAAATGTTTATTATACCATATGACGACCTCAGTGGCGCAGCGGGCGAGAGTCCGCCTGCGACGCAGAGGTTGCGAGTTCGATTCCCGCCTCGGAACAAATTTGTGTAAGATCTGCAGAAATTTCTTACGTCGGTCTGGGTGTTAAAAACTATCTATCTATGTAATTATATAACGTATTAAATATATCAGTTATCTAGTACATAACGCAAGCTTTGAGTAGCTTACTTTGGGGCTAGATGTTGCTGTGTGGGTTGTCTAGCATTATTTATTATTATCGGTTAGGTTGTGTTACCATGCCTTCTAATACTAATAATACATTGTTAAATTAAACCACTTCACCTTTTATATATAACCAAAGAAGGGGAACTATATAGACCTCACGACACATAGGGAACCTTAGCTATGCTGGTATTTAAAATGAACTTTACTAACCCTCGGTTTCTAACACTAATCGGCTGTCAAGTGACTTGCTATCTCTATCTAAATTGAAGAAAAAGCTGTAACAAGTGACTTGACAGCTGATTAGTGTTGATCGAGCTCTCAGAAACCGGGGGTTAGCCACCGCCGCAGGACCTTACTCATCAGAAACAAAGAAATCTTCAAATTATGTCCGAGCCCTGCCCACGCGCACGTATCCTAAATGAGAAGTATGTATGTGTGGCCACGTACAGTCACATTTAAAAGTACCTACCAAATGATAAACAAAAGCATTCAGAAGTTATAGTTCAGGCTTAAATTATTTAGCCAACCCTGGTGATCCGATGCGGTGATGAACCTGCAACCTGTCACGTAGGTATGGAATACCAACTACTGATAAATGTTGGTATGTGGCAAGTGTTTGTAAATTGAACGCACCTATTAGACATCTCACTCCGAACAGAAATCTCGTGATGTCCGCTCCAGTCTTTATAATAATCATTTATTTCATACAAAAAATTAAGTCCATCGAAATAAAATAATAAAAATAAATATTGCTGTACAATCCACACAGCACCATCTATATAGCACCAAACAAAGTACCTAAGCTACTCAAAGCTTGTGTTATGGGTACTAGATAACTGATATATTTAATACATTATATACTTACATAGATAGATATTTTTTTATTATACATAGAAATCATCCAGACCGCGGAACAAATTTCTGCAGATCGTACACAAATTTGTTTCGAGGCGGGAATCGAACCCGCAACCTCTGCATCGCAGGCGGACTCTCGCCCACTGCGCCACTGAGGTCGTCAATAATATTTGGTTGTTGTGTTTTTGGCTAAAATAATATATCTAACTTTTCAGCTAAATTGGCCTGTTTCTTGAAGAGTTCCATTGAACAAATACTGACTCCATCTTCTGGGCTGGTTTGTTTGTGGAAGGACATCAGTGGAAACTTCTTTGTCTGGACTTCAGTGCATGTTTCGTTGACTGTACTCTAAGACCGAAGAAGGAAACTTGGCTTTAAGGAAAAAACTGTTTTATGAACGACAATGTATTCTCATTTCCCTAGCGGTCAGTCGCGAAGCTCGCAAGATTAATTAATTCTCAACTAATTTTATATTTCATTCCAAGAAATAATTAAGTACGTAATTTAAGTGTTTTGATATTAAAAACAAATAGGTTTTTTAGTGAGTGTCGATTTCAAACCACTTGAAGGAAATATTCAAACAGTGTGAGAAAAAGTTTAGTGTAAGAAAAGTACAAAAAAAATAGTGCAATGAATGTTGTCAATGTTTTGCAAATCGTCTATATTGTTGCACTCTCCATGCTGACATATTTTGAATGCGCTAAAATTATGGTCATTGCATTCTTGTTATTAAAAAAAAATAGGACAAATTTTTAGGGTCTGTCAAATTAAATGGTATAGGATAATGCAACAATTATAATACAGAAAACCTTGTTCCTATATATATTCATATATATATATATTCATATATATATATTCATATATATATTATTCTTATATATATTCGACGAACGTGCGTTAGTAAGACATTTGTGAGATATTGATAAGAGCTGCCATTTTGATATTGGCGTCGATTCTGATGTTGCATTATCCTAACAACACCTTATGTACCTCTCGCTCACACGATTCTACATTTTTACAGTTATAAAATCAGAAATCCCAATTTTCAAAAATCGTAAACTACCATTTTGTGCGTAATCAAATTGCACACAGTTTGGTAAAAATTTCATTTTGATTGATGCAAGTTTTCCTACTCATAAGTTTGCTTGATTACGAAAACTAGAAAATCAAACTTTTATGTAGGAAAACTTGTATCGATCAAAATGATTTTTTTTACTAAAGTGTGCGCAATGTGATTGAACACAACATGGTTGTTTGCGATTTTTCGAAAATGGGTTTAGTGATTTTATATCTTTTAACAAGTCAAAACGTGCGAGCGAGAGTCACATTAGAAGACAAGAGTGTCTTCGTCTTAATCTGACAGCTCTAAAATTATAGCCATCCTTGTCGTTTTGGTCTTTTAGAAAAGGACGTCAATATTTTAGTGCTGTCATATTAGGTTAAATTAAGGAAAACTAAACAACAGAATGGACATGGTTATGTCCAGGCAAACAAAAAACGCTTTAGATAGCCCACGTCATCAGAATGTAAATAAACAGTGACTCAAACACCTAACGGGTTCTCGCCTCACAAAGACTATAGGAACTCCTTGGAAACGCTACGGTATTTTAGCACAATTTCGCCGGTATTTAAGACTGGTGGTGTATCAAGTTTGGACTGTTATCTGAACATCATGAAGGGGTTCGATGCTGTGGTGTTGGTAAGTCGATTTTGGGTTTTTTTTTTGTTTGTATAAACCACAACACAGTAGGAATATTCTACTCGCCCGCGATTATAAAATAAACTGAAAGTCAGGGAGATTAATTGATAGTTTATTGTCATTTTTTTTTGGATAATATATATTTAAAGTCAATAATAATATAAGGTTCTAAAATAATGCTCTTTCGTGGAATATTTGAGGCGTGCCAGAATGCACTCAACCTTGGATCTTGCCTGTGGCGTCAATCCAATTTGAGAGAATTGAATTTCACTATTTTCTTTGCATTGAAAGCAATAAAATATGAATTTACCCAGGCTATTTTGCTTTCCGGCTTACCGGTTTTTTGCCAATATAATAATGCTGATGGACCAATCAGCTATTCCACCTGATGTCAAGTGGTACCTAATTCAAGGGTACCGTAATGAAGGAACGCGCCCTGTGATGGGGCATACGGGATGTCAAGCCTCGTGTGCCTGTAATTTCACCGAGAAACACAGTCTTCAATCTGAATTGTTCAGTCATCACGTTCACTTAGGTATCTCATTTTCTTACTTACTCGATCCTCAATGGCCCCAACGGAAGACCAGCGTAAGTTTCTATAGCTTACATTTATGCTGAGTTGGGACCATTTTGCAACTGCCTTTGTTTTACTACTTTTGTTAATAGTTTGTGTTAATAGTTGCAAATAAACATTATTTGATTTGATTTGAAATACAGCATCGATGCTTGGTGACAAAACAAAGGTACCTATGGTGGAAGAACTTACCTGAATGAGCCACACACAAAGAGCTCTACTAGTCTACATAATAAAAAAAATTTAAATTATAGAAGTAGTAGTAAAGAAGTAGTAGTATAGAAGCAAAGTGATCGTATAAGGTATGCTTAATTTTTGCGTTATGCGGTATTTGACTACCTCTGTGGCGCAGCGGGCGAGAGCCTGCCTGCGACGCAAGAGGTTGCGGGTTCGATTCCCGCCTTGGAACAAATTTGTGTACGATCTGCAGAAATTTTTTCCGATGGTCTGGGTGTTTTCTATGTATAATAAAAAATATATATCTATGTAAGTATGTAATTGACCGAGCGAGCGAAGCGAGCGAAGCGTCTCAGTTTCCACATTGGCCAAAAATGCGTTTGTCCGGATGTCTGTCTGTCTGTCTGTCTGTCTGTTCTCCTCTACAGGTCGCATTTTTCAACCGATCTGGACGAAACTTGGTACACAGGTTATATGACTTATTAGGATTTTTGATTGGAGGGGTACTTCCCCCAAAAAAAGGGCAAAAAGGGGGCTATTTGATATACTGGATATCTCCACCAAATGAGATCCGATTTCGATTATTCTTTTTTTATTTGAAAGTTAGTAACTATAAGCTGGTCTCATAAAAGTTTAGCGAATATCTGATAAGGATCTTCAGCATGATGAACAGGATAGCTCATCAAACAATCGATGGTTTTCAATCAAATTTGAGAGAAACACAAAGGACCTCATTCTACACAAGATGATGCAAAAAAAATCAAAAAGATCAAAAAAATCACAAAACGGAAAATGCACTTGCACATTACATTCCTCAAATAGCTCACTTTTAGTATGCTCGCGAGGTCTACAGCTCCCAGAGCCACTAGTTTATTTATTTCCAGTTTCATTTTTCCTTTTGAGGTATAGAGCCCTAAGTACATAGGCACACGTGCTTATCCATATATTGATATACATACACAGTAGCCGCGTACTGACCAAGCGAGCAGCCTCGCGAGGCTGCCTCGCGAGGCAAATCCTCGGTCGGTCAAGACGTGCCTCGCCCGAGGCAAACGCACGCGCTGCCTCGCCCGAGCGTGCCGCGGCCCGAGCCGAGCGTGGTCGGTTTCTGTCGATGCTCAAAGGCGCCTCAGTACGTTTGCCGCGCTCACTCAAGACGGTAGTGTTTTGGCTCGCTTATTCGTTGCGTGTTAGTTGTGCGTCTCTATTCGACTTCAAGTTAAACTGAGCGTCGATGCTCACGGTGGCTCGGCCTTGCCGCGCGAGGCAGCCTCGGATTAGAAAACTTACAGACCGAGGCAGCCTAACGCGGCGCGTACTGCGGCAAATGTCCGAGGCTGCCTCGCGAAGCCGCTCGCTTGGTCAGTACGCGGCTAATCACTTTTTGTCCGTCTATCTGTCTGTCACCCTCGTCAACATGACAATATCAAACGTAAAAGTTAGATGTCCAAAACTGAACCATTAGGACCTACTCGCACTTGTCTATTTTATATTACCGAGGGCACAGATACTGATAGCACAAATATATACGAATATCTGTGGCGCAGCGGGCGAGAGCCTGCCTGCGACGCAAGAGGTTGCTGGTTCGATTCCCGCCTTGGCTCTTTGTGTACGATCTGCAGAAATTTGTTCGGATGGTCTGGGTGTTTTCTATGTATAAAAAAAATCTATCTATGTAAGTATATAATGTATTAAATATATCAGTCATCTAGTACCCATAACACAAGCTTTGAATAGCTTACTTTGGGGCTAGACAGTGCTGTGTGGATTGTCCAGCATTAATTATTTATTATTTATTTATTTATCTCATTATTATCATCATCATCAACAAAAAGAAGTCAACTACTACATAGAGGAATTTAGATACTGCGTTGTTCTTGGATCTAGACTAGACCATTAGCTTACGATGGTATATTTTTGTTTCAGATGATGCTTCTTCTCATCTCTTCGCTCCACCTCATCTCACCAGCACCAACCCGCGTGCAGAAACTGCAGCCATTGAACCAGTCAATGCTGGATATGCTTCACCGGCCTTGGCTCCAGCCGGAGAAGGTACCTGAGCACCCGAGGAAGGGAGAGACAAAGTGTAAAGGTGGCGTTTGTAAGCCGAAACGGGGTTGTGAAGATTGCCAGTATGCTAAGCCTTTAGACTAATACATTAAAAAGAAAAACACTAGTTTTATTTTCCTAGATGACGTAATAGGTACGGATTTATTTACCTAAATAGCAACTAGTTAAGAAATAAAATTACAAAGAACACAAGTACCTAATTACAAAATCTACAAAATACACATGACACAGTTGAGTTAAATAAAGTACACTCATAGAAATGTATAATATTACTAGCTGAACCCGCGGCTTTGCTCGCGCCAAGGAATTCAAAGTTTCATACAAACATTCATCCCCTATTTTATCCCCTTGGGGGTAGAATTGATCAAAATCCTTTCTTAGCAGATGCCTACGTCATAACATCTACCTGCATGCCAAACTGCCCGATCCGTCCAGTGGTTTGGGCCGTGCGTTGATAGATCACTATGTCAGTCAGTCAGTCACCTTTGAGTTATATATATTTATATAAGATAAGATAAGATTAGAATAGACTATTTTTTGAAAGATGATATAATTGCTTGTCTCTATCTAGCTTCTCTGCGGTTTAATGTTGTTATAATAGGGGTTACGATAGACCTCTTATTGGATACCTAAGGCCAGTAGCCTTAGGTATCCAATAAGTTTGAAAGCACACGAACATAAAACATTTTGAAACCGTTCCGACATTTTTAGACCATAAATAAATAAATATTGGTAGACTTTTCACACAACACTATCTAGCCCCAAACTAAGCTTATGCTTGTAATATGGGAACCAGATAGCTGATATACTACTTATAATACTTTTTTTTTTGTAAATACATACCTACTTATAATATTATATAACACCCAGACAGAGAACAAACATTTATGTTCATCACACAAATGTTTGTTCACGGTGGGAATCGAACCCACGACCTACGGCGCAGAAGGCAGAGCTACTACCAACTGAGCTACGTAGGCTCTCACAGCTACATACAATGCACAGACTAATGCATTGATCATAGCTAGATGTGTGCGAAGATCTCTATTAATTGTTTACTATAGATCAGTGCTGAAATTCAACCCCTAAAAAAGTGCAACAGGAGTAGATAGATAGATACATACATAGAAAATACTTTATTGCACACAACGGCGATATAACAAAAAACAAACTTAAAACTACAGAGTACAATGGTCGGTCTTATCGCTAAATAGCGATCTCTAACAAAAGAAAAACTAAAAGAGGTAGGTAAAAGTTAATGAAAATAGATTCAAATTCAAATTACTTACTGGGCGGTCTTATCGTTAAATAGCGATCTCTATCAAAAGAAAAAGTAAAAGAGATAAAAGTTAATTAAAATAGATTCAAATTACTTAGGTACCTAAAAAAATATTTAATTCAGAGATCCCTAATCTTGGTGATGCTTGTTGTTGTCTTATTTATTTATTTATTTAAAAACTTTCACACAAAACAATATAGTACTAGGAGGACTTAATGCTAATAGCATTTTCTACCAGTCTTCCTGGGCGTGCAAAAAGTGGTGTGGCGTGTTACTATTTATGAAACTGTTTGTTTAAACATTTAATAGAAGTTATATATATATATATATATACATAATATTCATAATGTCTTGTTATAGACAGAAACTAAACTAAAGACCTGAAGACCTCCCAGGTAGCGAACAAAGTCGCGTGGTGTACCACTAGTCTAGCGATATAATGAGCAAAATACCTCTTGACCAGCAAATAACCTCGCCGGTCTCCTAAGTTTACAATCTTGTAAGTTTACTCCTAATGAGACAGTAGTTGAACGCAAGACGCATGCGTGCGCGCTCGTAGACCTCGAAAAAAAAAACAATTTCGCGCGCTTTTTCGTGCACAGAATAAAAAAATCGATTAGTCAACATAATACAGAACATCAAAAAGTATGGTTGAATGAAACTTAGTACCTGAACACTATGTGCATTTTAGTTTTTTTAGGGATGTAATTTCAGTTATAATGAGATTGATTAGAATTTTGTGTTTTGCATTCGTGATTTCTGAAAGTGGGGGAATGCAGTCGAGACTGGAGCTTGGAGTTCCAGCTGGATTTATGTCAGTTTGTATGTGTTTTCTTAGGTTTTCCCAGATTAGTGTTTAGTAATAAACAAAATAACCATTTTACTTCGTTGACACTTTATTGTAGCTTCACTATCATCAAATGACTTTATCCGACTTCAAGAAAGGAGGAGGCTCGGCGGATTCGTTTCCTGTCATCTAACGAAGCAACATAGCATTTTAATTTTAATTGTTTTTCTAGTGTTATTTTGAGTTGTGTTGTGTAATTTTGGTGGTATTTTAACCAACATTACTTGTGGTCTTAGCACAAAGTGTAAGCATTTAAAATGAAAGTGTATTATGTGATATCGTGATTTGACCGAAAATGATTTGAAGAAACCGCCACCATTTTCTTCAAAACAATTGACTGACTCGACTTTGGACTGACGTGACTAGAAACATAACTACAAAGAGTATAATCTCTGAATCACTTGACATTGGCAAGATTGTCTATGACAGGAGCCATAAAAAGAAGAAAGAAGAAGAAGGAGGAGGCTCCAAAATCGACCTGTTTTTTAAATCAGAACTTTCAACTGGAACCGATTTTGATGATTCTTTTTGTATTCGAATGTTTATTTCGAAAGCTGATGATAGGTAATAAAGTCACCGGTATAGCAAGAATTAGCAAGTTGAAGTGGTAATGAGGCCTAATGACAACCACTGGGAATGAAGGTCTCAAATGGTCAGGCCACGAAAAACAAAGCGTGGGATGCCCTCCGAACCGATGGATCGATGACATTATAAAAATCGCGGGATGAAGAGGGCTCAAAATCGTTCTTCCAGGAAATGTCTGGAAGGTATAGTCCAGCAGTGGACTTCTGTAGGCTGATAATGATGAATCTAAGTATTGCTGTGTTCCGATATAAATAAATAAATAATGCTTGACAATCCACACAGCACCATCTAGCCCCAAAGTAAGCGATTCAAAGCTTGTGATAAGGGTACTAGATACTGATATATTTAATACAATATACTTACATAGATAGATAGTTTTTATTATATACATAGATAGCACACAGACCATCGGAACAATCTGCAGATCGTACACAAATTTGTTCCGACGCGAAAATCGAACCCGCAACCTCTTGCGTCGCAGGCGGACTCTCACCCGCGCCACAGAGGTCGTCAAAATAATAAATGGTAGGTTTTCGTGGTCACCACGCTTGTTCATTCAGTGTTCTTGTTACACAAAGCAGACATGGCTGCCTTCCTAAGAATGTTATCATTATCTGAATCAGCCTAGTACTTCGTTAGGTACACTATGTACTATGTACTGTCTGTAATTACCCTTACTTCACAAAAAACACATCCAACGTAAAAGATGTAGCAAGCTAAGTAGGTATATGAGTATAATTTAGTACCCACCTACCAGTACCGGATGGACTGACGATATTTTTATAGAATACTAGCTGGTACCCGCGACTTCGTCTGCGTACTTTTAATCTCTTCATCTCTTTTTTTCGCAATAAAAGCCTATGTTCTTTCTCAAGGTCTAAAGATTGTCTGTGCCAAATTTCATCAAAATCGGTTGAGAGGTTTAAGCGGGAAAGCGTAACAGACAGACAGACAGACAGACAGATAGACAGAGTTACTTTCGCATTTATAATATTAGTTGGGATATAGTTGGAACTAGATGCGCCCCGCGGTTTAACCCGCGCAGATTTAAATCCCGGTATTCCCACGAGATAAAAAGTAGGCTATGTGTTATTCCAGACTATAATGTATCTCTCTGCCAAGTTTCATTCGAA
Organism: Plemyria rubiginata; assembly: GCA_963576535.1. Classification (NCBI taxonomy): domain Eukaryota; kingdom Metazoa; phylum Arthropoda; class Insecta; order Lepidoptera; family Geometridae; genus Plemyria; species Plemyria rubiginata. The sequence continues at coordinate 1,219,080 of OY754929.1, forward strand.
TCCGTTCAGCCGTTCCGGCGTGATAGAGTAACAAACTTCCATCCATCCATCCATACTCAAAAACTTACACGTTTATTACTAGTTGCGCCCCGCGGTTTCTCCCGCGCAGATTTAAATCCCGGTATTTTATGCGGTTTTTTTTAAACGATAGAGTGATTCAAGAGGAAGGTTTATATGCATAATACGTGCATGATATAGGAGAAAAACAATGAGCACCCGTGCGAAGCAGGTGCGCGCGGGCGGGTCGCTAGTTTATTACAATTTGCTAAATGAGATGACCCAAAGATGGAACACGACTGAAGTGAGCGGAGATTTTCATCCATCCTTCGTCAGCTACTTAATCGGGAAATCTAAAGAGCTTTTTGTCTTGGATCTGATAAATATTGCATATTAAACATAAGACGCAGACTACAACTAATCCTACTAATATTATAAACGCGAAAGTTTGTAAGTATGGATGGATGCATGGATGTATGTTACTCTTTCACGACGAAACGGCTGAGCGGATCTGGATGAAACTTGGCAGAGAGATTGGTAATAGTCTGGAATAACACATAGGCTACTTTTTATCCCGCGGGAATACCGGGATTAAAATCGGCGCGGGTGAAACCGCGGTGCGCAACTAGTGTAAAATATAAGAGGTACTTACCACGTACTTCTTTTTCGATCTCAGTGGCGCAGCGGGCGAGAGCCTGCCTGCGACGCAAGAGGTTGCGGGTTCGATTCCCGCCTTGGAACAAATTTTTGTACAATCTGCAGAAATGTGTTCCGATGGTCTGGGTGTTTTCTATGTATAATAAAAAATATATATTTATGTAAGTATATAATGTATTAAATATATCAGCTATCTAGTACCCATAACACAAGCTTTAAATAGCTTACTTTGGGGCTAGATAGTGCTGTGTGTTTTGTCCAGCATTATTTATTTATTATTTACTTCTTGAACGCACATTTTAATATTTTTTCAGATGTAAAATTACTGAAGGGATTGACAAACCCAAACCGAGTTTTGGAGAATGTAATATAATGAAATCGCTGATGAAATATTTATTTACATGTAGGTATAGTAGATAATAAAAAAATAAGGATATTGTAAGCATCTCACACTTATAAAAAATTATAATAAAGTAAATTATACTTTGCTTGCATCACAAATGTATAAATACCACTATTTATGCCGAAACTGAAAATTCTGAGCTCGAAAGTGGTATCGGTTTATCGGGTGTGCTACGAGTATGACGCAAGTTCAAAATTATCCCGATATATCGTGTCTGTATAAGATACATCGGTTACAGTGTAAACCTAAGTAGAGGCTGTACCTACCTAAGTATTTCTAAAATAGATATCTTAGTACAGTCCCTTACCTAAGCTTTCCCACGAAAATTTAATAAAGAGAAAATTTCGTTCATAAAATAAATTTGTTAGTTCAGTTTTCTGGCAATGTAAAATATAACAAAACAGAAAAAAGAAAACGCGAAAAAATGTATAAAAATATTTAGCCCACATATTACATTTACATAGCCCAGCAGTAGGTAGGTAAGAAGTATGAGTCGTTTTTTTTCTTTTTTCTTGTCCGGACTGCAGGGTTTGGAAAAGATAGTCACGTGGAACTGATGTCTAGATTCACATATCTTTGAGACTTTTTGACCACTAGACACATAACTGCTTTAAAACGGAGCAAAAAATTAAATCGTGGGCTCATGGACTCCAAGATGTCATTGAACTAATACCGTCTTTTAAGTCTCTGACGTCAATGTTCGTCAAGTAAGTCCATGACATCAAGTCACGTCAATCAGCCATCAGTCATCCATCAGTCACAAGCAATGACCTCTCAACCTATGTACCTCACAACTTTTAACTCTAGTGGATTCGGAACCACAAGTCAAAGACAATATTAAACAATGAAATGCCGATGGAATATAAATTAACTTCCTACTTAGGTATGTACCGATTGAATAAACGAACAACCTTGGACTAACGAAAATATTAATTGACTAGCTTGCGATTGCGGCTTCGCTTGCTCAAGGCTTTTTTTTGTAATTTTATAGACATTAAATTGGTTACAATCTCACCTGATGGTAAGCGACCAACACCTACCGTGCCTGGGGATTAAAAACATGAAGCTTTTTATTTGCATTAAAAAAAACAGAAATAGAAAAAGTTTTTGTCAATAATAAATCTTCTATTTACCTACTTGAAGAGCCCTGAATTCGGAAGTAATATTGTAGCCAAATAAATCGCTGTTTGTCGAGGTCCCGTCCTTGGCACAGTTTACCACAACTTTCCCTATAACACAGATGACAATACAGTTCCTAAAGGAAAATTATTACTTACAGACTCCAGACAAACTCTCTATGAGTCAAAGAGTCTGGCCTATTTACGCAAAGATGTGAGCGTGCCCTACCATGTGTGCACTACCCTGCGTTCATCAACTAGAGGCATGCTTAAGCGTCATTTGCCTGTACATTTACTGGCAAAAACACATTTCAAGCCGATACACACTTCCCCGGACGTCCTTCGCAAAGGACTCTACTACTTTTGAAAAACCTCCTTGCTCATTAGAGCACTGGTGGCCTAGTGGTAGCGACCCCGCCTTCGATCATATGGTCGTGGGTTCGAAATCGGTCGTGCACCAATGAGTTTTTCTGTTCAAAAATGTATGTGCACAATGCCAGTAGGTACTCTCAAACGGTGAAGGAAAACGTGAGGAAACCGGCATGTTTGTAGAACCTAAAAAGCTCTATAACATGTGTCAAGTGCTCGAAAGGAGCCTCTTGAGGCGCACTTAAAATCCTTTCACCACACTGTTGTCGTGTCACGAAGAAACTAGTGACACGACAAGAAGAAGAAGCTCATTAGTTGCAAACTAAAGCAATGAGGTTGTACATTCAGACTACAGAAGTACACACCTCTCAATGCGGCGAGGCATTGCGGAGAATATGATATGTGGGCGTCATGTGCAAAGCAAACAGGGGTTGGCAAGCTGCCAGGTTGCGCTTATCATTAATCATCCTACAGGTAGGTCAGGGCTAAATTAATTTTCTTTATTGTTTTTGTCACAATATCATACTAAACCTTTTATTAATCAATAAGCGCACAACCGAATACACTCATATCTGCTGGTGTCACGTCTGTGATTATAAGCTCAGTGTGTGCTGTAACAGCCAAGACTCACCCAGAAACAGATCAGAACGAAGGAAGCAGACAGGGTCAGAAACAGAAAAAAACCAGCCAAGTGCGAGTCGGACTTGCGCACGAAAGGTTCTCATTACCACCATACCATCCCATCCCAACTATCCCAACTAATATTATAAATGCGAAAGTAACTCTGTCTATCTGTCTGTCTGTCTGTCTGTTACGCTTTCCCGCTTAAACCTCTCAACCGATTTTGATGAAATTTGGCACAGACAATCTTTAGACCCTGAGAAAGAACATAGGCTACCTTTTATTGAGAAAAAAAGAGATGAAGAGATTAAAAGTACGCAGACGAAGTCGCGGGTACCAGCTAGTTATCTATAAAAACGGAAAAATAATGACGTTTGTTGTATCCGAACCCCCTTAAATATTTAATTTATTCTGTTTTTTTTTCACTACCAAGGTAGCAAACAAGCATACGGCCCACTTGATGGGAAGCGGTTACCGTAGCCTATGGATGTTTTTAGTATTTGTTGTTATAGTGGCAACAGAAATACATCATCTGTGAAAATTTCAACTGTCTAATTATCACGGTTCATGAGATACAGCTCTCGTCAGAGAGTATTATATTCCTTGTGCTTGAGATACAGCGGTGACAGAGGACAGACAGACCGCGGAGCCTTAGTAATAGGGGATAGCAAGGAATATGAATACTTAGGGGATAGTTATAGCCTGTGTAACCCTTTGGGTAAGGAACGCTAAAAAAGAATCAGCTTTACGACTGATCACCAGGCACGGTAGATATACCCTCAGATCTCTAATACTGAGTACTAACTGGTTTGCCCACGATGTTTTCCTTCATAGTTTGAGAGCACTGACGTGGGGGAGGTTCATCTCCATCCAAGATTTAAGGATATCCCAAACTCACTGATACGCTAGAGCCGCTCAGCTTACGCCGCGACATTGGCTCTTTATGCGTGTTTTATCGACTGTACAACGGGGGATGCTCGGAGGAGCTATTCGACCTTATCCCAGCGTCGAGATTTTACCACCGCTCCTCTCGGCACCGGGATCGAGCTCATCCACAAATTTTAGAACCCTGGCTCTCGTACTCTCCGTTTTTCACGCTCATTTCTTCCCCATACCCATAGGCTGTGGAATGAGTTACCACAGAGGTTTTCCCGCCAAGATTTAACATGAAAAGCTTCAAGAAAAATGTTAATAAAGTCCTTCAGGGTATGCAACGCACTGACAACGCCCCTGGTGTTGTTGTTGTCTATGGGCGACGGTGACCGCTTACCATCAGGTGGGCCGTTAGCCCGTTTGCCTATCTTTTACATAAAAAAAAATATAAAGGGTTCTTTATGTGCATAATGTTTGCTATATGTATTTTAAATTCCTGCTTTTTGTGTTTTTGAAATTTGTTTTTTTTTTTTTTCCTTCTTTGATTATTTTCTGTTATTTTATATTCTATTACTATTTCTTAATCTTAGTGTCTATTTTTAATTAGTGTAAATGGCTGTGCCGTTCTGATTAAATAAATAAATAAATAAAGCCCCACGCTGTTCTCCATGATCAAACCACTTCTTTATTTTAAGACTTGACTGTTTCTTTTATTTTCCAGGCATTGGCTCCACCAAACCAGCTGACATCCCAAAGAGCCAGCTGAAATATCTCGCTTTCGTGGTGCAGGGCAATGGCCGAAGCCGCATCAAATACACATACTGGAATGCCAGGAATATCGCTAAGGATCCCAGGGTTAACTTTAAAAGGTAAACTTACTGTACACGCATTCTCTAGGCATTGGTGTCTATTCCTAACTTATTCTGACAGCCTAAAATTATAGCCGTCCTTGTTGTTTCGGTCTTTAAGAAAGGGACGGCAGATAAGTTAGGAAAATTAAACAACAGAATTGACACCATTCTCTATTACTTCTCTAGCAGACAACATAAGACGCCAGGAAATTGGTAGTTAATAATAATAATAATAATAATGCTGGACAATCCACACAGCACTATCTAGCCCCAAAGTAAGCTATTCAAAGCTTGTGTTATGGGTACTAGATAACTGATATATTTAATACATTATATACTTACATAGATAGATATTTTTTCTTATACATAGAAAACACCCAGACCATCGGAACAAATTTCTGCAGATCGTACACAAATTTGTTCCACGGCGGGAATCGAACCCGCAACCTCTTGCGTCGCAGGCAGGCTCTCGCCCGCTGCGCCACAGAGGTTGGCGTGTAATTTTGTAATAGGTATTGTGGATAAAAAACTGTGAAGTACCTATATGGAAATGTTTCACGGTATTTAACTGGGCATCGCTCTTTAAGCTGTTTCATTGACTGTCACTTTAGTCGCAGGACAATCGCGTCCACGTCAAAGCACTAGGCCATTTTAGGTTCCCCGAGCCCAGAGCAATCTTGTACAGCCTGCTCCTATGTTATGTGGCTGGTTTTACTTACCTACCTACCTACTTGAAGTATTTTTAATACCTGAAACTTCACAGCCAGTGCTCTCAAACCGGCATGTCTTTCTTTTCTTTCTTCTTTTTATGGCTCCTGTCATAGACAATCTTGCCAATGTCAAGTGATTCAGAGACTCTTCGATTGTATGTTTCTAGTCACGTCAGTCGAAAGTCGAGTCAGTCAATTGTTTTGAAGAAAATGGTGGCGGTTTCTTCAAAACATTTGAAACATTTTCGGTCAAATCACGATATCACATAATACACTTTCATTCCAAATGCTTACACTTTGTGCTTAGACCACAAGTAATGTTGGTTAAAATACCACCAAAATTATACAACACAACTCAAAATAACACTAGAAAAACAATTAAAATGAAAATGCTATGTTGCTTCGTTAGATGACAGGAAACGAATCCAACCGGCATGTCGTAGAAAAAGTTCTAAAACATGACATGTACCTATTGAGTCAAGTGTCACTTTAACTACGCTGACACTGGAAAAAAAACTAGTGATACGAAAAAAAGAAGAACACAGCATCTTTTTTTATTTAAAGGTCTTTGTCGCTGGGCGACCACACTGCCCTTTAGTACTACAGCACCGTTATAAAAATGCTTAGTTCTACGGTTTCAGTATGTAGCTTAGTTCTACGACCACAGACATAGCTTAGCTCTAGGGCACAACCATAAAATAAAGTTTATTCAGAATAAATAATATATTTTCTTTTGGTGGAATGATCGCGTAACATAGATAGATAGGTAAAGGTATAGGTATGTAAGCAGACATACAAAAAAATAACACACATTATTCGAATTATTTCGAATATAGAATCTCCGCTTTTTTGTACAGTTGAATACAAAAGAGTTTATAAGATACCTACTAAAACCGTGACAAAGGTAACTAATTAAAAAAACATACATTCGAATAAAGAATCTCCTCCTTTTTTTGTTGCCAGTTAAAAACAAAAGAGTATCGAAGATACTAAACCGCGTGACAGACGTAAGTAATAATATTCGGATGTTTCAGAAAAACTCTGCTCCTAGCAGTTGGCTACCTCGACGGACCATACTTCCCCATCGCAACCATGATGGCGAATGAATACGAAGCGAAAGGTTACAACGTCATCATTGTGGATAACCAGAGGTTCAGCACTGTGCATTACTACTTGTGAGTTAGCCTTTCTGTGCCCTTCTTGTTATGTCGCGTCACGTAAAAAGAACGCTGGAAGGAAGGGAAGAATGGGCAACAAACTCGGCTTGGTTCCACCTCCTCTGTTTTCCAGTGTTTTTTTTTAAATAACGCTACCTCTAACACTACTACTCTCCTCTAGCTGTCAGCCAGAGTTCCAAGTTGAGTTTTAGTTTTTCGAGGCCTTTTTCAAATCTTAGACTTGGGGTGCAGAAGGTGCAAAAACAACAGTTCACAATAATGAACATCCGTAATAATGTTATGATACAATGCTTCGTTTTAATAACCACTTAAAAACAACTGTTCCATCAACAATGCATCATAAAACATATTTCAAGTTATGAGGTTTATTTGGGATGTGCATGGTCTAATAGCCTAAGTACCTACAGGACAAAGATACACTACCTATGCTGGTACTTACCTATGTACTTACCTATACCTTATTCTCCTGTCTGTACCCATCATAGGTACCTACTAACTACAGGACAAAGGTCAATCATTTATAAATTCCCTTGGTTTTCAATACTAGCAACCCTCTTTTAAAATTGCTACTGCTATAATTTCGTATACTTAGGATGAGCTGGATGATGAATGAGCTTTGAAAAGCCCCAAAGTGGTTTAAACTAGGTACAGGTAATACACATTTTTTATTTTAGCTCTCTTTTTTTTACAGAGCAAGCCGTATGATGCGGCCAGTCGGCAAACATGTAGCAGAGGTTTTAGTCCAGCTCACAGAGTTAGGCCTGGACCCTCGGCTATTAGAAGTGATCGGCTTCAGCCTTGGAGGCCAAACCGTCAGCTACATCGCCAGAAACTACCAGCAGATGACCGGCCGAAACATCTCCACCATCGTCTCCTTGGAACCTTCGGGACCATGCTTCAGAACGTTGGGCGCTACTGACAGACTGGACGCATCAAACGCAGATTTCGTCCAAGTGATACATACGAATATAGACGGTTTTGGCATGGCCACTCCGATGGGGCATGTGGATATCTACGTCAATGGCGGAGAGTACCAGCCGTCAGAACTGGCTCTATATCCATGCACTTCGACGTGCAGCCATTTCAGAGTGCTAACTCTTTGGTTGGCAGCTTTGAAGTACCCCAAAAAGTTTTTAGCTATTCGCTGTGAGAACTTGCAGCAAGCGAGAGATTCGAACTGCTATAGGAATGTCCCTCAAGTAGTGAATGAAATGGGATTGGGGATCGATACAAGTAAGAAGGGTATTTTTTATCTATCTACGGGTAAGACACACCCTTATTATTTGGGCAGTAAAGGGTTGAGGGAGGAATTTGCGTATTGGAGAATAATTTCGGACGTGAATGAAGGAAATGAGACTGAAGTTTATACGTAAGTAGGGTGCGGGTGTGGTGATAGGTAGAGGAAGACGGGGGAAAGCCGTTTACATAAAAATGCTGTATGATTTTTTTCATTTCTCTTATTTATTACAATTTTGAGGTTTAGAGTTGGAATTTAGAGAGGCTGCGTGCACAAGCGTCACAACCACGACGCTGTAAGGTGCTGGCTGTGTTTCAAGGCACCGTATTGAACAAGTTATTGGGGTGAGCAGTGTGAGAGTATTACACAGCGAGCGCCATTACCCCTGCTTCCCCTATGTTCGGTGTTCTGTTTCCTATTTAAGTAGTAAGAAACTACGTAGGTCTTATAATATAATATATAAGACTTAGGTACGTATATATAATAACTTAGGTCGGTAAATATTAGCATAGCTTGTAGGACCTACCTATAATGGTTACCCTTACAGCTAAGTATCAGATAAATGTAGTACAAAGAGTGCGAGTAAACCAATAAACAATTTTTTACATATCTTTTTAAGATTCTTTATTTATTTAATTATTTATTCTGAAAGAAATCCTAAAAGGAAACTACAGTTTAAAGAATGAAAAAAATTGTGATCGAAACGAAACCTCTGTCTTGCCTTGCTTGCTTATATGGCTGCCAAACATGGGTCCTCACAAATAAAACGAAGCTAAAGATAAGGACGACACAAAGAGCAATGGAGAGAAGTATACTGAAGTTGAGGAAAATACACAAAATAAAAATCGAAATAATCAGACAAAAAACTAAACTAACAGACGCAGTCACTCAAGCCCTAAAAATGAAATGGCAGTGGGCAGGTCACCTGTCCCGCTACAATGACAATAGATGGACTATAAAGACTACAAAATGGAAGGGACCAGTAGGAAAAAGAAACGTTAGGCCGGCCAATGAGACGGTGGGCAGACGACATAGTCCAAAGTGCTGGAGAAAACTGGATGAATCTGGGGCAAAATAGAGAAGCATGAAAAAAGCTGGAAGCCTTCACCCAAAGAGGGGTCCTTACATCGAATATAAATCTACCATATAGCTACGACAATATCATATAATAATAAGGAATACAACTATTTATAAGATTTTTAGTACCTAACCTATGTATGTACTTAGATGTAAGGAAATATACGGCTTTATTATTATTATTATTTATTTATTATTGTTTAATTTGTGTACTTAAAATGTTGTACTTAGTATAAAAAATCTTTAATTTTATAAATAAAATTTATCCTCTAGCTTCAAACGCAGCGCAGAATACGAAGTATGGAATTTTAGAACGCAGCCGTAAGCAGCTGGTAAAATGTTGCCTTTATTAAGATGTTGCCAAAAGTAAAGGGAAAATAAATAAAACAATGCTCATGAAAGTTAGGGCCACGCAGGGATCTTTTATCTATGGATTATTCTAAAACCCTAATTATTCTAAAATACTTAACCGATCTTCAAAAATTTGTAGTACTGCTTAAGAGTGGAATTAAAAAAAACTCATTACCGTCTTCTGTTTTTCCTGACCACCACAGTCCAAATCTTTTCAAGGCCATAGTGAATAGGTGTCCTCTAGGTATTCTGTTTCAACGTCAGTTACATACATCGCCGTTTACTATCAGGTGAGATTGTAGTCAAAGGACGGTTTATTCTTAAAAAAACTATGTCTTACGAATTTTATAAATGAGAATGTTATTTTTTTTTACTGAACAATTAAAAATTACTCCAATCATTGACGTGGTTTAAAAATCTAGTTATAAATAAATGTACATAAATTACATACATCACTAGGCTAATCGAAAAAAATATGCAGGCAACTCCGATTCCGATATAGCTGTCAAAAGGTTTTGTCGCAATGACATGACGCAAGCTGTCAGTGTCAGTACCTAAGCGACAAGAAGGGGAAGGTAAAATCCTTGACGATCTTTTCTTCAATCTTCAGAAATGGTATTTCGTTCTCGCGGCTTTTCTTCTAATTTTCCGCTTATAATATTAAAATGAACTGTCAATATCATACCTAAAAAGCGGACCGTATCGCCCAGTGCCAATAAAATTTAATGTAAACGAAAAATTGTAGTGTAAATCAGTTGCAAAATTACGGTCGTGTGTTCAACAAAATCAATTCCTTGTGTAATGTTTGTGTTGTTATTTGGAACGAATTACGTAAGTAAACTGTTTTTTTTTTGTTGTTAAACACGACCAGGCTTCAATTGACAACACCACTTTGATTCTTTTAATTTATTTCGAGGCCAAGACGTCTCCCTTTTATTTGGTCGCGCTGCCTGCTCTAAGTATGTTTATTTCTACCAGTGTTGTCACGCGATCGTTAAAAACTAGTTTTTATATTGTTCAAGGTCGTCCATGATCTCAGTACGTACGATAGAGTTGTAATAAATAACAGTGCGAAGCCATATTCTAGTTTTTCCCGACTCAAACTTGGCATTGGTTAATTTATTGATATATGAGTGTAATAAGCGTCGCTATGTTGCTAAATAAAATATGTAATTCTATTGCCAGGAAGCGAACATTCATTGGTATAAATCTAAACAGTAATTGGTGGTTATACTTGTACATCGGTGCCTAGTTTAACCATGTTCACTCACTCAACAACATGTTTTTCAGTTAATGAACCCATTTGTTGTTAGATGTTGTTCAATATTTTGGTTGTATTAATAAAATTCTAGTTCCTCCCTAAATGCTGAATGCTACTATGTACTTACCTACTTAAATTACTAGGTATCTATTAAACACATCCACTGCTATAGTATACTGTACTACACTGTACTGTATAGGGTTAAACTATAGCTACCCTGGTACCTGAGTTGAGGGTTGGGGATAGGGGGAAAGCATGTGGGGGTAGATGGCAAGTCTTTCCCTATAGTTCTTTTTTCTAGGAAATGAAAAAAAAATTCCAAAAAATTTCCTTCAAATTTCTTCACTTTAAAAAAAAAAAAAAAAAAACCCTAACCTAATGAGAATTTCTTCCCTTGAGTCTTTTTGTCATAGAGATGAAATATTACTACCAATTTTTTTCATATAAAAAAAAAACCCTAACCTTACTAACATCGACGTGCCAACATCGACACAAACCTTGCTAGGTTTCACGATGTTGTATTATTAAAACTGTTATTTAAGTTTTGCTAAATAAATAAAAAAAAAAAAAAAAAACTAGTAACTTACCTGAAAAATTAAATTATTTTTTTTCATTTCCTAGAAAAAAGGACTCAAAGGGAAGACTTGCCATCTACCCCCACTTGCATCCCCCCTATCCCCAACCCTCAACTCAGGTACAAGGATTGCTATAGCCAACCCGTGTATAGTATTAAATGACTGGTTTTATAAAAAAAATGCCAATTTTTAGTTCGTATCATACTCAATTTGACCTTTGTTTTACTCCTTATATTGCATTTGTTTAGGATCCTGACATAAAACATTACTTCAGTATCTGAAACCTGTCTAAAAAAGTAATTTTCAAGCACCACAATCACTTGAATTGTGTACTTATATTTGCCCTTTTTCTTAATTGTTTTTTATGAAACATATGAGTCACCTAGAATACCGATATAAAATTAACTGAGTATAGGTATCTACCAAGATAGGTGAACTGTACTTGTGTTCTTTTGTTAAAAACTTTAACAAAAGAACACAAGTTCTTTTATTACTTAAGCAAAGTTTGTTAATGTTTGTAATATTGCAACCATTAATCAATTTGCTTATCTATTCAATCAATAAATACTCTTTGATCTGTATTGTTTACTAAACACTTTGGATATGATACTTAAGATCTTAATGGTCATTGTTTTATGGCCTATTTCTATATTATATGAGTGCTGAGATCACTCATCCTTTTGGGTAATAACTGTCACTGTTACATAGAATAGAATAAGTTTTTATTTGCAACACAGAAAAATATACACAGTTTTTAAATTAAAAGGCACCATAGGCATGTATTATGCTTACAATATTGGAATATAGGTACCTAAGGTAGTGCATTTTGTGCTGCAAAATGGAACCTAACTCAGCATAATGCGGGTTGCCAACAACCCACACTGATCTTCCGTTAGGACTGAATTTGTCTGTATCTGGCGGATATCATATTATTATGCATAAAAACATCCATAGTATTCTTAGTACTTAACAAAACCACCCGTAGTATGTGTGTCAACAAAAAAGAACGCTGGAAAACAGTGGAGGGGATGTACTTGATACTTGATTTGGACTCCTGTGTCCGCATTTAGACTATGGTGGTCCATTATGGGTGAGGGGTGATCTGGCTATAATTGTAGCCAGCCTAGCTCCTCCCAAAAGCGCAGAAGCTTCCTGGGGGCTTCACAGGTGTGGAGGAGTGACCTGGGGGTTCCTAGGATTTGCTGTCGTTGGGAGGCTACGCCCTCGCATTCCAGGACTACGTGGGCGGCTGATTCTTCTTCGGATAGGCAGCCTCTGCAGAGTGGACTGTCTGTTTCTCCAATGTTGTATAGATGTTTGTTCAGTGGGCAGTGACCTGTTATGTGGAGGGGATGTGTTTGCACATACAAAATACTCGCGCCATCACACCCCCTAGCCCTCCTGCCGGCGTTCTTTTTTTTTTTTTTACTATAGTAGGAACTGAGCAGTGTGATAGCAAAGGTACATTTCAGAAAACCAGAATTTTCTTTCTTTATTCTTTCTTTATTCTTTATTGTACACAGAAACAACATACGAAAACTTAAATAATAAAGTATGTACAAAGGCGAGCTTAACCCTAAAAAGAGTTCTCTTCCAGCAAACCTTGAAGGAGAGAGACTAGTAATTTTACTAGTACATGTCAAACACTATTAAAGCATAAAGCCGAATGCTTAAATGATTTTGTTGTCCTTACCAACATTGTTATTTTAACCTCATGTGTGTTTTGTTTCACAATTTTTTTTCGTTACCTATTAAGCTTTGAATAGCTTACTTTGGGGCTAGATAGTGCTGTGTGGATTGTCCAGCATTGTCCAGCATTATAGTAGGTACTTATTCGATTTACAAAATCATGAGTAACTAGCTGCGCCCCGCGGTTTCACCCGCGTAGTTTTAAATCCCGGTATTCCCACGGGATAAAAAATTGCTTATGAGCTATTCTAGACTATAATCTATCAATGCCTAATTTCATATAGATCCGTTCTGGCGTTATCGAGTAACAAACATCCATCCATCCATCCATACTTACAAACTTCCGCGTTTATAATATTAGTAGGATAGAAGAAAGTGGAACAAGAAAACCTCACTTAGGTGAGGGAAGGAAAATGATATGATAGAGAATAATCTATCCAAAGCAACTTTTTCCACCAACATAGCCTTGCTATTGTCTTTGCAGTACGACATAGGTACCTACTTATCTTGGTTATTTATGTTCTACATACTTACTATATATTATATTGTAACACTGGCATCCCAAGGTAGATTCACCCAGTATATAAGACATTTTAAGGGCCCGGCGACAGCGGCTCGCAGTTTCGAGGTGCGATGGGCTATTATTTCATTTTATTTCATTTCGGAGAGGTTGTTTGAAATAATAACTATCCAGTGACACACATAAATACTGTTCGAATACAAACAATACAATGATATAAGGGAAATGTGCTTGAGTGAAAGACCATTTTGATTTGAATTGAAGGCACACAAACTCATACCCATTGAAGTGATAACAAGTATCTAGTCCATCTACATATAAAAGAGTCAATATGAAATCTGTGTTCATTACAGATGACTACTGCTCTTGTTTATTCTGTGGCGGTGAGGTAACCAATTATGCAATGACGTCAGAGTTAGATCATTTATTTGTAAGCTCCAATAGTTTAACTGTGGCAGTGTTTTAGTGCGATGAGTCAGCTCACGCGTGACGCGACAAGGGAGCCTAGGCACCCCGCCTAGACTCCCTTCTCACCAAGCAAGTAGGAGATAGATGAATATATAGATAAATTCTTTATTGTGCACAAAGCAAAAAGAAAGCATATACAGAAAATTGAAAAAAGAATAGGTACAATGGGCGGCCTTATCGCTAAAAGCGATCTCTTCCAGACAACCTTTGGATGGAAAGGATATGAAAGAAATCAGAGGCGGCGGTGTACAATAATAACTATAAAGATGGTGGTGTAAAATAACTATTATAGCTATTCCTAAAGTTAAGTAAAATAATAAAAATAAAATATAATACATAATATACAATAATTAAGCATTCCTAATAATAATACACATACATATATTATATGAACAAAATATAAATATACTAAGTATACTATATAATACATATCAACTACACAAACATATGAAAGGATAATATACCTAGGAGTAGCTAAAGGAAGGAGGTAAGAAGTGGAACTCGTTACCGTCGTCTGTCTTTCCTGACCATCACTTAGTATAAACAAAGTCGCTTTCTCTGTCCCTATATCCCTATGCCCCCATGTCCCTAATGCTTAAATCTTTAAAACTATACGCAACGGATTTTGATGCGGTTTTTTTTTATAGATAGAGTGATTTAAGAGGAAGGTTTATATTATGTATAATACATGCATGATATGTGCACCCGTGTCGCTCGTTATAATATAAGTAAGGCAAGAGTGAAGGTGTCTTCTAGACCGTTCTGCTCCACCGTATTCTACATCGCTTAACATCAGGTGAGATTGTCGTCAAAGGACGGTCTATTCAGTAAAAAAAAGCTAGCCAAGTAAAAATGACTCTTACGAGGACATATCTAAACGCGATCGTAGGATTCGTGTCAGTGTGTATGTAAAAAACTGAAAGACCATTTGTACACGACGACTGAACCTACGACCTGACGGTCGGAAGGCGGGGTTACTCCCACTAGTGCACCGGTTTATAGGGATGATTTTAAATAGCCTCAGGGGATAAATCACTCCTTTTTAAGAGCCAATTTAAGAGTATTAGAGCTGTGTGAAGGGATCGTCCGGAGAAGTCCTAACACCACGCCTTTTTCTGTCGCCAAGCAGCGTTGCTGTGTTTCGGTTTGAAGAGTGTGGTCGCCGGTGTAATTACAGGCACATGAGGCTTAACATCAGTATGCCTCAAGATGATGGACGCAGGGCAGTGCATCGTAGGGCTCGTTCCTATCGTGCGTGACCTACGAGGCAATGCTTTATTATAGGTGATGGTTACCACTTAACATCAGGTGGGCCATCTGCTTGTTCCGTCAGCTAGATTAAAATAAAAAAATGCGCTATAGTGCTTGAGATAAGATTTTAGATGAAGTAAGTGCTTAAGTAAGTAAGCTTGGTCAGGATCTATACGATCCTCAAAGCTTGTCGGTAATCCACAGAAAAGACATGGTGACTACATGCGGACCTGGAATACCCAGATATCCTTCACTGATTGAGAGCATCTGTACATAACGTTTTGGCTTAGAACAGTTTAATACGCGACTGCAGATTCGATCCTGCGGCATTTAAGGCCTTGACAATACCTAAATTTCCTCTCGATCGCACGATTCGTCATTTTTAAAGATACAAAATCACAAATCCCAATTTTGAAAAATCGCAAACAACCATTTTGTGTGCAATCACATTGCACACAGTTTGGTAAAATAATCATTTTGATCGATGCAAGTTTTCCTACTCAAAAGTTTGCTTATGTACGAAAACTAGATAAGTAAACTTTTACGTAGGAAAACATGTATCAATCAAAATTAAATTTTCACTAAACTGTGCGCAATATGATTGCACACAAAATGGTTGTTTGCGATTTTTCGAAAACGGGTTCAGTTATTTTATATCCCATCCCAACTAATATTATAAATGCGAAAGTAACTCTGTCTGTCTGTCTGTCTATCTGTCTGTCTGTCTGTTACGCTTTCCCGTTCTCTCTCAACCAATTTTGATGAAATTTGGCACAGACAATCTTTAGACCCTGAGAAAGAACATAGGCTACCTTTTATCGCGAAAAAAAGAGATGAAGAGATTAAAAGTACGCAGACGAAGTCGCGGGTACCAGCTAGTTGTTCAATAAATCAAAACGTGCGAGCGAGAGTCACATTAGCTCTTGTCTTCACCTTAATCAGGTATCTGGTTCCTATATCGCAAGCTATGGCTTTCTTTCGGAGCGAGATAGTGCTGTTTGGAATGTCCACCAATATTAATCTCTAATCTAAAAAATCTCTAATCTAAAAAGCTAAATCTAAAATGTACAGATACTATCTAAAATGTAAATCTGAAATAAAGGCTTATTATTAGGGTTGTGGGAATTTGACAACAAAAAATTACAAGTGTCAGAAGCAATTCCGAGAACTACGAAAGTTGTGATCGCGTCCCTTGAAACTATAACCAGGTCAGGGTTAGTAGGTCACTACCTTGTGGCCAGCAGCGGAATGAAGGGCTGGTATGCGTCAATTTCGATAAATTGTATCCTACATACCTACTTCCTAAATAAAAGCGAAAGTCTGTCTGTCTGTCTGTCTGTCTGTCTGTTCTCCTCTACAGGTCGCATTTTTCAACCGATCTGGACGAAACTTGGTACACAGGTTATATGACTTATTAGAATTTTTTTGTCGTCGGGGATTTTTGATTGGAGGGGTGCTTCCCCCAAAAAAGGGCAAAAAGGGGGCATTTTGATATACTGGATATCTCCACCAAATAAGATCCGATTTCGATTACTCTTTTTTTGTTTGAAAGGTAGTAACTATAAGTTGGTCTCATAAAAGTTTGGCGAAGATCTGATAAGGATCTTCAGCATGATGAACAGGATAGCTCATCAAACAATCGATGGTTTTCAATCAAATTTGAGAGAAACACAAAGGACCTCATTCTACACAAGATGATGCAAAAAAAATCAAAAAGATCAAAAAAATCACAAAACGGAAAATGCACTTGCACATTACATTCCTCAAATAGCTCACTTTTAGTATGCTCGCGAGGTCTACAGCTCCTAGAGCCACTAGTAATTAGGTGTAATAGCGACTCAAGAGTTGCATAGACCTCGATAACTTTTAACCCATACGTGACCTCTGTTCTGTTGTTTGTTACAATATGTAACTCCAAGTTACATGCAGTTAAATATCCTTAGAAGAGCTTCAGTGTTAAGGTAAAATACCCATAAAGGAAAAAAGCGAGAGAACCGGCATGACCTAGACTGGAGCTGGCAAATAACATGGCCACCGCATTCCGTAGATCTCAAGTATACGGAATTATAGATCCTTATCACGTTAAAGAACTTGAAGCGGGGTGAGGTGAAATAGATGAAATAAAACTACAAAATAATAACTACATAGTATAAAACATTTGGAAGGTGCGACCGGAAAGTTGTTTGACGGTAAAGGAAAAACGGTACGTAAAAACAACCCTGATTTAAGGGGCTGACAACCGTAAGCCGATCTTTGAAGAAATAGAAACCGAAATGTTGACTCATCGCTCGCATAATATACTCTATTTCCATCCGTTATCTTTGATACGCTATCAATCGAGCTGCTATCAACGCGGATAATCCAGTTTGTGGAGTTTTGCTGCAGAAACTGACCGTTTTCGAAAATAGTCATTGTGTTTTCGGATAAATTCTGTGAATACGCAATGTGATAACAGTGCAAACAGACGTGAATCAGTGCTAACACGGCTTTTGTAGATTAGAGCACGATTAATTTCATGATCAGTGAATACGCAAGCGACAATTTGTTTAGCAAATATATTTGGAAATTATTATCTGCCATTACACCCTCAAAGGTCTGAAATCAATGTCAGTCAAATCACTAGGGTAACTTTGAAACGTCTGAAAACTAGGTGATCCTTGAGTTCCATATGAAGCTTTTTTTTTTTTTTTTTTTATATTTGATAGACTGTCCTTTGGCCACAATCTCACCTGATGGTAAGCGACGATGTGGCCGACGATGGAGCAGAACGGTCTCTAAGACACCTATTCACTCTTGCCTTGAAGAGGCCCAAAAACGAATAAACCCAAGCTTAGAATAAACGGAAGACACTTATAGCTTGCTTTACGGTTTTTTCTCGATCCTTTTAGAATTAATCTATTTAATAATGAAGCTCCATTATAGTGCCGATTCTGAGTGAGGGTTCATTGAAATATAGTCGTGAGCCTGCCTTTCATCCAATGATCCATTGTACAAGAGTTTTTGCGTCCCCCTCTTGCAACAATTCAAAGTCAAAGTCAAAATATGTTTGTTCGGTAAATCACAAGGATCAACTTAAAACTAGGTGACTCTAGTGCCAGTTCCACGCGACCAACACCGAGAAGAACAGCCAACAAACTCGGCTTGGTATCTATCGCTCTTTTGTATGATGCTCGTTACAATGTAAATACCTACACTATTGAAGCTATATAATGCAATAAGTAATCTAACAGAGAAAGGAAAAAAAATACCTGACTGAATCCTTTGTAGTCAAGATACATCCTCGTCATAGTCAAAGTCATATTATTGTTTGTTCGTTTGTCCTTCAGCTGTCGTGAGATACTTGAATGAAATTGACAGCTGGCTTCCGTTTGCGTCGTTGTAACATCTTTGATCGCCAAGGTGTGCCAAAGTCGTATGTATTAATGGTATTAATAAATAAATAAATAAATAAATAATGCTAGACAATCCACACAGCATCATCTAGCCCCAAAGTAAGCTACTCAAAGCTTGTGTTATGGGTACTAGATGACTGATATATTTAATACATTATATACTTACATAGATAGATATTTTTTATTATACATAAACACCCAGACCAACGGAACAAATTTCTGCAGATCGTACACAAATTTGTTCCGAGGCGGGAATCGAACCCGCAACCTCTTGCGTCGCAGGCGGACTCTCGCCCGCTGCGCCACAGAGGTCGTCATTAATGGTATTAATAGTCTTTTTTATAGACCATAAACAATTTAATACCTACTTTTAGCTTCTATTGACAACGACCTAACAAAAGACAACGAACGTATGAAACTCTCTTGCTTTATACACTTGTTTGGTTATTTTACTCGTTTGGTCTAACTTGAAACCGAAAAAATAAATAATGCTGGACAATCCACACGGCACCATCTAGCCCCAAAGTAAGCTACTCAAAGCTTGTGTTATGGGTATTAGATGACTGATATATTTAATACATTATGTACTTACATAGATGGATATTTTTTATTATACATAGAAAACATCCAGACCAATGAAACAAATTTAAATTAAAAGATAAGCTGATAAAAATTCAGCCAAATCAGTTCACGGCTGCAATCGTCAGGCTTTTCCGGGACTTTTGATGTACAAGATCCT
Source organism: Plemyria rubiginata (assembly GCA_963576535.1). NCBI lineage: Eukaryota > Metazoa > Arthropoda > Insecta > Lepidoptera > Geometridae > Plemyria > Plemyria rubiginata. Next base: position 1,238,417 of record OY754929.1, read on the forward strand.
TGAAAATGTCTTGTAGGAGAAGGGGGTAGTCCAATGTGAAGAAGCAACTGGCATAAAAACATTGGTACTTAACACTTGCCCTGCAAAAAAAGGCAAAAAAAAACCTTATTATTTATTCGTTTAAAAATCTGCTTTGAATCGTTTTGATTTTTTGTATTTATAACCTGGCACTTTATCTTCCTAGTTAACGGAGTTAAAGAAATGTGTGTCATAAAACTTATAAAATAAAGTTGAGTACTCTTTGACTTTGAAGGGTTTAATAATAATGATTATCTAAACAGACATGGTTATATTTATTGTGCTATTGATAGTAGACCGAGTTATTGGAACAGTGCAATGATAATGATAACAGTGATAAAGTGTGTGTTCTTAGTCATTTAATTGTTTTTCGAGAATGAAAATATTTTCCGTGGTGAAACTGGGAGGTAACAAATACGTAGTTTTATTCTCAAGAAGCAAATTTATGTACTTTGGTCCCTTGTATGTTTGTTTGGCTTTTTGCGTTGCTGGGGAATCTTGGTATTTGTTTTGTTCTACTAAGCCAAGGGTTCTGTTTAACCTCCATTGCATCAATCGTGACCTTGAAAGGTGACTAGAAGCAGCTTATTATATATAGCATATTATAACTCTGTCTTGAGCTATTTATTGAATTTATACAAAAAGACAACGTAAAAGTACTTACTGGCCCTAGGTGCCACTAACATTTGCTTTAAGTAGTTCTGGGTGAATGAAACTGTGGTGTAAGGCAAAAATTTGCGTCTCTGCAAGTATTTCTTGAACCTTGCTAAAGCTTTGTTGATACGATGATTTTTTATACTTTGTAATACAAAATACTTTATAATGTTGGAAATATTGTGTTGTTAATACCTTCCTAGTTGTTGTGATATAAACACCAAATATCTCTGCGCATTAGTCGTAAGACCACAAATTGGATGTATCGGGTCTTTGGTGTTCTGCAAGGCAGTATTCTTGGCGTACTCGTCTTTCAAGTCTATACATTCAAAATTCTCTTACTTAAGTAGTTTATCAAATACTTAGCGTGGTTTTGTTTATGTTGCAGGTGAAATAAGATGGCTGCTGCTGGATTCTTGTAGCGGTAAGAAGATGAATCAGGCGAAGAACAACAATGTGGACGCGCGTGCGGACACTAAACGTAAGTTACAATATTAGGTGATGATTATTTCTAGAAAAATTCAGTTTATTATTATACTTATTGACCGAGCGAGCGAAGCGTCTCAGTTTCCACATTGGCCAAAAACGCGTTTGTCCGGATGTCTGTCTGTCTGTTTGTCTGTTCTCCTCTACAGGTCGCATTTTTCAACCGATCTGGACGAAACTTGGTACACAGGTTATATGACTTATTAGATTTTTTTTGTCGTCGGGGATTTTTGATTTGAGGGGTACTTCCCCCAAAAAAAAGGCAAAAAGGGGGCTATTTGATATACTGGATATCTCCACCAAATGAGATCCGATTTCGATTATTCTTTTTTTATTTGAAAGGTAGTAACTACAAGTTGGTCTCATAAAAGTTTGGCGAAGACCTGATAAGGATCTTCAGCATGATGAACAGGATAGCTCATCAAACAATCGATGGTTTTCAATCAAATTTAAGAGAAACACAAAGGACCTCATTCTACACAAGATGATGCAAAAAAAATCAAAAAGATAAAAAAAATCACAAAACGGAAAATGCACTTGCACATTACATTCCTCAAAAATTTACAAAATTAAATAGAAAAAACATCACATCACACACACACACACAACATTTTGCATTATAGTTAGTTTTCAATACGTGACAGGCTGCAAGCGTTTAGTTGCTGTTAGAATACTAACTGATAATTATCTTCATGATGTTTTCCTTCACTGAATGAGAGCATCAGCATAATAATAAGCCTTAAATTAGAAATTAATAAAAGTGAACTTAAAGACTTTCAGAAAACACCTTACACGACATTGATGTTGCGGGTGAGGGATGGGTGTCAGGTGAGAAGTAATGGGGATGGGGAAAGTAAAGTAAAAATGTGTTTTATTGACATAAGACAAGCACAGTTATAATTTGAATCCATAGGCTCCCGAACTAGTTAATAAACTGTGTTTCAGGAGCCAGTGGCTTCTCCAATTGAATTAAGCAGTGATTGAATTGGTATTTTCTACTTCTCTTCAACATTGATAGGTTTCTTTCAAAACTCTGAAATAGCTTTTGCTAAGGCAGTAAATAGCTCAGTTTTAGTATGCTCGCGAGGTCTACAGCTCCTAGAGCCACTAGTATATAAAACGTTTCAAAATGATCCTTGATTTTTGTTATGTATCTTTTTTTTTGTGGTGTTGTGGAATATGTGTGTCCTGTGGCAAAGGCCTCTGCCAACCGCTTCTACTCTTTCGAATATTTCTTGTTCAGACCTTCTTTATTGATTGGATAAACACGATAGGTAATCTAAAAAATTGCTAGTGTATATTTGCAGTCCAAAAAACCGCAGCGTCCCCGCTTTTAGCCTAACAAGGCAATAAAATAAGTCCCAACCTTGATAATAGTGGGCAATCATTATAATTTATTACACTACACACACTTTACCGATTTGAATTGCTAATGCGTGAAATTAAAACGATTGTGTGTATGTCACAGCTGATAGATTCAATAGCTCAGTCACTCCATCAAAATCATACATACAAATATAAGACTAGCGGCCCGTATCGGCTTTGTTATTTTTTTACAATTTATAGGTAAAACGTTTGACCACAATCTAACCTGATGTTGAGTGATGATGCGGTCTACGGGTAGCACGCTCACCTATAAAATTACCTATTAACCAATTCACTCGTCTCTTGAAAACATCCAAATTATACATATTCGACGGTTGTCAGTCTCTTAACAGGTTCTGTGACTGACAAAGCTAATGAAACCCTTAGCTGTGTCACAATAGGTACACGTATTAAAATACACTACGCGAGTCAAGTGTCTCCCCTTAATGAATATTCAAGATTTTAGTACGATTTGTTTGTGAAATGTTCACTTTTAAAAATACTTATGCTTATTTCGACATCTCTGAGTAACCCTGCTAGATAAAACGATTACCGTCTGTACTATAAGATTTTAAAACAACAATGATGGGTATATAGTACAGCCTTCACAGCTCAGTGGGTAGTAGCTCTGCTTTCTGTACCGTAAGCCGTGGGTTCGCCTCACCGAGAACAACGTTTTTGGAAAAAACTTAAAAAAAAAAACAAAAAAAAAATGTTTTGACCGCGCTATTATCATTAGTAAGTAAGTACTCTGCTAGTTTGTAACATTATCTTTCCTCCCTGATGTGCTACATAATAAATGGACGTAAAAGTATTCTGCATCATCACTACATAGTATAAAACAGTCGCTTTCTCTGTCCCTATGTCCCCATGTCTCTTTGTACGCTGTAATCTTTACAACTACGCAACGGATTTGGATGCAGTTTTTTTTAATAGATAGAGTGATTCAAGAGGAAGGTTTATATGTATAATATATGCATGATATGTGCACCCGTGCGAAGCAGGGGCGCGCGGGCGGGTCGCTAGTTTTATATATTTATGAAGATCCCAAGAGGCCCTAACAAAACAGTCGTAGTTACAAAATATGGGTGTATATTTATGGTTCCAGGCGAGCGTCGCCGCGTGCCTACGGGCAGGGCTGCGGTGCTCCGCCGCGTTCCCTCGGACTCTGATTGCTCCGGCGAGACTGCCTCGCTGTCGGCCGACAGCGGCGAGAGGGCTATCAAACCGGCGCCCCTGCCGCCGCGCGCCGCTAAGTCAAGGAGGTAACACTGCTCCGCAACTAACGAAGCCAGATCCAAAACTGGACTACAAAAGATTACGCTAATGTCTGGCTATCGAGATGGCTTTCAGTTTGACATTTGATCAAGGAATATAATACTCTCTGACGAGAGCATTTCATTCCCATAGTGTTATAGCAACATATGGAAAGATCTAGTATCTAAATTACTTGTGGTGGATGCTAATTTCTTTGGATTGATTCTATTGACTTCCTGCTATCTTTAAACTTGGTGACTTACGCTTCTCATAGTACTTGTTCGCTTTTCAAGATACTTTAACTCATCAGTGGTTGTCTATTTTGTGTGTTATATGGCCTGACCATTGCCATTTCACCTTGTCCCACACACCAAATCTGAGAATCAGACACACCAAGTCTGTAAGTTTAGTTCTAAAGATATATTTTCCTTTTATTCTATCAGGCAATGAAGCTTCCAGAATATTTTATTGTCTACCTTTAACCTCTATTCAAAGATGCACGTTTCCGTCATAGATTGCATATTTCGGTCAACAGTCGCCGGAGGGGTAGCGAATGGGAGGTGCTGGAGGGATTGAAGGATGGACAGCGGTTCGAGAAGCGACCTGAAGTCTTCAACGGCTACCTGCATAAGAAGAGGAAGTGGCCACTTAAAGGATGGCATAAGGTACGAAGTCTAGAGGTGCGCGTCGACCGCGTCTGCATCGCTGCGTACGGAGCGGACGGATTGATGCTTTGTATTGATTTGTATGGTACAGCGTGCACTGGATCGGCATTTCGGCGCCAGAGACAGGTATTTCTGCTGATGACGTCATCCGCAGTGAACGCGCCATTCGGAATTGCTTTGAAAATACCGATACTGCCGATGCTGAATCCGGATGCAGTGGACGCACCCCATCAGCATTTTATAAATACCGACGCTCCGTCCGCTCCGTACGCAGCGATGCGGACGCAGTGGACGCGTACCATAAGGGTATTTATTACGTTGCATTCACAAGGATCACTTTGAAACGTCATAAGGCGTTGACAACACCTGATGTACCTCTCGCTCGCACGATTTGACATTTTGGAACATGCAAAATCACTGATCTCAATTTTTAAAATCTCAAACAACAGTTTGTTAAAAAAACATTTTGATAGATGCAAGTTTTCCTATATCTAAAAGTTTGCATTTCTAGTTTTCGTACATAAGCAAACTTTTGAGTAGGAAAACTTATACGGTGACAGTGGCGCAGTGGACGAGAGTCAGCCTGCGACGCAAGAGGTCGCGGGTTCGATTCCCGCCTCGGAGCAAATTGGTGTACGATCTGCAGAAATTTGTTTCGTATGGGTGTTTTCTATGTATAATAAAAAATATCTATCTAAAAAATACCTTGTGTCTGGTAACCATAAAAAAAACAAGCTAGTAGCTTACTTTGGGACTAGATGCTGCTGTTTGCCGAGTTTGTTGCCCGTTCTTCTCGGTGTTGGTCGCGTGGAACTGGCACTAGAGTCACCTAGTTTTAAGACGGTTCAAGATGGTCCTTGTGATTTTATTGAATAAACATATTTTGACTTTGACTTTGTGGATTGTCCAGCATTATTTTCATCACATCTATTCGAAAAGAACGACTTGGTTCGCCTTTATGTGCACCCAAAGGTGGTATTTTCTATAAGAAACAATAAGTGCGCGGGAAAGTGAATTCCGGCGCACTTATTTAATAAGTGTGCCGGAATTAACTTTCCTGCGCACTTTTTGAATTTAAAATATCTTCGCTTTAAGTTCGCCTATGTACTTCATTTTTGTGCAATAAAGAATGTTCTTATGTGCCTTTTTTTCTCATAGTGGGTGATAAAAAGTACTTTGAATCCCTCGCTACGTTCAGGATTCTACTAAAGAAACCCTCGCTAAGCTCGGGGTTCTACTCTAGAATCCTTCACTTCACTCTGGATTCAAAAAAGCGCCCTCGCCGTAAAAATATGATTTCGCTCCCTTATAATACAATCTACTATTATTTTGTATTTGTATCTTTGTGTGATTTCCAGCGGTTCTTCGTAGTAGACGGCGGTATCCTGGTGTACGCCCGCTCGCCCGCCGACGTGGCGCGCGGCCGGTTGCATGGCTCAGTGGACGTCGGTCTCTCGGTCATATCCGCGAAGGCGCGCCGCCGCCGGATCGACATCGACGCGGACGAGTTCATCTACCACCTGCGTGCGAAGACACCGGACCTGTTCAGGACTTGGCTGAACGTGCTGAAGGCTCATAGGTGAGTTGGAAGAAGTTTGACGGCCTAAGTGGTCATGTAATTTCTCTTAAATCTTTGCTTTGTACTAACTACTGCAAAATGTGGGTGCCAAATGTAATGTTTGGACGTACCTCTGACTACCACCCCTTAGACATCCTCAAAGAATCTTGAGTTAGTACTTGGTACTGAGAGATCTGAGGGGATATCTACCGTGACTGGGGATCAAAGTCGTGAAGCTGTTTCAGTTTTTCAGTTTCTTTGCTTTGTTTCTTTATTTGCTATCTTTGTCCTTATCAAATGTGCACTACCCACAAATGTTTTTCCATTACCCAAAGGTTAGCTGGTAGATAATGCTATCCAGCATTAAGCTCGCCTATGTACACTGTATTTTTGTGCAATAAAGAATTTTCTATATATCTATCTAAGTGGCGCAGCGGGCGATAGTCCGCCTGCGACGCAAGAGGTTGCTGGTTCGATTCCCGCCTCGGAACAAATTTGTGTACGATCTGCAGAAATTTGTTCCGTTGGTCTAGGTGTTTATGTATAATAAAAATATCTATCCATTTAAGTATAAAATGTATTAAATATATCAGTTATCTAGTACCCATAACACAAGCTTTGAGTAGCTTACTTTGGGGCTAGATAGTGCTGTGTGGATTGTCCAGCATTATTTATTTATTTCTTTGTGAAGGGCTCGGCCGGGGAAGTGGTTCACAATCTTTGGCTTAGTTTGGGGCTAGACGGTGCTGTGTGGAATGTCCACCAATATTTATTTATTTACTAGTTGCGGCCCGCGGTTTCACCCGCGCAAATTTAAATCCCGGTATTCCCACGGGATAAAAAGTAGCCTATAAGATAAGAAAATTCTTTATTGCACATAAATGAAGTACCTTAGGCGAACTTAATGCTAATTAGCATTTTCTTCCAGTTAACCTTTGTGTGCCTATGTGTTATTCCAGACTATAATCCATCTCTCTGCCAAGTTTCATCCAGATCCGTTCAGCCGTTCCGGTGTGAAAGAGTAACAAACAAACATCCATCCATCCATCCATACTTACAAACTTTCGCGTTTATAATATTAGTAAGGAAGAATTGAAGTCGGTTTATCTTGGAAGAGTTATTAATGTCGTAATATTCTCTTATTTCAGGTTATATCGACAGCACTTGCTGACCTTTGGCGTAAGAGAATCAGCTCCGAAGATAAACACCCCAATAGACGATCTACCCGCCACAGATACTTCTTCGCGTAAGTGCTTTGAATTTAGAGGTCGCGTCATTTAAAAAGAACGCTAGAAAACAGTGGAGGGGATGTGTTTGCGCATACAAAACATTCGCGCCATAACACCCCCTCTTCCTTCTCCCAGCGTACTTTTTACGTGACGCGACCTATGCTACATGTCGAGTGTTTTGTCTTTTTTTCCTTTAAGGAAAGAAAGAGAAAGCTAAACGTTAAAGTGAGAATTATGGTATACGAATTCGTTTAGAAATTTTACTTGCGCGATTGAAAGAATTTTGTATTTTAAATCATCAGTTCTTGAACTGAAAAAACAGAAACAGCTTCACGACTTTGATCCCCAGGCACGATATCTACCGTGCCTGGGTCCCTTCAGATCTCTCAGTACCAAGTACTCTATATATAACTCAAGATTCTTTGAGGATGTCTAAGGGGGGTAGTCAGAGGTACGTCCAAACATTACATTTGGCACATACCCACATTTTGCAGTAGTTAGTATTCCACTATTATATTATTCTTGAACTATGAATTAAAATACAAAAATTGTTTGAGTCCTGATTGTTGAGTTACTTGTATATTATAAATTTGTAACTTCGAACCTTTTCACGTCTTTATGAGAGTTTTTAGTTAGATGGTTTGAGACTGGCAAGAATGTTGGACCGTTCTAAAAATGCAATCACTTAGTTAAGGTAGAACAGTTGTTTCTCACTCAACCCTGGAAGTAATAGGTTGTAATCCTCTTATATGCCCTATAACCATCTTTTAGCATTGTGTGGCGTGTTGGCTATGAATATCCACTCACTTTGTATAAATAATAGTAACAAATAATAAATATAGGTGGACTTTCCACACAGCACTATTTAGCCCCTAACTAAGCCTAAGCTTGTGTTATGGGAACCAGATATATCAGCTATTCTACTTGTATACTTTTTTTTTGTAATAATAAAACACCCACGTGACATCGTTCCTGGATAATAAGTTTTCATAGAATTGGTCGTCTAGATTTGGGCATAGGAAAAGGTTGAAATCTATAGCAACCATGACAATTAAATGCTGAACGATGGTTAATGGGGGACTGTTTAAATCCCAACATAGAATACCATAATCAGTTTCTCCTATCCTTCTATAGATACGTCCTGCACCACTTCTATTTCTACGATCACCTCTGACCACCAAACTGCCCTATCCAGTCCAAAGGTCGATAGCTCCATGTACAACTGGCAACGAGAAAGCTCCTCCAAAGATGACCTAATCCCTCTAAACTACGAAAGCTTAGGAGAAAAGATGTTCGACTTAAAATTCGATGACGCTATCTACAAAAATAGGAGTATGTGCTCTTTAAACTGTATCGCTAGGAAGCTGTTGAGCTTGAAAAGAAAAAAAACTCCAGGCTTGTCTATGAACAGTAATGACCCGGAAAAGCAAATGATATGCACTGATTTAGATTTGAGATCCCTTAGAAGCACTGACCTGGAATCCTCGTTCTTTGAAAAAATATCCTTGATGTCTAAAGATTTCACATTACTGAACACTGATAACAAATCGAAATACGGTCAGAATGTCAACCTAAAAAGAACCTTATTTCGAAACACTAAAGTACCAACGACGACAGCCTGTTTTTTCTTCACTCGTAAAAAACATAACGTGGATGCTACTGATGCAGCAATGAAAAAAAGTAAGAAATGCACCAACCTTGTCAAATACAAAAACTTGAATGATGAACCGCCGCTAAAAGTCCAAATTAGCAAGTGCCTGTTACTAGGTAAGTATAAACTGAAGCACTCGGGCACAGTAAGCCCACAAAACAGAGCAATAGATTGCGAAACAATACCAAAAGAAAGTGCCAAAGCTCAGCCTAAAGTAGACAAAGAAAACAAAGCCTCTCAAAACGCCATGACTTCTACAGACTACGATAAAATCACTGAGAAACTCATGGTTTCTATATTCCAAAAACAAACCGACGGAGACGAAAGCAATGAAGTAATGTATTACATAGATAGAGTTGTCAAGGATCTATATGATGTGAAAGTGAACCAAGATGTGCACCCTGTGAAAGCTCTCTTTAGAAGCTTATTAGAATATTGGCTGAAAAATACTTCTGTAACTCAGTTTAGAGAAGCTATGACCAGCGCGAAGTCAATAGAACGACAATCTAATAAGTATTTTACTAGGGATGAAAATCTATCCAGTGTCTTCATTCATATGCTCTCGAAGCAAACTCAGTTTCATGGGCTGGGTAAGATAGTCAAAGGTGAAGGGAATAAGACTTCTAAACAGGCCAGTAAAAGTACCAAACGCGAAAAAACTCCAGCAAAAGATACCAAAAGCCCTAAAAAAGATACAGACAGCTTTGAAAAAGAAAAACGTATTCAGGAATTAGAGAGATTACTAAAAAATACTGTCTATATTTGTGAAACTCAGCGCAACAATCAATGTAGAGAAAAAGATATAACAATAACTAAGAAACTAATCGACAATTTAGGAAAGCTTTCAAAAAAGTCTGATATTGACAATGGCGATAAACCTCTATTAAATAAATCTGGGTCCTCTACAGAGCTACCAGAAATACAGGATACTATAAATCATCTAATAAGCGAGACAGCCATACCCCCAGACTTCGCTAAAGAGTTTCTTGGAGCGTATTTAGATGTTCTGTTACACGATGAAAGTAAAAGTACTATTACCTCCTTATCTAGTGATTGGTCGACACACTCTAGAGATATCCCAGCATGCCAAGTTCAAGCTGAATCAGTCATAAAGAAAGTGTCTAAAAGTATAACAACCTTTGATGCACGAACAAATGCTCCCACTCATAATAAACCTTCAAATGATGACAAACCGATTGATCCGGGACAAGTTTACCTAAAGGATGTGTTGGAAAAAATAACTACAATATTTTCTAAAGTAAAAAACAATGAACACACCAATAAAGATGTTAAAGATTGCGTACAAAATGCAACAAAAGATGAGTTAGGGAGACCTGTGAAAATATGTTCTGACAAAAATATTATTCATGAAAATTGTGATGAAAAATCACTAGTCATAGATCTTTCTAAGTTCAACCTGGAAAATATTTCGTTGATTAGCAATCCAATGAAAGAAGGAGTAATGTCGATTACAATTGAACTAAAAGAAAAACAGCCTAACAGTGGTGAATCGAAACAAACCCATCTGAACCTTAAATTCGCTGACGAAATAAAACCACTCGTAACACCATTGAACAAATCTGACAACTGGAAGTCCTTTTTCAACGATAAAAGTGAGTCCCAAGGAATTTTCAGTAAAACATCAAAAGGGATCATTCAGCCATATGTAGATTATGAAGCCAATAAACAACTAATAGATTTAAAGCCATACTTAAGCACGAGTGACGCTACTTCTAAAGCAAATAGATATCTAAATGAAAGTGACCATTTTATAGACGCGTCTCTAAAAAGTAGTGACTCTGTGAAAGATATTTTATTAGATAGAAAAGAAAACGAAGATACGCAATCATGTTTTATTATGTCGTTTAAAAAAGGTGCTTTAGCGACTAAATTACAATCCAAAAATAATGACAAACACAAACATAATGATGACATAGTTACAAAACCAGAAGATGATTCGCCTAGTAGATCTCCAACGAGAAGCAAACCAGAAGAACTAACCGTTTTTGAAAAGCCAACACCCAGAATCATCGATGAGAAATTTATTCTTTTACTGCTAGAAAATCTAACGTTGCTTTCTAAAAATATACCATCGCTATTTAAAGATATCAACAGTTTGTATATAAAGTTGAGAAAAAAACACGAGAAAGTTGTAAAGAACTGTGGCAACATACAAGGTCTGAGCCTGTTGGGGAAGATCTATAATGACGAATCCTATGTCAGTGGTTCTAACAACAAAACCACCGAAATCGATACTGATTTTGAAGTTGCACTCGAAAAAGAAACCAAAAATAAAAGCTGTAGCACGAATACGTTCAAAAACGTAGCGGATAAGGAAATAACCACTATTCCTTTTCCTAACAAAGAGATATCACCTGAGAAAACGACGAAAAGAGAAGATGACGGCATAGTCAAACTAAAACTATTGAAAATAGATCCGAATTCAAATAATTCAGACGAACCAAAGGCATCATCGTCTACGAAAGAAAGAATGACAGTCACACAGACAGAAACCGTCGACATAGATTCTATGGACCACGCTACGTCTATACCCAGTTGGTTCGCAAAAATCACTAAAGACTCGGCTCTTAGTACCATTATCAAATACATGTTCGACAATGAGAGCATGCAAAGTTTCAAAATGTCAACCGCTAGACCTATAAAGATCGAAAGAGAACCGTTAAAGAAGAAAAAGATTTCGCCGAAAATGAGGCAGGATCTGATAAAAGAAATATCGCTCTTATCGCCTTCGTTTAAAGTGTCAACTCAATCACAAACTGATAAGCAGATGGTACGTTTAGGAAAGGAGAAGAAGTTCGATAAGGATTTTAATGTTTATCAGCTGTTTTTGAGCCAGAAGTATAATGCAAAGGGGTCCAGCTCCATGACTGTGGCCAATGTTGATGTACATAAGAGCGATGATATGAATACTTTGTATAGATGCACCAGTGATCCTTCTAATATCTCCGGTTAGAATCTCCTTTCTTTATTGTTTTCCGTTATTTTGTTATTTGTCCGTAGTTCTATCATAACCCTTGTTCTAATATATATAACTGCTATGTATTACTTCTGGTTTGTATAATTGTAGCATTATTCATCATTCATTATTTAGTCTCAATTCAGAGTTATTGTGTTTAGCAGTATTGGAATATTGATCAGTAGATTATTCTAATTTATCTTAGACTAGCTGATCCCGCGGCTTTGCTCGCGCTCGTTTACTTTGAAAATCTCATACAAACTTTCATCCCCTATTTTATCCCCTTGGGGGTAGAATTGATCAAAATCCTTTCTAAGCGAATGCCTACGTCATAACATCTACCTGCATGCCAAATTTCAGCCCGATCCGTCCAGTGGTTTGGGCTGTGCGTTGATAGATCACTATGTCAGTCAGTCAGTCACCTTTGAGTTATATATATTTAGACTAGTTGTCGACTGCGGCTCGGCTCGTGTGCTGGTGATTGCCAACATGAGTATTTTAGAAGTTTTCTCTTTATGGAGTTTGATATTTTTTTCTACCCCCGGTAAATTTCCGGGATATAAGTAGCCTATGCTTAACCAAGTTAGGAACTAGATGTTTCCTAAGTATCACCTTAGTAACTTAGGTGAGCTAAGGCTTGGTTCATTGGTTACGGCATGTAGGGGTAGGTATAGTATTTTTCCACCATCATGGCAGGTATCTGACCATGGTGGAACCCACCCTTGTTTTTTACCAATTCCATTATGGTATCGTAAATAGAGTAGTTATGTAGATATATTCAGACTACTGTAACCAACTCATAGACCACTCTGTGTAGCAACTCAGACCACTCCTGTATTTTTATTTATATCATCGTGTTATCCGTGTACCTTCTATCGTAAAAAATTGTTGATCATACCATATCAAAAAATTCTATCAATTTAATTTTGTGTCACAAAAACGTAGGCGAAATTCGACGAAAAATGTTGGTTAGAATAACAAAATTGGGCGGTCTAAGTCTGAAAGATCTGCCAGTAGTGATGAGACTGGCCATTGTACTTCCTGTTTTTAAAGTGTACAATAAAATAATAACATGAATGATTGATTACCATACATGATTGTAAGAGGGATCATACAAAAAAACGCTAAGACCTAAGCCGCATGTTTCTTGCCTGTTCTTCTAGGATTTGGTCTCGCAGACGGTAGATTCACCTTAGTTTATGAGACGTTGCACAGTAATCCTTGTGATTGTGATGAATAAAGACCATTTTGATTTGAAAATTTAACCAGCTGACTTAGAACTCAGAACTTTGAGATTGTATGGTCAACAACCCTCCCTTAGCATGTGCACCAACCCTTACCTTCCTATCTGTTTCCATAGGGCTAATTAGCCCCACATCGCCTCCCCTTCGCGGTCCGCAAGCTGGCTTCGTATCCGGAACACCGGGCGGTCGTTTGGCTGGATGGATTATTGGTGCGTACACTGAACTCTATTTTCTGTTAACTATCTCTACTTGTAGACCTCTATAGTTCTTGTCTATGCAGAGTTGGGTTTTGCCAGTGTGAAACAATTTCTTTATAGCTTTTGGGTATGCATAGAGTTGTGCTTTGCCAATGTGGAACATTTTCTGTAGAGCTCTCGTTTTTGGTTATGGAGAGCTCAGCTTTGCCAGTGATGAGCATTTTCTAGGAATAGCTTTAGTCACCACGCTTGGAGCTGCTGCGCTGATGATACCAAGAGTTGCTGACACCTGGTGCTTTTACTTAGTTGCTTTTACGACATCTTCTAAGAGAGAGTGCTCTTGAAGTAGTGGCCCTGGCCTCTCGTTTGCCAGTGTTGGCATAAAAAGACTGTCCTTGGTCATATATAAAACATATATATAAAAAGACTGTCCTTGGTCATATATAAAACATATATATAAAAAGACTGTCCTTGGTCATATATAAAACATATATATAAAAAGGAAAATATTCTAGACATATAAGACAGTAAACATAGTAATGACACCTAGAGAGAAGATATTTTTAAATGGAAAATAAGAAATTGGTTGCAAGAGAAATGTTTCTATGATGTCAAAGAATATTTAGATTATAAAATTTGACTGTTTTAGATTATTATTTTTTATTTGACATTCTATTTATTGTGTAATTTTCCATGAATTGTTTAATTATTATTATTATTATTTTTAATTTGACATTTACTTAATTTTAAATTGTTTTCCATTTTTGTGACACAAATTTTTGCACGCCTTGATGAGGCAGAATGTAACGGGCCTTAATTTTTTATAAACAGCTATTGTACCTACATTCCTGCGAATAAATGATTTATGATTTATGAGAGAAAGAAACGAAAAACTATAAAAAATAAAAATGTGTGTGCCACATCACCGCAATATGACTGTGGAACGCTACCATGCACGCGCGGTCTGCATAAAAAGCCCTGAGCTCCATTGCATTGTCCAGCATTATTTATTTTATTTTTCCTATATATTGAGTGCAATACAGAATTGAGGATGTAATACCGTCTTCCAGAGTCCGGGGGGCCGCTGGAGAGTGCGACCAGAGAGCTGGGACAGGCGCAGCTGTCTGTGCAGCAGCTGCAGAGACTCCTGGATGCCTTGGAGCTGCAGCAGCAAATGCACCATGATACTGATGTAAGCCTGTTACTAAAGGTACACACGCGCTTATTTTCGAGCTAATAGCATGCTTTTTTCGAGCCTTGCTCAATAAAAGCACGTGTGAACAGGTCGTGCTGTAAAATAAGCGTGCTTATTTGGTCGTACGTCGGTTGATTTTTGAGCACGTGTGTCAGTACCTTAAGGTGCACAAACCAAGCTGTTAGCTTGTTGCCTGTTCTTCTAGTAGTCAATAGTGTAAGTATTTTATTACATTGAAGCGAGGATCATACAAAAGAGCGGTAGAAACCAAGCCGAGTTTGTTGCCCGTAAAAATACCTTTTGGCTCTGACTTTGAAAGGCATACGAGGCTTAAATCTGAATGTTTCAAATTGATAGACAGAGCAGTCGTAGGGCACGTATATACCGTGCGTTACTGCAAGGCAATGCTTTGTCGTAGGTTATAGTTACCGCCTAACATCAGGTGGGTCATCTGCTTGTTACATCAGCAATATCTATTAAAAAAAACTATTATATCATATTTCAGGTGAATTTGATAGCAAATGTTGAAGTTGATGTTTTGTGAGTTCGGAGCCGTTATTTCGAATGTCTAAATGTTCAAGGTTAACATCTCTTTTAAGTATTTTAGAGTATTGTAATTTTAGAGCAATTAACCTAATTATATAATATATTAATAATGTTTTTCATCATTAAATGTATTAGGTTTAATGTACCTATCTCTACGTTTTCCTCTCATGTGCACTACTGACACATCTTATGTCCACAATACACAAAGGTTATCTGGAAGATAATGCTTTATAGCATTAAGTTCGCCTTTGTACTGTTATTATTATGTGCAATAAAGTATTTTCAATCAATCAATCATTATATACCTAAGTAGGTAATTACTAGTGATTCGCCCTGAACTGGAGCGTTATTAACTATGACCGTCCAATCGTTTAGATCACGTGACGTCACACGGTTTGAGCAGAGTATCTCCTATGACATAGGAGATACTTTGCCCTACTTATATACATAGGACCTAATGTCATAAAGAATAATGCCCAAGATCACGTTGTGACGTCACACGGTTTGGGGCAAGGAATCTCCTGTCATAGAGAATAATGCCCCTGTACTTTCATCCCGACTTAAATTGATGACAAACATAATGTTTGTACCAAGACATATACAAGACAAGACAGCCGACATAGCTCAGTTGGTAGTAGCTCTGCCTTCTGTGCCGTAGGTCATGGGTTCGATTCCCACCGTAATAATTATATTACAAGTATGTATTTACAAAAAAGTATATAAGTAATATATCAGCTATCTGGTTCCCATACCACAAGCTTAGGCTTAGTTCGGGGCTAGACAGTGCTGTGTGGAAAGCACCAATATTTATTTAAATGAGGAAACCAAGTTTTCGCTTCATTTGATTATTTCTGAAACGGTCATAAACATTAAATCTTGGCTTCATCATCAAACCAGCTCATTATATTACTTTAAACGTATCATTTAAAAATAAAATAATATTGTATCTCATTTTGGAACCCCAAATCTTAGAAGCTCTTCTTCCATCGCGTTGAACAAAAAATTAATTCTGGAATCTTCCGTCAGGTATCACTAGAGGGCGCTTCTCCGAACGTAAAGAAGGATCGTCGCAAATTCGGCCTCAGAAAGAAGAAATCAAACAGCAAATGTGCTTCAGTGGAACTTGCTCCGCCCCATATTGACCCGTCCAGCTCGCATTCAGTAAGTTTTGAACTTTATTTCAATGCGATAAGAGTTGAAATTGTACTAAAAATAGAGGTATAAGGTTGAGGGTTCGAGTACGGTTGTAACTGTAACCCAACTTGATCCGCCCCATATAGACCCGTCCAGCTCGCATTCAGTAAGTTTTGAACTTTATTTCAATGGGATAAGAGTAAAAATAGAGTAAGTTCGAGGGTTCGAGTACATAAAAAAGTTCTTCCTGGAAGCGGATAGGGGAGGCCTTATGTCGAACAGTGTACTTCTGTAGGCTGATGATGATGATGATGAGGGTTCAGTTCGTTTTTATCTTCGAAAAAATTATGTGCGCCTTCATATACGCGAAAGAAAAGCCAATTTTTTTTTGTTTTTTCAGGCTTTGTCAGCTTTGACAGCGCCCCCTTCCCCCGGCGGAGGCGCTACGTCCATACCAAACTTAGCAGCCTCCCTACCTATAGGTAAGTTACATTTATAATGAAATACTAATTTAATCTTTAAGATTTATATCCCTTGATTAACTTCGTGAAATTTACTAACGTAATTAACTTGTATGAGTCAGTGGGACTCATATATTTTCTAAGCGTGATATTCTCAAATGAAACAATTTTTTTTCAATTTTTTTTTATTATTCATATTAAATATTTATTAAGGCACTATGAAAAAGTATCAAAACTGGACAGACTTCAGAGATCCTCTTAAAAATTAAAGAAACTAATTTTATCAGTCTCAAAAAACAAAGGTATTTTAAAACCTCTACAAAACTATGAAATATTCGTAACTTATATATGTTTTTATGTTTTTGGACTCTCAAAGATATACAAATTAATAATAATAAAACAAAAATGTATGCTCCAATACAAAAAAATTAAAGGTGCAATGGGTTTTGGCACTGCTTACAGGCAACGTCGGCATACCTTTTTCGAGCAGGTCAAACATATTGGTTTCAGACATTTGGTGCATAGATATGCAGTCTTTGTTCTTTTTTTGTAGTGGCACATATAGCAGTATTTTCTTTCATTCCTAGGTAGCTTGTCTTCAGTTTCAGGGTGGTTCGCATCTTCAGGAATGTCTTTTTTCAATATAGATGAAACCGAGCAGCGAACTTTGCGTGGCAGGCGAGTATTGTGCAGACGTGTCATCAGATTGGCTTCGTTTAAATTTTCAGCAATGCTTTTCAGAAAATTCATCCTTCTCAGTTTTGGCACGTCACTTTGAACGAATTTATCTTGTTCTGGATTCATTCTGCAAACCTAAAAAGATATATGTTATATTATATTATATGATATATGTTATATTAGCATATAAAAAATATAATTTATATCAATAATAACGACAAAAAAGCAACATTCGAAAATTGAAACAAATAAAAAAATATATAGCACAATTCACTTGTATGAGTCCTTGGGACTCACTCGAGGTAATAACTCACCAAATACGCAGTGCCGGCACAAGTCCTCTCGCCTCCGCGTAGCCCGCGACACTGCAGGAAGGTACTGAGACGGGAGGGAATCTAGCCGCTCAAATGTTACAATTATGGAAGTTTGAAATTTTGATGTGAGTCCCAGGGACTCAGGAAGTTAATTAAGGGATATAATAGGATGCATAGCAAAATAAAATGTACTACTTAGGCTAGTAACTTTATAACTAGGCTATCTAATATAGGCTCTAAATAGAACTTGGCCAAAAGACTAGTATCCAGCGCAAAAAAGTAAACTCAGAGTTGTTTTTCGCGCTTTGTAAAAAGAACGCCGTTGATCGATATACACAGTTGGCGATTTTTGGGTCTTTTTGGTAGTATGAGAGGCCCTATAGAGTAACGTACGTTTATTTCTTCGTGTTCATTTTACATCACGCGAACTAATTGCTGCATAATGTTTAGGAAATGGACTAACATATCTTTATTATTTTTAGGAACATTAAAGCCCCAAGCCCTCCCGCAAGACCCAAGGTTTTTTGTATTATTTTTGTAAATCATGTCCTTGTATTTTCGTTTTGAAATAAATTATTTTTACGAATATGTCTTTACTAAGGATTCCACGAGGTCGGTAAGTGTGCGCAGGTCGGGACTCTCTTTGACGCTAAATTCAAAATGGCGACGTACCTGTCAAACTTCTGTCACGAGCACGGTAAAGCTAAAGGCATGTCCGGCTAGATATTTGCGCTAAATCATGCTATGCCGAAAGCTAAATCGAAATGATCATTAGCTAAGTTGGCAAGTGCTGGGCCTATAGTCAGTTTCATCAGTTCATGCCTGAGGACATTTTAAGGGCGCCGTAGATCATTAACCCCATAATAAGTAGGTAACTAAGAAAAAGATCTATATAATGTGAGATAAATGGCGAAAAGACGCTAAAATTAATTGGTAACGCATAGTAACAATATCTAACGGTATTTCGTCTCCTTTACAGCTTTTCTATCAACATTTCTGGCCTCTACCATAGTTCGTAAGACTTAATTCAGTTTTTTTGGTTTATTTAACCCCTTTCTCCTCTACACACTCGCTGTATATAACCAATACATAAATTATTATTACATAAGCCACTTGACTTCGCTTTGGAATGCATGAAATAATCAATTTACACAAATAAGTTTTGCATCATAAATAAATTGTCATAAATATATAACACCATCTTGTCACCGGTGGTCTAGTGGGAGTGACCCCGCCTTCCGATCGTAAGGTCGCAGGTTCGAATCCGGTCGTGCACCAATGGATTTTTCTATAGAAAAATTTAGGTGCGCAATGCCAGTGCTCTTAAACGGTGAAGGAAAACATCGTGAGGAAACCAGTTAGTATTCTAACAGCGGCGATGGGCTTGCAACCTGTCACGTATGGAATACTAACTACTGCAAAATGTGGGTATGTGCCAAATGTAATGTTTGGACGTACCTCTGACTACCCCCCTTAGACATCCTCAAAGAATCTTGAATTAGTACCTACTTGGTACTGGGAGATCTGAAGGGATATCTACCGTGCCTGGGGATCAAAGTCGTGAAGCTGTTTTTCCGTCTTGTCACAAATAAAGCATAACTTATACTATGACAACTAGATAGCAATAATATTAGTTATATACTTTTTGTAAATACAAAGGTACTTATCTGTACTAATTTTTTCTGCCGCCAAGCAGCAACGCTGTGTTTCGGTTTGAAGAGTGTGGTCGCCGGTGTAATTACAGGCACATGAGGCTTAACATCTGTACGCCTCAAGTTGATGGACGCAGGGCAGTGCATCGTAGGGCACGTTCCTATTGTGCGTGACCTACGGGGCAATGTTTTGTTTATAGGTAATGGTTACCACTTAACATCAGGTGGGCCATCTGCTTGTTCCATCAGCTAGACGAATAAAAAAAAATTATAAACGCGAAACTTTGTATGGATGGATGGTTGTTTGGATGTTTGTTACTCTTTCACGCCGGAACGGCTGAACGGATCTGGATGAAACTTGGCAGAGAGTTAGATTATAGTCTGGAATAACACATAGGCTACTTTTTATACCGGGGTAATACTGGGATTTAAAACTACGCGGGTGAAACCGCAGGGCGCTACTAGTTATATACTTTTTTGTAAATACAAAGGTACTTATACTATACTAGCTGGTACCCGCGACTTCGTCTGCGTACTTTTAATTAGAATATTTAGCAATAAAAGGTAGCCTATGTTCTTTCTCAGGGTTTAAAGATTGTCTGTGCCAAATTTCATCAAAATCGGTTGAGAGGTTTAAGCGGGAAAGCGTAACAGACAAACAGACAGACAGATAGACAGAGTTACTTTCGCATTTATAATATTAGACACCCAAACACAGAACAAACATCTATGTTCATCGCACAAAATTTAAAGCTAATATTTATCACTCACAAAAACTGATAGGTATTACTAAAAGCAGGATAGGGTATGAAAATGATAATGATAGTTAGTATATTTTCGTATAACATTAATTTTTACTGAAAGGTAAAAATGACAATACTAAAAATAGTCAAAATCACTGTGGATCAGGAAAAGGTTGAGCAAAAATATAATTTTGATCCAAACATGTTTTTTTTCTCTTTCTTCATAAATGTTTAAGTTTGGAAGAAATTCTTTGTCGGTTGTCACCCGCTTAATAAGCTACGAGAATTAAAAATAGCGTCATTGGTTTCGTAATCATTTTGATACCAATCTAGGCCACCATACCGCACCAATGCAGATTCAAACAAGCCTTTGACACGCTACAAATGTACCTTCACAACTTTGAGCCTTATTCTTTAAAGCATAAAGTTTATAATTGATTCTATTTTGCTATTACAGAAACATGCACGCGCGATATAGTTTTAATGCCATTTTATAACTTTAGTCCGTAATCTTAATAAGATAAAGTTTAAAATAGATTACATCTGTAGATTATATGGAAAACAATGGCTTCATAGATAAGCTATCTGACTTCCTTACAATCTTTGATAAGAATGACCTATGAAAATGATCTCAGCAATATTTTAATAAAAGTGCAAGCTATTTTAACCCTTATACTCATAGCATTTAAATTAAATGTATTGATTGAATTATTTTGGAAGATTCCGATGACAATGTATGAGAATAAACCTACGTACAAAATCAATGCGTCATCTGTCTTGCTCTGACGCACTTCATCTGAAAGAGACGTGTGATTTTTTTAATCCTATCAATAGATAAAGGAAAAGCCAAACTTTTGAGAAATATCTTTATTGTCTCAAATATATACCTGGATTTAAAATAAATCAAAAAAATCAAGATTGTAAGCAAACATTTCACGCAGTTTCGAAGGACTAACTCTCTAGAAAATCAGTGAATTAAAATTTGTGAAGAATATATTTGTAAATATGTCAAGTGAGAGTGGTGGAGTATTCTTGCCAGCAGCTAGAATAATTTTCGGATATATTTGTCAAGTTTTGAGGGAATATGAAGACCAAGCATGTGAGTTATACATTACAATTACGTTTAAGGGTGTCAGCCAGTCAAAGTCTCGCTTGCACATTTCGAATGATATAAAGTTGTGTGCAATTAGAGGCCTCAAGTTGATGAACGCAGGGTAGTGCATCGTAAGGCACGTTCCCAACGTACGTGACTTATGACGCAATGTTATAGGCGATGGTTACCACTCAACAGGTGGGCCTTTGCTTGTTCCATCACATTCAGTGAAATCTTTCAAAATGTTGGATCGTGAGAGCGAGAGAGGTACATTAGTCTTCGCCTTAATTCGAGTAGTTTCAGGGTTTCCTGTAATTATTATATATTAAGCGGATTATATTAAGCTATTTTATTATATTAAGATTATATTAAGCGGATAATAACCGGGCTAGAAATCGCGGCAATTTATTGCTGCAATTGTATAGCTTTTCAACTAAACGATCTATAGAAAGATAGATAACACTTTTTTGTCCACAAGAATACATCATTAAGTACAATGTTTAGATAAGATAAGATAATGTTTATTTCAGACAAAAAAGAGATACATATGAGTTGAGCCATACAGAGGTCTTATTCTAGGGATTTTAGCTTATCAGGCAATCTGGCACACTCTGGTTACGGAACATTACCAATTACCAATGGGCGGCATTATCGCTGAAATTGATTTCTTCAAGGCAGTTACAGCTTGAAATTGGCGCAATTTCTAGTCCGTTTATTAGACGCTTGTTGGGTAAAATTCTCATGTTTTGAATAAAATCGTGACGTTTTTAATTTGTTTTGTCATACCAAGTTAAAGTAATATTGTTAACCTTGAATATGAGCGTTTATATATTTAAAAATAATTCGTTGTATATAGTATTTATTGTAAGGGAGATGATATAGTAAATAACACCCAGACAGAGAACTAACATCTATGATGACTGACCAACAACCAGTCACTAATGGCCTACCTGGCGGCGCAGGTATAAATAGTGGGGTGGGCGAGTATTGACTCACTTTCGTAGTCCGGTAACGCTGTCGGCAATCGTCATACGATTATACCAGCATTATAGTCCATTCGAAAAAAAAAAAAAAAATTGACTCACTTTCAGCTCAGCGCTCGACGAGGTAACACGTTCAGTGCACAGCTAGTCAATTACCTGAAGATGCTTCGTAGAGAGGTGAAACACGTGTCGAATTCTAATTAAGTTTATTCCAGCTTAAGGAGATTAGATCAGCGGATTAGTACTACATATTTCTTTGTTCAAGTTAATTTGTATTTAACATCTATGTTCATCACACAAATGTTTGTTCTCAGTGGGGATCGAACCCACGCCCTAAAGTGGGAAGGCTATTACCGCGCTGTGAGGGCTGCCGAATCCCGTCTTTGTTCTTAAACAAGACTCCGCTGGTTTCTGAAAGCTCGATAAAAGTTAATCAGCTGTCAAGTCACTTGCAATTTCAGCATTTACTTCAAATCAAATAAAGATAGCAAGTGACTTGACACTTTTTAACGAGCTTTCGGATACCGACGGTCTAATATTCAATTTCTTTCAAAGATACATTTATTCACTTCGCTTCATTTCAATGCCAATGCATGTGATTTGTTTGGTTTTTACAGAAACAATCATATTCGAACATAAGATTCCATGACGAATAGAAATAATCCATGGTTATGAAGCCTGAAACAAACGAGCTAGAAATTGCGGCAATTTCAAGCTGCAATTGTATGCTGCCTTGTTTACGCAAATAGATCGTAAGCAGAACTGCTATACAATTGCAGCAATGAATTGTCACAAAACAAGCCCAGGCTCCGGTGACAGCGGCTCGCAATTTCGAGGTGCGATTGGCTATTATTTCATTTTATTTCATTTCGGGGAGGTTGTTTGAAAGAATAACTCTAAAGAAACACGCATAAATACTGTTCGAACACAAATAATACAATAATATAAGAGAAACATGCCCGAATCAGAAATCATTTTGGTATTAGTATGTTTGGTCTTACGTTTACCTAATACCAAAATGATTTCTGACTCAAGCACATTTCCCTTATATTATTTTATTATTTGTGTTCGAACAGTATTTATGCGTGTTTCTTTAGAGTTATTCTTTCAAACAACCTCCCCGAAATGAAATAAAATGAAATAATAGCCAATCGCACCTCGAAATTGCGAGCCGTTGTCACCGGACCCTTAATACACCACGGTGGAATAGACTTATGTTATCTCATTACAGAATGTTGTACATTGTAATTATGATTTAATATTTAGTCCATGTCATTAATTTTTATACACCCATGTGTGTATAGTGCGCGTCACGCAAAAAGAACGCTGGAAGGAGGGTGAGGGGGTGTGATTGCGCGAGTATTTTGTATGCGCAAACACATCCCCTCCACTGTTTTCAGCGTTCTTGCGTTTCACCGAATGTACATGTAAAATCGGTGGTTATTTATAATAATAATAATAAATAATGCTGGACAATCCACACAGCATCCTCTAGCCCCAAAGTAAGCTAATCAAGCTTGTGTTATGGGTACTAGATGGCTGATATATTTAATACATTATATACTTACATAGATAGATATTTTTTATTATACATATAAACACCCAGACCAACGGAACAAATTTCTGCAGATCGTACACAAATTTGTTCCGAGGCGGGAATCGAACCCGCAACCTCTTGCGTCGCAGGCGGGCTCTCGCCCGCTGCGCCACTGAGGTCGATTTATTTATTTTCTGCCTGTATCGTCCCACTGCAGGGCAAAGGTCTCCCTTTCCATTTTTCTATGTCTAATGCTGGAGGACTGGAAGGATGGACGACCATTTCTACTAATATTATAAACGCGAAAGTTTGTAAGTATGGATGGATGGATGTTTGTTACTCTTTCACGTCGGAGCGGCTGAAAGGATCTGGATGAACCTTGGCAGAGAGATTATACAGATACAGATACTTTATTGGTAAAAACAGATTACAAGTCATGGTGGAATTTTAAATAATATTATTTTGTATATATATTATTATTTTGTATATATATAAAATATGTATTATATTATATAGGTATATATTACTATGTATTAGGTATATATAACTATTATGTTTATGTATTACTATGTATGCATTTAGTATATAATCTTTCTAACTATCTATAGTGTTATGTAATCTATTTGTTTACTTACTGTCAACTTAGTTTTCTCGTGCACCTGCGACCAACTTCCTTAATTTACAATCCTCTCCATCCAAAGGTTGTCTGGAAGAGATCGCTCTCAGCGATAAGACCGCCCATTGTACAGTTAGTTTTATTCCTTATTTATTTTAGTGTACTTACTGTTTTTCTTTTAAGGTGTACAATAAAGTATTTTCATTCATTCATTCATTCATAATATTACATTACCTACATACTAAACATTCAATATTAATTTACATTATTACTTGTTGTATTTATTGTTGTTGTGATTATAGTCTGGAATAGCACATGTTATTTCATCCCGTGGGAATATCGGGATTTAAATCTGCGCGTGAAACTGCGGGGCGCAACTGGTCTTTCATAAATGAATCTAGGTCGTCCCGCCATCTCTCAGTATCGGTTATACTGAAATTTTTATTGAAATTTACGTGAAACCAAAATAATAAATAAATAAATAAATAAATATTGGTGGACTTTCCACACAGCACTATCTACCCCCAAACTAAGCTTATGCTTGTAATATGGGAACCAGATAGCTGATATACTACTTATAATACTTTTTTTTTGTAAATACATACTTATAATATTACTTATAAAATCTTTTCTAGTTTAGACCAGTTTGGTTAGCTGTTGCCTTTGGTGGATAAGCACGGGTCAGGACGTTTATTTTGTTTGTGTCTAGTATTAAGTTTGGTGTATTATCTCTTGGCGATCCTAATATATTTATTTATTTGACGACCTCTGTGGCGCAGCGGGCGAGAGCCTGCCTGCGACGCAAGAGGTTGCGGGTTCGATTCCCGCCTTAGAACAAATTTGTGTACGATCTGCAGAAATTTGTTCCGATGGTCTGGGTGTTTTCTATGTATAATAAAAAATATCTATCTATGTAAGTATATAATGTATTAAATATATCAGTTATCTAGTACCCATAACACAAGCTTTGAATAGCTTACTTTGGGGCTAGATAGTGCTGTGTGGATTGTCCAGCATTATTTATTTATTTATTTATATATATAAGTTTTCAAAAATATCTTATTTTGCTTTCTAGCTTGTGCCGCGGCAAGGCCACAGTCGCTTCCAAGCGCTGACTCCATGGTGACCATCCAGGCTGGACCCGCGTCTCTGACCAGCCTCACTCCGGACCACCAGCTGCGGGAGGACTTTACTATACTGGCCAAGGACTTAGTGGCTAGTCTGAAGGGCGTTGTCACAACTCTGGTAACGACATTCCTTCGTAAAATTAATATCCTACTAATATTATAAATGCGAAAGTTTGTGAGTATGGATGGATGTTTGTTACTCTATAACTCCAGAACGGCTGAACGGATCTTGGTGAAAAATGGCACAGAGGTATATTATAGTCTGGAATAACACATAGGCTGCTTTTTATCCCGTGGAAATACCGGGATTTGAAACTACGCTGGTGAAACCGCAGGGTGCTACTAGTCTTAAATAAAAATAAATCTAAAATAAAAATAATATCTAAAACTAAAATTCTGAATGATTGATTGTATAGTGATAACTTGGGCGATTTGGCATTATATGTTTGTCTGAGCTTAAATTTCGAACAGGGGCGTAATTCACTATGACCAATCCAATCGCGCTTGCGTTAAGATCACGTTGTGACGTCACACGGTTAGTGCAAAGTATCTCCTATGTCATCACTACATAGTATAAAACAAAGTCGCTTTCTCTGTCCCTATATCCCCATGTCCCTTATGTATGCTTCAATCTTTAAAACTACGCAACGGATTTAAATGCGGTTTTTTTTATGGATAGACTGATTCAAGAGGAAGGTTTATATGTATAATACATACATGATATAGTAGAAAAACAATGTGCACCCGTGCGAAGTTGGGGTGCGCGGGCGGGTCGCTAGTAAAGAATAAAGCCCAAAATCACGTTGTGACATCACACGGTTTGGGCAAACTATCTTACGAATATTATTAATGCGAAAGTTTGTAAGTATGGATGGATGGATGTTTGTTACTCTTTCTCGCGGGAACGGCTGAACGTATCTGGATGAAACTTGGCAGAGAGATAGATTGTAGTCTGGTATAACACAGAGGCTACTTGTTGTCTCGTGGGAATGCCGGGATTTAAATCTGCACGGGTGAAACCGCGGGGCGCAAATAGTAATAACATAAGTATGTGTTTACAAAAAAAAATATCTAAGTAGTATATTAGCTATCTGGTTCCCATACCACAAGCTTTGGCTTAGTTTGGGGCTAGATAGTGCTATGTGGAATGTCCACAAATATTTATTTATTATTTTTCATAAGTTCGGGGATGACAGTAATTTGAATTACCACAGGTATGCGAAAGAAGTCGCCTCCGCGCTGCCATGGAGGCGGCAGAGAATACAGCGATCCCGGGCAACACTTCCATGGCGGCTCTGAGAACCAACCTCAGCTCCGCATTGCAGCAGAATTCCGGTGAGACACGTTCTGAATACACCCTGGGGCGTTATGCACTATAACCAATCGCGTTTGCGTTCAAATCACGTTGTGACGTCACACGGCTTAGGCAAAACATCTCCTGGAGCCTTATGCACTATGACCATTTGCAGCGCGATCACAGCTAAGACAAGGCAGCCGGTGTCATACGGTCAGGGCAAAGTATCTCCTATGTCATAAAGAATAAAGCCCAACATCAAGTTTTGACGTTTCACGGTTTGGGGCAAGGAATCTCCTATTGTCATAGTGCATAATGCCCCTAACATAAAGAATGAAGACCAAGATCATGTTACACGGTTTGAGGCAAGAAATCTTAGGGCATTCACACAGGTGTCACAGAGAATAATGCCCCGTAATGGGGTAACTTTTCTTCTCCTGTCACTAATTTAATTTGACGACCTCAGTGGCGCAGCGTGCGAGAGTCCGCCTGCGACGCAAGAGGTTGCGGGTTCGATTCCCGGAACCTCCCTTCCCTCCTTCCCGGATTCCTCGGAACAAATTTGTGTACGATCTGCAGATATTTGTTCCGTAGGTCTAGGTGTTTTCTATGTATAATAAAGAATTTCTATCTATGTAAGTATATAATGTTTTTTTTTTTTTTTTTTTTTTTTTTATACAACTAGCTGATGGAACAAGCAGATGGTCCACCTGATGTTAAGTGGTAACCATCACCTATAAACAAAACATTGCCCCGTAGGTCACGCACAATAGGAACGTGCCCTACGATGGAACGTGCCCTACGATGCACTGCCCTGCGTCCATCAACTTGAGGCATACAGATGTTAAGCCTCATGTGCCTGTAATTACACCGGCGACCACACTCTTCAAACCGAAACACAGCGTTGCTGCTTGGCGGCAGAAAAAGGCGTGGTGGTAGTACTTCCCCGGACGAGCCCTTCACAAAGAGCTCTACTACTCTTTAAATGTATTAAATATATCAGTCATCTAGTACCCATAACAAGCTTTGAGTAGCTTACTTTGGGGCTAGATGGTGCTGTGTGGATTGTCCAGCATTTTTTTTTATTTGTTTGATGAACATACATGTTTTAAAAAAAGTATATAAAGTATCATATTATTTTTATTGCATATGGTTTCCACGGTACAAGCTTTGGCTTAGTTTGGAACTAGATATATTATAAAGCCGATCGTCCACCGCGAACTAAACTAAGTTAGTTTAGCTTAGCTCGCATAGGTGAGCCAGTTTTTCATACATGTGGCATAGTTTGCGGTGGACGCACATGCATGAAAAACTGGCTCAACTATGCGAGCTAAGCTGAAACTAACTAAGCTTTGTTTGCGGTTTTTTTTTTCGAATGGATTATAATGCTGGTATAATCGTATGACGATTGCCGACAGTACCGGACTACTGGCGAGCGCGGAAGGCGCTCTGCCATACAAAAAGGTTTATTGGCAACAAACGCAAGGGCACCACTTAGGTACGGACCTCGGCTTGGGCTGTTGCCGGGGAAGAGATAAGTCGGAGAGAATCTTCGCCCAGAGGGGGCGTTAACGGGGAATGCGTCTTCGACCCCTCCGGAGGGGTCGGTGTAGGTGTGCAGTGTTGATAGTTACCGGGTGCGATGAGTCGTCGATCACCACTGCGTTTGCGGCGGTGCTTTGTTTGCGGTGGACGATCGGCTTTATAATAAAGTGTAATCGATGATGTTATTTGTAAATAATGACGAGTTAAGGTATGTACACAGATCTGCGTTCCCGACTGTCGCGGATTCACGACGCTTCGGACATCGCTGAAATGACAGATGCGGTAAGTCCTTCCAACATTATTTTGCACGAAAGGGGCGTTTTAACTAGATCGGGGAGCCTGTGGATTCAAAATATAACTGCCTATTTTATTATGAAAAAAAAAACACATTTTTTTCATAATAAAAACACATATTTTTTTCATAATAAAAAACACATTTTGTTTATTTATTATTGCACTAAAACAAAGTACAAAAGGCGAGCTTGATTATAACATTTTCGCTTTACTTTACTTTAAAAGTGACTTCAAATAACATAGCTTTTGTAAAATAAAACTGACTCAAATACATTGAAAAAGTGACTTAAGTTTAAAAGTTTTTATTTATGATTCACAAAGTGACAGCCGTTTTTATTTATGATTCACTAGCAGCGCCCCGCGGTTTCACCGGCGTAGTTTTAAATCCCGGTATTCCCACGTGATAAAAAGTAACCTATGTGTTATTCCAGACTATAATATCTCTGCCAAGTTTCATCCAGATCCGTTCAGCAGTTCTGGCGTGATAGAGTAACAAACATCCATCCATACATACTTACAAATTTTCGCGTTTATAATACTAGTTGCGCCCCGCGGTTTCACTCGCGCAGATTTAAATCCTGGTATTCCCACGGGATAAAAAGTAGCCTACATGCTATTCCAGCCTGTAATCTATATCTATGCCAAGCTTCATCCAGATCCGTTCAGCCGTTACGGCGAGAAAGAGTAACAAATATCCATCCATCCATCCATCCATAAATAATAATAAATAATGCTGGACAATCCACACAGCACTATCTAGCCCCAAAGTAAGCTATTCAAAGCTTGTGTTATGGGTACTAGATAACTGATATATTTAATACATTATATACTTACATAGATAGATATTTTTTATTATACATAGAAAACACCCAGACCATCGGAACAAATTTCTGCAGATCGTACACAAATTTGTTCCACGACGGGAATCGAACCCGCAACCTCTTGCGTCGCAGGCAGGCTCTCGCCCGCTGCGCCACAGAGGTCGTCATACTTACAAACTTCCGCGTTTATAGTACCAGTAGGATATAAGGCCCATAATGTATTGCCAACAGTCCCAACGTGCCTTCCAACAGTCCTTGAGCTACAGTTCCTCTTGCGTGTCCGCTTCGGAGTTCTTCGACGCTGAAGAGCATGAGGACGATGATGATGATGATGATGATTTGAAGCCGGAAGTCGTCATCGCTGCCGATGAGGTATTAATATCACGTATGGAATACTAACGTAGACGTAACGCAGTACCGGTGGTCTAGTGGGAGTGACCCCGCCTTCCGATCGTAAGGTCGCAGGTTCGAATCCGGTCGTGCACCAATGGATTTTTCTATCGAAAAATTTATGTGCGCAATGCCAGTGCTCTTAAACGGTGAAGGAAAACATCGTGAGGAAACCAGTTAGTATTCTAACAGCGGCGATGGGCTTGCAACCTGTCACGTATGGAATACTAACTACTGCAAAATGTGGGTATGTGCCAAATGTAATGGTTGGACGTACCTCTGACTACCCCCCTTAGACATCCTCAAAGAATCTTGAATTAGTACCTACTTGGTACTGGGAGATCTGAAGGGATATCTACCGTGCCTGGGGATCAAAGTCGTGAAGCTGTTTCAGTTTCAGTTTCAGGAATACTAACTACTGCAAAATGTGGGTATGTGCCAAATGTAACGTTAGGACGCACCTC
Source organism: Plemyria rubiginata (assembly GCA_963576535.1). NCBI lineage: Eukaryota > Metazoa > Arthropoda > Insecta > Lepidoptera > Geometridae > Plemyria > Plemyria rubiginata. The sequence goes on from OY754929.1 coordinate 1,268,605, forward strand.
TGACTACCCTTCTTAGACATCCTCAAAGAATCTTGAGTAGTACTTGGTACTGAGAGATCTGAAGGGATATCTACCGTGCCTGGGGATCAGTCGTGAAGCTGTTTCAGTAATAACAATGTTTTACACGGCGTGACTTTATACTTTCTGCTTGGTTTTGACGGTCACGTGACTTGATGCCTATTTTTCAAAATTTCTTTTCTAATAATCTCAATAATCTTAAACTATTATGATCAATAGTTTTGGTTTTTCCTATATACATATAACATATATACATATAACAAGTAATACGTATGTTTGAAACACAGCGTTGCTGCTTGGCTATTTCTCCAGGCGAGCCCTTCACAGATAACTCTACTGCTCTCAATTTTTAGCGGCTGCCACTTGGATATCCCAGAACCTCCAACCTCCCGTTTGTTGAACAGCTGTAAATCTACTAAAATGTAAAAAACTACATGAAAAAAAAAACGAAAACTTTAAAATTGAACATGTACTCGGAAGCGCTGTGTAAAGATAGAAATGTAAATAATGATAATTTTCTCGATAAAAAAACAAAAAGATGACACTAAATCGATATTGCAAACATCCATTACTAAGAGAGTTTTTCTTGAAATCATGTCAAAGTTATATCAAAATATAGGGATTAATATTTTTTTTTTTTTTTTTTTTATACAACTAGTTGATGGAACAAGCAGATGGTCCACCTGATGTTAAGTGGTAACCATCACCTATAAACAAAACATTGCCCCGTAGGTCACGCACAATAGGAACGTGCCCTACGATGCACTGCCCTGCGTCCATCAACTTGAGGCATACAGATGTTAAGCCTCATGTGCCTTTAATTACACCGGCGACCACACTCTTCAAACCGAAACACAGCGTTGCTGCTTGGCGGCAGAAAAAGGCGTATATTTACTAGTGCTGTGTAAAAAAAATTAAAATTTCATAATTATTAATCTCAGAAGAAAATCTAACGAAATCTAGCTGTTCAAGTGCTGCAAGTCTTGGAGGTTGGAGGTTCTGGGATATCCTCGCCTTAATAATCGTTGTTTGTTGTCTAGGCTGGAGTGATCGAGCTGGACGGCGACTCGTCCTCCGAGGCCGGCTCCCTCAGCAGCGAGGAGGGATCAGCGAGCTCAGACAACTCTGAGGGTGCGAGTGAGTTGTATGCTTTTCGCGCGATTAACTTCACTATCACTACATAGTATAAAACAAAGTCGCTTTCTCTGTCCCTATATCCCTATTTATGCTTAAATCTTTAAAACTACGCAACGGATTTTGATGCTGTTTTTTTTAATAGTTAGATTGATTCAAGAGGAAGGTTTATATGTATAATACATGCATGATATGTGCACCCGTGCAAAGCAGGGGCGCGCGGGCGGGGCGCTAGTGTATAATAAAAAATATCTATGTTAGTATATAATGTATTAAGTATATCAGGTATACCACCCATAACACAAGCTTTGTGTAGCTTAGTATTCAGTATTCAGTATATTTATTGCATTATTATGTATGTATGTATGTAGATTTTACATTGTCAGGACTTATGACTATATAATAAATAAAAATAAAAATAAATAATGCTGGACAATCCACACAGCACTATCTAGCCCCAAAGTAAGCTATTCAAAGCTTGTGTTATGGGTACTAGATAACTGATATATTTAATACATATATACTTACATAGATAGATATTTTTTTATTATACATAGAAAACACCCAGACCATTCGGAACAAATTTCTGGAGATCGTACACAAATTTGTTCCACGGCGGGAATCGAACCCGCAACCTCTTGCGTCGCAGGCAGGCTCTCGCCCGCTGCGCCACAGAGGTCGTCATAATGTTAGATCAATACATAATGTACCCCGTTAGGGTGTTGCAATAGAGAGGAGCGGAGCTTATTTCGGGGCTTGGTGATTGTGTGGCTTGTCCAGCATTATTATTATTGCTTATTATAGATTTCTGCAGAACAGTTTTTTTATTCCATACAAAAAATAATTGTATTTATAATGATCTTTCAAACTAATCATGTGGCTCTTTGTGTGTGGCTCGTCCGGGGAAGTACTACCACCACGCCTTTCTCTGCCGCCAAGCAGCAACGCTGTGTTCCGGTTTGAAGAGTGTGGTCGCCGGTGTAATTACAGGCACATGAGGCTTAACATCTGTACGCCTCAAGTTGATGGACGCAGGGCAGTGCATCGTAGGGCACGTTCCTATTGTGCGTGACCTACGGGGCAATGTTTTGCTTATAGGTGATGGTTACCACTAAACATCAGGTGGGCCATCTGCTAGTTCCATCAGCTAGTTGTATAAAAAAATGCGGCTGGTCATACTACAATTTTTTTTATTATTTTTTGGACAAAAAAAAACCACCTTGATCGATCTTGTCCCGCAGTGCTATCAGCAGAAGCAGTGACTCTCCGTCAGGACTTGGACGCGGTGTCGTGGACGCGGCGGACACGCCTCCCCGCCCCGCGCCCCGCCCCCGGCGGCCCCTCCCTCTGGAACCTGCTGTACAAGAACATCGGGAAGGACCTCTCGCAGATATCCATGCCGGTCACCATCAACGAACCGCTTAATATGCTGCAGGTGAGTCTGGAAGCCACGACTAAAAGAAAATAAATTTATTTGACAATTCTTAATAAATAAGAACCAATAATTTAATTATAAATCCCCCAATTACTATACTTATATAAGCTACTGAAGAATAGGCAATTAAAGACTTAATACAACAAAAAATAAAAGGAAAGAAATACATACAGAACGGACAGGTACTTAGGTATACATAATTACAGTTTTAAACAGTACATAACAGGCAAAACGAAAGAAGTAACCTTCACTACATAGTATAAAACAAAAATAAAAGGAAAGAAATACATACAGAACGGACAGGTACTTAGGTATACATAATTACAGTTTTAAACAGTACATAACAGGCAAAACGAAAGAAGTAACCTTCACTACATAGTATAAAACAAAGTCGCTTTCTCTGTCCCTATGTATGCTTAAATCTTTAAAACTACGCAACGGATTTTGATGTGGTTTTTTAGATAGAGTGATTCAAGAGGAAGGTTTATATGTATAATACATGCATGATATGTGCACCCGTGCGAAGCAGGGGCGCGCGGGCCGGTCGCTAGTTTTTTATAAGAGCACCGGTAGTCTAGTGGAAAAGACCCCGCCTTCCGATCGTAAGGTCACAGGTTCGAATCCGGTCGTGCACCAATGGAATTTCTATCGAAAAATTTGTGTGCGCAATGCCAGTGCTCTAATACGGTGAAGGAAAACATCGTGAGAAAACCAGTTAGTATTCTAACAGCGGCGATGGGCTTGCAACCTATCACGTATGGAATACTAACTATGTACTGCAAAATGTGGGTATGTGCTAAATGTAATTTTCGGACGTACTCTGACTACCCTCCTTAGACATCCTTAAAGAATCTTGAGTCAGTACTTGGTACTGAGAGATCTGAAGGGATATCTACCGTGCCCCACAGGCGCGGTAGATATCCCTTCAGATCTCTCTCTCAAAGTCGTGAAGCTGTTTCAGTTTCAGCGTTTCTGTGTTTAGCGTCTCTGCGAAGAGTTGGAGTACTCTGAACTCCTGGACTCTGCAGCGGAATGCTCCTCCAGCGTGGAGCGCATGGCGCTGGTCGCCGCCTTCGCGGTCAGCGCGTACGCCGGCTCCGCACATCGCGCCGCCAGCAAGCCGTTCAACCCTCTGCTGGCGGAGACTTACGAGTGCGTCAGGGATGATAGGGGGTTCCGGTTCCTGGCCGAACAGGTCAGACTTCATTGTTATTTAAAATTAAAAGAAAGAAAGAAAATACATTTATTCAAATACACAGACACATTACATAAAGAAAAAAAAATTTTGTTAAAAATATACTACAACTAAACATAAATACGAATAATATAAAATTGGAGAAGTGAACTATTATCCCAACTAATATTATAAATACGAAAGTAACTCTGTCTGTCTGTCTGTCTGTCTGTTACGCTTTCCCGCTTAAACCTCTCAACCGATTTTGATGAAATATGGCACAGACAATCTTTAGACCCTGAGAAAGAACATAGGCTACCTTTTATTGCGAAAAAAAGAGACGAAGAGGTTAAAAGTACGCAGACAAAGTCGCGGGTACCAGCTAGTTAAACCTAAACATCATAAGGAAACCAGTTAGTTATTCTAACAGCGGCGATGGGCTTGCAACCTGTCACGTATGGAATACTAACTACTGCAAAACGTGGGTATGTGCCAAATGTGATGTTTGAACGTACCTCTACCCCTTTAGACGTCCTCAAAGAATCTTGAGTTAGTACTTGGTAAGAGATCTGAGGGGATATCTACCGTGCCTGGGGATCAAAGTCGAGTTTTTCAGTTTCAGTGTCCTAACAGCAGGGTTGTTCCCAGGTGTCCCACCACCCCCCGATCTCGGCTTGCCACGCCGCGTCGCCGCGCTGGTGCTTCTGGCAGGAGGCGCGCATCAAGACCAAGTTCTGGGGGAAGTCCATGGAGTTTCAGCCGACGGGTCGTGTGCATGTACGGCTGAACACCACCGGCGACCATTACACCTGGAATAAGGTGAGACAGCACTCTTTTTTCACAAATCAGTACCTACACCATGCAGGACTGTTTTTTATTTTTTTTCTATTATTATTATTTACTAGCGACCCGCCCGCGCGCCCCTGCTTCGCACGGGTGCACATATCATGCATGTTTTATACATATAAACCTTCCTCTTGAATCACTTTATCTATTAAAAAAACCGCATCAAAATTCGTTGCGTAGTTTTCAAGATCTAAGCATACATAGGGACTTAGGGACATGGGGATATAGGGACAGAGAAAGCGACTTTGCTTGATACTATTAATGTAGTGATAGGTGATTTTTAGTCTATATTATTATTTGTTACCTGCCTGTGTTTTTGTATGTATTTTTTCTTATTGGGTTATATTATTATTATTATTATCAGCCTGCGTCGTCCCACTGCAGGGCAAAGGCCTCCCTACCCCCCTTCCACTTTTCTCTGTCCTGTGCTATGGACGACCAATCTTTCATAAATGAATCTAGGTCGTCTCGCCATCTCAGTCTTGGTCTGCCGCGAGGTCGTTTGCCGTTGTTAGGGGCCCACTCCGTCGATGTTCTAGCCCAAAGATCGTTCGGCATGCGGCAGACGTGCCCAGCCCAGTTCCACTTTAAACTAGCCGCTTTCCGAGTGACATCGGCAATTTGAGTCTTGAGTCTTTAGTTGTTTAGTTTAGTTGAGTTATTGGGTTAATAAATCATTTTTCTTTCTTTCTTTCTTTGGGATCTATCCTACTGTTGATGATGGTGATGATGTCTTCCATGCCGGTTTCGGCTACAGCGACAAAGTTTCTATTTATTTATTATTAGTGTCTATTTTTTACAAATCTTGCCTGAAATAAACGACTTTTTTTTATTATTTTATTTAAGTATCTATTAGTTTGCCTTTCGTGTACTCTAAGATGACTGTAACCAATTTTGGCTTAAAAAGTTTTAGCACATAATGTGCACGTGAGCACACCGTTAATATAGTTACGAGTATATATCATATCCCCATGTCCCCATGTCCCTATGTATTCTTAAATCTTTAAAACTACGCAACGGATTTTGATGCTTTTTTTTTAATAGATAGAATGATTCAAGAGGAAGGTTTTATATGTATAATAAAACTGAAACAGCTTCACGACTTTGATCCCCAGGCACGGTAGATATCCCTTCAGATCTCCCAGTACCAAGTAGGTACTATAATTTAAGATTCTTTGAGGATGTCTAAGGGGGGTAGTCAGAGGTACGTCCAAACATTACATTTGGCACATACCCACATTTTGCAGTAGTTAGTATTCCATACGTGACAGGTTGCAAGCCCATCGCCGCTGTTAGAATACTAACTGGTTTTCACGATGTTTTCCTTCACCGTTTAAGAGCACTGGCAATGCGCACATAAATTTTTCGATAGAAAAATCCATTGGTGCACGACCGGATTCGAACCTGCGACCTTACGATCGGAAGGCGGGGTCACTCCCACTAGACCACCGGTGCTCCTATATGTATAATACATGCATGATATGTGCGTGCACCCGCGCGAAGCGCGGATAAGCTAGTAATGTATATTTGAAGGTTTACTTTTTATCCTACTACTATTATTCCTAGACGTACATACTACGGGCACAGAAGAAATAAATAGTAGCTCTACTATCACAACAGCTTGGCAAACATTTAATCAAAAAATCATTACAATTTTAGATTTTTTTTATTTTGTAACATTACAAAATCAAAAAAACTATATGTAAAACTATATGTGACTGTATGTAAAACTAGAGGCACATTTTTTACATTATTTTCATATATTTATTGCAGGTGACAACGTGCGTTCACAATCTGTTCGGCGGACAGAGATGGGTGGACCAATACGGCGATATGCACATAGTCTGTGTAGGAACGGACATCGCATGCAAACTCAACTTTATCAAGGTAATTTTAACATCAGCCGAGGACTCCTGAACGAAAGCAACAGCAAATTTCGTGTGTCGTGTCGTCATAAATTAAAAAAAATGTTCTCTCTTTTTCTAAGTTCAACTTTAAATTTTTTCTAATTTTTATGTATGAAAACATGCTTGGATCAAAATTTTGTTACAAAGATTTTTAAAATTTCCCAAAAGTTATTCTCCGAGCGGGATTTGAACCCGCGACCTTTCCCTTGAAACTTTTGGGACATTTTAAAAATCTTTGTAAACACTATAAATCTAATAAAAATCAAAATTTTGTTATCGCTAAATCTTTTTAATGTCATTGAAAACAACTTGACCGATTGCGATTTTTCCTACATTCAGTGATTTTATATCTTCAAAAATACTGGCCTACCCTTTAAGAGTCCGGTGACAGCGGCTCGCAAATTCGAGGTGCGATTGGCTATTATTTCATTTTATTTCATTTCGGGGAGGTTGTTTGAAAAAATAACTCTAAAGAAACACGCATAAATACTGTTCGAACACAAATAATACAATAATATAAGGGAAATGTGCTTGAGTCAGAAATCATTTTGGTATTAGGTAAATGTAAGACCAAACATACTAATACCAAAATGATTTCTGATTCGGGCATGTTTCCCTTATATTATTATATTATTTGTGTTCGAACAGTATTTATGCGTGTTTCTTTAGAGTTATTTTTTCAAACAACCTCCCCGAAATGAAATAAAATGAAATAATAGCCAATCGCACCTCGAAATTGCGAGCCGCTGTCACCGAAGCCTTAAGGCCAAATAATCACCTCCATATTAATCCTCCTATCCTCATCTTTTTATTTTAAATTCTTAATCATAATTAATAAACTTGCCATGTTAATATTATTGTTTCGTCGTTTATACTTGTGCTAGCTTTCGCTTATATAAATAGTTAATTATAAAATAGCTTTCGCTTATATAAATAGTAATGGTTAGTAGACATCCTGATGTGTATGAACGTAACCTAGTCTACCTACCTATGCGTTTTGTATATACGTATACTCGCTACCTTGTTTGTGGTTCAGTAATAAACGTGCCTTGCACTAGAAAGTTCGTTTCCTTAATACCTACCCTCCGATACTCCACATCCCCTTATAGACATTTCGACTACTCTGCAGGCTAGTTCGTGGTCGCAGAGTCGGCACGAAGTCCGCGGCAGTATAACGTCTCGCAGCACTCGGCTCCGGCTGGCGGGGCGCTGGTCCGAGGCGCTGTACGCCGGGGACCCGCCCGCCGCCCGCTGCCTCTGGAGACCTGGTACTGTATAACGTCTCCAGCACTCGACTCCGGCTGGCGGGGCGCTGGTCCGAGGCGCTGTACGCCGGGGACCCGCCCGCCGCCCGCTGCCTCTGGAGACCTGGTACTGTATAACGTCTCCAGCACTCGACTCCGGCTGGCGGGGCGCTGGTCCGAGGCGCTGTACGCCGGGGACCCGCCCGCCGCCCGCTGCCTCTGGAGACCTGGTACTGTATAACGTCTCCAGCACTCGACTCCGGCTGGCGGGGCGCTGGTCCGAGGCGCTGTACGCCGGGGACCCGCCCGCCGCCCGCTGCCTCTGGAGACCTGGTACTGTATAACGTCTCCAGCACTCGACTCCGGCTGGCGGGGCGCTGGTCCGAGGCGCTGTACGCCGGGGACCCGCCCGCCGCCCGCTGCCTCTGGAGACCTGGTACTGTATAACGTCTCCAGCACTCGACTCCGGCTGGCGGGGCGCTGGTCCGAGGCGCTGTACGCCGGGGACCCGCCCGCCGCCCGCTGCCTCTGGAGACCTGGTACTGTATAACGTCTCCAGCACTCGACTCCGGCTGGCGGGGCGCTGGTCCGAGGCGCTGTACGCCGGGGACCCGCCCGCCGCCCGCTGCCTCTGGAGACCTGGTACTGTATAACGTCTCCAGCACTCGGCTCCGGCTGGCGGGGCGCTGGTCCGAGGCGCTGTACGCCGGGGACCCGCCCGCCGCCCGCTGCCTCTGGAGACCTGGTACTGTATAACGTCTCCAGCACTCGGCTCCGGCTGGTGGGACGCTGGTCCGAGGCGCTGTACGCTGGGGACCCGCCCGCCGCCCGCTGCCTCTGGAGACCTGGTACTGTATAACGTCTCCAGCACTCGGCTCCGGCTGGCGGGGCGCTGGTCCGAGGCGCTGTACGCCGGGGACCCGCCCGCCGCCCGCTGCCTCTGGAGACCTGGTACTGTATAACGTCTCCAGCACTCGGCTCCGGCTGGCGGGGCGCTGGTCCGAGGCGCTGTACGCCGGGGACCCGCCCGCCGCCCGCTGCCTCTGGAGACCTGGTACTGTATAACGTCTCCAGCACTCGGCTCCGGCTGGCGGGGCGCTGGTCCGAGGCGCTGTACGCCGGGGACCCGCCCGCCGCCCGCTGCCTCTGGAGACCTGGTACTGTATAACGTCTCCAGCACTCGGCTCCGGCTGGCGGGGCGCTGGTCCGAGGCGCTGTACGAAAATAATACGCTCTGACCAAGATATTGTAGGTTTTGTTTTGTTTTGGCAATACTTTGAACAAATATAGTTCGTTATCTGAATTCGTTTATTGACTGCTATTTATCCCAAACATGATAATCATATGTAGTATAATTGTCATTTTACTGAATGGTTGTATGCCCGCAGGCGCCATGCCCCCCGACCACGAGTTGTACTACGGCTTCACGCGGTTCGCGATGGAGCTCAATGAGATGGAGCCGGGGATGAGAGAGGCCTTACCGCACACAGACACTAGATTCAGGTATGAATCTGTACTACTGACACATCTTATGTCCACAATACACAATAATAATAAATAAATAATGCTGGACAATCCACACAGCACTATCTAGCCCCAAAGTAAGCTACTCAAAGCTTGTGTTATGGGTACTAAATAACTGATATATTTAATACATTATATAATTACATAGATATATATTTTTTATTATTCAAAAACATCCAGACCAACGGAACAAATTTCTGTAGATCGTACACAAAGTTCCGAGGCAATGATGACAGACAATGGTTATCTAGAAATTAATGCATCCGAAATTAATTAACTTTTTAGGTTCTATAACATGCCGGTTTCCTCACGATGTTTTCCTTCACCGTTTTAGTGTACTGGCTTTGTGCACATACATTTTTGAACAGAAAAACTCATTGGTTCACGACCACTATGTAGTGACAGTGATAATCAGATATCACTATCACTACATAGTATAAAACAAAGTCGCTTTCTCTGTCCCTATATCCCCATGTCCCTATGTATGCTTAAATCTTTAAAACTACGCCACGGATTTTGATGCAGTTTTTTTTAATAGTTAGAGTGATTCAAGAGGAAGGTTTATATGTGTAATACGTTGTCACGTATAATATATATATATATATAATATAATCGAAAGTAACTCTGTCTGTCTGTCTGTTACGCTTTCCCGCTTAAACCTCGCAATCGATTTTGATGAAAATTGGCACAGACAATCTTTAGACCCTGAGAAAGAACATAGGCTACCTTTTATTGCATAATATTCAAATTAAAAGTACGCAGACGAAGTCGCGGGTCCCAGCTAGTATGATATATATATAATATGATATAGTAGAAAAACAATGTGCACCCGTGCGAAACAGGGGCGCGCGGGCGGGTCACTAGGCCTGACAATGTAAAATCTACATACATACATACATAATAATGCAATAAATATACTGAATACTGAATACTAGTTTTTTATAAGCTTGAGTGATTTGATAAGGTTTGAATAACATTGCAGGCCGGACCAGCGCGCGTTAGAAGAAGGTCTAGTAGACTCAGCGGAACAGCTGAAGCATCAGCTCGAGCAGTCCCAGCGCGAGAGACGGAGGGACTCCATGCAGCATACTCCTGCCTGGTTCCGGTACATACTTCTTCTTTTTATTTTTTTATTTTTTACCCGAGTGCCGAGGGTTATGTGTTTGGCGTGTATCTATCCATGTGTGTAAGTATCCTTCCTTCGATATTTCCTTTAGTACCACGTAGCAACCAAACGGCTGGATGGATTTTGATGATTCTAGTGAACAGGTATTTTCTAGGTAAACGTGCCACATCGTCGACCGCATCATCACTTAACATCAGGCGAGATTGCGGTCAAACGTTTTTACCTGAAACTGAAAAAAACTGAAACAGCTTCACGACTTTGATCCCCAGGCACGGTAGATATCCCTTCAGATCTCCCAGTACCAAGTAGGTACTAATTCAAGATTCTTTGAGGATGTCTAAGGGGGGTAGTCAGAGGTACGTCCAAACATTACATTTGGCACATACCCACATTCTGCAGTAGTCTATCTAAAAATATAGATCTGTTGTCTAAGAATGATGTTAGAATGGCAGTAAAGAGAATGAAGCGTGGCAAGTCACCTGGACATGACGGTCTTAGTGTCGAGCACATTATTTGGGCAAGCGATAACGTTTACGAGCACTTATGTACTTTTTATAATTTATGCATAAGTTATAGTTATCTTCCGGACGATCTTATGCGGACAATAGTAGTACCGATCGTTAAAAATAAAACAGGAGACTTAAGCTCGTCGTCTAATTACAGACCTATATCGCTCGGTACAGTTATGGGTAAAGTGTTGGAGCGACTTATATATCCCGATCTACTGGAGCACATATCGATAGATGACGCGCAATTTGGTTTCTGTCCCGGTCTCTCAACAGATTCAGCAATTATGAGTTTAAAAAGCACCGTGAATTATTATACTTCACAGGATACCTCTGTCTATGCCTGCTTCTTAGACTTAAGCCGTGCATTTGATCTGGTGAATTATGAAATTCTCTGGGCCAAATTGTCGGAGGCACACGTACCAAATCATGTGGTGAATCTGTTGAGATACTGGTATGGGAACCAAGTTAATCATGTTAGATGGGGCGACACGACCTCTAGCGATTATAGGCTAGAGTGCGGGGTTCGTCAAGGTGGGTTGACCTCTCCTGTCCTGTTTAACCTTTACGTGAACGATCTGATCGGGGAGCTGAGAGGGACTAGGACGGGTTGCCATTTGGGCAACGTCAGTGTAAACAATTTGAGTTATGCAGACGACATGGTGCTTCTCAGCCCCTCGGTCAAGGGACTAAAAAAGCTGCTTTTAATCTGTGAACAATTTGCGGTTGATCACGGGTTAAAGTATAACGTAGCGAAAACTGAAATGATGGTATTCAGGTCGGGGCGAGGTCCTGAGAGAGTTTCAGAGGTACGAATGGGCGGATTGCCCATTAATGTGGTCAAGCAGTTCAGGTACCTGGGACACTTGCTGACGGAGTCATTAAAGGATGACAATGACATTGAGAGGGAGAGGAGAGCTCTTGCTGTCAGGGCAAACATGCTCGCACGCCGCTTCGCTAGCTGCAGCGCGGACGTAAAGATCACCCTTTTTAAGGCGTACTGTCTGGGTATGTACACATGCCAACTATGGACCAACTATACGCGAAAATCCATCTGCACCATAAGGGTGCAGTATAATAATGCATACCGGGCTCTTATGAGATTGCCAAGATTCTGCAGCGCGTCGAGCATGTTTTCCGAGGCGGGAGTACCTGATTTCTTTGCCATAATACGTACTCGCATAGCGGCATTTTGGGATCGGTTGGGTCGCTCCAACAACACTATACTGAGGGCTGTGTCTGACTATCTAGCCAACCCCATTTTCAGGCACTGGATTTCCATCCACATGGACAGAAATAAAAAATGACTGATACTGGTTGGGAGTCCTGCCAGTATCAGTCATTTTTACAATATTTTTACATTTTTAATGCGACAAATTGATTTTTTCAATACTCTTATTGTGACCTGAGTTCGTAGTTTATTTTTAATTTTAATTTTAATTGAACTTTTATAGTTAAGATATGGGTCTATTTTTTTACAAATCGTGCCTGAAATAAACGACTTTTATTTATTTTATTTATTTATTTAACTGGTTTACTCACGATGTTTTCCTTCACCGTTTAAGAGCACTGGCATTGCGCACATAAATTTTTCGATAGAAAAATCCATTGGTGCACGACCGGATTCGAACCTGCGACCTTACGATCGGAAGGCGGGGTCACTCCCACTAGACCACCGGTGCTCCGGCTCCACGTTTTTACCTATAAGTTGTAAAAAAAAAGTATCAAAAGATTCGTCGCAACTTCCCAAGTGTCCTTAGAATAAAAAAATGAAAAGGCACGTGGGAAGGAAAGCAGGAGCGATATTCTCTCACATTAAAAAAAATCTTATCGCAATCATGGGTGTTTTCTATGTATATACAAATAAGAAAAGAAAGAAAACATATTTATTTGCAGCAACTTAAATACAACATAAAACAACAAAGAAAATAAATCAAATAAAAATGCTGCAAAAGGGACCCTAGGGGGAAAATACCTATCTATGTAAGTATATAATGTATTAAATATCAGTTATCTAGTACCCATACCACAAGCTTTGAGTAGCTTAGTTTGGGGCTAGATGGTGCTGTGTGGATTGTCCAGCATTTTTTTTATGCTTATGTGAACAGTAAGGAGCTGGAAGAAGGCGAAGAAACCTGGATGTTCAGCGGAGAGTATTGGAAGGCGCGCGAGGCTGGCTTCTCCGACGCAGCCGCGCCCAGGATCTGGTGACCACGTCTGCAAATACATGTATGTATCCTACTACTATTACAGATTGTTATATTCCGACTGTACTTTTATTATTGTGTTTTTTTTTTTTCTCTTTATTAAAATGTTTATTCTCTATAGTGACGTCACCCTATCCAAGGCTCTGACTGAAAACCAGCGCGGCTTGGCAAGGTTGGCTACCTAGGTACCAACTTTGCTAAGCAGCAAAAGCTGAGTTAGGGCCTTTTTGGCATACAGTACGTACCTACGCACTACTCTGAACGGGACGGGACTGGCCGCAGACATTGTTTTTCTTTGTGTATGTTTGTATGTGTGTTATGTTTGTTTCTTTTCTTCTATTGTAATTAATATGTTTTATTGCTACCTAATGTAGTTTCCTGTCCGTTCTTTATTTCTTCATTTCTTTTTTTTCTGTATGTACTTATGTGTGTCAAATAAATGTATTTTCTTTCTTTCTTTTTCTTTTTACTATTATAAACGCGAAAGTTTGTAAGTATGGATGGATGGATGGATGTTTGTTACTCTTTCACGCCGGAACGGCTGAACGGATCTGGATGAAACTTGGCGGAGAAATTATAGTCTGGAATAGCACATAGGCTACTTTTTATGCCGTGGGAATACCGGGATTTAAAACTACGCGGATGAAAATCGCGGGGTGCTACTAGTACTAGTATAAACCTAACGAAATATATCTGTCTCTTTCCAGCGCATGCCGCAGTACGAGATACTGTGCTAGGTTGTGCGACGCTTCACGCTTGACAGCTTTACGATTATCCTATTCTCTATTACTACTTAATAAGTGAGGTTTTTAAGGCATAGAATTGTCAAACCTAAGTTCACATATTTATAAACGTTATTTTGTATATAGTGCGCGTCACGCAAAAAGAACGCCGGATGGAGGGGGAAGCGTGTGATGGCGCGAGTGTTTTGTATGCAAACACATCCCCTCCAGTGTATTCCAGCGTTATTTTTGGTAGACTCACTATCCCTTGAATCCCTGTCTAAGCAAGCTTAGAATTTTTTATAATACCCTTATTTGCACAGAAGAAACAACAGTAGTATCTACAGAAGATTGACTCCGCAGATCCGTTCAAACAAAAAACGACCTTTGCTGCGACTCAATAAAGCCCACTTCAGCTTGCACAGCGATACCTGCCTTACCTCGATATTTGCCTCAATATTCGCCTCCCTTTCTAACACCTATTAGGCAATAGTTAAACGTAAATGAAGCTTAAATATTAATAATGCTTCTCTGTTTGCCATTACGCATATGTAAGAGATGGCAATAGTTTGACAGTTTTTTTGTAGTAAGGCTGTGTGTATCTTCTAGCTTACGATGCCTCGACAGGGCATATTCACTGTGGTGTGGACGTGCCCTATGTGGCATGCACTACCAAGGAATTTGAATACCTATATTCCTTGTGCTTGTGTATGTACGTCACTCTGAAACGTAGGCCGCATTCCGAAATGGCTATAATCGATCACAGCGCTCACATCACCTCACAGGCGTTCCGAATTAGATATTGCGATTATGACAGCTCAGAGCTGTCAACAATTCGGAACGCTCGTTATCGCACTCACAGAAATATCCTATGCATCATAAGCTCAAACCCTGTGTAACAAAACTAGGACTGCTTGGATATTTTCTGGATTTAACAATTTAAGATCGCAGAACATATTATGCCCTAATAAGACTATAATGCGACTGAAAACATGTAACCTCATCACAAATAACAACAAAACACAAATGCACAACTGTCATTTTTGACAGCGCTCACTAGAATATGGCATGGTCGGCGTAATCGCAAGATGGCGCATGTCATGACGTCATCTATGACGTTTCATGGATCATCATTATCGCGCTCACGCTAATTCGGTACGGGTTTGTGAGCGCTCAAATCGATTATGGCGTATTACGGAACGCGGGGGTAGTGTCAAGTTTCAGGTAAAACATAAACAATCTAAATATATATAACTCAAAGGTGACTGACTGACTGACTGACATAGTGATCTATCAACGCACAGCCCAAACCACTGGACGGATCGGGCTGAAATTTGGCATGCAGGTAGATGTTATGACGTAGGCATCCGCTACGAAAGGATTTTGATCAATTCTACCCCCAAGGGGATAAAATAGGGGATGAAAGTTTGTATGAGATTTTCAAAGTAAACGAGCGCGAGCAAAGCCGCGGGATCAGCTAGTAATTCATAGAAGTATCTCTGGCTATTCTGCAACGTTATAAGCTTCAATCTAAGCTTTTTAAATTAGGTAATTTTCGATTCTATGCCTTAAAAATCCATTAAAATTAATATTCTAAGCGACCGTCTTGTGATTAGTGTAATTTAAGGTCGAAATTCGCTTGTATTTCAGCCTTATTCATTAATGCTTGATAATTTACCAATCAAATTTAGTGAACTCTATTTAGCGTCTCAAAGGGAAGAAGTAAAAAACACTATCAACGTCTAAAGGTGAATGCGAAGTTAACAAGCGTTTTTGAATAAGGCTTACCTTTAATCTCTAATGGTTACACTCGTACCATTTTATAATGTAGTTAATTGACTCAGGCGTGACTTTGCGGAAGTCCATTGTTAAATATAAATTAACTCGAACAAAGCAATATGTAGTACTAATCCGCTGATCTAATCTCCTTAAGCTGGAATAAACTTAATTAGACATTAGTGTTACCTCGTCGAGCGCTGAGCTGAAAGACTTGACTTTCAGCTCAGCGCTCGACGAGGTAACACGTTCGGTGCACAGCGGGTCAATTTCCTGAAGATGCTTCGTAGAGAGGTGAAACACGTGTCGAAGTCTAATTAAGTTTATTCCAGCTTAAGGAGATTAGCTCAGCGGATAAGTACTACATATTGCTTTGTTCGAGTTAATTTACATTTTATAATGGTTTTAGAATATTGAGATGAATAAATTAGCCTAAATTGAAATTTACTCTAAAATTATAATGCAATTAAATTAAATTGTTTATTTGGGTTACATGGTGAATTGACAAAGATTTATGTAATATCCCAAAGTGTAGAGCATTCTACCCTCAAACTACTTAAAAATTATTAAAGAATGAAATTACTGAATAAAATTATGAAATATAATATTTTTTTTTTTTAAAATGACTATAATTTTTGGGATTATATAAAAATATTTGCAATAAATTCGAAAACGCTGATTATTTAGAATCTCTGAATAATCAAAACTTTGGCTAAATATTTAAGATTAGCTTTGACTCATAATATTTCAAGTCACATTTTGGTTTCCCCTTTTTCATAACTTAATAACCGTCGGTTTCTGAAAGCTCGATTAAAATTAATCGGCTGTCAAGTCACTTGTTATCTATGATAATCTCAGTGGCGCAGCGGGCGAGAGTCCGCTTGCGACGCAAGAGGTTGCGGGTTCAATTTCCGCCTCGGAACAAATTTGCGTACGATCTGCAGATATTTGTTCCGTTGGTCTAGGTGTTGTCTATGTATAATAAAAATATCTATCTATGTAAGTATATAATGTATTATATATATCAGTTATCTAGTACCCATAACACAAGCTTTGAGTAGCTTACTTTGGGGCTAGATGATGCTGTGTGGATTGTCCAGCATTATTATTATATATAATGAAGTAAAGCTGTGATAGCAAGTGACTTGACTGCCGATTCGTTTTGATCGGAATAACACTTACCGGCGGTATGTGTTATTCGTCTATTGAAATAGCAAGTGACTTGACAGTCGAGTGTTGGTCAAGCTTTGATAAACCGGCGGTAAGTGTTT
Organism: Plemyria rubiginata; assembly: GCA_963576535.1. Classification (NCBI taxonomy): domain Eukaryota; kingdom Metazoa; phylum Arthropoda; class Insecta; order Lepidoptera; family Geometridae; genus Plemyria; species Plemyria rubiginata. The sequence continues at coordinate 1,285,495 of OY754929.1, forward strand.
TATTCTATAATTATTATCACTAATGTTTATTTATTTTACGATATTGCAACATGAGCCTTATTTATAGTTTTTAATTATAAAAAAAATATTTGTTTTTATTCTTGTATCAATTATATGAAATCATTTGATGAAGTTTTTTAAATGTAATTTAAGTTCAGTATTTTATTGAGTTTTAAACCTTTTGTTATTATCACCTAAAGTGATATTATAGTTGTGGAAATTTGATCACGCAGTAACGGCTGAATCAATTTTGATGAAATTTAAAACAGTCCTACTTAATTATGCGAAGTTTCAATGTTTGGACGCTTGTGCGTAACGGCTGATCCGATTTGTTTGAAACTCTGAGTAGATGTAGTTCGTGACTTTGATTAGCATAAGGGCTACTGTTATATACCACGCGAGTAAAGTCGCAGACGGATTCTAGGGTTATAGCGAGCAGAAGTCGCGTCATTTAAAAAGAACGCTCGAAAACAGAGGAGGGAATGTATTTACGCATACAACACACGCTATCACCCCCTCCCCCTCCTTCCAGCGTTCTTTTTACGTGACGCGAGCTATAACTGTCGTTGCTTAATATATTACCTGTCGTTAGTGTATGGCTGTGAAATAATTTCCATTGCGAATAATAATAAAGTAAAATTAATTGTTATTGTATGTGATTCAAAAATTATCTAAATTAAATTTAATTGAATAGCATAGTTTAAAACTGAGTTAGTACAGTGTGGTTTATAAGTAATGTGTATTTTAAGGGGGTTTTTTACGTTTGGACGGAACGTTTTTGGCTGTTACCGTTCAATAGATTAGTGACGAATGTAACTTTCATTTGGAACGGAATATTTACAAGATTTGTGAGTTTTGACGACCTCATTGGCGCAGCGGGCGAGAGTCCGCCTGCAACGCAAGAGTTTGCGGGTTCGATTCTCATTTGTGTGTGATCTGCAGAAATTTGTTCCGTTGTTGGTCTGAGTATTTTCTATGTGTAATAAAAAATATCTATCTATGTAAGTATATAATAATATATTAACTATATCAGTCATCTGGTACCCATAACACAAGCTATAAATAGCTTACTTTGGGGCTAGATGGTGCTGTGTGGATTGTCCACCATTTTTTATTTAGTTTGCGCCATGATCACGGGTCGAACCGTGATTATGGCGCATGGTGACGAAATATCGGGAAACAAACTCACAAATCATGGTAAATATCCCGTTTCTAATGGAAGTTATGATCATAAACATGATACTTTCAAAAATTATATAGTGAAGAATTTGTCCAACGCACTGATCCCTACATACTATTTAGTATGCAATGGACTAACGTCTGTACTTTCGATTCATAATCTTTCAGCTAATGGTGTCGATCCTGTTGTTGCATTATCCTAAACTAACCTAATCTGACAGCTCTAAAATTATAGCCGTCCCTATTGTTTCGGTCTTTAGAAAGGGATGGCAATATTTTTAGTGCTGTCAAAATAGGTTGAGTTAGAAAAATTATGCAACAGAATTGGCACCACTGTGAGAAATGCTATCTTTGCTAGTTATGGCCTTGAGTTTATTCATTTTGAATTATACTAAGCAGGGTGTTAAAAGTAATTCGTAAATCTTCATTTTCAAATTCAGAACTTGCTTGGTCACAAACGGAAAAAGGTAGTTTAATTTTTTGATATTTATGATTCTTGTTTTGTTACACATTACACTATCCTGGCGCATCAACCCCGAAGTGGGTTTAACCTCCGACACAAAAGCACGCCGTCAGCTTCGGTCCTGTTTCTTGGTTTTGTTACACCCTGTATCAAATTAAATTATTAGTTAAATTGACTTGTCAATTAAAATTAAGAGTTAATTAAAATTAATAATACAAAACTAATTAAATTAACATAGAGTACGGGTTGGAAATATTAAAAGACAATTAACATTTTAAGTTATTCTTACAAAGAATTAGATGATTTATTCTAACCTCCATACTTATAAGGTCGCATAATTTTAAACGTTGTTTAAAATAACCCCAGTCTTACTTTGTTATAATCATTACATTTATAAAATATCTGTTAAAAAAAGCTTGGGACTGAAGTATCTAGCTACACCTCATTTCAAAGACAAAAAATCATTAGGTTCATACAAAAAACGCTAGGAGCCAAGCCGTATGTTTCTTAGCTGTTCTTCTAGTCTAGGCTTTGGTCGCGAGATACGTGCCTAGATTAACCAAGTTCAGAAGACGTTGCAAAGTAATCCTTGTGGTTTTATGAATAAAGACTATTTTGATTTCATTGGTAAGAAGGCGATATTTTAAGCATTGTTTATCTGTAGACCGATTTTTTAAGTAAGGAGGCTTTCCCCTTAAAAAAGTAACAGTTTTAGGGTTATATTACTACAGTGATACATAGAATAAGATTTATTTCCCACGAATTGTCATACAAATTCAGAATCCAATATCTTTAGAAGTTTCCTTAAAATCGGTTCACTCCAAAGATATTTATAGGTCGCGTCACGCAAAAAGAACGCTGAACGGAGGGGGATGTGATGGCGCGTTTTGTATGCGCAAACCCATCCCCTCCACTCTTCCAGCGTTCTTTTTAAATGACGCGACTATCTATTACTTCAAAAATAAAAAAGAGATCTTATGAGATTTTTAGCAACTAAAAAAATTATCTGTAATAGCTAGGCTGTTTGCCCTTGATATATTAGATTAGGTAAATAAAAAGTCCAAACTTGACGCTGTATTTCCTGTGGATAAGGCTGAGTAGGCTGAATAATCTAACCACTACAGAAGCCCCGCATATAGTGCATTTTACGGGACTCTATTAGTGATAGGGACTCGCTGTATAAACTGCCATCGAAAACAAAAAAAAATTGTGTAATGTGTTTTTTATATTTTAGGGACTAGGTTTTAGGTTTTTATTGTTTGTTTTAACGGGTTTTCGGTTTTGAATTTAAACGGTCACAATACAATTTATTAAGTGTTAACAAGTTAAGTTCACATAAATTTGTGAATTAATTTATGGTCGGTTCTACTTTATGCCACTAGGGCCAATTTAATAGGTCACATTTGACATCTCATCATCACATTTTTAGAATGGTTTATCAGTCAAAGTCGTAAAATTGCATTATTTTGTCATTATTACAATAAATATGTGTGTTTAACTGAAAAAAGTAAAGCATTTGTGCTAAAAAAGATAATTTTACGACTTACTTTGACATAATCTGACTAAAACTGACAGATGTCAATGTGGTTTATTAAATTGACCCTAATTATAGGCATCACAGAAATTTCTCTGTTCCGTGATAGGTATGGTCTGAGCCTACCTACTATAATATTGGGTTGATAGTAAACTAATGTGAACTAACAGCCCAATAGCTTCACTATTGACAGAAACCAGTTTTGATAAATACCTAATGTCACAAATTTCAAACATCAAGTTCAACTTTGTAGAAGGCTTAGGATGCCTGATTGTTATCTTGATAATTGACACTGAGCTTTGCTTACATAGTTGTTATTAAGGCACAGCATACGGCGCGCCGCTATCTCGCTCGCACAATGAAACATTTTTAAACATATAAAATCACTGAATGTAGTTATGTAAAATCGCAATCGGTCAAGTTGTGGTCAATGGCATTAAAAAGATTTAGCAAAAATCTAATTTTGATCCAAGCAAGTTTTCATACATAAAAATTGGAAAAATATAAAGTCGCATTTTTAAGTATGAAAACTTGCTCGTATCAAAATTTTATTGTCCTTAAATCTTTACAATGCCACTGACCACAACTTGACCGATTTCGATTTTACGTAACTATATTCAATGATTTTATATCTTTAAAAATGTTCCATTGTGCAAGCGAGATAGCGGCGCGCCGTAAGCTGCCCCTTAAGTTTTAAATGTTAATCTACGAGTAAATTGAATATTATTTTAGCAATAAAATAAACTTGCCAATTTTTGGTGTTCTTTTCAACCTCTCGCACTAAGCGCTGTCTTTTTCAAGTAGTGGTCAAAAATATCTAAACAAGTGATCAGTATACAGCACTGTTTTGTAACTGCCAAAAAAGTTTAAGGCCTGTTTCAGCAGAGGCTACTGATGCTAGTAGCACGATCAATACTTTTTTTTACTTCTTTGATTTTTTTTTAGTTTATAGCCAAAAACGGGCCCAATTTTATGGGCACAGTACTAGAAAGTACTTCTCAGGTCAACCTGTCACGAGTTCCGGTGCCGACCGCGATCGATCGTAGATCACACCGATAGACACCGCATTTCAAGGAAATTCAATATTATATATTATACTGCTAATAAATTCTTAATATTTTTATTAAGAATTATTATAAATATTATATATTATTCGCATTCTTTGAGAAGCTTCCCTAAAGTTTCTCAAATCCTTAAAATTCGGTGTAAATCGTTGCGATCTACGATCGATCGCGGTCGGCACTAAACTCACGATAACCCCTCTGATACACAATGCGTACGAGGTTTAATTGTGAAGAATTTTGGGAACTATTTTTGTAACATTTGTCACGTTTTGGCTAAAAGCAAACCTCGATAGTACCTCGGTGGTAGTTAAAGATTTAAAATCTCTGACGCTACTATCATCAGTAGCCTCTGCTGAAACAACCCTCAAACTTTTTTTTGTAGTTACAAAATAGTGGTGTGCATGATTCTTGCTTTCTTCTTGATTATGTTTTTAGAATCGAATAGATATACGTATTAATTTGGAATTTCCAATTATGAAAATAGTATTTTTAAATAATAATGAAGTGGCTAGTGACAAAATTAGCGGTTTAAGGTTGCTAGACAAATATTTACATAGATAAAATAAATAATTGTATTATAGTGTAATGTATATTTATGTTTTATTATTCGCACGACATATTAAAATATTGTTACGTGTTGGTGTATGTTCAAAAATAAAAAAAACTCGTTAAGTACCTTATTTTTACAATTTTGCGATTGGAACTTTTATTCAACAGTTGGCGATAAGTTGCTCTCTGACTCACGCACAAATGTCAGGCAGAGGTTAAGACGAAGACAAGAGCTAATGTGACTCTCGCTCGCACGTTTTGACTTGTTGAAAGATATAAAGTCACCAAACCCATTTTCGAAAAATCGCAAACAACGATTTTGTGTGCAATCACCATTGCGCACAGTTTAGTAAAAAAATAATTTTGATCGTTACAAGTTTTCCTACTTAAAAGTTTGCTTTTCTAGTTTTCGTACTCAAGCAAACTTTTGAGTAGGAAAACTTGCATCAATCAAAATGAAATTTTTACCTAACTATGCGCAATGTGATTGCACACAAAATGGTTGTTTGCGATTTGTCTAAATTGGAATTTGTGATCTTATATCTTTCAAAATGTCGAATCGTGCGAGCGAGAGAAATATTAGGTGTTGTCAACGCCTTAACTTGTTTGTCGCCAAGTGGTTGATATTTACTATATTTTCTCGACGTCTCGACTATGTAAGGCTTAGAGCATTTATAACTTGTTATAAATGTTAATAAAAGTTATAAATGCTCTAAGATGTAAGGTCGTGATCGCAGGCTGAATGGATCATTGAATAACAAAAAAAAAGAGATATAGGTGTACATTTTATTGTGTACCTATTTACAAGCTCTTAAGTTTACTACGTGATAATCATTATTTGTGATCGTACTGTATGTAACATATTCGAAATGTCAAGAAAATAACAAAGTAGCTACAGTCCGATCAGAAAGAGTAGAAACGGAACTAATTTGACATGCGGGTATTTCCCATAGGTGCGAGCAAGACCGCATGTGCGTGAGCGTCGAAAATGTATGGAAAGTGGCGCCCCTATTAATTTCTACTCTTTTCGGTCAAGCTGTATGTACCTATAGGTACTTTTATAAAATTATGTAATATATGTATTTAATTCAATTAAATTTATTAATACATACTATTGCCAACATCATTAAATGCGCACTGCAATAATTATTTTAAAGTTTTCGTCTTTGAAAAGTGCCGATATAATTTGGCTTTATTTGAGTTTTGTTTATTTATATTCTTTGTGTATTTTATATTAAACACTCGAGAGCAACGAATCAGGGTCACTGGCGTAAACCTTGATGTCTCGGAATCTAACGCGGCGATTCCGTTACGAGTCGTTGCGGAAACGCAACGGTTCCGTGACGAGTTGCGACGATAGCTGGCAGAATAATTGCTTGTGATCGCTTATTTGTTGAGATGACCTGACGAAAGAAGCGCGTACCTACTCGCCACGATTCTCACGCTCTTGGAGGGCGGCGCCAAGTTTAGAATTCATTAATACCTACCTACATACTAATTTCATTTAGTTCAATGTGTTGGCGTTTTTGATTACGAGGACAAAGATTTGTGTTGACCCCAATTCATTGCTCTCGAATATTGTGTCTACAAAATCATGGTGCATTCACAAAGAAAGCTTGAGGTTGTCACAAAAAATAATTGAAGTAGGCTGTCGCACCGTATCTATCTCCTTCTGGCTACGCGCAACTGTGCTTGCGAAACAGAGACGCAAACTACGCCTGCCGAACTATAAAGCCACAAAGATCTTTTGTGAATACTGTATGTGGTTATGGTATTGATGAGAGAGAGATGAGATGGTGAGACTGTAAAAGGCGGTGTAGTGACCTCTACTAAAGCGCATGGGACCGCAGTTTGTGGCAGTAGTAACTTGTTTGGAATGTGACAGCCACAAAAGTGATTCCATGCGGGCATAAATGGGACATGGGGATCGAAGTGTAATAAAAATAATTAACATCAATTTATTAGTCACCAGTAAGTAGGCTTGCATAGTTCAATAAAGGCGATTATGATAATTGCGCCAAAAACAAAAATAAAATTGGCGCAGTCGGTTAGGATATTATACTTATCAGGTTTTTTAAATAAAAACATGTCAAAACTGGTGACTGGCTAAACATATTATTTTTTTTCTAATCTATTCTTTGATTTCCATGTGCTTCCGTATATGAAACAGTACAAATAGTACCTAAGTAAGGAGCTACAAAGGTACAAATAGTACCTAACTAGGAGTACCTAAATAAAATCTTTTAGATTAATTTTCAAATCTGACACTAGCTTAACATTGCATCAAATGCATTTTCTTCGTAATAAAAAATACCGCTCCATTAAAGGACTGCTTATGATAATCTGTCACAATATCATGATGTGGTCGAAAATTGCAGATTAGGTACTTAACTACCTAAAACGGCATCGCTCGCTACACCGCTTGTAAGTGTTGCCATGTTTCAAATCTGAAAATATCGCTATGCTAAGTGGCAGCAAGTTACCAGTAGATTTTGTTTGGGTTTTGTTATGTATGTACTTAGAGATCATTTTATGGAAATAAAAAATGTTTCAACTTAGGTACCTACTTGATTTTTTGTTTAGTACCCTTTTCCTGGTAGGTACTTTATCCAATAAATTTACGACTTTAAAGATTTCAAGTATTTTTTTTTAATAGGATGAATGATGGAAGAAGTTGATGGTACATGTGAAGTTAAGCAGTTATCTCTGCCTAATAACATTGAAATGCCATAATATTCACTCCACCCTTAGTATAACCTAATCCATGACTTAAACCCTTCAAAACGAAACACAGCAACGCTGAAAAACAGCCATTAGGGTAGTAGCAGAACACATAGGTAGTAGGTACTTCCGTAGCCGAGCTATGTATACTCGTAACATACAGCTAACGCAACGAGGATCAACAACTCTATACACACATTCTTCTAGGCTTTGTTGGTCACGACGAACTGGCGGTAGATTCACCTAGTTAGAAGACGTTTCAATCAAAGTGATCCCAGTGCAATCACTGGGATCATCAAACGACATTATTCATTACGACTTAACTTTCCGCAAATCGTGTGAAATGACAACGTGATCTTGGGCTTTATTCTTGGATAACTTTGCCACAAGGAATTTGAGTACCTACTACTATTATATTCCTTGCTTTGCCATAACCGTTTGACGTCACAACGTGATATAAACGCAAACGCGATTGAATTGGTCATAGTGAACACAGAACACATATATCCTTACATAGTGAATAACGCCCCTGAATAAAAACCGATTTTGACATGAAATTTTCGAGAAACTAACAGTCTGCGTAAAACGAAACGTATTTGATAATTTCGTTCAGAAATCATAATTTTCGAGACTTTAATACACAGAACACATATATCCTTACCTTTAATACTGTGTTGTTGTGTAGGTAACTTGATAGTATTGTTTTAGTCATATAATGTATCTTTTTAATTAGGTTCATTAAATTATTTAAATGAGTGGCAATAATCCGATTTCTTCAGAGAATCAGAGCGGTAACTTAGACAGAAAATGTTTTTTGCTGTTTGATTTTGACAGTTTGTTTGGTTCTTTCTGGATGAAGAAAATGGGCGTTTTTATTTCTGAACGAATTCAATGATTTGGCAAGTTGGAGACGAGACGGGGGCGGATTTCATTTTCTTTCTCTAGTTATTTTACGAAAACAAACAAACTATTGTAATTGCAAATCAACTGCAACTAGCGTCTCTAGTGAATAACATTCATGTTCATCCAGAGGAGTTTATAACAGCCGTATAGCGCAAACGGCGAAAAAAGGTGAGTGTACATTTTGAAAGTTAGCGGTCGTGTTCCCTTGATGTCTTTTTACAAAAACCCCTGTTTATTTTGTGTATTGTGAAGTGAAAAAGTGTTATGTAAGCAATCATGTTGATTCTAAGGACATTTTCTGCTTATGTAGGTGTAATTAGAAGGCCTACGTGGCCAACAGGTGAATGAACTTAGAATAAACAAAAGGCTTCTTAGATTGTTGAGTCGTGTCATCAAACAATAGATTATCTGAATAAGAATCTGTTATAAGTTGTAATTCAATAATGCAGCCTACTGATAAATATAATAGGTCCCATTACAAATGTACAATTTACTTGTCTACCTGAACCTACACAACTAAATTCCCAGTGGATTATGAGTACAAATCAACCTGTTGGAGACCTACATTCTTACGAAAGGTTGCTAAGACCTGACAATAGACAATGGTTAATCATGTGGAAACAAACATAAAATAGTAATGTATATGTTTGTTCTATTTTAATGAGCATAAAAACCTATTAGGATTTACAGATCTATCTATCTAGATTATTACACTTAGATAAGTAATTGGATAGATAGCATTGTAACCCTTAAAAAGAACTTTCTCTGCACAAATCTATTCCTATAGCAGACTAATCAAATCTGCAGCAGTTTTCATACCTATCTTATGCCTGCAGTCTAAAATATTCAAATGACAGTGTGGCAGTGGCTCATCTAACAATTTTCCACTCTGCTAGTTGGAATCCAAATACATTCTTCAGGAGACCCCCATTCATTCGGCCATGTCGCGGTACTAGCATGAGACTGACATAAACACAATTAAACAAACTCATATTACAGTTCGCATGATGTCAAACGGCAATGTCAACATTAAGTTTTCATGGGGCCTGTCCAAGTCGGATCCGGACCAAAGCCCTGTGTTATTTGTGGGGCTCGCAAACCACCTGAGCTCCCTAAACTGGGACCATGTTAAACCCAAGCTTGTGCCACGAGTCTCTGAAGAGGTAAGAAATTTTTTACTGTTTATGATAAGTTGCAGCCAGTTTCTGTATGCTCGGTTAAACCTAGGCAGATGTCAAAACACTTGCTATTTCAGATATTCCATCAAATTAGATAGAGATAGCAGGCGACTTTATATCTGCAGCCCTATTATGCTGATGTCTGGCTATCAAGATGGCTTTCAGTTTGACATTTGATTCCCATCCATCCTATATTATTGCTACTACACTGAAAAAAATAATAATATTATTATTACACTATGGGAATCAAATGTCTAACTGAAGCCATCTCAATAGCCAGACGTTGGCATAATAATTTGGCTTGTAAAATGTAGATTCTATTTGGTTACTGTGCAGTGTACATCAAATAGATTAAAATAGACAATAAGGATAACTGTAGGTAAATCTTAGTATTAATAAATAAATAAATAAAGTAATCTGGCCGCTGATTAGGTTAGATTGGGCTTTCAGAAATCTGCAGTAAGTCTAAGAATAAATTAAGCAAACCATTAATTTGTCTTGCGGTTTCCATCTAAACCTGGCTTTTATTGTGAAGCGATGCCAGACTAGATATCTGTATCCCGACACCCAGCAAACCCAACTAACACTTTTAAAAAGGTATGATATTGGGTAGGTGTGGCGTCGCGGGATCCAATGCGTGAGCTCCTCTCCCGGCGACGTGGTGGAGATCTGGCCGCGCGGCGCCGCCGTCGCCAGCCTCGGGGGCGCGCGCGCCAGCCGGCACGCCGCGCCCGCCCGGGGACACATGCTGGCAAAGATACTCCGCCAGAACCGCCCCACGGAGTTCATTGTGGTGAGTCACGCAGCATACAGCGTGCCGCTATCTCGCTCGCACAATTGAGCATTTTTAAAGATATAAAATCACTGAATGTAGTTAGGTAAAATTGCAATCGGTTATGTTGTTGTCAGTGGCATTACAAAGATTTAGCGAAAATAAAATTTTGATCCAAGCAAGTTATCATACTTAAAAATGGGACTTTCTGTTTATCTAAATTTTATCTGTGAAACTTGCTTGGATTAAAATTTTATTTTCGCTTAATCTTTGTAAGTAATACCATTGACAACTTAACCGATTGCGATTTTACATAACTACATTTATTGATTTAATATCTTCATAAATGTTCATTTGTGCGAGCGAGATAGCGGCACGCCGTATGCTGCCCCTTAAGGCACGGTTCACTTCTGCTGTTCAATTTGGATGAAGCAACTAAATTAAACCTTATATACATAAAAGTAAAACATTCAATTAAATTTATTCCTTTCATTTCTGTAGCGGTAGTAACCATCGCGTAGGAAGGCCTCCCACCCTTCGTTTTTTGTTCGTGGTCGCCATTCGAGAACTTTTATTCCCCAGCGGTCGATTCTTTGAGTTACAAGACCTGCACACAGTTGAAGTATCAAACTTCAACTTGCTGGTTCTGAGAGCTGTCGGCTACCTTGGTTCTCCTACGGATTTCCTCATTTCTGATCTCCCATAGTTAAATATCCTACTGATATTATAAATGCGAAAGTTTGGGAGTATGGATGGATGTTTGTTACTCTTTGTTGTTGATGGGGGCTTCTTCCTCCGAAATATAAAATGCCAGGATTCTGATTAATAAAATGGGTTTACTCTCCGTTTCATGGGTAACAAGATGAGAATGGATGATAATAATAAAAATAGGTGAAACTAGACGTGACTGCTTGCTGTTGCTCGTAAGGGAAGTGTCTCCATATTGCTGTTGACAGTGACAGTAAGTGAACTGACGCGCGGAGCGCAGATAGGGTGGGAAAGCAGGCAAGTTTGTTTGCCTAAACAATCTCCGCCTCCTTGAAAGTGAAGAATCCTCTTCTTATTCGGGAAGATCCATCAGGGGACAAATCCTGTTGATTGCTCTCCTTATGATTCCCTTGTTGCTCGTCCGAATGTCTGCTACACGGCAGGCGCCATCGGAACCTTTGTAAACGGTAGTGGTCCGTCCTAATGGCCACTTCATAGGTGGGCTGCACTCATCCCTGATAAGCACCAGTTGGTTGGGCTTGATGTCAGGTTGTCTGTTCTGCCATTTAGCTCGTTGCTGCAGCTCACAGATATACTCTCTGCTCCATCGGCTCCATATATGCTGTCTAGCCTGTTCAATGCGGGCGTATCTGTGAAGGCGATTTGGATTAACATCTTGTAAATCAGGGGCAGGCAGTGATGTGAGTGGTCTTCCTACTAGGAAGTGCCCGGGGGTTAATGGAGACAAGTCATTGGGATCAGAGGACAAAGGAACGAGCGGTCTCGAGTTCAAAATAGCCTCTATTTGGCAAAATAATGTAGTTAGCTCCTCAAAAGTAAAATGAGCGTTGCCTGCTACCCTTTTTAAATGAAATTTTGCTGACTTCACAGCTGCTTCATATAGCCCACCAAAATGGGGTGAGTATACAGGGGAAAATTTAAATTTTATGCCTTCATTCGATAAATCTGCCACAGCATCAGAACAATTTTTGACAAGGGCAGCGATTTCTCGGTTAGCACCGACGAAATTGGTGCCATTGTCACAGAATATCTCGCGAGGCTTTCCTCGACGAGACATAAAGCGCCGCAAGGCCAATATAAATGCTTCTGTGGTTAAATCACTTACTAGTTCCAAATGAACCGCTTTAACCTTAAAACAAATAAACACACAGAGATAACATTTACTTAACCTAGCGCCGCGACCCTTTTTGTTTAGTATGAAAAAAGGACCTGCATAATCTGTACCCGTGATTTCAAACGGAAACCCGGGGGATAATCTTACAGAAGGTAAGTTTCCCATAATTTGCTTCGCAGCTGCTCCTTTCATCCTTTTGCATCTTAAACAGCTGTTGCATACTCGCCTTGCCAGGCATCGGCCTCCAATGGGCCAGTATTGTTCTCGGATGGATGCGAGGAGCAACTGCGGACCTGCGTGCATTAATTTACTATGATAATGAGTCATTAATAGCAATGTGTATGGATGTTTTCCATTCAACAGAATTGGATGCCGTTTGTCAAAACTATATTCTGAATTATGTAACCTCCCACCAACACGAATCAAACCTGTCTTCTCATCAACAATGGGAGTTAAACAATGCATTGCAGGGAATGCTTTAAAGTTGTTCTTGTAAATAGAAAAACTCTCTAATTGCGAAAATTGAGCTAATTTTAATTCACTGCGATCCAACTCATCGACAGTCAACGGCCCGATAATTTTCGCCTTACTTTTAATTATATCAATAAATCTATAGACGTAAGCTAAAATCCTACGTAATTTCGTAAAACTAGAATAACGATCAAAACTAATTATTGAATTAGGGTTGGTTATATTTGAAAAGTGAACTTTCACCTCAGGCAAGTTCAACTTCCTATCGTAAGTACACTGGTCAGGCCATTGGTCTTGTGAGCCTTTTAGGTATGTAGGCCCATCCCACCACAGCGAAAGGTTCGGTACCTCTTCGGGGTACACTCCGCGTGAAGCCAGATCCGCTGGGTTCTGCGATGACGGTACGTACATCCATATGCTACTGGCACACAGCTCATTTACCTCCACTACTCGGTGCGACACAAACGCGCCCAACTTGTGTGGGGGTGTATTTAGCCAACCCAATACCACCTTTGAATCACACCAAAAGTGTGTACTATTTATAGAACAACGCAATGAATTTGTTACCTTATCGCACAAGCGCGCGGCTAATACAGCCCCGCACAACTCGAGTCGAGGTATAGTCGACGTTTTGAGGGGCGCGACTTTCGATTTCGCACACAAAAGCCTGACCATTATATGCCCTAGCGCATCAGTAGACCGCACATAAACGCATGCGGCGTACGCGCTGATTGATGCATCTGAAAATGTATGAATATCGACGGTAATAGGATTAGCACAGAATGCGTGGCGTGGGATGGACAAATTCTCAATGCATTTCAAATTATTCATTACTTTGTGCCACATGTCTGAAATTTCCTGCGGAATCTGCTCATCCCATCCAATGCCCTGTAACCATAATTTTTGCAAAATTATTTTGCATGTGATGACACACACACACAATAGTCCCAGTGGATCAAAGATAGTTGACGCCACTGACAGAACTATACGCTTTGTTATTGAATGATTATATTGTTCATATCTCTTTAATGACCTTTCCACCGCAATAATAATGCAATCAGAGTTAGGATTCCATTCAATACCTAACGTACTCGTAACACCTGAAATTTTCAGGTTATCTTGCTGATTTTCCGTATTAGCTTCACTAGAAATAAAATTTATCAATTCTTTGGAATTACTTTTTATTTTTCGTAAGTTGAACCCTGCTGATGCAAGTTGTGAAGTTATCATTTTGTATATATTTTTTAACTCATTTTCATCTGAAATTCCTGTAATAATATCATCAATATAACAATCATGTTTCAATATATCGCTTATCAACGGATCTTTACATTCAATCGCTAGTTGTATAATGCATCTTGTACTAAGGTAAGGGGCGGACGACGTACCATACGTTACCGTATTTAACTGTAGATAACTAATGGGTTCCCGCTCGTTTTTACGCCATAAGATAGTTTGTAAGTGCCTTTGACTTTTTTCTATGTAAATATTTCTGTACATTTTTTCTAAATCTCCCGCCATTATTAGTTTATGCTGCCTTAACCTGAGCAAAATGGAAAATATGTCATCCTGAAGCGTCGGTCCGACCATCATAATGTCATTGAGTGAAAGACCCGATGTTGTTTTACAGGACGCATCAAAAACTACACGACATTTTGTGCTTTCACTTTGCTCCTTCAATACAGGATGATGTGGCAAAAATACAGCATTAGCAGGTCTTTCAGTCCTTGACAAATGACCTAGAGCTTCATACTCATCTAAAAACTCTACATATTGGGATTTAACGTCAGGCTGCCTCTGAAAACGTCGCTCCAAGGATTCGAACCTTTTTCGAGCTATGTAGTATGAATCGCCCAGTATTTCAGGCTTTGCCTTCAAAGGCAACGTCACGCAAAACCTCCCGTCCTCAAGCCGCCGAGTGTGCTGCATAAAATGCCGCTCGCATTCAGCCTCCTCCGGAGACATGGCAGGCTTACGAGGAACCTCTTCGAGTTCCCAAAATTTGCTAAGTTGGGTTCTAATTTCGTGACTGAAATTACATACAATATTAGTTTTATTGTTATTATTATCCTGACACATGACTGGTCCTGAAACTAACCAGCCAAACCTAGAATTCTGTAGAATAGGCAAACCCTTACCCAATTTTATCTGTTCAGTACATAAAACGTCCCAAAAAACGTCCGCTCCTAACAACAAATCAATTTTTGAAGGTATGTGATAGTTACAATCTGCAAGCGTCACATTTTTTGGTAACTCGATTTTAGATACATCAACTTCCTGACTTGGCAGTGAGCTGGTTATATCCTTGATAACAAACGCATTGACTGACGTGCTAAATGCATTTGAGCGCGACTGTACTTTAATATTACAGCGCTGTAACGCATCAAACGAGATACTGTTAATCCCTGTAACACAAACTGAGTTAACACTTTCAGTTTGTATGTTCAATTTGTTTTTTAAATCCTCACTAATGAATGACGACTGGCTTCCGCAATCTAGCAGGCAGCGTGCTTCTACACTAGTATTGGTATTGATATCTGAAACCTTGACAATAGCTGTAGATAATAAAACTTGGTTTGAAATGCAAGTTGATAATGAGATCGGACTAGAAACCAGCTGCTTACTACTCTCAGCAGTTGGTTGCTTACTACTATCAGCATTTGGTTTGTCGAAATGTAAAAGAGAATTATGTTTGTGTCTACATATTTTGCAAGCCATCGCTTTGCATTGTGGGGCTAAATGTCCGCTACGGAGACAGTTAATACAATGTTTCTTTTTAATAATCCAATTGAATCTGTCTACCGGTGACATTGCCAAAAACTGTTCACAGTAGTAAATCAAATGATCTCCACTACAAACAACACATGTGGTGCTAGTTTTTTTGCTCTCAGATGAAGTAGCAACAAACGACCTTTGCTGTTTATTCATGCGCTTATATTGCTGCAGCTGTTGCTGCGATTGCTGCTGCTGTGACTCTTGACTGCTAACGGCATTTGTGGCTGTTGCCTCAAGAATGTCTGCTCTCATACGCAAAAACTTATAAAATTTTTCTAAGGTAGGTACCTCAGTTAAAGATCCCTTAAATTCTTCCCATTTTGTACATGTTACACTATTTAATTTTGATGAAAATAGATAAATGATCAAAGTGTCCCAATTTTCAGTTTTTTCACCCAATATATTTAAAGCTCGTAGATGTTTTGCAATGTGGTCGGCAACAAATCGCAGAGAACTTTCTTCACCAATATTTGGTGCTTCAAACAACGATTTAAGGTGAGTACACACTAACTTACGCTTATCATTATAACGGTCACATAGTAACTGCCAAGCAACCTCATAGTTACGGCTTGAAATTTCCAATGAAGCAATCACAGTGGCAGCTGACCCGGTAAGTGCACTTTTCAAATATTGATACTTATTTATACTTGCAATAGAATCATTATTATGAATCATCGAAGAAAATGTATCATGAAATTCCAACCATTTTGATATATCACCATCATAATTAGGTATTTTAATTTGAGGTAATTTAATATTTGTAGTTTGTATAGTTGTGTTTGAACTAGAACTTTGGGCATCAGATTCAACAATACTATTATGTTTTTCAATTATTTCCTGAGCTTCTGCTATGGACTTATAGAACCTATTTTCGGTAGAATCTCTTTCAACTTGATTTTCCGGATTTTCCTGCTTAACTTCAATGCTAGTTTGAATAAGATCATACTCTTCAAAAAGAAGTTCTAACTTCTTCAATCTTGTTTTAGTTTCATGACATTTGAGCTTACTCAGAGTACTTAATGGCTTTAAATCATCCAAAAATTTTTCAAAAGTAGTTAGACGTCCTTTTATCGAAGATCTCTTAGCTTTAAGATCCTTCAATTCATCTGTGGCAGTCATTGCAATGAAGACAAAAAATTCAATTTATAAATACCTTTACTCCATGCAAACCATAAAACAGCTGTGAAGTTGTGCGATAACAAAGGTGCAGATGTAGGTATAAGCCCAGGTAGCTTGATGGATAAATAAACGGTTGACAACAGTGCAGCTATTTGGTTTATGTACTGATTGCACTTGCACTTTTATGATGATCAACCTGGAATTGATATTAGTTGTGATTAATTTCACTGTAACAAATAATAAGTGTAATGTTTAGGGATAATTGCTTTGAGTATCAGGGATGATTTGCTTTAGATGATGCACTTAAATGCAATGAAAATATAATGGGCTACGTGCAATATTCGTGCCTTATAAAAATAAACCTTTAGCCGTGCAGCAAGCACTTTGCTACATCCCATTCAAACTTTGGATAAATATAGTTAGATTGTTAATTCGTTGCACGAAATAACACACGGTAGAAATAATATACTTGTAGATTGACTTAGCTGGAGCAGGGGCAAGCAAGGACAAACCTTTGCAAAAACAAAATCTAAAATAAAAAAAAATGTGGTCATGAAACTCGAGCACGACGATAAGAAAATATGGAATGGCAAAGGATTAAGACAAGGAACGGGCCAACCTTTCGTACAAACCAACTTCACTATCACAAATTCCTTTCTCCTTTGTTCCTCAAAATTCGCCGTTGCCGTTTCTTTGGAAATTCCAATGGTCCACCAAATGCAAAATGTCCGACACGTCACGATTGCAGTTTCGAGATTTCTTTTGTCACGGTCGCCAAAAACTTGTTGTTGATGGGGGCTTCTTCCTCCGAAATATAAAATGCCAGGATTCTGATTAATAAAATGGGTTTACTCTCCGTTTCATGGGTAACAAGATGAGAATGGATGATAATAATAAAAATAGGTGAAACTAGACGTGACTGCTTGCTGTTGCTCGTAAGGGAAGTGTCTCCATATTGCTGTTGACAGTGACAGTAAGTGAACTGACGCGCGGAGCGCAGATAGGGTGGGAAAGCAGGCAAGTTTGTTTGCCTAAACACTCTTTAGCTCCAGAACGGCTGAATGGATCTTGGTGAAAATTGGCACAGAGATATATTATAGTCTGGAATAACACATAGGCTACTTTTTATCCCGTGGGAATACCGGGAGTTAAAACTGGCGCTACTTATAATATACATAACTGAGGTAGGAGAATTTACATAACTGTATTAATTCCCAGCTTGTGTGTCGCAAGCGTGAAGTATACGCGAGTGCGGCGGCCATCGCTCGCTCGTTCCCGTTGTACTCTGCGCGCTCCTCCCCCGGCGGCGCCCCTTTCTACGGCGCCGCGGGGGCGCCCGGGCCAACGCCCCCGCCGCCCAAAACCGTCTCGGTGGAGATCGTGCTCGTTGAGAGCGACCCGTCTGGTAATCTTTCTTACATTTATTTATTTGACGACCTCAGTGGCGCAGCGGGCGAGAGTCCGCCTGCGACGCAAGAGGTTGCGGGCTCGATTTCCGCCTCGGAACAAATTTGTATACGATCTGCAGAAATTTGTTCCGTTGGTCTGGGCGTTTTCTATGTATAATAAAAAATATCTATCTATGTAAGTATATTATGTATTAAATATATCAGTTATCTAGTACCCCTTAACAAGCTTTGAGTAGCTTACTATGGGGCTAGATGGTGCTGTGTGGATTGTCCAGCATTATTTATTTGTTTATTTATTCCAGAGGGCATGGATGTGGACACGTTGCCAGACGCCGGCACGCTGAGCGCAGAGGATGTGACCTGCCTGCAGGCCCTGGCGCAGGGCACGCGGTTCGCGGCACGTCTCACAGACACGCCGCCCAACGTGATGGATGTCGACGCTTTCATACAGGTCTGGTAGACACTTCGTAGTCTTGAGTTTTCTTATCTTCAGGGTTACTTTTGATGCAGTTTCCTACAATTAAGTTTTTCCATTATATTATTATAGTAGCGCCCTGCGGTTTCACCCGCGTAGTTTAAAATCCCGGTATTCCCACGGGATAAAAAGTAGCCTATGTGCTATTCCAAACTATAATCTATCGCTCTGCCAAGTTTTATCCAGATCCGCGGCCCGATTACGCTAATGTCTGGCTATCGAGATGGCTTTCAGTTTGACATTTGATCTTGGAATATAATACTGTCTGACGAGAGCGTTTGATTCCCTTACGGCCGAATACTCAAACGCAACTCAGATTTAAGGAAGTCTCATGTGACGAGTTTTTGACGAAATTTCATTAAAAACTGTCAAAAAACCACGACTTGAGACGTGCTCAAATCTGAGTTGCGTTTGAGTATTCGGCCGATAGTGTAATAGCAACATATGGATGGATCTAGTATCTCAATTCCTGGGGATGGATGCTAAATTCCTTGGATTCCTTGGAACTGAAGCCATCTCGATAGCCAGACATTTAGCGTAATCGTAACTTTCATCCCCTATTTTATCCCCTTGGGGGTAGAATTGATCAAAATCCTTTCTTAGCGGATGCTTACGTCATAACATCTACCTGCATGCCAAATTTCAGCCCGATCCGTCCAGTGGTTTGGGCTGTGCGTTGATAGATCACTATGTCAGTCAGTCAGACCTTTGAGTTATATATATTTATATTTAGATTAAAGATTAATAAAAAATACTTTGGTAAAACCGCGGGGCGCACCTAGTTTATAAGTACAAATTTTAACCCTTCTTAAATTTGACAGGAAGCATTCACAGTAGCAAAGGAGCTGAACATCCCCGAGCCGACCGTGATCCGCGGCGAAGAGTTGAAGGCGCGCGGCATGGGCGGCCTCTACGGCGTCGGAGCGGCCTCCGCCTGTCCCCCGGCGCTGGTGACCCTCAGCTACCGCCCGCCCGGAGCCGAGGAGACGGTGGCCTGGGTCGGCAAGGGCATCGTCTACGACACCGGTGGCCTCAGCCTCAAAGCCCGGGTGAGTGGCCTCGAGTCATAGTGGACTCTTGTAACAAGATAGTCAGTCTCTTTATGGTTGGTTCAAAGTCAAAATCAAAAAGCCAAAGGTACCTATCCTATCACTACATAGTATAAAACAAAGTCGCTTTCTCTGTCCCTATATCCCCATGTCCCTATAAGCATACATACATATGTATGTACTAATACTACATAATATGTATAATCTTTAAAACTACGCAACGATGATGCGGTTTTTTTTAATAGATAGAGTGATTCAAGAGGAAGGTTTATATGTATAATACATGCATGATATAGTAGAAAAACAATGTGCATCCGTGCGAAGCAGGGGCGCGCGGGCGGGTGGCTATTAGTATAATAAAATGAATAAAACATACTAAATAGTACATAAATATATATATATGATATGTTGTGTTGTGACGTTTTCCTTAGCATGAGAGTGAGTATAATATTGCAGACATCGATGGTCGGCATGAAAGGCGACTGCGGCGGCGCGGCGGCCGTGCTCGCTGCCTTTGCTGCCTTCGTGCAAGCCGGCCCCACCGTCAATATACACGCCGTGCTGTGCCTCGCTGAGAACGCCGTCGGACCCAAGGCTACCAGGTAACTGAACATTAGTGCCATTTGGCAGGTCCCTTCGTGCTTGCCGGCCCCACCGTTAATATACACACCGTGCTGTGCCTCGCTGAGAACGCCGTCGGACCCAAGGCTACCAGGTAACTGAACATTAGTGCCATTGGGCAGGTCTCTTCGTGCAAGCCGGCCCCACCGTCAATATACACGCCGTGCTGTGCCTCGCTGAGAACGCCGTCGGACCCAAGGCTACCAGGTAACTGAACATTAGTGCCATTTGGCAGGTCCCTTCGTGCTTGCCGGCCCCACCGTTAATATACACACCGTGCTGTGCCTCGCTGAGAACGCCGTCGGACCCAAGGCTACCAGGTAACTGAACATTAGTGCCATTGGGCAGGTCTCTTCGTGCAAGCCGGCCCCACCGTCAATATACACGCCGTGCTGTGCCTCGCTGAAAACGCCGTCGGACCCAAGGCTACCAGGTAACTGAACATTAGTGCCACTGGGCAGAGAGCCCTTCGTGCAAGCCGTTGCAGCGCCTGACAGCCTTCACAGCTCAGTTGGTAATAGCTCTGCCTTCTGCGCCGTAGGCCGTGGGTTCGATCCCCACCGAGAACAAACATTTGTGTGATGAACATAGATGTTTTTTCTCTGTCTGGGTGTTGTATAATATTCTAAGTATGTATTTACAAGCAAGTATATAAATAAGTAATAAATAAATATAAATAACTTTCCAGGCCCGATGACGTCCATCATCTATACTCCGGGCGCAGTGTCGAAATCAACAACACTGATGCAGAAGGTAAATTATATTTACATAATATCAACTTAAGGGACAGCATACGGCGTGCTATCTCGCTCGCGCAATTGAACATTTTTGAAGATATAAAATCAAGAATGTAGTTATTTAAAATTGCTATCAGTCAAGTTGTTGTAAATGGCATTCCTAATTGTAATAGTTTTGTACTTAAAGAAATTAATGAAACTTGAAAATCAGTGGCTTGACTGCTGTCAAGCCACTGCTGTGCCTCTTTATGATTGGTTCAAAGTCAAAATCCAAAGGTATATTCAATGAAATCACAAAGATCATTATGAAACATCTTAAATCTTTTGTTTGCAGGTCGTCTGGTGTTAAGCGATGGAGTTGTGTATGCTTCGAGGGACCTCAATGCTGACACCATTGTAGATGTTGCCACTTTAACCGGTGCTCAGGTAACATGGCTATAACTTCTTGCATAACAATCCGAATATCTTTACCCTCTTACTCATAATCCCTGCCATTTTATAGCGGCTCAATAGAGTATTCTTGTCACTGTCACTTTCATGCCAATGAACGGAGACAGCAACAGACTTATCGGTTTGATAAGCTATTCGCGCGCTCAAAGACCATTAGGAATAAGGGCCGTAGTATTTATATACAAAATCAAAGTTTCATTGCTCAATTGGTTTTGTGAGATTCATCTTGTGCATGGCAAATTTGAGTAAAACGGGTTCGTCCAGGGTAATTTTAACACCATGCCTTTCTCTGCTGCCAAGCAGTCTTGCTATGTTTCGGTTTGAATAGTGTGATTGCCGGTGAAATTCCAAGCATATGGGGCCATCTGTATGCCTCAAGTCGATAGATGCGGGACAGTGATTCCCCGGACGAGCCACAAACAAAGAGCTCTACTACTCTCCTAAACTTTTAACTTTTGAGTCATTTTATGTTCTTAAGTGCTATTTCTGCAGATCATACACAAATTTGTTCCGAGGCGGAAATCGAACCCTCTTGCGTCGCAGGCGGACTCTCGCCCGTTGCGCCACTGAGGTCTTTTAAACTGAGTATTTTTTAAACCAGTAATAACAGTATGTTTTATATTCAGGGTATCGCGACTGGCAAGTATCACGCCGCCATAGTCTCCAACTCCTCAACCCTGGAGCGTCTGTGCGTGAGCGCTGGTTACTGCAGCGGCGACCTGACGCATCCGCTGCCGTTCGCGCCGGAGCTTCACTTTGCGGAGTTCACCAGCACGGTCGCGGACATGAAGAATAGCGTCGCAGTAAGTACTCTGGTGCCATAGTCTCCAACTCCTCGATGCTGGTGAGGTTTAACGTGCGCCTGCGTCACAGTGAATAAACTGGTGATGTAGCCGCAGCGGCCTCGTTCTCCGATCCCAAGGTCGTGGTTAAAAAAACCGGTCGTACAGACACATCGTATCCCTGATTATTTTATTTATGTATTTTTTCAATACCCTTACAGTAACCCATTACACATTATAACACAAACAGTAACACATTATAACACAAACAGTAATACAAACACAAAAAGTAACACATCATAACACAAACATATATACACTAACACTAACCCCCAGTTTCTAAAAGCTCGATCAACACAAATCGGCTGCCATGTCACTGGCTATTTCAGAGTGTTAATCATGCTTTCAGACACCAGGGGCTAATAAAGTTATAGCAGATTATAAAGTCACAGTCAAGAAATGTTTATTTAAGGCGTTGACATCACCTAGTGCACCTCCCGCTCGCACGATTCTACATTTTGAAAGATATAGAATCATTCAACCCACATTTGTAAAATCACAAACAACCATTTTGTGTGCAATCACATTGCACACAGTTTTGAAAAAGCAAAAGATTGCTTAACTACAAAAACTAGTAAAGCTAACTTTTGAGTTGGTAAACCTTTATGTATCAAAATGATTTTTTTACTAAACTGTGCGCAACGTCATTTCACGCAAAATTGCGATTTTTCGAAAATGGATTTATAGAATTTAAATGTTTTAACATGTCGAATCGTGCGAGCGAGAATAATTAGCTCTTGTTATCACCTTCATTTCATTGTTTGACGACCTCAGTGGCGCAGCGGGCGAGAGTCCGCCTGCGACGCAAGAGGTTGCGGGTTCGATTCCCGCCTCGGAACAAATTTGTGTACGATCTGGAGAAATTTGTTCCGTTGGGTGTTTATGTATAATAAAAAATATCTATCTATGTAAGTATATAATGTATTAAATATATCAGTCATCTAGTACCCATAACACAAGCTTTGAGTAGCTTACTTTGGGGCTAGATGGTGCTGTGTGGATTGTCCAGCATTATTTATTGTTTATCCAGGACCGCAACAACGCGCAGCCGTCTTGCGCCGGTCTGTTCGTGCTGGCACATCTCGGCTTCGACTTCCCCGGCGGCTGGCTGCATGTCGACATGGCGGCGCCTGCGCAATGCGTATGTACACTATACACTACTACTAGTCGGATACATTGAAGTAACTAGTTGGATGGAGGAATGCCGATCACCTGAGAGAAAAATGCTCATTTTGTTTTCTCATTTGTCTTATGTTAGTTGTACGGTGACGTACATTATGACAGAGAGTGCTATCCGTGACACCACGCGAGACGGTCGCGAGCGGGCATCCCTTACACTTCCGTGATAAGCACCTACTACTACTTGTGTTGTGCGGTACCTACTTGGTGTCATTAAACTGATTTAACTTTTACATAACTGTTTTAAATGTGCGCTCCTAACTGGGATCGTACATTAGTTTTGAGGTTTAGATGCTCAAGATGCTCAAGCGTCACAACCCTCGCGCTGCAGCGCGCTCGCTGTGTGTCAAGGCACCTTATTTAATAAGTTATTGGAGTGAGCGGTATTACCCGACACGATCGCCATTACCCCTGCTTACCCTACACTACTACTAGTGGGATTCGTCTAGTAACTAGTTGCGCGCAGATTTGAATCCCGGTATTCCCACGGGATAAAAAGTAGCCTATGTGCTATTCCAGACTATGATCTACCTCTCTGCCGAGTTTCATCCAGATCCGTTCAGCCGTTCCGGCGTGTGAGAGTAACAAACATCCATCCATCCATATTCCATCGTCATTTTGTTACTTGTGCACTTGTCTATTCAGATTTCTGAATAAATACTAATCAAAATCAAGTCTTTATTCAGTACAATCACAGGCTTCACTTAGAATCATCTTATATATTAGGTGAATCTAACTGGAACTGGAAGGAAGTACTACCACCACGCCTTTTTCTGCCGCCAAGCAGCAACGCTGTGTTTCGGTTTGAAGAGTGTGGTCGCCGGTGTAATACAGGCACATGAGGCTTAACATCTGTATGCCTCAAGTTGATGGGCGCAGAGCAGGGCATCGTAAGGCACGTTCCAATCGAGCGTGACTTGCGAGTCAATGCTTTGTTATAGGCGATGGTTACCACTTAACATCAGGTGGGCCATCTGCTTGTTCCATCTGCTGGTTCTATAAAAAAAAGCCACAGGCTACGTTTTCTGAATAAATATGAATCAAAATCAAATCTGTCTTTATTCAGTAGAATCACAGGGATTACTTAGAATCATCTTATATACTAGAATCTACCTCTCTCTCTCTCTCTTCTACTCTACTCTACAAGTCTAATTAGTACTGTATTTGCTTCCCAGGGTGAAAGAGCAACAGGCTACGGAGTTGCATTACTCACAGTTCTCTTCGGCCATCACACAAAGAACAAACTGCTCCAAGCCCTGAGTCCTGGACCGGCGACCCACAAACCCTAATGGAACTAACCGCCATGCTTATAGATCGCGTCACGCAAAAAGAACTCCGGAACGTGGGGAAGGAGTGTGCAGGCGAGACTGAACTGTATCTTGTATAATACAAATCAGTGGATGGCGCGAGTGGTTTGTATGCGGAAACATCCCCTCCACTGTTTTCCAGCGTTCTTTTTTAAATGATGCGACCTCTACTTAGATTTAAACATTACTTAGAGCTAGCACCGGTGGTCTTGTGGGAGTGAATCTTGCTACAGAAGGTTTATAACAAAAAGTGAATGCAGCAAGCTGACAACTCACTTTATTTTGATCTTAACCTCTGCTCTGCATCATTTCTCTGCGCACTCACAAGATCTACATGACGCCAGGTTAAGCATTGTTTAATTTAAGCATATTTTAAGTAAAGCCGTAGGTTAAGACTAGTTTATTCACTTGGTGAATCATTTGCTGGCATCAAGTAGTATAGCAATACAATTTATGTTATTTAAGTAAGTACAATAGTTATTATAGACAAACAATAACTTAATGGTGCTTTAAAGCAAATAAAATATAATTTTATGTGCAGTCGACGCAATAAACACACCGGTAAAAAAATTAAGCTCAATTGTGAACACTTTTGATTCTTAAATGTTTACCAACGTCTAGGATACCTACTATTGCTAAACTTATGCAGTTTAGGTATCGATATATCTCTGACTCCACCCCTTAGTCATCCTTAGAGTTGGTACCTACTTGGTAAAGGTCTGAGTGATATTTGCCGTTATTCTAAAACGCTTTTATAGTTCACCGAACATTGAATCGACTGTACAAAGGGCTTATTTCAACTTAAAACGTAACCCTTTATGAATAAGGGCCTAATAATACCTGGAACTGAATAGAAAATGGTAAATGGATTGTGTCATTTCGAGTTGGTATGCTAATTTGGACTTATGCCTAAAATTAATAAGACATTTCGTATTTTATATAATTTTAGTAATTTTTTAAGTTTCATGGATAAGGAAAATGCTTTGATCGTCTAGCCCATGTCCTTTTCCAGAATGCAAGCTACCTCTGCCAAATTTCATCTCCTTGGCTCAGCGGTTCAACCGTAGAAAAAAACAACACACTATCGCATTTCAGAGGGGTATAGTCACAGAAAATTTACAATTGAACATTTTGGTACGAATGGCGGCCTTATCTCTAGCATCTCTTCCAGACGTGTAGATTTATATTGGTGAAATAGGCCTTTTCAGTCCGAATAATACAAGCTATTTTATTCCAAACAATAAAATGCCTGTGGTAGAAATAAAATGTAACAATTATGCATAATATTTTTATACTTAGTTTAAGATCTTTTTGTCTATATTTTTGTAATTATTTTAGTTTTGCATTTGTTTCAAAGTTGTTTATTAACTAATAATTAACACACACATATAATATCGAATAAAGTCATTAATACAAAAGCGTATATTGTACAGCTGCATTAAGATTTATATGATTCATAACTTTAAAAATAGATTTAGAAAGTTCTGAAATATAAATAATAATGCAGCAGATTCTATTTAACCGAACCAGAGGCAGTACCGAATAATAAAACATGATTCATATATTTTAAATAAAAAAATTAAAGAGCATAGGTTTCCTTTGACAATGTGAATGCTCGCAAACGGTGAAATAAAATAGTCAAGAAATCATTCGGTATATTCTAGTAGTGGTAATGGGCTTGCAACTACAAATGAATAGGTATCTACTACAAAATGTGGGTATGTGCGGAATTGTAAACCTAGGTGTACAGCGGACGTACTTCTGACTACCTCAAAAAATCTTGAGTTAGACCTTGTACATACATCAAAATCTTGAGGGTATAGCCTGGGAATCAAATATGTGAAGCAACTTTTCTGTTTTTTTTTTGTCTATTTTTTATAGGTTTTTTATTTTTAATTGAAAACTTAAAAAAGTTTCACGTTTAATCCCCAGGCACGGTAGATATCCGCTGATATCTTAGTACAAAGTACGAACTCCAGGTTCTCTTGATGATATCTAAGGGGGTAGTCAGAGCTTTGTCTAATTCATTTAGCACATAATAATATGCTACATTTTACATTTGTGGTTATTCTATACATGAGGTTGCAAACCCATTTCCTCGCGATATTTTTCTTCACTGTTTAGAAGCACTGGCATTGCACGATTTTTTTTTTACATGTTTTTAAATCTAAAATCATGATAGTTTGCGCTGCTTCTGGTACTAGTGTTATAATTTCATACCCTATTTTCGTTTTCATGGTTTTCTTTTGAGGTTTCACGAAATAGTGTCAGGGGCATTATTCACTATGACAATAGGAGATTCCTTGCCCCAAACCGTGAAACGTCAAAACTTGATGTTGGGGTTTTTAAAACTACGCAACGGATTTTGATGCGGTTTTTTTTAATAGATAGAGTGATTCAAGAGGAAGGTTTATATGTATAATACATGCATGATATGTGCATCCGTGCAAAGCAGGGGCGCGCGGGCGGGTCGCTAGTAGTGAATAAGGCTCCAGGTTGAAACAAGACGAAATATGGATCTATTTATGTAGGTACCTGTCATTTTTGTGGCTTTGCAACTAATTCCCGAGACATCTTGCACATAGGCAATAAGTAAAAATGTGTTCATGATAGCCAAATTAGCTACTGTTGTAACTCTTGCTAAGATCGTTAACTGTTGCATTTCAAAATGAATTTTATTGCATATTTAAAACATTTTTATAAATAACATATTAATATAGTTTTAACGTGATTTGTTTTTATTTGGAATAACCTGTACCTAGGTATTTATTCGTTAGCTTGCCTTCCTCTCTTTGTGTGAAGGGCTCTTCTTTATTGTTTTGATTTGAAGATTGTGATGTCCAGTGAAATTACAGGCACATGAGTATGGCTCAAGTTAATGGACGCCGAACAGTGCATCGTAGGGCTCTTTGCAAAATCCATCAGATCGGTGGGTGGGTAATATTGTTAACCATGCGGGGAAACCGAAACCGAGAAGAATGGCGGGAGGGAAGAGGCTTGCCCAGCAGTGGTGGTTTATTGGGAGATGTTTGATGATGATGATGATCACTCACTCGCATTAGTGAGGAGTGAATGAGTGATTAGTATAATTCGTTCATTCAGCGGGTACCTAGCCAGTTTGCCATACCTACCTACAAGCTTTGGTTGGTTAGTTTGATGAAATTCACCTTCGGTCGGTCAGCGTCGTTTGAATGGACCCAGAAAAATAAAACGAAATAGTTATTGATGGGTTAACTGTATTCAATTCAATTAGTACCTATAAAACCAATAAATATTGCTGGGTATTAGATACAACACTAGGTAATCAGTGTATAAAAAAGCCTACATTTCAAAATACTTGTATACAATGTAAAATTTTGACTGGTTTAAAATACGAGTAGTTTAGAAATATAAATGCACTTAACGTGCCTTCTACATGGCAACATTCGCTAAGTTTTTGGCAAAATCCCTATGTAAGAAAATACAGGCTACATAATACAATTGCACAATATTGCAGCAATAAGTTAGTTAATAATTTAGGGTACATATGTATGTACATAATAAAGATGTAAAAATATTGGTAAACAAAACAACCTTCTAATCTCATTCACAATAAAAGTTACGTTCCGTTTAACGTAATTTTAGATGTAATTCACAGGAAAAAAAATAATAATTTAATTAAATAATACATACGCACAGTTCCGTCTTGATTTACTATAAGAAAGTTATCGTCACAAGAATATAATTTAAGTTATGAAAATTGTTTGATATGCAATGCTGTCAAAATGCAGGCGAATATATTTTGAGCAATAATTTATTCTCTGATACCCGTTCCGTAGTTCGCTCCACCTGCCCTGTTCAAGGCGTCTTTGAATTGATCGATGTCTATTTCAGATTGATTTTCCAGCTGAAGTTCCACTGCAAAATTCTAAAAACAAAATAAAAGGTATAATTAAGCAGGCGTGCCAATGCTATTTTAAAGTGAGAGCACGTGATTCGGCGTAGGAAACCGCGAGGAGAAAATCAGTTCAGTCAGAAAGTCAGTTTTGTAACTGTCAGTGTCAAGCAAGAACAAAACAACAGTTGTTTACTTTTTTGTTTGTAATTCTATGTAATGTTTACAAAACTCGAAAAATAGAAGAAGAATGGAAGAGATATTAAACAAAGTACCCTGCAGGGAGAACCAGTTGAACGACTTATTTGATCTCCTCGGCGACGGCGATGAGCCGCTGCCCTGTTCTATTTTCGTAAGTGGAAGTATGGCCACGGGCAAAAGTTTATGCATCGGCTCAGTACTCCAATATTTGGATTATAAACACGTTGTAATCGACTGCATTGAATGCTACACGCCTAAAATAATGTTCGAGAGTATTTTGTCTGGCTTAGATGACGATGATGTGGAAATTAAATGTGAATCTCTACTGGATCTCATCAATAGTTTGAATCGGTTACAAAGCAGCCTAACTTCCTACGATCCGATTGTATTAGTCTTTGATAGAGCGGAAAGGCTTCGAAGTATGGATCATTCTGTGATGTCCGCGTTTTTGAGCCTGAAAGAACATTGTAACCTCAACATCTGCACGATATTCGTTACGCATCTCGTTTACGAAAACTTCTATTTCAAAATGGGTGTCAGGGAGCCTATAAAGCTGTATTTCTCGAACTATAGCAAAGAAGAGCTGTTTAAAATCATTTTCCTTCGTCAAAAGAGCTTCATACAATATCTATTCAACAACTATGAAGTCGATGAAGATGTAAAATCGGAACTTGAAAAACCAGAGTTATTTGCTAACTTTCTTAACGCATTTCTCAGCGTGTTCTACCGACCGTGCCGGGATTTAATAGAGTTACAACACATGGCGCGAGTTAATTTCGTTAAATACTGCGAGCCCATAATAAGGAATGAAATAGGAGCTTCAGATTTGACAAAACTGTGGCGCCACATCTCTCCGATACTCAAAACTAGTCTAGAACTCTTGTACCTACGTATCAGCAACTCCAAGCCTTCTCAGCCATCTCCCGGCAAGGAGAACAATGATTCTTCAATTATACAGAGCTACAATTTCGAGAACACCCTCAAAGAGGAATTAACATCTACCAAAACCTTTGCTCAGAGCTTCGAGCTGCCTTACTATGCAAAGTATCTACTCATTGCATCATACTTAGCAAGCTACAACCCACCTAAAGAAGATAAGAGATTATTCATGAAGTATCATGGAAAGCAACGTAAAAGACTGCAACAAGTCAGAGCGAAAGCAAAAATAACTGAAAAGTTGAACACACAACTTGGACCAAAAGTGTTCACCTTAGACCGTTTACTAGCAATATTCTATGCTAT
The DNA here is from genome assembly GCA_963576535.1 of Plemyria rubiginata. Taxonomy (NCBI): domain Eukaryota; kingdom Metazoa; phylum Arthropoda; class Insecta; order Lepidoptera; family Geometridae; genus Plemyria; species Plemyria rubiginata. The sequence continues at coordinate 1,315,452 of OY754929.1, forward strand.
TCTAGAAGAAAAGATTGGTCTGACCAGCAACTTGCTAGCTCAAATAGCAACACTAGTAGAGCTGAAGTTGATAGCGGGCAGCAAAGAGATAGATCTAGATATTGCTAAATATAAATGCATAGTCGGCTATGACTTCATAGCTGCAGTGGCACAAACGGTTGGATTCAATGTGAGAAAGTACTTGTATGATTTCATGTGATGTTTGCTTTTATTATTGGATTTTAATATACTTTGGAATGTCATTGCTTTTTAATTGAATTAGTAATGAGATTATCTGAATAACCTTAGAGATAATAGGTCCCCCAACAGATAAATTCATTAATTAACTAGGCTCAAATATTTGATGTTCTAATGACTTTTTTTTTTGTGAAAGTCTAGGTCCTAAGTATGTACCTACCTATAAACAGGTAAAAAGGTTTTTTAAACATCCGCGATCATAACGATCGCGGATAACATAAATAAATTGAAATATTCTCCCGCAACCACGCGGCTATTGCAACATAGCCAAAACGTCGGGAAATTATTAAAGGTAATAAATACGCTATAGATACCCGTGAAATATTTCAAATTAATTAAGTACATACTTAGTACCTAGACTTAGTTATAACTTGACACTAAATACCCTCATTTCTTTGAATTGCACAAAGCCCCACAAGCGATAAGATTACCTTTAGCCGTAATAAATTGATAACAATTTTCTTTAGTGCACCTATAGGTAACAAGAGATTATTAACATTGCACTGCAGGTAGGTTGTCGATCATCATCATCATCATCAACAGCCCACAGAAGTCCACTGCTGGACATAGGCCTCCCCTATCCGCTTCCAGGAAGAACGATTCTGAGCCCTTTCCATCCACCGACTACCCGCGATCCTAACAATGTCGTCAGTCCATCGGGTAGGAGGGCGTCCCACACTTCGCCTTCCTGTTCGTGGTCACCATTCAAGAACCTTTATTCCCCATCGGTTGTCAGTTCTTCGAGCTATATCTGCCCATTGCCACTTCAATTTGCTGATTCTGAGAGCTATGTCGGTATGTCTATGTACGTATTTTGACGCCACTGAAAACTCGCGACACAGCTACTACATACTTATGAAGGTACTGACACCGAACCATAAAAAGGAGTGGACTATTTGTAATACGAATTTTATAACTTCTTCTTGTCATGCCACTAGTTTCTTTCGAAACAGTGAGGTGAAAGGATTTTGAGTGCGCCTCAAGAGACTCCTTTCTTTCCAGCATTTGACACAATGTTATTTCATGGCACTTTTAGGGCTCTTTAGAGCATGCGAGTTTTTTTTCCTCAAGAGATACCAACACATTTAATTGCAAAACTTGTTTTTTCAAAACTTTTTCATTTGATTTGAAAAGGGAATATCCAGATCTAGCACCAAGCGAATCTATCATCTTTAGAGGCTGAAATCGGCTGAATACCTATAGGTATTTCCCAATGTCTTCCTCTCTTCGTGTCAAACGTGTTCTACACCTATTGTAGTTGAAATAAAATGAAATGAAATAATTTATTTGCGTGAAGTAGGTATGGTACATATTTGATGATTATTTCGCCAGAAAAACCTAGCATGCAAAATTATAAACATTATACACATCTTTTTCATAAAAATACAATAAAAATTATGTAATAGTTACCAATTATTTGGTAATTGTTGGTAGGTAAACTAAGGTACTTCTGGTCTTACCGAGATAATATCTTTGATGATCGCCTTGTCTGTGGACATCTTGGCGCGATTGATGACGGAAACGTTGGGTCCGACCCACGTTACGAACAGGAATTTTTTGCGTTTTGACATCTCGTCGCCCATTTGCAACCTACAAAACGAGAAATCCCATTAGAACCTGAATACAACAACAAAAAAAAGCCAGTGAAAATATGATATTTCCATAGCAAATTCACCCTATCGATATCGCTCGGTATCATAAGGTACCGTAATCACTATACCTACCTAGTATAAAACAAAGTCGTTTTCTCTGTCCCTATATCCCCATGTCCCTATGTATGCTTAAATCTTTAAAACTACGCAACAGATTTTGATGCGGTTTTTTTAATAGATAGAGTAAATGAATAATAAAATAATAAATGATGCTGGACAATCCACACAGCACCATCTAGCCCCAAAGTAAGCTATAGCTTGTGTTATGGGTACTAGATGACTGATATATTTAATACATTATATACTTACATAGATAGATATTTTTTATTATACATAGAAAACACCCAGACCAACGGAATAAATTTCTGCAGATCGTACACAAATTTGTTCCGAGGCGGGAATCGAACCCGCAACCTCTTGCGTCGCAGGCGGACTCTCGCCCGCTGCGCCACTGAGATAGTCAAAGGAGTGATTCAAGAAGAAGGTTTATATGTATAATACATGTATGATATAGTAGAAAAACAAAGTGCACCCGTGCGAAGCAGGGGCGCGCGGGCGGGTCGCTAGTATGAAAATAATAAAAACCTTGTGTCATGGGATGCCTCTTATTGATTGAATGGCAACACGTTTGACAGTAGTTTTTTTTTTTTGGAATGGACTATAATGCTGGTATAATCGTATGACGATTGCCGACAGCGTTACCGGACGTTTGACAGTGGTAAAGTTCTTGTAGAGTTGTTACCTGAGGTATCCGAAGGCGCGCTCCTCATCAGCAAATTGTGTCCGAAACTCCGTGAAGTCAGACCCGCGTGCCGAGCAAACGATACGAGCGCCTTCGAACTTGAACACCGCCCTGAAAAATACCATCATTAGCTAGTCTACTAGTTCACAACACCTAAGTTAACACTAGTTGATAACTACAGTGTGGTAGTTCGCCCCGAACTGAGATTTCATGAAGCGACGCGAACGCTCTGGAAATATAAGTAAGTGATAGTAAGAGGCAAGTCCAAACATTGTCTTTGTACTTGTCTCTGGCTGCCACTTACTAACTATTTTTTGTTGTACCTATAAAAGCGGGCATCCTAGAAAAAAAATAAAAATGGTTTGGAATGTCCAAACCAAGCCCTTTTATATGACACGTAACTTTATTTTTTTGGGTAGGTAACTTGTTTAATTTTTGCCCCCGTAAAAAACCCCATATTTTAATAACCCCTCATCCGATTTTACCCATATACTTACCAGTAAATACGTATACCGTATACACACATAAAATGCCAAATCGCCCAAATTGATTGTAAGAATTTCGTTCGCTGCGCTCACTCAATCAATAAGGCAAAGACAAGAGCCAATGTGAAAGATTTGGATACTGCTAAGACTGTACAAAATCGAGCGCCAAAGATTTCCCACTACATTTTCGATTTTGGGTAAGGCGAGGTCATTAAGGTGAAGACAAGAGCTAATGTGACTCGCTCGCACGTTTTGACTTTCTGAAGAATATAAAATCAAAATTGGGTATTTTAATGTATTTTTGAAATATCGCAAACAACCATTTTGTGTGCACAGTTTAGTAAAAAAATCATTTTGATCGGTACCTACAAGTTTTCCTAGGTACCTACTTAAAACTTTCCTTTCTAGTTTTCGTACATAAGCAAACTTTTGAGTAGGAAAACTTGCATCAATCAAAATCAATTTTTTACTAAACTGTGTGCAATGTGATTGCACACAAAATGATTGTGATTTTTCAAATCTGTATTTAGTAGTTTTATATCTTTCAAAATGTCGAATCGTGCGAGCGAGAGGAATATTAGGTGTTTTTAACAACTTAATAAGATCATTAATTACCTTTAAACCCGGACTGTCAATCTTGTTTCATAAGATTGACAGTCCTCTGTCTTCTGTTTAGTCGGTTTGTTCTTTCAGGATGGAGCTCAATTCGTGATAGACTGGAGCTTACCTACCTAGGTACCTATGTCTATTGACTCACCATTCTGTAGGTGTAGTATCGGCTCTGACGTCATCGTACGCAGATCGTATCGTGTCTCGATCGATCCCGGTCGTCATCGCCACCTGGAAATAAAACATCCTCATCATCTTCCTGTCCATAACCCACGATAATAACTTGACGACCTCTGTGGCGCAGCGGGCGAGAGCCTGCCTGCGACGCAAGAGGTTGCGGGTTCGATTCCCGCCGTGGAACAAATTTGTGCACGATCTGCAGAAATTTGTTCCGATGGTCTGGGTGTTTTCTATGTATAATAAAAAATATCTATCTATGTAAGTATATAATGTATTAAATATATCAGTTATCTAGTACCCATAACACAAGCTTTGAATAGCTTACTTTGGGGCTAGATAGTGCTGTGTGGATTGTCCAGCATTATTTATTTATTATAATAAGTGGGGTCCGCACAACAGATTTTCTTCCACTCTCCTCTATCATTCGTAATCTCGATGCTCATTCTGTCATTCACACAGTCCATCCATCTTTTCTTTGGTCTACCTCTCTTTCTAGAAAGAAACATAGATTTCGCCGTGTCGTTCTGAATGGATGAGCCGAGGTACCGAAAGTCGGAGCAGACTGGTAGGGATACGCCGTATCATCACTATCACTACATAGTCCCAACTAATATTATAAATGCGAAAGTAACTCTGTCTGTCTGTCTGTCTGTCTGTTACGCTTTCCCGCTTAAACCTCTCAACCGATTTTGATGAAATTTGGCACAGACAATCTTTAGACCCTGAGAAAGAACATAGGCTACCTTTTATTGCGAAAAAAAGAGATGAAGAGATTAAAAGTACGCAGACGAAGTCGCGGGTACCAGCTAGTATAAAATAAAGTCGCTTTCTCTGTCCCTATGTCCACATCTCTTTGTATGCTTAAATCTTTAAAACTACGCAACGGATTTTGATGCGGTTTTTTTAATAGATAGAGTGATTCAAGAGGAAGGTTTATATGTATAATACATGCATGATATGTGAACCCGTGCGAAGCAGGGGCGCGCGGGCGGGTCGCTAGTGCTCAATATATCCCAAATCCCGAGTCCTTCGGAATTTCGGTAATTTTAGTAAGTTCTAGGGCAACTTTCGGCGGGTGTTGAAAGAATCAGGGCTGACACGTCTACATAGGCTTTTTGGAAGCACAATACAAAATAATCAAATACAAAGGAGATCCGCTGAGAACCTTAGAAGAACTGGACAGCTCAGAATGACAAGACTCCACATCCTGAACATCGCTATGGCTGGAATCCTCCTTCTCTTCTTTCCCTTCCTTTACGATAGCATACAGCTCGTCTATCCTGTTCTTCAAGATCTTGATCTCCCCCTTAAACCGTTTCCTATCCACAACCATGTCTTCCAATGCAACGACCTTCACAGAGAATTGGGCTTGAACTTTCCGCAAATCGTCCACGTTTTTGGACAGTAAATCGAATTTGGCTATCATGCTGCACTGGTTCTCCATCAGCTTGCTTATACTGGCTTGAAGATTCATGTAACTTCCATCAATAGCGGCTGCGTTCATATTGATATAAGTTTTTTGCGTTTGTCTAAATTAATATTTCATGATAATTGTATAGAGAGTTCTGAGCTTTTTCGTAATAACGAATTTAAAGAGTTAAAACGCATCCACGAATTTTAGGTGTTTTCTTTAATGTTGGAGGACGGTGTCAAAGATGACATTGTTGTTTTTTTTATTTTTAGCTTGACATGATTTTAATGGGTAAAGTTGTTCAAGAAGGATTTATACCAACAGTTATCCTGTAGGTAGGTATAACATATTCTTAATTTTTTCCGGGATTTGTCCAATCCCAGCATAAGGCTGCCTGTACATTGGTGCGGAGCGGAGAAACGGAGAAATATTAACCAATCGGATTGCATAACTGGCTCTGAGCGGAGATTTTAATTTCTCCGTTTCTCCGCTCCGCAGACTCGCTCCGCGTCAGTGGACTAGAAGTCTAGAATCACGACTAGAATACCTACACCTATTGTACTCATTCACACATATTTTTTTTTGCTTTTATCACTTCATGGTGACCTGTTTTTTTGTTTCTTCCTGCACTATATTCGACGTTATTTATACAGCCGTAGCCGTGATACAGTCGCTCCTTCTACTCTCTCTGCCCATACCTCATTTTACGACAGCAAAATACCATATTTCGTTCAATTATCGTAAAAACTAAGTATTTTCTTGTTTTTCTCCGCATCGGAGCGTGATCAGCGACGTCACTTTCGTTAGTGAAAAGAGAGAAGTGGAGCGTTGGTTTAAGATGTGAGATGAAGCGATAATTTTATAGGTATTCTTTATTGCACAAAGATAGCCCTACCATTGTATGGCGTAATGCAGTATAGTAGGGCTGTATGGCTCAAGCATAATGCTCAAGCATGTTCTAACAGCTAACAAGAAGCAGTCTCTCTCTCTTATCGTGCCACTAGTTTCTTGTGAAACAGTGTGGTGAAAGGATTTTATGTGCGCCTCCGAGTGGCTCATTTCGAGCACTTGACACGTGGGAGAACTTAGGAGCGGTAGGCCTATGTGTAATAAAAGAAGATTGACTTGCAACAAATAAGTATAAAGTTAAAGCCGGCTTTTGACTACGGGATCTAATATGTATACAGGGTTACAGGAAAAATCGTGCTAGATCCGTGAAGGGCGTGGAGTACCCATCATTTCTGACTTATTTCACTATGAAACACCCTACCCTAAACTTAACCCTTTTCGAGATATTCGACTTTTAATTTTTTTATTGAAAATTGCCGATTTTTAGGTTACTAAATTTATTTTTGTTTATTTTGTGTATCTTATTATTATTATTATTGCATTTTTACATGTGTAATAAGATGCTTTAGGACGTCTATCATTAAAATAGTGCATAAGTTAATTGAATAGACCGTAGTAGACAAGTGAAAGTTAAGAAATAAAAAAAATATTAGAAAGTTTATTTTTCTCTAAGGGATATCTAAAAAAAATATTATGGCAATTGTTCGGCAGATGTTTTTTAAAATATCTACGTTTCATCAGCTATCTAACGAGGTATAATAATCTAGGGTTTTATTCAAATGCATTGAAAAAAATTTAGTTTTATAGGCGACAGTGGAGAAGAAAATTTATACCTAGCCCTAAAAAGTAAAATAAAATAATAGGTAAGCATGAAATGTCATTTATTAAAGATTTTCACACAACTTTTTCTTATTCTACAGTTCATGTTCAACATGGCCGCCTCTATTTCTGATACATTGTCGCATCCTTCTACGGAGACCAGTCTTTACTACTCCAGTGGTTAACGTGGTCCTCATTTTATTGGCTGCATCCACAATCCTTTCTCGTAAGTCTTCCACAGACGAAACTGGATTCGGCTCGCTGTACACAAGACTTTTCATGCACCCCCACACGTGAAAATCCATGGGCGTTAGGTCCGGACTTCTTGCTGGCCATGGCAACGGTCCACCTCGTCCTATCCATTTGTTTGGATAATTTGTGTCCAGCCAGTCTCTGACACTTCTCCTGAAATGGGCAGGGCAGCCATCGTGTTGGAACCACATGTCCCTGATCAGGTTGAGTGGCAGATCATCCAGCAAATCACTTAAGTCTGCTCTCAGGAAATTTTCGTAGCTTTCCCCATTTAGATTATCCGGGAGAAAGTAAGGTCCAATCAAATGATTGGAGATAATGCCCATCCACACATTCACGCTGAATCTTCGTTGGGACCCCTTCACTCTTTTCTTATTGGGATTCCTTAGCTCTTTTGGGGCCCAGTAATGGGCGTTGTGATAGTTAGTTATGCCATCTTTATCAAATTTGGACTCATCCGTCCACAAGATATTTCTTAGAAAATCTGGGTCTTCTACGTCAGCATTTAGCATAAATCTGCAAAAGTCCAATCTTCTCGCGGGGTCTCCTTCTTCAATAACGTGTACCGGCGTGTAATGGTACGGGTATAGGCCAGCAGTATGCACTGTAAACCACACTCTCCATTGCGAAAGTCCCAGATCACGGGCAACAATATTAGTGGAAGTAGTCGGATCCGCTCGAAAGCGTTGCACTATCTCATTGTCCTGTTCTTCGTCATCAATTCGTGGTCTTCCCATGTCTGTATTTCGTCTCAAAACAGAGCCAGTTTCTCGAAGTCTTCGATAGACTCTGTCAAAAACGGCCACATCCGGCACTCGACGACCGGGGTAGCGAGTTATGTATTCGTTGCGAGCTTGCGCAGACACACAATCGCAGTATCCGTAACAAATAAGCATATCAGCATATTCCTCAGGTGTGTAGGACGTCATCTTCAACACTTCCGTATCACAGGTACAAATCAGAGTCCGGTTAGCAAGCACAGTAGTCACAAATCAGAAGAAATAGTCCAGAATCACAGCCAAGTCGAGAAAAAGAGCAAAACGATATCACATCTACTATGTACGAAGCACAAAAGCAGACTGACAACCAAAACTGTTGTACCCCCTGTTGTATCCCAGCCCTAACCGGTCTCTACACATTTTTTCTTTCATTCGCACTTACATAAATCATCACTTGTCTCGCTCGCACGGTGCGTCTTAACTTGAAGGACAATAGGCGCGGGACCGTTAAAACTGCTACCTGGAGCGTCCCAACTACTTTTTTTCCACGAAATGTAATACAAACCCTAGATTGTTATACCTCGTTAGATAGCTGATGAAACGTAGATATTTTAAAAAACATCTGCCGAACCATTGCCATAATATTTTTTTTAGATATCCCTTAGAGAAAAATAAACTTTCTAATATTTTTTTTTATTTCTTAACTTTCACTTGTCTACTACGGTCTATTCAATTAACTTATGCACTATTTTAATGATAGACGTCCTAAAGCATCTTATTACACATGTAAAAATGCAATAATAATAATAATAAGATACACAAAATAAACAAAAATAAATTTAGTAGCCTAAAAATCGGCAATTTTCAATAAAAAAATTAAAAGTCGAATATCTCGAAAAGGGCTAAGTTTAGGGTAGGGTGTTTCATAGTGAAATAAGTCAGAAATGATGGGTACTCCACGCCCTTCACGGATCTAGCACGATTTTTCCTGTAACCCTGTATATATTTAGACGCGTTGGTACATCGAGCGGTAATATCGCAAGCGCTATTATCCTACATCCAAACGCGTGTCATATTGAAGCAGAGAAATATTGTTTTTCGTTTTCCTTAGTCATAGTCAGGCCATCGTCATCAAACCATTATCCCAACTAATATTATAATTATGCGAAAGTAACTCTGTCTGTCTGTCTGTTTGTTGCGCTTTCCCGCTTAAACCTCTCAACCAATTTTGATGAAATTTGGCACAGACAATCTTTAGACCCTGAGAAAGAACCGAAAAAAAGAGATGAAGAGATTAAAAGTACGCAGACGAAGTCGCGGGTACCAGCTAATAGGTAATAAGATCATGAAGCAGCAGAGGAGTTAATGCTACATAAACAGAATGTTGTAGCTTTAAAATCCTGCTACTTGGACCATAGCGACCTACTCATTAAGCGGAAGCATCTTCATAAATTATATTTTCGTATCGTACGCTTTGTAAAGCAGTAGATTGTTGCAGAAGAAAGCGTTAGTGTTTTTTTTTTTTTTTTTTTTATACAACTAGCTGATGGAACAAGCAGATGGCCCACCTGATGTTAAGTGGTAACCATCACCTATAAACAAAACATTGCCCCGTAGGTCACGCACAATAGGAGCGTGCCCTACGATGCACTGCCCTGCGTCCATCAACTTGAGGCATACAGATGTTAAGCCTCATGTGCCTGTAATTACACCGGCGACCACACTCTTCAAACCGAAACACAGCGTTGCTGCTTGGCGGCAGAAAAAGGCGTGGTGGTAGTACTTCCCCGGACGAGCCACACACAAAGAGCTCTACTACTCTTCTAGAATGTTGTGGATAAGATCGGCTATGGACGTTACATTACTTTATTATATTGAAGATGGCTAGGTTTCGAAAATGAAATGGGATAGGCAAGGCTAAGAAAATGGCGAATTTATTAGATACATTCAATTAAATTACAATATGTGGAAGATAGCTATCTATACAGGTTGTCCCAGAACTCAACGTCAAGCCGAAACGGGGCGACAGGATTGATTGTAAACATCATGAGTAAAATCAGAAAAATATCTATCCCATGCAGTTTGAAAATTATGGGCATTTAAAAACCTAAAAATTTGGTCAATCTGTAACCATTTTTCGGTTATTGCGGTTGATTTTTATTATTTTTGTTCTTAAATTAACAAAAATAATACTAATTAACCACTTTGGCACCGTAACCCTAAATAATATTTCTAAGAATCCTGATGAAATTTGAAATTAAAAAAGGTTTTTTTTTTAATTTCATTTTTTTTTCTGTTTTTTCTCATCATATTTAAAACAATCAATCCTGTCGCTCCGTTTCGGCTTGACCCACACTGCAAAAGTTGTGGTTCCTCAACGCTAGTGCTCTCAAACGTTGAAGGAAAACACTGAGGAAACCAGTTAGTATTTTAACGCTGCGCGGCGGTAGTGGGCGCTGGATTATAAAAAATCCCCAAACACGAATAGCGATGTGATGAACTCACCAATCACTAGAACTCACTTGGTACCCGGCTCTAGGGCTCGTCCGGGGAAGTACTACCACCACGCCTTTTTCTGCCGCCAAGCAGCAACGCTGTGTTTCGGTTTGAAGAGTGTGGTCGCCAGTGTAATGACAGGCACATGAGGCTTAACATCTGTATGCCTCAAGTTGATGGACGCAGGGCAGTGCATCGTAGGGCACGTTCCTATTGTGCGTGACCTACGGGGCAATGTTTTGTTTATAGGTGATGGTTACCACTTAACATCAGGTGGGCCATCTGCTTGTTCCATCAGCTAGTTGTATAAAAAAAAAAAAAAAATAATAAAAACCCAATCCAGGTGGCCTGGAAGAGATTGCTCTTAGCGATAAGGTTGACCATTGTTTTGCTTATGCCGTTATGGTGTACCTATCGTGCGCGTGAACAATATGTTATTATCTATCTATAGGTAGGAAGGACTAGTTATACTGGTAGCTAGTCTTTTTATTTATTTAAAGGGGTTTGTCGCTGGGCGACCACACTGCCCTATAATAAAACATCAAAACGAAACACCACATATCGAAACTTAATCTACTTAGCTAACCCTAATTCTGCCAATCTATATAGCATCTGCTTGGAGGTAGCTAGTCTTGAATAGACGATATAGGTGTATTGATTGCCTATTTTGTTTCACACCACTGGATTGATATGATACAAGCCATTGTAACAATACCGAGGTTAAATAACCGCCGCTATATTATTAAAACAAACCACAACGCAAACAGGAAACTGGCTAAATAACCAATAATCCTTCTGTTGAATGGAATAATTTATTAGTATGGTAAATCAACAATTTTGTGTACCAAAAGCCTTAAAATAAACTAAAGACTTACCTACCCCCGGTTTCTGAAAGCGTGATCAACACTAATCGGCTGTCAAGTCACTTGCTATTTCTTTTACTTCAAATTCATTCGTATCGTACAAACATGAAATGTATATTTAACATCCGGCAGGTAAGTAGGTAGTTTTTGATAGTAAGGTAGGTTTAAAAATACCTGAACTTCGAGGAAACTCCAAGGAATATAAATGCTAAATCACCTTCGTACAAAATTTATAAATAGGAATGATGCATTGTTTTTTCCTGGACCGTATTAAGCTGGCAACATCTAGCGGTCGTTCAACCATGCATGCGTCATCTTTTTATTCTTTTTTTCGTATAGTTCACTCCGAACGGCCAAACGGTTATTTTCAGCAAAGTGCATGTGTTTCATGGTTCTTGGTCATCCCGATAGGTCAGGGTTATTACCAAGTTTAGGTTCGCATTTAGCTTCAGCGCGATTGCATATTTTATCGTTTAAAGATATTTTCTTCGGTGTACTTACCTACTAAAATAATCGGATCTAAACACAGATATCGTTTACATACCGTAAATATTGGATGTGTATCGGCCTATACATATCTGAACATCGGCTAGAATAGGCAGTAGGTATACATACGATCGATCAGGGTCATTGCACTTGTTTATGTTTTTGTACAGACAACCAGCCCGTTTGTGCTGGCAATGCACACAAAGGACACCACTCACTATAGCGGACATGTGGAGAAATGTTTCCGGGTTTCAATGGCCATTGAAGTTTTAATAGTAAGATGGTCTTTTTTATTTTTTTTACAAAAGGCTCTCTTTTACAGCGCAGCGCGCGTCTGCTGACCATTCAGCCTTTTTGGGTTATATTATTCCTATTAGCGTATTATCGTATCGTATATTGTCTCTAATTACTATGTACGGTTAATTTAATTAAATATGTAAGTGTAAATTTTTAAATTATTAGGTAGGTACATACTACTAATATTTTTAAATCGACATAATGTACCAAATAAACATGATTGTACATAATGTGACAACTTTTGAAAGATATACGCATTGGGCAGACGGTAGAGGTAGCCGTTCAATATCAAATGGGGATGCTAGATCAGTAATTTTTTGCGATAAAAATGTTAGAGATAAAATTGTATAGGTACCTCTACCTAATGTAAATTAGCATTAGGTACCTTTAGACGAGCAAAAATATTTAATTTAGCAATAAGCAAACAAATCATCTTAGTTGGTAACCCTAAAATTTAAGATCCTAGCTTTTTGTTAGTCTTCTCAGTTCTCTTCTTCTCTTATCTTCATAAACAACACAGACTAGTAGGGATGCTAACGCATATAAACAAATACAAACCTACTTATATTGTATGTAATTCGAGAATGGCAAGCGTGCGCGGCAATGCTAGGCGATGGTTAGCAGCACTTAACATCAGGTGGGCCTACTGCTTGTGCCTTCAGCGAGTACCTAGGTACCTAGTAGCTACGAGTTGCTGACGATTCGGACAAAATTTATTCAGACACAGTGTCCTAAAGAATAGTCACAAAAAAAACAAAAGTGTCAATTGGGACACTGTCCGAATAAGTTTTGTCCGAGTCGTCAGCAACTCGTAACTACTATTACTAACAGTACTACTACCTACCTACTACTACTCTGATTTGTAGTTTATACACCCTGCGGTGAAACCGCATGGTGCAACTACAGTTTTTTGTAGTTATGTTTAATTCCCGTATCGTAATAGTTTAAATCCCGGTATCCCCCCCCCCCACGGGATAAAAAATATATCTCTGCCGACTTTTCGTTCAGCCGTTCCGTGGCGTGAAAGAGATCCATCCATCCATCCATCTATCTATACTTACAAACTTTCGTAGTAGTAGTATTATGTTACAAGTGTTATTCCTATTAGGAATAAAACATAAATGCGTGGAGTCGAGGCGCGTGCCATGCATTGCGCTCAAAATAGATTGACTTTACTTTGTCGTGTAGGTACCTACCTACCTACTATTTGTGGGGAATCCGTAAAGAACTAGCTAACCAAACTGATCCTTGTGATGGCTACCTACTTTGTTTTCTATTGGATCTCAGGTTAGATAGTACCTATCAGAGGTAAAAATAAACGAATTTAACGCGTGTTTTTAGGGTTCCGTAATTCGATTATCTGTGCTGTACCTAACCCTGCCTTTTTAATTTCTCATCAGTAAAGCATTATTATCTTTCTTTTTAAAGATTTTTACCATCATTATAATCTGCTACCTAGTTCTTTAGTTTAGGTTAGGTAAGTATTATGCTATTTAGAACAAGATTATGTAGTAGGAGAGTTAAAGTAACAGTACCTAGGTACATACCTAGCGTTAAAAAAAAATCTATTCCCGGCGTGAATGCGAAATGGGTACCTAGGTGAACTCGTGTCACCTAGGTAGGTGACACGAGTTTACCTAGGTACCCATTGCTTGTTTTTAGGTACGGTTTAACTATTATTTTAATCATAATCATAAACCATTTATTCGCAGGAATGTAGGTACACTAGGTAGGTATGTGTTGATATAAAATTTAGACCCGTTACATTCTGCCTCCTCAAGGCGTCCATTTTTGTGACACAAAAATTTGTGTCACAATTTAAAATAAAGTACATGTCAAATAAAAAAATTATAATACTTAACAATTCATGGAAAATTACACAATAAATAGAATGAATGTGAAAAAATGAAATCAAATAAAAAATAATAATTTAAAACAATAAAATTTTATAATCTAGAGACCCACCCGCGCGCCCCTGCTTCGCACGGGTGCATTTACATATTTTATGGTGCATACATATAAACCTTCCTCTTGAATCACTCTATCTATTAAAAAAACTGCATCAAAATCCGTTGCGTAGTTTTAAAGATTAAGCATACAAAGGGACAAGATGACATAGGGACAGAAAAAGCGACTTTGTTTTATATTATCATAGAATATCACATCATAGAAACATTTCTCTTGCAACCAATTTCTTATTTTCCATTTAATTTTCAGGGCATGGTTACTGAATCGTACGTTTTCTCATCATAAAACCATATTTTCTGATAGTTCCAACCATTTTACTCACAAACCTCAAGTGATTATACTACATAGCACATTTTTTATGTTAGAGGTTACAAACCTCTATAATCCTGTTAGCTGAAACGGCACAAAACAGTTGCCACAATTTGCCTCTTGCCTCTGACGTTCACCCTGACCCCTGTGCGTACTTAAAATAAATTATGACTTGTCTGGCAGCACGCCAGATGCACTGGAACACTGATTTCGTTTTCAGGGGCCGCGTAAAATTACGTTCAGTAACCTTAATTGTACAGCGTTCAGTTTAGCCAGGGCTTAGAATTTGCACCCTTTTTAGGTTTCAGATGGCAAAGGCCAATTACGGACTTTCATTGTGTTTCTTATAATATCCGATAGATTAAAAATTAAATTTTAGTAAAGTCAAACGTACTTAACTTTTATGATAGGTTGGTGATACTAAATGATAGATTTTGAAGAGAGGAGACTGTGGGATGATAAGAAATGTGCTCTGAAATGTTGATTCCTCTAAACCTCGATTTGTTAAGTAGGTGATGTTCTCTCCGTACCTATTTTTGAAAACATTGATTGCATATTTTTATAGATGACTGATTTACCTACCTTCTGTTTTTATGTGCAGGTTGTACAATATGTACTATGGATGTATCAGGTGATCTTAGCTTATCGGCCATATTGCCATTTGCCAAAGCCGCTCTTGTATGAAGGGTGCCTAGATAAGATAAGTAACTTTCGTACCTATTACCTTTTGGGTACTAGTAGGTATCTTTACCAGCATTACCTACGTGCAAGAAGTTGTTGTTGTTCTATGTATGACATTTACTACTAATACTAGGTACTAATTACTAATTGTACTGTTTGATTTGATTTGAATCTACTATATTGTAATATTGTATTAGTCTGACCTGTAATAATATGTGTAATGTTTAAATAAATAAAGGAACCTTGGGCCACTGTCACAGTACGGAGCCATTTCTTCAGCTTCGCAAGCCAGACTTTCCTGTGGCATTTGCCTAGTACCTACAAGTAAGTATAGGAGGTAAGTTTGATAATAAACACAAAATTAAATGAGCATACCACATCATTCTAATAGGTAGGTAGGTAGGTACCGGAATCACTTTAGACAGTGGGCATAGCGTGGGTGAGTGTCATTGACCTCACCATTCAGTTCAAGAAATTACCTAAATGGATTATAAATACATAAATCTACATAAAATTTCGAGTAGAATGCAAGCTTGACTTGACTCCGCATACTAATTTAACGAATTTGGAGACAATTTTTAGATGTTTTGTTGTTTAAATTATCTAAGTAATTTTTTTTCGTCAATAGGTATATTATTTAAATGATTTTGAATAACTTGCTATCTAAGGATCGCTTGCAATCTGCACTGTCTGCAACCGATAGCACAGCTGTTTCTTATGAAAACACACCTCCCTCAATTTGTATAGGTACCACCTACTATAAAAAACATTCCTTGCAAAAAGTACCTACCTATCTGTCTACCAATTACTAAAGACTGTGCTACCTACCTACTTATTATTTAAGTACGTTGTTTTCACTTGTCGATGTCGTCCATAGAGCATAAAAAGGCTCATTCTTTCTACAACTTAGAACCCATCCGCAGTATCCGTTTTTACTTATGGAACCCTCAAAAAAAATCGAATCCAAGTTTGAGTTTACTTTTGCGCAAAAGTAAACTCAAACTTGGATTCGATTTTTTTTCAAACTTCGAATTCGCGGGGAAATTTTGCTATTTTTTTAATTTCTCACATTCTTATACATACACTAAAAACTGCACAAAACATTTTATGAAGATACATTCAGCCATGTTTTGCAATATGTATTTATCATGTAATGGACGCAGCCCTCTAAAGATGAATCGCAAGTTTTTACCTTGTGAAAGTCTAGTGAAGACTTTCTCCAGTAATGTCAAGTGATCTACAAGTATGATCTCACGGTTAATTTCGCACGCAGCTGTTTATTAATTATTTGGGTCATTATCGTGTTTAACATGAGTTTGTTTTTATCGTGACGATGTTGGTTAGGTAGGTAGGTAGGTACCTACTTGGTTCTTCTGTAGCAGTAGGTTCTTGTACCTATTGCCCCATTAAGGAAGGTTATAGACCTACTATTGTATATACCTATATATTATATAAACCTGTACCTAGGTAGGTATGTTAAGGGCCATATCATATTATTTAATTTTGACGCAATCAAAGTTTTGACGATCAAAATACCTAAAGTCTTACATCGCACGGTGTGGTATTTGATCTTAAAAGCTGGTCAAAATTATTTTTAGTACACCAACAGCTACAGACCTAAACGTACATTGTGGAGTGAAAAATAAAACGACTAAGATTTAATTTATTCTTAGCATTTTTACCTACCTACTATCTTGTTTTTCGAAGACACTTAACAAAAGGGTGTAAAACGGTTTTAAAGTAAACCATTTTGACCAGGTTTTGGGATCCAATACCAGTCCGTGCACCGAGAAAGAGATCGAGACGAATCCAACTCGGATCGATTGATAATCTACCGCGGTCGCGCTTGCGATAACATGTGGTCAATCTTTTTCTATACCACTATGTTGAAACTGAAAAAAACTGAAACAGCTTCACGACTTTGAGATCCCCAAGTATGGTAGATATCCCTTCAGTCAGATCTCCCAGTACCAAGTAGGTACTAATTCAAGATTCTTTGAGGATGTCTAAGGGGGGTAGTCAGAGGTACGTCCAAACATTACATTTGGCACATACCCACATTTTGCAGTAGTTAGTATTCCATATGTGACAGGTTGCAAGCCCATCGCCGCTGTTAGAATACTAACTGGTTTCCTCACGATGTTTTCCTTCACCGATTAAGAGCACACACAAGATAGAAAAATCCATTGGTGCACGACCGGATTCGAACCTGCGACCTTACGATCGGAAGGCGGGGTCACTCCCACTAGACCACCGGTGCTCATGTTGTGTCAACTAGGTATGTTGGTTGGTAGAAAATTCAGGAGTAGGTAGATACCGTACTCAAATTGTGTGTGTTGCAAAAAAAAAGCTTTTGGCTCGTGCGTGGTCGTTATTTGAAACAATAGGTATTCAGTATTCACTAGATTATTAATTAATGGGTCCTTATAAGATTAAGCTCTATCTAACTTTGTATCTACTACTTATGTCTTGAATGAGACTCACAAATGGTGACATTCCACATTCCAATCGGCAATCCAATTAAATCCAACGGATTTCCCCGCCAACGTCCCTAAAACACAGGAAATTCGCAATATTCGCATCAGCCGTTGCGCGGCAATTTCGAGACTGCAAATATAGATGCAGAAATGCACGCAGACCTACCTATATGACATCACTTCATCCCCATAGCGCAGCGAAGCGGCTAGTTGGGTAGATAGGTACCTATGAACGTTTGTCCAACAACGTATGTACGTTAAGCACTAGCCTGCACCCAAGTATAACTACACCGTAGAAAAAAACCATAGGTAGGTACAATGTGAATGTAATATCGGAAGCATGAGTTGAGTGATAATTTATTGGGAGTTTTTTTTTCAGTAGTTAAAATGTTATGTTAAAATTTTACACTGACTAATAAACTTGCAGGTACATTCCATTCATAAAAATATAAATAAATCTTACTTTTTTTGGTCCACTCTGTACTATAGTCTCGTATTCCAAACCCTCCGACATGGCTCACAGTTATAAAAGTCAACTCACAGCAATAAAATATCCACTAATAAAATTTTATATAAATTTTTTGGTGTTTAAAAAGACTTGAACGCACTTGAGTCAATTCTAAAGCTTTTAGTACCGGAGCAGTCTCATGTTAAACTGGCACAAAAATGTTAACAGTTAGGTTTAATCACAGTCTTCACTAGATTATAGAATTTGATTTGATGGGAATTAAGTTTGAATGAGAGACGTCGCGCCAGGCGGCCGGCGGCACAGTTGTATTGTATTTATGTGACAGCGAGCGAATACGCCCACAGCCTCCCTCGCTCTCCAGCGAGTGTATCTGTATGTGTACCTACTTATGACTATAGAAGCTGGCTTGAGATAAGCCTAGCCTCAAAACATACATACCTACCAACTAAAGTATGTATGTAGTATGTTTAGCTACGTGTAAAACGTCATTATCTCCATCCAGTTAGCGGTCTTCCTGCGCCAAATCGATTATAATAGGCTATTTGCCGACTCATATGCCAATGTCAAAAAAGATGTGTAGTTTCTGAATGTCACAGTCAATGTCACTGGACGGCGTAAAAAAAATATAAAACCAAAAAATATAATTTTATAACGAAACGTGTACATATTGCAACAAGCAAGATTGTATCGAAAAATGTGTGTATTTTATCGTAGAACTACTAGCTAAAACTTGACCAAACCGAACCCTTAGGTTTAGATTTCCTTCAATTTTACACATTACAGTAGCGTACCTAACAAGTTCTATATTTATCTCTATATTTATCTCAAAATGTGTGAAAACCTGAAGATCCTGAAACAGGGCGCTGAGGCAAAGCTATTCATCTGCAAATACCTCGGCAGACCAACGCTTATCAAGGAGAGATTCCAGAAGAAATACCGCCATCCCGATCTTGACGCATCCATCACCAAAGAGCGCATTCGCAATGAAGCTAGATCCATAGTAAAATGCAAAACAATTGGAGTGAAAACTCCAGCGTTATATCTCGTCGACTTCCATCGTAGACGAATTTACATGGAGCATTTTGAGCAGAGCATAACCGCTAAAGACTTTATCATGACCAGACCAAGTTCCGAGTGTCTCGATAACTTAGCCAAAATGATTGGAGAAGCAGTTAGAAAACTGCATGAAAACCGTATTATCCATGGAGACCTGACTACTTCCAACATGCTGATAGTGTATAACAGTGATGGTATTAACTGCATGAATGACTTTGAACTGGCAATAATAGATTTTGGTTTATCATTCACCGATGCAAGCGCTGAGGATAAGGGGGTTGATCTCTATGTACTTGAAAGAGCCCTGATTAGTACACACAATGACCTTCCTGAGTTGTTTGACAAGATTTTTGATGCCTATAAACTTTATAGCAAGAATAATATTAAAGAAATAGTTAATAAATATGAAGATGTTAGGGCAAGAGGAAGAAAAAGAACTATGGTAGGTTAAGTGTAGTGAATAAAGTTGATAGGTAATTTTTGTTTTATTTTATAAATAAAACATCATTGGAACTTGATGAAGGTACCTTTTAATCAAAAGATTCAGAAGAATTTAGTCATCTCAGATGGGTTAGCATATGAAAAGGTATGTGCTTGCACATGACAAAATAAATTCACTATCTGATGTTATTGCTGGGTTTAGACAAGGAACAGCCTGATGAGATGAATGATTTCTATATACAACAGACAGATTATAAGTTGTATGGTTTATAGACCTTAGACCACTTTTTGATTATCGTTACAAAAAAATTATAATTGACAGTGACAACAGATCAAGGATGAAGTCTAATCTGACATGACATGTGTAACTACTGTCAGGTCTGTCGTAAAAATAAAAGCTTTTCAGGTAGGATCTTTAGAGTATTTCAAAATTTTCTGTCATGATCTTGGCCCTACTTCAAAATTAGACCTTTTTTTGAGTTCATGGAATAAAGCTTGGGATATTTCTAAAACTGTAAAGGGCAAGTATTATGGCGGAATTCAACCATATATTCCTGTAAAACCCTGGTTCTTTAAATTTCGTAGTGCTAGTAAATCTGCCACATCGACTATTTGTCGGCTCAGACTTGGTCATGTTTGTAGTCCTGTTTTTTTGGCCAAAATCCGGGTAAGGGATCATGCTCTTTGTGAGTGTGGTCTCGATGAAGGAACCGTGGACCACATATTTTTTAATTGTCCGAATTTGCGCTTTATAATTTAATTCCCCCTGAAATCCCTCGTCCCTTTTCATTGAAATGTATTCTTTCGTTGGTATTTACCCCTTTTGTTAATATTTTATGTAAATATATTAGTAGGTTTAAAATAAAACTTTAGTTTTTAGTATCAGTTAGTAAATAGGTAAGTTCGTGTTTTTTTTTTCCTCTTATGTTTTTTAGTTAGAACTGTGTTTGGTTGATTATTAGAGATATGATTTTATTTATAAAATTTTAATTTTGTTTGGAATTATCGTTATTTATATTAATCTAAATTCTCTACCGATCATGACCATTTCCCCACCGGTCATTCTCTTTCGTGCTAAGGTCTAACAGATTAAACGTGACATTGGCGAAATTGCGGGCTACACTGCAAAGGCCATTCAATTAAGAAGAAGAAGAAGAAGTAAAAATAAAATAAAACTGGGAGCCAGTAATGTACAACCACGTATTGCACAACCTTGGAAAACACAGCCCGGAATTGATGTACAATTTGGTTGCCAATTCCATGACTGTGTAATCCGCGGGTGTACATTCCAAGCCGTACAAAGTTAGCACACATTTGGAATACACAACCCTGGAATACGCTGCCAATGGCATCCAAATCCGGGTCGTACAATCCCCACACGTATCAGGAATGTACAACCATGGATTTCACACCCATGGATTTCGATGCCAAATCCTATGCTTCATTTACACTTGCCAGTTGCTTACTCAGTAACTTGAATTGAACAAGAGTCGAGCTTGTGCAAGTGAAAAGGTGTATTGATGAAGATCTAATATGATTGAAACTTTGAATATAGATTGTTACAAATGTATACTTTGTGAACAATTCATAGAAAAGCCTAGCTAAATAGCTGTTTATGATTTAATTAGTGTCTACGATATCAATCAATTAATTTAATGATGTTTGATGACGGTATAAGGCAGGAGTAGGTACTCTGATTGTTGCAATCCCGGATCATAAGATCGCACTTCATGCAACATGGGTCAATTAAACGGTAGGAAATAAGTATAATTGCCGAGAGAAATTCGATGAAATGATTCGATGAGCTGATGATGAATACGAGCCAACAATTATCCCAAACCACGTACCTTGCATCCACGACTCTCCAGTTTCACGGCTGTGCCCGGGCAAGCACAATAGTTATCGCACACGCCTTGATTATTTTCCTCCTATTCTATTTTATTCTTGATAAGCTAGTTGCAAAACATAACCGTGTTCTTCCGAGTCACTGTATATCGATGTTCGTTCCTCGTTCACCACAGACTGTCACAATTATTGACAACGGCAACGAACGAATGATCGTGGTTTTGAGATGGAACGTTCAGTTGGACGTATTCTTTCATTCATCACAACATCATCTGTTCACGCGAAATTATCACCTCGACAATGACAAAACACCGGCCACCAAAATACACTTGATTGGATTTTCAACAAAGCAGGAAAGTAATGATTGTTTGCAATCGTTCATGAATGATAATTGCATCGCAATCGAATGAGTATGATTTAATGATGTACCGAGTGAATGAAAACGATTGAAGTGAATGAGAGTGAATGAAGCGAATGGGGAGAGATAGTAATGAATGAATGACTGACTACATGAGATAAGCAATCAATAGTGTTGTACGTCGTTGATAATCAGTAGATCGGCTTGTTGCATAACGGGTAACAGTTACAAAACATAGGTGACAATTACTAATTATTATGATAAACGGTTTGATAATTTGAATCAACGTCGTTGAAACGTAACGGTGTGGAAATCTTACTTAATAAAAATATATATATATATATATATATATGATACGATGCCTAACAAAATGAAACGAAACAGTAAAAAATAGATAAGAGCATTTTGTTAGGTTTTATAAGACTTGATGAATAGGTTGCGATATTAGTTGGTGGTGTAGCATTGATCGGGCAATGGACACAATTTTATAAGCGGCCTCATTAAAGTATTCTGAGACGTCCGTACTGTAGCGCACCGTACGACACCGTCTGCACCGGGATGTAGTGTGAGCACACGTGCCAAGGGCCATGATAATGGGTTAAAGTTATCCGATTTTATGATGACGATTGAGCCTACGCTTAATGGTTTACAATGTTTTGTCCACTTTGCCCGTTGCGTCAGTGTTTGCAGGTATTCCGTCTTCCACCGCTTCCAGAAATCTTGCTGAAACCGCTGGATCAACTGCCATCGGTTTAATCGGTTCATTTTCACCGTTGTTAAATTGGCATCAGGTGGTGCAGTAAGAGGCTCTAGAGTCAGGAAATGACCAGGTGTCAGAGCGCTTATGTCATTGGGATCAGAACTTATAGGGCACAAGGGTCGTGAATTCAGCATGGCTTCGATCTGTACGAATAAAGTAGTTAATTCTTCGAAGGTTAGGCATTGACTGCCAATGATACGATAAAGATGAGATTTAACCACTTTTATTTGTATTTCCCATACGCCGCCCCAATGCGGGCTTGAAGGAGGGTTAAAACGAAATTCGATTTGCTCTGCTTGGGAAGCCTCACTCATATAAGTGTCAAATGTTGACTTGGCACCAACAAAGTTAGTGCCTCGGTCGGAGTGTATGATATTGACGCGCCCTCGACGACCAACGAAACGACGAAGCGCGGCTATGAAAGCTTCAGTTGACAAATCAGACGCAAGCTCAAGATAGAATAGAATAGAATAGAATAGAATAGAATATATGTTTATTTGACGACAACACACAGAAGAAACATACAGACAAGAAAGAACAGAAAAAAGGCAGTAGGTAGAGAATATACAGTAGGTAGAATAACAAACACTTAAAAAATAAAGAAGAAATAAAGAAGATGAAGCGCTTTTGTGGTGAAACACACGAAAAGACACAGATAAGCCTTTGAAATCTTTGCTCCTCGATGTCGTCCGGCCTTAATCGAAAAAGGTCCACCGTAGTCAACGCCAACAATCGAGAATGGCTTAGCTTGGTTGACTCGAACTTTTGGTAAGTCACTCATGAATGGTTCAAGAGGAGAAGGGTTCGTCCGATAACACGGCACACATTTGGACAAACAATGTCGGATGGCACGCTTCATAGAGAGAACCCAAAACTGCTGTGTTATCAAGCAATGCATGGTATTTACACCGGCGTGACAATTTTCAAGATGTATAGCTTCGATGATTAAATAAGTTAACCGAGAGTGTCGTGGGAGAAGTGCCGGATGCATATGTTCAAACTCGAGTCCGGAGCGAGCTAAGCGACCGCCCACCCTGAGAATACTCTGCTTATCCATAAATGGATCCAATTTTCGAAAATGTCTTGGAAGAGGCTGGCCATTCCTGAGACGCTCGATTTCGTTCTGGAAGTGTTGCGCTTGAATATGTTTGACGAGGCAGGTCAGAGATGAATGTAGTTCAGACTCGCTCAAGAAAGAGCCATTCTCACGGGATTGGGTTTCACCACGACGAGAGGTCTCAATAAAGCGAAAGCAGTAGCCTAGGATTCTTTGAATCTTTCGAATTGAGGAAAACCTCTCCAGCAGGACGTCAAGCGCGTTGCTTTTCTCCAGAATAAGGAAAGATTGAATACGTTCCTCACATTGATATTCCGTGGGATTGTCGATAGTGGGAGCACAAGGCCAACATTCTGATGAGAGAGATAACCACGAAGGACCCGACCACCATAACGAACTTTCAACGAGATCAGCAGCGTTCATACCACGTGAAGGGATATCCGCTGGGTTGTCGGCCGAACTGACGTGGTTCCAACGTGCATCTGGTATGGTTGTTTGGATATGACTCACTCGATTTGACACGAATGTTTTCCAACGAGAGGAGTGTGACTTGAGCCATGCTAAGACTACCATTGAATCCGACCATGCGAATATATCGTTGAACACGGATAATGAGTGATACGTCTGCACAATGAACTGCATGAGATCCGACAATAAAACCGCTGCGCACAACTCAAGCCGTGGAAGAGAGATGCACTTAACTGGAGCAACGCGAGACTTTGCACATAACATGGAGATGTGTACGATACCTTGATTATCTTCGGCACGGAGATAAACGACAGCTCCAAAACCGGCTTCAGAAGCATCCGCAAACCCATGAAGCTGAGAGCTCACAGTATGTGCGACAGAGACACAACGCGGTAATTTTAACTGTGTCAGACATGGCAGCTGACTTAAAAAATGCTCCCACCGAAGTACGATCTCAGTTGGAGGTGATGCATCCCATCCAATGCCCAGTAGCCACAGCTTTTGTACGAGATGTTTCGCCACAAACGTTAATGGTGCGAGAAATCCTAGAGGGTCAAATATCCGAGCCAATTCACTCAGAATGGTGCGCTTCGTACAATTCAGGTTCAGTGGTGCAACGTCAAAGGTAAAAACATCTTGCACAGGATCCCATCGTAAACCTAAGATTTTAACATCCATCGATTTCCCAATATCCATGGAAGGAAAATCGGTAAGGCAATGCTCAGATGGTAGATCAGCTAACAGTTCCGGCTTGTTACTAGCCCATTTGCGAAGCTCTAAATGACCACGATTAAGCAACTGAATGGTTTCTCCTTTCATCTGTTGGACCTCGGACAGTGTGCTACTTCCACTTACAATGTCATCGACATAGACATCCGATGAAAGAACTCGACGGGCTAGTGGGAAATCATTACCTTCGTCGGCCACCAACTGATTAATGGTTCGACATGCCAAGAATGGAGCCGAAGAAACCCCATACGTTACGGTATTTAAGCAATATTCCTGAATCGGACACGTCGTATCGGTTCGCCAGAAGATTCTCTGAAAGTCACGATCTGGCTCACGCACTAATATCTGTCTGTACATCTGACGCATATCTGCAGTGAACACCACGAAGTGAACTCGGAATTTCAAAAGCAATCCCAAAATACTAGCCTGAAGCTTAGGTCCAGTCAGCATCCTGTCGTTCAACGATGTGTTAGTGGAATCTCCCGCAGAAGCATCAAAGACCACTCGAAGCTTCGTACTCACACTTTCAGGTCGAAGAACGCAGTGATGCGGAATATAATATTTCCCTTTACTAAGGTCGGTTGCAGAGATACGACTCATGTGTCCCAGTTGCAGATACTCTTCCATGAAGGCTACGTACTGCTCACGTAAAAGTGGTTTCCGGAGAAGAGTGCGTTCCAAGCAGTGAAATCGACGCAACGCAATGTCCCTTGAACCAACAAAGGTGTACTCTTTTTCATCCTTGAATGGCAGAGCCACTACATACCTTCCCGTGATATCGCGCGAAGTGGTTTCGGTATAAAATCGTTCGCAACTGAGCTCCTCAGGTGATGAATGAGAAAGTTTCGGAATGTTCTCCAGTTCCCAGAACTTTTGGACCTCCTCATGGAGCGTGTCTTCGAGAGATACAAAAGAATTGAGGACATTATCCTCATCACTACCAACATTCCCAAGGAGTAACCACCCGAACACTGAGTTCATGGCAGACGGTTCATTGGCACCACCGCTTACATTCCCAGGCAGAAGAAGTGACGAAAATACTTCTGCACCCAAGAGAATATCTATTGGACCCGGCTCATAACAATTAGGGTCAGCAAGTGTCAAATGCTGCAAATGGCGCCACGACACCGGGTTCAACCGGGCACAGGGCATATCTCCACATATGTTCGGCAAAGATAAGGCATCAATATGAACGAATGTTTTGCCATTGAAGCCAACCTCAAGACGCACCGAACCTGAAACGGAAGCCTTAGACTGACCGAGGCCACGAATTTTACGCGTTGTTTGCGATCGGTGAAGTCCTAAGCGTTCAACGGCACGATCAGTAATGAAGTGAGCCTGACTCCCAGAATCGATAAGCGCTCGGAATGATTGAAATTGACCTACGGAGTCTCTGATATCGATTTGAGCCGTTGAAAGAAGTACAGTGCCACTTTCTCCTAGATTTGCGAGCACGCTATCCACCTGAGTTGATGTATTTGGACTAGATGCTGCAGGTTCAGTGGTATCCTCGCCAACTGAAGATGGTCTGTGAAGAAGCGTATGGTGCCTTTGATTGCATTCGCGGCATCGAAAAATCGATTTGCAATCTCGAAGGTTGTGTGATGGACGTAAACAATTGAAACACCAACGGTGAGACGTAGCGTACTCAATCCTCTCATCAGTAGTTTTTTGTAGAAAGACCTCGCATTGAGAAAGCGTATGTGGCTGGTCACAGAAGGAGCATTTAGAGATTGCCACCACAGAGGGGGGGGGAACGGCAGTCTTTTGAACCTCTGAAGATGGCTCGACAGCACGTTTTCCGGCATCATTCTTGGTGACGACGAAGGCGGATGCTTTCTTTGAAGCAGTAGAGGAAGATGGTTGCGTCGAATCACGAGACGAGGTAGCGCGATCATGAGATGAGAAATGACTATCTCTCGCGAGAGCTTCGCATTTAGAGTGAAGGAATTCTTTTAGATCAAGATAACGAGGTAGCTCGATAGATGGATGCGATTGTTCGTATTCATATCTGGTTTTCGAGTCCAATTTGGAAAGGAGAAGATAGCATAAGACGAAATCCCAATGGTCAGTAGGAAGCCCAAGCCCCTTTAGAATAGTCAGGTTTTCATGAAACATATCCAAAACCCGACGAAAATCATGAGGTGAATTCGGTTTAAGAGTGATGATTAGCATCTCTTTCCAACATGTGAATGCCAATTCACGCTTGTCTCGATAACGAGCGATTAGAGTCTTGTATGCTTCTCGATAGAATGACCCCTGCACGGGAAAAGTTTTAATTAGTCCTAACGCATCCCCAGATAAGCTCGATATCAAGTAATGCATTCTTTCTGTGTCCGTCAAGCTAGTATTATCGTTAATGAGTGAACTGAATATATCGTAAAACTCGGGCCAGGCTTTAATATTGCCGGAGAAGGATGGAATCTTTATCTTCGGAAGTTTAACCTTCATCGCTGAGTTGTTCGAAGTAGATTGGAAGGATTCATTGTGATGGTTGGTCTCATGTGAAGCAAGCTCCCGGTTGATAGCAACAATTTCAAAGAAAACTTCATCGAAGGTCATCCTAAGAGCATCCTCACCCTCCTCGGCTGAACTGTCGATAATGGATAGAATATCCTCATGAGCCTCTTCAAATTTCTCGTGCAATTTATGTACCTCCGTAAAGTGCGCTAGGAAGTTATTTAACAATGAGGCATTTCCCTTTGCTTCCCTAGCAACTTCCAAGGTTCGCTTCAGCCTATTCAAAGCTAGAGTGCGTTTGCGCCTTAAAACCGGCAAGTCTGCTACGCCTAAAGTCACAACCTCAATTGAACCAGATTTGCCTCTTTTGGAAGAGCTACGCCGTTGATTCAATTTATACGTCATTTCAAGATATTGGTGAACTGATATAAATTAAATCAAATAACTGAAATTCTCGATTATTTTACTATCGTTCCCAACCCTAATGAACGAATGCAAAGTATGAATGCAAAGAATGAATGAAAAGAGAATGAATGAGAAAGAAGGAATAAATTAGTGAACGTGAATGAATGAATAAAATACTGAACGAATGAACGTTAGCCGTTATGCTAGGCCGTACTAATACCCTCGAACACAACGATAAAATAAAATTTAGGTAGGTACATGCGATTGAATTTGGTGGGTGACTTTAAGAAATTGCTAATTACAGATTAAAATGAGACGATTAGATGATTAATTAGCAATTACGATGAAAATTAATGTGCTGACAGGAAGAGTAATGAACCTGATACGTGGTAGTTGGATCGAAACGATCGCTGGGTAGCGAAATTAGACGAATTATTACGTCACTGCGACGTATCTCGTCGGGGCCTCCAAAAAATGTTGCAATCCCGGATCATAAGATCGCACTTCATGCAACATGGGTCAATTAAACGGTAGGAAATAAGTATAATTGCCGAGAGAAATTCGATGAAATGATTCGATGAGCTGATGATGAATACGAGCCAACAATTATCCCAAACCACGTACCTTGCATCCACGACTCTCCAGTTTCACGGCTGTGCCCGGGCAAGCACAATAGTTATCGCACACGCCTTGATTATTTTCCTCCTATTCTATTTTATTCTTGATAAGCTAGTTGCAAAACATAACCGTGTTCTTCCGAGTCACTGTATATCGATGTTCGTTCCTCGTTCACCACAGACTGTCACAATTATTGACAACGGCAACGAACGAATGATCGTGGTTTTGAGATGGAACGTTCAGTTGGACGTATTCTTTCATTCATCACAACATCATCTGTTCACGCGAAATTATCACCTCGACAATGACAAAACACTGATGATAGGTCAAAAGAAAAGGTAATTCGGTTCCGAACCATCCAAACTTTATTATCCTGTTATCCGTAGGTACCTCTATATAGAACTAACTCACCTTGGTTTTCAGAAAGTCTGGGTTTTGTTAGTTAATAAATAGTAGTCGTTCGCCCCGAACTGAGATTTCGTGACGCGACGCAAACTCTCCGAAAATAAAAGTAAGTGGTAGTCAGGTGCAAATCCAAACATTGTGTTTGGACTTGTCTCTGGCTACCACTTACTAAGTACGGTTACCAAGATTCAACTAAATTGAATGAAAAAAAAAGAAAGAAAATACATTATTTGACACACATAAGTACATACAGAAAAAAAAGAAAATAAGAAATACAGAACGGACAGGAAACTACAATAGGTATAAAACATATTATATATATTTCATGCACGGTTCTCAAGTTGACGTCGGACAAACATACAAACATGAATACGTACATACATAAAATGCCAAATCGCCCAAGTTGATTGTAAAATTTTCGTTCGCTTCGCTCACCCAATCAACAAAAAACCTATTTTACCATTGACCAATGAGCTAAGTATCATATTTTAAAACGTTGATCGAAACATGTTAATCGAAAACTAAGCACCTAGATAGAAGAAGGGCCCGACTGCTTTTATATAATATTGAAGCACCTTCAGTAAATCCATGAGCAACGGCATAGCCATACCATACGGTGTGTGGGTATTAAAAATTTACAAGGAGCCATGCGTTTTTCTAGAAAAACCTACCACGTCATATTCTAGCTTCCTAAACCAGCATTAATTTTAAATAATAATTAGGTAAACAAAGTGTTTATTATATACTATACCTATTACCATATTCCGAGTTATATTGAAAGCTTAAGGGTGTTCTTGACTGGACAATGTAGGTGCCTATATAAACGAGCTGATTTTGTTGTTATGACCAAGAGGTATTCAACGAAGCCTAGAAGGGGGCTTAGCTTTCCCATTAAAAAGTTTGCTACTAAAGCAAACTTTTTAGAAGGAAAACTTGTACCTACTATCAATGTGAAATTTTTACTTAACTGTGTGAATGTATAAATATTAAGAATGCTAACTAGTTAATCCTACTAATATTATAAACGTGAATGTTCGTAAGAATGGATAGATGGATTGATGGATGGATGTTTGTTACTCTTTCACGCCGAAACGGCTGAACGGATCTAAATGAAACTTGGCAGAGAGATACTTTAAAGTCTGGAATAATATAGGCTACTTTTTATCCCGTGGGAATACCGGGATTTAAATCTGCGTGAGTGAAACCGCGGGGCGCAACTAGTAATATATAAATCAAGGTACGTTTCCTTTATTATTTAATTTTGTGTTACAAATCAATAAGTAACTACATAATAAGTACGTACATAGGTATTTCATGTTTGCTGATGAATAATGTAAGTATCTACGATGCATCAATTTTCATTATCTAGGTAAGTAGGTACAAAACAACTAATTATTAAGAAACTATACATTACTTCACTATCACTACATAGTATAAAAACAAAGTCGCTTTCTCTGTCCCTATGTCCCTATGTATGCTTAAATCTTTAGAACTACGCAACGGATTTTGATGCGGTTTTTTTAATAGATAGAGTGATTTAGGAAGAAGGTTTATATGTATAATAATACATGCATGATATAGCAGGAAAACAATGTGCACCCGTGCGAAGCAGGGGTGTGCGGGCGGGTTGCTAGTCCTACTAATATTATAAACGTGAAAGTTTTTAAATATGGATGGATGGATGGATGTTTGTTACTCTTTCACGCCGAAATGGCTGAACGGATCTGGGTGAAGAACGGATCGGTTGGCATAGAGATACATTATAGTCTGGAATAACACATAGGCTCCTTTTTATCCCGTGGGAATTCCAGGATTTTAATCTGCGTGGATGAAATCGCTGGGCGCAACTAGTTTGATATAATTAAACGTTAAATAATAACGTTAGGGGAAGCAGGGATAATGGCGATCGTGTCAGGTAATAGGTACCTAGGTACCGCTCAATCTACGCTGCAGCAGAGTTGTAATGCTTGAGCAGACAGATAAGACAAATGAAAAAACAAATAAAGCATTTTTCTCTCAGGTGATCGGCATTCCCCTATCTTTCTCTGCATGGCTTTTTCAGTCTGTGTCACTGTCATGCATTATGTACATGAAAAATACAAATGTGACGTAAAATGAGACGCCGAACTTCTCGTGCCGCTACGTGGTGAATAGCGGGAGAAGACCTGGCCAGTGAAGTGGCGCCCCTATTATTTTCTACTTATGTCAGCGAAGCTCTGGGCACCTTCTCCTGCATTGGACATATTCACCACTCCCGTCGGGTGGGAACGGCCGAGCACTCGCGGTCACTCCCGGGCCCCTCCCTGCAAAGGGGGGGGGGGCGTGCAGGCCCCGCCGTAAAGGTGGGGACATTTGCGGGCCCCGCTGTAAAGACGGGTGGTCGTCGGAGGGGGACTGGATGAAAAGGCTCTGCCAGTTTCCCAGTTCCCCTCCAACAAAGACGACGCGGGAGTGCCGCTGGGTTGTTTAGTGAGTAATACCGGTAAAGGAAACCGGGGAGTCCCACATACCCCTCCCATCCTCCGATGGTGGGGAATGCTTAACGCATTTTTCCCAGCGTCAAAAAACAAAAAGGATATTGCAACAAACAGAATCGACACCAATAGTAAGATTGTCAGGAGCCATAAAAAATAAAATACAAATATTAAATACTTTATGTAGAATACCTACCTTCCAATGTAAGACTAATCTTAGATTACCTACCTATGAATTTGTTATGAATGAATGAATGAATGAATGAAAATACTTTATTGTACTCCTTAAAAGAAAAACAGTAAGTACACTAAAATAAATAAGGAATAAAACTAACTTTACAATGGGCGGTCTTATCGCTGAGACGATCTCTTCCAGACAACCTTTGGATGGAGAGATTTGTAAATTAAGGAAGTTGATTGCAGGTGCCCGAAAAAACTAAGTTGATAGTATGTAAACAAATAGGTCAAATAACACTCTAAATAGATAGAAGGATTATATACTTAAATAATATTAAATGCATACATAGATAGTTATAGATAGATGGATAGATAACTCTTTATTGTTTATCCCACAAAAACCGCCTACTTGCGGAAACCAGTCCACTCACCAAGTACCAAGTACCTCACAGAAACATAGTACAGAGTAAAAGCATACATACTAGGTAAAACAATGGGCGAATTTATCGCTGAGAGCCATCTCTTCCAGGTTATATGTAGGTATTTGCAATATTGTATGCAATACGCCGATATGGGTAGACTGTTGGAACTAAAATACCTTTGTAATATCTATTAACACAGGTTTACAATAAATGATTCTTATTGATATTATATCACTATCACTAGGTAAGTATATAGTATAAAATAAAGTCACTTCCCGCTGTCTGTCTGTCTCTCCCTCCGTATGTAGGTATGCTTAGATCTTTGTAACCAACGCAATGGATGTTGATTCGGTTTTTATAATAGATTCAAGAGGAAGAAAGATTTATAAATATATGCATTTACATAGTAGAAAAACACTGTGCACCAGAGCAAAGCTTGGGCGGGTCACTAGTCCAACTATAAATAAACTGGAGAGAGGTTCGTCCTGAACTGAGATTTCGAGATGCGACGCGAACGTTCTGAATATACCTATAACTAGGTGGTAGTCAGAAGCAAGTCCTAGTGCACATTGTGCTTAGACTTGCTTCTGGCTTTCACCTACTAAGTATGGTAACCAATTTTCAGCTGAACTGGCCTGTAGAATTGGCCTTCTTGTGGTTAAAGATATTTATTTCTCAAAGAACACAGTGTACTGGTCTGAATCCAGCTAGGTAACAGTGCTATACATAAAAGTAACTATTGAAAGTAGGAGTAGGTTGACAGTAAGTATGCTTATTGAAGAGTTCCGTCGAACAGACCTTGGTTCTATCATCAGAACAGTCGCTATCACTATTTATGAGAACTGTGAACCTTCTTAATTCATTTCAAGAAAAAAATAAGAAAAAGCAAGGATACATTTATTATTGGAAAAAATTAGGGATCCTTACTAAAACATCAAAAATGTAACCCAAGGTGTAATATATAATTACATGTCTTTCATCGCATGAACAAACTATTGAACGATAGAACAAGAAATTGTTCTACAATATTAAAGAACACATACCTACCTTATTATCTACAAATAATTCGATAGCATAGGTATGTCTAACTGTTGTAGATGTAACTAGTTATAACTACTTTTCTACATTTTGAATCATCATCTTCCTGTCCTTATCCCACGCTAAGTAGGATTGGCACAACGAGTTCTACTCCTCCACTCTCCTTTATCATTCGTCATCTCGGTCTCATGTCATCCTCCAACACTCAGATCCATACAACACGACAGGTCTTATGATCGTCTTGTAAACAATCCCCTTAAATTTAAGGGGCATTCGTGGATCACATGTTGTTCCTGAGACCTGTCACCATTTCATCCATCCCGCATTTATTCTATTTTTCATGTATCGGTCGATCTCACCGTCAAGTCGTTCTAAATGGATGAGCCGAGGTACCGAAAGTCGGAGCAGACTGGTAAGAATACACCATCTGAGGCAATAGGGGTGAAACTGGAGGGAACACCACAGTCGCAGAACAAGTGCTCGGTTTTTGTCCTGCTTATCTTCAGTCCGACACTCTCCAATTTCTCCTGCCATTTTCCCAGCCTGCTCTGGACCTCAAGCGCATCTTCACCAACAAGAACAATGTCGTTGGCGAACAGCATGCACCAGGGTGCTTCTTCCTGTATGCCCAATGTCAGTGCATCTATAATCAGGAGAAACAAATATGAGCTTAATGCCGACCCCTAGTGCAAACCTACAGCCACACTGAACTTGTACTTTTCTAAATTTTGAATGTTGATAGAAATGCGACAAAAACAGATTATTATCTACCTATAATTATCTTTCCTTTATAATAATCCTTGTCCAAATAAATATTTTAGTCTGCAAGGCTGTTTCAATAGGTACCTGTAGATTTTTTTAATCGGAATTTTCATTCAAAAAATATTACAGTTTTAGTGCGCTTTGTAAAGCGCGAAAACAAGGCAAATTCTAACTCAGCGTGGGACTTGGCGGCCGAAGGCGTGGGTTACGAAGAGCGGGATTCTAAGTTTATCCTAAAATTTTGAAACAAATTATGTCCACCCATACGAAGCTGCGACAGCCCGCAAGTACATACTTCAAATTTCCAATCGCCCAAGTTATTTGTAAAATTTGCATTCGCTTCGCTCGCTCAATCAATAATACTGGTGGACTTTCCACACAGCACTACTTAGCTCCAAATTAAGCAAAGCTTGCAGGTGGTATCGGAACCACATAGCTAATTATAATATTTTTTTGAAAATATATGCCTACCTACTTAATTACATAATACCTAACATTCAGACTGAGATATTTTGTGTAATGAACATAAGTGTTTTTCTCTCTATCTCGATACCCACCAAACATCGAACCCACGGTCCACAGCGCAAGGCAGATCTACCTACCTGCTAGCCAATTAAGCTGTGACGGCTGGCAAATATAATATGTTATGTTTACACGACTATGTTTACAGTTATGCTGTAACTTTAAACCTGTTCATAATACACATCACAAGTGCTTAAGGCCTGTGCCCACATGAGCTGGAGTCCAGGCGGCAGTGCGCGGCGGGGCGTCTCGCGTCGTCGAGGCACAGGCGCCTTTAAGGCGCGCCGCACCGCTTCTACGTTTTCTTAAGGCGTTGACAACACCTAATATTTCTCTCGCTCGCACGATTCGACATTTTACAAGATATAAAATCACAAATTCCAATTTTGAAAAATCGCAAACAACCATTTTGTGTGCAATCACATTGCGCACAGTTTGGGAAAAAATTCATTTTGATTGATGCAAGTTTTCCTAATCAAAAGTTTGCTTGAGTACGAAAACTAGAAAAGCAAACTTTTAAGTTGGAAAACTTGTGTTGATCAAAATGATTTTTTTACTAAACTGTGCGCAATGTGATCGCACACAAAATTGTTGTTTGCGATTTTTCGAAAATTGGTTGAGTGATGTTATATCCTTCAAGAAGTCAAAACGTGCGAGCGAGAGTCACATTAGCTCTTGTCTTCACCTTAAGGCAAGGATATCCCAGAACCTCCAACCTCCAAGACTTGCAGCACTTGAACAGCTAGATTTCGTTAGATTTTCTTCTCAGAGATTAATAATAATGAAATGTAAAAAAATTTTTTTACACAGCACTAGTTATACCTATTAATCCATATCTTTTGATATAACTTTGACATGATTTCAAGAAAAAGTCTCTTAATAATGGATGTTTGAAACATAGATTTATTTTTATCGAGAAAATTATCATTATTTACGTTTCTATCTTTACACAGCGCTCGAGTACGTGTTCAATTTTAATGTTTTCGTTTTTTCATGTATTTTTTTAC
Organism: Plemyria rubiginata; assembly: GCA_963576535.1. Taxonomy (NCBI): domain Eukaryota; kingdom Metazoa; phylum Arthropoda; class Insecta; order Lepidoptera; family Geometridae; genus Plemyria; species Plemyria rubiginata. The sequence goes on from OY754929.1 coordinate 1,350,457, forward strand.
ATTTGCGAGGGTGCCGTGCCAACCCGCACCGCAACTACTGCCATTTTGTCATTCCGTTTCGTTTTTTTCGGTCCAAAATGTGAGAAGGAAGTATAGCCGCCTGTGCGAGCCTGTGGAGTCAAGCTTCATAGAGACAACGCCGCGACCACGCTTCGACTCTACGCCGCCTGTTTCTCGCCCCCGCCTCGACTCGGCGTGAATTTAGTCGGCAACGGGCCTTAGGATTCATTTGAATTAAAGGTACGGACAGACGTGCTAAAAAAAGCATGCTTTGCAACTGTTCACATTAGTAGCACGTTTGTCTAGGCGTTGCTAGTAATAAGCATGCTTATTTCGAGATTTTTGAGCATACTTCTTGAGGCATGGGTAGAAGGGGGCTTCAAGCACGCCTGAACAGGTTCGCTTATGAGCATGCATATTGTTAGGTAGGACACAGTTTCAAAAAGAGTTTGTATGAGGCTCTCGTTCTATATAGATTTATATCTGGTTTGAGCCTGGTGCCAAATAGCACGCCTACCCATACGTTTGCTTTAAGCATTCTTATTTATGAGTCATCTTCCTGCCCTTGTCCCACGCTAAGTGGGGTTGGCACAACAGGTTCTACTCCACTCCTCTCTATCATTCGTCATCTCGGTGGTCACTCCTTTCTTACTCATGTCATCTCTCACATCGTCCATTTGTCTCTTCTTTGGCTTACCTGTCTTTCTAAAACCAATCACCGCCTCACTCCTCAACTTATCAGTCACAGTCAAAATTCCTCTAATAGGTATTCTTATTTGAGAGTGTGCTTAAAATAAGCATACCTATTGGTGGCAAATGTGAACAGTTGCAGAGCATGCTTATTTCAAGAATGCTTTTTTTTGAGCACGTGTGTCAGTCCCTTTAAAGCAATAAAAGTTCTCGCCCGGCACCCATTAGCGGAATGGCATCGAAAGGTATTTTTCGGAGAAGAATAAAAATATAATCTATCTGTATGGAAATAAAGTTGAAATTTCAATGTAAACGGTCATTCCTAATAATATAAAACCATACTGTCATAGTGAAAATAAAGGTTTTTCGGTTAAAATAATTAAAAAAATTGCCAAGTTATAAAAACGGCAAACTAATCACATTTTGCTGTATGGAAGTTCCCAATATTTATTGTATTCTGTTTTTTATTTTATTTTGTTAGAGCGGCGAGTGGCATCAGAAATAATTATATCATCTGTGAAAATTTTGGTGCATTCCTCGAAGCGCACCTAAATGAAGTCCACCCAAGTACCTCGTCGAAGCGCACCTGTCTGGGTGCGCTTCATTTAGTAGGAATAAATCTTTAGTTTTAACTTCAGTTTTAACTTAATTTTTTTTAACTTTAGTTTTAGTTTAAAATCAGTCTTACAGAACACTAGAACATACATAACCGTAGCAAGGTTCGCGAGCATTCGGTTGTAATCGGATGGACTCGTCAAATGCATTCAAATCTGCCCTAAGCTGGTTTGCGCTGCGCTTGATATGTGTCACCGCTTCCCTTACTTGCGCTGCTGTAGGAGTTAATAGCAGGGCAGGATTTCTGATTTTTAACTGTCCGTACCTCATTAACTATAAGACTTATAGTTTGGAAATTCAGATATAGTTGAGGATATTTTCTAGTGCATCAGAAGACAAAAACACAAATGGTGCCATTTAACCTGATAGAAAAATATTACAAAGTTACCTCTAAATGTAACTTTGTGAATAGAAAAATGAATAAAATAACACAAAATTTGTACCAAAACATTACAAACGTAGAGAGATATTACAAACGCATAGTATGACAAGAAAATGTTTTTATATGCTATACAAATATTATTAAAAACACATAAATACCTAATAAAATGCTACAAAATCTCGGCTGTCTGCGCACCGTCTTGCTCAGTAGGTACTACACAGAGAGTGCAAGAGAGCCACGCTTAAAAATCCTCACCTTAATTTAACTACCTGGTCGATAACTAGTCGCTTTAATAAGTTAGTTAGTAATGCATTAAAATGTGAATTTTATGTACTTACCCCATCACTACTACCATAAATTGTCAAAGGTGCGCTTCAAGAAATAAAAATTTAACATTTATACCTACTGAATGAAGTGCACCCAAATGGGTGTGCTTCAAGGAGTAAATGGGTGCGCTTCGTCTGGGTGCGCTTCATTTAGGTGTGCTTCGAGGAATTCCCAAAAATTTCAATTGTATATCACGGTTCATGAGATACAGCACAGCGGAGTCCTAGTAGGTACCTAATATATTAGGGTCCCGTTTTACCCTGTGGGTATGGAACCCAAATAAGATAAACTTATACAAATAGTAACAGAAATAATATTTTAAAGTGCATTAAGGCGTATATAGGAACATGTTGATGGATCCTTGTAGGAAATTTTACTTAGTTGGAATGAGTCGCAGCCTTACATCATTCCTTATAGTAGTAGTAGTAAAATGTACAAACAAAAAAAACTACCTGTTTATTTACTATGTGAAAGAAAATAACATTTTTCAAAGTTTTCGATTGAAAATTGGCTTCTACATCTAAACGACAGATTTTGTCATTTTTCTTTCACCTAAATATTGGCGAAGATGTTACCTCCAAGTGGTAGATACAAATGAATTTGTAATGTAATGATTTTTTTCCCTTTGCAATAATTCTGTGCATTACTGTGTATGTAGGTACCAATCTATACCACTCTTTTGGGACCGAAACGACATGCGTTGAATGTCATCGGGTCCTTCATGCGCCTTTAGAAGATTTAGGGCCGAATAGGTACTCAAACGCAACTCAGATTTGAGCACGTCTCAAGTCATGGTTTTTTGACAGTTTTTAATGAAATTCCGTCAAAAACTCATCACATGAGACGTGCTCAAATCTGAGTCAACTCAAGTCTGCATTAATCTGAGTTGCGTTTGAGTATTCGGCCGTTAGGTAGGTACATGAATGAAACTAAAAAATATAGGTAGGTACATCATCAAAAAAGTCTTATTTTAAAGAAAGACCGAATCACTTAGGAGATTTGAACACTGAACTGAACTGAATTTTCGTATGTAATCATTTAGGTACCTACCTACTCTGTCGATTGACATGCATTTTATCACTCACTGGCGGCCAAAACATGTTTTTTTCAAAATGGCGCCCTAGTAAGTAGGTAGGTACCTATGCCAGAGCTACATATAAAAATGTTCGAAACCCAATAGGTGATTATTACAGAGCATGGAAATAAATGGGTTTGTGGATTACGATAATTTATGTAGACTATGTAAGCTTAACCCCCGGTTTCTGAAAGCGCGATCAACACTAATCGGCTGTCAAGTCACTTGCTCTCTCTATCTCATATTTTGAAGTAAAAGCTGAAATAGCAAGTGACAGCCGATTAGCGTTGATCGCGCTTTCAGGAAATTAAGGCGTTGACAACACCTAATTTACCTCTCGCTCGCACGATTTGACATTTTTAAAGATATAAAATCACTAAGCCTAATTTTGAAAAAACGCAAACAACCATTTTGTGTGCAATCACATTGCACACAGTTTGACAAAAATTTCATTGTGATCGATGCAAGTTTTCCTACTCAAAAGTTTTCTTAAGTACGAAAACTAGAAAAGTAAACTTTTAAGTAGGAAAACATGTATCGATCAAAATGAAACTTTAACACTAACTATGCGCAATGTATTGCACACAAAATGGTTGTTTGCGATTTTTCGAAAATGGATTCAGTGTTTTTATATCCTTCAACAAGTCAAAACGTGCGAGCGAGAGTCACATTAGCTCTTGTCTTCACCTAAGCATACGGCGCGCACCGCTATCTCGCTTGCACAATTGAACATTTTTGATGATATAAATAAATAAATAAATAAATAATGCTGGACAATCCACACAGCACTATCTAGCCCCAAAGTAAGCTATTCAAAGCTTGTGTTATGGGTACTAGATAACTGATATATTTAATACATTATATACTTACATAGATAGATATTTTTTTATTATACATAGAAAACACCCAGACCATCGGAACAAATTTCTGCAGATCGTACACAAATTTGTTCCACGGCGGGAATCGAACCCGCAACCTCTTGCGTCGCAGGCAGGCTCTCGCCCGCTGCGCCACAGAGGTCGTCATAAATAAAATCACTGAATGTAGTTATGTAAAATTGCAATCAGTGATTGTATTACCTTCAAAAATGTGCAATCATGCGAGCGAAATGGCAGCGGCACGAATCTCACTTAGACTTACACCATTCTTCTTAGGTAAAGGATATGCATGTGTAGGTAGGTTTTGTGATATAATATGTGCGTTACTGGGCTAATTTTCATACATGCTTATCACTATACATATTTAAGTGACGTTATGGTGGCTGACTTAAACACCAGAGGCAAGGTTTTAAGCCTTGCCTCTGCCTCGCTAGCTAGAATTGGCCTCAAGAAGAAAGAAAAGAAAAGTTTGCTTGAGTACGAAAACTAGAAAAGCAAACTTTTAAGTAGGAAAACTTGTATCGATCAAAATGATTTTTTTACTAAACTATGCGCAACGTGATTGCACACAAAATGTTTGTTTGCGATTTTTCGAAAATGGGTTTAGTGATTTTATATCTTTCAACAAGTGAAAACGTGCGAGCGAGAGTCACATTAGCTCTTGTCTTCGTCTTAAGAAAAATTCTATGTTTTATTATATATTACTTTCCTGAGCACTAGAAATGATTTTTTTCTATTTTGGTGTTATTAAAAACGAGTTTTTTTGTGCAAAATATTTCAAAAATGAAATTATTTGCGAATTTTTATATAAAAAAAACCGCAATAGCTAGTCGTCTTTCTATATATCAGCACAAATAGTTTTTATTATTTATTACTTAAACAACATTAAACTAATAGAATCCATTCCTTTCTAGTCATAGTGTTCAAGAAAGTAAAATAAGATAAAAAAAAATGATATTTCTTTAAAAAAGATATCAAAGATGTATTACCTTTATTTAGGTATGATATATTTTTTCAGAGCGGCCTAGAACAGCTGTCATACTAAAGACGTTTCAAGGTTATCTATTAATTACCGGACACCCTGTATATTTACATAAAATCACGCATGGATTTTAACTTGCTACGAGATCCTTACATAAATACTTACCTCTTTTACTTCATTAACTCTCATAACATTCCTCATACATTATCGTCGGCCTAGGGTAAGTACCTACTTTTTCTGGTCTTTCTCTAGTCTAGAACATCTTTTTTCATTTGAATCATCAGAATGATCTAAAACTAGTAGTTCGCCCCGAACTGAGATTTCGTGACGCGAACGCTCCGAAATCATAAGTAAGTGGTAGTCAGAGGCAAGTCCAAACATTAGGTTTAGAATTGTCTCTGGCTGTCACCTACTAACTGAGTATGGTAACCAAGTTTAAACTGAATTGGCCTATTTATTGAAGAGTTCCGTTGAACAGACCTTGACTCCATCATCAGAACAGGTCGCTATTACCATTCAATGAGAACCAAGTACCTTCTTAATTTATTTCAAGAAAAAATAAATTGAAAAAGCAAAGGAACTGACCGACCAGTAGAAAAACCTTGACGTCAACGAAACTCTTAGAAATGGGAGCTCTTGCGACGTTGGTTATCGTAATTTAACTTTATTATTTTATCTAAAAAAGCAGGCCCCCTAGAAAAAAATTAAAAACGGTTTTGCAATGTCCAAACAAAGCCCTTTCATATGACATGTAACTTTATTTTTTGGGTAATTTTTTTGAATTTTTCCCATATTTAATATCCCCTCATCCGATTTTACCCATATACTTACCAGTAAATTTCTCAAGTGCAAGCTATCGACTTACCAACTTTCATGCAGATCGGACAAACGGTTTTCAAGTTATGGTCGGACAAACATACATACATACAAACAAAATATTATGTACATACATAAAATGCCAAATTGCCCAAGTTAATTGTAAGATTTTCGTTCGCTTCACTCACTCAATCAATAAGACAAGCCAAAACCCTTTGTCCACAAAGTTTGTTTATAAGGTAGGTAGGTAATGTGAGTGCAGCAAACATTGAGTTAGAATCATATAGAATCGCAATCTCTGTCTAACAACACTCAAAATATGTCCGAGCGCCGTTCTACATACCTATACATTGTTACTAGTAGTTCGTCCCGAACTGAGATTTCGTGAAGCAACGCGAACGCTCCGAAAATATACAGGCTACTAGTAACTCGACGTATTCTTTGCAGGACGTCATAGTAGGGTTAATCATTTGAAACCAATTTAAAAATGATTTACGGCGCGACTGTACTGAAATTTAAGTTATTATCATAGTTGACGCCGTAGCAGACCTTTGTTAATAATTAAAAGTTCAATAATGCCTAAAACTTTGGCAAATATCACTAACCAAACTTTTTAATTTTTTGTAATTTTTGCTATTACTTCATAAAAAATTTAGTCTAGTGCAAAAAAAAAATACTACACCTGGTGTACAAATTACTAGGAAAATATCCTTGTCTTATCAGTTATTCAGAAAGGTATGATTGTCAATACTTTTGCATGTGTGCCAGGGAAGAGAAGAGTTTTATGGGGGGCAGGTAAAATTGCGAGACGGTCAACCTATTGTTTTGTATTCGTATTATTCGTAGTTTTTACCTGCGCTTGAACTCCAAACACTCGGGGAGCTTTGTGATTGGTCGCTATTGTTCTCTCGGCATGACAGGGGGTGCGATTTTGCAAAATTTGGTCGTCAGCGTTAGTTAGTTTCAACTCTACGTCGCGCAAGCTCGTGTTTTGTTACTGGCTATTTCCCTAACTGTTGCTGCGTATCTTGCTCTTGTGCTGTGCTGTGCCTTCATAAGCGCTGACTATGGCTGCATATTCTAATCCTGAATACGCTGACATAATGTACTGTTACGGACTTTGTGACGGTAACACTGCTGAGGCGTGGCGAGAATATCAACTTCGCTTTCCCAACCGCCGACTCCCCCACGTTAGTGTCTTCGGATCGACTTATCGGCGAATATCTGAAACTGGCAGCGTCCAAAGAAGCAGGCAAGTTGACACTAGTCGTTCCCGGAGATACACGGCTGTGGACGAGGAGCTTATTCTTCAACGTTTTATTGACGATCCTAACACATCGACAAACATCGTAGTGCGTGAGCTTGGTATGTCACAGTGGAAAGTCTGGTCTGTAGTTCACTTGTCAGGCCGACATCCATACCATTACAAACCAGTCCAGTCATTAGAAGAAGGAGATCCGCCGAGACGGCTTGAATTTTGTCGTTTTATTCTAAGTGCCGACGCCGACAGCGAAAACTTTTTAAAAAACATTCTGTGGACCGATGAGTCATATTTTGATCGTGATGGTATCACAAATTACCACAACTTACATTACTGGACACCGAAAGCAGAAGCAAACCCTAAAAAACTGAAACCAACCGCATCCCAGCGAAGGTTCTCGCTTAATGTTTGGATGGGTATTATTGACGACAAATTAATTGGCCCACATTTTTTACCCCGAACACTAAATGGGGAACTTTATGAAGATTTCCTCAGAAATCATTTATCAGCACTGCTCACGGATGTACCGGAAGAAAGAAGAGCAAACATGATTTACCAACATGACGGATGTCCAGCCCACTTCCGAATCACAATTCGACAATTGCTGGATGAAAACTATCCAAACCGATGGATAGGGCGCGGTGGGCCGATTCCGTGGCCTGCACGAAGCCCTGATCTGACGCCGCTAGACTTTTACGTCTGGGGTCATATGAAAGATCTAGTTTATGTGACCCCAGTAAATTCAGTTAAAGAACTAAGGGAGAGAATTACAAATGCGGCGGACCAGATGAGGGCAAAAATCACATCAAGAATAACAAAAACCGAAGTAAGGAAGCGAATAAGAACATGTATTCGAAACCGAGGGCAGCACATCGAACAAGACGTGTGAAATGTGTGTAATTAAAGTTTTTAATATTGATTAAAAATAATAATAATGTTCACGATTTTTTTTTGATTTTTCGAATAATCACCTTTTTGTGAAACGCACGCCTGTACTAAATCAAAAACGATTTTCATAATGTAGTCCATGATTTTGTATTAACTTTCATACCTTTTTGAATAACTGATAAGACAAGGATATTTTCCTAGTAATTTGTACACCAGGTGTAGTATTTTTTTTTGCACTAGACTACATTTTTTATGAAGTAATAGCAAAAATTACAAAAAATAAATGTTTGGTTAGTGATATTTGCCAAAGTTTTAGGCATTATTGAACTTTTAATTATTAACAAAGGTCTGCTACGGCGTCAACTATGATAATAACTTAAATTTCAGTACAGTCGCGCCGTAAATCATTTTTAAATTGGTTTCAAGTGATTTAATCTGGGATTTTTCATATAAAAACTAAAACTTAACTAATTCAAAAACTACTGAATTTCGGTAGAACATTTGGTGGCTTAATTTGTTGCGTTTTAACCCTACTATGACGTCCTGCAAGGAATACGTCGAGTTACCAGTAACCCTGTAAGTAAATGGTAGTCAGAAGCAAGTCCAAATATTGTGTTTGAACTTGTCTATAGCTGCCACTTACTAACTAAATATGTTAACCAAGTTTCAACTGAATTGGCCTATTTATTGCAGAGTTCCGTTGAACAGACCTTGGCTCCATCATCAGAACAGGTCGCTATCACCATTTAATGAGAGCTAAGTACCTTTTTATTTTATTTCAAGAAAAAAATAATTGAAAAAGCAAAGAAACTGGCCGACCAGTAGAAAAACCTTGATGCCAACGAAACTCTTAGAAATTCGAGCTCTTGGGTCATTGGTTATCTTAATTTAACTTTTATGTTGTATCTGAAAAAGCGGCCATACTAGAAAAAAAATATATATGATTTTTGAATGTCCAAGCCAAGCCCTTTCATATGACACGTAACTTTATTTTTTTGGGTTACTTTTTTAATTTTTGCCTCCTTAAAACCCCATATTTTAATTCAATTCAATTTATTTATTTCAGATGTCAATCCATAATTTGTTAGTAAACTTAATTAAACATGTCAATGTTAATAACCCCTCATCAGGTTTTACCCATATACTTACCAGTAAATTTCTCAAGTACAAGCTATCGACTTACCAAATTTCATGCAGATCGGATAAACGGTTCTCAAGTTATCGTCGGACAAACATACATACACACATAAATGCCAAATCGTCCAATTTGATTGTAAGATTTTCGTTCGCTTCGCTCACTCAATCAATTATATCGTTTGCAAATACCAAATGCTCGAATGTAAACGTTATCTCACTTGTATAATGTTCAATGTTGCTTGTACACTATGCCATAACTCAGGCCATGCGTACGGACAGGGAGCAGAGGGAGCAGTGGAGACGCTATTTAAACAAAATGTATAGGTAAAGAGGTAATACATATTTATTGTGAAATGGGAGTTTGACACCTTTTTATGGGTTACCTATTAGCAGACATCTTATACCCTGGATTAACACATTATTGACCGAGCGAGCGAAGCGTCTCAGTTTCCACATTATTGGCCAAAAATGCGTTTGTCCGGATGTCTGTCTGTCTGTCTGTTCTCCTCTACAGGTCGCATTTTTCAACCGATCTGGACGAAACTTGGTACACAGGTTATATGACTTATTAGAATTTTTTTGTCGTCGGGGATTTTTGATTGGAGGGGCACTTCCCCCAAAAAAAGGGCAAAAAGGGGGCTATTTGATATACTGGATATCTCCACCAAATGAGATCCGATTTCGATTATTCTTTTTTTATTTGAAAGGTAGTAACTATAAATTGGTCTCATAAAAGTTTGGCGAAGATCTGATAAGGGTCTTCAGCATGATGAACAGGATAGCTCATCAAACAATCGATGGTTTTCAATCAAATTTGAGAGAAACACAAAGGACCTCATTCTACACAAGATGATGCAAAAAAAATCAAGAAGATCAAAAAAATCACAAAACGGAAAATGCACTTGCACATTACATTTCTCAAATAGCTCACTTTTAGTATGCTCGCGAGGTCTACAGCTCCCAGAGCCACTAGTTATACTGCTGTCACTTCATTCTACTTCTCTTGATTTGTCCTCCTGAAGCAAATAAAAATATGAAAACATTTTTTTATCCATTTATGTCATTTATGACGTAAATTGTCTACTTGCAAGCATACAGTGTTAGTTTGGTGACTTATTTCTTCAATTTTCCATAACTCATCATCAATCTGGAATAATTAATAGGAATTAATTGAGACTTTATATCTTAGTAGGTACGTACCTACTTAATATATAATTATTCATGTTCATTATGTGAAAATATTTAGTGTATCAATCAACTCCATAGCTCTGCGTTGGAACAAAATAACGCACGGGAGACAAATGTTTCTCTTTTACTCTTGCATATAAAAAAGTAACAAGCTTGCTTGTGCCTAACATGTGAAAAAGTAACAAGGCTGTTAGCGTTTTTATTGTGCTAAAAATATGAAAGTTATTATAATTAATGTAAATATGCATCGTGTATAGTCAAATTTGTTATGATACCTAAAAAATGAAACACCATCCTTTTTCGCACGTATTTGATCGCGGACGTTGTACGAGGATTGTGGTTGCCATACAACCAAAGAGTAAATAAGTATGTGGAAACCTTAGAGAATTTATAACTGGAGATGTTAACGCAAGGCGTACCCCTCTGCCGGCCATAAGACGCGACTTGGCCATGCACGTTATATAAAACTACTTCACTCATCACCGCGCGGCCATTAGTTGTCGTTTCGTGTCGCGAAGTAGTGCTCAGTAAAAATGGTGAATTGTGCGGTATTTCAGTGTAAAAGGAGATCAGAGACATCAAACTTTAGGGAACACGGTATTTCCTATCACAATTAAGTGATATTTTAGTCAATTGTTTTTGTAATTACGTTTAATTTATATTTAATGGAATACCAGTTACGACAGTTTTAATACGACGCCATCGTCTTGGTGGGAGGTGTCGGTGAATTTATATTCCTTGGTAGAAGGCGTAGTGTGGGGACTAGTTGAGCGAAATCGATTGAATGAATGATGGAATGAACGTAAAATTAGAATAAAATGCGATGTGTTTTTTGTACCCATATTAAAATTTAACCGATTTAAAAAAGGAGGTTCAGTATTGGACTCTACAAAAACTGTCTCTGTCATTCTGCCTTCAATACGTCGCTTTATGGAGCTCCTTTAAAATTTTAGTTGTGCTGTGTCGTTGGTTTATTGCTATTTTCTTTGTACTTTTTGAACGCAGAATCGTATAAACGTGATTTTTGTATAGCTGTAGTATGTTAGCTGGAGAGGGACATGGGCTACTTTTTTATCGTCGCCACAATTTTTCATCACCTTTCCCCGTCATACCAATCATCATCATCAGCCTATGTAAGTCCACTGCTGGACACATCATACCAATAAAGAAACAAAATATTTATCCAAAAATGCATTCATGAAAGACTACTTACTTGAAAGATTACTTACTACTTGCGAAAATAGAATATAGCTTAAAGTTACTCAACAACAGTGTAGCTTTCTATTTGTAAAATAATTTTTAAAATCGTTTCAGTAGTTTTAGAGATTACGCTCTACAAACTCTTAATAAAATATTTTTTACAAAAAAAAAACCGACTCCAAAACTGCTATCCAATTTGTTATGAAAAATACACTAAAAAGTTAAAAATAATTGCATTATGGATTTATATTTCAATCTACTTCCAAATAGGTATCCATTTTTTCAACAAATCTTATAATTTTATTATTATGACATTATACAATTACTGATATTTTTGGAGTCGGTGCCAGCACTCTATTTACTTAGTAATACCTACTAGGCTAGACAGGTACACGTTTGTTAATCTTGGCTAAAAAAAGGAAAAGTATATGATTTTGAACCACCCTGATTTCATTCATATGAAATCATTCATTTTGTCGGTCTTTTTACAACCCATCACTACTTTTTTGTGTTAGTGTGTAACTAAACAAAAGTGTAACAACAGTAATTCTTTGTTTGTGTTATTGTTTTTGTGTTGGTGTACAGCTTTTACTTGCGTGTGCGTTTATAGGGACGCTTAATTTTTCTGCATTAGTATGCGTGATTATGTAAATGTGTTGTGTACCGTACTACCTCGCCTCCCGCGAAAACCGGCAGAAAGATTTTAGTACTAAAAGTGGCGCTTGGCAACTCCCGTTATAAATTCTCTAAGGTGGAAACATATAAACAACTAAACAAAAACTCGACGCACTGCATAGCGTGCGCCGAGTTTTTGCGCAGACATTTTATTTGGCTGATTGTGATTCTATAGATTCTAACTCAATGGCAGCAAATCTTGTGTTGACAATAAAATATATCAGCATCTGCATCATCAGCATCAGCGTGTATTGCGAAATAGGTACTCCGTGCGTTGATTCTGATAGTAGGTAGGTACCTACCTAGGTATATGTAATATACCTACCTACCCCACTTCAACAACATTAAATCATAATGTATCATTAAATAATATTTTGGTCCGTAGTATGTGCCAAGGCTAAATTAAGGTGAAGACAAGAGCTAATGTGACTCTCGCTCGCATGTTTTGACTTGTTGAAGGATATAAAAGCACTACTCCCATTTTCAAAAAATCGCAAATAACCATTTGGTGTGCAATCACATTGCGAACAGTTTACTAAAAATTGCATTTTGATCGATACGTGTTTTCCTACTTAAAAGTTTGCTTTTCTAGTTTTCGTACATAAGCAAACTTTTGACTATAAAAACTTGCATCGATCAAAATGAAATTTTTACTAAACTGTTCGCAATGTGATTGCACACAAAATGGTTGTTTGCGATTTTTCTAAATTGTGTTTAGCGATTTCATATCTTTTAAAATGTCGAACCGTGCGAGTGAGAGGTAAATTAGGTGTTGTCAACGCCTTAATGATAAACCCTACTATGATAATTTTTTTATGAACGTATGGCGGTGTTATATGAACTTACAAAACTATCATAAACTCTAGTTTTTCTTATTACATATACGTCCAAATAGTATATTTTTTTATAGAAAACTTTGTACAGTTAACTTTTTAGATAAATATTATGATGATCAAAGAGTTGAATACCTAATATATAAAACAATGTACTCTGTGCCTCATATCATGGACAAAGAGCTCGAAACTCCGAGATGCCTAGATGGCGCTGACTCATAGGCCGGAAACCTTGCTAGCAGCCGTTGAAACAGAAAGTTGAAACTCGAAAGGTTGATAACAAATTAACGCATCTTCTTATTAATAGATGGAGCTAAACAACAAATAATAATAAAAATTAAGTTTATTAGACATAAAAAGAGCGTACTATAGCAAAAATAGTTATTTGAATAAAATCACAAAGTTGTACAATGATCGGTTAAACAGATGGGCTCTTTGATTTCAAAACTAAGTAAGAACTTGGTGTTTTGGGAACAAGTGATCCTCCTTGAGTACTACAGTTATTATCTATGATAAAAACAGTCTGCGTTTAGGATTGTGAACATTATAATTTTTTTTTGTAATAAAGGTTTCAATTGAAAATCGTATCGTATTTTATTTTATTTTTTAAATTCAACACATCATTGTACCTACTACTACATGGAGTTAAACACAAAATGATTTGATTTTTAAATTATTAAGGATTCACATTCTAGAAAATTGTATTTTTTTTTATTATTTCGTTCATGCTAATAAAAGGATGCTCCTTTTATACCTACAATATCAATTTGTATATATTTGTCAATGTTTTGTTTGGTATTTTAGGGTTATCAAGTCATATTTATATTTTTTATGAATGCATTCCAATCTTTTAGTAGGTAATCTTGTATGTAGGTACTGGGTGTTCAGAATTTATTTCTTGTTTAAATTCCTACCAATACTACGATCCACTACCATTATCAAGGATACCTAATGGAACCTAATCTAAAACTAAGAATTTCCCTCTGTTTGATAAAAGAGAAACATTTTTTATCTGTGCTACTTGTCTTATTGACGATGGGATAGTACAGTTTTTACCACTAGTCCATCTAAACAAAGCATAGGCTTTTGACCAATCAGAACAATGGTCACCAAGTCCATGGGCGTGTAATCCTGGCTGTACAATCCCAAGTGTACTTGGAAAGCACAGCCAGGAAAACACGGCCCGCAGTTCATGTACATGAACTCCTGGCCGTGTTTTACAGGGGTGTACATTCCTTGGTGTACATTCCCTGCACACATTAGGATAGCACGACCACGGATTTCATGTACATTTGGACGTGAAATCCTGGCTGCGTATTCCTGCCTGTACATTCCTGGCTGTGAATTCTCGGGCTGCGTAATACGTGGTTGTACATTAACCGGACCCATAAAACTAACCTAAAATTCATAAAATAAACACGAAAAGTTGAAATAAAATAAAACTGAAAAAACTCGACATCGCTACCAAAAATGAAGCGCCAGATATTAGACATAACAAAAAAGATTACTCAAACAAATTTTTCAAAAGACACGTCCATACGTAAGTTTTTGACTACTAGGTTTTGTGCATTTTTCCATCCACATTCCTGTAAGCCTAATTTCTACCATTTACACAGGTTTCCTAAGTACCAAAGAGGCAATTGAGCGTCGTAATCACCTATTTACATTAGAGAAGAAGCGCCAGGAAGAAGGAGTGGGTAGAATAGAAAAGATTGAGGTGCAATACAAAGGTCTTCCAAAGGATGTGTCTTTGATTATGAACAAAGATCTTTCGACACCGTATGAGTGTGCCAGGCGTAAGTACACCATTTAAAAGCTATGCATATGTTCTCAAAAGTGAAATGAAGTGTGTGAAGCCAGGTTCCATTCCATGCTAGTCTTACTGTAGGTTCAATTGCATATTTTGATTCCTGTCCAACTAAGAGATCTGGGGGGATATCTACCGTGCCTGGGGATCAGTTGTGAAGCTGTCGTTTCCAAACTGAGTTCTCAAATATTAAATTCTGTGGTTTATATTTTTATGTCAGTTTAGAAATTAGCTGTGGCTGTCTTTCAAAAGCCACCCATTTTACCATTGGATGTAAATTCATAATCTGGGCTGCTTATTTTCTGCTTTAACTACTACTATAGGTAGTGTCTAATAACCACTAGTGGCTCTGGGAGCTGTAGACCTGAGCTATTTGAGGAATGTAATGTGCAAGTGCATTTTCCGTTTTGTGATTTTTTTGATCTTTTTGATATTTTTTGCATCATCTTGTGTAGAATGAGGTCCTTTGTGTCTCTCAAACTTGATTGAAAACCATCGATTGTTTGATGAGCTATCCTGTTCATCATGCTGAAGATCCTTATCAGATCTTCGCCAAACTTTTATGAGACCAACATATAGTTACTACCTTTCAAATAAAAAAAGAATAATCGAAATCGGATCTCATTTGGTGGAGATATCCGGTATATCAAATAGCCCCCTTTTTGCCCTTTTTTTGGGGGAAGTACCCCTCCAATCAAAATCCCCAATGACAAAAAAATTCTAATAAGTCATATAACCTGTGTACCAAGTTTCGTCCAGATCGGTAGAAAAATGCGACCTGTAGAGGAGAACAGACAGACATCCGGACAAACGCATTTTTGGCCAATGTGGAAACTGAGACGCTTCGCTCGCTCGGTCAACTACTATTATAGTGTGTTACAATGAAATGAAATGAAATGAAAAATGTATTTATTCTCTCTTCACAAAATGTCTCTTCACAAAATGTCTCTTCACAAACTAGGTCTAGGTATTAATTAAATAGTACAAAATGACCAACATCAACAATAAGACCATAATGTACAAAATGACCAATGATAATAATATTGGTAATGTGACTATTTTAAATAAATATCTAAAAATTTCAGATCTATCAGAATGGCATGTCAACACAAGTGCATTAGCGCTGCTTGATGGCACAGTCTACTGGGACATGCATAGACCTCTGACGGAAAACTGCACATTAGAAGTGAGTTTATTTCACTAATAATTTATTGAATTGAAGTCATAGAGCCCCAACAGACTACAACACTCTTAAAACTGATAGTTTGGCCGGGCACTTAATCAGTATGGAGATGAATAGAATATTTTTTATTTGACACACACGCACACACCAATACAGCATGACTTCCTCTTGGCACTGGGATCACACTCATCCACACATTCTGGAACCCTAGGTCTCTCGTACTCTCCGTTTTTCACACTCATTTCTTCCCCATACCCATAGGCTGTGGAATGAGTTACCATCAGAGGTTTTCCCACCAAGATTTCACATGAAAAGCTTCAAAAAATGTAAATAAAGTCCTTCAGGGTAGGCAACAAACTGACAACACCCTGGTGTTGTTGTTGTCTATGGGCGACGGTGACCGCTTACCATCAGGGGGGCCGTTAGCCCGTTGGTCTCTTTTCCTTTAAAAAAAGATGACATTCTTAAAATGAAACGTAAACCATAAAAAATCAGCAAAAAAACTGGAAAACAAAATAGGTAGGTAGGTAGTTGATAGGTAAGTTTCCTATATAAATCCATCTAATGGATGCCAACCAGCATTTCCAGCCAAAGAATTTTGCAATTAATGCAAAACAATCTTTAGCCATTATTGTTTGCAGCTGCTGAACTTCCAATCCCCCGAGCCGCAGCAAGCCAACAAGGCATTCTGGAGGACCTGCTCAATGTTGCTGGGAGCCTGCGCCACAGTCGCCTTTAAGGATACTGTTGCTGTCAAACTGCACAGCTTCCCCGGACCTGATAGTGAGTCTTTCTTGCTACACAGAAAATAAAGGCAAATTCCTTTATTTTCTGCACTGCATTTACTAAGTTTATTTTACTTCCACATGTACATAATCTAACACTGACCTAGTTTTACCTATTAGATAGATAGATAGATAGATAACTCTTTATTGTTCACCACACAGAAACATAGTACAGAGTAAAAGCATACATTTAAGGTAAAACAGTGGGCGACCTTATCGCTGAGAGCGATCTCTTCCAGGCAACCTTGGAAGGATTAGAACTAATCAGAAATTGACGGCGGTGTAGTTACGGAATAAAGTTTAGTTAATCTATTGGACCTTAACCTACATATTTACTAATAGCCATGTAGGTACATAAGTACCTACTCAAGGCACAAGCTAACTTAACCTGACTAGCCTAACATGACAAACTAAGCAATTCTAATACGTAGGTACTTTATAGTATATACAGGGTGTCCCAAAAGGTTACGTAACTAGGAAGAGGGGTGATAGGGGTTGTCACAAGGGTCACCAGAAAAATAATAAAAAAAATCCCCTCTGGGTATTAAAAAAAATAAAAGGCATTTTTTAAAAAACTAAAAATTTTACGCCTTGCCTTTTTTTTATTTCAATTTGAAAAAGGGTTAGTGACGATAACATAACAGCATTTTTTTTTTAATATACCAATATTTGTAGGTCATCGGGAGCAAAATCACCCCACAAGGCGTAAAATTTTTAGTTTTTTAAAAAATGCCTTTTATTTTTTTTAATACCCAGAGGGGATTTTTTTTATTATTTTTCTGGTGACCCTTGTGACCACCCCTATCACCCCTCTTCCTAGTTACGTAACCTTTTGGGACACCCTGTATATACAGGTGCTTATAGTACTTTATAGTACCTATTAGCCGTATTTATGACTAGATTGTAATACTACTTGGTAAATTATAAAATAATAATGTACAAAAAAATGTACATAAGTAGTATATCAGCTATATGGTTCCCATATCACTTTGGGCACCATATAGCTTTGGCTTAGTTTGGGGCGAGATAGTGCTGTGTGTGTCCAACCAATGTTTATTTATATCACCGACTCTACTAGTCGGTCACGTAGATAAGAATGTATTTAAAATCACATTAAACTCTTCCCCCTCTATTTCCTATCCATCCCAAGGTTGCCTGGAAGAGATCGCTGTTAGCGATAAGGCCGCCATTGTATTATTACAATTGTATGTTTTTATTTTTAAAAACTAACAATTGTAGTAATACAATGGGCGGCCTTATTTAAACACATTTTACTAAATGTGTTTAATTAAATAATAATAATAATATAATAATAATGCTGGACAATCCACACAGCACCATCTAGCCCCAAAGTAAGCTACTCAAAGCTTGTGTTATGGGTACTAGATATCTGATATATTTAATACATTATATACTTACATAAATAGATATTTTTTATTGTACCTAAACACCCAGACCAACGGAACAAATTTCTGCAGATCATACACAAATTTGTTCCGAGGCGGGAATCGAACCCGCAACCTCTTGCGTCGCTGGCGTACTCTCGCCCGCTGCGCCACTGAGGTCGTCGATTAATTATGTTGTGGTAATCAATAGAGTTATCTATCTATAAGAATCTGGACATAATAACATTTCCCCTCAGTCCGCAGTGGCTCGTTCATTTACGACATCGACATCCCGTCGCTCCCCGACTGGCGGCCCTCGGAGCTGGAGCTGCGGACGCTGTCGGCCGAGTGCGTGAAGCTGGCCACCTCCGGAGCGGTCCTGGAGCGGCTGGAGGTCAGCGAGGAGCTGGCCCAGGAGATGTTCCTTGGAGACGAGCATAAGAGTGTGCAGGTGCCTGCAATTGCGCAGCGGGGTGATGGTGAGATATACTTTGGAGAGCAACAATAGTTAAGTTCTTTTTCATATTCCCTCCTTCCAGCGTTCTTTTTACGTGATGCTACCTATACATCATCATGAACTTATGTTAGTCCACTGCTAGACGTAAGTCTCTCCCAAGACGCGCCACTGAGCCCGGTTTTCGGCTGTTCTCATCCAGTGCTTGCTGCGCTACATTTCGCAGATCGTCGCCCCACCTTGCCGGAGGACGTCCTACACTACGCTTACTATACGATGATCATACAAAAGAGCGATAGATACCAAGCCGAGTTTGTTGCCTGTTCTTCTCGGTGTTGGTCGCGTGAAACTGGCACTAGAGTCACCTAGTTTTAAGACTGTTCAAGATGGTCCTTGTGATTTTATTGAATAAACATATTTTGACTTTGACTTTGACCTAAACGCGGTCTCCACTCAAGTATTTGTTTGCTCTAACGATTGACCTATACATACCTTGTGGAATTTCCACCATTAATATTATTTCCTGTGTAAGCCTCGCGTGGATGGCACCTGAATTCACCTAATTCTAAGATGTTTCAAAGTGATTCAACTGAATTAGTACGTTTTGATTTCGACTTTATTATTATTTTTAGGCAAAGTGACCCTGTACCGAATGGGCAAGCACATAGACATCTCTAGGGGTCCTATGATAAGCAATACTTCACAGATCGGCATCATCACAGTCGCATCTGTACACAAATTAGAAGGTAAAGTACTCTATGATTTTTGTATGGTGATAGTAAAATTAGAAATTTCTTCAAACAATAACTATTTTGCTCATAAAAATCGACTTCAAATACTGAAAAACATAAAACAAATTGGTGAATGGAGCTATGTGACCTTCTTGGAGCATAACCATCCCAAAAAAAACCATCACAGTAATCGCGTAACAAATAGTAAAAAACATTATTTCGAATTGAGAACGTCCTCAGTCCATTAAAAGAAGCCTTCTCAGCTCAGTTGGGAGTAGCGCTATACTCTTTGGTAGTAGCTCAACCTTCTGTGCCGTAGGCCGTGGGTTCGATCCCCACCGAGAAAAAACATTTGTGTGCTGAACATAGATGTTTGCTCTCTGTCTAGGTGTTATATGATATTTTATGTATTTACAAAAAAAAAAGTAGTACATCAGCTATCTGCGGCCCGATTACGGTAATGTCTGGCTATCGAGGTGGCTTTCAGTTTGACGTTTGATTCCCATAATCTATCCTATATAATCGCTATTAATACACTATGGGAATCAAATGTCAAACTGAAAGCCATCTTATTGTATTACGTAATATATAGGTAGCTTCAATAGTGTAGGTATTTTATTACATTGTAACACGGATCATACAAAAGCGCTAGAAGCCAAGCCGAGTTTTTGTTCTCGCCGTTGGTCGCGTGGAACTGGCACTAGTCTCCTAGTTTTAAGACGTTTCAAGATGATCCTTGTGATTTTGTTGAATAAACATATTTTGACTTTGAATTTAATAGCCAGACTAGCGTAATCGGGTAGCTTCTCATATTTGGTACAACCTTTGCTTATACTTAGTTGCTTGGTATGCTTATACATACTTATGTGTTCCAGGCTCATCCATCAGCTCAGTTAAAAAGCTGTACCGGTTCCAAGGCGTGGCGTTACCTCGAGGCATTGGACTCAACCACTTCACCTTCTCAATACTCGTCAACAGAGCCAAGAAACTGGTATGATTATATTTTCAATGACTGCTAAATTGGCCCTTCTGATTGTCAATGGTTACCTCTGTTGTTTGATACAATACTGCCACCCCGTGGTTTCTCTCGCGCAGATTTAAATCCCGGTGATCGGAAAACGTTTGTACCTACGATTGCTGATATCACTCATTGCTCAAAACGCAACGATAGCGCGTGCTAATCTTTCCTGTGGCGACATCTAGTTATTATTTAGGAACTAAAAATGTATCAGCTAAATACGGTAAAATGCTAAATATCTGCCAACACCCGGTATTCCCACGGGATAAAAAGTAGCCTATGTGTTATTCCAGACTATAATCAATATCTCTGCCAAGTTTCATCCGGATCCGTTGGCCGTTCCGGCGTGAAAGAGTAACAAACATCCATCCATCCATACATACAAACTTTCTTTTATTATATATTATGTATATTTCGCGATTTAGAGCATTCGCATCTCGATTTAGTTGATTACGATCCTATTTGTCAGACTATTAGAGGCGAGGAATGTTCGCGGTGCACCATTTTAGTATAATTTTTATTGCAATGCAATTTTTCCAATTGTTCTTTTATCTTACAGAATTCTGCTCGATCGCCATTCTCTCGATTCGTAAATAAAGAACACAAAGTAGCGGCTACTGCCTGATTAATTTTTAGTGTAGTTTAGTTATCTGTAAGTTAATAAAGGTTTATAATAGTGATTTGGACTTTTATTTCACTTATAAATGAACCCGTATTGGACTTCCGTATAATGCGTTTACACTCATCTCATGTCCGTGGCAGCGCGAACGTCAATGCTCTCTCGTGTTACCACACGCGTTAGCATCAATTGATTGCCGACACGCTCTATAACTACTAACAACATACTAAATTTGAAGATTATCATAATCCCCACTGGTGGGGATTATGATATCACGACATGCATATTACATTGCGTAATTTTGAATCTGACTTGGTTTTGGGATAATAAAATGTATAACATCGGAATCCTAGGCCCGCAAGCTTCTAAGCCATGAAATTCTATGCTACTATTTGAGGAAACCTTCCTTAAATGACAATAAATAAAGAGTGCGTAAGTATTTCATGATATACTTCTTAGATAAATTTGTACGTATTTACATCAACAACATGATCATCAATAGAATTTGAATTGATTAACCATACCAACTCCAACTCCATTCTGAGCGTGTTCGCTTGTAGGTTTGACTGTCATTACATGAACCATTTCTGTATGATTCATGTAATGACAAACAAAATTACACTCAGGTAAGTCTATGTATGGGGTTCTCTTTAAATTTTGTGATTTTATATGTATTAAATCATATTAGAATACTAACAATAGATGTAAGTTTTACTAACAAAATTATCCACAATTGATTTAAATAAATAAATTATTACGATTTTACCTCAAGCCCAAATTTTGTTTTATTTTTCTGTATTTGATAATACATTTGGGTGTGTGAATAGTGCGTTTTATTTTACTGTGTAGTTTTTGTGTTATATTTTTTTTTAATGTAAGTATTTTAGTATTGGATAGGTGCTTAACAATCGATAATTTATTTAATTTTAATCATTGATTTCCGACTAAATACGACACAAAATATGTAATATTAGTACAACATTGATACTACTACTTTTTAATAACAAAAACTGATACAACAAGCAAATGACCCACATGATGTTCAGCGGTTATATCTGCCTCTTTGGCAAGGGTGTCACAAGCCAACCTGTCAACTATAAAATAACTGCAAAATATACAAAACGTTTTTAGACTAGCCTCTGAATACCACTTTTAGACATTCTGAAGGGTCCTCTAAATACAAAGAGATCTAAAATGATGGCTACTAGGCCTGCGAATCACGACCATGAGCTTATCAAAATTTGAGACCCAGTTTAAATCTTAAACTCTCAATCCGCTTTAGGTTTCTTTGGATCTGAGGGTCCATCTTCTTCGGTCTGAAATATAGTTTTAGGCTGAGTTTTTTTGTACGCAGGGGCAACCCAAAACGGATTTTCCTCCGCATCTTTGGCGTACTTCAAAATAGCTTCTCTCGGATCCTGTTCATCATCAACTCTCTTGCTCAACCCCAGGTTTCTGATGACGAACGAGCTGAGAGTACTGCCGGAGGCTGCCACCCTGCCTCCCTGTCCTGATGTGATGGGCAGGTCAGGGCGTCTCGACTTGACTGGATCCAGTCGATCCTTTTCCATTTTCTTCTTATTAGTCCGTAACTTTTCTTGCCTGAAGAGTGGTAACGCGTGTGGAGTGATGATTTGCTGAGAGCTCACGATTTCCAAGGACTGCTTCTTCCTATACGACTTGATGATGCACAGTTTAGCCCCGCGAAGTGACCTCTTCTCATCATAGTAACATTTGACTGTACCATTCCCACAGCCAACGAAGATCTGGTTCAATTTCGCATGCCATACAGCTTTTATCACATGGGACTTACTCACGTTTATATGAGTAACATTCTCGAACGTTTTCGTGTTGTAAAACAGCAAACGTCCGATATCCTGTCCTTTTTCCAGCGATACTCCAGTGAAAACCATTGAATCGTCCGGACTGAACCCGCAGTCGGTCTGCTCGTATCTTGAGAACAACTTGTCGAAGACGTGGATGGGTTTCTTGAAGCTTCTGAGATCCCAGATTTTGAGAGTCTCATCGTTGCTGCGACTGCTCAGTAAATTGCTGAGGTACGAGTAAGATATGCTGGTAATTTCAGATTGTTTTTGATGTGCGTTTTGGAGTTTCATTGTTGTGTTGACGAAGTTGCGCCTGGAGTCCCACATTTGGATGGAGCCATCGTAGCATCCGCAGGCTATGGTGTTGCTGTCTCTGGAGTAGGAGCAGGATGTTGGGTTGGTCTTCAGGCCGCCTTGCTGCCGCGGTTTGATGATCGATTTGTGTTGTTTTGGGTTGTCGGTGTGCCAGACACGTAGGGTTCCATCTTGCGAACACGTGAGGAACTCCTGTCTAATTTGAGGATGCCAGGATCCACTGTTCAGTGACGCTGTGTGTCCTTTAGTCCTGGGAAATAATGATACATAAATTGCAGTAACGAATTTCGAAAATGCATTCATCAATTACATGATCCCAATTTAAAGTGTATAATCCTCTAGCTAGCCAGCTAAACAAGCGTAAGTATTGACTGGTAAAGGTTTACTCTCTTATTCATATCCCATCCATTTATATAGCGGCTCTATAGAGTTTCTTGTCACTGTCACTACCATGACCACGAAAAAAGACATCAACAGACTTATTGGTCTGATAAGCTATTGGCTTTTGGCTATTGGCGACCATTATGAATAAGGGCCTTTGTTTACCCGCGACTGCGTCCGCGTAAACTTGTATTTTACCGCAGTACCTACCATAAGTACACCTTTGTGAGTACTCCAAAGAATGCACTCTGGCAACCACACCCTTAAGGGTCCGGCGACAGCGGCTCGCAATTTCGAGATGCGATGGGCTATTATTTCATTTCGGGGAGGTTGTTTGAAAGAATAACTCTAAAGAAACACACATAAATACTGTTCAAACACAAATAATCTTCGAATGCTCGAAGCAAATAATACAATAATATAAGGGAAATGTGCTTGAGTCAGAAATCATTAGTATATTAGGTAAACGTAAGACCAAACATACTAATATCAAAATGATTTCTGATTCGGGCATGTTTCCCTTATATTATTGTATTATTTGTGTTCGAACAGTATTTATGCGTGTTACTTTAGAGTTATTCTTTCAAACAACCTCCCCGAAATGAAATAATAGCCAATCGCACCTCGAAATTGCGAGCCGCTGTCGCCAGAGCCTTAAAACCGAAACACGGCAACGCGCTTGGCGTTAGGCATGGTTTTCTCCAACAACCTCTGTTCTCTTCACTTCCCCAACAAGCACCTCACAAAGATCTCTACCTACACTCTCTATTATTGGTTTCCGTCATCAGTAATACAGTCATCACTATCACTACATAGTATAGAACAAAGTCGCTTTCTCTGTCCGTATATCCCTATGTATGCTTAAATCTTTAAAACTACGCAACGGATTTTGATACGGTTTTTTTAATAGATAGAGTGATTCAAGAGGAAGATTTATATGTATAATACATGCATGATAATATAGTAGAAAAACAATGTGCACCCGTGCGAAGCAGGGGCGCGCGGGCGGGGCGCTAGTAATAATAATAAATATTGGTGGACTTTCCACATAATACTATCTAGCCCCAAACTAAGCCAAAGCTTGTAATATAGGAACCAGATACCTGATATTGTATTATATTATTGTATTATATTATTGTTGTATACTACATATATATATTTTTTTGTAAATACATACTTATAATATAATATACAACTGACACAGAACAAACATCTATGTTCATCACACAAATGTTTGTTCTCATTGGGAATCTAACCCACTTCCTACGGCGCAGAAGGCAGAGCTACTGCCAACTGAGCTGTGAAGGCTGTCAAAACAAACTCACTTTGCCATGTCAGCGATATACTGGTCCCCTTTCACACACTCAAGGACCTCGAAGCCGTCCCGGTCCAGGACCTTGGCCTGCGCTGCACCGCTCACCACCAGCATGGCGTCTCCCGTGGCGGAGTACTGCAGGCACCTGATGGGGTGGTTCTCACAGGGCTGCAGGGTACGGAAGGAACGGAGAGAGGAATCCATGCCTGTAGGTAAAGTAAAATAATTACTTATAGCTGGAAATTACACACAGCACTATCTGGCCCCAAACTATGCTAAAGCTTAGATATGGGAACCAGATAGCTGATATAATACCAACTAGTTGCGCCCTGTGGTTTCACCTGCGCAGATTTTAATCCCGGTATTCCCATGGGGTAAAAAGTAACCTATGTGCTATTCCAGACTATAATCTATCTCTCTGCCAAGTTTCATCCAGATCCATTCAGCCATCCCGGCATGAATGAGTAACAAACATCCATCCATACTTACAAACTTTCGTGTTTATAATATTAGTAGTCTATGTTTAGTAGGATTTAACAATCAACCATGTTTATACCTCAAGTAAGTAAGTACCCGTAGTGTGTACTGATGTCTAATTAGGTACCTGCAAAGTCCCAGAAAGACACATCATAGTCGATGGAGCCTGTGGCCAGTCGCGCACCTGACGGATCCACTGCCAGAGCGACCACGGCTTTAGAGCCGTGGAGCATTTCCACCTGAAACATTATAATATTTTTTTATACTTTTACTTAAGATTATTGGAGAATAACAGAGAAGAACAACTCAGATTCTCAGAAGGCAGATGGAAAATCAATTGTCACAAAAGAAAATCATTGTCTAAGTATAAATACAAGTGTATTAATGTAAAGTCTGGGTTCGAAGGACCTAGAGACATAAAGGGTTTTTTGAAATGGTTGTGATTTATTTTGCAGTTGTAGATTAACAACAACCTAACAAGTTCTATAACATGTGTCAAGTGCTCGAAAGGAGCCTCTTGAGGCGCACTTAAAATCCTTTCACCACACTGTTTCGAAAGAAATTAGTGACACGATAAGAAGAAGAAGTTGTAGATTTATCAATTCATTTAAAATTTCTTAGTGTAACATTAAATTTGGGTTGATATTTCATTCCTGTCTTGTCATTTGGGTATTAAATTACCTCATGCGACTGTGGAATCCTCTTCTCAAAGCTTAAGTCCTCATCATCAGAACCACTGAGCTCATCATAACTGTCTGAATCTTCACCATCATGGCTTTTATCCACTTTCTTACTATCCTGTATTGATTTAGGTAAAGGAGGACTTATTAATTCATCACCTTTAGTCAAATTTGGTGGTAACGGCGGACCAATAAAATCTTCATCATCCTCCACATTTTTCGCAGCCTCTGCATCAGCTATAATCTTCCTTTTATTCATTTCTTCTGCAACTTTTTTGGCATGGTTTACCATTTCGTCTATGTCGATATTTTTGGCTTTTTTACCGAAGTTTCTAAATCCAATGGCTTGCTGTATTTGTTGGCTCTCCAGATCGTCAGCTAATTCTTCAATTTCATTTGGTTCTTGGATGGGAGTTCGGCCGAAAGTGCCGAAACCAGACGTTGAGACATCCTCACTGGTTTTGGCGTTTTCAGCATCTATTTTCGGCTTAAAACTTATCTTACCAAAGGATATGACTTTTTTGTTCATTGTATTTTTAATTTTAATTTTTACACTATTGTATTGCTCGTGTTTTTCAAAGAGAATGTTATTAATTAATTTTACAAAAACAGCTGATAACTATTTTTTATTTCAGGGAATCAAGCTTCAAGCTAAAGTTTTCTTAACTATACTACCAGCCTAAAAACCACATCTTCCAAGTTTTTTTACAGTATTTGTACATAATTACTCTCTAGACTACAGACAGAAAGAAAGACACAGTAGGTAATTGTTTCTTCATATTTGTTAGGCTTTGGTGTAGCTTACTCTATCAGTCAGCTAGCAAAAAAATAACTGATGCTTATGAAGGTGTGCCTGTAAAGACCGATCCGCACACAACAGCTGTGCCGCTACAGACAGTTCCGTTTTTAGCTTAGTTTTTAGTTCGTATTCCATCAGTGTCAGTGAAAATGAGCATACATTTTGTACGACGACGAGACTAGACGCAACCGTGTCGCGTACGGAAGTACGGATAGCCGACGTTATCCGTGCTATCCGCACTCATCACTGACATGACAGTGATGTTCAGTGATGTCTGACGTCACTGTCACTGACGTCTGTCTGTCTGTCTGTTCCGTCTGTTCTGTCTTCTTATTTTTCGATCACCCGGGATCACCGGGATTTAAATCTGCGCGGGTGAAACCGCAGGGCGCAACTAGTTTACTATAAAGTCTTTGTTTATCGCTCGCCAGATGCATCTATTTCGTTAATCTCCTTTCATTCATCCTCTCTACAAACATGCCCTTATCATCTTATGATCTCATGATAAGGGCATGTTTGTAGAGAGGATGAATGAAAGGAGATTAACGAAATAGGTGCAACTGATGAAAGAAGACGTATAAGTGAGTGTAATAAAGGTTTCTCTACACTCGCATACGTCTTCTTTCACTTCAAATATCTTACTAATTGTATTGTTTCTTACTCTATCCCTCAAATTCACTACCTACCTACCTTACTATAGATTAATGTCAGCACTAACACTCCATTGCAAAGACAGTCGTGCCTATACCTTAGAGCATTTAGAACTAAATTAGAACTTAATTTAGTTCTAAATGCTCTAAGGCCTATACGGATAGTTTCCAGATACCTACTTTTATACATGTCTAGTGCCTGTTATCTCTATTTCCAGCAGTCGCTCTTTTTAAAATATAATTTGCATGCTTTCCATCCTTTTTCCTCGCATTTCCATCTTTCGTAAATAAAGTCCCTAAAATATAAATTGTCTCGTAGTAGTTATTTTTGGTTCTCAAAAGTAAAATAGCTGAAACTGACTATGTAGCCAATATTGGTTGGTTTTATTTTTAAAGGAATTTGCTAATTACTTGTATTATAGGCAAACTTTGAGTCGGCAACATTTTTTGATAGCAATCAATAGCAAGTAGTTTGTTATTTGACAATATGAAATGTCAGTTGTGACCTTGAGCATTTATAATGGAGATGTTAACGCAAGGCGTACCCCTCTGCCGGCCATAAGACGCGATTTGGCCATGCACGTTATATAAAACTACTTCACTCATCACCGCGGCCATTAGTTGTCGTTTCGTGTCGCGAAGTAGTGCTCAGTAAAAATGGTGAATTGTGCGGTATTTCGGTGTAAAAGGAGATCAGAGACATCAAACTTTAGGGAACACGGTATTTCCTATCACAAGTAAGTGATATTTTAGTCAATTGGTTTTGTAATTACGTTTAATGGAATACCAGTTACGACAGTTTTAATACGACGCCATCGTCTTGGTAGGAGGTGTCGGTGAATTTATATTCCTTGGTAAAAGGCGTAGTGTGGGGACTAGTTGAGCGAAATCGATTGAATGAATGATGGAATGAACGTAAAATTAGAATAAAATGCGATGTGTTTTTTGTACCCATATACCCATATTTAACCGATTTAAAAAAGGAGGTTCAGTATTGGACTCTACAAAAACTGGCTCTGTCATTCTGCCTTCAATACGTCGCTTTATGGAGCTCCCTTAAAATTTTAGTTGTGCTGTGTCGTTGGTTTATTGCTATTTTCTTTGTACTTTATGAACGCAGAATCGTATAAACGTGATTTTTGTATAGCTGTAGTATGTTAGCTGGAGAGGGACATGGGCTACTTTTTTATCGTCGCCACAATTTTTCATCACCTTTCCCCGTCATACCAATCATCATCATCAGCCTATGTAAGTCCACTGCTGGACACATCATACCAATAAAGAAACAAAAAATTTATCTAAAAATGCATTCATGAAAGACTACTTACTTGAAAGATTACTTACTACTTGCGAAAATAGAATATAGCTTAAAGTTACTCAACAACAGTGTAGCTTTTCTATTTGTAAAATAATTTTTAAAATCGTTTCAGTAGTTTTAGAGATTACGCTCTACAAACTCTTAATAAAATATTTTTTACAAAAAAAAACCGACTCCAAAACTGCTATCCAATTTGTTATGAAAAATACACTAAAAAGTTAAAAATAATTGCATTATGGATTTATATTTCAATCTACTTACAAATAGGTATCCATTTTTTCAACAAATCTTATAATTTTATTATTATGACATTATACAATTACTGATATTTTTGGAGTCGGTGCCAGCACTCTATTTACTTAGTAATACCTACTAGGCTAGACAGGTACACGTTTGTTAATCTTGGCTAAAAAAAGGAAAAGTATATGATTTTGAACCACCCTGATTTCATTCATATGAAATCATTCATTTTGTCGGTCTTTTTACAACCCATCACTAGTTTTTTGTGTTAGTGTGTAACTAAACAAAAGTGTAACAACAGTAATTCTTTAGTTGTGTTATTGTTTTTGTGTTGGTGTACAGCTTTTACTTGCGTGTGCGTTTATAGGGACGCTTAATTTTTCTGCATTAGTATGCGTGATTATGTAAATGTGTTGTGTACCGTACTACCTCGCCTCCCGCGAAAACCGGCAGAAAGATTTTAGTACTAAAAGTAGCGCTTGGCAACTCCCGTTATAAATGCTCTAAGGTTGTGACAGTAAATACCAAATTTGTGAGAAAAAAAAAGTCGGTAGTTAGCAAAGACCTTGTACTTATAACAGTTTGTTGTTATAAGTACAAGGTCTTTGGTAGTTAGAATACCTTTGTTTGGTAGATTATTTGAGATATGATTTTATTTATAAAATTTTAATTTTGTTTGGAATTATTGTTACTTATATTAATCTAAATTCTCTACCGATCATGACCATTTCCCCACCGGTCATTCTCTTTCGTGCTAAGGTCTAACAGTTTAAAACGTGACATTGGCGAAATTGCGGGCTACACTGCAAAGGCCATTCATTCAATTAAGAAGAAGAAGAATACCTTCCCCACAGAGTACATTGACCTTCCCTAAAGTTCTGTACCATTGTTTACTTACTTTGTTTATTTTTGTTTGATTCGTTTTCTGTCATCTATCGAAGCAACATAGCATTTTCATTTTAATTGTTTTTCTAGTGTTATTTTGAGTTGTGTTGTGTAATTTTGGTGGTATTTTAACCAACATTACTTGTGGTCTTAGCACAAAGTGTAAGCATTTGAAATGAAAGTGTAATATGTGATATCGTGATTTGACCGAAAATGTTTCAAATGTTTTGAAGAAACCGCCACCATTTTCTTCAAAACAATTGACTGACTCGACTTTCGACTGACGTGACTAGAAACAACAAAGAGCATATAATCTCTATCACTTGACACTGGCAAGATTGTCTGTCTATAGACAGGAGCCATATAAAAAAACGAAGTTATTTTTTTTTTTTTTTTTTTTTCATTCGTTTCCTGTCATCTAACGAAGCAACATAGCATTTTCATTTTAATTGTTTTTCTAGTGTTATTTTGAGTTGTGTTGTGTAATTTTGGTGGTATTTTAACCAACATTACTTGTGGTCTTAGCACAAAGTGTAAGCATTTGGAATGAAAGTGTATTATGTGATATCGTGATTTGACCGAAAATGTTTCAAATGTTTTGAAGAAACCGCCACCATTTTCTTCAAAACAATTGACTGACTCGACTTTGGACTGACATGACTAGAAACAACTACAAAGAGTATAATCTCTGAATCACTTGACATTGGCAAGATTGTCTATGACAGGAGCCATAAAAAGAAGAAAGAAAGAAAAAGAAGTTATTTTTGTTTTCTAAAATTTGTTTTAGTGCAAGGCTGGCTGGCTGGACCTCACAAAACAATAATTCTCCCTGGATCTTCGTGGGCTGGACGAAGAATTATATCACTGGTTATTAGACTGATAGTTTTTATTTGGAAAAAACCCAGCGCTGATTTCAAGCAAGTGTGTAGGTACCTACTCGTTTTATAATGGAACATAGAATGTTTATATGTTCCTAAAAACTATCGGGTTGGCTAAAGCTAACCTGGTACCTGAGTTGAGTGTTGGGGATAGGGGGGTGGCATCTCCTAGAAAAAAGAACTATAGGGAAAGACTTGCCATCTACCCCCACATGCATCCCCCCTATCCCCAACCCTCAACTCAGGTACCAGGGTAGCTATAGTTTAACCAGGGCCTCTTCTACAAACCATCTAGTTGATGCCAGTTTATTTTTTTTTACTTCATTTCACATTATAGAGTACTAGTAGCATCCTGCGGTTTCACCCGCGCAGATTTAAATCCCGGTATTCCCACGGGATAAAAAGTAGCATATGTGCTATTCCAGACTAATCTATCTCTCTGCCAAGTTTCACCCAGATTTGTTGAGCCGTTCCGGTGTGCAAGAGTAACAAACATCCATCCATCCATACTTGAAAACATTCGCGTTTATTATAGTAGTAGGATGCTGTGGTTGCCTATAATTGAAAGAGCACCATGTAACTCAAACTTCTTGTCTCAAAATCTTTTGTTGGCTATCGTAATAAAATAATCAATGTAATTTTTTTGTAGGTATACTTTACTCACCGTTGCACATCGTCCAAATACCTAGGTACTTATGTAAAAAATGTAGGGTACACATTAAACAGATATTTATCACCTTTGCTGTTTTTTTCTATATCTACTATTCAGCTACTTTAAAAATGTGAAATGAATTCTCTGCATTATCTTGGTTGCATACCTAACTAGGCAGCATACCATAACTAGTCAATATAAGAGGTCTTCATTAGATAGGTACAAAAATCCATAGGTAGGTAGGTAAATAATGTTTAGAGCTACATGTTATATTTTATTTACCTTCTTATAATCTTGTTGTAGTTTGGCTATAAGAAAACAAAGTCAATTAAGACAGAATATACAAAAAACCAACATTGATTTTTTTGGTCCTGGATAAGCTCAAATCAACAGTATTGGCATAAACATATTTTTTTTAAACAGTAACATTGTCTACTGCACAGCAACCCATTTGTATTCAGTTAGATACTAAACATTATGATTTATTATTTTATTTTCCTCGTGTTTTGAAGAGTTTACCTAGTTAACTAAGTAGTTATGCCCCCATCATGTTTTTACTGTACTGGAAACATACATGCCTACATTCATGAATAGTAGTATGTATATAATTATCTGTTTTCAGTCATAGGACATACTCAATTAATATGACCACTTATTTATTTATTAGATAGTGGCTTAGCTTACTAGTCGGTAGGTAGGTTAGCATTAGACAATAATTTATTTATTTATTTATTTATTTATTTATTTATTTATTTATTTATTTATTTATTTAAACGCACAAAACACATTACAACCAAGAAAAAACTAAAACTAAAATATTACAACTGATCTGGATTGTATCGTAAATATATGTGCATACAGCCGAAAATAGCATTTATTGTACGTAACGAGTTAGGTGAACATTATTAGTTAATTTTAGAGATAGCTAAAAACAATTTAAAAACAAAAAATAAACAGAAAAATAGTGAGTGACATTAGGTTTCAAAAGCAAAACAATTCTTTAATTGTTTTGAAACAAAAACGATTTTTTGTTGATAATATTGAGGACCTATAAAAATAAAATTACTAGTGTGGTACCAACATGATACCCTAAGTACACCATTATAAAATCAAAGGTGCCTTACATTGTTAAGAGTGATGCTGAAAACCACTGAAAACTATAGAACTCCAGAACAAAGCTATTTAAACAACAAAATATTTATCAAATTCACGTTTTAAAACAATCCTTTAAAATTTTCTTTGTATATGTATAAAATTTCTATACCCATAAAATGAATGTAATAATAAACGTTATTTAGCATAAAAACACACACCTACATTGATGACAATCACCTTAATTAATTTACGACCTCAGTAGCGCAGCGGGCGAGAGTCCGCCTGCGACGCAGAGGTTGCGGGTTCGATTCCCGCCTCGGAATAAATTTGTGTACGATCTGCAGAAATATGTTCCGTTGGTCTGGGTGTTTTCTATGTATAATAAAAAATATCTATCTATGTATGTATATAATTTATTAAATATATCAGTTATCTAGTACCCATAACACAAGCTTTGAGTAGCTTACTTTGGGGCTACATAGTGCTGTGTGGATTGCAGCATTATTTATTTATTTATTTAAATAAGAAAACAGAAAACGAAAAAATCATGTTTTTAGAATAAGTTAAATTTAACTTACACTACTTTTCTACCAGTAAACCGTTTATCATAGCTGGCGGCGGCGTATGCGCCGGCAATTATTGTAAATTAAATGGTTTCTTGTGTCATTCTTCCCAGAAGCGCGGTCGCCGGCGGTCGTGCAACATGAAGATTGTTGTATTTTGTGCTCTGATAGGATTGGCGGTTGGATATATCAGAAAAGGTATGTTATTCATTTCAAGGATATTAAGTACTAGCTGTGCCCCGCGGTTTCACCCGCGTAGTTTTAAATCCCGGTACTCTCACGGGATAAAAAGTAGGCTATGTGCTATTCCAGACTATAATTAATATCTGCCAAGGTTCATTCAGATCCGTTCAGCCGTTCCGGCGTGAGAGAGTAACAAACATTCATCCATCCATCCATACTAAAAAATTTCGCGTTTATTTTCGCGTTTCTCTAGGATATTATTTCATTAACCTTATTATTTCTTACTGATTGCCTTAAACTTTACATACTTCGATGATATTGATATTTGTTTTGTAAGCAACTGATAATTCTCATACTAGATTAGCCTGTTTCCCGTTCCAACAGTATATGGGGGAAGATAACTATAGCACTAGTGCTCCCCGCGGTTCCAACCGCGCAGATTTAAATCCCGGTATTCCCATGGAATAAAAGTAGCCTATGTGCTATTCCAGACTATATTCTATCTCTCTGCCAAGTTTCATCCAGATCTGTTCAGCCGTTCCGGCGTGAAAGAGTAACAAACATCCATCCATCCATACTTGCAAACTTTCGCGTTTGTAATAGTAGTAGGATCTTCGGCGTAAGTGATGCGCTTAATCGCCACGCAGGAACCTGCCGTTATTTAACGTTTGCCTACTCTTAACAACAGAAAACCTGATGTACTTTTCTTCTGGTTTACTTACATCGTTTTTATTTCAGATGCAACGCCCGAATGGAACCCAGTTTACAGCGTCAAAGGCGTTCTAAACATTCCGTATGCCGAGCTCCATGAGCCATTCTACGCTTGGTGAGACTTATCCAATTCCACTGATATTGTGGTTAAAGAATTTTATTGCTCAAAAGAATTAACAATTCACTTAATGAGTAGTAGTAACTTTAAACTTACATACATAACTATAAATAACTAAAACAAATTGAATGACCTTTAGAAATCTAGAATTAATGTAAAAGGATCGTTGGTTTTTGATATTCCACTACCTAATATCATAAACTAGTTGCGCCCCGCGGTTTCACCCGCGTAGATTTAAATCCCGGTGTTCCCACGGGATTTACAACAAACATCCATCCATCCAAACTTACAAACTTTCGCGTTCATAATAGTAGTAGGATATGATGTGAAAGTTTGGATGTTTGTTACTCATTAATGCCAGAACGGCCAAACGGATCTGGATGAAATTCGGCACAGATATAGATTATAGTTTGGAATAGCACATAGGCTACTTTTAATCCCGTGGAAATATCAGGATTTAACACTACGTGGATAAAGCCGCGGGGCTCAGCTAGTCCCAACTATCTGTCTGTCTGTCTGTCTGTTACGCTTTCCCGCTTAAACCTCTCAACCGATTTTGATGAAATTTGGCACAGACAATCTTTAGACCCTGAGAAAGAACATAGGCTACCTTTTATTGCGAAAAAAAGAGATGAAGAGATTAAAAGTACGCAGACGAAGTCGCGGGTACCAGCTAGTTAATAATAAAATAACAATGTACTCGTAGCTTTTCATTTTCCAAAGTTAGGTATTATAAGCTCTTCATGTGAAAGAAAAAAACTTAACAACTGTTTTTCACATCTTGTTTGTTAGTTATTAAGGCTTTGACAGCACCTAATGTACCTCTCGCTCGCATGATTCGGCATTTTGAAAGATATAAAATCACTAAGCCCAATTTTGAAAAATCGCAAACAAGCATTTTTGTGCAATCGCATTGCACACAGTTTGGTGTAAATTTAATTTTGATCGATGCAAGTTTTCCTACTCAAAAGTTTGCTTATGGACGAAAACTATAAAAGTAATCTTTTAAGTAGGAAAACATGTATCGATCAAAATGAAATTTTTACTAAACTGTGAGCAATGTGATTGCACACAAAATGGTTGTTTGCGATTTTTCGAAAATGGGTTCAGTGATTTTTTATCCACAAGTCAAAACGTGCGAGCGAGAGTCACATTAGCTCTTGTCTTCACCTTAATACGTATTTTGAATCGTAAATGCCTACCGGTATCTGAAAAGGTACCCTACTTTTTATCTACCTTTGCATTAAGGAAAATAGTAGTTAGTCTGCTAATTAAGTTGTTTGGTTAGTTAATAAAGTATTTAGGATCGTAAGGCCACAAAAACTATTATTTATAAAATGTCAATTAATTAATAACCTGAGTATCTATACAAGATTGATTAAATCATTTTTTTTTAATAATGCTGAACAATCCAATCAGCACTATCTAGCCCCAAAGTAAGCTACTCAAAGCTCGTGTTATGGGTACTAGATGACTGATATATTTAATACAATATACTTACATAGATAGATATTTTTTATTATACATAATCACCCAGACCAACGGAACAAATTTCTGCAGATCGTACACAATTTGTTCAATGCACACTTGTTTGAGTCAGCAATGTTATTCCAGTCGTGTTGCAAATAATAGGGGTCAAATGTTGGCAACGCTAGGTTATTTAAAGTAGGTCGATGATTTTACGACCGTAGGTAAACTTAAGGGCCCCGCGACAGCGGCTCGCAGTTTCGAAGTGTGATTTGCTATTATTTCTTTTATTTCATTTGGGGGAGGTTGTTTGAAAGAATAACTATCCAGTGACACGCATAAATACTGTTCGAACACAAATAACACAATAATATAAGGAAAACATGCCCGAATCAGAAATCATTTTGGTATTAGTATGTTCGGCCTTAAGTTTACCTAATACCAAAATGATTTCTGACCCAAGCACATTTCCCTTATATTATTGTATTATTTGTATTCAAACAGTATTTATGCGTGTCACTGGATAGTTATTCTTTCAAACAACCTCCCCGAAATGAATTAAAATGAAATAATAGCCAATCGCACCTCGAAACTGCGAGCCGCTGTCGCCGAGACCTTAAGTAACTTTTTTTGCAAAAAATATTATATTCAATGGGTTTATAAAAATAAGGAATAAAATGATATGACGAGATAACCACCGGTTTCTGAAAGCGCGATCAACAGTAACCGGCTGTCAAGTCACTTGTTATTTCGGCTTTTACTTCAAATTAGATAGAGATAACAAGTGACTTAACAGCCGTTTAGTGCTGATCGCGCTTTCAGAAACCAGGGGTTAATTTATTTTGGTTGGCACTTATGTAGGTACTGTAGTTCAATAAAAGTCTCAATTGAATTCAGTTATTTATTTGCAAGTAAGAGTAAGTGGTAGCAGCCCCGCTTCCGGATCCTAAGGTAGTGGGGTCAAAATCGGTCGTGCACCAATGAGTTTTCCTGTTCAAAAATGTATATGCGCAATGCCAGTACTCTCAAACGGTGAAGGAAAACATCGTGAGGAAACCGGGATGTTGTAAAACCTAACTACTTGTTAGGTTTTATAACATGTGTCACGTGCTCGAAAGGTGCCTCTTGAGGCGCACTTAAAATCCTTTCACCACACTGGTTCGAAATAAACTAGTGACACGAATCGAAGAAAAACGACACCAACTCAGGCTGTAGGTTGGATAAAACGCTTGCCCTAATTAATGTCAAAGTACTTATATATAGGTACACATACTAGATAGTTCATATTATTATTATATTACTAGTTGCGCCCCTCGGTTACACCCGCGCAGATTTAAATCCCGGTATTTCCACGGGATAAAAAGTAGCCTATGTGTTATTCCAGACTATAATCTATCTCTCTGCCGAGTTTCATCCAGATCCATTCAGCCGTTTCGGCGTGAAAGAGTAACAAACATCCATCCATACTCACAAACTTTTGCGTTAGTAGGATTATATTGACAAAGTTTTCTATGTAAACTAAAAACAGTAAGTACACAAAGACATTTCTTGAACTTTATCTAAAGGTCAGGTCGCGAGATAAGCATGCATAAAGCTAATGTACTATTTGACGTAGATTGATTTAAACTCAGTTATTGAAAACTGGATGTTGTCTGCTACTTCGCTTGTGCTACATATAGATAACTCAATATTATTACTATTACTACTAGCCTATGGCCCATTGTTGGGCAAAGGCCTCCCCCCTTTCCGCCAGTCATTTCTATCACGAGACTATCCGCCAGTCCCACTCATAGGCGTCCAGCTCGTCTCGCCATCTCATGCGCGGTCTAATAAGAGAGGTAGATTATAGTCTGGAATAGCAACATAGGCTACTTTTTATTCCGTGGGAATACCGGGATTTAAATCTGCACGTTGCATTGTTTTACTGTATGAACTGTACACACATGCTTTGAAACTTACTTTATATATTTTTTCCAGGTACGACAGCAAAAATAGCAAATCTCGCATTGATTACTACGGTGAAATGGTCAAAACCTATCAGCTCACTGCTTCCGTCTACAAGCCGTACGGTACTTCCATAAAGGTAACAAATTCCTGAACACCAGCCCGATTACGCTAATGTTTGGCTATCGAGATGGCTTTCAGTTTGAAATTTGATAGGAATTCAGCATCCATCTCAAGGAATTTAGATACTAGATCCATCCATATGTTGCTATCCCACTAAACTTTGCATTACATTGCTATGGGAATCAAATGCTCTCGTCAGAGAGTATTATACAATACATCTTGATCAAATGTCAAACTAAAAGCCATCTCCATAGCCAGGCATAAGCGTAATCGGGTCGCTGGTCCTATACTATACTTTCCAATACTAGGTACTTTTTACATTTATGCAGACGGAAGTCACCATTACCGAAAATGCGTTGGCGGGAATACCGAGATTTTCTACAAAGATTCGCCGAATTTGACACAAATAGGACCGAACCAACCTAATAATAAAAAAGATATACATAATAGGTATATTATCCTTAAACAATAAGTAGTTTCGCAGTTCCAGTAGCTATAAGTACCAGTGTAGCAGCCCTGAAGATAATATCGCATTTTTTGAAAATTTTGACTTGCACCTTTTTGTCACTATACCGTCGACTGCAAAAAAAGTGTAAGGCCAGTTTTGTATAACCTTCTGTATGTTTCAGTTAGCACCAGTGACGACGGAAACGCAAATGAACAAACAAACATGCCTGCAAGTCAACGGCTCTTCAAGCTATCAACAAAATATTCAATCGGTGTTGCCTGATATGACTGACTTTAAATATATCGGTAGGAATCTTACTAATATTATAAACGCGAAAGCTTGCAAGCATGGATAGTTCAACAGCAGATGGATGGATGGATGGATGGACCGTGAACAAACATTTGTGTGATGAACATAGATGTTTGATGTTTGTTCTCTGTCTGGGTGTTATATAGTATTATAAGTATGTATTTACAAAAAAAAGTATCTAAGTAGTATATCAGCTATCTGGTTCCCATATCACAAGCATAAGCTTAGTTTGGGGCTAGATAGTGCTGTGTGGAAAGTCCACCAATATTTATTTATTCATTTATTTATTTATGGATGGATGGATGTTTGTTACTCTTTCACGCCGGAACGGCTGAACGGACCTGGATGAAACTTGGCAGAGAGATATATTATAGTCTGGAATAACACATAGGCTACTTTTTATCCCGTGGGAATACCGGGATTTAAATCTGCGCGGGTGAAACCGCGGGGCGCAACTAGTCTAATCTAAACCCATAACGAGTACATGAATTTATGATAACCATTTTATGTATATTTTTATGTTAAGTGTATATTATGTTATGTTGTTTAACTTCTTGTGTTTTTATTTAATATTATTTTATGGACTTAAGTACCTATGTAACTGTGTTCTGAAATAAAGATGTTGAATTGAATTACAACTTCAAAATTGGAGGGTGTGGGTTCGACCCCCACCGAGAACAAACATTTGTGATGTTTGTTCTCTGTCTGGGTGTTGATGATATTATAAGTAGGTAGGTAGGTATGTATGTTTAAAAAAAAACATACCTGGGTTATCAGCTATCTGGTTCCCACAGTACAAGCTTTGGCTTAGTTTGGGGTTAGATAGTGAAATGTTGACCAATATTTTATATATTAACCGACTTAAAAAAGGAGGAGGTTCTCATTTCGACTTTAGTGAGGGGACCGATTTCGATGATTTTTTTTAACTGATATCTGGTGCTTGTCATGTGGATTTAAATTTGAGTCAGATCTGACGTTATATCTGACGTATTTTCCAGTGTATTTGAAGTCTGGTTTTTCTTGAAAGAGTTAAATAAATAAATAATGCTGAACAATCCACACAGCCCCATCTAGCCCCAAAGTAAGATACTCAATGCTTGTGTTACGGGGACTAGATAACTGATGTATCTAATACATCATATACTTACATAGATAGATATTTTCTTATTATGAGTACATAGAAAGATAGATATTTTCTTATTATAAGTACATAGAAAATACCCACAGTCGGTGTGGGTGTTTTCTATGTATATAAATATGTTCCAATGGAACAAAACAAATTTCTGCAAATCGTACACAAATTTGTTCCGAGGCGGGAATCGAACCTGCAAACTCTTGCGTCGCAGGCGGACTGTCGCCCGCTGCGCCACTTAGGTTATTTTTGTTCTAGGCTCAGAAAACATGCAAGACTCGGACACATCAAAATGGCAGATGGTTCAGACTATCGGCGACAAGATCAACAAATACACGATGTGGGTCAAATACAGGAAGAGTCTCAGTGGGGACGCATTGCCGATACCAGTCAGGTGAATAGAGTACTTATCATCATCATCATCTTCATCATCATCATCATAAACAACATCATCATCATCAGCCTTCAGAAGTCCCCTGCTGGACATAGGCCTCCCCTATATGTTTCCAGGAAGAACAATTTTGACCCTTTCCGTCCATCGACTACCCGCGATCCTAACAATGTCGTCAGTCCATAGGGTAGAAGGGCGTCTCACGCTTCGCTATCCTGTTCGTGGTCGCCATTCAAGAACCTTTATTCTCCAGCGGTTGTCAGTTCTTCTAGCTATATGACCTGCCCATTGCCACTTCAACTTGCTGATTCTACGAGCTATGTCGGCTACCTTGGTTCTCTTACGGATTTCCTCATTTCTGATTCTATCTCGTAGTGAAACTCCCAGCATAGCTCTCTCCATAGCCCGTTGTGCGACTTTGAGCTTGGTGATGAGGCCAATAATAAGCGACCAAATCTCAGTTCCATATGTAGAGTACCTATACTCTCCAATCTCAAGATGCAATGGAACTGGCACTAGAGTCACCTAGTTTTAAACTTTGACGACCTCTGTGGCGCAGCGGACGAGAGTCCGCCTGCGACGCAGAGGTTTCGGGTTCGATTTCCGCCTCGGAGCAAATTTGTGTACGATCTGCATAAACTTGTTCCGTTGGTCTGGGTGTTTTCTATGTATAATAAAAAAAATATATCTATGTAAGTATATCATCATTAAATATATCAGTTATCTAGTACCCATAACACAAGCTTTGAGTAGCTTACTTTGGGGTTAGATGGTGCTGTGTGGATTGTCCAGCATTATTATTATTATTATTGTTGTCAGGTATGAAATGAAAGGCTACAATTCGCTGCTTGGATCCCACTACGACCACTATTACTTGGACTACAGCGATTACAACGTCGACGAAATTGATCCCGATGTTTTCAAAGTTAGCAGTGAGTATTACAGCTTACATTACACAGAAAATTTACTTTATTTACTAATCACTACATGGTATAAAAGAAATTCGCTTTCTCTGTCCCTATATCCCTATGCTTAAATCTTTAAAACTACGCATTGGATTTTTATGCGGTTTTTTTAATATATAGGGTGATTCAAGAGGACTGTTTATAATTATGTATAATACATGCATGATATAGTAGAAAAATAATGTCCACCCGTGCGAAGCAGGGGCGCTCGGGCGGCTCGCTAGTAAACAAATAAAATACCTCTTGTCGCAGGTTTCCAATGCGGCTCGTTCCCCGGCCCCGGCGATCAGCACCGGGCAACTTTCAACCCGATGAAGGAGTTTGTGCATCCCGTGCAGGATGATCATGTTGAAATGGAGTTTGCCAGGTACTCTTATCGTCATCATCAACATCATCGCCATCATCAACATCAACGTCATCATCACCATCAACGTCATCAACATCATCATCATAGTCATCATAATTATCATCATCATAATCATTTAAAAAAGGCTAATAAGTGCAGGATAATAAATTCCAATTACACTATTTATCAATTATTATTTCAATTAATTAAAAAATCACAAACATTAAATGACAAAAATAATGAATGAACAAAGCAAGAGAAAAATTATATGAATGAACTAGC
The DNA here is from genome assembly GCA_963576535.1 of Plemyria rubiginata. NCBI lineage: Eukaryota > Metazoa > Arthropoda > Insecta > Lepidoptera > Geometridae > Plemyria > Plemyria rubiginata. The sequence continues at coordinate 1,391,879 of OY754929.1, forward strand.
GACCTGGCACCTAGAGTCACCTAGATTTAAAACGTTTCAGAGTGATCAACGATGGTTAAATTTTAAATTTTTGCATGACATATTTTTATATTATCTAAATATATATAACTCAAAGGTGACTGACTGACATAGTGATCTATCAACGCACAGCCCAAACCACTGGACGGATCGGGCTGAAATTTGGCATGCAGGTAGATGTTATGACGTAGGCATCCGCTACGAAAGGATTTTGATCAATTCTACCCCCAAGGGGATAAAATAGGGGATGAAAGTTTGTATGAGATTTTCAAAGTAAACGAGCGCGAACAATGCCGCGGGATCAGCTAGTTTATATTATAATTATGCAATTGACGATATATTTGAATGTCTTATATGATGTAACCTATTTAGAATATCTGCTTACTAAATTCAATTTGTATAAGTTTTTATGTGTTTTAGGTTTTTTCATCTAGCACACCCTGCTTGTATCTTCTATGACGTGTAATATGCTTACCAAATAAATGATTATTGATTATTATTGATTAGTGGTCTAGTGGGAGTGACCCCGCCTTCCGATCGTAAGGTCGCAGGGTCGAATCCGGTCGTGCACCAATGGATTTTTCTATCGAAAATTTATGTGTGCAATGCTAGTGCTCTTAAACGGTGAAGGAAAACATCGTGAGGAAACCAGTTAGTATCCTACAGTGGCGGTGGGCTTGCAACCTGCCACGTATGGAACACTAACTGCTGCAAAATGTGGGTATGTGCCAAATATAATATTTGGACGTACCTCTGACTACCCCCTTAGACGTCCTCAAAGAATCTTGAGTTAGTACCTGGTACTGAGAGATCTGAAGGGATGTCTGCCGTGCCTGGGGATCAAAGTCGTGAAGCTGTTTCAGAAATCGCGCAATAATTTTAATTAAATGTTTGTATCGGCAGGTTCAAGAACAAGCATTGCAAGAGTTACGACACGGATGCGGAGCACCTTAAGAGATTGGACATCTTCAGGCAAAACCTGCGGTAACAATTCACATTGTTAAGCATGTGCTGTTCTATGAATGTTATGTGTTCTGAAAACCATAATAAAGTTTATCTTTAACTATTATAAACGCGAAAGTCTGTAAGTATGGATGGATGGATGTTTGTTACTCTTTCACGCCGGAACGGCTGAACGGATCTGGATGAAACTTGGCAGAGAGATAGAACATAGTCTGGAAGAGCACATAGGCTACTTTTTATCCCGTGGGAACACCGGGATTTAAATCTGCGCGGGTGAAACCGCGGGGCGCAACTAGTTTATTTATACCTATTTAGATAGATGGAAAATACTTTATTGCACACAACTTAAAGATACAACAAAAAACAAACTTAAACTAAAAGTACAATGGGTGGCCTTATCGCTAAGTAGCGATATCTACCAGACAACCTTATTAAACAATACCATACTTAATGTGTGACCAAACGATTTCTTTTTTAATTATTTACTCAAATTTAATTAAAACCGTTGCACGCCCAAGACGACTGGTAGACAAGGCTATTAGCATTAAGCCCTCTTAGCACTTCATTGTCTTGTGTTAATGTTTTTAAATAAATAAATATTTTTCTTACTTCGTCTATAGCTTCGTCCATTCCAAGAACCGCGCTCACCTGGGTTTCTCAATGGCTGTGAACCATCTCTCAGACCGGACTGATGATGAGCTGGCGGCCCTGAGAGGCAGGCGGTATACCGCGCCGCAGGGGAGACAAAGCGATGGCGCGCAGACTACTGGTGAGGACCTTTTAATTATCCATCTACAGGGTTACAGGAAAAATCGTGCTAAATCCGTTAAAGGCGTGGAGTACCCATCATTTCTGACTTATTTAACTATAATTAAATAAAATAAAATAAATAATGCTGGACAATCCACACAACATCATCAAGCCCAAGGTAAGCTACTCAAAGCTTGTGTTATGGGTACTAGATGACTGATATATTTAATAGATTATATACTTACATATATAGATATTTTTTTATTATACATAGAAAACACCAAGACCTACGGAACAAATTTCTGCAGATCGTACACAAAAATGTTCTGAGGCGGGAATCGAACCCGCAACCCCTTGCGTTGCAGGCGGACTCTTGCCCGCTGCACCACAGAGGTCGTCTGACCTCTGAACACTATGAAACACCCTACACTAAACTTAACCCTTTTTGAGTTTTTTTTATTTCTTAACTTTCACTTGTCTACTACGGTTTATTCAATTAACTTCTGCACTATTTTAATGATTGACGTCCTAAAGCGTCTTATTACACACTAGCTGAACCCGCGGCTTTGCTCGCGCCAAGAAATTCAAAGTTTCATACAAACTTTCATCCCCTATTTTATTCCTTTGGGGGTACAATTGATCAAAATCCTTTCTTAGCGGATGCCTACGTCATAACATCTACCTGCATGCCAAATTTCAGCCCGATCCGTCCAGTGGTTTGGGCTGTGCGTTGATAGATCACTATGTCAGTCAGTCAGTCAGTCACCTTTGAGTTATATATATTTAGATATGTAAAATGCAATAATAAGATTTACAAAACAAACAAAAATAAATTATCGCCAATATGCAATAAAAAAATTTAAAGTCGAATATCTCGAAAAGGGTTAAGTTTAGGGTAGGGTGTTTCATAGTGAAATAGGTCAGAAATGATGGGTACTCCACGCTCTTAACGGATCTAGCACGATTTTCCTGTAACCCTGTATAATACTCGTCTGGCAATGTTTTTTTTTTTATTTATGCGTGTCAATTTTTACAATGTCTTATTCTAATACACTTACACATACTACGTTTGCAAATCAGAGAATGAACAGCTCAGGTATTCATTTAAATGGTAAAATGGGTGGCCTTCTAAAAAGGTTCTGAGTTTGTTTTTAAATCCAATTATTGAAAGTTTTGTCATTTCTAAAGGTAATTTATTGTACATCAAGTTTTTGACAGAAACCTTGTTTGTATGTTTTGACAAGTCTGGTTCTTGGGACATGCAATTGTTTTTTATTCCGAGTATTAAATTGGTGTATATTCATTTTCATGGGTAAATTATGTTTTTGTAAATGTACTTCTATTAGAGAGTTCATTATGAACAGGGATATAACCGTTAAGATCTTGGATTTTTTAAAGTACGCTCTGACTGAATTTAATCTATGTAGACCATATATTTTTTTAATAATAAAATAACAATTAAAATTATAGGTATGTGATAGATGATCAATGGAGAATGAATGAGTGGTGAATGATAAATAAGAAATATAGATAAAATATAAATAGCAGGATAATATTATATTAATTAGGATAATATAATATATTATCCTGTTGATTTCAATCTTAACATATTATGTATATGAAATCATAGGAATTAGTTAGGAAACTATTTATTGTTGTAGTTGTAAAATGGACGAATAAACCAAACCAATAGCATAAAAAATGTGGTTTTAATAACATATTATATTTTTTTCCAGGTCTCCCATTCCCCTACAGCGCCTCAATGGTTGAAGAGATGAGTGTTAAACTACCCCCCGAATTCGACTGGAGGCTGTTTGGCGCTGTCACCCCTGTCAAAGGTAAAATAACTATAAATGAGTATTCGTTTTTTGTCATTTGGCGAAGCAACATAGCATTTTTATTATATTTGTTTTTCTAGTGTTATTTTGAGTTGTGTGGTGTAATTTCGGTGTTATTTTAACCAACATTACTTGAGGCCTTAGCGCACAGTATAAGCATTTGGAATGAAAGTGTTTTATGTAATATCGTGATTTGACCAAAAATTTTTCGAATGTTTTGAAAAAACCGCTTGACTATGTACTGACTGACTTGACGAAAAATTATTACAAAATCACTTGACACCGGCAATATTGTCTGTAAGGCCATAAAAAAAATTAAGTACCTAAATTAAGTAAATGTAGTTTTTTTTAATAAGCATTCTTAGCATAAATGGATGATTTTTTGATAAATTCATAATGTTTCCAGATCAGTCAGTGTGTGGTTCTTGTTGGTCGTTCGGCACGGTTGGCGCAGTAGAAGGAGCCCTATTCTTACACAATGGAGGACATTTAGTACGACTCAGCCAACAGGCACTTGTGGACTGCTCCTGGGGGTAAGTCTGCGTCTGGGGTCTGGGGTCTGGGGTCTGGGGTCTGGGGTCTGGGATCTGAGGGGATCGGGAGAGGACATATAGGAAAGGAATTTCTTTTAGTAATAGAGTTTTTTTTATACAACCAGCTGATAGAACAAGATGTTAAGTGGTAACCATCACCTACAACAAAGCATTGCCTCGTAAGCCACGCACGATAGGAACGTGCCCTACGATGCACTGCCCTGCGTCCATCAATTTGAGGCATACAGATGTTAAGCCTCATGTGCCTGTAATTACACCGGCGACCACACTCTTCAAACCGAAACACAGCGTTGCTGCTTGGCGGCAGAAAAAGGCGTGGTGGTAGTACTACCCCGGACGAGCCACACACAAATAGCTCTACTATTAAGGTGAAGACAAGAGCTAATGTGACTCCCGCTCGCACGTTTTTGATTTGTTTAAGAATATAAAATCAATGAACCCGTTTTCGAAAAATCGCAAACAACCAATTTGTGTTTGACCAACCACTTTGGGCACAGTTTAGTAAAAATTTCATTCTGATCGATACAAGTTTTTCTACTTAAAAGTTTACTTTTCTAGTTTTCGTACTTAAGCAAAATTTTAAGCAGGAAAACTTGTATCGATCAGAATAAATTTTTTACCAAACTATGCGCAATGTGATTGCACAAAAAATGGTTGCTTGCGATTTTTTTAAATTAGACTAAGGGATTTTACATCTTCCAAAATGTCGAATCGTGCGAGCGAGAGGTACATTAGAAGTCTGCCGTGTGCCGTACAGTGTCTGTGGAAAGTCCGCTAATATTTATTTAATTCTTCCTTTGCACAGATTCGGTAACAACGGTTGCGACGGCGGAGAAGACTACCGTGCGTACCAGTGGATCATGAAGCATGGTCTGCCCACGGAGGAAGACTATGGCGGCTACCTGGGACAGGTTGGTATACGTCCCATATCCTACGCATACAATCAATATCACTACATAGTATAAAACAAAGTCGCTTTCTCTGTCCCTATGTATGCTTAAATCTTTAAAACTACGCAACGGATTTATTAAAAGATAGAGTGATTCAAGAAGAAGGTTTATATGTATAATACATGCATGATATGTGCACCCGTGCGAAGCAGCGGGCGGGTCGCTAGTCAAGTATAAAAAAAAAGCAGAGATAGAAACACATTTAACGTCCAATTTTTATATTTGACGATGTTTGCGAAAATTAGATAAACAAAATTATAATAATTAAAATAAATTACTGCCATAATAATTATGTATATAATAATATACTGGGCGGTGTGGTCGTTATCTACAATCTTTCGGTTTGATCTTTCGTCCGTGCTGTTTTGTCACGGACTCTTCATAAGCAGTTAGGTAGGTAGGTATGTAAATAATAAAAGATTTTGTACGCCTGTAATGGTAGGATTTTAGTGATTTTGTGATAATGAAACTCATAATTTTGTGAAGAACTTTATTTACCATGTACCTAAAATTCTGACAAAATAAAATATTTGATTTGAATCTCTCCAGACTAAACGAATACTTCTTTTTTTATGTCTCCTGTCTACAGACAATCTTGCCAGTGTCAAGTGATATCAGAGATAAAAGTTTATAGTCACGTCAGTCTAAAGTCGAGTCAGTCAATTGTTATTTTTTTATTTCAGGATGGGTATTGCCATATTGACAACGTGACAGCTGTGACGTCAATGAAGGGATGGGTCAACGTTACTGTCAACGATGAGAAAGCTCTCAAGGTAAATTAATTGATATAATTTTATTTTATTTTTGGGGTTCCGTACCTCAAAAGGAAACATTTGTGTGATGATCTTAGATGTTTGTTGTCTGTCTGGGTGTTAAATAATATTATAAATATGTATTTACAAAAAAGGTAGGTACATTATCCTACTGATATTATAAATGCGAAAGTTTGTGAGTATGGATGGATGTTTGTTACTCTTTCACGCCGGAACGGCTGAACGGATCTGGATGAAACTTGGCAGAGAGATTGATTATAGTCTGGAATAGCACATAGGCTACTTTTTATCCCGTGGGAATACTGGGACTTTAATCTGCGCGGGTGAAACCGCGGGGTGCAACTCCATACATCCATCCATACTTACATAATTTCGCATTTATAATAGTAGTATGATGTATATTATTTTGTTTACAGTTGGCACTATTCAAGCACGGTCCGATCTCTGTGGCGATAGATGCTTCTCATAAAACCTTCAGCTTCTACTCCAACGGTGTGTACTACGATCCTCAGTGGTAAGTAGAAGCATCCTCACAAGGCTATCACAGTTGGTAGTAAGCTCTGCCTTGCGCTGTAGGACGTGGGTTCGATCTCCGCACATTTATTTTACAACTAGCTGATGGAACAAGCAGATGTTAAGTGGTAACCATCACCTAACAAAGCATTGCTTCGTAACGCACGATAGGAACGTGCCCTACGATGCATTACCCTGCGTCCGTCGTCCTGAGGCATACAGATGTTAAGCCTCATGTGCCTGTAATTACACCGGCGACCACACTCCTCAAACCGAAACACAGCGTTGCTGCTTGGCGGCAGAAAAAGGCGTGGTGGTAGTACTTCCTAACACACAAAGAGCTCTACTACTCTTGAACTGGGAGTAACAAACATGTAAAATTATTTATGGTTTCTGATAAAATGTATGAAATTAAATACATAGTGGGACATATGTCTGAATATTTAAATATGAGTAGGTACAATATATTATGTGTATTTATAAAAAAAAACCTTATTGTTATTCGTCTTTTCAGCAAAAGCAAGGTCGAAGAACTAGATCACGCGGTCCTAGCGGTAGGCTATGGGGCAATAAATGGCGCCAAGTATTGGCTCGTGAAGAACTCCTGGTCCAATATGTGGGGCAACGACGGATATGTCCTTATGGCGATGAAGGACAACAATTGTGGCGTCGAATCAGCACCCACTTATGTACTTATATAGGCCCCAACTCATTTACTGAGACCCCAACTCATTTATTGAGACCCCAACTCATTTAATGAGACCCCAACTCATTTAATGAGACCCCAACTCATTTATTGAGGCCTAAACTCATTTATTGAGACCCCAACACATTTATTGAGACCCCAACACATTTATTGAGACCCCCAACTCATTTATTGAGACACCAACTCATTTAATGAGACCCCAACTCATTTATTGAGACCCCAACACATTTATTGTTTAGACCCCAACTCATTTATTGTTTAGACCCCAACTCATTTGTTGGGTAGACCCCATTTACATATAACGGGTGTTAACATACTTGTGTGAAGACTAAACTACAAACATTCAGGAATAAATCATAATTATAATTTTATGTTATTGTATGTTTACAATAAATTGGAGTTGGGAATATTTTAAAAAGCATCGTTCATCAGTTCGGAGGCTTTTATAGACAACTAGTTAATAAGCAACCTTTTTAGACAGTTATTGTATTGAATGTGAAAAGCAATCTCATTATGTAGGGTGTAAAATCACGACACACGAAAACTCAAGATAAAACATCTATAATGTCAGTATAATGAGTTTTTCCCAAAGCATGGCAGTTTAATTTGTGTATCGCAATCTTTAATACAGGGTTTACAAAAGTACTAGTTTAAACGTCCCCAAAACAACAACATGCTGAAAAATTATAACTTTTAAAATTTGAAAATGAAAACCATTATTAGTTTGAAAGCGTTCCGGCACTTATAAACTAGGGCGCGTGGTTCGAAGGAGGTAAGATACAGTTTTCGGGAGTAGCCTTTTTACACCCTGTATACTACGTATACCCTGTATACTACGTATAGGCTGTGTATCTTTCCTTTGCTCTCTCGTAATGAATAATTTCTGTATAGTCATAAGGTTTATTTAAAAACATTGGATAATAATTTTTCGTTTTATTTAAGTACCTACCACCTTTAGTATGTAAATGTATATTATGGTAAATCTCAATACTCGAAACTCATTTCCTATTCATTGCTTACCTACACATGGTTTAATTTAAACGACCTCAGTGGCGCAGCGGGCGAGAGTCCGCCTGCAACGTACGTACTGCAGAAATTTGTTCCGTGGGTGTTTCATATGTATAGTAAAAAAAATTTCTGTCTATGTAAGTATAAAATCAGTATAATCAGTATCAGTTACCTAGCAGTACCCATAACACAACCTTTGAATAGCTTACTTTGGGGCTAGATGGCGCTGTTTGGATTGTCCAGCATTAATTTAGTATTTAGGTAGGTACCAAATTTTTCTTTGAGTAATTATGTACTTTTCCTAATTTTTTTTTTTGAGTAATTATGTACCTTTCACATAGTACTTAATAGGTATATAGTTCTAATATTCTCCTTCTAATATTAACTCCTAAAATAGAAAAAAAAAATTTAAGTTTCATACATAGACTTATGAAACTCCTTCGCTGCGCATTCTACCTTATTGATTTTCATCACACAAATGTTTGACCTCAGTCGGGATCGAACCAAAACTTAAAGTGTAGAAGGCAGAGCGACTACCAAACCACCAACTGAGCTGTGAGGCTTGCCAATAGTTATTTGTTATACAAGAGTGCAAAGTTGCTTTTTAACCGCGTGTTCAATTTTGATGACCGAGCAAGCGAAGGATTCTAAAATTTAATCACGAGCGCAGCGAGTGATTCAAAATTAGAATCCTGAGCGTTAGCGAGGGAATCAAAAGAGCACGAGGTGAAAAATCTTTGCACTCGAGTGCAACACGTAACTTTTCATTCCACCTCAGCGAGGAAATGACTAAATGCAAAAAAAACGTTTACAATCACAAAATAGGTACTCTTATTTCAGTTTAGGTATTAACTACTACATTATGACAGGTAAAGTTTTTTCACTTGTTTTCAAGTTTCTTGTTTTTATATAAGGTTTAACAATGATGTGAAAAAATGCCGCGTAAACCAAGAAGGTTCCGAGTCTGAGTTTTTAACAAATTAAAAAAAAGTTGTATGATATATTCGGCACCATAGAGGTAGCAGTAAATAGGTTTAATGTTTTTTTTAATTCACAAACTTAGTGCACACGATGTTCTAAATTCAATTTACTTTATCCTCTAGAGAATAAAAACGGCTTTTGCACTCAGATATTGAAGAGCAAAAATACTCTTTCCGAGATGGTGGGATGAAAAATATATTGCTTACCAGATACAAGATCTCGCGCAAATTAACCTTTCACGTGCTAACAACTTTTCTTATCTTTACACTTTGCAATATTTACGTACAAATCACAATTTACCATAACAAGTCACCATTACCATTGGTTACAAGACTAATTTGTAAATTTACCCAAGCAGTTTGTTGTAGGTACCTACTTCCTCTTTAACGTTTAATTCTATTAGTTTTTTTTGGCTGTTAGAAAGAAAAGTGTGGTAAGTTTATTTTACAAAAAACTGACGTACCTCGTCATTGTATTTTTCTCGAATGTATACATCTTAACTGCTTGGAGTATACAGGGTTACAGGAAAAATCGTGCTAGATCCATTAAGGGTGTTTCATAGTGAAATAAGTCAGAAATGATGGGTACCCCACGCCCTTAACGGATCTAGCACGATTTTTCCTGTAACCCTGTACATTTTATTCTTGTTGTGTAATTCACAGTGTGGTGAAATAAATAAATAAATAAATAATGCTGGACAATCCACACAGCACTATCTAGCCCCAAAGTAAGCTAATCAAAGCTTGTGTTATGGGTACTAGATGACTGATATATTTATTACATTAATACTTACATAGATAGATATTTTTTATTATGCATAAACACCCAGACCAACGGAACAAATTTCTGCAGATCGTACACAAATTTGTTCCTTAGCGGGAATCGAACCCGCAACCTCTTGCGTCGCAGGCAGGCTCTCGCCCGCTGCGCCACTGAGGTCGTCATAACTCAAAGGTGACTGACTGACATAGTGATCTATCAACGCACAGGCCAAACCACTGGACGGATCGGGCTGAAATTTGGCATACAGGTAGATGTTATGACGTAGGCATCCGCTAAGAAAGGATTTTGATCAATTCTACCCCAAGGGGATAAAATAGAGGATGAAAGTTCGTATGAGATTTTCAAAGTAAAGGCGCGTGAGCAAAGCCGCGGGATCAGCTAGTTATATTATATAACTCAAAGGTGACCGACTGACATAGTGATCTATCAACGCACAGCCCAAACCACTGGACGGATCGGGCTGAAATTTGGCATGCAGGTAGATGTTATGACGTAGGCATCTGCTAAAAAAGGATTTTGATCAATTCTACCCCCAAGGGGATAAAATAGAGGATGAAAGTTCGTATGAGATTTTCAAAGTAAAGGCGCGTGAGCAAAGCCGCGGGATCAGCTAGTTATATTATATAACTCAAAGGTGACCGACTGACATAGTGATCTATCAACGCACAGCCCAAACCACTGGACGGATCGGGCTGAAATTTGGCATGCAGGTAGATGTTATGACGTAGGCATCCGCTAAAAAAGGATTTTGATCAATTCTACCCCTAAGGGGATAAAATAGGGGATGTAAGTTTGTATTTGATTTTCAAAGTAAACGAGCGCGGGATCAGCTAGTAATATATAAGTTCTTAACTACCAACTTGAAAAATGATTAATTGTATACAAATGTAATGTATAGTACCTACCTACATTACAAACCTAATGTTATTTTCACCAACTCATGTACCTACCTATCTCTTACTACCTAAGTATAAGCTTAGATAAGTTATGGTTAGTTACTATTTCACTTTTTAGTCTATTTTTTTTTGTGTAACCTTCTTGTGCCAAATAAATAAATAATTATTATTATAAGCCAGCATTGGCATCGCTTTTAAGAGCCCGGTGACAGCAGCTCGCAATTTCAAAATGCGATTGGCTATTATTTCATATCAGGGAAATTATTTGAAAAAATAACTATCCAGTGACACACATAAATACTATTCGAATACAAATAATACAATAATATAAGGGAAATATGCTTGAATCAGAAATAATTTTGGTATTAGGTAAACGTTAAGGCCAAACATACATACAAACCTAATACCAAAATGATTTCTGATTCAAACATATTTCCCTTATATTATTGTATTATTTGTATTCGAATAGTATTTATGTGTGTCACTGGATAGTTATTTTTTCAAATAATTTCCCTGATATGAAATAATAGCCAATCGCATTTTGAAATTGCGAGCTGCTGTCACCGGGCTCTTAAGTGCATCGTTTAAGACGCTTTCTAGCAAGCTGACATGAAGCTGGAAAACAAGTCCTGGACGAGAAAAGGACTGAAGGCCAGGCGCACATTTATTTACCTAGATACTTGTTTATGCTAAATCTTACTTATACTAGTTTACTAGGAACTAGTGAATAGTATAATTTCCAACTTTCGTATGGCCCTAGGGGAATTATTAAGAAAGTAAATTTTATACTTCTCTCATTCTTCGCTGCAGCCCGGTCGCTGGTGATCGTGCAAGATGAAACTGGTTATAGTCTGCGCTCTTTTAAGATTAGCGGTTGGAAATATAGATGAAGGTAAAAATGATTAGTATGTAGGTATGCTATTGTAATCTGTGGTAGTACTTTCCCCCGGTCTCTGAAAGCTCGATCAACCCAAATCGGCTATTATGTCACTTGCTGTTTCAGCTTTTGCTTCAAATTAGATAGAGATAGGAAGTGACTTGACAGCCGATTAGTGTTGACCGCGCTTTTAGAAACCTGGGGTTATTTATGTACCTATTTACTTTTAAGACGGCAGCGATAGTCTAGTGGAAGTGAAATCACCTACTAATAGTAAGATCATAGGTTCCAATCCGGTCGTGCACCAATGGATTTAATCTTTTTTTTTTTGCTCTTAAGGGCCCGGCGACAGCGGCTCTCAGTTTCGAGGTGCGATTGGCTATTATTTCATTTCTAGGAGGTTGTTTGAAAGAATAACTATCCAGTGACACGCATAAATACTGTTCTAATACAAATATTTTTTTTCAGGAAATGAAAAAAAATCCTTCACTTTTTCAGGTAAATTAATAGTTAGGTTAGGGTTTTTTTTACTAAATTGAAGAAAATTGGATATAATATTTCATCTCCTAGACAAAAGACTCAAGGGAAGGAATTCCCATTAGGTTATGGTTATTTTTTTTGAAAAAAATGAAGAAATTTGAAGATTTTTTTTCATTTCCTAGAAAAAAAAACTATAGGGAAAGACTTGCCATCCACCCCACATGCATCCCCCCTATCCCCAACCCTCAACTCAGGTAACAGGGTAGCTATAGTTTAACCACCCAGCCTTGTGATTGTTCCAGATACTGTGCCCGAATGGAGCTCAGTGTACAGCGTTAAGGGAATTCTATACCTTCCATACGCCGAGATAAGTGAGCCTTTGGACGCTTGGTGAGACTTATCGATCATGATAATTCTTTTATTAACTTTTTTTTAATATAACTTATTGTTTGGACAGAAGTGAGATAGAGCATATTTCAAAACTCAAGCTAATATTGAAATTTACTTCATACTGAAATTTTTTAATTATATTGAACATAACCTATGGTGTAGGTAATAAAAATGTCAAGTAATAAAGTAGCTACGCAGCAGCTTTTTGAAGTACATAATACGTACCGTTCGGGTTGCCATGTGATTTGCTTACCTACTTGGTAATAAAAAAATATATACAAACAAGTACCTACCTAGTGTGTGCTGCGCTGAATAGGTAGATATTTCTGCACTAATATTAAAAAGAGGAGATATTTTTATTATCTATGTCACCATCACTAATCACTACATACCTACCTAGTATAAAACAAAGTCGCTTTCTCTGTCCTCATATCCCTATGTCCCTATGTATGCTTATCTTTAAAACTACGCAACGGATTTTGATGCGTTTTTTTTAATAGATAGAGTGATTCAAGAGAAAGGTTTAATGCATAATACATGCCTGATATGTGCACCCGCGCGAAGCAGGGGCCCGCGGGCGGACTCAAAAACTACATAACGAGGGCAGGAAGACGGTGAAACTCAAATTCCTACGAAGACAAGATGAGCCGCTAATATGTTGTTTTTTCAGGTACGACGGCGGACAAGGCAAATCTCGCATTGACTACTACCATGGGATGGTGAAAACCTATCAGCTCACTGGTCGCGCTTACGAGCCATTCGGTACTATGATAAAGGTAATTTGATCCTCCCTATATGCCAAATGGTCTACAACCAATTGGCATATAGGGAAAAAGGGAGGCATTGGCATATAGGGCATATAGCCATTCCTCGTATGGTATGTTATGAATAGTAGATCTCTTTGTGTGTGGCTCGTCCGGGGAACTACCACCACGCCTTTTTCTGCCGCCAAGCTGCAACGCTGTTTCGGTTTGAAGAGTGTGGTCGCCGGTGTAATTACAGGCACATGAGGCTTAACATCTGTTTGACTCAAGTTGATGGACGCAGGGCGGTGCATCGTAGGGCACCTTCCTATCGTGCGTGACTTACGAGGCAATGCTTTGTTATAGGTGATGGTTACCACTAAACATCAGGTGGGCCATCTGCTAGTTCCATCAGCTAGTTGCATAAAAAAACTAATGCATATCCGACCAGCGGCCCGATTTTTGTTATTTTCAGTTTGACATTTGATTCCCATCCATCCAAGGAATTTAGATAATAGATCCATTCATATGTTGCTATTAAACTATGGAAATCAGATGCTCTCGTCAGAGAGTATTAAATTCCTTGATGAAAATGTCAAATTGAAAGCCATCTCGATAGCCAGACATTAGCGTAATCGGGCCTTCGCTATTTTGTGATGTCGTCCGCCCATCTCCCTGTAGGACGAACCACCTTTCTGTACCCGATTCTTGGCCACCATTCGGTTGTCCTACTTCACCTGTCATCACCAGAGTTCTACCTAAATAAAATAATCCTACTACTATTATAAACGCGAAAGTTTGTAAGTACGGATGGATGTATGTTTGTTACACTTTCACGCCGGAATGGCTGAGCGGGTCTGGATGAAACTTGGCAGAGAGGTAGGTTATAGTCTAAATAGCACATAGGCTACTTCTTATCCCGCGGGAATACCGGGATTTGAATCTGCGCGGGTGAAACCGCAAGCGCAACTAACATACAATAAATAAAATAATTCACACAATAAATCAATGGCTGTATATTTCAGATAGCGCCAGTGACGACTGAGACGCAACTAAACGTAGAGACGTGTCTACAAGTCAACGGTACTTTAGACTATCAGCAGAGTGTCCAATCTGTGTTACCTAATATGACAGACTTCAAGTATATTGGTGAGTCTGCAACCCAAATTCCTTGCTGAAACCATTTGAAACTATCCAGCGCGTAGCGTTTTATATACTCTTGGCTATCAGCCTCAAAGAGTATAAAATAAATAAATAAATAATGCTGGACAACTAATCAGCCTTATCAAACAATTTCTCGCAAGCACAGCTCAACATTTTTGAATTAAAAATTCACTGAACTATAGCACTGGTGATCTAGTGGGAGTGACCCGGCCTTCCGATCGTAAGGTCGCAGGTTCGAATCCGGCCGTGCGCCAATGGATTTTTCTATCGAAAAATTTAAGTGCGCAATGCCAGTGCTCTTAAACGGTGAAGGAAAACATCGTGAGGAAACCAGCTAGTATTGTAACAGCGGCGATGGGCTTGCAACCTGTCACGTATGGAATTATTAACTACTGCAAAATGTGGGTATGTGCCAAATGTAATTTTTGGACGTACCCTTAGACCTCCATAAAGAATCTTGAGTTAGCACTTGGTACTGAGAGATCCGAAGGGATATCTACCGTGCCTGGGGATCAAAGTCGTGAAGCTGTTTCAGTTAGTATAGCAATCCTTGTACCTGGGTCGTGGGTTGGGGATAGAGGATTACAAGTGGGGGTAGATGGCAAGTCCTTCCCTTTGTCCCTTTGCTTATAGGAGATGAAAAATTATTACTTCAAAATTCTTAACTTTAAAAAAACCCTGAAGGTACTGACACACGTGCTTAAAAACAAGCATGCTTCTTTTGAGCATGCTCATAAATCAACCGACCAAATAAGCATGCTTTTTTATAAGCAAGTAGGTAACATTTTTATTATTGTATTTACGTAACCATATGGATATGGAAGAGCGAGGCTCCCTAACACAAGTATTACATACTTATAAGAGGGCCTCAACACTGTAAATTTTTTACCTAAAGTGGTTACAGAAATAACATATTTTATACTACACCTGCAGTGCAAGTACGGTTCTTATCGATCGCCTAATTTGACATTTAGAATCGTCAAATTCGTGTAAAATGGTGGAACGATACGATTCGATTGGTTCATCGACTTTAGCCGATCGACAAATAGGCGATCGGAAGAACCGTACTTGCACGGCTGCTTGGAAAGTACCTTGATACTTTATCAAATTTACGGTAGAAAGTACGTCATTGCATATCGAACAAATATGCGGGGAGAAAACGCATCTCAGCGGGAGAGAAAAGCGTATGAAAATCCATTTCTTACGTGGTTTTTCTTTTTTAATTTTGGGTAAGACTATGCGCCGGTAACCTAAATATTAAAAGCCAAAAAGTTTTTACAGTGAGTTTTTATCTCCAAGTTCGCAAATAACACTGGCCACTAGCTGTGTGTTGGATGGTGTCGGGCTGGCAGTGCGACCCTGCGGCGGCAGGATAAACAATTTGAAAAAAGAACATGTGAAAATTGCAGACGCCATTGGCGCCATTTTCAATTTGTGTGTTGTTTGAGGATTGAGTTTTAGTTTTTTATTTTCCTCGTAGGTGTAGTATAAAGCACTATGTATCACTCGAGAGAAAGTGCGATTCCCGATCTCGGGTGTATAGTAGTATCACCCTCGACGGTAATCGGTCACTTTCTCCTCTCGGTGAACAATGTACTATTTCTTTTTTTTTTCAAAGCACGACCTGCTCACACGTGCTTTTAATGAGCAATGCTCGAAAAAAGCATGCTTTTGGCTCGACAATAAGTACCTTTACCGACATAATGGCAAGTTAAGACTTGCTCTTGCTAGACAAATAGACTCAAGGATAAGTCCTTGAGTCTATTTGTCTAGCAAGAGATGAAATAATATTATCACATCAAATTTGTTAACCTAAAAAAAACCTTAATCTAACTAAGTAATAATTTAGCTGAAAAGGTGATTAAAGTATGAAAAGGAAATCCAAACTTGTAACTTTACCAATATTTATTTATCCTAGGTCCAGACAAAGATTCAGTCACACATCAATGGCAGATGGTAGACACCAATGGTGGCAAATTCAGTAAATATACCATGTGGATCAAATACAGGGAGGAGAAGTGCGGGAACATTATACCCATTCCGGTCAGGTAAAACTTGCCCGTTTTTAACTAGACTAAAATATTGTTATGTAATCTATTTATTGTTTATGCTGGCATTAAAAAAACTAAAATTCTTAAAGCAATCCTTTTTTCGTTTTATTATCGACTAGTTGCGCCCTGCGGTTTCACCCGCGCAGATTTAAATCCCGGTATTCCCACGGGATAAAAAGTGGCCTATGTTCTATTTTTCGCGTTTATAATATTAGTAGGATATATATTAAAAAAAGGATATTACAGATTTTCGTTCGCTTCGCTCACTCAATACTGGAAATGAATCAATCTTTGGAAATGAAAAAGTAGGTATGTAATATACATTACTATTGTTTTAGATATGAAATGAAAGGTAGAAATACGCTTTTAGGCGCTCACTACGATCACTATTATATAAACTACAGCGATTTCTGCGTCGACGAAATTGATGCAGATGTATTTCAAGTTAGAGGTAAGTTTATTTGTATTAGTAACTAGCGACCCGCCCGCTGCTTCGCACGGGTGCACATATCATGCATGTATTATACATATAAACCTTCCTCTTCAATCACTCTATCTATTAAAAAACCGCATCAAAATCCGTTGCGTGTTTTAAAGATTTAAGCATACTTACGGACATAGGGACATGGGGATATAGGGACAGAGAAAGCGACTTTGTTTATATATGTAGTGAAGAAGATGCCGTAGTTAGAGGTAAGTTTATTTGTATTAGTAACTAGCGACCCGCCCGCTGCTTCGCACGGGTGCACATATCATGCATGTATTATACATATAAACCTTCCTCTTCAATCACTCTATCTATTAAAAAACCGCATCAAAATCCGTTGCGTGTTTTAAAGATTTAAGCATACTTACGGACATAGGGACATGGGGATATAGGGACAGAGAAAGCGACTTTGTTTATATATGTAGTGAAGAAGATGCCGTAGTGATGAGGGTAGAGAAAGTTTGGGAAAGACAGACGACGGTAACGATTTCCACTCCTTAGCGGTTCGCAAAATGAAGGTTGAAACGTATTGTATACTAGCTGGTACCCGCGACTTCGTCTGCGTACTTTTCGCAATAAAAGGTAGCCTATGTCCTTTCTCAGGGTCTAAAGATTGTCTGTGCCAAATTTCATCAAAATCGGTTGAGAGGTTTAAGCGGGAAAGCGTAACAGACAGACAGAGTTACTTTCGCATTTATAATATTATATAAGTAGGGATGTATACAAAAGAAAAAGTAAATATGTTCTTTGGGTAGCTCGGAGCGAAAACAACCAAATTTTTTTTATTTTGCAGCTCCTGGCACACGGGAGACAGGTCTATACTTACTTTACTATATAAATTCCAGGCTTGGAATGCAGCTTCCTTCCTGGCTCTGGGCCGAGCCAGCTGCAAGCCTCTTTTAACCCGATGAAGGAGTTTATGCATCCGACACATGAAGACCACGTTGAAACTGAGTTTACAAGGTATTTTTACAAAGCACCGGTGGTCTAGTGGGAATGTGCCTTCCGATCGTAAGGTCGCATGTTAGAATCCGGTCGTGCACCAATGGATTTTTCTATAGAAAATTTATGTGCGCAATGCCAGTGCTCTTAAACGGTGAACGACGTTTTCCATAGTGAGAAACCAGTTAGTATTCTAATAGCGGCGATATTTAATCATCTATCATTGACAGGTTCAAAAGTAAGCATAACAAGGAATACGAAAACGATAACGAGTATGCTAAGAGAATGCACATCTTCAGGCAAAATTTACGGTGAGATGTCATCATCAACTCCCTGCCTTTATCCTACATTGGGTCGGCACAACAGGTTCTACTCCTCCACTCTTTTTTTATACAACCAGCTGATGGAACAAGCAGATGGCCCACGCTGACGTTAAGTGATAACCATCACCTAACAAAGCATTGCCTCGTAACGCACGATAGGAACGTGCCCTACGATGCACTGCCCTGCGTCCATCAACTTGAGGCATACAGATGTTAAGCCTCATGTGCCTGTAATTACACCGGCGACCACATTCTTCAAACACAGCGTTGCTGCTTGGCGGCAGAAAAAGGCGTGGTGGTAGTACTTCCCCGGACGAGCCCTTCACAAAGAGCTCTACTATATTTAAATTCTCTCCTCTATCATTCGTCACCTCGTTGCTCACTCCTTTTTTACTCATGTCATCTTTCACACAATCTATCCTTCTTTTCTTTGGCCTCTCTAAAACCATCCACATTAATATCTAACACTTGCGGTGAGATGTATAATGCAAGTGAATGATCTTAATATTTTCTTTTTCTTAATATTTCCAACTATTAACTAACAATTTGCCAGAGGGCCATGGAACGCAGCATTCTCGGTTTCAAGCGCATTGACCGAGTGCGGATTACCATGTTGCGTTCCTTGACAGGCATAAGCAATGTTGGGGATAAAGCTGACTCTTACTAAAGTCTTAAAACTGACACTCGAATACTCAAACGCTACTTAGATTTGAGCACGTCTCAAGAGATGAGTTTATGACAGATTTTTATTAAAAACTGTCAAAAAACCGCGACTTGAGACGTGTTCAACTTTGAGATGCGTTTGAGTATTCGAGCATTTGTCATATAAAACACTACGTCGAATTGTTAGGGAAATGTTTTCAGTAGAAAGATAAATCACAGATAAAAAATCCTGCATTGACAGTTCAATTTTGACAAATTATGGAGGTTGCCGTGTTTGTTTTTATATGCCTCAACTGTTCGGTCACACACCGTATGTGACCTTAAGACATACCTATAGCACAGAAGCAACGTGTGTGACGTGCTTATTTTCGAGCTAAAAGCATGCTTTTTTCGACCCTTGCTCAAAAAAAGCACGTGTGAACAGGTCGTGCTATTAAATAAGCATGCTTATTTGGTCGTACGTCGGTTGATTTTTTTAGCATGCTCAAAATAAGCATGCTTATTTTTGAGCACGTGTGTCACCTTGAAGAAATATTTCTTACCAGCTTCGTCCATTCCAAGAACCGCGCCAATCTCGGGTTCTCGATGTCAATGAACCATCTCTCAGACAGGACTGATGAGGAGATGGCGGCGTTGAGAGGCAGGCGGTATACCCCACTGCAGTACAGACGTAGCGGCGAAGATACCTCTGGTAATAAATACCCTATGGTCATCATTTATGCCCGGGATTAACGAGGCTAGTTTTTCAAACTTGGATAGCAAGTTATTGTCATTGTTTGACGACCTCGGTGGCACAGTGGGCGCCTGCGATGCAGCGGTTGCGGGTTCGATTGCCGCCTCGGAACAAATTTGTGTACGATATGCAGAAAGTTCCGTTGGTCTGGGTGTTTTCTATGTATAATAAAAAATATCTACCTATGTAAGTATTTAATGTATTAAAAATATCAGTGTTCTAGTACCCATAACACAAGCTTTGAGTAACTTACTTTGGGGCTAGATGGTGCTGTGTGGATTGTCCAGCATTATTTATTTTATTATTATTTATTGTCAGTTGTGAGGAAAACTTGTTTGGATCCAAATTATATTGTCGCTGTTTCGTTTTAAAATTATAATTAACTGTTTATTGAAATCAAATGACTTTTTTTAAATTTTAACCTTGTCAGGTCTTCCGTTTCCGTATACCAAGTCAATGGTTCAACGTATGTGTGCTAAACTACCCTCCCATTTTGACTGGAGGCTGTGTGGCGCCGTCACCCCTGTTAAAGGTAACATCAAATAAAGGGATTTTATTATATACTAGGCCCTTATTTATAATGATCTTTGAGCGCGCCAATAGCATAACAGACCGATAAGTCTGTTGCTGTCTCTTTTAGTTGGCATGAAAGTGATAGTGACAAGTATACTCTACTGAGCCGCATTAAAATGGTGGGGATTATGAATAAGACGGTTTCTAGCTACGGCCGGCGCGGCTACGCTCGCGAGTTACGGGGGCAGACTACTAAATTCTCATTTTGGGTTTATTTTATACTAGCGACCCGCTCGCGCGCCCCTGCTTTGCACGGGTCAATCTATCATGCATGTATTATGCATATAAACCTTCCTCTTGAATTACTCTATCTATTAAAAAAATCCGCATCAAAATCCGTTGCGTAGTTCTAAAGATTTAAGCATACATAGGGACATGGGGATATAGGGACAGAGAAAGCGACTTTGTTTTATACTATGTAGGATAGGATAGTGAAAAAAATCAGGAACGGGGTGGGGCCGTTCCTGATTTTTTTTGTTTAAAATCCGTTCAACGGCAATTGGGCCACAAACTAACTGGACATAGGATTTTCGTTTGTCCTTTCCATCCAAAGATTCTCTGGAATAAATCGTTCTTAGCGATAATGCAGTCCATTCTGCACCAAAATTTGTACGTTTTCTTTTGTGTGTATAATATCATACATCCAAACATCGTTATTTTCACAGGAGGTAGCATAGAGCATGGAGGACTGTTTTTTTTCTTTAATTTTTTTAGATTTTTCCAGATCAGTCAGTGTGTGGTTCTTGTTGGTCGTTCAGCGCAGTTGGCGCAGTAGAAGGAGCCCTATTCTTGCGCAATGGAGGACATTTAGTGCGACTCAGCCAACAGGCACTTGTAGACTGCTCCTGGGGGTAAGTAGTTACTCTTCTTTTTTCGTGTCACTAGTTTCTTTCGAGACAGTGCGGTGAAAGGATTTTAAGTGCGCCTCAAGAGGCTCCTTTCGAGCACTTGACACATGCTATAGAACTTGTTAGGTTCTACAACATGCCGGTTTCCTCACGATGTTTTCCTTCACCGTTTAAGAGTACTGGCATTGTGCAAATAATTTTTTACAAATTTATGTGCACAATTATTTGTGAACAGAAAAACTCATTGGTGCACGACTGGTTTCGAACCAACGACCTTAGGATCGGAAGGCGGGGTCGCTACCACTAGACGATCGATGCTCTTAAATTCAATTTCTGCGTAAGAACGCGCGTATGGATAATCCAAACGCGTGTTCTTTATCGCGCGTTATGGTACTGACACACGTGTTCAAAATAAGCATGCTCAATAATCAACCGACGTACGACCAAATAAGCATGCTTATTTACTAGCACGACCAAAAGTTACGTTATCAGGCCACAGTGGCCAGCAGGCTGATCGCGTAACTTTTGTTGCATTTAAAATCCGGTTGCCTATATCAATTTTGGCAGTTTCGCTATCGAAAAAGTGCCAAAATTGACATTTTGCGAAACACAGGTTAAATGGTGACACATATCCGGATTTTGAATGCAATAAAAGTTACGTTATCAACCTGCTGTTCAAACATCATGCTTTTTACTCGACGTGTGTCGGTACCTTCATTATCGCGACTGTAACGTTAATGTAACTGCCAAACAGATTCGGTAACAACGGTTGCGACGGCGGAGAAGACTACCGTGCGTACCAGTGGATCATGAAGCATGGTCTGCCCACGGAGGAAGACTATGGCGGCTACCTGGGACAGGTTAATATCTTGATTGGGGTCACCAGTGGAAGGTCGGGGGACTTTCGCTGGGTAATGTGGCCCTACACGACTGGTGAGTGGCCTTGGTGAGCAGGTCCCCCTGCACAGACGCAATGGCATGTTTAAGTAATTCCGGGGCTACGAGATGGTGAATGCAAACGCGAACCCATCTCGCTATATCTTTTGCGGAGGATGGCTCACAGGGAGTTTTTAGGGGGTTCGAGCCCCCACATACCCCTTCCGTCACCCCCATGGCGGAAGGGAAATGCGAAGGGGAACCACCCCTTCAAAAAAAAAAGGTTAGTATCCTGATTAATTTCTTGTGTCTTTTTCAAAGTGTCTCACACTTTGACAGCCCTGATAGCTCAGTTGGTAGATTAACCCCCGGTTTCTGAAAGCTCGATCAACACTAATCGGCTGTTAAGTCACTTGCTATCTCTATCTGATTTGAAGTTATAGCGGAAATAGCAAGTGATTTGACCACCGATTAGTGTTGATCGCGCTTTCAGAAACCGCGGGTGAGTGTATTAATATAATTTGTTTCTGACAGGATGGATACTGTCACATTGACAACGTGACAACGACGACGTCAGTTAGAGGATGGGTGAAAGTCCCTGAAAATGATGAGATGGCATTCAAGGTAATCTTAAGATTCCAGGAGTTTTTTTTATATAAAAAACTAGCGACCCGCCCGCGCGCCTCTGCTTCGCACGGATGCACATATCATGCATGTATTATACATATAAACCTTCCTCTTGAATCACTCTATCTATTAAAAAATAACCGCATCAAAATCCGTTGCGTAGTTTTAATGATTTAAGCATACATAGGGACATGGGGATATAGGGACAGAGAAAGCGACTTTGTTTTATACTATGTAGTGAATAGTGAAGATACTAAAATCTTAAGTATAGACTGAATTACTGAAAAATCAGAGGCATATTATGATTATTTACAAAGAAAAAAAACACAAACAAACAGTTGAACTACCGGCATACCTCTGAGAAAGATCTAGAAAAATCAACGAATCCAAATCAATGGCAATCGGAAGCTGTTCCACCAGTTAATGGTATTCTTTTTGTATGACGTAATTCGTTCAAACATTATGGTATACTTTTTGTATGACGTAATTCGTTCAAACATTATGGTATACTTTTTGTATGACGTAATTCGTTCAAACATTATGGTATACTTTTTGTATGAAGTAATTCGTTCAAACATTATGGTACAGTAGTACCCAACTGATAAGGCGCGTCGTGAATCTTCGTTTGCACAGAAAAGAAAGTATGGCCCCGAAAATTAACGAAAGAATGCTTAAAACTTACAATGAACCTTAGACCACTACTATAAGGTTCATAATACAATACAGCTGTTAGTTCCGTCTCACTCGTAAGTCGCGCCCCTCCGCACAATTACACTTCGTGCCAATTTTATCGGGCCACCATTTTTCATCATAAATATATTTAATTAAAAATACAGGTTTTTTAAAATGTACGTTTTATTTAATAAACAAATGTGTATTTGTTTAGTAAAAGGAGAAACTTAATCTAAAGGCCGCACTCCTGCTATCCCAATATCAGTCTGAGCGTCCTCCTGAGCTTCTTTCTTCATAAACTCGTGCACATTGAAAATTATTTCCCGAGCTTGACTTTTAAGTGATTGCCCTCTTTTTAAACCATAAAAAAACCGTTTAGAAAGAAAACACTTTTTGTTGCCACTAAGTGTAATTTTGCCTGCTACGCGTGCACTCAGTAAGAAGTATGGCTGCTGACTAACATGCCACGCGGCGCGCGTTAACATGGCCGCAGCTGCCGACCAATAGCGGTACAGGAAAAAGAAGCGCGGTGCGTGGAGCGTACCGAATGGTCAATAGCATTTCCCGCGCTTTGAAAATTCATCTTCTGCGCAGGTACATCGGTAAGCCATATCAGTTGGGTACTACTGTATACTTTTTGTATGACGTAATTCGTTCAAACATTATGGTATACTTTTTGTATGACGTAATTCGTTCAAACATTATGGTATACTTTTTGTATGACGTAATTCGTTCAAACATTATGGTATACTTTTTGTATGACGTAATTCGTTCAAACATTATGGTATACTTTTTGTATGACGTAATTCATGCCTGACCGTGGCGCGGCCGTGCGCCGTCCGGGCACGGACGGGGCACGGCGTTGAAATGTCGGTGGGTATTGTTTCCCGTCTCCGGCACGGTCCGGCCCTAACAAAACCACACTACTCGTGCAAATAAATACACCCAAACAGCCCGGGCCCCGGTGTAACATGAATGAATGTATGTATGTTGTATGAATGTAACATGAAACTGGCCCGGCCGGGGCACGGCCCCGTCGCGACACGGTGTAGCGTGAATCATGCTTAAGGCCAATTTAGTTGTATGAATAAAACAATTATTTCACTACAGTTGGCGCTTTTCAAGAATGGTCCAATATCTGTGTCAATAGATGCTTCTCACAAAACCTTCACTTTTTACAACAATGGTATATACTACCAACCAGAATGGTAAGCTTAATACCCTAATTTTATTTGCATTTTATAATAGCATCCGCCTAAGACTCAGACTATCGCTAATTTACTGGTCGCTCGCCCATCTTTATACAGAGTGTCGCAGAACTCAACGTCAAGCCGAAACGGGGCGACAGGATTGATTGTAAACAGCATGAGAAAAATCATAAAAAAAACTATGCATTTTGAAAATTACCTAATAAATTGGTCAATCTGTAACCATTTTTTGGTTATTGTGGTTAATTTTTATTATTTTGTTCATTTAAACTTTGGAACCGTAACCCTAAATAATATTTCTAAGAATCACAGTCAAAAAATTTTTTTTAATTTTTTTTTCTGATTTTTCTCATGATGTTTACAAACAATCTTATCGCCCCGTTTCGGCTTGACGTTGAGTTTTGGGACGCCCTATGTTTCTACGGATATAAACTCACTTATCTGGAGATATGAACTACCTTTAGTAAGAGATTTTTCATATTACCTACCTTCAGTCTTTTTAAGAGTACCTAATAGAGCACTAGCTTTGGCTTAGTTTGGGGCTAGATAGTGCTTTAAGACATGTCCAACATTATTACAATATCTAAATATATATAACTCAAAGGTGACTGACTGACTGACTGACATAGTGATCTATCAACGCACAGCCCAAACCACTGGACGGATCGGGCTGAAATTTGGCATGCAGGTAGATGTTATGACGTTTAAGAGTAGTAGAGCTCTTTGTGAAGGGCTCGTCCGGGGAAGTACTACCACCACGCCTTTTTCTGCCGCCAAGCAGCAACACAGTGTTTCGGTTTGAAGAGTGTGGTCGCCGGTGTAATTACAGGCACATGAGGCTTAACATCTGTATGCCTCAAGTTGATGGACGCAGGGCAGTGCATCGTAGGGCACGTTTCTATTGTGCGTGACCTACGGGGCAATGTTTTGTTTATAGGTGATGGTTACCACTTAACATCAGGTGGGCCATCTGCTTGTTCCATCAGCTAGTTGTATAAAAAAAAAAAGGCATCCGCTAAGAAAGGATTATTATTAAGGATTATTATTATTGATCAATTCTACCCCCAAGGGGATAAAATAGGGGATGAAAGTTTGTATGAGATTTTCAAAGTAAACGAGCGCGAGCAAAGCCGCGGGATCAGCTAGTTTATTTATAAGATTCAATTAATATACCTTTATACTTTTTTCTAATTATTGTTTTTCGTATTTCTTTCCAGCAAAAGAAAGGTGGGAGAATTAGACCACGCGGTCTTAGTTGTGGGCTACGGGGAACTAATGGGGGTCAAATACTGGCTCGTTAAGAATTCATGGTCCAATTTGTGGGGCAATGATGGATATATCCTTATGGCAATAGAAGGCAACAATTGTGGGGTCGAATCAGCAGCCACATATGTAGTTATTTAGACCCCATTAAGTTATTACAACCTACTTATTGTAATAAAGAACGGTGTTTCATTTCAATTGCAGTCAAAGTACTCATATCTTCGGCGCGAATCCCTCGCAGGCGCTCTAGATTTTATTATAGAGCCATTTTCGCTCTAGATTCTATGTGGGAGACAACATAGAATTTTTGAAGCCATTCATGAAAAGCAGAGTATTTAGTTGGAGTTTCAGTAATCATAATAATCATTTATTCATTGTATGTATCTTTATCGTAGTCAGTTGAATCCCTTGCTTGCTCGGAATTCTATTATCGAAACGTTCATTCGCTCCAGATTCAATCATTATATTATTCTTTTAGTGTGGTGGCGGCCCGATACACCGATCGCCTACTTTTATTAAACCACCCGGACAAGAATCCTGGTACAGAGATTTGTCATACTGAAATAAAAAAAGATTAGTTTATTTCCGTTGAGTAACCCCTGTTACACATTGCGACTTTTATTTTCCCGTTCAGTCACACTGTTACTGAACGGTAAAAAAAGTTGCTATGTTTAAGTTGTATGTGTAGTTATCTGGTACCCATAAGAGTCTAAGAGTAGTAGAGCTCTTTGTGTGTGGCTCGTCCGGGGAAATACTACCACCACGCCTTTTTCTGCCGCCAAGCAGCAACGCTGTGTTTCGGTTTGAAGAGTGTGGTCGCCGGTGTAATTACAGGCACATGAGGCTTAACATCTGTATGCCTCAAGTTGATGGATGCAGCGCAGGGCATCGTAGGGCACGTTCTTATTGTGCGTGACCTACGGGCAATGTTTTTTTATAGGTGATGGTTACCACTTAACATCAGGTGGGCCATCTGCTTGTTCCATCAGCGAGTTGTATAAAAAAAACCCATAACACAAGCTTTGAGTAGCTTACTTTGGGGCTAGATGGTGCTGTGTGGACTGTCCAGCATTATTATTTATTTATTTATTTAATAACCGTGGTCGAACACATCAATATGTGTAAGATCGCAAAAGTTTAAAAAATACTTACATAACTTAATTGCTTACATTTAAAGTTTTTTTTCCTGAATAGACCATACATTGACTACAATCTCACCTGATGGTAAGCGACGCTGTAGCCTACGGTGGAGCAGAACGGTCTAGAAGACACCTAGATTTAGGATAAGTGCTGTTTTCCTGATAAATAAAAAACTCACTGTCCAATAGTTCCAGAAAGAGTAAGATGGCTGCCATATAGATGGTTTAATGGTTGTCTCTTCATATGCATCTATATTGAATGGGAGCTTTCCCGGCGCCAACGGATCGTGCTCTTCGCCGGATCTTACTGTTCTTAAGTTTTCAGCTCCTGAAAGTTTTGAAATCACTAAGTATAAAACAATGGCGCTTTCTCTGTCCCTGTCCCCATGTCCCTTTGTTTGCTTAAATCTTTAAAACTACGCAAAGGATTTAGATGCGGTTTTTTTTATAGATAGAGTGATTCAAGAGGTTTATATGTATAATACATGCATGATATGTGCACCCGTGCGAAGCAGGGGCGCGCGGGCGGATCGCTAGTGAAATGATATATAAAAAAGAACCATCAAAATCGGTCGAAACAGTAAAGAGGTGAGGTCACAAACATTAAAAGAAAAACAGTCGTCGAGTTTCTTTTAAGTCGATGAAAAAGGACAAACAACGTCCAACAGAACGTTGTTTATAATACTTAACTTTACCTAGTTATAGTTTTTTGAATTAATTATCTTTATTTTTACCTGAATCGTCGAATAACCTCAAAAATTTATGAAATCTACCCTTCTTTTTGCCCTTCTTTATGCCCTTAATTGTATTCTTCTTTGGAAACTTCTTTGTTATCTGTTTTGTACCGTTATTCGCACTCTTTTTCGGTTGTATTTTTAGCGTAAAAGTGTTTTTTAACTTCTCCCAAAAGTCTGTAAACCACGATCTCAAGTTCTGCTTCTCAGCTGCTTCTTTGTGCTTCTTTTTTAAATCTGCTTCTTTGTGCTTCTTTTTTAAATCTTTTAATCTTTGCCAGATCTTTGCGACGTTGCTTGTTGCGTTCTGAGTTCGTTGTATATCGTTGACTCGTTCAGTATCAGGCTTGCTTCTGGCTATTGAATGAAACTGTTTGTACTCAACGTTCTTTACAACTGGTTTCATTTTATGGAATCGAATTAGGGTTTTATACAATACGTCTTCTTTAGTATCTATGTTTACTTCTTGTCCGTGGGGCAAAATGGTTTTAATAAGTTTTTTTCTTTCATACTTGTTAGCTTTGTCTACGTCCTGTATGTTGCTTTGTACTGTATGTTTATCATGCTTTGGACTTTTGTGTTCTATATTCAAAATATTTGTGAGTTTAGACACGAATTCTTGCTTGTCTATGTTTTTTAAGTTTATGAGTTCAATACAGTTTGCTAAAGCGAAGTTTATTAAAACTACGCATTGGAGTACTCCTATCTTTGATACCATCATGAGTAGTATGTAGGTACTTGGAGGGCTTTAAAGATGGTTTTCTATTAGTAGAGTTGGTCAACCATGATATTAAAGATATGGAAAACTACATTGGATCTTGTAGATTGGATTTTGTCGATTGGCTTTGTATCTAATTTCTTTATACGCCAAAGTAGTAGAGTTCTTTTTGTGTGGCTCGTCCGGGGAAGTAGCTACTACCACCACGCCTTTTTCTGCCGCCAAGCAGCAACGCTGTTTCGGTTTGAAGAGTGTGGTCGCCGGTGTAATTACAGGCATATGCCTCAAGCTGATGGACGCAGGGTAGTGCATCGTACGACACGTTCACACGTTGGTTACCACTCAACATCAGGTGGGCCATCTGCATGTTCCATCAGCTTGTTGTATAAAAAAACTGTGCGAGAAGCTACTTTCTTTATTCTTTTTTAATTTTTATTAACTTTAACTTAGGTCTGCAATTTTTAGTCACAGTTGTTTGTTTTAACTGCAATTTTTGTTTTAGCAATATACATACATTTTCAGATATGCTACCTGATGGAGCCTTATGCACTATGACCATTTGCAGCGCGAGCTCGGCTAAGACAAGGCAGGCGGTGTAATACGGTCAGGGTAAAGTATCTCCTATGTCATAAAGAATAAAGCCCAATATCAAGTTTTGACGTTTCACGGTTTGGGGCAAGGAATCTCCTTGGAATCTCCTATTTTCATAGTGAATAAGGCTCCTGCTGGTTATAAAGTTTCACCTTTTGGAATACACTTAGGTACATTAAATAACTTTAGATTTTGTACTGAATTTTATTTAACCCTTTGTAGATATTAGAGAACATTTTGGTTCAGTTATAAATATGTAGATGGTAATCTAAATATATATAACTCAAAGGTGACTGACTGACTGACATAGTGATCTATCAACGCACAGCCCAAACCACTGGACGGATCGGGCTGAAATTTGGCATGCAGGTAGATGTTATGACGTAGGCATCCGCTAAGAAAGGATTTTGATAAATTCTACTTCTTAATAAAATAGGGGATGAAAGTTTGTATGAGGTTTTCAAGGTAAACGAGCGCGAGCAAAGCCGCGGGATCAGCTAGTTATACATATAGACAGAACTTTTAGTCTAAACATGTCTGAACTTTTTATAAATGACCAGTCCGTCAGCCATTATGACATTGGTCGATCAAGGAATTTTAATACTACGTTACGTTTCCTGTCATCTAACGAAGCAACATAGCATTTTCATTTTAATTGTTTTTCTAGTGTTATTTTGAGTTGTGTTGTGTAATTTTGGTGGTATTTTAACCAACATTACTTGTGGTCTTAGCACAAAGTGTAATCATTTGAAATGAAAGTGTATTATGTGATATCGTGATTTGACCGAAAATGTTTCAAATGTTTTGAAGAAACCGCCACCATTTTCTTCAAAATAATTGACTGACTCGACTTTGGAATGATGTGACTAGAAACATAACTGCAAAGAGTATAATCTCTGAATCACTTGACATTGGCAAGATTGTCTATGACAGGAGCCATAAAAAGAAGAAAGAAAGAAAGAGTACATCTATATTCCTTGGTGTCGATTAATCTAATCTGACAGCTCTTAAATTATAATAGCCGCCCTCGTTGTTTCGGTCTTGAACGGACGGCAATGTTTTTAGTGCTGTCAAATTAGGTTAAGTTAGGAAAATTAAACAACAGAATTAAATAAATAAATAATGCTGGACAATCCACACAGCACCATCTAGCCCCAAAGTAAGCTACTCAAAGCTTGTGTTATGGGTACTAGATGACTGATATATTTAATACATTACATACTTACATAGATAGATATTTTTTATTATAAACATAGAAAACACCCAGACCAACGGAACAAATTTCTGCAGATCGTACACAAATTTGTTCCGAGGCGGGAATCGAACCCGCAACCTCTAGCGTCGCAGGTGGACTCCCGCCCGCTGCGCCACAGAGGTCGTCATTGAGAGGTGGCACAATTGTTATGCATAATGCGTTTCAAAGTGATCTTTGTGATTTTATGGAATACATCTTGACTTTCGTGGGAAGGGGGTGACTGGGGAAAGGATCTGAATTGTTCTCCCTGGAAAGAGAGGCCTATGTCCAGCAGTGGACATTATTATTCTTTATTGTACACAAAATGATTTACACAAAAAATACATAATAGTCATGTACAAAGGCGAGCTTAACTCTAGATAGAGTTTTCTTCCAGCAAACCTTAGAGGATAGAGAGAGCTGATAATAGTAGTGGGAAGGTGTACAACATACTTGAAAAAAAAAACATTGAAATAATAGGAGAGAAATCCTAATAAATTAGATACAGTACCTATATGCAAAATGTATATAGGAACTGTATTATGCTGTAATATTATAACCTAACTGATCGAGACCTAGAAAACAACGAATCTATAATATTATCAATTATTTTCCTGCTCATCTGTTTGTCATGCTTTGCTATCTGTGTATACACGGGCAGGTCGAAGACATCCAGAGATCTACTCTTCGTTTTGAGGTTATCTATCACATCATATTGATTCTTCTCGTTTGTGTTTCGTTTCAGGTTGCACCACGGACAGTCCTTAACGTTATTCAGTGGTTTCAAATACCGGCGGGGCGAAACTTCTTTGGGTAAACAAGAAACATCTCTTGATATAGATGATAGTAAAATTATGCATAGGAGATCCATTTTGCTTATTCTGCTACACTAGTTAGTCTTATCAGTAATGTCTTTCGAAACAGTGTGGTGATAGGATCGTTGTGTCTGTAGTTTCTTTTGAAACAGTGCGGTGAGAGGATTATAAGTAGATATGTAACCCCTTTCGAGCACTAATTCTGAAAAGACGAAATCAATTTCATGCACTAGAATGTAATTTTTTAATCAGTTTTTTTAAACTACTTGCTGCTGGAACACGCAGATGGCCCACCTGATGCTAAGTGGTAACTATGACCAATAACAAAGCATAGCCTCGTAAGTTACGATACGAACGTGCCCTACGATGCACTGCCATGCGTCCGTTATGACACACAGATTATAGGTGTAGTAGGTAAGGTATGGTAGTTCTTTGCAGCTGACTGTACATAAATTATACCTACTGGGGTACTACTAATGTAAATAATTTGTCAAATGTTAGCGACAGAAATGGGTGAACATTATTGTTCGACGACCTCAGTGGCGCAGCGGGCGAAAGTCCGCCTGCGACGCAGAGGTTCCGGGTTCGATTTCCGCCTCGGAACAAATTTCTGTACGATCTGCAGAAATTTGTTCTGTTGGTCTGGGTGTTTTCTATGTATGACAAAAAATATATATCTACACAAGTAATTATAATGTATTAAATATATCAGTTATCTTGTACCCATAACACAAGCTCTGAGTAGCTTACTTTGGGGCTAGATGGTGCTGTGTGAATTGTCCAGCATTATTATTTATAATGTTTATAGTATAAAAACATGTAAATTAAGGATTGCTTTGAAATGCCTAATAAAACTATTTTTAGTACGTACCTACGTAATCTAAAATTCAATTATTTCTTCGTTGAATACTTAATTGTAACCTCCGTTAAAATTACAAATAAAACCCATAAAGGCTCTTTTACACAGCGCACATTAAAACCTTTTACCCAATTACCCTTTAATAACCCTTTCCTTCGTTAGGTACCCGCCTTTAGTATTACAACAATTCCTTTTTAGTAATTTAATATTGTTTTCACCCAAAGTGCAGTAATCACACTGAAATAACATTCAGTTATAATTATGTAAGCGTCATTGCGCACTCCGTGGCGCATAAGGGCGGCTTTACACCCTCCGATTTTCGTCGCACGAGTACCGCACGGCAATAGGGTTTGTAACAATATATATATATAATTAAAAATATTTATATATAATTAAACTTAACTTCTTTAATTAATGTAATTGGTTCTCACCGTGTTTATTAAAGTTAATAATAAATAAATAAATTATATAATATATAAATATAGTTAAAAACCAGTATAGTTATAGAACATAATAATAATAATAATCATTTATTTACTTTAAAAAAAACACGGTAAACTTAAAACTAAGTTTGAACAAGATCTAGTGCGTTCTTCTGTTGTGACTTGTAATCATAATAAAATGAGTTAACATAATATATATAAACTAAAATTATTTTATCATATGTATTTACAAAGACGAGTATATACCATGTATTATATCAGCTATCTGCTTTCCATATTAGAAGCTTTGTTTTAGGCTAGATAGTGCTGTGTGGAAAGTCCACCAGTATTTTATTTATTTATAGAAAATGCAGATGGCTGCAGATATGTTGGGTGGTAACCATTACCATTAAGTTCAAAGTTCGTTTACTGATAACACAGGTTACAAGTCAAAAATAGGTGCAGTAAATAGGTAAGAACACAGTTAGAAAATTAATTATCAGTCACACACAAGCAACTTAAGTGGTAGTACTTCTCCGTAAGAGCCGTTCAACAAAGACCTCTACTTTACACTCACACAGACAAATAAATCACCACACACACACACTGAGAAAAATGTAAAGCTGAAAGTGCCGTCATTACGATCGATTTCGTAGGTTTGAAGGCTAAAAACCGACCAACAGTAATAACCAACATAAACGCCTTCTAGGCTGAAGACGTTATACGATTTACAGGGTAAGTAAATTTAAAAAGAAGGTATACCATGAATAAGTTTCTCCAAACTACGATTTATTCTTAGTATTGAACATATTAGCCGTAACATATCTACGATAAATTCGGTAAATCAGTTAAAGATCGAGGTACTGACGGCGGCATTCAACTTCTGGTAAGGCGAAAAATAAGCAAGGTAGCTCAGCAAACACGCAAATCTTTCCAAGGGCAATATTCGACGCATCTCAAGTCAGCAACGCCTTCTCGTAAGGCGTTTTATACCGTATTATATATAATAATAATACCTAACGTTCAACAATATGGCATATTGTACGTACCAGCCGTACAAGAGCAGTGCTTAGTGGATAGGTAGCTACTGTAGCTAGCCGTAGCCCTTAGCCAGTGGCTACTAGCCACTAGCCACTAGCCACTAGCCAAGGAATATAATAATACTCTGACGAGAGCCACTAGCTATGCTACCTACTGGGTAGATAGACAACAGCCAAGGTAGCTAGCTAGACTAGCTAGCGCACTAGCTTTGCTATTAGCGATAGCGAGTGGTGGTGAAATAACCAGTGTTGCCAGCCGGGTCTTGTCAAAAGTTACCTAAAATGGGTAAAAAAGTAACCTTTTAAAGTGAAAAGTAACCTTTTATTTTTTTTTCGACAAAAATGTGACTAAAACATCTTTTTTTTACTAACTATGATTGAATGCCTTGCTGGGTAGTGTTGGGATTGTTGCAACCATGGAGTAGGTATATTATTAGAATGGGAATTTAAGCCTAATAAGTAGGTAGGTACCTACCCAGATATAGCATTTTAACCATCCTCTAAGACCCAGCTATACATACCTAGTCAAAGATTTAGTTCGACCAAAATGATATTTTCGACCTACAGTAACTAGTATGCAAAGTAGGTATTCGCTTTTGTGGTACTTTCTAGTACCTACATAAAATATTACAATGTTTCCGCCGTTTGAAATGAGTATGTTTATCCAGGCAGCGAGCGAGTCAAACGAATTATGAGATAAACTTTTATAGAACTATTGAGTTATGGTTATCCTCATCCTCAAGCACCTACTAAATAATTAGTCCAGTCCCCAGTTTCTTTCAAACAAAACAAAACTAAATGCGCCAGTGCGACCGACCGACTGACTGATTCGGCAACAAGCACAAACGAACGAACTCAACACGAACAAGAACTTGCATTCCGTTTCAGGTTGGTTTCACGTAAGAAATTAAAATTTAATTCTACAAATCCCGAAAATCACCTAAAAGTAACCTTTCAAGTCGTGTAACCTTGAAGTAACCTGAAGGAGTAGAAAATCACCTAAAAGGTTACAAAAGTAACCTTCTGGCAACGCTGGAAATAACCCAATGACATACTAACACATCTTTTCACATGTTTTATACATCTTATTGATTTTCGAAATATATAGTAAAGTGCGGCCTTATACATATTTCCCGTGCGTTTTCGTCAGCGCGATCTAGGATTGTACCTTTTTGGTACCTTTTTGGCTTTTAAACTTTTTATAAAAGCGGATAATGCCTTCTTTACGGCAACATACGCCGAAAATTTACCGCCAGAAGCGAATAGTGTTTTTAACCGTCAGCACTGCGTTATTAACAAGATAAGATTCAATTCCTAAAACGCTTTACCATAAAGTTGATTTGGTTGTTTTGCGACCAGCTAATAGACGGTATCGCTTTAACGTATTCACTTAGTTATGTCAAAACGAAGGTAATTGTACAAACTCGCCCTACGTAATTACATTATAACCGTGTAAGACTTTATTAACCTTACGCCAGAATTTCATTTTTCTCAGTGCACACTATAACTACACATATGCACGTACGTACACACATCCTCCTTTTCTTTCAAAGCTATGTTGGCGGGCAGTAAGTTTTTTTCGTAATGTGATTAATTAGGAAAATTTTCCCGTATCTTATATACATAAGATATCTTCAAAACTTCAGAGAAAGCCAGCACTCGACTTCGCAAGGCTGATGTTGATGATGTATGCCTTCAATTAAACAAAACTTGTTCTGTCAGCAAGTTGTTTAAAAAAGACAAAATATACCTACAAAGCCCGTGTAAACAAGGTTTTATGAAATCAATCGTACGAAAACATGGCGAAAACTCGTTAAAAATTATTGCATTTTGTATTGTGGTTGTGCTGATATTTCATTTCGCAATAATTACATTGAACTGCCGTAGAGGCTCTACGCAGAGCCTACGGCGTAGAAGATTTTTTGGTTTATTTTTTAATTTATAGTTTATTTTTTATATTTGACTAGTTGCGCCCCGCGGATTCACCCGCGCAGATTTAAATCTCGGTATTCCCACGGGATAGAAAGTAGCCTATGTGCTATTCCAGACTATAATATATCTCTGTGTCAATTTTCACAAAGATCCGTTCAGCCGTTCTGGAGTTATAGAGTAACAAACATCCATCCATGCTTACAAACTTTCGCATTTATAATATTAGTAGGATAGGATAGGATAGAGTGTCCTTTGGAAACAAACTCACCTGATGGTAAGCGACGATGTAGCCGATGATGGAGCAGAACGGTCTAGAAGACACTTTACTCTTTTTTTTTTTACGATGGGAAAATGCATTACGCATGTCCCTCGGCCTGAGGGACGCCGAGGGGGTCTGTCGGACTCACCACCAGACTGGTGGCATACCGACTAAAAACCCATCGATATTCCGGCAGCTCACCTTAGTGCCAATGCGTCCTCAAACCGTTCGTCATCAGACGATTCGTTCGATGACGCAATAGCACTTGACAGGGTTACGGGTTCCCGGTCGGATTCAACCGCGACCCTGTCGGTGAATGTCCGCGTGAAGCGGACCCTTCGAAAGACACTTTACTCCTGCCTTGAAGAGGCCCAAAGTATAGTCATCAGGAAATACAGACGACGGCAATGAGTTCCACTCCTTGGCGGTTTGCATAATAAATGTGGACGCAAAAAAGATGATTAATATAATAGTATTATAAGAATAATTAATTTTTCTTTTTCTTTCTTTCTTTCTCTTTCAAGAAAAAACCGACTACAAATACATACACTATAAAATACACTCATACTTAAATTTTAATGGGAACACATAATAAGTACCGCTTTCGTTAAAAAAATCCTCAAAATCGGTCCACTCAGTAAAAAGTTATGAGGGGACAAAAAACAGACGAATTGAGAACCTCCTCCTTTTTAGGTCGGTAAAAAAGTATGTGACCCACTCTTTTTATACAAAGCATTAGCTCCCAAGTCACAGATAGAAACGTGCCCTACGATACACTGCGTCCATCAACTTGGATGTTAAGCCTCATGTGCCTTTA
This sequence comes from Plemyria rubiginata, assembly GCA_963576535.1. Taxonomy (NCBI): domain Eukaryota; kingdom Metazoa; phylum Arthropoda; class Insecta; order Lepidoptera; family Geometridae; genus Plemyria; species Plemyria rubiginata. Next base: position 1,428,092 of record OY754929.1, read on the forward strand.
ATTACACCGGCGACCACACTCAAACCAAAACACAGCGTTGCTGCTTGGCGGCAAAAGGCGTGGTGGTAGTACTTCCCCGGACGAGCCCTTCACAAAGAGCTCTATTACTTCTCACAAAAAAAAACAAGTGCAAAATGTAATATATTTAACAAGCAAAAACATGAATACCGTAGGTATAGCGATGTGAAACACCACCATTGCCTTTTTCAAAGGTTTTGTTCAGCATTATCGATTTAAATTAGCGGTAATAACCCCCAGGTGTAAACACTCCTTCGTCGTAAAAATAGCTTATGAAATGTTTCATTTTGTCCCGATATATCGTAAAGTAAGCTCATAAAACCGTGTGCAGTGAATAACGGTGAGCTTCATCAGGGACGGGAATCGCACGGGGACGCATTCAGGACTAGCAGACGGGGGCTCGTGAAATGTATTATCAGCTGTTTTTTATTGACCGAGCGAGCGAAGCGAGCGAAGCGTCTCAGTTTCCACATTGGCCAAAAATGCGTTTGTCCGGATGTCTGTCTGTCTGTCTGTTCTCCTCTACAGGTCGCATTTTTCAACCGATCTAGACGAAACTTGGTACACAGGTTATATGACTTATTAGATTTTTTTTGTCGTCGGGGATTTTTGATTGGAGGGGTACTTCCCCCAAAAAAAGGGCAAAAAGGGGGCTATTTGATATACTGGATATCTCCACCAAATGAGATCCGATTTCGATTATTCTTTTTTTATTTGAAAGGTAGTAACTATAATAAGTTGGTCTCATAAAAGTTTGGCGAAGATCTGATAAGGATCTTCAGCATGATGAACAGGATAGCTCATCAAACAATCGATGGTTTTCAATCAAATTTGAGAGAAACACAAAGGACCTCATTCTACACAAGATTATGCAAAAAAAATCAAAAAAATCACAAAACAGAAAATGCACTTGCACATTACATTCCTCAAATAGCTCACTTTTAGTATGCTCGCGAGATCTACAGCTCTCAGAGCCACTAGTAATAATAATGCTGGACAATGCACACAGCCTATCTAGCCCCAAAGTAAACTACTCAAAGCTTGTGTTATGGGTACTATTGATACTGATATATTTAATGCATTATATCCTACTAATATTATAAACGCAAAAGTTTGTAAGTATTGATGGATGGATGGATGAAAGAAAGAAAAGAAAAGAAAAAAAATAATTTATTTGCCACACACACAACATATTATGAGGATCAAAAATTTACAAGGTACTAATAGATAAAATTAAAAAGACAAAATAAAAAAGTATATAAAAAGATGCTATGGTACAGAATCCTCCCTATGCCGAGTGCAGTGCGACACAGGTCCCGTCTCAGCGAAATGGATGGATGTTTGTTTCTCTTTCACGCCGGAACGGCTAAACCGATCTTGGTGAAAATTGGCACAGAGATATTTTATAGTCTGGAATAACACATAGGCTGCTTTTTATCCCGTGGGAATACCGGGGTCTAAAACTACGCGGGTGAAACCGCGGGGCGTAGAAGTACTTACATAGATGTTTTTATTATATACATAGAAAACACCCAGACCAACGGAACAAATTTCTGAAGATCGTACACAAATTTGTTCCGAGGCGGGAATCGATCCCGCAACCTGTGCGTCGCAGGCGGACTCTCGCCCGCTGCGCCACTGAGGTCGTCTATATACCTAAGAGTCGTTGTTAGCTTTGTGTCGCTTGTATCCGTGTGCACCCGAGTCCGTCCCCACAAGACCGACAAATCACGCAGCCCCCACCTGATTATTACGTTCGTATAAGTTCATGCAATATTTTGAGAGAAATCGTAAAATATTTGATAGGCGCCGAAGTTAAGTGCTTTACCGTGGCTTTGCCTCGAGTGCCTCAAGTGGCTGTGCCGTAGATATAAAAGGATATGATATGAAAGGATTTGACGACCTCAGTGACGCAAGAGGTTGCGGGTTCGATGCCCGCTTTGGAACAAATTTGTGTACGATCTGCAGAAATTTCTTCCGTTGGTCTGGGTGTTTATGTATAATAAAAAACATATATCTATGTAAGTATATTATGTATTTAATATATCAGTTATCGAGTACCCATACACAAGCTTTGAGTAGCTTACTTTGGGGCTAGATGGTGCTGTGTGGATTGTCCAGCATTATTTATTTATATCATAGAATTGATTTAAAAAACCTATCTTGTAACAAGCCATGTTCATTCTTTATCCCTTATGTTCTTCTGCACCAAAATTTGATGTACCATTTCTATATATGTGCTCTTTTATTTGCTAAATAAATAATTGCTAATAGCGCCCCGCGGTTTCACCCGCGTAGTTTTAAATCAACACTAATCGGCTGTCAAGTCACTTGCTATTTTAGCTTTTTCTTCGAATTAGAGATAGCAAGTGACTTGACAGCCGATTAGTGCTGATCGCGCTTTCAGAATCCGGGGGTAAATGTTTTAATATCGCCCGCAGCGAGTCTGAGTTTTTTTCGTATTTCATAACGTTACACCTTTTTTAGATTTTCGATAAGCGCCTCTATCGGGCTGAGAACTCACGAGTCTTCATACAAAAGGCATGACGTTACGAAAAACTAAACTCAGACTCGTTATACTGGCCTATTTAAAATACCCGCTTACCTACATCCTGTGTAGCGCTTTCAGCTTTTTATATCTGTGGGTAGCAATGTTATAAAGAAGCTTGAGACGTTTATTAGTCAAGGAATCACATTTTCTGCTTCACAGCGAGGAAAAAAGGGGAATTTTAGTTTGTTGAAGGTAGATGAGGTTGCTACTCAAGTGTTATTTACGAGTAGGTAATTCCCCCTGATTTGAAGTGGTTACCCCGCCTTTCGATAGAGGGCGTGGATTATAATCAGCTCCTCTTAGCTCATTTAAATGTTTTCTTCTATCCTTCTTTCCTTAATTTATTACGTAACTCAATCGGCTAAGCTATTTTCTGAATGTTTAAGTCATTTGTTTTTTATTACCGCTAATGTATTTCTCGTGAATATTCCGATAAAAAAATCATTGAGATAATGTTTTCAAAATTCGTTATAGACAAGAAAATAAAATTTTAAATTTACCTACTTAATAAATTTGTTAGGTTAATTTATTAACATCATAATATTAGTTAAGTTAAATTTGATTTACATTCTTACAAGAAAAATCATTTAAAACTAAACAATGTTAAGACCACTCGACAGTCTACTTTTGCATTACTTTTTAGGTAAGTTACGACTTAGCTAACGAATAGACATGAGAGAGTGAATAGTTTTTCATGTCCACCATTCACTCGGATTGATTGTATATTTAGGTAATTTTAATAAATTTTAGAAAACAATAAAAAAATATATATTACAAATTGCATGGAGAAGATTTGTATGTGTAGCATACTATCTTGTGACGTACGGTCATTGTTCTTAAGCTGTGACTGGTTTTTCATCAGCTTTGACTGCTTCTGTAGGCTTCGGAGTAACATCTTCAGGTTTGACTTCCTTTGGTGTGGTAACTTTATCTGTTGTCAATGCTACCTCTTCGTTTGGCTTCTCTGCTTCTTTTGCTTCTTCATTTTTGTCTGAATCTTTGACACCCAGCAGCCCTGTCAGTCGTCCAACCACAGGTTTAGACTCCTTATTTAGAGCCTCTATTCCACTGTTCACTGTTTTGTCGAGCCCTTTCTTGTCTTCAAGTAGACCATCGAGAAGACCACAGTTAACTGTGACGAAGAAGATGTTTAGAAGAATAATTGTCTTGAACATTTTGTGTTTCTTTGTGATCCGAATGAGAATGAAATCTAAGATTGGTCGCGAAATATCTAGGATCTTTATAGTTAAGTGCTATCGGTGTCGAAGTGTGTCAAGTCTATTAAAGTATAATGGGCACCGAGCATTTGTTTATTGAGTCATAATACGCGTTTAAAAAAAAAACAAAAAGCAAATCCTAATTTGCTTATCAATGAATCACGCGCCCCTTGATCGCGTAACTTTTGTTACATTCAAAATCCGGTTGCATATGTCAATTTCGGCAGATTTGCGATGGCAAAACTAGGGCGGTAGTCATTCATAATCTTCAATCATAACACATTCCCCGCTGTCCGTTCGACTGTAGCCTGTTGAGCATTCTCCTACATTAATTATAGTTCTGAGTACTGGTGCACAATCCCCTTCTTTATTAAGAAAACGACCTTTGTCGCATTTATTGATCATCTTATGTCCAAGTTCTATTTTTCTCTCTTGTGTTTTGAACGTTTCTGTTCCCACCTTCACTCTGTCTATCACTTCTGGTTTTACGGTAACCACATTCACTGCATCGGGTTTGTTTACTAGCACATTCAATTTATCACTTAGTTCGATTTTTTCAATGTCAATGTTATCACGAGTAACAGTTTCGTTTTCCATATTGATGACGTCCTTCGTATCTTTGGTATGTAATGGATTATTTCTAACATTTACAACGCAAGTTAAAATCAAAATGATCGCGACTTTCATTGTGTCTATATTTCTTTGATTGTGATTAGTTATGCGTGCGCGTTTGACTATGTATCGGTAACGTATTACTAAAAGAGCATTGATTTGTAATTTTTTATCGTTACAGGTCAATAGTTCGAATGATTGTATTGGGGAAGTACAATGCTATTTATATAATTGGGACAAATAATAAAACCTAACGAAATATCAATGCTGTTGTGTCTATTTAAAGATTTGTTCGCAAATACATGCGTGTTTGCGTGTTTTCTGAATTACAAATCCCTCTTTTTATGTTAGTGATTTTTTCACTGTTGCTGTTTTGAAGTATTCTTTGTTTTACTGGTGTTTTACTCCTCAATCTCTTTACACATCCCTTCAGCTCTGTCGTACCCTGTTGGGCATCCTTCTATTACAAAGAGCTTTCTAATAACAACCGCGGATGTTTTTGTAATGTTGACACAAGTCCCAGTGGCACCAACGGCTGTTCCTTCTGGACAGCCCACCTCATTTTCAATAGAAGTCTCATTCTTAGCGTCTTCAATGATTTTGTGTGTATTATCTATAGAAACATCTCCCACGAAGTGAATCTTTATTCCAGTTTCATTTTTTACTACAGTGTTTATCACAACTGTCGCTTCTAGGGCAGTGTCATTGTTGATTTCTATGTCTTTGAGTTCTCTTGTATCCTTAACAGCTTGTAATGTGTTATCGCTAGCATTCATTTTCATTTCAGATAAGTTTATAGTTATTTTGGTATCTTTATTCTTCGCATCACTTAGCTGTTTGTCTTTATTCTCGTTAAGAACACCACTTTCACTCCCTACAATGAGAATTGCCAGAAAAATTATATTCATTTTATGTCTTGACTTTGAAGGCACTTCTGTTTTTACTGATCTATACGTGAATGGAATTTAATAAAATTGAAACATGAAGTACATAATAAGGAAGACGAGACGAGGGTATGTCTGGGATCTTCGCTACTACTTTCTTTCAAATTTATTTAGGTAAGTAAGAAATGTTAATAATGAAAATAAAAACGGGGCATTTTTTTCTTAACAGAAATCGTTAGAATTAGTTAAATAATATACTGCATATCAACATAGTCAACATATAAACCAATTTTAGTTTAAAACGATGAGTTGTTTAATAAACTCGGTATAACACATACAAAAAATATGAAATAATTGAATTGACTTGTATTATTTACGATATAAATAATAACTATTCAAAGTTCACCCAACAAAAAGCGCTACACGCTTTTTATTTTTACCCGAGTGCCGAGGGTTATGTGTTTGGCGTGTATCTATCCATGTATTTATGTATCCTTCCTTCGATATTTCCTTTATTACCACGTAGCAACCAAACGGCGGGATGGATTTTGATGATTCTGGTATCAAAAAAGATTCGTCGCAACTTCCCAAGTGTCCTTAGAATAAAAAAAAAACAAAAATTCACGTGGGAAGGAAAGGTGGAGCGATATTCTCTCACATTAAAAAAAAATCTTTTCGCTATCATAGCAATATGGGTATCAAAATCAAGAGAGTGATGAAGTGTTTTCAAATAATGTATTAGTTTTTGATTTAAAGTAAACTCAAAGACACAACCAGAACGCAAAATTCGTAAGTCATTTTAGCGAACTAGGCCATGAGTGATACTAAACCATATCATAAAACCTTCTCTATGGTCATACAAATCATTTAGAAAAAACCGCATCAAAATCCAAGAAGCCGTTTCGAAGATAATATGAAGAGTTTTGTTATAAAAAAAAATGTGATTGCTGGTAACCCCAAAGTGATAAAAATGAGTTTAAAACATTATTTTATTTACCTACCTACATACTTTTAGTTCGGGCACTCGGGTTTTATTATTTTTTAATAAATCTTCTTGTTAATTGTTAAATCAAATGTGTTTGTGCATTTTTCAGTTTTCATTAGTGGCAACATTTCTGATTAATTCTTATCCTTCCAAGGTTGCCTGGAAGAGATCGCTCTCAGCGATAAGGTCGCCCATTGTTTTACCTTAAGTGTATGCTTTTACTCTGTACTATGTTTCTGTGTGGTGAACAATAAAGAGTTATCTATCTATCTATCTAACATTTTTTGTGGTATTAATGTTAAGTTACCTACTCTGTTCTTTTTTTATGTAAGATTACGGACAAACGGGCTTGAGGCCCTGATAGTAAGCCTTTATTAACATTTTTATATTCTTTACTTAAGAGGTTAATGCCAGTTTTCCCCACTACACCCAAAAAACCCAGATGGGTTGCCCTTGATAACCTTTGGTATTTGTCCAACTGATTAGCGTTTCAAGGAAAATAATTAATAATAAGATTAAATAAATAATAAATAAATAATGCTGGACAATCCACACAGCACCATCTAGCCCCAAAGTAAGCTAATCAAAGCTTGTGTTATGGGTACTAGATGACTGATACATTTAATACATAGATACTTACATAGATAAATATTTTTTATTATATACATAGAAAACACCCAGACCAACGGAACAAATTTCTGCAGATCGTACACAAATTTGTTCCGAGGCGGGAATCGAACCCGCAACCTCTAGCGTCGCAGGCGGACTCTCGCCCGCTGCGCCACAGAGGTCGTCAACAATAAGATTGAGTAAACAATCAATACCTATTTCAAGAGAAACGTTTCATCTTACTGTAAGCCCGCGGCTTCACTCGCCTTAATTGCAGTGCGCAGACAATCCGTGGTACTTTATTAGTTACATAGTAATAATAATGCTGGACAATCCACACAGCATCCTCTAGCCTCTAGCCTACAGTTTCATTAAACTTATGTATTTTAATCCTACTAATATTATAAACGCGAAAGTTTGTAAGTATGGATGGATGGATGTTTGTTACTCTTTCATATCGTTCATCATCGTTTTTTATAATATTTCGTTTTCAAAAATTAACTAGTTTGGTTCCAAGGAATGATAAATAATTAAAAATCCAATGATGCAAAATTAAAATGCAGTTATCGTTTCTGGCTATTGCGACATAGTCGAATCGTCACACGTGGGACGAAACTTCATTCTGATCTGACCCCCATCGCTAACAGATTTCTTATTTATTCACCATCATCCATACTATATATTTACAGGTTTACCATAATGCGATAGTGTAATTCAGTTCTTATACAGTTTTTCTAATCTAAATATATATAACTCAAAGGTGACTGACTGACTGACATAGTGATCTATCAACGCACAGCCCAAACCACTGGACGGATCGGGCTGAAATTTGGCATGCAGGTAGATGTTATGACGTAGGCATCCGCTAAGAAAGGATTTTGATCAATTCTACCCCCAAGGAGATAAATTAGGGGATGAAAGTTTGTATGAGATTTCCAAAGTAAACGAGCGCGACCAAAAGCCGCGGGATCAGCTAGTTAAGATATAAAGATCCATCTAGTATCTCCAGATAGAATTAGCCGGAAGATACATTAAGCAGTAAGCATCTATCCGCCATAAATCGGAGCCGAACGAGCCGGTCACCGTAAACCGTAAAATAACCCATTACAAGACGCGTCTGCTGCTGCTGGCTGGGGTGACCATGATTTGTGGGATAAGCAGGATAAACCCAGGAGACAATAATAATTAATTATTTATTTATTTGAGCATACTCGTAAAATCATTAAAAAAAATACCTACAGAGCTTAGTGTGTGTGAGCAAAGCATTAATAAATAAATAAATAATGCTGGACAATCCACACAGCACTACATCTAGCCCTAAAGTAAGATACTCAAAGCCTGTGTTATGTGTACTAGATAACTGATATATTTAATAAATTATATACTCACATAGATAGATATTTTTTATTATACATAGAAAATACCCAGACCAACGGAACCTGTAGATTGTACAAAAATTTGTTTCGAGGCTAGAACCCGCAACCTCTTGCGTCGCAGGCGGACCTTGCCAGCTGCGCCACTGAGGTCGTCAAATTGAGAGCATTGGCATAATGAAACGTCATCTTTTAAGAGAATTGTACCGCAAACCCTAAAATTATTGGTTCGCCCCAAACTGAGATATCGTGATGCGACGCGAACGCTCCGAAAATATAGGTTGGTAGTAACATTGTGTTTGGACTTGCTTCTACCTGTATCTCAAAAACCATGCGTTAAATAGTTAAAATGGTTATGGAATGTCTAAACAAAGCCCTTTCATATGACGTGTAACTTATCTTTGTGATTTTTTTTATTTGCCTACATTTTTTTTATTTTTTTATTTATCTTTTTAAAAAATTAATAACAATAGTAAAATATGTAGCAATAAGGAAACCACTAAGGTTTATAAAAGTAATGCTACTAGAGAGTCTTATATCGATAGCTTCTAAACTAGGTAGATATATATGTATGTATACAAAATAAAAACATCAAATAAACTGGATCTAGGTAAGTGTAGTTCTAGGAAATATGTAGGTTATTTTAAAAAACACATAAAAAAAACCCCATATTTTAATAACTTATCTTTTATTTTTTTTATCATCCGATTTAACTCATAATATAAAAATTAATAATAATAATCTTTATTTTAGACAGAATAGTCCATATTTAACCTAAAAACTAACACATAGTACACAAAATACACAAATAAAAAAAAATATAATAAATTTCTCAATTACAAGCTAGTCTTTGAGACACTAGTTTCTTTCTAAACAGTGTGGTGAAAGTATTTTAGGTGCACCTCAAGAAGACACGGAAGAGAAAATTAAACAATCCTTGTGCTTCGATCAGATTGACTTTGACTTCAGGTAAAAGGTCAGTCCTAAACTCACTCACAACTCATGGCTACCCTAAGCAAATACAAGAGCGATTTTTATATCTTCCACCTGTGTCGTACGTAACTGACCCTTTTAAAATTTATGTCTTTATTGAATAAATATTATTTCCGAATAGCAGTAAGCAAACGAGTATTATAATATAGCATTTTATTTGTGTGTGTGTCTCCAGCTTCCTCATATTGAAAATGTAATTTCTATAAATGCCAATATTTAAAGCATAATTAGTGCACTCATAGATTTGAATCATAATTTAGCTGCCAAATAAACAACGATGCTATAAGCTTATAATAGTGTGTAAGCTGGAGTAACATGTCTCCAGCTGCCTCAGTCAGTGTGGGCAAACGGCTAATGATAGAGATATATAGTAAACGCAAGGATTTAGTACCAAACGAATTAGCGAGGTACCAAAAATTTCAGGTCTGTAGCTCGGAAACTCTTCGAGTTATAAGACTTGATCAACGTGTAAGCTGGAGTAACGATACGTGAAAAAGCATATGCTCGTTCTCTGGAATGGCTGGAGCTAGCAGGTTGCTTTAAGTCTCCAGATTTAGTACCAAACGAATTAGCGAGGTACCAAATATTTGAAGTGTTTCTGTTCAAAACTCTATGAGTTACAAGCTTTTCCAGCTTTTTTTGTTTGTCCAACTTGCACATGTTGGATCTCAGCAACCACAATAGGTACAGACTCGGTTGATGTCTCTGAACCGAGCTATGAATTAGTGCACTCGGTACCAAAAATTTGGAATCTCTAGGACAAGCAGTTCTGTTGTAATCAGCAAAATAACTAATATTATGATGAGTTACAGAATACCAGATAGTTCCATTTCGACCAGCCTTCAGTTGATAGTAGCTCTATCTCTGTCACTACAGCGAATGCGTCACACTCGTACCTACTGATGCAATCAAGGAATTTGAATATATCTGTCTGTATTCAAATTCCTTGGATGTTATTTTGCTGATTACAACAGAACTGCTTGTCCTAGAGATTCCAAATTTTTGGTACCGAGTGCACTAATTCATAGCTCGGTTCAGAGACATCAACCGAGTCTGTACCTATTGTGGTTGCTGAGATCCAACATGTGCAAGTTGGACAAACAAAAAAAGCTGGAAAAGCTTGTAACTCATAGAGTTTTGAACAGAAACACTTCAAATATTTGGTACCTCGCTAATTCGTTTGGTACTAAATCTGGAGACTTAAAGCAACCTGCTAGCTCCAGCCATTCCAGAGAACGAGCATATGCTTTTTCACGTATCGTTACTCCAGCTTACACGTTGATCAAGTCTTATAACTCGAAGAGTTTCCGAGCTACAGACCTGAAATTTTTGGTACCTCGCTAATTCGTTTGGTACTAAATCCTTGCGTTTACTATATATCTCTATCATTAGCCGTTTGCCCACACTGACTGAGGCAGCTGGAGACATGTTACTCCAGCTTACACACTATTATAAGCTTATAGCATCGTTGTTTATTTGGCAGCTAAATTATGATTCAAATCTATGAGTGCACTAATTATGCTTTAAATATTGGCATTTATAGAAATTACATTTTCAATATGAGGAAGCTGGAGACACACACACTTTTATTTGACTGCCCTTATAACTCAGTTGGTAAGAAGCTATCTTTTGCGCTATACGCCGGGGGTTCAATCCCCAACGAAAAAAAAACATTTTTGTGATGAACGTAGAGGTTTTTTCTGTGTTGAGTGTCTGTCCGAGTGTTATATCCTACTACTAATAAAAACGCGAAAGTTTGTAAGTATGGATGGATGGATGAATGTTTGTTACTCGTTCACGCCGGAACGGCTCAATGGAACTGGATGAATCTTGACAGAGAGATAGATTAGATAGATAGATAGATAGAAAATTCTTTATTGCACATAAACAAAATGTATCGTACATACGCGAACTTAATGCTAGAGAGCATTCTCTTCCAGTTAACCTTTGTGTAGTTTTGAAAAAAACCGAAAGGGCAGTGCACACACATGGATGATGGGAGTTTTTTAATAATAACTAAACAAATAGGTATTAAATATTCGATATAAGATTATATATTAAAAGAAGTATACATACATAATAAATATTAAAAATAGGTACATAATAAACACATAATACATTATATAACTATGAATACATACGGTAGGTAGGTACTAACAAATGCATATTATTATAAATAATTATGAAATAAAGTCTAAACACTAATCACTCAAGATACCTCTGAATTTGTACTCATTGATCATGAGGCAAAGATAGTAGTTATGCACTTTTGATCTGAAGACATCGACGGAAGACACTTCACGGATCAGGCGCGGCAGGCCATTCCAGAGACGAATGGCAGTAACAGTAAAGGAGTCTGTGTAACAGGTTGAGTTATGTTGGGGAGACATCAATTGCAGCTAGATAGATTGATAGATATAGATTGATAGCTAGATTACAGTCTGGAATAACACATAGGGTACTTTTTATCCCATGGGAATACCGGGATTTATGTCTGCGCTGTAAAGTTACAAGGTATGTTAATAATATAACGGCTTATAAGTACCTAAATAATTTTTTTTTATCTAGATAAATATACTTGAGCCAATAGAGTTCAAAATGGTTTCCCATAAGCAAAACACAATGTTTGTACTTTTCCTTTGAGTACCATCTAATTTAATTACCCATATCATTGACCGAGCGAGCGAAGCGTCTCAGTTTCCACAGTATTTGAAAGGTTGTAACTATAAGTTGGTCTCATAAAAGTTTGGCGAAGATCTGATAAGGATCTTCAGCATGATGAACAGGATAGCTCATCAAACAATCGATGGTTTTCAATCAAATTTGAGAGAAACACAAAGGACCTCATTCTACACAAGATGATGCAAAAAAAATCACAAAACGGAAAATGCACTTGCACATTACATTTTTTTCTTTTTTTTTTATTTGATTTGATTTTGATTTGACATTCCTCAAATAGCTCACTTTTAGTATGCTCGCGAGGTCTACAGCTCCCAGAGCCACTAGTATTATTTCATTATAGGTACCTATTATGTGGATCTGGTTGTATTAAAATTAAGCACAAATCCATGGGGTCTTTTCTATATGTACGTAAAGTACATAAATACATTTTTCCTCCATTTTGTAAGTAAGTTTAAAAGTAGGTCAATTGATCGATCCAGATAGGTTAATTGCTTTGAAATTGCTTTGTTTATTAATTCATTAAAACCCATTTAATTTTAACAAAGGGCACTAAGCGGCTGTTTGCCCGGTACCTGCTTAAATTACCTTCGATTAATTTAAATTTAATTTAATTCTTGACAGCTTGGCTTGTTTATGTATGTAATTGTGTTTTTTTTTTATACAACTAGCTGATGGAACAAGCAGATGGCCCACCTGATGTTAAGTGGTAACCATCACCTATAAACAAAACATTGCCCCGTAGGTCACGCACAATAGGAACGTGCCCTACGATGCACTGCCCTGCGTCCATCAACTTGAGGCATACAGATGTTACGCCTCATGTCCCTGTAATTACACCGGCGACCACACTCTTCAAACCGAGACGCAGTGTTGCTGCTTGGCGGCAGAAAAAGGCGTGGTGGTAGTACTTCCCCGGACGAGCTCTTCACAAAGAGCTCTACTACTCTTAATAAGTGTTAATAATAAAGTGTTGGGTAGTTTTGTAATATTTTGCTATCTGAGCCGGTTTAGGTTATAAAACCTAGGAAATCAACACAAGATCTTCTTTCTGTTCTCACTCGGTCATAAGTTTATGTTCATAAACGCAACATATAAATTCCGAGTTGCGCCCCGCGGTTTCACCCGCGCAGGATTAAATCCCGGTGTTCCCACGGGATAAAAAGTAGCCTATGTGCTATTCCAGACTATAATCTATCTCTCTGCCAGGTTTCATCCAGATCCGTTCAGCCGTTCCGGCGTGAAAGAGTAACGAACATTCATCCATCCGTCCATCCATCCATACTTACAAACTTTCGCGTTTATAATAGTAGTAGGATTATAATGACTCCGACTGTACCTAACCTAAGAGAGCTCTTTGTGAAGGGCTCGTCCGGGGAAGTACTACCACCACGCCTTTTTCTGCCGCCAAGCAGCAACGCTGTGTTTCGGTTTGAAGAGTGTGGTCGCCGGTGTAATTACAGGCACATGAGGCTTAACATCTGTATGCCTCAAGTTGATGGACGCAGGGCAGTGCATCGTAGGGCACGTTCCTATTGTGCGTGACCTACGGGGCAATGTTTTGTTTATAGGTGATGGTTACCACTTAACATCAGGTGGGCCATCTGCTTGTTCCATCAGCTAGTTGTATAAAAAAAAAAAAAAAAAAACCTTTAAACTTATTACTACCTATGCTATTACGGAGTTCAGTAATAATCCCTATCTTTAAATTAATCAAAACTTCTCACCAATTTGTTTGACTCATAAAATGACACCACTAGACGCGGTTTAGTCTAGACTCGAGACATCTTGTTTGTGGTATAGTACAAATACTAGTGGCTCTGGGAGCTGTAGACCTCGCGAGCATACTAAAAGTGAGCTATTTAAGGAATGTAATGTGCAAGTGCATTTTCCGTTTTGTGATTTTTTTTGTTTTTTTTTGCATCATCTTGTGTAGAATGAGGTCCTTTGTGTTTTTCTCAAATTTGATTGAAAACCATCGATTGTTTGATGAGCTATCCTGTTCATCATGCTGAAGATCCTTATCAGATCTTCGCCAAACTTTTATAAGACCAACTTATAGTTACTACCTTTCAAATAAAAAAAAGAATAATCGAAATTGGATCTCATTTGGTGGAGATATCCAGTATATCAAATAGCCCCTTTTTTGCCCTTTTTTTGGGGGAACCCTCCAATCAAAAATCCCCGACGACAAAAAATTCTAATAAGTCATATAACCTGTGTACCAAGTTTCGTCCAGATCGGTTGAAAAATGCGACCTGTAGAGGAAAACAGGTGCAATATTTTAATAACCTGTAATAAGTAGTGTATATAAATAGATAAATAAAAATAAACTAACCGCCGGTTTCTGAAAGCTCGATCAACACTAATCGGCTAAGTCACTTGCTATTTCAGCATTTACTTATTATAAAGATAACAAGTGACTTGACAGCCGATTAGTGTTGGTTGACCTTTCAGAAAACGGGAGTTAGACTACTGCAAAATCTATTACATTGCCTAAGATGCATGCTTGCTAACAGTGCTTTGCAAACTGAAAGTGTAGACACCTGGGAAGTTCTCCAAGTTCTCCAACTATGATTAGAGGACTATACGTTAATGCTACATTAGCTATTCAACTTTTCTTGTCAAAAAAAAATTGTCTAAATTCTCTAAATGGAATTGGCACAACAACGGAGGTTCCTCATTACTTATTGCACACAATACAATACTTAAGAACATGACAGATACACCCCCGGTTTCTGAAAGCGCGATCAACACTAATCGGCTGTTAAGTCATTTGCTATCTCTATCTAATTTGAAGTAAACGCTGAAATAGCAAGTGACTTGACAGCCGATTAGTTTTGATCGCGCTTTCAGAAACCGGGGGTTAGAGGACATGTACAAAGGCGAGCTTAACCCTAACAAGAGTTTTCTTCCAGCTAACCTCAGAGGCTAGAGAGAGGTAACTTTAGTTGTAGGTTTGTGTACATACAAAAAATTATAGACAACTTTATACTAAAGATATGAATGAAAATAATGGTACTAAAACATTTAAAATACCTTCATTTTATACTAAAATAATTAAATATATATATCCTCAATACATAAACAATAAGTACATAACAATACTTATCGTAGAACTATACCTGGTACATATTCAATTCAATTATTGAATTGATTTATTTTACAATTTTTAAAAAAATTCATTGTAACCACCAAATACGAACCTACGACCTCTCAAAGATCCGAAAGCAAGGTAAAACAACCCACTAGACAACCGAAGCGTGTAAAAAGATTTTAGTTTATCTAAAAACCTCTATCGGCCTTTTTCGTTCGCATCTTTACCACCACTTACTTTTCGCCTACATTTATGATTTTTATCATCGTAATTTCGTTAAAAAACTCTAAAATTTTACGATTATTTAAAACTCATCGTATAACGTAAATAAGCCTTAAGGCGAACAACCATAAGATTTCAAACATGTTTTCGTACTTACGCAAAATTTTTGGGAAAACTTGTTCAGATAAAAATGAAATTATTGCAAAACTGTGTGTATATGATTGGCGTAGCTAGGTTAAAAGCTATTTAGCAATGAAAAGAAACGATAAGGCCCTTATTCATAATGTTCTTTGAGCGCATCAATAGCTTACCAAACCGATAAGTCTGTTGCTGTCTTTTTTCGTTGGCATGAAAGAGACAGTTTTTTTATACAACTAGTTAATGGAGCAAGCAGATGGCCCAACAAAGCATTGCCTCATAAGTCACGCACGATAAAAACGTGCCCTACGATGCTCTGCCCTGCGTCC
Source organism: Plemyria rubiginata (assembly GCA_963576535.1). Lineage (NCBI taxonomy): Eukaryota > Metazoa > Arthropoda > Insecta > Lepidoptera > Geometridae > Plemyria > Plemyria rubiginata. The sequence continues at coordinate 1,443,799 of OY754929.1, forward strand.
ATCAACTTGAGGCATACAGATGTTAAGCCTCATGTACCTGTAGGTAATTACACCAGTGACCACATTCTTCAAACCGAAACACAGCGTTGTTTGGCGGCAGAAAAAGGCGTGGTGGTAGCACTTCCCCGGACGAGCCCTTCACAAAGAGCTCTACTACTCAGTCTATTACTAGTCTTAGCCAGCTTTTTCCCGCGATGTTTGTAAAATCCAATCTTGCCGTAGTTTTCGTCTTAATAGTTAATAAAATAGCCTTAACTTGGTAACTGGAAGATGTTTCTCGAATTTCGGTCTCTAAGATTATATTGCTCAGAGATCGTAACTTAGACGTTTGGTTCAAGCAGTCAAGAAACCAAGAAATTGCAGCATTACATAAAGCCAGGTACTCACTAGTGAGGAAGAACCTATAGATCTCTTTACCCCGGTGCCAGATATGTATGAACTTAAGTGATCACTGAGCCGCACGCTTAGTGAGGCACGAGACAGTAAAGCGTTTTTCTTGTGCCTCACTAAGTGTGCGGCTTAGTGATCACATCCCAACTAATATTATAAATGCGAAAGTAACTCTGTCTGTCTGTCTGTCTGTCTGTTACGCTTTCCCGCTTAAACCTCTCAACCGATTTTGATGAAATTTGGCACAGACAATCTTTAGACCCTGAGAAAGAACATAGGCTACCTTTTATTGCGAAAAAAAGAGATGAAGAGATTAAAAGTACGCAGACGAAGTTGCGGGTACCAGCTAGTAAGTTCATACATATCAGGCACCGGCTTTATGTGTGGCTCTTCGCAAAGCCAACAGTCTACACCCGATAGACTACAGTCGAGCTAATAAATAAATAAAATAAATAAATAAATAAATATTGGTGGACTTTCCACACAGCACTATCTAGCCCCAAACTAAGCTTATGCTTGTGATATGGGAACCAGATAGCTGATATACTACTTATATACTTTTTTTTTGTAAATACATACTTATAATATGATATAACACCCAGACAGAGAACAAACATCTATGTTCATCACACAAATGTTTGTTCACGGTGGGAATCGAACCCACGACCTCCGGCGCAGAAGGCAGAGCTACTACCAACTGAGCTACGTAGGCTGTAATAGTCTACAGTTTTAAGTATTTCTTGTGATGCTAATGAATAAAGGCGGTTTCGATTTTCATTGTTTGATTACTAACTTTCCCCACTTGACTCTAAAGGCTAGAAGTTTGTTAACTTGCGGTTAAATTTATTGATTTTAGCTTGATGAGCTCTTTACGACAGCCTTCACGGCTCAGTTGGTAGTAGCTCTGCCTTCTGCACCGTAGCACGCGGGTTCGATCCCCACCGAGAACAAACATTTGTGTAATGAACATAGATGTTTGTTCTCTGTCTGGGTGTTAATAAAATTTTAAGTATGTATTTACAAAAAAGTATGTAGTATCTGGTTCCAATATCACAAGCTTTGGCTTAGTTTGGGGAGAGATAGTGCTGTGTGGAATGTCCACCAATAATTAAATTTTAGGAGCTCAATGCTACTTAAAATCAAAGCCAAAAGGCGTTTATTGTTAAATCACTCTGAAACTTCTTAAAACTGTAGTGTTTCCACTATTATTATCGTATTGCGGGTAGCTAGGCTGAGGCGAAGTACAAACACTGACATGAATAAAAACCATTCTTTGTTGTGTCTCGATTCGTGTGGTTTTATTGAATACCAAATAATCCCGTATAAACCAAAAACTAGGTGACTCTAGGTGCCAGTTCCACGCGATTAACGCCTAGAAATACATGCAACTTATTGCCGGTTGATTCTTTTGTAAATTAAGCCTAGAAACATCTAGAACAAATGGATAAACTACGCCACAAATGGACTCAGTCAAACAAATCCACTTTAGACACCCACTTTAAGTCATTTTCTTGGCAATCCTTTCACTATTAATCTACACATTTGAATAAAATTTAATCATAAAAGTAATAAATCGAAGTTTTCCAAAGGCGCTGCCAAGTCCAACTCACGCCAACTGAAACTTGTATTCGGACGAACTCAATCCGATAAAGTAAGTAAGTAAGATTTTGATAAGAGTAGTAGAGCTCTTTGTGAAGGGCTCGTCCGGGGAAGTACTACCACCACGCCTTTTTCTGCCGCCAAGCAGCAACGCTGTGTTTCGGTTTGAAGAGTGTGGTCGCCGGTGTAATTACAGGCACATGAGGCTTAACATCTGTATGCCTCAAGTTGATGGACGAAGGGCAGTGCATCGTAGGGCACGTTCCTATTGTGCGTGTCCTACGCGGCAATGTTTTGTTTATAGATGATGGTTACCACTTAACATCAGGTGGGCCATCTGCTTGTTCCATCAGCTAGTTGTATAAAAAAAAAACTGGCTACAGGGCAATAATCAACCTATCAGGAGTGCGTTAATCTTAGATCCAAATTAAGTCGAGGATTATCGCGTCGGATACCGGAAGCCAATAACTACTTACAAAGAACCGGAAATAGGGTAAGTTTTATTATTACAGTTACCTACCTAGTTTATGTTTAACTAGAGCTCTTTGTGTGAGGCTCGTCCGGGGAAGTACCTACTACCACCACGCCTTTCTCTGCCGCCAAGCAGCAACGCTGTGTTTCGGTTTGAAGAGTGTGGTCGCCGGTGTATTTACAGGCACATGAGGCTTAACATCTGTATGCCTCAAGTTGATGGACGCAGGGCAGTGCATCGCAGGGCACATTTCTATCGTGTGACTCATAAGTCAACGCTTTGATGAGTGATGGTTACCACTTAACATCTGATGGGCGATGCTAGTTCCATCAGTAATTACTATAAAAAAATATAATGAATAAATATAAAGTATGGACTTGGACAAGACACAGCCTTAATTCAGGGCTAGATAGTCTAGCCCCGAACTAAGGCTAAGATTGTGATATGAACAACATATATAGGAACAAGTCAAAAACTTGATATGTTCAATAAATTACCTTTAAAAATGACAAAACTTTCAATAATTGGATTTAAAAACAAACTCAGAACCTTTTTAGAAGGCCACCCATTTTACCATTTAAATGAATACCTGAGCTGTTCATTCTCTGATTTGCAAACGTAGTATGTGTAAGTGTATTAGAATAAGACATTATTGTAAAAATTTACATGCCAATGTTATAGTACTGTAACGCAATGGTTAAATAAATAAATATCAATAAACAAGGTAGCTGATATACTAATATACTTTTTTTTTAAAACATACTGGGCCTTACTACAAAAAAATAGTCAAACGATAAATAACTATGCTCAAACTTTTGCCATCTCTTACCATTGCGTAATGGCAAACAGAGACAGCGCAAATTTTAGACACTGTTCGAAGTTAGGCACCGTTTGAAATATATAACTAGTAGTACAACTAGTAGTAGTATAACTAGTAGTCTATAACTAGAACACCCAGACAGAGAACAAACATAATGTTAATCACAAGAATCTTTGGTATCGGTAAGGATCGAACCCACGGCCTACGCCGCAGAAGGCAGAGCTACTACCAACTAAGTTGTGAAGACTTCGTTACTTAGACTAGTGGCTCTGGGAGCTGTAGACCTCGCGAGCATACTAAAAGTGAGCTATTTGAGGAATGTTATGTGCAAGTGCATTTTCCGTTTTGTGATTTTTTGATTTTTTTGTTTTTTTTTGCATCATCTTGTGTAGAATGAGGTCCTTTGTGTTTCTCTCAAATTTGATTGAAAACCATCGATTGTTTGATGAGCTATCCTGTTCATCATGCTGAAGATCCTTATCAGATCTTCGCCAAACTTTTATGAGACCAACTAATAGTTACTACCTTTCAAATAAAAAAAGAATAATCGAAATCGGATCTCATTTGGTGGAGATATCCAGTATGTCAAATAGCCCCCTTTTTGCCCTTTTTTTGGGGGAAGTACCCCTCCAATCAAAAATCCCCGACGACAAAAAAATTCTATTAAGTCATATAACCTGTGTACCAAGTTTCGTCCAGATCGGTTGAAAAATGCGACCTGTAGAGGAGAACAGACAGACAGACATCCGGACAAACGCATTTTTGGCCAATGTGGAAACTGAGACGCATCGCTCGCTTCGCTCGCTCGGTCAATTATTATATAGCTCTCAGATAGAGATAAATCTATGTTCATCACACAAAATGTTTGTAGTCGTCGAATAATGTTTTATTGGACGAAACTTTACACAAACGTAAAACGAGAGCGCTCAAAATAAATTCAAAATGTCTGATTCATCAGTATTCGATGACATTGCAACGTACTTAAACCCTCCAATCTTTGTAAACAGTATTTCAAATACGATAAGGTCGAAAGTCCTTTGATGATGGCCCCTGATTTAAAATTCAGAGCAATGGTAGAGCCACATTAGTAAATAACAAACAGAATTGAAGATCGTTAGAATTACATCGGAACTTGGCAACATGGCTATTACTTTTAGATTTTGTATTAATTATTAATTCATCATCATCTCAGCCCGGTGTCGCCCACTGCTGGGTATAGGCCTCCTTCATTTTCTGCCAGCCTCCTCTGTCCTTTGCGTCTCGGGTCCAGGTGTTTCCAGCGACCCTTACGATGTCGTCGACCCATCGCGCTTTCGGTCGGCCTAGATTTCGTCGGCCTGATTTTGGCCACCATTTTAATTATAATGATTGACGACCTCTGTGGCGCAGCGGGCGAGAGCCTGCGACGCAAGAGGTTGCGGGTTCGATTCCCGCCTTGGGACAAATTTGTGTACGATCTGCAGAAATTTGTTCCGATGGTCTGGGTGTTCTCTATGTATAATAAAAAATATCTATCTATGTAAGTATATAATGTATTAAATATATCAGTTATCTAGTACCCATAACACAAGCTTTGAATAGCTTACTTTGGGGCTAGATAGTGCTGTGTGGATTGTCCAGCATTATTTATTATTTATTTATAATGATAGATTTTTTTCCATTGTTATTGTGAATTTTACTGTTGTTTTATAATTAGTACCTACCCAATTGTATAAAGCCTATAATTTGCATCCCAGCTGGGGAATGGTTGCTACCTTTTTTATTAATTTTGTCATCTTATGTAGTACCATAGACGCAAATAAATGATTTATAATTATATATTTAAAGTTTGTAGGTATTTTACTAGACTTTTTTATAAAAACAAACTCGCTTGACCTAAAAAAATAATGTTTATGTGAGATGACATGCCTATTTGGTTGTGTGTGGGTGTTTGTTCGATATAGGTTTTTTCGATATTGATTCGATATAGATATCTAATCCAAATAGTACTTGTCTCGAGGTTTCTAACCAAAAGTCAGTCCAAGCAATCCGCTTATGGAATGGACTACCACTTTCTATAAGAAAGTCTCCGTCACTGACTGTTTTTAAAACAAGAATAAAACAGTATTTATCACAAATAGGGCTAAATTATTTATTATATTTTTTTTTTTTAATAGGGCCTTTTTGGCATACAGTACGTACCTACGCACTACTCTGAACGGGACGGGACTGGCCACAGACATTGTTTTTCATTGTGTATGTTTTTTTTCTTCTATTGTATGTAATATGTTTTATACCTACCTATTGTAGTTTCCTGTCCGTTCTGTATTTCTTCATTTCTTTTTTTTTCTGTATGTACTTATGTGTGTCAAATAAATGTATTTTCTTTCTTTCTTTCTTTCTTTCTTTCTAACTTAGTTTACTCGTGCACCTGCGACCAACTTCCTTAATTTACAATCCTCTCCATCCAAAGGTTGTCTGGAAGAGATCGCTCTCAGCGATAAGACCGCCCATTGTACAGTTAGTTTTACTCCTTTTACTCCTATTTTAGTGTACTTACTGTTTTTCTTTTACGGTGTACAATAAAGTATTTTCATTCATTCATTCATTCAAGCACCGGTGCACCGGAGCACCGGTGGTCTAGTGGGAGTGACCCCGCCTTCCGATCGTAAGGTCGCAGGTTCGAATCCGGTCGTGCACCAATGGATTTTTCTATCGAAAAATTTATATGCGCAATGCCAGTGCTCTTAAACGGTGAAGGAAAACATCGTGAGGAAACCAGTTAGTATTCTAACAGCGGCGATGGGCTTGCAACCTGTCACGTATGGAATACTAACCACTGCAAAATGTGGGTATGTGCCAAATGTAATGTTTGGACGTACCTCTGACTACCCCCCTTAGACATCCTCAAAGAATCTTGAATAAGTACCTACTTGGTACTGGGAGATCTGAAGGGATATCTACCGTGCCTGGGGATCAAAGTCGTGAAGCTGTTTCAGTTTTTTTTTTTTCAGTTTTCATTCATTCAAAAGATGTATCTATATGGTGTAGGTAGGTACCAAGCCGAGTTTGTTGCCTGTTCTTTAAGGCAACCTGTGCACCTGGAGTCACCAATTAAGACGTTTCAAAATGATCCTTGTGATTTTATTGGAAAAATTGAAATAATACTTTGATTTTGTGAATGAGAAAATGCGGTATCACGAAAAGTGATACCGCATTTTCCGCGCACTGCCTTCTCTGTTTATTATTTACTCGTGTGCCAGAGTAGAAGAGTAGGAATGTCTGTTTGAATAGGTTTTTATTGGACGCTTTCATTAGAAGAAGTGTTTCAAATTATTTTTTAATTTTTTAATAAATAATGCTGGAAAATCCACACAGCATCATCTAGCCCCAAAGTAAGCTACTCAAAGCTTGTGTTATGGGTACTACATAACTGATATATTTAATACATTATATAATTAAATAGATAGATATTTTTTATTATACATAGAAAACACCCAGACCTACGGAACAAATTTCTGCAGATCGTACACAAATTTGTTCCTAGGCGGGAATCGAACCCGCAACCTCTTGCGTCGCAGGCGGACTCTCGCCCGCTGCGCCACAGAGGTCGTCGTGTATCACGAAAAGTGATACCGCATTTTCCGCGCACTGCCTTCTCTGTTTATTATTTACTCGTGTGCCAGAGTAGAAGAGTAGGTATGTCTGTTTGAATAGATTTTTATTGGACGCTTTCATTAGAAGAAGTGTTTCAAATTAATTATAACGAAGCATTAAGCGAGAATATACAAACAATAAGGTTTTTAATCATTCTTATGATTATTTATTTTCTGCGATGTCATAATAGGGAAAGTGCGTGTTTTGTCAACAATATTAATCTTGATATGAAGTATTTTTGACAAAACACACAATTTCCCCAATTTTCCTGGACTCTTCATAAGTATAGATATAAGTAGTAAGGAGTAGTAGTAAGGATAGATGTAAGTTGAAATAAATAAATAAGTCAGACCTGTAGATGGAACCACGGTCGCATAAGCAGAGGGGTTATCATGAGTTTAGTGCCGACCGCGATCGATCGTAGATCGCAACGATCTACACCGAATTTCAAGGAAATTAAACAACGGCATCTAGCGTATTCTTTGAGAAGCTTAAGGGAAGCTTCTCAAAGAATGCGAATAATATATAATATTTATAATAAGAATAATGATAAAAATAATAAGAATTTATTAGCAGTATAAGAATAATATATAATATTGAATTTCCTTGAAATGCGGTGTCTATCGGTGTGATCTACGATCGATCGCGGTCGGCACCGGAACTCGTGATAGGCCCTCAGGTACTGTTGTATGTTTCCCTTTCAGTTTTAACATAAAACCAATTTCTCCGTCACTTAATATCTTCGTTTATACCAACACGAGCATAATAAATAACTTTGAAACGAGTACATTAAGTCAAGATCAATTTACTTAAAGATATTTAGTAACGCCAACTCTAAGGAAACAACTTGTGCCATCCTAGGCGTCACCTGATATAGGGAGAAGTTAAATCAATTTAATATCGCCCGTAGGGGGCGCTGTTTACGACGATAGCTTGAGAATATTGTTCATGTTTTAATTATTTCGTAATTGACAGAACACATGACATGAGCGTGGGACGTCCTCTTTCCTCAAGCAATAGTACTCTTAATAACAACAACACTCATTACGGTCACCAATTTTTTTTAAATTTGTAAAAACTTGTAAAAGACATTTCCAAGTGTACCAAATGTACCAAAATGGGATAAAAATAAATTGAATTGAATACGGTAATACGGTGTACCTATTCAATAGAGAAAATATAATAATAGATATAGCTAATCTGATCCAAATCAGTGCCAGTCGGAAGCGTACCCAAGACACTGGCTGCATTGCCACGCTGAGTAGTTAAGCTACATAGTTATTGTAGCTATGTTGTTTTTTTTATTGATCATGTTATTTTTATGGTGCACCCAAACTAACCATATTTTATATAGGCTCCTCTCTATCCAAAGGTTGTCTGGAAGAGATTGCTTGTTAGCGATAAGACCGCCCATTGTACATACAGGGTTATAGGAAAAATCGTGCTAGATCCGTTAATCATTTCTGACTTATTTCACTATGAAACACCCAACCCTAAACTTAACCCTTTTCGAGATATTCGACTTTTAATTTTATTTTATGTATCTTATTATATCATTTTTACATATTGTGTGCAATAAGATGCTTTAGGACGTCAATCATTAAAATAGTGCATAAGTTAATTGAATAGACCGTAGTAGACAAGTGACAGTTATGAAATAAAAAAAATATTAGAAAGTTTATTTTTCTCTAAGGGATATCTAAAAAAAATATTGAAATATAAAATAGTGAAATAAGTCAGAAATTATGGGACCTCCACGCTCTTAACGGATCTATCACGATTTTTCTTGTATCCCTGTAATATCTAGTAGGTATCCCATCCCCTATAGGTATCCCCATAGGTATTACATCCCCTAGTAGGTATATTAACGAATTTTCGTTCATTCATTCATTCATCCAGAAAAAGTTGATATCCGCTCAGATATCGTAGTAACAAGAAGGTAAGGTGCGGCGCTGGTTTTCAGACAAAGCCTGTAGGCCGACCGCCACCTCTAGAATTGATCTGTCAATTTTAGCATTTGTGAAAACTTTCCTGAAACTTTACTGAGCAAAACTGGCTTGTGTAAGTTGACCTCTAACACACATATGCGAAGATTAGCTGACATGGTTTTGTTGTCTTTGGACATTTTAAACTTTTTCGTCGTTCTATAAACTTTTTTTTCAGTAATTTTCGATTTTCTCTATCAAAGAGAAGAAGACTCACAAATGACTCCCTCCACGCGGAAGATATAATGAGAGATAATATTTCGTACATCCCCCGGTCCCAGGTACTTTGAGGGTAGCTTGACAAATAGCTGTTATTTAGCTACACGGGTAGGCAGCTACGTTTATGCTTCAGTTCATTCACATGACGGGAACGTTTCCATCGAATAAATGGTTACAAATGACGTGAAAATTGTTAAATTAAATAATAAATAATGCTGGACAATCCACACAGCACAATCCAGTCCCAAAATAAGCTACTCAAAGCTTGTGTTATGGGTACTAGATAACTGATATATTTAATACATTGTATACTTACATAGATAGATATGTTTTGTTTTAAAAACACCCAGACCGACGAAGCAAATTTCTGCAGATCATACACAAATTTGTTTCGAGGCGGGAATTGAACCCGCAACCTCTGCGTCGCAGGCGGACTCTCGGCCGCTGCGCCACTGAGGTCGTTTAATTCATCTTAAATTCAACATTAATGGTATTTTAAGGGTGCCAATTCTGTTGTTTAATTCAACAAAAGAATCGACACCATTGTGACAGGTTTTTATTGTAGAAATCATTCAAAACATGTATTCCTTCTAAAATGTATGCTGAACTGGTTTTCGTACTTATGCAAACTTTATAATAGGAAAAGGTGTTTGAATAAATCTTGAAAAGACGTCATGAAATTTACATTAGCAATTCTCATTTAAAAATATGAATTTTATCGATCACGAGCGAAGCCACGGGTGGAACCTAGTAAAATTTGACAGCCTACGTAGCTCAGTTGGTAGTAGCTCTGCCTTCTGCGCCGTAGGTCGTGGGATCGATTCCCACCGTGAACAAACATTTGTGTGATGAACATAGATGTTTGTTCTCTGTCTGGGTGTTATACAATATTATAAGTATGTATTTACAAAAAAAAAGTATATAAGTAGTATATCAGCTATCTGGTTCCCATATCACAAGCATAAGCTTAGTTTGGGGCTAAGATAGTGCTGTGTGGAAAGTCCACCAATATTTATTTATTTAAATAATAAAGCAACATTATTTTATCAACCAATAGATTTGTCTTGGATATCAACCTTAAGAGTCAACTAAGCCCCACTAGCGTCCATAATTACCTAAACAACACTTGATGATGTCCAAGGGTTCTCGATAATCGTATCTCTTCCTACTTTCATCGCTTAGGACGCGATGAAGGTCGCATGGCATTTCACGCAGGTGTTTCCTATGTATAATAAAAAATATCTATCTATATGAGTATAAAATGTATTAAATATATCAGTTATCTAGTACCCATAACACAAGCTTTGAGTAGCTTACTTTGGGGCTAAATAGTGCTGTGTGGATTGTCCAGAATTATTTATTTATTATTTATTTTATATTGACTTATGTTTCTAACCAATTTCAACTTTCTTGAGAAGAAATGGTTGTAGAAGAGTTGTTTTTTTATTAAATTGGCATCTCGAAATGCCGCTTACTTAAAAATTAATCGGTTGCTAATATTTTGCAACAACATTAAAACTCATGAATCATTCGACCACTCATTCATTCATTCATTCAGTAGTGTTGATGTTAAGGGTTCTCGCTCGCTCATTTCAATATTTTGAAGTTTTTTTATTTCCTTTGGCACTACTGCTTGGCACTACTAGTAGAGTGAAGGGCAATTTTACTTTCCAGTGATACTGCTATTCTTAGTGGCTGATTGAACGCATATTAAAAAAATTGTCGTGGATTACCTCATAACCCATGAATATTACTACTCTTAAAACATATCTTTATCATCATTTCCGTTTCAAAACGTCAAACGTATACTCACCTAATTGTAAACGTCAGAATGACAGATACTTCATATTAAATGTAATGTAAAATACAAGGAATATAGATTCAAATTCCTTGGTAAAATAAATTATTGACAGAAGGAAGGAAAAAAATTGAATAATTGCAATAATTATGTGTATTCCAGCAGCTAGTTGAATGAAAAAAAAATGCAAAAGTGATTATCTCTAATAAATACATAAATCACTAAACTGAATATTTATAACCGGTATAGCGAAAAAAACCTTAATAAGTACAACTTTTTCATTATTTTCATAATTTCGTCGCTACCGAGGTGTTTTCTTTTTTGAGAACCTTTTAGTAAATTGGTGCCTTCTGATGTACGAGATATACATCAGGACAAAAATATGGCGAACCATTACATAGTTTGAAAACTTGCTTTATATTTTTGTGCTTCTTTTAGTGGTGATGTTAGTTATTATTATTATTATTCATTTATTTCGGATCAAAAATCCATACAATAACATATACAAATAATACAAAAATAATTATAACTTTACACAAAAACTTATAACTAAACACATACCTACCTAAAATAAATAATTTATAAAATGTCATATGAAATTAGTGACTTATCCTAGTTTGTTTTCGTAAAGGTAAAGTGTTTGACCGCAATCTCACCGTAATGAGGTGGTCGAAGGTGAGGTTAGAAAATACCGTTTGATTATTCTTTTGAAAACAGCAAAATTATAGGTATTCGGAAAAACGAACGCAACTAAGAATATAATATTTAGCTGTATCAATTTTGGGTGAACCACATATTATAATCATTCATCATTCTCGCTCATTTTTTTTGTAGGTATTTTTCTGTTAGCAAAGGTATGTTTCTGTCTATAAATGCAATGTAATTTTATTTATTCTAATTTATACACTAGTGCCAATTCTGTTGTTTAATTTTCCTAACTTAACCTAATTTGACGGCACAAAAAATATTGCCATCCCTTTCTAACAGACCGAAACAACAAGGACGGCTATAATTTTAGAGCTGTCAGATTAGGTTAGTTTAATCTTATGTTTTTAAACGCATGTAACGGTGTATTAATGTGTAAGTGATCAAATATAAAAAAAAAACAAATAAACATATTATTTTGAACTGATGTGTACTGAAATCTCGTCACCATCGTATCGTACACTCAGTGGTTTAATGAACCGATTGCTTTGAGGTTTGAACAAACAAATGTATCGAAACATTTATAATGAAAGGCTGTAAGTTGATATTATATTCGTAAGTATATCTGATCACAATCGGTGAAGGAAAACATCGTGAGGAAACCTGTTAGTATTCTAACAGCGGCTATAGGCTTGCAACCTGTCACGTATAGAATACCAACTATTCCAAGTGGGTGCCCAATGTTTATGTAGTAACTAGCGACCCGCCCGCGCGCCCCTGCTTCGCACGGGTGCACATATCTTGCATGTATTATACATATAAACCTTCCTCTTGTATCACTCTATCTATTAAAAAAACCCGCATCTAAATCCGTTGCGTAGTTTTAAAGATTTAAGCATACAAAGGGACATAGGGACAGAGAAAGCGACTTTGTTTTATACTGTATAGTGATAGTGATCAATTGATTTTACAATTTTGTTAATATTTGTGTATTTAAATAATTAATTTATTTAATCCCACTTATATCATAAATTAGAAAGTTGGGATGTTTGTTACTCAGTAATGTCAGAACGGTTGAATCGATCTGGATGAAATTTAGCACAAAGATAGATTATAGTGTGGAATAGCACTTAAGCCACTTTTTGTCTCGTGGGAATACCGGGATTTAAAACTACGCGCGTTAAACCGCGGGATGCAGCTAGTATTAAGTAAATATTGTATTTTTCGCAATTTGTATTTATTGATTTACTCAGCGGATGAAATTGTATTTTTCACAATTTGTATTTATTGATTTACTCAGCGGATGAAATTGTATTTTTCGCAATTTGTATTTATTGATTTACTCAGCGGATGAAACCGGATGGTCCAACTCTCATTTGGCCGGTTTTTAAACCAGCCACTAAACTAACAAATGTATTAACCCGGCCAATAACTCGTGAGACGTTAGCTCCACCATTATGTTATCCTCGGTTTAATCTAACCGGCGCTTACTGGCGGGCGGCCAGCGAGCGAATACGTGAAAGAAATACCCGTGTACAGTTAACATCACAAGTTAGTGACACGACTTATGAAAAAAGTGTTTATTTAGTAACTAAATATAGATAGAAAATACTTTATTGCACACAACTTATGGATACAACAAAAAAACTATAGCTAAAAGTACAATGGGCGGCCTTAATGGGCCTTATTTATTTATTTGCTACAATGTGGTTCCAATTATTAGGTTCTTCAGGTAAAAATGGTCAGCACATTACTATAATCCAGCATGCAAATAAAATTATTCGAGTTTGAATATTAATTGTTAGAAACCAAATCAACATGGTTATTTAATCATGTTGTATTAGGCAAGAAATGAGACTATTGGATTTATAGGTTATTATTATATAGAAAGACTCAATAAAACTTAATTAGAACTAAAGTTAGACTTTCATTATAATAATATTAATGTTAAAAAAGTGATATAATAGCGACTTCATAACTTGGTGGGGATTAGAGGAAAATAAATTCCTCAAATCCCCACTGCTACGCCGTAGCATGCTACGACGTAGTCAGTGGGGATTAAAGGAAAAAAATACTGAAATCCCACCAGTGGGGATTTCTTAGTGGGGATTTCGGGAATGATTCAATAATACGTCTACGAAATATGCATAACTAGTTGAGATTAACTTTTGATCCTGCTTGTACCTCTATGCTAGGATTAATAGATACACTAGGTAAATTGTAAGTCACTAGCATAGCGTCTGCCCGCAGCTTGGGTTACTTTGTATTTGGATAAAAACGAACCAAACGGGCAGCATACGGCGTGCCGTTATCTCGATCGTCAATTGAACATATTTTTAATGATAAAAAAAATGGTGGACAATCCACACAGCACCATCTAGCCCCAAAGTAAGCTACTCAAAGCTTGTGTTATGGGTACTATGACTGATATATTTAATACATTATACTTACATAGATAGATATTTTTTTTATACATAGAATACGCCCAGATCAACGGAACAAATTTCTGCAGACCGTACACAAATTTGTTCCGAGGCGGGAATCGAACCCGCAACCTCTTGCGTCGCAGGCGGACTCTCGCCCGCTGCGCCACTGAGGTCGTCAATATAATATATTATGTGAATATAATATATAAAATTGAATATTAATGGGATTTTAGATTTTTCTAATTTTAATGCTAACTTGCTTGGATCAAAATTTAATTTTCATTATGTCTTTGTAATGCCATGAATTGCGATTTCATAACTAAATTCTGAAAAAAAAAACATATACAAAACTATGACAATAAACCGAGTGAGAGATTGTGTGTGTATGTGTGTATATTTAATATTGCTACAAGTATTTAAACACCTATTCACTCCTTTTCTCACTCCTAAGAAATTTGAAGCTAAAAACATTAGCACTGAAACTAAAACTTATATTCAACTAGCGACCCGCCCGCGCGCCCCTGCTTCGCACGGATGCACATATCATGCATGTATTATACATATGAACCTTTCTCTTGAATCACTCTATCTATTGGAAAAAACCGCATTAAATTCCGTTGCGTAGTTATAAAGATTTAAGCATACATAGGGATATAGGGACAGAGCAAGGGACTTTGTTTTATACTATGTAGTGATGAAAAGAGTAAACTGCTTAAAAGTTGAACATTGCATGCAACTCCAAAGTGCGGTCTTTGCAAACTTTGAGATTATTCCAGCGCTAGACAATGCGCGAATTTTGGCACAATATACAGAGCACATAGACTGCTACGCCGTAGCTATTCGTAGCGCTCGTAGCTGTTCGGAGCATGTATATTATGCACAGTGAATTTCGAAAACTTTTTATACCCGTGGAAATACCGGGATTTGAATCTGCGTGGTTGAAACCGCGGGGCGCAACTAGTCTAAATATATATAACTCAAAGGTGACTGACTGACTGACATAGTGATCTATCAACGCACAGCCCGAACCACTGGACGGATCGGGCTGAAATTTGGCATGCAGGTAGATGTTATGACGTAGGCATCCGCTAAGAAAGGATTTTGATAAATTCTACCCTCAAGTGGATAAAATAGGGGATGAAAGTTTGTATGAAACTTCCTTAGCGCGAGCAAAGCCGCGGGTTCAGCTAGTTAATAATAATGGTCGTCTTGTATCGCTAGTTTCTGACGAAACAGTGTGGTGAAAGGAGAGTACGTGCCTTTAAGAGGTTCCTATCGAACACTTGAGCGGTTACATGTTTTAAAAGCAACATGTTTCCTGAAATGGGGTAGAATTGATCAAAATCCTTTGATCAATTCTACCCCAAAGGGGATGAAATAGGGGATGAAAGTTTGTATGAAACTTTGAATTCCTTGGCGCGAGCAAAGCCGCGGGTTCAGCTAGTCATAAATAAAATGAATCTGTAACAACATCACGAATTTGATCCGGTGGGTATCCTATAGATCTATAAATACTGTAGGTTTTGTCGCCATACATCCAGTAAAAGCAGTAAAGTTTGGGAAGCCCGATGATTAAATATGAACACTTTATACTTGTGAATATTTTACTTTTAAAGATTTTCAGTTTAGCAGTTAGAACAATTTTACAAACGCAACGTTTTACCATAGAGAAAAGAGTAACATCATAGACAAAAAGTAGCAGTGACACAGACTGCATAAATATCTAAACATTATTCCACAGATTATAAAGCAATACATATCAAATTTTAAACTATTATTTATACCTAATTAAGCGTCGCTTACAAGTATCATCCCAATCCCAACTATATATATTATATATTTAACTATATAATATTATAAATGCGAAAGTAACTCTGTCTGTCTGTCTGTTACGCTTTCCCCCTTAAACCTCTCAACCAATTTTGATGAAATTTGGCACAGACAATCTTTAGACCCTGAGAAAGAACATAGGCTACCTTTTATTGCGAAAAAAGAGATGAAGAGATTAAAAGTACGCCGACGAAGTCGCGGGTACCAGCTAGTACGACTATAAGTACTATTTGTATTCCTAAGAAATAAAAATAATTAAATATCACCCATTTTGAGAAATACTGCTCTGAAACTACCGCGTAAGCTTAAAACTGCATCTCAGTGACAACTTAATAGACCACATGTTCTCTTGCGGTTTAATTAACTCCAAGTCAGAGTTATCCCGTGCTTAATTTAACCCTGGCATTCTTACAGCGGCAATGGAAGCTTTGGTGGATAACCTGCCCGCTTTGCAGCATCTATGGCTATAGTGGATACCGGGCTTGATCCATTTGATTCAATGGCAAATATCTCTTTCGGAGAAAAAAACTACTTAAATGCACTGGAAAATACACTCATACTCATCACCATCATCATCATCAGCCTACAGAAGTCCACTGCTGGACATAGGCCTCCCCTATACGCTTCCAGGAAGAACGATTCTGAGCCCTTTCCATCCACCGACTACCCGCGATCCTAACAATGTCGTCAGTCCATCGGGTAGGACTCTACTATAACTCGAAAATTACTTGTCAGATCAGATTCAATTAATATCAATTTTAAATGGGACCACATGACATGTACCAGCTTTAGATTAAAAGAATCATCAAATTCGGTCCAATCTGTTAAAAATAATGAGGTTACAAACACACAGTCGATATTCGTTTAGTCGATAAAAAATACAGTTGAATTGAGAACCTCTTCCTTTTGTGAAGTCGGGTAAAAAAACAATGTTCCTATCATCATCCCATTTCGTGTGTTTAATTTTGAATTCAATGTTTTTGTCGTAAAATTACTTAAAAAGGAGATTTGTCAAGAAACAGATTTGAGCCACCATTTTTTCAAAATGGCGGCGCGAGCGGCTGTCACACGAGGTGGCACAATTCAATATTATATTCTTTGGAGCATAATTATCAAACTCTATAAAATCACCAATTTTAAACGCAAAACTTTCCAAGTAACCTTTATTTCAAACTATGACTGGACTAACTCATTATAGCAGTTAAAGTAGCATAAAGTACGTCTAGAACAAGGGAAATCTGAAATATGATCGTCCCCGTCACACGTGCGGCGCGGCCTGGCTTCCAAAACACCAGCGTTCCTTGATTCAATTAAGATTGGGCTCATGCCGAGAGGCGGTTTTAAAACGTTCACGTAAAACAGCTTACGTCTTCGATCCAGGCACGGTAGATACCCTCTCAGATCTCTTAGTACCAAGTGCTACGATTCTTTGAGGACGTCTAAGGGTGAAAAATCAACATCGAGCTGTGCTGCGCTGTGCTATATTTGGTCAACTCGCTCGTCTAATATTTTAAGGAGGATACAAACAAACCATGCTGTGCTGCGCTGTGCGAGGCTACGCTCTGTTTAAAAACGCAGCAGTAGGGATGAAGCGTATTTACTCGACCTGGTATAAATACCAGGTATTTCCATGCGATTACGCGTACCTAATTCGACTATTGGGTCGAACAAGGTTCTGGTAGTACTCGCATGACTCGGTACGTGTCGACACGGTTACTTTATCAGGGAGGGGACGACAGCGCGTACGCAGTCCCCACTACCAAAAATAACGCACCCGAGTTATCCACATTAGGGATAATCGCAGAGGTCAACCCAATTCGCAGTGCAATGAATAGGCCTCGCTCTGTTTTTCAAACATGGAACACGCTGCGTGCCCCTCCATCGCCCTCAGACATCTCTTTCACTCTCGTACTGCCATCGCGCTCGCACTAGTGTATGCGCGACACTAAGCTAAGCAAAGCGCAGCACAGCTTGATGGAAGAAACACAGCACAGCACAGCTTGATGTTGATTGTTAAAAAAACGTAGCTTAAGAAACACAGCACAGCACAGCGCAGTACAGCGCAGCACAGCTCGATGTTGATTTGTCACCTTAAGGGGGCAGTCAGACGTCTAACATTACAATTGGCACATACCCAAATTTTGCAGCAGTTAGTATTCTATACGTAACAGGTTGCAAGCCCATCGCCGCTAACTGGTTTCCTCACGATGTTTTCCTTCATCGTTCGAGCACTGGCATTTTTATTAACGAGGATCATACAAAAGAGCGATAGATACCGAGCTTGTTGCCTGTTCTTCTCGGCGTTGGTCGCGTGGAACTGGCAATGGAGTCATTCAAGAGGATCCTTGTGATTTTATTGAATAAACCTATTTTGAATTTGTTTCACTTCTGAAGCTTATATATAGGGTTGGCTATAGCAATCCTGGTACCTGAGTTGAGGGTTGGGGATAGGGGGGATGCAAGTGGGGGTAGATGGCAAGTCTTCCCCTTGAGTCCTTTTTTCTAGGAAATGAAAAAAAAATACTTTAATTTTTCAGGTAAGTTACTAGTTAGGTTAGGGTTTTTTTTTATATGAAGAAAATTGGTAGTAATATTTCATCTCTATGACAAAAAGACTCAAGGGAAGGAATTCTCATTAGGTTAGGGTTATTTTTTTTTTTTTTTTTAAGTTAAGAAATTTGAAGTAATATTTTTTTTCATTTCCTAGAAAAAAGGACTCAAGGGGAAGACTTGCCATCTACCCCCACTTGCATCCCCCCTATCCCCAACCCTCAACTCAGGTACAAGGGTAGCTATAGTTTAACCTATATATATGTATATATAGGTTTTTTGTATTATATAGCTTCAATACTTGAACTATTGAAGCTATATAATACAAAAAACCTTCAGAGGCCTTCAGAATCGCTTAGCACTCCAAATACGTAAAAGCTAGACAAGAAAAACTATAGCATTTTTTCGGTTGACTTCATCGGTTCATTTATTATGTCCAAAAAAACTTCATTGCCTTTTTTATTATCATCATCAGCTGTTATGACACTCAATGACAGTTGAAGCAAGGACCAACAGGAGAACAGCAGCATCCCTGGACACAGGGCATACAGCAGGGTTGCCTTTGGTGGTCACATCCACCGGGACATCTTGCAAATGTACCAATATTGAAGTCTCTGTAGCAGCCGTACTGAACAGGCATTTTGGTATTTTTGTAAATATTTTGTAAATTTTATAATTTTTTTGGATTTTATAATTTTTTTTGTAGGTTTTGTGTTTTTGTAATGTAGAATGACAGCAAAGGTTTGACGTTTTCTTTCTAGTTTAGACGTAGTTATTGTATACTCTTTGTGGTTTAGTACTATTGGGGAGGATTTATTCTAAGGTATGTAAGTAGGAGGACAGTAAGAAGTTTGGATATCGTTGAAGGTTTTCCTGATCTGATATTGGGGAGGATTTATTCTAAAGCATGTAAGTAGGAGGACAGTAAGAAGTTTGGATATCGCTGAAGGTTTTCCTGATCGTAATCTACCTATAGAGAGGTTCAATATTTATTTATTGAGGTCAGTGGTTTCAAAGGGTTTTCATTGAAAATTCAGAAAGGTATAAATAAATATTGGTGGATATTCCACACAGCACTATCTCGCCCCAAACAAAGCCAAATCTATACTACTTTTTTTTGTAAATACATACATATAATATTATATAACACCTAGACACAAAACGAACAACTATGTTCAACATAAAATTAAATGTTTGTTCACGGTGGGAATCGAACCCACGGTCTACGGCACAGAAGGCAGAGCTACTACCAACTGAGCTGTGAAGGCTGTCAAAAATAAAAAAAACTTTATAAAACTAGTAAAACGTTATCAAATCGTTCCTCTATGAACCCTCAGGTGCCTAGGTAGTCCTCTAAGTCCAATTAACCTCTAAAATCACATTAGTCAGTCTGATTTACTTCTTGCAAGACGTGCGAGATTTCTTATTACTTTAGCACGGATTTGTTGGAAATTAATTATGAAGGCTAATTGCTGGCGACATCCTGACGCGAAAGTTGTTTTGCCAAGTGAAAACAATATTAAGGAGCTGAGAACGCCAGACGTCTCACTCGCACATTTCTCCGATTTTGAATAAACTTTAATATAATAAGAAAGTCAGGTTTGTTCGAACACTTACAACTCTAAAACGTCTGGACTTACATGGTTTCTGATTTGTTGTACTTGTTTCCGTCCCGAATAGATAGTATTAAAAAACAGAAGACTTACCCCTGGTTTCTGAAAGGCCGATCAATGCTAATCGGCTGTCAAGTCATTTGCTATCTCTATCCGAATTGAAATAGCTGAAAGATCAAGTGACTTGACAGCCGATTAGCTTTGATCGGGCTTTCGGAAACCGGGGGATAGACAACTATGTATTTTGTCTCAAAACGGAAAACATAGTTGAGACAGGACAACGTATATATAATATGTGTATATAGGTATATGTATATATGTGAGGATTTACCATCGTTCCTATGTCTAACAGTGACTTCTTTAGGGTCACAATAGTACATTGTTCACCGAGAGGAGAAAGTGACCGATTACCGTCGAGGGTGTCGTTTGAAGCTCGAGCCGTAGGCGAGGGTTTTAAAACACCCGAGATCGGGAATCGCACTTTCTCTCGAGTGATACATAGTGCTTTATACTACACCTACGAAGAAAATAAAAAACTAAAACTGAATCCTCAAACAACACACAAATTGAAAATGGCGCCAATGGCGTCTGCAATTTTCACATGTTCTTTTTTCAAATTGTTTATCCTGCCGCCGCAGGGTCGCACTGCCAGCCCGACACCATCCAACACACAGCTAGTGGCCAGTGTCATTTTGCGAACTTGGAGATAAAAACTCACTGTAAAAACTTTTTGGCTTTTGATATTTAGGTTACCGGCGCATAGTCTTACCCAAAATTAAAAAAGAAAAACCACGTAAGAAATGGAATTCATACACTTTTCTCTCCCGCTCAGATGCGTTTTCTCCCCGCATATTTGTTCGATATGCAATGACGTACTTTCTACCGTAAATTTGATAAAGTATTAAGGTACTTTCCAAGCAGGTGTAGTATAAATATTTTTTTATGTCTTCGTGATTTCCTTAAGTGTAGTAAACACTATCCCTCGTACTACAAAACGGTGCCTAGCTTTAAACAATGTCTAAAACTAGCGCTGTCTCTATTCACTATTACGCATTGGTAAGAGATGGCAATAGTTTAGGCATAGTTTATCGTTTGACTATTTTTTGTAGTAACGCCATATAAATCTAATAAAAAATTCTTTAGGGTCGTCTCTTGTTTGCGTGGATAGATTCACCTATGCGATGCGATGGTTCATAGTAATCCAATTATTTTATCCGAAGAAATAACATTTTTTATACAACTTGCTGATTGAACCAGCAGATGGCCCACCTGATGTTAAGCCTCATGTGCCTGTAATTAAACCGGCGACCACACTCTTCAAACCGAAACACAACGTTGCTGCTTGGCGGCAGAAAAAGGCGTGGTAGTACTTCCCCGGGCGAGCCCTTCACATGAATTCTTCTCAGCGATAAGGGCCCATTGTTTTGCCTAGATTTATGCCTCTAACCTGTATTTTGTTTCTGTGTGGTGAACAATAAAGAGTTAGGTATCTATCTATCTATGAGCCCTACTACTGTTTGCCTCAAGTTGGTTAGTGCTCATTCTTCGCGCGTGCGTTTGACGTACGAGGCAATAATAAAATAATAAATAAATAATGCTGGACAATCCACACAGCACTATCTAGCCCCAAAGTAAGCTATTCAAAGCTTGTGTTATGGGTACTAGATAACTGATATATTTAATACATTATATACTTACATAGATAGATATTTTTTATTATACATAGAGAACACCCAGACCATCGGAACAAATTTCTGCAGATCGTACACAAATTTGTTCCAAGGCGGGAATCGAACCCGCAACCTCTTGCGTCGCAGGCAGGCTCTCGCCCGCTGCGCCACAGAGGTCGTCAATACTTGGTGATGTTAATTAACACTTACTTAGAAGAGCCATCTGCTTTTTCTGACAGATTTAGTATAAAAATAAATATATACTTCTTTCTATCGGGCTATATTTTTACCTGTAAACCTTTATGGAATTAAACTCTTTGATATGGAATTCATTACCGTCGCCTGTTTTTCAGGATTTTCCTGACCACTACAATCTAACCCTCTTATTCATGATCCCTGCCATTTTATAGCGGCTCAATAGAGATAGTAGGACTTGTCTTGACTTGGGACTGTCACTTTCATGCCAACGAAAAGAGACAGCTGCAGACTTATCGGTCTGATAAGCTATTGGCACGCTCAAAGACCATTATGAATAAGGGCCTTAATCTCTTCATGGCTAGTGTTAAAGGTGTCTTTTAGGCCGTTCTGCTCCAACGTCGCCTACATCGTTGCTTACCATCAGGTGAGATTGTAGTTAAAAGACGGTATATTCTTAATAAAAGAACTTTAACTTCTGTTTAGATAGATAGATAGATAACTCTTTATTTATTATCACAACAAAATAAAGACAACATTTTGACTTAAAAACTAAAAATTGTAATAATTCAATGGGCGGCCTTATGGTTTATAGCAGATTAAGATCCGTTTAAGCTACCCTGCCCCTAATTTCGTCTCCAAACTTCAATAGTTCAATCATAGTTCAGTACAATCTGTCATTAATTATTAATCAAACTAAACTGATGCGCCCCGTATCAGTGTTTAATTAAATTATTCTTGGGTTCCAACCACTTAGCTGTGCCCCTTGACTCAGGGTGGTACAGAGGTTAAAAGCCTGTGTAGAGGACGATGGGGGAATGCCGATCACCTGAGAGAAAAGTTCTCTATTTGTTTTTTCATTTGTCTTATGTTAGTTTTGACGTTTAGAGAAGCTGGCTGCTCAAGCGTCACAACCTCTACGCTGCAGTTTGCTCGCTGTGTTTGAAGGCACCTTTTTGAATAAGTAATTGGAGTGAGCGGTATTACCCGACACGATCGCCATTACCCCTGCTTCGCCTACACGACGGGCTTTCAACGCACTGTAAACGGGCGTAGCTATTTTGACAACATTTGATGCACGCGAGCGCGCATAGTCAAAGTCAAAACATATTTATCCATTTAAATCACAAGGATCACTATGAAACGTCTTAAAACTAGGTGACTCCAGTGCCAGTTCCACGCGACCAACGCCGAGAAGAACAGGCAACAAACGCGGCTTGGTATCTATCGCTCTTTTGTATGATCCTCGTTACAATTTAATATGATACCTACACTATTGAAGCTATATAATACAATAAGTAAGTAATCTAACAGAGAAAGGAATAGTAAATATTCATAAAAAAGCACAGCAAACGCGCGTATAGCCATTTTGAGAACATTCTAGGCACGCGATCGCACGGATCTCTTTGTACCAATAACCAGCTCAAGTTCATTTAGCATGTAAAACAAGGTATCACAAGTACAAGACATATATGTATAGCACCAAAAAAAAAATTCTCAGCAAAAAAATTCTTGGTACCAATTATTTACCAACTCAAATTCTTGGACATTATAGTTTATCAGACCAATATGTTTGTTTCTGTCTCTTTTCTTTGCCATGAAAGTGACAGTGACAAGAATACTCTATAAGTAGAGGGGCTATAAAAAGAGAGGGATTACGAATAAGAGGGTAATCGCCGGTTTATGAAAGTTCCTTCACCGTTTGAGAGCACTGTCATTGCGCACAAGCATTTATCGAAGAGAAAATCCATGGTGCACCCTAACCTACTTCTAGAACCTACTATTTTGTAGTATCGAAGGCATGGTTGTAATAATCCTAAAAAGTATGTAAGTATTATAATTTATTCTACCAGTTATCTGGCTCCCAAATATCTTAATAGCTTCCTGTAGTTTAAACTAGAGGGCGCTGTTTGTAATGTCCACATATTCGGCGGCTAAAAGTTGTGGAAATAATATCAGTGGTACGTGGCCGTTTGTGAAGTTGCAATCTGTACGAAACGTCCCAGTTAGATACAGGGCTGGATACAGGATCTTTTAGGGGTATTAAATTTATTTTGAAAGCATAATTTTTTCTCAGGTACATCATTTATAGCTTTATAGCTTCTGAAAGCTCGATGAAAGCTAATCGGCTGTCAAGACCCTTACTATTTCAGCTTTTACTTCACATTAGATAGAGATAGCAAGTGACTTGACAGCCGATTAGTGTTGATCGACCTTTCAAAAACCGGGAGGGGGGGGGGGGGTTAATGATGAATCTTATGCAGTTTAATCTTAAAAAAAAAAATATTACCAGTGACTTATTTGAGTATGTTTTTTTTGCTTTTTTTTGCATTTAAATTCAAACGAATCTTAGGATTAAATAATGGAGGTTTAGACCTCCATTATTTTTCTATATCCAAACTTTCTTATTTTGTAATCAATTTGACAAAACAAAACTTAATATCATGCCATCATGCCAGTCGTAATTATACACACACACCACAAAATAAAAACGACCTAAATTCAGTTATAAACAAGGATCACTTTGAAACGTCACAAATACTAGCTGACTTTATTAAGGAAGAATAAAAATCTTAAATAAGGTCCTGAGTACATCCCTGGCCTGGTTGCTGGTTGGTCAGATCGCCTGATACAAACATGATAGCAACTTTAGACCCCGAAGCAGTATAACTAGTTCATAGCATTTGGCAACTTTGTGTTGTATTGATTTCAAGTTTCAAGAAGTTGAAAACTAAATTCTAGACTTTGGTTGAGTTTGATTTGTGGTAAAACTTTACAAGAGATTTTTGGAACAAAATATTGAAACTTATCGTATTCTTTTTTATACATAAGAATGAAAGAAAATATATTTATTTGACATATCACTAATACATAGTATAAAACAAAGTCGCTTTCTCTGTCCCTATATCCCTATGTCCCTAGGTATGCTTAAATCTTTCAAAACTCCGCAACGGATTTTCATGAGGTTTTTTTAATAGATACAGTGATTTAAGTGGAAGGTTTACATGTATAATACATGCATGATATAGTAAAAAACAATGTGCACCCGTGCGAAGCAGGGGCGCGCGGGCGGATCGCTAGTATATTATAAGAGAAATACGAACGGACAGGTATACAGAATTACAGACTTAAACAACTTGCTATTATACAACAACCGATGTTAAGTGGTAACCATCGCCTATACCAATGCATTGCATCGTAAGCCACGCACGATAAGAACGTGCCCTACGATGCACTGTCTTGCGTACATGAACTTTTGTTATACAGATGTTATGCCTCATGTGCTTGTAATTACCGGCGACCACACTCTTCAAACCGAAGCACAGCGACGCTGGCTGCTTGGCGGCGCGGCATATAAGGCATGGTGGTAAGTTCTTTCTATTCTATGAATGAGCTCCGTATTTATGCCACTTGTCTATTTACTTCAAATTAGATAGAGATAGTAAAAGTGACTTGACAGCCGATTAGTGTTGATCGAGCTTGCATTCATTTGAAGCTCAAAAATAATTCTATTATAATACCCACAATATTTTTTATGGTGCTTGTAAAAAAGAATTATTGTTGTGTTAAAAAACACTAAAACCTTCGCTTCTGTTCCTATTCTCTGCTTTATTATTAAAAGCTTTAGAATTACTTCAATTTACAAAGTCACTGGCGGAACCCGGTGAATAATGAATCGGGACAGTTATAACTGTCCGCGGGGGAACCCTAAAAAGCAGACGTCGAAGGAACATTAACTTAATGAAACCTAGAAAAGCGCATTAGGATGTTTGTAACAAAGGGGTGGGTTAGTGGTGCGTTAGTGGTGCTTGGCAGGGGGTGGAAGGCTATGCTTTTATACACCTTTTACATCTTGACCACGTCTTGACAGCCTTCACAAGCCTTTTGCCGTGGGATCGATTCCCACCGAGGACAAACATTAGTGTGATGATTTGATGAACATAGTGTGTCTGGGTGTTATAAAATATTTATAAGTATGTACAATACCTATAATACTCATGTGTTTTGTTAATACAAAAAAATCCTACTAATATTAAACGTGAAAGTTTGTAAGTATGGATGGATGGATGGATGGATGTTTGTTACTCTTTCACGCCGAAACGGCTGAACGGATCTGAATGAAACTTGGCAATGAGATACATTACCTATAGTCTGGAATAATACAAAGGCTACTTTTTATCTCGTGGGAATACCGGGATTTAAATCTGCGCGGGTGAAACCGCGGGGCGCAACTAGTGTTTATGTATTATATCTATAGTATTCTCTTATCTGTGATTATATCAGATATCTGGTTTCCATATATCAACAACTCAAAATATCTGATTATCCATATCGCTGATCGCAGATAAATAATTGAAAAAAAAAACTATCTATACTGTACAAAATACAGAATCACCTAACTCGTCATAAATGCTCCTCCGTCTTACTTCCGCTACGTTTCATATATTTTCATCCCTTATACAGCCCTTAGTTTCATACAATCGGCGACCGTCTTAAAACGACCAACATGTTTCTTTGCTGATGGAAAGAAGGTGGTACACGCAGAGTATCCTCGTAAGTCGCGCACGATAGGAACGTGCCCTACGA
The DNA here is from genome assembly GCA_963576535.1 of Plemyria rubiginata. Classification (NCBI taxonomy): domain Eukaryota; kingdom Metazoa; phylum Arthropoda; class Insecta; order Lepidoptera; family Geometridae; genus Plemyria; species Plemyria rubiginata. The sequence goes on from OY754929.1 coordinate 1,470,234, forward strand.
TGCACTACCCTACGTCCATCAACTTGAGGCACACAGATGCTAAGCCTCATGTGCCTGTAATCACACCGGCGACCACTCTTCAAACCGAAACAGCGTTGCTGCTTGGCGGCAAAAAAAGACGTGGTGGTAGTACTTCCCCGGACGAGGCTTTCACAAAGAGCTCTACTATTGAATGTTTGTGCGTGTGTCTCTGAATGTGTGTGAGAAAATGTTCCAGTATATAGCGACCGCTATCTAACGGGTGCAGTTTAATGAAGTCTAAGTTCCGCCCTTGTTTATAGGGAAAGATAAGTCATGTTTTTTTTATAGTGGCCATAAAGAGAATGCCTTCGTTTTCTATTTCATTAGTGTGGGGTTTACAAATCGGGTTACGGGGTCAAGGTTTATTGATGGCTTAGCAGCTTAAGGCGCTGATAATCATCTAACAATGTCTTGCTCACACATTTTTGAAGATATGAAATCCATGGTCACCGGTTCTGAGCACCGGTAGTCTAGTTCTAAGCGATTCTTGTGATTTTATTGATTTTGACTTTTACTTAGTGGGAGCGACCTTCTGATGTTAAAGGTTTATGTATTGTAGTAAAAGGTTTGAATTCGGTCATGCACCAATATAAGTGCCAATACTTACAAACTCAGTACAGAGATCCCATAATTAACAGAAGTCATTGGTGCACCACCGGGTTTGAACCCACAATCGAAGGCGGAGATGTGACCACTACACCAATGCTCCTCTCATTTATTAATTTATTATTATTCATTTATTTATTTCAGATTTTCAAACAATCCACACTCAACTTAAATTATAAATAAATAATTACAATTCATAACACATAATAATGTACATACCTAATTAAAATAAAATTAAATGTTGTAAGGGCCATAAGATTTAAAATCTTCATCCGAAGTGATTCAGATGGCAAAACGCAACGATAGCGCGTTCTAATCTACTACTAGCGCCATCTAGTTCTGTTCAGCGTAAACCTGCGTTACAAAGATAAATTAAAATTATAATAAAATAAATAAAATAAAATGTCAGAATAGTACCTACCTATACTAAATTATGTCTAACCCCATCGTGATTCTCATCCATATCTTGAATGGGACAATCCAGTCGGGAAACAATTAAGCATTGAATGCTTAATCTATAGGAGCTAAAGTTCAATTTACATTGCAAGCTTATACGGAATGGCTCTCCTATTTTTGTCTGAACTAAAAGGTACCGAGCTTAATCAGAGCTTAGCACCAGTCGACGGTTCCCAACGAATACGAGTTTAAGTAAAAATTATGCTTCAAGTAGTGGGTTTGACCTTTTCTAAACGATTTATTTCAATCAGTCACTTATTTAATTCTGAGCACTGTTCTAGTGGGATTAACCCCGTTACTTTTTTGATTTTTGCCCACTTATAAAACGCCATATTTTAATAACCTCTCATCCGACTTTACTCATATAACTTACCGGTAAATTTCTCAAGTACAAGCTATCGTCTTATCAAATTTCATGCAGATCGGATAAACAGTTCTCAAGTTATCGCCGGACAAACATACATACGTACATGAAATGCCAAATCGCCTTAGTGGGTTGTAAGATTTTCGTTCGCTTCGCTCACTCAATCAATTAAAAACAATGAATTTGACACTCGTGCTAAGGGGTTGAAACAATCCATATAAAAGTTTAACCGGACAACACGTAACTGGTTAAAACTCAATTAAAAGTGCACATGTGCTCAACGCGCTCGGACATTTGTTAGTGTGCGATTTTTAGGACTACCATTGAACAGTAATGGTACCTACTGACACACGTGCTCAAAAATAAGCATGCTCTAAAATCTACCGAAGTACGACCAACTAAGCATGCTTATTTACTAGCACGACTTCACACGTGCTTTTATTGAGCAAGGTTCGAAAAAAGCATGCTTTTTGCTCGAAAATAAGCACGTGTGTCAGTACTCTAAAGTGTTGTCGATTTGAAATTACCATGTTTGATGAAGGTATCACCCACGCCAGCAAATACAATACAAATATTGGTAAACATCACATAGCACTATCAAGTGTTATTATTATAGTGGAAGAGAAGTGATCAAAACCTCGCGAACGCTCTTTTTATAAATTTTCTTTATTTGCGCGCGTTCTAGAACCCATTAGCTCGAACAAGGAAACTGCATCAACAGCGATTTGACATCTGTCAAACTGACAGAACTTCTCAACATTAGTAATTCGCAAAGCTCAAACAATATCTGACCCGCCGAACTGTTATCGCGTCTAGCTTTGTGTCATTTTTCGCGAAGCCCGAATTTGTTTCGGGCAATTTACCGGCAGTTATTTTCTATTTCGGACAATTTCACTGGCTTTTTGATGTATCCATCACGTTTTTGCTACAATTTTGCAGATTTTTATGTACGATAACTTTATTTTTTGTGCACGCCTTTTCTGTATGAACCCGCGTGATTTCTCTTACCAAAACAGGCCAATACGAAAAACGAAATACAAAGAATCAGACTGAGATATGGCTTACTGTAGGGCCAATTAACTAGGTCAAATTTGAAATCTGTCTGTTTCAGTCGGATTATGTTATAATAAGTCGTGCAATTAGAAAGAAAGGAAAGAAAAAAGAAAGAAAACATATTTATTTGGACCCACATACTTAAAACTAACAATAACAGTGATTAGGTAGATGCAATATACATAAAACAGAAGAAAATAAGTAGATAGGTAAAGTAAATACATACACATAGAAAACAGTAAAAAATAATTATTAGAAACCTATCCTACTAATATTATAAATGCGAAAGTTTGTAAGTATGGATGGATGGATAGATGGATGGATTGATGTTTGTTACTCTATAACTCCAGAACGGCTGAACGTATCTTGGTAAAAATTGGCACAGGGATATATAATAGTCTGGAATAACACATAGGCTACTTTTTATCCCGTGGGAATACTGGGATTTCAATCTGCGTGGGTCAAACCGCGGGGCGCAACTAGTAGGTAGGTACTAACACAGAATCAGTAGGTACGTTGTGCGGGGCAAAGGTCGACGTCTCAGCTTAAGACGAAGATAAGACCTAATGTGACTCTCGCTCGCACGTTTTGACTTGTTAAAAGATATAAAATCACTAAACTCATTTTCGAAAAATCGCAAACAACCCATTTTGTGTGCAGACACATTGCGCACAGTGTAGTAAAAAAATCATTTTGATCGATACAAGTTTTCCTACTTAAAAGTTTGTTTTTCTAGTTTTCGTACTCAAGCAAAATTTTGAGTAGGAAAACTTGCATCAATCACAATGAAACTTTTACCAAACTATGCGCAATGTGATTGCACACAAAATGGTTGTTTGCGATTTTTCATAATTGGAATTTGTGATTTTATATCTTTCAAAATGTCGAATCGTGCGAGCGAGAGAAATTTTAGGTGTTGTCAACGCCTTAATGCTGCACCCAACCTGGGTAGGTATGGTGCAACGCTGGTTTTCAGACGTGGCATGTTCTTTTGTCTTCTTTTGCACAATTGCTTCACTTTTTTCAGTTAAACTTAGTACATATTTATTTAAATAATGACAAAAGAAGGCAATTTTACGACTTACTTTGAATAATAAACCATTCTAAGCATGAGATGATGAAATGTCAAAATTAAATGTGACCTATTATATTGGACCTACTAGTGATGTAAATTTTACAATAATTTTTATTTTATTTTCATGATTAATACATAAGTATATACCTCATTTCACTTAAAAGACGCTGGGTTCGATTTTGTTGTAATATATTTAGCATATTATTATGATTTTTTGTTATGTATATGTATTTTGTTTTTAGGTTCTTTGGGTTAGTAAATTGTTATTTTGGTATACATGGTAGGTATATGACAATGTTATGGTAATGTTTGTTTGTTTGATTGTCCTAAGTAAACTATGTTAAAATGTTATAATGATTACTTCGTGAGGAATTCAATCTCATTGCCGCGGCTAGTAGTTTATTTATTTATTTATTTATTTATTCATTCTTAGATTCACAGTTTTCTTATTGTCTAATATAAACTATATAATATACATATATAATATACATATTATCCCAACTAATATTATAAATGCGAAAGTAACTCTGTCTGTCTGTCTGATACGCTTTCCCGCTTAAACCTCTCATCCGATTTTGATGAAATTTGGCACAGACAATCTTTAGACCCTGAGAAAGAACATAGGCTACCTTTTATTGCGAAAAAAAGAGATGAAGAGATTAAAAGTACGCAGACGAAGTCGCGGGTACCAGCTAGTATATATAATAGTTGTAGAAAAAAAAGGAAAAAACCAAGACAGTGATAGTTAATCATCTGTAGCACAGCCATAATAATAGAGATATGAAAAAAACAATAAAAACTAACTGTAGGTCTCCCGGCATTAACAGATATTTATTTAGGGTCAAAGCCCTCGTTTTCTGAATGCAGCCGCCGCTGTTTACGGTTGTACGTTGGCGTTACCAGCTAAGTCTAATTGCTTCAATATGAAATGAAAAAAAAAGTTTATTGGCAATAATTAACAAAATCAACAGTAGGTGTTTAGGTGTGAGTAATAATTTAAAATAAGTTTTTCAAAAGGATTTTATAAATGCGCTATAGATATGAATATATGTTATTTTCCTTTACAATTAATAATCATGACAGTGATCCCCCAAAACGCAAGAAAATGATATGACCATAAATTTTATACAGCTGAATCTTTGATAGTATGACTGTGACCCCAGCTTTCTGAAAGCGAGATCAACTTTAATCGGCTGTCAGGTCACTTGCTATTTCAGCTTTTACTTCAAATTAGATAGAGATAGCAAGTAACTTGACAGCCTATTAGTGTTGATCGAGCTTTCAAAACCGGGGGTTAGTCTCCTAAATGTATTACTTGCGATATTTAATTACAAAAATATGTTATACATTTTCAAAAATCTTGAAATGTCCAAGCAAGAACTTTACTAATAAAGAAGTTCATTGAGCTTCTTATAGGTGATGGTTACCACTTAACATCAGGTGGGCCATTTTCTTGTTCCATCAGCTAGTTGCACACAAAAATGTGGGTAAGTATGTATACAATAGAACTTTTGGATAAAAGACGGGGACAGTCTGATGTTTATAAATGCTTGGTCACTGGTAGCGGTCACCGTTTCCTGGAAAGTGAGACCTAATGAACAAGTGGAGGCCTAGTTTGATACATGGCTGTTATTTGGTGCAGAGCCAAAGAAGGCCGAGTGTGAACTCGTTTGTGAGACCACCAGAGTAGTAGAGAGCAAGCCATGGCTAATTAATTATCACCAGCACGCTTCCAACCGAAACACAGCAACGTTTAGCAGAAATAGGCGTGTAGTACTTCCCCGGACGAGCCACACACGAACTACCAATATTAATAATTAAACAATGAAAATTGTGGACTTCTTTTAATTTTTTTTAAAGAGGAAAATGCCAACGTTTTGCTCTACCGCCATGGGGGAACGAAAGGGGGTATGTGGGACTCGAACCCACTAAAAACCCCCCTGTGAGCCATCCTCCGCAAAAGGTATAGAGATGGGAATGCGTTTGCATTCACCATCTATATACATAAATGTTGCTGGACAACCCACACAGCACCATCTAGCCCCAAAGTGAGCTACTCAAAGCTTGTGTTATGGGTACTAGATAACTGATATATTTAATACATAATACACTTAAATAAATATAATTTTTTATTATATACATAGAAAACACCCAGACAAAAAGCGCTCTCACATGCTATGTACCTATTGCTCCTATAGCTCCCTTATAATGAAGAAAAATATATTTGGTGAGTGAATTCCACTTGCACTACGTTAGCGTTGGAACGAAAAAAAAATGTCGCCATATCACGCAACGCTAAAAACTTGATAACTTACGCTGCTTTATTTTTTTACAAAAAAAATAACCGACGGTTAAAGTAATCACCGGTTAGTGTGGTGAACTCTAGTTTATAAAGCGATACGAAATCATATTCACTTAGCATTTTATTTATGCTATGCGATTTTTCATTGGACCTCTGATTTTTTCAGCGAGGCTTTCGTAAAAACTCACACATTTGGCTCGAGTCCAGCATTGTAGTGGAGTGTGTGCTGCATCGGACCCTTATTCACAAATAACGAATTATACTGAAATGCTTTAAGAGTAGTAGAGCTCTTTGTGAAGGGCTCGTCCGGGGAAGTACTACCACCACGCCTTTTTCTGCCGCCAAGCAGCAACGCTGTGTTTGAAGAGTGTGGTCGCCGGTGTGATTACAGGCACATGAGGCTTAACATCTGATGAATTCATCTGATTAAGTTGATGGACGCAGGGCAGTGCATGGTAGGGCACGTTCCCATCGTGCGTGACTTACGAGGCAATGCTTTGTTATAACAAAGCATTAGGTGGTAACCGTCACGTTTGATGGTTACTATTAGCATCAGGTGGCCATCCTGCTTGTTCCATCAACTGGTAGTATAAAAAATGCACGAGTTGTAAGGCCTGCCATAATAAACTTCGGCAGCGTGGGGTTAATTTGTCACTGTTTGTACTAAAGACATAGACAGACATTTATTTGCCAAAAAAACACATGCACAGACAAAAAAATGAAAGAAATGACAAACAGTTAATAATAATAACAGTAGGTAGGTATGTAGGTGTTTGTGTGCTGCAGCAGCAAAAGGGTCTCGAATAATATTTGAACAACGGAAGACCAGCGTAAGTTTCCATAGCTTGCATATGCTGAGTTGGGACCATTTTGCAACTGTCTTTTTTACTACTTTTTATTGTGTTTTAGTCTTTAAGTCGTCAATATATATTTATTAATTATTACCTACATAGTTGCAAATAAACATTAATAATAATAATAATAATTTTTATTTTGTTTATAAACACAGGTTATTCTAAATATATATAACTCAAAGGTGACTGACTGACATAGTGATCTATCAACGCACAGCCCAAACCACTGGACGGATCGGGCTGAAATTTGGCATGCAGGTAGATGTTATGACGTAGGCATCCGCTAAGAAAGGATTTTGATCAATTCTACCCCCAATGGGATAAAATAGGGGATGAAAGTTTGTATGAAACTTTGAATTCCTTGGCGCGAGCAAAGCTGCGGGTTCAGTTAGTTTTTACATAAAAGTAGATGGTAAACAAAGTAATTGGCCGCTGTGGTTTGCCTGGCGGCGGCGGCGGCGGCGGCGTGCAAACATTTACATTTTGTCACAATATATTCATCTAATTTTTGATTTGATTTTGATTTGATTAATATAGTATGCCTCACCACTAATTTTACTAAATTAGTGGTGAAAAAAAACATCGTGAGGAAACCAGTTAGTATTCTAACAGCGGCGATGGGCTTGCAACCTGTCACGTATGGAATACTAACTACTGCAAAATGTGAGAATGTGCCAAATGTAATGTTTGGACGTACCTCTGACTACCCCCTTAGACATCCTCAGAGAATCTTGAATTAGTACCTACTTGGTACTGGGAGATCTGAAGGGATATCTACCGTACCTGGGGATCAGAGTCGTGAAGCTGTTTCAGTGGTGAAAAAAAAACCACACCAACCACGCCTAGCTACTGTTAGACGCTCTTATTCTGCCGAGACCTTCTAAAAAGCTTCTAAAGCTTACTAGTGCAGTTTCTTTGTGAATAAGGGGTCGGGTATTCCTTGCTTTCAATGGGGATTCGACCGCAGTTCTGCATGGCAAACGTATCTATTGTTCATTAGCTACGTACCTGTTTGACGACCTCAGTGGCGCAGCGGGCAAGAGGTTGCGGGTTGGATTCCCGCCTCGGAACAAATTTGTGAACGATCTGCAGAAATTTGTTCCGTTGCTTTGGGTGTTTATGTATAATAAAAAATATCTATCTATGTAAATACATATGTATTAAATATATCAGTTATCTAGTACACATAACACAAGCTTTAGTAGCTTACTTTGGGGCTAGATGGTGCTGTGTGGATTGTCCAGCATTATTATTATTGTTACTCGACCGGTTTTGAACCTACGACCTCACTCGAAAGACATGGCTCCTGCCACTAGACCATCAGTGCTCTCAAAGTAAGTAAAAACAAGCAAAATAGCAAAATACTTACCTAAATTATTCTGCTAATTAAATATGTACGACGCTTTTTTGCAAACCCACTAAAGAAACTGAAAAACTGAAACAGCTTCACGACTTTGATCCCCAGGCACGGTAGATATCCCTCCAGATCTCCCAGTACCAAGTAGGTACTAATTCAAGATTCTTTGAGGATGTCTAAGGGGGTAGTCAGAGGTACGTCCAAACATTACATTTGGCACATACCCACATTTTGCAGTACTTAGTATTCCATACGTGACAGGTTGCAAGCCCATAGTCGCTGTTAGAATACTAACTGGTTTCCTCACGATGTTTTCCTTCACCGTTTAAGAGCACTGGCATTGCGCACATAAATTTTTCGATAGAAAAATCCATTGGTGCACGACCGGATTCGAACCTGCGACCTTACGATCGGAAGGCGGGGTCACTCCCACTAGACCACCGGTGCTCATGCCCACTAAAGTACTATTAAAAATGTGAAATGTGGATGTTTTTTATTCAATAACGCCAGAACGGCTGAACTTATTGTATATCAAGCGGTTTCTTTAAAAAAACCATAAAAAATTACAACCTAACAAAATAAATAAATAAATAAATAAATAATGCTGGACAATCCACACAGCACCATCTAGCCCCAAAGTAAGCTACTCAAAGCTTGTGTTATGGGTACTAGATAACTGATATATTTAATACATTATATACTTACATAGATAGATATTTTTTATTATACATAGAAAACACCCAGACCAACACGGAACAAATTTCTGCAGATCGTACTCAAATTTGTTCCGAGGCGGGAATCGAACCCTCAACCTCAGCGTCGCAGGCGGACTCTCGCCTGCTGCGCCACTGAGGTCGTAAATTGATAATTCAAAAATCCCAAAATATAAAATCAGAATTATCAAAAGTATCAAATATTCTGAAAATAAAATTCAAAATTAATTTGGGCAAGCTGGGCCAGCAAACAGCTTCAAGATTTAAAACTACGCGGGTGAAACCGCGGGGCGTAACTGGTAGATACTAATGTTAAAGACTTCAGAATCATGTTGATTTGTGCCACCAAAGTTAAATTAAAAAAGTTTCCAAAAATTCTCTCACGTCAAACATTTTACGGTTTTTTGGCGTGTTGTTTTTATTTCATTTTGATGAACCTTGTTTTACGTAATTTGCACAGCTGCAAAACAGCTGCAAAAATATACAATTACCCCGACTCCCGGTTTCTGAAAGCTCGATCAACACTAATCGTCAAGTCACTTGCTATCTCTATCTAATTTGAAGTAAAAGCTGAAATAGTTAAGTAAAAAGAGTGGCTGAAAACATATTAAAACGAATATTTATAAATATTATTAATATTCGTGGACATTCCACACAGCACTATCTCGCCCTAAACTAAGCCATAGTTTGAGATATGGGAACCAGATAGCTGATGTACTACTTCTCAACTATTTTTGTAAATACATACTTATTAAATAACACCCAGACAGAGAACAAGCATCTATGTTCAACACACAAATGTTTGTTCTCGTTGGGGATCGAACCCACGGCTTACGGCACAGAAGGCAGAGCTACGCTACCGCTACGCATCCGCTACGCAGCCTCTACTCAACCGCTACGCACCCACTACGCAAGCGTTACGCAAACGCTACGCAAATGCTACGCAACCGCTACGCAACAGCTACGCAAACGCGACGCAGCCGCTACGCAGCCGCTACGCAACCGTTACGCAAACACTACGTCCCCGCACCGTGACCACTACACAACCACATTAAGAGCTACAAAGCCCACGGATTCACAATCAGATCTCACTAACGGTTGTACTTAATTTACTGGTTTACGGCTCGATTAAAGGCCTTGCCTGATTAGACTGGCTTTTTCATTAGCCTCTCGTAATGAAGATACGCCTTTATTTTATTTCTAATGTCTTACTTAGATTCAATAAGGAAATAGATAATAGATTTGTTTGACTGGACTTAGTTTTAGTTTATTTTTATGCTGCTTGCCGCTGGTACAAGCAGATACCCTACCTGATGTTACGTGGTAACCATTACATAACACAGAGTTTCCTCGTAAGTCATCTTACTACTATTATAAACGCGAAAGCTTGTAAGTATGGATGGATGAATGGATGGACGTTTGTTACTCTTTCACGCCGGAACGGCGAAACAGATCTGGATGAAACTTGGCAGAGAGTTAGATTATAGTCTGGAATAGCACATAGGCTACTTTTTATCCCGTGTGAATACCGGGATTTAAATCTGCGCGGGTGAAACCGCGGGGCGCAACTAGTACGATATAAAAGTGACCTATGAAACACTGGATTGCGTCCATAAACTTAATAACAATGATAAGCTTGGTCGAGGGGACAAGCACCAATACCCTAAAATCAAAATCAAAAGGCATCGATCAAATTGGAGGAAGGGGGGGTCCAGAGGAAGTCGGGAGAGCGGGGTTGGATGTCCCGTGCGAAGCCCCAAGGGACAGGCTACCAGGAAAGGAAATAAATAATGCTGGACAATCCACACAGCACCATCTAGCCTATCTATCTGTATGCCTCAAGTTGATGGACGCAGGGCAGTGCATCGTAGGGCACGTTCCTATTGTGCGTGACCTACGGGGCAATGTTTTTTTTATAGGTGATGGTTACCACTTAACATCAGGTGGGCCATCTGCTTGTTCCATCAGCTAGTTGTATAAAAAAAAAAAAAAACTAGCTCCAAAGTAAGCTGCTCAAACCTTGTGTTAAGAAACTGAAACAGCTTCACGACTTTGATCCCCAGGCACGGTAGATATCCCTTCAGATCCCCCAGTACCAAGTAGGTACTAATTCAAGATTCTTTGAGGATGTCTAAGGGGGGTAGTCAGAGGTACGTCCAAACATTACATTTGGCACATACCCACATTTTGCAGTAGTTAGTATTCCATACGTGACAGGTTGCAAGCCCATCCCCGCTGTTAGAATACTAACTGGTTTCCTCACGATGTTTTCCTTCACCGTTTAAGAGCACTGGCACTGTGTTAAGGGTGCTAGATAACAGATATAATCAATTAATACTTACATCGATAGATTTTTTTATCAAGCATAGAAAACCCAGACCAACGGCAAAAATTTCTGCAGATCTTACACAAATTTGTTCCTAGGCGGGAATCAAACCCACAAGCTCTTGCGTCGCAGGCGGACTCTCGCCCGCTGCGCCACTGAGGTGGTCAAAATTTGAATAGCGGGTAACACCGCGGGGCGCATCTAGTATACTCAAGTTTGTATTGTATCTTAGTTTGGGGTCAGACGGTGTTTTAAAGAAAGTCCACCAATATTTATTTAAATTATTTAATATACTAGCGACCCGCCCACGCGCCCCTGCTTCGCACGGGTGCACATATCAAGCATGTATTATACATATAAACCTTTCTCTTGAATTACTTTATCTATTAAAACAAGCCGCATCAAAATCCGTTGCGTAGTTTTAAAGATTTAAGCATACATAGAGACATAGGGATATAGGGAGAGAGAAAGCGACTTTGTTTTATACTATGTAGTGATAGTGATATTGTCATTGGCGGGCTTTATAATTATTTTTTGTTAAAAAACATAAAAATAAGACATAAAACAGTTATTACTTTTTTGTCTTACTTAACTCTATTATTTATGACACTTATTCGCTCACAAAAGCCACTTAAGGGTCCGGTGACAGCGGCTCGCAATTTCGAGGTGCGATTGGCTATTATTTCATTTTATTTCATTTCGGGGAGGTTGTTTGAAAGAATAACTCTAAAGAAACACGAATAAATACTGTTCGAACACAAATAATACAATAATATAAGGGAAATGTGCTTGAGTCAGAAATCATTTTGGTATTAGGTAAACGTAAGACCAAACATACTAATACCAAAATGATTTCTGATTCGGGCATGTTTCCCTTATATTATTGTATTATTTATGTTCGAACAGTATTTATGCGTGTTTCTTTAGAGTTATTTTTTCAAACAACCTCCCCGAAATGAAATAAAATGAAATAATAGCCAATCGCACTTCGAAATTGCGAGCCGCTGTCACCGGAGCCTTAAAGCCTTCCTTACCATAAACTCCAATAAAACGGGCCATTTTTCCCAAAACGAGGCATAAAATTATCGTGTTATGTGCTCCTCTAGATAAAGCACGAATCTCTTCACGACTAACCCTCTCAGCTAGGGGTTGAACAGTTCCTCAAACGCATCACGTACTTACGAGGTACAGGATAATCATCATCATCAGCCTACAGAAGTCCACGGCTGGACATAGGCCTCTCCTATACGCTTCCAGGAAGAGCGATTCTGAGCCCTTTCCATCCACCGACTACCCGCGATCCTAACAATGGTGTAAATTATGTTGTTGCATTATCCTAAACTAACTTAATCTGACAGCTCTAAAATTATAGCCGTCCTTGTTGTTTGGGTCTTTTAGAAAGGGATGGTAATATTTTTAGTGCTGTCAAATTAGGAAAATTCAACAACAGAATTGGCACCAATGTCGTCAGTCCATCAGGTAGGAGGTTATCCCACACTTCGCTTCTTGTTCGTGGTCCTTTATTCCCCAGCGGTTGTCAGTTCTTCAAGCTATATGACCTGCCCATTATCACTTCAACTTGCTGATTCTGAGAGCTATGTCGGCTACCTTGGTTCTCCTACGGGATTCCTCATTTCTGATTCTATCTCGTAGTGAAACTCCCTGCATAGCTCTCTCTATAGCCCGTTGTGCGACTTTGAGCTTGTTGATGAGGCCAATCGCGTGATCGCGTGTGAGGTACAGGATTGTCCATATAAAATATGGAACCTCATAAAAATACCTATTTACTTCATGTTGATATCCATGTTTTCTTTCAAACAGTGCGGTGAAAGGATTTTAAGTGCGTCTCAAATATGCTCTTTTCGAACAATTTGATACAAGATCTTGTTTTGGGTTCAACGACATGTCAGTTTCCTCCTATTAATGAACAGGTAGTATAATGCGCGTCACGCAAAAAGAATGCCGGAAGGCCCTCCGAGTATTTTGTATGCGCAAACACATCCCCTCCACTGTTTTCCAGTGTTCTTTTTGGTTGACGCGACCTATATACATAAATATTTGAACACAAAGCTGTCACCAATCGTGCACGAGCGGTGACCCACGAACTTAGGATCGAAAGACCAGCGGCCCGATTACGCTAATGTCTGGCTATCGAGATGGCTTTCAGTTTGACATTTGATTCCCATCTATCCAAGGAATTATTATTATCCATCACAAGGAATTTAGATACTAGATCCATCCATATGTTGCTATCACACTATGGGAATCAAATGCTCTCGTCAGTTTTTTTTATACAATTAGCTGATGTAACAAGCAGATGGCCCACCTGATGTTAAGTGGTAACCATCACCTATAAACAAAACATTGCCCCGTAGGTCACGCACAATAGGAACGTGCCCTACGATGCACTGCCCTGCGTCCATCAACTTGAGGGATATAGATATTAAGCCTCATGTGCCTGTAATTACAGTGTTATTTTCCAAGATCAAATATCAAATTAGCGTAATCGGGCCGCAGGTTATTACTACACAACCACTCTTTACCCATCTCTCTCTACGATGCTTACATCGTAGGAACAAACTCCGGAAATTAACTCTTCGCCTTTTAAAACACATGAAAGCAACAAAACCACGGTTTTCCATTATAAATAACATTCTAGATTTGTACCTCGTTTTGAAAATCCCGCACAGAATTCAAGGCACAATACAAAATGGTAGTACACGTGCTGTATTGCGCCGTCAGTGCGCTGAATAATGGTCTTTTGAGACCCGCAAATATTTCCCAAAAGAATACTTCCTAAATCACAATTCATGTTGCTCTATAATGCTGTGCATTCGGATAAAAATGCCGGTTTTCAAGTGCGGCTACGCATCAGGCTTTACACTGCTCGCTTCTTCTTCTTTTTGTCGTGTCCCTAGTTTCATCAAAGGATTTTAAGTGTGCCTGAAAGAGGCTTCTTTTGAGCACTTGATACATGCTATAAAACTTTTTAGGTTTTAAAATATGCCGGTTTCCTCACGATGTTTCCTCCACCGTTTGAGAGAACTGACGTAAGCGTATACATTTTTGTATTGGTGCATGTACGGTTTCGAACCCACGACCTTAGGATCGGAAGGCCCCGCCTTCCGATCGCTACCACAAGACCACCAGTGCTTGTATGTAGTAAGCGCTATTTTCCTTTGGCTTCATTTATGTATTTACATATGGAAACACTACTCGTTTTGTGCTGTTAATTCTGGTGTTTTACTATAGTTTTATTTATTTGATCAGATATTTAGAGGTAATACATAAAACTTAAAAATAGACCCGTAAAACAAAATTACACAACACAACTCAAAATAACACTCTTTCTTTCTTTCTTCTTTTTATGGCTCCTGTCATAGACAATCTTGCCAATGTCAAGTGATTCAGAGATTAGTCACGTCAGTCCAAAGTCGAGTCAGTCAATTGTTTTGAAGAAAATGGTGGCGGTTTCTTCAAAACATTTGAAACATTTTCGGTCAAATCACGATATCACATAATACACTTTCATTTCAAATGATTACACTTTGTGCTAAGACCACAAGTAATGTTGGTTAAAATACCACCAAAATTACACAACACAACTCAAAATAACACTAGAAAAACAATTAAAATTAAAATGCTATGTTGCTTCGTAAAATGACAGAAAACGGAGCCTTTTAAAGACTAAGGTATTCAAATTCCTTTGACTAAAGTAATGGGTTTTCGTAGTTTTCGGTGTATTTTTTTGACAGCGTAATTTAAACTTTTTTGTCAGTTATTTTTAAACATTCAAAAATGTTTTCTACTGAAAACATGTTTCGATAAATAATATTTTTATTGTATTTTTGTTTTCTCTACGGTATTGTTTGTGATTTTCATTGAAAACAGCTGGGTAAAAAAAATTGAACCTTTATTTTTTATTGTCTGCATTATTTTTTTATTACATTCATTTTTATCTTTTTACACAGGTTTTGGTCGCGCGGAACTGACACTAGATTCACCTAGTTGAAAGACATTTCAAGGTGATCCTTGTGATTTTTAAGAGTAAATACCTTTTGACTTCTTCAAACCGAAACAGATCACGCTGCTTGGAGGCGGAACTACTAGCCATGGTACTACTTCGCCAGACAAGCCTTTTACAACTAGCTATATGTACTATATTACTAGCGACCCGCCCGCGCGCCCCTGCTTCGCACGGGTGCACATTGTTTTTCTACTATATTATCATGCATGTATTATACATATAAACCTTCCTCTTGAATCACTCTATCTATAAAAACACATCAAAATCCGTTGCGTAGTTTTAAAGATTTAAGCATACATAGGGATATAGGGACAGAGAAAGCGACTTTGTTTTATACTATGTAGTGATGTAGTGATAGTGAATAGTGATTTCAACTTAGTTCACAATTGTTGCCAGGCGTAAATTTAATATTTTACTTTAAGTCATCCTATGCTACATTGCAACACCGAATTCTGCACTGAATATTTTATTTTCTCATTCAGTAACATCAAAAACGGATCCAACTCGACTTCCAAAATAGAGTGTTGCCATTTTATGCGAGCTGTCAAAAGTGACATTTGTTGAAGCGCTGATGCGTGAAGTACGATATCGAAAACAGCGGAGCAAAAACTATGGGGTAGGGCTGTCACGAACGTGTGCCAAAAGTAAATAAATAAATAAATAAATGAATAATGCTGGACAATCCACACAGCACTATCTAGCCCCATAGTAAGCTATTCAAAGCTTGTGTTATGGGTACTAGATAACTGATATATTTAATACATTATATACTCACATAGATAGATATTTTTTATTATACATAGAAAACACCCAGACCATCGGAGCAAATTTCTGCAGATCGTACACAAATTTGTTCCACGGCGGGAATCGAACCCGCAACCTCTTGCGTCGCAGGCAGGCTCTCGCCCGCTGCGCTACAGAGGTCGTCTCAAAAAAAAGAAGAAAAAAAGAAGAAAAAAGAAGTGACTTTCTGCATATTTTTTTGTAGAAGTGGGTCTCACCTTAGAGTCACAGTAAAAATCAAAAGTATTTATTCAGTTGAATCACAAGAATCACTTGGTGAACGTGAGTTCTTCTTTTTGTGGTTTTACTTTTTTAATTAATGTACCTAGGCATGTACTTCTTTTGTATGATTAGAATAATAAACAATAATGAATTACAAATATTTGTGGATATTTATTTATATATCTGGTATCCCACTTATACCATAAATGTGAATGTTTGTATTAACGTCAGAACGGCTGAACGGATCTGGATGAAATTTGGCCCAGCGATAGATTATAGTTAAGAATAGCACATAGGCTACTTTTTATCTCGTGGGAATACTACCTGTATAACCACGGGATAAAAAGTAGCCTATAAAACTACGCAGGTGAAACCGCGGGGCACAGCTTGTTATTTAAATAATCTGGTGAATTATCAATTCTTTTTTTTTATTCTCCTAAAAAGTACGAGTAGGTAAGCACTTATAAACGTTTAAAACTTTATTTCTAACATGCTCACGTTTTCGTTTGGGCTTAGATGGCACGCTCTGTCCGTCAAAGGGGTTGAAAATGTTTATTTTGGATACGGAGTGATTCAAAGTCAAAAGTCAAAGTCAAAAATTTAAAAATTCCTGTCACGTACCTACCTCAGTGATTAATGTTCACTCTAAAAATCAAACGAACGCATCAAACGTACCTAAGCGTTAAAGGAGCAGAAATATGAGTAAACATGCTTTGAAAAAATGTTGATTAAATTCTATATTATTTTATTTTTTATATTATGTGAAAATAGTACTCGAAATTAGCCTCTTTTCACCACACTGCACTGCTTCGAAATAACTGCAAAACTAACTGAGAGGACAAGAAGAAGAAGCTGATAAAATACGAAAAGAAAGGACATTTATGAATTATTTTTGAATTTTGAATACATAATAGAAAATTGGTAACCCTAACTCAGATTCGAATGCATTTATTTCGTTGCTAAATCGCTCCGGAAACTTGAGATATGCGCTCTATTTTATTGGAATCTCTATTTTACGGGATCCTTTATAAATGCGACGCCATATTTGATGGGAGTTTAATGCGTTGAAAGTTCCGTGGTTTAGTGGTAGCAAACCGCTTTCTGATTATCTACTACTGCTAATTATTAGTAGAAGGCCATCAAAATAAAATACCCGGTCGCAGCATTCCCGCCTTATCCTACTAATATGCTAAATGCGAAAGTTTGTAAGTATGGATGGATGGATGGTATAACTCTTTCACGCCGGAACGGCTGAACGGATCTGGATGAAACTTGGTAGAGAGGTAGATTATAGTCTGAAATAACACATAGGCTACTTTTATCCCGTGGGAATACCGGGATTTAAATCTGCGCGGGTGAAACCGCGGGGTGCAACAGTTTTAAAATAGATATAAAGAAAGAATCTACTGAAGTAGTTTAAAAAATAATAGTATTGCTATTTTTCAGTTATTACATACATAACTGAATTTCAGTTATTACATACAAACTTTTATTGCTTGAAAACACGGATAAAAACATTTTCTAAAAATGAATCCTACCAAGATCGATTTATCGCCCCCGATACCTCCTGCATACTAAATTTCAAGAAAACAGTTTTATACAACTGGCTGATGGAACCAGCAGATGAACACCACCACCACCCGACGTAAAGTAGTAACTATCACCTAATAACAAATCCTACTCGTAAGTCACGTCCGATAGAAACGTGCCCTACGATGCACTGCCCTGCGTCCATCAACTTGAGGCACACAAATGTTGAACCTTTAAGAGTAGTCGAGCTCTTTGTGAAGGGCTCGTCCGGGGAAGTACTACCACCACGAACAAGCAGATGGCCCACGCTAATGTTAAGTGGTAACCATCACCATAACAAAGCATTGCCTCGTAAGTCACGATAGGAACGTGCCCTACGATGCACTGCCCTGCGTCCATCAACCTGAGGCATACTGATATTATCCTCATGTGCCTGTAACTAATCCAGCGACTACACTCTTCAAGCCGAAACACAGCGTTGCTGCTTGGCGGCAGAAAAAGGCGTGGGATACACTGGTTTAGATAATTGATATTCGTTGTCATTTAGGTGCCGACGACCACTCTATAATGTAAGCCTCTAATCTTCCTTCCTCTAATTCTGCACTCTCTCTAAGCTGCGTTATGCAATTGGACAGACGTCGCTGCGAATTTAGTCCTCGGCTTAACCTGTTTTGAGCGTTCGTTTGCTAGTAGGGTGACCAAGATTTGAGTTTTTTAATACACTTTTTCCAGAGGAAACGCGGGGGACAATACTAAAGATTGAAAGACGAAATAACAGCGATTGCAGGACTCACGTGGATTAGCACAGCGAGCGAGAGTAAGAGATAAGTGGAAGAGCCCTTTGCCAAAATTGGGATAAATAATAAATAAATAATGCTGGACAATCCACACAGCACTATCTAGCCCTAAGTAAGCTATTCAAAGCTTGTGTTATGGGTACTAGATAACTGATATATTTAATACATTATATACTTACATAGATAGATATTTTTTATTATACATAGAAAACACCCAGACCATCGGAACAAATTTCTGCAGATCGTACACAAATTTGTCCCAAGGCGGGAATCGAACCCGCAACCTCTAGCGTCGCAGGGATACTTTAGTTGTCGATATAACATAACACCAAATACCCTTGTTAGACGTTTGACTGTCATCTCATATAGTTATTTTTTAACATGACCAAACCCTACGTTAATTGGGATCAGCGGAACAGGTGTTCCTTTCCCAATTACCTATTTTAATATTTTTTTTCATTAAAAAACATCCTAATTTTAAACTCTCAACACTGCAGTATCTGCAAAATTAGAGACCCAGCTCAAAAAAAATACAAAAGGACGGAAAATGTTTTATCTAAAACTCAAAACATGGCTACCACAGCCGAGTGTCAGTCTAATTATTAGACTCGTCACTGCAGTCTCGGCGAGTGTCTGCCTACTCTCGCGACACTAATTGCTCTCAGGATGACTTTGTTTGTGATGGTAAGGTTATAATTATAAGCGAGCCTTTTCATCTGACATTTTGAACAGCTAGATGAGTGAATGAATGAATGAATGAAAAATACAAAAGGACGGAAAATGTCTATCTAAAACTCAAAACATGGCTACCACAGCCGAGTCTCAGTCTAATTAGACACTCTCGTCACTGCAGTCTCGGCGAGTGTCTGCCTACTCTCGCGACACTAATTGCTCTCAGTATGACTTTGTTTGTGATGGTAAGGTTATAAGCGAGCCTTTTCATCTGACTAATATATTTTGAACAGCTAGATGAGTGAATGAATGAATGAAAAATACTTGATTGCACAGCTGGCTGAATTAGCAAGAATAGTGAATGAACGAATGTAAAATAATTAATTGTACAGACGGCTAACTAAAGGATATAGATGAAAAATATACAACAACCAGACAGAGAAACAACATTTTTATTCATCACACAAATGTTTGTTCTCGGTGGAGATTGAACTCACGACCTGCAGCAAAAAGGCACAGAGCTACTACCAAATGAGTTGTTTTTTCAGGCATTTGTTTATTAATATAAACAAAAAACCATCCTCAGTTTTTTGTTTATATGTTGGACTGACTTTATGTGCCTATATACCTGTTTTGATTTTCGCTTACTGTTCGAACAACAAAGCGTGTCGATAAAGTGTATCGTCAAATGTACATAAAGTGGTATATTTCGCGAATTACTTCTTCGTTCTTATTTTCTGATCGATACCTATCAAAGATTGCCTTTCATAGTGTCAATATTCAATACGATTTTTAAAAAATCCCTTCTGACAGGTGAATTTTTTTACCTAACACAGGTACCTACAGAGTAAAGACAATGTAATATGCTTTGATCAATATCTATCGAAAATGCGAAAAAATAAAATTTTATGCTTTCTTGAGTTTCTTGCTTTGGTTTGGCAGAATCACAGACCACAGTCATATTCTCGAAATGAAATATTATTGTAGGTTGATACTTGAGTTGGACTCCTGTGTCCGCATTTAGACTCTAAGGTGGTCCATTATGCGTGAATTATTGTAGGTTTTAAATTCCTTAATTTTAATTTCAGTGTAAATACTTTTTTTTTATACAACTCGCTGATGGAACAAGCAGATGGCCCACCTGATGTTAAGTGGTGACCATCACTTATAAACAAAACATTGCCCCGTAGGTCACGCACAATGAAAACGTGCCCTACGATGCACTGCCCTGCGTCCATCAACTTGAGGCATACAGATGTTAAGCCTCATGTGCCTGTAATTAGGTACACCGGCGACCACACTCTTCAAACCGAAACACAGCGTTGCTGCTTGGCGGCAGAAAAACTTACCCTAATTGTATCATTATTAGTAGACATGTGCGTTTTTGATTTTCAGACTGTACCTAACTATTTATTTTTATGTACCTATATGTATATACTAATTAATAAGAACCCCTCTTGGTAAAGGCCTCCACCGTCTCTTTCCAGTGGGGTGTCAGATATCTTCATTATCTCTCCCTTCCGTACACATAATCTATTTTTATAATAATAATAGTTATTTATTTCAGACAATAGTCCTTAGAAACAGTAAATAGGTAAATAAAAAAAATGTTGTACGTCTGTACTTTCTGTGCTTGTACCAAAACGGACCCTGTCAGAAGTGACTTGCTATATCGCCGGTACTGTAATAGCCAATCACTATACTGATATTTGTTGAACTACCCTCTATCTTTACAAATATTGGTTTCTCGAGTAATGGTGCCCGGAAGACAGATAGTGGCTTTAACAAATAAAAATCTAACAAAATTACGTTGTTTCAGTTTGTTTAAGTCTTACCCGCGGCTTCACTCGCCAGGAGGGGAAACACATCCCCTTCACTGTTTTCCAGCGTTCTTTTTGGTTGACACGCACTATACCCATCATGATAGTAGTAGTACTACTTTTAAGAGTAGTAGAGCTCTTTGTGTGTGGCTCGTCCGGGGAAGTACTACCACCACGCCTTTTTCTGCCGCCAAGCAGCAACGCTGTGTTTCGGTTTGAAGAGTGTGGTCGCCGGTGTAATTACAGGCACATGAGGCTTAACATCTGTATGCCTCAAGTTGATGGACGCAGGGCAGTGCATCGTAGGGCACGTTCCTATTGTGCGTGACCTACGGGGCAATGTTTTGTTTATAGGTGATGGTTACCACTTACCATCTGCTTGTTCCATCAGCTAGTTGTATAAAATATAAATAAAAAAGGTGGGCCATCTGCTTGTTCCATCAGCTAGTTGTATAAAAAAAAAAAAACAGGATGGGTATAGTGCGATACTAGTAGTACATAGGCTAGGCGTGTTTCACACACGCTGTTTTTCCGTTTGTTTTCGCTCAGAAAAAATTCTCAGAACAACAGTATTCGTCAGATAAAATATTTCCATTTCATGCATGTACTTACTTATATCACTTGTTGTCATTCATTGTTGTCTTTGTAGATAAAACTGTTATAATCTGATGGAAAGCGTTATTGAAAGATGGTTAAACTTGCCCATGGCTGAAAACCGTCCTATTTACTGAAACTGAAACAGAAACAGAAACAGCTTCACGACTTTGATCCCCAGTCACGGTAGATATCCCCTCAGATCTCTCAAGTATCAAGTACTAACCTCAAGATTCTTTAAGGATGTCTATGGGGGGTAGTCAGAGGTACGTCCAAACATTACATTTGGCACATACCCACATTTTGCAGTAGTTAGTATTCCATACGTGACAGGTTGCAAGCCCATCGCCGCTGTTAGAATACTAACTGGTTTCCTCACGATGTTTTCCTTCACCGTTTAAGAGCACCTATTTACTTCACCAGCAAAATATTCATGGACCCTAAACGAAGTTAATTTCAGCGCTCCAATCAGTTGTACTCCAATGTAAATTGAATTTCATATTTTGTATTGGGTTTTGCTTGTGTTTTGAGAAGAATTTTGCGAAAAAATACTCCAGTGCAATTAATCTGGGTCACCAAAACAGATTTTAACAACCCCAAAACTACGATTAAGAACACCAGCATTCCAATTAATACTACTCTGCTCATACTGTAGATAATCCTACTAATATTATAAACGTGAAAGTTTTTATGTATGGATGGATAGATGTTTGTTACTCTTTCACGCCGGAACGGCTAAACGGATCTGGATGAAACTTGGCAGAGAGATTGATTATATATAGTCTGGAATAGCAAATAAGCTACTTTTTATCCCGTGGGAATACCGGGATTTCAATCTGCGCGGGTAAAACCGCGGGGCGCAACTAGTTAACTTTTATCTAGATAGACTAGTTACGCCCCGCAGTTTTACGAGCGCCTGTTCCGAGGCGGGAATCGAACCCGCAACCTCTTGCGTCGCAGGCGGACTGTCGCCCGCTGCGCCACTGAGGTCCTCTAATAAATAAGAACTTGTTTCACTAACAAGTTAATTTCTGTTTAGAAACGCAAATGTTAAATTTTAATATTATTTCTTCAAAAATTCAGATGGAAGATGAATAAAATAAAACAGTCGTATAGAAAAATCACTTAAACTTTATTATTTACTTACAAATTTAACAATTTATAAATTACTCGGTACGCTTTATTTACAATAATAAAATTCTACTTTTGTTAGTACGTCTACGTCTTAAATTAGATTTAAGAATAAATTAAATTAATAAGCTTGATTACGAAAACTCAATCAATTTATTAAATTAAATCATTTTGATTAAAAATAATTTGATAAAATCAAACAAAATTAAAAATATGATTATTCACATTCATTTACAATTAAATAATTGATGTAAAAAATAAATTTTCATGTTTAAATTTTTTTCCGCACTAAATTATTTCTTTTATCTTTTGATTTCTATAAAATAAATATTATTTGGGTTAACCAGACCTTTCCTAAGTCACTTGGAAGGAGAAATGGCACAGGTCAATCTAAACAGCTAGTAAAGTAGTGTAAGACGCGGCATATTTTATAATTTGACCTTGTTCTTTCTTTACAAGGAACGGAAGGACTTTCTTTTTTTTAATTTATTTGACGACCTCAGTGGCGCAGCGGGCGAGAGTCCGCCTGCGACGCAAGAGGTTGCGGGTTCGATTCCCGCCTCAGAACAAATTTGTGTACGATCTGCAGAAATTTGTTCCGTTGGTCTGGGTGTTTATGTATGATAAAAAATATCTATCTATGTAAGTATATAATGTATTAAATATATCAGTAATCTAGTACCCATAACACAAGCTTTGAGTAGCTTACTTTGGGGCTAGATGATGCTGTGTGGATTGTCCAGCATTATTTATTTATTTATTATTTATTTACATATAATAAGGTGCTTGGTATTGTTCTTAGCGTAATATTGAACAAGATGTCTAAAAAAGCGTCCTGTCTTAAAATTTTGTAACCGTCATAGGCAGGCAGGTAGGTTTAGAATCAGGTATCAAAATATTTTTATACACTTTTCATTTTCATCCCATTTTTGTACCTATAATTCTGATGACATGATAAAATATACTTTTTGAATTATATGCACCATAAATTGAATAAAAGGCAGTGATTCTCGTGAATACTAAACTAAATGAAAGAAATATTTGGCATTAACCTATTATTGGACCCAATTTCTATGAAACGATAAATTTAAACAAAATCGGATCTGATGATAGATTTTTTAGTATCTAGAGTTGGTAGCCCAAGATACTTTGAAGGTGTTTATGAGTAAATCTGAGTGGTCGGTACGTCCAATTACTACACACGTTGTATGATTGGTTCCCTTTATGTCGAGTCCCTTTAAGTCGAGCCTAGAAAGCGCTCTCGCTTTTATTACCCCTATGTCGACTCTTCGGTTTTGACCCACTTCTATTCGCTGTGAACTGGCACTAGAGTCATCTAGTTTTAAGACGTTTCAAGGTGATCCTTGTGATTTTATTGATTAAACTTATTTAACACAGATTGGACGTTTAAAAACGGAAAACGACCTCGCGACAGACCGCGGCCAAGATGGAGAGACGAAATAGACGCCTACGTAGGACTGGTCCACAGTGGCCCAAAGTAGAAGCGACTGGAGAGAAGGAAGGGAGGCCTTTGCCCAGCAGTGGGACACTACAGGCTCTTAATAATATTAATAATAAACATATTTTGACTTTGACTTTGAATTTGAAAAACCGAAACACCGCAACGCTGCTTGGCGGCAGAAATGAGTAAGGTAGTACTTCCCTGGATGATGAAACCAGCCGTCCTTCATTGACAATGCATTACCTAAGTTTTAATTTCCGCCATAAACTTGAAAGGCTTCTAAAATTCACGTTTTGAATTTCATGGATGTTCAATTTGGAACTGAGGTAGGTATTATTCCTGGCATCTGTTGTAGCTTTGTGGGCTGAATGAAACATACTTAGCGATTCAAGCGTGAGCATCGCGCTAAAATGATAAATTAAAGCCTTTACTGCCGATTCGACCAAAAACTTCTGTATGCCTCAAGCTAACTGCCGTGCAACGTAACGTGCGTAACGTGCCCTACGGACTGTAGTGCATTATAGGGCACGTTCTCATCGTGCGTGACTTACAATTGCTTTGTTATAGGTGATGGTTACAGCAAGTTATTTAAAAAAATAAGATTAAGACCTAGGGGTCGCGGAAATGGCAGATATATTACAGCAGGCCTTGAGATGCAAAGCTATGTTGTTGGTGACGGTTACCACTTAACATCAGGTGGAATTGTTCCAATAGGTAGATGAAAAACAGCACAGATCACTTAGAACATAGCGGGGATTCTTAACCATGGAAATTCATACCTTATTTCGTTTACGTAGGATAAAAATATATTACTAAGGCCATAATTTGTTACTCCACAAGTTTACTAAAAAAAAAAACAATTCCTATAATACTGAACCTTGCAACAAATTTATTTTTACAAACTGTTTTTTTTATAATTTACAAGTTGTGCAACCACATTCTTATTTAAATTTTCTAAACATAAATTATTTAAATTATTGTACATTTTTATTTTTCTATTACCTACTATACAAATTTGGTCTAAGTTTATTAAATCTAAATTTTATTTATCTTGTTTACTATTCAGTATTATTTTTTAATAATTTTGAAATCAAAAAATCTTTATAATACATTGGAAGACATTCTTTTTATTAAAAACTTATAATTCTAAAATTAAAATTTATTGCAAAAGTTTTTAAATTTCTTTTCAAAAAAATTTCAAATGTCTATAAAGCACTAAAACTCTTTTAATATTTGTAACCAACAAATAAATTGAATTTTCATAAAACATCCTTAAACTATTATGTATAATTATTGATTTTAAATCTTATGAACACATTTTCTTATAACTTGGGTCTGCACCAAAATATGGGACTTATAATAGCTAATAAAAAAAATATTTTCATAATCTACTTTTCAATCAAAATCATAAGTCATTAGTCACTGGGTCACCGAGACTCTCTCGGACGATGTAGATGTGGAAAGGGAGCGCAGGGCATTATCGGTCAGAGCCAATATGTTGGCCCGTAGATTTGCAAGATGCAGTCCGGCCGTTAAAACAACTCTGTTTACGGCTTACTGCCAGTCTTTTTATACTTGCAGTCTATGGGTCAAGTATACACAGCGCTGCTGGAGTGCCCTGCGCGTCCAGTATAACAATAGCTTCAGGATGCTGCTGGGGCTGCCGCGCTTCTGTAGTGCATCGGGGATGTTTGCGGATGCACGAGTAGATGACTTCTACGCAATCATCCGCAACAGAACAGCATCCCTATTGCGGCGGTTGCGCGGCAGCACCAACAGCTACCTCCGGTTGATAGCGGACAGACTGGACGTCGACACAGTGTTCATGAAGCACTGGACACTAGTGCACACTGTGCATTCTTAGTTTGTGTGCATAGTTTTATTTGATAATTAATTGTATGTGTATTTTATTTGATAATTGTATGTGTACCTAGTTGTAATTAATGCATGTATGTTCCCACGTAGTTTTAAGTAGATTCTATGGCTGAAATACTTTTTGTGTGTAGGCTGAAATAAACGTATTATTATTATTATTATTATTATTAGTAAAATAAATGAACATAATTAATCTGAAGTTGAATAAATTTTTTATTAGATAACTTTTTTTGGATAAAATTTTAATTTTACCCAAAAAAAATACAATTAACAAAATGAACAAGCAGATTCGTATTCAAATTGAACAAATGACACTGAAATGACAAAAAAATCAGTAAATAAATTTGATCTATAGCTTTGATATAAAGCTTACCTAAATAACAAATTATTCATTAATTTCAGCCAAACTTAGAGATGAATTCACTATCCTATTTAACGAGGCCCTTCGTTATCTAGGAGCCTCGATATCAGCTTTAACCACAAAAGTGTTCCGATCGCACTCATCGTCCACACCATAAAAACACACACTCCTACGAGGAACTCTGTACTCCAAAGACCTGCATTCTGGCGGAATTTCTCGCCTTGGCAGTTTTTGGCTTTTACAAAAATCACTTTTCAAACAATAATCGTACGTCACCCGTTGGTCGATGTACTGGCTGTAATAGCCTTCACAGGAATCAAGGTTTATGCTGCTGGTGTCGAGGCGGCTGCGACCTCCCTCCGGCCGGAGTCTCTCAGGCCACTTGGGCGTCGGGGCCAACGGCGGAGGCCACTCGGGCGGCGTCGGGGCCCACGGCGGCGGCCCCGGGGGTCACAATCAGCGAATCGGCTTGGAGACTATGATGACGTCGGGCGCTGATCTGGTCGTTTCGGTGCTCATAGGCCGGCGATCCATTTTCTTAACTGTTAACAAATGCATGAGATACACAAATAATACCAATTCACTAGTTTATTTTCCTACTACTATAATAATAATAATAATGCTGGACAATCCACACAGCACCATCTAGCACATTATATACTTACATATACTTAGATATTTTTTATTATGCATAAACACCCAGACCAACGGAACAAATTTCTGCAGATCGTACACAAATTTGTTCCGAGGCGGGAATCGAACCCGCAACCTCTTGCGTCGCAGGCGGGCTCTCGCCCGCTGCGCCACTGAGGTCGTCAAAGTATATTTACTATTACTCGATTACTATTATTACTATTACTTATTTTTTTATAAATTTGTGTAATGTTTTTAACCACCTTTCTTCAACTTTCCTCGTGCACCTGCAACTAATATTCCATATTTTAAAAATCCTCTCCATCCAAAGGTTGTCTGGAAGAAATCGCTTTCAGCGATACGACCGCCCATTGTACCTACTACTTCTTCACCAAGTGTTCTTTTAGAATTTTTCATTCATTCATACTATTATAAACGCGAAAGTTTGTAAGTATGGATGGATGGATGGATGTATGTTACTCTTTCACGCCGGAACGGCTATTCGGATGGATGAAACTTAGCAATGAGATAGATAGTCAATGAGATGGATAGTCTGGAATGTGCTATAGGCTACTTTTTATTCCGTGGGAATACCGGGATTTAAATCTGCGCGGGTGAAACCGCGGGGCGCAACTAGTAAAGAATAAAGAAAGATCACTCTGACACTTGTTTTCTGATGAAGAAGTAACCCGTAAGATATATTACTTTAGAAACAACTTAAATATAAGTCTAAACAACTTAGTGCAAGCTCCCGCACAGACATACCCCGACCTAATAAATAAGAGGAGCCAACAGTGGGCCGTATCGGTATTTGTGTCGTAAATCTATTTGAAGTTGCATTCCTCCCCAACCAGTGCTGTCACTTGCAGACAATGTGCAATGTGAAATTAACTTTATGGCGTTGGTTTAAGACACAAATAAAAATCGAATACCTTATCGCTCGCATTTTGAAGATATAAAATTACCTACTGGTAGTAATATTTGGAAAGGGGTACAGCTTCACGGCTTTTGCTAAACGTACGCGTCGACCGCATCCGCATCGCTGCGTACGGAGCGGTAGGATTTGCTTTGTATTGATTTGTTATGGCACAGCGTGCGCTGGATCGGCATTTCAGAGCCAGAGACCGGTATTTCTGCTGATGACGTCATCCGCAGTGAACGCGCCATTCGGAATTGCTTTGAAAATACCGATACTGCCGATGCAAAATCCGGATGCAGTGGACGCACCCCATCGGCATTTTGTAAATACCGACGCTCCGTCCGCTCCGTACGCAGCGATGCTGATGCGGTGGACGCGTAACTTTAGTAGGAAGTTCCCTCAGTTACCTAAACCCTTATTTTCGTTTTTTGTATTTAGCTTTTAACGCCTTTTTGTATAGACTCGTGAGTAGAGGAAAACGGGGTAATGCCGTCCTCAAAGGAAAAATGCTCTATTCATATATTATTTTTTCATTGACCTCATATTATTAGTGATGCAATTTTTTATGTAAATTTAATTTAGTAGCTCTGAGAATAAAAAGTCTTTTTATTATATTCATCGAGTTATGTTGTTTATAGTTTTGTCATTGTCACCATTTGATAAATAAAATTATTAGGTGACTTTAAGAGAAGCTTCTCAAGCATCACAACCACTGCGTTGCAGCGTGCTCGCTGTGTTTCAAGACCCCGTATTTAACAAGTTATTGGGGTGAGCGGTTTTACCCCTGCTTCCCCAACTCAGCACACCTGAAAGAGGCTCTGAGCTTTTATTGAATATACTTATAAAAATGGCTGACTTTAAACAAAATTCAAGACTTGAGCAGTATCTTTTAGTATCATATTATTATGTACTTAATGATGTCTGAGGAAGAAAGAGGTGTAATGTTATTAAAATAATGACTTGGAATAGCATTACGGTTCCTATTTTATCCGAGTACCTACCATGCAAGAGAAAGTGGTACTTATATTATGAACTAGCTGAACCCGCGGCTTTGCTCGCGGCAAGGAGTTCAAAGTTTCATACAAACTTTCATCCCCTATTTTATCCCCTTGGGGGTAGAATTGATCAAAATCCATTCTTAGCGGATGCCTACGTCATAACATCTACCTGCATGCCAAATTTCAGCCCGATCCGTCCAGTGGTTTGGGCTGTGCGTTGATAGATCACTGTCAGTCAGTCAGTCACCTTTGAGTTATATATATTTAGATGTTTGAGACAAAATCACGCCGTTGACTAAACTTATTTTGTTTTACTTATAATACTTATAGATACGTCAAAATAAAACACGAACAAAAAATTTGTTCCGTTGGTCTGAGTGTTTTTTATGATAATAAAAAATATCTATCTATGTAAGTATATAATGTATTAAATATATCAGTTTTCTAGTACCCATAATACAAGCTTTGAATAGCTTACTTTGGGGCTAGATGGTGCTGTGTGGATTGTCCACTTTGTCCAGCATTATCTACTATATAAAAATAAGTCGGGTTTTCCTTCCTGACGCTATAACTCCAGAACGCACGAACCGATTTCCACGGTTTTGCATTCGTTGGAAAGGTCTCGGGCTCCGTGAGGTTTATAGCATAGAAAATTCAGGAAAAATTTCAAAAGAAAAGCGGGAAAATCTTTTTTCACATACAGCGCCATCTCTGATACATAGCATGTACTACAAACCAATATTTTAAGTAGATGGCGCCGGTGCGTGATACATTGTTTGACAGCTACTCATTGTTCTCTGCTCAGTTAATTTCATGTGACAAACCGGTATTGTGTTCACTATGAAATTGTGAAAAAAAAGTAAAAAAATAAGTTAGTCGTTTCCTAACATTACAATTGGGAACCATCAAATCAATCACGTGTAAATTTTTGGAAATCTCTAAATATATATAACTCAAAGGTGACTGACTGACTGACTGACTGATCTATCAACGCACAGTCCAAACCACTGGACGGATCGGGCTGAAATTTGGCATGCAGGTAGATGTTATGACGTAGGCATCCGCTAAGAAAGGATTTTGATCAATTCCACTCCCAAGGGGATGAAATAGGGGATGAAAGTTTGTATGAAATTTTGTCAATTTTAAACCGATCGGGTTGACTTTGCATGCATAAAGCTACTATGACCTAGGCATAAGGATTTTGATAAATTCCACCCCTAAGGGGATAAAATAGGGGATGAAAGTTTGTATAAATCTTCTATCTATGAAACTGAAACAGCTTCACGACTTTGATCCCCAGGCACGGTAGATATCCCTTCAGATCCCCCAGTACCAAGTAGGTACTAATTCAAGATTCTTTGAGGATGTCTAAGGGGGGTAGTCAGAGGTACGTCCTAACATTACATTTGGCACATACCCACATTTTGTAGTAGTTAGTATTCCATACGTGACAGGTTGCAAGCCCATCGCCGCTGTTAGAATACTAACTGGTTTTATCATGATGTTTTCCTTCAACGTTTAAGAGCACTGGCAT
Organism: Plemyria rubiginata; assembly: GCA_963576535.1. Classification (NCBI taxonomy): domain Eukaryota; kingdom Metazoa; phylum Arthropoda; class Insecta; order Lepidoptera; family Geometridae; genus Plemyria; species Plemyria rubiginata. The sequence continues at coordinate 1,500,719 of OY754929.1, forward strand.
TGCGCACATAAATTTTTCGATAGAAAAATCCATTGGTGCACGACCGGATTCAAACCTGCGACCTTACGATCGGAAGGCGGGGTCACACCACTGGACGGATCGGGCTGAAATTTGGCATGCAGGTAGATGATATGACGTAGGCATCCGCTAAGAAAAGATTTTGATCAATTCTACCCCCAAGCGGATGAAATAGGGGATGAAAGTTTATATGAAATTTTGACAATTTTTAACCGATCGGGCTGACTTTGCATGCATAAAACTAGTATGACGTAGGCATCCCCTAAGAAAGGATTTTGATAAATTCCACCCTTAAGGGGATAAAATAAGGGATGAAAGTTTGTATAATCTTCTTAGATTTTCGACTGATTGAACTGAAATTAAAGATTGGAGCTACTATGAAGAAGACGTCCGCTTAAATAGGATTTTGATAAATTCAACCCCCCAATTTTTTAAACACGCTTAACAAAAGTAAAGCCGCAAAAACTATGCCTTATTAATAATAATACTTCTAAACGCGAGCGAAGCCGCGGGCAAAAGCTAGTTTATTAAAGAAAGAAAGAAAGAAAGAAAGAAAAAATTTATTTATTTATTAGTTCGAAAGAGCCCCAAGTTTTCGAATTGGAGTGAATGTTCTACACAAAGTACTATCACTGCTACTGTAATTCGTAGTTTGTGAAACGATAGCTTTATTGTAGAAGCCAGGTCTCCAAAGTGATAGTTGTGACAATTGTAAATAGATTTCCAAACAAATAGGTACTACAGATAGGCACTTAGTTATGCATGAACGGAACTTTTAACTTTTTAAGTGGTAACCATCACCAACAAAGCAATGCCTCGTAAGTCACGCACGATAGGAACGTGACCTATGTTGCGCCGGCCAGTTTTGGGTCCTTGTATAAAAAGTATGCCCCGTCTTGAGACTTTGTATCCTATACTAATCAGTATGGATATTTTTTATTTGCATAAAAACATGGTACAGCAGATACAAAGATGTCAGTAGTTTTAGATACTAATAAGTATGGATGGATGGATGGATGGATGGATGGATGAATAGATGGATGGATGGATAAATGTTTGTTACTCTATAACTCCAGAACTAGAGAAATAGGATTTCGGCGAAAATTGGCACAGAGATATATTATAGTCTGGAATAACACATATGCTTCTTTTTATCCCGTGGAAATACCGGGATTTAAAACTACGCGGGTGAAACCGCAGGGTGCAACTAGAAATACAATAAACTGGTAGACTTACGTGGTTTGACAGATTCCTGCCGCGGCGTTTGCCTCAGGAGCTCTATCGTGATCTCCGAGGTATTGTTGGGGGGCGAGGGCTGAACGATGGTAGCACCAGAGTAGCCGAAGGTCGAGAACCCACGACTGTTGCTGCTAGAGCCTGGACGACAAGATATACATTAATAAGAGTAGTAGAGCTATTTGTGAAGGGCTCGTCCGGGGAAGTACTACCACCACGCCTTTTCTACTGCCAAGCAGCAACGCGTGTCCGAAACACAGCGTTTGAAGAGTGTGGTCGCCGGTGTAATTACAGGCACATGAGGTGTAACATCTGTATGTCTCAAGTTGATGGACGCAGGGCAGTGCATCGCAGGGCACGTTCCTATCGTGCATGACTTATGAGGTAATTTTGTGTCATAGGTGATGGTTACCACTTAACATCAGGTGGGCCATCTGCTTGCTCCATCAGCTGGTTGTATAAAAAAAAGGAAAACTGAAAACATAACTTTTGCGCAAAAAGAAACCTTCAATGACTAATTCTACCGCTACATTCATGTTGTGTATTGGATCGATTTAAAAAAAAATATGACTTCTAAGCATCAAACCAATCCCTTAAGTCTTAAGAAAGTACGTCGTCTTAAAAACAAGAAGTTATGATATGACCTTTAAACAAAACATATCATTTGAAGTAAGTACTTACTCTTTCCCTCAGAACTGGGCGGTGGGTCTGTCTGGAACAGACTTTCCCTTGTCTGACAGCTCGACTCTTTCGTATCAGGCGCCCCGACCGACGCATCTCTTATCTCTTTCCTCTCTTCGCTCTCTCTTTTACTCCGTATGCTCTCTTCCCTTTTACTCGTATCCCGTCGTCTAGATCTCCCGTTGCGTTCTATTAGGATATCTTCGGGTTCGATTTGGGTGTCTACTTCTCGTCTCCATATTTCTTCGTCCAGGTCTATGTGGGTTTCTTGAAAATCGGAGTCTATGCTGGTTGGCTGTAGAATAGAAAAAACAAAACACTTATTATTCTCACGTTGACCCAACTGACTATTTTTAATCCTTATTATATTAACCTCGTAATAATTAAAAACCTCGACCTGTCTCCATGTTGCCATACAGCCTTATGCAGGGTCCATGTGATGCTTCATAACACCTAACATCTATATGTATAATAATGTACCTGAACTGAACCATGTGTATAAGCAAGAAATATATTGAGTACTAGCTGAACCCGCGGCTTTGCTCGCGCCAAGGAATTCAAAGTTTCATACAAAGTTTCATCCCCTATTTTATCCCCTTGGGGGTAGAATTGATCAAAATCCTTTCTTAGCGGATGCCTACGTCATAACATCTACCTGCATGCCAGATTTCAGCCCGATCCGTCCAGTGGTTTGGGCTGTGCGTTGATAGATCACTATGTCAGTCAGTCACCTTTGAGTTATATATATTTAGATTGTAGAAAAGCTTGATAAGTACAGACATCTTCATCATCAGCCTACAGAAGTCCACTGCTGGACATAGGCCTCCCCTATCCGCTTCCAGGAAGAACGATTTTGAGCCCTTTCCATCCACCGACTACCCGCGATCCTAAAAATGTCGTCAGTAAGTAGTAGAGTAGCTAAGTAACACGGATACTCGGTAAACTTAATGAAAAGGATAAAATGAAACTTCTGGGAACTGTAGCTTGTACACCTGTAACTTGTAAAAGAGTTAGACACGAAAAGAAAAATAAGATTGATTTTACCTGTCGCTTTGAGAAGCTATCCTTTTTCCTCTTGTACATCTCGTTAGCATGGTTCTCTCTCTCCAACGAAGCTCGGGGCTCGCTGTCTCGCTGCAACCGCTTAGCGTCAAGCGTGAGTCTGCTCCCGACTAGGCTGTCTAGTCGATCTAATCGGTCTTCACATGATTGTCTTATGTGCTCCTGTTTTAAATATTTATTATGGTACCCATGGTATCTTACTAATATTATAAATGCAAAAGTTTGTAAGTATGGATGGATGGATGTTTGTTACTCTATAACTCCAGAACGGCTGAACGGATTTCGGTGAAAGTTGGCACAAATATACATTATTTGGAATAACACATAGGCTACTTTTAATTCCGTGGGAATACCGGGATTTAAAACTAAGCGGGTGAAACCGCAGGGTGCTACTAGTATTAAATATTGGTGGACTTTCCACACAACGCTGTCAACAAACAAGGCCAAAGCTTGTAATACGGGAACAAGATAGGTACGTAGCTGATATACCTAGCTGTGAAGTGGCCTAGTACCTACTGAGCATAATAAATCATACTACGTTTTCGTCGCCTAGGTCCCATCTGAAAACCAGCGCCGCTTCACTCACTTGTGGAGCGGCAATAAGCTGAGATGGGGCCTATTTTGGTACGCGCGCGCATGCACTTGGCACGAACTGATTTGCACCTTCCACCTATCTACATTCTCTGTTATTATTTCTACTTTTCCTACCTACTGTTTATTCTGCAATTGTTCTTCTTTGTCTTCTCGTGTTTGCTTTTCTGTCGTGCTTCTTGTAATGTTTTATTTTATTTTCTTGCTATAATTATTATAAGTGTATGTATCGTGTGTGTCCAAAATAAATGTATTTTCTTTCTTTCTTTCTAAATACTCAAACAATTTTTTAAACTTTCGCGATCATAACATTTTGTACTTATGATGAAAAGTGAAATTGTTTGTTTCCCCGACCACGGCTATTGCGACGTAGCCGAAACGTCGGGAAAATAATAAAGGTGAAACGTGATAATATATCCGCGATTTATATAACAGAATAAATTCTCAAACTATTCTATTCATTTATTTTGTATTCTTTATTCTATATTGTACACAGTGAAAATATACAGTAAACTTAAATAACAATACATGTACAAAGGCGAGCTTAACCCTAAAAAGAGTTCTCTTCCAGCGAACCTTGAAGAATTGTGAGAGATTGAAATTAGAGGTGGGTGCGTGTACAAAATGAGATAAGATAAATATATTATATAATATTTTTAATTAATTATATTAATAACAACTACAACTATTAAAAAACAAGATAAAATAAATACCTAAATCTACACAAGACATATTATGTACTTAAACATACATAATTATATAGTTTATACTTATACATACTTATACAAAATATATAATATATACCTACTTACGATATATATGATAAATATACATACTTAAAGGGAATTTTGCTTAACTGAACTTAAAATAATCTAAAAGGTTTTATAGGAGTAGTAGAACTATATAAGGCTCGTCCGGGGAATTCTACCATTTAGCTTATTCTGCCACCAAGCAGCGTGCTGAGTTTCGGTTTGACGGGTGTGGTTGCCGATGAGATTACAGATGCCTCAAGTTGATGGACGCAGGGCAGTGCATTCTACTTCCTACTAATATTATAAACGCGAAAGTTTGTAAGTATGGATGGATGGATGGATGTTTGTTACTCTTTCACGCCGGAATGGCTGAACGGATCTGGATGAAACTTGGCAGGGATCCAGATTATAGTCTGGAATAGTACATAGGCTAATTTTTCTTCCGCGGGAATACAGGGATTTAAATCTGGGCAGGTGAAACCGCGGGGCGCAACTAGTCGTAGATATTTTAATAATATGCCAAGAAATTTTACCAGAGTGTGATTTGAATCAACTGCGCCAGTAGACTAATCTCACGGCGTAACTCGTGATATGTCACAATTTTTTTACAACTTATACGTAATACGTTTGACCATAATCTCACCTGATGTTAAGTGATGATGCGGTCGACAGAGTGGCACGTTTACCTAGAAAGTACTGTCCACTCTTGAAAGAATCCAAATTATAGGCATTCGGAAAAAGGACGGTGAGGCATTCCATTCTTTGGCTGTACGCATGATGAATGAGAGCAAAGCGCGTCTTTCTCTTACTACGGTACATATGCGACCGTTGCTTCAGGAGGCTGATTACGCTAATGGCTGGCTATCGAGGTGGCTTTCAGATTGATATTTTGATTACCACCGATCCCTAAATAGCTTTTTTTTTATTTATTTAAAGGGCTTTGTCGCTGGGCGACCACACTGCTCAAACACTGCACTGATAAAACATCAAAATAACATTATACACCACATATCAAAACAAATTGCTATTACACTATGGGAATCAAATGTCAAACTGAAAGCCATCTCGATAGCAAAGAGCCTTATTCACTATGACCATTTGCACAGCGATCACAGCTAAGACAAGACAGCCGGTGTCATACGGTCAGGGCAAAGTATCTCCTATGTCATAAAGAATGAAGCCCATCATCAAGTTTTGACGTTTCACGGTTTGGGGCAAGGAATCTCCTATTGTCATAGTGAATAATGCCCCAGGCATTAGCGTAATCAGCCCACATAATAGGTACTGTCAGAAAACTGACAAACTAGAAAGAAAAAAAAGAAAGAAAGAAAGAAAACATATTTATTTCGTCCCACAAACACAAGACAAACTGACATAAATAAATGATGAAGGCTCACCTTGATGATTTTATGGTCTTGGTACAGCTTCTTGATGCATTTGAACAGGAAGACGAACATCATAGTGGAGAGGATCAGGGAGAAAATCACCAGGATCACCAGGATATGCAGCTTCCCGATCGGGGAACTCACTTCTTCCTGTAATTATTGTGACACGTAATACGGTCATCTGCTTCTTATCATAGATAGATTGACGACCTCAGTGGCGCAGCGGGCGAGAGTCCGCCTGCGACGCCTGAGGTTGCGGGCTCGATTCCCGCCTCGGAACAAATTTGTGTACGATCTGCAGAATTTTGTTCCGTTGGTCTGGGTGTTTTCTATGTATAATAAAAAATATCTATCTATGTCATATAATGTATTAAATATATCAGTTATCTAGTACCTGAACCCACAGAACTGCCGAATCGGAACGCCGTAAACCGTGGGTTCAATCCCCACCGAGAACAAACATTTGTGTGATGAACATAGATGTTTGTTCTCTGTCTGGGTGTTATTTTTTATTTATGTGTAGGTAACCTTAGGCCTGTCGCCGACACGAGATAGAGTCGAGGCGGCGTCGAGGCACAGGCGCCTATGCGGCGCGCCGCTTCTACGTTTGGTAGTGCGCTCACATACTGGAGTCGCGGCACAGGCGGCGCGACGTCGAGACGACGTCCTGAGTTGAGGGTTGGGGATAGGGGGGATGCATGTGGGGGTAGATGGCAAGTCTTTCCCTATAGCTCTTTTTTCTAGGAAATAAAAAAAAATCTTCAGATTTCTTCACTTTTAAAAAAAAAAAATAACCCTAACCTAATGGGAATTCCCCTTGAGTCGGTTTGTCTAGGATGAAATATTATTTCCAATTTTCTTCACTTTAGTAAAAAAAAACCCTAACCTAACTATTAATTTACCTGAAAAAGTGAAGATTTCTTATTCATTTCCTAGAAAAAAGAACTATAGGGAAAGACTTGCCACCTACCCCCACTTGCAACCCCCCTATCCCCAACCCTCAACTCAGGTACCAGGGTAACTATAGCCAACCCTCGCTTCGTTTTTTTCGGTCTAAAATATGCGAAGGAAGCATAACCGCCCGCGCCTCGACTCCACGCCGCCTGCGCCTCGCCCCCGCCTCGACTGACCAGTCGGCGACGGGCCTTATATTTACCCTACCTTACAAACGTCCATATCCTCGTCAGTCTTTAGCCGGCAGTTGGCCTCGTCGTTACACTTGAGTCCTACGTCTATGCACGTGTTGTCTGCACAATCGAATTCGAGTTCGTTGCACGCGTCCGCTAAAAGGTCAAACGTTTATATTGAATAAGTCATCAACTCGTCCTACATGACTACGCCCGTTTAAATCAAAATCCCACTAATATTATAATCGCGATTTGTAAGTATGGATGGATGGATGTTTGTTACACTTTCAAGCCGAAACGGCTGAACGGATCTGGATGAAACTTGCCAGAGAGATTATAGTCTGGAATAGCACAAGGCTACTTTTATCCCGTGCGAATACCGGGATTGAAATGCACGGGTGAAACCGCGGGACGCAACTAGTATTATAAACGCGAAAGTTTGTATGTTTGGATGGATGGACGGATGGATGGATGGATGGATGGATGTTGGTTACTCTTGCAAGCCGAAATGGCTGAACGGATCTGGATGAAACTTGTCAGAGAGATTATCATCTGGAATAGCACATAGGCTACTTTTATCCCGTGGGAATACCGGGATTTAAATCTGAGCGGGTGAAACCGCGGGGCGCGACTAGTGCCTTTTTAAGACTGCTCGCTGACGCTTATGTAAATTCTATAGGAACAGTTGTGATGGTAGTTATTTCCTGGACGAGTTTCCCAAAGAGCATTTTTTTATACAACCGGCTGATGGAACAAGCAGATGGCCCTGAAGTTATGTGGTAACCATCACCTATAACAAAGCAATGCCTCGTAAAGCACGATAGGAACGTGCTCTACGATGCACTGCCCGCGTCCATCAACTTCACTTAAGTTGAAGACAAGAGCTAATTTTCCTCTCGCTCGCACGATTCGACATTTTGAAAGATATAAAATCACTAATCCCAATTTCGCAAAATCGCAAACAACCATTTTGTGTGCAATCACATTGCATACAGCATATTAAAAATTTCATTTTGATCGATACAAGTTTTCCCACTTAAAAGTTTGCTTTTCTAGTTTTCGAACAAAAGGAAACTTTTGAGTAGGAAAACATGCATCGATCAAAATGAAATTTTTAATATGCTGTATGCAATGTGATTGTACATAAAATGGTTGTTTGCGATTTTGCGAAATTGGGATTAGTGATTTTATATCTTTCAAAATGTCGAATCGTGCGAGCGAGAGGTAAATTAGGTGTTGTCAACGCCTTAAAGGTTCTTACATTCTTTAGCGGGGTCCGTGGTGCGGAACGCTGTGTATTTGGCCTCGAAATTGGTGGCTTTCTTGTCCATTGCAGTTTTAGAAGTATACAGACGTATGTGCATTATGTTCCCATCCTCCCCCTTCTCCTCCTTTGATATTACGGGATTGGCTACTGACCCGCAATAATACTCCAGCCTGTAAGCAATTCAACAACAACCTACAAAACTGTAAAAACGGTTAAGGTTAAGACATGTGCTATTGTGACTCTCGCTCGCACGTTTTGACTTGTTGAAGGATATAAAATCTAAGAACCCATTTTCGAAAAATCGCAAACAACCATTTTGTGTGCAATCATTGCGCACAGTTTAGTAAAAAAAATCATTTTGATCGATACATGTTTTTCTATTTAAAGGTTTAATTTTATAGTGAGTTTGAGTAGGAAAACTTGCATCGATCAAAATGAGTTTTTTTCAAACTGTGTGCAATGTGATTGCACACAAAATGCTTGTTTGCAATTTTTCAAAATTGGTTTTAGTGATTTTATATCTTTCAAAATGTCGAATCGTGTGAGCGAGAGGTATTTGGTGTTGTCAACGCCTTAAAGCTGGAAAGAACGAAAGAACAGTACAAACTGTAAGCATTGTAAAAATAGTAGGAAAAAATAAAAACTGATAATCTGTAAAAATTTGAAACTGTAATAGCTACCTTAGACCTAAGCTACGAGTACGAGTATAATATGATGTAGGTATGTACTGCTGGCAATAAATAAATAAATATTAATCATAAGTGTGCGCTTCAAAACTCAAATTGCCGACGTTACTCGGAAAGCGGCTAGTTTAAAGTGGAACTGGGCTGGGCACGTCTGCCGCATGCCGAACGATCTTTGGGCTAGAACATCGACGGAGTGGGCCCCTAACAACGGCAAACGACCTCGCGGCAGACCAAGACTAAGATGGCGGGACGACCTAGATTCATTTATGAAAGATTGATCGTCCATAGCACAGGATAGTGAAAAGTGGAAGGAGGGTAGGGAGGCCTTTGCCCTGCAGTGGGACGTCGCAGGCTGATAATAATAATAATAATAAGTGTGACTCACTTTGAACTCAGCTCCAGGACTGATCCAAAAACTTGGATCCCATTCTTGTCGCATTCGTTTGGAAACTGCAATTCGTAGTGTGTGAAGTTAAGGAAGATCTGGAAAAAGATAAGCTATTTGTAGTCTGTGACAAAAAAAAATCGTGACGACTTTTTTATGCAGGCATTCTTCACTGCCCGCGTCATCAACCTAAGGCATACCGATGTTACGCCTCATGTGACTAATTACACCAGCGACCCACTCTTCAAACCGAAACACAGCGTTGCTGGTTGGCGGCAGAAGTTACCTTTCTATTCTCCGGCGTTTTGATCTTCCACAGCACATCCAGCCCGTTGTTGATGCAATACTGCTTGCCTCGCAAGTCACGCATGGAACGTGCCCTACGATGCACTGCCCGCGTCATCAACTCAAAGCATACAGTTAGGCCTCATGTGATTAATTATACCGGCGACCACACTCTTCAAACCGAAGCACAGCAACGCTGCTTGCCTCGCAAGTCACGCATGGAACGTGCCCTACGATGCACTGCCCGCGTAATCAACTCAAGGCATACAGTTAAGCCTCATGTGATTAATTACACCGGCGACCACACTCTTCAAACCGAAGCACAGCAACGCTGCTTGCCTCGCAAGTCATGCATGGAACGTGCCCTACGATGCACTGCCCGCGTCATCAACTCAAAGCATACAGTTAAGCCTCATGTGATTAATTACACCGGCAACCACACTCTTCAAACCGAAACACAGCAAAGCTGCTTGCCTCGTCAGTCACGATAAAAACGTGCCCTACGATGCACTGCCCGCGTCATCAACCTAAGGCATACAGATGTTAAGCCTCATGTGACTAATTACACCAGCGACCCACTCTTCAAACCGAAACACAGCGTTGCTGGTTGGCGGCAGAAGTTACCTTTCTATTCTCCGGCGTTTTGATCTTCCACAGCACATCCAGCCCGTTGTTGATGCTGCCGTCTCGACACTTGGGGTCGATATCATCGGATTTTATGGTGCCGGATGTCGCCTCTTTCAGATCTACGTAGCACTCTGATGGGATGCTGTCTGCAATTATTGCAATAAAAACTGAAACAGCTTCACTGATTTGATCCCCAGGCACGGTAGATATCCCTTCAGATCTCTCAGTAGCAAGTACTGACTCAAGATTCTTTGAGGATGTCTAAGGGGGCTAGTCAGAGGTACGTCCAACATTACATTTGGCACTTTAGTTAATAATTGCATACGTGACAGGTTGCAAGCTTATCGCCGCTGTTAGAATAATAACTGGTTTCCTCACGATATTTTCCTTCACCGTTTATGAGCGCTGGCACTGCGCACATAAATTTTCCGATAGAAAAATCCATTGGTGCACGACCGGATTCGAACCTGCGACCTCACGATCAGGCCGGTCACTTCCACTAGACCACCGGTGCTCTTTATTGTTACATCTCACTAATTATTGAAAGATTTATACTTTTCGGCGATGAGATTGCAACTTGTCACGTTTGGGATACTATACTGCAAAATGTGGGTATGTGCCAAATTTAATGTTTGGACGTACCTCTGTACCCCTTTAGACGTCCTCAAAGAATCTTGAGTTAGTACTTGGTAAGAGATACGAGGGGATATCTACCGTGCCTGGGGATCAAAGACGTGAAGCTGTTTCAGTTTTTATACGTTTATAAAATATTTTTCTTAAACATGCTTGGAAATATTGTCATTACTTTTCAATAAAGAATACGCGAAGTACATATTTACGTAGACTGAAAACCAAAAATCACTTCACGGCGCGTTATTTGAATTTCGAACGAAGAGCGCGCCGGCAATGTTGTATGAAACGGTCATCATCATCATCAACAGCCCACAGAAGCCCACTGCTGGACATAGGCCTCCCCTATCCGCTTCCAGGAAGAACGATTCTGAGCCCTTTCCATCCACCGACTACCCGCGATCCTAACAATGTCGTCAGTCCATCGGGTAGGAGGGCGTCCCACACTTCGCTTTCCTGTTCGTGGTCGCCATTCAAGAACCTTTATTCCCCATCGGTTGTCAGTTCTTCGAGCTATATGACCTGCCCATTGCCACTTCAACTTGCTGATTCTGAGAGCTATGTCGGCTACCTTGGTTCTCCTACGGATTTCCTCATTTCTGATTCTATCTCGTAGTGAAACTCCTAGCATAGCTCTCTCCATAGCTCGTTGTGCGACTTTGAGCTTGGTGATGAGGCCAATAGTAAGCGACCACGTCTCAGTTCCATATATCATCACGAAACGGTGAAATGGTGTATGAAACGGTGTGCTGTTTGAATTTAGAACTCTTGCATCTATCGTACACATTGCGTTCTCGCGGCTGTATAGCCGTATAGCCACAGACAGTTACATAGTTACAATTACATTGTTTCCGCAGGTCTTCAGCCACTCTTCTTGCTGATTCGGGAGCGAATTTAACTACTCTAAAAAGACACCGAGGTTGGAATTTATTATTTAAAAGGCCCTTTTTTATTTCCTTGCATTTTTTAAGAAAAGCACTATAATTATATGCCTCGGCCGAAATGGCAATTGCCTGTCTCGTATTATTGAAGTCCTCGCCTGCGGCTCAGCCTTCAAACTCATACTCGACTTGCAATTGCCTATTTCGCTGCCTTTGCAATAATTTACTAATATATAATACACCTAAAGTTATTTACCGAGTGGGATTCCAACCAATAACTGGTATTATGAGTTGCTACGGTCGCAGGATCTTATAGCATGACTCTTAGATTAATAAATAGATAGAAAACTATAAAACTAATAAAAAATGTATACTATTGTCTTTGAATATTGGTTTCAGCGTCATATGTAATTGGTGATTAGTTTTTAAGTAATTTTAATTATAGAATGTAACACTGTTTGTTTTCCAAATAAAATAAAATGTAAATATTATTTTTAACCGACTTTAAAATAAAGCTAATATCATAAACGTGAATGTTTGGATGTATGTATGTAAGAATGTTTGTTACTCAGTAACGCCAGAACGGCTGAACGGATGTGGATGAAATTGGACACAGAGATAAATTATAGCCTGGAATAATACATAGGCTACTTTTTATCTCGTAGAAAACTCAGGATTTAAATTTACGCGGGTGAAACTGCGGGGCGCAGCTAGTTACCTATAAAAAAGCTCTACAATGCACTGCCCTGCGTCGAATTTTTCGAAGGTTGTCATTTTCCTAATTACTTACAGCTAGCAGGGTCCAGTATTTTTTCCTAATTACTTACAGCTAGCAAGGTTCAGTATTTTTTCCTAATTACTTACAGCTAGTAGGGTCCAGTATTTTTTCCTAATTACTTACAGCTGGCAGGGTCCAGTATTTTTTCCTAATTACTTAAAGCTGGCAGGGTCCAGTATTTTTCCTAATTACTTAAAGCTGGCAGGGTCCAGTATTTTTCCTAATTACTTACAGCTAGCAGGGTCCAGTATTTTTCCTAATTACTTGCAGCTAGCAGGGTCCAGTATTTTTTCCTAATCACTTACAGCTAGCAGGGTCCAGTATTTTTTCCTAATTACTTACACAGCTAGCAGGGTCCAGTATTTTTTCCTAATTACTTACAGCTAGCAGGGTCCAGTATTTTTTCCTAATTACTTACAGCTAGCAGGGTCCAGTATTTTTTTCTAATTACTTACAGCTAGTAGGGTCCAGTATTTTTTCCTATTACTTACAGCTGGCAGGGTCCAGTATTTTTCCTAATTACTTACAGCTAGCAGGGTCCAGTATTTTTCCTAATTACTTACAGCTAGCAGGGTCAAGTATTTTTTCCTAATTACTGACAGCTAGCAGGGTCCAGTATTTTTTCCTAATTACTTACAGCTAGCAGGGTCCAGTATTTTTTCTACTCTTATGTTGAATCCCTCGTATTCTATAGTATCGTCTGAGTGGAACTTCAGCCAAGCGTGAGGACCCTTCGTCTTCATCACGCGTGGGAATGCTTGCCCACAGACTCTCCCGAGCAATGTTGAGTAGCCTTGTTCACCATCTCGAATCTGTGGAACGAATGCATTGATTATTCAAAGTCAAATTCAATTCATTTATTTCAAATCATAGGTATAGTATCCGCCAAACTTCTTGGTCATCGCGCGAGGTGGTAGGGGAAAGGTTTGCACTCTTCGCACCACAAAAGAGACCTATTTTTCGTTTCTTTTTCATTCAAGGTCGTTTGGCCAAGAAGTTTGGCGGATACTATATTCCAATTTGTTAGTACAAAAAACTTAAAAAACTAACGTTAGTGACAGCAAAACAAGCGACAAATACATTTATTGATATGTTAGATTCAGGCCCCAATCAGTGATAAGTAAGTAATTCGTCCCCAAAAGGGATGGCCAAAATTTAATCAGACTGACACCATACCGTTTCAGTACAATACTCATACAAGCCGAGTTTGTTGCGTGTTCTTCTCGGCGTTGGTCGCGTGGAACTGGCACTAGAGTCACCTAGTTTTAAGACGTTTCAAGATGGTCCTTGTGATTTTATTGAATAAACATATTTTGACTTTGACTTTTACTTTGACAGTATGACTGACTTTAGAGAAGTTAAAACATAATCAAAGACTAATTAAGAAATAATTTTTATACGATGCTTTCTCTGTCTCTTCGGTTATTTGGAAAGCTTCATTCTACACCCTGTACTTACCTCCAAATAATCGTAGGCACATTCTGGATGATTTTCTATCCGAAACTTATCCACGAACGTTAATTCTATTATGTAGCCTTCTGAAACTGAAAAACAACAAACGTCAGGTCACACAATAAATAAGAATACTTATTGTTGTCCCACAATCGACGGTCTAATCGCTGCTAGCGATCTCTTCCAGAAAACCGTTATTTTTATTCAAAAAACTTGTACCCTCTGATGCTTATCATCAACGACAGAGAAGTTGAGCGGATTTGGTATCTACAGTCCCCTGAACTAGTTACTACACTTTTTAAGTGTTAACAAAAGTGTTATAGCGAGTTCTTGGTTTTTTAAGTGTTAACAAAAGTGTTATAGCGAGTTCTTGGTTTTTTAGGTGTTAACAAAAGTGTTATAGCGAGTTCTTTGTTTTTTAAGTGTTAACAAAAGTGTTATAGCGAGTTCTTGGGTTTTTAAGTGTTAACAAAAGTGTTATAGCGAGTTCTTGGTTTTTTAAGTGTTAACAAAAGTGTTATAGCGAGTTCTTGGTTTTTTTATTTACCACCTTTTCCGCCGTCAAGCACCGTTGGTGTGTTTCGGTTTAAAGTGATGCCAGTATAATTACAGGGTCATGAGGTCTAACATCTGCATACCTCAAGTTGATGGACGGAGCGTAGTGCACTGTAGGGCACGTTCTTATCGTACGTGACTTACAATGCCATGCTTTGTTATCATACCGGGGCATTATTCTCTTTGCACCAAACCGTGTGACGTCGTGATCTAAACGCGATTGGTTTGGTCATAGTGAATAACGCCCTAGATCGGCCGTTTGCTTGTTTCATCAGCACGTAATAAAAGACGAAGAAGCTAAACGCTTGGTGATAATGTATTAAAAAAACTTACCGCTAATGACAGTTGTACAATCAGAATTGTTATAATACAGATACGGTTCTTTATCCCCATGTGGATGTGTGATGTATCCTTTCGACTCCACATACTTGAAGTGTTCACATCTAGGATCACTATCATCTCTTTTCACCCTGTTCTTAGCTTCCATTTCACCGAGCCTCTTCCCCCCTTTTTGGAGACTCATTGAATGCATTCCATCGAACACCCTCGCCTTTCCTTCAAACTTTTCAAGACTCATTCTGTGCGATTCAATGTTTGCAAATTCGTTTTCTGTGTAAATTTCATCATGAACTCTATCGTTAATTTCTTTTGTTTCTTTCTCTAAATTGTTTTCAATATTGGTGTCGTCGAGTTTCTTATAAATTACGTCGCTATCAATATGGTCTAAGTTTTTATAGATATTGGTCCATTGGTTTGGTTTGTGCGTCCGCATTGTGGCTACTCGCCCATCAACTGAGGCTTCGGAGGCTGTGCTGAAGATTGAGCATGCTGGAACAAGGAGAGTAACTGTGAGAATAGTCAATGTCAAAGCCATTAATTAAATATAAAGGCGTTGACAACACCTAATCTACCTCTCGCTCGCACGATTCGACATTTTGAAAGATATAAAATCATTATAATTAATTTTGAAAAAACGCAAACAACTATTTTGTGTGCAATCACATTGCCAACAGTTTAGTGAAAATTTCATTTTGATTGATACATGTTTTCCTACTTAAAAGTTTTCTTTTCTTTTGTACTTAAGCAAACTTTTGAGTGAGAAGACTTGCATCGATCAAAATGAAATTTTTACCAAACTGTGTGCAATGTGATTGCACACAAAATGGTTCATTGCGATTTTTACAAAATTGTGTTTAGTGATTTTATATCTTTTAAAATGTCGTATCGTGCGAACGGGAGGTTAATTAGGTGTTGTCAAAGCCTTAAAGCTAGGTGAATCTAAGTGCCAGCTACGCGACCAAGCCTAGAACCCGATGACAAAACGGCTTGGTTTCTACCGTTCCTTTGAATGATCCTTCTTTTAATGGTGTGTGTGTGGTGCTAATCGAATTTAGTGAAGCGAAGGCATAATACAAATATCTGATTATTCTGAGATTCAGATTTATTTATTGCAAGTATATCCTCGAATCCCCCCCATATATGTTCCGCGATTTTTTTAGTTTTCTAATTATGAATTTTTTACAGAATTTTTGAAAATTTTCGACATGAACAACTTAAGAAATTCTGTTGATATTTACCAAATGAAAAAATTTGCAAAAAAAAAAAAAATCGGGGTTCTATCTCAGGATTTTCGCTTGACACAATTTTTTGGGAAATCCTGTATACTCGTAGCTGAGGTATATATCTGAAAAACTGAAACAGCTTCACGACTTTGATCCCCAGGCACGGTAGATATCCCTTCAGATCTCCCAGTACCAAGTAGGTACTAATTCAAGATTCTTTGAGGATGTCTAAGGGGGTAGTCAGAGGTACGTCCAAACATTACATTTGGCACATACCCACATTTTGCAGTAGTTAGTATTCCATACGTGACAGGTTGCAAGCCCGTTGTTAGAATACTAACTGGTTTCCTCACGATGTTTTCCTTCACCGTTTAAGAGCACTGGCATTGCGCACATAAATTTTTCGATAGAAAAATCCATTGGTGCACGACCGGATTCGAACCTGCGACCTTACGATCAGAAGGCGAGGTCACTCCCACTAGACCACCGTTGCTCTTCAACATATATCTGAAGCAATTAAATTAAAAAGACATCACACGCTACGCTTCAAATTATCAGATATAGTTTCAAATGTTTGTACATAACACATGTTTGATTGATGTGTGGAACACATCAAAGTCTCGTGGAACAGCAATCAAACAAGTGTTCACATATTTGAAGCTATACACCCGGGTTATAGAGAGAAAACTGATATTATTACAGACATAGCAGATTGACATGTTAGCTGCTGATGGGCAGAGCGACCGGGAGACCATCGAGAACAATGTAAGAAAATCCAGTGAGTAGGTATCTATCTCAACACATCAGCTGCCAATCAGCATGACAATGGAACCAGCGTTTTGAGGACGCATCCAAATGGCTCGAATATGGATCGGTTGAGCTATCTCTAGATCGTTCACAACTGTCTGCAGATAGCAGCAGGTTTATGTGTTTCATTTGAATGCTTTGCATATTAATAAACATTTCGTTCAAACATCCAAAACGATAAAACACAAAATGACGGTGAAAATAAAGAGTGCCTAGTCATTTGTTATCAATTTTCTTATTTTATAGCCACGTAGCTAAACAATTTATTTCAGCCTTTTCGACGATAAATCTTGGTAGGTGACGCTGCGATAGTCCTTAAAAATGAACGTCATCGAAGTAATTTCTCAAGGGTCAGTGCCAATATTTTTATAACGACAACGGCGATAGGGATAAATGGCAGGCTTCAGGGGGACCTTTGTTAGCGCTGAAATACTGAAAGGGCAGAGTTTTCCGTCAGTTTGTAGGCGTATGCTTAGAACATTTTTGGATTTCTGTACAGCGAACCCGGGTTTATGCTTGAGTCAGTTTGAGTTTGAGAGTAGTAGAGCTCTTTGTGAAGGCTCAGCCGGAGAAGTACTACCACCACGCCTTTTTCTGCCGCCAAGCAGCAACGCTGTGTTTCGGTTTGAAGAGTGCGGTCACCGGTGTTGTTACAGGCACATGAGGCTTAACATTAAGTGTACACACCATTGACGCACCTGGTCAAGGAAGGCAAGAAACAGAGCAGAGTGGAAGCACTTGGAGGAGGCTTTCACCGCCAAGGGCGGTACTTACATATAATCACGCTTTTATTTATAGTTTAATATTAAAAATATAATAGATTTTATTTAATTGTGTAAGTAAATAAAGCTCTTTTTATTTTATTTTATTTATTTATTTACCATTGACGCAACTAAATGATTTATAATAATGATGGACGCAAGGCAGTGCGCCGTAGGGCTATCATGCACGTGGACGACCACACTCTTCAAACCAAAACACAGCGTTGCTGCTTGGCGGCAGAAAAAGGCGTGGTGGTAGTACTTCCCCGGACGAGCCCTTCACGAAGAGCTCTAAACATCTGTATAGCTCAAGTTGATGGACGCCTTGATGAATGGATGATTCTTATCGTATGTGAATTGCAAGGAATCACATACAATAGGTCGCATGTCCAATGAGTAGGGTAGAATCTCCCCAGCAAGCTTTTATTATAAATTTTCCTTAGAATGTTGTATATGTGCTGGTATAATATTTTCTTGAAAGTTCAGAGTTTCAGCTTTAAAACAAACCCTTCAGCCAAGTTAGTGTAGGTCACTTACTTGAGAACCGTTCACACTTAGACAGTTCACTTACCATATAAACATAATTGCATCTTTCGAGGCTAACCGCGCTTTGCTTTCAGAAGAGAGATGCGATTTTGTTTAGGCTACTTTATAAAAACTAGCCTTATCGAAAAAAAAAATTCGATCTGTCTAACCACTATATTCACGATTCATTTAATTATTATTACAAGTAAATGTGCGCACACTAAAATAACGTTGGCAAAGTAACTTATATTTCCTGTTTTTTTTACTAAATCAGAATACTGATGCAATCGAACCCTAATATCATTAAAATCTAGGCAAGTAGACTAATGAGTAGGGGATTGAGCTTTGACTTAATTTTATAGAAAGCTTAGCTCAAAAATAAGCACGTGTGTCACCTTTACTGTGCAATCTCCGACCAGCTTGAGCTCTTAGGTGTGAGGTTGACATCCAACTTGAACTTCGGCTCTTATATAGAATCTAGGGCCAAAGTTGCTGCTAAAAAACTGGGCATCCTCTCTAAGGTCAGACAGTACTTCACACCAGGACAGCTTCTAGATCTTTACCAAGCACAAGTCCGATCGTGCATGGAGTACTGTTGCCACCTATGGGACGGTTCTGCCAAGTACCAGCTTGAGGCCTTGGATTCTATTGAGCGGCGTGCTAGGAGACTCATTGAAAGCGATCGACTGTTCGACTCCAGGCTCTATAGCCTCGAACACAGGAGACGAATTGCGTGCTTATCGGTCTTCTACCGAATACATTTCGGCGAGTGTGCGCAGGAACTGCACGATCTCATTCTCCCGTCACCCTTCCACCTCCGGACTACTAGACGCACGGATAAGTGCCACCCCTATATGGTAGAAATCCCTCATTATCGCACAAAGCGCTTTGCTTCCACTTTCCTGGTGCAAACTGCCAAGGAGTGGAACACTTTACCGTCGTCGGTATTTCCGGAACGATACAACTCAGGAATTTTTAAGACAAGAGTGAATAAGTGGATTATAGCTAAGCGTGCTCCACCTTAGACTGCATCTTCACTTTACATCAGGTGAGATGGCAGTCAAACGTCTAGCTATCGAAAAAAAAAAAAAACTACTGTCTCCATGTAAACGGGCCTTAGGTTAAGATGAGGGCTCATTAAGTATGCAGCGCAGCGAAGCCCAAGTGCACAGTAACGGTGTAGATCGACTCGAGAATTTATAAAACAAGTCTCAGTTACAGCCGGCTGATGTATGAACCGCTTTCATCAAAGCAGCTTGCTAAATTTAAATTTATAGCTGAATTTTTAAGAAAAGTTGAAACGCGAGGGAGCTTTTATCTTTGTTGTATTTTATATTTTATAAACGAATTACATATAATGATCTGTAAAGAGTCATCACGAAATCTTGGAACCTCTGTTTATCTATTCCGACTATTTGTTATAAATAAATAAATGAAAAAATAAATAAATAATGCTGGACAATCCACACAGCACCATCTAGCCCCAAAGTAAGCTACTCAAAGCTTGTGATATGGGTACTAGATAACTGATATATTTAATAAATAGTATACAAATTTGTTCCGAGGCGGGAATCGAAACCGCAATCTCTCGCGTCGCAGGCGGAATCTCGCCCGCTGTGCCACTGAGGTCAACTTTGTTCGTATATAGGTTTTACAGTAAAAAATATTCACTGTGAAGGTTTTTTATTCATGTATGTAAATAAATTATCGATTTATATTTCGTTTATCGTTATCTATTGCAGCTGACTGTACCACACGTGCCAGGGAGGCATTGTATGATAGTGCCTGTCATCCTATTATTGAACATTTTATCTCCAATTATTGGACTATCGAAGAATTGGAAATTTTTCGATTAAATAGGAAAGTAGTTTTGTACTATGTAATTTATTGTTATATTTTTTTTATGGACAGAATTATTTATTAAATACCCTAAAAATAATCATAATAATACAATAAACATTACATTATATATTATTTATTGTTTTATTTAGTGTGATGAAAGGATTTGAAGTCCTTTTGAGCACTTGACCTGCATGTTATGGAGCTTTTTAGGTTCAACGACACGCTGGTTTTATGCGATGTCTTCCTTCACCGTTTAAGAGCAGTACAACACATTGAATTTGAAGAGAAATCACTCTCAATTGACCAATACTACCAATCAACCAAGGTCTACCAAGGTATCTACCAAGGTTGCCTGGAAGAGATCGCTCTCAGCGATAAGGTCGCCCATTGTTTTACCTTAAATGTATGCTTTTACTCTGTACTATGTTTCTGTGTGGTGAACAATAAAGAGTTATCTATCTATCTAATACTGGTTCTTTTTATTCGCACATTGCCACATTGCGAAAAAAATTGTGTGTAAGTCTCGCAGATTTTACTGTAAAATACAGAAAATGAAATTTATTTTTTTTACAATTCTGTATTTTAATCTTTTTTTTTGTTTGCTATGCCGCGTTTGAAAGTCCAATGTAACATAATATTCTTTTCTACTTTGAAGGGTGTCAGCCCCTTAATCGCCTCTTTGAGTTGCACTAGTTAAAGAAGCACATACGACGAAGTTACGACGTAAGCTTCCGACTAGTGATGTCCCCAGCTGAAAGGCGAGCATCGTTTGATGTAGTGCTAGTGATGCGCCTTACACGTTCATAACTGCTAATTTGAAAATGAACTTAAAATAAATCGGTACTTTACTTATGGGTCAATTTAACAAAAAAGGTTTTTATGGATGAACTGTGTGAAAGGTGATATGAGTAAGAAAGGAGTGAGCACCGAGATGACGAATGATAGAGGAGAGTGGAGAAGTAGAACCTAATGTGCCGACCCCATGCAGCGTGTGATAAAGACAGGAAAATGATGATTGTTTTAGTGAGTTTTGGCCGATATTTTATACAGTACCGTACAACTATATATGTGGAAATAAGTCCCTACATAAAAAATCTGATACTTCAAAGATTTTATAAAGTCATAAAAGTTATTCTCGGAGCGGGATTTGAACTCGTGACCTTCCAATTGATACGGAGCTACGCTACCAATTGCGCCATCAGAGTCCAATAACTGATGGACATGCTACTACGGTACCTACTTATGTGACTGTGATTCCATCTACAGGTCTGACTAATTACTATCAAGAGTCCTGCTCGATAAATGAAATTACTTAATATTACTTTTTTATATTTCGATACTTTTTTATGTTTCGACTAGCTGATCCCGCGGCTTTGCTCGCGCTCGTTTACTTTGAAAATCTCATACAAACTTTCATCCGCTATTTTATCCCCTTGGGGGTGGAATTGATCAAAATCCTTTCTTAGCGGATGCCTACGTAATAACATCTACCTGCATGCCAAATTTCAGCCCGATCCGTCCAGTGGTTTGGGCTGTGCGTTGATAGATCACTATGTCAGTCAGTCAGTCACCTTTGAGTTATATATATTTAGATAACCGAAGTAAAGTTTCGTATTTTTATATTTCGATACTTTTTTAATGTTTAGGACATGACTACGCGTTTGAAACATGTCCCCCGAGGCGTGGCTCCGGGTCACAACTAATTTATTCATCTCTCATTTTGTAAGAGTAGTAGAGCTCTTTGTGAAGGGCTCGTCCGGAGAAGTACTACCACCACGCCTTTTTCTGCCGCCAAGCAGCAACGCTGTGTTTCGGCTTGAAGAGTGTGGTCGCCGGTGTAATTACAGGCACATGAGGCTTAACATCTGTACGCCTTAAGTTGATGGACGCAGGGCAGTGCATCTTAGGGCACGTTCCTATTGTGCGTGACCTACGGGGCAATGTTTTTGTTTATAGGTGATGGTTACCACTTAACATCAGGTGGGCCATCTGCTTGTTCCATCAGCTAGTTGTATAAAAAATAAAAATAAAAACCAACACTGAGTAGGTACACACCTAGTTCAAAAAAAGCCGCTGTGTACGGCGTTTCTGGGAATCTGTAGTGCAACAAAATCACGGGTAGTTTCACTCAGTGGATACGTGCTCACTTCACTCAGGTTGAGTTCCACTCACAAAAACTCACCTAAGGCGCTAGTGAGGGGAATTGCTACGTACTACTATTTAAGTTAAGTTGCACGCAAGGCAATTTAGACGTTTCTGACCTGCGTGACCTAACGAGACATTGTTGTGTTATATGCGATGGTTACCACTCAACATCAGGTGGGCCATTTGATTTTTCCATCACCTAGATGGAGAAAAAAGTAGTGTGTTAAAATATTCTTGTTCCTGTCTAGTTACTAGTCCTATTGAAATAATTGATGAAGAACTGCTCTACTTTTTAAAATTCGAATAATAACAAGCCATTTCATCTATAAAAAGTTATAATCGCCACATTCTTTTTACGCACCGGTGGTCTAGTGGGAGTGACCCCGCCTTCCGATCGTAAGGTCGCAGGTTCGAATCCGGTCGTGCACCAATGGATTTTTCTATCAAAAAAATTATGTGCGCAATACCAGTGCTCTTAAACGGTGAAGGAAAACATCGTGAGGAAACCAGTTAGTATTCTAACAGCGGCGATAGGCTTGCAACCTGTCAAGTATGGAATACTAACTACTGCAAAATGTGGGTATGTGCCAAATGTAATGTTTGGACGTACCTCTGACTACCCCCCTTAGACATCCTCAAAGAATCTTGAATTAGTACCTACTTGGTACTGGGAGATCTGAAGGGATATCTACCGTGCCTGGGGATCAAAGTCGTGAAGCTGTTTTAGTTTCAGTTTTTCTTTTTACGCTTCCGCTTTTCCACACATTTCAGATAAACACGCCCATAACAATACTTCAATGTACACGATCGTTATTTTAATCGCAAGTGACAGTAAAGGCATATAGCACAATATTTTGGGGTATTTTTGGGTGTTTTAGGGTTCATTCGACATAATAGCTCGTTACTTTTTAGGGTTGCGTACGAAAAAGGGGGAACCGACACTAATGTGTGTATTTACGTCGTTTATACGTTTTATTTCGGTATTAGTTGAGTCGAGACAAATATATTTGCATGTTATGCTAAATACAGGATGTGTATTCTTTATTTTTCAATTCAGCCTCAATGCCCGGGATACACTAGGCTAGTTTTTCAAGTTATGATAGGTTTGACGACCCCAGTGGCGCAGCGGGCGAGAGTCCGCCTGCGACGCAGAGGCTGCGGGTTCGATTCCCGCCTCGGAACAAATTTGTGTACGATCTGCAGAATTTTTTTCCGTTGGTCTGGATGTTTTCTATGTATATAATAAAAAATATCTATCTATGTAAGTTTATAAGGTATTAAATATATCAGTCATCTTGTACCCATAACACAAGCTTTAGTAGCTTACTTTGGGGCTAGATGGTGCTGTGTGGATTATCCATCATTATTTATTTTATTTATTTTATTGAGGCCTTGGAAACTATTGAGAGACGAGCCAAAAAGCTCATAGGTAACGACGCGTTGTTCGAGTCTAAGCTCCTGACTCTTGAGCATCGCCGCAAAGTTGCCAGTCTATCGGTATTTTACAGGATTCATTTCGGGGAGTGTGCGACGGAACTC
The DNA here is from genome assembly GCA_963576535.1 of Plemyria rubiginata. Taxonomy (NCBI): domain Eukaryota; kingdom Metazoa; phylum Arthropoda; class Insecta; order Lepidoptera; family Geometridae; genus Plemyria; species Plemyria rubiginata. The sequence goes on from OY754929.1 coordinate 1,524,298, forward strand.
CACAACTTGATCCCCTCATCTCCTTTCTATCATCGGACTACCCGACGTACGGAAGGAAGACATCCGTTCATGGTTGACTTACCAACTGCCCGCACCAAGCGCTTTGCTTCAACTTTCTTAATGCGTACGGCCAAAGAATGGAACTCCTTGCCGGCGTCCGTTTTTCCGAATACCTATAATTTGGGTGCTTTCAAGAGAAGAGTGAACAGGTATTTTCTAGGAAAACGTGCCACATCGTAGACTGCATCATCACTTACCATCAGGTGAGATTACGGTCAAACGTTTTGCCTATATGTAATAAAAAAAAAAAATATTTATACTCCAATATCCCTCCAAAATACTAAAGCTTGTCACGGATCGGAAGGGTGTATTAAAGGTACGTATGTATGCGATATTTATTAACATAATTAATTTGAGACACCCTGTATCATTATAGTCTTTATAGTAGCTTTGTACCTATTTTACCCTTTTCGGTATTCGAGAATCCTTTTTAGGGGGAGTATGAAGAGGCTTTCATGAGCGGAAATTTGTTGAGTTAATTTGTTGAGTTTGTATAATATCTTTGCCCTACTTCTTGCAAGTGCCATCGTTATGTGCGTGAAAACTAAGGATCCTTAGAAACTTCAGATGTGCTGCAAGTCTGAGTTTATTTAATTTTTGTTTGAGTTATACGTTTAGTGCTGACCGCGATCGATCGTAGATGGCAACGATCTACACCGAATTTCAAGGAAATTTAACAGCGGCATCTAGCGTATTCTTTGAGAAGCTTAAGTGAAAATCACTATCACTACATAGTATAAAACAAAGTCGCTTTCTCTGTCCCTATATCTCTATGTCCTATGTATGCTTAAATCTTTAAAACTACGCAACTAATTTTGATGCGGTTTTTTTTAAACCCGCGCGCCCCTGCTTCGCACGGGTGCACATATCATGCATGTTAATACATGCAAGGTTTATATGTATAATATACATATAAACCTTTTTTTTTTTTTTTTATACAACTAGCTGATGGAACAAGCAGATGGCCCACCTGATGTTAAGTGGTAACCATCACCTATAAACAAAACATTGCCCCGTAGGTCACGCACAATAGGAACGTGCCCTACGATGCACTGCCCTGCGTCCATCAACTTGAGGCGTACAGATGCCTCATGTGCCTGTAATTACACCGGCGACCACACTCTTCAAACCGAAACACAGCGTTGCTGCTTGGCGGCAGAAAATGGCGTGGTGGTAGTACTTCCCCGGACGAGCCCTTCACAAAGAGCTCTACTACCTTCCTCTTGAATCACACTATCTATTAAAAAAACCGCATCAAAATCCGTTGCGTAGTTTTGAAGATTTAAGCATACATATAGGGACATGGGGACGTAGGGATATAGGGTTAGAGAAAGCGACTTTGTTTGATACTATGTAGTGATGGTACATGTTATACTATTCCTACTTCTATTCTACAGCCTTGCATAAGACAGCACGCAAAGCCATACAAACATAGTTTATTTAACAAACTGCCTTTGAGAGATAATAATGAAATAATAAATTAGAATAAACATTTTGCTCAACAGATGTTATAAATTAAATGCACATTTAATTTAATTTCTATGTTGGCACGACTTTGAAATTTATAGAGTTGAAAAAAGGTATTTTTTTGGATGATTTTCATTTAATTTTCTGTGTGAAAGGAGATACGAGAGTAGTAGAGCTCTTTGTGAAGGTCTCGTCTGGGGATGTACTAGCACTACGCCTTTTTCTGCAAGCAAGTTTTCCTATCGTCCATATATTTTTTTTCTATGTGCTTTTGTTATGTGATTTTATATCCTTCCTATTACTATTATAAACGCGAAAGTTTATAAGTATGGATGGATGTGCTATTCCAGACTATAATCTATCTCTCTGCCAAGTTTCATTCAGATCCGTTCAGGCGTGAAAGAGTAACCTCATCCGTCCATCCATCCATCCATCCATCCGTCCTACTTACAAACTTTCGCGTTTATAATAGCAGTAGGATAATACAATTTGTTACCCTGAACAGAGATCTCGTATGATGTCCGCCCTAATCTTACCTGTACCTGAAGGCCAGGCACGGTAGTATCCCCTGAGATCTCCTAATGCCATGTACGAACTCAAATTTAGTGCTACGGACATCCAAAAATATGATGTTCGTGCTTAGTTTGACAACCTCAGTGGCGTGGTGGGCGAGAGTCCGCCTGCGACGCAAGAGGTTGCGGGTTCGTTTCCTGTCTTGGAACGAACTAGTGTACGATCTGCAGAAATTTGTTCCGTTGGTCTGGGTGTTTTATGTAAGTGTTAATGTATCAAATATATCAGTTATCTAAGTTCCCATAGCACAAGCTTTGAGTAGCGGTGGTAGTAGCGGCATTATTTATTTATTTATTTATTAGTACATCTTATTTTCTTCTGTGGTTGTTGACTAAGAGAGGAATCAAAGTTTGTTTTTTTTTTAATCTGATTTATGGTTTTTTAAACAACTAGCTGATGGAACAAGCAGATGGCTACCATTTAACATCAGGTGGGCCACCTGATGTTAAATGGTAGCCATTGCCTAAAACATTGCATCGTAAGTTACGCACGATAGAAACGTGCCGTACGATACACTGCACTGCGTCCATCAACGTGAAGCATACCATGTATTATCATTTTGTAGAGAAAAAAATCCTCTTCCATACTTATTTTTTTTTATACAACTCGCTGATGGAACAAGCAGATGGCCCACCTGATGTTAAGTGGTAACCATCACCTATAAACAAAACATTGCCCCGTAGGTCACCCGCAATAAAAAAGTGCCCTACGATGCACTGCCCTGCGTCCATCAACTTGAGGCTGTGGAGGTACCTACGCCTGTGTAGTACCTAGCGTTGTAGTGCGAGTAGTGTGCGATCGTATGTTGTGTTGCGATCATATGCCTAGCCTGCCTAGCCTACTCTTCCTACCTACAACTGATTCCTACTACTTCCTAGGGTTTCTATTGGGGTTCGAAATTAAAGACGCGATTACTGACTGAACATGTTTATTGAAAAAGTCACCTTCTTATATGCTACCATTTAATGTTAGGACAATCATTGATCTGCATAGCGAGTGTGTTTACGTCAGCCAATGAGGAGGCGTCTGAGGGACAATGTATGGCGAGCCGGTGACAGAGCGCGCTCCGCCAGAGCGAGACAGCGCCAACGTAAATATAGCGCGGATCGCCGCTACCCGCCAATGGCTGCGCGCGTGCACGCAGTGGTTGTCGGCGGCGCATGCGTCATGTTCCCACAGTACCCCCCATCAAGCGAAGCGTACGGATCTCTTGACGGTGCGGCCGTATCTGGTCACGTACGGTGCTGCTGCGGCCGGTGCTGTTGTAACCGGAGCTTCGCTGACTGGAGTAGAACTTGCGTCTTCGTTGCAGATGTATGCTGGTTTGAGTCTATCCAACGATACAACTGTGACTCGCCTTGGCAACTGGATTTTGAAGTACTTGCTGTGCTTCTGTAGTACCGGAAATGGTCCGTCGTAGGGTGGTGTAAGAGGCGCTCGGACTGTGTCGTTCCTTATGAACACATGCGTGCAGGTAGCCAAATCCTTGTGCACGAACGGTCTTGCGGTAGTTGTGGCACGGCGTTGAACTGGCGCTAGCGCCGACATAGCTTCGGTTAGACGTCGCACAAATTCTGCATCTTCAATCTTCGAGCTTGATGGAGCAATGAAGTCTGAAGGAATGCGTAGAGTCGTTCCATAGGTAAGTAGCGCCGGACTGTAGTTGTTTTCTTCACGTAGCGCTGTCCGTAGTCCGAGTAAAACAGTAGGCAGCTCCTCACTCCATTGCGTAGTTACTCCTCTTGCCATGAGCGCTGCTTTTAACGTTCGGTGAAATCGCTCTATCTGGCCGTTTGACTGCGGATGGAATGGTGTTGTCCGGATTCTTGTGATGCCAAACTTCTTCATCAATGCGCTGAACAACGACGACTCAAACTGTCTTCCTTGGTCGGTGGATATCCGGTGAGGACAGCCAAATCTTGCGATCCAATTTTCATAGAGTGCCCTCGCGACGACTTCCGCTGTTATCTCTCGTACTGGTACAGCTTCTGGCCACTTGGTGAATCGGTCGATCATCGTCACGCAGTATCTGTAGTCTTGAGATAGCCGGAGTGGTCCCACGATGTCGATGTGAACATGCTCGAACCGTTCGGAGGCCGGAAACGTTGCTAGTGGTGTGACGTTGTGGCGGTTGATCTTCGCTCTCTGACAGCCGATGCAGTTTCTGGTCCAGGTGTTCACGTCCTTGTTCATCGAAGGCCAGAAGAACTTTGATGTGACTTGCTTTCTTGTTGTCCGTATTCCCGGATGACACAGTTCGTGTTGCGCTTTGAATGCAGCTTGCCGATGTGCCACGGGTAGGTATGGTCGTAATGTGGATGTTGACTGCTCGCACGTGATTGGCTGGCTTATTCCGGGTAGAGTGACGTCAACGAACTTCAAATTTGGTTGCAGCCTCAGTTGTTTCAATTCTTGATTGCTTCTTTGATCTCTTGATAGAGCTTCGTAGTCTATGTTTGAAGGACATCGAATCTCTTCAATCCGTGATAATGCGTCGGCGACCGAGTTCTTCTCTCCTTCCACGTACACGATCTTCGAGCAGAACTGGCTAATGTAGTGTAGCTGCCTTTCTCGTCGTGGTGTGTCACTGCTGCTTGGAGGTCGCGACAAAGCGAAAGATAGTGGCTTGTGATCCGTGAGTATTGTGACCTCGCATCCCTCGATTAGGCGGCGAAAATGCTTGACAGCGGCGTACATCGCTAATAGCTCGCGATCGTACGTGCTGTATCTTTGCTGCGTGCTGCTCATCGTTTTTGAAAAATATGCAAGTGGCTTCCAGGTTCTTCCAATTTTCTGTTGCAGCACTGCCCCGATGCTGTGATCCGATGCGTCCGACATGATGTTGAGTGGTGCGTTCAATACTGGATGCGTTAAAGTTGTAGCTTCAACGATGCTTTGGCGGCATTTTTGAAAGGCTACTTCGGCTTCCGGCGTCCAATCAATTGGTGTCTTGTCATTCTTCTTCCTGTCATGTAGGTACTTGTTGAGCTCGCACTGGTGGTCGGCTTGACGCGGCAAACAGTCTCTGTAGAAATTCAGCATTCCCAGGAAGCGGCGTAGCTCTGCTATTGTCTTTGGTTGAGGAAAGCTTGAGATGACTTCGGTGCGCTCGGTCGTTGGTTTGATTCCTTCTTCAGTTACTTCATAGCCCAAGAAATTGATCCTCGACTTGGCAAATTCGCACTTGTCCACGTTGAGCGTGACTCCATACTTGTCCAGGCGGCCCAAAACTTCATGAAGTAGCGTCTTGTGTTCGTCTTCATTGACGCTGCTGAGTAGTATGTCGTCCACGAATGCGAAACAGTCCTTGATGCCTCGGAGAACTTCATGCATGAAGCGCTGGAAGGTCTGGCTTGCATTCCGAAGGCCGAAGGTCATGCAGCGAAATTCCATCAATCCAAACGGTGTTATGATTGCACTCTTCTGAGCGTCCTCCTTAGCAATCGGTATCCAGTAGTACGCCATTTTCAAATCCAATTTTGAAAATATTTTCTTGCCGTGTAGATGGTACGTGAAATCTTGAATCCTGGGTATCGGGTATCTGTCTGGTTGCGTAACAGCATTCAGTCTTCGGTAGTCTCCACAGCAACGTAAGCTTCCATCTTTTTTCGTAACGACGTGCAGCGGACTTGCCCACGGACTCTTTGACGGCTGGCAAATTCCCATTTCCATAAGGCGCTCGAACTCAGCTTTTGCGGCTTTATATTTGTCAGGAGGCAGTGGACGCGCTCGTGCATAAAGCGGTGCTCCGGAGGTCTCTATGTGGTGCACAACATCGTGTTTTGATGGCGTTTTCAATGACATCGGGCGTAGTACGTCAGGATACTTCTTCAAGATGTCGTAGTACGTGTGATTCTCGCTGATTACATGGACGGTCTCTTGGTTCGTGGCGATTTGAATGGCGTCGATGGATAAATCAGTGACCTTGTCAATGAGTTTCTTGCGATGTAGATCAACCAACAGCTTGAAGTGACGCAGGAAGTCAGCTCCCAAGATGGATGTCTTCACGTCTGCCACCACGAAATTCCAGCGAAAATTTCTCCTTAGCCCGAAATCCAGCTGTAAACTGTTCTCGCCATAAGTTTTAATCTGTGTCCCGTTTGCTGCATATAAGCTGTAGGCGCTTGACACCTGTTTCTTCCGAATTGCCGTTGTGCAGGCTAGGACCGAAATATCGGCACCTGTATCCACGAGGAAACGCTGATTCGGTCCTACTGTGGGAACATGACGCATGCGCCGCCGACAACCACTGCGTGCACGCGCGCAGCCATTGGCGGGTAGCGGCGATCCGCGCTATATTTACGTTGGCGCTGTCTCGCTCTGGCGGAGCGCGCTCTGTCACCGGCTCGCCATACATTGTCCCTCAGACGCCTCCTCATTGGCTGACGTAAACACACTCGCTATGCAGATCAATGATTGTCCTAACATTAAATGGTAGCATATAAGAAGGTGACTTTTTCAATAAACATGTTCAGTCAGTAATCGCGTCTTTAATTTCGAACCCCAATAGAAACCCTAGGAAGTAGTAGGAATCAGTTGTAGGTAGGAAGAGTAGGCTAGGCAGGCTAGGCATATGATCGCAACACAACATACGATCGCACACTACTCGCACTACAACGCTAGGTACTACACAGGCGTAGGTACCTCTCCACTTGGTGACCCTCGACGTTCGAAGATTTTTCAAAACACGCAATGGACGCAACGGAAGGAGTGAAGAATGCTGAACCATCTGAAGCAAGCCTGGTTTTCCCATCAATGTTGCCGCTGTATCGGTGCAGGCAAGATTGCTACCATTTTGGCGCGAGTATCCGCGCTTATGGTTCGTGCAATTCGAAGCAATCGTCGATCCACTCAAGACAAGCGACGACAATAAGTACCGCTACGTGCTGGGACAGTTGCAGCCAACGGACCTACAGCATATTTCAGATTTACTGTTGAAGCCGCCAGCCACCGGGAAATTTGAAGCGATTAAAAGACGCCTGATCTCGGTTTATGAGCAATCGGAGGTTAAAAATTTTAAGAACCTCATCAGCGGTCTGGAGCTGGGCGAGCGGAAACCGACGCAATTGCTGAGGCGGATGCGTGAACTAGGAGGAAGCATGATCACCGAAGACGGGATTAAAATTGAATGGTTGAACCAGTTGCCGCAGCAAGTCCGAGTAGTTCTATCCGTGAACACAGACTCATCCCTCGATATGCTTGCCGCTATGGCCGACAAGATGTTGGAGTTCACCGATTCCAGCAGCACAGTTGCAGCTGTTTCTAGAGCTGTACCAAGTACTAGTGCCAGCCCCAGCCAACAAGTCACAGCTACCCAATTCGACGTGTTGTCCAAACAACTGGAGAAGCTCACGTTGGAAGTCGCCGAGCTACACAACCGAGGAAGATCGCAATATCGCCGTCCCTTTCACACACGTTCGCGTTCCCGCTCAAGCTCAGCGAAGATAAAGGAGGGAACATGGCTGTGCAGATATCACTTCCGAGCCGGTGACAGAGCGCGCTCCGCCAGAGCGAGACAGCGCCAACGTAAATATAGCGCGGATCGCCGCTACCCGCCAATGGCTGCGCGCGTGCACGCAGTGGTTGTCGGCGGCGCATGCGTCATGTTCCCACAAGGCATACAGATGTTAAGCCTCATGTGCCTGTAATTACACCATACTTAACTCAGAAGTGCTAAATTTTTAGTTAACACGGTAATAGTTGTGACGTGCGACATGTTAAGCCTCATGTGCCTGTTACATGAAAACTATGTACTCGTACGTTCAACCATAAAAATTGGCACGTACCCTCATTTTGCAGTAGTTGATATTCCATTCCCTTTCAGCTGTTTGAGAAAACAATAAAGTACGTCTGGCAACACCGATCATGTTTTTTATTATGCATTAGCCCGCAGATGGCGCTGGCATCAGTCCAGAAACGTTTTATTAAAATAAGCTTGTAGTTTATTAAATTGATATCATCTTGGGCTTAAGGCGTTGACAACACCTAATATTCCTCTCGCTCGCACGATTCGACATTTTGAAAGATATAAAATCACAAATTCCAATTTTGAAAAATCGCAAACAACCATTTTGTGTGCAATCACATTGCGCATAGTTTGGTAATAATTTCATTTTGATTGATGCAAGTTTTCCTACTCAAAAGATTGCTTGAGTACGAAAACTAGAAAAGCAAACTTTTAAGTAGGAAAACTTGTATCGATCAAAATGATTTTTTTACTAAACTGTGCGCAATGTGATTGCACAAAAATGGTTGTTTGCGATTTTTCGAAAACGGGTTTTGTGATTTTATATCCTTCAACAAGTCAAAACGTGCGAGCGAGAGTCACATTAGCTCTTGTCTTCGTCTTAACCGTAGATCACTCTAAGTATCTGTAGTCTACAACAAGTCTACAATTTATATTATTTGTTGGCAACATTTTTTACATTTTTAGCGATCTATTTGACCCAAGGAATTTAAATTATCTATATTCCTTGATTTGACCTTTTCTGTGTGTATTGTTTTACTTTTTATAATATAAATATTGTGTTACTTATTAGTGTTAAGGCTAAGAGTTATTCTTTCAAACAACCTCCCCGAAATGAAATAAAATGAAATAATAGCCAATCGCACCTCGAAATTGCGAGTCGCTGTCGCCGGACCCTTAATATTATATTAATTTCTATTCTATGATAATAAAACTGTATATTGTGTAATTATACCTATCTAAGAACAATGTAAATAATAATATGTCAAAAGATGAATAAATGAAATGTAATGAAACAACAGACTAGAGCTCTTTGTGAAGGGCTCGTCCGGGGAAGTACTACCACCACGCCTTTTCCCGCCGCCAAGCAGCAACGCTGTGTTTTGGTTTGAAGAGTGTGGTCGCCGGTATGTAATTACAGGCATATGAGGCTTAACATCTGTATGCCTCAAGTTGATGGACGCAGGGCAGTGCATCGTAGGGCACGTTTTTATTGTGCGTGACCTACGGGGCAACGTTTTGTTTATAGGTGATGGTTACTTCTTAACATCAGGCGGGTCTTCTGCTTGTTCCGCCAGTCAGTTGTCTTTACAGCTCAGTACCTACACGAAACATAGTTTAGTATTGTTTTTTGTATTTTGGAGGCTTCGTTAGCTCGCCGTATAGAGGCGCTTAGCGAAAAAACTGAAACTGAAACAGCTTCACGACTTTTATCCCCAGGCACGGTAGATATCCCTTCAGATCTCCCAGTACCAAGTAGGTACTAATTCAAGATTCTTTGAGGATGTCTAAGGGGGTTAGTCAGAGGTACGTCCAAACATTACATTTGGCACATACCCACATTTTGCAGTAGTTTGCATTCCATACGTGACAGGTAGCAAGCCCATCGCCGCTGTTAGAATACTAACTGGTTTCCTCACGATGTTTTCCTTCACCGTTAGCGCTTAGCGAGTCTCAAACAAAATGACCGGACTATACATAAAACGACAAACGACGCTAGTCATTCATATATTATAGTTTTTTTATACAGCTGACGAAACAAGCTCTGGCACCCTGACACCCGGGGCCTTATTGTTTGACTTGAAGCCCATTGCCATGGCGATATTCTGGGTTTCAAGTGTCTAACTTTCTGTCATATCGAGTTCACCTGTGACATTACGGTACTACAAATTCCCTCATTGTGCCAATTACGATTACCAGCGAGTTAGAAAACTATGCCCCTGATGTTAAGTGGTAACCATCACCACATTGCCTTGTAAGTCACGCACGAGTTTTGTCGCCATTTTAGTTGGCTCACCATTTTCTGTGCAGATTTCTTGGATATATCATTGCATGGCATTTGAGAAACCTTTTAGAAAGCGGGCAAGCTCAAGGGAAGCTTGAGGTGTAATTGGCCTGGCCCTGCTTAACCGAGACTCTGAAACCCCACCCCCAACCCTCAAATTTCCAAATTCTTGCACATTTTAACGTACCTACTTTAGCTGGAAAACTATTTTTTATAGTTAATAATAATAAATAAATAATGCTGGACAATCCACACAGCACTATCTAGCCCCAACGTAAGCTACTCAAAGCTTGTTTTATGGGTACTAGATAACTGATTATTATATTACATAATACACTTAGATAGATATTTTTTATTACACATAGAAAATACTCAGACCAACAACGGAACAAATTTCTGCAGATCGTACACAAATTTGTTCCGAGGCGGGAATCAAACCCGCAACCTCTAGCGTCGTAGGCGGTCTTTCGACCGCTGCGCCACTGAGGTCATCCATTATAATAAGTAGGAATATTATTAAGGAAGGAAGGAAAAAAATCTACCCTAAGATAGTGGGTAAGTAAACTATTCAAATAAGGTAAGTTTTCCTTATCCGAGGCCAAAGAATGGCTCATCTGTCACCATCCTTGATAGATAACTCAGGTTTGTACTCAATGGGGTCGTATTAGCGCAGTATAAAAGGGGTGCTAAGAGTGCTTTTTATTTGGTAGGTAAATCTGACACAGTTTATTTATTAACTGTATAAATTATAGTAGGCTTATTATAGTGTGCATCACGCAAAAAGAACGCCGGAAGGCGGGGGAGAGGGTGTGATGACGCGAGTATTTTGTATGCGCAAACACATCCCTTAAAAAAACAAATCCTTTGTATTTTATTTTTTTTATTATTAAGTGTTCTTTTTTTCTGTAAATTTTGGTGTACAATAAAGAATTTTTCATTCATTCATTCATTCATCCCCTCCACGGTTTCCAGCGTCCTTTTCGGTTGACGGGACCTCTAGATTTGACAGACTTTTTTTTTTTTTTTTTATACAACTAGCTGATGGAACAAGCAGATGGCCCACCTGATGTTAAGTGGTAACCATCACCTATAAACAAAACATTGCCCCGTAGGTCACGCACAATAGGAACGTGCCCTACGATGCACTGCCCTGCGTCCATCAACTTGAGGCATACAGATGTTAAGCCTCATGTGCCTGTAATTACACCGGCGACCACACTCTTCAAACCGAAACACAGCGTTGCTGCTTGGCGGCAGAAAAAGGCGTGGTGGTAGTATTAATAGTAGTAGTATAAAAATATTTATTAACTATATAAAAAAGTGTGTGTACGTATGTATTAAATATATCAGCTATCTAGTACTCTTGACATAAGCTTTGGGTAGCTTACTTTGCGGCTAGATGGTGCTGTGTGGAATGTCCATCAATATTTAATTTAATTAATTTCGACTTTCGAGGTAAAAAAACACAATCAAAGCCTCAAGACACTTATTAAACCTGTTAGTTTTGGCTGTGCGTTGTATGTCAGTCAGGACGTTAATTCAAATTATAAGATACTAGCTGAACCCGCGGCTTTGCTCGCGCCAAGGAATTCCATGTTTCATACAAACTTTCATCCCCTATTTTATCCCCTTGGGGGTAGAATTGATCAAAATCCTTTCTTAGCGGATGCCTACGTCATAACATCTACCTGCATGCCAAATTTCAGCCCGATCCGTCCAGTGGTTTGGGCTGTGCGTTGATAGATCACTATGTCAGTCAGTCAGTCAGTCAGTCAGTCACCTTTGAATTATATATATTTAGATATATTTCAATAAAAGCCCCCAAAACTAATAAATCACAATTTTTTCTTATATTGAAGTGTGGCACCCAAATAAACGAATTCTTCACATACTACATTATATTATCTATATCTTCAAACAGACGTGATTTCCTAAATATTTGTCTGTGACTGCGTATATTGAAATAGCAGAAGCTGGTACGCTTTTTCTTACAGAGCTCTGGAGGTTTAGTGGTAGCGAAGGTCACGGGTTCAAAACCAGCCACCAATGAGTTTTTCTGTTCGATATTGTAAGTGCCAGTAATCACAAACGGTGACTGAAAACAGCGTGCAAACACTGGCATGTCGTAGAACCTAAAAAGCTTTAAAACACATGCCCAAAAGGGGCACCTAGAGTCACCTAGTTTTAGGACGTTTCAAGGTGATCCTTGTGATTTTATTGAATAAACTTTGACTTTGAGGTTTTTGAGGCACATTCAAAATCCTTTCACCACACTGTTCCGAAAGAAACTACATAATTACAAGACAAGAAGAAGACCTGAACTTCATAAGAATAATGGACTATAGATATATTTCAAGATTGTTTATAAAACAGCAAATTTAATATTCTTTCGTGGAAATAATATTTCGTTATATTTCCATCAAAGCCTTTTTTTTGTCAATTTGGGAGTGTTTTTAGAAGCGAATATTTTTTGTTGGCAGCTAATGAGACCTTTTGTTAACTCTATCATGTTTGGGTATTCTAATGTATTTTGTATATTTTGGGATACTAAGATATTCATAAGGAAAAATGCGACAAAAATGGTCTTCTCAAAATAGAAATGAGAATCAAATCTTTGTTATCTACTAGCTGCGCCCCGCAGTTTCACCCGCGTAGTTGTAAATCCCGGTATTCCCACGGGATAAAAAGTAGCCCATGTGCTATTCCAGAGTTTAATCTATCTCTGTGCCTAATTCCATTTAGATCCGTTCAGCCGTTCTGGCGCTATTGAGTAACAAACATCCATCCATACCTACAAACTTTCGCGTTTATAATATTAGAAGGAAGGAAGTAGGATTTTCACATTATGAGAGAAATTTCCAAAATTGTAATATCTGAAAATTTCTTATTTAGAATTACGCAATACATAAAATATGATCACTGTCATATGACAGCTCATCGTCGGCCTGCACACAGCCCTACATAACTGACCCTTTTAAAATGTTCAACAAAACACCCCATTATAAACATTTTCCAGTTTTAAAAACTCCTGCTTTGCTTTTATTTCGAAGTGCCCTAGCCTCGTCCTGACTTTTTCTAATTAATTCCCCTATACACTGCAGAGCTCTTAAAAATATAACGTTTTGTGGAGGCTGGTGTAAAAACACGTTGTTTCATTTTCGTTCATTATGTTAATGTTTTGCGGAAATGCAACTTTTCTGGTTTATACTGTTGTTCTATTTTGCCGGCGACATGTTTTTTGTGAAACGTGGTATGGGTAATTTTATTGTTTGTATGTTTTTTTCGAAGCTTAGTTTTTGACAGCCTACGTAGCTCAGTTGGTAGTAGCTCTGCCTTCTGCGCCGTAGGTCGTGGGTTCGATTCCCACCGTGAACAAACATTTGTCTGATGAACATAAATGTTTGTTCTCTGTCTGGGTGTTATATAATATTATAAGTATGTATTTACAAAAAAAAAGTATTATAAGTAGTATATCAGCTATCTGGTTCCCATATTACAAGCATAAGCTTAGTTTGGGGCTAGATAGTGCTGTGTGAAAGTCCACCAATATTTTATTTTATATTTATTTATTTTAGTTGGTAGGTAGTATCAACTAATATTTACTAACGATCCGCCCGCGCGCCCCTGCTTCGCACGGGTGCACATATCATGCATGTATTATACATATAAAGCTTCCTCTTGAATCACTCTATCTATTAAAAAACCACATCAAAATCCGTTGCGTAGTTTTAAAGATTTAAGCATACATAGGGACATGGGGATATAGGGACAGAGATAGCGACTTTGTTTTATAGTATGTAGTGATGATGTACAATACCAATACATAATAAGTTGGTGCATAAACTAGTGTTCACACATTTGAAACTGTAGTTCCACGTAGGCAGATACCTATTTTTTTTTCAAATAGTCTGCAGTAGTGGGTTTAATCCTACCTGTGAACAAGGATTGAATGAATGAATGAATGAATGAAAACTCTATAATGCACACCATAAAAACGATTTGCACGACTAATGTCAAAAAAAAAAAATTTCCAAAGCCAATGTCCTTATGTAAAAACGTCCAATAATAAAAATTCTAACCCTCTTTTTTATAATCTTTGCCATTTTATTGCGGCTTAATAGAGTATTCTTGTCACTAGCACTTTCATGCCAACGAAAAGAGACAACAGACTTATCGGTCTGTTAAGCTATTGGCGCACTCAGCGATCATTATGAATTAGCCTAAGAAAATAGGACAAATTATAACATTTGTAGAAAAACTATTGTATTATTTTGGTTGGAAGGACTGTGTTGTATGTTGTTATATTGTGTTGTAATTTTTATTTGGTTACCATATCACAAGCTTTATTGGCAAGTTTTGGGCTAGATAGCGCTGTGAGAAATTGTCCAATGTTCCTATTTATTTGGAGAATAACTTTTGGGACATTATAAAATCTTTGTTTCTTAGTTATTTGTGTTATTAAATAACACGCTAAATGAGGCGAAGCATGCGTTCTATAGCATGCATCGCCTCATTTAGTTTCAGTTCAGTAGTTATTAGATCTAATGGCACTTTGACGAGGTTGCAATGTACCGGATCAGCAGCTGCGGTAGAATTCAATTGCTGGGGCCCCGTGAGCATTTTAGTCCAGTGACGATCCAGTGTCGGAACATTCATCACGTGGCGAGTGGCCACTCCATATACAGGGTTACAGGAGAAATCGTGCTAGGTCCGTTAAGGGCGTGGAGTACGCATCATTTCTGACTTATTTTACTATTTTATATTTCAATATTTTTTTAGAGAAAAATAAACTTTCTAATATACACAGTATACATAGTATAAAACAAAGTCGCTTTCTCTGTCCCTATGTATGCTTACATCTTTAAAAATACGCAACGGATTTAGATGCGTTTTTTTAATAGATAGAGTGATTCAAGAGGAAGGTTTATAATTATGTAATACATGCATGATATGTGCACCTGTGCGAAGCAGGGGCGCGCGGGCGGGTCGCTAGTTTTTTATATAATAAATAAATAACTTTCACGTGTCTAACTACGGTCTATTCAATTAACTTATATGCACTATTTTAATGATTTACGTCCTAAAGCATCTTATCACACACTAGCTGATCCCGCGGCTTTGCTCGCGCTCGTTTACTTTGAAAATCTCATACAAACTTTCATCCCCTATTTTATCCCTTTGGGGGTAGAATTGATCAAAATCCATTCTTAGCGGATGCCTACGTCATAACATCTACCTGCATGCCAAATTTCAGCCCGATCCGTCCAGTGGTTTGGGCTGTGTGTTGATAGATCACTATGTTAGTCAGTCACCTTTGAGTTATATATATTTAGATGTAAAAATGCAATAATAATAATAATAAGATACACAAAATAAACAAAAATAAATTTAGTAGCCTAAATATTTCGAAAAGGGTTAAGTTTAGGGTAGGGTGTTTCATAGTGAAATAAGTTTAGGGTAGGGTGTTTCATAGTGAAATAAGTTTAGGGTAGGGTGTTTCATAGTGAAATAAGTTTAGGGTAGGGTGTTTCATAGTGAAATAAGTTTAGGGTCGGGTGTTTCATAGTGAAATAAGTTTAGGGTAGAGTGTTTCATAGTGAAATAAGTTTAGGGTAGGGTGTTTCATAGTGAAATAAGTTTAGGGTAGGGTGTTTCATAGTGAAATAAGTTTAGGGTAGGGTGTTTCATAGTGAAATAAGTTTAGGGTCGGGTGTTTCATAGTGAAATAAGTCAGAATTGATTTGTTACTCAATAACGCCAGAACGGCTGAACGGATCTGGATGAAATTTGGCACAGAGATTATAGTCTTGAATTGCACATAGGCTACTTATTATCCCGTGGAAATACCGGGATTTAAAACTACGCGGGTGAAACCGGGCGCGCTGCTGGTAAAAAAAAATACTGTATAATAAAAAAATACTGTCGGTACAGTCCGCAAAATATGGTAAGTCCTGAATCACGCATTCTTCTCTTAAATCGGCTTAACGCGTTCTAGGAACGCCTCCTACATAAATTCAGAGAGATAACGCCCAGAGAACATTATCGCATTTATTTGCAAAGGTGCACTTTACTATCAAGCGTTGGCGTTTTAGCATTGTTTTCTCACTGGCTTTGGCATGTGGTTTCATTCGAATGGAACTTTCTATGTACCTACTTTATGATGTAACCAGCAGTCCTCTTTATTTCATTTTTTATTCCACCAAAAAAGTTTGTACAAAAGGAGAGCTTAATACTAGATAGCATTTTCTACCAGCCAACCTTGACAGGTAAAGAACTTGAGGTTGGCGTGACAATAATCATACCAATATCTTATTAATTATAGTTAAAGATTGATAATGTACCTCTCGCTCGCACAAATTAAAGATGAATGCTCTTCTTCTTGTCAAGTCACTATTTTCTTTCGAAACAGTGTGGTGAAAGGATTTTAAGTGCGCCTCAAGAGGCTCCTTTCGAGCACTTGACACATGTTATAGAACTTGTTAGGTTCTACAACATGCCGGTTGCCTCACGATGTTTTCCTTTACCGTTTGAGAGTACCGGCATTGTACACATAAATTTTAGAACAGAAAAATTCAGCACGACTGCTTTTGAACCCACGACCTTAGGACAGAGTGTGCCAGATTGCCTGAATAGCTAAAATCCCTAGAATAAGACCTCTGTATGGCTCAACTCATATGTATCTCTTTTTTGTCTGAAATAAACATTATCTTATCTTATCTTATCGGAAGGTGGGGCTGCTACCACTAGACCAGCAGTGCCCTCGAAGTCATTACCTTTCAAATATGAGTCATAACGATTATTCAGTCTTCCCTAAGTCTTCCAGCTTCATCAAAAATGATGTTAGCTGAATATTTAATCAATGCTTTCACTCCTCATTACGGTTTTATTTTGTAACTAGCTTTTGCCCGCGGCTTCGCTCGCGTTTAGAAGTATTATTATTAATTAGGCATAGTTTTTGCGGCTTTACTTTTGTTAAGCGTGTGCAAAAAATTGGAGGGTTGAATTTATCAAAATCCTATTGAAGCGGACGTCTTCATCATAGTAGCTCCAATCTTTAATTTCAGTTCAATCAGTCGAAAATCTAAGAAGATTTATACAAACTTTCATCACTATTTTATCCCCTTAGGGGTGGAATTTATCAAAATCCTTAAGCCTACGTCATAGTAGTTTTATGCATGCAAAGTCAGCCCGATCGGTTTAAAATTGACAAAATTTCATACAAACTTTCATCCCCTATATCATCCCCTTGGGGGTGGAATCGATCAAAATCCTTTCTTAGCGGATGCCTACGTCATATCATCTACCTGCATGCAAAATTTCAGCCCGATCCGTCCAGTGGTTTGGGCTGTGCGTTGATAGATCACTATGTCAGTCAGTCAGTCAGTCAGTCAGTCACCTTTGAATTATATATATTTATCAAAATCCTTAAGCCTACGTCATAGTAGTTTTATGCATGCAAAGTCAGCCCGATCGGTTTAAAATTGACAAAATTTCATACAAACTTTCATCCCCTATATCATCCCCTTGGGGGTGGAATCGATCAAAATCCTTTCTTAGCGGATGCCTACGTCATATCATCTACCTGCATGCAAAATTTCAGCCCGATCCGTCCAGTGGTTTGGGCTGTGCGTTGATAGATCACTATGTCAGTCAGTCAGTCAGTCAGTCAGTCACCTTTGAATTATATATATTTAGATATATTTTTGTGTTGAAATGCTAACAATCAGAAGTGGCACAGGCAAGCGATACAATACTAAACCGCTCGTGAAGAGGAAGTGACACAACTACCGAATAGTTGAATACTCGCATGCCGCTAGCTCACACAGGGTCGGACTAAGGATTGCTCTGAAATGGGCCATCTTTAATGAATGAATGAATGAAAATGCTTTATTTTACACCTTACAAACTAACAAAAAAAATGAAACAAGGAATAACAACTAGAGATATGTACAATGGGCGGTCTTGTCGCTAACAGGCGATCTCTCCCAGACAACCTTATACAGATAACCTATCTTGTTATGTTTATCAAAGATTTTGAAATATCCTATCGATGGAATAGCCACGTCAAACGACAGTCCTTGGATTTGCAGCCTTGTTAGTCAATCTTAATAAAAGCAATAAAATTCGATCCAAAATTATTTATATCAAACTAGCGACCCGCCCGCGCGCCCCTGCTTCGCACGGGTGCACATATCATGCGTGTATTATACATATAAACCTTCCTCTTGAATCACTCTATCTATTAAAAAAACCGCATCAAAATCCGTTGCGTAGTTTTAAAGATTTAAGCATACATAGGAACATGGGGATATAGGGACACAGAGAGAAACTTTATTATAAACTCTGTAGTGATAAAGTGTCTGAGTTATCAAATAAATAATAATTGTTTTAATAATAATTTTCACACATAAAATCCTTTCACCACACTGTTTCGAAAGTAAGTAGTGACACGATAAGAAGAAGAATAATAATTTTGCATATTTAATCATGTTAACCTATAGAAATATCAAATGAACTTCACTTAGGAGAATCCAGAAATAAAAATGGCGTAAAATGAAAGAAATAAGAACATAAAAGTTAATTGCGAATAAAAGACCAATTTTCATAAAATTAAAAGTTATTCCAGCGAAGTCTTAGTGCAAGATGATGCTGGCGAAGAAAATGCAAATGCCTCCCTTGTGGGCTCTCAAGACGACTTGCAGACGGCTGGAATAGTCTAAAGAAGAAGGACCAAGTCGCGAGATAAAATTGCTACAAAAAGTCTGAATACTAATAAGCGATAAGACCGCCCATTGTACCTACTACTTTATTTTTTTATTATTAAGTGTTCTTGTTTTCTGTAAATTTTGGTGTACAATAAAGAATTTTTCATTCATTCATTCATTCAATACTGACTTCTGACAAGAAGTAGTCACTTCACAAACGGACTAGTTCTTTGTAAGCAGTGTGGTGAAATGATGTTAATATGTGCATCTCAAAGAGGCTCCTTTTGAGCCACTATTTCTGAAATATAACCAACTAGTTGCGCCCCGCGGTTTCACCCGCGCAGATTTAAATCCCGGTATTCCCACGGAATAAAAAGTCTATGTGCTATTCCAGACTATAATATATCTCTCTGCCAAGTTTCATCCAGATCCGTTCAGCCGTTCCGGCGTGAAAGTGTAACAAACATCCATCCATCTATCCATCTATCCATCCCTTCATCCATCCATCCATACTTGCAAACTGAAAGAGATCAAGAAGAGGGTATAGTGCACGTCACGCAAAAAGATCGCTGGAAGAGGGAGAGAGGGTGTGATGGCGCGAGTATTTTATCCCCTCAACTGTTTTCCAGCGTTCTTTTTGGTTGACGCGACCTATACATACCGTGATTATAATAAAAAAAATGATCTTACCTCTACCTAAAGGTCGCGAGGAACCTAGGATGTAGATGCCTAGTTTCTAGGACGATTTATTGTGATCCTTGTGTTTGTACTGAATTAACTAAAGACCATTTTGATTTTTGAAGGCGTTTAAAAAGACTGAGTATCGTGACTGTAGTCGCATCCGATGCTTTTATTTTCAGTTACATCGATAAAACTGAGAATTTTATCTTTTAGTGAGTATCCGCTCTTCCGCTTATATATAAAGTTTTGCACTAATTTAAACTTAAAACAACTTTATTCCATTTATTTAGTTGCTACAGGGTCCTATAACATAAAACTCAACCTACAATATAGTCATAGATGCACTGAGAAAAAAGAAAATCTGAAAGCCAGTTTCTCGCGACCAAAGCCTAGAAGTCATCAGAACCCTTAATTACCTCAATCACACCCTCGATCCGTCCCTGTGAACCGCATATCTCGAATGATTGATCACATGATGAGTCAAAATGTATGCAAATTGTATTGTGCCTTACGCTTCAAGCGTTAGTATCATCAAAATGGGAACGCAATAGTTGGAAGTAACTATTCTATCTGTGTAGAGATCGCTGTTTAGCGGTAAGACCACGCTTTTAGTAGGTATTTAATAAATCCTACTAATAATAAAAACGCGAAAGTTTGTTAGTATGGATGGATGGATGGATGTTTGTTACTTTTTCACGCCGGAACGGCTGAACGGATTTGGATGAAACTTGGCAGAGAAATCAGTACGGGTTCTTCTCGTGTCTAATGTAACTTTTATCTTTCTCTAATGTTTCATTTGAAATTATGTATTAGAATGAATGAATGAATGAAAATTCTTTATTGCACACCTTATGAACTAACAAAAGGACAAATTATACCAAGTATAGATTATAAAAAATCAAATGTACAATGGGCGGTCTTATCGCTAAGAAGCGATCTCTTCCAGACAACCTTTTTTAGGTATCCTATTTAGTTATTGTGTGCAATATTTGTTTTTTATCTAAATGATAAATTTATTAATTTGGGGCAACCTAGCAGTGGATTTTGGAGAAAACAGAAACAGCTTCACGACTTTAATCCGCAGGCACGGTAGATATCCCCACAGATCTCTTGGTATCACAAGTACTAACTCAAGATTATTTAAGGAAGCTAAGGGGGATAGTCAGTCAATCTAATCAATACTACCATTTCGCTGCTGAACCCGCGGCTTTGCACGCGCCAAAGAATTGAAAGTTTCATACAAACTTTCATCCCCTATTTTATCCCCTTGGGGGTAGAATTGATCAAAATCCTTTCTTAGCGGATGCCTACGTCACAACATCTACCTGCATGCCAAATTTCAGCCCGATCCGTCCAGTGGTTTGGGCTGTGCGTTGATAGATCACTATGTCAGTCAGTCAGTCAGTCAGTCACCTTTGAGTTATATATATTTAAGATTCCATACGTTACAGGTTGCATGTCCATAGCCGCTGTTAGAATCTATTGTAAGTACGTAATATATATATATGTGATACTATTAGCGCATGTGTTATTCCAGACTATAAATATCCCTGTGCCAATTTTCAGTAAGATCCGTTAAGCCGTTCTGGAGTTATAGAGTAACAAACATCCATCCATCCATCCATCCATCGATCCATCCATCTATCCATCCATACTTACAAACTTTCGCATTTATAATATTAGTAGGATAAAAGAATCTAAACGCGTATGAATACAATATTATACGGGTGATGCTAACTGGCTTTTTCGTGATAAATAAAACCCGGGCCAATATCCACACGGGCGCTGCCAAGTTATGACTCGGTGCCAAGAATGTCGTCTCCAGGACCGTATTAATTCATATCCGGTTTCCGGTTTCTAAATTAATAAGTTATGATGCAAGAACACATCTTCTTCATTTCATCTTTAGTATTTTTAAAAGTTTTTTTTAACTGAGTAGACCATCTTTTGACTACAATCTCACCTGATGTTAAGCAACGATGTAGCAGACGTTGGAGCAGAACGGTCTAGAAGACACCTATTCACTCTTGCCTTGAAGAGACTCATGTTGTTCAGGAAAAACAGACGACGGTAACGAGTTCCACTCATTAGCGGTTCACATAATGAAGGTAGAAGCGAAGCGCTTTGGTTTGCTAATCAGGAATGGATGGTATTGAGCCATGCGTCCTGTCCTGTGGTGGAATGGAGAATGGTGGTACTCCACCATCATGTAGTTCCTGGGCACATTCACTGAAATGTAGCCTTCAAAAGATCGATAAGCAAGCAACTTTACGACGGTGTTCAAGACTGTATTACAGTCTCCGCCATGTGTTGCAAGAGTAGTAGAATTACCCCCGGTTTCTGAAAGTGCGATCAACACTAATTAAATCGGCTGTCAAGTCACTTGCTATATCTATATAATTTGAAGTAAAAGCTGAAATAGCAAGTGACTTGACAGCCGATTAGTGTTAATCGAGCTCTCAGAAACCGAGGGATAGTATTTTTAAGAGTAGTAGAGCTCTTTGTGAAGGGCTCGTCCAAGGAAGTACTACCACCACGCCTTTTTCCGCCGCCATGCAGCAACGCTGTATTTCGGCTTGAAGAGTGCGGTCGCCAGTGTAATTACAGGCACATGAGGCAACTGTATGTTTTAAGTTGATCGTATGGCACGTTTCTATCGTGCGCGATTTACGAGGCAATGCTATGTTATGGGTGATGGTTACCACTTAAAATCAGGTGGGCCACCTGCTTGTTCCATCAACAGATAGTTAAATAAAAAATAACCATCTGCGGACTGACTTTGCCCACTATAGGTCGAGTCTACCAAAAAGAACGCTGAAAACAGTGAAGGGGATGTGTTTGCGCATACAAAATACTCGTGCCATCACACCCCCTCCCCATCCTTCCGGCGTTCTTTTTACTCGACGCGCACTAAAACTGGGATAGTGGTTTGCACAACTGGAAGTGACTTGCGATTTATGTGCCAAACGTTATGTTTGGACGTACCCCTGACTACCCCTTTACAATTCCTGAAGTAATCGTAAATTACTTTGCAAAAAACATTTGGTTACGAATTGTAAAGTAAAAACAATGCGCTAGTATTTTCACGGTTCTATAATTACGGCAGCCATAACAAATTCTCACAAAACGACCATAAATAACAATTACAAGTGAATTTAATGAGTTATTTGGTAATTTAAAATGTTTAAAATTATGTGGCGACCACATTGCGTAAGTCTCTATTGCGCAATAAAAATTGGGTAATTTCCAGTGAATTTATGGCGTGGCCAGAATAAGAACCATAAAATTTTATTATGTTACCTAACTTATTATTTCTGAAAGGGTTTGTAAGTGTTACCACCTATCACCACGTCTGTGTGTATATTGTTAAATTACCTATTTAATTTCAAGGGTTTTTTGTCGACCTCAGTAGCGCAGCGGGCGAGAGTCCGCCTGCGACGCAAGAGGTTGTGGATTCGATTCCCGCCTCAGAACAAATTTGTGTACGATCTGCGGAAATTTGTTCCGTTGGTCTGGGTGTTTTCTATGTATAATAAAAAATATGTATCTATGTAAGTATATTGTATTAAATATATCAGTTATCTTATACCCATAACAGAAGCTTTGAGTAGCTTACTTTGGGGCTAGATGGTGCTGTGTGGATTGTCCAGCATTATTTATTTATTTTGAAGCCTCCAGGGAAGAAGTACCCCTTGCATTGCCTGCCGCCAAGAGGAAGAAAAGAAGAAAGAAACATATTTATTTTACCAAGCAGCAACGCTGTGTTTTGGTTCCCGGTGAAATTCCAGGGCGTATGAAAACTAGAGCTGCTTTTTATCTATAGATGGTCAGCAGCATTCCGCTGAGACGGGACCTGCGGCCCGATTACGCTAATGTCTGGCTATCGAGATGGCTTTCAGTTTGACATATGATTCCCATCCATGCATAAATTTTTATTACGCATGGTAATCAAATGTCAAACTGAAAGCCATCTCGATAGCCAGACATTAGCGTAATCGGGCCGCTGTTTGTCGCACTCGGCATAAGGGGAATCCCCTCTTTGTATCTTTTTTTTTACCTTTTATTTGTCTCTTAGTTTGACTTTTAGTTACTATTTATTTATTATTAGTTACTAGCTTATACATCCTCTAAGTTTGTGTGACAAACAAATCAATTTTCTTTCTTTCTTTTTTATGAGGCTTACCGCCGGTTTCTGAAAGGTCGATCAAAGTTAATCGGCAAGTCGCTTGCTATTTCAGCTTTTACTTCAAATTAGACAGAGATAGTAAAGTAAAGTAAAGTAAAGTTTATTTTTGAAACAGACAGAACAGTGTACATAGGTAGTTACATAACTTACATAGTAGTTGTTTATGAATACAAAAGCATTATCCTACAGTATCCTACCTTGATTAGTTCTGTTGCCCACACTAGGTCTCTTTCGAGCCTGTATAGCGGGCCAACAGCTACTCGCCTCGGCATCTCTATTATAGGTACTACATATTTCATAATAGGTAAGTGTTGTCGGTGTCTGGATGTTAGACGAGACCAACGTATTACACTAGTGTTGTAAGAGAAAGTCTATTCTGTCTAAAACTGTCCTTAATCTAATCCTATCTTAAAGTAATATATAGTAGTAGTCCTAACTAATTTATATATATATTATTTATATATATCTTATATATATATCTTGTTTGATTTTTTTTTTTTTAGTAAGCAAAGTATTCTATAAAATAAATTATCTACATCAAAGTACCATTTTGCTAATATTTTATTATTCCTGTGGGTATGGGTATCTTATGGCAGTAATATATTACGATATTACTGCCATAAGATCTTCCGTACTGCTGTAATTGAGTCCTCTAAGATAGTTGTCTATTTTGAGTTTACAAGAATAGGCAGTTTCTTTTGCGATATTAACATGTTTGTTGATTTTGTTGTATACAAACGGTCCCAGGCAATAGGAAAAGTTATGAGTATATTTGGTTCTACACTTAGGCGTTTTGTAAACAATATCGCATCTTCTTTTATCAGCTCTTTTAGAATCGATAGGAAGTTTATGTTGATTAAGAATAAGGGTCCTAATAAATAACTGTCTCACAGTAAGAACATTGAGTTCTGTGAATAATTTGGAAGTAGGATATAAGTATGGCTTACATAGCATTACCTTTATAATCGCTCTTTGAGCCCTCTCCAGGTCTAGCATAAGGGTTTTTCCAGCTCCTCCCCATCCAATTATCCCATATGAAACGATTGATTGGCCCAAACAGTAGTATACACTTTTCAGAATTTCGATATCACCGATATGTCTTAAGTTTTTAAAAATATAAATTAATTTTCTTACTCGTCCTGTCAAAATTTTTGCTTGTTCATCCCATTTCAAGTGTTGATCAATTGTTACTCCAAGATATCTTATATTCGGGGTATTCGTTAGTATGTGACAGTTGCATGTGGAGGCTTGGCTATTGCATGAGTGGGCTTTTATTGTGAAGGAGTCTTTGCTTGGTTGACCGGTGCGTGTGATGCTAAAAGTGATATATTTTGTTTTGTTTAGATTTAGTGTAAGTAAATTATTATCTAGCCATTTTACTACTCTAGAAAATCCTTCTTCTGCTATTTTTTGAGCCTCCGCCCACGTTTGGCCACTGAAGAGTATTACAGTATCGTCTGCGAACGTTATAATTTTAGCAGATTCAATTTCTTTTCTACACAAACCATCTATATATATAAGAAACAACGTTGGACCAAGCACGCTTCCTTGTGGTACTCCGTACGACACTGGTTCGGTAGCACTGGTATTTGTATTGATTCTAGCTGATTGATAGCGGTTACTCAGGTAACTTTTAAAGAGTTCTAGCGGAATACCCCTTATACCTGTGCTCTCCATTTTCTTTAATAATAAGGGAATTGATACGGTGTCAAATGCTTTCGCAAGATCCAAAAATAAACCCACACATTTGTCTTCTTTATCTATAGACTTAACAACGTGTGTGACCAATTTATCAATGGCGTCAGAAGTAGATTTTTTCTTTCTAAAGCCGAATTGGTTAGCCGAGAGTAAGTGATATTTTTCAAGGAACTGAAGTAATCTTGAGTTGATAACTTTCTCCAATATTTTAGAAAGCGTGGGTAAAAGTGATATCGGCCTATAGTTATTAACATTGTTTCTACTCCCAGCTTTGTATATTGGTATTACGATAGATTTTTTCAGTTGATCAGGGAATATTCCACTAGACATGCATGAGTTGCATAGATACGCTATAGGCTCTGATATAATATCGATTGTATTTTTATATAGTATGGATGAAGTTCCATCCCAACCTGAAGATGTACTGCTGCGTAGTGATAATATTATTTTCTTAATTTCATTTTGATCCGTAGATAATAGTACTAGTGAGTTAAGCGGTTCTTTTATATCGTTAGTGTAGGACTTTACAAGGTTTTCTTCACTGATGTTCAGTCTCTCTAAAATTGATTTAGCCAGATTCTTTCCAACACATGCAAAATGTTTGTTGATATCTGTGATAGTAGTAGAATCTCCAATCAATTCAGATGGGGGTCGTGTCTTTTTCTCTAGATAGCATATTTTTTTGATAGCTTTCCATGTATTTTTAATGTTGTTCTTATTTTCTTGCAAAAGTTTTCTTTCGTGTTGTTTTTTTAGTTTTTTTAAGATTCTATTGCAATGGTTTCTATATCGTAGATATGTTATATGTAAGGAGCTGTCTTCCGGAAATTTTTTAGTCTTTTGGTGAAGTCTGTCTCGAAATCGAATGCACCTTAACAACCCGGGAGTGACCCATGGTTTTAAGCTGTGCTTTCGTCTTGAGATATTTGTTACATGTGTATGTTTACTATGGATGTCAGTAAGTATCGTCAGGAATTTGTTAGTTGATTCATTAGGGTTGGTGCAGTGTGACAGTACATCAATCCAGTTAATGGCAGATAGTTCTGCTCTTATTGCAGGGTAATCAGTTTTAACAATATTTATAGGGTCATCGTTTTTATTGATCGA
This sequence comes from Plemyria rubiginata, assembly GCA_963576535.1. Taxonomy (NCBI): domain Eukaryota; kingdom Metazoa; phylum Arthropoda; class Insecta; order Lepidoptera; family Geometridae; genus Plemyria; species Plemyria rubiginata. The sequence continues at coordinate 1,550,526 of OY754929.1, forward strand.
TTTCTGGGAGAGATTTGTTATAACCGTATAGTGATCCGTAATTGTTGACTCGCACACTATTGTAGTAATCTCTGATTTAGTCTTTGCGAAGCAGTGATCCAGTCAATTTCCATGTCTGGTTGGTAAAAGGTGGGCTGGCATAAGAGCGTGCGTTGCTAAGAGGTTGAGATATTCGGAAGATTTGCTTTCTTCATTACCATTTTTGATGTCTATGTTTATATCACCAATTATAATTAGATTTTGGAATTTTTTTACATTTGTAAGTAGTTTATCCAAGGTTAATTGAAAATTTTCGACTTTTGCTTGGTTTGGTGGTCTATATATACAAATAATGGCAGTATGGCTTCCAATTTCAACAAGCAAGCAATTTGCATCATCAAGTGGCGGTTCACTAACCCTAACATGCATTAATTTATCTTTGGTGTAGACTACTACGCCGCTATTTTGGTTAATTTCCTTAGAGGTACTGTATGTAGTATAGCCCTGTAAAGATGGCAAGTGTGTATTACTCGGTAGCCAGCATTCAGTGAGAGCAATAACATCTAAATCAATGTCGAGTCTTGATAGCAATATTTCAAAGTCGTCAATGTTTGCTTTGACGCTTCTTATATTTTGTGTTGCGATTGTAACAGATTTACCGGTTTTTTTTATATGTGTTTTGCATTGATAAGGGTCGTCAATAAAAATGGCACGTCCTGCCAGGTTCACTTCAGCATCAATATCAGGGATGACCTCCTCTAGGTCATGCATTCTTGAAACTACCTATAGGTAAGTATTTTATATAAGAAGTGGTGTTGTGTGTGTATCTGTGTGTATTATGAATGCAACGGTGTACAAGTTGACAGTAACTTACTAAATAATTTATATTAAATGAAGCAACAGATTAAATATTACCTAGTTGTTCGTGATAGTTTGTTATAACAGGATCTAATTATTAACTTAAATTACATTACACAACAATAAATCAACTCTTAGGGTATAAAGTTCATCTAACCATAATCTAATTAGTTTCTAAGTTGTTCAGGTCACTTTCACAAGTTATTTGAGTCGGTGGGGAGCCTTCTGATCTGCGGACAAATACTCTACCAAAAGATGTCCAGCAGAAGGTATAACCGCAGTTTCTTGCGAACTCCCGAGCAAGAAAAAAGAGTTTTCTTACTTTCTGCGTCAGATTTTCCGAGATATACACGGGGCAACTCGGTCCACTTATGTTTAGGGCTGCAGTGTTAAGTTTATTCGTCTGGTGTTCCCTATTAAACTTCTTGAAAGAGCTTACGAACCTATCTCTCATAGAGACCGTCGTGAACTCAGCTATGATTGGTTTGTTTGACTTGAGATTAATCCTATAGGCGTCTCGAATCTCGGAGCTATCTAATGTAATGCTGAGTTGTTCAGCTGTTTTCATTACGATGTTCTTAACGTCCTCTCTCGTTTCCTTCGGGGCTTGGGGGATATTTTTTATCTCAATGCTCGTTCCTCGAGAATGACGCTCAAGAGTGTCTATTTTGTTCACTAGCTGTTGGATTAAGTTGTCTTGAGATTTCTTTTCCTCCTCCAAAACATCTACTCTTTTTAGAACCTCGACGTATTTTAGAGACATAGAGTCCATCGACACCTTGACTTCGCTGATCGAGCTCAGGATTGCCTCGAACTTAGCATCCTGGTCAGCCTTCAAGGATGTAAATAAGTCCAGAATCTCAGATTTGGTAAACTCGTCTCGCTTACGTTTTGGTAGTCGTGAGTTCACACTGTTGACCGACGACTGCGACGACGCCTCGCTCACTCCAAAGTCAAGAAGTGGTGAATTTGGCAGATTTGAGTCGGAAGCGTAGTGCTGCAATGGCGTCTTAAATACTACCGGAGAATCCTTCTTGGGTGGTGTGTGTGCTGTGCGAGGCATAGCTTAGATTGTAAGCGTTAGTAGTAATGTAAAGACTCTTCAGTATGAGAGTGATTGATAGCAGGGCAAGCTTTTCTGAGCAAACAAGCCTTTTCAGAAGCAAAAAATTTTTTAACAATAAAAAGCAAGAGAGAAGATACCTTGCTTTGATCTGTGAGAAGAGCGGCAAGAGGTATGTGTATGCAGTAAAAAACTTTATTTATGCAGGCAGGTCAAGCAAGCGTTTCTCTATTGCTCGATGGTCGTAGGTAGTGGAATTTTGAACACACGTCAGTCCAGTGTGTGCTACGTCGTAGACACTGCGTAGCACTTTGCGAGTCTCGTAGCAAGTAGGTGCGCGTAGCGTAGCACAAGTTTGGTTGTTTTGGATAATTTCGACGCGGACACTCACGCCCTCCTTGGTGAAGTCGGCACACGCTCGGCCGAGAAGCCAACGGCCGCCAGTTCAATACCAGCGAAGAGCAAAAAGAGACGCTCACCCACTGATTCTCGCGAAGCGAAAGGGCTCCTCGGGGCGCAGCACCAATTGAACCGAGGACTCCGGTCGCGGTCACCAAATATAAATTATCGTGCAAACAATTTCGACAACACGTCCGTAGTGTACAGGAGCCGAGAGGCAAGAGATAGCAAGTGACTTGACAGCCGATTAGCTTTGATCGACCTTTCAGAGACCGACGGTTAATGTAATGCCACAACTAGTCGTAAAAGAAGGGTTAGTTATTTTACGTAAAAAAAGTTGATGCTTGCTTTATAATAAATAAATAAATAAATAATGCTGGACAATCCACACAGCACTATCTAGCCCCAAAGTAAGCTATTCAAAGCTTGTGTTATGGGTACTAGATAACTGATATATTTAATACATTATATACTTACATAGATAGATATTTTTTATTATACATAGAGAACACCCAGACCATCGGAACAAATTTCTGCAGATCGTACACAAATTTGTTCCAAGGCGGGAATCGAACCCGCAACCTCTTGCGTCGCAGGCAGGCTCTCGCCCGCTGCGCCACAGAGGTCGTCTCACAGAGGATGCTTGTAATATGGGAACCAGATAGCTGATATACTACTTATAATACTTTTTTTTTTTTTGTAAATGCATACTTATTACAAATACATTAAATATATATATTTAAACAATACATTTAAATAAATACATACTTATTTATAATCATTATAATACCTATTTGATTTGTTTGAGTAATAAAACAGGCCATTAGATAGTTCGCCTGACGTAGGTACGAACATTGCAGAGCGTTGAGATAATCACCACCTATCTGCGCTGACGGCAATAGATGGCGCTCCCCTCTGGCGCAGTGCTTAGCACGTGATGTTAGATAATTACTTATATTTATTTTCCAGCGATGCTGTTTTTGAAGGAGGTTTTCATCGTCGCAGACCGTCTGTACATAACTACTTTGTTTTTTGTTACCTTTCTTTTATAATGACGGCATCGTAATCGTGTATTTATTTCCTACTAATATTATAAACGTGAAAGTTTGTAAGTATACGGATGGATGGATGCGTTTGTTACTCTTTCACGCCGGAACGGCTGAACGGATCTGGATGAAACTTAGCAGAGAGATACATTATAGTCTGGGATAACACATAAACTTATTTTTATCCCGTGGGAATACCGGGATTTAAATCTGCGCGAGTGAAACCGCGGGGCGCAACTAGTGATCGTCTAAAATTTGATCTTGTTCGTGAAAAATACTAAACACAGTGAGAACAGTAAAAACAGTGAGTAAAAATAATTGGTCACACTATGAGCAAAACTGATTTGAATTTAGAATGCTGAAAGCAATGAGAATCGCGTAGGAACGGTCGCTTTTTTAGCATTAAAAATGTTCCATTCTTATTTTACGCTTCGTTACAACCCTATGACGACAAAGCCCCATACAAATAAAAATATAAAAAATAATTTTCGCGCGCAATCGTGCGTAACGAATAAAGGATAATTTTTGGCGACAAGTAAGATAAAATCCTTTTCAAATTGAGTTATATCTTAAGCTAGGCTTCCGAAGATGTGGCGATCGTTTTGTTTTAAGTCTATAGGAGGCTAACAACATCTCGGTGACAGTTTTTTTTAATGATTTTAAATAAGTGAAGAGTAGATCAAAAATCAGTGATGTTTATGATTTACAAGTAGCGCCCCGCGGTTTCACCCGCGTAGATTTAAATCCCGGTATTCCCACAGGATAAAAAGTAGCCTATGTGTTATTCCAGACTATAATATATCTCTGTGCCAATTTTCACCAAGATCCGTTCAGCCGTTCTGGAGTTATAGAGTAACAAACATCCATCCATCCATACTTACAAACTTTCACATTTATAATAGGTATTAGTAGGATTAGAAGGCAAGCTCTTGGTCTAGAAATCCTCGCAGTATCTGGAGGTTTTACGTGGTTATATGAGATCTGAGGGCATAGGTATCTACCTTGCCGGGGGATTCAAATCGTAAGGCGGTTTAACTGTTCTTTATCGTATTTATTGTATACAAAGCTGTACACAGTCGTAACCGTGTATTTTATGACATGAATTGTATGGAACTCTGGTTTTGAGAGGTCCTTTGTGTAGCAAAACAGGTTTTTAAATTATAGTCTGTGAAATAAAATTAATCCTTTGTGAGGGAGGGGCCGCGGGGGGCTACGAAACCGGCATGTGTGAACGTCGCGACAGGTACAGGCATGTCAGTGCCTGACGTATTGGCATGCCACGTGAGGGCGGGGTCGCGGGGGGCTACGAAACCGGCATGTGTTAACGTCACCTGACCTGACGAGTTAACTTGCAAATGTATCCACAATGTGCCAGTAAATCCTGCATGCATGTAACTTGCATGCCCGCAACTGTTCCATTTTACTGGATGTGTACGTTCACTTTTTTTTATAAAGAATAAACCGTCGCTTGACTACAATCTCACCTGATGGTAAGCGACGATGTAGCCGACGTTGGAGCAGATCGGTCTAGAAGACACCAATTCACTTTTGCCTTGAGAAGATTTAGATTATAGTGGTCAGGAAAAACAGACGATGGTAACGAGTTCCATTCCTTAGAATTCGCATAAAGTAGCTATTATAGGAGCAAAACCGGGCAAAACGCTTAGTGCGAATAGGACTTAACTTTACATCAAGTAGGCTGAAAGCGTGTTCAAAAAACCCATCTGGTGACCCCACGCCCCCGCGTGGGGTCACCAGGTGGTCTCGGACGGGGGTCCGAGGTGCTTTTTCGAGAACCTATCTACTCCAACGACTGACGTTCACCGAATTATGGGTTTATTTTATCTTATATTCATTGACGTCACTATAGGCAAGTGTCAACGTCAGCCTGGGGATTGATATATGCTTATTTACTCGGAATAGCCGGGGCCCTGTGAAGCGGGTACCGTCGAATGGCGGTAAAAAGTATTGGTCTCATAGTTTTTAACCTGATCACTACCTGATACATTGAAGAAACCTTCGCGCGAGCATCTTGCACCATACAACGGCCCGATTACGCTAATGTCTGGCTATCGGGATGGCTTTCAGTTTGACAATTGATCAAGTAATATAATAATCTGATGAGAGCATTTGATTCCCATAGTTTACAATATAGAAACATATGGATGGATGTAGTATCTATCTGATGGATGCTAAATTCCTTGGACGGGTGGAAATCAAATGTCAAACTGAAAGCCATCTCGATAGCCAGACTTTAGCGTAATCGGACCGCAGAAGTTGCGTAAGTTATTAAAACAAACAGTTCCGATAGGGCACTCCGACGACTCCGCGGAGCGCAAGCGATACTATGTATTATAATAATGAAGATTAAGGCTAAAATTATATACACTGAAACTGCCGGCCGCTTCGATTGAGCCTTTCTCTGCCATAACGTCCGTCAGACCCCGGCCGGGAATTCTCGTAAAGCCAGCTTTAGGAGACAGGCTGACACCGAGGAGACAGCATCGTGCATCGGAATACGTTGTTCTGATTACTCGTGCACTGCAGACTGAAGTGTTCTCGTAGCTGGTTCTAACTGGTTAAGTTTTATAAATAAACTCTGGGATGATATTTTATCATCCCAGAGTTTATTTTTTTTTGCCAAACTTAAAACGAAACAGCTTAAAAAGCTTTGATCTATATTAATAGTTTATTTGGTATTTTTTTTTTATTTCCTTTAATCATAAAACAATTTAAAATTTACACGTCAAATTACATGAATTTTATTTTCATAATAAAAAATCCTGCTACTTAAATATGAGAATTCTAATAAGTTTTAATTTTAATATCTAAATCAAATATAGCAGTAAAAATCGGCACAAACATAGAAGAGTAATATTATTATATCAAACTTAAATTTATTAGGCGATATCATAAGGGGCTGTCAAAGGAACATTTGGCACCATGGGCACCATATTTTGCAGTAGTAGGTATGGAATTAAGTACGTGACAGGTTGCAAGCCCATCGCCGCTGTTGAATACTAACTAGTTTCCTCACGATGTTTTCTTTCACCGATTCAGAACACTCGTTTTGTAATACGAATAGAGAGAAAAAAACTATCGGTGCGCGACCGGATTCGAACTTACGTTCATGCGATCGAAAAGCGGGATCTCTACTAGGCCACCGGTGCTCTTTAACCTATGAGTTATTATCAATATCTAAGTGTATAATATTCTTTCAACGTCACAAGAGCCATGAATCTTACTTAACCGCCATATTGAGGTAACTTACTTTCACTGAACAAAACCTTTGACGGCATCTTCATAAATTTCACTTAAAAGCCTATCTGATAGAATTGTTGGAAAAATGTTCAATAAAACTGCAGTCATGATAAAGTATGTTACAAACTTACCATGTGCCAAAAACAGCACCAGTAGTGCTGGCGATGTCATTGACCTGCCGGCCACAGGGCCCGCTAGCAAGCATTCGTGACAGTTGCTCGACCATCAAGTAACTGCTAGCTCGTACTGTCAATGTCACTGTCACCTGTCACTTACAGATTGTCACTTCACTTTACACTTCCTTTGAACTTTTTGTATGTCAAACTGACTTTTCACAGTGATTACAAAACTAGGTTACCTACACTTTTGTCAAATAGGTACTTTTTTGGACATTTGGGGTCTTTTGCACTGTCATGACAGAAATATTATTCTTTGGAACCTACTTACGAATTTAAAGAATGGTTTTTTTTTATTTACTTCCTGTCAAAAAATTGTTTTATACACTTCAAAAACCACTTTTCCATTTAGAGTATGTAGTAAGTACCTACTATATACTATATGAGTTAAAAATAATGAATTCAGGTATTATGTATAAAAAAATATCTTGCTTGTAATTTTCCATTAACTGTCCACTATAGAATCAGATGGGCGAGGGAGTTCAACCCGAATCTTGAGCGCAAACTTTAGAATCAATTATTTCGCTGTTCAAATCTAAAGCATCTAACTTCTCGAAGGCGCAAAGTATTTTATTTAATTAAACTTCCAAATACTTCCGAGGTTTTAAGCCAAATAAAGAGACTTTGTTTTATTTCGTTAGGGACAAAATTTAAACTGGAATTCTGATAAGTTTTCGTTTGATGCTCGCAACCTGAAACAAAAGATACAGATTTACGGCTATTTTCCTATAGTTAATACTTGGGTGAAAAGTATCCATTGACACCGGGTTCTTTGAGGATTACAGAAACGCTGTTTGTACTTGTTTGGACTTTGTTTTACAAGGCTGCGTTCATACCTAAACCATATTACGTACCGCCCTGAAAAAACCCTTTATTCAATCGGCGACTGAAAATACTGTCGGTGTGAACGCGGCCTGGCCAACTTATTATTTTCATGAGCATTATTGGTGGTAAAATTAGTCTAGTCATATTATTTAAGTACCTAAGCAAGTATTGAGGAAGATCATTTAATTTTCTATGTAAAGACATTATTAGACAGTCCTATGTCTAATAATGTCTACACATAGAAATGATCTTCCTCAATACTTGCTTAGCTACATAAATAATATTATGTATATACAGGGCATTGAAGAACATTTAATAAAAGTAGAATAGTAGAATGAGTATATTTAGTATGCGTAGATTTTTTCGAATAAGAATTAATAAAAAAAAGGCAATTTTCTTATAAAAACACAAAATAAATTATAACTGCAGGTTGACCTCAAGAAACTTCCGTAGAATATTTTTTTGCTGCTGATGACCTCATTAACCCCTGGTTACGGTTGATCCACAACTTCTTGGCCACCCTGTATAAAAGAGTTCGTTCGCTAAGACAAAGGCGCAATAAGTTCGCCAAGACTGTAATGGCCACTTCACACACGAGACTCCACTTTGTGTCCACAGTGCATTTACATCAGTAGGAATAGTGCCATGAACTTATGAACAGCGGCCCGATTACGCTAACGTCTGGCTGTCGAGATGGCTTTCAGTTTGACATTTGATTCCCATCACTATCACTATCACTACATAGTATAAAACAAAGTCGCTTTCTCTGTCCCTATATCCCTATGTCCCTATGTATGCTTAAAACTTTAAAACTACGCAACGGATTTTGATGCGGTTTTTTTTAATAGATAGTGATTCAAAAAGAAGGTTTATAGCGACCCGCCCGCGCTCCTCTGCTTCGCACGGGTGCACATATCATGCATGTATTATACATAAACCTTTCTCTTGAATCACTCTATCTATTAAAAAAAAACCGCATCAAAATCCGTTGCGTAGTTTTAAAGATTTAAGCATACATAGGGACATGGGGACATAGGGACAGAGAAAGCGACTTTGTTTTATACTATGTAGTTACATTTATTTTTTAGTTTTATGATGGCACTTTACATCGCTATGTATTCGCTTTGTTTTGTAAGGTTTACTTACACTGTGTCAATATGGAGGGGTTTCTATACAGAGCTGCCAGACGAAAGCCAGCTTTGAGGGCCTGACGTGAACAGAAACTGTTTTCACCTTAAATTACTTTTATTTTTGTGCAGCCTTTGTTCGAATACTTTTTATTGTAACGCAAAAAAGATTCTATATTTTTTACTATCATGGGCTTTGTAAATAAACGCTTATTTATATAGAAAACATACTGAAACAATGTATTTTTGCTGTAAAACGGAGTATTTATTTCTCTTGCTGATGAAACAGACACAAAGCCCACCTGATGATAAGTAGTACTTGGTAAGCGGGCTTGTTTGCGCTTTGCTTCCACTTTCCTGGTGCAAACTGCCAAGGGATGGAACTCTTTTCCGTCGGTATTTCCGGAACGATACAACTTAGGATTTTTTAAGACAAGAGTGAATAAGTGGATTATAGCTAAGCGTGCTCCACCTTAGACTGCATTTTCACTTTACATCAGGTGAGTCTGCAGTCAAACGTCTAGCTATCAAACAATAAAAAAAACGAATAACCTTTTTGCGTTTGATAAAAACTAGTAAATAGTATAGCAATTAGTGAGATTGAGACGGAGGGCGTGTATTGGTGTCAAGGAATTTGAATACCTATATTCCTTGATTGGTATGTGCTCTAGATTCAAACGCCAAAACTGTGAGTGAAAGTGCTTGGTCGGTCGTGTGTATGCGCTCTAAATTCTGTTTGAGCGAGAGAGAGACTTACTCACTAGTGAGTAAAATTGCTTGTGAATCACGATTTTAAGAGAATAAAACAGGCTTTTTAGAGGGTGATTGGTTTTTTTTTGTAAATCAAACAGTACTTCGTTAAGTATTGTCTAATTAGTAAATTATAAAATATAGCTATTGAGCATTAACGCGTAACGCTTTCAGCATTGTTTTGAAAGTAGTAGTGATACAAAGTCAAAGTATGTTTATTCAATAAAATCAAAAGGATCACCGTGAAACGTCTTAAAACTAGGTGACTCTAGGTGCCAGTTCCACGCGACCAACGCCGAGAAGAACAGGCAACAAACTAAGCCGAGTTTGTTGCCTGTTCTTCTCGGGGTACCGATAAGAAGACCACGAAAAATGCATTACAAGTCACGTTTTTGAATATAAAATGATGAGCCCAGTCTATGAATATTATATGCAAGATTTTGTGGCCAGACTCATAGCGAATTTAAATGTCCTAATCAAATTGCTTTCTAGAAACGTGACGGTTTTTAAAAACTTTTTGACACTTCTGTTAAACATTGAATATTATAACGGGAATCAGAAGTATTTTCAGTTTTAAATTGTTAGAATGAAGCGAATGAGGTATGTCAGGATCGTAGCAAGTGTAAATCCGTGGTCTTACCCCGATTTACTCTGTCTACCCCGATCGGAAATAGGCGTGATTTTATGTATGTTCAAGTAAAAAAAAGTTTTTTTACTAAATACACCCTTTCTTTGACTTTAATCTCACCTGATGGTAAGCGACGATGTAGCCTACGTTGGAGCAGAACGGTCTAGAAGACCTATTTACTTTGCCTTGAAGAGACTCATATTGTAATGGTCAGGAAAAACACGGTGGCTTATGTATGTTCAATAGAGAAAGTTAGCCATGGATTCGGCTGAGGGATATCTACCGTGCCTTGGGATGGGATATAAATATCGAGCTATATCAGCTTTTTTACAATATTTAACACTAGTAGCGCCCCGCGGTTTCACCCGCGCAGATTTAAACCCCGGTATTCCCACGGGATAAAAAGTAGCCTATGTGCTATTCCAGACTATAATCTACCTCTCTGCCAAGTTTCATCCAGATCCGTTCAGCCGTTCCGGCGTGAAAGAGTAACAAACATCCATCCATCAATACTTACAAACTTTCGCGTTTATAATATTAGTAGGATTTTGTTATAATTTTTTACACCGTTAAGCTAATTTAAAAATACCTTTTACTACCCTCATTTTACGTCAAATCTACTCAATCTGTTTTCCCGAAATTTAAACCTGATAAGGCACCCGCTTTTGAAAGAGAAATTTCCGCTAATTGGAAATTTAATTTTCTTTTTCGAGATTATTTTTCTATTTTATTTTTGAAGTTAAATTTTATTAGATAATATTAAGGTTGTGAAGAAAAGCTTTGCAATTATCATCTCAAAAAATTTATGACAACAACATAGCGACTGGATCGATTTGGGTGCGATTATTGAGCCCAAGAGTGGGATATGTTGACTTTATACTTGCTGATTAAGCATATATAGCTCACCTAATGTCAAAGTCAAAAGGTATTTATTCAATAAAATCACAAGGATCACTATGAAACGTCTTAAAACTAGGCGACCCTAGTGCCAGTTCCACGCGACTAAAGGCACTGACGCACGTGCTTATTTTCGATCTAAAAGCCTGCTTTATTCAAGCTTGCTCATTAAAAGCACGTGGTAACAAGTCGTGCTAGTAAATAAGCATGCTTATTCGGTCGTACGTCGGTTGATTTTTGAGCATGCTTAAAATAAGCATGCTTATTTTTAAGCAAGTGTGTCATACCTTAATAAGCGTATAAGAACAGGCAGGTTATTACGCTGTGCATCACAAGACAATATTTTATATGCCATACAAATATTTTTCAAAACACCTAAATACCTACAAAACCGTACACGGCTACCGTCTTGCTCATTACTACACAGAGAGAGCGAGAAAGTGCCACGCTTGGAAATCCTCCACACATTTATATCAACGTATCATTTTAATACTAGTTGTGCCCTGTGGTTTCACCCGCGCAGATTTAAATCCCGGTATTCCAGTTTACCGGGTTTCATCCAGATCCGTTCAGCCGTTCTGGCGTGAAAGAGTAACAAACATCCACACATCCATCCATACTTAAAAACTTTCGCGATAATAATATTAGTAGGATAATTTTTTTTATGAAAAAATGTACAAAATTATGTCGGGAATCCTGACATTATACCGTTCGCTGTTATAATACGCCCGTTTTTCCCAAACCGAAGACTAACCAGTATTTCCATCTACCGCCTTCTCTACGACAAACGAAAATACGAAATCTAATGGACCAATCTTGTTCCGTAAATTCGATTTACAGTCTTTTAGGGTAATATTTATACAACCGAAGGCCGCGGACTATTGTAGCGTAATTTTAAGAAGGTACTGAATGAATTCAATTGTGGACCTCTTAACCGTACCTTTTAAAATGGGGTAAGTACCTAATTTATAAAGTATGCCTAGAAACCTGTTTTTTTACTTTCAATACTACCAAGGTAGCAAACAAGCATACGGTCACAGATAAAAGATTACTAGATACGGTCCACCTGATAGGAAACGGTTACCGTAGCCTATGGACCAAACCAATGTTTGGTTTGGCGTGTTAACCAACGTAAAAAAAAGGGGGACTGTATTTTTCTTGTTTTTTCCGCATTATACGTCATTTAAGAAACACAGATTGACTGCTGCAACTGCTCCGTAAGGATGTATGTGTTCTGTGGCTGCAACGCAGCTTAACAATGTGGTGGCGGCTGGTCGAGTGGGCTTGGTTCCTTTATCTATATTTATAAAAGGCAAAAGTGATTGACTGATGACAACACGCTGGCCAAACCCTTAGCGCTAGAAACTTGAAACGGATTCGTTTCCTGTCATCTAACGAAGCAACATAGCATTTTCATTTTAATTGTTTTTCTAGTGTTATTTTGAGTTGTGTTGTGTAATTTCGGTGGTATTTTAACCAACATTACTTGTGGTCTTAGCACAAAGTGTAAGCATTTGGAATGAAAGTGTATTATGTGATATCGTGATTTGACCGAAAATGTTTCAATAGTTTTGAAGAAACCGCCACCATTTTCTTCAAAACAATTGACTGTCTCGACTTTGGACTGACATGAATAGAAACATAACTACAAAGAGTATAATCTCTGAATCACTTGACATTGGCAAGATTGTCTATGACAGGAGCCATAAAAAGAAGAAAGAAAGAAAGAAATCATGTCGGGTAATACCGCTCACTCCAATAACTTATTAAATAAGGTGCCTTGAAACACGGCGAGCTCGCTGCAGCGCAGGGGTTGTGACGCTTGAGCAGGCAGAGTATCTAAACCTCAAAACTAACATAAGACAAAGATTTTATAATGTCCCAAAAGTTATTCTCCGAGCGGGATTTGAACCCGCGACCTTCCCCTTGATACGGTTGGCGCAGTTGCTAGCGCAGCCCCGCTGGTTCAAATCCCGCTCGGAGAATAACTTTTGGGACATTATAAAATCTTTGTGATTTCCTTAAGTGTAGTAAACACTATAAATCTAATAAAAAATTGTAACATAAAACAAATCAAAAAACAAATAAAGCATTTTTCTCTCAGATGATCGGCATTCCCCCATCTTCCCGTACGCATTCCCCCCCCCCCCCCCCTAAAAGGTTACCTACTATAATATAAAAGGCAAATGTGAGCGGCCCGCCCGACTATGTACATCTTTTCAATAAACTATTTAAGAACAGAACTGTTATAGAATTTTCAAAGCAAGCGAGCGTGAGCGAAGCCGCGGTGTCAGCTAGCATAGAAAACGCGAACAAAGCAACGTACCGAACATAGTTATCAAATATTTTATAAGTACCTTAACGTAGTTCAGTGACCCACTTTGCAGAAAGCTCTACTTTGTAACTTACTTTTCTGCAGAAGTAAAATAAAATGAAATGGATAAAACTTACCCCTTATTCATGAACACTTTATACCCCCTACTTATAAACGTCTTGAGAACTTGTGTTCTTTGTGAACGTTATAATATTAGCGTTTCTCCTTGCAACTCAGAGAACATACAAGGAAAATAAACGCCAAATAATATGCCCTCCGATGCACTGCCCTGCGTCTACCAACTTGTGACATCACTACCACTACATAGTATAAAACAAAGTCGCTTTCTCTGTCCCTATATCCCTATGTATGCTTAAATGTTTAAAACTACGCAACGGATTTTGATGCGGCTTTTTTTATAGATAGAGTGATTCAAGAGGAAGGTTTATATGTATAATACATGCATGATATGTGCACCCGTGCATGCTATCTAACCTTTGCACAGGGTTCATTACGAAAGCCGATTGGGCTAAAGGCGCATTTACACTACGTCATCCCTTTTTCAATTCACTGAGAATGAAACGTAAAGGCCCCTAGCCATTGGGCAGGGTGCCAAACGCATTCCATGCTGTCTAGACGACCGTGGATCTCTCATAACCGTTTGATAGTTTCAAACGGTCTAAAGTGGATTTTTTATCATGTCGCCTCCTGATCACAAACTGGACAATTTTGAGTTTGAAACTGACCCGGTTTTATTTTTTTTTTCTTCCGGTTCTGGTTTGGTCTACGAAGAATTTTGTTTGTGACAATTTAAACTAAAGGAGACTGGAAATAAGAAAGACATTTCACTGTGCTGATACTTTTACAGCTTATTATTATTATTATTATTAATTCATTTATTTCAGATAATTATAACAATCCATAAAATATCAAATACACAAAAACTTACAACTATACATGCACCTTATAAATAAATATTTTAATTATAATGAAATGTCACAGAAAATTTGAAATTAGAATTGAAAATTTGATAAAATTGAAATAAAATAGCTGGTATGGCTTAGTTGGTAGTTCTCTTTTTTGCGCTCTGTTAGGCGTTAGGTTCGATCCCCATCGAGAACAAAGATTTGTGTGATGAACATAGATGTTTGTTCTCGATCTGGATGATATTAAATACCTCTATACCTACGTTTAATAAAAAAAAAGTAATAACAGTCTTATCACACTTTTGGTTCCTATTTCACAAGCTTCCTTAGTTTGGGGTGATACTGTTGTTTGCAAAGTCCTAAAATATTTATTTTTAAATAATTTCTATCAGAGAAAGAAGTCTGACCGAGTTCCAATCAAGTTAAAGTTTTTGTACTTCAAACTGCGTCTATTTTCCTTGAACAAATACCTACCAACCACCAATAAACCAAAAATATAAAACGTCTCTCAGACAGACCTTTCTACATATACCAATTATGTGTGTTTTTCTCTATTGCCTCGCCTGCGTGTCGCTGACAGCTGATTGGCGTGACATTGACAAACGTCTAAACACAGACAGTTCCAACTGAGATTGGTGGATTCGTTTTCTATCATCTTCAGAAGCAACGTAGCTTTTTCATTTTAATTGTTTTTTTAGTGTTATTTTGAGGTGTGTTCTGTAATTTCTGTCGTATTTTAAGCGATCAACTCTAATCAGCTGTCAAGTCACTTGCTATCTCTATCTAATTTGAAGAAAAAGCTGAAATAGCAAGTGACTTGACAGTAGTGTTGATCGAGCTCTCAGAAACCGGGGGTAAATCTCTCCTATCGAAACAAACAAGACATCATAGTCATAGTGGTAGTATTTACCCGGACGAGTCACACACAAAGAGCTCTACTACTCCTAAACCTATTCTAATAATATCACCGGTTTTGAAGCCAGAATTTACGATTCACGAACTCAGAGGGAATAAATTCACTACTATTTAATTAAGTTTCCAAAAACTACCTACTATCTCTTTCTAACTATCCCGGTCCCGTTGAGAAATAGGGCATCGTTAAAATTCCCCGCTGCAGTTTTCGCTTTACGCCTTTTATTAAGAACTGAAAAGTTACGAACTAGTTATACAGGGTGTACAGACAGTGCCTTAAATCGGAACTATACAGGGAGCGAAAATTATGTTTTTAAATCTGAAATGCTTACTCAAAAAAGGTTTTTGCTATCATTATCACGCGCTTTTCTGCCGCCAAGCAGCGTTACTATGTTTCAGTCTGAAGAGTGTGGTAGCATGTGTAATTACAGGCAAATGAGGCTTAACATCTGTATGACTCAAGTTCATGGACGCAGGGCAATGCATCGTAGGACACGTTCCTATCGCACGTGACTTACGAGGCAATGCTTTGTTATACGTGATGGTTACCTCTTAAAATCAGGTGGGCCGTCTGCTTATTATATTAGCTGGTTGTATAATAATTATAATGATAATTTTCTCGATAAAAAAATCATAAAGATGACACTAAATCGATATTTCAAACATCCATTACTAAGAGAGTTTTTCTTGAAATGTCAAAATTATATCAAAAGATAGGGATTAATATTTACTAGCGCTGTGGAAAAAAAAGGAATTATTATTAATCTCTGAGAAGAAAATGTAACGAAATCTAGCTGTTCAAGTGTTGCAAGTTTTGGAGGTTGGAGGTTCTGGGATATCCTCGCCTTAAAATAGAGTGAACCGTATTTTATCGACTACAGTTCAATTCCCAAATGTTATTTCACAAACTTAGAAACTACGCTATGGTGATTGGTTTTACCATCATCCTTAATATTTATGAGTCTCTCTAACGCTAATAAATTATTCAACAGAAATGTCCAACATTTTAGTGAGAATTTCCGACTATAATTTTAAATATGTACATTGACAGTTTATACTAATAACAAACTTTTTCAATCTAAGATTTGTTTGTGAATACTTATAAATACTTAACGAAATATAGTCTGGGCGCTTACAATCCTAATAAATAAATAAATAATAAATAAATAATGCTGGACAATCCACACAGCACTATCTAGCCCCAAAGTAAGCTATTCAAAGCTTGTGTTATGGGTACTAGATAACTGATATATTTAATACATTATATACTTACATAGACAGATATTTTTTATTATACATAGAAAACACCCAGACCATCGGAACAAATTTCTGCAGGTCGTACACAAATTTGTTCGAAGGCGGGAATCGAACCCGCAACCTCTTGCGTCGCAGGCAGGCTCTCGCCCGCTGCGCCACAGAGGTCGTCAATCAGAATCATATTCCATTACTAATCTAATTATATATATTTTTTACTGTTTAGTACATATATCAACTAATAATTCTCTATGACTATGGATCTATGGATGTATGGATGTTTGTTACTCTTTCATGCCGGAATGGCTCAACGGATCTAGACGAAACTTGGCAGCGATATATATTATAGTCTGGAATAGCACATAGGCTATTTTTTATCTCGTGGGAATACCGGGATTTAAATCTGCGCGGGCGAAACCGCGGGGCACAACTAGTCCTACTAATATTATAAACGTGAAAGTTTGTTAGTATGGATGGATGGATGGATGTTTGTTACTCTTTCACGCTGGAATGGCTCAACGGATCTGTATGAAACTTCGCAGAGAGATGTATTATAGTCTGGAATAGCACATAGTCTACTTTTTATCCCGTGAGAATACCGGGATTTAAATCTGCGCGGGCGAAACCGCAGGGCGCATCTAGTAAACCATAAATGTTTTTAACAAGCAGCAAGTTGTAAGGGCTGGCGCACACGCGTTGAATCACGATTGGCGGCGGTAGATCGCTCCCCAGTAGATAAAGTAGAAACGTGCGACGTATTCTAACAAGCTATTTTTAGCATCGTACGTTTGTTAATAAATAAATATTGGCAGGCATTTTACAGCACCATCTAGCCCCAAACTAAGCCAAAGTTTGTGATGTGGGAACCAGATGACTGATATACTACTTTTATTGACGACCTCAGTGGCGCAGCGGGCGAGAGTCGGCCTGCGACGTAAGAAGTTGCGGGTTCGATTCCCGCCTCGGAAAAAAATTGTGTACGATCTGCAGAAATTTGTTCCGTTAGTCTGGGTGTTTATGTATAATGAAAAATATCTATATATGTAAGTAAATACATAAATAATGTTGGACAACCACACGGCACCATCTAGCTCCAAAGTAAGCTTCTCAAAGCTTGTGTTATGAGTATTAGATTACTGATAATATATTTAATACATAACATACTTAAATAGATAGATATTTTTTATTATACAAACAAAACACCCAGACCAACGAAACAAATTTCTGCAAATCGTACACAAATTTGTTCCGAGGCGGGAATCGAACCCGCATCCTCTTGCGTCGCAGGCCGACTCTCGCCCGCTGCGCCACTAAGGTCATAAAATATAAGGTTATCACTGGAAACATTAAGTAGGTAAAAAATAAACCTTAATCTAGCAACATTTAGAAAACAGGCAAAATAGTAAACTCTTGGCATATTATATGAAAGCAGCTGAAATTCTTTCATAACTCCTGCGTCCTAAGCACCGGGACTTGAGGACCCTAATATCGCATCTTATCTCATGTTTAATTTAAAGTACAGTCAGCGATGTAAGTATCGAAATAAATAAAATAATATGAGTTTCATATAATTATATCTAACTAGCTGGTACCCGCGACTTCGTCTGCATACTTTTAATTTGATTAAAGTTTCATGGTTTTATCTTTTAAAATTAAGAAATCCCATACAAACTTTCAACCTCTATTTCAACCTCTTCACTTCATCCCTTTTTTTCGCAATAAAAGGTAGCCTATGTCCTTTCTCAGGGTCAAAGATTGTCTGTACCAAATTTCATCAAAATCGGTTGAGAGGTTTAAGCGGGAAAGCGTAACAGACAGACAGACAGACAGACAGAGTTACTTTCGCATTTATAATATAAGTTGGGATTACTTAGCTCATAACGAGCTTGCTGTCCCTAAATAATAATAATATTTCTTTAATTCAGACACGAGATCCATTACAAAATTCTTACATAAAAAAAATACATAAAAAAATTGAACGCAATCTCACTCTGGGCATTTTTCCCTATGACATAAGAGGCTTGGTCCCAAACCGTGTGACATCACAACGTGATCGAAACGCAAACGCGACTGGATTGGTCACAGTGAATAATGCCCTATGATAACGCGGTCTACGCCTGCGACGCAAGAGGTTGCGGGTTCGATTCCCGCCTCAGAACAAATTTGTGTATGATCTGCAGAAATTTGTTCCGTTGGTCTGGGTGTTTATGTATAATAAAAAATATGTATCTATGTAAGTATATAATGTATTAAATATATCAGTCGTCTAGTACCCATAACACAAGCTCTGAGTAGCTTACTTTGGGGCTAGATCATGCTGTGTGGATTGTCCAGCATTATTTATTTATTTTATTTATTTTATTTATTTTATTTATTTTATTTATTTTATTTATTTTATTTATTTTATTTATTTTATTTATTTTATTTATTTTATTTATTTTATTTATTTTATTTATTTAACATTGTGGGACTTTTTATCGTAACAGCTAGGAGCATTAAGGCGTTGACAACACCTAATTTACCTCTCGCTCGCACGATTCGACATTTTAAAAGATATAAAAACATTAAATACTATTTTGAAATATCGCAAACAACCATTTTATTGTGTAACCACATTGCACACAGTTTGGTAAAAAAATCATTTTAATTGATGCAAGTTTTCCTACTCAAAAGTTTGCTTATGAACATAAACTAGAAAAGCAAACTTTTAAGTAGGAAAACATGTATCGATCAAAATGAAATTTTTACTAAACTGTTCGCAATGTGATTGCACACAAAATGGTTGTTTGCGATTTTTCGAAAATGGGAGTAGTGATTTTATATCGTCCAAATCAAAACGTGCGAGCGAGAGCCACATTAGCTCTTGTCTTCACCTTAAAAAATTTGCGGCGGTGCACCTATCACAATATCACCTACACATTCACAATTATTTGGACCTAACTGTACCAAAATGTGTGAGAAATTTTACTTAACAAAAAAAGTTTCCCCGCTATTAGGAGACGACGATAAAAAGTGGGTAATATTAAAAAAATAATCTGTCATCTTAGCTCCTTGAGCAACCAATGAGCTTACGGCTTAATCAAATCAAATCAAATAACGTTTATTTAGCAGTGGCTTAGCAGTAGGAAGCCTTCTTTCCGATCTTAAGGTGGAGGATTGAAAAACGAATATTTATTATTTTATTTATTAGCTTATTTAGCTTTGAAATTATTAGCCTTTTTTTTGTTGATATTTTGTATTAGCTTTACAGTACTTTCACTTGGAAATCGCAATGACTTTTATAGTATCCCAAAATAATGTCCGTATGGGATTTGAACCCAAGACCTTCTCCTTGATATTTTTTTCAAATGACGAAAATACAATTATTTCTCTTATTACTTGGAATATTATAACCATGTATGTACCATGTAACACATCCGAGTTCGGAAGTTATTCTATCCACTAGCAGGCTTATACGCTTACGATTACGCTTTGACGACCTCAGTGGCGCAGCGGGCAAGTGTGCGCCTGCGACGCAAGAAGTTGCGGGTTCGATTCCCGCCTCAGAACAAATTTATGTATGATCTGCAGAAAATTGTTCCGTTGGTCTGGGTGGTTACTATGTATAATAAAAATACCTATCTATGTAAGTATATAATGTATTAAATATATCAGTCATCTAGTACCCATAACACAAGCTTTGAGTAGCTCACTTTGGGGCTAGATGGTGCTGTGTGGATTGTCCAGCATTATTTATTATTTAAACACATCCGACTTTGGAAGTTATTTTATCTACAACAGGCTATACCAAGAAAAAGTCAATTTTTATTGGAAAACAGCATAAATATTTCTATAATAGTTTTCCGATGAAATATCCGAGCGAACGAGAAACAGGAAAGTTGTTCGGAATTGGTTTTTAACATAAAGCCATCAGCTAACTGCGTAAATAAAAAAAATACAATGTACTTTATTATATTACACCTAATTTTATGACGAACCCTTGTGTACAATATTTGTGTTATGTTATTATATTTTATTTATAATTTATTTATATTTATTTTATATTTAGATATAATACCTTCCAAATTTTAAATTCATGAATATTATAAACCTAAACTATTTAAAACATTTATTACTAAATTACCTACTTTACATACCCTGATCTTGAAAAATTTTAGTTTTATATACTTTTTTCTAATTAGATTACTAATAATTTTTCTTGTTTTTTTGGAAAATTTATATTGAGTTATGAAACAACCCACTATGGAAGAGCGAGACCCTCTATCACAGGTATTCCCATACTTAAAAGAGGGTCTCAAACACATCAAATGTATTTACTTATAAGGTTAACGAATAAAATATTTTGTATTTGTATTTGTATTTATTGTACACCAAACTAAATAAATAAATAATGCTGGACAATCCACACAGCACTATCTAGCCCCAAAGTAAGCTATTCAAAGCTTGTGTTATGGATACTAGATGACTGATATATTTAATACATTATATACTTACATAGATAGATATTCTTTAATATACATAGAGAACACCCAGACCATCGGAACAAATTTCTGCAGATCGTACACAAATTTGTTCCAAGGCGGGAATCGAACTCGCAACCTCTAGAGCTGCGCCACAGAGGTCGTTACTAACTATAAACACAGTAGTAGGTACAATTGGTAATCTTATCGCTGAAAGCGATTTCTTCCAGACAATCTTTGGATGGAAAGGATTGTTCAAATATGGAAGATAATATAAATGGAATATGATTTCAGGAAAGTTTATAAAATAGTAGTCAAAAAAATCACACAAATTTTAAAAATAAAGTAGGTACAATAAATAATTACATTACTACATAATTATATACATACAACGTAAAACTAATACCTACTATATACATAAGTATATTATACATAGTTTACTATACGTATAATGTTATATATAGATATATTATTATGTCAGATATGTAGGATAAACCTTTCTGTGATTAATAATTACGTTTGGTTAATGAGAAGGTCGTGTATTGTGCTTTTCCTTTCTTTTACGTAATTATATTAGAGATAATAAATATTTTTCTCATCACATACTTAGCTACAAGGTGTAAGACAAAAATTCCTTATTTCTAAAAGTAATTCCTAAAGTTAAGGCTCCGGTGACAGCGGCTCGTAATTTCGAGGTGCGATTGGCTATTATTTCATTTTATTTCATTTCGGGGAGGTTGTTTGAAAAAATAACTCTAAAGAAACACGCATAAATACTGTTCGAACACAAATAATACAATAATATAAGGGAAACATGCCCGAGTCAGAAATCATTTTGGTATTAGTATGTTTGGTCTTACGTTTACCTAATACCAAAATGATTTCTGACTCGGGCATGTTTCCCTTATATTATTGTATTATTTGTGTTCGAACAGTATTTATGCGTGTTTCTTTAGAGTTATTTTTTCAAACAACCTCCCCGAAATGAAATAAAATGAAATAATAGCCAATCGCACCTCGAAATTGCGAGCCGCTGTCACCGGACTCTTAAGTTAAGATGATAAGCAGTTTATTACAAACCGTTAACTTTCTGATTGTCAGAATTTGTCTCACTTGCTCCTTTTTGGGGTTCCGTACCCAAAGGGTAAAAGGGAACCCTATTACTAAGGCTCCGCTTTCTGTCTGTATCCAGGCTGTATCTCATAAACCGTGATAGTCTAGCTATCACGGTAGAAATTTTCACATTGTGATGTATTTCACAACGAATTCTAAAAATCAAATAAATATAGACATAGACAGTAATTTACTGACCACAAGAATACACAGCATACAGATAGGGTAATGTAAGTAGGTAGAATAAAAAAATAATAATATTATAGGAAAACGACTCATTTTACAAATTAATTAAAAACATGGAGACTCCCATACAACAAGTGTGTTTTTTGCGTTTTTATAGATAAAAGCACGGAATCCTGTGCGCGAGTCCAACTCGCGCTTTTTTTTAATACTTCTTGCTAATAGAACATGCAGATGGCCCACCTGATATTAAGCGGTAACCGACCTTCAACAAAGCTTTGCTCGTAAGTCACGTGTGACAGGAATGTGCCTTACGACGCACTGCGCTGCGTCCATCAACTTGAGGCATACAGATGTTAAGCCTGTAATTTCACCAGCAACACTCTTCATGCCAAAACACAGCAACATTGCTTTGCGGCTGAAAAAGGCGTGGTGGTAGTACTTCCCCGGACGAGCTCTAAAAGCCCAAAAGCCTGATTGCTGCAATTTTTTAGCAGTTCAATAGAGTATTCTTGTCACTCTCACTTTCACACCAACGAAACGACAGCAACAGAGTTATCGGTCTGATAAGCTATTGGCGCGCTTAAATACCATTATAAAAAGCCTAAGTCTAAAAGTATATAAACTTCTTTCTAGAAACTTTTGCACTTTTCCAAACCGAAATCACTCGCTACCTCATCCCATAACTCCACTTTTATTTATCATGTCCCTCGCAATCCTCTGGAGACGTTCCGAAAAATGTGCCTTAAAAAAATAGACGCACAGCTCAAATTGGTGTGGCCAGGTCAGGGACGTTGTGGTATGCCGTAGAGCGTCTACGAGCGTAGAGCGTCTACGAAGCGTAGGGCGTCTACGAATATAATTGTGTGGGGATTTTTAGAACTCAAAAACATTTTTAATCTTCCGGAGCGTGTAGCTCAAAAACTAAACTTTTATAAAAATAATATAAATAAATAAATAATGCTGGACAATCCACACAGCACCATCTAGCCCCAAAGTAAGCTACTCAAAGCTTGTGTTATGGGTACTAGATGACTGATATATTTAATACATTATATACTCACATAGGTAGATATTTTTTTATTATACATAGAAAACACCCAGACCAACGAAACAAATTTCTGCAGATCGTACACAAATTTGTTCCGAGGCGGGAATCGAACCCGCAACCTCTGCGTCGCAGGCGGACTCTCGCCCGCTGCGCCACTGGGGTCGTCATGTATGAATAAAAGGTGGTGAAACTTTTAAGAGATTATTTGATCTCAATCCATTTTTCCTCACGACACACCGTTTCTGAGATATGAGTGCCTATGGGTCCTTTGTTCCCTCTTTCCAATCTGGCTTATTTACTAGATGTCAGGACTATTAGAATAATCATACCCTGCCTTTGAGTGTGAGTTTGTGTGTGTGTGTGTGCTTGTGTGTGTGTATATATGTGTGTGCCCTCTTTCCAATCTGGCTTATTTACTAGATGTCAGGACTATTAGAATAATCACACCCTGCCTTTGAGTGTGTGTGTGTGTGCTTGTGTGTGTGTGTATATGTGTGTGTGTGTGTTTGTGTATGTGTGTGTGCACGTGTGTGTGATAAAATGTTATCGTGATTATGTAATCATAATAATCATATTGTGCAAATGTCGTAAAATGCGAAATTCATCTTTAATCTCAATAACAGCGAACCACGATTTCTTTCAGACAACCCTTGAATTATGGTCATACATCACACATTTTGTCATCTCAATAACAGATAGCCTAGTTTGTGAGTTTTGAAGTGCCTGTATTATTTTTTCTGTGTTATAAGTGTTTAAGAGCACCGGTGGTCTAGTGGGAGTGACCCCGCCTTCCGATCGTAAGGTCGCAGGTTCGAATCCGGTCGTGCACCAATGGATTTTTCTATCGAAAAATTTATGTGCGCATTGCTAGTGCTCTTAAACGGTAAAGGAAAACATCGTGAGGAAACCAGTTACTATTCAACAGCGGCGATGGGCTTGCAACCTGTCACGTATGATATTTTTTTAAATGTAATGTTTGGACGTACCTCTGACCCCCTCAGACATCCTCAAAGAATCTTGAGTTAGTACTTGGTACTGAGAAATCTGAAGGGATATCTACCGTGCCTGGTAATCAAAGATGTGAAGCTTTTTCAGTTTTATAACTGACTTGACCGTTCTACAAGAGCTGTGACACACACGCTGAAATCATAACCCTCCTTTACGCACTCGGGTTAGGGCACACAGGCCGCAGGCGGATTCAGACGAGCTACTGATAACTTCAGACTTGAATGGATTTTGCGGATTACGTATTTAGGTAATCTGAAATGGATTTTGGGGAAACGAGTTTCTTGTAATTTAGATTGAAATGTGCTCAACAAAGGTAATTGCAGATATATGATAAACCAGTTGCGCCCCGCGGTTTCACCCGCGCAGATTTAAATCCCGGTATTCCCACGGGATAAAAAGTAACCTATGTGCTATTACTTACTACAATATATCTCTCTACCAAGTTTCATCCAGCTCCGTTCAGCCGTTCCGGCGTTAAGGAGTAACAAACATCCATCCATACTCACAAACTTTCACGTTTATAATATTAGTTGGAAGTAGGACTAGGTACGCCCCGTAGTGTTGCCCCAGTCTTATTCCTCTATGTCTATTCCTGACCCCCGCCCCTGGCATTAGCCCATGACCCTCATGAGGAGGGAGGGGCCCCAACCCCCCTCCACTGACCCCCCTCCCCAGAATTTAACTACTGTTTTTATTATTGTTCATACCCTACTGTTTAATTTTTTTCGGAAATAAATGCTTATATTATTATTTTATTAGTGTTACTAAAAGCTCTCGGTCGTAAAATAAAATTTAATAAAAGATAACAGAAATAATTTTCAATATAAATATCATATAACGCTGTATTTCTTCTACCATTATTTCTCCATGAACGAACTTTACTGGCTTATCTATAAAACAGTCAAATAAACAAAGTGATAATAAAATGTTTATTTTCGCATCGCTACAAAAAATCTCGGCAATAATCATTTCCATAACAATAACACGGTTTTCCTTAGTGTTGGGACAAGTCGATGTATTGGAAAGTATTGTACTAATATTAAAAACGCGAAAATTTGTAAGTATGGATGGATGGAAGGATGTTTGTTACTCTTTCACGCCAGAACGGCTGCACGGATCTGGATGAAACTTGTAAGAGAGATAGATTGCAGTCTGGAATAGCACAAAGACTGCTTTTTATCCAGTGGGAATACCAGAATTTAAATCTGCGCGGGTGAAGCCACCGGGTTGCAACTAGTCGATAAGAAAACGAAAAAAGAATTGCTTTAAGAAATTTAGCTTTTTTATTGCCACCATATATAATAAATCTACACTAATATTTTAAAGAGAAAAACTTTGTATTTTCGTAAATTACATATAAAAAGAAAAAAATTGTTGTGTTTGTAACGAATAAACTTAAAAGAAACTACGTGTTACTACTTAGTACTAACTCCAGATTCTTAGAGAAAGAGGTATAATATTAGTCGTTCGCCTTAACACTTGGTGTAAACAAGGAATATAGATAAGGGTGTAAATCTTTCTTTCTTTTCTTTCTTTCTTCTTTTTATGGCTCCTGTCATAGACAATCTTGCCAATGTCAAGTGATTCAGAGATTATACTCTTTGTAGTTATGTTTCTAGTCATGTCAGTCCAAAGTCGAGTCAGTCAATTGTTTTGAAGAAAATGGTGGCGGTTTCTTCAAAACATTTGAAACATTTTCGGTCAAATCACGATATCACATATACACTTTCATTCCAAATGTGCAATGTTCACTTTGTGCTAAGACCACAAGTAATGTTGGTTAAAATACCACCAAAATTACACAACACAACTCAAAATAACACTAGAAAAACAATTAAAATGAAAATGCTTCGTCAGATGACAGGAAACGAATACCACGCAGTAATGTCAATTCCTATTCAAATTCCTTGTCAATTCCCGGCTCACAAATCGTCAAATAAATAAAACATCAATCAAAACAAAATAACATTGGTGAAAAATAGGTTTTTATCCCGCGAGATTAGAAACTTTTCCATTGAATCACCTAGCATCGATCTATTGAGGAAAATAAATTTCTTTGATGTTATTGGGTCAATACATGAACGAGGGCAGGTATTTTGCCTTCATTTTGCTGAGCGCACAAACAATTGTACACCTAATGTTACGTGGTTCATCTATAACAAAGCTCTCGCAAAATTCGCAAATCAAGCACAATCTGAACGTGCTCTATGCACCGCTCTGCATTTATTTTACAACTAGCTGATGGCTTACCTGATGTTAAGTGGTAACCATCACCTATAACAAAGCATTGCCTCGTCACGCGCGATAGGAACGTGCCCTACGATGCACTGCCCTGCGTCCATCAACTTGAGGCATACAGATGTTAAGCCTCATGTGCCTGTAATTACACCGGCGACCACACTCTTCAAACCGAAACACAGCGTTGCTGCTTGGCGGCAGAAAACGTCACAGTGGTAGTACTTCCCCTGACGAGCCCTTCCAAAGAGCCTTCTTCTTCTTATAAAATCCTTCTAATATAAATGCGAATGTTTGTAAGTATGGATGGATGTTTGTTACTCTATAACTCCAGAACGGCTGAACGGATCTTTGTGAAAATTGCCACAGAGATATATTATAGTCTGGAATAACACATAGGCTACTTTTTATCCCGTGGAAATATCGGGATTTTAAACTACGCGGGTGAAACCGCAGGGTGCTACTAGTACCTTATAAAATCATCTCAGCTGAGAGCCGTAAAAATGTTTCCCTAAATAATAAATGGGAATGAGAAATAATAAATGTAATTAGCAGATGGTCAAGGCAATCTGGAAGACATAAATTGCTGGCTTCCACCAACCTGTTCCAAAGTTGGGCCATTAAAATTCAAATGGTTCGAAATGGGCCATTTCGATAGGATTATAATTTCAGATCTTTTAGGCCCATTTACACTATGCGGCACGGCTATTGCTTTTTCCCATCCTTTTATTATTAGCTATGTTACAATTTAGGTAGGTATGTACCTAATTAGCGGCGATGGGCTTGCAACCTGTCACGTAAATGTAATGTTTAGACGTACCTCTGACTACCCCCCTTAGACATCCTCAAATAATCTTGAATTAGTACCTACTTGGTACTGGGAGATCTGAAGGGATATCGACCGTGCCTGGGGATTAAAGTTGTGAAGTTGTTTCAGTTTCAGTTTTTTTTGTACCTAATTTTTTTTTATAAAACTAGCTGGAATAAGCTAATGGCCCATACGATGTTAAGGCTCCGGTGACAGCGGCTCGCAATTTCGAGGTGCGATTGGCTATTATTTCATTTTATTTCATTTCGGGGAGGTTGTTTGAAAGAATAACTCTAAAGAAACACGCATAAATACTGTTCGAACACAAATAATACAATATAAGGGAAACATGCCCGAATCAGAAATCATTTTGGTATTAGTATGTTTGGTCTTACGTTTACCTAATACCAAAATGATTTCTGACTCAAGCACATTATATTATTTGTGTTCGAACAGTATTTATGCGTGTTTCTTTAGAGTTATTCATTCAAACAACCTCCCCGAAACGAAATAAAATGAAATAATAGCCAATCGCACCTCGAAATTGCGAGCCGCTGTCGCCGGAGCCTTAAGTTGTAGCCATCTTCTAGTTTGTAGTAAAATGGCGCTGTTTAAAATGTCAATACAAAATATTTTCATATTAATAAATAAGTACTTTATAAATTAAAAGATCTCTGGGTGCCCGTTCAAATTCAAACTCACGATATTTGAGTGAAGGTATATTTATGAGTGTACTAGAAAAGAATACGCAAGTTAAAAAGTAGAACGCGCTGATAGAGTCGATGCTGGCATAACTTTCATATTTATTCGGGGGAGAGGAAGAGAAGTTGGAAAACTTTTAGATAAACAAGTACTTTATGGATCTCTAGAAACGCATGTGTCTTCACTCGCGTTTTTTTTTTTTTTTTATACAACTAGCTGATGGAACAAGCAGATGGTTCACCTTATGTTAAGTGGTAACCATCACCTATAAACAAAACATTGCCCCGTAGGTCACGCACAATAGGAACGTGCCCTACGATGCACTGCCCTGCGTCCATCAACTTGAGGCATACAGATGTTAAACCTCATGTGTCTGTAATTACACCGGCGACCACACTCTTCAAACCGAAACACAGCGTTGCTGCTTGGCGGCAGAAAAAGGCGTGGTGGTAGTACTTCCCCGGACGAGCCCTTCACAAAAAGCTCTACTACTCTTAAAACCTATGCTATGCCGTTAATAACGAACTCACAGAGTTCCTACCACCTAGTAGATCTGTGACACTTCGATCAGAAGCAAAAATCAAAATCAAAACGGTTTTTATTCAGTACTAGCGACCCGCCCGCGCGCCCCTGCTTCGCACGGGTGCACATTATAAACCTTCCTCTTGAATCAATCTATTAAAAAAAACCGCATCAAAATCCGTTGCGTAGTTTTGAAGATTTAAGCATACGAAGGGACATGGGGACATAGGGACAGAGAAAGCGACTTTGTTTTATACTATGTAGTGAAGTGATGTAGTGATAGTGACAATCATAAGTATCACTCTGAAATGTCTTAGATACTGGTCAATCTACCGCCAGTTCATACAAGAATACATTATAATGACAATCATGAGGAGATTCGTTTCCTGTCATCTAACGAAGCAGCATAGCATTTTCATTTTAATTGTTTTTCTACTGTTATTTTGAGTTGTGTTGTGTAATTTTGGTGGTATTTTAACTAACATTACTTGTGGTCTTAGCACAAAGCGTAATCATTTGAAATGAAAGTGTATTATGTGATATCGTGATTTGACCAAAAATGTTTCAAATGTTTTGAAGAAACCGCCACCATTTTCTTCAAAACAATTGACTGACTCGACTTTGGACTGACGTGACTAGAAACATAACAACAAAGAGTATAATCTCTGAATCACTTGACATTGGCAAGATTGTCTATGACAGGAGCCATAAAAAGAAGAAAGAAAGAAGACAATCATGAATATTCAAAGGAAATTGTTAATGTTTATTTTGTTTCTACCAACCTAGTAAAGAAAGAGCGAATGACAAGCTCGTCATCTCCAAAATTAATTCCTCAAGGAACAAAACTCGGTTACTTATTGATGATTTTTTTAACGGATTTTGTTTACGAGAGATGGAAAGCATGATAATGATATTGAAAGGAGAGTGACTGCTGGAAATAGAGTGAATGGGGCGCTACACACGTTTATGAGCAGCCGGAAACAGTCCAAAAAGGCACGACTGGCTGTACATAGGGGAGTGTTAGTGCCGACATTAATGTATGGTAGTGAAAGTTGGGTATGGCAGAAAAAACATCAGAGTAGAGTGAATGCAGTAGAAATGAGAGCGTTACGTAGTATGTGTGGTGTGAATTTGAGTGATAGAATGAGGAATAGTGTGATCAGAGAGAAATGTGGAGTGCAAGAAGACGTAGTGATGAGGGTAGAAAAAGGTATGCTAAGATGGTTTGGGCATGTAGAGAGGATGAATGAAAGAAGATTGACGAAAAAAGTGCATCAGGCGAGTGTGAATGGGACTGTTGGGAGGGGAAGACCTCGGCGGACCTATCTAGATCAGATAGCAGATGTTCTAGAGAAAGGCCAGGTCAAGAGTACCCTTAACCGACGAGCATGTATGAAGAATGTTATGAGAGTGAATGAAGCGAAAGAGGTATGTCAGGATCGTAGCAAGTGGAAATCCGTGGTCTCTGCCTACCCCTATGGGAAATAGGCGTGATTTTATGTATCTATGTATGTTTTTAACGGACCAATTAAAACAAAGCTTAAGGGCGGCTACTGGAGGAAACGAAAAGATTACTCAAGGGAGCTAGCTGTGGTCCAAGAGTAGCTCTGTGTGGCTCGTCCGGGGAATTACTACCACCACGCATATTTCTGACGTAGCGTTGCTGTGTTAGCCCCAAACTAAGCCA
Source organism: Plemyria rubiginata (assembly GCA_963576535.1). Taxonomy (NCBI): domain Eukaryota; kingdom Metazoa; phylum Arthropoda; class Insecta; order Lepidoptera; family Geometridae; genus Plemyria; species Plemyria rubiginata. Next base: position 1,580,710 of record OY754929.1, read on the forward strand.
AAGCTTGTGATATAAAACCAGATAGCTGATATAATGCTTTTATTTGTAAATAAACTTATAATATTACTAGCGACCCGCCCGCTCGCCCCTGCTTCGCACGGGTGCACATTGTTTTTCTACTATATCATGCATGTATTATACATATGAACCTTTCTCTTGAATCACTCTATCTATTAAAAAAACCGCATCAAAATCCGTAGCGTAGTTTTAAAGATTTAAGAATACATAGGGACATAGAGACGTAGGTATATAGGGACAGAGAAAGCGACTTTGTTTTATACTATGTAAAGATAGTGATATAACACCCAAACACAGAAGTGATCTCATTTTTTTATTTAAAAATTAAATTATATAACGCTCTCTCGTAAAATCTTCCTTCTTACACCATTTCCAGCGATGCTTCTCAAATCCTCCGCGAGCTACATAAGTTGTAAAAGTGGAGGTGTTCATTAAACTAAGTTGAACCAAGAACTGAAAGGCCGAGATAACTTCTTCATTCAGAATCGTTTAAGCTTATAACATTCGAGTAATTTCATAAGTCTGTAGCTCTTCCCGATTTGTATATACTACATAGTATAAAACAAAGCCGCTTTCTCTGTCCCTATATCCCTATATATGCCTAAATCTTTTAAACTACGCAACGGAATTTGATGCGGTTTATATTAATAGAAAGAGTGATTCAAGAGGAAGGTTTATATTATGTATAATACATGCATGATATGTGTACCCGTGCGAAGCAGGGGCGCGCGGGCGGGTCGCTAGTTATTTTATACGTCTTTAATGCGCTCCTTTCGATCACTTATCTTTTACAATCTATAGGTAAAACGTTTGACCGCAATTCCACCTGATGTTAAGTGACGATGCAGTCTACAGTGGCACGGTGGTGCAATTCAAAAGTTTACAAACTAGTAAAGAAAACTTTTAGGTAGGAAAACTTGTATCGATCAAAATGTCATTTAGTAAACTGTGTGCAATGTTTAGTAAAAATTTTGCTCACAAATTAGATGATCGCAATTTTTAGAAAATTTTATGATTTTATGTGAATATGAGTGTAGTATAAAAAAAGCATACAGAAATCTAACCTAGCATGACAAGTGACAGTGTCTTGGGACCGCTTTCGATTAGCACTGATTTGGACAAGTTTAGCTATCTTTAGATCATTCGCAACGATCTGCTATAGCAAAAATGTTTTATTGTATTCTGTATATTTCCTAAATGGTCTGCAGATGGCTCAACTGTTTCATATGTATTTTGTAAATAATTGTAACTAATAATTGTAATTTTCTTTGTAAATAAAAATCTTTTCCTAAATGATTTGTATTGACTGTATTTTTTTTTTGTAAATAAATAAGTTTACCTTTACAAATTTTGTTGTAAAGCTAAGGGGTCCTTAGAGCCCTGTGGGCGAAACATGGCGTCATCAATTTGCATGACAGCTCCACGTCAAAACCATACGAGTATTGATGACTGCTGTGTGATTCGGGCTTTCGTATACCGCGTATTCTCTTGGGACAAGTAAAGCCTTTACCAAAACTTCGTGACGAAATTTTGCCTAGAAGACACCTATTCACTCTTGCCTTTAAGACGCCCAAATTTTAGCAATCGGGAAAAACAGACAAAAACTTTTCACTCGCACAACAAAATTTTGCAATTCCCTATCGAGATGTTAGTTGGTAGTCACCCCTTTAATTATTATTATTATTTAACCAAACTGTCGTCAGCTACGTTACACATTACTGTTAGACGTCCTTGAATTTAAAAATACCTGGACTGAAATGTCCATCACCGTTCTCTCAAATAAAAATAAACAAAATATCTAAAATATCGGCCACGCTCATCACTATCTAAATAAACAAAATCATTTGGCTGGCCGTCTATCACTACGTAGCACCGGTCGATGTGAAAGCAGTCTTACTACTTTGCCTTAAGGTTCAATTGTCTTAATTGAGTTAAACTCGGTAGTAAAACGTAACCCGAGAGACAAACAGACAAATGAAGTCAAACTCAAAAAGTATTTATTCAGTCAAATCACAAGGGTTACTTCGAAACGTCTTAAACTAGGTGACTCTAGGTGTTAGCTCCACTCGACCAAAGCCAACAAACTCGGCTTGGCTACCGCTTTTTTGTATGTTCCTTGTTAAATTATCATAAGAGTATAGTAGAGTTCTTTGTGTGTGGCTCGTCCGGGGAAGTACTGCCACCACGCCTTGTCTGCCGCCAAGCAGCAACGCTGTGTTTCAGTTTGAAGAAGAAAACCCAGAGCTCTTTAATATACACCACAGAAAAAAACATAACATTACAAGAATTAAATTCATCTGAAGTAAAGTACAATGGGCGGTCTTATCGCTATGAGCGATCTCTTCAAGACAACCTTAGGATGGACAGGACTTTAATGATGTCAAATGTCAATCACATTTGACATAATTAAAGGTTTGATTGACCAGTGAATACAGGAACGCGAGGCATAACATCTATAGGGCAGTGAATCGTAAGGCACGTTCCTATCGTGCGTGACTTACGAGGCAATGCTTTGTTGGTGATGGTTACCACTTAATATCAGGTGCGCCATCTGCTTATTCCATCAGACAGTTGTATTAAAAACAAAGAAGCTCCAGTGAGGTGAAAATCGATTCAGTAAGAGTTTTAACAGTTAGACTACTATTTGGCTCTGTGGCATGCCCTCGCTTAGTTGGCATGCGCACGCGCCGGTCAAGGCGCCGCGATGTTTCACGCGATAGGTATGCTAAGCACTGTGTCGAAGTGGTGAACTCTCAACTGTGTTTTTTTTATTTAAATTACTTCGTTTAATTTTAACTAATCATTTAAGTTCGACTGTTTGATAAAATGTATCTTTAGCTAAAAAAAGTGTTTATATTACATAGTGTTCTAGGCAAAACTATGGTAGGTTTTATATTGTTACAGTTAGCTTAAAAAATGTAAATCCATTATTGGCTTTCAGCTACATTCATTATGTTGGTTATATAATACAAAGAGCTGTGGATTTTGTTCAATAAATAAAATAAAATTGTATTGCGTGATATGAATCTATATATTAAAAGACTTAGTAGATAGGTACCTACATAAGAACCTAAGTAAAGTACTACCTACGTACCTAAACAACATGCAGTAGGCTCTAATTGTTTAATGAATAATAATATAATATAATTAATTATAAAATGTACGCTGATTTGATAACCATGACGGTATGTCGAGTCGGTGTATTATTAAATATAAATTAACTTGAACAAAGCAATATGTAGTACTAATCCGCTGATCTAATCTCCTTAAGCTGGAATAAACTTAATTAGATTTCGACACGTGTTTCGCCTCTCTACGAAGCATCTTCAGGAAATTGACTCGCTGTGCACTGAACGTGTTGCCTCGTCGAGCGCTGAGCTGAAAGTACGCACGCAGCGCTCGACGAGGCAACACGTTCAGTGCACAGCGAGTCAATTTTCTGAAGATGCTTCGTAGAGAGGCGAAACACGTGTCGAAATCTAATTAAGTTTATTCCAGCTTAAGGAGATTAGATCAGCGGATTAGTACTACATATTGCTTTGTTCAAGTTAATTAATATTTAACAATGGACTTCCGCAAAGTCACGCCTGAGTCAATTAACTATCGGTGTATTATAATAAGCACGCGTAATGTACCATCCTCACGTATCGCTATTTTTTTATTATGTGGTTATGATCAGCATGTTTATCATCATCGTCATTCCTGCCCTTATCCCACTTCAAGTGGGGTCGGCACATGGTCTTTTCTCTCCACTTCCCTCTGTCACCCATCATCTCAGTCGTCACTCCTTTCTTTCCCATGTCATCCTTCACACAATCCATCCATCTTTTCTTTGACCTACTTCTACTCTCAATCATACTAGCTGATCCCGCGGCTTTGCTCGCGCTCGTTTATTTTGAAAATCTCATACAAACTTTCATCCCCTATTTTATCCCCTTGGGAGTAGAATTGATCAAAATCCTTTCTTAGCGGATGCCTACGTCATAACATCTACCTGCATGCCAAATTTCAGCCCGATCCGTCCACTGGTTTGGGCTGTGCGTTGATAGATCACTATGTCAGTCAGTCAGTCACCTTTGAGTTATATATATTTAGAAGACAGATTCACATTCATTATTAGTTTAGCATGTTTTTATGAAATCAAATACTTTGTAATTAGCCTAAATTTTCTTATTTACAAAAACAAAACAAAGAAGTATACATATAAGTAGTATATCAGCTATCTGGTTCCCATATAAATAAATAAATAAATAATGCTTGACACCACACAGCATCATCTAGCCCCAAAGTAAGAAACTAAGCTACTCAAAGTTTGTGTTATGGGTACTAGATAACTGATATATTTAATACATTATATACATAGATATATGTTTATATATTTTTATACATAAACACCCAGACCAACGAAACAAATTTTTGCAGATCGTACACAAATTTGTTCCGAGGCGGGAATCGAACCCGCAACCTCTTGCGTTGCAGGCGGACTCTCGCCCACAAGCTTTGGCTTAGTTTGGGGCGAGATAGAGCGTGCGGAATGTCCACCAATGGTTATTTTATTTATGAACTTATCTTAGTGCCACTGTCACGTATGGAATACTAGTTACGCCCCGCGGTTTCACCCGCGCAGATTTAAATCCCGGTGATCGGAAAACTACGATTGCTGATATCACTCATTGCTCAAAACGACAGCGCGTGCTAATCTCTCCTGTGGCGACATCTAGTTATTATTTAGGAACTAAAAATGTATCAGCTAAATACGGTAAAATGCTAAATATCTGCCAACACCCGGTACTCCCACGGGATAAAAAGTAGCCTATGTGTTATTCCAGACTATAATACATCTCTCTGCCAAGTTTTGTCCAGATCCGTTCAGCCGTTCCGGCGTGAAAGAGTAACAAACATCCATCCATCCATCCATCCATGCTTACAAATTTCGCGTTTATAATATTAGTAGGACTAACTACGGCAAAAATGTGGATATATTTTGTTCTAGCGTTATTGAGTAACAAACATCCAAACTTTCACATCTGTAAAAGAGATGCCATAAGCTTGCGGGTCGAATGTTCTTAAAAAGAGTCCTATAGAAACTATATCAGAAACCACTTACGCGGACTTCCGAGCCAATGTAATTTCGTAAAAGCGATACGGTTCCGAAGTGAACCGTCAAGTAGAAGATATATTACTTTGTCGGTCCTTACGTAAGCTAGATGTGCCCCTGAGCTTTGACGGTCTCGACATGTAGGTACTATAATTTTTTTCATCTTTTTTTTGACGACCTCAGTGGCGTAGCGAAAGTCCGCCTGCGACGCAGAGGTGGCGGGTTCGATTCCCGCCTCGGAACAAATTTGTGTACGTCACGTAGTTTTATTATACATAGAAAACACCCAGACGAACGGAAAAAAATTCTGCAGATCGAACACAATTTTTTTCCGAGGCGGGAATTGAACCCGCAACCTCTTGCGTCTTAGGAGGACTCTCGCCCGCTGCGCCACTGAGGTCGTCAATATTACATGGAATACAATCTTGGCAGTGCCTAGTGGAGCAATATAAGTCAAATCAACGCAGTCAAAAGGATTTTTTTATTAAATACTAGCGACCCGCCCGCGCGCCCCTGCTTCGCACGGGTGCACATATCATGCGTGTATCTATCTAAATATATATAACTCAAAGGTGACTGACTGACTGACTGACTGACTGACATAGTGATCTATCAACGCACAGCCCAAACCACTGGACGGATCGGGCTGAAATTTGGCATGCAGGTAGATGTTATGACGTAGGCATACGCTAAGAAAGGATTTTGATCAATTCTACCTACAAGGGGATAAAATAGGGGATGAAAGTTTGTATGACATTTTCAAAGTAAACGAGCGCGAGCAAAGCCGCGGGATCAGCTAGTTATACATATAAACCTTCCTCTTGAATCACTCTATCTATTAAAAAAACCGCATCAAAATCCGTTGCGTAGTTTAAAAGATTTAAGCATACATAGCGACATGGAGACATAGGTATATAGGGACAGAGAAAGCGATTTTGTTTTATACTATGTAGTGAGTGAAGAATTACAGAAATAATTAAAGTCTAAGGTAGATGAGGCTTAATCACGCCGCTATCACTGAACCGATTTGAGTAAAACTTGGAGAAAATATAGTCCGCAACCTGGATTAGTTTATAATATTATCCCAAAAAAAACGGAATAGGGATATCAAATAGTACGATACCACGAAACGTAAGGTGGCAAAATCGCTAAAAGAAATGTTTTCGAAAAGTTTTTACGATCAGTGAACTTTCCGACGTGATTACCAATCAAAAGTAATTTTAGCGTAATTTCAGATTCTCATTTCTTGTTTATTTCTTGTCAGCTTATTTATTTTGCCGACAATTCGTTTCCGGATTTCTTTTGTTTTTTTAGATTTTCTTTACTCGGTCGGGCAATCCGTTTTAGCGATAAAAAAAAAAAAAAAAATAATAATGCTGGACAATCCACACAGCACTATCTAGCCCCAAAGTAAGCTACTCAAAGCTTGTGTTATGGGTACTAGATAACTGATATATTTAATACATGATATATTTACATAGATAGATATTTTTTATTATACATAGAAAACACCCAGACCAACGGAATAAATTTCTGCAGATCATACACAAATTTGTTCCGAGGCGGGAATCGAACCCGCAACCTCTGCGTCGCAGGCGGACTCTCGCCCGCTGCGCCACGGAGGTCGTCAAATAAGATCACAAGACGTCGATAAGACCGCCCATTGTATATAATTCAGATTTTTTCGTTATTCTGATATGTGTAATTAATATGCGGTGTGCAATAAAGTATTTTCTATCTATGAATTAATATGCCAGCCTTCAAAGCTCAGTAGTAGCTTTACCTACCTTGTGCGTCGTAGGCCGCGGGCTCCGGGTCCGAGAACAAACATTTGTGTGATGAACATTGTTTGCCAAGTTTCATCCAGATCCGTTTAGCCATTCCGGCGTGAAAGAGTAACAAACATCTATCCATCCATCCATCCATCCATACTTACAAACTTCCGCGTTTATAATATTAGTAGGATTGTACATTGCCATACGAACAAATAAATAACCACTTAACATCAGGTGGGCCATCTGCTAGTGCCATCAGAAAGCGTAACAGAAATACTAGGAAAATACCAAACAGAAATCATGTACAATCGCACATAAAAGCTCTTAAGAACCACTGTCAGTTAACGAGCCACTCAACTCGAAAATATGGCCGATTATCCTGATATCGCAGTCGCGTCTTTTGTTGAATGCCATTGTTATTATCCTTATAACGGCAGTTGGCAGTCGTGAACTGTCATTTTTATTGTTTGCTATGAACACTTTTGTGCGTGACTGTAGTGTTTTGCGATTACTACTATACGGTGGTAAAAATAAATGTTTTCGCTACTTATATAATAGTATATGTATTTATACATATCCGTATGTTTTTTTAATTATAATATTATATTTTAAAAGTATTCTTCAATTGTATGGCAGCTCGTTCAACTTGTTGCCTGAGAAGGTAATGGCTGAAAATCAGTGTTTTGCTCTCGAGCAATTATGTTTCACGGCTTCATTCTTTGCGATTAATTTTTTACATGTTGTAGATATGCCCCGAGACACGGCCTTACACACGGATTTTTAAAGTTTTTTTTTTTTTTTTTTTTTTTTTTTATTTTAGTTAGGAAACGACTAGTAGATCATAGTTGTTTTCTTGACTTTGACTCGATCCAGTCACTTGCGCTCTCGTTCGTAAAGTATCGTCATTACGTGTTCCCGCGCGCTGGCCTTCGCACGCGTCCACAATAGCTCTCGAAAATATTTAGTGCTTTCAACATGGGAAGAAAAAGAGGACATAGTAATGATGACGAGCAAAAAATAAAGAAGAAAATTGCAAAGCTACAGGAAAAATTAAATAAAAAACCGAACCGTCGTCGACGGGTTTTTATTGAAACATCTTCATCAGAAGACGAGCTTGATAATAACTGTAAGTACATAACTATCTTTTTTAAGTTGTGGGTAGCTGAATAAAAACTTGTGCAATGATTGTGATGCGTACTGCCAATCACGGGCTGATACTGTCACTGTAAATCATTCACAATGCTATGACGATGATGCGAGCAACTATCCTGGGTTGTCTCTGTCATATTAAAAGTCATTTGCTCTAGCAGCTACATTTATAATGTTATTGTCAGAATGTGATGCGTACTACCATAACCGGGTAGATACTGTCACGAATTTGTGTCTTGACACACTCCATATATTTCTGACAGCGTTCGTGACCAACGCCGACGTCCACGCCACTGCCGACGACGCCGAGTCGCCTCCACCGCGGCTTTTTTCCACGTCATCGTCACCGCCGCCTCGTGATTTGGCCGAGCCTGCTGCTACCACCTCGACCGCTGATGTCGCTGTTTATTCCGGTGTCGTAGCTGAAGTCGAAAATGAACTTGATGCGGATATCCTAGAACTACTCGGTGACGCTCCAAAAACTGATATCGTTTTGGGTCCAGCAGTCCACAAAGATATTGCTACGAGGTGGCAAGATATCCTTGGAAAAGGACTACCGAAGGACATAAAGGAGAAATTGCTCAAAAGCTATCCAGTGCCCAGTAACTGTGACCTACTATTAGCTCCTGAGCTAAATCCTGAGGTCAAGGTCGCATTGCCTGAACCATGCACAAAAAGAGACGCAGCTCTTTTCGCTAAACAAAAGCAAATTGGTACCGCCCTAGCTGCATTAGCCGTTACTATGGAAAAGGTAATCCGAGAAGATGGAAAGCAGACCATCCTTAAGTCTCTCAGTGACGCCTGCCGCATATTATGCGACAGCCATTTTAGCGAGACTCGCACTCGCCGCAAATTCGCAGTATCGGCAGTCAATACCACCCTAAAGGATACGATGGTCGATACCCCTAGAGACAAGTACTTGTTCGGAGAAAACGTTACAGACAAATTAAAAACGGCTAAGACCATACAAAGATCAGGTGAGGCTTTGAAAGCCCCTGCTCCGCAAAAAACTCCGTTTAACAAAAGTAACTTTGTAAAAAGGAATAATTTAAACTCCCAGCACCGCAAGACTTTCCCCAGGGGCGAATTTCGGACAGGTCGCGGCGGTTACTATCAGCGTCCCGCGACCAGGAACTCCCCGCGCCAGCAACAAGATCGCGCGCCGCCGCCGCCACCACAGCCGTCGACGTACGCGCATCGCCGCGACCGCTCTCCACCGCCCAGGCGGTCGACGACCAGGAGATAAATATTCAGGTACCATATGCAGGCCGTCTGCAACATTTTACTCACACATGGTCTCGTATTTCTGACGATCCCACAATAAATGCGTGGATCAAGGGGTATGAAATACCTTTCACATCAATGCCGTATCGCAACGATGACCCCAGTGTCTACTCCAAAACGGAAGACGAAAAACTAGATTTTGATAGATCTATTAGTAAATTACTAGAAATTAATGCTATTTCTATGTGTAAACATGATGATTCTCAATTTTTGTCAAGTGTGTTTTTATTGCCAAAACCAAACGGTGAAAAAAGATTTATTTTAAATTTAAAGCAATTAAATAAATTTATCAAAAAGAAACATTTTAAAATGGAAGATTATCGCACAGCTTCGAAATTAATTACCCATGACGGTTACATGGCATCCATAGATTTAAAGGACGCATATTTTTTGATTCCCATCAAAAAATCTAATAGAAAATACCTGCGATTTAAATATAATGATATATTATATGAATTTAATTGTTTACCTTTTGGTATTTGTACGGCACCTTATGTATTTACCAAATTACTGAAACCTGTGATGGAACACTTACGAGCTAGCGGCTTTATTTCAGTTATTTATTTAGATGACATTTTTTGTATTGATAAAACATTTTATGGTTGTCAATCTAATGTGACATCAACTATTCAATTATTAGAAAGTCTAGGGTTCATATTGAATCGGGAAAAGTGTAATTTAACTCCAAACACCATTTGCAAGTTTTTAGGTTTTGTTTTTGACTCTAGAAAAATGATTTTAAAACTACCCACAGAAAAGAAAATAAAAATTAAAGCTAAAATTACACATTGTTTAAACAATAGAAAAATGGAGTTAAGAGATTTTGCCAGGTTGATTGGTATTTTAGTTTCTGCTTGTCCAGCACTACAGTATTCATGGCTATACACAAAAGAATTTGAATATCATAAGTTTAGATATTTATTACACAATCCTAGCTATGATCAAAACATAAATGTCCCTGACAGTTTGAAGCCTGACTTGCACTGGTGGTTGTCACATATAGACAATGGTTATTCTCCATTAAGACCTAATCAATTTAAATTAGAAATATATTCAGACGCTTCTGCGACTGGTTGGGGGGCTTATTGTAATAACGAAGATTGTTTTGGTTACTGGAAAGACAGTGAAAAGTTGTTGCACATCAATGAGTTGGAACTAAGAGCCGCTTTTTTAGCGTTAAAATGTTGTAAAGATGTCTTCTATGTCTAGTGCTGCTCCTTACTTTCCGTTGAGATGTGTGAGGGGTGTGAAATAACAAAACTGTATCACTGGAAACTATTTTGTATTGTCTTTTACACTTGCTATGTGACCGAACCTGACGGGAAGGGCTGTGCAACGCGACTGACGAGTGACGCTACATAAAACAATAAAACCTACTCGTCAGCCCGTTTGCTGTGGCTAGGTACATAGCCGCCACAGTACACCCCCTCTTAAAAAAAGTTTTTTTTTTTTTTTTTTTTAAGAGGAAAAAAAATATTTTAAAGTTAAAATTAAATGTACATAAACAAAATATCATCCTGTAGGTCAATTCCAGTTAGGTACACTACCTACGTGCAGTCTAAACAATTGCAAATTTGCTTTCGCTGCAGTAGCTCGCTACTTTGCAATGTGTCTTGACTCGAATTACCGAGTTGGCTGTACCTAACTACCTACTCTACTTCCACAAACATCCTTTATGCTGTTAATAGAAAATTGAATTATTGAGAGAAAAAACTTTGGAAACTTTATACGATAATGCTACACAGATGACTTGATACAAATGTTTTAAGCTTTGCACACATTTGATTCTATTTTAACACTTTAACACTAGATCACTTGAGATGCTGCTGGCTGCATCTGCACGCTGAAGGGTGCAGCTGGCGTAGCCATGGGTGTGGTCGCCATACCCGCCATCTGCAGGCCACGACCATGTACTTGACGTTGGAACCACAACTGAGTTCTTTTCTTGAAGTAGTTCCAAACGAAAAATATGACAATAACGATGAGCAGGATGATGATGCTTAGTATCATCCAACCAATCGTAGAGAGTTGCTCCTTGGAGGCCTCTCCTCCGCTCTGAGCAATGATAACTTCCTCCTTGCTCTGTTGCTTGCCCATGTTTTTAAGGTTTTCAAATAAATGCGAAAATGGGAATAGCTCAATTGACATCACATTTACGATTGAACTGAATAAATACCTCGTGCTTTCAAATAAGCTTGGTCGAATTACGCTGATTAATACCTATTGAATTATATTAATGTGTGTATCAATTCATCAATGTATAAGTAAGTTTCCATTACAATAAATCAAGTATCTAATTTATGTTAGCTCATCAAAAAAATTATTTGTATATAATTATAAAAAGTTTCGATGTAAATAATTTTCTATGCTAAATACAATAAAGTCATTTCAAAAAAAAATGTGTATAACTATCTTACTTTAAAAACACAAAAAAAAAATCTAACTAATCACTAAACGTAACATGCTTTTCATGCATGCTTTGTATATACCGTTTGGGCTTTTTTGATAAACGACCGCTTCTGGTCGTTTTTGGCTCATTCCGATCTGTACCATCTGTACCATTATCATTATCCAGGGGCACAGAGTTTGATAAACTTCTCTGAGGTACGATACTAGGGAATGCATTGAACCTTCCGTCTGTACCTTCGCTATCTGGCGGTACAGTGCACGAAGTGCTTCTCTGTGGTGTTGGTTCATCTTCTGCCATTAAATAAGCCGGTTTTAACCTGTCTATGGATATACATACCTGCCTATCATTGATCTGTATCTTATATATCTTATTTCCTTTTTTTACAATACGGTAGGGACCGTTGTAAGTCGGTGTAAAAGGTTTACGTACAGCGTCATTTCTTATGAAAACAAAATTACTTTGACTTAGGTCAGGATGAACAAAAAAATTACGTGAGTTACAATGAGACTTTGCAACGGGCCTATAACTCCTGATAGTGTTCCTAATACTTTCTGCTACAGTGTCAAAAGTGCCTAAAGTTTGCTTGTCACATTTATGATCGAAAAAATCACCAGGCATTCTTAGTGCTTGCCCGTATACCATTTCCGCTGCACTTACGTCACTATCCTGCCTAAGCGTAGCACGTAACCCTAACATAGCGGTAGGTAACTCAGTAACCCATGACGTAGAATTTAACCGTGCAGTTATGGCGACTTTGAAAGAACGATGCCACCGCTCAACCATGCCATTTGCTTGCGGGTGGTATGGGGTGGTTCTCGTTTTTTCAATGCCCATATAATGCATTAACCTTGAAAATAATGAACTCTCGAACTGTCGACCTTGGTCACTAGTGAGTCTAAGGGGACAACCGAAACGTGCTATCCATCCTTCGTATACCCTTTTAGCGACAGTGTCCGCAGTCATTTCTTTGATAGGAAAAGCTTCCGGCCATTTTGTGTTTCTATCGATTATAGTTAGACAGTACCTATAGCCTTCCGAAGAAATAGGTAGCGGGCCTACTAAATCAATGTGTATATGTTCGAATCGGCCAGATGATGGAAAATCTTGAAGATGCGATACTGTGTGTCTCTGTACTTTAACTCGTTGGCACTGTATACAAGTTTTAGACCAAATTCCTACATCGCGGTTCATATTAGGCCAAAAGAATTTTTGACCTACTAGCTTTCGTGTAGTACGTATACCGGGATGACTTAGATCGTGGACGCTTTTGAAAGCTATTCGACGAAAACATTCTGGTAGGTACGGTCTAACTGTATTCGTAGAAACATCGCAGTATATTTCCTTGTCGCAACTCTGTAATCCGATACGCTTCAGGTGCACACTGTGGTCACTGGTGACGTAACTATCGCGCGCTTGTGCTTCTGCTAATTCTGCGTAGTCAATAGACGTTGGGCAAAAAATTGTCTCTACGCGCGAGAGAGTATCGGCTACAATGTTTTTAGAACCTACTATGTGACGTATGTCGGTCGTAAATTCGCTTATAAACATGAGCTGTCTAGTGCGACGAGGGATCTCGTTGTCACTATTTATTTTTGAAAATGCATAAACTAATGGTTTATGGTCTGTGTAAATGATTAAAGGTCTTCCCTCATGCAAACTACGAAAATGTTTTATCGCCATAAAAATGGCTAAAAGTTCACGATCGTAAGTTGAGTATTTTTGCTGTACGATTGATAGAACCTTTGAAAAATAACCAAGTGGCTTCCAAGAATTGTTGACGTACTGTTGCAAAACTGCACCTACGCAGGAATTCGAAGCGTCGGTCATAAGTGCGAGCGGGACATTCGCTATCGGATGCAACAATGTACAAGCATGCTGTAGGCTCTCTTTACACTGCTCAAACGCCTTGTTAGATAAGTCCGTCCATACAATAGTAGTTTTATCTTTTTTCTTGGTACCATGCAGATACTTATTCAACTCTGCTTGATGCGATGCGGCATTTGGAAGGTGGCTTCGATAAAAATTGAGCATACCTAAAAATCTGCGCAACTCTTCGATAGTCTGTGGTTTAGGAAAATTTTTAATAGCTTCAACTTTTCCTTCCAAAGGTCGTATCCCTTCAGTTGATACCTCGAAACCTAAAAAATTTAGTTTACTTTGACCTAAACAACATTTTGAAAGATTTAAAGTAATACCGTATTCACTGAACCTAGAGAAAATCATACTTAAGTGTTCCTTGTGTTCTGTCTCGTTATCACTCGCTACAAGTATATCGTCGATATAGCAAAATAAAAAGTCTAGTCCTTGTAGTACTGTATTCATAAAGCGTTGAAAAGTCTGGCTTGCATTTTTATATCCAAATCCGAGTCTTGTAAACTCAAAAAGACCAAAGGGACAAATGATTGCGCTTTTCTCGACGTCTTCCGGTGCGATCTCGATGCAGTGGTAAGCTCTGTTTATATCAAGCGTAGAAAAAATGTTTTTACCTGCGAGTAAGTAGGTGAAATCCTGTAGGCGTGGTATAGGGTAGCGATCAGGTTTAGTTACCGCGTTCAGCCGGCGATAGTCACCGCAAGGCCGTAGATCTCCATTCTTCTTCGGTACCACGTGTAGAGGACTTGCCCACGCTGACTTCGATGGTCGACAGATACCCATTTCTTGCATCAGACGGAACTCCTCCTTGACGGCGTTGTATCGGGCAGGTGGTAGCGGCCTGGCCCGCGCAAACACTGGAGGTCCGGTTGTCTCGATGTGATGATAAATACCGTGACGCGATGGTTCTTTGAATGACAACGGTTTAGTGATATCCGGATACTTACGTAAGAGTTCTGAGTACGGGTGATCACTATCTACCGTATCGATAGGTAACTCACTGTGATTCACTAGCGTAGCGATAACGCTTAAGCTTGTCACTTTGTCTATCAACTTTCGCTCACTTAGGTCCACTATGAGTCGATTGTGCGATAAAAAATCGGCACCTAGGATCGGTTGCTTGACATCCGCCACTATAAAATTCCACCGATACGGACGACGTAGTTTAAAGTCAAGTTCTAGAGTTTTCGTGCCGTATGTTTTAATTTCACTGCCATTGGCCGCGTATAGTTTATACTCCGAACACTTATTTTCATGAAATAGTCTTTTTTGTCGTGGAATAACGGAAACATTCGCACCTGAATCAACCAAAAAACGTAGACCACTTTGACGGTCGGTCACGCAGAGGCGGTGGGATGGTGAAATGGTGCAGACTTCCGCCGTGGCCTGCACTCTCTCTAGTTTTCCGCATTTTTATCATTCTTCTCCACCCACGCACAAGGTTGGTTACATTTAGTGGCACGTCCTCGAAAGCGAAAATGGTAAAAGCATAACCAGTCTGGACTCTTCGGGGTGCGTCGCTGCTGGGATGCATCTCGCGACGCCGGTGCTGAGTACGAGCGACTGCGACTTCCTCTTCCACGCTGCTGTGATCTCGAGCGATCTATGTTGTTGAGGCGAACATTGATTTTTGCTATCTCAGCCAGGATCTTGCTCGTGCTGTTACTGGATGAGGCTTCAGCTACTTCAGCTACGCTGCTCACGGGTCGCGTCGTCTCCAAAATTTTGTCAGCAATGTTGGCGAGGCTCTCGAGCTCTTTGATCTCCGTAACAGCGAGTACCGCTCTCGCCGCTTGAGGCAAATGACCTTGCCACAATATGCGTAAAGTATCATCGGGCACTTTCCCTCGGGCTAAATCTCGCATGCGCCTGAGAAGTTGCGAGGGTTTTTGCTCGCCTAGCTCCATTTCCCCAATCAGTTTCTGTAGCTGCCGGTTCTCTGACTCCTCGTAAACAGCCAAGAGTCGTGTGCGTAGCGTGTCATACTTCCCTTGCTCCGGCGGATTCACCAGCACGTCGGTAACCTGTTGTATGACCTCTTTTCCCAGCTTTGATACCACTATGTTGAATTTTGCTTCATCTCCGATCTTTTGTGGCGCCAATATCGCTTCCGTACGAATGAACCAGACTCTTGGCTGATCAGGCCAAAAATCTGGAATCCTGGATGTAAGCGATATGGCTGCCATATCCATCCGTTCCAGATCCGTGTTACTACCGGAAACTGCAGGAGTCGCGGGAGTTAATGTAGTTGCGGGATTCATGTTTCACAAATTTTCACACGTCACGCGTAACAAATTGAAATGTTCAATTGTCCAGGGTCACCAATGTAAAGATGTCTTCTATGTCTAGTGCTGCTCCTTACTTTCCGTTGAGATGTGTGAGGGGTGTGAAATAACAAAACTGTATCACTGGAAACTATTTTGTATTGTCTTTTACACTTGCTATGTGACCGAACCTGACGGGAAGGGCTGTGCAACGCGACTGACGAGTGACGCTACATAAAACAATAAAACCTACTCGTCAGCCCGTTTGCTGTGGCTAGGTACATAGCCGCCACAATGTTTTGTCAAAAACTTACATAATTGTGAATTACTACTACGAATAGATAATGTCACTGCTATCTCATGCATAAATAGGATGGGTAGTGTCCAGCACAGACACCTAAATGCCATTTCTAGAGAAATCTGGATGTGGTGTGAAAGGCGTAACATTTGGGTGTTTGCTTCTTATATTAACACTAAGGAAAATCTAGATGCAAATTTCTTGTCTCGCAAAAAATTCGAAGACACTGAATGGGAATTGGCCGATTATGCATTTAATGATATTGTTAATACATTTGGTGTTCCAGATGTTGATTTATTTGCTAGCCGATGTAACGCAAAATGCTCAATCTTTGTATCATGGAAAAATGAACCCGAAGCATGGAAAGTTGATGCTTTTACTATTTCATGGAAATACCTATCATTTTACGCTTTTCCACCATTTGCAGTAATTGTAAAAGTAATGCATAAGATTATTAGTGATAAGGCAGAGGGCATTATTGTAGTGCCATACTGGCCAACCCAGCCTTGGTTTCCAGTATTTAAAAAACTAATGGTTTCTGAAATGACTTACTTTAAACCTGATATTAATTTGCTCAAATCTCCTTTCAGGAAGACTCACCAGCTCTTCAGATCGCTGACTCTAGTTGCCGCGAAATTGTCCGGGAAGCGTTACTAAAAAAGGGGTTATCATATAGATCTGTCGAAATAATGTTGAGTTCTCTATCTGAAAATACTTACAAGCAATACGATAGTTGTTTAAAAGCTTGGCTTAATTATTGTAAAAAATTTAATTATGATTATATTAATCCATCAATTTCAGAAGTAATTGGTTTTTTAACTGAAATATTTGATAATGGTGTAACATACAGTACTGTTAATTCCTATAAATCAGCCTTGTCTTTAATTATTGGAAATATATCTGATAGTTTCGAATTAAAACGGTTTATGCGGGGTGTATTTAAATTGAGACCTTCAACTCCCAAATACGATCTTACTTGGGACCCTGGTATTGTTCTAAACTACTTGTCTCAAAAATGGCCCAACGAAGATCTCAATCTAGAAACTCTTTCAAAAAAGACACTGACTCTATTGGCTCTGGTGACTGCACACAGAGTACAAACTTATTCTTTGATTAAATTAACCAACATCCAAATTCTTGGATCTCGTGAAGCCATTATTATTAAAATTCCTAATATAATAAAAACATCTAGACCTAATTGTTCACAACCAGTTTTAAAAATTCCATTTTTTGATCAGAAACCTGAAATATGTCCTGCTAGGTGTTTGGAAACATACATAAATAAAACAAGATCTTTACGTACCGCCAATAGTGATCATTTATTTATAAGCTATAAAAAACCTCACTCAAAATTAACTCCTCAACGTTTAAGTCATTGGCTAAAAGACACTCTTCAATCTAGCGGTGTCGACACGCGTATATTCAGCGGTCACAGTACACGGCATGCATCCACGTCAGCAGCCAACAGACTCGGTGTCAGTATAGATGTAATAAGAAAGACAGCAGGCTGGAGTGATTCGTCTGCTGTTTTCGCTAGGTTCTATAAAAGAGATATTGTTAATGATACCATGCAGTTTGGTAGATCAATTCTTTCTGTTGATTTAGAAAAATAGCTATCTTTAATAAATAAATGTTGTATACTTACCTACCGATTGCATTTTCTTTTAAATGTAGGTAGCTTATGTTTTTTATTGGTACTGACTCTATTTCACATTTTAATAATCTCTAAACATCCTACAACATGTAAAAAATTAATCGCAAAGAATGAAGCCGTGAAACATAATTAATGATCAAACGAACTTACCAAGTGAAGTTCGATCACAATTATGTGAACGGCTTCATTCGACGCGATTATACACACCCACCCTCAACAGTGAATCCCAACCCTAAAAATGTGAAATATCGATAAACTCTAAACAAAATGACGATACTTTACGAACGAGAGCGCAAGTGACTGGATCGAGTCAAAGTCAAGAAAACAACTATGATCTACTAGTCGTTTCCTAACTAAAATAAAAAAAAAAAAAAAAAAAAAAAAAAAACTTTAAAAATCCGTGTGTAAGGCCGTGTCTCGGGGCATATCTACAACATGTAAAAAATTAATCGCGTCGAATGAAGCCGTTCACATAATTGTGATCGAACTTCACTTGGTAAGTTCGTTTGATCATTAATTTTATGCGCTGAGCTATTGCCTCTTTGCCTAGCTGCAACACACACGGACCGATAGGTATATCAATCAATATGTTCTTCAATACAATAAGTTATTATATTTAGTTTTCAATAGAATAAGTTATTAAGTTTGTGTTCAAAAAGTTTGTTTATTTTATAATTTACTTTGTTAGTTTATTGTTATTTTGTTTATTATTTCTCTTTTTTGTGTGTATCAGTTGGGCAAATAAATGCGTTATCTATCTATCTATCTATGTCAAATTGTATGTAAAGATTTATACATCACTACATAGTATAAAACAAAGTCGCTTTCTTTGTCCCTATATCCCTATGTATGCTTAAATCTTTAAAACTACGCAACGGATTTTGATGCGGTCTTTTTTAATAGATATAGTGATTCAAGAATGATATAGTAGAAAAACAATGTGCACCCGTGCGAAGCAGGGGCGCGCGGGCGGGTCGCTAGTAACATATAAAAGTTATTTCACTATTATTATAAACACGAAAGTTTGTAAGTATGGATGGATGGATGTTTGTTACTCTTTCACGCCGGAACGGCTGAAAGATCTGGATAAAACTTGGCAGAGAGATAGATTATAGTCTGGAATAGCACATCCCGTGGGAATACCGGGATTGAAATCTGAGTGGGTGAAACCGCGGGGCGCAACTAGTTACCTATACGAGTGAGTTTTGAACCCACGACCATAGAATCAGTAGGCGTGACCATACTTTCCTAACGGCTCAGTTGGTAGTCGAAGGCCGTAAGTTCGATCCCCATAGACAACAAATATAAATGTTTCGGTTTGAAGAGTGCGGTCGCCGCGCCGCCGGTGTAATTAAATGCACATCGTGCGTGACTTACAAGGCAATGCTATGTGAGTATTTCTCAAACAAAATGTACGTAACGAAAAAGTTTTTGTTAAGAAATTTTACTAATTCGTAACTTTTCCTTCCTTAATTTCCTAGAGTTATGTAACGAATTAGTAAAATTTCGTAACAAATACTTTTTCGTTACGTAAATTTTGTTTGAGAAATTCTCATGTGATGATTACCCCTTAACATCAGGTGGGCCATCAGCTTGTTACATCTTAAAAAATATTCTACACCATCTTCGATTCATCGGTCGATTGTTTTTGCATTGAAATTGGCATTATCTTTATTTTCCGATCCTAACTTGACAAATACATTTTACGAATAATGGTCACACGTGCTCAAAAATAATGCATGCTAATTTTGATCAAACTCAAAAATCAACCGATGTACGACCAAATAAGCATGCTTATTTACTTGCCAGACCCTGTTCACACGATTTTATTGAGCAAGACTCGAAAAAAACATGTTTTTAGCTCGAAAATAAGCACGTGTGGTACCTATAACCTGAACCATTTCAACTTTATCGTTCTATTCTACTTCGTAATTTGCTTTGATAGTTAAAATGTGCGAGTGAGTGAAAGAGCGCGATCGAAACATATCATTGTCTCTTTCATTCGCTACGCGCTAGAAAGAGTGGACCGATAAGGGGCCTCAAGGTTACTCCCATAGTGATATAAGACTGGAAGCATCTAATTATAGATATTTATTTCGAAAACATTTAGTTCAGTATTGTTTTTGACAGAAACATATATGACGTGTTCAAAATGCTTGTAACGATAAATGTGTTGCTCGTAGTTTTTTAGTACCTACCTAGGTAGCAGGTTCCTAGTTCCTACCTAGTTTTTAAATTGAAAATAACAGTTTTGATCTATTTTTATTTTTGTATGATTGTTTTTTGTTCGTGACATTTTTAGAAGTTTTTATTCTAAAACCATGCCTACATTGGAAGAAGAGGAATTGGGTATGTAAATACATATTATCAAAGTCGATAGAAATTCGCAACAAAATTAAGAGACAAAATAAATCATCAATCGTTATCAGCCCCCTAAATGAAACTGAAACAGCTTCACGACTTTGATCCCCAGGCACGGTAGATATCCCTTCAGATCTTCCAGTACCAAGTAGGTACTAATTCAAGATTCTTTGAGGATGTCTAAGGGGGGTAGTCAGAGGTACGTCCAAACATTACAATTGGCACATACCAACATTTTGCAGTAGTTAGTATTCCATACGTGACAGGTTGCAAGCCCATCGCCGCTGTTAGAATACTAACTGGTTTCCTCACGATGTTTTCCTTCACCGTTTAAGAGCACTGGCATTGCGCACATAAATTTTTCGATAGAAAATCCATTGGTGCACGACCGGATTCGAACCTGCGACCTTACGATCGGAAGGCGGGGTCACTCCCACTAGACCACCGGTAGCCCCCTAAATATTATAATCTAATATTTGTGTATTTATATAATTTCTCTTTAATCTGAAAATCGGAAACGATTTTCATGATTTTAGTATGCAGATGGTTTCGGGGGCCATAAATCGATCTAGCTAGAATTCATTTTTAGTTTTTTTTATCCGTGTCTTCAGGCAATGGAAAACATAAACTTAAGCATAATAATGACATCTCTCTTCCTGACATTGGCGCGTAATAGGTACTTTTAAGAGTAGTAGAGCTCTTTGTGAAGGGCTCGTCCGGGGAAGTACTACCACCACGCCTTTTTCTGCCGCCAAGCAGCAACGCTGTGTTTCGGTTTGAAGAGTGTGGTCGCCGGTGTAATTACAGGCACATGAGGCTTAACATCTGTATGCCTCAAGTTGATGGACGCAGGGCAGTGCATCGTAGGGCACGTTCCTATTGTGCGTGACCTACGGGGCAATGTTTTGTTTATAGGTGATGGTTACCACTTAACATCAGGTGGGCCATCTGCTTGTTCCATCAGCTAGTTGTATAAAAAAAAAAAAAGACTTAATAATATCATTTTTTAAGCTATGTACTTCAGGCGATGGTTTATGAAATCGAGCAAAGCTCGGCCACCCTGATATTAAGGTTTAATATCGCTAGGATAGGTACGTTAACGCCATAAATATATATAAATAGGTATAAGTATTAAGTATATTATTTTATATAAATTCTATTAAATGCGTAACCAAATGGTTTCTTAGTATAGTAACACGCCACACCATCTTTTTGCACGCCCAGGAAGACTGGTAGACAATGCTATTAGCATTAAGTCCTCCTAGCACTACATTGTTTGTGTGAAAGTTTGTAAATAAATAAAGATATTCATTAGTAATTAGGCCCCTTTTTAGGTTTAAATGTTTTCCTTGTGATTTATTTAATTTTAAACTTAAATATTTTCTAGAAAAAGCGAGAATAATACTCCAAGAAAAACAACATCGAAATGGATTGCTCCTTGAAAATATTGAAAGATACAAATTAAAGGAAGTGCAAAGGTAGGACAACTAACTAGGTTTTAGGAGAATCTGACGACCTCAGTGGTGCAGCGGGCGAGAGTTGTTGAGTAGATGGAGGGAATGCAGAGGTAGGAGGGAGAGGGAGGGATTATTTATTTATTTTATTTATAGATTACTGGCTGAAGGTGTCAGTCCAAACGCCACATGTCGGAAGAATCAGCTCTCTGCCTGCCACAGTGCAGCCGCAGCCAACTGGGAAGCTCTCCGAATCCTTCTGGCAGTAGGAGCTGACAGGTACCGAAAGGACCTGACAGGTTTTACGACTCTGCACACTGCGGCTTTCATGGGTGGCACTAGAAGGGTTGCTATGCTCCTGGACTTTCCTGAAGGTATCTGTAAAGGTTTTTTTTGGTATCTGTTACGTATCTAGCAAGGTATGTTCTGCGCCACATACCTTCATATAATGGTAGTCTGCCGTCTAATAAATCAGTGTGAATTACACTGTCTTTTCGTTAACACCTCTGTTGGATTCCTATACAACATTGGCGACGAGAGTAGCCACACACAAAAAAAAATAAGAAAAAATGTTTGGATTAAAATCTAATTTGGGAAATTTATCCAATTTCGATCATCACACTCAAGACTGGAAGCTTCACAAAGGGCGGCTGCAGCATTGGTTCATCGCAAACAGCCTTGACGAGGACAACGACAAAGCTGGAGTAAGAGTCCCCGCAGACTACAAACTTTCTATCTGCCGAGAGTTTGGTCGGCTTCTTAATCAGTATGAAGATGTATGCAGATGCGCACATTACAGTGATTCAGTATCGGCCGATAAAAAAGTTTGATGGGCTTCACGACTGCCTTCAAACTTTCCATCGGCGAACTATCGGCCGAGCGTTTGATCAGTATGGCGCTCTTGCCCCGCCCGCACACTTGCCGATTGTTTGATCGGCCGACTCGGCCGATGGCTTCATTCCACGCGAGTGATCTCTTCACAAACTCTAGTAAAATAATCAATCGGCCAAACCATTTGTTGGCTAGTCTGCGCACTCGCGACCAACCCAACTGTTTTGTTGGCACAGTGTGCGCACGAACAGGCCAACTCGACTAAACTCTCGGCCGATAGAAAGTTTGTAGTCTGCGGGGACTCTTAAGAGAAGAGCGGTATTGTTGAGCGCACTCACGGAGAATACGTAACAGTATCGTAGCCGTAAAGACGCGGGAGTGTGAAAACTGCAGTTTGCGTGCAATTTTTATGCCTTATCCTACTACTACAGTGAAGGAAAACATCGTGAGGAAACCAGTTAGTATTCTAACAGCGGCGATGGGCTTGCAACCTGTCACGTATGGAATACTAACTACTGCAAAATGTGGGTATGTGCCAAATGTAATGTTTGGACGTACCTCTGACTACCCCCCTTAGACATCCTCAAAGAATCTTGAATTAGTACCTACTTGGTACTGGGAGATCTGAAGGGATATCTACCGTGCCTGGGGATCAAAGTCGTGAAGCTGTTTCAGTTTCAGTTTTTTCCTACTACTAACGTTAAAATTTGTAAGTTATAGATGGATGTTTGTCACTCTTTCACGCAGGAACGGCTGAATGGATCTGGATGAAACGTGGCAGAGAGATAGATTATAGTCTGGAATAGCACATAAGCTGCTTTTTATCCCGTGGTAGTACCGGGATTAAAAACTACGCAGGAGAAACCGCGGGGTGTAGCTAATAATTAATAGTTATGGATCTGGATGAAACGTGGCAGAGAGATAGATTATAGTCTGGAATAGCACATAAGCTGCTTTTTATCCCGTGGTAGTACCGGGATTAAAAACTACACAGGAGAAACCGCGGGGTGTAGCTAATAATTAATAGTTACACACTACTGTTTTATTTTCCTTTATTTGTTTTTATGTTTAGTTTAGTATCTTTATAATATAACTAGCTGATCCCGCGGCTTTGCTCGCGCTACAAACTTTCATCCCCTATTTTATCCCTTTGGGGGTAGAATTGATCAAAATCCTTTCTTAGCGGATGCCTACGTCATAACATCTACCTGCATGCCAAATTTCAGCCCGATCTGTCCAGTGGTTCGGGCTGTGCGTTGATAGATCACTATGTCGTAGTTGTCGTTTCAAGAGTAGTAGAGCTCTTTGTGAAGGGCTCGTCCGGGGAAGTACTACCACCACGCCTTTTTCTGCCGCCAAGCAGCAACGCTGTGTTTCGGTTTGAAGAGTGTGGTCGCCGGTGTAATTACAGGCACATGAGGCTTAACATCTGTATGCCTCAAGTTGATGGACGCAGGGCAGTGCATCGTAGGGCACGTTCCTATTGTGCGTGACCTACGGAGCAATGTTTTGTTTATAGGTGATGGTTACCACTTAACATCAGGTGGGCCATCTGCTTGTTCCATCAGCTAGTTGTATAAAAAAAAAAAAAAAAAAAAATGTCAGTCAGTCAGTCACCTTTGAGTTATATATAATTAGATTACTGTCAATAACGTGTCTGAGTTGAATAAAATTATTTCTTTCTTTCTTTTGTTTGGTGGTAATAAACAGCAGAAGTGCAAGTACTGTTATTATCGATCGCTTAATTTGACATTTAGAATCGTCAAAATTCGTTAAAACTGGTTTTATCAAGAAATTTGAATACTAAGTACATATTCCTTGAATTTTATCCATTGATGAAACCATTTTAAACGAATTTTGACGATTCTAAATGTCAAATCAAGCGATCGATAAGAACGGTACTTGCACTGCTGAACAGAAATTCCAAAAAGACTCCAAAATTATTAAAATTTTCAGACTTGCAGTTGAAAGTGGCAATAACTATTACTGAGCAGACCATGAAAGAAATCAAGGAGTTCAAATCACTAATCAGTCCTGCCAACATCCAGCTGATGAATACCGTCGCATCAGTGCAGGATGAAGACATTCCCATCCCGGAAGAGTACTACGATTTAGAAGATGATGCACATGACTGTTTGGACCCAAATGAGGATGTCGATATTGTAAGTTAAATGTTTTGACGACCTCAGTGGCGCAGCGGGCGAGAGTTCGCTTGCGACGCAAGATGTTCAATGTCAAAGTCAAAGTCTTAATATTGTTTATTCAATAAAATCACAAGGACCATGAACTAGGTTTTCTGTCATCTATCGAAGCAACATAGCATTTTCATTTTAATTGTTTTTCTAGTGTTTTTTTGAGTTGTGTTGTGTAATTTTGGTGGTATTTTAACCAACATTACTTGTGGTCTTAGCACAAAGTGTAAGCATTTGAAATGAAAGTGTATTATGTGATATCGTGATTTGACCGAAAATGTTTCAAATGTTTTGAAGAAACCGCCACCATTTTCTTCAAAACAATTGACTGACTCGACTTTCGACTGACGTGACTAGAAACATAGCAAAGAGCATATAATCTCTATCACTTGACACTGGCAAGATTGTCGATAGACAGGAGCCATAAAAAAAAACAAGGACCATCTTGAGTCGTCTTAAAACTAGGTAACTCTAGTGCGAGTGTTGCGAGTTCGATTCCGCCCTCGGAACTGATTTGTGTACGATCTGCAGAAATTTGTTTCGTTGACCTGGTTTTCTATGTATTAAAAAATATCTGTCTGTGTAAGTATATCATGCATTAAATTTATTAGTTATCTAGTACCCATAACACAAGCTTTGAGTAACTTACTTTGGGGCTGGATGGTGCTGTGTGGATTGTCCAGCTTTTTTTTTATAACAGCAGTGTGGGAGCACCATTAGAATATGACATTTTAAATTTAGAACTCAGTATGTACTTATTTTTTTATATATTTTTTTTTCGCATCATCATTGCCATTCAGCGTGGCAATAGAGCCAGTGTCTAGGGTAAGCTTCCGATTGCCACTGATTTGGATCGGTTGAGCTATCTATAGATCGTTTTCATCGGTCTGCCGATAGCTCAACTGTTTTATATGTATTTTGTATATTTTGTTAATGTACCTATTAGTTGTAATTTTCTTTGTAAATAAATGTATTTATTATTACTATTTACCTATTTCTGTGTTTTTATTAATTTGAATTGTGTATTTTTGTAGACTGAAGAGTGGAACAAAAAGAATTGGACAGCTCTGCATATCGCGAGCATCAAAAACCAAAGCGCGTGCGTTCGCGTTCTATTGGCGGCAGGAGCCGACCCTAACGTGAAAGACAAGGATGGCTATACAGCCCTGGACCTAGCCTACCGGACCCCTTATAAATCAAATAGTTTCCTGAATCCATTAAATGAAGAAAAGAAAGAGTAAGGTTTTCGGACCAAACCTTTTTATGTTTTTTTTTATACAACTAGCTGATGGAACAAGCAGATGGCCCACCTGATGTTAAGTGGTAACCATCACCTATAAACAAAACATTGCCCCGTAGGTCACGCACAATAGGAACGTGCCTTACGATGCACTGCCCTGCGTCTATCAACTTGAGGCATACAGATGTTAAGCCTCATGTGCCTGTAATTGTTTAACTCATAGGTTGTCAAGGTTTGTGGCTGAAAGTATTGTCTTGTATGTTTGCAGTCTGATTTGCGCTCCCGCTACCGGGCATTACATAACAATAAATCAAAGGAAACAATGTCCTACGGAGCTGTAAAGCTTGTAATAAATACAGTTCTGACTTGTTCTGTAATAAATACAGTTCTGACTCCAAAGCTCTGTGTAGTAAAGTGCTTGAGGTCACTATTAGTGACTTATAATATTAGTAGGAAGTAGGATTAATCATTCCACCATTCATTCATTCGCTCATTAATCGTCATTCATATAGCTCTAGTTCTTGGCCACGACGCCGCGACGGACAGATCAAAGATTTACCGATGAGCCATAAGACCGCGGTTTTACTCGCTCATCGATCAGAGCCTTTAGATTTATTAAGACCGGTAGTGACTCTTAGTTCTCTTCAGGTATGGTATGGTAGTGACTTAGGTAGTAACTCTTATTTCTCTTCAGGTTTATATCAATGATCAAAACCCTACTGGAGTTCGGTGCTAAGTTTCACCCAAGAAAGCAAAATTCAGTGCTGAAGACTGCACTTCTTCGGCAATGCACAGAAATCTTGCCTACCCTACTGGAAGCTGGAGCACCAGTGAAATTTAACAGAATGTATCCCCTCATAGACCTTTGTGGATTTGAAAAATTGCATGAATGTCGTAAGGTAAGGAAAAAGGTAAGAATAGTAGATTATATCATAAGGGAGCAAAATAATATTTTTCCGGCGAGGGCGCTTTTTTTAATCCAAAGTAAGTGAAGTGAGGGATTCTAGAGTAGAATCCCGAGCGTAGTGAGGGATTTCTTAATTGAATCCTGAACGTAACGAGTGGCGCAATTATCTTTGCCGCGCAATGAAAGTTTCTTATAGAAAAAACCACTTTTGGGTGCATTTAAAGGCTAACCAAGTCGATCTTTTCGAATAGATGGGATTAAAAATACATTTTGAAGCATAAACGGCTGTATCTTTTGATTACGTTGGCTTAGAAGTTTGTTTTTTTCACAGCTCCAAGTGACAGTAAACTTGAGTATTTGATATAAATTTCAGCTACCTCCACGCGTTCCGGAGAAAAACAAAGTGATCCTATAAGGATTCCTTTTTTCCTTCTGAGGACCCTAAGAACTTATCTATAACTATAAGAATCAAAGTCCTGACTGACTGACTGACTGACATATAGACAACGCACAGCCTAAACCGCTGGTCGTAGAGACTTGAAATTTGAGGAGTACATAGTTCTTACAGCGTAGACGTGTAATAAGAAGGGATTTTACAAATTTCAACCCCTAAGGGTGTAAAAAGGTTTGAAAACGTTTGTATGAAAAATCGTATTCTTTCAACCTAGGAACTTGAAACTTAGAGGACATATACCCCAAAATCAATAATTAAGATTGTCATTTTTAGTTTTTAAGAACTACCCCCAATAAGGGTGCAAAGGGGTGTTGTAGTTTCTATGGGAGTTTTTTAACGATTGGTTCAATTGATTTTAAACTTGGAGTAAATATACTTCTAAATAAATAATTAAGAACGACATTTTTAGTTTTTGTAAACTACCCTTAATAAAAGGGATGTCAAAGTTTTGTACGAGAATTTTGTTACGCGTAGTGCGATTGACTTGAAACTAAAGTAGATACTTAAATAACAAAAAAAAATATACTAATTTATGGTTTTATCTCGGGTGGAATGCGCGAGCGGCATCAGAGGCGCAGCGGTGGCGGGCGAAGCGCGGGGCGGGGCCCTTAGCGGGCCTAGCTGGGACTTGGACCGCTTTATCTAAGTACTTAGGCGCAAAAGTACTAAACTACGCGGGTGTAACCGCGGGGCACAGCTAGTCTATATATATAAGGACTAGCTGGTACCCGCGACTTCGTCTGCGTACTTTTAATCTCTTCATCTCTTTTTTTTCGCAATAAAAGGTAGCCTATGTTCTTTCTCAGGGTCTAAAGATTGTCTGTGCCGAATTTCATCAAAATCGGTTGAGAGGTTTAAGCGGGAAAGCGTAACAGACAGACAGACAGACAGACAGAGTTACTTTCGCATTTATAATATTAGTTGGGATTAGTTGGGATTATCTAATCCTCAACACCGCTAGTTCTTAGGGCCAGTCACAAATTATGTATATACATATTTTGTGACTGGCTGTCTTTCTCGAAACACAACTAAGATGTAAATTTTTAGTGAGGTTTATTAAATAATGGTATAAATATCGTGAGGAAATCAATTAGTTTTTTGAAAGCGATGAGTTTCTTGCAACCTGTCATGCATGGCATACCAAATAATCAAATACCTACTGCAAATACTTATTTAAGATATTTCACGGGTATTTATCTTTTTTATTTTCCGTTTCGGCTATGTTGCAATAGCTGTGGTCGCGGGCAGACTCAAGAAACGTCGGGAAAATAAAAAAGGTAAATACCTGATAAATACCCGTGATATATCTTAAATAAGTATGTGTTATGATCTTTTTTTTTTTTTTTTTTTTTTTATACTACTAGCTGATGGAACAAGCAGATGGTCCACCTGATGTTAAGTGGTAACCATCACCTATAAACAAAACATTGCCCCGTAGGCCACGCACAATAGGAACGTGCCCTACGATGCACTGCCCAGCGTCCATCAACTTGAGGCATACTGATGTTAAGCCTCATGTGCCTGTAATTACACCGGCGACCACACTCTTCAAACCGAAACACAGCGCTGCTGCTTGGCGGCAGAAAATGGCGTGGTGGTAGTACTTCCCCGGACGAGCCCTTCACAAAGAGCTCTACTACTCTTAAATGTTTAAAAAATAAATAATGATCGCGAAAGTTTAAAAAATAAATACAGCAAAATCATGTAATTGTGGGTACCTAATGTAATATTTGGACGTACCTCTGACTACCCCCTTAGACGTCCTCAAAGAATCTTGAGTTAGGACATAGAGATGTCACGGGATATCTACCGTGCCTGGGGATAAAGCCGTGAAGCTGTTTTTGTTTCGTTTCAGATTTTAATAGAATTCGTGAACAGAGTGCACGGGAAAGCATTCCCTCTTGAGTTTAACGAAAAAGAAGCTTACGCGCGAGCTAAAGAAGAAAAGGTAAGCGATAAAAATATATTTATTTTAGTTTATATGATTGCAAGCGCATCTGAATTCTGTTGCTGTAGAACATTACAATTTCATACACGTATGTATGTATTTCAGGAAACATGTTGCTTTTAAAACATGTAACCGCTCAAGTGTTCGATAGGAACCTCTTAAAGGCACGTACTCTCCTTTCACCACACTGTTTCGTCAGAAACTAGCGATACAAGACGACCATTATTATTAACTAGCTGAACCCGTGGCTTTGCTCGCGCTAAGGAATTCAAAGTTTCATACAAACTTTCATCCCCTATTTTATCCACTTGAGGGTAGAATTTATCAAAATCCTTTCTTAGCGGATGCCTACGTCATAACATCTACCTGCATGCCAAATTTCAGCCCGATCCGTCCAGTGTTTTTGGCTGTGCGTTGATAGATCACTATGTCAGTCAGTCAGTCACCTTTGAGGTATATAATATTTAGATTTAGATTGACCAGATTTTTGAAACGACGAAAACAAAAACGGAGTTGGATCTCAATTCGACGCGTATTTTTTTTTATGTATGACCGCGCAACAACTTTTTATAGAGTAGACCGATTTTGATAAAAAATCGAAGAGTAGGAAAACAGGGATTGATTATCAATTCGACGCGTATATTTTTTTTTATTATTATTCTTCTTTTTTTATTCTTTATTGTACACAGAAACAACATACGAAAACATAAATAATAAAGTATGTACAAAGGCGAGCTTAACCCTAAAAAGAGTTCTCTTCCAGCAAACCTTGAAGGAGAGAGTTTATGGTATTATGGTCGCGCATACTCGTAACTTTTTACAGAGTAAACTATTTTGATATTTATTTTTTATCCTACTGTCTTTATTTTTGCAGGAACGTATTAGACTTGCAGCAGTTTGGGGAAATAGAAGTGATGATGAAGAATGAAGACTAAGCAACTGTGAACACGAAAAACGTGAATCTTTCCTTGAAAGAAAAAAAATACATTTATTTCGGACACACCCGATACATACAAAAATAAAAATAAAAAATATCTATGTAAGTATATAATGAATTAAATATATCAGTCATCTAGTACCCATAACACAAGCTTTGAGTAGCTTACTTTGGGGCTAGGTGATGCTGTGTGGATTGTCCAGCATTATTTATTTATTTTTATACACTTACAACAGTTATAACTAGAAAACAAAAATATTACCTGAAAGCACAAAAAAACACAAGAAGACAAGGAAGAACAATTTCAGAATAATAAACAGTAAGTAGGAACATCAAGGCTGGTAAAAAATGCTATTAGCATTAAGTCCTCCTAGCACTACATTGTTTTGTGTGAAAGTTTTTAAATAAAACAGTAGAAATAAAAACAGAGAAGGACGTGTCTACATAGGTAGAAGGTTGATGTGCAAATCAGCAGTTCCTGCGCCAAATAAAACCATTTATTATTTATTTTTATTATTAATTATTTATGTTTAAACACTTTAGTAAATAAATTTGAATTTGATTTGATTTGAATTTGAATTTATTTATGCCACCAAGGTCCTACAAAAGAACGAATAGACTAAAACTGTGTTGTTGCCTGGGGCATTATTCTCTATGACAATAGGAGATTCTTTGTCCCAAACCGTGAAAAGCTTGATGTAGAGCTTTATTTTTTATGACATAGGAGATACTTTGCCCTGACCGTATGACACCGGCTGCCTTGTCTTAGCTGTGATCGCGGTGCAAATGGTCATAGTGAATAAGGCTCCTGTTTTTCTAGACTTGGTCACGTGCAACTGTCACCAAAATCTACTGACTTATAAAACGTTTGAAAGTGATCCTTGCGTAATAAAGTGTTGTTTTATGTTTTAATACATTGTTTTATTTTGTTTATTTTAACAGCCTATAACTCCTATACCTCGTTTACACTTAGCTCAAATGCGCAGGGACAAGGGCAGCGACATGGAAGATGCGCGAAAGGCAACATATGCAGAATCGAGAGAGAGAGAGAGAGAGAGATAACGTTCGCGTTGCCGCGGACATGAGCTGAGTGTAAACGCTGTATTAAATGGGCTCATCCGGGGAAGAAGATAGATAGATAGAAAATACTTTACTGCACACAACTTAAGGATACATAAAACAAAAATGATATATAGATATACTCGTACTCCCAAGTGTCTAACTAACTAACCTAACAAAAGTAAGAGATTTTCAAAAAAGTTTTTTCGAAAAAGTTCAATTATTTATAGAATTTGTACAACAAAATATGTTGTCAAAGGACAAACGAAATTTTTACGTTTCTGTGGGTTTATTTAATATAAAATACTTTCAAACGAGTGTCAAAGGCAGGAAAATCATGGCTTGGAATTAGAAAAACTTCAAATTGTATCAAATGTGATGAAATAATTCATTTATAAAACTCGTGGTAGGCGTAGTACCTAATGTCTGGTCAAAATCTTTTTTATGTCAGATGTAATATTAGGGCGTTGACAAAACCTAATATTTCTCTCGCTCGCACGATTCGACATTTTGAAAGATATAAAATCACAAATTCCAATTTTGAAAAATTGCAACCAACCATTTTGTGTGCAATCACATTGCACACAGTTTGGTAAAAATATCATTTTGATTGATGCAAGTTTTCCTACTCAAAAGTTTGCTTGAGTACGAAAACTAGAAAAGCAAACTTTTAAGTAGGAAAACTAGTATCGATCAAAATGATTTTTTTACTAAACTGTGCGCAGTGTGATTGCACACAAAATAGTTGTTTGCGATTTTTTGAAAATGGGTTTAGTGATTTTATATCTTTCAACAAGTCAAAACGCGCGAGCGAGAGTCACATTAGCTCTTGTCTTCGTCTTAAAAAGTATCTACATGATTTCGAGCAATTTCCGGTGTTTATTATAAATAAATATTGGTGTAATTTCCACACAAGACTATTTAGCACCAAACTAAGTTAAAGCTTGTAAGTAAGCAGATAGTAATAATACATTATATATATTTTTTTATCAATACATACATAATTATATTTTTTAATAACACCCAGACAGAGAACGAACATTTTCTATGTTCACCACACAAATGTTTGTTCTCCGTGGGAACCGAACCTACGGCCTTCGGCGCAGAAGGCAGAGCTATCACCAACTGAGCTGAGAAGGCTGTCAATAATCCTTGAATGATCGCTATAAGCTTGCCCTATGGCATTACTTTTAATCTTCACATTGGGGATACCTAAATACCGATTGATGGTATTGATCAAGAGATAGCTAAACTGATCCAAATATTTGAGCATTTTTTTACAACTAGCTGATGGAACAAGCAGATCGCCCACCTGATGTTAAGTGGTAACCATAATAATCAATAACAAAGCATTGCCTCGTAAGTCACGCACGATAGAACGTGCCCTACGATGCACTGCCCTGTGACCATCAACTTGAGGCATAATGTTAAGCCTCATGTGCCTGTAACTACACCGGCGACCACACTCTTCATTGAAACACAGCGTTGCTGCTTGGCGGCAGAAAAAGGCGCGGTGGTAGTATTTCCCCGGACGAGCCCTTCACAAAGAGCTCTACTACTCTTAAGCATCCATAATTCTTATGTCAAATAAATAAATTATTGTTATTATCTCTTCATCGGTTCCAAACGTCTGCAGATAGCTCAAATAGAATGTAAAACAGCGCGCTAAATCGTAATAACTATAGTCAATTTCGGTATACCTATCCGGTGAAATGTTAACAATAAGAAATCCTTACCATCTCACTATTGTCCGAATCCAAGACATGGTTCAGCTTTACGGTTTCGCCCTTTTGAAATTGGATAGACGTTTGAAAACTCATCTTAGAACGAAATGGCGGCATGTCCCGGCTTCGTACGGGAGGAAATACATTTTGTAAAACATTTATAGATTTTTTTTATTATTACCTACTATTCTAGTTTTAAATCCCGGTACTCCCCCGACGCTACTCGTCAGTGACAGTGACGTCTGACATCACTGAACGTCACTGTCACTGTAGATTTTGTGTGTATTATATGTATGTTATAATACATTCGTTTTCTGTCATCTATCTATCGAAGCAACATAGAATTTTCATTTTAATTGTTTTTCTAGTGTTATTTTGAGTTGTGTTGTGTAATTTTGGTGGTATTTTAACCAACATTACTTGTGGTCTTAGCACAAAGTGTAAGCATTTGAAATGAAAGTGTATTATGTGATATCGTGATTTGACCGAAAATGTTTCAAATGTTTTGAAGAAACCGCCACCATTTTCTTCAAAACAATTGACTGACTCGACTTTCGACGGACGTGACTAGAAACATAGCAAAGAGCATATAATCTCCATCACTTAACACTGGCAAGATTGTCGATAGACAGGAGCCATAAAAACAAAAAAAAAATGTTATAATACATTCAATACCTATCTACATATTAATACATAAATAATTGTTGTATTGTATGATATTGTAGCATACATTTACGACGCTATGGCAGACGCGATGTCTGACTTCACTGTCACTGACAAATTATACGGATAGCGTCGTACAAAATGTATGCTACAATATAAAGGCCTACCACCATATCTCTTGAAGCATTCTTATTTCAATATTACTTTACTTTTTGATCTTACACTATGCAGTTGTTATAAGACATTGACATAAAAGTAATATTGACAGAATGCTTCAAGAGATGGTGTTATGGGCCCTGGCACTGTTTGTGCGGATTGGCCTTAACTGTGACAATTCGGTCACCGCTTTATAAGAAAGTAAAGCGTCCGTAAGTAATGGCTATCGTTATGAGCTCTGACGGTGAGATTATCTAGGCTCATTGTTAACAAATTATCACGAGCCGCCATGTTTCATGCGAAATAAAAATACGAGGGCTGTAGTTTAATTTTCTTTTTAATAAAACGAGGACAAACATCTTATTTCGCTAATACAAGCTTTAAATACTTAATTTGGAGCTGGTTGGCGTTTTTTTATACTTTCGAAGCAATGTGCTCCTTTCAAGCCACTTGACACTGTTATACATATTTTTAGGTTCTGCGACATGCTGGTTGCCTCACGATGTTTTCCTTCACCGTTTATGGGTACTGGCACTATGCACATATATTTTTTTGAACAAAAACACTCTTTGGTGCACGATAGTTTTGAACCCACGACCTTAGGATCGGAAGGCGGCAGTACCACTAGACCGCCAGAGCTCGTAGCGATGTAAGCCCTCACAGCTAAGTTGGTAGTAGCCCTGCCTTCTGCACTGTAGGGCGTGGGTTCGATCCCCACCGAGAAGAAACATTTTGTGTGTTATACACAAAATTAATTATATCGTACGATCTGTGCCGCGTGCTATAAAATTAATATGTACTTACTCAATTGTAAATAAAATGTAATTTAGTAGGTATATCAGCTATCTGGTCCCCATATTACCCTATAGCTATCGGTGTGGAATATTCACCAATACGTATTTATTTATTATTAGTCTAACCCGGGGATTGAATCTGCACCTGTCACATTATTATACCAGCCACAACTACTGAGCACATGATAAAAATCTCTTTAAAACACCTACCCTTCCAGATCATTACCAAAATTACCGATAATGGCCATAGGTATTTACTATATTCCACCTCATTAACTGGTTTGAACCGGTTTCCGTTGGTTATAACCGGACAAAACAACATGATTTTTTTTAGAAAAGTCAAGATCAATATTTTGAAAGAGTGAAAGAAAATCACAGGCAAATGATGCTTAACAGTAAACTTAATTTTGGCTCGTTCATTGAATCTAAGGCCAAGATAGCTGCGAAGAAGCTAGGCATACTCTCGAAGGTGAGACGGTACTTCACACCGGGGCAGTTGCTTAATCTGTACCAAGCGCAAGTCCGGTCGTGTATGGAGTACTGTTCTCATCTTTGGGATGGCTCTGCTAAATACCAGCTTGAGGCCTTGGAAACTATTGAGAGACGAGCCAAAAAGCTCATAGGTAACGACGCGTTGTTCGAGTCTAAGCTCCTGACTCTTGAGCATCGCCGCAAAGTTGCCAGTCTATCGGTATTTTACAGGATTCATTTCGGGGAGTGTGCGACGGAACTCCACAACTTGATCCCCTCATCTCCTTTCTATCATCGGACTACCCGACGTACGGAAGGAAGACATCCGTTCATGGTTGACTTACCAACTGCCCGCACCAAGCGCTTTGCTTCAACTTTCTTAATGCGTACGGCCAAAGAATGGAACTCCTTGCCGGCGTCCGTTTTTCCGAATACCTATAATTTGGGTGCTTTCAAGAGAAGAGTGAATAGGTATTTTCTAGGTAAACGTGCCACATCGTAGACTGCATCATCACTTACCATCAGGTGAGATTGCGGTCAAACGTTTTGCCTATATGTAATAAAAAAAAAAAAAAAAAAAAACATCTTTATGCCTAAGTTGATGGACGCAGGGCATCGTATCCCATATAATTTTAATAGATACAAGTTTACCTACTCAAAAGTTAGCTTTACTAGTTTTAGTACGCAATCTTTTGAGTAGGAAAACTTGCATCGATCAAAATGATATTTTTACCAAATTGTATGCAATGTGTATGCAATGTTGCACACAAAATGGTTGTTTGCGAATTTTTAAAATTGGGACTAGTGATTTCTATCTTTCAATATGTTGAACCGTGCGAGTGAGAGGTACATTAGGTGTTGTCAATTCTTTCAATATGTCGAATCGTGCGAGTGAGAGGTACGTAAGGTGTTGTCAACGCCAAAAAACACTGTGGCGTAAGTTCAACTTACACCAAAGTAAAGTAAGTAGTTAAGTTGAGAAAGGCGAATGCCAAAATCAAAACATTATGTTACAAATGCCATCACCATGGGAAAATAAGTGTACTGCAAATCTCAAGAAGCGTTCACCCATATAAGTCAGATCGCAAAGGCTCCTCAAAATTTTATTGAACTGAAATATATCTCCCAGATTCTACCCGTTTGGGGTCGAACAGGGTTTTCTGCAGTGCTACGCGTCAGAACGGCCATGTCAGCCCAAACGGGGTGTATTCCAACCGGTTTGAGCGCTTTTATCAGTTTTTATTGGCTCGCGTAGGGGTTAACCGTTTGAATTTTCCGGACAAGGCCGGATAAGGCCGGACAAGGCCGGATAAGGCCAGACAAGGCCGGATAAGGCCGGTCTTTCGACATATTTTTGTACCTTGCTGATGAAAACACTTAATATCAGGGCCAAAACGCCTGATGTTAAGTGGTAACAATCACCTATAATAAAGCATGGCTTCATAAATCACGCACGATATGAACGTGGCTTACAACTCACCTATGTGAATTGTAAGACACGTTCATATCGTGCGTGTACCTATGTGAATTGTAAGACACGTTCATATCGTGCGTGTACCTATGTGAATTGTAAGACACGTTCATATCGTGCGTGTACCTATGTGAATTGTAAGACACGTTCATATCGTGCGTGTACCTATGTGAATTGTAAGACACGTTCATATCGTGCGTGTACCTATGTGAATTGTAAGACACGTTCATATCGTGCGTGTACCTATGTGAATTGTAAGACACGTTCATATCGTGCGTGTACCTATGTGAATTGTAAGACACGTTCATATCGTGCGTGTACCTATGTGAATTGTAAGACACGTTCATATCGTGCGTGTACCTATGTGAATTGTAAGCCACGTTTATATCGTGCGTGTACCTATGTGAATTGTATGTTGTTTAATTTTCCTAATTTAACAGCACTAAAAATATTGCCATCCCTTTCTAAAAGAACAAAATAACAAGGACGGCTATAATTTTAGAGCTGTCAGATAAGGTTAATGCAAAAACAGAATCGACACCATTGTACAGACAAGATAAACTAATTATATCGAAAAATCCATTCCAAATAGAATAGAATACTTCTTTATTTAGCATACGTAAAAAGGTACAGTGAAAAGCACAAGCCTGTAAAAATAAACTAAAAAGAACTACATTAATAATTTTTGCAGCACAGCATGTACATACTATACCTACCTACCTATACTAAAAAGGTTATCAGCTCAGCATAAATGTTGGGTATATTAATACCCAACGCTGATTTTCAGCTGAAACCAAGGAGGGAGAGGGTAGCCGTAACTAAAAAACAACAACACGTTCATAAATTAGTAAATAAACGAGGAATTAGTAACGAATTAGTAATAACAAGCAAATCTGCTTGTTCCATCAAACACTACAATAAAAAAAATCGAATCGCCCGGCTTTTCATGTTCGAATTTCGAACTAGTCCCCGCGTCATATCCGGCCGGACCGGAAGCTTGTACCCCGTTTTTACGGCCCACAGTCCGTCCTTGCAATGGCCACAGATAAGGGGTAGGTATTGTATCTGATTAGGTTTAGTAAGGCTTTGTTGGCTGGCTGAAAGCAAACGACTTTTGCAGCGGCTTCGAAAGGTTTGGGTCGAAATTTATTCATAGAAGCCAAAGAAAGAGTGTAACGTCAAAAATCATAATGTAAATACTAGAAAAATATTAATTAAGAGCACTGGTGATCCGCCCCGTGATGATGCGGTGATGGCCCCGCCTTCCGATCCTATGGCCGTGGGTTCAAAATCAGTCGTGCACCAATGAGTTTTTCTGTTGAAAAATGTATGTGCACAATGCCAGCACTCTCAAACGGTGACGGAAAACATCGTGACGAAACCCACATGCTGTAGAACCTTATAATTCTATAACGTGTGTCGAAAAGAGCCTCTTGAGGCGCACTTAAAATCCTTTCACCACACTGTTTCGAAAGAAAGTAGTGACACGACAAGAAGAAGAAGATAGAAAGATAAACATTTCTGTGGGTGAATCTATTGCTAAATCTGAGTAAATAAATAAATATAAATAATGGGATATTCCACGCAGCACTATCTCGTCCCAAACTAAGCCAAAGCTTGTGCTATGGGAAAATTTCCCGTTTCAGTGGGCGATGACCTTGAAAATATTATAACCAAACAAAGAAAGGAGAAAATGAAACGAAAAACGTAATAGTCTAAGAACCAATGTAGGTATGACAGGGTCAAACTATTTTTTATAAATCACACATGCAAATGATTTGACACTTACGGGACTGACTCCCGTCAAAATAGCTTCTTTCTTACACATTTCAACATTTTGAAATATAAAAAACACTATAATACTATTAAAAAACCAATATAATACTATTATATTATACTATATATTTTACTGCTTTTCTTTTTTAACTACTTTTTTTTACTACCTACGGTATCTTAATACTGTTCAGAAATTTTAAATTATACCTGGTAAATATTTTACGGTTTTCGAGTTATTGGAGTTTTACGAAATTTTATTATTTTTTCGCCCTTGACCATTCTTTTAGATGCCAATAATATAGATCACAAATCAAGCTATTTTCTCAATCTGTTTTTTGATAGAACTCTTAGCTAACTGCACTATCACGTGCGCCATTTGTGTGTCAAAGATTTTTTATTAGATTTTTTTTCTCTTTAAGACTCACCCTGTCTGTACTTGTCACTGCTACTTTCGTGCCAAAGAAAAGAGACAGCAACAAACTTAATGGTCTGTTATACTAATGGAGCGCTCAGCGTCCAATATCAATAAGACCCTAAGTATTTTAGTTATTGTAGAAAGCTGGAGTGGTTTGACGTGACAAAGCCACCTCGAGCTTCCGGGCTAGTCTCAGGAGAGCAATTGAAGATCTTTTTACGAGTTGGTGTGTTGAGTATTTCTTTAGAAATGCGAGCTTAGATTTTTCGTTCTTGAATCAGATTTATTTCTGAGGGCAGCAGATATTTAGATTAATATAACCCATGCCAATATAATAAAACTTTTTTCCTACCTAACCTAATAGATGTATTATGTTAGTCCTCAAGCTGATGGCCCACCTGATGTTAAGTCGTAACAATAACCTATAACAAAGAATTGCCTCGTAAGTCACGCTCGATAGGAACGTGCCCTACGACGCACTGGCCTGCGTCCGTCAACTTGAGGCATACAGATGTTAAGCCTCACGTGCTGTAATTACACCGGCG
This sequence comes from Plemyria rubiginata, assembly GCA_963576535.1. NCBI lineage: Eukaryota > Metazoa > Arthropoda > Insecta > Lepidoptera > Geometridae > Plemyria > Plemyria rubiginata. The sequence goes on from OY754929.1 coordinate 1,619,930, forward strand.
ACAACACTCCTCAAACCGAAACACAGCGTTGCTGCTTGGCGGCAGAAAAAGGCGTGGTGGTAGTACTTCTCCGGACGAGCCACACACAAAGAGTTCTGCTACTCTTAAAAGCTTTAGATCTTATTAGTATCAGCTATTTAGTTCACTTAGTTTAGTTTGGGGCTACATAGTGCTGTGTGGAAACTCTACCAATATTCATTTATTTTAACTGAACCCTAAAAAGGTAATCCAAACATACAGTTCCAATTACCAACAGGGTGACAGGGTGACATTCCCCCTTAGCAACGCCCCCAGGATGTAAGGATATTAGGAGAGTGATGAGAATTTTCAGCCGCAAGTATTGTGAGTCTCCGGAGTGTCTGAGCCTTTACGTAGCAAGAGAGCCTTTACGTATGCACACGGCTACCATCTAAACAATAATTATTTTATTTATTTATTAGAAAATCAACAGCAATTACAATCACTACATAGTATTTTTTTTATTACATTTAGGCAAAACGTTTGACCGCTATCTCACCTGATGGTAAGTGTGATGCAGTCTACGATGAGGCACGTTTACCTAGAAAATACCTGTTCACTCTTCTCTTGAAAGCACCCAAATTATAGGTATTCGGAAAAACGGACGCCGGCAAGGAGTTCCATTCTTTGGCCGTACGCATTAAGAAAGTTGAAGCAAAGCGCTTGGTGCGGGCAGTTGGTAAGTCAACCATGAACGGATGTCTTCCTTCCGTACGTCGGGTAGTCGGGTAGTATAAAACAAAGTCGTTTTCTCTGTCCCTATATCCCTATGTCCCCATGTCCCTATGTATGCTTAAATCTTTAAAACTGCGCAACGGATTTTGATGCGGTTTTTTTAATAGATAGAGTGATTCAAGAGGAAGGTTTATATGTATAATACATGCATGATATGTGCACCCGTGCGATGTAGGGGCGCGCGGGCAGGTCGCTAGTATAGTAAATGGGTGAATCAACTTTTAAGGCACTCCTTTTGTGTCCCTGTCATGCAAAGAGCATAAAAATCCTAATTTCCTTATAAAATATGTTTGTTTTGATGTTAACGTAAACTTAGATCCTTTCCTAACATGCTAGTTTCATAGTATTTTATAGTTAATAGGAAAATTTTTGACTTTATTATGGTAACTCAGCAGAACATAAGCACTATCCATACAAAAAACATGTGTCCCCAGGCCTACATGACGATACAATTTAGGACGTATCTTCAAAAAAAGGTATGAATGCACAGCCTTTTTACCCAATATTATGATTCAGAAAAAGATAAACTTACGTTTAAAGTTAACATTTATAAAAGTTTGACAAATATTTTATATTTTTCGTGCATCCAAACTTTTGTCCCAAACTTTGATCAAAACATCAGTTCTACAGAGTTACCGATAAAAATTCATGACCGTTATCAAGAGATGACGCCTACCTTGGTGTCATCTAAGGCGATTATTGTCTAATATTTAGTTGGTATGATCAAAAAATCTCTACCTAGCTTTACCGCCCCCCCAGCCTAAATTAAGTTCTCAGCTGGTGCGCGTAGGTTTATTGTCGCTCTACAGCGTTGCAATGGATATTTATGAGGCACCCTCGTCACTTTTTCTAAAAAAACTCGTTAATATTAGCTTAGATGTCGTGCCCCACTGCAAAACCTAAAAATAGATATATTTTACAGTATATTTTCATAATATTTCGATGATTTATTTTTTATTGTTAGTTGTTCATAATGTTGTCAAAGGAGTGTCTTAAAAGTTGATTCACCCAAATAAATAATGCTGGATAATTCACAAAGCAACATCTAGCCCCAAAGTAAGCTACTCAAAGCTTGTGTTATGGGTACTAGGTAACTGATATATTTAATACATTGTACTTAAATACTTATTATACATAGAAAACACCCAGACCAACGGAACAAATTTCAGCAGATCGTACACAAATTTGTTCAGAGGCGGGAATCGAACCCGCAACCAGGTTTTGTGTCATAACAGATTGGCGGCATCGATCCCTAGGATCTGCGTAACACTTCCCAGATCAAAATATTCATTGAGCGATAAATTCATATAAACGAACCGAGCGAACTTCAGCCTATTACTATAAATATATAGCACACTTAGCTAATCCTATCGCCTCGTAAAAAGGTCATTCAGACGATACTTGGTGTACTTAGTACGTGATCATTGGTCTGTGGTAGAAACCTTTTGATCTTAAGAATACAGGTTCAGATTCGCCGTATTTCAATTTTTTTCTGATAAAAAATTCTATATATAAATAATTTGATCTATACATGTTTTCCTACTCAAAAGTGTGTACAAGTTTTTGTAAGGCAAATTTTTCAGTAGGAAAACATATAAACCTTCCTCTTGAATCACTCTTTCTATTAAAAAAACCGCATCAAAATCCGTTGCGTGGTTTTAGAGATTTAAGCATACATAGGGACATAGGGACAGAGAAAGCGACTTTGTTTTATACTATGTAGTGATAGTGATAGTGAAATATTGGTGGACATTTAACACAGCACTATCTAGCCCTAAACTAAGCCAAAGCTTGTACTATGGAAACAATATAGCTGGTAAACGACTTTAAAATGTTTTGTAAATAAATACTTATAATATAACACACAGACAGAGAACAAACATCTATGTTCATCACACGGATATTTGTTCTCGGTGGGGATCGAACCCACGGCCTACGGCGCAGGAGACAGACAAAATGACTTATTACTAAACTATAGAAATGTTTAATAGCGATTTTTCAAAAACAAGTTTAGTGATTTTATACCTTTTACATAATAATATCGAATCGTGCGAGCAAGAAGTAACTTAGCTCGTGTCTTCGCCTTAAATCTACAAACTTATACACACGTCTTAATATCACCAATCACTACCTACACGAGCAAAACCGGGGGCAGCAACTTATAATACACGTATCGTTGTATGGCAAACTTATGAATCACGATTTTAAATGCATCTGTTGAATGAAACTGCAGAATAGCTCAAGCCGTCTCGAAATTATGTCAGTCAAGGTAATTTGGCGAGGAACGCAGGATGTGAATACATTCTTGAGGTTATAAATATAGAAGACTGACGAATGAAAACCAACGAAAGTGCTATTCTGAAAGCACACGTCCTTCTCTGTTTTATTTCTACTTTTCCTACCTACCTACTGTTTATTCTGCAATTGTTCTTCTTTGTCTTCTCGTGTTTGCTTTTCTGTCGTGCTTTTGGTAATGTTTTATTTTATTTTCTTGCTATAATTATTATATGTGTATGTATCGTGTGTTTCCAAAATAAATGTATTTTCTTTCTTTCTTTCTTTCTTTCAACATAATTTTGTAAAAATCAATCACTTACTAATAGTCGCGCCCCGCGGTTTCACCCACGCAGATTTAAACCCCGGTATTCCGAGATAAAAAGTAGCCTATGTTATTCCAGGCTAAATCTATCTCTCTGCCAAGTTTCAAAAAGATCCGTTTATGCTCCGGAATGAAAGAGTAACAAACATCCATCCATCCATACTTACAAACTTTCGCGTTTATAATATTAGTAGGTTAAGGCGTGTTAAAATATTCAAAAGGTCAGGGAGTGTGCTACGGTAACCGCTTTCCATCAGGTGTGCCTTACTTTTGTTTGCTTACTTGGTAGTACAAATAACCCTCGCCCAAGTGCCTGTGGTATCCGCGGTGAGATTTTCGTCTAGTAAACAATTATGTAGGTCCATATTAAGGTGAAGACAAGAGCGAATGTGACTCTCGCTCGCACGTTTTGATTTATTGAAGGATATAAAATCATAAAACCCATTTTCGAAAAATTGCAAACAACCATTTTGTGTGCAATCACATTGCGCACAGTTTAGTAAAAAAATCATTTTGATCGGTACAAGTTCTCCTACTTAAAAGTTTGCTTTTCTAGTTTTTGTACATAAGCAAACTTTTGAGTAGGAAAACTTGTATCAATCGAAATCAAATTTTTACTAAACCGTGTGCAATGTGATTGCACACAAAATGGTTGTTTGCGATTTTTCAAAATTGTATTTAGTAATTTTATATCTTTCAAAATGTCGAATCGTGCGAGCGAGAGGAATATTAAGTATTGTCAACGCCTTAGGAGGATCATATAAAAAAAACGCTAGAAGCCAAGCTTAGCTATTGGTCGCGACGAACTGGCGGTAGCTTCACCTAGTATGACGTTTTAAAGTAAGCCCTGTGATTGTACTGAATAAAGACCTTTTCTATTTTGATTTAATTAATTAATTACCCCAAATGAGTTAAATGGGGTGACAATAACCGCAGCCCGGTTCCATAAATGAATATCCTGATTTATTTAAATCAAACAAAGCCGGTGGCTTTATTTATAGCTGAAATTCAACCGTTAATATTAAACACTAGCGGCTTGTTCCGGGTTCGCACGGATAGAGTTTTACCTAAAAGTTTAAATGTGTTTTTTAGTAATAAAATCATTTATTTACAAAGAAAATTACAGTTAATAGTGTACAATTATTAACAAAATGTACAAAATACATATGAAAGAATTGAGCTATCTGCAGATCATTTCAAACGATCAGAGATAGCTCAACTGATCCAAATCATTGCCAAATCAGTTTAAATACGTTACTCAGAATAAACATTTATGTTAATAATGTTTAAATATGTGGTCAAGAGTACCCAAAACTGACGAGCATGTATGAAGAATGTTATGAGATTGAATGAAGCGAAAGAGAGAGAAGTGAAAGAAAGAGAGAAATATATCAGGATAGTAGAAAGTGAAAATACGATATCTCTGCCTACCCCTATGGGACATAGGCGTCATTTTATGTATGTATGTTTGTTCTCTGTCTGGGTGGGTAATTAAAAATTCATGATTAATTTTGAGCTTAACAAAACACTCATTAAAAAAAAGAAACAGCTTCATGACTTTGATCTCCAGGCACGGTAGATATCCCTTCAGATCTCTCAGTACCAAGTACTAACTCCAGATTCTTTTAGGATGTCTAAGGGGGGTAATCGAGGTACGTCCAAACATTACATTTGGCACATACCCACATTTTGCAGAAGTTAGTATTCCATACGTGAAAGGTTGCAAGCCCATCGCCGCTGTTAGAATACTATACACTTATTCAGAAGGCAAAAAAAAGCTTTTAAAACTTTTTAAGCTCATTCTTCCTCAAGTTCAATAAAATAAACTCTACATCCTCATAATAAAATATAATCCAGGGATGTCTACCATGAATGAGGGTTATTCGTGACGCTATCAAATTTTATTTAACGACTTAATCGAAGCCCGTAAATGGGGCGGTCATATGGCATATTGCACGCCTGGGTGATAAATTACTGTATTAAATTAAATCGCGTAACTTGAGACGAAATTAAACACGAAATGGACTAAAAGCAACGCCCTTTTCACATGCACACGGCATCAACATCATCCCTGGAGAAGTACCAAGTGCGATCTAGCTGATGCGATGAAACAGCAGATAGCTCAACCATCGTACTATAGGATTATTAGGTACTAATTGCGCCCCGCAGTTTCACCCGCGCAGATTAAAATCCCGGTATTCCCACGGGATTAAAAAGCAGTATGTGTGCTATTTCAGACTAGTCTATCTCTCTGCCAAGTTCCATCCAGATACGCTCAGCCGTTACGGCGTGAAAGAGTAACAAACATCCATCCATCCATCCATACTTACAAACTGTCGCGTTTATAATGTTAGTAGGATTTGGAAACAAATTAGACAATTTTTTTGGTATTTTGCGGCTAATAAAAAATCATAAAGGTATGTGGTGCAAATCTATTATCTAATGCTAAAAACAAAACACTATCTCACAACCTTCGCACAAAAGAACGTGCCCTACGAAGCAACTACGCAACGAAGCCATTCTGCTGAAGTTGCCCAGACTATATACATCACTTATGACGCAAAAGACCTGTTTACGACGACAGTTTTTCTCATCAAAACAATTGATTGTTCCCAAAGCTTGAGACATGAACCACCCTGGTGTTAGATTAACATGATGAAAAACAAATAAACCATTGATGTTTTCACAACCGAACTTCCAGTAAGATATTAATCACGAGGCTAGGGCTAGCACGAGTTTGGAATCATGGAAATCCGTGATCTCTGCCTACCCCGATGGGAAATAGGCGTGATTTTATGTATGTACTAGTTGCGTCCCGCAGTTTCACCCGCGCATATTTAAATCCCGGTATTCCCACGGGATAAAAAGTAGCCTACACTCTACTTATAATCTGTCTCTCTGCCAAGTTTCATCCAGATCCGTTAAGACGTTTGCGCGTGGAAGAGTAACAAACATCTATCCATCCATCCATCCATACTTACAAACTTTCGCGTTTATAATATTAGTAGGATGTATGTAAATAAATAAATAATAAATAATGCTGGACAATCCACACAGCACTATCTAGCCCAAAAGTAAGCTACTCAAAGCCCTTTGTTATGGGTAGATAACTGATATATTTAATACTTTATATACTTACATAGATAGATATTTTTTTATCATACATAGAAAACACCCAGACCATCGGAACAAATTTCTGCAAATCGCACACAAATTTGTTCCGAGGCGGGAATCGAACCCGCAACCTCTTGCGTCGCAGGCGGACTCTCGCCCGCTGCACCACTGAGGTCGTCAAATAAGAATGATGTTATTATTATAAACTCCTGTTTATTTTGTTTTGTATTATCTTGTAGCGAACGATTTATAATATGTAACTTAAGCACATTTCAACGTTTGCATTTTTTAAGCTTAAGTTAGTGTCCCAAATAAAAATATTTTTATTTATTTATTTATTTATTTATTCTTAGATTCACAGTTTTCTTATTGTCTAATATAAACTATATAATATACATTGTGCATAAACCAAAACGAATCTACATTTTATAAGCAACTTATGTAGGTAGGCAGATGATACTGAGAAGACAAACCAAAATAATAAGGTGAAAGTTAATTAATAAAACAGACAAAATATAAAGTTGATCACAAAAAAAAAGAGAACAATGTGTAAAATAAAACGTGGTAATGAAAATGTGTAGTGTAGGTAGTGTGTCATGTTTAACCATAAGTTTGTGTCCCAAATAAAATATTTGATTTGATATTCGGTTTAATTCTTGTACTATATATTTTTAATCTGAATCTTGAAAACGGAACGATTATCATGAAATTTAGTATGAATGACAGTTTCTTAACTATTTCGGGAGCCTGGGTTCAAAATATTACTTATCTTAATAAGTCAATAAAACACATTTTTACTTTACATTATGACGCAATCATACAGTGAGCTAATCGGCATGAAATTCCGAGCAAACAGGGAGAGCACTATGCCTAGTGGATGACCAAGACAGAACCAGTGACACTCAAACTTGTGCTAGCAGTTAAGGAAATGACGTGCAATAAATAAAAGTCTGAGAGCCGTAGACGGCGCTCAGTGCAGAATGACTCCATTTATCTTCACTAATACCGACCTGAGTGACTATTTGTTTGAATTCCTTTATAATTTCTATTTATTCTGTCAACAACGGACAATTAATAATTATTATCTACTAGCTAGCCTACTGCTTCGCACGGGTGCACATTGTTTTTCTACTAACATGAATGTATTATGCATAATAAACCTTTCTCTGGAATCACTCTATCTATTAAAAAAAACGGCATCAAAATCCGTTGCGTAGTGTTAAAGATTTAAGCATACATAGGGACATAGGGACATATACATACATGGTGTGACGTAAAGAGTGGATAATCCTTTACGTACGTGTAGGGGGTATCATAACTGTTCAGAAAATTGAAATTTTCCGAGTAAATTATTTAGGGTTTTCGAGTTAATGGAGTTTTTCGAAATTTTAAAAATTTTTCACCCTTGTCCATTCTTTTAGATGCCAAGATCACAGATCAAGCTATTTTCTCAATCTGTTTTTTTTTATAGTATTTTTGGATAACTGCGCTATCAAATACTCATTGCCATTTGTATGTCAAAGTAACAGATTTTTTTTAGGAAAATTTTAAACTGAAAAAAATATTATTTGATATTTTTTCCAAAAGTTTGACATCCTGTGGAGCAAAAAAAATATATTGTCACCTGAGTGACCAACTAATAAAAAACTTGGCCACTTCAATGTAAATAATTTATTTGGAAAATATTCAATTTTCTGAACAATTATGTAACCCCCTACACGTAGGTAAAGGATTATCCACTCTTTACGCCACACCCTGTATATAATAGTACCTACAGTCATCATCGTCAAAATCGTTGGGAGGGAGGACATATTAGATGAAAATTACAAACTTCAATCGCAGGTAACACCGAGGGGCGCAGATAGTGATCTATAAACTAGTTCCACCCCGCGGTTTCACCCGCGCAGATTAAAATCCCGGTATTCCCACGAGATAAACAGCCTATGTGCTATCCCAGACTATAATCTATCTCTCTGCCAAGTTTCAGCCAGATCCGTTCAGCCGTAACAAACATCCATCCATCCATACTCACAAACTTTCACGTTTATAATAGTAGTAGGATGAATTCATTATCATAATTATCGGCATATTTTGTTTCTGTTTTTTGCCAATAAATTTTTCTTTTTACACAAGATATAACCAAAATGACATTAATTTCATCAACCTACCTCATCCAAAATAACCTGTGCATTTTGTACATTTAGTAATAAATCCCAACTAATCCCAACTATCCCAACTAATATTATAAATGCGAAAGTAACTCTGTCTATCTGTCTGTCTGTCTGTCTGTCTGTCTGTTACGCTTTCCCGCTTAAACCTCTCAACCGATTTTGATGAAATTTAGCACAGACAATCTTTAGACCCTGAGAAAGAACATAGGCTACCTTTTATTGCGAAAAAAAGAGATGAAGAGATTAAAAGTACGCAGACGAAGTCGCGGGTACCAGCTAGTAAATAATAATAAATAAATATTGGTGGACTTTCCACACCGCACTATCTAGCCCCAAACTAAGCTTATGCTTGTAATATGGGAACCAGATAGCTGATATACTACTTATATACTTTTTTTTGTAAATACATACTTATAATATTATATAACACACCCAGACAGAGAACAAACATCTATGTTCATCACACAAATGTTTGTTCACGGTGGGAATCGAACCCACGACCTACGGCGCAGAAGGCAGAGCTACTATCAACTGAGCTACGTAGGCTGTGTGTGGCTGTGTGTGTGTGTAGTAATAAAATTTACTTTGCAAAAAAAAATACAAAAACAAACGAATAGAATCGTTAGCTCTATGAAGGTTCTCAAATCAAGCAATCTTTTAACGATTGCTACTCGACTGTACCGGAAGTTATCGGCCCGGACCGGAAGCGGGGATAATAAATTTACCCTCCCTCGCCCTGCGCCCCTCTTCCCTCCACCCCTCTCCCCTGATGACAGGAGGCTGAACTCCTGAAGATCTATAGTTTATGAAGCTACAATTGCTACAATTGGAGAGTCAGCTCAATTGGTAACCATTGCAAATATGATGCACTAATGTAATTTTTTTATTTGTTTCATTTATTTTCTTTTTTTTGACGACCTCAGTGGCGCAGTGGGCGAGAGCCTGCCTGCGACGCAGAGGCTGCAGGTTCGATTCCCGAATCGGAACAAATTTGTGTACAATCTGAAGAAATTTGTTCCGTTGGCCTGGGTGTTTTCTATGTATAATAAAAAATATTTATCTTTGTAAGTATATTGTATTAAATATATCAGTTATTTAGTACCTAACACAAGCTTTGAGTGGCTTACTTTGGGGATAGATGATGCTGTGTGGATTGTCCAGCATTATTTATTTATTATTTTCAACGAAAATTACACTTTTTGCATGTACACATATTTACAAAAAGGGACATTTTCGCAAGTATTTACCAAATTCTGTATTAACAAATACTTTCAGCAGAAGCACTAATGATAATAGCACGATCAAAACATTTTTTTTTTACTTTATTGGGTTTTTTTTTAGTTTTTGCCAAAAACGGGACTTATTTTAAGGGCAAGTTACTAGAAAATATTCCTCAGGTCAACCTCATATGCATTGCGCAGGAGGTACTTGTGAAGTATTTTGATAAAATATCTTGTAACATTTGTCGCGTTTTTGGCTAAAAGCAAACTTCTATAACTTGGCCCCCACAGTGGTAGATAGATATTTCAATGTTCTGACGGCGCTACTATCATTAGTAGTATCATATTAGTATATTATACTTCCATAGATGTATGTAATGGAATAATCAATAAAAAAAACCCAACCTAATAATGTCGGATAGAAACGTACAAATAAAGGTGTAGATAAAAGTATCCAATCTTCTCGATTTATGTGTGAAATTAAGTTTCGGACGCGAAATTTTGTCGCGGTCACAATTCCGCTTTTTAAGCTAGGTGATTACGACAAACGCTCCAAACGCCACAATATTTATGGGGTAATGTCCAAAAGTGCACCTATGCATTCAATTGGTAGCAGCCTTCACAGTTTGTAACAACTCAGCCTTCTGCTTCCCTTTGTGGGCGTGGGTTCAATGGCCACCGACAATACAAACACGTGAACATAGATGTTTATTCTCTATCAGGTGCGTTATTCACTATGACGAATGCAATCGCGTTTGCTCACATTGTGTCGTCACACGGTTAGGGAAAAGTATCTCCTATATCTAAAGAATAAAGCCCAAGATTACGTTTTGACGTCACACGGTTCGGGGCAAGGAATCACCTATGTCATAGAGAATAATGCCCCTGGGTGTGTATAATAATAATACTACCCGCTATTAAAAAGTATATCCTTGTCCTCTAAGTCCTCTCTCGACCCCTATCCTGAACCACCCCCTGACCCCCTTCCCCTATCACTACCCCCTAGATCCCCCCTCGGCCCTCCTCCCCGAACCCCTTCCACCGGGGTAAAAACTAGCCTATGTCCCAGACTATATTCTATCTCTGTGTCAAATTGCATCCAGATCCGTTCAGCCGTTCAGGCGTAATTGAGCATCTATCCAAACTTTCATATTTATAATATTAGTTAGATTATAATATGTAGTTATGTGTTTATAAAAAAAAAGTTAAACAAATAGTAATACAAAAGTAAGTATTAAATATAATAATAACCTTATGATTTTATTATCATTACATTACAGTATTTACCTGAACTGAAAGTAGTTGAACCTGCCATAAATGGCTTTGCAGATGTTATAAAAACGAACAAAAATATAAGAGCGACAAAAAGTCGCGTTCTAATGTCGCGTCCGAAAATTTCCCTATCTTGGATCTCGAAGCGATGGGCAAATTTATCGGAACTAATTACGCTGATAGTGCAGAGTGCACAAAATCAAAGGCATTGTTTACACCGAAAGCAGGTAACCGGCGCCTACTTACCAGGTTTAACCAGAATTCCTATATTGTAATTTGTATTAAAAAACAGCTTTACGATTTAAATCCGCAGGCACGATAGACTCCCCTCAGATCTCTTAGTATCAAGTACCTACTACCACTCCTCCAGATTCGTTATACTCGTATTATATTCTTTACTAGCGATACTGCTGCGCCCAGACCAACGGAACAAATTTCTGCAGATCGTACACAAGTTTGTTCTGAGGCGGGAATCGACCCGTAACCTACTGCGTCGCAGGCGGACTCTTGCCCGCTGCGCCACTGAGGTCGTCTAATAAAAATAAAAATGTAGTTTCTGTTTTTATGTTTTTCGGTTCCTGCTTTCTGCACAAACTCATTCTAATGTCCTCTGCGACCATTCCTCATTGGGAACCATTATTTATTTACGCCTCAGGGAATGAATCTGTAATGCCTACTAGTGAATTAGGACATAATGTGGTCGTTAAATTGATAGAGTAAATCTGCGATGCAGGTTAACCGCTTTGCTTAAATTAATTAACCTACAACTGGGAAATGTAGTGGAATAATTCAATTGCAGAACTTGCGGAGTGAATTATCTGGCGTTTTATAAGGCGATGACAACGTAACAACAGTAGTAGAGCTCTTTGTGTGTGGCTAGTCCGGGGAAGTACTGCCACCACGCCTTTTTTTGCTGCCAAGCAGCAACGCTGTGTTTCAGTTTGAAGAGTGTGGTCGCCGGCGTAATTACAGGCACATGAGGCTTAATATCTTCACACTCAAGCTTTGGCTTAGTTTGGGGCTAGATAGTGCTGTGGGGAAAGTCCAACAATATTTATTATTTATTTATTTATATCCTAAATGTATTACCTGAGTGGGATATTTCATAAGTTGAGTAAACAATTTAAAAATGGAAAACTAATATTAAAAGGTTTATAATAGATCCATAAACTACCTTTTCTCCACCCAATTTCTATAAAAGAAGACGAAAGAATACACAACAACGTGTCAAACGAACCATTTATCCGAACTTTGCGTAGATTCAGCAGAGCGTACTCCGTTATTTAGTTAACGAGACCTCCTGCGGGCATTCTTTTGTCTCACTAGCTTTCGTACAGTGGTGTTTGAAGAAATAGGCATGATGGTATTTGATGGTTATGTCAAACATACACAATATATACTCAACAAAATTGAGCATTTAATAAATCCTACTATAATTATACCAAAATTGAGCATTAAATCATTCCTACTGATATTATAAACGCGATAGTTTTGTAAGTATGGATGGATGGATGGATGTTTGTGACTCTTTCACGCCGGAACGGCTGAACGAATGTGGATATAACTTGGCAGAGAGATATATCATAGTCTGGAATAGCACATAGGTTAATTTTTATCCCGTGGGAATACCGGGTTTTAAATATGCACGGGTGAAACTGCGGGGCACAACTAGTCACCGATATTTACTCGAGCGTCGGCAAAGGGCTGCTTTATTGCTAACTGGAATAGACTCCTGTGATTGCTTCCGTATCCGCAGTCTTGACTATTTTATGGGACAGACGGGAGGAATAAACCAATCTTCTTCTTCTTTTCCAGTCCATCTAAATATATATAACTCAAGGGGTTGATTTTGAAAAAGTCTTTCTTAGTGGGTGTCATAAGAGGAACCCATGTGCGAAATTTCAAGTTTCTGGCGCTAATAAAGGGTTTGGCCTGTGCGTTATCATCAGTCAATCGCTTTTGCCTTTTATAATAATAAAATAAATAATGCTGCACAATCCACACAGCACTATCTAGCCCCAAAGTAAGCTACTCAGAGCTTGTGTTATGTGTACTAGATAACTGATATATTTAATACATTATATACTTACATAGATAAATATTTTTTATTATACATAGAAAACACCCAGACCGCGGAACAAATTTCTGCAGATCGTACACAGATTTGTTCCGAGGCGGGAATCAAACCCGCAACCTCTGCGTCGCAGGTGGACTCTCGCCCGCTGCGCCACTGAGTTCGTCGACAAATGTTTGTTCACAGTGATTCGAACCCATGACCTACGGCGCAAAAGACAGAGCTACTGCCAACTGAGCTGGGAAGGCTATCAATGTGAACAATGATTTGAACATCTATCTGATATCCGTTCAATGCAAATCGGCCCTCATTCAAAGCCTCCTGGGTCCAGCTCCTACCATTCAACTTGAATAGATCCTTCGATTGAATTTGAATCGTTACCCGTGAATTTAAATAGGCATCAAAGTATATCCATGGACTCACAATACAAAGTTAGTAGGTACAGTCAACTTCAAGTACGAGTAGCTTACCCTTTTATGCATGCTTATTGTGACTTACTGTGACATGTTATTTATTGTGACAGCCTTTATTTATTTATTTAGAATCTCCAACATCGTATACATCAATTACATTCATACAAATTAAAAATAAAGATAGTGAACCATGCTAAATGTTACAATAATTACAGGAGACAGACAGCGTGCAAATTTAATTTAGAGCGAGAGCGAGTTAAAAATAAAATTATATAAAATTCTAAAATCACAGTAAAGCTACAATAAAATGTCATATAATACTGATAAAATGTCAAAACTAGATCTATTTACTAAACATTACACTATATACATTAAAAGTTCATTAAGTTAATAAAACAATAATCAATAGGTACAGAGCATCAAATTATGTATTAAAAAATAATAAAACCTAAAAAGTTGATAATTTAAAATAAAATAAAACCAAAATAATAAATTCATTTAGATTTTAAAATAGTTTGCTTAAACATAAACAACGTGCCGTGAAATATGTCCACGTCACCGTTGCGCTTCGCCTTTACAGTACAGTTGGTAGTAGCCCTGCCTTCTGCGCCGAAGGCCGTGGGTTCGATTCCCACCAAGGGCAAACATTTGTGTGATAAGCATGAATGTTTGTTCTGTGTCTGGATGTCATATAAATATTATACGTATGTATTTACAAAAAAAGTATAAAACGTTTTAAAACAGCTGTCAGGTACCCATAGTACAAACTTTGGGTTAGTTTGGGGCTTGATAGTGCTGTGTGAAATATCCACCAATAATTATTTATTACTTATTTAAAAGGCAACGAAACGGGTTAAATATTTTTGGAAGGTCGATTTTTTTGATTGTTCGTTTTATTTTTGTTTTTAAAGGTTCTTTGTTACCATAATAACACATAACTAAACACTGTTTAGTTATGTATAAAACTCTTAACAACTACAACTTATCAGGCTAAAAAGTTAAAAAGAATAAACAAAAAACCCTTTAAAAAGTTTTTATATAAAATTATTATTTATGGACATTGTAGACTTTATAAATTCTAACTTACATAAATTTTAAATATCAATCGAATTTTTTTTTGTTGGTTGATCAATTTTCATTTTTTTATAGCTAATTAATATGTATTATGATACATTTCATGTAGAATTATATTGAATAGTTGTCACATCTCATTATTTTTCTATTTTGTGAAGTGATACTTCAAAAAATCCAATCAAATATTTTGTTTTGTCCGAATTTTAGGTACATGGTAAAGAAAGGTCTTCACAAAATTCAAAGTATCACTAAAATCCTACCATTACAGGCTATTAACACACAGGTTACAGTTACAGGTTTATTGTAACGTTAGAAGAGTCACTTTGACTTTGGGAAGTGAATTTTTGATCAGCTACTTTTAACACTGACTGTACTATTGTGTCTTTTAATCAGTTCACTCGCGGACGAAGACCTTATTGATTTCTAGGATAAAAGGGTTTGAGCCTTCTCTATCCATCGCGGTAGTTAATTCAAGAGTTGATCACTAAAATCACTTTGAAACGTCTCAAACTAAATGAATCAAGGTGCCAGTTTTCGCACCGCGTGAAAGAGTAACAAACATCCATCCATCCATATTTTCAAACTTGTTTGCAGCTGATGACCACATCTAAACCCTAGTTGCGTTTGATCCACTTTTTTCCTGTTTATGACGTTTCAAAATGGTCCTTATGATTGTACTGAATAAAGACAGTTTTGATTTTGATATTTTATTTTGACTCGAAGTTAACATAAGTCAAACTAACACAAAAAGCATTAGTATTGCAATTCAGCGTGGCAATGCAGCCAGTGTCTTAGGTACGCTTCCGACTGGCACTGGTTTGAATCAATTGAGCTATCTATAGATCGTTTGCAACGGTCTGCTGATAGCTCAACAGTTTCATATGTATTTTGTATATTTTGTACATTTTGCAAATAATTTTAACTATAAGTTGTAATTTTCTGTGTATGTAAATGTCACACAAAAAGTTTCTCAAAAACGGATTAAAGACAGGCAGGACAATCATTTTTCATTAAAAAGTTCTCGGTAGTGATCAAACCGAAAGCCTAAAGCCTCAGCCGAGCAAGCTACTACCAAATAAGCTATGATGCCATCAAAAGGTCAATAATTGGTTTGAATCGGACCCCTTGTAACTGACACGGTATTGACACGGCCACTGATTGACCCTTCATCGACCCCTCTTTTACCCCTCCGTTACCCCTCCATTTGACCCCGAAATATCGCGTGAGGTACTTAGAGAGGTACAAATGACTTTGCTAATGCTAATTGGTACACAGTGAGAAATTCTGGCACACTTGAACATTATAAAAAAAATATTATAAAGTTATTACCTCGTTTATACGAAGCTCAAATGCGCTGGGACATGGGCAATGCGCGATCGACAACGCGTATGGTAACGAGAGAGAGAGAGAGAAGGAGATTGAGAGGGAGAGAGAGATATATATAGAGAGAGAGTGTGTTGACGTTTGCGTTGCCACAGACATGAGCTGAGTGTAAATGCAGCATTAGAGAGAGAGAAGACAAGCTAGCTAATGGAAAGTGGTAACTGTCACCAGACACAAATGTAATATAAAAAAATAAGAAAAAAAAACCCAAGAAATAGACAAGAAAATTACCGATTTATTACATACATACATACATAAAATCACGCCTATTTCCCATAGGGGTAGGCAGAGACCACGGATTTCCACTTGCTACGATCCTGACATACCTCTTTCGCTTCATTCACTCTCATAACATTCTTCATACATGCTCGTCGGTTTAGGGTACTCTTGAGCTGGCCTTTCTCTAGAACATCTGCTATCTGATCTAGATAGGTCCGCCGAGGTCTTTCCCTCCCAACAGTCCCATTCACACTCGCCTGATGCACCTTTTTCGTCACCGATTTATTCTTTATCATTATTTCAACTGAAATAGTTAAATATTTGTATAGACAACATTCCACACAGCACTATCTCGTTTCATCTAAGCCAAAGCTTGTGGTATGGGAACGAGATAGCTGATATACTACTTATTATACTTTTTACTTGTAAATACATACTTATAAAATTATGATAACACCTCAGACAAGGAACAAACATCTATGTTCATCACAGAAATGTTTTTTTTCGGTGGGGATCGAACCCACAGCCACAGAAGGCAGAGTTACTACCAACTAAGCCATCAAGGCTGTCAAAATAGTAATACTATTCTGAGTAACAAATATTTAGTATCACCTAATATTTTTAATGAAGCGCTAGTGTATTGTTACCAAAATTTCTTAACTCTTGCAGTCAAAAAGAAAAACTGAAACTGAAACAGCTTCACGACTTTGTCAAAAAGAACGATGGAAAAACAGCGGAGGGGGTGTTTTTGTATACAAAATACTCACGACATCACAACCCCTCCCCCTCCTTCCAGATTTCTTTTTGCGTGACGCAGCTTCACGACTTTGATCCCCAGGTACGGTAGATATCCCTTCAGATCTCACAGTACCAAGTAGGTACTAATTCAAGATTCTTTGAGGATGTCTAAGGGGGGTAGTCAGAGGTACGTCCAAACATTACATTTGGCACATACCCACATTTTGCAGTAGTTAGTATTCCATACGTGACACGTTGCAAGCCCATCGCCGCTGTTAGAATACTAACTGGTTTCCTCACGATGTTTTCCTTCACCGTTTAAGAGCACTGGCATTGCGCACATAAATTTTTCGATAGAAAAATCCATTGGTGCACGACCGGATTCGAACCTGCGACCTTACGATCGGAAGGCGGGGTCACTCCCACTAGACCACCGGTGCTCCACCTTGCGTGACGCGCATCCCATTTATTATGTGCATACTCGAAGAAACTCAATATCAATATCATTGACTGACCGAAAAACTAAATTTCAATAAAACTCCCCCGAGTTCGAATGTATCCGCCAAAACTTACCCTTTATACCCTACTCAGATGCAAATATACCCTTACTCGTTAAACTGTTCATCCGTATGTCCCCAATAACTCAATAAAAGACGTTACCAGTACATCCTGGTCCGTCACTTACCCAACTACATTCGAAACAAGGGGATAAATGGATGGGTAAGTATGCCGTGTAGCTCAGGTTATGCTGGTAGGCCAACTAATGCTCACAGAATAAATGAATGTATTATCAAACACTTTCACTTTGAGAATATGAGTTGAGAGTTCTAGGTTCGATTCTAATCCAAGAAAAACATTTTTGTTATGACTAAAAATATATTTGTCCACCTGATGTATGTACATACGGTTAATGTTAAGTGGTAACCATCACCTATGCACACGCCAGGTAACGGCGTGGTGAATTTTTCAAAAATAAATTAAATTTAGGTAAGTATATTAATGTGAAGTGACGGTGAAGGAAAACATCGTGAGGAAACCGGCATGTGTAGAACCTAAGTACAAAGTTCCAGAACATGGTGTCAAGTGCTAAAAAGACAAACTCCATACGTGACAGGTTGCAAGCCCATCGCCGCTGTTAGAATACTAACTGGTTTCCAAAAAAAAAGTAATTTCAAAGATACTTTTATCCTACTACTATTATAAACGCGAAAGTTTGTAAGTATGGATGGATGTTTGTTGCTTATTCACGCCGGAACGGCTGAACGGATCTGGATGAAACTAGGCAGAGAGATTGTTTATAGTCTGGAATAACACATAGGCATCTTTTTAGCCCGTGGGAATACCGGGATTTAAATCTGCGCGGGTGAAATCGCGGGGCGCAACTAGTTCTTTCTAAATGTTGAATTGTGCGAGTGAGGGGTACTTTGACGAGTGTCCGCCCCTTAAGAGGGTAGAAATCTGGTAGAAAGCGACAGGGGCTGGCTAATGATCTAACCTATTGGTCCCTTAAGGATAATGCAAGTATTCATGGCTAATGAGTTTATCTGTTAGGGGTAGTTTTATACGGGGGTTATATTATTACCCTTATAAAATACTGCCTCAAAGATTTTAAAATCTTTGTGATTTCCTTAAGTGTAGTAAACATTATAAATCTAATAAAAATTGAAAATACTGCCTCTTACTAATTATTACCGTCATGGTAAAAGTTTTAGTAGTAAACATTGACAGTAGCTCAGTTGGTAGTAGCTCTGCCTTCCGCGCTTTAGGCCGTGGGTTCGATTCCCATCCAGAACAAACATTATATTATTACTTTTCTCTGTCTGGTTCCTATAATTATTAAACATAGGGGTGATTCCAGCCCAGTGATTTTTTTGTCACGGTAGATATATTATACATTATATCGCTGAAACCGTCAAATTTCCTATCGGCCTCCAGTACTTATTTTTTATACGAGTGGCCAAAAAGTCTTAAATCTACTTGGATCAAACGCAACTAGGTTATGTGGGGTCATTAGCTGCAAAAAATTGTTCTACGGGAGGACCATAAGGTCAACACCTGCAGAGTTATAATTTATTTTGTGTTTTTAAATTGACTTTTTTACCAATTTTTATTTAAATTCGAACTAATCTCATACTAAATCTACTCATAAATAAATCGGGGAATATACTAACAAAAAAAAATTACTTTTTAAAAAGTATTTTTTACTAATGGATATTTTTATTGGACTTAACAATTATAATAAATCTTCTTCACCTTGATGATACTATCATCTTATAACTATATAGCTAACAAGATATCTAACAAGGGCCACATTTGTTTTCATAATGAAAAGTGTTTTCATAACAATATCGTAACATCTGTGTCGGAGAACGGCCACTTACCTTCCATTGTCCTTTTGCAAAACTCTGCCTAAGTAAGCATCTTCCGTGGAGGCACCACACGAATCGAATATGGTACCTATTTTTAAATAAACTAGTGGGTTACCCCGACCCTATTATTATTATTAATTCATACTGCACATATATAGAGCACCGGTGGTCTAGTGGGAGTGACCCCGCCTTCCGATCGTAAGGTCGCAGGTTCGAATCCGGTCGTGCACCAATGGATTTTTCTATCGAAAAATTTATGTGCGCAATGCCAGTGCTCTTAAACGGTGAAGGAAAACATCGTGAGGAAACCAGTTAGTATTCTATTAGCGGCGATGGGCTTGCAACCTGTCACGTATGGAATACTAACTACTGCAAAAATGTGGGTATGTGCCAAATGTAATGTTTGGACGTACCTCTGACTACCCCCCTTAGACATCCTCAAAGAATCTTGAATTAGTACCTACTTGGTACTGGGAGATCTGAAGGGATATCTACCGTGCCTGGGGATCAAAGTCGTGAAGCTGTTTCATACTAGCTGCATCTTCCTATTAATATTATAAATGCGAAAGTTTGTAAGTATGGATGGATAGATGGATGTTTGTTACTCTATAACTCCAGAACGGCTGAACGGATTTTGGTGAAAATTGGCACAGAGATATATAGTCTGGAATAACATATAGGCTACTTTTTATCCCGTGGGCGCTACTAGTATTAAAAGTATGCATTTTTCAAAAGGTATTATATCAGCTATCTGTTTAGCATTTAAATTTGGCTTAGTTTGGTGCTAGATATTACTGCAGATATGACGCTGCTTGCCGCTTTGTTGCCGCCTCCACGTATTCACAACTCTAAGGCACCTACCCTTCAAAAGGTCTATTGTATGCGCGAACAAATATTTTTCTCCAAAGCGCCCTCATATCCTGTTCGAACAAATTTGGGCAAACCTTACAAACGTATAATAAAAGATCTTTCGCTTGGGTTACAGCATTTATGACGTAATTTGTGGTAACACTGACCATGTCGGAAAGAAAGGGTTTGCAAGTCAAAATCAGGTAATTTGTTCTATTAAATCACTAGTTGCGCCCCGCGGTTTCACCCGCGCAGATTCAAATTTTGGTATTCCCATAGGATAAAAAATAGCCTTTGTGCTATTCCAGACTATAATCTATGTCTATGCCAAGTTTCATCTAGATCCGGTCAAATCCAGCGTGAAAAATAAACAAACATCCATCAATTTTTACAAACTTACGCGTTTATAATATTAGCAAGATGTATTTTTTTTTATTTTTTTTTATTGTTTGATAGCTAGACGTTTGACTGCCATCTCACCTGATGTAAAGTGAAGATGCAGTTTATTTTATATTTATTTACATACATGTTGGCAATACATAAATCTCAATCTAATCAATGTGGTTGAAATGATTATTAAAAAAAGAGGACGAACGGAATTCATAGAAGTACAGCCCACGCAGCACTTTCCAGCAAAACTACCAAAACCCTCGTGTCTGTAAAGCGCTTCAGCGAAAACTTTTTTCAGCTGAAAATGGATTTTAAAAGTTGAACCTCGAAGTTGAAATCGAGGTTGTTAAATGGAAAAATTGAGGGAAAATTTTGTAGGGGTGAAGCTATTTCGGTCCAGTGGCTCTCACACGTACGCGAGATAGTTCTAGAGTACTTAGCTACTGATGAAATAGAAAAAAACGAATGGTTTACTAGTTTCGAATAGTTACTATGTATTAAAATTGTACAATTTGAACATGTCGCTACTCTAACCATTCCAAACGCTTTTACAAAAACTTGAAATTGACGCCATGCGTCGGCGCTGGATTCCGGTCCTCCTTCAAGTTAAATTGCGCATACTTCACGACCAAACTCATAAGGATTGGGTGAGCGAAGCCAACGAAAATCTTACAATCAACTTGGGCGATTTGGCATTTTATGTGTGTATGTATGTATATAACTTATGAACCGATAACTTGAGAACCGTTTATCCGATCTGCATGAAATTTGGTAAGTCGATAGCTTGTACTTGAGAAATTTACTGGTAAGTATATGGGTAAAATCGGATGAGGGGTTATTAAAATACGGGGTTTTTAAGGAGGCAAAAATTAAAAGATTTACCCAAGAAAATGAAGTTACGTGTCATATAAAAGGGCTTGGCTTGGCTCGCTTTTTTAGATACAAAAAAAAATTAAATTAAGATAACCAACGACCCAAGAGCTCCCATTTCTAAGAATTTCGTTGGCATCAAGGTTTTTTTAGATATCAGAGTGACCGAGCTTTGCTCGGTGAATTCTTCCTAGAATTTTTGTTCGCTTCGCGGGGCTATAGTTTTTCGAGGATTTGGGCTTGATTTTGTCAATATGGTTTCACCAAACGGTTTTTTTTTACCAAAAACATTTATGAGAATCAAATCATCCCTCATGTCATTAGGGTATCATACCCTCATATCAAACCATACCGTGATCCCTTGAACTTATCACATGCACACGGTTCAATCTAAACGGAGTTTTATAACTAGCTGATGGAACCAGCCAATGATGGAAAGCCTAACTGATGTTGAGTGGTATTCATTACCTGACAGAATATTGCCTCGTAAGTCAAGCACGATAGGAGCGTGCCTTACGATGCACTGCCCTGCGTCCATCAATTTGAAGCATACAGATGTTAAGCCTGATGTGCAGTATGGTAGGCCCAACACTACTATATATTTATCGGTATGGTTACATCCCACCCTACCCCCAGGGGTATGGCCAGGGGTATGGTGAATCCGTAGTGTATAAAAAAAAGCCACCAAACTAAGCCAAATAAATAAATAAAAAAATAATGCTGGACGATCCACACAGCACCATCTGGCCCCGAAGTAAGCTACTCAAAGCTTGTGTTATGGGTATTAGATGACTGATATATTTAATACATTATATACTTACATAGATAGAAATTTTTTATTATACATAAACACCAAGACCAACGGAAAAAAAATCTGCAGATAATACACAAATTTGTTCCGAGGCGGGAATCGAACCCGCAACCTCTTGCGTCGCAGGTGGACTCTCGCTCGCTGCGCCACTGAGGCCAGGCTACTGACAGAAACCAAGTATAACTTTTTGATATTATCATAGTTAAGAACATTGCCTTTGGACGAAAATTTGTCTTTAAAATGGTCCACGTACATGTTGAAAGGAGCTTATGAAGAAAAGGTTTTTTTCCAAAATAATTATGTCATGTTTAGCTTATTATATCATGTTTAGCATTTGTAAATTCCCGTAACAAAGAAAGGTATTTTCGATAGGCTTTAGATATTTGTTACAGAAAATACAAGTTAGTATTTATTAAGTCTTCATCATTATTAAAAAAAAAACAAAGTATAAAACAAAGTCGCTTTCTCTGTCCCTATATTTTATTTTTAATTTTTTTTATACAACTCGCTGATGGAACAAGCAGATGGCCCACCTGATGTTAAGTGGTACCTATAAACAAACCAACAAACAACAACCAACCAACCTATATCCCTATGTATGCTTAAATCTTTAAAACTACGCAACGGATTTTAATGCGGTTTTTTTTAATAGATAGAGTGATTTAAGAGGAAGGTTTATTATGTACTAGTTGCGCCTCGCGGTTTCACCCATGCAGATTTAAATCCCGGTATTCCCACGGCATAAAAAGTAGCCTATGTGTTACTCCAGACTATAATCCATCTCTCTGCCAAGTTTCATCCAGATCCGTTCGGCCGTTCCAGCGTGACAGAGTAACTAACATCCATCCATCCATCCATACTTACAAACTTTCGCGTTTATAATATTAGTAGGATAAGACTAAAATAATCCTCAGACAGGTTAGTACTAGAAATCTGCGAAGATTTCTATCGTTAATGGGACTCAAAGTCGTAAAGTTTACTTTTTTCTCTTATTTTTAACATTTAATAAATCAACAAAATCTTAATCAAGATCAAACCCGTTGCAACTGTCATCACGCGTCAAAGGTCGTCAAAATGTCGGCTAGCCTTGACCGTAATGCTGAGCCGTTTACGATGGTGTTCGACCATCGCGAGCTGCGTTGTCAATGACACGCTTACAGCGCGCCTTTCCGCATGAGACGACTGAAATACCTGACCTAATTGTGGCGGGGGTATTCTGGACGCGATCTTACGATCTTGAAAACAAACTTTTACAGCTCAGCTGGGAGTAGCTCTGCTTTCTAGCAGGACGTGATTTGATTCCCACCGATAACAAAATGTTAGTGTGTAGCAAACATACATGGTGCTCCTAATTTCTTAAAATCAAATTAAATGATTTCACACAAAATGCTTTTCTGCGATTTTTCGGAAATGGGATTAATGGTTTTATATCTTTCAACATGTCAAAACGTGCGAATTAAAATTAAATTAAATCTAAATATATATAACTCAAAGGTGACTGACTGACTGACATAGTGATCTATCAACGCACAGCCCTAACCACTGGACGGATCGGGTTGAAATTTGGCATGCAGGTAGATGTTATGACGTAGGCATCCGCTAAGAAAGGATTTTGATCAATTCTACCCCCAAGGGGATAAAATAGGGGATGAAAGTTTGTATGAAACTTAGAATTCCTTGGCGCGAGCAAAGCCGCGGGTTCAGCTAGTTGATTTATAATAATAATGAATGCGAATACAGCAGCTAATGTGGCCCTCGCTCGCACGTTTTGACATGTTGAAAGATATAAATTCACTAAATACATTTTTGAAAAATCGCAAACAACCATTTTGTATGCAATCACATTGCGCACAGTTAGGTATTTTTTTTTGTAAATACAAGTTTACCTATTCAAAAGTTAGCTGTACTAGTTTTAGTAGGAAAACTTTTGAGAAGGAAAACTTGCATCCATAAAAATGAAATTTTTACCTTAATGTGTGGTGCAATGTGATTGCACACAAAAAGTTTGTTTGCGATTTTTCAAAATTGGGATTAGTGATTTAAAAAATGTCGAATAGTGCGACCGAGAGCTACATTAGGTGAGGTCAACGCCTTACGGACCGCGCTGTTTTTTAATTTTTACTAGTTTTACAGTGTTTAATACCACACGCCACCGTCGCATAAGCCCTTTACGTCGAGCCTAGAAAGGTAGCTTTTATTACCCCTATGTCGATTTTTTCGCACAGATATTTTGAAAGAACAATACTCTCAGACTTGACGTAAGGGGACTCGACACAAATGGAACCAACCGAAATAGACTTGTGTGTGAACATCACATGTGTCTGTTGGGTGTATATTGTCCCTGAATTGTTCGTCGAGTTCTCATCTAGTAAATAAATTTGAAATTAGATTATATCAAAGAACCTTCCAGAATAAGCGTGCGAGCGCGCCGTCGCGACTTCTCGCTCGGAGGTACTAACTCCACGTTCGTCTGTCGAAGCTCTAAATAGAGCTAGTGGATTTAATGCCGAAATGTGCAAGTTACTAACGGCTGCTTTATTAACCGCCAGTTTCTGAAAGCTCGATCAAAGCTAATCGGCTGTCAAGCCACTTGCTATTTAAGCTTTTACTTTAAATTAGAGATAGCAAGTGACTTGACAGCCGATTAGTGTTGATCGAGCTTTCAGAAACCGGGGGTAAGTAAGTTAACAAAATAAGGAAAACAACACACGCTTCAAACTATTAATACCTAATGCATGGCATACATTTATGTTGACGACCTCTGTGGCGCAGCGGGCAAGAGTCCGGCTGCGACGCAAGAGGTTGCGGGTTCGATTCCCGCCTCGGAATAAATTTGTGTACGATCTGCAGAAGTTTGTACCGTTAGTCTGGGTGTTTTCTATGTATAATAAAAAATATCTATCTATGTAAGTATATAATGTATTAAATATATCAGTCATCTAGTACCCGTAACACAAGCTTAGTAGCTTACTTTGGGGCTAGATGGTGCTGCGTGGATTGTCCAGCATTATTTATTATTATTATGTAAGAAGAAGTGAGAAGTAGAAACATATTTCTCTCTTTCTTCTTCACTGTAAACGCTTTTTTCCAGGCATTACTTGTTTGCAGAAACAAGAGAAATGGACTGCAAATCTCACTTCTATCGCTTGCAACCCCGACTACTTCCGACGGATATTTATTGCTCTAATTTGAAACTTACGTATCAAGTATTCCGAACTTCGATTTGAGTCGGTTTGGGTCAGCGAAGTTAGGGTAAGAACATAACGCACTGTAAGGTGCGGTGCACACAGAATCGCCTGCCGCAGCGGTCATAGCACTGCGCAGAGATTACGGTGAAGACAAGAGCTAATGTGACTCTCGCTCGCACGTTTTGACTTGTTGAAGGATATAAAATCACTACTCCCATTTTCAAAAAAATCGCAAACAACCATTTTGTGTGCAATCACATTGCGAACAGTTAAGTAAAAATTTTATTTCGATCGATACATGTTTCCCTACTTGAAAGTTTACTTTTCTAGTATAAAAGTACATAAGCAAACTTTTGAGTAGGAAAACTTGCATCAATCAAAATGAAATTTTTACCAAACTGTGTGCAATGTGATTGCACACAAAATGGTTGTTTGCGATTTTTCAAAATTGTAATTTGTGACTTTATATCTTTCTAAATGTCGAATCGTGCGAGCGAGAGAAATATTAGGTGTTGTCAACGCTTTAAGGCGAGGATAGAGCACTGGTGGTCTAGTGGTAGCGACCCCGCCTTCCGATCATAAGGGTTCGAAACCGGTCGTGCACCAATGAGTTTTTCTGTTCAAAAATTTATGTGTACAATGCCAGTACTCTCAAACGGTGAAGGAAAACATCGTAAGGAAACCGGCATGTTGTAGAACCTAACAAGTTCTATATAATGTGTCAAGTGCTCGAAAGGAGCCTCTTAAGGCGCACTTAAAATCCTTTCACCACGCTGTTTGGAAAGAAACTAGTGATACGCCAAGAAGAAGAAGAAGGCGAGGATTTCCAAGCGTGGCGCTCGCGCGCTCTCTCGCTCTCTCTGCGTAGTAATGAGCAAGACCGTACGCAGACAGCCGAGTACGATTTTGTAGGTATTTAGGTGTTTTGAAATATACTTGTATGGCATACAAAATATTGTCTTGTGATGCACTGCTTATTAGCGTTTGCAATGTTTTGATGTACATTTTGTGTCATTTTATTCATTTTTCTATTCACACTGCTCATTCAAAGTTTCATTTGGAGGTACTTAACTTTGTAAATTTTTATAGGGTGCCAATCGTGTAAAAACTAAATGTATAATATTTATGAATTTCAAAACTATAAATCTTACAGTTATTGAGATGAGGACAAATAAAAATCCGGAATAAAAATTGTTTGAACTTGTATCGATCAAAATGAAATTTTTGCACATTTTTGCACACAAAATGGTTGTTTGAGATTTTTCGAAAATGGGTTAAGTGATTTTATATCTTTCAACAAGTTAAAACGTGCGAGCGAGAGTCACATTAGCTCTTGTCCTCACCTTAAGACACAGACAACTGTGTCCAACCATATTTTGCTAAGCCCTTATTCATAATGGTCGCTGAGCGTGTCCATAGCTTATCGCACCATTAAGTCTGTTGCTGTCTCTTTTCGTCGCATGAAAGTGACAGTGACAAGAATACTATAGAGCCGCTATAAAATGGCAGGGATTAGTGACACGACAAGTCGTGAAGATCAATATCAAATCAAAATGGTCTTTATTCAGTACAATCACCAGGGACTTTGTTTTATACTATGTAGTGACTATGTTTTATACTATGTAGTGACTATGTAGTGACTATGTAGTGACTAGGTGAATTTACCGCCAGCTCGAGACTAAAGCCTAGAAGAATTGGCAAGACACAGGCTTGGTTCCCAGCGTTTTTGTAAGCAGAATGTACATGCAAAAATTCTGTTTGTAATAACTTTTCGTATACTTCTGTCGTTTTATAAACTTCACTATTGTTATGCAGTGATACTTGTATGTAGTGTTACTTGCATTAAATAAAATCAAATCTTTTATTTTGTCACAATTTTAGGTACATGGTAAATAAAGGTCTTCACAAAATTGTGAGTATCACTAAAATACTACCATTACAGGCGTACAAAATCATTTATTATTTACATACATAATCATTTATTAACATTGCACACATAGTACAAATTATGTAAAGATATTCCCGCACAAGCCGGTACGGTGTGTAAGCCGCTTTACCGTGGCGTCAGTGAGTAAAGCCAGGCTTAAGTGAAAATGGAAAATAGCTTCCATGTCGCAAGTTACAGTATTCAGATGTAAATTTACCAGTGTATATGTATTCACTTCTTTGGCTTATGGAGAGTCTTTTCAGCTTTTGACTGAAGAGTGTGAATACGCACATATAAGCACATAAGGCCTTAACATCTGCATCAAGTTTTGTTATATAACTAGCTGATGGAACAAGCAGATGGCCCACCTGATGTTAAGTGGTAACCATCACCTACAACAAAGCCTTGCCTCGTAAGGCACGCACGACAGGAACGTGCCTTACGATGCACTGCCCTGCGTCCATCAATTGAGGCATACAGATTAAGCCTCATGTGCCTGTAATTACACCGGCGACCACACTCTTCAAACCGAAACACAGCGTGGCCGCTTGGCGGCAGAAAACGTGGTGGTAGTACTTCCCCGGACGAGCCACACACAAAGAGCTCTACAACTCTTAGAAAGTTGATAGACGCAGGGCAATGCATCGTAAGGCACGATTCTATCGTGCGTGACTTACGAGGTAAATCTTTGTTTATTTTTTTATAAATGTCGATGAACTTTCCACACAGAACTATCTCGCCCAAAACAGCAAAGTTTGTGATATGGGAACCAGATAGCTGTTAAATATTTTTCGTAAATACATACATATAATTTATCCTATATATATATATAGGATCCTATATATATATATATATATATATTTATCCTAGAACAAACCTATGTTCATCACACAAATGTTTGTTCTCGTTGCGGTTTGAACCCACGGCCTACGACACAAAAGGCAGAGCTACTACCAACTAAGCCGTGAAGGCTATCAAATCGCTTTTAAAGGTACCACTTAGTATCAGATAGGCCGTCTGTCGTCATACTGCACGAGGCTATATTATGCATACACAAGTTACATCTGTGCTAAATTTCATCGAAATCAGTCCACCGGTTCAGTGACTTTGTTATGAATACAAGAATGTATGATAAACACAATTCAGCGTGTATAAAATTAGTGTAAATACAAATAACACTAACTAACATTTACATAATCCGTTTTCTCTAACGCCAGTACGTAGGTCGTTGACCTCAGTGGATGGAAATGGTCACCTATTACTTTCAGTGCTACGAATGTTTCGTAGGAATCGTAGAGGTCTCTACGAGCTACGACTTGCTACGCAAATGCTACGGATTATGGTAAAAACATGTTTTTTAATTCTATGTTAAGTTTCATACCTTTGATACACTGTACTATGTTAAATAATGTATAAGTTATTATACAATAATACATAATGTCCTAGAAATTTTGATAAACTTTTAAGATTATTTTAATACAGTATTTCAAGTAAACTACTATTTTTTCTGGAATAATCGCTACATGCGATAAGACCGCCGATAGTAGGACAATCCTTATGTATTCATAGTGTATATACACTGTCGATACTACTATACATATTATTATACGTGGGTATACTGTCGATGTTGTCCTCAATAAAGTTCTTATTTATTTATTTTTTGGATCAGTGGACTGTGGACCTATCTCAAGATCATTTTCAACAGCCTGATAGAGGTCAGTTGTGTGTATTTCTTTAATTTCTAAAGAATTGTATAAAAGAAATTACCTCACACACATTTTTTTATTCTTCTTCATAGCGTAGTCCAATAAAAGCGAATTCTTCAAAGATTTATATAAAATACTTAATTCATCGAAAGC
The DNA here is from genome assembly GCA_963576535.1 of Plemyria rubiginata. Lineage (NCBI taxonomy): Eukaryota > Metazoa > Arthropoda > Insecta > Lepidoptera > Geometridae > Plemyria > Plemyria rubiginata. The sequence continues at coordinate 1,649,223 of OY754929.1, forward strand.
TAAATTTATCTCATGAAAATATTAGAGGTGAGTCACAAATCTACTCGATTCGCATATTTCTAACTAAAGCACGTAACATCTGCATTTACTTACGCAGAATACTAAAGATTCGAGATTTTGAGGTCACGTCCCTTTACACGCATTGCAACACTTAAAAAACAACGTACAAAAAACATTTTGAACCCTTAAAACTATAGTGTAATTTTTCAACTCAAAAAGATTTAATTTTGAACGTCTCTAGAGTCTCTATTTAGCTAAAAACTTACCGAGAATCAACAAGAATAATTAATCAGAATCTGTCTCACAGCACACTTTACGCCGACGAAAATATTCAGCTATTTCCATCCAAATTGGCAGCACTACAAAGTGACACAAAACTTTATACACACACCGTTAGCACAACACATTAACCACATGAATTTAAAAAGTTGAAACGTCACTTTCGAATTAGGAATCCGATTTGAGCACGTGTTTAGGCACGCGCGACTCGAGCGCTCCGGACCGAAATCGCGAGACGACTGACGACTGAACTGAAAAAGGTGTACAGTACATCCAGTTCTGGTCGAAATGGATACACTGCCTTCTCTTTCTAACACGCGGGAAGCTGTTGTCTCGTCACAGAGACTAGAGTATGTGCAAACTAAAATTCTCACTGCGAAATATGTGCAAACTAAAATTCTCACTGCGAAATGACTGCCAATACACGCACTGTAAAATTTTCTTTTATCGTGTCACTATTTTCTTTCAAAGCAGTGTGGTGAAAGGATTTTAGGAGCGCTTCAAAGAGGCTCCTTTCAAGCACTGATTGTAAATAATATAATATAACTATAGTGCCTATTTATTAAATATAGTGACCCCAGTTTGAATAAATCTAAGCCCTATTCTTACAACAGAAACAATGACAATTTTCATTTTATGTTTTATTTGTGCCAATTCTGTTGTTTAATTTTCCTTTGACAGCACTAAAAATATTGCCATCCCTTTATTCTCTCTCTATCTCTCTGAGAGATTCCTTTATTAAAAGACCGAATCAACAAGGACGGCTATAATTTTAGAGCTGTCAGATTAGGTTAGTTTAGGATAATGCAACAACAGGATCGACACCATTAATAGTGCAAACTAAAACCATCCATGGTTTTCTTGGATGGTTTTATTTAAATTAATTATTAACGATGGGAACTAGGCTTATTTTCTGGCCAATTCTTTTAGTCTTTGGTCGCGACGAACTAGCGGTAGATTCACCTAGTAGTAAGACGTTTCAAAGTTATACCTGGTGATTGTACTGAAAAAGGTCGTTTTCATTTAGATTTTTTTTTATGCTAGAGTTGATGTAAATACTAAGGCCCTTATTCATAATAGTCTTTGAGCGCGCCGGTGGTCTAGTGGGAGTGACTCCGCCTTCCGATCGTAAGGTCGCAGGTTCGAATCCGGTCGGTGCACCAATGGATTTTTCTATCGAAAAATTTAAAATTTATGTGCGCAATGCCAGTGCTCTTAAACGGTGAAGGAAAACATCGTGAGGAAACCAGTTAGTATTCTTACAGCGGCGATGGGCTTGCAACCTGTCACGTATGGAATACTAACTACTGCAAAATGTGGGTATGTTCCAAATGTAATGTTTGGACGTACCTCTGACTACCCCCCTTAGACATCCTCAAAGAATCTTGAATTAGTACCTACTTGGTACTGGGAGATCTGAAGGGATATCTACCGTGCCTGGGGATCAAAGTCGTGAAGCTGTTTCAGTTTCAGTTTTCAGTTTCCTAATTTGACAGCACTAAAAATATTGCCATCCCTTTATTCTCTCTCTATCTCTCTGAGAGATTCCTTTATTAAAAGACCGAATCAACAAGGACGGCTATAATTTTAGAGCTGTCAGATTAGGTTAGTTTAGGATAATGCAACAACAGGATCGACACCATTAATAGTGCAAACTAAAACCATCCATGGTTTTCTTGGATGGTTTTATTTAAATTAATTATTAACGATGGGAACTAGGCTTATTTTCTGGCCAATTCTTTTAGGCTTTGGTCGCGACGAACTAGCGGTAGATTCACCTAGTAGTAAGACGTTTCAAAGTTATACCTGGTGATTGTACTGAAAAAGGTCGTTTTCATTTAGATTTTTTTTTATGCTAGAGTTGATGTAAATACTAAGGCCCTTATTCATAATAGTCTTTGAGCGCGGCGGTGGTCTAGTGGGAGTGACCCCGCCTTCCGATCGTAAGGTCGCAGGTTCGAATCCGGTCGTGCACCAATAAAATTTATGAGCGCAATGCCAGTGCTCTTAAACGGTGAAGGAAAACATCGTGAGGAAACCAGTTATAGTATTCTAACAGCGGCGATGAGCTTGCAACCTGTCACGTATGGAATACTAACTACTGCAAAATGTGGGTATGTGCCAAATTTAATGTTTGGACGTACCTCTGACTACCCCCCTTAGACATCCTCAAAGAATCTTGAATTAGTACCTACTTGGTACTGGGAGATCTGAAGAGATATCTACCGTGCCTGGGGGTCAAAGTCGTGAAGCTGTTTCAAGTTTTTGAGCGCGCCAGTAGCTTATCGGACCGATAGCTCTATAATAACTCATCATCATCAACGAAACCACCACCAACGAAAAGAGGTACCAACACTATAGACTCTATAGTGTTGCTGTCTCTTTTCGTTGGCATGAAAGTGACAATGACAAGAATACTCTATAGAGCCGCTATAAAATGCAAGGAATTTGAATACTAGATAAAATGACAGGGATTATTATATTCGTTTCCTGTCATCTAACGAAGCAACACAGCATATTCATTTTAATTGTTTTTCTAGTGTTATTTTGAGTTGTGTTGTGTAATTTTGGTGGTATTTTAACCAACATTACTTGTGATCTTAGCACAAAGTGTAAGCATTTGAAATGAAAGTGTATTATGTGATATCGTGATTTGACCGAAAATGTTTCAAATGTTTTGAAGAAACCGCCACCATTTTCTTCAAAACAACAATTGACTGACTCGACTTTGGACTGACGTGACTAATCTCTGAATCACTTGACATTGGCAAGATTGTCTATGACATGTATATGCCATATAAAGAAGAAAGAAGAAGGGATTATTATGAATAAGAAGGTTAATGCATATTAAATGCATGTCTCAAATGTAATTATGGACGTTTATCTACCTCCTAGACATCTTCAAAGAATCTAATTTCCTATTTTGATATTAGGAAAACTGAGAGTACAACTACCGTGCCGGTGGATTGAAGTTGCGAAGCTGTTTGAATATAGAATTCAACGAACTAGTAATTTAAATTATTTATGTTCAGTCTCATTCATGTTTTATTTGCAGATATATCTAATTCAGTGGTTCTACCGACATAATATCCTGTGGGAAGTCCAAGCAATATTGAAACTTATAGCTGCTAGACTTGACTTCTGTCGGCCAAGCCAATACATTCTGCAGAGCGAATGCAATAAAGCTCATTTTGCATTGCCAAATAGTAGAAAGTGGTTGGGCCATCGCCTCTAAATACAAGTGCATGTAGGATTTATGTCTGATTGAAATAAACGCGCGATGAATGAAAAAGAAAGGCGCCATTCGCAGCTTTTCTTTTTTATTGCTTGTCTTTTGTTTTATAGAACGAACCGCAATCGTCTTTGGGTAGAAACTGTTTTTGTAGAATTTTTCAATGACATTTTAAATTAGAAAAAATGTTGTTTTTTTTTGGTTTACTATACTTTGCAGGGCGTCCCACGGATACAATAACAATAAAAACTGCATTCGTAGATATTAAAATAATTACATGGTTGAACCGGGAATCGAACCTGTTACACGCGAAAAATAATCACCCTGTAGCTTTATCATACCGATTGAAAGGCTTTATCATAAGGATTATTTTTTGCTAAATAATATAGTGTCAGAAATAAAAGGAATACCATGATTTTTTATTTTATCCGTTAGTCCCAATCCAATGTTTTTTCCTATCTCCATCCATAATAATATATATCATAACTAGCGACCCGCCCGCGCGCCCCTGCTTCGCACGGGTGCACATATCATCATGCATGATATGTGCACCCGTGCGAAGCAGGGGTATTATACATATAAACCTTCCTCTTGAAACACTATCTATTTAAAAAATTGCATCAAAATCCGTTGCGTAGTTTTGAAGATTTAAGCATACATAGGGACATGGGGACATAAGGATATAGGGACAGAGAAAGCGACATTGTTTTTTACTATGTAGGTAGTGATTAATAGTAAGAAACTGTAATTCATTCGATTTATTCTTTTTTTTATGTGAAAGATAGACAAACGGGCTAACGGCCCACCTGATGGTAAGCAGTCACCGTCGTCCATAGACAACAATAACACCAGGGGCGTTGTCAGTGCGTTGCCTACCCTGAAGGACTTCATTTACATTTTTCTTGAAGCTTTTCATGTTAAATCTTGGCGGGAAAACCTCTGATGGTAACTTATTCCACAGCTTATGGGTATGGGGGAGAATTGAGCGTGAAAACGTATTCTTAGTGTTAACTAGCCTAGCGTTCAAGGCTTTGTCGTCACGCTCTTAGGGTAGTGGCTAGAACAGCAACTAAGGGTCTAGATTATGCTCCTGGAAACCAGCCCGTACAGGCAGGCGTACTAAAAATCCCTCATCTGAAATACCTCATCGCCAATTTGCCGAGCCGACGGACTGGAGGAAGTGTAAACACACAGGAGGCTGTAACGTAGCTCGCGATGCGCGAATCCTATAGAATGTTCGTTCGTGTAGAATCAGTCAAGTATAGGTCGCATCACGTAAAAAGAACGCTGGAAGGAGGGGGTATATGGCGCGGGTGTTTTGTATGCGCAAGCACCTCCACTGTTTTCCGGCGTTCTTTTTGGCTGACGCGACCTTTGCCACTTTGACTTGGCTATGCTCGATGAAACAATTACCAACTAATGAGTACTATGCATGGTACCTTACAATGAATATTACTGTTTTCTTCACAAGGCTGTACCATTAAATATAATAAATATTGGTAGGCATTCCACACGGCACTTCTTCTTCTTATCGTGTCTAGTTTCTTTCGAAACAGTGTGGTGAGAGGATTTTAAGTGCGCCTCAAGAGGCTCCTGAACACTAGAGGCTCCTTTCGAGCATTATGACGACCTCTGTGGCGCAGCGGGCGAGAGCCTGCCTGTGACGCAAGAGGTTGTGGGTTCGATTCCCGCCGTGGAACAAATTTAAGTACGATCTGCAGAAATTTGTTCCAATGGTCTGGGTGTTTTCTATGTATAATAAAAAATATCTATCTATGTAAGTATATAATGTATTAAATATATCAGTTATCTAGTACCCATAACACAAGCTTTGAATAGCTTACTTTGGGGCTAGATAGTGCTGTGTGGATTGTCCAGCATTATATATTTTATTTATTTTTTATTTATTTATTATTATCTCGCCCCAAATTAAGCCAAAGTTTGTGATATGGGAATCAGATAGCTGATATTATACTGCTTACCTATATACTTTTTTTTTGCAAATACATACCTACTTACATTCTACATAATTACCCATCAGACACAGAACAAACACCTAGATCAATCACACAAAGGTTTGTTCTCGGTGGGAATCGAACCCACGGCATACGGCACAGAAGGCAGAGCTACTACCAACTGAGTTATCTGGTTGTCATTCAAAATACTTTCTCGTATGTTCACTCAGCAGAATCCATCGAATCAGACAGAAATTCAATTTACGATGCATTTAGTTCACTCCACAGAGATAATTGCACTGAGTTTTATTCAGGCTTTATTGAGATTATAGAATATCGGTGAACACTCTAGACTGCAATTTAATTGTATTTTGAAGGCATTCAATTAAATTGCAATTAATACTGTGCACTGCATAAAAATATATACATATATTCCTGGATAATCCACATAGCACCATCTAGCCTCAAAGCAAGCTACTCAAAGCTTGTGTTATTGGTACTCGATAACTGATATATTTTATACATGATATACTTACATAGATAGATATTTTTTTATTATACATAGAAAACACCCAGACCAACGGAACAAATTTCTGCAGATCGTACACAAATTAATTTGTTCCCAGGCGGGAATCGAACGCGCAACCTCTTGCGTCGAAGGCGGACTCTCGCCCGCTGTGCTACTGAGGTCGCCAACCACAACGTTTACATGTCCTCACAGGTCAGTTGGTAGGCCGTAGGCCGTGGGATCGATACCCACCGATAACAAAATTTGTGTGATGAACATATTTGTTTGTTTCTGTCTGGATGTTATTATATATGATAAGTAGGTTTGTATTTACAAAGAAATATAACATACACCCAAATCTTGTAATGGTACGCGTCCACCGCGTCCGCATCGGTCCGTCCGTCGGTATTTACAAAATGCCGATGGGGTGCGTCCACTGCATCCGGATTTCACATCGGCAGTATCGGTGTTTTCAAAGCAATCCCGAATGGCGCATTCACTGCGGATGACGTCATCAGCAGAAATACCGTTCTCTAGCGCTGAAATGCCGATCCAGTGCACGTTGTACCATACAAATCAGTACAAAGCAACAAATCCGTCCGCTCCGTATGCAGCGATGCTGATGCGGTGGACGCGTACCTTAAGAGTTGGTATTCCCTAGGTGACAGATTGCATAGAGCGTAGAAGTGTACTAGAAGGAATTTTACAAAACCAAACCATGAGATGTAAAGATTTAGTAGCGAGATGCCTACTATCGGACTTAGATCATTTTTAAAAAGGGTGAAAAATATTAATTAGCCTTTTATATACCTAAAAATTTATATTCTATGAACCTACAAACTTGAAACTTGAAGTACATGTACTCCAAGGCTAAATATCAAAGGCATTTTCAGATATTTTAAACTACCCCTAGTATGTGTCCCTCTACTATCCTAATATCCTACTAATATAATAAACGCGAAAGTTTGTAAGTATGGATGGATGGATGGATGTTTGTTACTCTTTCACGTCGTAACGGCTGAACGGATCTGGATAAAACTTAGCAGAGAGATATATTATTTATTTATTTATTTATTTATTTATTTATTTATTTGTTTAAGGAAGACTAACAGCACACCATACATATAAATCAAGAATACTATATAAAACAAAAGGCTAATAATAAGTCTCCACATATAGACATAGAATAAATGCTTATTTGAGCACAAAAAAAAAATCGGGTGCAAGCTACATACACACAGAAAAAGAAAAAAAATACAAATTTCAGAAAGCTATATGATGTTAATAATAATTATGAAACAATATATAGTAAAGTAATAAAAACATATACATAAATCTAATCAGCCGAAGAATTGCGAACTCATTATGCGCCTCATCCGCGCTATGCTACAGCCGAATAAGTCAACATTGACACTATACTTTTTATTGTAAATATCGCACGCACGCCATAAGTATGAATTACAACGATAGTTGGTAGATGCAATATCAAGGTAGAATGTGGGAATGGACCTTCGAGACCTGCCAGGAACATAAAATTGCAGCTTACCAAGCAACTCAGGACAGTCAATTTGAGATGATACCAATTTGCCCAAGTAGATAATGTCAGCAATTTCACGACGGTTCACTAATGGTAACAGATGGTATTTTCTACAAGCTAATTCATAATCATGTACAAATGATTTAGAACGAAAATTAAGAAAGCGTATAAACTTCTTTTGAATTTGTTCAATTTGGTGACGATAAATATTATAATTTGGATTCCAGATCTGTGATGCATATTCCAAGTTACTTCTTACAAAAGTGCAGTATAAAATCTTTAATGTTTTAATATTAGAAAAGTCATTCGTGTTCCTAAAGATGAAACCAAGAGCTCTGTATGCTTTTGAAACTATAGCGTTAATATGTTTGTCAAATAATAACTTACTATCATGGATTACCCCAAGATCTCGTATGATAGACTCACTAACAAGGGAATGTCCCTTAAGTGTGTAGATGAAATTGTGCGGTATAGGTTTACGAGTGAAAGTTATACAGGAACACTTCTGTGGGTTCAATTCTAACCTATTTAGCGAGCAATAGTCATCAAGACGGTGAAGGTCCTCTTGCAAAAGCAAAGAATCATTTAAAGAATTTATAGCTTTGAATATTTTCATATCATCGGCAAATATTAAGACATCGGAGTTAATGAAGCATTTGTGAATATCGGATATAAAAATTATAAAAAGAAGAGGACCTAAAAGGGATCCTTGGGGGACTCCACTAGGAACCCGAACCCAGCTAGACATATAATTACTAACAACAACTGCCTGGGAGCGATTGGTTATGTAGGAGCTAAACCAACGAAGCAAGTCACCACGAATCCCAGAGCGTTGCAGCTTATTTATTAAAAGAACATGGTCTATCCGATCAAACGCTTTGCTGTAGTCAGTATAAATAACATCCACTGGTAGACCATTGTCCATATTGCTAGTAATGCAATCGTTGAGCAAGATTAAATTTGATACCGTTGAGCGACCCTTAACAAACCCATGTTGAGATTTATGAAATGAGTCTTTCAAGGCAGAGTACACCTGATCGTGAACAATACTCTCAAGGACCTTCGCAATAACACATAATTTGGAGATAGGTCTATAGTTTGTGACATCTGTTTTAGATCCTTTTTTGTGGACTGGAGTAACAAAGGCAGATTTCCAGATAGCTGGTACAGTACCCTGAGTAAAGGATTTGTTAAAAAGTATAGATAAAGGTAAAGATAAATTATCAGCACATTTGATTAAAATTATAGGGGGAATATGGTCAGGGCCTGCCGATTTATTAGAGTCAAGTCTACAAAGTTTATCAAATACCATAGTAGGTGTGATTTTAATTGAGAATATATCACCATTCAGAACAGGCTCCTCAAAGAGCTGCGGTTGAGATGCCGCACTGGGGTGAGTAAGGGATGAATCAGCGAAGGTGGAGAAAAAGTAATCAGAGAAGAGCTTGCAGACATCATCACCAGCCACAGCGGTTTGTCCTAATAAAGTCATATTCGTAGGTAAAGATTTAGAGTTAGATTTACTTTTTATGTATGTCCAAAATGATTTAGGATTAATTTTTATAGAATTTTCAATATTTGTGACATATTTACTAAAACATGTATTTTCAACAGAATTTATTTTTTTACGAAGATAAGTGAAAGACAAATAATCAGATTTATTACCATATATTTTATACTTACGTAAAAATTTTGACTTTTCTTTTATTACTTTAATCAATGCAGGTGAGTACCATGGTGGGTAGCTATTCGATGTCACAAGTTTAGTCGGAACATACCTATCGCGGAGGTCATAAAGTGACTGATAGAACATTGTTAGGCACTCAGTCAGAGACTCAGATGAAAACTTGGACTTCCAATCAACTCCCTCTAATTCTGTAATCATACCTTCAAAGTTAGCATGATTATACAAGTACTTAGTGCGCATCGCTGGTTGCAGCGCTTTATAGTTAATAAAGGAAGGCGAAATAACAATGGGTGTATGATGGTTATCAATTGCCACCATAGGATGAGAACATTTTGAGATTTTAAGTAGGTCGTTACATAGTACCAAGTCTAGATACCTACCATAGATATTACTAATTCCATTATATTGGCATAAGTCATGCATGTTCATTAGGTTGAAAAGTTCATGTTCATCGTATGAGGTTACACAAATAGGCAGGTACGAGTCACTGGTCGGGTCATAATGCCATTGCAACTTGGATAAATTAAAATCACCTAATATGATGACCTTATCATCAGAGTTTGCTATCATAATTTCATTCACTCTTTCCAAAAAATTACTTAGTTGTTGTGAGAAAGAGTTACCTAGGTTCTGATTACATAAGTACAGTAACCCAATATGAAGCTTACCGGTCAATTTAGAATCATTCTTACACAAATCAATAGTCACCCATACATCCTCCGCAGATGAGGCCCATTCAGGTCGTGGCAATACATGGAGGTCTTGGCGCGTAGCAATAAACACCCCCCCACCATATATTTGCTGAGTTTTACCATAATCACGGTCACGGCGCCATACCATGTACCTGCTGTCCAAGAACTCAGAGTCATTGATTGCGTCCGATAACCAGGACTCGGATATGCATAAAACTTCATAATTGTTTAGGCACACATTTCTATAAAATTCCGAAGTCTTGGTTCGCAGACCGCGTACATTCTGGTAGTATATACTAAATGTATTAGAAGCCATCATTGTAACTGCAAAATTTTATCATCATAATAAAAAACATTATATTTAAATATACCAGAATTACATAGGTCTAGATATGGTAATAAGTAAGCAAAATTTAATGTGATCGTCGTAATTACACGTCCAATTATTATAACAGACTGGATAGTAAGATTAAGTTTGTAAGAGTGATGTAAGGGCAATATTGGTACCATAGAATTACTTGGTAGTTCATAGTTATTGGTAGCAAAATAGTTTATAAAAGTGCGGCGGTAGCGAGTCAAAAATCCACATTCCAAGCTGGACTGAGCGTGAGGGTTAACTAAACGTAGCGTGTGCGCAAGATAGATAGCAATACGTAGACGGCTCGGCTGTAGCAAAACAATAGATGTGGCATTGCTAGCGAAAGAGTTCAACTTATATGATACAACAATGCAACGCGTGCAATTTGATAATACAAAAGGTTTGAGGTTATTATAGTAACACACTAGTAGGTTATAATTGAGTTCAATAAAGTCAAATAGACTGAAATTTAAAGAACAAAAATGAGTTACAAAACATACTACGATAGCTTGTTTAAATCCGCTACCGAGTGAATGGTTATAACATGGGATGTATCATTTTTTCTTACGTGTATTTTTGCATAGCGGACCCACACATAGCTATATTGCTTATCTTTGGCAATTGATTTTACTTGATTTAGGAGGTTTTTGTTTTGAGGAGTGAGGTGGTCATTTACATAGACTGGGCCATCACTGGAGTAGCCCAGAACAGATGCAGTGATCATCTTCTTCCCCCGGGCGGCGGCCACGAAATCCTCCTTAATGTATCTGTTCACAAAGCTAAGGAGGATTGACTTATCGTTGGAACTATACGTCGGGATCCGGGAAATGTAGTTAATTTGCGACTTAGGAACTGGGTAAGCGATATAGTCGCCGAGTTTCTCAATTACTTTGAATAAGTTTTCATCCTTTTTCATTGGGATTCCCCGAATTTCCACGTTGTTCATTCTTGTCCACTGATCTTGATTGTAGAATTGCGATTTTATAGATTCCACGGAGGCACTGGCAGCTTGAGCTTCGATCCTAGCAGTCTCTAGGGATGATACTCGGTCTCCAAGATCCTTAAGTTTGGATGAGAAATCATCAATTCTACTGTTTGTGAATTCACACGTATTTTTAACCTCTTGTAGATCGGATTTCAAGTCAACAATGTCGGCTGATAGTTTAGGAAGACAACCTATTGTACATGTCACATCATTAAGCTTGTTCATGATATCCTCAAGGGAAATTTGCTTCTTCGGCTCCGACGAAGGAGGAGCTGGTAAGGCGCTCCTCAGAGCGGTGGCAGTATTATAGTATGGAATAGCACATAAGTTACTTTTTATCCCGTGGGAATTAAATCCGCGCGGGTGAAACCGCGGGGCGCAACTAGTACATATAAATAAGCTAATCTGTTTTCCATTAGAGATTAGAAATTTCGATTCAATTTATTCTGATTACATTACTTTTCGGCAAATCAAAGCCAAATCATTCAAATTGAATTGGGCCAAAGTTTACCGAGCTGTAAGCGTTTGGTTAAATTTAACTGAAATTATTATGTTAATTAAATATCTTTTAGAGCACCGGTGGTCTAGTAGGAGTGACCCCGCCTTCCGATCGTAAGGTCGCAGGTTCGAATCCGGTCGTGCACCAATGGATTTTTCTATCGAAAAATTTATGTGCGCAATGCCAGTGCTCTTAAACGGTGAAGGAAAACATCGTGAGGAAACCAGTTAGTATTCTAACAGCGGCGATGGGCTTGCAACCTGTCACGTATGGAATACTAACTACTGCAAAATGTGGGTATGTGCCAAATGTAATGTTTGGACGTACCTCTGACTACCCCCCTTAGACATCCTCAAAGAATCTTGAATTAGTACCTACTTGGTACTGGGAGATCTGAAGGGATATCTACCGTGCCTGGGGATCAAAGTCGTGAAGCTGTTTCAGTTTTCAGTTTTTAAATATCTTTGTAGTTGGTATTCACAAATAAAGCGGAAAAAAACTAAAAGTTAAATAAAACCATGTCTAAATAGGACCTGAGAATTATAATGAAGAATATAATTGAATCTCAAGCACCACTTTGAATCCTACTACTATTATAAACGCGAAAGTTCGTAAGTATGGATGGATGGATGGATGAGTGGATGTTTGTTACTCTTTCACGCCGGAACGGCTGAACGGATCTGGATGAAACTTGGCAGAGAGAGACATTATAGTCTGGAATAACACATAGGCTACTTTTTATCCCGCGGGAACACCGGGATTTAAATCTGTGCGGGTGAAACCGCGGGGCGCAACTAGTTGTTTCAATAATTTTGCGACCTAGTACTTATTGGCGATATTCATATAAGAAAAGGCCAATCCCATCGATTATTTCATTGATACAATTTGTCTTTTACGGCTGCTATATTCCGCGTTCCGTTTTTATGAAATCGTAGTTTATGGAAGCGAAGACATAAGTACCAATTTGTTATTCGAATTGGCCAATTAGTAAAAGCTTAGAATAGGAAATACGGCCCAATCTATCCTACTTATTCTTCTTATGTCTAGCTAAACTTCAGTCAGACGAGACTTACCTACTTAGACGAGAAGGAAATGTTTTATATTGATACATTATAAACATCATTACAAGTTTCTTATTAAGTCCTAAGCCGATGTTACGTCTACTTATATTAACTTCATACAACCTATAAACAATACTACTTAATTATAATATTTCGTTTTAGGTTATGAGTGTATGAGCATGTTTTTTTCTTTTCCTCCATTATTGTTGAAGCCAGAAAGCCTAGTGTATAAACTTACCTCAGGAAAGTGCTAGCACGCCTATTCAATCTTGACGCGAGAACATTCATTCTGGACCCTTCCTTTACGGGTCATTACCCTGCATGTCCTGATATCCTTGCGAATAGGGCTGGGTAGGTTGTTGTTTTTGGCACAGGCCGTTTTTTCAGACTTTCAAGAAATTGATAATATTATCTAAAACGTCTGTCTTTGAGTATTTTGTAAGTTACTATGTTTTGAAATTAGGCATTATAAGTGTGACGGGGTTATTTTGAATCGTTAGGTATCGGATTAGTGACGGAAAGTAAATTGGCAGTGTTTCTAAGGCATGTACCTACCGCGCCTATTGTCTCAATTATTCAACGTCAAATTCCATTCCACGTAATAATAATAAGTTTAGTGAATATTTTTTTTGCGACGAGACGGCAACTTCATTAGAGTTTGCAAGCAAATGATAGAACAGAGTTTTTAAATGCCAGGTTGGACTAACGACCTTTCACGAAATGGTTTCCGCCCCCAAATAGCTAGCGGAAAGCAAGCGGAAAGTGACGTGTTATCTTTTCGAATCCTAATGTCAAAAGCTTTGTGTAAAATTGTCAAAAGTAGGATTTTAGGGGATTTCGTTTCCTGTCATCTAACGAAGCAACATAGCATTTTCATTTTAATTGTTTTTCTAGTGTTATTTTGAGTTGTGTTGTGTAATTTTGGTGGTATTTTAACCAACATTACTTGTGGTCTTAGCACAAAGTGTAAGCATTTGAAATGAAAGTGTATTATGTGATATCGTGATTTGACCGAAAATGTTTCAAATGTTTTGAAGAAACCGCCACCATTTTCTTCAAAACAATTGACTGACACGACTTTGGACTGACGTGACTAGAAACATAACTACAAAGAGTATAATCTCTGAATCACTTGACATTGGCAAGATTGTCTATGACAGGAGCCATAAAAAGAAGAAAGAAGAAGGATTTTAGGGAGCCATCGTATTCTAAATTCAAAAATTGTATTCAGTGCCGGTCCGATGCCAAATGGAGTCAAAATAACCCTAGGTTACTATTCGTAGGACCTCCCTGCTTCTCTTTTCTGTCTCTTATTTTTTTTAAAGAATAAATCTTTGTAAAAAAAGTTTGAAGTAAGAATAGGCTTCTTGCACGCATATTTCAATTCAAAATTTTGATAGATACACCCCCGGTTACCGAAAGCGCGTTCACAATCGGCTGACAAGTCACTTGCTATCTCGGTCTAATTTGAAGTAAAAACTGAAATAGCAAGTGACTTGACAGCCGATTAGTGTTGATCGCGCTTTCAGAAACCGAGGTAGGTTTTTTAGTTTTGAAATCGTTTTTATTTTAATAAGTATTTTCTGACGGTTTTTTTAAATAAGTATTTTTTTAAGCCGGTTTAAAAAGGAATAGTCGGTTACTAGACCTGCCTACACACTAGGCCGTACTCTAATAATAATAAGTTACGGGCTATTGAAGAAGGTTGCGTGAGCTTTTGATTGAAAACTCTTTGCTCTGCGTGATGTCAGCATTTCCAATGCCCAACTTTGTTTTTTTCAAAGCATGGTTTTATACAACTAGCTGATGGTACAACCCGATGGCCCATCTGATGTTAAGTGGTAACCATCACTGTAAAATCCTGTATTTTACTAAAAACTCTGGCTCACACACAACACCAAGCCGGTATCCTGTCCAGATCTTCGAGCTTCCTCCGTCCACCTCCGTGATCCTCAGATTCCGTCCATCACTCCCTGCCCTTCGCGCCAACCAGTATCTCCGACATTGACTGGACATTAACAGGTGAGAAGCATGACACTGACAGTTGACAGGAGACTGACAACCGCTTGTGCAGGTGAGACAGAGTATTGTATCTACTAGATAGACACAAACACTACAACCACCTATAACAAAGCATATTGCCTCGTAAGTCACGCACTATATCAACGTGCCCTACGATGCATTGCCCTGCGTCCTTCAACTTGAGGCATACAGATGTTAAGCCTCTTGTGCCTGTAATTACCGGCAACCTTTCAAAACAAAACACAGCAAGTCTGCTTGATGGCAGAAAAAGCGAATTTAGGAATGTATATTTGTAGACGACATTATGTTTCGGCTACCGGATACATACAGATACTGACACACGTGCTTATTTTCAAGCTAAAAGCATGCTTTTTTCGAGCCTTGCTCAATAAAATAAGAAGAGCCGTTAGAATTATCAACGATCCCAAACTCACTGATACGCTAGAGCCGCTCAGCTTACGCCGCGACATTGGCTCTTTATGCGTGTTTTATCGGCTGTACAATGGGGAATGCTCGGAGGAGCTATTTGACCTTATCCCAGCGTCGAGATTTTACCACCGCTCCTCTCGGCACCGGGATCGAGCTCATCCACACATTCTGGAACCCTGGGTCTCTCGTACTCTCCGTTTTTCACGCTCATTTCTTCCCCATACCCATAGGCTGTGGAATGAGTTACCATCAGAAGTTTTCCCGCCAAGATTTAACATGAAAAGCTTCAAGAAAAATGTTAATAAAGTCCTTCAGGGTAGGCAACGCACCGACAACGCCCCTGGTGTTGTTGTTGTCTATGGGCGACGGTGACCGCTTACCATCAGGTGGGCCGTTAGCCCGTTTGCCTATCTTTTACATAAAAAAAAAGCACGTGTGAACAGGTCGTGCTTATGAATAAGCATGCTTACTTGGTCGTACGTTGGTTGATTTTTGAGCATGCTTAAAATATGCATGCTTATTTTTGAGCACGTGTGTGTATATCCTTACCACCACCTTACCGGATGTGTATATCTGATATCAGATACCTATCACTGCGTTGATTGAAGTACGCTATAACAATAGAAGCCACTGTCGTAACTTGTTGCCACACGTTCAATTTAATACTCGCATGTTCTGTGGTTATGGGTTAGGTGTAGTTTACACGTGTCGGAACTACCAAGGTTCGATTCTACATGTGCGAAACATATTTAGATCGAACTAATGTATATTGGTTGCTTATTGGAAAATTTGGGGACAAATTTGTGTATTTCAGTGTAGATATAATAATTAGGTATACTGGAGATACTACTGCTGAAAACATAATTTAACATAACATAAATTTATATTTAATTTTATCGAAAAACTGAAAGCATTTGCAACTAATATTCAATATTGTCAGTTATAGGCCTGTAAATAACTTTACCATTACTTACCAGAATAAGGCTGCCAGTCCATTGAAATATGGAGAAATAAACCAATAAATAGGATTGCATAAAATCAATAGATGTCAATATACAGGCAGCCTTATGAATAGAATATAATAGAAGATTTTTTAGTTGACACACAAGCACGGGAACAGTATCACAGAAGATAAAACTGTAAAATATAGCGGTTAGATATTTATTTATTTATTTTATTTATTGAGAAATTAACATCATTACAGGTTTTTTTATTAAGCTCTAAGGCGATGTTAAATCTATATACCTATTTAATAATAATATAGACAACACTTACATTTAAACATTTTCAAAGACATGCTGTGCCATTTCCATGGCTTTCGGCAGGTTATGGTGAAAAATATCTACGCTGTTTTGGGACAGAATATTTAGGAAATAAATAATATAATATATATATATATATATATATATATATATATATATATATATATTATATTATTATTATATTATTTATTTCCTAAATATTCTGTCCCAAAACAGCGTAGATATTTTTCACCATAACCTGCCGAAAGCCATGGAAATGGCACAGCATGTCTTTGAAAATGTTTAAATGTAAGTGTTGTCTATATTATTATTAAATAGGTATATAGATTTAACATCGCCTTAGAGCTTAATAAAAAAACCTGTAATGATGTTAATTTCTCAATAAATAAAATAAATAAATAAATATCTAACCGCTATATTTTACAGTTTTATCTTCTGTGATACTGTTCCCGTGCTTGTGTGTCAACTAAAAAATCTTCTATTATATTCTATTATATATATATATATATATATATATATATATATATATATATATATATATATATATATATATATATATATTATTTAACTAGCTTTTGCCCGCAGCTTTGCTCGCGTTAAGAAGTATTATTAATATTATTAAAATTTACAAAGTTTCATCCCCTATTTCATCCCCTTGGGGGTAGAATTGATCAAAATCCTTTCTTAGCGGACGCCTACGTCATAACATCTACCTGCATGCCAAATTTCAGCCAGATCCGTTCAGTGGTTTGGGCTGTGCGTTGATAGATCACTATGTCAGTCAGTCAGTCACCTTTGAGTTATATATATTTAGATATAATATGATAAGTAGAGAGAGAGTAAGAGTAGTAGAGCTCTTTGTGAAGGGCTCGTCCGGGGAAGTACTACCACCACGCCTTTTACTGCCGCCAAGCAGCAACGCTGTGTTTCGGTTTGAAGAGTGTGGTCGCCGGTGTAATTACAGGCACATGAGGCTTAACATCTGTATGCCTCAAGTTGATGGACGCAGGGCAGTGCATCGTAGGGCACGTTCCTATTGTGCGTGACCTACGGGGCAATGTTTTGTTTATAGGTGATGGTTACCACTTAACATCAGGTGGGCCATCTGCTTGTTCCATCAGCTAGTTGTATAAAAAAAAAAAAAAAAGTGTGTAGGTAGGAACCTACAATAAGAAAAATAACATAAAACAATAAAAAGAAAAGAAAAACAATACAGGTTTCCTAATAGGTACCTAATAAACCTTATACAATTCATTTGGTTACTATTTCTCTGTCTAGTCTTCTCCGTTACACGATCCAACTCTATAAAAAAAATACAACGAAAACCATATAAGAAAGATCATACTAAAAACGCTAGAACCAAACCGTAAATTTATGGCTTGCTGTAGGTTTAAACTGAAACTGAAACAGCTTCACGACTTTGATCCCCAGGCACGGTAGATATCCCTTCAGATCTCCCAGTACCAAGTAGGTACTAATTCAAGATTCTTTGAGGATGTCTAAGGGGGGTAGTCAGAGGTACGTCCAAACATTACATTTGGCACATACCCACATTTTGCAGTAGTTAGTATTCCATACGTGACAGGTTGCAAGCCCATCGCCGCTGTTAGAATACTAACTGGTTTCCTCACGATGTTTTCCTTCACCGTTTAAGAGCACTGGCATTGCACACATAAATTTTTCGATAGAAAAATCCATTGGTGCACGACCGGATTCGAACCTGCGACCTTACGATCGGAAGGCGGGGTCACTCCCACAAGACCACCGGTGCTCTCTGTAGGTTTAGCTGCTAAGAAACTCTAGTAGGTGTAACGCATCGATTCATCTATTTAATAAGATGTTTCAAAGTGAATCAAGATACTTTTAGACTTTTAAATTTCAAGATTAATAGGCAAAATAAATAAATAAATATAGGTGGGCTTCCCACACAACACTATGAAGCCCCAAACTAAGCAAAAGCTTGTGATATGGAAACCAGATAGCTGATTATAAGTATATTTTTTTGTAAATACATACTTATAATATTGTATAACACCCAGTTTAAAACTTAAAAATTTTCGATCCTTATTCATAATGGTCCTTGAGCACGCCAATAGGCTATCAGACCGATAAGTCGGCCGCCGTCTCTTTTCGCTGGCAGGAAAGTGACAATGACAAGAATACTCTTTATAGGTGATTTATAGGTGAGTAAAAAATCGCAGGGATTATGAATAAGAGGGTTAGCTTGGATATGCCTAGTGTAAAATCACCTTTAAACAGTACTACTGAGCAAAGCGTCCCTAATTATTTTGTAATACGCGTTTACTACAAATTAAGCTTACGTAATATGGCTCTAATAACGTATTCGCGTGGTTTAATAATAGAGAAATAATTAATTCTGCTTTCTAAGTTTGCTATAGGGTGTACAGTGCTACGCTATCCGTTTTACGCTTTGGGCAAGGAAGCCTAAAAATCAAAATACAAATTAAAACGGTAACTACATATTCAGTACTAGTGGCATAATGGCCTGTCCCGGCTTCGCACGGGTAGTTATTTTTTTAAACACATACTCGTAAATATAGTCTTTAGTGTTCCTGGTGAGCACTGGTGGTCTAGTGGTAGCAGCCCCACCTTCCGATCCTAAGGTCGTGGGTTCAAATCCGGTCGTGCACCAATGAGTTTTTCTGTTCAAAAATTTATGTGACCAATGCCAGTACTCTCAAACGGTGAAGGAAGACATCGTGAGGAAACCGGCATGTTGTAAAACCTAACAAGTTCATATAACATGTGACAAGTGCTCGAAAGGAGCCTCTTGAGGCGCACTTAAAACCCTTTCACCACACTGTTTCGAAAGAAGCTAGACACGATAAGAAGAAGAAGAAGAAGTGTTCCTGGTATAATGCATTGCCGAGTTTCTTCGTTACAAACATACAAAGCAGCGGTGGTCTAGTAGGAGTGACCCAGGCTTCCGATCGTAAGGTCGCAGGTTTGAATCCGGTCGTGCACCAATAGATATTTCTTTCGAAAAATTTATGTGCGCAATATCGTGCTCTTATACGGCAAAGGAAAACATCCGAAGGATATCTACCGTGCCTGGGGATCAAAGTCGTGAAGCTGTTACAGTTTTAAATCTTTGCTCTTAATATTTGCGTAGATGTAGAAAATCACAAGGATCACATTGAAACGACCAGAGACCACCGCTCCTCAAATCTAGGTCATGTATCTGAAGCACCTTAGTAATAAACCTGAAGCTAGCTATTATCCAAGTTTACTACAAATTGCGACGCCTAAATCACAGTAATACAGAGAATTCTTACATTGAGAGCGACTAGAACATTTATTATGTTACAACATGCAACCTCAAAGGCGCAGCGGGCGAGAGTCCACCTGCGACGGAACAAATTTGTGTACGATACATGTTTATTAAGTGTTCATATAGGCAGGTAGAGGTCGCGTCATTTAAAAAGAACGCTCGAAAACTTTGGAGGGTATGTGCTTACGCAAACAAAACACTCGCGTACACCCCACCTCCCCAGCCTTCCAGCGTTCTTTTTACGTGAAGCGACCTATATGTATATTTTAGTAAATCTTTTGACTTTTAAGCTTTATCGGCTATCTGGATCCTGTAAATCCTAAACTGTTCGTAATGTGATTGCACACAAAATGGTTGTTTGCGATTTTTCAAAATTGGGCATAGTGATTTTATATCTTTCAAAATGTCGAATCGTGTGAGCGAGAGGTATTTTAGGTGTTGTCAACGCCTTAATCACAAAACAGTTTATCGACGGCTTTCATAGCTCAGTTAGTATCTCAGCCTTCTGCGCTGAAGGTCGTGGGTTCGATTCCCAACGAGAGCAAACATTTGCGTGATCAACATAGATGTTTGTTCTCTATCTGGGTGTTATATACATCTAAGCATGCATTTACAAAAAAAAGTATATAAGTATATCAGCCATCTGGTTCCCATACCACAAGCTTTGGCTTAGTTTGAGGCTAGATAGTGCTGTGAGGAAAGCCCACTAAATATTTATTATTTTTCTATGTTTCGTCTTTGTGGTGATCGAACCCACAGCCCACAGAAGGCAAGCTACTACCAACTGGGTTGTGGGCTGTCTTAGCTATAGCTGGAACACTAATTTCATACCGTTTCGGGGTGTAAAACACCGTTTCGGAGTAGGCAGTAAAGCTGAAAGTGGCACTAAGGCCTATCCAGACACTGCGGGGGTAAATGACGACAAACTTTCAGGTACTAACCTAAGATGATGCTGGTGTTTGTTCCAAGTTATAAACTGTCTCATACCGCCTTCCAATGTCAAAGTCAAAGTCAGGAATATCTTTTGATGGGATTCCTTGGTAGCCGACGAAAACAAAAATGGAGGTTATCACTTCAATTCGACGCGTATATTCCCTTTTAATATTTCCCTTTTACATATGTTTCGTACAGCTTGTCGTGTGCGGCATGTTTAAATAAATGTATTTTCTTACTTTCTTTTCTTGATATATACTTTTTTATGTAAATTCAATTCAATTCAATATCATTATTTCAGACCACAGTTACATAGGTACTTAAGTCCATAAAATAAAATTTATGAAAAACACAAGAAGTAAAACAACATAACATAAAATATACACTTAACATAAAAATGACTTAACATGTAAATACCGCGCATATCTTTTTACAGAGTAAACCAATTTTCATAATTCTTTATTGGAATAATATCGGCGCCAAGCAAGCATATTAATTAATTACGTAAAGCCGACTCATAATGTAAGCACATACTTACATTGTTATAAGAACTCAATTATTAAGGTTAAATAAAAAAGGTTTATAATGTTTTGCTTTTTAGTTTTTTCGATTATTTTTGTTGATTGTTTTTTATTTGTCTTCACATTGATTTTGATTATTGTCTTGCATGCTTCTAGAACCATCTTAAGTCCATCACTTGTACAGCACACTACCTGCGAAGTATCGGAGCCAAAGTACCACCAAAACTTACTGAACCCAATTTTAAACTCGAAATGACCCGTGTCACGGCCCATTCTCATCTCTATTCCAAGGGGGTAGCGTCTAAAATAAATTAAGAGCTGTTTCTTTGAAATGACTGTTATATATTGGATTGTGGATGTAAGATTCTTAAAAGTTTTAGGAACTGAACTTTGTTTGTACTACAGGGAGCTCTGACGTTTGTTGTATTCAATATGTTTAACATTTAGGAGCATTATTATTTAGGAGCAGATAACGTCACACATACCAGGTTTAATATAATATCGACCTGCTGCAATGATGGTAATAATCGCAATTTTTTTTTGGCCTTGTCTGAAAAACTATATAGGGTTAAGCTCGCCTTTGTACATGACTATTATGTATTTTTTGTGTAAATCAGTTTGTGTACAATAAAGAATAAAGAATAAAGAATAAAACCAGCGCTGCTTTGCTTATATGTATAGAGCTGCATTTATGCTGAGACAGGACCTATTTGGCTCACTCTACACAGAGGGACCAATTTGCTCCAAACTAATTTATAACTACATGTTGTTATAGTTTCTTCTGTTAGGCTTTCTTTATATTGTCATTTCTGTGTCTTTTTATATTTTATTCTATGTGTATTGTATTTTCTGTGTATTGTGTGTCAAAATAAATTATTCTATTCTATTCTACTCAATATTGCTTAGCATTTGAACATGTTTCAATATGATTATTGAAAGCGTATTTGTAGTGTCAAGAGCCTCCTTGAGACGCACTTAAAATCGTTTCACCGCACAGTTTAAACAAAAACTATGACACGGCAAGAAGAAGAAGATAGCGTGTCTGCATCTATTGATCGAACTTATGTGAATAAGGATTTAAATATTGCATTTATTTCTTCTTCCGATTCTTCAAAAGTTATTTGCCAAAGAGAGAACGAGTGGGTCGTTCAATGACAGTACACCATCTGTATGCATCAAGATACAAGATTATTTAGATTCCGAAAAAGGTAAATGTCAGAGCTTGAGATTGAATAGTCGTAGTGCATTCTAGAATGAGTTTTAGGTCCCAACGATGTCATAACCTTTTCAATTTTATTTTACTTGTGTGTTAACGTTCTTTTCACGGGCTGTTTGGTAATGTCTTGGCGCGACATTGCTATGCTGTTTTTGATAGTACTTTTGTGTTTTGGTTTATGTTAACCGGATCTGGAAATTAAGAGAGCACAAAAGGAAAAAGATGATGGAATTTTTTTTTGTTTATTTACTCATAGTTTAATTTTAGTTTCAACACTTACCCCCGATTTCTGAAAGCTCGATCAACATTAATCGGCTGTCAAGTCACAGGCTGGTATCTCTATCTTATTTGAAGTAAAAGCTGAAATAGCAAGTGACTTGACAGCCTATTAGTGTTGATCGAGCTCTCAGAAACCGGGGGCTAGTAACTGTGACAGATTTCTCTAAGTAAAACCAGAAATCTTCAATTAGGATTTCAATCACTAATTAGTTATATTATTATTGTACAATCATAATAACGCACTAATTGCTAAATGTATTCAATGTAAAATACAGCTCGTGGCAATTACAAAGGCACGTTGGAAAATTATTAAACTTTGTGTGGCATTAGCGCTAACATTAAATGTTAGCGCCTTGACAAATTTTGTCAAGGCTTATTTTGGCAAGCGTGACAAGACCTGTCACCCAGAGGGCGTGATATGGATTTAAAAATCGTATGTTTGTATATTCTCTTAGAGAATTCTTTTCATATCTCATAGAATTTTTTTTCTATTATTTTACACTAGCTGGTACCCGCGACTTCGTCTGCGTACTTTTAATCTCTTCATCTCTTTTTTTCGCAATAAAAGGTAGCCATCATCATCAGGTTCATCAAAATCGGTTGAGAGGTTTAAGCGGGAAAGCGTAACAGACAGACAGACAGACATACAGAGTTACTTTCGCATTTATAATATTAGTTGGGATTAAAAATAGCAAACAAAAATATAATTGTTAAAGTTGCTAAAAAATGAAGTGATTGGCTTGGTTACCTACAAGCCAACATCACTTCATATTTTTCAGCAACTATAACGATTATATTTTTGGTTGCTATTTTTTAACGTTGATTTGTTATTGTTTTATAACTTGTACCCAAATGTGCCATAGCAATAATCTCTTACTTTAAAGTATTAATGCGATGTAATGATCTAATGACAATAATATTATCTAATAGTACCTATTATCAACTGAAGATTGTCCGTGACTATTTGCATGATGTAATAAAGTATTCCTGGTAAACTATAGCAATCATTGTAGAGATAAACCATTCTAAAAATGCACGCCCCTCTACCTGCCTTCACCCACACAAGCAAATGAGGTGTATAGATGCAATACATGCCACCAAGCAATTTCATTCGTTATTCAGTTTCCCGCCAGACATGAAAGTGTCACTTTCACGTTCGGCGGGAAACTGAATGACGAATGAAATTGCTTGGTGGCATGTATTGCATCTATACACCTCATTTGCTTGTGTGGGTGAAGGCAGGTAGAGGGGCGTGCATTTTTAGAATGGTTTATCTCTACCTGGGTTGAGGGTTGGAGATAGGAGGGTAGCAAGTAAGGGTAGAAGAAAAGTCCTTTTGAGTCCTTTTGCTTAGCAGAAAAATTCTTACTTTAATTTTCTTCACTTTAAAAAAAAGTGAAGTTTAAAAAATTTTAATTAAAAAAATTTTTTTTAATTTCCTTGAAAAAAGGACTCAAGGTCCACCTACCTTCACTTGCACGTTGAAGTGAGGCAGTCAGCCTCAACAAATTAAAATAATTTTAAATTTACTAAACGAGGGTAGATTTAAACGACGCTTACCCAAAAAACCACCTTTTACCGTTAAACAAAGACTGGTTTAATTAAAATTAAATAAAAAAGCAGCCAAGCGTGATCACGTTCATCAGCTTGAGGGTGCTTTAGTAATTTTTTTTTTGTTTTAGAAACTATTGGTTATGACCCAGGTCAGTTCGAGTTCGACCCGTGATCATGGCGCATACGATTATGCCGAAATATCGTGAAACAATCAAACACATAAATAATGGCAAATATGTTAAGTCAAAGCTATAATGTTGACTTTATTTCAGACCTTTCCCAGCTTCGCATGGGTGTACATAATTTTTTTCAACATTTTAGGATAAACTTAGACATAGATTTTCAGTGCACGCACTTCTTGGGTGAGAAGTAAGTAAATTTAATAACCTTACCTTACTAACCTTTTTTCGAAAAATCAGAAAACTGCTAGACTTATTTTTGAGTAATCGTAATCAACCAAGTATTAATTAATACTGAACGATTTTTTTCAAAAATGAGTTGTGTGATTTTATATCTTTCAATAACTGAAAACATGTGAGCGAGAGGGACCTTAGCTCGTGTCATCGCCTTTTATACTCTGGGTAAGTAGTAAGTCCACCAATATTTATTTATTATTTATTTATTTTCATTTTAATTGTTTTTCTAGTGTTATTTTGAGTTGTGTTGTGTAATTTTGGGTGGTATTTTAACCAACATTACTTGTGGTCTTAGCACAAAGTGTAAGCATTTGAAATGGAAGTGTATTATGTGATATCGTGATTTGACCGAAAATGTTTCAAATGTTTTGAAGAAACCGCCACCATTTTCTTCAAAACAATTGACTGACTCGACTTTGGACTGACGTGACTAGAAACATAACTACAAAGAGTATAATCTCTGAATCACTTGACATTGGCAAGATTGTCTATGACAAGAGCCATAAAAAGAAGAAAGAAGACCTAAAATACGGCAAGATAACTGAAACTCCTCATTATCCGTTTGCA
The DNA here is from genome assembly GCA_963576535.1 of Plemyria rubiginata. Lineage (NCBI taxonomy): Eukaryota > Metazoa > Arthropoda > Insecta > Lepidoptera > Geometridae > Plemyria > Plemyria rubiginata. Next base: position 1,674,507 of record OY754929.1, read on the forward strand.
AATAGCTCTGCGGGACCCTAAAAGGGCTCAAGAGTATAATTTTAAAACGCTCTATATATCTCGGGCCTTATTGCTTATAATCTTGCTGTAATTAATTTTTGTGTTGAATTAAAAAGGGTGGCTTTTGTAGGACGGAACTTTTTCTTCCTTTTGTCTTTTTTGTGTGAAACTTTCAGTTGTTGCTCTGTTTTTTTTCAGTTTGTTTTCGTAACACAGACTAGTATGGATGGATGCCATACGTAAATACCTCAACTCAACTGAACTCAACTCAATAGGTACTACGACGAAATAATATAAATAAATACTGGCGAACATTACACACAGCACTCTCTAGGGCCAAAAATTTGCTTTGGAATCGTTACTTTTATAAATCGATATTTTTTTTAGCAATACCTACAAAAATGCTAAAAACAACAGATTACATGTCATTGACCAAGCGAGCGAAGCGAGCGAAGCGTCTCAGTTTCCACATTGGCCAAAAATGCGTTTGTCCGGATGTCTGTCTGTCTGTCTGTCTGTCTGTTCTCCTCTACAGGTCGCATTTTTCAACTGATCTGGACGAAACTTGGTACACAGGTTATATGACTTTTTAGAATTTTTTTGTCATCGGGGATTTTTGATTGAAGGGGTACTTCCCCCAAAAAAAGGGCAAAAAGGGGGCTATTTGATATACTGGATAACTCCACCAAATGAGATCCGATTTCGATTATTCTTTTTTTATTTGAAAGGTAATAACTATAAGTTGGTCTCATAAAAGTTTGGCGAAGATCTGATAAGGATATTCAGCATGATGAACAGGATAGTTCATCAAACAATCGATGGTTTTCAATCAAATTTGAGAGAAACACAAAGGACCTCATTCTACACAAGATGATGCAAAAAAAAAATCAAAAATCACAAAACGGAAAATGCACTTGCACATAACATTCCTCAAATAGCTCACTTTTAGTATGCTCGCGAGGTCTACAGCTCCCAGAGCCACTAGTTATAAAAGTCATTAAAAGTGCATTAGCGAAAATCGTTTAGAAATGCAAATTTTATAATTAAATGCACTTATGAAGCGCCATGTGTCCCAACCAGCGTTCCGACTGCCGGGTGTGAGTTTTTTTTACAACTTATAGGTAACAACGTTTGACCGCAATCTCACCTGATGGTAAGTGATGATGCGGTCGACGAAGTGGCACGTTTACCTAGAAAATACCTGTTCACTCTTCTCATGAAGGCATCCAAATTATAGGTCTTCAGAAAAACGGACGCCAGTAAGGAATTCCATTCATCGGCTGTGCGCATGATGAATGAAGAAGCAAAGCGCTTGGTGCGGGCAGTTGGTATAAGTTATGAATAGTTTTTTTTTTTTTTATACAACCAGCTGATGGAACAAGCAGATGGCCCATCTGATGTTAAGTGGTAACCATCGCCTATAACAAAGCATTGCCTCGTAAGTCACGCACGATAGGAACGTGCCTTACGATGCCCTGCTTTGCTAAGTTTTTTAGTTTTGCTAGTTAAATTTATTTTTCATCATCATCATCAACAGTCCACAGAAGTCCACTGCTGGACATAGGCCTCCCCTATCCGCTTCCAGGAAGAACGATTCTGAGCCCTTTCCATCCAGTTCCTTTATAATGTTTTTAAAACAGAATAAATAAGTTTTTGAGAATAGCAGAGCTCTTTGTGAGCTCGTCTGGGGAACTACAGGTCGCGTCATTTGAAAAGAACGCCGGAAAAAAGTGGAGAGGATAAAACGCACAAAAAGCTCGAGCCATTACACCCTTTCCCCTCCTCCCAGCGTTATTTTTACGTGACGCGATGATGAATCTTGGTAGAGAGAAAGATAATAGTCTGGAATAGCACATAGGATACTTTTTTACCGAGATTTAAATCTGCATGGGTGATATTCGCTTTTTTATTTTCTCGTATATTAGCATAATCGTCTTCCTTGTAAAAACAATTAAAACATCATAGGCAAATAGGGTTGAATACACAAACGCGAATAGAGGAGAGGGGCAAGGAACTAGAAAGTCAAAGTCAAAGTAATTTATTGGTAACTAGTTGCGCCCCGCGGTTTCACCCGCGCAGATTTAAATCCCGGTATTCCCACGTGATAAAAAGTAGCCTATGTGTTATTCCAGACTATGATGTATCTCTCTGCCAAGTTTCATCCAGATCCGTTCAGTCGTTCCGGCGTGAAAGAGTAACAAACATCCATCCATCCATCCATACTTACAAACTTTCACGTTTATAATATTAGTAGGATTAAATAAAAATTGACAAATTACACATATTAAAGCTATGTAAAGCGTCACTTAACAGAGAAAAAAGGACCTACCTAGAGTATGTACTATAATTAATTAACTTTGAACACCACGTTTTTGTAAGCACGTGTGACCCCTATGCTTAACGTGGTTAGATTACTTAAAGTGTACCTTTAAGTACAGCCTACGTAGCTCAGTTGGTAGTAGCTCTGCCTTCTGCGCCGTAGGTCGTGGGTTCGATTCCCACCGTGAACAAACATTTGTGTGATGAACATAAATGTTTGTTCTCTGTCTGGGTGTTATATAATATTATGTATTTACAAAAAAAAAAGTATAATAAGTAGTATATCAGCTATCTGGTTCCCATATTACAAGCATAAGCTTAGTTTGGGGCTAGATAGTGCTGTGTGAAAAGTCCACCAATATTTATTTATTATTATTTATTTGTTAAAGTCAGTAAACTGTTTTTACTTTTAATTAGCGTACACGTAGGTACAGCATCATTAGTAGCTTAGATTTCGAATTGAAATTGATGTTTTTTTTGTAGGTGATACTTCAGAATAGTATGTATATAAGTGCTCCACATTTTCTAATTACTCTTTAAAAATTTATAACATTGTTTGTTCTCAAAATCTAAATATATATAACTCAAAGGTGACTGACTGACTGACTGACATAGTGATCTATCAACGCACAGCCCAAACCACTGGACGGAACGGGCTGAAATTTGGCATGCAGGTAGATGTTATGACGTAGGCATCCGCTAAGAAAGGATTTTGATCATTTCTACCCCCAAGGGGATAAAATAGGGGATGAATGTTTGTATGAGATTTTCAAAGTAAACGAGCGTGAGCAAAGCCGCGGGATCAGCTAGTAAGTAAATAAGTTTATTGTGATATTTAAAAAAGTGAGTAGTTATAAGTATTGGAAATTAGTGTTTGTTCAGCTAATTTTGATGCTGACTGTATCACAGTTCAATAATACTATTGGTTACTTCCGATTGTTAGAATAGCACGTGATTTGAAAAAATTACAAATAATTCGACTGACTTTGAATTTCAATGAATTTAACTACTCGTACATACATTTACTTAGATGAATGAATTGGCTACCTCAGTGGCGCAGCGGGCGAGAGTCCGCCTGCGACGCAAGAGGTTGCGGGTTCGATTCCCGCCTCGGAACAAATTCGTGTACGATCTGCAGAAATTTGTTCTGTTGGTCTGGGTGTTTATGTATAATAAAAATTATCTATCTATGTAAGTATATAATGGGGCTAGAGGGTGCTGTGTGGATTGTCCAGCATTTAAAAAAAATAAAAAACCATGTTGCGCTCCTTAGAAGACGTGGCATGTTTTATTTATGCTACTTGCTGACGGATCAACCCCCGATGCGCCCTGGAATGGACCCCCCCCCCCCATCAGGACCCCCTCTTCCTGGACTCCCCGCAATCTATCCCAAGGGAAATTTTTAGTAGCCTGTGTGCTATTCCAGACTATAATTTATCTCCGTGCCAAATTTCATCCAGATTCGTTTATATTCTGGCACGATTGAGTGACAAAGCATCCATCCGCCCATCCATCCATCCAAACTTTCACATTTATAAGTAAAATTGAGTTTATTTATTTATTCAAAATAATTAGAAAGGCTTACGGCCAAATATACTAAGGAAAAAGATAAAATGAAATTAAGTTTGACAAAAAAACACAAAGAAATAATAAAGTCTACATAAATAAGCTAATTATACTTAAGTGTTTTGTAAATACATACTTATTATAACAGACATTCGAAGAAAAAAGATTTCTGTTTTCATCAATAAATGTTTGGTCTTACTGGGGGTCGAACCCAAGGCCTACAGCGCAGAATGCAGAGCTACTACCAAAGCTGTGATGGTTGTCCAATAAAAATCCTTCTAGCATTAACCACATCCTTTTTACCAAAATAGACCCTAAAAAACATTGACCGGTTGGCATTCCCTTGTCCAATTTATTCAAGTTTATTTTGAGAAGGCTAAGCAAGTTTATAAACTTGATTTTTATTTATTTGGACCAGTTTTTTATTGTCAATTCAGTTTGTTATCCAAATTCAAAATATGTTTATTCAATATAATCACAAGGATCATCTTATCCTATCCTATACATCAAAGTCAAAGTATATTTATTTTCAGAATTGCGTGTACATAGAGAGCCGAGTTTGTTGCCTGTTCTTCTACGCTTTTGTCGTGTGGAACTGGCACCTAAGTTCACCTAGTTTTAAGGCGTTTCAAAATGATCCTTGTGATTTTAGTGAAGACATACAGATGTTAGCTTCATGTGCCTGTAATTACACCGGCAACCACCCTCTTCAACCCGAAACACAGCGTTGCTGCTTGACGGCAGAAAAAGGCGTGGTGGCTGTACTTCCCCGTACGAGCCACACACAAAGAACTCTACTACCTTCTGCGATCCGCTAGGCGCCTGGGGCCCGATTCTCTAAAATAGCCAACGTGTCAATAGAGTATCAGTAGTGTCTCAATAGAATGATTTTAAACATTTGGTAGTCTACAAATTAAAAATGGTCATTGACTTGCCACTGTAGTGCCATTGAAACGCCATATTAAGACAATTGTAATAATCGGTAGTCTGGTTCACTATCGTTTATCAATGTCATCATGGTGGCCAAAGTTACGGTATTCTGTAAATATTTTAAGTGCATTTGACAGTTGTGTCGATCGTGTTTGAATGGTGTTTTGGTCATGGAACCGTCATTGTGAAGCCATCGAACAACGACACCTATTTCTGGATTGAATTGGTTCAATTTGTATTTTATTTTAATTCAAAATAAAGTGTTCGGGGGTGTGTTCGTCTTACGTAGTGAAAATAATGAAATGGGCGTAGGTTTTCATTAGAGTAGGTAGTAGACCTCTTTGTGAAGGGCTCGTCCGGGAAAGTACTACCACCACGCCTTTTTCTGCCGCCAAGCAGCAGCAACGCTGTATTTCGGTTTGAAGAGTGGGGTCGCCGGTGTAATTACAGGCACATGAGGCTTAACATATGTATGCCTCAAGTTGATGGACGTAGGACAGTGCATCCTAGGGCACGTTCCTACAGTGCGTGACTTACGAGGCAATGCTTTGTTATAGGTGATGGTTACCACTTAACATCAGGTGGGCCATCTGCTTGTTCCATCAGCTAGTTGTATAAAAAAAACTACTTTGCGGTGGCGTATTTTGGCATTGGCTAATAGTGCTGACCGCCGGCCGACGTCCTTTTGCTCCAGCAGCAGCGCCGCAAATCTCGCACTAATGAGGCTGCTAGTGAATGCCTTTCGTGAACAGAGCTGAATGGAATCCCTGCTGAATTAAAGGATTGTATGTGAAGGACTACTTGACACTCCATGTACAACAGTGATAAAATTAAACTATCTGAATAATGAATTTATTTATGAGGTTGTTCCTTAAAATTACAAATGAATCGAAACATTTCAGATTATGGCGAACCCCTAGCAAAGGTTCACCTACGTCGCACCCAAGTACGTCATACATTCAGCCTTTCTTGAATACGTAGGTGTTTTTTTATCGTCCTTGAGGGTGTCCTCGTCCTAAAAGAAAAAGTATCACGATAAGAACAAGTTAGAACAAGTAGTTGTGTAGCTGACATTTCAGATTTCTCGATTTAGTTTTTTTCAATAGATTGGATTTGTACTCGTTGTAGTACTGAAAAAGATAGAAAAAGAATAATGTAGATTCATCTTAAAATATACATCAACAAGAAAATCTTATTCTCACACCTCTACATTGATCCGGCGTTTATTGCAGGCAGTATGCTGTGACACTGTTGAGCACAGTGAAGCCTTGCTCCCAAAGCCTGACTGCGACCTTCTTTGCTCCTGTTAGAGTAGCCAAGAGGCAACTCTCGGTTGGACTCTTAGAGCTGAGAGATGGTTTTTGCTAACAATTTCCATGTTGCCCCTGGAAATGTTCAAGTGGCTGACCATCTGCGTAGTATTTGTCCCGATGATAAATGTTCGGTCGAGGCTTTGAAGCCGAGGGGCGATTATGCCTCATTTAAATTATCCGTCCTCACTAAGTATGTAGATACATATTTAGCTCCCCAGCACTGGGCTGAAGATGTGCATATCAAACCCTGGCGTAGCGGGTTTCGAAAGCCAGCGGAAGTCGAATAATGTATCAAAATTTAAATCTTTCTCGCTATTCTATCAGAACGTACGGGGCCTACGTACGAAAACGGATGAATGCAGAAAAGGAATTCTGAATGAATCAGCTGATATATTTGCATTTACTGAGACATTTTTAATGAGCTGTGTTCACGATGGTGAGGTGTTTCCTCCGGGATTTACTGTACTACGTCGTGACCGCCCTAATGATGCTGGGTGGGGAGGTGTTTTGCTGGCCGTCCGCGATCAGTATAAAGTCCAGCATATATCCGATATTGATGGCTATTCCTCGGACATCGAGTTAGTGGTGGCTATAGTGACCCTTAGGTATAAGAAAGTGTTATGTTGTGTTGTTTACGTGCCCTCGGGGGCGAACGATGATAAGTATCTGAATACATTTGTAGTGTTGGAAAACTTAGTAGGCAAATACCCAAAAATGGATGTTTTAATTGTGGGTGATTTTAACCTAAATATATATACAAGTCGGAATGTGAATATGCACTATCACTGTATGCTAACATACTGTAAACTAAAGCAATTTAGTGAGGTGCATAATAAGCATGGTAATATGTTGGATCTGGTGCTGAGTAATCTGAGTGGTGAGTGTGTCAGTGTGTGCGGTGACGTGGATCCCGTGGTGAAGGCGGACGGGCATCACCCCGCGTTGCGAGTTGGCCTCAAGGTCCCGCGGCCGCGCCCCCCAGCGGCGGTGGCGGCGCCGCGCGCGCCTCCGTCTTCTGCTGGCGATGACGCTCCATCGCAGTGGAATTTTCGTAAGGGTGATTTTAATTCTCTCTACTTATCAATTGCCTCACAAGATTGGGATGAGATCTCACGTAGCGATGTAGTCGATGAGGCCGTTAATTTATTTTATACAAAATTGAATAGCTGCATAAATAATAATGTCCCGCTGAAGAGTATCTGTCAAACTACTCATTTTCGATATCCCATTTGGTTTACCTCAGAAATTAAGAATAATTTACGTAATAAATACTATCATTTAAAAATGTTTAAAATACATAGGAAGGATTTTAATCGCGAAATGTTTAAATTTTATAGGCAACAATCAAAACAATTAATTAATATTTCTTACAATAACTATATTAGTCGTACGGAAAGTGAAATAAATAAAGATCCGAAAAGCTTTTAGAAGTTTGTAAAAGAGCAACAATCGTCCAGGCAATCTTGTGATGAGTTTGAGTATGAAGGGAACCTTGTCACAGGAAGAGATGCAGCCAATGCCTTTGCAAGTTATTTTAAGTCAGTTTTCTTATCAGATGTCCCAACATTGTCCTCTGAAGTCGCGGAACATGCTGTCGCCACTGATCCGCTCTGTTCATCCCGCATAGCGCTCGACAGCATGGCTCCGGCTGATCTGATAATGTCGGTTAGGCGTTTGAAACCTCATTCTTCCATCGGCCCCGACGGGATACCGCCTTTTTTAATAAAAGACTGCTATGGTGTTTTGAAGACCCCACTGCTATACATTTTTAATTTAGCACTAAAAACATCAACGTATCCGACCATATGGAAGTTGTCTCGAGTTACACCTATACCAAAAGGTGGATCCAGGTCCAAGATCGAGAACTATAGACCGATAGCCGTTCAGTCAGCGCTCGGTAAGCTGTTCGAAAAAATTCTGAATCGTCGCATCGCTAGACAAATCCGTCCATTTCTTAGCGAAAATCAGCACGGTTTTTTGTCAGGCAAGTCCACTGCCACTAATCATGTTAATTTTGTAGATTATGCTGCAGCGGAAATGGACCGGAAACGACAAGTAGATGTAGCATATTTTGACTTCAAAAAAGCATTCGATCGTGTTCACAATGATATTCTACTGTCAAAATTTGCAGCAATGGGATTTACTCCTAATTTATTAAATTTTTTCTGTAGTTATTTCTCTAATAGAATTCAATTTGTGCAACTTTCCGGTTTTAGATCAGACGCTTATCTGACGTTATCAGGTGTGAGTCAAGGAAGTATCCTCGGACCGACTCAGTTTTTAATTATGATCAATGATCTGCCTGGGGTTGTTGGAGTCGCTAAATGTCTGATGTTCGCAGACGACTTGAAGCTCTTCTTGGGAATTAGCACTACTGACTGTGAAGCGCTGCAGCGCGACATTGACAACGTTGTTGCGTGGAGTGAAAGGAACTTACTTCAATTCAATACATCAAAATGCAAGACCGTAACTTTTACGAGATCCTGTTCGCCCTTCACGCACCAATATAACATAGCCGGTGTCCCGCTGGAACGCGTCACACAAATCCGAGACTTAAGGCTAACTTTGGACCGCGAACTCACTTTTAATACACATATAGTTGAAACTTGTACAAGAGCCTACAAGTCATTGGGGTTTGTAATGAGACAATCCGCTAGGTTCCACGATAGGAGCGTGATTGTTACTCTTTTTTATGCATTCGTTAGATCAAAACTGGAATACAATGCTTTGATATGGGACCCACATGAAGTGAAGTATAAGCTTATGGTAGAACGTGTACAAAAGAAATTTGGTAGGTATCTATATATGAAATTATACGGGTATTATCCCTTTCTGTACCCATCCCTGTTTGTTGGTGGCATGGTGGGACTAGATACGCTCGAGCTTCGACGGAAATGTGCTATTATGAGCCACTACGTCCAGCTATTACATGGTAGTATTGACAATCCGCCTACCCTGAGCCAGTGTGCACTTTACGTGCCCGACCGCTACTTGCGTGCACGCGCACTCACACTTATCAACACTCTGATCGCTCAGCAGCCTGACCTAGATGTTTTTAACATTGATTGCCGTCTATTTAATGATATTTGTATACGTTTTCTATCTAAATACCTGTCCACCTATTAATTCGAATTTGATGTTCTATTTTTGTACTACCTGGCGCGCAAACGTTTTGGCTTTAGGGCTGTTAGTTTGTTGTTGCATTGTAATAATAATAAATAAATAAATAAATGTTGAAGTGGAAGTTCATTATCTTATAACTCAAAACTTATTGTGAAAAAATATTTGTATTGCACTTCAGAACACTGAACTTAGATCACTTTATATCCATCACGTTTTTTAATTATTCTCCCAACAACAAGTGGGACTTTTTCACTCACCTTATCGTCATCATTATTTGAAAAGAATAAAAACTAAGATATTGCAATTCAATTGAATTTTTTGTATTGGTATAAAATATTTCCTCCAAAATGAAAAGTTGAAAAATTCCGCGCGCGGCTTTGACAGCTGGTAGTTTTTTTTTCAGAAAGGCAAAGACCAAAGAGTAAGTATAGGTACAATAGCTACCAAAGAGTATACAATAACTACGTAAATGGAATTTGTCGTGATAAAAATCATATTTTTTAACAATAAACGCATGTGTGTTGTGATATTGGATGTTTTTGATAACAAAACGGTTTTATATGATTAAAAATCCCTTAATATAAAGATTTAATTGATAAAAATAGGATTTCAAAAAGTAGTAGGTTTGGTGGACCTCTATGGTCGCATGGTAGATTTAGGATAGCAACACTACTACTGACATTCTATCGACACACTACTGAGACACGACTGAAACGCCATTAAAGTTTTTGCAGAATACCAAATTTGCAACAGTTGCAAAATAATGTCAGTAGTGTGTCGATAGAATGTCAATGGCGTGAATGTCAAAGTTACAGAATTGGGCCCCTGGACCAGTTTTATTGCATTTGAGTTAGTCTGGCTTTTATGCTTTCTTTTATTTGGTCAATGACCTTTTCATCAAAAGTAATACACATGTGTGAGGTCATTAGGATCGTATAATATCTGCGATTGGGATGGCTGAGGCTTTGTCAAAGTCATCAATTTAATTAACTGATTTGTTGTGATAACTCAATTATTGTTAATCCGTAATGATAATAATCAATAATCAATAATCATTTATTTGGTAAGCATATTACACGTCATAAAAGATACAAGCAGGGTGTGCTGGGTGAAAAAACCTAAAACACATAAAAACTTATACAAATTGAATTTAGTAAGTAGATATTCTAAATAGGTTACATCATATAAGACATTCAAATATATCGTCAATTGCATAATTATAATAATAAATAAAAATAAAATAAAATAATATAAAAATATGTCATGCAAAAGTTTAAAATAAACATTGTTTATAATACATGTTCTATTATTATCATGTTTTTTCAATAAATTAGAAACAGTTACGAGGAACTGTAGAAGGTGTTACCTATGAGCCAGCGTTTCAATCGATATTTAAAGATAGATGCTTTATTGCGTTTATGCTCGATGCTTCAGTAACTGCAGATGGTAGTCTGTTGTATATTGTCGGCCCGACAATGTGTGTGATTTTGTCTGACTTGGCTAGAGTGCGAGATACAGTGGCCAGTCTATTTGCTCTCCGCGTATTAAATGGATGCCTATCCTTATTTCTTTCAAATAGCATCAGATTGTTATGCGTGTACACGGCTATCTGGAATTTAACTATAGATGGAAGCGTCAGTATTTCCAGCTTCTTCTGTGAATAATTATTCAATTGTTGATAGGTGTTTTTTTTGTTAACACAATTTTGTTATGACTATTTATTATTATCCTTGATTATAAATTAAGTAGTGTGTGTTGTGTGTTGTTAATGTGTGTTGAGTCTGCTCGCGACCACGGCTAATGCAACCACAGATAGGGTTTTCTCTGTTCCGTGATTGCAACATGGTCGAAACATCGGGATAATAGTAAAGGTAATAGTAACGTGACAAATACGTGTAATATTTCGAATTATTATTAGTGTTTTATAACAGGAATATTTAATGCGTTACCTCTATTAGGTTCGTTATTTTTTTAATTGTTCTTCCTTTCTTTTCTTTTTTTTTTTCAATGTTCCTGATTTTTAGGGAAAAAAGCCTGTTTGCTTATCCTGGTACAGAAGTAAATTTGTTTTAAGTCTCACCCTAACGGGTTCAGTTTTTAGGGTAAACATATAAACATTGTAACTTCTGCTCTTCTAAATTATAAATTTCGTAAGATTATGAAAAAAGGCTTTTTGTCGGTATGGAATATGAACTACTGCAAGATGTAAGTACCAAATGAAATACTTGGACATACCTCTGTCTACCCCCGTTAGGCAGACGCCGATATTAAAGGTTAATGATCTGTTGCAGTTTTTTGAAAGTCACCACACATTTTTTTCCTTATAAATTCCTCAGGAAAAAATCATACGAAAAGATCAGACTATAACATTACAAATAAAAGACATTTAATCAATCAACTGTCGAGCACTCGCGAATAATAATATTTTGTAATCGCACACAATGGGAGGAAAATCGAGGGCTGTACTTATATGATACAGGCTGTATTTTTTTGCTGAAAATATTTTCACCATTTTATTTGATACTAGCTGTGGAACTAGTAGATAGCCCATGTTAGGTGATAACCATCACATAACATCCTACTAATATTATAAACGCGAAAGTTTGTAAGTATGGATGGATGGATGGATGTTTGTTACTCTTTGGCGCCAGAACGGCTGAACGGATCTGGATGAAACTTGGCAGAGAGTTAGATTATAGTCTGGAATAACACATAGCCTACTTTTTATCCCGTGGGAATACCGGGATTCAACTCTGCGCGGGTGAAACCGCGGGGCGCAACTAGTGGGCTATATTTCTCAAGTAACGTAAGATGAAACGTGCCTTATGATGCACTGCCCTGCGTCCATCAACTTGAGGCATACAATTTGGTCCACCTATTATATAAAACGTAATTGTGAAGCCTGATATGCCTATGATCCTACTTTTTGGTCAATATTGATGACTAGTTGCGCCCCGCGGTTTCACCCTCGCAGATTTAAATCCCGGTATTCCCACGTTATTCCCATGTGCTATTCCAGACTATAATCTAACTCTCTGCCAAGTTTCATCCAGATCCGTTCAGCCGTTCTGGCGTGAAAAAGTAACAAACATCCACCCATCCATCCATACTTACAAACTTTCGCGTTTATGATAGTAGTAGGATCAGTCACCCAATAACCCCAAACTATTTCACTCGCACATTTAAGAACTAAATAAAAAAACAAACGCGGTTGAAAAAAAAGGCAAACAACGATCCATTGGATCTAATTTAGTTTTTGTCCAAAGACTTCTTTTTATTTCATTTGTTTTTAAGGGTCATCCACACATGGCGAGTTTACTCGCTACAAGCCAGTGAATTTGCTAGCAGTTACTAGCTGCTAGCAACTAAACTGAAAAAAACTGAAACAGCTTCACGACTTTGATCCCCAGGCCCGGTAGATATCCCTTCAGATCTCCCAGTACCAAGTAGGTACTAATTCAAGATTCTTTGAAGCTGTCTAAGGGAGGGTAGTCAGAGGTACGTCCAAACATTACATTTGGCACATACCCACATTTTGCAGTAGTTAGTATTCCATACGTGACAGGTTGCAAGCCCATCGCCGCTGTTAGAATACTAGCTGGTTTCCTCACGATGTTTTCCTTCACCGTTTAAGAGCACTGGCATTGCGCACATAAATTTTTCGATAGAAAAACCCATTGGTGCACGACCGGATTCGAACCTGCGACCTTACGATCGGAAGGCGGGGTCACTCCCACTAGACCACCGGTGCTCTAGCAACTAACTTAGCTTATTAGTTACTCGCCCTGTGTCATCGAGCTTTTTAACAATCTGCTTTTAAAAATCCGGTTGTAAAATAGAAAGCCGAGTTAATTTACTCGCTACACGCTGAAGTGTGGCTTGTTAGCTAGTAAACTAGCCGTGTGTCATCATCGCTGCTAGTAAACTAATTGCGATCATCATTACAGCGATTACACTTAGCTGCATGGCAAGGCTTAGGGTTATGGGCTGCGATATGGGCAATGCGCGAAAGGCAACGCGTGGGTAATGCGAGAGAGAGAAAGAAAGAGAGAGAGGAGCGTTGAAGTTCGTGTTGCCACGGACATGAGCTGAGTATAAGCTGTACGCACAGTTCACCTAATAACCTACATGGTTTTAAAATCGTATTGCCCGTTGGTCTTCCCTGACTCTGCGTAGACTCTAGGTGACAATTAAAACATGTAGTTTTTTTTTTAATTAAAATAATGTGTTTCGGTTGAAGAGTGTGATCGCCGGTGTAATTACAGGCACATGAGGCTTAACATCTGTATGTCATAAGTTGATGGACGCAGGGCTACTTTTTATCGCGTGGGAATACCGGGATTTAAAACTGCGCGGGTGAAACCGCGGGGCGCAACTAGTCATCAACACAACGCGAAATGTGTTTTTAGGTTGAAACGAAAACGAAAGGCGTTGACAACACCTAATATTCCTCTCGCTCGCACGATTCCTCATTTTGAAAGATATAAAATTAGTAAATACAATTTTGAAAAATCGCAATCAACCATTTTGTGTGCAATGTGATTGCACACAAAATGGTTGATTGCACACAGTTTAGTAAAAATTTGATTTTGATCGATGCAAATTTTCCTACTCAAAAGTTTGCTTATGTACGAAAACTAGAAAGGCAAACTTTTAAGTAGGAAAACTTGTACTGATCAAAATGATTTTTTTACTAAATTGTGCGCAATACGATTGCACGCAAAATGGTTGTTTGCGATTTTTCGAAAATGGGTTTTGTGATTTTATATCCTTCAACAAGTCAAAACGTGCGAGCGAGAGTCACATTAGCTCTTGTCTTCACCTTAAGTACTACTGGACGCTCGACTCACACTTAGCATTTTTCGTCGGTTCATCGTTCTTTATTTAAAAAATTCTTTGATGAAACGGTCAATGGCCTACTTTAAAACGAGGAATAATTTAAATAATTTCGAAGGAATGTTATTTTAGCGTATCTGAGCGGAATTACAATCGATAAGTTCATTGAACTATTAAAATGCAAGTTGTGATTTGTTGAGACGTCTTCCTGGTTACACATGGTGTTTCATTTTTAACGCACTTACAGGATGTTTTATTTTTATACAAATGTTACTAGCAGATGGAACAAGCCGATGGCCCACCTGAAGTGGTAACCATCACCTATAACAAAGCATTGCCTCGTATATCACGCACGATATGAACGTGCCCCACGATGCACTGCCCTGCGTCCATCAACTTGAGGCATACAGATGTAGCCTCATGTGCCTGTAATTACACCGGCGACCACACTCTTTAAACCGAAACACGCGTTGCTGCTTGGCGGCAGAAAAAGGCGTGGTGGTAGTACTTCTCCTTCCCCGGACGAGCCACACACCTTCCCCGGACGAGCCCTTCACAAAGAGCTCCTACTATTTCGCTAGGTCACATTTAAGAGAAGACTATACTAGATAAAGCATAGTGGAACAGGCAAATCTGCCTCTTTATTTCAAGGATCTGAGAATAATGAAGACCTCTAAATCATTTAGAAAAAGTTCTAGTAACAGTCCAATTGTGTAAATTAATGCAAACTTTACACTATGTTATATGAACTTAACAATCAATATTATTATAAATAAATTTAATCATTTACCTGTTAATATTTATATGCACGTTTTATGTAAACATTTACCTACAACATTATCCAAGTAAATTCATTGTGTTGAATAAATTATCCGTAAAACAAGTAAATTGAATTCAAATGAGTTTGTATTTATTAGATACTTAGTCATAAATAAATTGCACATTATGTCATCCTCAGCATCATCATCATCGTTGTCATCATCATCATCATCATCGTCATCATCACCATCCACAACCCGACTTCACCCACTGCTGAGTAATAGGCCTCTCTGAGTTAGTGCCTTCTACCACTGCCAGTCTTACCCATTTCCGACTTGCTATATTTGTGATGTCGTCCGCCCATCTCACTGCAGACGACTTTACTCCTCTGTAAACGGTTCTTGGCCACCATTCAGTCAAAGTCAAAGTCAAAGTATATTTATTTCATAAATACATGTATGAGAAGATGTCAAAAAAATTCTAATAATGTCCATTGTACTCTAAAAACTAGGTGCAATAATTTTGATTACATATACATATAATTATATAAGGAAAACAATAGAGTCAACAATATTATTATTTAACAATACATAGTCAAGAGAAATAAATTTAATCAATTACCTACCTACATATTTAATCATAAATTATACCTATTATATTATTTTGTTAAATGTCAAAAAATGACAGTTGCCGTCCTACTCCACCTGTCATCACCATGACTAGCAATGTGTCCTTCCCAACCCGGTTTGAGCACAAATGCACCTACAAAAAACAGATAGCAAGTAGGATTCACGCTTCTGATTTTCCTTACAAAACAATTTAGGTTAGTTATGAATGCAAAATAATAATACAATAATAATAATTGGGGTCCTAGCGCTATTAGGCTTTTTAAAGAAATAGCAAAGAGGCTAGGCTTCACAGGAGACCGAAGAGCTGGCAGCTACCTCGGACAAAGAATTAGTCTGACTATTGAAAGGGGGAATGCTGCCAGCGTCTTCGGTACCTTGCCTAAAGGGACTCCTCTTAATACTATGTTTTAGTTATTATGTTTATTGTATTATTATTATTATTTTAAGGTTTTTAGTTTTAGTAAATTAAATACTTGTTTTCTTAGGGAAATGTGGTTATATGCCAAAAAAATAAATAATGTAATGTATTTCAATCATTTATAACAATTTACCCCCAAACTTTACCATTTCGTTTTGGGGTGATAAAATTGAAAACCAATAGGAGATTATTACCTCGGTTTTTGTCTTATTTTAATTAAAGGAATAACATTTCAAATTTAAAAATATTATTGCCATTTTTATACAAATATCTAGACACCAGTACCGACGTTTACACTAGTTGCGCCCCGCGGTTTCACCCAGGCCATATTTAAATCCCAGTATTCCCACGGGATAAAAAGTACCCTATGTGCTATTCCAGACTATAATCTATCTCTTTGTCAAGTTTCATCCAGATCCGTTGAGCCGTTCCGGCGTGAAGGAGTAACAAACATCCATCCATCCATACCTACAAACTTTCGCGTTTATAATGGCGATCATGTCGGGTAATACCGCTCACTCCAATAACTTATTAAATACTCGTACTAGCAACCCGCCCGCGCGCTCCTGCTTCGCACGGGTGCACATATCATGCATGTATTATACTTATAAACCGTCCACTTGAATCACTTTATCTATTAAAAAAAACCGCATCAAAATTCGTTGCGTAGTTTTAAAGATTTAAGCATGCGTATGGACATGGGGATATAGGGACAGAGAAAGCGACAATTTTTTTATACTATGTAGTGATAGTGATAGTGAAGATGTCTTAAAACACAGCGAGCACGCTGCAGCGCAGGTGTTGTAACGCTTGAGCAGGCAGAGTCTCTAAACTTCAAAACTAACAAAAGACAAATGAAAAAACAATTAGAGCATTTGTCTCTCAGGTGATCGGCATTCCCCCATCTCCCTCTACCTAAAGTATCTTTAACCACAGGAAGACTCATGCTGATTGAACATTCTCCGATCACACAAAACGTACACCGCACATGTCCGTAGCAACGCAGAATAACAAACAGCCGACACAGTGCGTCATCGTATAGATGCATTACAATCGTTATTCACTTTCAGTCACACAATAATAATAAGAGTCAAGGTCACGGGTGATTAGAGCTCTTTGTGAAGGGCTCGTCTGGGGGCAAAATAATTTAAAACATTCCTGTGGTAATACCCCATAGTCATTAAATTCCCATATAGCTTTCTTTCAAAACCCCAAGGTCACTGGTGATTAGGTCACTGGTCTAGTGGAAGCAGTCTTGCCTTCCGATCCTAAGTTGGGTTCAAAACCAGTCTTGCACCAATTAACACGTTCACTGCCGAAGGAAAAAAGTGGATTTTCCGTTCAAGCCACGGTGCCCACACTGACCCCACAACTTAACTTTCCATTCGAGCCACGGCGCCCACAGTGACCCACGCGTCAGAGGGGTTTTAGATCTGTCCTAACAAGCTGGCGGACATCGCTAGCGTACAAATTTGAATGAAAGCAGACCCGCCTATGTCCTCCTAGTATCTCCATGAAACATGGTTTTTTTTTACAACTTATAGGTAAAAACGTTGGACCGCAATCTCACCTGATGTCAAGTGATGATGCGGTCGACGATGTGGCACGTTTACCTAGAAAATACCTGTTCACTCTTCTCTTGAAAGAATCCGAATTATAGGTCATCGGAAAGACGGACGCCGGTAAGGAATTCCATTCATTGGCTGTGCGCATGATGAATGAAGAAGCAAAGCGCTTGGTGCGGGCAGTTGGTATGTCAACCATGAATGGATGCCTCGTTTCCGTACGTCTGGTGGTCCGATGGTAGAATGGGGATGAGGGGATCAAGCTGTGGAGTTCGGACGCGCACTCACTGAAATGTATCCTATAAAATACCGATAGACTGGCGACTTTGGGGCGATGCTCGAGAGTCAGGAGCTTAGACTCGAACAACGCGCGCGCGCGCGCGTTCTTACCTACCATTAATAGTCATTGAAAATTTTTTATTTTTGTGACATCGTCACACAACATGCATCATTACGAATTATGCTTTCTTGTGAATGAAATTTAAGTGAATAACGACACACCAAATTGTAGATTTTTATTACTAAAAATAGATATCTTCGTGGCAAGGACGCAACTAGGAACTTACAACGGGCACCACTGTCCGTCATGGCAGTGAACGTGTTAACTTCCTTCACAGAGCGAAGTACCTACTCTCAAACGGTGAAGAAAAACATGGTGAGATGACTGGCATACAATAAAAACAGTTCTGAAAGAGTAGTAGAGCTCTTGGTGAAGGGTCCGTCCGGGGAAGTACTATCACCACGCCTTTTTCTGCCGCTAAGCAGCAACGCTGTGTCTCGGTTTGAAGAGCGTGGTCGCCGGTGTTATTACAGGCATATGAGGTTAAACATCTGTATGGCTCAAGTTGATGGACGCAGGGCAGTGCATCGTAGGGCACGTTCCTATCGTGCGTGACTTACGAGGCAATGCTTTGTATACACAGGTGATCGTAACCACTTAACATCAGGTAGGCCATCTGCTTGCTCCATCAGCTAGTTGTCTAAAAAAACAATATATTATTACAAACTAGCGGCCTGTCCCAGCTTCGCATGAGCGGACATTATTAATGTTTTAGTAGGGATCTCTAATTTTTTCCGGTAATAAATGTAGCCTAGGTTACTCAGGGATAATGTAGCTTTCTTATGGTGAAAGAATTTTTGAAATCGGACCAGTCATTTTTGAGCCTATTCGTTACTTACATAATACAAAGCTTTCCTTTTTATAATACTAGTTGTGCCCCGCGGTTTCACGGATAAAAAGTAGCCTATGTGTAACTATAATCTCTGCCAAGTTTCATCCAGATCCGTTCAGCCATTCCAGCGTGAAAGAGTAACAAACATCCATCCATACTCAAAAACTTTCGCGTTTAGTAGGATTAGTGTAGATTATCGGATAACAGAGTACGTTTTCGGCCCGTACCATCATCTTTCCAAGCATTCCTAATTCAATATTACTTTACTTTTTGATCATAAAGCTGATTCTATGCAGTTGATATAAGACATTGACATGAAAGTAATATTGAAATAAGAATGCTTCAAGAGATAGTCGTACGGACCCTGTGTAATAAGAGTGATACAAAAGAACCATACCTCTATCTACCTTTGAGACAGCCGACCGTCACCCGCTCAGTGTTGCCAGATCATTTAAACAAAACACCACAAATACAACATTAGAATTGTGGGATGTCATAGTGTTGTTGTGGTTGATAGTTCAGAGCCTCGTGCACCAAGCATTTTTCCAAACGAAAAGGTAAGTGCGCAATGACCATAGACATAGACTCCTTTCCTTCATCCGTGGCAATGTCAGTGTTCCTAAGTGCCTTCCAGTCTATTTCTAAAAGATTTACGATGATCCCAACTTGAACATGTAGGTATAGGTTGTTTGCCTGCATCATAAGTAATCAAAGATGTATCGACAATGACGATAGCGTATAAGCGAAATATTTAAAATTCAGTATTTGAGCCTTGACCTATTAATTTATAGTAAAATGACGTGTTTATTTTAACGGTATGCAAAGTAATAAGTGGGTTGGGTCGTTGATTATGTTTTTTTTTTATTGACATGTTTTTTAGTCCCAAACTATAAAGTTTGTATACACATTATTTGTACAGATATGGGACCTAGCTATATCCTCCTACTTATAAACGCGAAAGTTTGTAAGGTTGGATGGATGTTTGTTACTCATTCACGCCGGAACACCTGAACGGATCTGTACGAAACTTGGCAGAGAGATAGATTATAGTCTGGAATAGCACATGGGCTACTTTTTATCCCGTGTGAATTCCGGGAGTTAATCTGTGCGGGTGAAATCGCGGGGTGCAACAGTATTATACCTAATTTAAAGAAACAATTTTCAGTAAGTAACAATTTTAATAAATAAATAAAATAAGTATGGAATAATATTTATTTGCGTCAAAACCTCGATGACAGAAACTGCAGAATAGTATTTGGATGGTATTATGCAACGAACACTAATTCCAATTTATGCGTCCGATAAGCTTTGATGATATTTACTGCCTGTTTTAACGTCGTTTTGGTACGGCGCTCTTACTTACTTTTTCATGTAGGCTTGTGATAACAATCAGGTAATAAAAAGAAAGTTTTGATATTTTTGATCAAAGGTTGCCTGGAAACAATCATTTTCAGCGATAAGACTGCCCTTGGTAGAGTTTAAATTTTTTTGTGTTGTAACCTACTGTTGTTTTTCTAAGAGTACAATAGTATCACTATCACTAAATAGTATAAAACAAAGTCGCTTTCTCTGTCTCTATGTATGCTTAAATCTCTAAAACTACACAACGGATTTTGATGCAGTTTTTTAATAGATAGAGTGATTCAAGAGGAAGGTTTATATGTATAATACATGCATGATATAGTGGAAAAACAATGTGCACTCGTGCGAAGCAGGGGCGCGCGGGCGGGTCTCTAGTTTTTGATAAGTTTTTATATTTTTTATATAGATTATATTTTTCTAACAGCGGCGATGGGCTTGCAACCTGTCACGTATGGAATACTAACTACTGCAAAATGTGGGTATGTGCCAAATGTAATGTTTGGACGTACCTCTGACTAACCCCCTTAGACATCCTCAAAGAATCTTGAATTAGTACCTACTTGGTACTGGGAGATCTGAAGGGATATCTACCGTGCCTGGGGATCAAAGTCGTGAAGCTGTTTCAGTTTCAGTTTTATTATATTTTTGACAAACTGACAAAATCAAGGCAAGAGTGTATAGGTGTCATATTAGACACTTCTGTTGGCTTCATCGTCTGCTTGTCATCAAGGTATTGCAGTCAAGAGACGATCTATTATTTATGCAGTACTTAGTGTTCCATTCATGACCGATAACAAGCCCATCGCCGTTGTAAGAATACCTCACAACGATCCTTCACCTTTGTTTTTTGTATATAAATTTAAAAATAACAAATTTTCAAAGCCATTGCCCTAAAACACATCAATATATCAATATGAGCATAATATAAATATATTATGCATAAATTGATAATAAAAGCATACATATGAAAAATGGACATAAACAAATCCGATATAGCATCCGTAAAACGAACAAAAAACTTATTCAAAAAAAAATAGTTCTGCATTACATAAAACCGGCCGTGCGCAAGCGCAACTGCCTTGTCCTTAAACTTGTACAGTTGCGTGTGTGGTTCGCGGTCGCCGCACGTAAATGGATCACGTTTCAAATTAACACGATTTTTACTAAAAATATGCGGCATTTTGAAGTAAATTACGCAATTTCTAATCAGAATCTCACTCAGAAGATATAATAGTTCAGAATTTTCGCGAAATTTACTTTTTTAATACCAACGCATTAGTTTCAAGATTGACGTGATTATTGAAAAATAATATTTTTGAATCGCGTAGAGTTTTATCAAGTGAATGGTTTTATGCAAGCAGTGACAAGATGCAAAAGAGCCTTTGAAGGGCAGTGAACCCGCACTACTTGTTGTCACGCAAGGCCGCTTCAAAATTCGAACTTAACCTGAGGTCACCAAAAACCAAGAAAAAGCCAGTGGGGCAGCGACCAAACTGTAAGTACCTAACTCGTAACCTATCCTATCTTAAATATTTAAACTAATTTTGTACTTACAGTTTTTCAATACTTGTACATATTCATTGTAATTTTGCTTTTACTAGAACATACATACATAGTTTACGATTTTCAATGTGTGTGACTCACATATAGAATATCAATAATAAATATTGGTGGACTATCCTCCAGATAGCTGATTTAATTCATACAAATGTACTTTATTATTATAAATACTTCTAACATTTTATAAAACCCAGGCAATTAATGAAAATCTATGTTCATAGTTTTTAACCAAAACTAGAGCACTGGTGGTCTAGTGGTAGCAGCCCCACCTTTCAATCCTAAGGTCGTGGGTTCAAAACCGGTCGTGCACCAATGAGTTTTTCTGTTCAAAAATTTATGTGCGCAATGCCAGTACTCTCAAACGGTGAAGGAAAACATCGTGAGGTAACCGGCATGTTGTAAAACCTAACAAGTTTCTATAACATGTGACAAGTGCTCGAAAGGAGCCTCTTGAGGCGCACTTAAAATCCTTTCACCACACTGTTTTCGAAAGAAACTAGTGACACGATAAGAAGAAGAAGAAGAACCAAAACTGAACTTTTTATCCCGAGAAATTACCGTAAATTACTACTTATAAAAAAAAACAAAACTGCAAGTTGCAGCTAGTAATAAATAATTAAATTCTTTATCAACGACGACCTCAGTGGCGCAGCGGGCGAGAGT
The DNA here is from genome assembly GCA_963576535.1 of Plemyria rubiginata. NCBI lineage: Eukaryota > Metazoa > Arthropoda > Insecta > Lepidoptera > Geometridae > Plemyria > Plemyria rubiginata. The sequence continues at coordinate 1,696,722 of OY754929.1, forward strand.
CCGCCTGCGACGCAAGAGGTTGCGGGTTCGATTCCCGTCTGAGAACCGATTTGTATACGATCTGCAGAATTTTTTTCTGTCGGTCTGGGTGTTTTCCATGTATAATAAAAAATATCTATCTATGTAAATATATATTAAATATATCAGTTATCTAGTACCCATAACACAAGCTTTAGTAGCTTACTTTGGGGCTTGATGGTGCTGTGTGGATTGTCCAGCATTATTTATTTATTTATTCTAGTTATTAATAGATAAAATTGTTTGCGACAGGGGCCATAGTTAGTTACTGAAACTATTTAGTCTTGGCGTTGTATTGTTGTGTGTATGATATAAATTATTACTTTACTCGAATAGGTTGTTTTCAGTCCCCATATGAGTCGCCTTAGATACCTTTTTCAGTTTATATCGCCTTCACAGATCAGTTGGCAGTAGCTTTGCCTTCTACGCCGTAAGCCGCGGGTTCGATTCCCACCGAGAAAAACAATTGTGTGATGAACAGAACATAGATGTTTGTTCTCTGTCTGGGTGTTTATAATAGTATAAGTAAGTGTGTATTTACAAAAAAATGTATAAATTTGTATTAATTATCAGCTATCTGGCTTTCATATTACAAGCTTTGGCTAGATAGTGCGGTGTGGAAAGTCAAACAATATAAAAAAATAGTTTCTTTCTGTTTTTTGCAATAGTTACCTACAATATAAAACGAAAAAAAATATATATATATATATATATACTGGCAATGATTATATTATAATTATCATTTGAGACTAATGCAACTAACGTTTTTTGTTAATATCATAATTATTCCGCATTTGGTTCTAGTAAAAAAATATTTACCTATATACAGTCTACACAAAATTAAAATATAAGATCAAATCTAAAACTAAGCTCTAATTATGGTTGCAGATTTATGTGTATGTTTTTTAGGTACAAAAAACATACACAAAATTCTGCATTTGATTTTAAGTAAAAAAGAATTTACCTACAGTCTACACCAAATTAAAATAATTATAAGATCAAATCTCAAACAAAACTCTAATTTTGGTAGGTACCTAAAAACATACACAAAAAACTAGCCTATACTGATGTTCTAGGTCATGATGTGTACCTATTTATTACTAGTTTTACGACCTCAGTGGCGCAGCGGGTGAGAGTCCGCCTGCGACGCAAGAGGCGGGATCGATTCCCGCCTCGGAACAAATTTGTGTACGATCTGCAGAAATTTGTTTCATCGGTCTGGGTGTTTATGTATAATAAAAAATATCTATCTATGTAAGTATATAATGTATTAAATAATCAGTTATCTAGTACCCGTAACACAAGCTTTGAGTAGCTTGCTTTGGGGCTAGATGGTGACTGTCCAGCATTATTTATTTATTTAACTCAGTCCAGTTTTTAGGACTTGTTTTGGTCGAACGTTACGTATTGATAAGTCAAAGTAAAAAGGTATTTATTCACTAGTTTCTTTCGAAACAGTGTGGTGAAAGGATTTTAAGACGAAGACAAGAGCCAAATAAAATCACTAAACCAATTTTCGAAAAATCGCAAACGCTGTGTTTCAAGGCACCTTATTCAATAAGTTATTGCAGTGAGCTGTATTACCCGACGCGATCGCCATTACCCCTGCTTCCCCTACCTTTCATCTGAGGTGGTTAACGCGATTACCGAGAGAATCCCTGAGACTCGATCTATTGCTGATGCAGTATCATCTATGTTTTATTTGTTTTTATACAACTAGCTGATGGAACAAGCAGATGGCCAGCCTGATGTTAAGTGGTAACCATCACCTATAACAAAGTATTGCCTCGTAAGTCACGCACTGCCTTGCGTCCATCAAATTGAGGCATCACGTTAAGCCTCATGTGCCTGTAATTACACCGGCGACCACACTCTTCAGCGTTGCTGCTTGGCGGCAGAATAAGGCGTGGTAGTACTTCCCCAGACGAGCCCTTCACAAAGAGCTCTACTACTCTTCGTCAAGTGACGAGCGGTTCGACGATGCGCTGGCACTGAGATGAGTCACTCATCTCATCATGAGTGAGGGCCTCTCCTTGCAAATGGAGATGGGGCCCTACCGTAAATGCGGGGGCGTTTGCGGGCCCCGCTGTAAAGGGGGGTGGTCAGCGGGGCACTGGATGAGAAGGCTCTGCCGGTTTCCCAGTTCCCCTCCAAGAAAGACGACGTGAGAGTGCTGCTGGGTTATTTGGGTATACCGGTCGGGGAATGCCGGGGAGTCTCACATATCTCTCCCATCCTCCAACCAGGGGAATGCGTACAGCGTACAGGTACTTACACACGTGCTTATTTTCGAGCTAAAAGCATGCTTTTTTCGAGCCTTGCTCAATGAAAGCACGTGTGAACAGGTCGTGCTAGTAAATAAGCATGCTTATATTTTGGTCGTACGTCGGTTGATTTTTGAGCATGCTCAAAATAGGCATGCTTATTTTTGAGCACGTGTGTCATGTACTTTAACCCATTTTTCCCAGCGCCAAAAAAAGGGAACATTGGTGGGTTTTTAGTCTGTATATAGGAGTATGCTTTCATTATGAGATAGAGAGAGAATTTTATATAATCCCCTCTAAGTCTCTCCCTAAGTGGGAGACATGCGTATGGAATTTTCCCCCGTAAAAAAAGGGTTAACGCAAAATCGTTATAGACGAAAGGTAGGTATTAAAAAAACACCTAATAGGTTGACCATTTACCTACTTAATTAATCACTATAACTCATTTACCTAAAAACTTGATAGGTACACAAAAAACATGATTTACCATACTGAAATAAATAATATTTCTTAATTTATTTTATGACCATCTGAGGAAAAAGAATATAGATGTATAATAATGATGATGTAATATGTATCTAAGCGATTATATGAATAGCCATATTAGTCGAATACATTGCGCTATAGTAAAATCATCATAGTATGATAATACTATCGCAATGCCATTACGGTCATAAACAGCACTATCTAGCCCCAAAGTAAGCTACTCAAAGCTTGTGTTATGGGTACTAGAGAACTGATATATTTAATACATTATATACTTACATAGATACATATTTTTTATTAGACATAGAAAACACCCAGGCCAACGGAACAAATTTCTGCAGATCGTACACAAATTTGTTCCGAGGCGGGAATAGGATCCGCAATCTCTGCGTCGCAGGCGGATTCTCGCCCACTGCGCCACTGAGGTCGTTAAAGATGTTAATTATATAATAAAAACAATTTATACTTATGTTAACATTATTATTAAGTAGGTAGGTTACTTGTTTATTGTCTTGACTGATGTTTTTTACATAAAATTAACACATAAAATTACGCAGGAATGCAAATTACCTACTACATGCTTAGGTATTCGTACCTGTATTGATGGTCGTAGGTATTGAGGTAGGTAATTCTACCTATTCATTATAAAAAGTTTAAAAGTATTAGGTATATCCTGTCTGGGTCCTATATGGTGCATTACTGTGCGGAAAGTCTACTAGGCAATATTTAATTATTTACCAATTTATTTATCACTACATAGTATCAAAGTCGCTTTCTCTGTCCCTATGTCTCCTTGTCCCTATGTATGCTTAAATCTTTAAAACTACGCAACGGATTTTGATGCGGTTTTTTTTATAGATAGAGTGATTCAAGAGGAAGGTTTACATGTATAATACATGCATGATATGTGCACCCGTGCGAAGCAGGGGCGCGCGGGCGGGTCACTAGTTGAGAACTAAAAAAATGTATGTGTCAAATGTAATGTTTGGACTTCAATTTTAGTTTTTTTTATTAAAACTACAACAAAATACAGACGAAAGCTGAACAAGTGGACAGCGGGGTGTAAAACATCGACTATAATAATTTATTTATTCAATTAACTCATCACAATGAATTATGGGCTAATTAAATAGGTACCATTATAATTAATATTGAAAAAAACTGAAACAGTTTCACGACTTTGATCCCCAGTCACGGTAGATATCCCCTCAGATCTCTCAGTACCAAGTACTAACTCAAGATTCTTTGAGGATGTCTAAGGGGGGGTAGTCAGAGGCACGTCCAAACATTACATTTGGCACATACCCACATTTTGCAGTGGTTAGTATAATTAATCTCATCATCATCATCATCATCAACAGCCCACAGAAGTCCACTGCTGGACATAGGCCTCCCCTATCCGCTTCCAGGAAGAACGATTCTGAGCCCTTTCCATCCACCGACTACCCGCGATCCTAACAATGTCGTCAGTCCATCGGGTAGGAGGGCGTCCCACACTTCGCCTTCCTGTTCGTGGTCGCCATTCAAGAACCTTTATTCCCCATCGGTTGTCAATTAATCTAGCATTCAGTAAAATGATGCAGCGTCACTATGACGGCGCCCTGTCGTAATTAACACACTGTAATTATGTTACTGTGTACACACGGATACACACATTGAAGCTTCAATATTGTATAATAACATATAATAACTATTTGTATAATAATATTGTATAATTGTTGTTTAATTTTTAGTCATCATGTTATTTTTATGGTGCACCCAAACCAACCATCTTTTATATAGGCTCCTCTCCATCCAAAGGTTGTCTGGAAGAGATCAATTGCTAGCGATAAGACCGCCCATTGTACATATCTCTAGTTGTTAATCCTTGTTTCACTTGTTTTGTTAGTTTGTAAGGTGTACAATAAAGCATTTTCATTCATTCATTCATTCAATAACGACAGCCTTCATAGCTCAGTTGGTAGTAGCTCTGCCTTCTGCGCCGTAGGTCGTGGGTTCGATTCCCACCGAGAACAATTTTTTGTGATGAACGTAGGTTTTTGTTCTCTGTCTGGATGTTTAATATTATGAATAAATAAATAATGCTGGACAATCCACACAGCACCATCTAGACCCAAAGTAAGCTACTCAAAGCTTGTGTTATGGGTACTAGATAACTGATATATTTAATACATTATATACTTACATAGATAGATTTTTTTATTGTACATAGAAAACACCCAGACCACGGAACAAATTTCTGCAGATCGTACACAAATTTGTTCCGAGGCGGGAATCGAACCCGCAACCTCTGCGTCGCAGGCGGACTCTCGCCCGCTGCGCCACTGAGGAATTATTTATTTATTTATTTATTTGTTGTATGTAACCTGTTCTTCTTGGCTTTGGTAGCGTGGAACTGGCACTAGAGTCACCTAGTTTTGTAGAGTACTAGAATCACTATTTTTTTGAATAAATACTTTTTGACTTTTATGCATGAAATACTGTGTGATTGTGTGCAAGCGGCCCTTACCTAGATATGTAATTAAATTCAATTGATATCAAAGGTAGGTCTTAGTCTAGGTCAGTATAGTTATACCTAGGTCATTGCCATCAGGTCTAGTTCTAAGATAGGTGCTAAACACTTTGAGCTAGATACCAACTAGCTGATTAGCAAAGTGAACTTAAGAGGCTGATAACCGTGAACTAAGGTAGCTCACATATTTAAATATTATTGATGACTAGTGACCCGCCCAGGCTTCGCACAGGTGCACAGTGTTTCTTTAATATATCATGTACTAGATGCGGCCCGCGGTTTCACCCGTGCAGATTTAAATCCCGGTATTCCCACGAGATAAAAAGTAGCCAATGTGTTATTCCAGACTATAATGTATTTCTCTGCTAAGTTTCATTCAGGTCCGTTCAGCCAATCCGGCGTGAACGAATAACAAATATCCATCCATGCATCCATACTTACAAACTTTCGCGTTTATAATATTAGTAGCATGTATTATGATATCCTTACTAGCTGTTCCCCGAGGTTTCACCCGTGCAGATTTAAATCCCGGTATTCCCACGAGATAAAAAGTAGCCAATGTGTTATTCCAGACTATAATGTATTTCTCTGCTAAGTTTCATTCAGATCCGTTCAGCCAATCCGGCGTGAACGAATAACAAACATCCATCCATGCATCCATACTTACAAACTTTCGCGTTTATAATATTAGTAGCATGTATTATGATATCCTTACTAGCTGTTCCCCGAGGTTTCACCCGCGTAGCTTTAAATCCCGGTATTCCCATGGGATAAAAAGTTGCTTAAGTACTATTGATTCTAATCTATTTTTGTGCAAAAACTCAACCAGATTCGTTTTGTCGTTCTGGCGTAATTGAGTAACAAACATGCAAACTTAATACTATTTATAATATTACTAGCGACCCGCCCGCGCGCCCCTGCTTCGCACAGGTGCAGATATCTGAAACTGAAACAGCTTCACGACTTTGATCCCCAGGCATGGTAGATATCCCTTCAGATCTCCCAGTACCAAGTAGGTACTAATTCAAGATTCTTTGAGGATGTCTAAGGGGGGTAGTCAGAGGTACGTCCAAACATTACATTTGGCACATACCCACATTTTGTAGTAGTTAGTATTCCATACGTGACAGGTTGCAAGCCCATCGCCGCTGTTAGAATACTAACTGGTTTTCTCACGATGTTTTCCTTCACCGTTTAAGAGCACTGGCATTGCGCACATAAATTTTTCGATAGAAAAATCCATTGGTGCACGACCGGATTCGAACCTGCGACCTTACGATCAGAAGGCGGGGTCACTACCACTAGACCACCGGTGCTCACGGTAATCCCATTGGGAAAATAATATAAAACTTTCCTGTGGTAATACCCTTTATTCATTGAATTCCATAAGCTTTCTCTCAAAGCTCCAAGGTCACGGGTGGTTAGGTCACGGTTAGTCTAGTGGAAGCAGTCTTGCCTTCCGGATCCTAATGTGAGGTCAAAACAAAGAGGTAAAATGAGTTACCATCAGAGGTTTTCCCGCCAAGATTTAACATGAAAATCTTTAAGAAAAATTTTCATAATGTCCTCCAGGGTAGGCAACGCACTGACAACGCCCCTGGTGTTGTTGTTGTCTATGGGCGACGGTGACCGCTTACCATCAGGTGGGCCGTTAGCCCGTTTGCCTATCTTTTACATAATAAAAAAACCACTACGTGCACCAATTAACTTCCTTCAAATATGTGCACAGAGAAGTAGGTACTCTCAAACGGTGAAGAAAAACATGGTGAGATAACTGGCATAGAACCAGGTCCCGTACCACCATCTCTAGAAGCATTTTTATCCTTTTTAGTATAACCCCCGGTTTCTGAAAGCGCGATCAACACAAATGGGCAGTCAAGTCACTTGCAACTTCAGCTTTTACTCCAAATCAGATAGAGATAGCAAGTAACTTGACAGCCGATTCGTGTTGATCGTGCTTTCAGAAACCGGGGGTTAGTGTATTTTCCAGTGCATTGACCTTTAAATTAGATTATGTGTATTTAGTGTAGTTTAGTATTTGGTATTGTTTAGAAGATTTTATTAATTGACGACCTCTGTGGCGCAGCGGGCGAGAGCCTGCCTGCGACGCAAGAGGTCGCGGGTTCGATTCCCGCCTTGGAACAAATTTGTGTACGATCTGCAGAAATTTGTTCCGATGGTCTGGGTGTTTTCTATGTATAATAAAAAAATATCTATCTATGTAGGTATATAATGTATTAAATATATCAGTTATCTAGTACCCATAACACAAGCTTTGAATAGCTTACTTTGGGGCTAGATAGTGCTGTGTGGATTGTCCAGCATTATTTATTTATTTATTTATTTAATTATACAGCCTGTATATATATTATGTATATTATATATAATTTCTATGAAATATTTAACCAAACAGTTTCTTAATAAGTAACACGCCACACCATCTTTTTGCACGCCCAGGAAGACTGGTAGAATATGCTATTAGCATTAAGTCCTCCTAGCACTACATTGTTTTGTGTGAAAAATTTAAATAAATAAATAATTTTTGTTTCGCCTATTATATTTTTGTCATACAATTAAATAAATAAATAAGTGCATTGAAGTGGGTTTTTTTCTTGAAAACGTTATTTTATTTCAGAGTATGGAAGTCCGAGCAAAGACGAGTGCGTTCGCGACCTTGGCGATTGTGGTCGCAGCGACCGCGGCATACGCTCCACCCGACACGGGCGTCCCGGCCGGTCTACTACCAAACTGTGAGTAGACCAACTACTGAATGTCCTTCTAGGCAGATGGTCCTCATAATTTGACGACCTCAGTGGCGCAGCGGGCGAGAGTCCGCCTGCGACGCAAGAGGTTGCGGGGTTCTCCGCCTCGGAACAAATTTGTGTACGATCTGCAGAAATTTGTTCCGTTGGTCTGGGTGTTTATGTATAATAAAAAATATCTATCTATGTAAGTATATTATGTATTAAATATATCAGTCATCTAGTACCCATAACACAAGCTTTGAATAGCTTACTTTGGGGCTAGATGATGCTGTGGGATTGTCCAGAATTATTTATTTATTTATTTTTATTAAATAAATAAATAAATAAGAGTAATAAATAAATAAATAAATAAATAAATAATAGAGGTCGTCAAATGCGGCCTCCACTATGAGCCATGATGCACTATCACAGAATGGGCCATGATTGCACAACTGTCTACCTTACTAACTAATAATAATAATAATAATAATAATTCTTTATTGTGGACTAAAACAGTATATAACAATATGCACTTAGCGTAGACTATACATAAACTTAGTCCTACAATCGGTGGTCTTATCACGCACAGCGATTTCTTCCAGACGACCGTTTTCTTAACCTAAATTACATATAAAGATTAACTTAAACTAAGACTTAGTAGATAGGCGTCCAAGCAGAGCACCACCGCCGCAGACAGCGGGTGATGAGCGATCCGGATGTTGAGCAACTCCTGAACTAGTATTAAACTGTATCTCAGGAGTTAGCTCCGTCCATAGCGCACACCATCCACCACCCGGCGGAAGAGCCCAGCTTGTACTTTGATAAATTGATAACGAAAGGTGTTTTGGCTTTTTTTTTTTTTTTTTTTTTTTTTTATATAAATTTATAGAAACTAATTTAATTACTCTATCACTTTGCAAGGTTAATGAATGAATGTGTGTGTTTAAGGTCTATTTAGTGTTGTGTATGTGGATAATGTATTTGTGCTGTTTGTTTTTGAGTACTTGGAAGACTGTTTCATGTGTGCATCTGTATTATTATTATAGTATTCTTTTTAAACTAATAATTTATCTAATTTGTTTAAATTTCATAAATTAACCTTAAATGTCAACGCTTAAAAGTTCTTCGGTGCTTTGGTAGTCCAGTTTTAGTAACCACTCAGTTAGTTCTTTTTTTATTTTGTATTTATTTAGGTGATATATATTTAACTGCTGGTTTATGTGATTATATAATTGAGGTGATATTACAGGAAAGCATTGACTATAAAATTTTGTTCTGTGTTTAAGGAGCTTGCAGACTCTGCCAGACCTACGTTTCTTTTTGTAAAGGCTTGGGTTAAAATATATGTTGGAATGGGTTCTTATTATAGTTTGTAGTATAAACATCTGTCTTACCGTAAGGACTTTAACGTCACTATATAATGTAGAAGTGGAGTATCTAAAAGGTTTTCTGAGCATAACCTTAAGTACAGCACGTTGTGCTCTTTCTAACTGTAGCATCTTCGTTTTAGCGGCTCCACCCCAGACTGTTATGCAATATCTTACAATGGATTCACCAAGCGAGTAATATACAAGTTTTAATGTATTTCTGTTTGCAGATGCTCTTAGATTTTTAAAGATGTATATCAGTTTTCTTAAGCGCGAAGTTAGTCTATCAACATGAATATGCCAGGTTAGTAGTTGGTCAATGTGTACTCCAAGATATTTTATAAAGCTGGTTTTGGTAATATTACAGCAGGTGCAATTATTTGATGGGTTGTGACATTTGTGGCCCTTGATGTTAAATGAAACAGGTGGTTGAGTGGATGCAGTAAGTGAGAAGGATACATATTTGGTTTTATCAACATTTAATGTTAAAAGATTTTTGTCAAGCCAGGTCATTATTTTAGATATTCCATATTCTGCAAAGTGCTTTGTTTCTTCCCAGTCTTTCCCATTAACAAGTAAGGCCGTATCATCTGCATAACATATTATATGACAATTGGTAATCGAGAAATTGCAAAGGTCATTAAGATAAATTTGGAAAAGAGTGGGGCCTAAGATACTACCTTGCGGGACGCCGTATTCAATTTCAGCTTCTTCACTAGTGTATCCACCAAGCTTAACTACTTGCTTGCGGTTATTAAGGTAGCTAGTAAAGATGTTCAAAGCTAGTCCTCTTATTCCTATTTGCTCCATTCTTTCTAGCAGCAGTGGGACAGAGACCGTGTCGAAGGCCTTCGACAGGTCAAGGAAGAAAGCTAAGCATTTGTGTTTGGCATCCAGAATTTTAGCAGCTTCATTTATTAAACTTCCTACAGCGTCTTCCGTTGATATGCCTTTTCTAAAACCAAATTGGTTGTCCGATATTATTTTGTTTGCATCTAAGTAGCTTGTGAGTCTTTTATTCAGTATTTTTTCTAGTATTTTGGACAAGGAGGGCAAGATTGAAATGGGGCGATAGTTATTTACGCTATCTCTGTCTCCTGACTTATAAATAGGATGTATCACCGCTTTCTTAAGATAGTCAGGGAAAATGCCAGTTGCTATGGAGGTATTGCATAGATGAGTGATTACTGGTACCAATACATGTCGACTATGCTTAAGGATGTTAGCAGATACACCATCCCAGCCTACGGCACAGTCGCTGCGTAAATCTAGTATTATATTCTCTATTTCATGTCCGTCTGTTGGATAGATTGCAAAAGAGTGTTGTGGCGCTTTTTCAAGGGATCGGGGCTCTGACTGTGGGTTCATATTGTTATTAAGTATTTTACCGGCGAGAGTCCGACCGATGCTTGAGAAAAACTCATTAACGGCATTCACGGAAGCTTGTGGATCTTTCGCTAGGCTCAATAATTCTTTTGGTGACGAATTAGATTTTTGCATATTCGTAATGGTTTTGATCACATTCCAGGTTTGTTTAGGGTTATTCTTTGCTTGTAGAAATTCATTTTGTTCAAAATCCCGTTTAAGTCGTTTAAGTAGATTACTAAGGTAATTGCGGTACCGGACATACGTTATCTTGAGTATGGGATTTTCGGGGCACTTGCCCACTTTTTGATGCAGTTTATCCCGGTGGTAAATACATCGAAGTAAGCCTGGGGTGATCCAGGGCTTAAGTATTCTCTTTCTTCTGGTAACAGTGACCGTCTTCGTGTTTTTTGCAATAATTGACATTAACTGAGAGACAAAGTGTACTGCGACTTCGTTGGCATCGGTTAAAAACATGATATTTGAGAAATCAGTAACATTAATTTGACTCGCAACAGCTTCGTAATTGACTCTATCATATACGGATCTTAAACGGTCTCGGTTCAGCGCTTTGTTAAGACAGAGCAGAATTGGACAGTGGTCTGTGATGTATGTTTTTAATACAAGTGAGACAGATTCGCGTGTACTTTTTAAAAAGAAGTGGTCGATACATGTTTTGTCTAATCGGGTGGGAAAAATATGTGTAGGTACTAGTCCATGAAATGAGACAAGATCTAAAAGTTCATGTCTGTGCCGGTCAGTACTGCCTGCCCCTATATCTACATTCAGATCACCCGTGATAATAATGTTCATAAAACTAGAAAGAGATTGAAGTTCCTTGTTGAGGCTTGTTATGAAATTATCAATATTTCCAAATGATGGTGACCTATAGACAGCCACTAATGCAGTAAGGTGACCAATGCGACAAACGAGACAGCTACCGTCTCGGAATTCTGGCTCAGTTATGGTGCATTTTATATCATCCTTCACATAGATAACCACGCCATCGTTCTGGTTTAATAGATTGGATGTTCGGTACGACATATATCCTCCGATGTTAGGTAAGTTTGTGACTTTACTCAGCCAGCATTCGGTAAGGACAATGATATCACATTCCAGTTTGATTGAGGACAGAAGAGCTAGCAGTTCAGAGAAATGGCGGTTGATACTGCATATATTGAGATGTAACACGTTAATGGTTTTTTTGTTTTCTTTTACATATTTGAGACACTCTCTTGGTGAACAATTGTAAGAGGAGGGAACTCCTACTGTGTCAATGTCGTTACAAATTTCATCTAAATTACTCATTATAGAATATCACTGCAGAGTACTTTACCTACTACCCTGTACAAGTAATATAAATAGAGTTAAGATATAGTAGAGTATAAGTGGTTATGGTTAATTAGTAATGTTTGTACATAAGTTTTTCATTGGTTACAGTTAATAGTCTATTTTTGCATGAAAGATTGAAGAATGTTTTAATGTAAAAGTTGTGTGTTTTGTGTCTGGTCCACAGAATGGTTGATGGAATAGTTGACTGACAGTTTTAATTCAATATGACTGGGTAAGCCATATGTGCGTAAAGACAGAAATGGGACATTTTACCAGCTTCGGTCGAAAAAGTTGGAAATATTTCAGTTTTTAAGAGTCTGTTTAAATTTATGTCACTAGTCACTGGATGAGATTTAGAAGTACGGTTTCTTCCTCGATACGAACAGGAGCGGAACCCTCTCTGATCTTGACATAGACTTTTCCAAAGGACGTCCAAGTAGCGAAGAGTTCCCTGGTCTTGACGAGTTCCCTTGCCACGTAGTAGAGCCGCCTGGCTTTGCTTGACAGGTACTCAGAGATATATACTGTTCGTGGAAGCCCTGCTATCTTGATATCCTCTGTATTAAGTTGTGGTATTTTGGAGTCTCGTCTGGACCTGTTTATGTTTTTTAGGGTAGCTATAATTGATTCCTTTCGTAGGGTCGTGGAAAAGTCCACCACTATAGCATCAGATTTAGAACGATAAACTTCTTTTATCTCCGGTTTCTGGATCGTCTCTAGGCCTAAAGATGCGCCTATGTTCTGTACAATAGAGGATAAGTCTTGTTTATTTTCACCATCTGTTTTTGGTATGTTGCAGATCTCGATGGTGGTGCAGCGCACAGTTTTTTCTATGGAGTCAAGTTGGTTTTCTAGGACTGAAATTCTATTTTTGTACCGATTGTTTTCGTGCTCTAAGGTAGCAACTTTTTTAAGTAATTCTTGGTGTTGTTCAGTCATAGAATCGACGGATTTTTTTATGTCTTGGTTTTGACTCACTATGATGTTAAGTGCGGAGGTAAGCTTCTCAAACTTTTGATCTTGCTGATTTTGAAGTTCATGGAACAAGATTTTTATATCGGAGACGGAAGTCACAGATTGCGTTTCTATTTCTTCGAAATTGCGTTTATAACAGTATTTTTCATGTGGATTAGGTTTGTTCAAACCCGGGTCAGAATTATAGTGGATAGCCGTTGAAGGTGCAAGCGCGTTCCTAAGCTTTAAATGTGCGGTGTCCGTAGCTGGTGGTGATCGATGTATAGACATCGCAGGCTTGCAAAATATTTTACTTGGGATGGTGAAGCGTAGCAGGCCAAAAAGCGTAGTTGTATGAAATGCGAAAAAGCAATGGTCTTTGCGGTTTGCTTATTAACTTTTTACAGGCGCTCTTGTGGTTCGCAAGCGTTTGGTAATTTCGCCGCGGCCGCTTACTCAGCCTGTGGCTTAGTTGCCCCACGTGCCGGCCGAAACGAACCGCTCCCTCGGCCGACGCCGGTTCGAATCCAAAGAAGTGCAAAAACTTGTTCACTCACTCGTCCGAAGCCCCGTCTGAAGACACTCGGGCGCAGCCACAGTACGATTGAGCACCACTAAAAGACCCTAGGGCGAAGCCCTATCGCAATTATAAATTAAAATGAGAAAAACCAAAACACGTCCGTTCTATACGAGAGGCAAGACGGAAGAGAATCAAATAGCTGATACAATAGTTACAATACTTTTTTTGTAAATATATTCTTATAACTAGTAGCGTCCTACGGTTTCACCCACGTAGTTTTAAATCCCGGAATTCCCGCGGGATACAAGTACCTTAGGTGTTACTCCAGACTATAATATATCTCTGTGCCAACTTTCACCAAGATCCGTTCAGCCGTTCTGGAGTTATAAAGTAACAAACATCCATCCATCCATTTATACTTACAAACTTTCGCATTTATAATATTAGTAGGATATTATAACACCCAGACACAGAACAAACATCTATGTTCATCACACAAATGTTTGTTCACGGTGGGAATCGAACCCACGGCCTACGGCGCAGAAGGCAGAGCTACTACCAACTGAGCTGTGAAGGCTTTTAAAGATGATGAGAAAGGAGTGACGGCTAAGATGACGGCTGATAGAGGAGGGTGGACAGAAAAGACCCTGTGATGGTCTCGATGAAAATTTTATGACAAGTATTTATAAAATGTGTAAAAAACATATTAATCATTTGACATATCTGCAGATCGTTGCAAACGATCTATAGATATCTTAACTGATTTAAATCCATCCCACATTTCAAAAACGTTCAAGTGCGTGTTAGAAGTTACTTGACTAATTGTCCACCTTTTAATGAGTGCGGAAGCTAATAAAAACATACTTGTAAGAGTCGCATAAATAATCTTTAATTCATTACTATTGCAAATAAACTGGTTTGCATCTGACAATAGATATACCAATCAGTAACAGGTTTTAAACAAGTTCACATTTAAAATAATTGCTGAACCGTTAGAAATACCGATCCTTGAGGTAAAACAAACACAAAATCAAAGTCAAAATCAAAAAGGTATTTATTCTGTATAATCCCAAGGTTCACTTTCAAACGGCTAAATTGATCTTTAATCTACCGCCAGGTCATCAGGACCAAAGCACTGAACTGGCAAGACCTGGCTTGATTTTTCCTTTTTATATCAGCTATCTGGTTCCCATATCACCAGCTTTGGATTAGTTTGGGCGAGATAGTGCTGTGTGGAAATTGCAATACTTGATTTATATGAGCTTACATTTCTCAAGAAGAATGTTTTATTTTTAAAAGCAATTTTTTTTATTATATCAAAAAAGTGGGGTGTTTAGAGCGCGTCAACCAAAAAGAACGCTGGAAAACATTACAGTGGAGGGAATGTGTTTGCGCATACAAAATACTCGCGCCATCACACCCTCTCCCTCCTTCCAGCGTTCTTTTTGCGTGACGCGTACTTATAACTCAGTGTTTTTTTGACAACAGGTAAAAATGTTTGACCGCAATCTAAATTTTAAGTAATGATGCGATGAACGATGTGGCACGTTTACCTAGAAAATACCTGTTCATTCTTCTCTGTTATTTCCAGGTCCAGGTATAACGAAGAACGCTACGATCAGCGCCCGCTCCATGCAGCAGTTCACACTGACCTCTCAGAGGGTAGTAAGGGGGCAGGTGCGGCGCAAGTCCTTGCCTGTGGAGACTGCCTGGAAAACAGTGGTCAGGGATAAGGATATAGGTAATTTTATTAATAATCAATTTTACTTCAGACAGGCATGTGGACGCAGGGCAGTGCATCATAGGGCACGTTCATATCGCGCGTGACTTACGAGGCAATGCTTTGTTATAAGTGATGGTTACCACTTAACATAAGGTGGGTCATCTGCTTGTTCCATCAACCAGTTATATAAAAAAAATGTGGTCCAAAAATTACCTATATTTACAGTCCTTATTAAATCTAAAATTTACAGACTAACATATAAATACAACTGAAACAGCTTCACGACTTTGATCCCCAGGCACGGTAGATATCCCTTCAGATCTCCCAGTACCAAGTAGGTACTAATTCAAGATTCTTTGAGGATGTCTAAGAAGGGTAGTCAGAGGTACGTCCAAACATTACATTTGGCACATACCCACATTTTGCAGTAGTTAGTATTCCATACGTGACAGGTTGCAAGCCCATCGCCACTGTTAGAATACTAACTGGTTTCCTCACGATGTTTTCCTTCACCGTGAGCACTGGCATTGCGCACATAAATTTTCACTAGGTTCAGTTGATATCAAAGTCAAAGTCAAAACATATTTATTCAATAAAATCACAAGGATCACTGAAACGTCACTGAAACTAGGCGACTCTAGGTGCCAGTTACACGCGACCAACGCCGAGAAGAACCGACAACAAAATCGGCTTGGTATCTATCGCTCTTTTGTATAATCCTCGATACAGTGTATAATACCTACAGTATTGAAGCTGTATAATACTATCCCCTGAGATCTCATACCAAGTACTTACCTACTCATATTCCAAAAAAAAAAAAATGCTGGACAATCCACACAGCGCCATCTAGCCCCAAAGTAAGCTACTCAAAGCTTGTGTTATGGGCACTAGATGACTGATATATTTAATACATTATATATTTACATAGATAGATATTTTTTATTATACATAAACACCCAGACCAACGGAACAAAAAAAAACAAAAAACGTCCTCATGAGGACGTCTTAAGGGTCCTAAATGCTTCTCGTAATTAATGGACGCCCCCAATGTAGTGACGGTTACCATCACCTGCCCTCACATAGCTCGCTTTGTTCAAAATCATTCTACGACCATAATAAATCAACAAGTTCATAAAAATCTATAAAGATGACATTAATCGTCCAGTAAAAAAATGCGACAATCCCACAAATGGCGATGTAGAAGACATCAATAAATTTTTCCCGGTAATAAATGGAATACGCTCAAATATAAGACAGGGCCGTAATAAACATAGCCAAGGTATGGGCGAATGAAAAGTGTACCTTCTAATAGGAATTATAGGGGCGAATGAAAGTATTGTGCAGGGAATTTTTTTTTTTTTAATTGTGTACGTTATAATTACTTATAACATACCTAATAAAATTACAATCTAGCCATAAATACGGCTAATAAGTAATATAACACTGACCTAGTTTTATAAAGTAAGCTTACAACTAAGAATGTGTCCACTGGCACTTTTCTTATTGTCTCTATTTAAGGTGAAGACACTTTGTTCTTGTGTTCTTGATTAGGGTTTTTCACATTCACTGCACGAATTATAATTTTACACTACACTAGTTCAAATGGTTTTGTTCTTTTAAGTCTTCTCACTATGTCCGTGTTGTCGAGGAGCTGGATGGCCTCGACGTTCACATGAGGGAATTTTAGATGAGAGGAAAAAATTAATGAGTCATTTTGACCAGCATTGGATAACGTTTAGCACTACATTGTTTTGTTCTGAAGTTTTTAAATCAAAAATGAATATATTTCATTTTAATAAAAAAACTGACACGACAAAAAGAACCTCTACTTACCTAACCCAACCCCCTACCCCTTAATTCATCCTTGCCTAAGATATAATGTTCCGTGAAGCGAACGCCTCGATTCACAGCGACAGTTTTTATTAGATAGATTAGTTCAACCAGCGGCCCGATTACGCTAATGTCTGGCTATCAAGATGGCCTTTAGTTTGACATTTGATTCCCATAGTGTAACAGCAATTGTATAGGATGGATGGGAATCAAATATTATTTATAAAGCCATCTCGATAGCCAGATTTTAGCGAAATCGGGCCGTTGGTCTTGATGAGTTTTTTTTGTTTAAAAATATATTTAGTAAAGGAAAGCATCCTGAAAAACCAGCATAAAGTAATAGAAGAACTTAGAATCTTTTTACCACACCGTTTCGAAAGGATGCGGACGACTAGTAGACTAGATGCTATTTACATTTCGTCTTCCTAGCACTACATTGTTTTTTTCGGAAGTTTTAAATCAAAAACAAATATTTTCAATTATATAATATTATTAAAATATTATTAAAATGAACTTAAAAAGATATTAGATAAAGATATATAATATTATTAAAAAGAACTAGAGACAAGAAGAACCCCTACTTGCCCCTACCCCTTAATTCATCCCTGCCTAAAATATGATGTCCCGTGAAGCGAATGCCTCGATTCACGTACCATTCATATTTTATTCATACCAAGCCTCCACAGGAAAATGTCGTAAGTGACAAATTGCCGGATTCAATTTACTTTCGCTTTCATTCGAATATTGTTAGAGTGGGTTTACAGTCTTATTTTTTGTATATTTAAATCATCTTCGGATTGACACCAGTAAGTTAATAAGTACAACTTTGTGAACCAATTCTCGTATTTTGACGACCTCTGTGGCGCAGCGGGCGAGAGCCTGCCTGCGACGCAAGAGGTTGCGGGTTCGATTCCCGCCTTGGAACAAATTTGTGTACGATCTGCAGAAATTTGTTCCGATGGTCTGGGTGTTTTCTATGTATAATAAAAAAATATCTATCTATGTAAGTATATAATGTATTAAATATATCAGTTATCTAGTACCCATAACACAAGCTTTGAATAGCTTACTTTGGGGCTAGATAGTGCTGTGTGGATTGTCCAGCATTATTATATATTATTATTATATTTTAAGTAAGAACTTGTGCAAATAGCGGCAAAACCGCTGAAATGGGTCCATTTCGAAAGCTAGGACTTTTCAGCCCACTTATAATGAGTCTTAATACTATAAGTAGCTAGTTTTAAGATAATGGTTGATAGTCAGTTAATAGGTAGGCGCTTAGAATTAGTTTTGTACCTAGCAGACAATTTTATTATTATACTATCTGCCATTTTTGACTCACATGGGAAATAATGTTATAATTTTAATTTTTTATTTTGTTTGTGCGTGGGAAAATAGCAATATGTACCTAGTATGTATACCTATAATAAATAAATAATGCTGGACAATCCACACAGCATCATCTAGCCCCAAAGTAAGCTACTCAAAGCTTGTGTTATGGGTACTAGATGACTGATATAATAGATAGATATTTTTTATTATACATAAACACACAGACCAACGGAACAAATTTCTGCAGATCGTACACAAATTTGTTCCGAGGCGGGAATCGAACCCGCAACCTCTTGCGTCGCAGGCGGACTCTCGCCCGCTGCGCCACTGAGGTCGTCAATTATATACTACTTTTTCTGAATTTTTGAGAACTTTCATCCTGAACAACATAAAAATTCTAATAAAGAAGTAGAAGACTTTTAAGTTTTGCAACTGTATCCTACTAATATTATAAATGCGAAAGTTTGTAAGTATGGATGGATGGATGGATAGATGTTTGTTACTCTATAACTCCAGAACGGCTGAACGGATCTTAGTGAAAATTGGCACAGAGATATATTAAAGTCTGGAATAACACATAGGCTACTTTTTATCCCGTGGGAATACCGGGATTATAAAACTACGCTACTAGTAATATATAAAACAATAAAAAACACTAAAATGAAATTAAAATAAATTTATTAAATCCGTAACAAACATTGCAATATCTTAATATATAGGGCGGTAACGTTGTGCGGTCTTATCGCTGAAAGCAATCTGTTTACAGAATAGTATAGTTTATTTTATCTGCCCGTAAGTACAAGTCCTCAGAAAATTGCTCCAATAAGCTGCATATCCGTCAACGTTACGTGCGATCACGTAAACGTAGTTTGCGGAACTACCCCATATGTTACGGAACGTTAGAGTGCCCATAATTCAAGTAAAAAAAAAACAAAAGCGTGATTGTTAGAAATATTCGAAACATTTGTTTTAGCCGCGTCAGCCATTTTAACTTTCGTTTTTGCGCAAATCCGTCGCCTATCACCACATTCGTTCTTTTTATTAACAGTTGTAAACAAGTTTGCAAAACTAGTTTGCAAAGTACATAGGTAGGCCTTTTTTGATAATATTAATATACATAATACTATACCTACATAAAGCACTACGTCGCCCCAAACTAAGCCAACACTTGTGTTAACCCCACTTGATTTTAGTCACTGTCTGTAAGCGATTTTACTACTTTTTATACATATACCTATGAATATACTATAATTATATTCCATACCACACCAACCTACCATCTGATTTTACTGTGGACTAGTTGCGCCCCGCGGTTTCACCCGCGTAGTTTTGAATCCCGGTGTTACCACGGGATAAAAAGTAGCCTATGTGTTATTCTCTGCCAAGTTTCATTCAGATTTTTTTTTCAAACTTTCACGTTTATAATATTAGTAGGATTCACAAACAATAAATGATCCTACTAATATTATAAACGTGAAAGTTTGTAAGTATGGATGGATGGATGTTTTTCACTCTTTCACACCGGAACTGCTGAACGGATCCAGATTAAACTTGGCAGAGATATTGATTATAGTCTGGAGTAACACATAGGCTACATTTTATCCCGTGGGAATACCGGGTGTTGGCAGATATTTAGCATTTTACCGTATTTAGCTGATACATTTTTAGTTCCTAAATAATAACTAGATGTCACCATAGGAAAGATTAGCACGCGCTATCGTTGCGTTTTGAGCAATGAGTGATATCAGCAATCGTAGTTATAAATTTTTCCGATCACCGGGATTTAAATCTGCGCGGGTGAAACCGCGGGGCGCAACTAGTTTATCTATGTATCTCTTTACAGATCTAAGGAACCGCAAGACAGTCCTGTACGCCGTAGGTTTCTTCGACAGCTCAATGTTTCCTCACTCACAGGCGGTCGGGAACGCTTACTCCAAGCGAGGATACAACGTGTTCCTTACTGAAACTTTCAACCTACTCACCTATATATATCCTAAGTGAGTACAATTTTAATTTGATTTATAATTCACTAGCGACCCGCCCACGCGCCCATGCTTCGTACGGCTGCACATTGTTTTTCTACTATATCATGCATGTATATAAACCTTCCTCTTTAATCACTCTATCTATTAAAAAACCGCATCAAAATCCGGTGCGTAGTTTTAAAGATTTGAGCATACATAGGGACATTGGGATATAGGGACAGAAAAAGCGACTTTGTTTTATACTATGCAGTGATAGTGATAGTGATGTAGTGAATATGAAAAACTCTAATCAAGGACGCAAGAACTAAGTGTCTTCACCTTAAATAGAGACAGTAAGAAATGTGTTAGGGGACAAATTCTTAGTTTTAGTTTATGCTTTACTAGCTGAACGCGGCTTTGCTCGCGCCAAGGAATTCCATGTTTCATACAAACTTTCATCCCCTATTTTATCCCCTTGGGGGTAGAATTGATCAAAATCCTTTCTTAGCGGATGCCTACGTCATAACATCTACCTGCATGCCAAATTTCAGCCCGATCCGTCCAGTGGTTTGGGCTGTGCGTTGATAGATCACTATGTCAGACCTTTGAGTTATATATATTTAGATTTAGATATTTAGATACCGGCCATGCTGTTTTAGCTTATTTTAAAATATTAGATCAGGTTTTAATTACCTAAGTTTATGCCGTTAACAAGGCTAGATTGTAAAGATTTAGAGTATGTTATAAAAATAAAAATTACACTTTGTAACCTCTGAGAGAATAAGTTATGCCCTCAGATCTCTTAGTAAAAAAAAACAAACGTTTAAAATCATAATAATTTTCTTTAATTATAAAAATAAAATGGAATGAATAAATAATGCTGGACAATCCACACAGCATCATCTAGCCCCAAAGTAAGCTACTCAAAGCTTGTGTTATGGGTACTAGATGACTGATATATTTAATACATTATATACTTACACATAGATATATATTTTTTATTATACATAAACACCCAGACCAACGGAACAAATTTCTGTAGATCGTACACAAATTTGTTCCGAGACGCGAATCGAACCCGCAACCTCTTGCGTCGCAGGCGGACTCTCGCCCGCTGCACCACTGAGGTCGTCAATGGAGGAATGCTGCCAGCATCTTCGGTACCTTGCCTAAAGGGACTCCTCTTAATAATATGTTTTAGTTATTATGTTTATTGTATACTTATTTTTAAAATAAAATGATATGTGATATGCACAGTAATTATTGGTGTTAAATGATATGCTTAATTCTATGAAAATAATAAAAATTATCTGATATTTTGAGCCTTGAAGATGTCTAAGGGGAGTAATCAGAGGTACCTCCAAACACTACATTTGGTCACCACCATTTGGTCACTCGATCAACAATGACTGCTGTTTACGTGATAATGGAATAACACTTTGATAAGAAAACCTTGGAAACCAAGCAAAATATAGTTGTGTGTGTTGACAGAGATATAGATATTTATTTTTACTATTACCACTATAAGACCAGACTTCCGTAAAGTCACCTGATATCATCTGGGTATTTTATCTTTTTTTATATACAGTTGTATATAAAAAAAAGATAGAGAAGAGCTGATACAACAAGCTGATGGCCCACCTGATGATAAGTGGTCATCATTTTCCTCCCTTATCCCACTTCATGTGGGGTCGGCACAACAGGTTTTTGCTCTCCACTCTCCTCTATCAGCCGTCATATCAACAGTCACTCCTTTCATACTCATGTCATCTTTCACACAGTCCATACATCTTTTCTTTGGCCTACCTCTACTTCTATATCCATCCACATTCATCCCTAGCATTGATCCCTATCCCTAGCAATATTATAATCCCTAGCAATAAGTGGTAACCATCACCAATAACAAAGCATTGCCTGGTAAGATAGGAACGTGCCCTACGATGCTCTGCCCTGTGTCCATCAACTTGAGGCATACAGATGTTAAGCCTCATGTGCCTGTAATTACACCGGCGGCGACCACACTTCAAACCGAAACACAGCGTTGCTGCTTGGCGGCAGAAAAAGGCGTGGTGGTACTTTCCCGGACGAGCCAACCACAAAGAGCTCTACTGCTCTTAAAATCTTCTCATCTTAATCACATTATCATTTCAGTCCCCAAACAGGTAAACGTAAAGTTAGGTTAGCAAACTAGGTTACGTTGTCCGCGCGCATAAACCAGTTACCTACACTAGAACAATACACCGAGCCAGCTCATTTGTTGGGCCCCGCTTAATATGCAGGCTCTAGTGTGCTACACAGGCGTTTGTTACTGAAACCTGGCGCGCGCAAATAATCCCTCTTAGCGTGTTTTTCCTCATCCTACTAATATTATAAACGCAAAAGTTTGTATGTATGGATGGATGGATGGATGGATGGATGGATGTTTGTTACTCTTTCACGCCGGAACGGCTGAAAGGATCCGGATGAATCTTGGCAGAGATATTAATTATAGTCTGGAATAACACATAGGCTACTTTTTATCCCGTGGGAAAACCGGGTGTTGGCAGATATTTAGCATTTTACCGTAATTAGCTGATACATTTTTAGTTCTTAAATAATAACTAGATGTCACCACAGGAAAGATTAGCACGCGCTATCGTTGCGTTTTGAGCAATGAGTGATATCAGAAATCGTAGGTATGAATGTATTCCGATCACCGGGATTTAAATCTGCGCAGGTGAAACCGCGGGGCGCAATTAGTTACACTATAATGCCGTTCGGTGGACGAAATTTTGGATACTGTACTCGCCTCAGTACCTACCTTGATACAGTTTTTTTGAAGTTTTTATTTTGTATACCTACTTAGTTTAGAAGCTATCGACATAAGACTCTCTCGTAGCATTACTATTATAAACCTTAATGGTTTCCTTATTGCTACATAATTAAATATTGTAATGAATCTTTTTTAAAGGTAAATAAATAAATAAAATCCTACCTATGTAATCTAGACTGTTCATCAGGGACAGATGTTCTAAAATCTAGAACATCTGCCTCTGACGAACATGAATTATAATACATCTAGCATCTAGATGTATTCATCAGAGTAAACGGACTGTTCCAATATGAATTTGACCATCGCACCACACGCCGCAAAACAAGATTCCATCCTCACCACCTGGATGGCTGGTTCTCGTCATTTTTACCTCGCACGTGTAAGTCGTGGAATGAACATCCCCCTGCGGCTTTCCCTCGGAGTTGCCTACGACATGGGGGTCCTTCAACAGGCGGGTTTATTTCCTCTTAAAAGGCCGGCAGCGCATCAGCAACGCCCCTGGTGTTGCAGGTGTCTATGCTACCCGTATGCTGGCAGATGTTCGTCTGCCTGCTTTGGTATAAAAAAACATGTAGGTACCTAGTCGTTCAATGGCGACCTTGCCAGGATGTTGGAAATGTTACTGTTTATTGAATATTTATCGTTGATTGAATCCATATGCTCCCAGACTAGGCAAGACGCTGTGTTAAGGGGAGCTACTTATACCACTTCTCATCTCCCAATAATTTTAAAATTCTAAATTATGTCCTTCAAAATATACATTAATGATCTTAAAATAAAAACAAATAATGCTGAACAATCCACACAGCACTATCCAGCCTCAAAGTAAGCTACTCGAAGCTTGTGTTGAGGGTACTTGATAACTGATATATTTAATACATTAATACTTACATGGATAGATATTTTTTTATTATATACATAATAGAAAACACTCAGACCAACGGAACAAATTTCTGCAGAGCGTACACAAATTTGTTCCGAGGCGGGAATCGAACCTGCAACCTCTTGCGTCGCAGGCGGACTCGCCCGCTGCGCCACTGAGGTCGTCATTGTGATCTGAATCTCAATTTGATTGTACAAAACTGAAAAACTGACAGCTTTATGACTTGATCCCCAGGTTCGGTTGATATCCGGTAGGGCGCTTCAAATCGGAATACAGCATGCCAGCTTTATAAATCTCAAAAATATGGTAACAAATAATGTTACCTGAAATGATATAAATAATAATACAATTTACCATAAATATTAGTATCCATTGTTTCTGTCTTGTTTGAATGTTTTATTATCAGTTCCTTATTGAACAGCTCTAAGTAAATAACATTTGCAAAGCTACGTGTTTGTATAAAGCGTTGACGGATAATGCTGCCCGTTATTTTGCAGCTTCTTCTTTCTTGTTGCACTCTTTTTTTTTCTATTTTCTATGGTTTCTATCTACAGACAATCTTGCCAATGTCAAGTGATTCAGAAATAAAAATTTCTAGTCAGTCAGTCCAAAGTCAGTCAATTGTTTTGAAGAAAATGGTGGCGGTTTCAGCGTAGCGCTATATACTCTTAGGCGGTTTCTTCAAAACATTTGAAACATTATCGGTCAAATCACGATATCACAAATCACTTTCATTCCAAATGCTTACACTTTGTGCTAAGACCACAAGTAATGTTGGTTCAAATACCACCAAAATTACACAACACAACCTAAAAAACACTAGAAAAACAAATAAAATGATAATGCTATGTTGCTTCGCAAAATAGCATAAAGTCAGACTGATCGCGGTCTTCATATCGGGGCAGTAGCTCGCTTGACGATTCTTCGCCACTCCTCGTGGCGCATTCGATGAGAGGCGCATCCACGACTGCCTTAGTTTTGTAGCTTGGAAAAAGAAAGAAAGAAAATACATTTATTTCGGACACACACGATACATACACTTGCAATAATTATAACAAGAAAATAAAAACATTAGGTATCTGAAACACGACAAAAAGATCAAAAAAACAAACACAAGAAGACGAGGAAGAACATTTTCATAATAATAAGTAATAATAAACAGTACGTAGGAACAGTAGAAATAAAAACAGAGAAGGACGTGTGTAGATAGGTTGATGTGCAAATCAGTTGCTCAGGAAATCTCTTTTAAAATCGGTCCACTACTTTCGGAGCCTATTCAATACAAACAAACCTTTCCTCTTTTAAATTAGTGTAGAAAATCACAAGGGTCACTTGGTGACTCTAAGTGCCAGTATCCTAACCTATTACTGCTGATACTAATATAAATAACGCGATAGTACAGTGCGCGTCACGCAAAAAGAACGCCGGATGGAAGGGGAGGGGGTGTGATGGCGCGAGTATTTTGTATGCGCAAACACATCCCCTCCACTGTTTTCCAGCGTTCTTTTTTACTGACGCGACCTATAGCATGTTTGTAACTCACCCACGCCCTTACCACTGAACTAATCATAATTAAACTTAGAACAAATATAGTTCGTAATATATATATGGCGACCTCTGTGGCGCACAGTGGGTGAAAATTCGTAGTTGCCTTTCATAGGATTTTTGAAAAAAAATCTTCCTTAATTGGGGGATTTAAGTAAACAGATTTCTTACAAAACTCAAAACATTACATAATTTTGTCGTTACGCGACTTTTTTGCGGTTAAACACCATGTAATACGAGTTTGTGTGTTTCAAATGTATGAAAACGAAATTTGTTTTCATCATAACTTTTTTTTGTATTCGAATGTAAAGCTGATACTTTTAGGTATTATAGTAGAACTTATAACAAAGCTATAAAGCTTTCGATCTTAATCTGGAACGGACCGCTTCAAAAGATATGATTTTTACAAAAATGCCAGTTTTAGTGGTATTCATGTATGGGGTAATGTTCTACTAAGTTCGAGTTTGATCAAAAATTATGGTCATTATTATTATTTGATAGGTATCTTATCGCTTTTTAATGACTTTTGACCTTTCATCTAACCGATAAATAACAAAACTATTCAAATATAATTATGCAAAAGTGATATTTTGAATTACGATCATAGTTTTTACTTTTTCGATCACTTACGTACTATCTTGTTATTGATTCCCCTTTATTTATGTAGAGCCTTACCTAGAGACCACCATTACTGTCCCTGTCTTCAATACGCATTGTGTGGTAAATTATTTTTGATTTACTAGTTCGGGTGATTAGGGTCAGTGCTTGACAAAACAGGTGATTTGAATGATTAGGCTCTTTGTTTATTGAGTGCAGGTACTATTTTTAGGTACCTAGATGGCTTTTACAGGTACCATGGGTTCTTGTTATGGAATACTAATTAATGATTCCTGATAACGCATTATTAGATTTTAGTTTAGACTATAAATACTGAGAGTTCCTAAATTTCATTTCACTTTTGGCTACCAATTAGTACCGACACGTTCTCTTTACCTTAATTCTACTTTGCTCAGTATGGAAGGACTAGTGTCAAATCTTGACATTTTTGCACTTATGAGGCAAAATTCATTCAGTGCACACGTTTTGTTTCAAAAAGTGTTAGCTTCAACTCTTAGCAGCAACTCAACATTCAACAATTTCGAAGTGAACAACTCTCATGTCCTCGAGATAGACATGAAGAAGTCTCGGTAAGTGAATGTATAGTAACAACACCAAAAAAATTAATGGAATTTACTGTGCTTGAAAGTGTATCTGTGTCGACATCAACCTCTACATTTACTCCACGAAAAGAATTTGTTGACTTACATCCATTACAAAAAAGAAGGAGAACTGAAGATGTTCTCGCCAATTATGACTTTGACACTCTTTACTTCGCTTTAACCAAGAAAGCTGAAATAGAAAAAAAAATGACTTAGCTGAATTATTAAAGCATTTACACAAACACCCTGAGAATGCATCAATCTTTCGATCTTGCATTAAGTCGAACAACCGAACCTGCTCTGCTGATAAGGCACTGGGCTTGACAACATCACTGAAGTTATCAAAATGGCAATAGGTACATCACTTTAAAGCAAACAACAAGAGATATGGGAAGTGATATTTTTCCATCTTATGATGCTCTAAAGACCGAGAAAATAGAGTGCTATGTAAAAAAAGAAGATATGGTTATAACTGACACCGAAGTTAAACTCAAACTGCAATCTATTTTAGATAAAACTGTCAACAGACTTTGTAAAACGGTGGAAACTGAATCTGGCAGTAATTACACTCTGGTCAGTAAGTGGGGATTTGATGGCACCTCTAGACATAGCAACTACAAACAAAAAATAGAAGGCGATGATTCAAGTATTTTCATGTGTTCATTTGTACCATTAAGACTACTGAAAGAAAACACTGATGACGTTGTTTGGGAAAATCCTAAAGCATCCTCAACATTTTATTGTCGGCCAATATATTTTAAATTTGCCAAGGAAAATGATTTAAATATAAAAGAAGAAATGGCGTCAATAGAAAGCGAAATTACTGTTCTACAGCCGAGTGTTGTTGATAATGCCAGCATTAAACACAAACTTCACATGACTATGATCGATGGCAAGATAACATCTCATCTTTCTGATACATCAACATCGACATGTGATATCTGCAAAGCTAAACCCACAGAAATGAATGACATCACAATGGTATCACAGAGACACCAATCTGTCGATATCTTTAAGTTTGGCCTTTCTACTCTACATGCACGTATTAGATGCATGGAATGTATTTTGCATATAGCTTACCGTCTTGACTTCAAGAAATGGCAAGCAAAAGGAGACGACAAGAAAAAACAATTGGCCGATAGGAAAAACGATATCCAAGACAAATTTCGGGAGGAAATGGGGCTACTTGTGGATGTTGTGAAACAAGGTGCAAGCACTACCAATGATGGAAATACTGCTAGAAGATTTTTCGCAAATCCGGATATTACTGCGCGAATCACGGGTGTAGATATAGAGTTAATTAAAAGCTTAGGCGTAATTCTTCAGGCAATATCTTGCGGAGAGTTTGTTGATGTGGAAAAGTTCCGACAATATTGTGCTTCAACAGCTCAAAGATATGTTGAGCTCTATGCATGGTACTATATGCCTTCAAGCGTGCATAAATTACTCATACATGGAGCGGACATAATTGAACACAATAACTTTATACTATCTCTGAAGAGGCATCTGAGGCTCGAAACAAAGATTTTAAGCATTCCAGAGTGTTTCAGTTACGTAAAATTAGTAGAATTGCAACAAATGAGGATATTATCTATCATTTAATGATATCATCTGATCCCTATATCTCTAGTTTTAGGCCTAAAATAAACCAACTTCGTTTACCTATTTCAGATGAAGCTAAATTGTTATTGATATTAACTTCTAGGGTAGATTAAAGAAAATATAGAATTTGTAGATAGTAGGAAACTTGTGTGACTCCGACCACTCCTTGTCTTTTCTTGGTAAAGCATCAAATCATTTGTTTATTAAATCGTTGTTATATTTAGTTGTTTCTGTTGTAAGTTATTTATATAGGTAGTTAGTATTTCTGTGATAGTTGGTAAAGTTGTGAATTGCATGTCGCTTATTGGTGCTTTTGTTTTATTTATTGTATATATATTAGAGTTATAAGATTAATAATAAGTCCGCTTCATTGTATATAGCAGTTGTAAATAAAATATTACTTTTTTAAATAGTTTTTTTTTTCGATATAATATGACCTTGATCACCCTAATTAATTAAACCAAATATTTTGTCATACCTAGTGGAACAATAACGAGTAGGTTTTGAATACAGTTATAGGTTTAAGTGTAGTTGTTAGTCGTAATTCAAAATATCACTTTTGCATAATTATATTTGAATAGTTTTGTTATTTATCGGTTAGATAAAAGGTCAAAAGTCATTAAAAAGCGATAAGATACCTATCAAATAATAATAATGACCATAATTTTTGATCAAACTCGAACTTAGTAGAACATTACCCCATACATGAATACCACTAAAACTGGCATTTTTGTAAAAATCATATCTTTTGAAGCGGTCCGTTCCAGATTAAGATCGAAAGCTTTATAGCTTTGTTATAAGTTCTACTATAATACCTAAAAGTATCAGCTTTACATTCGAATACAAAAAAAAGTTATGATGAAAACAAATTTCGTTTTCATACATTTGAAACACACAAACTCGTATTACATGGTGTTTAACCGCAAAAAAGTCGCGTAACGACAAAATTATGTAATGTTTTGAGTTTTGTAACAAATCTGTTTACTTAAATCCCCCAATTAAGGAAGATTTTTTTTCAAAAATCCTATGAAAGGCAACTACGAATTTTCACCCACTGTGTGGCGCAGCGGGCGAGAGCCTGCCTGCGACGCAAGAGGTTGCGGGCTCGATTCACGCCGTGGAACAAATTTGTGTACGATCTGCAGAAATTTGTTCCGATGGTCTGGGTGTTTTCTATGTATAATAAAAATATCTATCTATGTAAGTACCTATATAATGTATTAAGTGTATCAGTTATCTAGTACCCATAACACAAGCTTTGAATAGCTTACTTTGGGGCTAGATAGTGCTGTGTGGATTGTCCAGCATTATTTATTTATTATTTATTTATTATTAGAAAATAGGTTACATTTTATCCCGAAAAATCACCAGCTACGGAATAGAGAACAGGCAATTGCGAATAAAGCCGCGGGCCACAGCCACTAAAGGATACATAAAATAGATTGAACGTCGATCTGTTAGGAATGACCAAGCAAAGCCAGAAGCGCTTCGTCAGATCATGCTAACGTCGGTTAAACGGCTGACAACCGTTAAACAAGAACTCGCTCGCACATTTCAACATTTTTGTAGATATGAAGCCACTAAAAATATAGTAATGACAAATCGTAAACAACACAGAATCACAAGTAATTGCGTAAGAGGTTGCGGGTTGATTCCCGCCTCGGAACGAATTTGATACGATCTGCAGAAATTTGTTCCGTTGGTCTGGGTGTTTTCCATGTATAATAAAAAATATCTATCTACTTATGTAAATACTCATATTATTTATAATGTATTAAATATATCAGTCATCTGGTACCCATAACACAAGCTTTGAGTAGCTTACTTTGGGGCTAGATGGTGCTGTGTGGATGGTCCAGCATTATTTATTTACGAGTATTTATTATTTATGCCGATAACTTTCAAGCTTATAATATTAGTAGGATACACAAAGAGGTCCCTGTGATTGTAAGCCATTTTTATTTGGTGACAGAGGCGCAGCGGGCGAGACCCTGCCTGCGACGCAAGAGGTTGCGGGTTCGATTCCCGCCTTGGAACAAATTTGTGTACGATCTGCAGAAATTTGTTCCGATGGTCTGGGTGTTCTCTATGTATAATAAAAAATATCTATCTATGTAAGCATATAATGTATTAAATATATCAGTTATCTAGTACCCATAACACAAGCTTTGAGTAGCTTACTTTGGGGCTAGATGGTGCTGTGTGGATGGTCCAGCATTATTTATTTACGAGTATTTATTATTTATGCCGATTTCTACACGATGTTGTCAGCCTTTTAAGCGCTGGTAGCTAGAATTGGATGCCTAGTTCATTCGTTCGATAACCACGCAAAAGAGGTTTTCCTTCACGGATAAACCACCGAAAGTTTGTCAAATGTAACAGAATAGATTTTATTTTTTTATTCTTGTTACTAGTTGCGCCCCGCAGTTTCACCCGCGCAGATTTAAATCCCGGTATCCCCACGGGATAAAAAAGCCTATGTGCTATTCCAGGCTCTAATCTATCTCTCTGCCAAGTTTCATCTAGATCCGTTCAGCCGTTCCGGCGTGAAAGAGTAACAAACATTCATCCATCCATACTTACAAACTTAGAAACTTTCGCGTTTATAATAGTTTTAGGATTTACTGCTGGAACACGTAAAGATCCCAATCATCGACTAAGTATTGCTCGCAAATTTAATCCAACAGTAACGCTACTTGACGGTAAAAATACCCTTCCGGCCGTTTCCGTAACTATGTTTCAAAACCAGTTGCGAAAACGGAATAGTACATTGTTCACCGAGAGGAGATAGTGACCGATTACCGTCGAGGGTGTCGTTTGAAGCCCGAGCCGTAGGCGAGGGCTTTAAAACACCCGAGATTGGGAATCGCACTTTCTCTCGAGTGATACTTAGTGCTTTATACTACACCTACGAGGAAAATAAAAAACTAAAACTGAATCCTCAAACAACACACAAATGGAAAATGGCGCCAATGGCGTCTGCAATTTTCACATGTTCTTTTTTCAAATTGTTTATCCTGCCGCCGCAGGGTCGCACTGCCAGCCCGACACCATCCAACACACAGCTAGTGGCCAGTGTCATTTTGCGAACTTGGAGATAAAAACTCACTGTAAAAACTTTTTGGCTTTTGATATTTAGGTTACCGGCGCATAGTCTTACCCAAAATTATAAAAAAAAAACCACGTAAGAAATGGATTTTCATACACTTTTCTCTCCCGCTCAGATGCGTTTTCTCCCCGCATATTTGTTCGATATGCAATGACGTACTTTCTACCGTAAATTTGATAAAGTATCAAGGTACTTTCCAAGCAGGTGTAGTATAAATATCATTCTTTACCCGCAACTGGTTGTGGCAGAAGAGTTTTACCTCTTCTTTCGCAACCAGTTGCGAAAAAAGAATTTTCTTTTTTTAATTAGGATAGTATTATCGACCGAGCGAGCGAAGCGAGCGAAGCGTCTCAGTTTCCACATTCGCAGGTCTCTACAGGTCGCATTTTTCAACCGATCTGGACGAAACTTGGTACACAGGTTATATGACTTATTAGAATTTTTTTGTCGTCGGGGATTTTTGATTGGAGGGGTACTTCCCCCAAAAAGGGGCAAAAAAGGGGCTATTTCATATACTGAATATCTCCACCAAATGAGATCCGTTTTCGATTGTTCTTTTTTATTTGAAAGGTAGTAACTATAAGTTGGTCTCATAAAAGTTTGGTGAAAATCTGATGAGGAGCATGATGAACGGGATAGCTTATCAAAAAATCGACGGTTTTCAATCAAATTTGAGAGAAACACTAAGGACCTCATTCTACACAAGATGATAAAAAAAACAATAAAAATCAAAAGAATCAAAAATCGGAATAATTATATCTACCTACCGCTAAGCCAGTGAATTGCGAGGTCTACCAGCTCACAGAGCCACTAGTATACTTATGGCATCTGATTGCGATAGGCGAGGTGGTAGTACTTTCTTGGACAAGCAATTCACAAAGAGCTCTATTCCTCTGAGAATTATGAAACTGGAACAGCTTCACGACTTTGATCTGCAGGCACGGTAGATATCCCCTCAGATCTCTAGTACCAAGTACCCGAGGTTATTTTTTATAAAACCAGCTGATGGAACAAGCAGACGGCCCACCTATGTTAAGAGGTAACCATCACCTAAACAAAGCATTGCCTCATAAGTCACGCACGATAGGCACGTGCGGCGTCCATCAACTTGAGGCATACTGATGTTAAGCCTCATGTGCCTGTAATGAGGTGATTACAGGTTCCTTGAGGACGTAAAGGGGTAGTCAGAGGTACTTACTGAACATAACATTTGCCCCATATCCACATTTTGCAGTTGTTGATATTCAAATTGTTATTTGGATTTATTAACCTAGATTTATTTTTCAGGTCTGTCCGCCTCGCCAGAACTCTAGGAATCAAGCTTGGCGAGTTCCTGGTGAAGCTTCACAACCACGGCTTAGACCCTGACAACTTGGAGCTGGTCGGAGCCAGCTTAGGAGCCCACGTCGTCGCTTTCGCCGCCAAGCACTTCTACCAAGTCACCGGCCGGAAACCTTCCCGTATAACTGGCTTGGACCCAGCTGGGCCGTGTTACAGGAACCTACCGCTGGAGTACAAACTAGCGCCAACTGACGCTGTGAAGGTAGATGTCATTCATACGAACATAGACGGGTTCGGGATAGCAGAAAGACTGGGGCATGTGGATTTCTACGTTAATGGAGGGGA
The DNA here is from genome assembly GCA_963576535.1 of Plemyria rubiginata. Lineage (NCBI taxonomy): Eukaryota > Metazoa > Arthropoda > Insecta > Lepidoptera > Geometridae > Plemyria > Plemyria rubiginata. The sequence goes on from OY754929.1 coordinate 1,729,909, forward strand.
ATTCCAGCCGAGTGATATCGCTTACATACCTTGCTTAGTGGTATGCAGCCATCTCAGAGCGATCCTCTACTGGTGGCAGGCCATGGAACACCCTAAAAAGTTTATAGGCATGAAGTGTGATTCGGTCCAAGACGCGCGTTACGCGAACTGTTTCAACAACTCTGAGACTAACTACATGGGGTTAGAGACGAAATTCCAAGAGCAAGGGATCTTTTATTTGGCTACCCACAACGAGTTTCCGTATTATAGAGCGAAGGAGGGATTGAAAAGGGATAATGAGATTTACACTTCCGTGGTACGGAACATAAATGCTGGTGACGATTTTGTTGTGTAAAGTAACGTGGCTCGGAGAAGGTTCTATATAGTTTTCAATACACCTCTGTATAACAGTAAGGTACCTATTACCTACGCCCGTGAAATCAAAACCGAATCATAGACCAGAATCAGAATCAGAATCAGAAATAATTTATTGTATAACTGTAGTACAAAAAAAGATCTTATTCCTATGGTTAGGTATGTACAGTTTTAACAGTTTGTCCGTTTCAGACGTACAATAAAAAGGTATTTACATGTATCAATGTATCTACTACTTTAACTTTCATAGTATTCGTAATATTCGTTTAAGTTATAAAATGCATTTGAAACTAACCATTTTCTTAACTTATTTTTGAAAACATTTCCTTTAAGAGGTTTGATTGGATCTGGCAATTTATTATAAATTTTGATAGCTGTAACAAATGTACTTTTTTGAAACATGGTGTTATTTATCTGAGGTATACATATGTTATATTTATGTTTATTTCTTAGGGAATCGGCTCTAAAAGATTTTTTTTCAAAGAAATACTCAGTATTTTTCTTGACAAATAAACATATTTCCAAAATATAAATACAGGTAAGTGTGAGTAGATTTTCATTAACAAAAGTATTACGAAGAGATTCTATACTGTTCATATGATATATAGAACGCAAGCATCTTTTTTGCATAATAAAAGTCGATTGGATATCTACAGAATTACCCCAGAAAATAATCCCATAACTTAACTGAGGATAGACAAATCCGTAGTAAGCCTGTTTTGCGATATTTTTTGAAGATATGGAGCTAAGAACAGCTAGTGCATAACAATATTTGGAGATTTTTTTATTAATTTTACATATATGGTCCTTCCAATTTAAATATGAATCTATTGTTATACCTAGAAAATTTGTGCTTTTTATTTCTTTGACTTCGTTTCTTTTATTTACTATTTTTATATTAACTGGAGCAGTTTTATGGTTCCGAAAGCGTAGCATATTTGTTTTATTTATATTTACTTTTAAATTTATGTTTTCAAGCCAGCTTACAATGGAGCTAAGAGTTATGTTTATTTCACTTTCGAATTCAGAAGCAGATCTTTTCCCTTGAGGAATGAAAATTGTTGCATCATCGGCAAACATGACACACATGTGTGCAGTTACTTCAGGCAGATCATTGATATACAATAGGAATAACAACGGCCCAAGTATACTACCTTGTGGCACTCCTAGTAATATATTTTCAAATTTTGATTGTATTGTTTCTATTGTTTTTGTTTTTTTGTTGTAAGTATCTATAATGGTTGATTGGTTTCGGTTGCTCAAGTAGGAGGCAATAAGAGAGAGTGCCACTCCTCTTACACCTATTCTTTCCAATTTGTTAAGTAATATATCATGCCTTACACAGTCAAAAGCTTTTGACATATCCAAGAAGAGAGCCACCCCATAAGATTTGCTATTGATTCCTTCCCAGACTTGCTTTAACATTTTAAATATAGCTAATGTGGTATTTTTATTCTTTTGAAATCCAAATTGATTTGAACTTAGAATTTGGTTATAGTTCAGAAATGAAATTAACCTTTTATATACTACTTTTTCAAAAATCTTTGAAATACTTGGAAGTAGAGCAATTGGCCTATAGTTGCCCATATCTGTTTTAGGGCCTTTTTTATGAAGCGGTTTGATCAACCCTTTTTTAAGATCGTCAGGAAAACAACCATTTGCTAAAGATAGATTAATAATATAGACTAAAGGATCAATTATGTATTCTATACTTGCTTTAATAATTTGAATTGGAATATTATCGTGTCCTGCACTCTTTTTATTTTTTATACTCCTTACAATTTGTTTTATTTCTGCAGCACCTGACCTTTACGTCTATGATTCGGTTTTGGCACTGCAATTCTGTTAAGGGGCTGACAACCATGAAACAACTTCTCGCTCGCACGTTTCGACATGTTGAAAGTTATAAAATCACAAAACCCATTTTCGAAAATCGTTTCAAACTGTTTTTGTGCTTATGCACTTCTGAGTATGAAAACATGCACACAAAATGGATAATTTAGATTTTTCGAAAATGGGTTTGGTGGTTTAATATTTTAGGTTAGTTTATGCTATTTTATTGGCAATAGGTAGTAACATTGTGATTAGCAAATGTGGGTAAAAATCTGTGATTTTAGCTGTATACATTCATATTTAAATATAATAAGAAATCTATGTAAAAAAATAAATTTGACCGTGTTTATAAGAAAATAAAAGCCATTTCATCTAAAATAAGTTTCATTCTAAATTATTTATTATATTTATAATTCTAATAAGTATACGTCTTAATGAGAAATCTATTAAATTGTTAAAAAAATAGTTGATCATGATTTATTAGCTTATCATTAAATATGGAAATTATAAACTTCGTCTTTAGTACAGTTTTATTGTTTTATTACCAATAATACATAAGAATCTTCCGTTTATTATTTATAAATCATCTGCTAACGATTAGCAGAAATTCTTTATAAAATACCAGAATAGATAAATAGTAGGTAGGTTAGTACCTATTTTATTGTATGCGACACAGTTATTAAATTTTAAAAAAGAGGCGCACTTAAAATCCTTTCACCGCACTGTTTCGAAAGAAACTAGTGACACTATAAGAAGAAGATCTCAAAAACTTAAGTACTTGTGGTTTATTATTATTACAATGAAATGAAAAAAAAATGAAAAAAAACACTATAATTCGTATGAATAAACACATCATTTCAATAAACAACTCAAAATAAATTCAAAATAACATTGCTCACCCTTTCAGGCGAGATCAGAAAAGTTTGAGACGAAAATATATAAAATATAAATACACAAATAATATACAATATACAAATAACACACTTCAAGTTCGCGCCCAAAACTTCCTAACGAGACCCTCATCAAAAAATCATCTTCCATTAAATTTCAATTTCACATCGAAAATATGGAAAATAACCTACGTGTCGAATCTCATCAGGAAAGCTTTTATTTTAATCGCGGCCTACGGAACCCAAATTTGTGGCGCAAAAACAGTCGTTTTAAATCACCCAATTTGAACAGTAATCCCGACTTTAGGTCTGGAAATAAAGCGTTTGCACATGGAGCTGTGAGCGTCATGCCGCAGGATTTCTGGTCACATCACTGGCGTGACAGGCATAAGATGTTTTTTGGTCAAAATCACAAGGCTCAGACTTCAGGTCTGGAAATAAAGCGTTTGCACATGGAGTTGTGGGCTTCATGTCGCAGGAAACTCGGTTACATCACTGTCATAGCAAGGCTAAGATATTTTATTTAATTAATATCACAAGGCTTCAGGTCTGAAAATTAAAGCGTTTGTACATTTACTTATAGATTATATAATGTAAGCCCAACTAACTGTTTATGAGTCATTAGGGCTAGTAACTGACTGTTGTCTATACCTTTGAGTTAATTTTAAAAGTTTCATAAAAAAGTTTAGTAAAAAGATCTTCATAATTAGCAGCCCAAAGTTACTTTTTTTAATAAAATAAAAATAAATTGAAACATATTTATTTTTAGTTACTATTTTTTGAGATTGAAAATATTGGCCTGAACCAAATAATTTCTGAAGCTAGTTGCAGGCATTAACTTATTGATTTATTTATTTATAATTTTATTAGAATGTGTGCAATTATAATTTTTTATTATTTGCAATCTATTATTTATTCTCATAAATTTTATTTTTATTTTATCGAATGAAACACTGACTTGTAATTAATGTTACCAATAAATTGATTATTCTGATTAAAATAGTACCTAGCTGTTTTTAGAAAATATTACAAGGCACACGAAGTCGCAAACGCCGCAACATGCCGCAGCATTTCGAAATGAGTCTAATGAATTCAGTGTGTTTTCATTTTACTCAATTTGGGTGGCGGTGTTTTTGTCACGTGGGACACTTGTCTGCACCATGAGCATAAGTTTTGTTATAAATGTTTTAATCGCTAATTTTATTTTATAATTTTTATTATATACCTACCGTGAAAACAAAACTATGTTATCACGGTATGCCTTGAACGTCTGGCGTGCTAACCTAAATTGAGCTTTATTTCCATTCATTTTGTATGATATTTGAATGAAATAGGAAACCGCCCGCGCCTCATCTGTGACATACGTCATTTAGATGAGGCCAGCCTTACACGAGCGCTGCTAGAAGAAATCCATAACGTCAAAAACTAGTGCTCACTGTATAGCCGTGTGATTGGCTCTGAAGTTACTCCTGTACTGTTCGGCTAATCTGCATTTTTTAAATGCAATTTCTGGGAACAAAAATGAAATGAAATAAAAAATGTTACCTTTATTATGAAAACTAGCTGGGTTTGTTTATTTTTGTCTGTTAGTGATCATTGGCTCTAAGGTTTTTGATGAGAAATCGAAACAGAAACCCTTACCACCATCTGTTAAAGCATTCTTTTTTCAATATTACTTTACTTTTTGATCACAAAGCAGACTCTATGCAGTCGATATAAGACATTGACATAAAAGTAATATTGAAATAGATGCTTCAAGAGATGGTGGTACGGGCCAAGGATTTTGATACACCGAGACGTAATTAATTAATTTATTTTCTTCATGTTGTATACAGCAGGTGGTTCTTAGAATAACAATCATCATCATCATCATCATCAACATCATCAGCCTACAGAAGTTCACTGCTGGACATAGGCCTCCCCTATCCGCTTCCAGGAAGAACGATTTTGAGCCCTTTCCATCCACCGACTACCCGCGATCCTGACAATGTCGTCAGTCCATCGGGTAGGAGGGCGTCCTACACTTCGCTTTCCTGTTCGTGGTCGCCATTCGAGATCCTTTATTCCCCAGCGGTTGTCAGTTCTTCGAGCTATATGACCTGCCCATTGCCACTTCAACAACAACAAGAATGTTTGTGTTCAGGATAACAATAATGTCCAGGAAATGAGCTCCGTTGGGGCATCACAATGTTTTTGTTTTATGCCCATAGCTGCGCCCCGCGGTTTCACCCGCGTACTTTTAAAACCGGGTATTCGCACGGGATAAAAAGTAGCATAGGCGCTGTTCCAGACTATAATCTATCACTGTGCTTAATTTCATCCAGATCCGTTACGCCGTTCTGACGCTATTGAGTAACCAATCCATCTATCCATATACTTATAAACTTACGGCGTCATACACGCTTAAGGTATATAATATTGTCAGTGACTAGCGCTCCTTTAAAACTGCCCCTAACAAACTAATTGCATACCATAGCCATCCTTATCACCACACATCCATCTCAACATTCTCATTTCAAACACAAGTGCTTGTTCGGTGGGGATCGAACCCACGGCCTACAGCGCAGAAGGTACCCCACTGAGCTGTGAGTGCTTTATAGCTTTAACATTTAAGAACTCAAAACAGGTGCAAATTCTTCTTAAAATTCCATAAAACATTGTTAACAGCATCTTAAATTGCGTATAAAACTTTTTACAGCGGTTATTACGTATTTTTCTGATCCAAACATTTACAGTTGAAGTTACTTCCACAGATTTGTGATGTATTACGTGTTGTAATGGCAATCACGACTTGCTTCTGTTGTTTTATACTACCACTCATTTACCTCTCGCTCGCACATTTCAACATAAATAAATTCCACTTCATCACTATCACTACATTAGTATAAAACAAAGTCGCTTTCTCTGTCCCTATATCCCTATGTCCCTATGTATGCTTAAATCTTTAAAACTACGCAACGGATTTTGATGCAGTTTTTTTAATAGATAGAGTGATTCAAGGGGAAGGTTTATATGTATAATACATGCATGATATGTGCCCCGTGCGAAGCAGGGGCGCGCGGGCGGATCGCTGGTATATTATAAATGTGAATGTTTGAATGTCTGGAACATTTGGCGCAGCAAGTAAATAATAGAATTAAATAATCATAAAAATGAATAAATAAATAATCTTGAATAAATGAATAAATAAATATGAAATATATAAATTATTTGTTGGTTGTTTGGATCCAAATTTTATTTTAGTGTTTTTTAAACTTTCGCGGTCATAAATAATAATACCCGTAAAACCGATGTACCGATAAATACCCGTGTAATATTTCAAATTAAATTTTATTTTGCTGAACTTGGTTGATTGCTATTTTGTCAGCATTTGCTCATAATTACTATGATAATAAGCTACTAAAATAAATTTTTGATCCAAGCAAGTTTTTTACAAATAGTTGCCATCAAGTTTACATGATACGAAATAAAACCTGCAATAAAGTGTTTACTGTGTCTAAAGTATGTTTTGTTAAAAATTGGCGGCTGGGTTTTAACGTCCATACGTACAATTGTTTTAGATATATTTTTTTTACAACTAGCTGATGGAACAAGCAGATGGCTCACCTGATGTTAAGTAGTAACCATAACCATAACAAAGAATTGCCTCGTAAGTCACGCACGATAGGAACGTGCCCTACGATGCACTGCCCTGCGTCTATCAACTTGAGGCACACAGATGTTAAGCCTCATATGCCTGTAATTGCACCGGCGACCACACTCTTCAAACCAAAACACAGCAACGAAATCGAAAGTCAAAGAACACGACCGTCCTTGACGGTCACCATTTGTAAGCAAATGGTAGCTTAACACGGCCGGTTCCGAAGCTCGTAAAACAAAACTGAGCTACGGTGAAATTGCTAGCCCATGTTTAATGAGCTTGAATTATAAAGTCCTGGTTTATTCGCTTAGAGCACCGGTGGTCTAGTGGGAGTGACCCCGCCTTCCGATCGTAAGGTCGCAGGTTCGAATCCGGTCGTACACCAATGGATTTTTCTACCGAAAAATTTATGTGCGCAATGCCAGTGCTCTTAAACGGTGAAGGAAAACATCGTGAGGAAACCAGTTAGTATTCTAACAGCGGCAATGGGCTTGCAACCTGTCACGTATGGAATACTAACTACTGCAAAATGTGGGTATGTGCCAAATGGAATGTTTGGACGTACCTCTGACTACCCCCCTTAGACATCCTCAAAGAATCTTGAATTAGTACCTACTTGGTACTGGGAGATCTGAAGGGATATCTACCGTGCCTGGGGATCAAAGTCGTGAAGCTGTTTCAGTTTATAATATTAGTAGGATTGAAAAAATACGTAAGTAAAAGCCGTAAGTTCCTTGCCTGTTTTTCTAGGCATGGCCGCGTGGAACTGGTACCTAGACTCGCCTGGTTCTAAGACTAACTGAATATATCTTTTGGTTTTGATCCAGGACGTAGATAAATAACTTATATCCGTGCGTAAGTTGAAAACTTTTTGAAACGACAAACGCGTCAGCCCCCACGGGAGTCACCCGAGAAATATCAAATTATCCCTCACTCGATTATCTCAATCGAGTTCCGACTCAACACTTTTCTTTTTAAACACTTCGGAACGGATTTATTTTTTTATGGGAAAAGTTGCCATGTTTTACACCCTGTTAATAAAAGTTAGCAAGAAAAATGGCAGGGTATTCACTGATTCTTATTGTTTGTGATTATTGTCGTTGGGGTAATACGGAAACGTAGTTTTGCTAAGCATTTTGCTTGCTATCCATTTTTCTTAGACATTTGCATCATCTTCATATCCTTATTCCGCGCTGCATGAGGGTGACACAACAGGTTTTCTTCTCCTTTCTCCTCTCTCAAAATCAAAATAAATATAAATAAATAAAATAAAATAAATAATGCTGGACAATCCACACAGCACTATCTAGCCCCAAAGTAAGCTATTCAAAGCTTGTGTTATGGGTACTAGATAACTGATATATTTAATACATTATATACTTACATAGATAGATATTTTTTATTATACATAGAGAACACCCAGACCATCGGAACAAATTTCTGCAGATCGTACACAAATTTGTTCCAAGGCGGGAATCGAACCCGCAACCTCTTGCGTCGCAGGCAGGGTCTCGCCCGCTGCGCCACAGAGGTCGCCAAATAAAAATGGCTTACAATCACAGGGACCTCTTTGTGTATCCTACTAATATTATAAGCTTGAAAGTTTGTATGGATGGATGTTCGTTACTCTTTCACGTCGGAACGCCTGAACGGATCTAGATGAAACTTGGCAGAGAGATAGATTATAGTCTGGAATAGCACATGGGCCACTTTTAATCCCGTGGTAATACCAGGATTTTAATCTGCGCGGGTGAAACCGCAGGGCGCAACTAATAGTATTATATCATTCATCATCTCAGTGCTCAGGTCTTTCTTACATATGTCATCTTTCACACAGTCCATCCATCTTTTCTTTGGCCTGCCTCTCCTTCTAAAACGAATGAACCATGCTTAGATCTGCTGTCAAGCAGCGTTGCTGTGTTTCGGTGTGGGTTTGAGTGAAATTATAGATTTACATATAGCAAGCTTCATGTTGAAGTACACAATAATAATAAATATTGTAAGGCACGCTCATATTACACGCGTGCGTTACTTGCGAGGCGATGCTTTGTTAATGTTGCGGTTACCACTAAACATCAGGTGGGCCATCTGCTTGTTCCATTAGGCTGTCTGAAAACCCCATCGAAGTTATTAAACTTTCCAACCAAACTTTTTCTTCTGGCAATCATAAACAATGCATAAAGAAAATGGCTTTCAAAGTTCATAGACCTTCACATTTTCAACCCCCTTAATAATATAAAACCTTTCTTTTATTTAAAACATTCTAAGAATGAACACAATAAATTTTCAGTGGTACTTTTGGTATATTTTTAGATTTAGATTTATTTATTTAGATTTATTTATTTATTGCCAACATGTACATACATCAGTTATATTATAGCTTAGGTCTAAGGTAGCTAATAAGCGAGTACATGTACCCTGTAGGGCGCTGCAATTTATGTAGAAATAAGGTAGGTACAATAATTAATTAATAGGTACTACTTGACTATAGGTACTATAATAGGTAGGTAGGCCCATAGTATACAATAGCATAATGGCATGCAGCTACAATAAAAGTAATAAGCAAAATGTCTCGATATAATAAAGTCAAATAAGGTAGGCACTAATGTCAACTAGGTATTCGATTAGATAAATTAAATTTAAATTGTCTATTTTACGGAAAAGTCACTCACAAGTTTTTTATCGGTTAAGAATTCTTCTACGGAGTAATAGCATTTAGATAAGAGTAGGTTTTTTAGATTATTATTAAATAGGGAGTCTTTGGTTTCATTTTTAATTATGTCAGGAATTTTGTTGTAAACTTTTATTAGTCTAGAATCGGGACTTTTGTCAAATGTTTTCAGTTTTGTAGAAGGTAGGATCAGTTGGTTTTTGTGTCGTCTATTATATAAAATGTTGCTTTCTTGTTTGGAAAGGAAAAAATGTCGGTACTTTCTAACGAAAATGGACATTTGCAGTATATATATACACGGTAACGTAAGGAGTTTGTTTTGTTTGAAATAGGGTTTACAACTTTGTCTTGATTTGATGTTCAGTAATATTCGTACTAGTTTCTTTTGTTTGACAAATACATCGTTAAAATCTACACTATCACCCCATATTACAATGGAATAGTTGAACCAAGCATAGGCCTCAAATATTCGCTCCGTGAAAGTGTCTAGTCAAACCAAAATTGAAGCGGTTTATTTTAGGTTATTCTTAGCCGTCTGAAACAAGAGATGCTTTATTTTTATGCAGAAAAGGTTTTTGTGTGTGTATTTTTGATGTCTGGTTAGTACGGGTTTTTTCGATAATAACATGCAAAAGAACGGTGAGAACCAAGCAGTAAGTTTTTTGCCTGTCTATCTATCTTTAAGAGTAGTAGAGCTCTTTGTGAAGGGCTCGTCAGGGGAAGTACTACCACCACGCCTTTTTCTGCCGCCAAGCAGCACCGCTGTGTTTCGGTTTGAAGAGTGTGGTCGCCGGCGTACCTATGGATTAACATCAGTATGCCTCATGTTGATGGACGCAGGGCAGTGCATCTAGGGCACGTTTCTATAGTACGTGACATGAGGCATACAGAGCGAGGCATACAAAAAGGCGCGGTGGTAGTACTTCCCCGGCCGAGCCCTTTACAATAAGCTCTACTACTCTGACAAAAAATTTGGGAAACAACATTTTTTGTTTTAGTGCTATATTTTGAGTTGTGTTGTATAAATTTTGTTGAATAATTACCAACTTTACTAGAGGTATTACTACAAAGTTTGCATTAGGAATTAAAGTGTATTATGTGATATCGAGATTTGACTGAAAAAAAAGTTTGGAATGTTTTGAAGAAATCCGCCACCATTTTCTTAAGGCGTTGACAACTCCTAATGTACCTCTCGCTCGCACGATTCGACATTTTGAAAGATATAAAATCACTAAGAAAATTACAACTAATAGTTACAATTATTTACAAAATGTACAAAATACATATGAAACAGTTGAGCTATCTGCAGACCGTTGCAAACGATCTATAGATAGCTCAACTGATCCAAATCACTTATTTGAAACATTGCATCAATCAAAAGAAAACTTTTACTAAACTGTGTGCAATGTGATTGCACACATAATGGTTGTTTGCGATTTTTCAATAATGTCTTTCGACAAGTCAAAACTTGCGAGCGAGTCACATTAGCTCTTGTCTTCACCGAACAAATGACTGCTGACTTAACTTAACTGTGGACTGACTTAAGGGTCCGGTGACAGCGGCTCGCAATTTCGAGGTGCGATTGGCTATTATTTCATTTTATTTCATTTCGGGGAGGTTGTTTGAAATAATAACTCTAAAGAAACACGCATAAATACTGTTCGAACACAAATAATACAATAATATAAGAGAAATGTGCTTGAGTCGGAAATCATTTTGGTATTAGTAAGACGTAAGACCAAACATACTAATACCAAAATGATTTCTGTCTGAATAATAGCCAATCGCACTTCGAAATTGCGAGCCGCTGTCACCGGAGCCTTAACTAGAAACCGTTTTCTTAAATAAATATATCCATGGAACGATTCCGTATTTGTATCTTTTAAACGTACTGGTATAGAGACATTGTATCGTGCATGTGGAAGTTTCTAACTCCATTATAAAGTTTCATTCACGCCCCGGGCCCATAACTTATATACAGGGTGTACAAGGACGGGTTTCACCCGCGTAGTTTTTGTTTTTATTATATTAATTTCGAGCATTTTCATAACATTTTACGCAAATCTTGAAATGAATGTAAAAACAGAAACTGAAACAGCTTCACGACTTTGATCCCCAGGTACGGTAGATATCCCTTCAGATCTCCCAGTACCAAGTAGGTACTATAATTCAAGAAATGTATGTACTTTGATTAAATAGGCCACATCGACGACATTGCGCCTAAGTACTTAGATACAGCGGTCCCAGCTTGGCGGCGGCGGCGGCGGCCCGCTAAGGGCCCGCTAAGGCCCCGCGCTTCGCCAGCCACCGCTGCGCCTCTGACGCCGCTCGCGCATTCCACCCGATATAAAACCCTAAATTAGTATATTTTTTTGTTATTTATCAACTTTTACTTTCAGTTTCAAGTCAATCGCACTACGCGTACAAAAATTCTCGTACAAATTTTGACATCCCTTTGCACCCTTATTAAGGGTAGTTCACAAAAACTAAAAACGTAGTTCTTAATTATTTATTTAGAAGTATATTTACTCCAAGTTTGAAATTAATCGAACCACTCGTTAAAAAACTCCCATACAAAATATTACACCCCTTTGCACGCTTATTGGGGGTAGTTCTCAAAAACTAAAAATGACAAACTTAATTACTGACTTTGGGGTATATGTCCTTTAAGTTTCAAGTTCCTAGGTTGAAGGAATACGATTTTTCATACAAACGTTTTCAACCCTTTTTACACCCTTAGGGGTTGAAGTTTGAAAAATCCCTTCTTAGTACACGTCTACGCTGTAAGAAATATGTACTTCTCAAATTTTAAGTCTCTACGACCAGCGGTTCAGGCTGTGCGTTGTCTATATGTCAGTCAGTCAATCAGGACTTTGATTCTTATAGTTATATATAGATGAAACAAAACTCTGTTAAATTAGATAACTAGCGACCCGCCCGCGCGCCCCTGCTTCGCACGGGTACATATAAAATGTATGTATTATACATTATAAACCTTCCTCTTGAATCACTCTATCTATTAAAAAAAACCGCATTAAATCCGTTTCGTAGTTTTAAAGATTTAAGCATACATAGGGACAGAGAAAGCGACTTTGTTTTTTACTATGTAGTAATTATATTTGGTGGTCTGTTGCTTGAAATCTTGCCTTACGGGTGAAGGTTTCAATATGTCATAACAATATCCCAATTTGACAAGATGAATAGAATATAAATTTATAGAATAGAATAGATGATAAATTATAACAAATTCTTTAAAATACCTACTTGTTTTTTTATCACCATTAGTGCATGAACTGGATTCGAATCTACCACCTTACCTTACGACTGGAAGGCAGGTTCATTCCTCCTAGACCTCCGGTACTCTATGTTAGATGTAAATAGTCGCTGGTTAGGAATTCCACTCTTACTGTTAGGGACAACATGAAAGTGGAGGCAAAACGTTAGGTGCGGCAATCTAGTTTTTTGGAGTTGTTGCTTTACACCCTGTACTAGGAGTTACTCTCATTGTTATAATGATTGCGATGAACCCACTTGAACTAAGTTAAGGATACACTTTAGGCTGGTTTTACTAACTCTGGAGTATCGCTGACTGACAGATTAAGGGGCTCATTAAGGGTTATCTCTGTTCCGTGTGAAGGGGCTGACTTTTTATATACTACTAGCTGTTGGGCCACCTGATTTTAAGTAGTAACTATCACTTATAATAAAGCATTGCCTAGTAAGTCACGCACGATAGAAACTTGCCCTATGACGCACTGCCCTGCGTCCATCAAATTGAGGCATACAGATGTTAAGCCTCATGTGCCTGCGACCACACTCTTCAAACACAGCGTTGCTGCTTGGCGGCAGAAAAAGAACTACCACCAGGTAGTACTTCCCCGGACGAGCCACACACAAAGAGCTCTACTACTCTAAAAAGTAAGAAGTAAAAGTAAGATAAGAAGTAAAAATGTGACTCCCGAAGTACATCTCGCTCACACATTTTGATATTTGTAAAGATATAAAATCACTGAAGTTATTATTATTATGAGCACTGCTGGGCAAAGGCCTCCCCCATTCCTTCCACTGTGTGATCCTGTGTTCTATTTCGGCTGGTATCATTCGAGCTCATCTCGCCTCCTCGCACTAAAATTATTTATGAAAAATTGCAATAACACTACATAATATAAAACAAAGTAGCTTTCTCTGTCCCTATGTCCCTATGTATGCGTAAATCTTTAAAACTACGCAACGGATTTTGATGCGTTTTTTTTTCAATAGATAAAGTGATTCAAGAGGAAGGTTTATATGTATAATACATGCATGATAAATGCACCCGTGCGAAGCAGGGGCGCGTGGGTGGGTCGCTAGTTGTAATATAAGCTTTAAAGTAGTGTGAGCAATTTGATCGGGCGCGATTATTCGTGTAACAAAAATAGGCGCGCCTTCTCACAAGATAAGAAATCTTCCTTCGCTTGATAAACAGAAAGGAATGCAGTCAAGTCATGTCCCCAAATTAACTTCTATGTATATCTAATACCAGCTTCCTATGTCTCCGTGACAGACAGACAGCCTACGATCAAAGACGGGGCTTCTGGGCAAAAAACATTGTGAAGATGGTTTCCTTATTAGATTACCAGTCGCTTTTACCCTCCACTGACGTCAGTGAATGTTGAATAGCTGTTTTACGCAAAAAGCCACGTATTTTTCTGAATTCCTGATATTCCTATTGCTTAAGGCGTTGACAACACCTAATATTTCTCTCGCTCGCACGATTCGACATTTTGAAAGATGTAAAATTACAAACTCCAACTTTGAAAAATCGCAAACAACCATTTTGTGTGCAATCACATTGCGCATAGTTTGGTAAAATTTCATTTTGATTGATGCAAGTTTTCCTACTCAAGCAAGTTTGTCAAGCAAACTTTTGAGTAGGAAAACTTGTATTGATCACAATGATTTTTTTACTCAACTGTGCGCAATGTGATTGCACACAAAATGGTTGTTTGCGATTTTTCGAAAATGGGTTAAGTGATTTTATATCTTCCAACAAATCAAAACCTGCGAGCAAGAGTCACATTAGCTCTTGTCTTCGTCTTGAGATATTATATAGAAATCAGAATTCAGAAATAATTTATTGTATAACTGTAGTACAAGAAAAGTTCCTAATTCTATGGTTATGTGTCAGTTCTTCAAGCCATGTGACCTGCCCATTGCCAATTCAACTTACTGATTCACTGAATATTTAATATAATATGTTATATTAAAACCAACCAACCAATATAAAAACCAACCTTTCGCGAGAACGTTAAAAATAAGATAACAAAATGCGAAGACAAGATAATTACCCGAAATTCTGCGCATACCACCGAAATTATGCGTTTAAAATGAACCCTTAGCGATAGGTCTTTTTAAAACACGTTATCTCAATTTTGGAGGCTGTTCATTATCCAGATGATACTGATGTTTATAAGCCGCCAGCTCATGTGATAAAGATGAAAATTACTCTTAGTGATGTGCCTTACGCTTATTTAATTTTAGATTAGCTTTATCAAAAACATTTTGTATAAAATATTAATTCCTTGCATTCTTTAGCTCGCTTTGCTTACCATCAGGTGAGATGTAACCAGTCATTAAAGCGTCATTAATATCTAAGACAATCGTTTTTAGTTCAACCACAATGAAACACCTTATGCCGGGTACAGACTGCGACCGAGCGAAAGCATGCGGACGATTACAAACGGAAGAAAAACATTATATTATGCTTGCTGCGCTGTGTTTCACCCGCTAGTCTTAAATCCCGGTATTCCCACGGGATTAAAAGTTGCCTATGTGCTATCCCAGAATCTATCTAGGTGCCAAATTTCATACACATCCATTCAGCTGTTCTGGCGTTATTGAGTAACAAACATCCAAACTCTCACTTAAATGAGGTCAGGCATCATAAAAATAAAAATAAACTTTATTTTTCCTCACACACAGCTTCTAACATAATTTATTATAGTTTAACCTGTTTATTTAAGTTTTACTATTAAGTTTCTTCCGTATGTGTGCACGTACCTACTGCCTAAAGCGATAAAAACCTCCTCCATTTGCCTCCATTCCGTTCTGTCTCAAGCCGGTTTACCCCAAATGAAGCCTCCATCTCGTTTTCGAGGCCTGCCTGATCTGTACCCGGCATAAAATACTTGAATACAGACATTAGTTCTACTCGACAAAGCCTATACAAGAGTACACTAGAAACATGGTACTTCCAAGAATCCGAAATATCCTTGACAAATATCTACGGAAGGTATTTACTCGTAAAGCATAGTAGAGCTCTTTGTGGAAAAGCCTGGGAAGTTCTAACACTGTAACTAATCTGTCTATCAAATAGAGGTGTAGTTTAAAAAAAACACATAATAGCTTCAATAGCTTAAGTAATTTTTTTTTTTTTTTTTTTTTTACAACTTATAGGTAAAAACGTTTGACCGCAATCTCACCTGATGTTAAGTGATGATGCGGTCGACGATGTGGCACGTTTACCTAGAAAATACCTGTTCACTCTTCTCTTGAAAGTAACCAAATTATAGGTCATCGGAAAGACGGACGCCGGTAAGGAATTCCATTCATTGGCTGTGCGCATGATGAATGAAGAAGCAAAGCGCTTGGTGCGGGCAGTTGGTATGTCAACCATGAATGGATGCCTCGTTAGCTTAAGTATTAAATTACATTGTAACGAGGACCATACAAAAGAGCGGTAGGGATCAAGCCGAGTTTGTTGCCTGTTCTTCTCGGCGTTGGTCGCGTGGAACTGGAACCTAGAGTCACCTAGTTGTGATTTTATTGAATAAATATATTTTGACTACTACAATATATCTCTGTGCCAATTTTCACCAAGATCCGTTCAGCCGTTCTGGAGTTATAGAGTAACAAAATCTATCCGTCCATCCAAACTTTCGCATTTATAATATTAGTAGGATATAAATCCAGCATATTCTCTCATAAAAAACGTTCCACTACCCCATCACTAGTCCGCTTAAAGCTACTACAACACAATTTGCATGCGAAAACAAAACTTACGCCACACAGGCCCAAGACAAAGCCGAAACACATCGCCAGACAAGCCGTATTCACTTACGTGGTAATTGAAACAATTTTCAAGCTCGGCAAATGGTGGCATAACCCCTTTCATTAAAGAAACGCACTCAGCGAGCGCTGGTGGGCTAGTGGTGGCCTTCCGCTCCAAAGGTGGGTTCAAAACCGGTCGTGCTAATGACTAATGAGTTTTTCTGTTAAAAATTAATGTCAGTACACAATTCCAACTTTCAAATGATGCAGGAAAATTTTGTGAGGAAATTTTCCTACATCATGCGATCGTATAGTGGGCTTAATCTTTTTTTTTATATTTGATAGACTGTCCTTTGGCCACAATCTCACCTGATGGTAAGCGACGATGTAGCCGACGATGGAGCAGAACGGTCTAGAAGACACCTATTCCTATTCAGTCTTACCTTGAAGAGGCCCAAATTAATCGTCTGCAAGTGCCCATGATCGGCATCGATTGCGCGTAATCGTCGTACGTCATCAGTTTTTTATTTTTATTTAAAAACATTCAGACTTATTAATGTATTGCTAGGAGGACTTAATGCTAATAGCGTCCAGTCTTCCTGAGCGTGCAAAAAGATGGTGTGGCGTTTTTCGAACAAACATAAAAGAAAGTTTGCGGCCATGGTTGTAAGCGTGTCCACACGTTCGTCTATCACTCAGTTCGTATGGATTATGATTTACAAAATGTAGTGGCAATCATGGCGCATTCTGTGATAGTCCATCATAGCGCATTCTGCAATTGCCCACCATGTCCCATGGTGTAGAGGCCGCATAAAACGACTGTTAGTATCTACGTGTGAAATGTCTTTTATTATTTACTCTACCCGCCCGCGCGCCCCTGCTTCGCACGGGTGCATATATCATGCATTTATTATACATATAAACCTTTCTCTTGAATCACTCTATCTATTAAAAAAAACCGCATCAAAATTCATTGCATAGTTTTAAAGATTTAAGCATACATAGGGACATAGGGATATAGGGACTAGTATATAGGGATTTATTTTTATTTATCTCTGTGTGAAAAAATAATAAAAACATTTCAGCACTATCAATAGTGATATATAGCTTCAGATATCAATAGGTACTTAAAATGTTATCTATAAAACTTTTTGTGAAAACGGAAGCTATGAAAAATATAGTCGAACCTGACATCCGACTATGGGTTTTTCATTTCAAAGCCGAGCGATTTCATATTCCGATCTAGGTAGACAGTTGATGAATGAATAGCTCATATTGCGGCTACGGTTGTGGTACTGACCAAGGAACTTGAATACAAGCAAGATAGAAAGGACAACATATTGAGAAGAATTTTACTGAGCAAAAGACATACTTAGAGCTTCACGACTTTGATCCAAGGTCCTATACGTACTAAAGATCCCAAAAAAAATAAGGTTTTACAAAACACTAACATAAATCTCACTGATGATTATACTAAAATTAAGAAACACGAAAAGTTTTTCGTGAGCACTGATCTAAGTGCCAGTGCTCTTAAATGGTGAAGGAAAACATCCTGAGGAGAGTATCGTACCTCTGACTACCCCCCTTAGACATCCTAGCCCAGGATCGCGTGTTGAAGGAATTTTTCTCTTGTATGCCCAGCAGTGGGACCCGGAGGGCTCATAATAGTAATAATAATAGGTTAATAAATTAATATTGCATCAGGTTGAAAATCACAGTCAAGTTTCTCAGAAATTAAACAATTTTCATAACGTTCATTCTTACTCAAGCTAGTCTGTTCCGGTAACCATAAACGTTGATTATTTCAGGACAATATTGTTTACGGCTCGCTGAGAGTGCATCGTAAACTGTAGTCTCGCCATTTGAAGATTACTACCGTAGAGTAGGGATTATCATCAGTGCGCGACCTTTAGTGATTCATTATGTTGTTTTTTTTTTATTGACGACCTCAGTGGCGCAGCGGGCGAGGGTCTGCCTGCGACGCAAGAGGTTGCGGGTTCGATTCCCGCCTCGGAACAAATTTGTGTACAATCTGCAGAAATTTGTTCCGTTGGTCTGGGTGTTTTCTATATATAATAAAATATATCTATCTATAGTCTATTAGTCATCTGTTACCCATAACACAAGCTTTGAGTAGCTTACTTTGGTAGCTTGCTTTTTTTGGTGCTGTGTGGATTGTCCAGCATTATTTATTTTATGTATTATATTTTTACTTAGCCAAAAAGCAAAACAAAGAAGTGACTTCATGATCATACTCACATGTATCAAGTTTTCTAAAGTCTAGTTTGGGCCTCGCCAAATTCAATCATACCTATATTAAGAAATTACTATGTCCTAAAACTGTTTATCAACCTGTGATTCTTCAAAAAAAAATCTGTTTGGAAAATTATATTATTATTATTTTTTTTTAAATTTCATTTCATTTTTTTTCATTTCATTTTATTCTTTTTATACCTACTTATTTGCCATACTTCATATGCATTTAGAAATGAAGTTTCATTTCATTGCAAAAAAACCCAGCAACCTATTCATATGTATGTTCATACAAATACTAAATTATAGCCCCTGCTTTCTGAAAGCTCGATCAAAGCTGATCGGCTGTCAAGTCACTTGCTGTCTCTAATTTGAAGTTTATACTGTAATAGCAAGTGGCTTGACAGTAGTCTGCTATTTTCACTCTTGTAACACTTAACTATTTTTGTCGTAAGTTTGTCATAGCTTTAAGGGTACGTGGTCAACTCCCTTTTACTCAAGTAGAGGGCAGCACTGTGAATACTAAATGAATCATACATGATTTAAATTCAATTCCATTTGTATAAAATATGTGCTCCCCTGATCATTGTTTATTAAAAGGGTTTCGCACTAAATAAGACTTAAACCCCAAATTTATACTTTACTTTACAAAAAAAACATTTTGGTAATTTGTGCTCTTAATCCGCCGTTTCTGAAAGTTTGATCAAAGCTAATCGGCTGTCAAGTGACTTGCTATCTCTATCTAATTGAAGTAAAAGCTGAAATAACAAGTGACTTGACTGACGATTAGTGTTGATTGAGCTTTCAGAAACGGGGGTTAATCTGCTGTTAATTACTTTTTGGAATATTTTAATATTTTATAAATAAATAAAAGCATTTCATAGACCAACGCAGATATTAAAAACAATTCTATAAACATAATACCTAACCTTCATCGTATTAGTGAACGCTAGTGTCATCATCACGACATAGTATAAAATTAAATCGCTTTCTCAGTCCCTATATCCCTATGTTCCCATGTCCCTATGTATGCGTAAATATTTAAAACTACTCAACGAATTTTGATGCGGGTTTTAAAAGATAGAGTGATTCAAAAGGAAGGTTTATATGTATAATACATGCATGATATGTGCACCCGTGCGAAGCAGGGGCGCGCGGGCGGGTTGCTAGTCGATTATCCCAACTACTGCATCAGCAACTAATATTATAAATGCGAAAGTAACTCTGTCTGTCTGTCTGTCTGTCTGTTACGCTTTTCCGCTTAAACCTCTCAACCGATTTTGATGAAATTTGGCACAGACAATCTTTAGACCCTGAGAAACTTTTATTGCGAAAAAAACAGATGAAGAGATTAAAAGTACGCAGACGAAGTCGCGGGTACCAGCTAGTATAATATAAAAAATAACCATATTTATTATTTATCTTCATAAAAACACAAAAAACGACACTTTAATCCAAAAGAAAATACAAACACAGACTCGGAAATAATACATCATACTTGGAGAAGTTGTCCGCCAAAATGAGGAATTATAGTCCCCGCAAGCGCAAATCTCGCGTATCTTCTATTTTATACGCGCTACTTCCGCGCTATCAATCATTCTCTTTATACCCCGGGAAATGCAGCTGGCTTTTGGTACTGGTTCTTTTTAAGTCACCCTGTAGTATGAGATGATGTGTATGATTGTTTATTCAAGAGTTATTTAACATTTAGACCTGACGGCAAAAAAATCGCTAAATGAACTCAAAATTAGCGTTTGATCTCGTTTTATAACAGCTTGGCAAACAAAAGGCTAATAAAATTCATGTAGATACTCCATAAAATAACGTTGAATTTATAATAATAAAAATACAATAATATATATAGGTGGACTCTCCACACAGCACTATCTGGCCCCAAACTAAGACAAGCTTGTGATATGGGAATTATATACTTTTTTATTATATTTATAATTTCAACGATTAATGTTTATACATCAAAATTCTAAAATATTTTGAACAATTTATTTATTTAGGTACATACCTATCTATGGTATAAAATACCTAAAACTGTATCGGGAATCATCCCATCATTTAAGTTTGATAATTTATAATATACAGATTAAATTATATTTTGTGTTAAATAATATTTTATACCGCCAAATATACAGTTTTATTTTTAAGTATGTGACCTACTGTTATTTGTTTGGTGTACTTGTATTTTCATTCATTAAATTCTATTAGTTGAATATGAAAATTGTATAAATTTCACAAAATCACTGGGGACGGCGTTGTTTCGCTCATCAAGCATACCTCCTAAAAAGCTTCGAAATTGTTTGTTGTCTTTTAAAAACAAACTTTGAACTTTTCAAGCAAATACCTAACAAATTACTTCCTTGAGTAAGCGATGTCCCTGTAATTATTGGACAAGATGACAGACAAAATATTCTCTCTAAACAGGCCAATAATGCGTCCCTAATGGCAGAGGAAATTAGGACGAAGGCGTAATGGTGATTTATGCCCCATTAGGGTGACCAAACTTTCATGAAATGCGTGGACAGAAAAATTAAAAAAAAACAGATTCGTGGTACTGATCCCAAGCATGTAAGATATCCCCTCAGATACATGCCATTTAAGCTTAGTCGCACGGCCCTGGCACGTTTCAAAAGGATGGTAGATATTGCACACAGACTATAGCCCCGAACTAAGCCAAAGCTTGTGATGTGGGAACCAGATAGGTGATAACAAAAACTTTTACATACTTTTTTTATACTTATAATATTATTTAACACCCAGACAGAGAACAATTAACGATGTATGTTCATCACACAAAATCAAATCAAATCAAATATGTTTATTATGGAAACAAAAATACAAGCTACTTAAAAAGTCAGGAACGGTGATATCTGCAAAAGTATTAAACTGTGTCGCAGATACCAACGCCTTCCTCCAGTACAAATGTTTGTTCATGGTGGGGATGGAACCCACAGCCTACGGCACAGAAGGCAGAGCTGCTACCAACTGTGCTGTGAAGGCTGTCAAATCCTTTATCATTATTATTATTTATTGGTAAATCATATACACCCCACAAAAATTATAGTCGAAATGCCGAATAATGAACTTCATCCATTTCAATCCCGCTAAATGGAGCAAAAAACATCGGGTTTTCTATTCAGAAATAATTCGCTGTTTATTTTTCAATTTGCTTTCGGCTTTCAGTTAAAACGAAATGATGACCGTCATTTACCATAGCTGACAAAAATATACAGGGTGCTAAAACCTACCTACCGCCTGTACGTACCCGGTAGTGTATACCTAAATATCTCTTTCAAGAAAAAACCGATTTTTAAAGATAGATCTGAAGGGATATCTACCGTGCCTGGGATCAAAGTCGTGAAGCTGTTTCAGTTTTTAGTAAATAAGTCTGTATGTGTAAACCACTTCATAAAAGTCAACTGATCTAAAAACCTCAATAACTCAAGTATAAATAAAATAAATAAAAAGCCTTTAATTCCTAACACATGTAGTAAACATTTTACTTTATTTTACTTTTATTTGTAACGAGAGCACCGGTGGTCTAGTGGGAGTGACCCCGCCTTCCGATCGTAAGGTCGCAGGTTCGAATCCGGTCGTGCACCAATGGATTTTTCTATCGAAAAATTTATGTGCGCAATGCCAGTGCTCTTAAACGGTGAAGGAAAACATCGTGAGGAAACCAGTTAGTATTCTAACAGCGGCGATGTGCTTGCAACCTGTCACGTATGGAATACTAACTACTGCAAAACGTGGGTATGTGCCAAATATAATGTTTGGACGTACCTCTGACTAACCCCCTTAGACATCCTCAAAGAATCTTGAATTAGTACCTACTTGGTACTGGGAGATCTGAAGGGATATCTACCGTGCCTGGGGATCAAAGTCATGAAGCTGTTTCAGTTTTTCAGTTTGTAACAAAATTACTTAAAAAAATTAAAAATCCTAAAAATTCAATAAAAAATGACTATGTTAGGACCCCTCTCGGGTATAGGCCTCCTCCAGACTTCCATTTGTACAAGGCAAGACCAAGCCAGTTCGCGGTTTTGGCCCCTTTCTGTATATTTTTTCAACAACAGTATTATTGACTCCAAATAAAAAACAAACCTTATTATCTTGTGATACTTCGTGAGGTCATATTCACAGTTTCTTATTAGGTGTAGATTACCTACTTATCCGTACTTACGCAACCCTTCCGCTCAATCGCAAGTAATTTCATTGAGAAACTTTGGGAATCTAATTTGAGAAGTGACCCAACTTCTATAATAGGTACTTACATACGTGTTCGTTTTATGCTTGTGACATAAAAGATAGCTTAAGTTTGGTGTCCTTGTTATTAAGACGCAGACTATCCCTAATGTAGATCTTCATCATGATTTTTTTTTTTTACTTTATATTTTGATTATTTTCATTCACTTACAGTGTAATATTATTATTACTCAGTTGTCTTTAATTACAGTGATATTTGTTGTTCTAAATGTCCTTACACCGACGACCTCATTGGCGCAGCGGGCGAGAGTCCGCCTGCGACGCAAGAGGTTGCGGGTTCGATTCCCGCCTTGGAACAAATTTGTGTACGATCTGCAGAAATTTGTCCCGTTGGTGTGGGTGTTTATGTATAATTGACAGCCTACGTAGCTCAGATGGTAATAGCTCTGCCTTCTGCGCCGTAGGTCGTGGGTTCAATTCCCACCGTGAAAAAACATTTGTGTGATGAACATAAATGTTTGTTCTCTGTCTGGGTGTTATATAATATTATAAGTATGTTTTACAAAAAAAAAAGTATTATAAGTAGTATATCAGCTATCTGGTTCCCATATTACAAGCATAAGCTTAGTTTGGGGCTAGATAGTGCTCTGTGAAAAGTCCACCAATATTTATTTATTTATTTATTTATAATAAAAAATATCTATCTATGTAAGTATATAATATATTAAATATATCAGTGATCTACCCATAACACAAGCTTTGACTAGCTCGTAGCAAGTGACATGACTGTAGATTAGTTTGGAGCGAGTTTCAGAAACTGGCCGTTGATATCTTTCATTTGAAACGAGCGAGCGAAAAGTACATTAGCTCTTGTCTCCGCCTTAAGACGAAGACAAGAGCTAATGTGACTCTCGCTCGCACGTTTTGACTTGTTGAAAGATATAAAATCACTAAACCCATTTTCGAAAAATCGCAAACAACTATTTTGTGTGTAATCACATTACGCACAGTTTAGTAAAAAAAAAATTTTTGATCGATACAAGTTTTCCTACTTAAAAGTTTGCTTTTCTAGTTTTCGTACTCATGCAAACTTTTGAGTAGGAAAACTTGCATCAATCAAAATGCAATTTTTAACAAACTATGCGCAATGTGATTGACACAAAATGGTTGTTTACGATTTTTTAAAATTGGAATTTGTGATATATCTTTCAAAATGTCGAATCGTGCGAGCGAGAGAAATATTAGGTGTTATCAACGCCTTAAGATAAGACATCTACCTTTTATGAAGGTCCTTTGTAATCATGTAGTACAAGATGATAACCAATAAAATGTATCTAAATATATATAACTCCAAGGTGACTGACTGACTGACTGACTGACTGACTGACATAGTGATCTATCAACGCACAGCCCAAACCACTGGACGGATCGGGCTGGAATTTGGCATGCAGGTAGATGTTATGACGTAGGCATCCGCTAAGAAAGGATTTTGATCAATTCTACCCCCAAGGGGATAAAATAGGGGATGAAAATTTGTATGAAACTTTGAATTCCTTGACGCGAGCAAAGCCGCGGGCTTCAGCTAGTGGGTATATAAAACTTAAGTTAGGCTTCGCCTTGTCACATGTCCAGGGCTACTGTATAGTTTTGATAATACCTAGAACTATAATAGTAATACTAGTAAAGTGTAATATTATTCTCTTATCTGTGATAATACGGGGCAATGTTTTGTTTATAGGTGATGGTTACCACTTAACATCAGGTGGACCATCTGCTTGTTCCATCAGCTAGTTGTATAAAAAAAAAAATATTTATACCCCCAGTTTCTGAAAGCCCGATCAAAGCTAATCGGCTGTCAAGTCACTTGCTGTTTCAGCTT
Organism: Plemyria rubiginata; assembly: GCA_963576535.1. Classification (NCBI taxonomy): domain Eukaryota; kingdom Metazoa; phylum Arthropoda; class Insecta; order Lepidoptera; family Geometridae; genus Plemyria; species Plemyria rubiginata. The sequence continues at coordinate 1,754,676 of OY754929.1, forward strand.
TTACTTCAAATTAGATAGAGATAGCAAGTGACTTGACAGCCGACTAGCATTGATCGGGCTTTTAGTGGTTAGTCATGCGTTATCATAAAGTCTCAATTTTAACTTTCAAATACTCACCTAGGCACTAAGTATAATAGTAGTCTTTTCCTAAGAGCATTGTTTTAAATGAGCTATGAATGGATTAACTCTGATGGAAATTGTAGCTAAAATATACTTTGGGAGTTTATTGTATTACGTGCAGCCATACAAAGAATACTTTTGTTATAAAGGGCAGTTTTGAGAGGAAAACAAAAATTACCTACTTATCACTACATAGTATAAAACAAAGTCGCTTTCTCTGTCCCTATATCCCCATGTCCCTATGTTGCTATATGTTGATGCGTTTTTTTTATAAATAGAGTGATTCAAGAGGAAGGTTTATATGTAAAATACATGCATGATATAGTAGAAAAACAATGTGCACCCTTGCGATATATCCCCATGTCCCTATGTCCATATTTATGATTAAACTAGCTGATCCCGCGGCTTTGCTCGCGCTCGTTTACTTTGAAAATCTTATACAAACTTTCATCCCCTATTTTATCCCCTTGGGGGTAGAATTGATCAAAATCCTTTCTTAGCAGATGCCTACGTCATAACATCTACCTGCATGCCAAATTTCAGCCCCGATCCGTCCAGTGGTTTGGGCTGTGCGTTGATAGATCACTATGTCAGTCAGTCAGTCAGTCAGTCACCTTTGAGTTATATATATTTAGATATTTAAAACTATATTCGCAACGAATTTTGATGCGGTTTTTTTTAATAGATAGAGTGATTCAAGAGGAAGGTTTATATGTATAATACATGCATGATATGTTCACCCGTGCGATGCAGGGGCGCGCGGGCGGGTCGCTAGTTTAGAATATTCGACAAGTGCATGTTAAAAGTACTACGGTTATAAAATTAACCGTTAATATGAAAATGAACACTAACTTTCATGATCAGTAACAAGGCAAGGACATCGTGCTAATGAACTGAAAGCAAAGAGGTGTTAAGTTTTTATTGCAAAACTAGAGGATATCAAACGAGTTCGTTCGTTCGTCGTCATCATTATCATCAAAGTCAAAATATATTTATTCAATAAAATCACAAGGATAAATAAATAAATAAATAATGCTGGACAATCCACACAGCACCATCTAGCCCCAAAGTAAGCTATTCAAAGCTTGTGTTATGGGTGCTAGATAACTGATATATTTAATACATTATATAAATAAATAAATATTGGTGGACTTTCCACACAGCACTATCTAGCCCCAGATAGCTGATATACTACTTATAATACTTTTTTTTTGTAAATACATACTTATAATATTATATAACAGCCAGACAGAGAACAAACATTTATGTTCACCACACAAATGTTTGTTCACGGTGGGAATCGAACCCACGACCTACGGCGCAGAAGGCATAGCTACTACCAACTGAGCTACGGAGGCTGTCACTGAGCTACGTAGGCTGTACTTACATAGATATATTTTTTTATACATAGAACACACCCAGACCAGCGAAACCAATTTCTGCAGATCGTACACAAATTTGTTCCGAGGCGGGAATCGAACCCGCAACGCTGCAACCTCTTGCGTCGCAGGTAGACTCTCGCCCACTGCACCACTGAGGTCGTAAAATACGATCCTTTTGTTCATACGATACCTTTTGTCATGTGCAATAAATAATTTTCTATCTATCTAAGTTATAGTATCTAGACCCAAAGGGTTTGGCCCGTGCGTATTGTCATTAGTCTAGCTAGTCAATCACCGAGCCGGTGGTCTAGTGGGAGTGACCCCGCCTTCCGATCGTAAGGTCGCAGGTTCGAATCCGGTCGTGCACCAATGGATTTTTCTATCGAAAAATTTATGTGCGCAATGCCAGTGCTCTTAAACGGTGAAGGAAAACATCGTGAGGAAACCAGTTAGTATTATAACAGCGGCGATGGGCTTGCAACCTGTCACGTATGGAATACTAACTACTGCAAAATGTGGGTATGTGCCAAATGTAATGTTTGGACGTACCTCTGACTACCCCCCTTAGACATCCTCAAAGAATCTTGAATTAGTACCTACTTGGTACTGGGAGATCTGAAGGGATATCTACCGTGCCTGGGGATCAAAGTCGTGAAGCTGATTCAGATTCAGATTCAGTCAATCACCTTTGCCTTTACAATCTGAAGGACAGTAGGACTCTGTTATAATTAAACCACCCTGTATACCTGTTAGCTTATTTTTAGCTTTACTCTGTGTATGCTACCCAGCGCTCTCGTTTCGTCACCATGTGCCTTTATTCCTACTGTTAATTTGCATGCTGGATTACGCTCAACGGCTCTTATGAATAGTTAAGGCGGCACGGGACGGTTTTTGAACAGCTGTAAATCTACTAAAATGTAAAAAATACATGAAAAAAAACGAAAACATTAAAATTGAACATGTATTCGAACGCTGTGTAAAGATAGAAACGTAAATAATGATATATATCGATAAAAAAAATCATAAAGATGACACTAAATCGATATTAAAATTTCAAACATCCATTATTAAGGGAGTTTTTCTTGAAATCTTGTCAAAGTTATACCAAAAGATAGGGATTAATATTTATTAGAGCTGTGTGAAAAAAAAAATCATTATTATTAATCTCTGAGAAGAAAATCTAACGAAATCTAGCTGTTCAAGTAAAAAGCAGTCAGTATCCGCCGAGGCGTCTTGGAGGTTGGAGGTTCTGGGATATCTCCGCCTTAAGTCAAGGTTTGCTGAGATGCGGTAAACGGTCTAATAATAAACCTCTCACTCTGTTTTTAACCAGATGTATTCTCAAATTACGATACCTCGCGATTGCACCAGCACATTATTAAATAAATAATGCTGGACAATCCACACAGCACCATCTAGTCCCAAAGTAAGCTACTCAAAGCTTGTGTTATGGGTACTAGATAACTGATATATTTAAAACATATTATACATACATAGGTATCTAATAAAATATACATATGTAGATAGATATTTTTTATTAGAAAACACCCAGGAACAAATTTCTGCAGATCGTACACAAATTTGTTCCGAGGCGGGAATCGAGCCCGCAACCTCTTGCGTCGCAGGCGGACTCTCGCCCGCTGCGCCACTGAGGTCGTCTTGGTTTTTAGATGCTATTTATTTTCAATGTATGTATCTAAATGTTAAATCAGCAATCAGCGATGTACTTTCATAAGTTCCCAATAGACCAAATTACGTGGACCGTCACCGCCGCCGTAGCACTTGGCTTGATATTTGATAAATAGTTCATAACTCCAATGAGATAAAAGCTATTTTCCATTGTATTAGACATGGCATGCAAGGCACTCAGAAGTTCTGAGTGAGAACAAGTGCTACGCGAAACTACGCGAAGTGCTACGTCGTAGCACGGCCTACGGCGCAGAAGGAAGAGCTACACCAGCTGAGCTGTGAAAGCTGTAATACCTTTTGATATAGTGCGCGTCACGTAAAAAGAAAAAATAAATAAAAAAAAGCGTTTTCCAGCGTTCTTTTTGAATGACGCGCAGTATACTGACCGCCAATATCTGAAAGCTCGATCAACACTAATCGGCTGTCAAGTCACTTGCCATCTCTATCTAATCTGAGCGCTGAAATAGCAAGACTTGACAGCCGATTAGTGTTGATCGAGCTTTCAGAAACGGGTGTAAGACCTTGAGAAGGTTAAATAAGTGTAACTCAACTAGCACAATTACTAACCAAGATGAAGTCCCCGACATTTGCATACACGATTAAGTTACAGATAGGCCCGGGCTATTTATCAGTCGTGCGTGAAGGCATCGGAGATGAAATATCTACCCTCGTTTAGAAAGTTTAGGTATGAACCATGTCTTTTATTTATTTATATATTCAACGACCTCAGTGGCGCAGCGGGCGAAGAGTCCGCCTGCCACGCTAGAGGTTGCGGGTTCGATTCCCGACTCGGAACAAATTTGTGTACGATCTGCAGAAATTTGTTCCGTTGGTCTATGGGTGTTTATGTATAATAAAAAATATCTATCTATGTAAGCATATAATGTATTAAATATATCGAACCCGCAACCTCTTGCGTCGCAGGCGGACTCTCGCCCGCTGTGCCACTGAGGTCGTCAAAGTATTAACTCCGCTCTGTGGCCAAGGATATCCTAATCTACTCGGTGGCAACCGATCCTTACTCAATGAATTTAGCTGTCCATTTATGAATAAGTAATTGCATAATCGTGGGGTGTCTCAGACCCCAATAATAATGTATAATAATAATATAATAATAGGGCATTTACCCAGTGCTTATTTATAGACGGTGATTTTTTAGGCATTTAGTAAATAAATATTGGTGGACTTTTCACACAGCACTATCTAGCCCCAAACTACCGTCAACCGCATCATCACTTAACATCAGGTGAGATTGCGGTCAAACGTTTTTACCTATGTTGTAAACTTAAAAGTTGTAAAAAAAAACTTAGGTAAGGCTTGCACTTTGCCCGTACGGTACAAAGTACAAATAATTAATTTGAAATATTACACGGGTATTTATCGCGTTTTACCTTAGGGAACGTACCCATACTACGTGACCCGTTTAGGGGGGGGAGCGGAGTCCTTAAAATACTACAGTCACAGGAGCGGGGGGGGGTTAGGTTTACGTCACGTATCACAGAAAATATACCCGTGTAATATTTCAAATTAATTATGTGTTATGATCGCGAAAGTTTAAAAAACACAAAGTACAAAGTTTGTACTTTGTACCGTACCTACGGTACGCTCCACTCCCGCTGAGTATGGCGCTACACAAAATAACCTACATTATTTCGTAGAACTGCACTTACCTAGATCCAGTTTATTTGAAGTTATTATTTTGTCTACCTACCTACCTAGTTTAAAAGCTATCGACATAAGACTCCCTAGCTAGCATTATTTTTAAAACCTTAGTGTTTTCCATAATCCTACTAATATTATAAACGTGAAAGTTTGTAAGTATGGATGGATGGATGGGTGTTTGTTACTCTTTCACGCCGAAACGGCTGAACGGATCTGAATGAAACTTGGCAGAGAGATACATTATAGTCTAGAATAACACATAGGCTACTTTTTATCCCGTGGGAATAACGGCAATTAAATCTGCGCGGGTGAAACCGCGGGACGCAACTAGTGCTACATATTTCAATATAGTTATAAATTTTTTATAAAGATAAATTAAAAAAAATCGTACATCGCTCGTTCAGCGGCCCTCTGCCACGGAATAGAGTAGTGCTGCCACAAATATTTCATCGAGTGCGATACGTGCCTATCATAGCAAACAGGCCATCATCGATCTAGTGTTTTGATAAAAATACCTATCGGTGAAGATAAGAAAATTACACTAGCGGTCCGCCCGCGCGCCCCTGCTTCGCACGGGTGCACATTATCATGCATGTATTTATTATACACATAAACCTTTCTCTTGAATCACTCTATCTATAAAAAAAACCGCATCAAAATCCGTTAGGTAGTTTTAAAGATTTGAGCATACATAGGGAAATAGGGACATGGGACAGAGAAAGCGACTTTGTTTTATACTATGTAGTGGTTTCTGAAAGCTCGATCAACACTAATCGGCTGTCAAGCAAGTCACTTGCTATATCTATCTAATTTGAAGTAAAAACTGAAATAGCAAGTGACTTGACAGCCGGTTAGAGTTGATCGCGCTTTCATACACCGGGGGTAAGTCGGTTGAAAAACTACCTAGTATAGGTATATCAATCAATGTTTTTCAATACAATAAGTTAATATTTAGTTTTCAATAGAATAAGTTATTAAGTTTGTGTTCGAAAAGTTTGTTTATTTTATAATTTACTTTGTTAGTTTATTCTTATTTTGTTTGTTATTTCTCTTTTGTGTGTATCAGTTGGGTAAATAAATGCGTTATCTATCTATCTTCTTTTTTTTTATACAACTAGCTGATGGAACAAGCAGATGGCCCACCTGATGTTAAGTGGTAACCATCACCTACAAACCAAACACTGCCCCGTAGGTCACGCACAATAGGAACGTGCCCTACGATGCACTGCCCTGCGTCCATCAACTTGAGGCATACAGATGTCAAGCCTCATGTGCCTGTAATTACACCGGCGACCATACTCTTCAAACCGAAACACAGCGTTGCTGCTTGGCGGCGGAAAAGGGCGTGGTAGTACTTGCCCGGATGAGCCACACACAAAGAGCTCTACTACTCTTAACCTACCTTATGTATTTTGCCTTAGGTATTGCCAAACTTTCCAACAAGCCAAAGTTTCAATTAGGCAGCCCACGAGGACTAGATAGTTCGAAATTAGCTAACGAAATTTGGACCAGCTTAGAGCGCAGATTAACTACTAAACCAGTATCAGTAGGTACCTACCTACTCGGAGAGAGTAAATTCGATCGGCACCACAAATAATATTGGTGAACTTTCCACACAGCACTCATCATCATCAGCCTACAGAAGTCCACTGCTGGACATAGGCTTCCCCTATCCATTTCCAGGAAGAACGATTTTGAGCCCTTTCCATCCACCGACTACCCGCGATCCTAACAATGTCGTCAGTCCATCGGGTAGGAGGGCGTCCTACACTTCGCTTTCCAGTTCGTGGTCGCCGTTCGAGAATCTTTATTCCCCAGCGGTTGTCAGTTCTTCGAGCTATATGACCTGCCCATTGCCACTTCAACTTGCTAATTTCTGAGAGCTATATCGGCTACCTACACAGCACTATCAAGTCCCAAACTAAGCCAAAGTTTTGATAATATCAAAAATGTGTCTAACAGCTATCTGGTTCCCATATTATGGGAACTAGATAACTGTTAGACACATTTTTTGTAAGTCTTTTTTTTGTATATGTTACGGGTAATGCTTAGAAGATGGAGTAAACCTAGGTTTACCCGGGTAGACTTAGTATTACCTACTCAATCTTCTTGGGTAAAGTCTGAAATTTTCTTATTATTCGGACTTTACCCAAGAAGCTACTATCTACCCGGGTAAACCTAGGTTTACTCCATCTTCTAGCACCCATCTCCCCCATCACCCCATCTCGCTACACCTTTCGCGGAGAATGTCTCACAGGGGGGTTTCTAGTGGGTTTGAGCTCCACCCCCATGACGGAAGGGCAATGCGATGGCATTTTCCCCTAAAAAAGGCGGCTAGTAGTTAATTTATAAAAACTTTTATTAGCTACGACCAACATTATTTCAGCGTAGGTATTAATTAGGTACGTAAATAAGGTATGTTCTACGCATGTAAGTCAAAAATAAAAATAATCACAAAAAGTGCATGTACCTACCTATGTATAGTTAAAAAATAAACATAAGTACCTATATACAGAAACCGTAGGTACCTTACCTATTACCCCAAGCCTGTTTTTTTTAATGGTAATTCGAAGCGCCTCTATCGGGAGTGCTGATAATTACGCACGAGTCTCCGACGATACAATAAAGGCCAGCGCGTTTCAGTTGTTGTTTTAATAGTCTACGTAAATTAGAGATAGATTGCGTTCTAACAAATAGTTCAGCTGTATTGTTGGAAGCCCTTTCTGTCGACAGTGCTAACACGCTAAGACATTTATCTAAAACTAGCGATCCGCCCGCGCGCCCCTGCTTCGCACGGGTGCACATATCATGCATGTATTATACATATAAACATTTACCTTCCTCTTGAATAAGTATCTATTAAAAAAACCGCATCGAAATCCGTTGCGTAGTTTTAAAGATTTAAGCATACATAGGGACATAGGGATATAGGGACAGAGAAAGCGACTTTGTTTTATACTATGTAGTGATAGTGATAGTGATGATAATAAAAAAAACTACTGCGCCAACATGACGGCATGGGAACTATTTGATGAAGCGCACTATACGAAAAACTAAATAGGTACCTACGAAAAATGGAAAACAAAACTTGGGGTAGGTACTGTAGGTACTTTGGAATATCCTAAAACTATGAATGCTTGCGCAGGTTTTTACCAAGGACAACGGCAAAACTCGGCATCAGAATCAAGCCAGTCTATAATCCTCCCGTTATGCCACATGTAAGCACCCTTCAGCTTCGGAGACGCCTCCAGAATCAGGTAGAGAACCACTTTGGCTGCTTCGTCCGCCTCGAGTTCCCCTCCATGGTTGGCTACGTCTGTCATAATATGCCCAGGGTGTACAGCATTGATGGATAAGTGACTGTATTTCCTCTGTTCAATTTTCGTTAAAGCAGTCAGCGCGATTTTTGAAACCCTGTGCTCAGCATGCTTTGCTTCGTCAGCGAAATCGTTTTTATCGAACGTTCCGTTCCGCACACTTTCCAAGTATTGGTCAACGAACTGGTCAACCTGCGCAACTGTCAAATCAGGGTTTTTAAGTATTTTTAGCCAGTGAGCATTTTTTATGTTAGATAGATGACCGCAAGCGCCTGACATGTTTACCACTCTACCGCCATCTTTCAGCAACGGGAACATGTAGTTTTCAATGGTTAGTAAGCTTCTGTAGTTTGTTTCGATATTTCTCTTAGCCGCATCGTAAATTGGGTAAACTTTCTGCCAATCTACTAGGATACCAGAATTGTTGACCAGGACATCGAACCCTCCATGCTTCGTTTTGATGAAATCAGCCAGATCCTTGACACTGTTTGTTTTCGTGACATCAAGCTGATGATATTCTGGCTCTAATCCGATTTCGTTTAGCTTTCTCACTGCTTCTAGTCCTAACGCTTCGTTCGGAGATGTTAGGTATACTTTTCCGTCGAATTTCCGGCAAAGGCCTTTTACTATAGCAAATCCAAGGCCTTTATTTGCGCCGGTCACAACTGCCACTTTTTGAGTCATAATTGACAAGTTTACTCGCACGTCTGACTTCAATGGAAACTAGAAATTGATTGAATGAGGAAATTGTTAACATTGTGATATGCAGCTTAGTAAACAATCGATCAAAGGTTAAACCAACTAACTTACCCAATTAGTGGTTAGGTTAGTACCTACCTAGTAGGTACATTTGTGTCTAAACAAACATATTTAACGTCTAACTAATGTGATTCTGCAAATAAATCTAAGTAGACACTTTGGCTTGAACTTTGTTCGTCTTATTATAAAAATGTGAGTTAGACTAGGCTTAAGCCAGGAGACCCAAACTCTCTTCCGATTGACCCAAACTCTCTTCCGATTCGCCGCAGGGGCACGGCCAGCGGCGTCGGGCCTTCTTGGCCCGAATGCCGACTTAGGCAAGACCCGCGGGCGACAGATCGGGGGATTCTGTCGCCTGCCCTGTGAGGGTCAGAGCGGGAGGGCATCCCAGTGTTCAGGGTGTCTTCACTTAAGAAAGAGCTTGCTAGGCAAGAAAGGAAGACGGGTCCGCAAGGTCAGTTGCTGGCGTGGTCGCGGTGCAAACCGAACCCGTAACCTCGTCCCAAGCACAGCAGAGGAACACCCCAGGGGTTTTAGTCGGTATCAAGAGTCCGACATAACCCTCTAGTCCCCCCCGGCTAGTTGGTATCTATAAAGGATTTCCCCTGGGCAAAAAAAAAAAAGGCTTAAGCCAGGACTAACTGGTCCGTGGTCTAACTTTGATACCGAAGTTGGTCCCTGCTCTATAGAAAAATCAAAGACTTAGACCAGACGTTATTATAAAACGGAGTTTATCCCCTAAACCACGGTTTAAAGATAATCCCGAACGACCCCTAGTTTAAGTATGGTCTAACTAATAAAAATCTCATTTTGCCAAATTTTATTTGGTCTCCCACATAAGTTTATTCAATAAAACAACTTGTAGCACTGCATTATCCAACATACATTTCAAACTCTAGACTCCGATCTAAATTTGAAATGTCAAAACGCATGGGTTGCCACGAATTTGTCGGGTGCCAGGAAAGCGCAGCCACGGAATGTACAACCATGGATTACACGACCCCGGAATTTGCGACCATTTTGGTTGCAAATTCCATGGTTGTGTTTTCCGTGGCTGTGTTTTCCAGGCCGTACAAAACTATGCACACCCCCGGAATACGACGCCAAGAATTTGCACAGAATGGTCACCAATTCCGGGGTCGTACATTCCTGCCACGTGTCAGGAAAGCGCAGCCAGGATTTTGCAACCATTTTGGTCGCAAATTCTCGGGTCGTGTATTCCATGGTTGTACAATCCGTGGATGGACAATCCTGACACGTGTCAGGAAAGCGCAGTCAGTATTTTGCAACCATTTTGGCCGCAAATTCCTGGCTGCGCTTTCCTGGCTGCGCTTTCCTGGCTGTGTTTTCCGTGGTTGTGTATTCCATGGTTGCGTATTACCCGGACTCCATGGACTATCTCAGGGTAAGGATATATGTGTTCTGTGATCTCAGGTACTATGTAGTCTTCGACTAAAGTGTCTTTTGTAATACCTACGAAAATGATAAACCTGAGATGATCCTAAGTTTATGAGATAAACCAGGTTTAAGTTGTTTATAATAAGAAAACGTGACTTGAGCTAGGTTTAAACCCAGGTTTAATTTGTTTATAATAAGGCTGTGTGTGTTGATATGAGTCTGGAAACATGGTAGGTAGGTACCTCACGTGCATGAAGAATTTTGTTTTTTAGTGTTTTTGTGTGTAGGACACACAAAAAATTTTTGTGTGTCCTATTTCATATTGCCTTCCCTTTCTAAAAGACCACAGAAACACGAAGACGAAACGGACGGCTTTCATTTTAGCTAGTTTAGAATAAAACAACAAGGGGTGCTAGGTCGGGTACCTACCTACCTAACCTTGAGATGTAAGTACCCTGGTAACACAGGAAACACGCCCGCAGAGTAAGCACCTACTGCGTACGTGTTTCATGGTGGCCCATAACCAAACACGGTGAGCCTTTTTGCGTGTCCCTCTGGCACAGCGTGATGAGGCAGTTAGACCCTATAATGGTATGCCCAGGCGGTGGAGTGCGCGCGAGAGATGCGGAACTTTAGGCACCGCTCAGGTGGTAATGTGAATAGCGGAATAGTGGGAGAAGACCTGGAGGTACCTTCTCCCGCATTGCATCTATTCACGTCGAGCAGGAGCGGCTGTGCACTAGCAGTCGTTTGCGGGCCACTCCCTGCAAAGGGGGGGGGGGGGGGTGCTGTTAAGGCGGGCGGCCTTCCCCTCCAACATAGACGACGTGGGAGTGCCGCTGGATGGTTTGGTATACCTATAGGTATACCAAGTAGCGGGAACCGAGGATTCCCACATGTCCCCCCAATCCTCCAATGAGAGGTAGGTAATGCGTAAATGTGCTATCGCATTTTTCCCAGCGTTTGCAGCAACTAAGTTTGATGAAAGGTAACAATAAATTTAAAATCAATTTCTCTGTCTAACATAAGAAAACGTTACCTACTTACTTACTTCTACCCTTAGAGCATTTTGATGTTTGATAGCGTCGTAAATGGAACATGCTATTGACGAAGACTAGAATTACACCCCCTGCTGTGCACAGATTTTAATTTCCGATTGAAACTATTAAATACGACGTAGTCAGTCGCCACGTTTTATTTATTGCTAGATCATTCACTTGTTCTCTCATGAACATCTGCGTGCAACGGAGCGTAGTTTTGACAGCTGATTCCGGCGATCGAATTTGATGTTTCAGCAGCATGTGACAATCAAACAAAATGTCAAAATAGTTCCTGAATTTCGTTCATGGGTGTGCATTTCGTAGTACAACATTTTCTCCAAATTCAAATAGAAATTTAGATAAAAATGGGAAGGATTTTGTGAGAGAAGTGAATAAACTCCCTCTTTTATTTCACGAGAACCGGTGTTTCATTCAAGCGACGTCTAATTTCTCCAGGTAAGTCTCTTGCAATGCAACTTACATTTTCGGCAATTAAATAAATTTTGTGATAGTTCTTCTTGCGAACGACGGACTGCAACTGAAAAGATAACAGACGTCAAACAGTAATTAAAGCGCTGTCTTCCAGATACGTTAGGTGTAAATTTATCCTAAAATAGATGAGGAAGATACCTTGACCTCTCTTTTCATTACCATCGGACTGCATACGGCATTGCAGATCTAGTTTTAGTTCCTAGGCTGAGCGAGTGCGGCCTTTGCCTGCGATAGGTACCTAGTACCTACAATACTTTAGTGGGACTGGCACAAAAAAGTTCCTGCTAAAAACAGTTTTGTGCAGTGTTATTTTAAAATTAGAATACTCAAAACCTTGATTGCCAGTTCTCACGGTCCTGTGCTGTGTTAAAAATAAAACAATTATGTGCAGTAGTTTTTGTGAAAAATCTAACGAAATTAACATTCACCACTTAATGACAATAAGCTTCATAACATAGTGCTAAAATGATTTGGACTAAAATATGGGTTTACCTTGAAACATGCCTAGCAGACATAATGTTATGCAAATCACATTCAAGACTAGTTATCAGTCGGCCTACGGTTAAACTATAGCAATCCTTGTACCTGAGTTGAGGGTTGGGGATAGGGGGGATGCAAGTGGGGGTAGATGGTAAGTCTTCCCCTTGAGTCCTTTTTTCTAGGAAATGAAAAAAAATATTACTTAAAATTTCTTTCTAAAAATAACCCTAACCTAATGAGAATTCCTTCCCTTGAGTCTTTTTGTCATAGAGATGAAATATTACTACCAATTTTCTTCATATAAAAAAAAACCCTAACCTAACTAGTAACTTACCTGAAAAATTAAATTATTTTTTTTCATTTCCTAGAAAAAAGGACTCAAGGGGAAGACTTGCCATCTACCCCCACTTGCATCCCCCCTATCCCCAACCCTCAACTCAGGTACCAGGGTAGCTATAGCCAACCCCGGCCTACTAAACTAAATAATGGCCACATGCTTTAACTCTCTTGTTTTTGTGCTACAATGATTTGGATAACTATACAATAGCACTTTATATTTTTCTAAATTATAGCTATATTATTGTAGTACCTACCACATAGCGGGCTAATCGGATTTGGTCCAAATTACCTGTCCAGCCATCAAGAGAAGAAAAAAATGCAGAGTTCATAAAATAATAATAAATATAAAACAAAAGATGTACCTAGTAGAAAGTATGTAGGAGACAGGATAGGAGAAACTTAGATGTGCCAAAATCCTAGTGAGTAAAATGGTTCTAGTGAAGTGTGGGCGCGCTATGGCCTCTTTCGCCGCACAGGCAGCACTCCGATCCCGTTGGAGTTCTCTCATCGAGTCTACTAGTGTTGACATGCCGGGAGAGGTGACCGATGGTGTGAGGTCCGTCGTTGGATGGCTCAAACAGGCATGTGGAGATCATCTTAAAGTAGAACATGTGCTGTAGATAGATGGTAGAAACGCTTCTTGCTTTATAGTGACACTATTATTATTATGACATAATACTTAAGTAGGTAATGACATTGTTCTTATTGTTACTTATACCTGCTTATTCTAATTAACATTACTTAGTTAGAAAACATCATAATTTAAAATTAAATTATTATCAGAACAACTGTAAAATTTATATTTCTAACTTGCGGAGGCACTAGTAGAAAGAATTACACACACTGTAGCTAGATCACATAGGTACTACTACTACTACCACCACTTCTACTATACCTACTGCCTACTAGTTAGACATGCCTGGAGAAAACCCACTGTGTGGTCTGTCGATTGCTCGAAAAAGCATCTTAAGTAAAAAAGACAAGTTGACTGAATATGATACTTGTTTTAGAATAATCACTGTAGTATTACATAGTTTGTGGAATGTTAGATCTTAGAATAAGCTAGTAGACCTTTTTCCACAGAACTTGGTAGATACAACAGAATATTAAAGGCTATGACTTTAGATCTGTAGGGTGATAAATGGTCCACGGAATAAGGTGGCGTAATAAATCACAAACAAGAATCGCATGATGCATGACTGCTACGGACCCTCCAGTACAAGGGCCCGGCGACAGCGGCTCGCAGTTTCGAGGTGCGATTGGCTATTATTTCATTTTATTTCATTTTGGAGAGGTTGTTTGAAAGAATAACTATCCAGTGACACGCATAAATACTGTTCGAATACAAATAATACAATAATAAGGTAAATGTGCTTGAGTCAGAAATCATTTTGCTATTAGGTAAATGTAAGGCCAAACATACTAATACCAAAATGATTTCTGATTCGGGCATGTTTCCTTTATATTATTGTGTTATTTGTATTCGAACAGTATTTATGCGTTTCACTGGATAGTTATTCTTTCAAACAACCTCCCCGAAATTAAATAATAGCCAATCGCACCTCGAAACTGCGAGCCGCTGTCGCCGGGCCCATAAGGGTTTGTTTTAGACTATAAGGGTGTGTTTATTAGACGCACATGAATCAACTAATTACAATGTTTATCACCTCGCCTCCGCTCAGCTTCAATGGAAAAAGTCGAAGAAGAGATGGTAAGATTGTAATAAATTGTCATCATAATTTTCCTGCCCTTATCCCACTTCATCACTCACAGTCTATCTATCTAGGATCTATCAGTCTTAAAATACAGAGGCGTAAGATGTCCTGCTATGATATAAGTGGATGACATAGGCAAAGTCGCGTGGGAATGGGTTAGACAGGCAAGGGATCGTGGTTCATGCCACAAACTAAGGGAAGAACCCAGGAGTGGGTGAGGTCGGGCTATGGATGATGACAGTGCCCATCTATCAGTCTTAAAATACAGAGGCGTAAGATGTCCTGCATGAGATGAGTGGATGACATAGGCAAAGTCGCGTGGGAATGGGTTAGACAGGCAAGGGATCGTGGTTCATGCCACAAACTAAGGGAAGAACCCAGGAGTAGGTGAGGTCGGGCTATGGATTATGACAGTGCCCTATCTGTCAGTCCTAAAATACCAATCAACTCCTTGTGTCTGGCACATATCAACGGGATTTCTATTTCTGACGAAATTGGTGTGAGCGTTTGATTCGCAAATTACTCTGACATTGACTCTGAATTGTACCGACCTTGTAGCACCCTAGGTGTTGGAGTAATTCTGTTATGCTCGGGTGATTAAAATTGATAAATAGCTGGCTGTTTTGTATCAACGCTCTACTTTCACACACAGTATGGCGTCTGCAACAGATTCACCTCGAACTTTCCAGTTTCAAAATTCGCATGGTTATCAGCCCAAGTGATTCCACTGCTGGACATATAAAAGGGTTTACTGTTGTCAGTTTTATACACCTACATACAGTAGATACAATCAGGAATGGCAGAGTATTCTTCGAAATTTCTGATCGTGGCTGATTGGCTCACTTTCCTCTAACTTTCCAGATACAAAATTCAGGTTATCAGGTCGAATGAATCCAATGGCATATTAAGGTGCATGTTGTAGTGACTATGGCATGAGGATTAGTATGTTGTAGTGACTATGGCATGAGGATTAGTATGTTGTAGTGACTATGGCATGAGGATTAGTATGTTGTAGTGACTATGGCATGAGGATTAGTATGTTGTAGTGACTATGGCATGAGGATTAGTATGTTGTAGTGACTATGGCATGAGGATTAGTATGTTGTAGTGACTATGGCATGAGGATTAGTATGTTGTAGTGACTATGGCATGAGGATTAGTATTCGAGGTACTTAAGTTGATGATGCTGCTGACTCATCTCTTGCTGCGTTTCCTCGGTCATCTGTTACTTCATCCACAGGAGGTAATGGCCCCTCTATTACCTCCCGTGGATGTAGAGATTTAAGAGTAGTAGCTCTGCGAAGGGCTCGTCCGGGGAAGTACTACCACCACGCCTCTTTCTGCCGCCAAGCAGCAACGCTGTGTTTCGGTTCGAATAGTGTGGTCGCCGGTATAATTAATAGCACATGAGGCTCAATCAAAGAGATTGTAGTCAAAGTAGGTACGGTCTATTTTAGTAAAAAAAAATAAGAGTAGTAAGTATCTAGAGCTCTTTGTGAAGGGCTCGTCCGGGGAAGTACTACCACGCATTTTTCCGCCGCCAAGCAGCAACGCTGTGTTTCGGTTTGAAGAGTGTGGTCGCCGGTGTAATTACAGGCACATGAGGCTTAACATCTGTATGCCTCAACTTGATGGATGCAGGGCAGTGCATCGTATGCATCGTAGCATGACTAACGAGGTAATGCTTTGTTATAGGTGATGGTTTACCACTTAACATCACGTATGCCATCTCATGTAGTAACATCCACAGGAGATAATGCCCCCTGCATTATCTCCTGTGAAGTTACTACATGAGATCCTATAATACTTGCCCATCATGGCATATCATGCAGTTATTTACCACAAAGGTTGCGCTGTGCGAACCTTACCGATAGTTACACTCTGTGACGTAACAAGTTCTGAAATTTAGATGTGATCTGGTATTGAAGTCCATAGGCTACGGTAACCGGTTTCCATAGGGCGGGTCACCCATCTATATACTAACTGGGCTAAAAGGGTATTCGGGTTGCTCTTACTTGCTCACCAGTATAAAAAAATAGATAGATAACTCTTTATTCTTCACCACACAGAAACATAGTACAGGATACGACCTTATCGCTGAGGGTGATCTCTTCCAGGCAACCTTGGAAGGATAAAAACTTATCAGAAATAGACGGCGGTGTAGTCACTGTAGTCAAAAATGTTCGGGCCAAAACTGAAACAGCTTCACGACTTTGATCCCAAGGCACGGTAGTTATCCATTCAGATCTCTCAGTTCCTACCAAGTACTAACTCAAGATTCTTTGAGAATGTCTAAGGGGGGTAGTCAGAGGTACGTCCGAACATTACATTTGGCACATACCCACATTTTGCAGTAGCTATATTCCATACGTGACAGGTTGCAAGCCCGTCGCCGCTGTTAGAATACTAACTGGTTTCCTCACGATGTTTTCCTTCACCGTTTAAGAGCACTGGCATTGCGCACAGAAATTTTTCGATTGAAAAATCCATTGGTGCACGACCGAATTCGAACCTGCGACCTTAAGATCGGAAGGCGGGGTCACTCCCACTAGACCACCGGTGCTCTGTTTGGTTCAAATTGTGTTGTGGTGGTATGTTCGGTCCAAATTGTCCAAAAAGGGTATAAATGCCACTCGGCCCAACGGGTTAACTACTTTCAGTCACGCCTATCAAAAATATTCAAATGTGATTGAGTAGCTAATCACGAATGTGCGTGTGCTGCCATTGTGAATTATTGCCCTTAAATACTTCACTACATAGTATAAAACAAAGTCGCTTTCTCTGTCCCTATATCCCTATGTATGCTTAAATCTTTAAAACTACGCAACGGATTTAAATGCGGTTTTTTATGGATAGAGTGATTCAAGAGGAAGGTTTATATGCATAATACATGCATGATATAGTAGAAAAACAATGTGCACCCGTGCGAAGCAGGGGCGCGCGGGCGGGTCGCTAGCAGGAAATAAAAAGCCAGTGGTCGCGAACCCGCCTTCCGATCGTCTCGTGGTTCGAAACCGGGTGCATTAATGAGTTTTTCTGTTCTAAAATTTATGTGCACAATGCCAGTTCTCTCAAACGGTGAAGGAAAACATCGTGAGGAAACCGGCATGTAGAACCTAACAAGTTCTATAACATCTATACAAGTACATAATGTATTAAATATATCAGTTATCTAGTACCCATAACACAAGCTTTGAGTAGCTTACTTTGGGGCTAGATGGTGCTGTGTGGATTGTCCAGCATTTTTTTAACGTGTCAAATGCTCGAAAGGAGCCTCTTGAGGCGCACTTAAAATCCTTTCACCACACTGTTTCGAAAGAAACTAGTGATACGACAAGAAGAAATCTCTTGCCATTGCGTAATGGCAAACAGAGACAGCGCTAATTTTAGACACTGTTTAAAGTTAGACACCGTTTTGTAGTAAGGCCCAATAAGTATATATCAAGATATATAAGAGCACCGGTGGTCTAGTGGGAGTGACCCCGCCTTCCGATCGTAAGGTCGCAGGTTCGAATCCGGTCGTGCACCAATGGATTTTTCTATCGAAAAAATTATGTGCGCAATGCCAGTGCTCTTAAACGGTGAAGGAAAACATCGTGAGGAAACCAGTTAGTATTCTAACAGCGGCGATGGGCTTGCAACCTGTCACGTATGGAATACTAACTACTGCAAAATGTGGGTATGTGCCAAATGTAATGTTTGGACGTACCTCTGACTACCCCTCTTAGACATCCTCAAAGAATCTTGAATTAGTACCTACTTGATACTGGGATATCAAAGTCGTGAAGCTGTTTCAGTTTTTTTCCCAATAAGTATATATCAGTCATCTAGTATACCCATAACACAAGCTTTGAGTAGCTTACTTTGGGGCTGTGTGGATTGTCCAGCATTATTTATTATTTATTTATTATATGCTTCGTTTCCAGGCGTCCCTGGAAGTTCGTCAGGTTGGTAGGCGTGCCGTCAGTCAGTTGGCCGGTCGAGGCATGGGGGATGACGTCATCATCATACACTTCAATGACGTGTACAACATCGAGCAGACCACAAGTAAGTTTGAACTTTGTTGCTGTACCTTTACAGTTGTTTATTTGAAAACCTTGATACAGCATTTACATTTCGGTGAATGTGCCGAACTACATGACCTCATTCCACCATCTCCAGAGTAGTAGAGCTCTTTGTGAAGGGCTCGTCCGGGGAAGTACTACCACCACGCTTTTTTCTACCGCCAAGCAGCATCACGCTGTGTTTCGGTTTGAAGAGTGTGGTCGCCGGTGAAATTACAGGCACATGAGGCTTATCATCTGTATGCCTCAAGTTGATGGACGCAGGGCAGTGCATCGTAGGGCACGTTCCTATTGTGCGTGACCTACGGGGCAATGTTTTGTTTATAGGTGATGGTTACCACTTAACATCAGGTGGGCCATCTGCTTGTTCCATCAGCTAGTTGTATAAAAAAAAAAAAAAAAAAAACATTCCACCACAGGACAAGTAGACGTACGGCTCAATACATTCATTCCTAGTTAGCACACCACCAATTCGCACGAAGCGCTTCGCTTCAACCTTCATTATGGGAACCGCTAAGGAGTGGAACCCGTTACCGTCGTCTGTTTTTCCTGACCATTATAACATGAGTCTCTTCAAGGCAAGAGTGAATAGGTGTCTTCCAGACCGTTCTGCTCCACCGTAGGCTACATCGTCGCTTACCATCAGGTGAGATTGTAGTCAGAGGACGGTCTATTTTAGTAAAAAAATAATAAGAGTAGTAAGTATCTAGAGCTCTTCGTGAAGGGCTCGTCCGGGGAAGTACTACCACGCATTTTTCCGCCGCCAAGCAGCAACGCTGTGTTTCGGTTTGAAGAGTGTGGTCGCCGGTGTAATTACAGGCACAAGAGGCTTAACATCTGTATGCCTCAAGTTGATGGACGCAGAGCAGTGCATCGTAGGGCACGTTACTATCGTGCGTGACTTACGAGGCAATGCTCTGTTATAGGTAATGGTTACCACTTAACATCAGGTGGGCCATATGTTTGTTCCATCAGTGTGCAAAAAAAGAGGGTTAATGTTTATGAGTATTTTTTTTGCATTGTTAAAAATGGATAATTTTTAACAATTGAATAGTCACGCCTGAATCAACTAAGTTTTTTTTTTTGTCATACTATTTTGGTAAAGGTGACTTTTCCGAGTGTACAAAATGTATCAAAATGGAATAAAATTTATTAAATTGAATGAGTTCTATTTATTTTTCAGACACCGAACCCGTGGGTGGGGCGCTTCGGTTCAGCACAGCGGTGAAGGGACTGCAACATCTGAACCCTTTGGTGTTGTTCAGTGGAGATGTGTTCTCGCCGAGCATGTGTGAGTTTTTGTCTTGTATTATGAACTCTACTAGTTGCGCCCCGCGGTTTCACCCGCAGATTGAATTCCCGGTATTCCCACGGGATAAAAGGTAGCCTATGTGCTATTCCAGACAGACGTGTGAAATTAAACCAAAGTATTTATATGTGCACTGGCGTGCGAAAAATAATCGGGCCACGCTTAATTTTTTTTTATACGTTCATTACCATGTCAATCTTACTACGAACGAATCAAAAAAAAGGTGGCCTGATTTTTTTGCACGCCAGTGTATTTCACTACATAGTATAAAACAAAGTCGATTTTTCTGTCCCTATGTCCCCATGTCCCTTTGTATGCTTAAATCTTTAAAACTACGCAACGGATTTTGATGCGGTTTTTTTTTAATAGAGTGATTCAAGAGGAAGGTTTATATGTATAATACATGCATGATATGTGCACTCGTGCGAAGCAGGGGCGCGCGGGCGGGTCGCTAGTGTTTTAATTGACCGAGCGACCGAAGCGAGCGAAGCGTCTCAGTTCACATTGGCCAAAAATGCGTTTGTCCGGATGTCTGTCTGTCTGTCTGTCTGTCTCTTCTCCTCTACAGGTCGCATTTTTCAACCGATCTGGACGAAACTTGGTACACCGGTTATATGACTTATTAGATTTTTTTTGTCGTCGGGGATTTTTGATTGGAGGGGTACTTCCCCCAAAAAAGGGCAAAAAGGGGGCTATTTGATATACTGGATATCTCCACCAAATGAGATCCGATTTCGATTATTCTTTTTTTATTTGAAAGTTAGTAACTATAAGATTAACTCATAGCCCCGATAATTACACAAATATTTAATGACGTATTAATAAGCGAGTACATCCCCAAGCAGTGGCTTACATCGACCATAACGCTAATATATAAGAAAGGTGATAAAAGCGATGTAAGCAACTACAGACCGATTAGTCTTATGTCTAACATATACAAAATATTTGCTAAAGTAATTCTAAACCGAATAACACAGAGTCTCGATGAGAACCAACCAAGAGAGCAGGCTGGGTTTAGAGGTGGGTATTCAACCCTAGATCACATACATGTTGTCAAACAAATTATAGAGAAAAGCAAAGAATATGTTATGCCAATATACTGCTGTTTTGTAGATTACAATAAAGCCTTTGACTCTCTCGAACACGAATCGATCTGGCAAGCCCTCAAGAATCAAGGAATCGAACATAAATACATAAGAATTATAAAGAACATCTACCAAAAAAGCTCTGCCAAAATTAAACTGGAAAGAGAAGGAAAGGAAATAAGAATTGAGAGAGGAGTGCGTCAAGGAGACCCTTTATCGCCCAAACTGTTCTCAGCCGTCCTTGAAGAAGTTTTTCGTAGGATAGAATGGGAAGAGTATGGACTAAACATTAATGGAGAAAAGCTAACCCACTTAAGATTTGCAGACGACCTGATTATACTTTCTTCTAATAAGGTGGATTTATCAAAAATGCTCGAAGACTTAGATATAGAAAGTCGCAAAGTAGGTCTGAGTATGAACGCAGCCAAAACAAAAGCTATGACAAATAGTACAGAGGAGCCAATTATAGTAAATACCAACTTAATAGAATATGTTCAAGAGTACACCTATCTCGGTCAGGTAATATCACCAATAGACCAATCCGCAAAGGAAATCAAAACCAGAATAGGCAATGCATGGAAGAGATACTGGACATTCAGAGAAATCATGAAAAATAGGGAAACTAGTCTGTACATTAAAAGGAAACTTTATAACACATGCATACTTCCCGTCCTTACTTATGGATGCCAAACATGGGCTCTCACGAAAGCACAAAATGAAAAACTAGAAGTTTGCCAGAGATCAATGGAGAGGAGTATGTTGGGTGTAAGACTATCGGACAGAATTAATAACAATAAATTAAGAGAACAAACAAAGATAAAAAATGTTATATCCACTATTCGAAAAAATAAATGGAGATGGACGGGACACACTCAACGCGGATCAGACAAATGGAGCAAAATAATAACAAGCTGGTACCCATTAAACAGAAAGAGGAAACGCGGAAGACAATACAAAAGATGGGAAGACGAAATAACAGCGATTGCAGGACTTACATGGACTAGAACAGCTAGAATAAGAGATAAGTGGAAGTTGTTGGAAGAGGCCTTTGCCAAAAATGGGCAAACAGATACCTTAGATGTAGATAATATATAATGTTAAATTAATATTAAGTATAGGTTACCTGAAATAAAGGCTTTTATTATTATTATTATTATTAACTATAAGATGGTCTCATAAAAGTTTGGCGAAGATCTGATAAGGATCTTCAGCATGTTGAACAGGATAGCTCATCAAACAATCGATGGTTTTCAATCAAATTTGAGAGAAACACAAAGGACCTCATTCTAC
Organism: Plemyria rubiginata; assembly: GCA_963576535.1. Taxonomy (NCBI): domain Eukaryota; kingdom Metazoa; phylum Arthropoda; class Insecta; order Lepidoptera; family Geometridae; genus Plemyria; species Plemyria rubiginata. Next base: position 1,776,817 of record OY754929.1, read on the forward strand.
ACAAGATGATGCAAAAAAATCAAAAAGATCACAAAAATCACAAAACGGAACATGCACTTGCACATTACATTCCTCAAATAGCTCACTTTTAGTATGCTCGCGAGGTCTACAGCTCCCAGAGCCACTAGTATTTTATGAAGGCCCAGGAAATACAACTACTAAGTTATTAATTTGTATTCTGTGCGTATACGCCAGGCCAAATCTCAAATTGGGTTTCGATTTTAAAGCATTGTTTTCTGCATATGGCGCAATCAAATGCCGTTTAAATTGCTGTCCTAGTGCGTGATATTAATTCTGTCTAAGTCGTGTAAAGTGATGTGAATGAAAGAAAGAAAGAAACATTTATTTGACACACAACACACAGAGAACACAGATAAAAAAAAACATAGCAGATATTTATGAACTAAAATTAGTATCGATAACTATTTGTTAGTTTTTTATATTATTATTTTTTTATTGCATGATAGCTATCTATACGTTTGACTGCCAGCTCACCTGATGTAAAGTGAAGATGCAGTCTAAGGTGGAGCACGCTTAGCTATAATCCACTTATTCACTCTTGTCTTAAAAAATTCCAAGTTATCGTTCCGGAAACACCGACGACGGTAATGAGTTCCACTCCTTCACAGTTTGCATAAAGAAAGTGGAAGCAAAGCGCTTCGTGCGATACTGAGGGATATCCACCATAAAGGGAACTATTATTAATAACTATTTATTTTGTAACTAGCGACCCGCCCGCGCGCCCCTGCTTCGCACGGGTGCACATATCATGCATGTATTATACATATAAACCTTCCTCTTGAAACACTATCTATTAAAAAGAACCGCATCAAAATCCGTTGCGTAGTTTTAAAGATACATACAAAGGGCAAACATGGGGACATAGGGACAGAGAAAGCGACTTTGTTCTATACTATACTAGCTGATCCCGCGGCTTTGCTCGCGCTCGTTTACTTTCCCCCCTATTTTATCCCTTTGAGGGTAGAATTGATCAAAATCCTTTCTTTGCGGATGCCTACGTCATAACATCTACCTGCATGCCAAATTTCAGCCCGATCCGTCCAGTGGTTTGGGCTGTGCGTTGATAGATCACTATGTCAGTCAGTCAGTCACCTTTGAGTTATATTTATATATATAGATAGTGATTATTAGTGCTGTGTGGAATACACGCCATTATTTATTGTTACTTATTGTAAAATAGAACATAATTTTAAATTATTTTTATTGTTTCAGTAAGTAATTTCACAAAAGGCGAGCAAATGGTGCCAGTGTTGAACGAGGTGGGCACACATTGTGCCGTTTTTGGGAACCATGACTTCGGTATGCAATCATTATAATTACTTGATACTTGATACTTGATTTGGACTCCTGTGTCCGCATTTAGACTCTAAGGTGGTCCATTATGCGTGAGGGGTGATCTGGCTACACTTGTAGCCAGCCTGGCTCCTTCCAAAAGCGCAGAAGCTTCCTGGAGGCTTCACAGGCGTGGAGGAGTGACCTGGGGGTTCCTAGGATTTGCTGTCGTTGGGAGGCTACGCCCTCGCATTCCAGGACTACGTGGGCGAATCATTATAATTACATTTATAAATAATTCAATACAGTTATAATAGAATCACGGCCGGTTTCTGAAAGCTCGATCAACACTAATCGACCGCCAAGTCACTTGCTATCTCTATCTAATTTAAAGTAAAAGCTGAAATAGCAAGTGACTTGACAACAGTATTGATCGAGCTTTCAGAAACCCAATTCACTTGCTATCTCCATCTAATTTGAAATAAAAGCTGTGATAGCAAATGACTTGACTGCCGATTAGTGTTGATCGAGCTTTCAGAAACCGGGGGTAAGTATATTTAAATTATTGTTTCCAGACTTCGGTCTAGACGTCCTCTCCGGCCTAGTGGCGCAGTGCAACTTCCCGTGGCTAATGAGTAACGTGATCGACAACGAAACAGGTCGCCCGCTCGGCGACGGAAAAATAACGCACGCGCTCGTGTGTAATGGCCATAAGATTGGACTCATTGGATTAGTTGAACAGGTAATAAAAATTGCACTCTCCACAGAGCACCATCTAGCACCAAACCAAGCCAAACCAAAACAATGGTTCCTCTCCATCCAAAGGTTGTCTGGGAGAGATCGCTCTCAGCGATAAGACCGCCCGTTGTACAGTTATTTTTATTCCTTATTTCTTTTAGAGTACTTACTGTTATTTTTTATGGTGTACAATAAATTATTTTCATTCATTAATTCATTCATTGGTTAGGAATATATTATATGGGAACTAGATAGCTGTTTTTAACCGACTTCCGACAAGGAGGTTATCAATTCGAGTGATTTTTTGTTTGTTACCTCATAACTTTTTACTGGGTGGACCGATTTTTATGTGTTTCTTTTAATCGAAAGCTGTACTTGTCATGTGGTCCAATTTAAATTTGAGTCGGATCTGACGAGTAGTTTTTGAGTTAGTAGTAGGTACTAGTAGCGCCCCGATGGATGTTTGTTACTCTTTCACGCCGGAATGGCTGAACTGAGAGATGGATTATAGTCTGGAATAGCACTTAGGCTACTTTTCATCCCGTGGGAATACCGTGATTTAAATCTGCGCGGGTGAAACCGAGGGGCGCAACTTGTAATATATATTGAACTAGCGACCCGCCCGCGCGCCCCTGCTTCGCACGGGTGCACATATCATGCATGTATCTAAATATATATAACTCAAATGTGACTGACTGACTGACATAGTGATCTATCAACGCACAGCCCAAACCACTGGACGGAACGGGCTGAAATTTGGCATGCAGGTAGATGTTATGACGTAGGCATCCGCTAAGAAAGGATTTTGATCAATTCTACCCCCAAGGGGATAATATAGGGGATGAAAGTTTGTATGAGATTTTTAAAGTAAACGAGCGCGAGCAAAGCCGCGGGATCAGCTAGTTATACATATAAACCTTCCTCTTGAATCACTCTTAAAAAAACCGCATCAAAATCCGTTGCGTAGTTTTAAAGATATAAGCATACATAGGGACAAAGGGATATAGGGACAGAGAAAGCGACTTTGTTTTATACTATGTAGTGATAGTAAGTGCTTAACTAGTTAATGTTTTCAGGAATGGCTCGATACGCTGGCTACAATAAACCCTGAAGAAGTGACCTTCATAGACTTTATCCAAGCCGGGTCTAGACTAGCAGCGCAACTGAAGCAGGAGGTCAGTCAAATATATTACACCAAATAAGTCCACTTCATCCAATGTTTGTCTGGTAGAGTTCGCTACTTAGCGATAATGCCGTCCATTGTACTTTTATCCATAAATTGTGTGCAATAAAGTAAATAAATAAATAATGCTGGACAATCCACACAACACCATCTAGCCCCAAAGTAAGCTACTCAAAGCTTGTGTTATGGGTACTAGATGACTCATATATTTAATATATTATATAATTACATAGATAGATATTTTTTATTACACATAGAAAACACCCAGACCTATGGAACAAATATCTGCAGATCGTACACAAATTTGTTCCGAGGCGGGAATCGAACCCTCAACCTCTTGCGTCGCAGGCGGACTCTCGCCCGCTGCGCCACAGAGGTCGTCCCGAAGTATTTTCTATCTACCTAAATGAGTTCGACCAACCCATAAATAAATAAACCCATGCCGTCTTATTATAAAAATGTGAGTTAGACTAGGCTTAAGCCAGGACTAACTGGTCCGTGGTCTAACTTTGATACCGAAGTTGGTCCCTGCTCTATAGAAAAATCAAAGACTTAGACCAGACGTTATTATAAAACGGAGTTTATCCCCTAAACCACGGTTTAAAGATAAACCCGAACGACCCCTAGTTTAAGTATGGTCTAACTAATAAAAATCTCATTTTGCCAAATTTTATTTGGTCTCCCACATAAGTTTATTCAATAAAACAACTTGTAGCACTGCATTATCCAACATACATTTCAAACTCTAGACTCCGATCTAAATTTGAAATGTCAAAACGCATGGGTTGCCACGAATTTGTCAATATCAAGTTGATAACGAGATTTAAAACAAAAAGGCGGAGATCTGAGTCAAGAAGAGAAACTAAAAATTGATTCGTTAAAACGAAAGACGAGGTAGTATGCGCATATGACTTTAGCCTGCGGCAAGAGAGTACAGTTATACCAACTTATCTAAGCCGGTCTGAAGTTAGCTGTTTAGAGAATTCTCGATTCACTATTGGCCATTTATGCACAAGCGGCTAACTTCAGACCGGCTCAGATAAGTTGGTGATTCCAAAATGAATGAACGATTGATTGCCATAATTTGTTATAGTCTGTGGATATTTGTTGAATGATTATGTTCTGTGATGATGAATCATGGACTATCTCAGGTACTATGTAGTCTTCGACTAAAGTGTCTTTTGTAATACGAAAATGATAAACCTGAGATGATCCTAAATTTATGAGATAAACCAGGTTTAAGTTGTTTATAATAAGAAAACATGACTTGAGCTAGGTTTAAACCCAGGTTTGATTTGTTTATAATAAGGCTGATGGACTTTATCTTCGAAAAAAAAATAAAAAAATTACAATAAAATTACAAGGATCACTTTAAAACGTCTTCAAGCAAGTAGGGTAGGGTTATACTGAAACTGAAACAGCTTCACGACTTTGATCCCCAGGCACGGTAGATATCCCTTCAGATCTCTCAGTACCAAGTACTAACTTCAAGATTCTTTGAGGATGTCTAAGGGGGGTAGTCAGAGGTACGTCCAAACGTTACATTTGGCACATACCCACATTTTGCAGTAGTTATTATTCCATACGTGACAGGTTGCAAGCCCATCGCCGCTGTTAGAATACTAACTGCTGGTTATACTTATTTATTTATTACTTACGATCACCACTCATTTATTATGTAACACCACTTATTTATTATGTAGTCAAAGTAAGTCGTAAAATATCCTTCTTTTGTAATTATTACAATAAATATATGTTATGATTATCATTGTTGACAGGAGTCATATAAAAAAACGCTTGTGAAATGTATTATTTTTTGCAGGGCTGTGAGTACGTGATAGCTCTTACGCACATGCGCACTCCAAACGACATCAAATTGGCGGAGGGCTCTACGGACATAGACCTTATATTGGGCGGACATGACCATGTTTACGAAGTATTAGAGGTAAGTCTATCCTACAGCGCCGATTCACATTGGGCGGACATGACCATGTTTACGAAGTATTAGAGGTAAGTCTATCCTACTTCACATTGAGCGGACATGACCATGTTTACGAAGTATTAGAAGTATGTCTATCCTACAGCGCTGATTCACATTGGGCGGACATGACCATGTTTACGAAGTATTAGAGGTAAATCTATCCTACAACGCCGATTCACATTGGGCGGACATGACCATGTTTACGAAGTATTAGAGGTAAGTCTATCCTACTTCACATTGAGCGGACATGAACAGAAATCTGCAGAAATTTGTTTGTTGGTCTGGGTGTTTGTATGGCTTGTATCACTATCTATTAAAAAAACCGCATCATAATCCGTTGCGTAGTTTTAAAGATTTAAGCATACATAGGGATATAGGGACGTAGGGATATAGGGACAGAGAAAGCGACTTTGTTTTATACTATGTAGTGATTATACATTGCTTGTGGGTATGGCGGTGATGCGACTTAGCCTGCCTAATGGTTATTTTGTAAAAATCTAGTACTTTTTGACCGACGAAAAAAAAGGAGGTAGTTCTCAAAAAAACAAACGTGTACGTTTCAGATAAACAACAAGCACATAGTGAAAAGCGGCACCGACTTCCGGCAGTTCTCCAAAATCAGCATTAACTTCAGCGGCGAGAGCGCTCGAGTCGACATCGTGGATATGCACGTGACGTCAGCGTTCGCTGAGGATGCCGCCTTAAAGGCCAAGGTCGAGAAGTACTCCGGTAAGAAAATTAAATAAATACAAAATAATTACTACTGTTAATAATACAAAATAATTGTTACTGTTTTTTTACCAAAAACAATTTCCTAAGGTACTGACACACGTGCTCAAAAATAAGCATGCTTATTTTGAGCATGCTCAAAAATAACGACGTACGACCAAATAAGCATGCTTATTTACTAGCACGACCTGTTCACACGTGCTTTTATTGAGCAAGGCTCGAAAAAGCATGCTTTTAGCTCGAAAATAAGCACGTGTGTCAGTAGAGATCATCCACTCTAAAAATGCACGCCCCTCTACCTGCCTTCACCCACACAAGCAAATGAGGTGTATAGATGCAATACATGCCACCAAGCAATTTCATTTGTCATTCAGTTTCCCGCCAGACATGCAAGTGTCACTTTCACGTTCGGCGGGAAACTGAATGACGAATAAGATTATCAGGTGTCATGTATTGCGTCTATACACCTCATTTGCTTGTGTGGGTGAAGGCAGGTAGAGGGGCGTGCATTTTTAGAATGGATGATCTCTACCGTAATGTGCTAGGATGTATATCTTCCAGTGAGTTTATCCTAAAATTATTATGTTTGCGCGCTTGCTTATGTTGTTCCAGCAATGATCGAGGGTAAAATGGACGAGGTGCTGGGCAAGTTCTGTGTGCCTCTGGAAGGTAGGTTCTCCCGCATCCGCGCCTGTGAGTGCAACCTCGGCAACTGGATCTGTGATGTGCTTCTCTGCGCTACCTCTGCGGACCTGGTGCTGCTTAACTCGGGGACTTTCCGATCCGATCAGGTATTCACGCGTTCACATCTGTAAGCAGGGCAGTGCATCGTAAAAAAAAGTCCTACTAATCCTACTAATATTATAAACGCGAAAGTTTGTAAGTATGGATGGATGGATGGATGTTTGTTACTCTTTCACGCCGGAACGGCTGAACGGATCTGGATGAAACTTGGCAGAGAGATACATTATAGTCTGGAATAACACATAGGCTACTTTTTATCCCGTGAGAATACCTAAGTTTAAAAAAAACTATGATACAGGTCATCAGGCCTCTGCTCCGTAGGGCACGTTACTATCGTGCGTTCGACTTCGTTTTCCAGGTGCACCCGGCCGGCGAGTTCACCCTGCGGGACCTCTCCTCCATCATCCCGATGCGCGACCCCATAGTGGTGGTGGAGGCCCAGGGCTCCGTGATTCTGCAGGTGCTGGAAAATGCTGTCAGCAAGTACCCTAGTCTGGAAGGACGGTTCCCTCAGGTAATGCGTTTATACTCAGGGACATTATTCTTTATGACATAGGATATTCCTTGCCGCAAATTGTGTGAAGTCACAACGTGATCTTGGACTTTATTCTTAATGACATAGGAGATAGTTTGCCCTAACCGTGTGACGTCACAACGTGATCTAAACGTAAACGCTCTCTCTCTCTCTTTCTCTCTCTCGCGTTACCGCACGCGTTGCCTTTCGCGCATTGCCTGTGTTCCTGGCGCATAAGCCAAGAGTAATCGCTGTATAAGAATTAAAAAAAACTTTACTGAAACAGCTTTACGACTCTATGACATAGGACCCCCTAACCATGTGACGTCACAACGTGATCTAAACGCAAACGCGGTTGTATTATATTATTTTAATATGATATGGTTACTTAAAAGTACACTACTACACTACTACATAGTATAAAACAAAGTCGCTTTCTCTGTCCCTATATCCCTATGTCCCCATGTCCCTATGTATGCTTAAATCATTAAAACTACGCAACGGATTTTGATGCGGTTTTTTTTCAATACATAGAGTGATTCAAGAGGAAGGTTTATATGTATAATACATGCATGATATGTGCACCCGTGCGAAGCAGGGGCGCGCGGGCGGGTCGCTAGTAGACTATGACAAAGGACTGCCTACCCGTGTGACGTCACAAAGTGATCTACACGCAATCGCGATTGGATTGGTCATAGTAAATAACGCCCCAGCTCATGTCCGTGGCAACGCGAACCTAAACTCTCTCTCTCTCTCTATCTCTCGTTGCCTTTCGCGCATTGCCCATGTAGCTGCCCAATTGAGCTAAGAGTAAACGCTGTATAAGAATTAGAAAAAACTTGAACTGAAAGAGCTTCACGACTTTGATCCTCAGGCACGGTAGATACGGAAAATCCTACTAATATAAATGCGAAAGTTTTTAAGTATGGATGGATGGATGTTTGTTACTCTTTCATGCCGGAACGGCTGATTGGATCCGGATGAAACTTGGCAGACATAGATTAAAGTCTGGAATAACACATAGGCTACTTTTTATCCCGTGGGAATACCAGGATTTAAATACACGCGGGTGAACCGCGGGGCGCAACTAGTACAATATAAATGATTGCCAAATTTATTGTAACGAGGATCATACAAAAGAGCGATAGATACCAAGCCGAGTTTGTTGCCTGTTCTTCTCGGCGTTGGTCGCGTGGAACTGGCACCAGAGTCACCTAGTTTTAAGACTTATCAAGATGGTCCTTGTGATTTTATTGAATAAACATATCTAATAAAAAAAAATGCTGAACAATCCACACAACACCATCTAGCCCCAAAGTAAGCTACTCAAAGCTTGTGTTATGGGTACTAGATGACTGATATATTTAATATATTATTAGTTGCGCCCCGCGGTTTCATCCGCCTAGTTTTTGGTTTTTATTTAATTCCGATCATTTTCATATTTATTCACCTTTTAAACCTTCCCTGGACTTCCACGAATAATTCAAGTCCAACATTAGCCAAATCGGATCAGCCGTTCTCGAGTTTTAGTGAGACTAACGAACAGCAATTCATTTATATATATATACTAGCTGGTACCCGCGACTTCGTCTGCGTACTTTTAATCTCTTCATCTCTTTTTTTCGCAATAAAAGGTAGCCTATGTTCTTTCTCAGGGTCTAAAGATTGTCTGTGCCAAATTTCATCAAAATCGGTTGAGAGGTTTAAGCGGGAAAGCGTAACAGACAGACAGACAGACAGAGTTACTTTCGCATTTATAATATTAGTTGGGATAGATATACTTACATAGATAGATATTTGACTTTGACTTATCCAGGTGGCAGGAATCTCCTTCGCGTTCGACCCATCAGCGCCGGCCGGGTCCCGGGTGGCCGCCCAGGTGGTGAAGATTGGAGACGAGTACCTGCAACCCGCGCAGCTGTACCGGCTGGCGGTCAAACAGTATCTGGCTGCCGGTAACGACGGCTTCACCATGCTGCCGGCTTGTAAACTTATTGTAAGTCGCGGGCGGGTCGCTAGTGTAATATACAGGGTGTCCGGAAGGTCGATGCAAAGCGTGAGAGGGGGGGTTGGTCACCTCGTTACGCATCTATTCAGGCTAGATTAAATAAAAAGAAATTTAAATTTTTGATTAGTGGTTTATTATTAAACACCTCCCATTTAGTCAGTTATGTGGATACAGATGATTGTTTTGGTGTTTATCGATTGTATACACATCATGCTAGGACGCAAACAAATTGTTAGGCACTAGTAACCGTCTGTTTGAACACTATGAACGAATAAGCATATGATTTTGGTAAATTTTTCAATAATCATGGATATTATGATAACTCGGAATTCGTCGACATTAGACAAAGGTAATCTAGCCTGAATAGATGCGTAACGAGGTGACCTACCCCCCCCCCCCCCCCTCACGGCTTTGCATCGACCTTCCGGACACCCTGTATTTTATCCATTATTCATTATAAATAAACTCCTTGTATTTTTGTGTTCAGGTATCTGAAGACATGTGTCCCGAGGTTGGCATGGCGGTTCAGAATCACTTCGCGGCCATCGACGTCCGCACCGGCAAGTCCCGGCCCTCCAAGCATCGTCAGTCCCTCGTCACGCTCAGTAGAAGGTAACATCATGCCTTCAAGGTACTGCACGTGCATATTTTTAAGCCAAAAGCATGCTTTTTTCGAGCCTTGCTCAATAAAAGCACGTGTGAACAGGTCGTGCTAGTAAATGAGCATGCTTATTTGTACGTCGGTTGGTTTTTGAGCATGCCCAAAAGAAGCATGCTTATTTTTGAGCACGTGTGTCAGTACCTTAAGGGTCCGGCGACAGCGGCTCGCAATTTCGAGATGCGATTGGCTATTATTTCATTTCGGGGAGGTTGTTTGAAAAAATAACTCTAAAGTGACACGCATAAATACTATTCGAACACAAATAATACAATAATATAAGGGAAATGTGCTGGAGTCAGAAATCATTTTGGTATTAGTTAAACGTAAGACCAAACATACTAATACCAAAATGATTTCTGATTCGGGCATGTTTCCCTTATATTATTGTATTATTTGTGTTCGAACAGTATTTATGCGTGTCACTTTAGAGTTATTCTTTCAAACAACCTCCCCGAAATGAAATAAAATGAAATAATAGCCAATCGCACCTCGAAATTGGGAGCCGCTGTCGCCGGAGCCTTAAGACGAAGACAAGAGCTAATGTGACTCTCGCTCGCACGTTTTGACTTGTTGAAGGATATAAAATCACTCAAACCATTTTAGATTAGTGATTTTATATCTAAAAATGTAGAATCGTGCGAGCGAGAGGTACATTAGGTGTTGTCAACGCCTTACGAAGATAATGAGACTACAATAAATAAATATAAATATTGGTGCACATTCCACACAGCACTATCTAGCCTAGATAGCACTAGATAGCTGATATAATACATAATGTACTTTTTTGTAAATACATACTCTTTGTAAGAGTAGTAGAGCTCTTTGTGTGTGGCTCGTCCGGGGAAGTACTACCACCACGCCTTTTTCTGCCGCCAAGCTGCAACGCTGTGTTTCGGTTTGAAGAGTGTGGTAGCCGGTGTAATTACAGGCACATGAGGCTTAACATCTGTATGCCTCAAGTTGATGGACGCAGGGCAGTGCATCGTAGGGCACGTTCCTATTGTGCGTGAACTACGGGGCAATGTTTTGTTAATAGGTGATGGTTACCACTTAACATCAGGTGGACCATCTGCTTGTTCCATCAGCTAGTTGTATAAAAAAAAAAAATATATACTTACAATGCATAATCGCACCCAGACAGAGAACAAACATCTATGTTCATTATATTGTCTCTGTTCAGTACCTACTAGCGGCCTGCCCCGGCTTCGCACGGGTGCAAATTAACCCCACATTGTTTTATCTATATAATAGAGTTTTTACAATAAGCTTTTGTAAAAAGAACGATTTTGATCTTTCTATAGTGCGCGTCACGCAAAAAGAACGCCGGAAATAGGGGGACCCCCACTGTTTTCCAGCGTTCTTTTTGGTTGACGCGCACTGTATTTATTGACTTCTTGCAATCGTTACAATATCATCAGTTATTAATTTCTTTTATATTATTATTCGTAATTATTTATATTATTTAGCAGCTGCAAAGTTAAAAAATCTGTATTATCTCTCTTTAGTGTGAAAAACATATTATCAGCGATGAAAAGAAAACATGGAGAAGGTTTATTCGATTGGCTTAAGAGGTAATCTGCGCGCGAGTGTTTGTTTGTAACTAAAGGCCATATTACTTAAGGGCCCGGCGACAGCGGCTCGCAGTTTCGAGGTGCGATTGGCTATTATTTCATTTTGGGGGAGGTTGTTTGAAAGAATAACTATCCAGTGACAAGCATAAATACTGTTCGAACACAAATAACACAATAATATAAGGGAAACATGCCCGAATCAGAAATCATTTTGGTATTAGTATGTTTGGTCTTACATTTACCTAATACCAAAATGATTTCTGACTCAAGCACATTTCCCTTATACTATTGTATTATTAGTATTCGAACAGTATTTATGCGTGTCACTGGATAGTTATTCTTTCAAACAACCTCCCCGAAATGAAATAATAGCCAATCACACCTCGAAACAGCGAGCCGCTGTCGCCGGGCCCTTGAAATAGTTTGTTAAATTAAATACATGTCTACATCCTTGACTAATGGGTAGTAAGCACATTGGTGCTTGACAGTAAATAAAAAAAGTAAATGATCGCATTTATTTTTTTAAGTAACGTTTAATAAATTAAACGGATGGCATTAATATTACTAGTAGTTCGCCCCGAACTGAGATTTTGTGAAGCGACGCGAACGCTCCGAAAATATAAGTGGTAGTCAGATGCAAGTCCAAACATTGTGTTAGGACTTGTCTCTGGCTGCCACTTACTAACTAAATATGGTATCGAACTTTCGACTGAATTGGCCTATTATATTGAGGAGTTCCGTTGAACAGACCTTGGCTCCATCATCAGAACAGGTCGCTATCACCCTTTAATGAGAGCCTAGTACCTTCTTACGATCTTGCGATTCAGCTCCCGAGACTTTCAGCTCAGCGCTCGACGAGGTAACACGTTCGGTGCACAGCGGGTCAATTTCCTGAAGATGCTTCGTAGAGAAGTGAAACACGTGTCGAAGTCTAATTAAGTTTATTCCAGCTTAAGGAGATTAGATCAGCGGATAAGTACTACATATAGCTTTGTGCGAGTTAATTCATATTTAACAATGGACTTCCGCAAAGTCACGCCTGATTCAATTAACTACTGTAAATAAGCTGAATTGTTGCAGATAGTTTTTTTTTTTGTTTTACGTTTGCAGGCATAGAGATCAATCCTCTAATTCATAATCCCTGCCATTTTATAGCGGCCATGTAGAGTCTAATTCTAATTCTAATTCGTGGTGGGGGAATGAGATCTGCACGGACGTCCCGCAATGGGGTGTATTGTGCATTATCCCCCTGCTAACCTCACCCCAGCCAGCCCAACTCCTTAAAATAGCGGAGAAGGACCCTGGGTCGGTGGCAGCAGTGTTTGAGCATCCCTGGTGACAATTCGGATGCAGATGAGAAAGACCCGATCAGCTTCTGCAGTCCAGTTTTGGATCTGACTTCGCTAGTTGCGGAGCAGTGCAGTACCACATGCTCCACCGTTTCTTTTTCCTGAAGACATCCACGACATAGGTCGCTGTCTGTCGCTCCGATCTTAAGAAGATGGTAGTTGAGGTCGCAGTGGCCCGTGATGATTCCGACCATCAGCTTTAGGTCTTCGCGTCTCAGCTTTAACAGGATGGTTGTCAAGTGCCTGTTTGTGGCTGAAAGTATTGTCTTTGTATGTTTGCAGTCTGATCTGCGCTCCCATTGCTTTTGATGTTCCTTCTGGGAATGCATCTTCAGGCTTTAGGCTTCAGGCCATGTAGAGTATTCTTGTTACTCATTCTAAGCCTCATGTGCCTGTAATTACACCGGCGACCACACTCTTCAACCCGAAACAGCGTTGCTGCTTTGCAGCGGAAAAAGGCATGGTCGTATATAGTACTTCCCCGGACGAGCCCTTCACAAAAAGCTCGATTTACAAGAGTAGAGATTGCTATTTAGCGATATGGCCGCCTATAATACTTTGTAGTTTTTTTTTTTGTTATATCCATAAGTTGTGCATACAAAAGTTTTTTTTATCTATCTCTATCATCATCATCAGCCTACCGAAGTCCACGCTGGACAAAGGCCTCCCCTATCACTATCCCTATTATGTAATGTGTCTGTGTAGTTGAATAAATGTATTTTCTTTCTTTCGTGGTCTAGTGGGAGTGACCCCGCCTTCCGATCGTAAGGTCGCAGGTTCGAATCCGGTCGTGCACCAATGGATTTTTCTATCGAAAAATTTATGTGCGCAATGCCAGTGCTCTTAAACGGTGAAGGAAAACATCGTGAGGAAACCAGTTAGTATTCTAACAGCGGCGATGGGCTTGCAACCTGTCACGTATGGAATACTAACTACTGCAAAATGTGCACTGAGAAAAATGTAAAGCTGAAAGTGCCGTCATTACGATCGATTTCGTAGGTTTGAAGGCTAAAAACCGACCAACAGTAATAACCAACATAAACGCCTTCTAGGCAGAAGACGTTATACGATTTACAGGGTAAGTAAATTTAAAAAGAAGGTATACCATGAATAAGTTTCTCCAAACTACGATTTATTCTTAGTATTGAACATATTAGCCGTAACATATCTACGATAAATTCGGTAAATCAGTTAAAGATCGAGGTACTGACGGCGGCATTCAACTTCTGGTAAGGCGAAAAATAAGCAAGGTAGCTCAGCAAACACGTAAATCTTTCCAAGGGCAATATTCGACGCATCTCAAGTCAGCAACGCCTTCTCGTAAGGCGTTTTATACCGTATTATATATAATAATAATACCTAACGTTCAACAATATGGCATATTGTACGTACCAGCCGTACAAGAGCAGTGCTTAGTGGATAGGTAGGTACTGTAGCTAGCCGTAGCCCTTAGCCAGTGGCTACTAGCCACTAGCCAAGGAATATAATAATACTCTGACGAGAGCCACTAGCTATGGCTATCTACCCAGTAGGTAGCATAGCAGCTATGCTACCTACTGGGTAGATAGACAACAGCCAAGGTAGCTAGCTAGACTAGCTAGCGCACTAGCTTTGCTATTAGCGATAGCGAGTGGTGGTGAAATAACCCAATGACATACTAACACATCTTTTCACATGTTTTATACATCTCATTGATTTTCGAAATATACAGTAAAGTGCGGCCTTATACATATTTCCCGTGCGTTTTCGTCAGCGCGATCTAGGATTGTACCTTGTTGGTACCTTTTTGGCTTTTAAACTTTTTATAAAAGCGGATAATGCCTTCTTTACGGCAACAAATGCCTTCTTTACGGCAACATACGCCGAAAATTTACCGCCGGAAGCGAATAGTGTTTTTAACCGTCAGCACTGCGTTATTAACAAGATAAGATTCAATTCCTAAAACGCTTTACCATAAAGTTGATTTGGTTGTTTTGCGACCAGCTAATAGACGGTATCGTTTTAACGTATTCACTTAGTTATGTCAAAACGAAGGTAATTGTACAAACTCGCCCTACGTAATTACATTATAACCGTGTAAGACTTTATTAACCTTACGCCAGAATTTCATTTTTCTCAGTGTGGGTATGTGCCAAATGTAATGTTTGGACGTACCTCTGACTACCCCCCTTAGACATCCTCAAAGAATCTTGAATTAGTACCTACTTGGTACTGGGAGATCTGAAGGGATATCTACCGTGCCTGGGGATCAAAGTCGTGAAGCTGTTTCAGTTTCAGTTTCTTTCTTTCTTATCCCTCTTATTGATATTCCCTGCCATTTTATAACGAAAAGAGAGCAACAGAATTATCGGTCTGTTAAGCTATTGGCGCGCACAGCGACCATGATGAACAATCAAGTTTTTTAATTTTACAGGCACAGTTTGGTGAAGATGTTGGATTGTAGCGAGCTGGACGGGCCGCCTCCGCTGCGCCGCGCTTCCTCCGCGGCCGCCGAGCCGACCGCCCACAGCGGACACCACAGGTACCGCACATAACACATAACACAAGCTGTGAGTAGCTTACTTTGGGGCTAGATAGTGCTGTTGGATTGTCCAGCATTATTTATTTATTATTTACTAGCGCCGCCCGCGCGCCCCTGCTTCGCACGGGTGCACATATCATGCATGTATTATACATATAAACCTTCCTCTTGAATCACTCTATCTATTAAAAAAACCGCATCAAAATCCGTTGCGTAGTTTTAAAGATTTAAGCATATATAGGGATATAGGGACAGAGAAAGCGATTTATTATTCTTATTATTAGGTATAACAGTAAAGAGAAAGGCCCCTAGTCGTAATGGTCACTGAGCGCGCCAATAGCTTATCAGACCAGTAAGTCTGTTGCTATCTCTTTTCGTTAGCATGAAGGTGACAGTGACAAGTATACTATAGAGCTGCTATAAAATGGCAGGGATTATGAATAAGAGAGATAAGAAAGAAAGAAAATACATTTATTCAACTACACAGACACATTACATAATAGGGATAGTGATAGGGGAGGCCTTTCTCCAGCAGTGGACTTCGGTAGGTTTTAAAACACTTTTTTACGCACAACATATGGGTATAACAAAAAAAACAAAAGTATTTTTTTTAATTTAGGCGGCCATATCGCTAAATAGCGATCTCCACTCTTGTAAATCGAGCTTTTTGTGAAGGGCTCGTCCGGGGAAGTACTAACACCACGCCTTTTTCTGCTGCCAAGCAGCAACGCTGTGTTTCGGTTTGAAGAGTGTGGTCGCCGGTGTAATTACAGGCACATGAGGCTTAACATCAGTATGCCTCAAGTTGATGGACGCAGGCACAGATAAAAGAATACTATACTAGACGCAGGGCAGTGCATCGGGCACGTTCCTGTCGGCAATGATTTGTTAGGTGATGGTTACCACTTAACATAAAAAAACTTTTTTTGATATTTATGATATTCCAGATTAACTCGGCGAGCTTCGTTGGAGGATTTGGAGCAAAAATCATGCGAGCTCGCGCCTAAAGTTGAGAACAGGATTATTATACTCGACAAGCCAGGGGTAACTACATTTATTAATGTTTTAATATTATTTACTAGCTGAAAAGAGAACTGGTGGTCTAGTGGGAGTGACCCCGCCTTCCGATCGTAAGGTCGCAGGATCGAATCCAGTCGTACACCAATGTATTTTTCTATCGAAAAATTTATGTGCGCAATGCCAGTGCTCTTAAACGGCGACGGAAAACATCGTGAGGAAACCAGAGCGGCGATGGGCTTGCAACCTGTCACGTATGGAATACTAACTACTGCAAAATGTGGGTATGTGCCAAATGTAACGTTCGGACGTACCTCTGACTACCCCCCCTAAGACATCCTCAAAGAATATTGAGTTACTACTTGGTACTGAGAGATCTGAAGAGATATCTACCGTGCCTGGGGATCAAAGACGTGAAGCTGTTTCAGTTTTCAGTTTGTTTACTAGCTGGGCCCCGCGGTTTCACCCGCGAATTTTAAAATCCTGGTATTCTCACGGGATGAAAAGCCTATGTGCTATTCCAAAATATAATTTATCATTTCGCCAAACTTCATGCAGATCCGTTCATTGAGTAACAAACATCCAAACTTTCACATATATGATAATAGCGACCCGCCCGCGCGCCCCTGCTTCGCACGTTTGCACATTGTTTTTCTACTATATCATGCATGTTTATACATATAAACCTTCCTCTTGAATCACTCTATCTATTAAAAAAACCGGATCAAAATGCGTTGCGTAGTTTTAAAGATTTAAGCATACATAGGGACAAAGAAAGCGACTTTGTTTTATACTAAGAGTAGTAGAGCTCTTTGTGAAGGGCTCGTCCGGGGAAGTACTACCACCACGCCTTTTTCTGCCGCCAAGCTGCAACGCTGTGTTTCGGTTTGAAGAGTGTGGTCGCCGGTGTAATTACAGGCACATGAGGCTTAACATCTGTATGCCTCAAGTTGATGGACGCAGGGCAGTGCATCGTAGGGCACGTTCCTATTGTGCGTGACCTACGGGGCAATGTTTTGTTTATAGGTGACGGTTACCACTTAACATCAGGTGGACCATCTGCTTGTTCCATTAGCTAGTTGTATAAAAAAAAAAACTATGTGTGTAGTGGGACATAGCATCAATTGTTTTTTTTTTTTTCAGAAACTACAAGAGCTATTAGCCGAAAGAACAAGATGGGAGTCGGACACTGTCATCAAAGAAGTTGATGAGAATTCGCCGTAAACATTTAACTAACGGATGCTTTCGTAGTACTGCGTGTTGTGCACTGTAACTTGACGTTTGACAGGTAACTATAAAAAAAGAAATCCTAGATAGTATAAGGTGCTTTGTTTTGGCCAAACAATAAGAATAATAAAATAATACTTCAATATGTTTTGATATTGAAAGAAAGAAAACATATTTATTTGCAAATAATTAGCTCCAACATCTACACACAATTATTTCAATTTATTTACGCACAAAAATTTTTTTTTCAATCGAATTTGAATGTCTTTTTATATTGGTGGATTATGATTATGAAATATATTTAATGTCAATCGTCAAGGTATAAGTGCAGCTGTGAATAATTGCGTAGGTAGATTCGCATTTGAATATAACTATGAAAAAGACGCGTTATAATGGTTTGCCAGATTGAAAACTGCGCCTCCTTTGATTCTATTTATTTGTGAAAACGAGTAAAATTCGATTATGGATTGGTTTAAAAGTTTAAAACATACATCCATCACTTCAATTTCGAAATATTCATAATTTAGCAGTGTTATACAGTCGGCTTCACACACATAACTATGCTACATACAGATATAATCTACAAATAAATAATAATAATATATTCTACCTCCTACAAACATACAATGAATCGGAAAGTGACAGCGCGATAGCCCCATCAGGGGAGCGAAAGAAACAACTACATGCATCTCATTCGCAGCGTGCAATTTCTAATATGTTAAAGTCGAAACAGTCCAACACTTATTTTTATAACTTTTTACCTTTTTTTCTTATACAACTAGCGGATGGAACAAGCAGATGGCCCACCTGATGTTAAGTGGTAACCATCACCTATAAACAAAACATTGCCCCGTAGGTCACGCACAATAGGCACGTGCCCTACGATGCACGGCCCTGCGTCCATCAACTTGAGGCATACGGATGTTAAGCCTCATGTGCCTGTAATTACACCGGCGACCACACTCTTGCATTGTATGTATGTAAATATGATAATTCTGTTGGAATTTTGCAACTCAATCTTGAAGCAGTTATCAATCGGTTGAGCTGAAATTATTCATAATCTCTGCCATTGTAGCGGCTCAATAAAGTATTCTTGTCACTGTCACTTTCATGCCAACGAAAAAGGACAACAACAGACTTATCGCTCTGATATGCTATTGGCCCGCTCAAAGACCATTATGGATATGAGCCTCAGTTTGAATGATAATGCGTGGTTAAGTACTTCGTTACTGCGCGCATGCTTGTTTTAAAAGTTTTTTTACTTTTATTTATTGGTCATCTGCGATTAGCCAATAAATAATCAGATAATTTGAGATATTTGGTTGAAGGTACTGACACACGAGCTTAAGGCTCCGGTGACAGCGGCTCGCAATTTCGAGGTGCGATTGGCTATTATTTCATTTTATTTCATTTCGGGGAGGTTGTTTGAAAGAATAACTCTAAAGAAACACGCATAAATACTGTTCGAACACAAATAATACAATAATATAAGGGAAACATGCCCGAATCAGAAATCATTTTGGTATTAGTATGTTTGGTCTTACGTTTACCTAATACCAAAATGATTTCTGACTCAAGCACATTTCCCTTATATTATTGTATTATTTGTGTTCGAACAGTATGATAGCCAATATGAAATGAAATAATAGCCAATCGCACCACGAAATTGCGAGCCGCTGTCACCGGACCCTTAAAAATAAGCATGCTTCTTTTGAGCATGCTCAAAAATCAACCGACGTACAAATAAGCATGCTCATTTACTAGCACGACCTGTTCACACGTGCTTTTATTGAGCAAGGCTCGAAAAAAGCATGCTTTTAGCTCGAAAATAAGCACGTGTGTCAGTACCTTAATGTGCTAGGATGTATATCTTCCAGTGAGTTTATCTTAAAATGATTATGTTTGCGCGCTTGCTTCCAGTATGCTTCAGTGCTGTCTCAAGCACTACCAAAGAAAATACTTTGATTGCTTTGTATGTATTAGTTTATCTACCTCACACTAAGGACACAAGTATTCCGCAATCATGCTCATAGTATTAAGATGCTTATACAATTTTTAATAAGAACTAGTGAACCCGCGGCTTTGCTCGCGCCAAGGAATTCAAAGTTTCATACAAACTTTCATCCCCTATCTTATCCCCTTGGGGGTAGAATTGATCAAAATCCTTTCTTAGCGGATGCCTACGTCATAACATCTACCTGCATGCCAAATTTCAGCCCGATCCGTCCAGTGGTTTGGGCTGCGCGTTGATAGATCAATATGTCAGTCAGTCAGTCACCTTTGAGTTATATATATTTAAATAAAGATAATAATTTGGATATCGAAAGAGCGTATAAATTATTGCTAATGCACATTTTTTTGTTACTTTAACTATTATACAGGGTTACAGGAAAAATCGTGCTAGATCCGTTAAGGGCTGGAGTACCCATCATTTCTGACTTATTTATTTATTTAACTACTAAACTTATTTCACTGTAAAACACCCTACCCTACTTAACCCTTTTCGAGATATTCGACTATTTTTGTTTATTTTGTGTATCTTATTATTATTATTATTATTGATTGATTTTACATGTGTAAGAAGATGCTTTAGGACGTCAATCATTATAATAGTGAAAGTTAAGAAATAAAAAAAATATTAGATTTTTTTTTTGTTGTTTCATAGTGAAATAAGTCAGAAATGATGGGTACTCCACGCCCTTAACGGATCTAGCACGATTGTTCCTGTAACCCTATATAGGTCGCGTCAACCAGAAAGAACGCTGGAAAGCAGTGGAGGGGATGTGTTTGCACATACAAAATACTCGCGCCATCACACCCCTACCCCTCCTCTCAGCGTTCTTTTTGCGTGACGCGCACTATACTTCGTCTTTTGTCATAATTAATTTGTTCCGTTGGTCTGGGTGTTTATGTATAATAAAAAATATCTATGTCAGTATATAATGTATTAAATATATCAGTCATCTAGTACCCATAACATAAGCTTTGAGTAGCTTACTTTGCGGCTAGATGGAGCTGTGTGGATTGTCCAGCATTATTTATTTATTTATTATAATATACCCAAGTCTTCCGTTAAAATACTTGATGTATTATTTCGTTACCATAACAATGAGCTAAAGTGCTCTTCGCCTGAGTGAGATAAAGCTATGAGTGAGATTCAATTTATATTTTGTTATTGTTGTAAATTTAGTTATTATTTTTGACATGTTTTTCCCTCACGGCTGAGGTGAATCAGACAACAATATTATTATTATAATCTTTATTATACTATATTGTTTATAGTATTTTTAAACTTTCGCGATCATAACACATACTTATTTTAAAATATTACACGGGTATTTATCGCGTATTCTGCCTGCGACCACGGCTATTGCAACATAGCCGAAAAGTCGGGAAAATAAAAAGGTAAATACCCGTGTAATATTTTAAAATAAGTAATATTGATTATTATGTATTTTAAGATATTATTCAAAGATTATGTTAGTAAACACGGACACAAGTCAGGCTTACCTACACACTGTCCGTTTATTTGTATTGTAGTGTCAGTTGTCGTTCGCTTTGTAGGTATAGCTTGATCTGGGGCGTTATTCACTATGACCAATCCAATCGCGTTTGCGTTTAGATCACGTTGTGACGTCACACGGTTTGGGAAAAGTATCTTCTGTCTTATAGAATAAAGCCCAAGATCACGTTTTGACGTTACACGGTTTGAGGCAAGGAATGTCCTATGTCATAGAGAATAATGCCCCTGTAGTCCTGTATACCTACACAATTATCAATACAGTTTTTGAAACTGAAAAACTGAAACAGCTTCACGACTTTGATCCCCAGGCACGGTAAATATCCCTTCAGATCTCCCAGTACCAAGTAGGTACTAATTCTAGATTCTTTGAGGATGTCTAAGGGGGTTAGTCAGAGGTACGTCCAAACATTATATTTGGCACATACCCACATTTTGCAGTAGTCAGTATTCCATACGTGACAGGTTGCAAGCCCATCGCCGCTGTTAGAATACTAACTGGTTTCCTCACGATGTGCGCAATGCCAGTGCTCTTAAACGGTGAAGGAAAACCGTTTAAGAGCACTGGCATTGCGCACATAAATTTTTCGATAGAAAAATCCATTGGTGCACGACCGGATTCGAACCTGCGACCTTACGATCGGAAGGCGGGGTCACTCCCACTAGACCACCGGTGCTCTACACTCTACAGTTTTTGTCTATTTTAATTTTGCTCAATAACACAATTGTGTTGCAATAATTTATGTAAAAATGATATAATTTACATATATAATTATAATTTGCAAAGCATATCATCAATGTGATCATAAACTTATAATTGTTATTTATAAAAATATATATTTACTGTGTGAATGCACTATTTTACATTTTATTACATGTATATTATTTAATAATCCATCATAACTAAGGTAAATGATCTACGATCTGATTCTTATAAATAAATGTTATCCTAAATATAAACGTAATAATGATCAATGTTAGTTTAAATGTGCTTATTAACTTTTAACATTTGAGATCATAAAGTACTACTTAATTTATTTCAATCTATGTATTTTACTTTTGTATGACTATTTGAAAACGGCCAATACTCGCCGGCAGAGCTATTAAGAATTAAGAACAATAGCAGTATAAGACGAGACGTTGCTTGATGCTTAATAAGTTTTCTGTCAGTCGATTGACATCAAAAGTCAGTCCCTTCTAAAAAGTCACAAAGAAATAATATCACAAGGACCACTTTGAAACGTCTTAAATGTGAATCTAGGTGGCAGTTCCTTGCGATCAAGCCTAGAAAAACTGGCAACAAAGGGCTTGGTTCTTATCGCTCTTTTTTATGATTCTTGTTTACAATATAATAGCAAGTTTACTTAATCTGTTACAACAGAGACGCCACTATTAAATATGACTCACGCAAGAACTACATTTTCAACACACTTGCTCGTAAAGTTAGTCTTATTACATCGTTCTTCTGGCCATAAACCGAACTATAACATACATGCATAATAATAATATACATTATACAATAGCATAGTTCTATTATGAACTAGGTGTGTCATATTATTATGCACGTGTGTGTTATAGTTCGGTTTATGGCCCTAAGAATGTAATAATCCTCCCTTTAAGAGCGAGTGTGCTGAAAAAGTGCGTATGAAATCGTGGGCAAATTGGTTATTAGACACGGCTGATTTACGCAACTGCAACCCACAGCCTGGTGAATAATGAGCAACTTTGCTCACTTGTGTCATAATATACTTAACATTTTGTATTTAATATAGTTAAATTAGTATATTTGATATACATTTATTTATTTGTTGTTCATAATAGAGTGAGCTCATTTATGCCATTGTCATTTGAAATACTGCCGGCCGTAGGTACCGTCTGCCATACTTTTTAAGGCTACTTTTTTCTTAGCTATGAATATTTTAAATACCCTATCCAATATTTGACATCCCAGTAGAACGATTTAACTTTATGTATAACAATTCTTATGAAAGTTTCAGGGTGCCTTGCAAAGTTGACACAATAGGGTATTTTCTTGTTGTAATATTTTGTGTTCAAAATTACGTATAAAAATTGCTATCTATTGTGAAAATGTCGGTCTAATTTATGCTTTAGACGGCTATACAATTTTATTTAGCATTAAACATAAAATAGGTATAATTTTATGTCACGAACAAAAAAGATAACTACTAGGTAGTTTATTTAGGAACCTAAGTATGCACACCAATTTATGTGAGCTTAAAATAGCAGAAAAATTATTATTATAACTTATGTAAATAATAGCAATATGCTTTTAGATAACCAAATTAAAATAAATAATTGTCCGCAAAATTAAACGTTTTAAATTAAATAATTTAACGATACCATGATTCCAAATAATTTTATATCCAAAATAAAAAATGATCTTAAACATGATCAGTTTTTAATAAAACAGAAAATATATTTAAATGTGGTTTGTGAATATGCGGCAATAAATAACTAGATCTAGCCAGTTATGCATATATGTGTTGTGAATATATCTCTTAGTATTACCTACTTATAAACACTGCTTAAATTTAAACATTGCATAACTTTTCGAACACCAAATTGTTGTTCGATATCAAATCGAGCCATAGTCTCGAAAAGTTCAATTATGCCTTGTATCCACTCATTGAGTTGGCGATAGTTTAAGCATTGTTTAACTTCCGAGATTTGTAAGTAAGGCCACTAATATAAAATCACGCGCACTAAACGCTAAATCACGTTAAAACCTAAAGTTATGGATAAAGTACCTATGTATATTTTATATACATATTTTTAAAAATAATATGTAGTATCACAGACAAGTGTATTGCCTGCCTACTTGTCTGTGGTAGGTACCTCAGTAGGTAAAGTTGCAAACGCCTTTATTGACATGTTTACATATCACAATTTTCAAAATTCTGTCATGTTTACATTTGTTAAATCAACAATTAAATTAATAAGTAGGTACATTGTATAGTGCGCATCACACAAAAAGAACGCTGGAAAGATGGGGAGGGGGTGTGACGGCGTATTTTGTATGCAAATTCTCTGCACTGTTTTCCAGCGCTCTTTTTGGTTGACGCGCACTATACCTATTTTCGCCTAAATATGTACTTGCCTTCAGTAATTCTGCATCTGTTTCATAATATTTAAAATATACTAATGCAAACAACATTATCTTTATTTTCGTAGTATATTAATTTTAAACATATTTTGTGATATTGTAACTTTATATGTTGCTGTTATTGTTTTATAAATACACAATTTAGTGTGACTAATTAATTGTTTTATTAATTTTTATATAGGTACCATTCCCCCTCTAAAAAGTATATTTTATTCACTAAAAACAGTGAACAAAAAAACACTTACTAATGAGTCACGGTTCTCACTCCCTCTCGCTCAAACAGAATTTACCTACAGCGCACCAATAACTACATGACCTCCATCTCAATGACATACAACATCCTTGCGCGAAAAATAATTAATATCTCGCTAAGATTTGACTGGTCAACATGTTTCTTTTTAATCGTTAAATGTTTATTTTCGCCTAAACCTTTCTTTTGCTCATAGTCATGGTATAAAGTAGGTAGAATGTAACTTTTGAATAAAACGGATTCATATCGAGGGCCTTGAATCACGCGCGTCGCTCAGGATTTTAACACTTGACTCACTTCCTAATTCATCTATGGCCCTCGCTTTAAATCCAGCTTTTATTCACTGATTGCTTAATATACCTACTATCTAGCTGTTACAGGATTACCAAGGAAATAAAAACTATTTATGGTAAGAAATAATTTACTTACTAAAACTAGTAGAAAATAGGGTTTATCTGACCATCTCAACCATAATCACAGATTATTTACAAATTTCATCGTCATTTTGATTTAAGGCTTCGGTGACAGCGGCTCGCAATTTCGAAGTGCGATTGGCTATTATTTTATTTCATTTCGGGGAGGTTGTTTGAAAAAATAACTTTAAAGAAACACGCATAAATACTGTTCGAACACAAATAATACAATAATATAAGGGAAACATGCCCGAATCAGAAATCATTTTGGTATTAGTATGTTTGGTCTTACGTTTACCTAATACCAAAATGATTTCTGACTCAAGCACATTTCCCTTATATTATTGTATTATTTGTGTTCGAACAGTATTTATGCGTGTTTCTTTAGAGTTATTATTTCAAACAACTTCCCCGAAATGAAATAAAATGATATAATAGCCAATCGCACCTCGAAATTGCGAGCCGCTGTCACCGGACCCTTAATGATCTTACACAACAAAATAAAAAATAACAATTTGATAACATTACGATTATTCATGACTGAACTGAAGATAACATATTAAAGTTGTAACTCCACTATCTAGAAGTTAAACAGGTTACATAGTACCTGTCTTGGAAACCTTGCTACCTCAGTTTCAGCCACAAAAGCGTACTTCAGCCGCACAAGCACCAGTCGGTTAACAGCCAACTCTCATAAATCAACTTTAGCTCCAATGTTACTCAGTGGGATAGCTTGAAGCTCCGTACGGAGGCATAGAAACTCGCCCGCTACACAGGTGATGGCTCCGCATGCTATGTTGAGGGTCCACCAGGAAAAGGTGGTTGGGAATGTGCCATTGTACATCCAGCAGGCGAGTAAGTGAATGCCGTGAAATGTGCAACTGTGGACAAAAGTTCAAAATAAGTTTTTTTTTTATACAACTAGTTGATGGAACAAGCAGATGGCCCACCTGATGTTAAGTGGTAACCATCACCTATAAACAAAACATTGCCCCGTAGGTCACGCACAATAGAAACGTGCCCTACGATGCAATGCCCTGCGTCCATCAACTTGAGGCATACAGATGTTAAGCCTCATGTGCCTGTAATTACACCGGCAACCACACTCTTCAAACCGAAACACAGCGTTGCTGCTTGGCGGCAGAAAAAGGCGTGGTGTGTAGTACTTCCCCGGACGAGCCCTTCACAAAGAGCTCTACTACTCTTACTAGTCTTAAGTCTAAGCACTTTAACCAAAATACAGATACTCTATTATTTTTTTTATTTTTTTTTTTGTTCTTTTTATGATCCGCAATCAGTTGGTGGACTATAGGCAGATGAGTGGATGGACGAATGGCGGTTAGGGTCCAGACACAGCAGTCTTTTTCCCATTGTTTGTTTTTTCAGTTGAGTTTATCCAGAATGTGGCCTCTCTTCAACCTCCTAGTGTTGTTGCAGTTTTTTATTAGGGCTCTTGGTAGTGGGTTAGTGTGGTTTTTGAGATGGAGCAAGTATCCATTTCCCCTAACTTCAATCTCATCTACTGTGGGGACTTCCAGGTAGTCGTGAACCAAGGAGCATTGACTAGAGCACTCAGGATTTGGTTTTGGGCTCGTTGGATGACAGCACGGTTGGACTTGCTGGTCGTGCTCCATACTTGTAGTCTGTATGTCCAAACGGGCTTTAGAATGCTGTTATATATAGATACTCTATTAAGGTACTAGGTATATGGGATTGAACATATTATTGTCTGATTGATATTACCACTCCATAAGGTCGTAATTTGTCTACCGCTCAGCCAAATTGCAGACTACTTGTTTATCTAGGTCCGCTGTTATTCTTTATCTAAGGTTCACTTCACACCAAGACTGAAATTTTAAATTTCATACAATAAAACTGCTCAAAGCTTCACGGCCATCTTGGCTTATCAAGACAGCCAGTAATTGAGCCTAATGGAAGGCTTTACTTATGGATTTACTAGTAGCACCCTGCAGTTTCACCCACGTAGTTTTAAATCCCGGTATTCCCATGGGATAAAAAGTAGCCTATGTGTTATTCCAGATTATAATACCTATATCTCTGTGCCAATTTCCACCAAGATCCGTTCAGCCTTTCTGGAGTTATAGAGTACCAAACATCCATCCATCCACTTACAAACTTTCGCATTTATAATTTTAGTAGGATAATTAGTGTATTTTTTGGAATAGGTCATACTAACCATTCTAGGGCAGATTCCAATATTTAGGTTGAACATTTAAAGTGGGGCAATGATTGCACCGTCGCAGAGCCATGTTGTCAGCCGCTCAGTGAGACTAGAATATATGTTTATCCACAACCAAGTCTGTTCATGTAAAAACTTACCTAAAATCTAAGCACAACTTGGTCCTCCCAACAATATTCCACATGACAACAGCTCCAAAGATTGCATTCAGCATGAATGCAAAAATTACTGCTCTCCCCTCATTGTCTCTTACATGTATTTCCTGAAAAACATTGCAAGTAGGTACCTACCATAAATTAAAATCACTTGAGAACATGATGACATGCCTATGCAGTGAATTATACATTTAAATCAAAATAATGGTTGTGTCTTTTAGCACATCTGTATGACTCAGGTTACTTATAACCACATCAATGCTAATCCTGTTCCACCTTATAGTTATGAATGTTAGTGATGTCAAAACATGCAATCATTTTACGAACACAAGCAGCTGATTAAAAACTTTCTTACACTAGCTTGTTCTGTAATACCTGCCTGTAAATTTATGAGTGATTCAGCTGAGCAAACAATAGGCCTTAGTGGAGCAACTTACATGATACTCAAAAATATGGTCGAGGGTCCTCGTTGAATCAGTCAGATCCTGCATTATAGCCATCAGCAGACACAGAAAGAGATACAACACGGACTGCATAGCCACTATCTGTGAGGTTATCAGGCAAGGATCCCATTGTGTATAGCGGAAAGAGCCTTTCAGTTTCTTCATTTTCGACATTTATCGTATTTCGGAATCGATCATGGATTAGGTAGGCAAGAGCTCGTAGGTTTCTCCTTTGTTTAGCTTCTAAATGTATTTGCACATACATAGGGATATCGGGCGATGAAAGCAATAAAAAACATTAAAAATGTGAATTGAAAATATTGAATGAATTGAAATGTTGGATGATTGGAATGGAATAGTAGGTACCTACAGGTAGGGATGAAGCGTATTTACTCGACCTAGTATAAATACCAGGTATTTCCATGCGATTACGCGTACCTAATTCGACTATGGGTCGAACAAGGTACCGGTAGTACTCGCATGACTCGGTACGTGTCGATCCTACAGGTACCTACCTACCTACCGATGCGATGACTTTGACTTGACACTTGACCTGACACAAACATAACGTCACTCACAATTCTACCAGTTTTCGTGTCAAAAACTGGACAGTGGGGTGGTAGACACTGACAGATAAAACAGACACACAGACAGACAGAAGTTCGAATTCACAAAAAGCGGGTCCACAAGGGGTCCACCAAACAAAACCCACAAGGCACAAATCTAAGGCCAAAAACAGATGGCACTACCTAACAGCGCGGTAAAAAATAGCGGGAATTTCAGTATTATTTTTCTTCTAGCTTCCGTTCCTCTTACTCAGCGTGAACGCCGTGATGCAGATCGCGAAACTTTTGTTACATTCAAAATCCGGTTGCCTATGTCAATTTTGCGATGGCAAAACTGCCAAAACCCATGCAACTGGATTTTGAATGCAACAAAATTTGCGTGATCAACCTGCTGATCACGCGCTTGCCTTGCAATGTTGGTTGACACACGCAAGCATTACTTATGTTTTAGGATCCTCGTAATTTAATTTTATTCGTAGTTCGTAATTCGTATGTACCTTAAGGGTCCGGTGACAGCGGCTCGCGATTTCGAGGTGCGATTGGCTATTATTTCATTTTATTTCATTTCGGGGAGGTTGTTTGAAATAATAACTCTAAAGAAACACGCATAAATACTGTTCGAACACAAATAATACAATAATATAAGGGAAATGTGCTTGAGTCAGAAATCATTTTGGTATTAGGTAAACGTAAGACCAAACATACTAATACCAAAATGATTTCTTATTCGGGCATGTTTCCCTTATATTATTGTATTATTTGTGTTCGAACAGTATTTATGCGTGTTTCTTTAGAGTTATTTTTTCAAACAACCTCCCCGAAATGAAATAAAATGAAATAATAGCCAATCGCACTTCGAAATTGCGAGTCGCTGTCACCGGAGCCTTAAGTCCATAGATTTTAACTTGAGGAGAAAATTTGGAAATATTAATCTAAAACACCACTGCCGTGGTCTGTAATGTTGTACTGTTATTATTAATAAATTGAATTTGAAATTTGAATTTGAGTAGCATGCAGCTACACTTAGTTCATGATGATGAGTTTCGTCTCTGTTTTGTATGGATCTGAGAGCTGGCATCTAAGGCCCCGTGGACATAGTGGGGATTGTTTACATTTTGGTTAAAAAACGACAAAAAACTGGCATTCGAGTTTTCACTCGCCGCCACGTTATAGAAGTGCTAGAGATTAACCGGAGCTAAGCTAACGAGTTAATAAAACCGCGAGGTTCTGGAGGCTAGCCCAAGGAAAGTGCGCGGCCCACCGTCGCAGCCGCGCGGGCGATCGGCGGGGCGGCGCGCGTTACAAGGGTTTGCCTTGGCAAAGCGCGTGACGTCACGACTTGCAGATCAAACTAACTAAAGGTCAGTTGATCTATGTACAGGATAGCAACATCACACTACTAGGAGATACACTTCCATGATACATTTTGTGTTGATTCATCAGTATGCGTTTTGACTGAAAACTTCAACAACGTGATCTAGAATTGTCGCGAATAACTCTTAAAATCTAAAACTTGTACAACTTTTTGCATCACCAATAATTTTGTAACAGCTTTTTTAGTTGACTACAATATAAAATCTTTCCAACTCAAAGTTTTACATACAGAAACGTGATGTTTAACATGTTTTTTGCGAAAAAACGCCATCATGGCGCCATCTAGTAACGGTTAAAAGAAGTAAATAAATCAGAATCTTCGCCGCGTAAAATGAACACAGGAAACTAACTAGGTAGCAGCCGTACGAAAGTTGTCTGAAATAACACGAACCGCAATAGATAATGGTTCTGACTTTCACCGTCTGTCTCCTTTGAAACGATTCATTACGAGGTATTACCATTCAAGTAAAAAAAACCTGAATCATAAATCATTTATTCGCAGGAAACGCAATATCTCAGAGGTCCTGCAATATTAGGTATTATTATTTTCTCAATTCGATAGGTACCTACATTTATATATTACTAGCGACCCGCCCGCGCGCCCCTGCTTCGCACGGATGCACATATCATGCATGTATTATACATAAAACCTTTCCTTCAATCACTCATCTATTAAAAAATACGCATCAAAATCCGTTGCGTAGTTTTAAAGATTTAAGCATTCAAAGGGACATAAGGACATAGGGCCAGAAAAAGCGACTTTGTAGTGATATTTTGTGGCAAAACAAAATACTAGAGTAATAAGACTAATTTTATATATATTTTTTATTTAAATTTACAATTTTTTTTTCTCCCTTTCTTGTGCACTTGGAGACTTGCAATTTTCATACATTTCAAATAGACGGTCAATTTGTATTCATTTACGAAGACGAGTTTCACATTAGTAGCGAAATATAGGAAAAAGATAAAATTCGTGAAGTTCAAAGACCTTTCGGAAAAAAAATTGCATCCCGAAAACTAAGGTCAATAATTATGCAGGAGTTTTTTTCTGTAATTCAATATGATTCAACATATTGAAATAAAACCTAAAACGACGACGTCTGCAATTAAGGCAATATCTCACACAGTGCGACGACGACGGCACAAAATCCTCAAGATTTCTTCACCTGTTTTTTTTTATGCATCTAGCTGATGGAACAAGCAGATGGTCCACCTGATGTTAAGTGGTAACCATCACCTATAAACAAAACATTGCCCCGTAGGTCACGCATAATAGGAACGTGCCCTACGATGCACTGCCTTGCGTCCATCAACTTGAGGCATACAGATGTTAAGCCTCATGTGCCTGTAATTACACCGGCGACCACACTCTTCAAACCGAAACACAGCGTTGCTGCTTGGCGGCAGAAAAAGGCGTGGTGGTAGTACTTCCCCGGACGAGCCCTTCACAAAGAGCTCTACTACTCTAGGTATTACCACAGATAAAAGAATACGAATACTATACTAGTACAGATACCTCATCCCATACATTGAAACGGTTCCGTCCTGAGTCGGGCTATTCTTCGGGCTATTTTGTCTTGCGCGCAAATCTAAGCAAAATAGTCCGCACAGCCACTACCTAGATGTCGCTAAGTTGCATTGCGAACAAGCGGCCGGCATCTCGTAAAATGCACTTGCAACCAATTTATGTATTTTTTTTACTAAGTAGATAGAACATTGGTAATTAATATATGAAATGTTGCATACATTATTGAAATGCCTGAACGAAACGCAAAAAAACCGTATACAGCAAGCAGCACCATCCATCAATACACAAAACAAACTTTTAGAAGCAAACAACAACGTAGTACAAATTACAGCCACCAGAAAAAGTGAGATCAATATTGAAAATATAACATTTTCCAAAACATGAAGAATTTGATTAAAGCGTTATTCCTCATCTTCCCGTGCTTATGGGAGATTTTTTCACACTATTACTCAGGCTATTCATGACCATACTTCTTCTTAATTGGACTAAAACAAAAACCTACATTTTAATCGAAACCTGTATCGCCATCTATTGAAGTCTATTTGGAACTAAAAAACTGTTCCTAGAGATGGGTGCCCATAGTTTTACACAAGTTCTCACATCTATACCTACCTATATTAATATTATTCTTATAACTGCTTCAATTCAGTAGGTACTTACATGAGATGCAATAAATAAATAAATAAATAATGCTGGATAATCCACACATCACTATCTAGCCCCAAAGTAAGCTATTCAAAGCTTGTGTTATGGGTACTAGATAACTGATATATTTAATACATTATATTATATACTTACATAGAGATATTTTTTATTATACCTACCTACCTACATAGAAAACACCCAGACCATCGGAACAAATTTCTGCAGATCGTACACAAATTTGTTCCAAGGCGGGAATCGAACCCGCAACCTCTTGCGTCGCAGGCAGGCTCTCGCCCGCTGCGCCACAGAGGTCGTCAATGCTTTGTGATGATTGGTGATGGCTTTCACACATCATCAGGTGGGCTGTCTGCTTGTTTGTTATTTATTTATTTATTAATACTAAGATTCACAGTTATTCTTATTGTCTATTTTAATCTAATTGATGCACACTGCACAGTAACCAAATTGAATCTACATTTTTTAAGCCAAGTTATGAATAATTATGATGATGATGAGTGAATTGATGGCAAGTAAAATAAAAAAGATATATTTTTCATTTAATAATTTATTTTTAATGAATAATCACTAAACGAATAAATGTATACAATGGCTTTACTATGAACCGCAGTTAACTAAAATCTGTCCAAATACTGAGCATTAGAAGAAGTGTTGACGCGGAGCTTACGGCTCCTAATAATCTGGCTGTAGTAGTTCGCTGAGGAGCGAGGGCTGCGGGTTCGCTCGTTCGATGTGAAGTCCACTTCGTAGAGCCCGAACCGGGTTCTGTCAGAAACAATTTGATAATTAATTTTTTTACATAAATTAAATAAATTTAATAACTCTCCGACATAGCCCAAAGAGTTAGTAAGCTGAAGTGGCAGTGGGCTGGTCATGTCTGCCGAAGAACTGATAATCGCTGGGATAAGCGAGTTCTGGAGGGTGACCGCGTTTGGGCAAGCGTAGTGTGGGACGCCCTCCGACTAGGTGGAGCGACGACTTGCGTAGGGTGGCGGGGAAAAACTGGATGGGGAGAGCCAATGACCGGGCTCAGTGGCGCGCCATGGGAGAGACCTATGTCCAGCAGTGGACGCCAATTGGGTGATGATGATGATGATGATGATGATGAATAACTCTCAAGAAAAAACACTCATACTATAACATAGAAACGACTCATCAAAACATTATCAGATTTTAGGTAAAACCTTTGACTGCTATCTTACTTGATGGTAAGTGACACTACAAGAACATTATTGTATCTAGAAAGTGTTTTGCACTCACTCATATCCGTCCGACCATTCAAAGTTGTCCATTAACGACCAGTATGTATATCCAGTGACGTTTACTGCGTCCATCTTAATTGACAGTAAAACCTGCGGAAATAATATTATTAATGCTGAATGCAGTATTTTTATTCAATGACGTTTACTGCGTCTATCTAAATTGACAGTAAAACCTGCGGACATAATATTATTAATGCTGAATGCAGTATTTTTATCCAATGACGTTTACCGCGTCTATCTTAATTGACAGTAAAACCTGCGGACATAATATTATTAATGCTGAATGCAGTATATTTATCCAATGACTTTTACTGCGTCTATCTTAATTGACAGTTTATCTTAAAACCTGGGACAAAATCAAGGAATTTGAATACAATTCCGTGGACAAAATAATGTATACCTAATATAACCAGTGACGTTTACTGCGTTTATCTATCGAAACCAAAACGGTCTACTACATACCACCTACATACCAATATACAAAACCCAGGCTCGCAAAACAGAAGAACAAGTACCAAAATAAAAAAGTCTTGAGATGTAACAAGTCAGATCCAAAAGAGGCAGGTCATTTTTAAAAGTGTCATCGTGAGTGACCCCTACTCAATTCCACCGAAATGACTCTCTTCCTCACCTGTTCCAAGTGATCCCTGATGAAGTCGATCCTCTTATCATCCTTGAGGTCGCTCCCGGCGGTCGAGTATCCACTCTCTGTGATGAACATCTCCACATCCCCGTACTGCTGCTTTATCCAAGCCATGAGTTCGCGAAGTCCTTTTGGGCACAACTAGAACCAGATATCAGGTATCAATCCCACGCAACACCGGATTATGGAAACTAAGACTAGGTCAGATAACTTCTCTGGAGGGTTATACCTACTGATAAGGTTTATAAGGTATTACAGAAACATTTCTTAGATAGGTACGTTGTTTTGTTTAGCATGCTCGTCACTATTTTTGTCGAAACAGTAAGTACAACACTCCGAAATGTCTTTACGTCTCCCTAACACACCCAAGCATAGTTGCGGCGCCAAAAATGTCCAGATAACTCAAAGAAACGCTATCACAAACAGGCTTAACTTTAAGAGGAACAGGCTCACCACCAAGAAGTTGGAGACTCCATACGGAGCACCTGGCTCCACCTCCATCACTGCCCGCAGCTCAGGGATCCCTTGGTAAAACAATGTATCCACTCTCTCCCCAGGCTTCGCGCGACGGACCAGCCGGCAGGTGTAATAGTTTAATGCGTAGAAGTCATAAGTTCCTGTCACATACAACAACTGGATCTCATTAATCACATTTTCCAACTGGTGGAGCACAGGTTCTGGTAGTCTCTTTATATTATACCACTATATTTCGTAGCCATTAGTGTATCTAAGGATTTTAAAATTTGCAAAAACGATTTAGCAAATGATGAGTAAAAGAACTAACATTCTTTTTCGTCTAGCTTTAGGATGTATCCTAAAGCTGTCTCAGAAACTATGAATACTTTGCCGCAACTTTCGACAGCTATGACTTTGATTGCCTAATCTTGAGCTTGATTCGAAGTCATCGCTGATGGTGCAGGAACAGCCCCTGGCATACCTCTAATCAGCTTTATTTCCTCGTCGGAGAACTCCGGCAGTCTGGAAACTTCGTATCCTTCCTTGGAACTGGCTTCCTTCATGATCCTGACGACCGAAGCCGGCCATCCCCCTTCCTTGGAGTAGATCGGATGGCTGTAGCGTCCTGCCTGGAAGATGAAATTTACTTGTATGATAAGTTAACACTGGTTATTTAATAGCATTTTTTTAGTAATTAGAAAAACAAACTGATTTTGGATAGGATCTACTGGTTACACAATGCTGTACCTATTATGAGGCTAGGGAACTGCTCGATGGATTTATGTTCAGTGCTATCAGCCAATATTTTAATTTAAATACTTACAGTAAAATCCAAAGCCAGCTTAGACAATGCGTAGTCTTTCCGGGCGAATGGCTTATACCAGGCCAAGTGGTTGGAGATTGACATTTTTCCTGTAAAATTAAAACACTGACTAGTACACAGAAACCGAAGAAGAGTCTTCTGCCAGATTACAAGAAAAACAAGAGAACTTCCAAAAGAACTAGAGCACTGGTGGTCTAGTGGTAGCAGCCCCGTCTTCCGATCCTAAGGTCGTGGGTTCAAAACCGGTCGTGCACCAATGAGTTTTTCTGTTCAAAAATTTATGTGCGCAATGCCAGTACTCTCAAACGGTGAAGGAAAAACATCGTGAGGAAACCGGCATGTTGTAAAACCTAACGAGTTCTATAACATGTGTCAAGTGCTCGAAAGGAGCCTCTTGAGGCGCACATCAAATCCTTTCACCACACTATTTTCGAAAGAAACTAGTGACACGATAAGAAGAAGAAGACTGATTCCAAAATAAAAGCCCTTAACACTGTACTAGATAGCCGCACGAGTCTATTTAGTAAAACCCGTGTATCAATGTCAATCCTGCAACCTTTGGCTCTACACTACTCAAAGTCAAAGTCAAAGTCAAAATATGTTTATTCAATAAAATCACAAGGACCATCTTGAACCGTCTTAAAACTAACACTTTAGTGCCAGTTCCACGCGACCAACACCGAGAAGAACAGGCAACAAACTCGGCTTGGTATCTATCGCTCTTTTGTATGATCCTCGTTACAATGTAATAAAATACCTACACTATTGAAGCTATATAATACATTAAGTAATCTAACAGAAAAAGAAAAAGTAAACAGATTCACAAAAGAACACACGCTTCAAACTAATAATACAAATACATAAGTAAGAAGTGTAGTAAGTCAAACAACAATAAAAAAAATTACTGCCTTCTACTTCACCACCTCTGCTTGTCAACCAAAAGCCAAGCGCCTCAAACGATAAATAAGTAAGTCTTACCATGATACAACGGCTTGTACTGCTCATCATAGATCCTCCAGGCCTTTGCGTGAGCAAGCATCACATGCCTGTTACACAGGTAAGGCGCAAACTCTGTATCCTCATACCCTGGTGCCAGAACACCGGTGGTGTAAGACAGGTCACACATGACAAGAGGCTCGTTTAAAGTGATCCAGGTCTTCACACGGTCTGCGTAGAGCGAGAAGACCACTCTGGCGTAGGAAGCAAACCAGTCTGCTATCAGAGGATTGGTCCAACCACCTGGAAGATTCAAAGTTTGTACAACTTCGTCGGAATTGGAGTCAGAGTAGGGCGTAGGAGTTACGTTTTTCGATTCGGGCAGTAGGTATTCAAATTCTGATCAGATAAGCTCTCCTGCGCTCTACGCATTTGTAAACCTCTACTAAATTGTATATTGCGGAGGAGGGTGTTGATATTCGCGACTCAGATTTTTAACGCCTGTGGGTATTGTCGGTTTTCCAAACGATTCATGTACTTCCGTTTATTTTTCCAAATAAATACTTCTGATTTGATTCCACGCAGTCATCAAATTTACGATATATTTTGTCTACATAGATCTATTGTTAAATAAGTCATTTTTTCAGGTTTTGATAGGAGTAGGTACTTAGGTACTAATCTAAATAGGTTTAAAAAAATACCAAGATCCTGCAAGTTCTGCGGCAAGTCCCAGTGGTATAGCGTCACGAGTGGCTCGACTCCTTTCGCCAGGAGTTCATCTATCAGGTCGCTGTAGTACTTCGCGCCGTCTTCGCTGATTTTGTTGCTGTAGCCAGTGGGCAGCAGACGAGGCCAGGATATGGAGAACCTATAAGTGCAACTAGTTTTAACGTTTGCTTGGAGATTATAATATGGGGTGTTTTAGCGTTGACTGCTCTCCACCTAAATATCATTATTCAGTCAATGGATATAAAATATATGGCACAGCACTGCTCGCCTTGGATCTGTAAAGGATAGCAATTTCCTAATTTCCAGGTCTACTGTCCAGCAGGTTCTTATAAGATGGTTGCACATTCACCTGTAGAAATGCAGTCCCAACTCAGCGGTCATCTCCACGTCTCGTCTCCACCGGTGGTAGGAGTCGCAGGCCACGTCTCCATTACTGAGGTCTGCGACCACGGTGGGGTCTGCGTGTGTGAACCGATCCCACACACTCTCAGCTTTATCTGGAAGCGGTTCCTCAAGTTAATTGTTCGGTCTTGGGTACTATTTTACGTTTAGGTATAAAATGCCCTCATTGGCATCTCGCGTCTGTGGTAACCCTATCGAAAGGGTGAATATAAGAGTAGACCAACGAATGGTTTGATATTTACAGTTGGAAAAAAGTTTTATTATTTCAAGAAACGCAAATGTTATAGTGGGTGACGGATAAAATCTAAGCTTTAGTGGACATTTAATGTCCACTAAAGTTTTACTAATTACCTAATTTAACTAATTACCTATCAAGTTACAATACTACTAATATTATAAACGCGAAAGTTTGTAAGTAGGTATGGATGGATGGACGGATGTTTGTTACTCTTTCACGCCGGAACGGTTCAACGGATCTGGATGAAACTTGGCAGAGAGATAGATCATAGACTAAAATTGCACTATGGCTACTTTTTATCCCGTGGGATTGCTGGCGCAACTAATAAATTCTAAGACTTACCGCTGGTATTCCACGCGCCTTCTACCTGATATGATGCTGTAGAGGCACCAAACTTGAACCATGGTGGAAACTCCACGTCCGCCGACCAGGAAACATTTAATAAAGTGCTGAAACAGATACATAACATTTTGTCATCCCGGTGCCGAGAAGAGCGGAGGTCATTTAATTTTATCGGTAATTATACTAGTGGCTCTGGGAGCTCGATAGACCTCGCGAGCATACTAAAAGTGAGCTAGGTATTTGAGGAATGTAATGTGCAAGTGCATTTTCCGTTTTGTGATTTTTTTGATTTTTTTTGCATCATCTTGTGTAGAATGAGGTCCTTTGTGTTTCTCTCAAATTTGATTGAAAACCATCGATTGTTTGATGAGCTATCCTGTTCATCATGCTGAAGATCCTTATCAGATCTTCACCAAACTTTTATGAGACCAACTTATAGTTACTACCTTTCAAATAAAAAAAGAATAATCGAAATCGGATCTCATTTGGTGGAGATATCCAGTATATCAAATAGCCCCATTTTTGCCCTTTTTTTGGGGGAAGTACCCCTCCAATCAAAAATCCCCGACGACAAAAAAATTCTAATAAGTCACATAACCTGTGTACCAAGTTTCGTCCAGATCGGTTGAAAAATTGCGACCTGTAGAGGAGAACAGACATCCGGACAAACGCATTTTTGGCCAATGTGGAAACTGAGACGCTTCGCTCGCTTCGCTCGCTCGGTCAATTACTATTGTTTTATACTCGTAGTTTATTTTCGAGATGAAACGGGCTTTCTGGTTATAAGCTTTATTTATTTCAAAATATTTTTTTTTATGTAACTATTGTTTGATATAAGTGCATGAAAGGAGCCTCTTCAAGGCGCGCTTAAAATCCTTTCACTACACTGTTTCACAAGAAACTAGTGGCGCGATAAGAGAGAGAGAGAAAGAGAATAGAATAGCTTTTCTGGGCCCGTATTGCTGATCCTGGTTATTTTTGAGATTATAGGATCTTGTGCTATCCAGGTACAAGCTATATTTATTTCTAATTGACCGAGCGAGCGAAGCGAGCGAAGCGTCTCAGTTTCCACATTGGCCAAAAATGCGTTTGTCCGGATGTCTGTCTGTCTGTCTGTCTGTCTGCCTGTCTGTTCTTCTCTACAGGTCGCATTTTTCAACCGATCTGGACGAAACTTGGTACACAGGTTATATGACTAATTAGAATTTTTTTGTCGTCGGGGATTTTTGATTGGATGGGCACTTCCCCCAAAAAAAGGGCAAAAAGGGGGCTATTTGATATACTGGATATCTCCACCAAATGAGATTCGATTTCGATTATTCTTTTTTTATTTAAAAGGTAGGAACTTTAAGTTGGTCTCATTCAAGTTTGGCGAAGATCTAATAAGGATCTTCAGCATGATGAACAGGATAGCTCATCAAACAATCGATGGTTTTCAATCAAATATAAGAGAAACACAAAGGACCTCATTCTACACAAGATGATGCAAAAAAAAATCAAAAAGATCAAAAAAATCACAAAACGGAAAATGCACTTGCACATTAAATTCCTCAAATAGCTCACTTTTAGTATGCTCGCGAGGTCTACAGCTCCCAGAGCCACTAGATTAATTGTTATGGGCCTATTTTTTTTATATTTGTTACGCGAATAATCCGTCAACTACGATTTTATTTTGAAGATTCAATTTTCATTTGGTAAGCCAATACTTCAAAGGTCCGTATAAATTATATATTTTTTTATACAACTCGCTGACGGAACAAGCAGATGGCCCACCTGGTGTTAAGTGGTAACCATCACCTATAAACAAAACATTGCCCGTAGGTCACGCACAATAAAAACGTGCCCTACGATGCACTGCCCTGCGTCAATTAAAAAGAGCTTCAATGTTTTTGAAAAATTAACATAACCCAATCAAAAAATATGCAGATGATGACGTCTTGTTCCCTTTAGTGTTTTCGTAAAACAATAGTTTTTAAGTATTACTTATAAACTTACCAAAACACTACCGCTGTTACAAACATCGCGATTTTATCTGAACCCACACGTAACGTATCCTACCTTTAAAATTAAAATTCAACTATAAATAAATTTTTTTGCTGCGGTTAAAATAATAATGTTGGAATTTATAATATTTAACTGCCATATTAATAATATTTCTGTTCAAAGCTAAATATCTGTGTACCTCAATTGGGTTGGCTATAGCAATCCTTGCACCTGTTTCGAGGGTTGGGGGTCGGGGGGTTGGGGGTAGGGGGGTTGCAAGTAGGGGTTTTTTTTTTTTTATTTTTTTTTTTTTTATACAACCGCTGATGGAACAAGCAGATGGCCACCTGATGTTAAGTGGTAACCATCACATATAAACAAAACATTGCCCCGTAGGTCACGCACAATAGGAATGTGCCCTACGATGCACTGCTCTGCGTCCATCAACTTGAGGCATACAGATGTTAAGCCTCATGTGCCTGTAATTACACCGACGACCACACTCTTCAAACAAGGCAAGTCCTTCCCTTCAGTCCTTTTTTCTTTTTTTGCTAATAATTAAAATAATTAAAAATAATGATTTCGAGTCGACAACATGACTATCCATGTTGTTGACTCGAAATCATAATTTTTTATGTTTTACTAGTTGCGCCCCGTGGTTTCACCCACGCAGATTTAAATCCCGGTATTTCCACGGGTAGCCTATGTGCCATTCCAGACTTTAATCTATCTCTCTGCCAAGTTTCATCCAGATCCGTTCAGCCGTCTATCCATCCAAATCCATCCATCCATATTTACAAACTTTCGCGTTTATAATATTAGTAGGATATTCAGGTAAGGTTTCAATCGAGTCTATCGTGTACCCCTGACGGAATTATTAATATAGATTCTTATAAGATTGCCATAATTATGTAATTGAATGCAACATACTTTCTGCACGAACGTTAGGCCTATGCTCACATCGGAAGCTTGCAATGTCAGACGGGTAACCACTTCAAGGGTTTGACTAGAGGTCAAATTTTAATGTTGCCCATTAATTTTGTTAAAACAGTTTGGCCATTTATTATTTGTAATTTTATTAATGTTGATGACTACATAGGTGCCCTAAGTCTAACTTTTTTTTAATTTTCCGTACCGTCAGAGGCCGTTTTTGTGTGGGGTCTCGATAGGAGCCTCTAAGCTAAGAAGTGATTCGAACTCACGAGAAAACAAAAAATCAGACTTGGGTTACTGATTGTTGACCACCGTAATTAGTAGGTACATATCACTCTTAAAGCGATCCAGATCAACGTACTTTTCGATAAAATCTATTTACTTAAGACACAACGTTTCGAAACAATATTATCGAAAACATGTTTGTCTCAAATGCATCTAAATTAATCACACGCTACCCAGGTTTATTTTTGGTGAATTTTTTTTATAAGCAAAAAGCACACATTTTGTGATCCCGTCGAATATCAAATTTCTAATAAATGATCTTGAATTTAAAGTTATTTGATTTAAAAATTATGGTAAAATACAAAAAACGGTTCAGAGAACATAGTATAAGGTACAATAAAATTTGGGAAGGTAATTCAGTCTTTACCATGTTGCGTTTATCAGCGGTCGTTTTTTGGTGAGCATAACATTCTTGCACTTGCTTTTGAAAAAAAAATTTTGTTCTATGGTCGGCACATAATGACCTAGACATAGACAGACATTTATTTGCCAAAACACACATACAAAACATAAAAAAAGAAATGACAAACAGTTAATAACAATAAGTAGGTAGGTATGTAGATGTTTGTGTGCTGCAGCAGCAAAAGGGTCTCGACTCAGCGTATGCCTCACCACTAGTTTTTTTTTCCTCAGCCTATTCTGTCCCACTGCTGGGCAAAGGCCTCCCCCAAGGACTTCCAGTTCTCCCTATCCTGAGCCTCCTCCCACCAACTACCTTCAAAGGCATCTATATAGGTCGTCCCGCCAGCGCTTTCTCGGCCGACCACGACGTCGACGTCACCACTAGTTTAGTAGAAATAAAATACAGAATAGAGAAAATTATTAGGTCTTTTTCGTTAGACACTATAGTCACTAGTTTCATCCGAAACAGTGCGCTGAAAGGATTATAATGTGCATCTCCGCCTTCTCCCTATTGAGCTCTTTTTAAGTTTTACGGTATTCCCATCACCGTTTGTCACAGTTGAACAGAAAAAACTCATTGGTGCGAGACCGGTTTTGAACCCATGACCGGCCGTCGTGCACTAGCACTTAACGATTGAAAGGCGAGCCACTACCACTACAGAATAAATTTTATCATTCATTATTTTCATTGTGTAAAGGTTTACTCTATGCAGTACGTATACCTACTATTTTATACTATTAAATTAATTACCTACTCAAAATTAATTAAGGTAGGCAGGTAGGACTATTCAACGATGTTTTGTTCTTAGCTTGACCTTTTGCCAGTCCGTTAATCATTCTTAGCAGTTATTTATAGCACTTAATTAATTTATTGCGAAAATGGGCTATAGTTAAATATTCATTTTAAATTGAATATGTATTTATTACTCTCATACCCCCGGTTTCTGAAAACGCGATCTGTTACACGAATTGTAATTTTTAAATTTTTTTTAGTTATTTATATAACAACAGAATTTTTTGTTGTTAAAGTCGAAAATTTTCAAAAATTTTGAAAAAAATTCATAAGTCGAAAACTATAAAAATCGCGGAGCATACATGGGGGTGATTCGGGTACCCCAAGGGGTGTTCTATCTCTGGACTTTCGCTTGGCAACATTTTTTGGGACACCCTGTATAGATAAACATCAGCTATACTCAGCACAGTAAATTATAAACTACCTATTATTTAGTTTGAAGAAAAAGTTCATAGCGCAGCTGGCCCCACAGAAAATATAGAAGATAGATAGAAAACTCTTTATTGATTATTACAACAAAATAAAGATAACATTTCAACACAGCCGAAGCCGGACTGAAATTTTGGCAGAGTCTCGGGCGCTCCGGCCGAAATGAGCGGTAGTTTAGGGACTTTGCTTCTTACGGTGAAAATAGTGATTATTTCCAAAAAACCTTCTAATATTTGCACTTTATTACAGTCTTAGGAGTCTGTATGAAAAATTTCATACTTCAGTTTAAAGTATTTATTGAGTTCTTGCTTGTTGAAATTTGGGTTGGTGGCGATTTTGACGACATTTTTAGAAAACTTTGGAATTTATTTCTATCGAGAGAATTTTACGGAATCGTGTTTTCGCTTCATATAGTCACTAGCATTACTCATCAACTATAACATAAATACAAAGTAAATGCTTCAGTATGTAAAAAAATACAGCCAGTCTTACGAAGGCATCTGTCGTCATAGATAGATAGATAGATAGATAATACTTTATTGCACACCACATAATAATTACACATAACATAACAATAAAAAACATCTGAGTGATATACAATGGGCGGTCTTATCGCTAAAAGCGATCTCTTCCAGACAACCTTGGGATGGACTGGATTTGACAAGAACGATAACGTCATATAGACCCTTAAAACCTAAAAATTTTAATAATTCAATGGGCGGCCTTATCGCTAACAGCGATCTATTCCAGGCAACCGTGACTTCACTTGACCGGTTTGTTTTTGTTTGTTTGTTGCTTGTCTAGTTGGTTCCTTTATCCTGTCTGGTCCCAGCAAAGCTCGATGACCTAGATACTAAAATAATAATAGACATAGACATAGACATTTATTTATTTGCCACAAAGAACACACAACATATACAATTAGGCTTGGAATTACTAGAAAACAGGTATCATACATATCAAAAGAAAACAAAGATTAGACATATAGGTAAGAGTTTTTTACAATTATTATTATTTGCATATTTTTTTTAATTATTTAACTATTTAATGTAAGTATACCAGAATTGACGAACATAATGTTAATGA
This sequence comes from Plemyria rubiginata, assembly GCA_963576535.1. NCBI lineage: Eukaryota > Metazoa > Arthropoda > Insecta > Lepidoptera > Geometridae > Plemyria > Plemyria rubiginata. The sequence goes on from OY754929.1 coordinate 1,820,331, forward strand.
TTTAATGTGAATGTAATTTGTAAACTAGCTTGTAAATAAACCCTTTGTACGCCCAATGGCAGGATCTAGTGTGCTATACATAACATGACATCTGTTTTTTTAACTACCTAGATTTACAGAGAATAAATGATTTATGATATATGATTTATTTATGATTTACAAATAATAATAATTGAAGATTGTGTTCTCCAGTTCGTTATTATACTCGTCATGGTGTGTAGAAGTAAAGTTTCCTCCATGGTTCAAGTTTGGAGCCTCCACCGCGGCATACCAGATCGAAGGGGCTTGGAATGTTAGCGGTGAGTATTAGCACAGAATACATATAACCTTTCACTTTCTATCATAGGTACCTACTCGTCTAATAATCATGAAATTACTGTCATCAAAACTATGTATATTCGTAATAAAGGTACGTACTCGTATGTCAGTCAAGTGGGTCCTCTGAATTCGTAAACAATTTCTCAAAACCTTGCGTCTATTGTTTTATTTTTTACCAGTACGTTTTAAAGCGTTTTCTTTTTCCTTTTTTTATTCTAAGTTGACAGTCCTTTTTTGGTCATACCTGCCCCCTCTATGATTCAATCCACTTTCATAACTCTGATTCTAATTTGCGGTGGGAGAATAAGATCTGCACTGACGTCTCACAAGAGGTGTATTGTGTATTATCACCCCAACCAGTCCTGCTCTAGTAGCGGATAAAAGCTTCGGCTTTAATGGCATCAATATCCCTCGCCGGCGGTGATGTGGATGCAGAAGCCTGACCTCCCGACCGGATCAGCTCTTGCAGCCCTATTTTTGACCTTGCTTCGTTAATTGCAGGGCAATGCAGTAACTAAGTACTATGCAGTACCTACTGTGGAGCATTTTTTGCACAATCAGCGAGCCAGCACACAGTGCACAGTTTTTTTTATAAAACTAGCTGATAGAACAAGCAGATGGCCCACCTGATACTGTGGAGAATGTTTATTAGATGCCTGATTATAGCCTGATAGACGGCCCACACGATTTTAAGTGGTAACCATCACCTATAACAAAGCATTGCCTCGTAAGTCCAGCACGATAGGAACGTGCCCTACGATGCACTGTAATGTTCTGCGTCCATCAACTTGAGGCATACAGATGTTAAGCCTCATGTGCCTGTAATTACACCGGCGACCACACTTCAAACCGAAACACAGCAACACTGCTTGGCGGCAGAAAAAGGCGTGGTGGTAGTACTTCCCCGGACGAGGCCTTCACGTACCTATTGTGCTTCTTTTACATGCCTCATCAAGCAACCGAAGAAAGACCATTTTAATTTATCGATTTCAGACAAGGCAGAGAGCATATGGGATCGGTTCACGCATGCAGACCCCACCGTGATCTTGGACCTCAGCAATGGAGACGTGGCCGGGGACTCCTACCACCTGTGGAGACGAGACGTGGAGATGGCAGTTGAGCTGGGACTGCATTTTTACAGGTGAGTGCCACAAGCCCCCCCCCCCCACCTTGGCAGGGAGGGCCCGGGAACGACCGCGAGTGCTCGGCCGTTCTCGCCCGACGGGGTGAAGAATAAAGGCAATGCGGATCGAGAAGGTTCCTCCATGTCTTCTCTCGATAGTCACCACCATTAGCGGCGCTCCCCATTCCAGCGCAACACCTTTCACAATCGCACTACACTTCGGTGTCTCTTGCGTTTTATCTACCTATATTATATACCTATATATACTACCTATTTTATACTAGTGGCTCTGGAAGCTGTAGACCTCGCGAGCATACTAAAAGTGAGCTATTTGAGGAATGTAGTGTGCAAGTGCATTTTCCGTTGTGTGATTTTTTTGATCTTTTTGATTTTTTTTGCATCATCTTGTGTAGAATGAGGTCCTTTGTGTTTCTCAAATTTGATTGAAAACCATCGATTGTTTGATGAGCTATCCTGTTCATCATGCTGAAGATCCTTATCAGATCTTCGCCAAACTTTTATGAGACCAACTTATAGTTACTACCTTTCAAATAAAAAAAGAATAATCGAAATCGGATGTCATTTGGTGGAGATATCCAGTATATCAAATAGCCCCCTTTTTGCCCTTTTTTTGGGGGAAGTACCCCTCCAATCAAAAATCCCCGACGACAAAAAAAATCTAATAAGTCATATAACCTGTGTACCAAGTTTCGTCCAGATCGGTTGAAAAATGCGACCTGTAGAGGAGAACAGACAGACAGACATCCGGACAAACGCATTTTTGGCCAATGTGGAAACTGAGACGCTTCGCTCGCTCGGTCAATTATTTCAAGATATAATTCCAACGATTTAAATAAATACAGATCTAAGTGAAAACCTTGAATTTTTTTTCATTATATAATTTTCTATCTACTATAAAGATATAAACGCGCCAACAATTCAATGTATATTTTTTCACATCGTTTATTTTGGTCATTGTTTAACAGTGCGTCGTATTTCGCAATATTTTCTAGGAAGCCTTACCTAATAATAAAACTCTTCGGAAGTATAATAATAACGAAATCAAATTATTAGTATTGTAATGTTTTCAAAATATACGTTAATTATTTTTTGCGTGTACACTTTTCTTTTGACCTCCCATGATGTAACGTCTTGTTACATTATATTATTTCTTCTGTGAGATAGGGTTTTCATTTCATAAGATGACATAACTTTTTTGTATTATATTGATTTAAAAGCCAAACTCTCGTCAGAGAGTATTTATTCCTTGGCCAAACTATTTATATGAAAGGGCTAATCTAATAGTAGGTAGGTAAGTCCTCTAAAAGAGCACCGGTGGTCTAGTGGGAGTGACCCCGCCTTCCGATCGTAAGGTCACAGGTTCGAATCCGGTCGTGCACCAATGGATTTTTCTATCGAAAAATTTATGTGCGCAATGCCAGTGCTCTTAAACGGTGAAGGAAAACATCGTGAGGAAACCAGTTATAGTATTCTAACAGCGGCGATGGGCTTGCAACCTGTCACGTATGGAATACTAACTACTGCAAAATGTGGGTATGTGCCAAATGTAATGTTTGGACGTACCTTTGACTACCCCCCTTAGACATCCTCAAAGAATCTTGAATTAGTACCTACTTGGTACTGGGAGATCTGAAGGGATATCTACCGTGCCTAGGGACAAAGTCGTGAAGCTGTTTCAAGTTTCAAGTCCTCTCAAATCCCTACTATCCCTACTATAATATTATAAATGCGAAAGTAACTCTGTCTGTCTGTCTGTTACGCTTTCCCGCTTAAACCTCTCAACCGATTTTGATGAAATTTGGCACAGACAATCTTTAGACCCTGAGATAGGACATAGGCTACCTTTTATTGCGAAAAAAAGGCATGAAGAGGTTGAAATAGAGATTGAAAGTTTGTATGGGATTTCTTAATTTTAAGAGATAAAACCAGGAAACTTTAATCAAATTAAAAGTACGCAGACGAAGTCGCGGGTACCAGCTAGTAAAAAATACTTTTTCAAATGTGTATGCGTTCAAGAAACATAATACCTCCTCTCTGATACGGTAGTAAAAAAAACATATAAAACCAGTTGAATTTCAAATTTCCTATTTGTGAATTCGATTCAAATATATCGCTCGTACGATTCCAGAATATCAATAGCATGGACCCGTCTCCTGCCCACTGGCTTCAGCAACAGGATCAGCGAAGACGGTGCGAGGTACTACAGCGATCTGATAGACGCACTGCTGGAGAAGGGCATTGAACCTGTCGTCACCATTTACCACTTCGATCTGCCGCAGAACTTGCAAGAACTAGGTTGGTAACTACTTCTTCAATCACTAATCTGTGGATGGACTGGTTCGTTGCTGGACGAGAGAGTGACTAAGCCCGGTCTTCTGCTCTTCTCTTCTTGGTCGCCAGCTAGGTTGCTGATGCATCGTCTACCTTGATGGAGGGCATCCAACAGTGCGCTTTCCAAAACGCAGTCTCTGCTCAAGTGTTCGTTTGCCCCAATTTTTAATTATTAGGTAATTGTTTTGAATCTTTTTTTTTTATACAACTAGCTGATGGAACAAGCAGATGGCCCACCTGATGTTAAGTGGTAACCATCACCTATAAACAAAACATTGCCCCGTAGGTCACGCACAATAGGAACGTACCCTACGATGCACTGCCCTGCGTCCATCAACTTGAGGCATACAGATGTTAAGCCTGTAATTACACCGGCGACCACACTTTTCAAACCGAAACACAGTGTTGCTGCTTGGCGGCAGAAAAAGGCGTGGTGGTAGTACTTCCCCGGACGAGCCACACACAAAGAGCTCTTCTGACTAGCAAATTTTATTTTTTAAATTGACATTGTATTGTATTTTAGACTTTAATTTAATTATTTGTAATATTCATATGTACTTAATTCTAACCAACATTTAGGCACCTTGGCGACAGCTGTAAGCCTTGATGTATTTTATAAATAAATGAGTAAATAAATAAATTATACTTGAGTAAGTCACGCACGATAGGAACGGATGTATAATGCACTGACCTTGCACTGACCTTGCACTGACCTTGCACTGACCTGCGTCCATCAACTTGAGATAGGTACCTATATAAATGTTTGGCCATGTGTCTGTGATTTACTTACAGTTGTAGATGTTGTTGTTATGCGATCCAACTGACTTTCCAGGCGGCTGGACGAACCCTTTAATATCAGACTGGTTCGCCTCCTACTCCCGCGTGGTCTTTTCGCTCTATGCAGACCGCGTGAAGACCTGGATCACCATAAACGAGCCGAGCATCCTCTGCGACATGACGTACACCTCTGGAAACCTGGCTCCAGGGTTCGAAGACCCAGAGTTCGCTGTGTTCCTGTGCAGCAAGCATGCGATGATAGCTCATGCGAAAGCCTGGAGGATTTACGATGAGCAGTTCAAGCCTTTGTATCATGGTGAGTTTGAAGAAATGAAGTGTCATCATGATCAAAATGAATTGAAAGATCTGATTAGAAAGAGTCAAAGAATCACAGCTACCAGTCTAGAGAGAGCTTACGATGAAGGAAAATATTCTATGGAAAGTTCGCCCGTTAGTATCGACTGCCTTTCTTGTAAATTAGGTCCACCTTGTCGAAGGGGATCATTAGATACTGGGCAAGCCCATGTAGAGAACAAATATCCATTCCCAGGCACACAGATATCCATTCCCAGGCACAAGGAGACCTCGTCTCGCGACCAATCCTAGAATAACAGACAACAAACATACGGTTTCGCTTGGGGTTTTCTGTATGGTTTTTCTTACAATTTCGTTACTTTTTTTTTGTAGGAACTAGTCGCATGCGTACATTTATTTTAATGAGTATTCAGGAGCTAATCACAATAGCTTTACGATACAGCCCCTAGCCACTGAAAGAAAGCGGCCTAACCAGACTGAATTCCTTCTAGGAAAGATGTCCATATCCAACAACCTCGTATGGCTCTCTCCATTCTCTGCCAAGGACGCCTCATTGACCAAGCTAGCCATCGACTTCACTGTAAGTATAAAAACACAGACCACAGCTTAGCCCAGGCACGGTAGATATCCCGTAAGATCTTGTAGTACCAAGAGTACCTAGGTAGTAGCGGCTCCGCCTTCCGATCCTAAAGTCGTGGGTCCAAATCCAGTCGTGCACTGACAGTCTTTCTGTTTACAAATATATGTGCACAGTCCCAGTTCTCTAACGGTTAAGGAAAACATGGTGAGGAAACCGACATGTTGTAAAACCTAACCAGCTCTAAAAGAGCCTCATTTAGATGCACTTAAAATCCTTTCGCCACACTGTTTCAAAAGAGTGACAGGACAAGAGGAAAAAGGTTGAAGGTGTACCTATAAAATCAAAACAGTCTTTATTCAGTACTATCACAGGGATCACTTTGAAACGTCGTATATTGATTAGGTGAAACTACCGCCAGTTCGAGACAAAAGCCTAGAAGAACTGGCAAGACACTATGCTTTGTTCCTAGCGTTTTTTGTATCATCCTCTTTACAAAATAATATGGACCTACATAATTGTTGATTGAGTGAGCGAAGCGAACGAAAATCTAATAATCAACTTGGGCGATTTGGCATTTTATGTGTGTATGTTTGTCCGACGATAACTTGAGAACCGTTTATCCGATCTGCATGCAATTTGGTAAGTCGATAGCTTGTACTTGAGAAATTTACTGGTAAGTGTATGGGTAAAATCGGATGAGTTATTAAAATATGGGGTTTTTTAAGGGGGCAAAAAATAAAAAAGTTACCCAAAAATAAAATTACGTGTCATGTGAAAGGGCTTGGCTTGGACATTCCAAAACTATTTTTATTTTTTTTCTAGGATGCCCGCTTTTTTAGATACAACAAAAAAGGTAAATTAAGATAACCAACGACCCAAGAGCTCCCATTTCTAAGAGTTTTGTTGGCATCAAGGTTTTTCTAATGGTCGGTCAGTTTCTTTGCTTTTTCAATTATTTTGTTCTTGAAATAAGATGAGAAGGTACTTGGCTCTCATTAAATGCTAATAGTGACCTGTTCTGATGATGGAGCCAAGGTCTGTTCAACGGAACTCTTCAATAAATAGGCCAATTCAGTTGAAACTTGGTGACCATTTTTAGTTAGTAAGTGGCAGCCAGAGACAAGTACAGAGACAATGTTTGGACTTGCCTCTGACTACCATTTATATTTTCGGAGCGTTCGCATCGCTTCACGAAATCTCAGTTCGGGGCGAACTACTAGTTTATTTTCTAATGAGTTGGGGCATAGATCAGTCCCAAGCTTTTTTGTCATCTATACATAATCAGAAATGTTATAGTTTATTTTTATTAATAAATACTGCTGGTCAATCCACACAGCACCATCTATCCCCAAAGCAAGCTACTCAAAGCTTGTGTTATGCGTTCTAGATGACTGATATATTTAATACATTATATACTTATATAGATATATATTTTTTATTATACACAGACCAACGGAACAATTTCTGCAGATCGTACACAAATTTGTTCCGAGGCAGGAATCGAACACTCTCGCCCGCTGCGCCACTGAGGTCGTCAAATTATTATTATATTATATTTTCGAATTTGCTAATTGACAATAACTGATGAACCTTGCTTGGAACTTTGGATTTTTTAGATAGGACGTTTCTGTCACCCGATATACTCTAAGGACGGAGGCTGGCCACCAACCATGGTGAAGCTAATGCGAGATATCAGCAACAAGGAAGGGTTCGAGGTCTCCAGGCTACCAGACTTCACCAAGGAAGAGACTGAGCTTGTGAGAGGTATGACCAGTGCAGCTTTAACATAAGCTGCCAGTAGGTTAATCGATGATTGCTACCTCTACTTTAGCCGCGGGGGAAAGATAGTACACAATTATAATATAACTAGCGACCCGCCCGCGCGCCCCTACTTCGCACGGGTGCACATATCATACATGTATTATACATATAAACCTTCCTCTTGAATCACTCTATCTATTATAAAAAACCGCATCAAAATCCGTTGCGTAGTTTTAAAGATTTAAGCATACATATGGACATAGGGACATGGGGACATAGGGACAGAGAAAGCGACTTTGTTTTATACTATGTACCTAGTGATTACGCAAAAATAAATAAAAATATAACAATAAATACAAAATAAAATAGATCCCAATCATAGTCTTCTTTCTCTCATAGTTTTCTCTTTCATTTTCATTTGCAATCTTTTTGTTTTATATTTTACTAGTTGCGACCCGCGGTTTCACCCGCGCAGATTTAAACTCCGGTATTCCCACGGGATAAAAAGCAGCCTATGTGCTACTCCAGATTATAATCTATCTCTCTGCCAAGTTTTATCCAGATCCGTTTAGCCGTTCCGGCGTGAAAGAGTAACAAACATCCACCCATCCATACTTACAAACTTTCGCGTTTATAATATTGGTAGGGTTTTTTGTTATATTTCCCATTTGTGTGTTTGTCAATAAAAATAAATAAATAAATAATGCTGGACAATTCACACAGCACCATCTAGCCCCAAAGTAAGCTATTCAAAGCTTGTGTTATGGGTACTAGATGACTGATATATTTAATACATTATATACTTACATAGATAGGTTTTTTTTATTAAACATAAACACCCAGACCAACAGAACCAATTTCTGCAGATCGTACACAAATTTGTTCCGAGGCAGGAATCGTACTCGCAACCTCTTGCGTCGCAGGCTCTCGCCCGCTGCGCCACGAAGGTCGTCAAAAATATTTCATCATTTTATGTCTCGTCACAGGAACCTATGACTTCTTCGCACTAAACTACTACACGTGCCGCTTGGTCCGCCGCGCGAAGCCTGGGGAGAAGGTGGATACCATGTTCATGCAGGGTGTACCGGAGCTGCGGGCCGTGATGGAAGCGGAGCCAGGCATGCCTTACTCCAAGTCCAGGTTTATCGTGGTAAGTACGAGACCAAAAAGGAGGAACGTACCAAACATGCGATCCGCTAACTTGATCCCAACTTTCAATTATTTCGAGTTCGTCCTCTCCTACTAATCCTACTAATATTATAAACGCGAATGTTTGTAAGTATGGATGGATGGATGGATGTTTGTTACTCTTTCACGCAGGAACGAATCTGGATGAAACTTTGCAGAGAGGTACAGAGATATATTATAGTCTGGAATAACACACAGGCTACTTTTTATCCCGTGGGAATACCGGGATTTGAAACTAAGCGGGTGAAACCGCAGGGCGCTACTAGTTCATGATAAATTCTCATGAATCTCATACCCCCGGTTTCTGAATGCTCGATCAACACTAATCGGCTGTCTATCGCTATCTCTATCATAATTGAAGTAAAAACTAAAATAGCAAGTGACTTGACAGCCGATTAGTGTTGATCGAGCTTTCAGAAACTGGGGGTAAGTTTTGATACGAGAGTATTTTTTGATGTTTTTTAGGGCAGTGTGTACCAGCGACAAAGCCCTTTAAAAATATTTTTTGATTAGTTGATGACCTCATTGGCGCAGCGGGCGAGAGTCCGCCTGCGACGCGACGCAGAGGTTGCGGGTTCGATTCCCGCCTCGGAACAAATTTGTGTACGATCTGCAGAAATTTATTCCGTTGGTCTGGGTGTTTTCTATGTATAACAAAAATAATCTATCTATACAAGTATGTAAAGTATTAAACATATCAGTTACCTAGTACCCATAACACCAGCTTTGAGTTGCTAACTTTGGGGCTAGATGGTGCTCTGTGGATTGTACAGCATTATTTATTTTAAAAGGTTGTTTTCCAGCTGTGTCCAAAAGGTCTGCGCGATCAGATGGCCTGGCTGAAGGAGCAGTACGGAGACGTGGAAGTCCTGATAACGGAGTGCGGATACTCCACCGCGGGCGCTGAGCTAAAGGATGGCAATAGAATCAGCTTCATCAAGGATCACTTGGAGCAGGTGAGCTACTTACAATCTTTAGAAAACTGAAACTGAAACAGCTTCACGACTTTGATCCCCAGGCACGGTAGATATCCCTTCAGATCTCCCAGTACCAAGTAGGTACTAATTCAAGATTCTTTGAGGATGTCTAAGGGGGGTAGTCAGAGGTACGTCCAAACATTACATTTGGCACATACCCACATTTTGCAGTAGTTAGTATTCCATACGTGACAGGTTGCAAGCCCATCGCCGCTGTTAGAATACTAACTGGTTTCCTCACGATGTTTTCCTTCACCGTTTAAGAGCACTGGCATTGCGCACATAAATTTTTCGATAGAAAAATCCATTGGTGCACGACCGGATTCGAACCTGCGACCTTACGATCGGAAGGCGGGGTCACTCCCACTAGACCACCGGTGCTCTTTAGAAAAGCTCGAAAGAATAATCCTATACTGCTCACTGCATAGTATAAAACAAAGTCGCTTTCTCTGTCCCTATATCCCCATGTCCCTATGTATGCTTAGATCTTTAAAACTACGCAACGGATTTTGATGCGGTTTTTTTAATAGATTGAGTGATTCAAGAGGAAGGTTTATATGTATAATACATGCATGATATGTGCACCCGTGCGAAGCAGGGGCGCAAAAAGTTGATGATTTTCAAAATGTTCAGGTCCTGTTGTCCATCACACAAGATGGAGTGAACGTCACTGGATTCTCCTATTGGTCACTGATGGATAACTTCGAATGGGCCGATGGATATGAGTGAGCAATAATATAATTACTTAAGGTACTGACACACGTGCTCAAAAATGAACATGCTCAAAAATCAACCGACGAGCATGCTTATTTATAAGCTAGACCTGTTCACACGTGCTTTTATTGAGCAAGGCTCGAAAAAATCATGCTTTCAGCTCGAAAATAAGCACGTGTGTCAGTACCTTTATTACTTACTTATACTAATAATATTATTTTAGCCTTTATTCAGTCGTTTACAGTTTTTCTTAATACTAACTCCATTTTACACTACCTATTCTATTTCATCCGTTTGCCCCAATTTTGCATAGGCCTCTTCCGACGTCTTCCTCTCATTTCTATCCCTGACAGTTAGGGGAAGCAGGGGTAATGGTGGTGGCCGGGTAATTCCGCTCACTCCAATACCTTGTCTTGAAACACAGCGAGCACGCTGCAGCGCAGTGGTTGTGACGCTTGAGCTGGCAGCCTCTCTCAACCTACAACTCAAAATTGTATCATAAAATTTACAAACGAAAAAATAGAGCATTTTTCCTGTAGATAATAAAAAAAAAAAATAATAATAATGCTGGACAATCCACACAGCACCATCTAGCCCCAAAGTAAGCTACTCAAAGCTTGTGTTATGGGTACTAGATTACTGATATATTTAATACATTATATACTTACATATATAGATATTTTTTTTATTATATACATGGAAAACACCCAGACCAACGGAACAAATTTCTGCAGATCGTACACAAATTTGTTCCGAGGCGGGAATCGAACCCGCAATCTCTAGCGTCGCAGGCGGACTCTCGCCCGCTGCGCCACAGAGGTCGTCAAAGATGAACGGCATTTCCCCGCCTTCCTCTTACTACCTTTCCCATATTTGCTTTACATTTTACTATGCCGAAACAATCTTTTTACTGCGCAGTAATCGCACATCACATGACGTCTTAAAATGCACAAAAAAATATCAAAAATTTTTATGTTTCTCGTCTGTAGATTACCCCGTTACTTGGTTAGATGGGTATTGTATTCCACATTGTTTTTTATTTTCAGTACAAAGTTCGGCCTCTACGAAGTAGACTTTGCTTCCGAGAAGCGCACACGAGTGCCTCGTTCATCTGCCGGCTTCTACAGCCAAATCATCAGAGCACATGCGATGCGGATTACGTCTTCCAATGGACAGTATTTTTCCAACTAATAACTAGATGATAGTGAACAGGTGCATGAGGCTTAACATCTGTAACTGTATGCCTCAAGTTGATGGATGTAGGGCAGTGCCTATATACAGCGTGTAACGGAAGGGGGGTATCAACCCTGAAGGAGGTGAATGTGCTCATGAAACTCAACAACTTTCCCCAAAGAACATAGGTCGAAATATGAAAAAAAAATTTGGCCCTCCCTTAGTAAATCAATCAGCTGGTAGTCAGTTTTGTAAGGGAGGGCCAAATTTTTTTTTCATATTTCGACCTATGTTCTTTGGGGAAAGTTGTTGAGTTTCATGAGCACATTCACCTCCTTCAGGGTTGATACCCCCCTTCCGTTACACGCTGTATATCGAGGATTTAATGCTTTGTTACCACATTACAACAGGTGGACCATCTGGTTGTTCCATTAGCAAACTGTATTAAAAATTATGTTTACACTGTAGTATCACGTAGGTAAATGTTATAGAAGGATTATGTCCGAAGAAAAAAAAAATGAACCCTATTTTTGTCATGATAAAATATATACATGTGCTACGAAAACAAAACCTCTTTTATTTCTCTCTCACACTTCCATTCAGGTGGCATTAAAAAAATCGAACGCTGTTAATTTTTTTTAGCAGGAGCGTATGCTGAAAATTTTCGCAACAAATAAATAAATAAATATGCTGGACAATCCACACAGCACTATCTAGCCCCAAAGTAAGCTATTCAAAGCTGTGTTATGGTACTATGGTTTATGGTTTAAGACATTTATTTCTCATAAAATTTACACAAAATTACTTACTGAGAAACATTATTTTTCAATATTTACATTTTGTGAGCAGTGAGCACACATATTAACTTATAACAGAAAACTAATAGACTAGATAACTGATATATTTCATACATTATATACTTACATAGATGGATATTTTTTATTATACATAGAAAACACCCAGACCATCGGAACAAATTTCTGCAGATCGTACAAAAATTTGTTCCAAGGCGGGAATCGAACCCGCAACCTCTTGCGTCGCAGGCAGGCTCTCGCCCGCTGCGCCACAGAGGTCGTCAAATAAGCAATAAGTTGTTAATGCGCATAAAAAAGACGTGTCAACTTCGTGTATATTTAACGCGTTGACAACACCTAATATTCTTCTCGCTCGAACGATTCGACATTTTTAAAGATACAAAATCAGAAATCCCAATTTTTTTAAATCACAAACTACCATTTCACAGGTTGGTATAAATTTCATTTTGATGGATGCAAGTTTTCCTACTGAAAAGTTAAAGTAAAAGCTTATGTACTAAAACTATTAAGGGCCCGGCGACAGCGGCTCGCAGTTTCGAGGTGCGATTGGCTATTATTTCATTTCGGGGAGGTTGTTTGAGAGAATAACTATCCAGTGACACGCATATACTGTTCGAACACATATAACACAATAATATAAGGGAAACATGCCCGAATCAGAAATCATTTTGGGGTATATCAGTATGTCAGTTAGTCCGTAGACGGCGGACAGTACGCACGCTAACTTGAACCGGTTTCGCGCTTTAGCCTACGCCAGTGGTTCCCAACTTTCGGTCCGCATCAAGTGTCGTTGTCGTGCCCTAACAATGTTCAAGTGCAAAAGTTGCGATTTGGAGTTCAGGGATGGAGCCCTTTGTTCCATATGCCAGGGACATTTTGACTTCGCCTGCGCCGGAGTTACCGAAACAGGATATCGTAGGCTAGGAGAGAGGAAATCAACGTGGAAGTGTTCCGCCTGTAAGAGCGCTAGATCAGCGAGTCCTCTTCCTGCCCTGTCGAAGTCACCCGCTCCAGCTGACATGGACACTGTGCTTGCAGAACTTAAACGCCTTTCGCTCCAGGTCGCAGTGCTCCCTGGTCTTGATGCGAGTATTCAGACTATCAAAGCTGAACTATCCGAACTCAAGTCAATTAAGCCGGAGCTTGCGGACATCAAGTCTTCTATCAATTTTGTTGACCGCAAAATCGAGGCGTTATCTGATAAAATAATTGAGATGGAAAGAGACATCCAATCCTTGCAGAAGACAAAGAATGAAGTGGAGTACTTGCAGTTACGTGTGCTGAACTTAGAGGGGCAGCTTAAGGAAAATGAGCAAAGGTCACGTCTTAATAACATTGAAGTTAAAGGCGTCCCAGTCTCGAGCTCCGAGAACCTGTTTGACATAATATCCAAGATCGGGACTCATGTTAAATATCCGTTGCCAGTAGACCAAATCAACTACATTGCCCGTGTACCGATGCGCAATGATAAACTAAATAAAACAATTATTATTGCCGTGCACAGTAGGTACATCAAGGACAACTTCGTTGCTGCAGCCAAGAAATGTACCACGACCGCTGCTGATCTAGGACTCAAGGGCGTCAACCAGGTCTTTGTCAATGACCACCTAACACTGGATAACAAGATCCTGCTTAACAAAACCAAAACCCAGGCCAAAGACCGGGGGTTTCAATTCACTTGGGTAAAAGGATGCAGGATTTTTGTACGGAAAAACCCAACATCTCCTGTGATTGCAATCAGATCGGAGTCGGACTTAAAAAAACTATAATATTTAGTGTCATGTGCTTACCTCTATTATTTAAATTACTTCATAGTGCTTGCTTGTTCAAATGCGTCCAAGAGTTGGCGAGCGCTGACTCATTGCCTGGCTTACGCTCTGGTTTGCTCAGTGCCCCTACTATGCGCCATCTGTTTGCTTGCCTATCGCTACCCTCATTGTTAAGTGAGTTAGCTATTATTTATTATACATTTTGCATGATTGCCTCTTTACTACAACTTAGATACCATAATATTGCCGTGCTCAAAATTAATATTGCCGATTTTACAAACCTAAACAAAACTTTGCAGTTTTTTGTACCTATTCATGTGCTAATAAAAGTACGTTTTAAAATTCCTTCCGATTAGCATTTACTACCAAAATGTTCGTGGCCTACGCACAAAAACTGCAACTTTTCTAAGAAACATCGCATTAAATTCCTATGATGTTATTTGTATCACGGAAACGTGGTTAAATGATAGTATTTATGATAACGAGTTATTTGACGATCGTTACATGGTTTGGAGACGCGACCGTAACTATGAGTTAACCGATCAGGTTAAGGGGGGCGGGGTTTTGATAGCTGTTCGTCGTGAACTCATGGCTGAGCGTCAGCTCGGGTGGTCTTCTACCGCTGAGGATATATGGGTTACCCTTACATTGGTAAACCGCAATCCTAGGTCTACCTACAAACTACATATTGGGGTGGTATATATATGCAATGAAAACTTGGGTAACTCGATGTCTGTACAGCTGACTAACTTTGCAAATAGCCTAACACAGATTACGTTGGATAATCCATTAGACAAAATTATTGTTTTTGGTGACTTTAATATGCCCCTTGTGACATGGTCTTTTGATAGTGATGGGGTCTCATTGTCTCCGAGCAATCTCCAAGGTTCGCATCAGTTGGACTTAATAGACAGCCTCAATACGTGCAATCTCTTGCAATATAATTCCTTTTGTAACGATAGCCATGGCCGTCTATTGGACTTAATTTTCTCTAATAGTGATGTAACAGTAAAATCTTGTGATTGCCCTCTCGTCCAGGAGGATCCTCACCACCGTTCGCTCGTAACATCTGCAGAGTTTATTCAGCTACACACTTTAAAGCCGCGTCCTTACACTAAGTACTCATATCATAATGGGGACTTTGAATCCATTTGCTCTAACCTTGACGCTATCAATTGGCACTATGAGCTTGGTAGTAGGACTATTGAGGATGCAGTCTCCTTCTTATACAACGCTATTTATACTCAACGTGATAACTTTATAACATCAAAACTAGTTAACCCTTCTCGTAAATATCCCTTATGGTACAATCGACCTCTTATTAAATTACTTCGTGAAAAAGCAAAATATCATCATAAATATAAAACCTATGGTAATTCTTACGATCGTGACTCATTTGTTCTGCTAAAAGAAAGAGCGCGTGTCTTGGAGAAAGACAGGTACAATACCTATATAAGAAATATTGAAACTTCTATTAGGGAGAATCCCCGTGCTTTTTGGTTGTACGTAAAGAGCAAAAATCACTTTAACTCATATCCTACGGTTCTCAAGTACGGTAATCGCTCGTCAGACCAAGGGGATGAGATCTGTAACTTCTTCGGCGAATATATTCATTCTACCTTCCTTAACAATCCTCAAACTATTGTCCCACCCGCATCCACTTGTCCACCCGACTTTGCCTCCTCCACGGATATTAGCATGATCGAAGTGCTGGAGGTGAACGTACTCAAGCTATTTAAGTCTCTGGATGTAACGAAGTCGGCAGGACCTGACAATATCCCGGCTATATTAATAGTGAAATGTGCCGATAGTCTAGTTTTGCCTCTCTCGCTTCTATATCGCCGCTCTCTCACTGAGGGCACTGTTCCTAATATTTGGAAGGCTGCTCTAATAACACCCATACATAAAAAAGGTCACAAAAACAAGGTAGAAAACTACAGACCAATATCTAAATTATGTTTATTTGCTAAGGTTTTAGAAAAGATTGTTTACGCTCAACTGTACTCCGCACTTAAACAAAGTATTTCGCCTCAACAGCACGGGTTTCTTAGAGGTAGATCAACCACTTCCAATCTTCTGCTATGTACGGAGTTTTTAACGCATTTTATGTCTGAACCCTCCCAAGTAGACGTTATTTACACAGACTATTCCAAATGTTTTGACCGTATCGACCATTTAGCACTTCTTGAAAAGCTTCAAAGAATAGGTATAAGGGGCAATCTGTTCAGGTGGTTTTCATCTTACGTTCGCAATCGGTGCCAAACTGTCGTGCTAGGTGGCTACTCCTCGTCGTCCATGAACATACCATCTGGTGTTCCTCAGGGATCCTTATTAGGACCATTACTTTTTACGATTTTTATAAATGATGTATCTTCCTGCTTTACTCACTCCAAAATTCTTTTATACGCTGACGACATGAAAATTCTGTTTCCTGTAAATTCACCTAATGATGCTCAGTGTCTTCAGGACGATCTTAATAGGTTCCAAAACTATTGCAGACTCAACAAATTAGACCTAAATGTATCTAAGTGTTACGTATGCTCTTTTACACGTAAAGCAACTAAACAGATTTATAGCTACACATTTTATGACTCACCTTTAACTAGAGTAGACAAAATTAAAGATTTAGGTGTAACATTTGATTCTAAGCTATTATTTGACGAACATGTCAACAATATAGTTAAGAAGGCATCCCGTGCACTTGGTTTCGTGTTTAGAATGTCATGGGAATTCGCAAGTATCAAAACATTTAAAATTCTATACTGTGCATACGTACGCAGTCACCTGGAGTATGCCTCGCAGGTATGGAATCCTTGCTATGCTGTTTATTCATCGCGGATAGAATCCATTCAAAAAAGATTTCTACGATACCTACAATATCGAGCTAAAATCTTCTTACCCGACTATTTTACAAGGTGTCGTAAATTTCATTTTGTTCCCCTTTCCAAACGTAGGGAAATAAGTGATCTAGCTTTTCTATTAAAAATCGCTAATGGTTACGTCGATTGCCCTGAACTTCTCGAATATCTGGGATTGCGCACTAACACGGCTGCATTGAGGAAACCAAACGTTCTCTATGTTCCTCTAGTTAGGACAAATTATAGACAAAATGCATTTTTAATCAGAGCAAGCAGCTCGTTTAACTCTTTGGCAAAAGCAAACTTAGACGTAGACCTATTTAACACAAGTACAAGCAAGCTTAGACGCTTGCTTTGCGACTACTTCTTTCAAGCATGAACTTTATCTTTCTAAATTATGTATAATCCGTCGTCTATTGTTACTGTTATACCTACTTTTTATATATCCGCGGAAACTTGTAATTGGCCGTCAGCATATGTGTAGCAACCTTGCATGCTGCATGTATTTATTATAAACAACCTAATGTATACCCGCCTAGCTGTAAGTTTTCCCAAAATTTTTAAAATAAAATAAATAAAAAATAAAAATGTATGGCCTTACGTTTACCTAATACCAAAATGATTTCTGACTCAAGCACATTTCCCTTATATTATTGTATTATTTGTATTCGAACAGTATTTATGCGTGTCACTGGATAGTTATTCTTTCAAACAACCTCCCTGAAATGAAATAAAATGAAATAATAGCCAATCGCACCTCGAAACTGCGAGCCGCTGTCGCCGGGCCCTTAAAGTTAACTTTTGAGTAGGTAAACTTGTAGCTATTAAAAGATTTTTTTTACTAAGCTGTGCGCAATGTGATTGCACAAAATGGTTGTTTGCGATTTTTAGAAATTGGGATTTGTGATTTTATATCTTTCAAAAACTAGTGGCGACTGGCTAGGCATACCTACGCTGAGTGGAGACCCTTTTGCAGCTGCAGCACACAAATACCTACTGCTATTATTATTAACTGTTTGTCTTTTTTTTTTGTTTTGTATGTGTATGAGTGATTTTAGGCAAATAAATGTATGTCTCTATAAACCAAATAAGGGAGATGCCGTCGGTTTGGGTTGAATGGTTTAAAATAATACGTATTAGGTAGAGAGTGGGGTGAACAGGTAAGCACTACAAATACGTATTAAAATACCTAACAATAATCTACGTCTTATCTTATACTCGTAAAGGTACCTTAATATAGGTATGTATGGATTATCTCATTGCTAAGATATACATACATATGGTTCATTATTTTATGATAAAGCTATCTAAATTAATTTATATGTGACTGTATGTCAGTATGTCAGTCTATTTATCAGGTAGCCTGGAATAGATCGCTTTTAGCTATAAAACCGCCCATCGTATACTATCGTATCGTACCTAATGAACCGTGATAGACAGTTGAAATTTTCGTAAAATTAAATGATGTATTTATGTTGCCAATTTCAACAAACAATCAAATTATTTAAGGGGGGGCATACAACAAACGTGTTTTTTTTCGTTTTTATGGATCCGTCTGTCACCAGGGTGTATTTCAAGAACCGTGATAGTAGACAGTTAAAATTTTCACAGATGATGTATTTCAGTTGTCGATATAAACAACAACATACTAAAAAGAAAAATAAAATAAATACTTTAGTTTTACTTGGTAGTTTAAATAGGTACTTTGGTCCTATTGGACTAATTTTTTGACAGCAAAAGGCTCAAGGCTTTTTTACAAAACGTACGGCCAGCGCTACACATGTGTTATTATAATTGTAAATAATTTATTTTACTCTCGGAAACCATCAACCACGATCCTGTATGTAATTAGTGAATAACTATTCTGCAAAAAACACTTTGAATACACGGAAACTTTATAACATCAAAATACGCAATTGCATGTACTTGGATGATTTTTTCCTGTTATTTTGATTCAAAAGCCAAACTACTGAACCGATTTTGATGGAATTTCTATGAAAGGACCAATCTGAAAGTATAATCCTCTCAAATAAAAAAATGATTTACAGAATGAGATAGCTCCGTGAAACAAAAATACAGAATGAGACGCAGAAAGAAACCACGGGAATACACTAGTCTCAACATAAAGATAATAATTTCAGTGTCAATTTATTGCCATTGCGAAAATGATACCGTTTAGTGCGATTGTGTTCAGGTAAACCAGTTTTTGTGAAATTAATTGAGTTATTGTATGAGTTTATTGCGTTTTTTTAGGTTAAAACATAATAATTAATTAATAATAAGACCATTTTTAAGCATTTTTGGATCTCAACCCTTTAAGTTATTAATTTAATTGATTGATTCTTAAGAATCATAAAAGAAACAGAAACAGCTCTATGACTTTGATTCCCAGGCACGGTAGATATCCCCACAGAATCTTGACCTCGTTTTGTAGTACCTATACCTGCGAAGTCACCAATCTAAGACGTTTATTGACGTTTTTTGATTCGATAGGAACGACTGATTGCACGCTCCCCTTTTTAAAGGGAGGAAAATGCCATCGCATTTCCCTTCCACCATGGGGGTGACGAAAGGGGGGTATCGACGGATGAGGGTGGGGCTCGAACCCACTAAAAACTCCCCTGTGAGACATCATCCGCGAAAGGTATAGCGAGATGGGGTCGCGTGTGCATTCACCATCTCGCCACGGCGATAGGCCCGTATTTACTAAACCGGGCCATTGCGACTCGACCTTCCTCATCAAGGCCTCTCAAAATCCAGCTATAACTTTATCATTGTTTACAGTGCTCTTGTTGCGGTGTCATGGTGTGAGGATCTGACCTTCCCTCCAGGGTTCCAGTTCGGAGTAGCCTCGTCATCATACCAGACTGAAGGAGCATGGAATATCAGTGGTAAGTCTGACCATCGATCTAAATGAAATTTTTACTTAACTGTGCGCATTGCGATTGCACACAAAATGGTTGCTTGCGATTTTTCGAAAATGGGTTTAGTGATTTTATATCCTTCCACAAGTCAAAACGTGCGAGCGAGAGTTACATTAGCTCTTGTCTTCACCTTAACCGGATCCACTTCATGCACAGGACAGTATAGTCATACCACCTACATTTTTTATAAAGCTTGCTGATGGAATAGGCTGATGACCCATCTGATGTTAGGTGGTAACCGGGTCCTCACAAAGCATTTCCTCATAGTAATATAAACCCATCAAAACTCATCACCTTGATATTTCAGACAAAGGTGAAAGCATTTGGGATCGGTTCACCCACAAGAAGAACGGACCAGGGCATGACAATGGAGACGTGGCCTGTGACTCCTACCACCTGTGGAAGAGAGACGTGGAGATGGTGAAAGAGTTAGGAGTCAACTTCTACAGGTATGGTCTGATAGTTGATCCAATGCTCCAGCAAAACTGCCAACTGATGGTTCGATATCCATGATGGTAGTAGGAGCAATACAATCTGTATAGCTCCGTTCTCTGATAGCAATGTGACGAGATTCTAAGACATCAGCCTACCAGCTACATCTTACACCGCATTGTTCATCGGTGCAGTCGGCTACACATCAGGTTCCACACCTATCAAATATCATATATAATCTATGACCTCTGTGGCGCAGCGGGCGAGAGCCTGCCTGCGACGCAAGAGGTTGCGGGTTCGATTCCCGCCTTGGGACAAATTTGTGTACGATCTGCAGAAATTTGTTCCGATGGTCTGGGTGTTTTCTATGTATAATAAAAAATATCTATCTATGTAAGTATATAATGTATTAAATATATCAGTTATCTAGTACCCATAACACAAGCTTTGAATAGCTTACTTTGGGGCTAGATAGTGCTGTGTGGATTGTCCAGCATTTTTTTTTTTTTTAAATCATATATATCAAATATCAAAATCAAATATCAAATATGTTTATTATGAAACAAAAATACAAGTCATTAAAAAGTCGGAAACGATTATATCTGCAGAAGTATAAAACTGTGTCGCAGATACCAACGGATCACTATCACTATCACAACGTAGTATAAAACAAAGTCGCTTTCTCTGTCCCTATATCCCTATGTATGCATCTATGTATGTATCTTTAAAACTACGCAACGGATTTTGATGCGGTTTTTTTTAATAGATAGAGTGATTCAAGAGGAAGGTTTATATGTATAATACATGCATGATATAGTAAAAAAACAATGTGCACACGTGCGAAGCAGGGGCGCGCGGGCGGGTCGCTAGTATACTTATAACTAGGCTACATACTCGTCAAATCCAGATAATCGTAATAAAGGGACGCAACGGGTTGGGGTTTCCTCAAACCGTTCTTTTCTATTAAAAATAACCATGGATATTATCTTGTTTAACCTAGTTTATGGTCTTTACACTTCATCGGGTATTATAATGCCCCTAAAGTAATTATCCGAGAGGGTTCCCAACCCACGACCTTCGCTAGAGATACGCTACCCACTTGCGCCGTCGGATCTTTCTCATCCCACCCAGCGAATACCTATAAGAATATTTTAAAACTACCTATCTAAGCAACTAATCCTTCCAGGTTTTCTATATCCTGGTCAAGAATACTTCCTTCTGGGTTTGCAAACCACATCAGCAAAGAAGGCACGAAGTACTACAGTGATCTGATCGACGCGCTCTTGCAAAATGGCATTGAACCTGTCGTCACACTGTACCATTGGGATCTGCCGCAGAAGTTACAGAACCTAGGTAAGTATGAAGGAAACACCCCTTAGATCGATTATCCTTGTCGGTATCAAAAATTAAGACGACCCAATAAAGCCCTTAGGTCAGATACGAAAAAAAACTAAGACTTTGGTCCGTAAAAGGAACTTGAGCCCTCTGTTTGGGAATACCGGCATTTTTTAACGGAAAGAAAGAAAGAAAACTCATTTACTCATCCACCACAAAAAAAAAAAAACAAAAACCAAATTATCCTAAACAAACCAAAACCACCTAATCAATCTAAAAAAAAATGGAGAGGTGACAATACTTGGACATTAACTGCTGACACGTTCATTGACTATCTCATTTTCAAATCATAATCATAATCTTTATTAATCTTTTGACATGTCACATGTACTTAGATAAGTCACAGAATAATCAATTTAACATAATTTAAATAATCATAATGAAATATAAAATAAAGTAGAATAACCGTAGAAAGTAGAATGATCTCGGACAAACGAGTACTGTATTCGAGATAGTCGAGTTTAGCCAATGTAGATACCTAACATCGAAAGTTGTGTTAATTTTGATCTAAATATTACTTGCAGGTGGTTGGACCAACCCCCTCATATCCACCTGGTTTACCGACTACGCCCGTATCGTCTTCTCCCTCTACGCAGACCGCGTGAAGACCTGGATCACTATCAACGAGCCGGTTATCGTATGCGACATGTCATACCTGCACGGGGTTCTAGCTCCTGGAATCGTCAGCCCTGAAGGGTCACTAATGTGTGCCAAGCATGTTCTGATGGCGCACGCAAAAGCCTGGAGGGTTTATGATGAGGATTTTAGAGAGAAGTATCATGGTAAGTTGATTTATTTTCGGTTAGTCTGTTATATTCAGTCTTTTGAGGGAGGCTGCTTGATGTTTAAATTAGAATACCACTAGATATCCTTTTATTATTTTTATTATTATGAACCGTCTATGCCCGCCACCGAAGAGTACCGGTGGTCTAGTGGGAGTGGCCCCGCCTTCCGATCGTAAGGTTCGAATCCGGTCGTGCACCAATGAATTTTTCAATCGAAAAATTTACGTGCGCAATGCCAGTGCTCTTAAACGGTGAAGGAAAACATCGTGAGGAAACCAGTTAGTATTCTAACAGCGGCGATGGGCTTGCAATCTGTCACGTATGGAATACTAACTATACTGCAAAATGTGGGTGTGCCAAATGTAACGTTTGGACGTACCTCTGATTACCCTCTTAGACATTCTCAAAGAATCTTCGAGTTAGTACTTGGTACTGAGAGATCTGAAGTGATATCTACCTTGCCTGGGGATTAAAGTCGTGATGCTGTTTCATATTTTTTTGCTTCAGTTGTCTATGATCACTGCTGGACAAAGGCCTCCCCCCTTCGCATCACTCTGTGCGATCCTGTGCTGCGTTTTTCCATTCCGACTGGTACCTATCTAGCTTATCCCGTGTCAGATATCCTTATGATATCCTTAGCCCAGGATCTTGAAATTATGTAAAAGTTAGTTCTTGTTATTTGCAGGTCGCATTTCTCTGACCAATTTCGATATGTGGTTTGAACCGCTTACGAAAGAAGACGAGGATCTTGCTGAATCAGCACAACAGCTTCTTGTAAGTCTCTTTTAAAAGTACCTTGCCAGACGAGGACCAAAGCTTTAGTAATTTTAAAAGTAATCAGAAAACACCTAAAGATGCGCAAAGCTCTCCAAGGGACACCAACAGCTAAGGGAGGATCTTGCTGAATCAGCACAACAGTTTCTGGTAAGTATCTCTTTTAAAAGTACCTTCTCTCAGACGAGGGCCAAAGCTTTAGTAATTTTAAAAGTAATCAGAAAATACCTAAAGATGCGCAAAGCTCTCCAAGGGACACCAACGGCTAAGGGAGGATCTTGCTGAATCAGCACAACAGTTTCTGGTAAGTATCTCTTTTAAAAGTACCTTCTCTCAGACGAGGGCCAAAGCTTTAGTAATTTTAAAAGTAATCAGAAAATACCTAAAGATGCGCAAAGCTCTGCAAGGGACACCAACGGCTACGGGATTGTAATTAATGTAAGTTGATCATACTATATTATGTGTTGAGCAAGTAAATTCAGGGCAGCAGCATTCCGTTATAGCATAGACGACTGTATATAGTTCGGCTATGCCCTATGCCATAGATAGAGCATAGGACATACTCGTTCAATACAAGCTACAATGATACAGTCAATTGTTTGAACATGCTTCTGATTTGGACCCATTAACATCCTTTTTCTTGTCGTGTCACCAGTTCTCTAAACAGTGTGTTGAAAGTATTTTAAGTACACCTCAAAGAGGCTTTCTTTCGAACACTATTTCTAATTCAATCTAAAAGAATATTCTGAGGGTTACTGAAAAATGACTAGGGATTACAATATGAGCTATTGTTTTTCTGATTTTGGTTTTGCCAGACTGGAAAATATTCTCACCCGGTGTACTCCAAAAACGGCAGCTGGCCAGCAGTGGTTGAGAAGTTGGTAGCAGACAACAGCAAGAAACTTGGGTATCCTCGCTCAAGCTTACCATCCTTTTCGAAAGAAGAAATTGAACTTGTTAGAGGTATGTGTTTTTTTATTTTGTGTACTACTTGCTGATGGAACAAGCAGATAGCCCACCTGATGTCAAGTGGTAACCTATAACCTCACACCACCTACAACAAAACAGTGCCGTAAGTCACGCACGATATGAACGTGCCTTACGATGCACTGCTCGCGTCCATTAACTTGAGGCATACAGATGTTAAGCCTCCTATGCCTGTAATTTCACCACATTCTTCAAACCGAAACTCACTTGAGGCAAAGCTGCTTGGTTGCAGAAAATGGCATGGTGGTAGCACTCCCCCGGACGAACCATTCACAAAAAGCTAAGAAAGGCTTAAGGAAAGTCATTAAATAGACGACACATTCTGAATACGGGGTTATAGTAAAAAAAAATTGTGGGGTTGGAGTCGTAGGTAATCCTAATTATTATGTATTTAGGCTGTTGGTTTCTTTTCAAACCTGCTATTAATACGAAGTGCATGTTCTAGGAACCTATGACTTCTACGGATTAAACTTCTACACCAGTCGGACCATAAGGAAAGCGAACACAAGCGAGGCACTGGGAGAGTGGCCGATGGGCGATGCACCGCAACTCAACGCCAAGCTGGGTGTTGACGCAGCATGGGAGGCTACTGCTATTCCTTTCTATCCTGTAAGTTTGTCTTTGTTATCTGCAAACACAAGAGTGACATCAAGAAAATGACACAAGAGCCCACTCAGACAAATACAAAATATTTATTACAGTAAGGCCAGCCATAGACGGACCGCATGTTGCAGTCGAGACCGACTGCAACATGCGGTCCGTATATGGCTGGCCTAAAGCTCTTTGTTATGGGCTCGCCCGGGGAAGAACTTAGCCTTTTCTGCCACCAATTTGCCGGTGAAATTACAGGTACATGAGGCTTAACATCTGTCTGATGTTAAGGCTCCGGTGACAGTGGCTCGCAATTTCGAAGTGCGATTGGCTATTATTTCATTTTATTTCATTTCGGGGAGGTTGTTTGAAAAAATAACTCTAGAGAAACACGCATAAATACTGTTCGAACACAAATAATACAATAATATAAGGGAAACATGCCCGAATCAGAAATCATTTTGGTATTAGTTTGACGACCTCAGTGGCGCAGCGGGCGAGAGTCCGCCTGCGACGCAAGAGGTTGCGGGTTCGATTCCCGCCTCTGAACAAATTTGTGTACGATCTGCAGAAATTTGTTCCGTTGGTCTGGGTGTTTATGTATATAATAAAAAATATCTATCTATGTAAGTATAAAATGTATTAAATATATCAGTCATCTAATACCCATAACACAAGCTTTGAGTAGCTTACTTTGGGGCTAGATGGTGCTGTGTAGATTGTCCAGCAATATTTATATTTATTTATTTATTTATATTATATTATTAGTATGTTTGGTCTTACGTTTACCTAATACCAAAATGATTTCTGACTCAAGCACATTTCCCTTATATTATTGTATTATTTGTGTTCGAACAGTATTTATGCGTGTTTCTCTAGAGTTATTTTTTCAAACAACCTCCCCAAAATGAAATAAAATGAAATAATAGCCAATCACATCCCCAAAATTACGAGCCGCTGTCACCGGACTCTTAATGGGGCAGTGCATCGTTGGGCACGTTTCTATCGAGCGAGACCTACGATGCAATGCAATAGGTGATGGTTACCACTTAACATCAGACCATCTGCTGTTCTACCAGCCAGTATTAAAAAAGAGACAACTCGACCTCATTTCCGTGTTACGTTCAAGGTTAGTTTAAGTAACTTAAAATAATAAAGTGACCAAAAGATTAACAATGAAAACCGGTTTCTTTGTTACCAGAAACACCCAGAAGGCATAAGGAAGCTGCTGAATTGGGTGAAGAAGGAATACGGCGACTTGCCTGTCATCATCGCTGAGAACGGGGTCGGCAATCACGGCGGACTGGAGGACAAAGACAGAATAGAGTTCATCAGGGACTATTTGAAGCAGGTTTGTAACTCATCATCTTCCTGCCCTTATCCCATGTTAAGTGGGGTCGGCACAACAGGTTCTACTCCTCCACTCTCCTCTATCATTCGTCATCTCGGTGCTCACTCCTTTCTTACTCATGTCATCCTTCACACAATCCATCCATCTTTTCTTTGGCCTACCTCTTTCTAAAACCAATCACATCCATGTCTAACATTCTTCTCGTAATATGACTTTCTTCCCTCCTCATGACATGCCCATACCACGCTTACCTATTACTCCTCAGCTTATCCGTCACAGGCGCTACTTTCAAACTTCGTCTAATATACTCATTCTTTATTTTATCCATCCTTGTCACTCCGCACATCCATCTCAAACAAAACATTGCAGGTTTGTAACTAGAAAGCCAAATTGACAATTGGCAGACCGCTGCCAAACCGTGAAATCAAAATTGCGATCGGAATCAAGAATGATGACAATTTTTACAATAATATGAATGAACAAGCAGTTTTAAAGCACGTTATGATAAAACTTGATATAGACATTATTGTTATTTATACAGGGTGGGGCAAAATTTTTCGACATTGAGGGCAGCTACCTTTTCTGTTGTATTTAGAAGGTTTTGTTCTTAGAAAACTATAGGTTTATTTTGAAGAAAAAAACAACCGCATTTTCAGATTTTTGAAAAAATGTACAGTCAGCCTGAAAAATTACATTTGTCAAAAAAAACAAGTTGGTCTCAATTTATTCAAAACCGGTTCAGTAAAATCGGTGGTACATTGTACTAACTTCATTCTGCCAAGCCAACAATAAATTTGAAAAAAGAACAAAGTATTTCCATGAAAGTGTTCGAATGGCATGCATGGACTCAATGTTGTAGCGAATGGCGTTTAATAGAAATTGTATGGAAAACTTATTTTTTTAATTTTTGCATAATCTAACGATTTGATTTGGTAAGTTACTTTGGGAAAATTGTTCCTGATGAGAAATAGCGTCGATTGAGACCAACATGTTTTTTTTGACAAATGTCATTTTCCAAGCTGACTGTACATTTTTTCAAAAATCTGAATATGTGGTTGTTTTTTTCTTCAAAATAAACCTATAGTTGCCTAAGAACAAAACCTTCTAACTACAACAAAAAAGGTAGCTGCCTTCAATGTTGAAAAATTTTGCCCCACCCTGTATATTGTTTATGTTTTTGACAAATATTTTTTTTTATTTGATTTGATTATTGTGATTGTGATCATATTAGTATAAATGATACCAGCATTCATCATCATCATTTATGTCTGTTTGCACCCACTGCTGAGCATAGGCCTCTTTAGTTCACCACTCTTTTCGGTCCCTTGGGAGTCTCATCCATCCATTTCCAGCACTTGCTAAAATGTCATTTGACCAACGGGCGGGTGGTCTGCCTCTAGGTCTTTGAGCATCCCTTGGCCACCATTCTGTTGTTGCCTTCGTTTATCTCCTGTCGTCCCTTCTTGCTAAGTGTCCTGCCCGCCTCCACTTCAGTTTCGCGATTCGCGTGCCCACATGCATGCCCACCGAGCATGGCGCGCTCCATTACCCGTTGTGTTACTCTGATCTTATGCATGTGTGAATACCTGCATTATATTTACATAGTTTGCTGCGCCCTACACGCTATGTGTAGGGGCCTAGTAGCTTCTTTAGACCTAAGCTACTTATAATACTAGTGGCTCTGGGAGCTGTAGACCTCGCGAGCATACTAAAAGTGAGCTATTTGAGGAATGTAATGTGCAAGTGCATTTTCCATTTTGTGATTTTTTTTGATCTTTTTAATTTTTTTTGCATCATCTTGTGTAGAATGAGGTCCTTTGTGTTTCTCTCAAATTTGATTGAAAACCATCGATTGTTTGATTAGCTATCCTGATTAGCTATATGAAGATCCTTATCAGATCTTCGCCAAACTTTTATGAGACCAACTTATAGTTACTACCTTTCAAATAAAAAAAGAATAATCGAAATCGGATCTCATTTGGTGGAGATATCCGGTATATCAAATATACCCCCTTTTTGCCCTTTTTTGGATGAAGTACCCCTCCAATCAAAAATCCCCGACGACAAAAAAATTCTAATAAGTCATATAACCTGTGTACCAATTTTCGTCCAGATCGGTTGAAAAATGCGACCTGTAGAGGAGAACAGACAGACAGACAGACAGACAGACATCCGGACAAACGCATTTTTGGCCAATGTGGAAACTGAGACGCTTCGCTCGCTCGGTCAATAAATTTATGTACATAAATATAAAATCTAAATCTATTGTTTTCTTTTTTTGTTTATCTTCAGGTTTTATTAGCCATCAAAGAAGACGGAGTCAACGTTACTGCATTCACGGTTTGGTCTCTGATGGATAACTTCGAATGGGTGAACGGATACAGGTAACTGGGAGGTCCCAATGATTTTCCAGTAGGTATATTATTCAAATATCTCGCTATCACGTTCTTGAAGCCACTACTACCTAAGACATTGACTCGGGTCAGCTGAAGGGGGCGCCTTAGTGGGGGACCAGAACCTGACCCGATCTCACATGAGAAGACGGGTGGTTTCGGCAAATATCACGTGATTAATGGATGCCCATGGTCCTCCTGGTACATCTCTGAAATATCTCCTAAAAACCTTAGAAAAATAAAAAAAGTACATTTTCTTTGGTAAAATCTATATTTTCCACCAGTTCCCGTATATTTAAATTTTAAGTACATTACCTATACTAACTAACCTAACAACACTAGGAGGTTGAAGAGAAGGACAACCTTAACTAAAAATAAAAGGGGGAAAAGACTGCGGCGTCTGGTCTGGACCCAAATTACCATTCGCCAATCCACTCATCCGCCTATGTCCACCAACTGATTGCGGATTCAAACAAGAACTAAAAAAAGTACATTTTAACTGCGTTTATTTTCAGCCCAAAACTAGGTCTCTACGAAGTGGACTTCACATCTCCAGTCAGAACGAGAACGCCTCGAGCTTCAGCTTTCTACTACTCCAGCATCATCAGGAGTGGATCTCTGAATGTGACTGAGGACGTCCATATTACGATGTTAGTTCATTGTTCATTATAAGCCTGTTTGAGGCACTTGATTTCCATTATTATTTATGGCACACAGTAAAAGCATTGGTTATCTTGTTTATCTCTGTCTGCTAGGACATCTTGTTCCGTCAGTGATTTTAATCAAATTTCTGACTGAAGAAGAATTTGTCTGATTAAAGTCTGATAAAGTGGTGTTCGCTGCGGGTAAAAGCTGTTTTTTTTTTGCCTCATAGGTGACGGAAGAAAACTCTTTTATGGGTTAAGGCGTTGACAACACCTAAAATTTCTCTCGCTCGCACGATTCGACATTTTGAAAGATATAAAATCCAATTTTGATAAATCGCAAACAACCATTTTGTGTGCAATCACATTGCGCATAGTTTGGTAAAAATTTCATTTTGATTGATGCAAGTTTTCCTACTCAAAAATTTGCTTGAGTACGAAAACTAGAAAAGCAATCTTTTAAGTAGGAAAACTTATGTCGATCAAAATGATTTTTTTACTAAACTGTGCGCAATGTGATTGCAGACATAAAGGTTGTTTGCGATTTTTCGAAAATGGGTTTGTGATTTTATCTTTCAACAAGTCAAAACGTGCGAGCGAGAGTCACATTAGCTCTTGTCTTCGTCTTAAGGTCGTCTTTGTACATTTATTTATTCATTGCTTTTGTAATCACATTATATTTTGTAAACGTTTTTGTGTACAATAAATCGTCGGCTTATTGTTAGAAGTCTACTACTATATTATATACTAGTACTAACTACCTTTATTGGACCGACGCATCCATCCATCCATCCATCCATCCATCCATCCATCCATCCATCCATCCATCCATCCATCCATCCATCCATCCATCCATCCATCCATCCATCCATCCATCCATCCATCCATCCATCCATCCATCCATCCATCCATCCATCCATCCATCCATCCATCCATCCATCCATCCATCCATCCATCCATCCATCCATCCATCCATCCATCCATCCATCCATCCATCCATCCATCCATCCATCCATCCATCCATCCATCCATCCATCCATCCATCCATCCATCCATCCATCCATCCATCCATCCATCCATCCATCCATCCATCCATCCATCCATCCATCCATCCATCCATCCATCCATCCATCCATCCATCCATCCATCCATCCATCCATCCATCCATCCATCCATCCATCCATCCATCCATCCATCCATCCATCCATCCATCCATCCATCCATCCATCCATCCATCCATCCATCCATCCATCCATCCATCCATCCATCCATCCATCCATCCATCCATCCATCCATCCATCCATCCATCCATCCATCCATCCATCCATCCATCCATCCATCCATCCATCCATCCATCCATCCATCCATCCATCCATCCATCCATCCATCCATCCATCCATCCATCCATCCATCCATCCATCCATCCATCCATCCATCCATCCATCCATCCATCCATCCATCCATCCATCCATCCATCCATCCATCCATCCATCCATCCATCCATGCATCCATCCATCCATCCATCCATCCATCCATCCATCCATCCATCCATCCATCCATCCATCCATCCATCCATCCATCCATCCATCCATCCATCCATCCATCCATCCACCCATCCATCCATCCATCCATACTTACAAACTTCCGCGTTTGTAATATTAGTAGGATACACTTTGACATAAACTTACGTTCCCTCTGGCGCACTCGCCTGAATGAGCTCTACAAAAATTAAAAACCCATTTACCTATTTCTAGCTATTCTAGTTTCGCCGATGCTTAGAGTCATTATTCAACATAGCATCATTATTCAGCGCAGTGGAAGCGTGCTGGGCCCATAACCTATAGAGAAACACCAGAATAGTTCGCAACAGACTGCCATTTTATTCACACGATGAATTGACGCTAAACACAAGTACACATTGTTGTTGATAGATGGCGCTACTAATACTATTTTTGATAAATTAATAACAATTGGCATATCAAAACATCAATTGCGTTTTCCCACACTTTTAGTTTTGTCGCTTAGTAACTTCTAGCAATAAGCCAACGAAATAATGGTAGGTACGTTCAAAATGAGCCCACTCACCATCTCTCTTCCAGGTACGCAAACACTGAAGCCTGCTCGAAGACTTCCACCTACTTCTTCATCATCGGAGGTGTTCTTCTAGCAATCATGATCATAACTGTGGTGGTGCACCAAGTCAGAAGACGCCGGATGCCGACCGTGAGGAAGACCGAGTATACTGGTGTGCAGTCTGAGGAATCGACTGCTAGATCTTAATTATTAAAGTTTTATTAGTTATGAGTTTACTACTGTCCCTAAAGTTATTATGAGAGTGGGGTTCTTCTAACACAGGTTACAAAACTTAGAAGAGTCCCGACCCGATTCATTATGCATGAATTCCCGGACTTCACCAGGTGATGACGATGATTAAGTACAGAGACACTATTTTAGATTTTACTAGTTGCGCCCCGCGGTTTCACCCGCGCAGATTTAAATCCCGGTATTCCCACGGGATAAAAAGTAGCATAAGTGCTATTCCAGACTATAATCAATCTCTCTGCCAAGTTTCATCCAGATCCGTTTAGCCGTTCCGGCGTAAAAGAGTAACAAACATCCATCCATCCATACTTACAAACTTTCGCGTTTATAATATTAGTAGGATTAGTAGGATATTAGTGGATATTAGTAGGATGTATTGTAGTGGACCTTGGTGTACCTACCTAAAAATCTTCCTTTTTAAAACATGTTTGGATCAAACTAATATTTTTGCTGTCCTGTGTGCAATATGATCATACACATTTGTGATTTTTCATAGATCGGTAATTTTATATTTTTCAAAATATAAAAATGAAACGAGCGAGCGTGCGAATTAAAGCGAGTAGAGGTATTTAAATATGTAAAAGTACTCGTTTGCTCCCTTTTCTTACATAATTTTTTTCATATTTCAAATAAAATAGTAGAATTATAAAATACTAGCGACCCGCCCGCGCGCCCCTGCTTCGCACGGGTGCACATATCATGCATGTATTATACATTAAACCTTCCTCTTGAACCACTCTATCTATTAAAAAAACCGCATCAAAATCCGTTGCGTAGTTTTAAAGATTTAAGCATACATAGGGACAGGGATATAGGAACAGAGAAAGCGACTTTGTTTTACACTATGTAGTGATAATAAAATACTTTCATTTCGGACAACATAAACCTAAAGTTACAGGTATCACAATAATTTACAGTAAATGGTTAGTACTAGTAATATGTAGTAGGTAGATAAAGACACTCACGTGTCGTTGTGTATCGTTTTGTGTCTATGGGTCATCCTTCTGAAAACCAGCCTTGAAAATCATGCCTTGTCTTAAAACCAGCGCTGCTTTTCACGAACGTGTAAGTAGCATTTATGCTGAGAGTGGACCTATTTGGCTCACACTAGATACACGAGGGGACTAATTTGCTCCAAACTTAACTAATTTATGTATCACTGTTGTTATCTAAAGAAAAGAAAGAAAGAAAATACATTTATATGACACACATAAGTACATACAGAAAAAAAAGAGATGAAGAAATAAAGAACGGACAGGAAACTACAATAGGTAGGTACTGTTACCTGTTATCTACACTGTTGTTTACTGTTATCTGTTTATGTTCTTCTGTTAGGCTCTATTAGACATATTGTTAACTGTCTGTGTTAACTGTCTGTGTTCGCTGTGTATGTGTCTAGTAAACTATTCTATTATATTCTTACTCGTACTTATTTATGCAGTTATCATCACCATACTAGTCAACTAAGTATACAAAAGACCTCATGCGTGGCAAATCAGCCTTGTTTAGTTTTGTTTAACTAAACAATTCATTTGTAGAACAACGCGTTGCATAAAGACGTGCTTTGTGCGTTACTGATTTGCGTGAAATAGCATCTCTAGACAATCTTTTGTTTCTAAATTTGAATTTAGAATCAAATTCAAATTGCGTAAGTTTCAAATCGCCTAAATTATGAATCTTGATTTTTTTGTTTGATAGCTAGACGTTTACTGTCATCTCATCTCACGGCATTATTCTCTATGAAAATAGGATATTCCTTGCCCAAACCGTGAAACGTCAAAACTTGATGTTGGGCTTAATCTTTATGACATAGGAGATACTTTGCCCTGCCCGTATGACACAAGCTGCCTTGTCTTAGCTGTGATCGCGGTGCAAATGGTCATAGTGAATAAGGCTCCTGGGGCATTATTCTCTATGACAATAGGAGATTCCAAGGAAATTCCTTGCCCCAAACCGTGAAACGTCAAAACTTGATGTTGGGCTTAATCTTTATGACATAGGAGATACTTTGCCCTGCCCGTATGACACAAGCTGCCTTGTCTTAGCTGTGATCGCGGTGCAAATGGTCATAGTGAATAAGGCTCCTGGGGCATTATTCTCTATGACAATAGGAGATTCCAAGGAAATTCCTTGCCCCAAACCGTGAAACGTCAAAACTTGATGTTGGGCTTAATCTTTATGACAAGGAGATACTTTGCCCTGACCGTATGACACCGGTGCCTTGTCTTAGTTGTGATCGCGGTGCAAATGGTCATAGTGAATAAGGCTCCTGGGGCATTATTCTCTATGACGATAGGAGATTCCAAGGAAATTCCTTGCCCCAAACCGTGAAACGTCAAAACTTGATGTTGGGCTTAATCTTTATGACATAGGAGATACTTTGCCCTGCCCGTATGACACCGGTGCCTTGTCTTAGTTGTGATCGCGGTGCAAATGGTCATAGTGAATAAGGCTCCTGGGGCATTATTCTCTATGACAATAGGAGATTCCAAGGAAATTCCTTGCCCCAAACCGTGAAACGTCAAAACTTGATGTTGGGCTTAATCTTTATGACATAGGAGATACTTTGCCCTGACCGTATGACACCGGTGCCTTGTCTTAGTTGTGATCGCGGTGCAAATGGTTATAGTGAATAAGGCTCCTGATGAGTGAAGATGATGAATGACCGCCGTTCAGCCGTTCTGGCGTTATTGAGTAACAAACATCCAAACTTCAACATTTATAACATTGGCATGTAATTTTTATTACAAAGGTCTCATTCATAAATACTTAATCAATTATAAAAAACTACACAGATATTGCACTATGAAAAGATATCTTATTAATTTTCCAGTTAAATATTTTATTCCCAACATTTTATATTTTCACTGCAGCAAAAAGAAAGTACTTAGGTACTTAAGTAAGTTTTATTGTTAAAAGTAGGATTAAGTTAATTAATGGGTGCAGTTAAAACAGCGATGTCTTTAGCCGCGGTGGTGTTTTGGTAAGTAACCTTATTATGAAAAAATATATTAAAAGAAGTAGAATAAGTTTTTAATAGAAAAAGTATACATAAGTGTTGGAATTTCTATTTGACAAATTTGAGTAGGTTGATTTTATTGACATAATCACAGATATCTCCACCTACCATACCATTATCTATTTTAGAGTAGTTAGAGCTCTTTGTGAAGGACTCGTCCGGGGAAGTACTACCACCACGCCTTTTTCTGCCGCCAAGCAGCAACGCTGTGTTCGATTTGAAGAGTGTGGTCGCCGGCGTAATTACAGGCACATGAGGCTTAACATCTGTATGCCTCAAGTTGATGGACGCAAGGCAGTGCATAGTAGGGCACGTTCCTATCGTGCGTGACTTACGAGGCAATGCTCTGTTATAAGTGATGGTTACCACTTAACATCAGGTGGGCCATCAGCTAGTTGTATAAAAAAAACTACACTAATATTATAAATATAGAAAGCTTTGTATTTTAACCATTTTATTAGTTCTTAAACTAATGAATACAAACATAATTATGATATGTTTGTTTTCTCCTTGTTTTTCAGCACGTTATTAAATGTTTCCTGGTCGGCAGACGTGAAGTTTCCACCATGGTTCAAGTTCGGTGCTTCTACATCATCATATCAGATCGAAGGCGCGTGGAATGCTAGCGGTAAGTTATAGAATTAATTAAAATATTTTTTGCTGAATTCTAATTTGTTACAAACCCTTCGTATGTACTTCTCACTCGCACTAAGCTGGTTGTTTATTATAGGTAAGATAATTAAAACCACACTCTTTAAACCTAAACACAGCGTTGCTGCTTGGCGGCAGAAAAAGGCGTGGTGGTAGTACTTCCCCGGCGCACAAGCCCTTCACATAATCACGTAGAATATCCACTAAAGATAAATGCGTTTCTTGAAACAATGAAACTTTTTTCCAACTGTAAATACCAATCCATTCGTTGGTCTAGGCACTGTATTTACCCTTTCGATAGGGTTACCACAGACGCGAGATGCCAATGAGGGCATTTTATACCTAAACGTAAAATAGTACCCAAGACCGAACCATTAACTTGAGGAACCGCTTCCAGATAAAGCCGAGAGTGTGTGGGATCGGTTCACACACGCAAACCCCACCGTGGTCGCAGACTTCAGTAATGGAGACGTGGCCTGCGACTCCTACCACCGGTGGAGACGAGACGTGGAGATGACCGCTGAGTTGGGACTTCACTTCTACAGGTGATTGTGCAATCATCTTATAAGAACCTGCTGGAAAGTAGACCTGGAAATTAGGAAAGTGCTATCCTATACAGATCCAAGACGAGCAGTGCTGTGCCATATATTTTATATCCATTGACTGAATCATGAAACAATCGGGTGCGGGGCAGTCAACGCTAAATAAACCCATAATCTCCAAGCAAACGCTAAAACTAGTTGTACTCATAGGTTCTCCATATCCTGGCCTCGTCTGATGCCCACTGGCTACAGCAACAAAATCAGCGAAGATGGCGCGAAGTACTACAGCGACCTGATAGATGAACTCCTGGCGAAAGGAGTCGAGCCACTCGTGACGTTATACCACTGGGACTTGCCGCAGAACTTGCAGGATCTTGGTATTTATTTGAAACCTTTTTAGATTACAGTCCCTACTCCTATCAAAATCATAGCTAAAAAAAGGACTTACACCCGAATACTCAAACGCAACTCGGATTTAAGAACGTCTCATGTGACGAGTTTTTGACGGAATTTCATTAAAAACTGTCAAAAAACAGCGACTTGACACTTGGTCAAATCTGAGTTGCGTTTGAGTATTCGGGTGTTAGTCAACAATTGACCCATGTTTTAAAGGTACATAAATCGTAGATTTGATGACGGCTGAAGGTGAAGTCAAAAGTATTTCTTTGGTAAAATATATGGAAGATTAAAAACAGTTCGAAAAACCGACAACATCCGCGAGCGTTAAAAATCTAAGTCAAAAATATCAACGCCCTCCTCTGAAATATATATTTAGTAGAGGGTTCTAGATGCGTAGAAGGCAGGAGAGTTTAATTAGATCAGAATTTAAATACCTACTGCCCTACTTCTGACTCCCATACCGACGAAGTTGTACAAACTTTGAATCTTCCAGGTGGCTGGACCAATCCTCTCGTAGCAGACTGGTTCGCTTCCTACGCCAGAGTGGTCTTCTCGCTCTACGCAGACCGTGTGAAGACCTGGATCACTATAAACGAGCCTATTATCATGTGTGACATGACTTACACCACCGGTACCCTGCCTCCAGGGTTTAATGACACGGAATTCGCGCCTCACTTGTGTAACAGGCATGTCCTGCTTGCTCACGCAAAGGCCTGGAGGATCTATGATGAGCAGTACAAGCCGTTGTATCATGGTGAGATTTAGTTCTTTTTAATTTGAAGCTGAAGATGTAGTGGACAGCCGTTGAGCTGATCCAAAGTCTGTGATATTGACATCGATGTTCGGGTTTTTTGTTCGTGAATAGACACGCGAGGCTATCTGGTACAGCGTAGATTTTTTGTCGATCTCAGGCACAGCCGGCGAGAGTCCGCCTGCGACGCAAGAGGTTGCGGGTTCGATTCCCGCCTCTATCTGTGTAACTAAGTAAAAAATATCTATCTGTGTAAGTACTACATAATGTATTAAATACCTATATCAGTTATCTAGCACCAATAACACAAGCTTTGAGTAGCTTACTTTGGAGCTAGATGGTGCTGTGTGGATTATCCTAGCATTTTTTTTGGAGCACTATTAGGCTTTGCACGAGAATGCCTCTTGAATACAATATCAAGATGTCCGTGAGCTAGCAGAGTGTTGTCCAGCAGATAAAAAAAGTGAGTTTCATTCGAATGCAGCATGGTTCTAGACTTCTAGAGTTCCCGATACATTTGAGGAATAGTTCTGGCCTGAAAACCTTAAAAAAGGTTACTTGAAAAATGCTCTGCTGGACAAGCTCTGCTAAGTTCACGGATTAAATATCTAGCTGCAAAATCTTTCTGTTTATTTTATCAGTGATTTATTTTTACAGGAAAAGTGTCAATCTCCAACCACTTAGTTTGGTATAAGCCGTTAGCCCGGAAAGACTACGTTCTGTCTAAGCTGGCTTTAGATTTTACTGTAAGTAATAATTAAAATATTTGTTGGCTGATCGTACTGAACATAAATTCACTCGAGCAGTTCCCTAGCATCATAATAAGTAGTTTCAGCACTGTGTGACCAGGTCCTACCCCAAGGCTGAGTTTTGTTTTGGTTTATCTGATTACCTACTAGTTGCGCCCCACTGTTACACCCGCGCAGATGTAAATCCACGGGATAAAAAGCTATGTGCTATGCCAGACTATAATCTACTTCTCTGCCAAGTTTCATCCAGATCCGTTCAGCCGTTCCGGCGTGAAAGAATAACAAACATCCATCCATCTTCCTTACAAACTTTTGCGTTTACAATAGTAGTAGGATGAAAAAAATGCTCCTAAATAACCAGTGTT
This sequence comes from Plemyria rubiginata, assembly GCA_963576535.1. Lineage (NCBI taxonomy): Eukaryota > Metazoa > Arthropoda > Insecta > Lepidoptera > Geometridae > Plemyria > Plemyria rubiginata. The sequence continues at coordinate 1,858,125 of OY754929.1, forward strand.
AATACCTACAGCATAAATAAATTTCATCTTCCAGGCAGGACGCTACAGCCATCCGATCTACTCCAAGGAAGGGGGATGGCCGGCTTCGATCATCAGGATCATGAAGGACGCCAGTTCCAAAGAAGGATACGAGGTTTCCAGACTGCCGGAGTTCTCTGACGAGGAAATAAAGTTGATTAGAGGTATGCCAGGAGCTGTTCCTGTACCATCAGCGATGGACTTCGAATCGAACTCAATACTTAGGAAAAAGAATTCACAGGCAGCCGTCGAAAAAGGCTTCGATTGGAAAGATAAAATGTTGTGGTGTATCAATACTTTTATAGTTCCTGAGACAGTGTATCCTGGAGCTAGACTAGATCATAGAGATGCCTAATTTTGAAATACTTAGATAGGTACACTACTGGGTTCGAAAACATGACCTTGGAGAGCTACCACTACATCACCAGCACTAGTGCTCCGCCAGAGCTGGAAAAGTATGCCATTAATGAGATCCAGTTGTTGTATGTGACAGGAACTTACGACTTCTACGCATTAAACTACTACACCTGCCGGCTGGTCCGTCGCGCGAAGCCTGGGGAGAGAGTGGATACAATGTTTTACCAAGGGATCCCGGAGCTGCGGGCAGTGATGGAGGTGCCACCAGGTGCTCCGTATGGAGTCTCCGGCAACGGCTTGGTGGTGAGCCTGTTCTTCTTAGAGAGTTTAACCAGTTTAAGATAGTATTTCTATGAATTATCCAGGCAGTTTCGCCTACGCAAGTAGAGTAGAGTTAGTGAAGAAGAGTTCCAGAGTGTTGTACTGTTTCGAAAAAACTAGACAACAACTAGACAAAAAACGTGACACGAGAATAAAAATAACCAGAAGAATGTCTCATAAGAAAAGTCCTCAGTGGACGAGCTCTGAGAAGTACCTACTAATTCAATGCTAAAAGCTTTTTGAAAATGAAGGCCTCCAGGTTGGTCCCTAAATTTTTAGAATACGGCGTTCTAAAGACTTCTAAATTAATGACAATCATTACAGATGTAATGATTGTGACAATAACTATCTACAAAATGTTGCTGTACTACCTGATAAACCTTATCAGTAGGTAGGTATCAGCCTCAGAGAAGTTATCCGACCTCGTCGGAGCTTCCATAGTCCGGTGTTGTGTGGGATCGATATCTGATGTCTGGTTGTAGTTGTGCCCAAAAGGACAGCGTGAGCTGATGGCTTGGATAAAGCAGCAGTACGGGGATGTGGAGATGTTCATCACAGAGAGTGGATACTCGACCGCCGGGAGCGACCTCGAGGATGATAAGAGGATCGGCTTCATCAGGGATCACTTGGAACAGGTGAGGAAGATAATAGACATCACAAAACACAAATAATTCTACAAATGTATATGGGTGAAATTTGCGTGGGTCAGTCTTGTGTACGATGATACTTTCGACAATAAACTGCCTTATTTTTAGATCTGATTATTACATACATCCCAAGACAATTTTTTTTGTATTTGTTTTTCTGTTTTGCGTGTCCGGGTTTTGGATATTGGTATAATTTTATACATGTACGATATAGTTGGTGGGTACCGTCATGAATTTTTTATTCGTTTTCCGTATCGTCACCGTTTTTGTTTGGAGACTCGTGAGTTTTCAGCAGACCCGATAGAGGCGCTCATTGAGTTCCATATCGGCAATACGGAAATGGAAAAATGAAAAATAAAACTTGGACTTGGGTAGCCAAGAGTATATAACGCTACGCTAAGTTGGGTAGGTACCTACTTACTGTTCTACCAAGCTTTTTGCATTTATGCAGGTTTTACTGTCAATTAAGAAGGACGCCATAATGAGTTCCGCATTATTATTCTGTCCGCAGGTTTTACTTTCAATTAAGATGGACGCAGTAAACGTCACTGGATATACATACTGGTCGTTAATGGACAACTTTGAATGGTCGAACGGATATGAGTGAGTGCAAAACAACTTATAAATACAATTTTCTTCTGTAGTGTCAAATAATTTCTTTCGAAACAGTGTGGGGAAAGAACTTTAAGAACGCCTCGAAGAGGCTCATATGGAGAACTTGACACATATTTTAGAACTTTTTCGGTTCTACAACATCCCGGTTTCGTCATGATGTTTTCCTTCACCGTTTGAGATCATAGGATCATCACAGTGCCATAGGACTCCTATGGCACTGTGCATATACATTATGCAGAAAATCTCAATACCAGAATTACCTCATACAACAACAGGATACCAAAAAAAGTTATTTTGTTATGTTATTTAAGTGTACCCGGTGGTCTAGTGGGAGTAACCCACAGTGACCCCTTAGATCGCAGGTTTGAACCTAGTCGTGCGTGCACCAATGATCGAAAATTAAGATCGAAAAATAAGTGCGTAAAGATTCCGGCTATAGTACTTGTTAATAAGAGATCTGATGGGATATCTGCCGTGCCGGGGATCAAAGTCGTGAAGCTGTTTAAAATTTTCAGATTTCTTCAATTTAGGTTTTAGGTAAATAAATAATTTAAATTTGTTTCTTTCAGGCCTCGGTTCGGACTCTACGAAGTGGATTTCACATCGAACGAGCGAACCCGCACCCCTCGCTCTTCAGCGAACTACTACAGCCAGATTATTAGGAGCCGTAAGCTCCGCGTCAACTCCACTAGTGCTCCGTATTGTGACAGACTTTATTAAACTGGTTTAAGGGGCAGCATACGGCGCGCCGCTATCTCGCTTGCACAATGGAACATTTCCAAAGATATAAAATCATTGTATAAAGTTATGTAAAATCGCAATCGGTCAAGTTGTTGTCAATGGCATTATAAAGATTTAGAGAAAATAAAATTTGGATCTAAGCAAGTTTTCATACATAAAAATGCGACTTTATACTTTTCAAATTTTTATGTATGAAAACTTGCTTGGATCAAAAATTTTTTTTTGATAAATCTTTGTATTGCCATTGCCCACAACTTGACCGATTGCGATTTTACATAACTACATTCAGTGATTTTATATCTTTAAAAATATTCCATTGTGCGAGCGAGATAGCGGCGCGCCGTATGCTGCGCCTTAAGTACAAGTAGTAAAATCATTTTATAATTATTTATTAATAAATTATTTACTGATGTATATTTTTTTATTTTGCTTGCTGATAGAACAAAAAGATAGCCCACCTGATGTTGAGTGGTAGCCGCTATCACCACCAAAGCATTGCCTCGCAAGTCATGCACTGCGCTACCATTATTAGAGCCTATGTTGATACAGTTCTTGAATTTTTTCTGGTACTTACAAAATAGTGGTGTAGAAATGTGCCCTACGACGCACTGCTGTCTATAAACTTGTGGCATACAAATGCTAAGACTCATAGTGGCTATAATTTTAAAAGTATTGTTGCTGTGACTTTGCGCTTCGGCGGAAATAGGCAAAATATATGGATAAATAAATAAATTAATAAATAATGCTGGACAATCCACACAGCACCATCCAGCCCTAAAGTAAGCTACTCAAAGCTTGTGTTACGGATACTAGATAACTGGTATTTAATACATTATAATACTTAGATATACTTAGATAGATATGTTTTATTATACACTAATTGCGCCACGCGGTTTCATCCGCGCAGATTTAAATCCTGGATTTCCCACGGGATAAAAAGTAGCCTATGTGTTATTCCAGACTATAATGTATCTCTATGCCAAGTATCATTCAGATCCGTTCAGCCGTTTCGGCGTGAAAGAGTAACAAACATCCATCCATCCATACTTACAAACGTTCACGTTTATAATATAAGTAGGATGAAAACACCCAGACCAACGTAACAAATTTCTGCAGATCGTAAACAAATTTGTTCCAAGGCGGGAATCGAACCCGCAACCTCTGCGTCGCAGGCGCTAGGCGGGCTCTCACCCACTGGGGTCGTCATGAAGAGGTAAGATAATGGTTTTTTAACTTTTAGCTTCAATAATGTTGAACTGATTATTTTTATGTTTCAAGCTAAGATAGTAAGCGTTTTGGTCTGCGTACTGTAAGCTTACTATCATTTATGTAATAAATAAATAAATAAACTGTGCGAGTGCGAACTCTTCAGTTTGAGTTATGTAGGTTCTTGTGCCAATACCTGGGTGACCGAGCTTTGCTCGATTGCTGGATCCTAACTAGATCGAGACCCCGAGACCGCATACCAAATTTCATGAAAATTGTAATCTTCACAAAATAGAACCCTAATTTGTGTACTTTTAAATACATTTACAGTTTTTGAATCATACAGTTCATGTTTTATAGCCTTTTCAAAAGGAGTTTTGGTTCACCCCGTTTATACCAATTGGAAATAATCCAGAGTAAGAAAGTCGGTTCGAAGAATTTTCGGCTCCATAAATAAATATTGGTGGACAAGCAGGTGCTTCGGTGTTTGTTTGAGCATTATTATGTTAATCCGTTTGGTATACATTTGTGTAAATAAGTAACACTCAGGAGATTAATACAAAAAAGTCATAGCTTCTTATTTCCACCCTATTTTTCAGCGTCGTGTGCGAACGAGACAAATAGCCGTGCTATTTTGGTCTACTATTTTTTCATTGTTGTCAGGCGTGCTAGATCTGCTAATTAATATGTATGTATGTAATTACGTCACTGTTACAGTTTATTTACCTTTTAAAACCTGAACCAATACCAATCCACATGCGTGAAATTAAATATGGAAGAAGTATTATTACGGACTCCTAGTCTTAGTAAATTATGTTAATAAACAAAAATGTTGTCCACATTTTGAATATGAGCTTTATTCAAACCTTTGATATAATCCTTCCTTCCACTCGACACCACCAAAACGACACCATCCGTGGTGTCGTATGGAATCTCTAGTCCATACGACACCACCCTAGTGATGTCCAGAAACGCGTGTTTTTGACTAACAGCTCCCAGTTCATTAAAATAAATAAATAAATATCAGACAACTGTATGTGATATACATTGATCCGACCCCAAATTTATTATTTCAAGTTATAATAATAATAATAAATATTGGTGGACTTTCCACACAGCACTATCTACCCCCAAACTAAGCTTATGCTTGTAATATGGGAACCAGATAGCTGATATACTACTTATAATACTTTTTTTTTGTAAATACATACTTATAATATTATATAACACCCAGACGGAGAATGTTTGTTCACCACACAAATGTTTGTTCACGGTGGGAATCGAACCCACGACCTACGGCGCAGAAGGCATAGCTACTACCAACTGAGCTACGTAAACTGTCAATCTTCTTCTTCTTCTTCTTTTATTTATGGCTGTTCAGTGGCCGATAGGGGTTGCCACGAATTTGCCAATGTCGAGTTGGTAAGAGATTTAAAACAAAAAGGCGGAGATCAGCTGTCAATCTATAGTTAAACGATAATTAAAGAGTTTATTTGAGTGACAGATAAATATAAACTTTATCAAATGACATACCTCATTAATGAAACTGCTTGAACTTAATTGGAGTTTTCATATCAACAACTTTGTATGTAGGTAACCTCGCTATTAGTCGGTGGTGTCGTATGGACTAGTGATTCCATACGACACCACCGATGGTGTCGTTTTGGTGGTGTCGAGTGGAAGGAAGGGATATAATAATATACATATAACCTAGATTAGTACCTTACCGTCTCACATTGCAAAAGTCCGTTGTGCGTGCACGCGCAGGTCTCCCTTCTTCTTCTTGTCGCGTCTCTAGTTTCTTTCGAAACAGTGTGGTGAAAGGATTTTTAATACTCCTCAATATGCCCTTTCAAGCACTTGACACATGTTTTAAAACTTGTTCCGTCTTATTATAAAAATGTGAGTTAGACTAGGCTTAAGCCAGGACTAACTGGTCCGTGGTCTAACTTTGATACCGAAGTTGGTCCCTGCTCTATAGAAAAATCAAAGACTTAGACCAGACCTTATTATAAAACGGAGTTTATCCCCTAAACCACGGTTTAAAGATAAACCCGAACGACCCCTAGTTTAAGTATGGTCTAACTAATAAAAATCTCATTTTGCCAAATTTTATTTGGTCTCCCATATAAGTTTATTCAATAAAACAACTTGTAGCACTGCATTATCCAACATACATTTCAAACTATAGACTCCGATCTAAATTTGAATTAAATTTGATTGTGAAAACGCATCACTAGCGCGATCTACCTTTCGGACACTTTTACTAGCGCCATCTAGTTATAAAATTGGTATTTTTTTAAACAACTTCGGCCTTAATATATAAATTTGAAAGACTGACTGGTCCTCTTGCCGCAAGCTAGTCATGATCATGTACATACTACCTCGTCTTTCGTTGGACATATTTTTTCTTGAGTAGGTATGTACTTATGATAAGTTAAAGCACAAAATCCCGATGCTACATTTTCTTTACTTTAGATGATATATTATAAAAAAAAAGTATGTAGAAGTAAATATCAAGACGACAGCCAGCTTGTTTCACTTGTTTATTTGTTTGTGTCGTTGCAGTTTGCGTAATTTATTTGATTCAAAGCTTCGATAATCACAGCGAAGTTATCTGCTGTCAGATTTTTTTTGAGTGATTCGAGCCACGAGCAAGCGAGAGGACCTTGGTTGCCGGGGACAAAGCACTGTCTGTCCGTCATTCGATAGACTTCTTTCTTAAAACTACAACGTAAGACGAGGTAGTATGCGCATATGACTTTAGCCTGCGGCAAGAGAGTACAGTTATACCAACTTATCTAAGCCGGTCTGAAATTAGCCGTTTAGAGAATTCTCGATTCACTATTGGCCATTTATGCACAAGCGGCTCACTTCAGACCGGCTCAGATGAGTTGGTGATTCCAAAATGAATGAACGATTGATTGCCATAATTTGTTATAGTCTGTGGATATTTGTTGAATGATTATGTTCTGTGATGATGAATCATGGACTATCTAATATGTCAAAAAAAAACAGTCAGATGTGTACCAGCTATTGGTATGTTTTCATTCAGATGTGTATCTGTAACTGATATGATTACATTAAAAAGAGATTTAATTTACGCAAGAAATACACTAAACAAACTAACTTAAGTAAAAAAAAAATTTACGTTAAGACTAGGCGGTATGGTTTAAAACTATAGCCTGCTCCAAGGAGCGAATATTAAAAAAAAATCATGGACTATCTCAGGTACTATGTAGTCTTCGACTAAAGTGTCTTTTGTAATACGAAAATGATAAACCTGAGATGATCCTAAGTTTATGAGATAAACCAGGTTTAAGTTGTTTATAATAAGAAAACGTGACTTGAGCTAGGTTTAAACCCAGGTTTAATTTGTTTATAATAAGGCTGGTTAGGTTTTACAACATTCCGATTTCCTTACGATGTTTTCCTTCACCGTTTGAGAGTACTGGCATTGCGCACATAAATTTTTGAACAGAAAAACTCATTGGTGCACGACCGGTTTTGAACCCACGACCTTAGGTTCCCAAGGCGGGGCCGCTACCACCTCTCTACCACCACTACCAGTGCTCTCAGATTGTCAGGTCTGAGTGCGTCATGAGTTCAGAAAGTAGGTACTCGTATGTAGCAGGAAAATAATGAATTTTGGCAATCTTAATAAAAATACACCCATGTTTTGTAACTACCAGAAAAAAATTTAGGACTGTTTCAGCAGCGGCTACTAATGATAATACTCGTAGCGAGACCAAAATTTTTTTTTTATCTTTTTGGATTATTTTTTTGGCTTTTAGTTAAAAACGGGACCAATTTTATGCATGCCTCATACGCAATGCGTACGAGGTTTACTTGTGAAGTTTTTTAGAATCTTTTTAGTGACTTGTCGCGTTTTCGGCTAACACCAACCAACCTATACTTGATACTTTTATTGATTTACAACTTGGTGGTATTTAAAAGTTCTGACGGCACTACTATCATCCTGCGGAAACAGTCCTCAAACTTTTTTGGTAGTCACAAAATAGAGGTGTATTATGGTTCTCTTCGGTGAAGATGACATAATTAAGATCGAGCTTCGCTTCAGGTAAGCTCGCTTGATCATTCAATAAAGTACCTACGACATTTTTTTTTTGACAATCCACACTGCACCATCTAGCCCCAAAGTAAGCTACTTAAAGCTTGTGTTATGTGTATATTTTGTTTTCGTCATACGCAGAAAAAGCATAGGTACCTATTGGTCGAACCCTTTCCCTATGTAATAACTAAAAATAGGTATACAATTGAGGTATACAAATATTTGCGCTTTGAACAGAGATGCCACTAATTTTAGTGTTAAATATTATTATATTTCCAATATTTTTAATCTTCACTGCAGCAAAACAAATAAAGTTTTTAGCCCAAATTTAATGTTACAGGTAGGATTAGTTAGTGGGTTCAGATAAAATCGCGATGTCTTTAACCGCGGTAGTGTTTTGGTAAGTTTATTAAAATATAAAATTATAATAAATAAATACTTAGCCTAGACATAGATTTTACGCACTTTTCCCGCTTTTCGGTGCCCCGGCTCTCGGCCGCTATATTAGAGCGAACTAATGTTTTTAAATTCGTAATATCTTTTGAATGAAATGTCCGATTTAAAAAATTCTAAAAGTAATCTACAGGTATTGAAGCCGTTATGCATACAAAATGCATTTATTTGGATAAGGATTGATATACAAGTATAGATAACATGGTCTGATTTTGGTTGGCATTTCTATCGACTTTTAAAATGTATAAAAGTAGTTATTAGTAACATAACTACAACAGTTAGACATATGTTATCTGTGACTTTTATGTAGATATTTAAGTGTTTTTTAATATTGTGTAATATATGAAGATAAAATAAATATTGGAAGTATATAAAAAGAGTTTGAATATTTTTTTGATAGGAAAAGTATATTTACAACGTTATAGAATGGGTATATGTTTGGCAGATTTGAGATAGTCAAATTTGAGTAGATTGATTTGATTAATAATATATGTTTAAGTAATAAAAGATGATATTTGAATTGATAAATCTAAAATACTTTTGTTATTGTTAAATAGGTAGGTACATAGGTAAGTATTAAATATTGCAAAGTTTTATGTAGAAATTGGGTGAGCTTACTCAAACAATTTTTGTCACCTTTATAAAACCTGTGTTTAAAATTTATTGGTCTTACGAAAAAACTTTCAACATTTTTGGCACTGAAAAACTCATTTGTTTTTCAGCGCATTATTAACTGTTTCCTGGTCGGCGGACGTGGATTTTCCACCATGGTTCAAGCTTGGTGCCTCTACAGCATCATATCAGATCGAAGGCGCGTGGAATACTAGCGGTATGTTTTAAGAATTATATTTTTTGACGAATTCTTGTTTTTAGGATTTTGCTAAGGCTTCGCTCCTTCGTCTGTCCGTCTTCTGTCGCCTGTTTTTTTTTGACGTATCTCACGAACCGTGATAGACAGTTAAAATTTTCACAGATGTATATCTTTTGCTGCTATAACAATAAATACATAAAAACAAGAAGAAAATATTTAATAGGGCTCTCATATAACAAACGTGATTTTAAACGTTTTTTACGATACGGAAATAAATTAAACCGCTGAAAAACTGAAAAGAAAAAAAAATCTTAAAGTAATGTAAGTTTACCTAGTAACTTTGAATCGACTTTACGTAATTATTTAACTTGCTGGTTTGGCGCTGACTGAAAATTTATTAGAATAGAAAGAAAGAAAAAACATAGTTCATTTATTTTGGATCTTAGATAAACTTACATTAGTTTATGAAACAAAAACACGTGGAAAGTCCACTATACATAGTTCAAATAATTATTACCCGTTACCTTTGCGTTTCTTGACATCATTTTAAAACTTATCTCCAACTGGTATGTACCGTTATATCAAACCATTCGTTGGTCTACTAAACAGTACACAACATACCCAAGACTCCATCCATGAACCGCTTCCAGACAAAGCCGAGAGTGTGTGGGATCGGTTCACACACGCAGACCCCACCGTGGTCGCAGACTTCAGTAATGGAGACGTGGCCTGCGACTCCTACCACCAGTGGAGACGAGACGTGGAGATGACCGCTGAGTTGGGACTGCATTTTTACAGGTGAATAGTGCATCCATCTTATTAGAAGCTGCTGGACCTTTTAGTACACCTGGAAATTTGAAAACTGCTATCCTTTACAGATCCAGGACAAACAGTGCTGTGCCATATATTTTATATCTATTGACTGAGACAATTGGGTGGAGGGCAGTCAACGCTAAATATCCCCATATTATGCTTAATATCCAAGCAAACGTTAAAACTAGTTGTACTCATAGGTTCTCCATATCCTGGCCTCGTCTGCTGCCCACTGGCTACAGCAACAAAATCAGCGAAGACGGCGCGAAGTACTACAGCGACCTGATAGATGAACTCCTGGCGAAAGGAGTCGAGCCACTCGTGACGCTATACCACTGGGATTTGCCGCAGAACTTGCAGGATCTTGGTATTTTTTTTGAAACCGCCAACAATTAGCTCTACCTTACATAGACACGATAAATCATAGATTCGATTACTGCTGTGGAATCAAAAGTATTTCAAATAAACGGACGTAAGTATTTATATAAACAGTTTCAAAAACCGACAATTTCTGTTTTTCAAACTGTTTATTTATATACAGGTAGTCCGCAGGCGTCAAAAATCTGAGTCGCGAATATCAATGCCTGCCCTTCTCCGCAATATAAATTTAGTAGAGGGTTCCAGGAGCAGGAGAGTTTAATGAAATCATAATTTGAATACCTACTGCCCTACTTCTGACTCCAATACCGACGAAGTTGCACAAACTTTGAATCTTCCAGGTGGCTGGACCAATCCTCTAGTAGCAGACTGGTTCGCTTCCTATGCCAGAGTGGTCTTCTCGCTCTACGCAGACCGTGTGAAGACCTGGATCACCATAAACGAGCCTATTAACATGTGTGATGCAATTTACACCACCGGTACCCTGCCTCCAGGGTTTAATGACACGGAATTCGCGCCTTACTTGTGTAACAGGCATGTTCTGCTTGGTCACGCAAAGGCCTGGAGGATCTATGATGAGCAGTACAAGCCATTGTATAATGGTGAGATAAGTTCTTTTTAATTTGAAGCTAGATGATGTAGTGGAAAACAGAAGAGCTGATCCAAAGACCGTGAGATCATCGATCATCGATGTTCGGTTTTTTAACGGCGTGGATTTTTATTTTTGAGCAGTAAAAGCTTTGCACGGGAATGCCTCTTAAATACAATATCACGATGTCCGTGAGCTAGCAAAGCATAGTACAGGAGATCAAAAAAATGGAAGTTTTATTCACATGCAACATGTTTATGGCGCCTGATGATACATTTCAGAAAAAGTTCTGGCCTGAAAATCGGAATAAAGTAATTTTTCGCATAGGTAGGTACAGCTATGTTCTACAGTTCCTGATACTTTAAGAAAATATCTAGCTGCAGATTCTTACTGTGTATTTTTGATGTAATTTTTACAGGAAAAGTGTCAATCTCCAACCACTTAGTTTGGTATAAGCCATTAGACGGGGAAGACTACGCTCTGTCTGAGCTGGCTTTAGAGTATACTGTAAGTAATGGTCAAAACATTTGTTGGCTGACGGCACTGAACTTAAATTCACTTGAGCAGTGTCATATCCTCATAATCCAGCAGTACCATAATCATCAATTAGTATTAGTACTAAGTTACATTGTAACGAGGATCATACAAAAGAGCGGTAGGAACCAAGCCGTTTGTTGCCGGTTCCATGCAGCCAAAGCTTAGAAGGCTTTGGCTGCATGGAACTGGTACCTAGAGTCACCTAGCTTTATGACGTTTCAAAGCGATCCTTATGATTTCATTGAATACCGTTTTATTGAGTACCGTCAGGCAGTTCATACAAATATGGATTCAAATGACGAGAAAATGTTACTAAATAACCAGTGTTTTTTTATACAACTATGGATGATGATGGAACGAGCAAAAGGCACATCTGATGTTTAGTGGATTATTAATATAACTCACCTTCCAGGCAGGACGCTACTGCCATCCGATCTACTCCAAGGAAGGGGGATGGCCCGCTTCGATTGTCAAGATCATGAAGGAAGCCAGTTCTAAGGAAGGATACGAAGTTTCCAGACTGCCAGAGTTCTCCGACGAGGAAATAAAGCTGATTAGAGGTATGCCAGGGGCTGTTCCTGTACCATCAGCGATGGACTTCGAACTCACTACTTAGGAAATCTAAATCATAGGCAGCTGTCGAAAAAGGCTTCGATTGGGAAGATAAAAGTTCCAGAGAATGGTGGTGTATTCATAGTTCCTGAGGTAGTGTATCCTAGAGCTGACGAAATAAATTGCTTTGCCTTTTTACATCAATATTTGTTTCAATAGATTTTTCTAATTTAAAAATCCATAAATACACTACTGGATTCGAAATCATGACCTGAGGAGTAACTACCTCTAGACTACCAGCACCTGTGCTCCACCAGAGCTGGAAAGTGTGTGATTTATTAGATCCTGTTGTTTTATCTGACAGGAACTTACGACTTCTTTGCATTGAACTACTACACTTGCCGGCTGGTCCGTCCCGCGAAGCCTGGGGAGACAGTGAATCCATTGTTCTACCAAGGGATCCCGGAACTGCAAGCCGTGATGGAGACGGAGCCAGGTGCTGCAGTTGGAGTCTCCAGCATCTTGGTGGTAAGCCTGTTCTTCTTAGAGAGTTTAGCCTGTTTTATAAAGTATTGGTTGAGTTATCGGCAGTTTCGCCTCCGCATGTATGTCGTCCGGTATGCGTGGGCGTGTTAGGGAGACGAAAAGACGTTTCAGGTGTTGTATGTTTCGTCAAAACTAGTGACACTAGAAGAGAATAAACAGAAGAATGCAAAATAAGAAAATTCATACGCAAAAAAAACCTATATGAAAATGCAGGCCTTCAGAGTTGGTCCATATTTTTTGATTGAGTGAGCGAAGCGAACGGAAATCTTACAATTAACTTGGGCAATTTGGCATTTTAATATGTGTGTATGTATGTATGTATGTTTGTTTGTCCGACGATAACTTAAGAACCGTTTATCTGATCTGCATGAAATTTGGGAAGTCGGTACAAGCTATCGTACTTGAGAAATTTTCTGGTAAGTATATGAGTCAAATCGGATGAAGGGTTATTAAATTATGGGCGTTTTTAAGGGGGCAAAAATTAAAAAAATTATGCAAAAAATCATAGTCAAAATCAAAGTCATATGAAAGGGCTTGGTTTGGACATTCCAAATACATTTTTATTTTTTTCTAGGATGCCCGCTTTTTGAGATACAACAAAAATGTTAAATTACGATAACCAACGACCCAAGAGCTCCCATTCCTAAGAGTTTCGTTGGCCTCAAGGTTTTTCTGCTGGTCAGCCAATGTCTTTGCTTTTTCAATATTTTTTTTTGAAATACATTATGAAGGTGTACCTACCTTGGTTCTTATTAAATGGTGATAGCGACCTGTTCTGATGATGGAGCCAAGGTCTGTTTAACGGAACTCTTCAATAAATAGGCCAATTCAGTTGAAACTTGGTTAGTAGGTGGCAGCCAGATGCAAGTCCAAACACAATGTTTGGTTGGACTTGCCTCTGACTACCACTTAATTATATTTTTTTCGCGTCGCGTCACGAAATCTCAGTTCGGGGCGAACTACTAGTTCATAACCATCTTTATGATGTGATAATAAGTATTCTAATCATACAACGTATGTAAGAAATATTGTTGTACTACCTGATAAACCTTATCAGTTGGTATAAGCTTCAAAAAAGTTATCTGACCTCATCGGAGCTTCCATAGTCCGGTGTTGTGTGGGATCAATATCTGATGTCTGGTTTTAGTTGTGCCCAAAAGGACAGCGTGAGATGATGGCTTGGATAAAGCAGCAGTACGGGGATGTGGAGATGTTCATCACAGAGAGTGGATACTCGACCGCCGGGAGCGACCTCGAGGATGATAAGAGGATCGACTTCATCAGGGATCACTTGGAACAGGTGAGGAATAGAATAGACATGACAGAACTGACAATTAAGATGGATACCATACTGAATTCCGCATTATTATTCTGTCCGCAGGTTTTACTGTCAATTGAGATAGACGCCATACTGAATTCCGCATTATTATTCTGTTTGCAGGTTTTACTGTCAATTGAGATAGACGCCATACTGAATTCCGCATTATTATTCTGTCCGCAGGTTTTACTGTCAATTAAGATGGTCACCATACTGAATTCCGCATTATTATTCTGTCCGCAGGTTTTACTGTCAATTATGATGGTCACCATACTGAATTCCGCATTATTATTCTGTCCGCAGGTTTTACTGTCAATTAAGATGGACGCAGTAAACGTCACTGGATATACATACTGGTCGTTAATGGACAACTTTGAATGGACGAGCGGATATGAGTGAGTAAACAACATAAAAATGAAATCTTCTGTGGTGGCACTATTTTTATCAAAACAGTGTGGTGAAAGAACTTTAAGTGCGCTTCAAAGAAGCTCCTTTGGAGTGGGTACCTCTTAAACTACCTACTACTTTTAGAACTTTTTAGCTTCTAAAACATGCCCGGTTTCGTCATGATGTTTTCCTTCACCGTTTGAGTGTGGCAAAGTTTTTTAGTTTTTTTTTTTTGCAGTTTGTACTGGCACTGTGCATGTACATTTTACAGAAAATCTCATTACCAACATTATCTACCTCATACAACAACAGGATACCTACAAAAGTTATTTTGTTGTAGTTATTGTTATGGTGGTCTATATGGGAGTGACCCATAGACATCGGAAGTAAACCCAGTCGTGCACCAATGGATATTTCTTATCGAAAAATAAGTTTTTTTTTTTTTTTTTTTATACAACTAGCTGATGGAACAAGCAGATGGCAGATGGTGCGTAAAGATTCCGGATATAGTTCCTTTCTACTTATTACTAAGAGATCTGATGGGATATCAACCGCGCCTGGGGATCAGTGTTTAATTTTTTACAGATTTCTTCAATTTTAGGTAACTAAATAAATAAATAATAAAAAAATAATGTATAATAAAAAATATATATCTATGTAAGTATATAATGTATTAAATATATCAGTTATTTAGTATCCATAACACAAGCTTTGAATAGCTTATTTTGGGGCTAGATAGGGTTAAACTATAGCTACCCTGGTACCTGAGTTGAGGGTTGGGGATAGGGGGAAAGCATGTGGGGGTAGATGGCAAGTCTTTCCCTATAGTTCTTTTTTCTAGGAAATGAAAAAAAAATCCAAAAAATTTCCTTCAAATTTCTTCACTTTACAAAAAAAAAAAAAAATAACCCTAACCTAATGAGAATTCCTTCCCTTGAGTCTTTTTGTCATAGAGATGAAATATTACTACCAATTTTTTTCATATAAAAAAAAAATAACCCTAACCTAACTAGTAACTTACCTGAAAAATTAATTTTTTTTTTTCATTTCCTAGAAAAAAGGACTCAAGGGGAAGACTTGCCATCTACCCCCACTTGCATCCCCCCTATCCCCAACCCTCAACTCAGGTACAAGGATTGCTATAGCCAACCCCTAGATAGTGCTGTGTGGATTGTCCAGCATTATTTATTTATTTATTTTACTTATTATTTATAATTTAAATTTGTTTCTCACAGACCTCGGTTCGGACTCTACGAAGTGGACTTCACATCGAACGAGCGAACCCGCACCCCTCGCTCCTCAGCTAACTACTACAGCCAGATAATAAGGAGCCGTAAGCTCTGCCTCAACTCCACTAATGCTCCGTATTGTGACAGCCTTTAATAAACTGGTTTACTTATACTAAAACCATTTTGCTACCGAAAAATTATAATAATAAATTACAATGAGAAATTTTGCCTTTTTATTTTACTTGATGGAACAAGCAGTTGGCGTCTGATGTTGAGTGAAGAAACGTAGACAATATTTTTTTTTTATACTAAACAAGCATACGGCCCACCAGATGATGATTTCCTTCGAGCATGGATCATCGATACGATAAAATTTGAAAAGTCATGATGAAGTCACCTACATCATTGCACGGCTGTTTTTGTACGTTATTCGTAGTTTTGTACAGAAATACCTAATCGTTCGTTTGTCAGATTTATCGAGAAGTGCTGTCAAATTTTATCGTATCGATGCTTATCGATGATTTATGCTTGAGGGGGGTTCTATAGAAATTAGATAGAAATCAAATAGGTATTTATCCTTGTATCTGACAAGCTTTGATTAAATACCTGTCATAATCAAAGCTGACAAGATACGAAAGTGTCGACTTTTGCCCTGTGCCTTTTGAAACAACCCATTGTAATTACCTACATTATTGTAGGAAATAGGAAATAATCCAGAGTAAGAAAGTCGGTTCGAAGAATTTTCGGCACCATACCTAGCAGGTGATTCGGTTTGTTTACGCATTATTACGTTAAACCATTTGGTATTCATTTGTGTAAATAGGTCTCACTCATGCTAAAAATAAAATATGGAAATTAATGCAATAAAAGAGGTTTGTCTCTTATTTTTACCCTATTTTTCAGCGTTGTATGCGAGGGAGACAAATACGTTTACTAGGTATTTTTTCGTTGTTGTCAGGCGTGCTAGATCAGGCTAATTAATATGTATGTAGGTAATTACGTCACTGTTACAGTTTGTTTACCTTTTAAAACCTGAACCACAAGATTCGTTTTCTGTCATCTATCGAAGCAACATAGCATTTTCATTTTAATTGTTTTTCTAGTGTTATTTTGAGTTGTGTTGTGTAATTTTTGTGGTATTTTAACCAACATTACTTGTGGTCTTAGCACAAAGTGTAAGCATTTGAAATGAAAGTGTATTATGTGATATCGTGATTTGACCGAAAATGTTTCAAATGTTTTGAAGAAACCGCCACCATTTTCTTCAAAACAATTGACTGACTCGACTTTGAACTGACGTGACTAGAAACATAACTACAAAGAGTATAATCTCTGAATAACTTGACATTGGCAAGATTGTCTATGACAGGAGCCATAAAAAGAAGAAAGAAAAGAAAACCTGAACCAATACCGATCCGTGAATTACCTATTTGATATTAAATAAAGAAAGAAAGAAAAGGTTTTATTTATGACGACTCAAATGACATAACAAGAGCGACACACAAAAACTAACTAACAGAGATTTTAAACATTACACTAATCTTACAAGAAAGAGCACCGGTGGTCTAGTAGGAGTGACCCTGCCTTCCGATCATAAGGTCGCAGGTTCGACTCCGGTCGTGCACATGAGCATTGAGCCAGAAGTGGATGGACGCAAGGCAGTGCCCAACGGCGCACTGCCTTATGTCCATCAATACAATGCCTACGGTAGGGCACGTTCATATCGTGCGTGACTTACGAGGCAATGCATTGTTTTGGGTGATTGGTAGCCACTTATAAAGAAGCATTGCCTCGAAAGTCACGCATAATATCATTAATATCTTCCATGGCAAATTAAATGAAATGATAATATAGATTTCAGTTTATTAGTTTCAACTTGAAACATTGAAGGCCTTTCTCCGTAGTGCGATTCCGTCAGCCACATTCACCCAAGTGACTGCGGTATTCTCCCTCAGTGAATTTTCAATTTAGCAATGTAGCTACTTAGGTACCTGCCTGCTTACCTATATGTGCTAACTATGTGTGTGTATTTAGTTTTTATCCTAGTACCTACTAAGCGGGAAGAGCCGAAATGAGTAGCTGAAAACCCTAGCGTTTTAATAAGTGCGAGATAGAGTTACGTGTTAGAAAAAGAGGCGAATAATCGAGGTAAGGTGAGGCGAAGATTGTGAGCGCAGATCCACTAGCTAGGTGATGATACCTGTGGCCGTACTCCCGTGATTAGGTTGTTTCCAGAATAGTTCTCCATTCTAACAAGCAAGATAAACCGCTTATAACAATGGTAAACCAAGATTCGGTAGTATTGATATCTGAGATACAGGTGACACTATTATCACATTTACTCCGTTGGTGGCACACAATTGATAAGAGTTGGTAGAGAACCTACTTCAGTTATCACCATGATTTTCAAGATAGTAGTTGTGTTCTGGTAAGACTCGTTTGCTTTTATTGAAATTATTTTTATTTTGCATATTTTTGTAAGTAGGTAATCAAAATAATATTTTTTTTTAAACTGGTTTCCACTCGAAACCAATTGATTTCGAGAGGAAACAAGTTTGTATACAGCGGCGATGGGCTTGCAACCTGTCACGTATGGTACACTAACCCCCGGTTTCTGAAACCTCGATCAACACTAATCGACTGTCAAGTCCCTCTATCTCTATCTCTATCTAATTTGAGGTAAAAGCTGTAAAGCAAGTGACTTGACAGCCGATTAGTGTTGATCGGACTTTCAGAAACCGAGGGTATGCCAATCAATATTGACTAGGCAAACCACATCACGCCAGTATCTCGTTCCTCAACTTTCTTGGTCACTTTGCAGTGCAGTGGGCTTGGCGTCTGCTATCGAAGACCTGAGCTTCCCTCCAGGGTTCAGGTTTGGTGTCGCGTCAGCCGCATACCAGGTGGAAGGGGCTTGGAACACCAGCGGTGATATATACGTTTTTCAATAGCAATCATCTGAAACATGACAGCCTTCACAGCTCAGTCGGTAGTAGCTCTGCCTTCTGCGTCGTAGGCCGTGGGTTCGATCCCCACCGAGAACAAAAATTTGTGTGAACATAGATGTTTGTAATAAAATTTTAGAAACTATCATGATCACATGCATAATTTTTACTTGAAGCGGGAAACAATCAAACTCATAAATCATGGTAAATTTCCCGTCTCAAATAAAAATTATACAGATGTTTGTTCTCTGTCTGGGTGTTATGTAATATAATATGTACTTGCAATATAAGTATGTACTTGCAAAAAAACGTATTTAACTATTATATCAGCTATCGAGTTCCCATATAACAAGCGTTAGCTTAGTTTGGGCATCGATAGTGCTGTGAGAAAAGTCCAGCAAAATTTATACTTAGAAATAGGTATATCAAGAAAATCGTTTGCTAATTGTGGTACAAAAACTCCGGTTCCAAACGTAGGGCACGTTCATGTATGACTTACGAGGCAATGCATTGTTAATGTGATGGTTACCTCTTAACAACAGGTAGGACATATGCTTGTTCCACCTGTTAGTTGTATAAGACTAACCCTCGGTCTCTGAAAGCGCGACCAGCACTAATCGGCTGTCAAGTCACTTGCTTTTACTTCAAAATTAGATAGAGATAGCAAGTGACTTGACAGCCGATTAGTGTGCACCGCGCTTTCAGAAACCGGGGGATAGACTGCCAATTATTTGCTAAAAATACCTACACAAAACGATAAAAGAATGGAGTTAGATAAACAGATAGGTATATAACAATAACGTGTGTAGGTATGGTGTTTAATTTTTATTTTGTCATCATGTTATTTTTATGGTGCACCCAAACCAACCATCTTTTATATAGGCTCCTCTCCATCCAAAGGTTGTCTGGAAGAGATCGCTTGTTAGCGATAAGACCGCCCATTGTACATATCTCTATTTTATACCTTGTTTCATTTTTTGTTAGTTTGTAAGGTGTACAATAAAGCATTTTCATTCATTCATTCATTCATTCAATAACAAAATTACTCCATCCACCAGGCAGGAGTGAGTGCATTTGGGACCGGTTAGTCCACGAAAACCCCGGAGCCGTTTCCGATGGCAGTAATGCAGACGTGGCGTGTGATTCTTACCACCAGTGGCGCCGGGACCTGGAGATGATCCAGGAGATTGGAGCACACTTTTACAGGTGAAAAGACTAAGAAAAAACTAATCATCTTCACGGATTTGATCCCCATGCACGGTATATCCCCTCAGATCTCATATTACCAAGTATTATCTCCAGATTCTTCGAGGACGTCGTAAGAAAGAACTAAGGAAGGAGAAAGAAAAAACATTTATTTAGTTAAACAGTCATAAATGTACTAAAACTAAACAAAAGTTGTATACAAAAAAACTATGTGTACAAGTGCTTTGACTGCATCTTCACTTTAGATCAGGTGAGTTGGCGTCATAAATAAACAATAAAAAAAAGTTGTTTTCAGAAATCGGCCGTTACTGCTCTAAAATTACCAAATAAAAAATATACCAAAATCTCTTATTCTCACGAGCTCTAAAGACACAGCACGGATCGTAGACCCTCTACCATACGATCGGACTCGTAGACTGTCTACGAATTTATACCTAATTTAATTTTGTTAAAGCTAACACCAAGTCCTTCTGACACTCATCTACTCTAACATACTTATAATATTACACCTATGTCCCTATTGTCTCTAAAATAAGTGAATTGTATTCTTCTTAGAGAAATAAATGTCTTAAACCTGGAATTTATAATTACAAAAAAGTTGGAAGATCCTTTTTATACCAATTGTAGCTCACAATATCCCACTCATACAGTTAGGTAATATTTGAATCTGATTTAAGTTAAATCATTTAAGGGTCCGGTGACAGCGGCTCGCAATTTCGAGGTGCGATTGGCTATTATTTCATTTTATTTCATTTCGGGGAGGTTGTTTGAAATAATAACTCTAAAGAAACACGCATAAATACTGTTCGAACACATATAATACAATAATATAAGGGAAATGTGCTTGAGTCGGAAATCATTTTGGTATTAGGTAAACGTAAGACCAAACATACTAATACCAAAATGATTTCTGATTCGGGCATGTTTCCCTTATATTATTGTATTATTTGTGTTCGAACAGTATTTATGCGTGTTTCTTTAGAGTTATTTTTTCAAACAACCTCCCCGAAATGAAATAAAATGAAATAATAGCCAGTCGCACTTCGAAATTGCGAGCCGCTGTCACCGGAGCCTTAACTAATGTTGACTAACCCAAACTGCGGATCTTCGGCAACTCAGGCATAGGTATCTAGGGTTTGTGTCCATGAGCCTATGTTTCCCATATTTTCAGATTCTCCATATCCTGGTCTCGGCTGCTCCCGAACGGCTTTTCCAACAAGATCAATGAAGATGGCGTCAGGTACTACAGCGACTTGATCGACGGCCTCCTCGAGAAGGGCATTGACCCCGTCATCACGATCTACCATTGGGACTTGCCGCAGAACTTGCAAGATCTCGGTATACTTATTTGTTTTTTTACAATTTGCTGATAGAAAAAGCAGATAAACCTTTGCAAAATCGCAATCAATCAATCGCAATCACCAAATTACATGACTTTGCTAAAAGGTGTGGATGACATGGTTCTTATCGTGAGACTGAAGGACTGAGAGGAAGATGGGGGAATGCTGATCACCTGAGAGAAAAATGCTTTATTTGTTTTTTCATTTGTCTTATGTTAGTTTTGAGGTTTAAGCCACGTTTTCACTAGGGGACATGTCACGGAGACAAGTCGTCCGACATTCACGTAGATTGTCTCTGCAACTTTGTCCCTCGACATATGACTTGTTCACACTGGCCGGTAGTGAACAGTATGTCGCCCGAGGAGGTTTTTTCATTTTCATTTTCGGAACACAAAGCGACACACGTTCTTACTAGTCAAATCCTGTCCGGTGGCAGTCGAGGGACTCGAAGGTCGCGCGTGTCGACGCTCGCGGAGCATCGACTAGCGACAAGTCCTGCAACACGTAAATGTCGCAAGTGTCCCCTAGTGAGAACGTGGCTTCAGAGACTCTGCCTGCTCAAGCGTCACAACCCCTGCGCTGCAGCGTGCTTGCTGTGTTTCAAGGCACCTTATTTAATAAGTTATTGGAGTGAGCGGTATTACCCAACGCGATCGCCATTACCCCTGCTTCCCCTACATAGGCAATAAGCTTTTTTTGTTTTCTTTCTAGGTGGCTGGGCCAATCCGCTGGTCGCAGACTGGTTTGCCGACTACGCCCGCATCGTCTACTCTCTCTACGCCGACAGAGTGAAGACTTGGGTTACCATCAACGAACCGATGGTCATCTGTGACATCGCCTACAACACGGGCGCGTGGGGCCTGTCTATCATAGATCATGATGTAAGTAAGAAAAAAAAAATACATTCATTTCGGACACACGATACATACGTTTAAGTATAATAATTATAACAAGAAAATAAAAATATTACCAGAAGTACGACAAAAAAACACACAAGACATGGAAAAATAATTTCAGAATAATTAACAGTAGGTAGGAAAAGTAGAAATAAAAACAGAGAAAGATGTGTGTAGATGCAGATAGGTACAAATCAGTGCCAAGTGCATGCGCGCGCGATCCAAAAAAGGGTCCCATCTCAGCTTATTGCCGCTCTACAAGTGAAGCGGCGCTGGTTTTCAGATGGGACCTAAAGTCACCTACTTCTTCATCATCTTTCTGCCCTTATCTCACGCTGCACGGGGTCGGCACAACACGTTTTCTTCTTCCACTCTCCTCTATAATTCGCCATCTCGGTGCTCATCTCGGTGATTTTTGTTATTGCAGGTTGGTGCCTATATTTGCAACAAGAATGTGCTGATAGCACATGCTAAAGCTTGGCGTATCTATGATGAAGAATTTAGGGCTCAGTTTCACGGTAAGCAATTCTTGTCAACATTGACGTGTGAAAATTAAAACCCACGCCAATTCTTTATTCTGTTTATGGAGTACTGGGGTGGTCTGTGGGTGGGAGTGACCTGCCTAGGTTCAAATCCAATATGCACCAAGACTTGCGCAAATGCGCATAAGTGCGCAATATCAGCGCTCAAATATAATTACGAAATCAAATACGAGTATGTTTATGCTCTTTAATTAGACATCCTCTTGGAATCTTGAGAGGATATGTTACTAAGAAAACCGAGAGGTTATCTACCGTGCCTGAAAATCCATGGAGTGCTGCTGTTTTAGATAATATACTATCGCTTTTTTCCTTATATTTTTTAATGACTCTCCAATTGAATAATGACTTGTGCTCAATTGGGAGGGAAGCTCTTTAAGTAGCTATATTATCTTGGTTGTGGTTTTAGGGGAAGTGTCCATAGCAAACCACTTGCTCTGGTTCGAACCAGAATCCACGGCAGATGAAGATATAGCAGAGCTCGCTAGAGAGAATATGGTGAGAATGATAGTCATTATCACAATTTAACTCAAATTAGCTTTTTAAAAAGATAAGATAAGGCAAGCTAAGCATTTAGCAATTAAGTAATGAATTTATTACAAAGATAAGTATTTTACAACTTTTTTATGAAAGAAGCAGAAATCTACACTAAATAAATAAGAATAACAATTCCTGTTCTTCCATCATACCCTACATTCTACGTGTACTAGCCTTCCTGTGTTTCGGTTTGAAGAGTGTGGTCGCCGGTGTAATTACAGGCACATGAGGCTTAACATATGTATGCCTCAAGTTGACAGACGCTGGGCAGTGCACCGTAGTGCACGTTCCTATAGTGCGTGACTTACGATGCAATGCTTTGTTAAAGGTGGCGTGCCATCTGCTTGCTCTATTGCCAGTTGTCTAAAAAAATGGTGCAGTTTATTGAGGAGACTGAGACCCTTGTTTAGTTGTGTTCCGATTTTCCAGGCAGGTCGCTATTCTCATCCCATATACTCGAAGGAAGGTGGCTGGCCGCCATCTATCGAGAAGGCTCTGGCTGAGAACAGCTTGAAGCTGGGATACCCGAGATCAAACCTACCTCCATTTACACCAGAGGAAATTAAGCTCGTCAAAGGTCATTTATTTATAACGGATAATTGTTACATGTTAATAAAAAAATACAAGATACTCTCTACTCTACACAGTACACTACATCCCTCCTTACTAACACTGTTAACATTGAAAATACAGGCGGGATATTGACCAGGTTTCTACACCTTAAAAGAGCAAAACAAAACCATAAGGTCCCTTTGTTATCCATGTGTAGCTAATGGTAATTATCATCCTGAATTTTGAATCCTATATGTATACCACATCTGATTCTGGCAAAGGCCTAAGATCTTACCTACTGCTTTTCCTTAGAATTGAATGAGGAAGTTGACTTGTGTATGAGTGGAGAGTGGTTAATTGCTGTAATAAATGAAGAGTTGCAACTTTTTTACCCATAAAGCAAGGGAGAAGGTTGAAAAAAGTGACCCAAGTATTTCTAGGCTAGATTGATTGATTGAAAATACTTTATTGCACATAATAATAACAGTACAAAGGCTACGTTCGTTTCTCGTGCGTATTTTCGCATATATTTAATTCCAGGAACGTTTGACTACTACGCAATGAATCACTACACAAGCCGAATCATCAGGCACGCTAAAGAAGGAGAGGTGCTGGAGCCCTGGCCACTCGGAGACGCTCCCGATCTTCAAGGAAAGATGACCGTGCATCAGAGCTGGCCGTCCACGCAGTCCTTCTGGTATTTTGTGAGTATTCGCAAGTTCTTCTTGTTTACTGGTTCTTTCAAAATAGGGTGGTGGAATGATTTTTAAGACAAAGGGAACTGGGTGTTTCTTTTAAATCGTCGCACGTTTCAAGTTTTTGAGTTTTCAAAATATTTTATGGAAAACTTTAATGGGTCTAATTACTAAACTGTGTGCAATCACATTAAAAACAACAATTTGGTTGAATGATTTATTATAATGCAATGATTAATTTTCATTTTATCTTTCAAATGTAAAACCGTGCGAGCGTGAGGTAGGTAGGTAACTTTTTAAGGGGGAAAATTCCACCGCATTTCCATTCCACCATGGAGTGACGGAAGGGGGTATATGGGGCTCGAGCCCACTAAAAACCCCCCTGTGAGACATCCTCCGCAATAGTACTGCGAGATGGGGTTGCGTATGCATTCACCATCTCGCCACGGCGATAGGCCCGTATTTACTAAACCGGGCCATTGCGTCTCGACCTTGCTCACCAAGGCCTCTTAGTCATGTACGGCCACATTAGCCAACGGATGTTCCCCGACCTTCCACTGGTGACCCCACGAGCGAGAGGTACCTACACTAGCGCTTGTCATCTCAACTTTTGAGCACCTTTGTAACGGTACTTTATAAAATGCCTTGACTTTAAGTTCTATGACATGCCAGCTTCACGATATTTTTCTTTACAGTTACACTGCACTTAAGTCTAAGGTGTAGGTTACACGATTTTGCAGCGAAATATCTCCCATTCTGAGGCGATCCCCCTAATAAGGCTGGACTATTACACCTATCCACTTGGTATGTTGACAGTTGAACCCAGAAGGCATGCGGCGTCAGCTAGCCTGGCTCAAGCAGCAGTATGGAGACCTCAAGATCTTGATCACAGAGAACGGGTACCCCAACAGCGGTGGCCACGAAGACTTGGACAGGATTGACTTCTATAGGAAATATTTGAAACAGGTAATTTCAAAAGAAGGGTCTTGGTAGGTAGTAACCCTGTTAGGTAACTTTGCAACACTTTTCGTAGATAATAATATATTATGTTCTGCTTAAGGCTCCGGTGACAGCGGCTCGCAATTTCGAGGTGCGATTGGCTATTATTTCATTTTATTTCATTTCGGGGAGGTTGTTTGAAATAATAACTCTAAAGAAACACGCATAAATACTGTTCGAACACAAATAATACAATAATATAAGGGAAATATGCCCGAATCAGAAATCATTTTGGTATTAGCATGTTTGGCCTTACGTTTACCTAATACCAAAATGATTTCTGACTCAAGCACATTTCCCTTATATTATTGTATTATTTGTGTTCGAACAGTATTTATGCGTGTTTCTTTAGAGTTATTCTTTCAAACAACCTCCCCGAAATGAAATAAAATGATATAATATTTTTTTAATAATTTTTTTTAATAATTTTTTTTTTTTTTTTAATAATGCTGGACAATCCACACAGCCCCATCTAGCCCCAAAGTAAGCTACTCAAAGCTTGTGTTATGGGTACTAGATGACTGATATATTTAATACATTATATACTTACATAGATAGATATTTTTTTATTATATACATAGAAAAACACCCAGACCAACGGAACAAATTTCTGCAGATCGTACACAAATTTGTTCCGAGGCGGGAATCGAACCCGCAACCTCTTGCGTCGCAGGCGGACTCTCGCCCGCTGCGCCACAGAGGTCGTCAAATAAAATCAATAGCCAATCGCACCTCGAAATTGCGAGCCGCTGTCACCGGACCCTTAAGTCGCGGTACATCATTTTGTTCTATCATCAATCGTTTTCCCAGCGCAAGCGGTGTAAGGAATTTTTAGGTATTTTTTTACACTTTGGGTTAAATTATTGGAGTTGGTTAGGATCCCTAATTTTTGGAAAATAAAATTTTGCTTGTTACCCGGGGATAATGTAGCTTCGCAACGGTGAAAGAATTTTTCAAATCGGTCTAGTAGTTTCGGAACCTATTCAATACAAACAAACAATAAAATATATTGAACCATAACTTTTTCCACGCAGCGATTCGGGACTTCTCCCCATAACAATAGTGGAAGTACCTACATAAAAAAACCTTTACATCTCTCATATTCGTTAAGTAGGTCCTTATTACCCCCAAATGGGGCTTGTAGGTGACCAATTAGCGCTCTAGGGTAATAATGTAGCTAGAAAAGCCCTAGGGCGGTAAGTAATTAAAAAAAACAATTCACTCTTCCAAAAAGTTCGCGTACATCTTACCATCATACTGGCAATAGACATCATGCATTCAGCCCAATGACAAAAGAGGTCGCTTCGCTATTCAGCCTTGTCTTCGTATAAGTATAATAGTCATCAGTTTTAAATATCGAACGGCGAAGCTCAATTTCGTTAAAATGTTTTATTCTTGTAATGCCGGTTTATTTCTACTTACGTCACAATCGAGATGTAAAGCAGAGTAGTTAGCTCGGGTGTAAGCATCAATTGCACCCTCGAACTATAGGCGCCCTCGCTGCGCTCGTGCGCCTAAATATCTCGGGCTGCAATAGATGCCTTACAGCCCTTGGCTACTAATCTACTAATCTGTCGTCGAGGTATGTTGCGTGCTAGGTAGTAATAAAAGTCTATGTGTAGGTAGGTATGGAAAATAGGTATGACTCGAGTCATCTAGGCTTAGTCTCTATTTTTACAACACCTATGCGTACTTGTGCGATTTTTTGAAGGTATTGCTGTCTATCAAAGAAGATGGAGTGAAAATAACAGGTTACACAGCATGGACGCTGATGGACAACTTTGAATGGACAGAAGGATACTCGTAAGTGGAAATGTCTTCTGACAACATAAAAAAACGAGATAAATTAAACCCACACGAAAGCCAAGTCAAATTTTTGTTGACCAGCTCTGACTGAGGGGCTAGTCCGAGGAAGAACTACCACCACGCCTTTTACTGCCGCCAAGCAGCGACGCTGATGTGTTCTGGTTTGAAGAGTTGGTCGCCAGTATAATTACAAGCATAAGAGGCTTAACATCTGTATGCCTCAAGTTGATGGACACAGGGCAGTGCATCGTAGGGCACGTTCCTATCGTGCGTGACTTACGAGACAATGCTTTGTTATAGGTGATGGTTACCACTTAACATCAGGTGGGCCTTCTGCTTGTTCCATCAACTGGTATTAAAAAAAGCCAATCCAAATAATATTTTTGCTGACCATTAGTATATTTCTTTTAGTTTTATAGTGTTTATGAATTATGAAATCACATTGGTTCCAAAGGACAGGAAAAACCTCTCAGAAAAACCTCCAAAAGCCCCAAAAGGGTAAGGTAGCGGGTTCAAAAGTATTTATCTGAAGCTCTGTTGTTTGCGAGTTTTCCTAATAACTTTCATTAGGTACCCAATTATAAATCTTCAACATGTTGAATAGAGCGAGCGAGAAGTTGTGTCAGAGTTATATTATATCTGTGTGTCAGTGTGTATTAGTTAGGTACCTACAGTTTAAAGCTAAGTCGCTTTCTCTGTCCCTGTGAAGGTTTATTGACCGAGCGAGCGAAGCGTCTCAGTTTCCACATTGGCCAAAAATGCGTTTGTCCGGATGTCTGTCTGTCTGTCTGTTCTCCTCTACAGGTCGCATTTTTCAACCGATCTGGACGAAACTTGGTACACAGGTTATATGACTTATTAGAATTTTTTTGTCGTCGGGGATTTTTGATTGGAGGGGTACTTCCCCCAAAAAAAGGGCAAAAAGGGGGCTATTTGATATACTGGATATCTCCACCAAATGAGATCCGATTTCGATTATTCTTTTTTTATTTGAAAGGTAGTAACTATAAGTTGGTCTTATAAAAGTTTGGCGAAGATCTGATAAGGATCTTCAGCATGATGAACAGGATAGCTCATCAAAAAATCGATGGTTTTCAATCAAATTTGAGAGAAACACAAAGGACCTCATTCTACACAAGATGATGCAAAAAAAAATCAAAAAGATCAAAAAAATCACAAAACGGAAAATGCACTTGCACATTACATTCCTCAAATAGCTCACTTTTAGTATGCTCGCGAGGTCTACAGCTCCCAGAGCCACTAGTATGTATAATACATGCATGATATGTGCACCCGTGCGAAGCTCGGGCGCGCGGGCGAGTCGCTAGTTGTAAATAAACGAATTATAGGTCGCATCAAGGCATCAACCAAAGAAAACGCTAGAAACAGTGGAGTTTGCACATACAAAATACTCGCGCCATCACACCCCCTCCTGGCGTTCTTTTTGCGTGACGCGCATTATATCTATCTATCAGAATCTTCATCAGCTTAAAGAAGTCCACAGCTGGGCATAAGACCTCCCCTACATTTCGGGAAGAATTTTCTTCCACCGACTTCCCGCGATGGGTCGTTCGTCATCTCGCGGGTCTCAAACTCGCTTGAAACCGCGAGATGGCCTATCTATATGATATACTAGCGACTCGCCCGCGCGCCCCTGCTTCGCACGGGTGCACATTGTTTTTCTACTAGGTATATCATGCAAGTATTATACATATAAACCTTCCTCTTTAATCACTCTATCTATTAAAAAAAACCGCATCAAAATCAGTTTTAAAGATTTAAGCATACATAGGGATATAGGGACAGAGAAAGCGACTTTGTTTTATACTATGTAGTGATGATGACAACAAAATTAGGTAAAAACGGAAGGTCGCGGATTCAAGCGAGTTTCAGACCCGCGAGATGACGAACGCTCCCCAGCGATCCTAAAAATATCGTCAGTCCATCGCCTCTTATCCTGACTATACTTTTCAGTTCCAAGTTCGGTCTCTACGAGGTGGACTTCGAGTCTCCTAACCGCACGCGCACACCACGTGACTCCGCTATCTTCTACTCCAGTATTATTAAAGCTAACTCCTTAGAAGTCGATACCAATGTTTAGTATTTAATTGTAGATCATAAACAAATGTAATACTCCGAATTAACAGAATAATTGTCTTTATATTTTACCCCGCGCGCCCCTGCTTCGCACGGGTGCACATATCATGCATATATTATACATATAAACCTTCCTCTTGAATCACTCTATCTATTAAAAAAAACGCATCAAAATCCGTTGCGTAGTTTTAAAGATTTAAGCATACAAAGGTACAGGGACGGAGAAAGCGACTTTGTTTTATACTATGTACCTAGTGATGTAATACTCCGAATAAACAGAATAATTAAATTGACTTTATATTTTACTAGCTGCGCCCAGCGGTTATACCCATTTGCTCAATGACCTCTCCCAACCCCCCACTTCCTACCCACGCTCCCGACCACTACCCACTCTCCCGACCACTACCCACTACCGACCACTACCCCCTCTCCCGACCACTACCCCTCTGCCGTTACACCGTGATAATTTTCACCAAATAAAAACAAATGAGGGTAGTTATCAATATATTAAAAAAGCGATCACTTTTTTTTCTGCTTCTTATTCTTATGTACCCCCTTCCCTAGTTTCAGGAGCGGGGCGTTTTTGCTTTTCCTTTTTTCTTTCTTCATTTGTCCTGACTCTATTGCTTTCTTCATCACCTGAAAAATGAGAAGCTTGTGAAATAAAATACGATAATGGTGGGTGGTAAACATTAGCTTAGTTTGAGACTGGAAAGTACACCAATTTTTTTTTATACAACCAACTGACGGAACAAGCAGATTCAAATCAAAATCAAAAATCAAAAATTATTTATTGACAAAAATGAAGGCCGTAATCAGACATTTTCCTTAACCTTATTCTAACACTAGTGAGTCTATACATATAAAACTAAAGGGATAATTATAAGTTTTAGATGAAGGCTAGAAATCACTGTCTATATCCCTATGTATGCTTACGGATTTTGATGCCCACATGATGTTAAATGGTAACCATCACCTACAAAAACCATCGCCTCGTAAGTCACGCACGATAGAAACGTGCCCTACGATGCACTGTCCTGCGTCCACCAACTTGAGGCATACAGATGTTAATCTCATGTTCCTGTAATAACACTGACAACCACACTCTTCAAACCGAAACACAGCGTTGTTACTTGGCGGCGGAAAAGGCGTGGTGGTAGTACTTCCCCGGACGAGCCACACACAACGAGCTCTACTTCTCTTGAAATAATCAAATAGTACTCGTTATAAGCTTACCTCTAATGCCTTTTCCTGAGGCATACTCAGAGCCATGGGGTCGTTTAGTGTGGGATACTTGAAGGAGAATCCTTTGGGGAAGATAGGTCTAGCTAACATCGCGTCTAGCTGTTTCCGCCGCGCTTTCAGTGCTCGATCTATAGTCGGGTCAGCTAGTTCCGTAGGACTGTGCTTGAGTTAAGTACATGTTATTTTATTCACTAGTTGCGCCCCGCGGTTTCACCCGCGCAGATTTAAATCCCGGTATTCCCACGGGATAAGAAGTAGCCTATGTGCTATTCCCGACTATAATCTATCTCTCTGCCAAGTTTCATCCAGATCCGATCAGCGGTTTCGGCGTAAAGGAGTAACAAACATCCAACCATACTTGCAAACTTTTGCGTTTATAATATTAGTAGGATGCAGCTACGGTTTGTGGGTGTATGTACTGTTTGGCCTCTCCTGATCACACTAGTCTCAAAACCTCTAGTTTAAAAGGATACCAGTCCTCGTCATCGATGATGATATCCATATCCTGGGCCGCCTTCTCTCTCCATCCCCGCGCCTGCGCGTTGCGTCTCTTCCTAAGTTCGAGCGCATCCAGCGCACGCGCAGCCACCACCAGCTCTTTCAGCGGCGACAGCAGGTGCGGCGTTACGGGGAACGTCGGGACTTCGGATTCTGAGAATTCAATAAATAAATATTGGTGCTTTCCACACAGTACTATCTAAGTACTATTCAGCTGAAAACAGAGGACTTTTATAAAACACACACAGGTTATAAAACTTAAAAAAAGAGATTCCAACCCGATTTATCACTGTAAAAGCAATAATTTTTTTTTTAAATTGCCTAATAATACCTTTTTTTTCTTTTTTTTTTGTTAATACTCTAATTGTACCCTAATTGTATGCTGTGTGTTTTTGTGGCCAATAAAATACTGTCTATGTCTATGTCTATGTCTATGTCTACTCTTAGACATAGACATTTATTTATTTGCTACAAAGAACACACGACATATACAATTAGGCTTGGAATTCATAGAAACAGGTATCATTCATATCAGAAGAAGGCAGAGGTATACAAGAAAACAAAGATTCATCAGACCTACCTTTGTTCAACGTAAGACACAACTTGGAGTACAGATAAGCCTCGGCTGGTTCCACCATCAGCACATTGATGCCTTCTCTATCAGCGCGGGCGGTTCTGCCGCTGCGGTGGATGTAGTTCTCGGCTGTGCGAGGCACTTGGTATTGCACGACGTGGTCTACTAATGGGATGTCCAGGCCTCGCGCTGCGACGTCTGTGGCTATCAGCACCCCGTGAGGGTTATCACGGAATCTGGAAAAAGGTAATTCAATTCATTTATTTTAAAACCATAGGGACTTGTAGAACACTTAGTTACGTCAAACAAAATAAAATATTTACATTACTTATGATGCAGCTGTATAGGGGCTTTGTCAAAAAATTAAGTTAATTAGTTACAACCATAATAATAATAACAGCCGTTTATTCAAAGATTTTTTAAATTTTACACTATTTAAATAAATTTTTTAGTAATTTATCTTTGATTTTCTGTTGGCATAAGCCAAAGGGCACACAAATTTCAAATCATAATCATTCGTAATAAAAATACATGTAGGTTTATAAAAATGAACCCCTATTCTCCTTGGTGTGTTAGCATCACGCGTGAACCGCATAATGGAATGTCTAAATGCGGATACAGGAGTCCAATACAAGTATCACTATTGCCAGGAAAAGGTCCTTACATTAAAAAAAAAAATCTAATTTTTATTTTTTTATATCTTGTGTACCTTTCTAAATTCTTCAGTCGTTGTCTCTGCGGCATACTTGCATGAAGCGGCAATGGATGGCACTTCAGAATTGTGAGCAATGTTGCCAACCTGAAAATTATATTATCATAAAACTTCTTTACAGAACATTAAACCACCGAAAGTTCTGAAAAGCATTTTTTTCATATTTTCATGGGACCGACTTCGAGGTATACTCTATTCATTAAAAAAAGAATTATCAAAATCGAACTATTCTGTAAAAAGTTACGCGTGGCCATACATTACAATCAGTAAGTGAACAATCTATTCATAGACATAGACAAACATTTATTTACTACTTAGCACACAACATACAAAACATGATAAGTACTTAAATATACATAAAGGAAGAATAATTACAATATCCCTATCCCTGTTTTCCTACGGTTGAATTTATAAAAAAAAACATATAGACTACCTCTGTGGCGCAGCGGGCGAGAGCCTGCCTGCGACGCAAGAGGTTGCGGGTTCGATTCCCGCCTTGGAACAAATTTGTGTACGATCTGCAGAAATTTGTTCCGATGGTCTGGGTGTTTTCTATGTATAATAAAAAATATCTATCTATGTAAGTATATAATGTATTAAAATATCAGTTATCTAGTACCCATAACACAAGCTTTGAATAGCTTACTTTGGGGCTAGATGGTGTTGTGTGGAGTGTCCAGCATTATTATTATTATTATTATACGTATTTTTTTTCGTTTCTTCGTATTCAACATTTTTCAGTGTTTTATTTTAACCGTTTTGTTGTAATTTTACACTGTTTTTTGCGTTTTTTTTACGCGATATCTGCAGTCCCTTCGTCTCCCCCACAAGAGACGCCCCCTAAGCACCTCCCAACCGCCCCCTTACCGCTTGACGCTGCCGATAGAATTGCAGAAGACTATCGTACGTCCCGGATGCCGCTTCAGAATGTAGAACAGGTACGCGTCTTTGTGTTCCATCGGGCAGGTTATCTTACACTCGGTTAAGGATTCCGCCGTGCCTGAAATTATGAGAATAAAGTCAAATGGTATTCAATATTATAATGCTATTCTTATTGACCGAGCGAGCGAAGCGAGCGAAGCGTCTCAGTTTCCACATTGGCCAAAAATGCGTTTGTCTGTCTGTCTGCCTGTCTGTTCTTCTCTACAGGTCGCATTTTTCAACCGATCTGGACGAAACTTGGTACACAGGTTATATGACTTATTAGAATTTTTTTGTCGTCGGGGATTTTTGATTGGATGGGCACTTCCCCCAAAAAAAGGGCAAAAAGGGGGCTATTTGATATACTGGATATCTCCACCAAATGAGATTTGATTTCGATTATTCTTTTTTTATTTGAAAGGTAGTAACTATAAGTTGGTCTCATAAAAGTTTGGCGAAGATCTGATAAGGATCTTCAGCATGATGAACAGGATAGCTCATCAAACAATCGATGGTTTTCAATCAAATTTGAGAGAAACACAAAGGACCTCATTCTACACAAGATGATGCAAAAAAAATCAAAAAGATCAAAAAAATCACAAAACGGAAAATGCACTTGCACATTACATTCCTCAAATAGCTCACTTTTAGTATGCTCGCGAGGTCTACAGCTCCCAGAGCCACTAGTATTATAATGCTGGGCAATCCATACAGCACCATCTAGCCCCAAAGTAAGCAACTCAAAGCTTGTGTTATATGCGTACTAGATGACTGATATATTTAATACGAAATTGCGAAGGCCACTTTGTATATAATATGTTATGGTTTAGTTAGATAGTTAAGAATAGGAATAAAGTGTACTGTAAGATTAAGAATTACTCTATTTCATAAGAATACTCCTGTAAAGATAGATGTAAGTTGAAATAAATAAATAAATACATTATGTACTTACATAGATAGATTTTTTTTCTATACATAGAAAACACCCAGACCAACGCGAAAACACCCAGACCCGCG
Source organism: Plemyria rubiginata (assembly GCA_963576535.1). Lineage (NCBI taxonomy): Eukaryota > Metazoa > Arthropoda > Insecta > Lepidoptera > Geometridae > Plemyria > Plemyria rubiginata. Next base: position 1,892,294 of record OY754929.1, read on the forward strand.
GCCCGATTACGCTAATGTCTGGCTATCGAGATGGCTTTCAGTTTGACATATGATCAAGGAATATAACACTCTCTGACGAGAGCATTTGATTCCCACAGTGTAATAGCAACATAAGGATGGATCTAGTATTTAATGATCAAGCGAGCTTACCTGAAGCGAAACTCGACCTTGATTATGCTGTATTTACTGAAGATAAACCACACCGGACGGTCCACGCTCCACAGTTCACGATCTTGGATCGCGGAGCGCAGGATCGCCTATCAGGTTTTGGATCGTCCGGTGTGGATCCGGTTAATCGTGCTAAGGTCTAACATAAAGCTTTGTTGGCAAAATTGCGGGCTACACATCAGAGTTCATTTAACAAGAAAAGAAAGAAAAAAATATTTATTAACCCAAAAAAAAAACATACAGGTAGGTAAGGTAACAAAAAAATATCTGAAAATATCTGTTATAGAAGAATCTGTGTTGAAGACCTAAGTGGCACAGCGGGCGATTCCCGCATCGGAACAAATTTGTGTACTATCTGCAGAAATTTGTTCCGTTGGTCTGGGTGTTTTCTATGTATAAAAAATATCTATCTATGTAAGTATATAATGTTTTAAATATATCAGTTATATAGTACCCATAACACAAGCTTTGAGTAGCTTACTTTAGGGCTAGATGGTGCTGTGTGGATTGTCCAGCATTATTATTTACTAGCTTTTGCCCGCGGCTTCGCTCGCGTTTAGAAGTATTATTATTAATTAGGCATAGTTTTTGCGGCTTTACTTTTGTTAAGCGTGTGCAAAAAATTGGAGGGTTGAATTTATCAAAATCCTATTGAAGCGGACGTCTTCATCATAGTAGCTCCAATCTTTAATTTCAGTTCAATCAGTCGAAAATCTAAGAAGATTTATACAAACTTTCATCCCTATTTTATCCCCTTAGGGGTGGAATTTATCAAAATCCTTAAGCCTACGTCATAGTAGCTTTATGCATGCAAAGTCAGCCCGATAGGTTTAAAATTGACAAAATTTCATACAAACTTTCATCCCCTATTTCATCCCCTCGGGGGTGGGAATCGATCAAAATCCTTTCTTAGCGGATGCCTACGTCATATCATCTACCTGCATGCAAAATTTCAGCCCGATCCGTCCAGTGGTTTGGGCTGTGCGTTGATAGATCACTATGTCAGTCAGTCAGTCAGTCAGTCACCTTTGAGTTATATATATTTAGATTTATTTAAAAAAAGATCACATACCCAGGTTTTGCTGTGTGATATCGACGACCTTAGGCTCCGTCATTCCGAGGAGATCGACCAAACGCTTCACTTTCTGTTCAGATGTCATTTTCTTCACTTTACGGTTGATTATCTTACCGTGTTTGGTTACCTGAGATAAAGTTCAAACTTTATTTTTTGGTATAGGCCGCGCCAACCAGAAAGAACGCTAGAAAATAGGGGAGGGGATGTGTACCACGGTGGTGGTAGTAATTCCCCGGACGAGCTCTTCACAAAGAGCTCTACTACCATATGAATTTGTTTACTCGTTACGCCCCGCGGTTTCACCCGCGCAGATTTAAATCCCAGTATTCCCACGGAATAAAAGTAGAGTGTTATACCAGACTATAATCCATCTCTCTGCCAAGTTTCATCCAGATGTTCAGCCGTTCCGGCGTGAAAGAGTGACAAACATCCATCCATCCGTACTTACAAACTTTCGCGTTTATAGTAGTAGGATAATGACGTACCTTCTTCCCCTTCATATGAGTGGGCAAGTCATGTACGAGTGTCAACGTGGCCGAGAATACGAAGTGCTGCCTGGCCGCACTTCTCGTCTCGTCCGCGTTCATTCTCTCCAGTAGCGGAGTCACTTCCTCGAAGTGACCTCGCTCTATCATGCGGTCCGTCTCGTCTATCGCTAGGAACCTGGACAACACCAAAATAGATAGATAGAAAGAAAGAAAGAAAGAAAAAACATTTATTTGTAACGGACGGTAACAAACAATACACGAGACACGCAAACAATGAAAAACAACTATGTAACAACATATTGTGTAAATAAAAATAAAACAAAAATCAGAAACATGAAGAAATAACAAATAAAAACGGAAAATATTACGAAGAATTGTGTGATAGATAGATAAATTATAAACGCGAAAGTTTGTAAGTATGGATGGATGGATAGATAGATGTTTGTTACTCTTTCACGCCGGAACGGCTGAACGGATCTGGACGAAACTTGACAGAGAGATAGATTAGTCTGGAATAGCACATAGGCTACTTTTTATCCCGCGGGAATACCGGGATTTAAAAGTGCGCCGGTGAAACCGCGGGGCGCAACTAGTAGAGCAATAAAAACGCTATTAAAAATAAATTCATTTGTCATCTATCCAATGATCTGTAATAGACAAGAGATCATGGGTGTTATTTTGATTCGTTCGGTATCGGATTCGTTACGGAAAGTCAATTGACAGTTTTGAAGGCATGTACCTAACGTGTGTATTGTATTGTCTCAATATATCAACGTGAAATTCCATTCCACGTAAATAATAAGTGAATAATTTTTTGTGAATACTTTGGCAACTTCAACAGAGTTACTAGCAAATGTATTAAAACAGTTTTACGACCTTTCACGGAAAGGTTTCCGCCACCAAATAGCTGGCGGAAAGTGACGTGTTATCTTTTCGAATCCAAAAGCTGTCAAATGTCACAAGCTTCGTGTGAAAATGTCTCAAGTTCGTTTCCGATAAGGATAGGTGTAGGGTTATTTTGATTCCCGTCGTATCGGATTCGACACGTAATACAATTTTTGGATTTAGAATACGATGGCTCTCTAAAATCCTTATCGAAAACGAGCTTTTGACATTTTCACACAAAGCTTTTGATATTAGGATTCGAAAAGATAACACGTGACTTTCCGCCAGCTATTCAGTGGCGGACATCTTTCCGACACTTTCGTGAAAGCGTCGTGAGTCCAACTAGTCGTTTAAAAACTATGTAAAAAATCTGTTTTAGTACATTTGTTTGTAACACTGCTGATGTTGCCATCCCGTCGCTAAAAAATATTCACTTATTATTATTACCTACGTGGAATGGAATTTCACGTTGATTTATTGAGACAATACACACGTTAGGTACATGCCTTAAAAAAACTGTCAATTGACTTTCCGTATCGAATCCGATACCGACGGGAATCAAAATTACCCTGGATGTCCCCATCCAACCCCTAGTTGCGTTTGATCCACGACTTTTTGGCCACCCTGTACCTATATCACCTTTATGCCCCGCACAACGTTAGGTTGTATGATTGTTAGTTTTAGGTAAGTGCTTACATATGTTTGTGGGCCAAAATAAATATGTTTTCTTTCTTTTCTTTTCTTTCTTTTCTATATTTACTGTAACTTACTTGACAGTGTCGAGTTGCTGTAAGTGTGGCTGCCCCTGATTAATCAGCTCCCACAAGCGGCCCGGTGTCGCGACCACTATCTCCGGACCCCCGCGCAGTAACCTCTCTTGTTTCACGTGCGCCATACCGCCCACTATGGTCGCCACTTTTATACCTGATAGAATAGTCTAGGTTAACTATTACTTTACATGGCTGGCTGACTAGGCTTTATATGTTCAGTCCTGTCCATCCCAAGAATGCCTGGAAGAGATCGCTGTTAGCGATACACCCTCCCATTGTATTACTACAACTGTAAGTTTTTTGAGTCAAAATGTGTTTGATTAATTTTTGTTGCGGTAATAGAGTTATCTATCTATTTATCTTCACCGTACAGTGAAAAAAAAATAAGTAAATAGTTTACCTGTATACTTAGCAGCAGCCATGAGATGCCGGCTGATTTGAATGGCTAGCTCTCTCGTCGGAGTCAGGATGAGAGCATACAGCGGCTTGCCAGTCTTCGTCACCACATGCCCCGGGATCTCTATGTTGTCTACCACTTTGACACAGCCGATACCTGAAAAGTTGCACAACAATTTACACCTAACCCATTTTTTTACTACTTTACTACTTTATTGACGACCTCAGTGGCGCAGCGGGCGATTCCCCCTGCGACGCAAGAGGTTGCGGGTTCGATTCCCGCCTCGGAACAAATTTGTGTATGATCTGCAGAAATTTGTTCCGTTGGTCTGGGTGTTTATGTATAAAAAAATATATATATCTATGTATTTATATAATGTATTAAATATATCAGTCATCTAGTACCCATAACACAAGCTTTGAGTAGCTTACTTTGGGGCTAGATGGTGCTGTGTGGATTGTCCAGCATTATTTATTTATTTATTTACTTGTAATCATGCTGTGGGAAGAGGTCACGTCATTTAAAAAGATCGCTGGAAAACAGTGGAGGGGGGTTTGCGCATACTAAACACTCGCGCTCTTTAACCCCCCTCCCCTCGTTCCAGCGTTCTGTTTATTTGACGCGATCGATACAATTGATATATATATTTTTTTAATGAAATTAATAATGTAACATGATGCGCCTCGCGGTTTCACCGTGTAGTTTTTAATCCCGGTATTCCCACGGGATAAAAAGCAGCCTATGTGCTATTCCATACTATAATCAATCTCAGTGCCAAATTTCATCGCGATCCGTTCAACCGTTTTTATGTGAAAGAGTAACAAACATCCATCCATACATATTAGCAAACTTTCGCGTTTATAATATTAGTAGGTTATTTTTATATTATTGTATCGACATAACAGTCGCTACAAAGTTCTGATACTACTCTGTTGTTTTTATTTGTTTCATAGCGAATCATAAATAGTATCACTTTACCTGTTTCGTCTGGGTTTCCCAAATCCTCTACTTCCTCTTCTGACGCCTCTTCATCAATATCATCACTTTCCTCCACTCCTGACTCATTGTCATCATCTATACTGATGTCAGCGTCAATTCCATCATCACTAATATCCTCAACATCATTTTCATCATCACTTTGATCATCATCGTTTTGTTCATCATCACTTTTGTCAACTGATTCATTGTCACTTCGGTTTTCATCATCATTGTGGCTGTCATCATTTTCTTCATTATCACTTTTGTCAGCTAAATCATCTGAATCCAGCATATCTGATAAGTGAATATAATTCTCATCGTCACTATCATTTTCATCATCAACTGATGTATCCTTCTTTTTAATTGGAACTTCTATTTCTTCTAGATAGTCCTCAGCTTTTTTAAACTTTCTCTTTATCTTTGGCTTTGTGACAGCTTCTTCTGATGATGACTCATCATCATCATCACCGGAGCTATACCCATCTTCCGAAGACTCTTTCACTTTTAATTCTTTCTTTTTTCTTTCTTTCTTAAGTGTCACTACTTCTTCTTTCTTGGTTGTTTTAGCAGGCCCCTTTTTGTAAGGTATATCGTAGACATCAATGCCTTTGCTCTCAGCTTTTTCTTTAAGTTTTAGGATTCCAGAGAGGATGGGCAGGCCAAAAGCCAGGGTCTTCCCGCTCCCAGTTTCTGCAGCCCCAAGAATGTCTCTACGACCTGAGAAATATAAAATGCGTCAAAAATGTTCATTTGACATCGCATCATCATGTTTTTAAAATGGTTTTATTAGTCAAAGTCGTAAAATTTACTTAGGTATTTTGTCCTTTTGGATTACTAAGGTTCGTGGTTTTCTCAATAGCAATTGAGAAAACCACGAAAAATCTGTAAATTATCCAAAGAATAAAATTATATACAGGATGAAATATGCAGGACAAAGTGTTTTATTCGATTCGGTAATTTTTGACTAACCATTAAGTTTACTTGAATATTAATAATAATAATAATGCTGGACGATCCACACAGCACCATCTAGCCCCAAAGTAAGCTACTCAAAGCTTGTGTTATGGGTACTAGATGACTGATATATTTAATACATTATATACTTACATAGACAAATATTTTTTATTATACATAAACACTAAGAAAGAATATTAAGTAGTTCATTTGCATACTTAGATAAAAACTACAGTGAATCTCCAATCTGGGTAGAAGACTTATAACTGAGTACCCACCAAGTCACCTAAAATTTTTTACTCACTCTTTTCTGTACTTACTGCTGGGAAAGGCTTTTGTACTTTGTTTTAGTGCAATAAAGTATTAAATAAAATAAATAAATAAATAAAGGCCTTTTCTCAAAGGTAATGGTAGGTAAAATAAGTGTACCGCTAAAAATTATATAATGGTGTCGATTCTGTTGTTGCATTATCCTAAACTAACCTAATTTGACAGCTCTAAAATTATAGCCGTCCTTGTCGTTGCGGTCTTTTAGAAAGGGATGGCAATATTTTTAGTGCTGTCAAATTAGGTTAAGTTAGGAAAATTAAACAACAGAATTGGTACCATTATCTCTTTATTTACAACTTACCATGAATAGCAGCAGGTAAAGTCAGCTGCTGAATTTTTGTTGGCTTCTTGAAACCCAATTCCATAAGAGCTTTCACAATCGGTTCTTGAAGTTTAAACTCAGCCCATGTCAGCATATCTTCGGGAGTCAAATCCGATGTTTGTGTGTTCTCTTCACCCAATTTGGGCTTTTTCAGTTTAGATTTAAGAATCTCTGATTTCTTCTTACTTTGGGGTTCTGGTTTGTTCTCTTTGACCAGCTTTCTTTTGTCTTTGTTCTTCTTTCTCCGTTCATTCCTTTTGTTTCTTTCTCTGCCATTCTTGTCATTTTCTGGATAACTGATTTTGCTAGATGTTTGGTTAGCTTGAGATGGAGTGGTTGAATGGGTAAGTGATTCTACAAAAAACCCATTGGCAAGTTTAGTTTCTTTGACTTTTTGGTTTTGATTTATTTTGTCAGGCATTTTGTTTACTTTATTGCTAACTGTTGGTTTATTTTCAGTAGTTTTAGGGTTAGGTTTGATTTTCTTGTTTGATACTTCCTTGTCAGATTCTGCAGGACTTTTGCGTTTTTTCTCCAGCTTTTTCTGTAAAATTTAGAAAACAACCTTTTATATTGTTTAGCTGCTTGTGTTATGAGAACGATTTCTAAGAGTTTCTAAATGGTGTAAATGTATTTTGTGTAACATACATTTTTTTTATTGAATTCTACGGTATTTTACTTACTTTTTTGGGTCTTTTGCTTTCTTTATCTAAGCCGTAGGTGGTGCATTCCTCCAAACCAACGAAGCCGTCGAAGTTATCAGTCGAGATTGGAAATCCTTCCAGAGCTACTGACTCCCATTTCATATTCTTCAATTTCTTACTCATTTTTTCAGCCACTATCACGTAGTTTATAATTATCAAGTTTATAATCTAATAGGAGTTAAGACCGGAATGTATCGCTTCGCTAAAGGTCGCAGTATAAAATATAGGTAAAGTACGAAAGTCTACGAAACGAAATTATTCTAAAATCTAACCTCAAAAAACGTGTAGTAAACAACTTTAATTTGACATGACAATTGACTTGACATACAATAATTATGACAGTAAAAATTACGGAACTACAAACTACAAAAAAACTACTATGAGAAGTTCCACACTGTGGAATCCACAGATAATAAAAACTAAAAAGCTTACGACCGGCCCGCAGCGCGCTGCATAGGTATGGACATGGACCAAGGAATATAACTTGTATTCAAATTCCTTGACATGGACACATTTTTGCAAGTTGACTGGTCAGGTACCCCGCGACCCTTCTCACGTGGCATGCATGCCAGTACCTGACCGAAAATCAAATGTTGTGCTAATAAGCTGCATCAAGTTTGGGCAAGAAGACGCTTCGCGTCGTGTAATCGTGCTAGATCGTAATAAAAATCGTATTGTACAGTCGATCCTTTTTCTTGTTCGTTTAGAGCAAGGAATTTGAATACAAGTGTTTAAAGTCAGCAAACTACTTGATCCTATGATTGATTAGTCCAGACCAAAATACAAAAAGGTGGACCAAGCCTAAAATTAAAGTTTTTTTTAACTTGACAAAAATAAAAAAATCTTCAGTGTGCACGCTACCTTGCTGCGCTTTATCATAGACAAAAGAGTTGGAAGTTGGACGACGAGAGGACGTTTCGTTTCGTTTGTCAAGCAAGTTTGTGGTGTAGGTAGTGTGAGTGATCGATTTTACACCGCACCGGTCTCCACTTCTCAACGACATTTTTCTTTGTTTGCCAAAACGCGTGTGGACAACAATTTGCCAAAACCGAGTCTGTGCTGAGTTCTTAAAATGGCGAATACGTTTCGCGGGGTGCTTGTCTCCGCCGTCAACAACGATGGTGCTCTGACGCCTCGCTTCAATTTCCCCACCAACGTAAACGTGGATTATGATCCCCAGGGGCTGAGTGTAAAGGTGATTCGTGCGGATCCCGTGTTGGCCCAAGAGGTGCTAGAATTTCCCGTCCATTGCCAGACTGAGTGTTCGCGGGTTGCGGGCCAATCGTACATATTCACGATCGACAATGAGACTTTGTTCTTTCGATTCATGTCCGACGCTGAATGTCAGACCTTCCACTTGCTCGTCACTAAAATTAAAGCCGGAAGGTCGTCGTCTGTGTTCACAGTGCGAACCGAAGATTCGTCGGCGATGCAATATTTCCAGTTTTATGGTTACCTGAGTCAGCAGCAAAACATGATGCAGGATTACGTGAGAACGAGTACGTACCAGCGAGCTATCCTATCGAATCTAAATGACTTCAAGAACAAGGTTATCTTGGATGTTGGCGCCGGGTCCGGTATCCTGTCATTCTTCGCGGCCCAGGCTGGAGCGCGGAAGGTTTACGCGGTAGAAGCCAGTAATATGGCACACCATGCCCAAGCCTTAGTACGAGCTAACAATCTGCATGACAAAATAACTGTGATAGCAGGTAAAATAGAAGAAATTGAACTGCCTGAAAGCGTAGATATTATCATTTCCGAGCCAATGGGCTACATGTTGTACAATGAGAGGATGTTAGAAACATATTTACATGCCAAGAAGTGGCTCAAACCTACTGGCAACATGTACCCTACAAGAGGAGATCTACACATAGCCCCATTTACTGATGATGCACTTTTTATGGAGCAATACAATAAGGTGAACTTCTGGTACCAGGCTTGCTTTCATGGAGTAGATTTGAGTGCACTTCGAACCGAAGCCATGAAAGAATACTTTCGACAGCCAATTGTAGATACTTTTGATGTGCGCATTTGCATGGCACGATCTGTGAGGCATGTTGTAGACTTTCTGAATGCACACGAAACTGACCTCCACCGCATCGAAGTGCCATTCAAATTCGAGCTGACACAGTCCGGTACCTGCCATGGTCTTGCCTTCTGGTTTGATGTTTTATTTGCAGGTGCAACACAGCACATTTGGCTATCAACTGCACCAACAGAACCCTTGACTCACTGGTACCAAGTCCGATGCTTGCTAGAAACCCCCATATTTGCGAAACAAGGACAGACTCTAACTGGCAGAGTTCTGCTACTCGCTAACAAAAGACAGAGCTACGATGTTACAATGGAGGTTAGCTTAGACGGGACAAATATTACATCGTCAAATACTTTAGACCTGAAGAACCCTTACTTCAGGTATACAGGAGCTCCCTCTGCTCCTCCACCAGGAGTAAACACGACATCTCCCAGTGAAACATACTGGAACTCGGTTGATTCTACAGCGACATTGACAAATGGTCAAGGAGTGATCATCGCGGATGGCTCGCAGCAGTACTGCTCAACGCCAGAGCAGCAACCCATGGCATATGGAGCCCATCAGAACTTGATAAAGACAGTGATGCTGCAAGAGGAGTTCATCAAGCGGATTGGGATTAGTCAGAATGGTGACATATAATCCGCAAAGATGCGCCGAGCGCGCCTCAGGGCAATAAGGAACCGTAATCGGTTGTGAACCTTCTTCCGTTCAATATAGTGTAAGATGAATATTTATTTCGAAACATCACAGTGATCACAGTGAACTTAAACAAGTGAAATAGCAATAACTGACGGTTTACGAAATTACGCTTACTAGTGTAACTATTTAGAGCAGACTTTTAACTTACTGGGGCGAGTCTACATTATCGCGCGTCACATCTCTACCATTCTTTTGAATACAGCCCACTAATCTTAAAGGCTGCTATTCTACCATTTAACTCCTGTCACGTGCAAATCGCGCGTCACATCACTATGACCAGCCTGATAATATCTGAATACAGCCCACTAGTTTAATCAAAGGCTGCTTTCTACCATTAAACTCCTGTCACAAGTACAAACTTTTTTTCCATTGTTTATTTGTTCCATTGTCCAAAATTGAAATCAGTAAGTTGGAAGTCTCCAAGCTAATTACAACATCTTTCAAACTCATAAACATTTTATGGATAGTCATTGTGTGGCATTCAACTCATGCTTTGTAAATATGGGTTAGATTATACTAGCAAAAACGTATGTGAGGACTACTAGAGCCAGGGCAGCTCAAGGCTAGTTAGGTTAAGTAAGTTGTGCTGACTGTCTGCTCACAGCCAGCGCACATGTCTGTTGCAAAGAAGTGGGCAGTCAGCTTAAGGCATTTGCTGCATCAAATTGTGCTTTACACGATTGGGTTAAGGTATTATTAAAGTATCACAAACATGTCTTCTGCTGTTGAAATTATTGTCTTTTTCATTTAGTGTTTTTCATAACAATGATGCAGATAAAAATTTCAGGGCATAATTTGTATGTGTAATAATTGTATGTGAATTTAGGTAGATTTTCGCTGTTTATTACTTACTGAAAACTGATATAAGTCTGACCCACAATTTAACCACATACTTAGCAGGACTAGTCAGCTTTTTAACATTAGTCATGATGCACTTTGTTTTTATTTCAGCTTTATAAGACATGTTTATTGCTGGAATTTGGTTAGTAAAGTAATTTTGATGCAGCATACTGTAATGAATCATTCACATAAGCATTGAACCAACTTTTAATTTAATTAGGTATTTGGTGAAATTGTCTCACATGAAATCATCTATCTCATTTTGGAGGATTTCGGAGAGCTTAGCGAGGTCTTGGGAATAAAAATTCACGATTTCGTTTGTATAATTTCCGAAGGCTTAACATCTATCTTAGAGTTGGCGATGTAGATTCACATTGATTTTTGTCAGTTACTTTATTTACATAATTATATGAACTTATTAGCCCTCGCTAAGTGTCCGGCTGGGGTTGGCAGGGGTGTAAAATACATCGCTTTAATACTTAGAGGCCGAAAATGGTCTGGCGTAATTACTTCACCAAACTTTCAGCTCTTAATTAACGCGATGGATAATTAAAGAGTAAAATTCGTCAGGTTTGATTTGATTGTAAAATCAATGTCATTAAATATTTTTTTTGTAAATTCTATTCGTCTATTAAATCCATCTTCAAGATAAACACAATTTTTAAATCATTTTGTAGTTACACTGCATTATATTTTGAAGATAAGAAAATTTGGCTTCAGAGCTTGTATGAATGATTTAATAGTACATCATTAGGTTAAGACTAAGTGCTGGATTCAATTAAATTCAATACTCATGTATTCAGGCTCAATCATTAGATAGGTAGACGCTTTATACTCTGCCAGTATATCGATTTTACAACCCTGACTTAATTCATCTTATTTTTATACATAGCACTTGAGGAAATAATACGGAGGTAGGTACCTAAAGTCTGATAAAGGATTGGACGAAATTTTGTTGGTATGAATATTGAAGATGCAGGCGAATTGATGCGGGAATGATTTCGGATTTATAGGTCGTGCTACTAATACTCTTCTAGATGTCTTCGTGAAGAGATAATAAATACATTTTTCATTAATTTGTATGAGAATGACAACTACTAAGGCAAAATCGTCTTTGGAATGGAGACTGGTGCCATCGATTATGTTCAAAGTATTTTATACCTACGACAAATCGTCACTTGTTTTTGCAAAATTATGAATTAGTATTAGGTACAGCGTTGAGCTGGCGATTCTTGGTTACTTATGTCCCTTCTATCTGTGTCTTATTTACTCAAGTGCCAGCAGCCATATTAAGTTGTGTAAAAATAATTATGTAAATATAGGTAGTGCTTTGTGTGCGATCAATTTTTTTTCTTCCGTTTCTGTTCTGTGTCTAGCGAAATGATCAGTATTTTGTGTTGTAACTTGCAATTGCAATCGTAATTGCAAGTTACGGTCATTGTTATAATCGGACCTTAGTTTCCAAAATTGTCCTTCATTTGGTGCTGCATTGAAATTGCACAAATAGATTTTGATTTTTTTATAACATGACTACCTCAAGATTTGGCAAATTGGAACTTATCTTTATAGATAAAAGGGTTATTATTGCATGACAGTTTGATTAGGATTGCCTGTAAAATGGTCTATTGAATAAGTAGTGAGCATTGCCTGTTACACTTGCCCTAAAGCATTAAAATAGAAATGAGATAATGCTATTGCCGATTTTTAGGTAGTAAGTGAATAATGATTTTTGAAGTCGTTTTTTGTTATATCTTAAATCCCCAACTAAGCTCATAGGCTAATCTAAGACCATGTCTATTTGCGGCTACATATGACAGATTTTTGCTGATTGTCGAAAATTCTAGTGAGAGTGAGCATTATGTCCAGCTGGACTTTATCAAGCAACGATGTTTATGTAACAATACTTTGCGAGTAGTCCTAAACTAGTCCAGTCACGATTTATCTGTGTTCTAACGTAGATAGTTATCATTTTCACAATTGACGCAATCACTGTAATATCCTACTTATTAAAACTAATCAAAAAGCTTCAGATCATCATTCAATTTTATTGCAGATGACAAACATTTCTAAATGTGAATTTTGTCTTACTAGACGTTAATGGTAGTATGATTAGACATCAATTTTACCAACTAGCAATAACTACCTACCTACTATTTTTATCAATATCCAAAGATAGGTTTTAGAAAGACCTCTGGTAAAAATGATAAGTCTAGATAAAAATAAAATAGTCACTATAGTATCGTAAGGTACCGTAAAACGGGGTGTATAGAATTCCAGGGGTGAATGAAAATGAAACAAAAAAAGCAATTATTAACAAACATTTGAATACGCAACATTTTCAAGTAAAAACACCAAATTCTACACATGTAGAATTATATATAGAATTTGGTGTTTTTACTTGAAAATGTTTGTTAATAATTGCTTTTTTTGTTTCATTTTCATTCACCCCTGGAATTCTATCCACCCCGTTTTACCCCGGTATCGTATTACATCATTTTAGATTACGGTGATTGTTCAAGATTGATAAATATTTAAAATTCGTATTATCAATGTGTTTGTAACATGTAGAATTGAATCATACATTATCTTTAAATGATAAAGAAATCCGAGAAATTTTTAGCTAAGGTTGCAAATGAATCATTGTATATAAATAAAAACATCATATAAGGTTGTGTTGTGAATTAATGTTGGATGTAGTTTCGAACTCGCTTTTAAATCAAGTGTATATTCTGTGCACTTAGAACTTAGATGGCTTAACTTTGTGCACACGAAATCAGTGTCACCTATTAGACGAAAATTGGCCTTTTCAATACCTTTTATGCATAATCTAATGTATAATCTAATCTCTTTCAATTATGTTTTGAATCAAATCAATTAGTTTTTAATATAGTTTTAGTTTAAACAGATACCTATATCTCAGTTCTTAAGCTTGTTCAGATATTTCAATAATTTTATTATAACTGATATGGTGTACCTCAAGGGTCTACGTCATGCCTAAATTATATATTACACACAAGTAGAAACCTATGAAACGTCACCGCTTATTATGTTAGTTTATATAAAAAATCGAATTGAAGCACCAGCCCTAAAAACAAGTGAACAGAAATTCACATGTTTTTATATATGATACAATTCGGACCAAGTTATACCAATTCTTCCCGTATCAAGTAATAAACGCTTACTGATGCCTGCATGTCTTGAAAGCAGCGGAAAATATAGATATCTGTTTGAACTTAAGTTTTATTAAAAAGGCAAAAGGTAATAAATAAAAAACCTGATTTTCTCTGTCTTGGTGCTCTACCAATCGAAATTTGTTCAATATGGCTCTCTTTCGCCATCAAGAGACTAGTCTCATAGTTGTCTTGATTGCCGAAATGTCGTAGGTTCTTTAAGCGAACAAAAGCAAGCGAAATAAGTAAAATTTGGTTAATGGTATAAATAAAGGGTTTGGTCTTGGACCTTACCCACTATAACGAACTCGATGGCCTTCAAGACGGCCACACCAGTGGGGTCAAAAAACTAGTCCCTTGCTGTCATTGGAATAGAATTTGCAAGTCTCCTGTTGATGGTGAAAGAGTCCTGACAAAAATCATGTTTTCTACTAAAATAATGCTGAATATTTTTTTGTAAGGTAACTGCTATGTCCGATAATGCAGTCATAATAATAACGATGAACGGTACGATTTCGGTAATAAATCAAGTAATTATAATAATGTGTAGTTTTATTTTTTCAAATCATTTATTTCCAGATCATAGGTAATCCAGTTTGTTAGTACATATATACCTCTGTGGCGCAGCGGGCGAGAGCCTGCATGCGACGCAAGAGGTTGCGGGTTCGATTCCCGCTGTGGAACAAATTTGTGTACGATCTGCAGAAATTTGTTCCGATGGTCTGGGTGTTTTCTTTGTATAATAAAAAATATCTATCTATGTAAGTATATAATGTATTATATATATCAATCATCTAGTACCCATAACACAAGCTTTGAATAGCTTACTTTGGGGCTAGATAGTGCTGTGTGGATTGTCCAGCATTATTTATTTTTTTATTTATTTATACCTACACAAATAAAAACTTAAAAATTTTAGTAACAGCAAGACACGAGACAAATACATTTATTTATATGTTAGACTAGTTGCGCCCCGCGGTTTCACGTGCGCAGATTTACATCCCGGTATTCCTACGAGATAAAAAGTAGCCTATGTGCTATTCCAGACTATAATCTCTGCCAAGTTTCATCCAGATCAGCCGTTCCGGCGTGAGAGTACCTAACAAACATCAATTCATCCATACTTACAAACTTTCGCGTTTATAATAGTAGTAGGATGTCTATCTAGTGATAAAGCGTTTTCTTTTCTCATAGGCGTCCATTGTTCCTGATCTTTAGAGGGTCGAATAGTCATTGTTTGAAACCCCGGTTTAAAAAAAGGTCCCTACGTCTATTATGCGCTCTATTGTGTAACTGAACTATCTACCTGATGAACTATAATAATTTTGTTACTTCCCCAAACTTTTATTACCACTTAAGTTACCACACTTTTATAACGAAAACCAGGTAGGTAAAAATGAAATTTAGCATATAATTAACATAATTATATTATATTAACAATAGATGTTATGAAATTACCTACTTAGGGGAAGCAGGGGTAATGACGATCGTGTCGGGTAATACATCTCACTTAAAACAGCGAGCACGCTGCAGCGCAGGGGTTGTAACGCTTGAGCAGGCAGTCTCTAAACCTCAAACTAACATAAGAAAAATGAAAAAACAAAGCATTTTTCTCTCAGGTGATCGGCATTCCCCAATCTTCCTCTAATAAATGAATTAAACTCTAATCCATTCGATTTATTCTTATTAAAAATAAGACTATTTAGAACTATATTGAATAATAGTATGTACAAAATACACATGAAACAGTTAAGCAACAGCAAAGAGTTGCGAATGAGAGATACTCGTAACTCAAGTGTAGTGCAAGTACCATTCTTATCGATCGCTTAATTTGACACTTAGGGTGACAAATCAACATCGAGCTGTACTGCGCTGTGTTTCTTAAGCTACGTTTTTTTTTAAATCAACATCGAGCTGTGCTGCGCTGTACTGCGCTGTGCTGTGTTTCTTCCATCAAGCTGTGCTGCGCTTTGCTTAGCTCAGTGTCACGCATACACTAGTGCGAGCGAGATGGGAGTACGAGAGTAAAGAGACGTCTGAGGGCGATGGAGGCGCACGCAGCGTGTTCCATGTTTGAAAAACCTAGCTCGACACAGCGCAGCATGGCAGAGCAGAGCTCCATAAAAAACATAGCACAGCGCGGCTCAGCGCGGCGGGTAGCGCGCCTCGCTCGAGACTGCTGCGTTTTTAAACAGAGCGTAGCCTCGCACAGCGCAGCACAGCATGGTTTGTTTGTATCCTCCTTAAAATATTAGACGAGCGAGTTGACCAAACATAGCACAGCGCAGTACAGCGCAGCATAGCTCGATGTTGATTTGTCACCCTTAGAATCGTCAAAATTCGTTAAAACTGGTTTTATCCATTGATGAAACCATTTTTAGCGAATTTTTGACGATTCCAAATGTCAAATAAGCGATCGAAAAGAACGGTACTTGCACTGCAGTTGAGTTACGAGTGCTACATACAACGAGGAAAAATTAACTTAACTTCAAGCACTCAAGAACATTAGGAATTGTATCACTTTTGTATTTACACAGCATTCTTAACAAATTTAGCTTCTTTTCCGTTGTCTTTGAAGATTCTAGTTCGTAGAGCGTGCACAAGTTTATCAGGAGACTTTCGTTTAGGCCTCGTTCTGGGTCCGAGTTTATGGCTTTCTGGAGGACGGCAATCGCTTCTTTCAGGCGACCCATGTAGAGGAGACATACTGAGAGGTTGTTAGCGACCTGGAAAATAATAAATGATAATCCTACTAATATTATAAATGCGAAAGTTTGTAAGTATGGATGGATGGATGTTTGTTACTCTATAACTCCAGAACGGCTTAACGGATCTTGGTGAAAACTGGCACAGAGGTATATTATAATCTGGAATAACACATAGGCTACTTTTTATCCCGTGGGAATACCGGGATTTGAAATTACGCGGGTTTTTTTTTGAAACCGCGGAGCGCTACTAGTTAAGTCAAAATTCAGTTGATTCACAAGGATCAACAAAACCCAGACTCGAATACCGTCGTAAATTGCTTAAAGATCTTTTAAAGGCTACCATTTCGGTGAATGTTCCCAGGAACTACATGACCTTATTCCACCATCACCATTCTACGACAGGACAAGTAGACGTACGGCCCAATACCATCCATTCCTGGTTATTATACCACCAATCCGCACGAAGCGCTTCGCTTCTACCTTCATTATGCGAACCGCTAAGGAGTCGAACTCATTAAGTCATCATCTTCAAGACCTCTTACTAACTTAGTTAAATAGCATTTTTAAGGCAATTTAACTAAAATAGCCAGAAAGCTAATAAAATAATTTTAATAATTCCAATATTTTTTTTTATAAAATATTAATGATCTTCAACGTATATAAAATTACAAAAAGACTGAGATACGTGTCGCTTGCGCCGAACCAGCAGTGCAAGTACCGTTCTTATCGATTGCTTAATGTGACATCTAGAATCGCCAAAATTCGATAAAACTGGTTTTATCCATTGTTGAATATAAAATACATGCCTATGGTGCCTTTTAATTTTAAAAACTGTATGATGTATATTTTTTCTATGTGTTGCAAATAAACTTATTCTATTCTATTCTATAAATAATTTTTAACGAATTTTTGACGATTCTTAGTGTCAAATAATGTGTATTGCGCTACCCACATCATAACAGTATTTTTTTTACTAGATTTACTTTTATGTCTTGTAAAATTTTGTTCTCAAACAGGTTCTCATGTAAGTGAATTATTGTAATTCTGTATGAGAAATAAAGATTTATAAACTAAATAAGCGATCGATAAGAACGGTACTTGCACTGCTGGGTCACAAATGACCATTCTTTTTTTTACTATTGGAAGGTACTCGAATATCATGGCTCTAGAGAAGGGATAACGAAGGCTAGGTATCTATTGAGCATGCAAGGGTAGGCAGAAGGCAAATCCCAGGAATACTGACCATGATGTTAGTAGGTTCTTGATCAGCAGCCCGTGCGAAGTTGTTGTACGCCTCTTGGTACTTCCCCTGTGCTATGTCTAGTAAACCCATGTCTACATACTCTCTAACGTCAGCCATAGGACATCTGAAAATAGTTAAAAATGTTTCAAAGTCAAAATATGTTTATTCAATAAAATCACAAGGATCACCCTGAAATGTCTTAAAACTAGGTGACTTTAATGCCAGTTCCACGCGACCAACGCCGAGAAGAACAGGCGACAAACTCGGTTACAGTACGGCCGGCGTATCTAGACCGGTCTGAAGTTGCGCTTTCGGAAATTGTGCGCAGGTACAGGCGAGACAAAAATAGTTTAAACATTTGAAAAATAGTCTAAAATCTACCACATACCTATCTCAAAGTGACACCCCGCGCACCCCGCGTCTTACCACCTATTCGACCCTAAAAGTGACTACTGCGCAGCGTTCCGAACGAACTTAACGCCGGTCTAGATCCGCCGGCCGTACTGTACAATAATTTCCATACAGTCTGGATTACATCAGGTGCATCACAGCATCCTACAAATATTATATACGCGAAAGTTTGTAATTATGGATGGATGGATGTTTGTTACTCTATAACTCCAGAACGGCTGAACGGATCTTGGTGAAAATCAGCACAGAGATATAATATAGTCTAGAATAACACATAGGCTACTTTTTATCCCGTGGGTTTACCGGGATTTAAAACTACGCGGGTGAAACCGCGGGCCGCTACTAGTCACTATAACTACATAGTATAAAACAAAGTCGCTTTCTCTGTCCCTATGTCCCCATGTATGCTTAAATCTTTAAAACTACGCAACGGATTTTGATGCGTTTTTTTTATAGATAAGATTGATTCAAGAGGAAGGTTTATATGTATAATACATGCAATGTAATGGGTATGTGCCAAATGTAATGTTTGGACGTACCTCTGACTACCCTCCTTAGATATCCTCAAATAATCTTGAGTAATTTCTTGGTACTGAGAGATCTGAAGGGATATCTACCGTGCCTGGGGATCAAAGTCTTGAAGCTGTTTCAGTTTTCAGTTATGCATGATAAGTAGAAAAACAATTTGCACTCGTGCGAAGCAGGGGCGCGCGGGAGGGTCGCTAGTGAGTATTTCTCAAACAAAATGTACGTAACGAAAAAGAAAAACGTTACGAAAAAGTACTTTTTTGTAACATAACTCTAGAGACTTAAGGAAGAAAAGTTACGAAAAAGTCCTTTTTCGTTACGTACATTTTGTTTGAGAAATACTCTAGTAACAAATAAAACGTTGCACTCACTGTGTCAATCGCTCCTGCCTCGCCAGCTCGAGGCAAGCGTGGGCTCGCCTCACGTGGCCACAAAGCAGCCACACGCGGCACAGAGCGCTGTGGCCGGCTCGCCGCTGCAGCGGACTCGAGGCTTGCTTCACGAGCGTCGATACAGTCTCCGCCGCTAGACGGTAATCCTGTTAGTTATATAAAATAAAATAAATCATTAATTCCTAACCAATATTTATTTATTTTATTCTATATACCACAATATATAGTAGGTAATATAGGGTTACAGGAAAAATCGTGCTAGATCCGTTAAGGGCGTGGAGCACCCATCATTTCTGACTTATTTAACTATAAAACAAAATAAAAATAAAATAAAAAAATGAACAAAAAAATAACCTTTCTAATATTTTTTTGAATTCGTTACTTTTACTTGTCTACTACGGTCTATTCAATTAACTTATGCACTATTTTAATGATTGACGTCTTAAAGCATCTTATTACACATGTAAAAATGCAATAATAATAAGATACACAAAATTTTCAATAAAAAAATTTAAAGTCGAATATCTCGAAAGGCTTAGTTTTAGGGTAGGTTGTTTCATAGTGAAATAAGTCAGAAATGATGGGTACTCCACGCCCTTGACGGATCTAGCACGATTTTTCCTGTAACCCTGTATAGAGATTTGCCACTGATTAGTAAAATTTTATTTTAAATTTATAATTACCTTAATTTCATATAATTTCATACGTACTTTGTTTCTTATTTGTTCCAATTTACAATTCTAAATTGCATAATGACATTTTATAAATTATTTATTTTAGGTAGGTATGTGTTTAGTTATAAGTTTTTGTGTAAAGTTATAATTGATTTTGTTTTAGGTACTTGTATTTGTTATTGTATGGATTTTTGATCCGAAATAAATGAATAATAATAATAATTACCTTCATAGCGATAGCGCAGTTGACGATAGAATGCAAAACCCTCGTCTCCCGTCCAGTCCACAGTCTGATGGACTCCGCCTTGTCCTGTTCCGACGTGATGATTTCGTCGCCATCTTCAGTCTTGCCATCGCGCAGATTGAGGATCATCTGATAAAAAATGAAAAAAACTGAAACAGCTTCACGACTGATCCCCAGGCACGGTAGATATAACTTCAGATCTCTCAGTACCAAGTACTAACTCAAGATTCTTTGAGGATGTCTAAGGGGGTGGTCAGAGGTTCGTCCAAACATATATCAATAAAAAAAAACAAAAAAAAAAAAAAAAAAAAAAAAACATTACATTTGGCACATACCCACATTTTGCAGTAGTTAGTATTCCATACGTGACAGGTTGCAAGCCCATCGCCGCTGTTGAAATACTAACTACCTTCACAGTTTTAAGAGCACGTATCGCGCACATATACATTTTTCGATACGAAAAGCAATGGTGCACGACAGGATTCGAGCCTGCGAACTTATACAATCGGAAGGCGGGGTGACTTCTTCTAGACCAGTGATTCTCAACCTGTGGGTTGCGATCCACACACGAAGCCTTCCTCGGGGGGTCGCCGGCAAAAGAAAAAAAGGCAATGTTCTACACTACAGTATGTATGTGTTTTTACTGTAGTGTAGAACATTGCCTTTTGACAATGTTTTACACTACAATAAAAACACAATTTTAGTAAGAAAAATGGCGTACAGCTTTTTGTCTCTCTATGGCCCTAGGGGTCGTAAGTATTTTTCAATCCATATAGGGGTTTCATATTCAAAACTAGAATAGAATATTGCTAGACTTTCCACACAGCACTATCTAGGTACCTACCAACACAACTAGCTACCAACTGAGCTGAAAAGGCTGTAAAAAAAAAAGATTGGATAACACTGTTCTAGACCACCAGATCTCATGTATGATTAATCTGTTTACTTTCCCATTCTTTGTTAGATTACTTATTGTATTCTATTGTATTATATAGCTTCAATAGTGTAGGTATTTTATTACATTGTAACGAGGATCATACAAAAGAGCGATAGATACCAAGGCGAGTTTGTTGCCTGTTCTTCTCGCGTGGAACTAGTTCCTAGAGTCACCTACCTAGTTTTAAGACGTTTCAAGGTGATCCTTGTGATTTTATTTATTTATTTATTTTTAGGAAAACCAACAGCACAAAAAACGAAAGAAAACAAAAAAGTAGCATAAAGCCAATAATAGGTTTTCACGTATAGAAAATAAATAGATAAAGTGAAAGTAAAAACACTGGAGCAGAAAAGATCCAGGTCAATTCAATTCAATTTTTATATTAGTGGCATCTGGGGGTAAGCCAACATCGCCAATGTCACGTTGCAAGTTAGGCCTTAGCATGAGTGAGTTAAATAACCGGTGAACCTATGAATTGTTCCACCAATAAGCAATACTATTCGGTTAGTAAAAAATGTACCTCATTATGACAAAATACAGGTCAATATACCTGGAAAGCTTGTTAAATTGATCGCCAACTCGCCACAAAAAGGAGTCGGGATTTTATTGAATAAACATATTTTGACTTTGACATTGACATGCTTACCTTATGTATGATATCGAGCATAGAGTATAGTCTACCGACGGCCTCCTCCGGCTTGCCGAGATGCCCCGGCAGCTCAGCGAGCAGCAATCGCAGCGAGAACGGAACGAGCGAGCCCGTGCGCCCTTCGTAGGTATCCGGGTATAACTGCAAATAGACATTTTTATTTATTTACTAGTTGCGCTTCGTGGTTTCACCCGCGCAAATTTAAATCCCGGCATTTCCACGGGATAAAAAGTAGCCTATGTGTTATTCCAGACTATAATACATCTCTCTGCCAAGTTTCATCCAGATCCGTTCAGCCGTTCCGGCGTGAAAGAGTTACAAACATCCATCCATCCAGAAGGATTAGTAGGCGAACTTCGTAGCGCCTAATGAATGTCAAATATTTATTTATTTACCAGCGGCCTGTCCCAGCTTCGCATAGCATAACATGGTCTGTTTTTAGTCGGCATATACATAACTACTAACATAGTAGACTAACCCAACTCCCATCCATCCATGTTTGTGCATTACTCTTTAGGTGTTTTCAAAACTACACAACGGTTAACTAGAAGAGAATGCTCTCTAGCATTATGTTCGCCTATGTACGACACATTTTGTTCTGTGCAATAAATAATTTTCTATCTATCTATCGACTTAGTTATCACTACATAATATAAACAAAGTCGCTTTCTCTGTCCCTATGTATGCTTAAATCTTTAAAACTACGCGACGGAATTTTGATGCGGTTTTTTTAATAGATAGAGTGATTAAAGAGGAAGGTTTATATGTATAATACATGCATGATATGTGCACCCGGGCGAAGCAGGGGCGCGCGGGCGGCGCTAGTAAATTAATATGAGAAGTAACTTACAACGCTAATTTATATACCTGCCTTTTTATTTTATGTAATCATAATATGGATATGGAAGAGCGAGAGTCTCTAACACAAGTATTGTAAATTTATATTTAGATTGGCTACACAAATAAAATATTTTTCATTTTCATTTCGTTGATTAAGGCGTTGACAACACCTAATATTTCTCTCGCTCGCACGATTCGACATTTTGGAAGATATAAAATCACAAATTCCAATTTTGAAAAATCGCAAACAACCATTTTGTGTGCAATCACATTGCACATAATTTGGTAAAAATTTCATTCTAATTGATGCAAGTTTTCCTACTCAAAAGTTTGCTTGAGTACGAAAACTATAAAACAAACTTTTAAGTAGGAAAACTTGTATCGATCAAAATGTTTTTTTTTACTAAACTGTGTATTCGCAATGTGATTGCACACAAAATGGTTGTTTGCGATTTTTCGAAAATGGGTTTAGTGATTTTATATCTTTCAACAAGTCAAAACGTGCGAGCGAGAGTCACATTAGCTCTTGTCTTCGTCTTAAAATGTTATAATAAAAGCTCACCTGATAGAACATGTCGGGTTTGCTGCAATCCCCGAATGGTTCCGCCTCTCTCTCCAGAGGCTCGTAGAGTTTGATGCGAAGCATGACGCCGAAGCGTGTCAGCCAGAGCTGAAGCGTGCGAAGAGTGTGCTTTGATGGCCGGTGCATTCGGCCCACTCCTGGAAAAAAATATATTTCAGAATAATCCTACTTCCTTTTTACTAATCCTACTTATATTATATATGCAAAAGTTTGTAAGTATGAATGGATGGATGTTTGTTACTCTATAACTCCAGAACGATATAAATATAAAATCGTCCTTGATATAAATATAAAATAGACGAATGTGAGCGCCTATACAAACCTTCAAAGGTTTATTGGTGCAATATCTCAATAACCTGTATTATATGGTGTTACTTAATAAATAAATAAATAAAATAATAAACGGCTGAACGGATCTTGGTGAAATTTGACACCGACATATATTATAGTCTGGAATACGCATAGGCTACTTTCTATCCCGTGGGAATACAGGGATTTAAAACTACGCGGGTGAAACCGCGGGGCGCTACTAGTATTATAAACGCGAAAGTTTGTAAGTATGGATGAATATATGTTTGTTACTCTTTCACGCCGGAACGGCTAAACGGATCTGGCTGAAACTTGGCAGAGAGATAGATTATAGTCTGGAATAACACATAGGCCAATTTTTATGCCGCAGGAATACCGGGATTTAAATCAGCGCGGGCGAAACTGCGGGGCGCAACTTGTCTCGATATAAATCAAGCGTTTTACCTCGCGCTTAAGGGTCCGGTGACAGTGGCTCGCAATTTCGAGGTGCGATTGGCTATTATTTCATTTTATTTCATTTCGGGGAGGTTGTTTGAAAGAATAGCTCTAAAGAAACACGCATAAATACTGTTCGAACACAAATAATACAATAATAGGGAAATGTGCTTGAGTCAGAAATCATTTTGGTATTAGGTAAACGTAAGACCAAACATACTAATACCAAAATGATTTCTGATTCGGGCATGTTTCCCTTATTTATTGTATTATTTGTGATCGAACAGTATTTATGCGTGTTTCTTTAGAGTTATTCTTTCAAACAACCTCCCCGAAATGAAATAAAATGAAATAATAGCCAACCGCACCTCGAAATTGCGAGCCGCTGTCACCGGAGCCTTAATTTGGTAAAACACGTTTTATATACAAATATTTGTAATCGATCGTTCAGATCACAGAGCTTTAAAGTCCATGCGTGTCGCCCTGTGACTAGAGGCGAATTCTTTCTTTATTCGATAAAAAACAGGTGTCACCATTTACTAAAACTAACATACTTTCGGCACGCACACTACAACATGTTCCATTTACACATCACTTTGCCATCGAGTCATACGAAGCAGCGTCGTGGGAGTGCGATGACCATAGGAGCGACTACTGTGAGAGAGTAAGATGCAAAAAACCAATTACAGAGCTTCCTTCCCGAGCGTCTCAAGACAACGAATGTGTTAATGCGCATTCAAAATGACGAAAGTTTTTTTATTAAAATTTACGAAATTTTACTACTTACCGATGGTATTTCACGCCGGTAACACTGAAACTATTGTTTTTACAATTTTTAACTTGACACCAAGACATATTTAATAGTTTATCTTGCTGTAAAACCGAGTAAAACGACCGAAAACTCTCTCTCGCTCGGACTATGTTCGACAACAGACTGACAAGCGCTGTCGTAGGTTGGCCTGTTTACTGGTCCAAACGAGAACCACGTATTATTATTCACTTCGGTTCTATGGGGGGGCGCGCGCGGGGGCGATGTGGCCCGATCGTTGTTCTGTGGTTCAGATAGTTTGAAACGTAAGTCGCTTCCCAACACAATTTACGTGTATGTTATTACAAATATTGTTAGCAACACGTATATGTGCAAAAAACTAAACTCACAACACATTTACCTCTATTGTATGCAACACATTATGTGTTGCATACAATAGAGGTACAAAAAAACTAAATTAAAGCTAAGGCGAATACGAAATTAAAGCTAAGACTTCTTTAACTTATTAAACACAAATTATCTTCATCAATGTACAATAAACATAGTAAATAATGACATTATCAAGAAATCTGTCAAATGAACGATATATACGTCTATTTTAAACTACCCTCATCTCATTTTATTTTATATACCTTTATCAAATCAAAACTAGATGTCAGTGTTAAATTGGGCCGATTTCTAGATCGCGCTATTGAAGCGTCCTGCATAGAATTATATAACATTTTAATGTTTTCTTAGGGTTTGTGTTGCGATCATATGAAAATTCATTGAATTTATCTTGGTATGGTTTGTGATTAGTCGACGAATCACAACCATTAAAATAATAAATAAAATAAATAAACATGATTTAAAATAGTACATTATTGCAAAGGCAGCGAAATAGGCAATTGCAGGTCGAGTATGAGTTTGAAGTCCAAGCCGCAGGCGAGGACTTCAATAATACGAGGCAATTGCATTTCGGCCGAGGCATATAGTGCTCTTAAAAAAATGCAAGGAAGTAAAAAAGGGCCTTTTTAAATTTAATTAATATTAAAAGTTGTATTACTCATGTTAGGACAATTATTGAAAGAAAATGTTAAAGTGCCTGACATTTATGTTCGTTTGTTGTATTTCTGACGGTTGCGGCTGGGAATTTGATACTTGGCCAGTGGTAGGTGGCTGGAAACTTAATTGCTGTTTAGATGTGTATGGCTTTGGACTTGATAATTGTCGTGAAAGGATTTATGTGCCCCTCAAAGAAGCTCCTTGCGAGCACTTGACAATCTTTAAGAACTTTTTGGTTCTACAACATGCCGGTTTCCTTACGATGTTTTCCTTCACCGTTCGAGGGTATTGACACTGTGCACAACCGAATCTGACCCCACGACCTATGGATCGCAGGGCGGGATCGCTACCACTAACCGACTTGTGGTTATGGTTACCTTATGCGAACCGCTATGGAATGGAACTCGTTACCGTCGTCTGTCTTTCCTGGCCATTATAACATGAGTCTCTTGAAGGCAAGAGTGAATAGGTGTCTTCTAGACCGTTCTGCTTCACCGTAGGCTACATCGTCGCTTGCCATCAGGTGAGATTGTAGTCAAAAGACGGTCTATTCTGTTTAAAAAAAAATTATAGCAGTTGCTAGTGTAGACGACCTCTGTGGCGCAGCGGGCGAGAGTCCGCCTGCGACGCTAGAGGTTGCGGGTTCGATTCCCGCCTCGGAACAAATTTGTGTACGATCTGCAGAAATTTGTTCCATTGGTCTGGGTGTTTTCTATGTATATAATAAAAAATATCTATCTATGTAAGTATATAATGTATTAAATATATCAGTTATCTAGTACCCATAACACAAGCTTTGAGTAGCTTACTTTGGGGCTAGATGGTGCTGTGTGGATTGTCCAGCATTATTTATTTTATTTATTTATAGTCTTACCTTGTTGAGCAGCAGATAACAAAACAGCTGTAAGGTTGATAGCTGCCCGTAGATACCCTGTCCGAAGGAGCTCCCTCAGCCCTGCTTCGTCCCGGCTCACATGTTCAGCTCTGACTACTCCACGGGCCCCGGCTGACGCCACCCCAAGGTACTTTACTGCTACTTCTTGAAGGGCATCGGGCTGGGAAGTTAATCAAATCAAATATTTAATTTTGAAAGAATTTTAGGTACATGGTAAATAAAGGTCTTCATAAAATTCTAAGTATCACTAAAATCCTACCATTACAGGCGTACAAAATCATTTAGATACCTACCTACCTGCTTGTGACGAGTCCTCAAAATAGCACGGTAGGACGCTGTGTGACTGACTGAAGGACGACAACTTGACAACAATACACTAATGACACCACAAATATGCATCTATGAGGACAGTCGTATACAATATTTAAGGCGTTGACAAGACCTAATTTACCTCTCGCTCGCACGATTCGACATTTTGAAAGATATAAAATCTCTTAGCCTAATTTTGAAAAATCGCAAACAACAATTTTGTGTGCAATCATTGGACACAGTTTGGTAAAAATTTCATTCCGATCGATGCAAGTTTTCCTACTCAAGTTTGCTTATGTACGAAAACTTGTGTGTAAACTTTTAAGTATGGAAAACTGTATCAATCAAAAAGATATTTTTACTAAACTGTGCGCAATGTGATTGCACAAAAAATGGTTGGTTGCGATTTTTCAAAAACGGCTTCAGTGATTTTATATCCTTCAACAAATAAAAACGTGCGAGCGAGAGTCACATTAGCTTATGTCTTCACCTTAAGGTTTAAATTGGCTTGCACACTAATAAGGCGTGAAATCAAAACGGTACATTCACAAGGGTCATTTTGAATCGGGTTGTACCTATGACGACCGGGGTGTGGAGGCGCGAGTGTTTTGTATGCGTCAACACATCCGCTCCCCTATTTTCCAGAGTTCTTTTTGGTTGACGCGCACTGTACCTCACCATAGAAATAAGCGGCAAGGTGGGGTAAAGAAGTAAAGAGACAAAGCGACATGAAGGAAAGCTCTCTAATAAGCTCCTCTAGTCCAGGGGTTCCCAATTTTATTTGGCCATGGAACCCCAATTGATCATACGTTTTTTGGCGGAACCCTAGCTGGCGGTTCTGATAAGTTTACCTTGTAATTTGAATATTATGCAGGTTAGACTCTGGAGAAAGAACAAATTATAAATGAGAAATAATTATTATAAGCATTGCAAAACATCGACGCGATGCGTCATGTTGCGGCGCGGTTATGAGTATTTTCCAGGAACAGTTATTTAACTCTCGGACTGACCGCGGAACCCCTGTGACCCTTCCACGGAACCCCTGGGTTTTGCGGACCACCATTTAAGAAACCCTGCTCTAGTCAACTGGTAATTTTGAAGAACTATGCAAAAATCTTACCAATTCTTCTTCAAGGGTCAATCCAGGTGCTGTCAGGACTTCTCTTTCAGGGAAGAAGGATCCTTTTGGTGAAGACTGGGCCTGAAACAATAAAATTACGCGTTGATAAATATACATAAATAGTAGTGCTCTGCGGTTTCACCCGCGTAGTTTTAAATCCCGGTATTCCCACGGAATAAATGTAGCCTATGTTATTCCAGACTATAATATATCTCTGTGCCAATTATAACGAAGATTCGTTCAGCCGTTCTGGAGTTATAGAGTAACAAACATCTATCCATCCATCCATCCATACTTACAAACATTCGCATTTATAATACCTATTATTATTATTATATATTATTATATATTTATTTAGCGATGTTTTTTAGGTCTCCTACTCAATCTCAATAAGTGATTTTAAACGGTGAAGGAAAACCTCAATAGGAAACCAGTAATATTCTAACAACGGCGATCAGCTCGCAACCTGTCATGTGTATAGAATACCAACTACTGTAAAATCAGGGTATGTGCCAAATTTAATGTTTGAACATGTATACCTCTAGATGGATCTGAGGGGATATCTACTGTACCTGGGGATGAAAGTCATAAAGCTGTTTTGGTTTCGTTTTTTTTATACAACCATCTGATGGAACAAGCAGATGGCCCACCTGTTGTGGTAACCATCACCTATAACAAAAAATTGTGGTATGTTGCTTATGTGTTTTTTTTTTATTTTTTTATACAACTAGCTGATGGAACAAGCAGATGGCCCACCTGATGTTAAGTGGTAACCATCACCTATAAACAAAACATTGCCCCGTAGGTCACGTACAATAGGAACGTGCCCTACGATGCACTGCCCTGCGTCCATCAACTTGAGGCATACAGATGTTAAGCCTCATGTGCCTGTAATTACACCGGCGACCACACTCTTCAAACCGAAACACAGCGTTGCTGCTTGGCGGCAGAAAAAGGCGTGGTGGTAGTACTTCCCCGGACGAGCCCTTCACAAAGAGCTCTACTACTCTTCTCTTCTTTTCTTTTTGTGTGTTTGCTGTCAAATAAATTTAAATACTTTATTCTAGCCTAGGCTCTAGCCACAACTAAATACCTGATAGCATTAGAGAAGCCACAAGTCTACACTCATTTAAAAAAAAAAATAAAGGAACATGTCATAAAACATATTGCCATATTGTAAGCATACCTTTTGTCAACCTACTCCTACCCTCAATAGTTACTTTTATGTATAGCACTGTTACCTAGCTGGAGTCAAACCAGTACACTGTGTACACACATTCTGTAATATGTATATTCTCTGTAAGTGAACTTTGTTCTTTGAGAAATAAATATCTTTAACCATAAATACATTCTGTGACCAGCTATTACCTTCATAAGGGTTTTCTTAGCCTCTTCATTTGGGATCCAGGCATCTCTTCGTCTGTCTGCTTCTTTGTCTACAGGCTGGTTCTAAAACAAAAAGATTTGTTTAGGGCTAACTAACACCAATATAGTGACAACTAGCCTTCTAAGTTACTTGTTATAGACAGTAAGATCATCATCATCTTCCTGCCCTTATCCCACGCTAAGTGGGGTCGGCACAACAGGTTCTACTCCTCCACTCTCCTCTATCATTCGTCATCTCGGTGCTCACTCCTTTCTTACTCATATCATCCTTCACACAGTCCATCCATCTTTTCTTTTGCCTACCTTTCTTTCTAAAACCAATTATAGACAGTAAGGTATTTATATTTATAAACCCAAAACAAAAAAGAGAGCACCGATGGTCTAGTGGGAGTGACCCCGCCCTCCGATCGTGAGTTCGCAGTTTCAAATCCGGTCGTGCACCAATGGATTTTTCTATCGAAAAATTTATGTGCGCAATGCCAGTGCTCTTAAATGGTGAAGGAAAACATCGTGAGGAAACCAGTTAGTATTCTAACAGCGGCGATGGGCCGCAACCTGTCACGTATGGAATACTACTGCAAAATGTGGGTATCTGCCAAATGTAATGTTTGGACGTACCTCTGACTACCCCCTTAGACACCCTCAAAGAATCTTGAGTTAGTACTTGGTACTGAGAGATCTGAAGGGAAATCTACCGTGCCTGGCGATCAAAGTCGTGAAACTGTTTGTTTTTAAAAAGAAAGTAGATATAGAAAACAAAACACAAACGGCGACCTCTGTGGCGCAGCGGGCGAGAGCCTGCCTGCGACGCAAGAGGTTGCGGGTTCGATTCCCGCCGTGGAACAAATTTGTGTATGATCTGCAGAAATTTGTTCCGATGGTCTGGGTGTTTTCTATGTATAATAAAAATATCTATATATGTAAGTATATTATGTATTAAGTGTATCAGTTATCTAGTACCCATAACACAAGCTTTGAATAGCTTACTTTGGGGCTGGATAGTGCTGTGGATTGTCCAGCATTATTTATTTATTTAAAACAAAAACAGAAAAGCACAGTGCTATGTCAAAGTTATTAACGGATTTATTAGGTACCTGACTCAGTATTTGCTGCACTGATACTCATTTTATAGGTAACAGTGTGGTAGTTGAAGCTATTTATACTGAATCAACTACAAAGAAAAGAGTCAAAAGGTGGTTGGAACCTTGGTGACCTGGAAATCTGGTTACACACAAGAGGCAAGCAAAGTTTATGTTTCGGCTGAGTTTCTAATAGGTGTTATGGCAAGCTAATCAGTAATTTTATTAAAAATACAAGCATCTTGTATTGTATTGCACAATAACATATTATTGACTAGCGACCCGCCCGCGCGCCCCTGCATCGCACGGGTGCACATTGTTTTTCTACTATATCATGCATGTATTATACATATAAACCTTCCTCTTGAATCACTCTATCTATAAAAAAACCGAATCAAAATCCGTTGCACAGTTTTAAAGATTTAAGCATACATAGGGACAGAGAAAGCGACTTTGTTTTATACTATGTAGTGATTATAGAACATAATATGTAGATACCTTGATACATAGTCCATCCATTGCCTCGGTCAGTACATGCGGACTTGTAATACCACTTTTTGGTGGTCCAATCTGTGGTTCCGGGCCAATGTTGTCGAAGAATGTAGACGGATCAGGCAGGCTGGTGGCAGGCAATGCTGCCGCCGTGCTCACTACAGGCATATCATTAGAAAAAGTCACTTCATCCGACAGGCTCACTTCATCGGCTATCCGAGGTGGTTGAGTAAAAGATGTGGTCATGTTTGTCGGAAAAAGATTGGCTGATGTTGTTTGGCTACCTTAAACATTACATAAAATGCTAGTGATTGTATTCAATGAATTAATAATTTGTTTTGATAAAGAAATCGCAGTAAATCAAAACATACTGTCACTGGTGCCGAGATAAATACTCTGAATCATATCTGAGGGAGATGTTCCGATCTCGTCGAAGAACTGAGAGGCGGGGGGCACGTTATTATCGGCGAAATATTGACTCAGCGACGGTTTGTTATCCATAATTCCGTAATTTCTTATCGCAGTTGAGCTAAAATTATAAGAAAAAACAAAATAATCACACAGTCACACACATCAATACAACCCACACACACACAGAATGAAAGAGTGAGTGAGTATGAGTAGTCTGTGGAGTTGATTGAGATTGAGTTGTATGAGTTCATTTTGTTGGTTCATTGGGTTCTAGTTAATGTACGACCATGTATTGCGCAGCCCGAGAATTCACAGCCAAGAATGTACGAAAACGCAGCCGGACTTCATGGCCAAATGTAGAGGTTCATTGTTCTGAGTTGATTGTCAATCCGTCTTATTATAAAAATGTGAGTTAGACTAGGCTTAAGCCAGGACTAACTGATCCGTGGTCTAACTTTGATACCGAAGTTGGTCCCTGCTCTATAGAAAAATCAAAGACTTAGACCAGACGTCATTATAAAACGGAGTTTATCCCCTAAACCACGGTTTAAAGATAAACCCGAACGACCCCTAGTTTAAGTATGGTCTAACTAATAAAAATCTCATTTTGCCAAATTTTATTTGGTCTCCCACATAAGTTTATTCAATAAAACAACTTGTAGCACTGCATTATCCAACATACATTTCAAACTATAGACTCCGATCTAAATTTGAAATGTCAAAACGCATCACTAGCGCGATCTACCTTTCGGACACTTTTACTAGCGCCATCTAGTTATAAAATTGGTATTTTTTTAAACAACTTCGGCCTTATTATATAAATGTGAAAGACTGACTGGTCCTCTTGCCGCAAGCTAGTCATGATCATGTACATACTACCTCGTCTTTCGTTGGACATATTTTTTCTTGAGTAGGTATGTACTTATACGATAATCACAGCGAAGTTATCTGCTGTCAGATTTTTTTTGAGTAATTCGAGCCACGAGCAAGCGAGAGGACCTTGGTTGCCGGGGACAAAGCACTGTCTGTCCGTCATTCGATAGACTTCTTTCTTAAAACTACAACGAAAGACGAGGTAGTATGCGCATATGACTTTAGCCTGCGGCAAGAGAGTACAGATATACCAACTTATCTAAGCCGGTCTGAAATTAGCCGTTTAGAGAATTCTCGATTCACTATTGGCCATTTATGCACAAGCGGCTCACTTCAGACCGGCTCAGATAGGTTGGTGATTCCAAAATGAATGAACGATTGATTGCCATAATTTGTTATAGTCTGTGGATGTTTGTTGAATGATTATGTTCTGTGATGATGAATCATGGACTATCTAATATGTCAAAAAAAAAAACAGTCAGATGTGTACCAGCTATTGGTATGTTTTCATTCAGATGTGTATCTGTAACTGATATGATTACATTAAAAAGATATTTAATTTACGCAAGAAATACACTAAACAAACTAACTTAAGTAAAAAAAAAATTTACGTTAAGACTAGGCGGTATGGTTTAAAACTATAGCCTGCTCCAAGGAGCGAATATTAAAAAAAAATCATGGACTATCTCAGGTACTATGTAGTCTTCGACTAAAGTGTCTTTTGTAATACGAAAATGATAAACCTTAGCAGCCTTATTATAAACAAATCAAACCTGGGTTTAAACCTAGCTTAAGCCACGTTTTCTTATTATAAACAACTTAAACCTGGTTTATCTCATAAATTTAGGATCATCTAAGGTTTATCATTTTCGTATTACAAAAGACACTTTAGTCGAAGACTACATAGTACCTGAGATAGTCCATGATTTTTTTTTAATAATCGCTCCTTGGAGCAGGCTATAGTTTTAAACCATACCGCCTAGTCTTAACGTAAATTTTTTTTTTACTTAAGTTAGTTTGTTTAGTGTATTTCTTGCGTAAATTAAATCTCTTTTTAATGTAATCATATCAGTTACAGATACACATCTGAATGAAAACATACCAATAGCTGGTACACATCTGGCTGTTTTTTTTTTACATATTCGATAGTCCATGATTCATCATCACAGAACATAATCATTCAACAAATATCCACAGACTATAACAAATTATGGCAATCAATCGCTCATTCATTTTGGAATCACCAACTTATCTGAGCCGGTCTGAAGTGAGCCGCTTGTGCATAAATAGCCAATAGTGAATCGAGAATTCTCTAAACGGCTAATTTCAGACCGGCTTAGATAAGTTGGTATAACTGTACTCTCTTGCCGCAGGCTAAAGTCATATGCGCATACTACCTCGTCTTTCGTTGTAGTTTTAAGAAAGAAGTCTATCGAATGACGGACAGACAGTGCTTTGTCCCCGGCAACCAAGGTCCTCTCGCTTGCTCGTGGCTCGAATCACTCAAAAAAAATCTGACAGCAGATAACTTCGCTGTGATTATCGAAGCTTTGAATCAAATAAATTACGCAAACTGCAACGACACAAACAAATAAACAAGTGAAACAAGCTGGCTGTCGTCTTGATATTTACTTCTACATACTTTTTTTTATAATATATCATCTAAAGTAAAGAAAATGTAGCATCGGGATTTTGTGCTTTAACTTATCATAAGTACATACCTACTCAAGAAAAAATATGTCCAACGAAAGACGAGGTAGTATGTACATGATCATGACTAGCTTGCGGCAAGAGGACCAGTCAGTCTTTCACATTTATATAATAAGGCCGAAGTTGTTTAAAAAAATACCAATTTTATAACTAGATGGCGCTAGTAAAAGTGTCCGAAAGGTAGATCGCGCTAGTGATGCGTTTTGACATTTCAAATTTAGATCGGAGTCTATAGTTTGAAATGTATGTTGGATAATGCAGTGCTACAAGTTGTTTTATTGAATAAACTTATGTGGGAGACCAAATAAAATTTGGCAAAATGAGATTTTTATTAGTACTTAAACTAGGGGTCGTTCGGGTTTATCTTTAAACCGTGGTTTAGGGGATAAACTCCGTTTTATAATGACGTCTGGTCTAAGTCTTTGATTTTTCTATAGAGCAGGGACCAACTTCGGTATCAAAGTTAGACCACGGACCAGTTAGTCCTGGCTTAAGCCTAGTCTAACTCACATTTTTATAATAAGACGGTAGATGATCCTAAATTTATGAGTTAAACCAGGTTTAAGTTGTTTATAATAAGAAAACGTGGCTTGAGCTAGGTTTAAACCCAGGTTTAATTTGTTTATAATAAGGCTGAATGAGTTTGTTTTGTTGCAATTGCTTGGCTTTTTTTTTGGTGAAGCTGTTTCTGTTTTTTCGCACTATTGCACACGCGGCTAAGACACTGTTAAATGTACAAGAAGGATACGGTCAGTAGTGGTATTTTATTCCCCAGTAATTTGATCAAGTATGAAAAATACCCAAGTAGAAAGCAAATAAATTAGACTACTTGATTAGACCAAAGTCAAATTTTTAAGAGCCTCCATTTTCGTAATAATTATAAAAATGTTTTGAGGGAGAAAAACATGTAAAGAAGCCAGCACGGCAACACTAATAACAAAAAAACATTCACTGTCAGGATGACTTGACATTCTCGTTACTTCAAAGTGATGTGACAACTCGGAATAAACCAAGGAATTTGAATACAAGTAATAAACACCAACTCAAAAGTCAAAATATTTATGAGATCACGTCAATGGCAGAACAACAAAACACACGAAGCACCACGAAATTACGAACAACGCGAAACGAAGTCGAAACACCGTGTGATTTTCAAATCAAGCAAAAAAAATCAACTCTCGCTATTTCAATTTTTTGTTTCAATTCGTATTGAATTTGTTCCACGACACTAAAAAAATATTCCTACTTTATGCTCCAAGTTAGAGTGAGACATAAACTCTAAAACGCAAAGACATTGTACTTATAACATAAGTCGTACAAGGTTATAAGTACTAGGTCTTTGCTAAAACGTAAGGCACTATCTCTTTCATACGGTGCGTTCCAGGGTATTCGCGTCACGATGTTTGCAAAATACTTTTTATAAAGGGCTGCCAGGCCTTCTTTAATGTTGCAAGAACATCTTGGTTCTACTTATGTTTAAAAAAAACGGAGGGTTCTAGATTTTTTTTAATATCCGTAATATTATTTAAATAATATGTTATTTCACTAAAATAGCACACAGTCTTGCTTCAAGCTCAAATTTATTTTTATACCAACCAACAGACAGACATGACAGACAGACAACTTGAAGGATAGGAAGCGCCTGCTAGAGGCATGTCAAGTAAATTAATGTCAAATAATCAATTATGTCATTGTCAATATCATTTATAATTGTTTTCGCTGTTGGTCGGCAACTTGGCAACTTCCACAAAAATAAATAATTTTCTCAGTAAATCCTTATCTAGGTTCAAGGGATTACAATAAAAAGGTACTGTATACACTGCATAAGGTGGACTATACGACGCGCTACACTTATGGATCGCGTAGAACACCCATTTTTGTATATTTGGTCGACTGTAAGTGCTATTTGTAATGACTGAGTTTTCTGGTGATTTCATAATGATTTTGATTTGTTTTTGTGCAGGCTCAGATGACGAACCAGCCGTCTCCTATCGAGGAGCAAGAAAAGCTCCTAGAGGATGCTTTGAATGTTGTAAAAGTTCAGGTAATCATATAAAAACTATCAATGTACCGCCCACAATCAAATAAATTCTCGGTTGGAAACCGGTTCTGCTAGTCGTTGATCAGTTGAGATTCCACCAAACGCATTTTTCATTGAAGAAATAAAAAAAAGCACAATACTTGTGCCCAGGTATGGTAGATATTACCTTGGATCTCTTAGTATTAAGGCATTGACAACACCTAACATTCCTCTTGCTCACATGCTGGGCACAAGTATTGTGCTGTTTTTTCTTTTTGTGAGCGAGAGGTGTTGTCAACGCCTTATAATAATAATAATAATAATAATAATGCTGGACAATCCACACAGCACCATCTAGCCCCAAAGTAAGCTACTCAAAGCTTGTGTTATGGGTACTAGATGACTGATATATTTAATACATTATATACTTACATAGATAGACATTTTTTATTATATACATAGAAAACACCCAGACCATCGGAACAAATTTCTGCAGATCGTACACAAATTTGTCCACGGCGGGAATCGAACCCGCAACCTCTTGCGTCGCAGGCAGGCTCTCGCCCGCTGCGCCACAGAGGTCGTCAAATGTGTCTTATGTGCATCACAAACAACAAAGATACTTTATTTTTTCATCTTATCTTCAGATAAGGTAGGTAATTAACACTCACCATACAATCATTATATGCCAGTATCTTATGAAACCTTAATATGAAGATGTATATTAACTTAACCATCTGTGATGGCTCATAGTGATTGTCTGGGGATCAATATTTATCTTTGTTGTCTGTGATGCGCTTTAAGTACCAGCTCAATATTATTTGAGGATGTGGAGGGTAGTCAGAGGTTAGTTCAAATATTTTACTGAGATAGTAAAACCAGCTTTAAGTACCTACCTAAACATAAGTAGGTATAAATTAATTTTTTCAGGCATTCCAAATGAAAAGATGTCTCGACAAATCCAAGCTGATGGATGCTCTGAAACATGCTTCCACTATGCTGGGGGAGCTGAGGACTTCTCAGTTATCACCCAAGGGCTATTATGAACTTTGTATCCTTTTAGAAAATAGATTACATTACAATACATACAAATATAATTATGTTGCAATAGTTGCGCTCCGCGGCTTCACCCATGCAAACTTTTAAATCCCAGTATTCCCACGAGATAAAAAGTAGCCTATGTGTTATTCCAGACTGTAATATATCTCTGCACCAATTTTCATCAGGATCCATTCAGCCATTCTGGAGTTAGAGTAACAAACATCCATCCATCCATTCATCCATACTTACAAACTTTCGCATTCATTATATTAGTAGGATAAACATTGTTTCCTAGGATTCATACTTTTGTTTTGTCTAAAAATATTGAATTTTAGTGGAATGGCTCTTTAACTCCACACTAGATATGGCAATAACCGATGAGCTCCGTCACTTAGAGTTGTACCTCATCGAAGAGTTCCAGAAAGGTCGCAAGGTGGCCGACTTGTATGAGCTGGTGCAGTATGCAGGAAACATTGTACCGCGGCTCTATCTGCTGATTACTGTTGGCCTTGTCTACATCAAGACTAACACAAACCTGAGGAGGGATTTGTTGAAGGTTTGTTTGACTTATTGGTGTGACACTAGTTTTTTTAGGCCCTTCGCTCATGGAGCTACTCAAAAATAGCTAATTACAAACTCAAATTACTAACGAGTTGCTTGAGCGTCACTGCACATACATTCTCATAGAGGTTCGCACACGACGCTACTAGTCACCAACCGGTCAGTAACACGTTAGTAATTGATCACGAAGAAACCGTCGTGTCGGTCGCCGCGCTACTGCTTACCAAAGTTCCTAATGTTTCCCCTTGTTATCCGTGTGCTTTTGTGAACAGAAATAACAGAAGTCACTGAAACCTTTCAACTTGAGTAGCGTCGTGTGAGAGGTACAGTTTCTAATTGGTTTGTAATCGTAATTACTGATCCATGAGAGAAAGGCCTACAGTGTGTTTTTCAAATACAATCAAGTTTGATAAAAACAAAAAAAAAACAGACATAGAGGAAGCAGGGGTAATGGCAATCGCCGGGTAATACCGCTCACCACAATAACTGTAATTGGTTTGTAATCGTAATTACTGATCCATGAGAGAAAGGCCTACAGTGTGTTTTTCAAATACAATCAAGTTTGATAAAAACAAAAAAAAAAACAGACATAGAGGAAGCAGGGGTAATGGCAATCGCCGGGTAATACCGCTCACCACAATAACTGGTGGATTACAGTGCCTTGAAACACAGCGAGTACGTTGCAGCGCAGTGGTTGTGACGGTTATGAGGCAACCTCTCTAAACTCTAAACCTGAAAATTGTATCATTATTTTACGGCAAATGAAAAAAATAAACAGAGCATTTTTCTCTAATGTGGTCGGCATTCCCCGTCTTCCTCTACATACAATATTGAGAATCTTATGCTGCGTTTACACTCAGCTCAATTTCTGTGGCTGCGCGAACGTCACGCTCGCTCTCTCTTTCTCTCTCTCTCGCGCGTTACCGCACGCGTTACCGTTCGCGCATTGCCCGTGTCGCTGCCCTTGTCCCTACGCTAAGTGGAAACGGGGTAATAGGAAAAGGCGAATAAACGCGAAATAACAACATATCGCTCTCTCGCTCGATTCGCAACATTCAGCTTCAAACTTTTCCGTCCTTTATTTCAGGACTTGGTTGAAATGTGCCGTGGAGTTCAGCATCCTCTGCGAGGCCTGTTCTTGAGGAACTACCTTCTGCAGTGCACCAGGAATGTCCTACCTGACACCATTGACGGACAGAGTCACGAGAATGAGGGCACGGTAAAATATCCTATCATCTAACTGCAATAGCGCGTCACTTTTGGGACACGATAAAATCTTTGTGATTTCATAATCTTTGAAAATGTTGAAATGTCCGAGTGAGAGGTACATAATTAAACATCACCGTAACATAATATTTTGTGCAGGTACGCGATGCAGTTGACTTTGTGCTGATGAACTTTGCTGAAATGAACAAGCTGTGGGTGAGAATGCAGCATCAAGGGCACTCCAGGTAAAATGTATACCATGCTTGGATTTACATACACTACACACTTACCTACACGAAGCCTAGAGCTTTGAATGAATGAATGAATGAAAATGCTTTATTGTACACCTTACAAACTAACAAAAAATGAGACAAGGTATAAAAAAATAGATATGTACAATGGGCGGTCTTGTCGCTAACAAGCGATCTCTTCCAGACAACCTTTGGATGGAAAGGAGCCGATATAAAAAGATGGTTGGTTTGTGTGCATCAAAATAACATGATGAGCTTTGTTATTTATTGGAATCTCCACATCGTATACATCAATTACATTCATATAAATTAAAAAAAAAAGATAGTGAACCATGCTAAATGTTACAATAATCACAGAAAACAGACAGCATGCAAATTAAAGCTTTGGTAGCGATAGATTAGCAATAAAAGTTAAAGTTAATAGCATAAAGAACTTTTTAATGTGACCCCTGTGATTGCACTAAATAAACACTGTTTATATTGTATTTTGATTTTAATACACAAAATCACTCCTGGGCCTGTACCACCATCACTTGAGGCATTCTTATTTCAATATTACTTTAATGTCAATGTATTATATCAACTGCATAGAGTCAGAGTAAAATTACTTTCTATAGTCCGAATCCATTACTTAGCATGACTTTGTTTTATTTTAGTAAATACTTATTACCTGTGTACTGTAGATTATGTGCTCACTGCTACAAACAAAATGTAAATATTGGAACCAACAATGTTTCTCAGTAAGTGATTTATTGTAAATTTTATGAGAAATAAATATCTTAAACCATAAATTATATTGAAACAAGAATGCTTCAAGAGATGGTGGTACGGGCCCTTTTTCCCAGAGGGGAGGCAGAGACCGCGGATTCCACAATAAATTTATTTATTGACATCACAACCCTAAAACCGGCAAGCGAGAGACCAGGATTCTTTGTAAAGATTTAGTAATCACTACATAGTATAAAACAAAGTCGCTTTCTCTGACCCTATGTCCCTATGTATGCTTAAATCTTTAAAACTACGCAACGGATTTTGATGCGATTTTTTTTAATAGATAGAATGATTCAAGAGGAAGGTTTATATGTATAATACATGCATGATATAGTAGAAAAACAATGTGCACCCGTGCGAAGCAGGGGCAGGTCGCTAGTTTAATATAATACCCAAAGTAGCCAAAAAAAAATATTCTTTTAATTTGTTCATCATTCACAGTTTCAAAGTTATTTGCATTTATGTATGCTCCAGCCTCCAGGGGTCAAAATCCCTGGAACACCCTGGATTTATCTTTTAAATAAATAAATTAATTTATTTACATAATTTATTATAATGTGGGTATGTGCCAAATGTAGTGTTGGGACGTACCTCTGACTACCCCTCTTAAATCAAATCAAATATTTTGTCAGAATTTCAGGTAGGTACATGGTAAATAAAGGTCTTCACAAAATTCAAAGTATCACTAAAATCCTACCATTACAGGCATACAAAGAACATCCTCAAAGAATCTTGAGTTAGTGCTTGGTGGTGTGACCGTGCCTGGGGATCAAAGTCGTGAAGCTGTTTCAGTTTCAATTAGTTCGTTCATACGTTTATTTCACAGGGACAAAGAGCGTAGGGAGCGCGAGAGATCGGAGCTCCGTATTCTGGTCGGAACGAACCTGGTGAGGCTGTCGCAGCTGGAGTCCGTGACAGTCGACGACTACAAGCGGATGGTGCTGCCTGGTATACTGGAGCAAGTCGTCAGCTGTAGGGACGCCATCGCACAGGAATATCTCATGGAGTGCATTATACAGGTACACCTGCCAGCTGGTATTAATAATATAATAATAAACTAGCGACGCGCCCCCCGTCCCTGCTTCGCACGGGTGCACATATCATGCATGTATTATACATATAAACCTTCCTCTTGAATCACTCTACCTATTAAAAAAACCGCATCAAAATCCGTTGCGTAGTTTTAATGATTTAAGCATAAAAAGGGACATGGGGACATAGGGACAGAGAAAGCGACATTGTTTTATACTATGTAGTGAAGAAAAAAAATTGGGCATGCTTTTTGTTTTATACTATGTAGCGAAGAAAAAAAAATTGGGCATGCTTTGGGGGAGTAAAAAGTCGACTACGAAATGCTGTTTTGATTGATCAATAATTAAATTAATTAAAATTATTGATAATTATATACCTAAAACGGTCTGAGCTGCAGTTCTCCCTTTCTTGCTTGGGGCGCGGCGGCGGCATATAGTGAGACAGGAACACTTTATTGAAATACCTATTTTCCAAAAGTCTCTCTGGTATCCTATCCTCTTAACAGAACTCTACTGGTTCAAATCCCCCTCAACAACTTTTGGGATAACATATATTTTCAAATATTTTCAGGTGTTCCCCGATGAGTTCCACCTGGCCAACCTTCAGCCGTTCTTGAAGTCCTGTGCCGAGCTGCAGCCAGGAGTGAACATCAAGAATGTCATCATAGCGCTCATCGAACGATTGGCTAGCTACAGCCAAGTAAGTTTATATACTTACTTACTATTTGCG
Source organism: Plemyria rubiginata (assembly GCA_963576535.1). Classification (NCBI taxonomy): domain Eukaryota; kingdom Metazoa; phylum Arthropoda; class Insecta; order Lepidoptera; family Geometridae; genus Plemyria; species Plemyria rubiginata. Next base: position 1,933,761 of record OY754929.1, read on the forward strand.
CCCCGCGGTTTCACCCGCGCAGATTTAAATCCCGGTATTCCCACGGGATAAAAAGCAGCCTAAGTAAGTTTCATCCAGATCCGTTCAGCCGTTCCGGTGTGAAAGAGTAACAAACATCCATCCATCCATCCATACTTACAAATTTTCGCGTTTATAAAACTAGTTGCGCCCCGCGGTTCCACCCGCGCATATTTAAATCCCGGCATTCCCACGGGATAAAAAGTAGCCTATGTGTTATTCCGGACTATAATATATCTCTGCCAAGTTTAATCCAGATCCGCTCAGCCGTTCCGGCGTGAAAGAGTAACAAACATCCATCCATCCATCCATCCATACTTACAAACTTTCGCGTTTATAATATTAGTTGTATTAGGGTACCAGGCTGGTGAGTATCTGGTTCAGCGCATCAGCCATTCATCTGGTCAGCCGTATCTGTATTCTCTACCTTAGTTCTTCACATGTAAATAAATAAAAAATGCTGGACAATCCGCACAGCACCTTCTAGCTCCAAAGCAAGCTACTCAAAGCTTTTGTTATGGGTACTAGATAACTGATATATTTAATACATTACACACTTACATTACACAGATAGATATTTTTTATTATACACAGAAAACACCTAGACCAACGGAACAAATTTCTGCAGATCGTACACAAATTCATTCCGAGGCGGGAATCGAACCCGTCAACCTCTTGCGTCGCAGGCGGACTCTCGCCCGCCGCGCCACTCAGGTCGTCACGTCGTCGGATGTAGTCCACGACTTTGTATTAACTTTCGTACCTTTCTGAATCACTACATAGTATAATACAAAGTCGCTTTCTCTGTCCCTATGTCCCTATGTATGTTTAAATCTTTAAAACTACGCAACGGATTTTGATGCGGTATTTTTAATAGATAGAGTGATTCAAGGTGAAGGTTTATATGTATAATACATGCATGATATAGTAGAAAAACAATGTGCACCCGTGCGAAGCAGGCGCGCGCGGGCGGGTCGCTAGTAGCTGATAAGATATTTTTTCTTTTATATCAATATGATATATTTTTTTTTTATAGCACCTGTCTATAGACAATCTTGCCAGTGTCAAGTGATAGAGATTATATGCTCTTTGATAAGTTTCTAGTCACGTCAGTCGAAAGTCTAGTCAGTCAATTGTCTTGAAGAAAATGGTGGCAGTTTCTTCAAAACATTTGAAACATTTTCGGTCAAATCACGATATCACATAATACACTTTCATTTCAAATGCTTACACTTTGTGCAAAGACCATAAGTAATGTTGGTTAAAATACCACCAAAATTACACAACACAACTCAAAATAACACTAGAAAAACAATTAAAATGAAAATGCTATGCTGCTTCGATAGATGACAGAAAACGAATCATATGATATCTTTTCTTTTATTTTTTTATATTTTTCAATTTTGGCAGTTTTGCCATCGCAAATATGCCAAAATTGACATATGCAACCGGATTTTGAATGTAACAAAAGTTACGCGATCACAATTGACTGACTCGACTTTGGACTGACGTGACTAGAAACATAACTACAAAGAGTATAATCTCTGAATCACTTGACATTGGCAAGATTGTCTATGACAGGAGCCATAAAAAGAAGAAAGAAATAGAATAGCCTGCAGTTGTGCTAGTTTTGACTATGTCTCTCCAATATATTTTTTTAATGTTACAGCGTAACGAAGGCAACGTTAACCTAAGCGTAGTTCTAGAAGACGGAAAGGAGCAAGAAGTCCAGCTATTTGAAGTGTTCTCCGACCAAGTCGCTGCTATAACCCAGGTGAGATATGTTTTTACCTTTTACCTTGTAGTTGTACCTCTGGCTGTGACTACCCTTTGACATCCACAAGAGACCTTTATTAGAATTAAATAAAATAGTTATTTGTTATACAAGAGTGCAAAGTTGCTTTTTAACCGCGTGTTCAATTTTGATGACCGAGCAAGCGAAGGATTCTAAAATTTAATCACGAGCGCAGCGAGTGATTCAAAATTAGAATCCTGAGCGTTAGCGAGGGAATCAAAAGAGCACGAGGTGAAAAATCTTTGCACTCGAGTGCAACACGTAACTTTTCATTCCACCTCAGCGAGGAAATGATTAAATGCAAAAAAAAAGTTTACAATCACAAGATAGGTACTTTTATTTCAGTTTAGGTATTAACTACTACATTATGACAGGTAAAGTTTTTTCACTTGTTTTCAAGTTTCTTGTTTTTAATATAAGGTTTAACAATGACGTGAAAAAATGCCGCGTAAAGAACCGCGTACAAAGCAAATTGGAAAAAGAACACCAAGAAGGTTCCGAGTCTGAGTTTTTAACAAATTAAAAAAAAGTTGTATGATATTTTCGGCACCATAGAGGTAGCAGTAAATAGGTTTAATGTTTTTTTTAATTCACAAACTTAGTGCACAAGATGTTCTAAATTCAATTTACTTTATCCTCTAGAGAATAAAAACGGCTTTTGCACTCAGATATTGAAGAGCAAAAATACTCTTTCCGAGATGGTGGGATGAAAAGGGTTTTTATTCACTACAATGACAGGGGTCACTTTGAAACCGTAAGGTTTAGATGTACTATCGGCAAAAGTTTCGCCCTTTGTTTAAAGTATTTTTTTTATTATTATTTGTTGTAGCGGCAACAGAAATACATTGTCTGTGAAAATTTGAACTGTCTATCATGGTTCATGATTTGTTTCATTTATTTATTTATTAACACTACATATTATAGGTCACTGAGATATTGCACCAATAAACCTTTGAAGGTTTGTCTATGTGCTCACATTCGTCTATTTTATATTTAAACTAGTTGCGCCCCGCGGTTTTACCCGCGCAGATTTAATTCCCGGCATTCCCACGGGATACCGGGTAAAAAGTAGCCTATGTGCTATTCCAGACTATAATATATCCCTCTGCCAAGTTTCATCCAGATCTGTTTAGCCGTTCCGGCGTGAAAGAGTAACAAACATCCATCCATCCATACTTTCAAACTTTCGCGTTTATAATATTAGTAGGATGTCTATGTGCTCACATTCGTCTATTTTATATTTAAACTAGCTGATCCCGCGGCTTTGCTCGCGCTCGTTTACTTTGAAAATCTCATACAAACTTGCATCCCCTATTTTATCCCCTTGGGGGTAGAATTGATCAAAATCCTTTCTTAGCGGATGCCTACGTCATAACATCTACCTGCATGCCAAATTTCAGCCCGATCCGTCCAGTGGTTTGGGCTGTGCGTTGATAGATCACTATGTCAGTCAGTCAGTCACCTTTGAGTTATATATATTTAGAAGAAGAAGAAGAAGATCAGGGCACAGTCAACCTTGAGACACACTCTGGTGACAGACGGACAGGCAGACAGGCGGACGGGTAGCGGAGTCTTAGTAATAGGGTCCCGTATTACCCCTTGGGCACGGAACCCTAAAACAATACGTAATTCGCCATCACTACATAGTATAAAACGAAGTCGCTTTCTCTGTCCCTATATTCCCATGTCCCTATGTATGCTTAAATCTTTAAAACTACGCAACGGATCATTTTAATAGATAGAGTGATTCAAGAGGAAGGTTTATATTATTATGTATAATACATGCATGATATGTGCACCCGTGCGAAGCAGGGGCGCGCGGGCGGATCGCTAGTTGTTTATCGTCTAATATATCTTCCCGCGCAGAATCGCATGGACGTACCTCCCGAAGACACCCTCAGCTTGCAGTTGGCACTATTGAAACTAGCGCAGCGCTGCCACCCTGACAAACTTAACTACGTAGACAGGGTGTTGGCTCATACGGACAAGATATGCGCAGATATACATCAGAACAGGTAATTAGGGTAGTAGTATATGTATGTATATAATGTATAAATATATATTTATATACCTATGTATGTATGATTATGTATATATTATTATTAATATTTTTTATATGTATTCACACCATATTGTTTTTACTTTGTTTCTTGTTTTTGGAATTAAACAATTGTAGAAGTCCCAGTGATGCCGCCATTTGACATCATTAGAGTCCTGTCCATCCAAAGGGTGTCTGGAAGAGATCGCTCATAGCGATAAGACCGCCCATTGTACTTCTTTTAGATAAAATTAATTATTGTAATGTTATGTTTTTCGTGTGGTGTACAATAAAGAGTTTTCTATCTATCTAACAGGGAATTAATACTACTTACTTACAACTCGTATATGCTACTTTTTATCATCATCATCATCAACAGCCCAAAGAAGTCCACTGCTGGACATAGGCCTCCCCCATACGTTTACAGGAAGAACGAATCCGAGCCCTTTCCGTCCACCGACTACCCGCGGTCCTAACAATGTCGCCAGTCCATCGGGTAGGAGGGCGTCCCACGCTTCGCTCTCCTATTCGTGGTCGCCAATCTAGAACCTTTAGTCCCCAGCGGTTGTCAGTTCTTCGAGCTATATGACCTGCCCATTGCGACTTCGACTTGCTGATTCTGAGAGCTATGTCAACTACGGATTTCCTACCTTGGTTCTCCTACGCCGTAGGAACTTTCCTACTTAGCTACTTAGCTAAGGTAGGAAATCCGTAGGCCGTATTGATTTCCTCATTTCTGATTCTATCTCGTAGTGAAACTCCCAGCATAGCATAAGTTTCTTTTATTAACATAGAAAACACCCAGACCAACGGAACAAATTTCTGCAGATCGTACACAAATTTGTTACGAGGCGGGAATCGAACCCGCAACCTCTTGTGTCGCAGGCAGACTATCGCCCGCTGCGCCACAGAGGTCGTCAACTCATTGCATTGACTCATTGCATTATATTTTCAGCGGTAAAACTCACCTGGAGCACAACACGCCCGTCTTTAAAGAGCTGATGAAGATTCTCAAACTACCCGCAGACCACTACAAGAACGTGCAAACTCTGATCAAACTGCAGAACTACGCGCCTCTGATCAGACATCTGAACCACCCCGGCCGGCGGATGATAGCAGTTCACATCATCAATGATATACTGGAGAGTGATACTCTGATTTCCACGCCAGAAGATGTAAGTAAACTGAATTTTAAAAAACTGAAACTGAAAGAGCTTCACGACTGATCCCCAGGCACGGTAGATATCCCTTCTGATCTCTCAGTACCAAGTACTACCTTAAGATTCTTGGAGGATGTCTAAGGGGGGTAGTCAGAGGTACGTCCAAACATGACATTTGGCACATACCCACATTTTGCAGTAGTTAGTTTTCCATACGTGAAAGGTTGCAAGCCCATCGCCGCTGCTAGAATACTAACTAGTTTCCTCACGATGTTTTCCTTCACCGTTTAAGAGCACTGGCATTGCGCACATAAATTTTTCGACAGAAAAATCCATTGGTGCACGACTGGATTCGAACCTGCGACCTTATGATCGGAAGGCAGGGTCACTTCCACTAGACCACCGGTGCTCTAAAGAAGATGTAAGTCTTTATGCTAAATTGCCTAACGTTCCTTCCCCACCATTGATTTATTATTCAAACAGCACTGTGTTCTGCAGTAAAAAAATAAAATTGCCCATGTAGAATAAATTAAATCTCCCTTTTTGTTTTTTGCTCTGCTACTGTATGTAATTTTGTGGTTCAAACTTAGTAAACTGTACACTGTATTCGGCCTCCCGCGACACAGGCTTGTCCTAGTGCATTACAGTGTTACAACTAGTGTTACATTAATAATCACCATTGGTCCCCCAATGGTAATTCAGTATTCAGTATATTTATTGCATTATTATGTATGTATGTATGTAGATTTTACATTGTCAGGACTTATGACTAAATAATGTTAGATCAATACATAATGTACCCCATTAGGGTGTTGCAATAGAGAGGAGCGGACCAATATGAACAATCATCCAAATTTATTTATCGCTAAAGACATGCATCATTTAAGTATTCTTCTAGTGTATAATATGATTTTTGTAATAGTATATCCTTTAGGTGGTTTACAAATGTGTTATGGTTTTCTAGGACTTTAATTTTTTCTGTAATCTTATTATAGATTTTTACGGCCATAACGTTTGGGCTCGAGCTGTGTATACTTAATTTGGATGTAGGTAGTACTAGGTTATGCTCGTACCTACTATTGAAACGTCGGGGTTGGTCGCTTTGTTTTATGAAGTATTGAGGATTCTTTCTCACAAATTTACATAGTTCTAAAATGTATATTGATGTTAAAGTTAAGATTTTTAGTTTTACAAAGTACGGTCTACAGGTTTCTGGTACTTTTATATTGCTTAGAATACGTATGCACTTTTTTTGTTTGATGAACAGGTCTTGTACATCGACACTGTTACCCCAAATAATTATTCCGTATTGGATCCAGGCGTAGGCATATGCATGGTATGCTGACATAGCTGTTTTTAGATCTGTAGCCTTTCGTAGTTCTCTAAGGGCATACGTGAAACTTGATAGTTTTTTTGTTATATTTTGGACATGTTTTGTTGAATTATTAATGTAACACTAATAATATTATAAATAAATAAATAAATATTGGTGGACTTTTCACACAGCACTATCTAGCCCCAAACTAAGCTTATGCTTGTGATATGGGAACCAGATAGCTGATATACTACATATATGCTTTTTTTTTTGTAAATACATACTTATAATATTATATAACACCCAGACAGAGAACAAACATCTATGTTCATCACACAATTGTTTGTTCACGGTGGGAATCGAACCCACGACCTACGGCGTAGAAGGCAGAACTTCTACCAACTGAGCTACGTAGGCTGTCTGTCTATTATTTGGTAAAAATAATTGAATTTGAATTTGATCAATTCCTGTCCAACTTCCAGCTTTCAGCCAGCTATCCACCCATCCCACTTCTTATCCGACTACCTATCCTAACTTCCTTCCTTTTTACTTGCCCACTTTCTACTACAAAGCTTCCTTCCAACTTCTTACGTTACTACCAATCCTATCTTTTTTGATTTAACCAATAAAGACAAGTGTTGTTGTGATTTTATGTTAATTCAATAAAATCACAGGGATCACCTTGAAATGTCTTAAAACTAGGTGACTCTAGGTGATAGTGATAATGATTGCAGGTCGAATCAGTACTGGGTATGTTGGATGTGCTGGTGAAAGATCAGCCTGATGCCGTGGAGACGGACCCTGAGGACTTTATAGAGGAGCAGGGCTTGCTGGCAAGGTAAGCGTCTGTAACCATTAATATCAATCATAATTTACCTATTTTAGGTTTCAAACTATCTATAAATCTGTATATTTGTCTTTGTGCAGCGTTCTCCTTCGCCGATTCACGATGTTTTCCTTCACAGTTTAAGAGGCATTGCGCACATACATTTTACGATGGCAAAAATCAATTGGTGCACGATCGTATTCGAATCCTACGACCAAGTCGAGGTCACTCCCACTAGACCACCGGTGAATAAATGATTATAATGTTACTGATTGCGCACCGCGGTTTCACCCATGCAGATTTAAATCCTGGTATTCCCACGGGATAAAAGTAGCCTATGTGCTATTCCAGACTATAAAGTATCTCTGCCAAGTTTCATTCAGATCCGTTCAGCCGTTCCATCATGAAAGAGTAACAAACATCCATCCATCCTTACAAACTTTCGCGTTTATAATATTACTAGCGATCCGCCCGCGCGCCCCTGCTTCGCACGGGTGCACATTGTTTTTCTACTATATCATACATGTATATTATACATATAAACCTTCCTCTTGAATCACTCTATCTATTAAAAAAAAACCGCGTCAAAATCCGTTGTGTAGTTTTAAAGATTTAAGCATACATAGGGACAGAGAAAGCGACTTTGTTTTATACTATGTAGTGATAGTGATATTCTTCTCACCAGACTGATCCACCACTTCAAATCGGAGTCAGCAGACCAGCAATACCTGATCCTGTCGGCCGCGAAGAAGGCGCTGCAGGGCGGCGGCGCCAGGAGGATCCAACACACGTTTCCGCCCATCATGTTCCATGCTTTCGCGTTGGCGTTCACTTATAAGGAGCTGAAGGATCAGGTGAGACAATAATAATAAATAATGCTGGACAATCCACACAGCACCATCATCCAAACAGCACCAGCACAGCAGCCAAGTAAGCTGCTCAAAGCTTGTGTTATGGGTACTAGATGACTGATATATTTAACACATTATATACGTACATAGATAAATATTTTTTATTATACATAAACACCCAGAATAACGGAACAAATTTCTGCAGATCGTACACAAATTTGTTCCGAGGCGGGTATCGAACCCGCAACCTTTTGCGTCGCAGGCGGACTCTCGCCCGCTGCGCCACTGAGGTCGTCAAATCAATCAATCAATGATTCTTTAAATTATAATACTAGTTGCACCTCGCGGTTTCACCCGGTCAGATTTAAATCCCGGTATTCCCACGGGATAAAAAGTAGCCTATGTACTATTCCAGACTATAATGTATCTCTCTGCCAAGTTTCATCCAGATCCGTTCAGCCGTTCCGGCGTGAAAGAGTAACAAACATCCATCCCATCATACCCAACCATCCATCCATCCATACTTAAAAACTTTCGCGTTTATAATATTAGTAGGATAGAATTCGAATAAAGCACTCAGTTATATTATCTTCCAGGATGACATGTGGGAGAAAAAATGCCAGAAAATCTTCCAGCTTTGCCATCAGACAATCACCATGCTGACTAAAGCAGAATTAGCTGAATTACCTCTACGGTAAGTTATGAACTCATACCACCAACCATAATAACCGAACCGAACCGCCACATAACCACAATAACCGTAAAATGGTTACAGATTGACCAAATTTTTCGGTTTTTCTTAAATGCCCATAATTTTCAAACTGCATGGGATAGATTTTTTTCTGATTCTTCTCATTATGTTTACAATCAATCCCGTCGCCCCGTTTCGGCTTGACGTTGAGTTCTGGGACATAATAACAACATTAAACATTATACAGGTAATGTTTCTTTCCAGATTGTTCCTACAAGGCGCGTTGGCTATAAGCGAGATCGGCTACAACAACCACGAAGCGATCGCATACGAGTTCCTATCGCAAGCCTTCTCGATATACGAGGACGAGATATCGGATAGCAAGTCACAGCTAGCACACATGACGTTGATAATAGCCACCTTTGAGCAAATCACTTGTTTCGGTAATGAATTCTTTATTCTTTATTGTACACAAACTGATTTACACAAAAAATACATAATAGTAATGTACAAAGGCGAGCTTAACCCTATATAGAGTTTTCTTCCAGCAAACCTTAGAGGATAGAGAGAGCTGATTATAGTGGTGGGAAGGTGTACAACATACTTAAAAGAAAAACATTGAAATAATAGGAGAGAAATCCTAATAAATTATATATAGTACCTACATGCAAAATGAATATAATCATGCAAATGAATCCTACTTTTTTACACAGTTTTACAATAAATATTTCTTATTTCTTAATATTATAAACGCAAAAGTTTGTAAGTATGGATGGATGTTACTTTTTCACGCAGGAACGGCTGAACGGATCGGGATGGAATATGGCAGAGAGATAGATTATAGTCTGGAATAGCACATAGCCTTTTTATCCCGTTGGAACACCGGGATTTAAAGCTACGCGGGTGAAACGGCGGGGCGCAACTAGTATTTAATAATATCATATTGGTGGACTTTCCACACAGCACTATCAAGCCCCAAACTAACCCAAAGCTTGTGATATGGGAGCCAGATAGCTAATATACTTCTTATACCTTTATTTGTAAATACATCATATAATATTATATAACACCCAGACAGAGAACAAACATCTATGTTCATCACACAAATCGAACCCACGACCTACGGCGCAGAAGGCAGTGCTACTACCAACTGAGCTATGTAGGCTGTCAAGAAAATTATTTTGATGTCTTTGTCTTAACTCATTTTGAAACAGTTTTTTTTTACTTTATACTGCCTTGAAGACACCTAAATTTTAAAAAAACTGAAACTGAAACAGCTTCACGACTTTGATCCCCAGGCACGGTAGATATCCCTTCAGATCTCTCAGTACCAAGTACTAACTAACTCAAGATTCTTTAAGGATGTCTAAGGGGCGTAGTCAGAGGTACGTCCGAACATTATTTCCTGATTGCTACAATTTGGGTAATTAATATAGAATACTAATTCTAACAGCGGCGATGGGCTTGCAACCTGTCACGTATGGAATACTAACTACTGCAAAATGTGCGGACGTACCAAATGTAATGTTCGGATTAATTATAATTAATAATATATATATATATATATAAAATAATATATAATAATAAAATATAATTAATAATATATATTAATAATATATATAAAATATAATATAATAATATATATATATATATATATATATGATGATAGGATATGTTGGACAGATGTAATATTGAAATAAATAAATAAAATAAATAAACTGTGTGGTTTTAGGTGCAGAAAATGCAGAGCCCATGCGAACACAGTGCGCTCTAGCGGCCAGCAAGCTCCTCAAGAAACCCGACCAAAGCCGCGCGGTCGCACTATGCGCTCATCTATTCTGGAAGCCGGCTAAAGATGGAAAGGAGGTATGTCAATTCAAGTCATCATCATCATCAACCAATTGCAGTCCACTGCTGGACATAGGTCTCTCCCATGGCGCGCCACTGAGCCCGGTCATTGGCTCTCCCCATCCAGTTTCTTCCCGCCACCCTGCGCAAGTCGTCGCGCCGCCTAGTCGGAGGGCGTCCCACACTACGCTTGCCCAAACGCGGTGTCTCCCCACTCCAGAACTCGCTTATCTCTCTCTCGGTTATCAGTTCTTCGGCAGATATGACCAGCCCACGCCACTTCAGCTTACTAACTCTTTGGGCTATTCAAATTCAAATCATTTATTTTCAGACCATCTAAGTCCAATTTGTTAGTACACACACACAAGTAAAAAACTTAAAAACAAATTTTTATTAGAATTTATAGTGTTTACTACACTTAAGGAAATCACAAAGATTTTAAAAATGTCCCCAAAGTTATTCTCCGAGCGGGATTTGAACCCGCGACCTTCCCCTTGATACGGCGCTGCGCTAACCAACTGCGCCACCGGAGTACTAATCACACTCGACGAATAACTCTTAGACATGTTTACTACGGTACTTATGCGACCGTCAAGGGGAAGGTCGCGGGCTCAAATCCCGCTCGGAGAATAACTTTTGGGACATTTTAAAATCTTTAAAAACTAATGTTAGTCTTATACAGCCTTATTATAAACAAATCAAACCTGGGTTTAAACCTAGCTCAAGCCACTTTTTCTTATTATAAACAACTTAAACCTGGTTTATCTCATAAATTTAGGATCATCTAAGGTTTATCATTTTCGTATTACAAAAGACACTTTAGTCGAAGACTACATAGTACCTGAGATAGTCCATGATTCATCATCACAGAACATAACCATTCAACAAATATCCACAGACTATAACAAATTATGGCAATCAATCGTTCATTCATTTTGGAATCACCAACTTATCTGAGCCGGTCTGAAGTTAGCCGCTTGTGCATAAATGGCCAATAGTGAATCGAGAATTCTCTAAACAGCTAACTTCAGACCGGTTTAGATAAGTTGGTATAACTGTACTCTCTTGCCGCAGGCTAAAGTCATATGCGCATACTACCTCGTCTTTCGTTGTAGTTTTAAGAAAGAAGTCTATCGAATGACGGACAGACAATGCCGAAAATACCAATTTTATAACAAGATGGCGCTAGTAAAAGTGTCCGAAAGGTAGATCGCGCTAGTGATGCGTTTTGTCATTTGAAATTTAGATCGGAGTCTATAGTTTGAAATGTATGTTGGATAATGCAGTGCTACAAGTTGTTTTATTGAATAAACTTATGTGGGAGACCAAATAAAATTTGGCAAAATGAGATTTTTATTAGTTAGACCATACTTAAACTAGGGGTCGCTCGGGTTTATCTTTAAACCGTGGTTTAGGGGATAAACTCCGTTTTATAATAACGTCTGGTCTAAGTCTTTGATTTTTCTATAGAGCAGGGACCAACTTCGGTATCAAAGTTAGACCACGGACCAGTTAGTCCTGGCTTAAGCCTAGTCTAACTCACATTTTTATAATAAGACGGATAATGTTATTATTAAATACCTACATTATTTATTATATATTATCACAAAAAAAATATTGAAAACCCCCTACAATGTCAGACCTTCCTGAGTTTATTTTTGTTTGTCATTACATGAACCATACAGCAATGGTTCATGTAATGCTATGTCGGTCAATTCAAGTCAAAATATATTTATTCAATAAAATTACAAGGATCACTTAGAAACGTTTTAAAACTGTGTCTTTTATTGTTTTGTGTGTGTTTAAATGTCTGTCTATGTTTAGTAGGCTAACTAGCGACCCGCCCGCGCGCCCCTGCTTCGCACGGGTGCACATATCATGCATGTGTTATACATATAAACATTCCTTTTGAATCTCTCTATCTATTAAAAAAAAACGCATCAAATTCCGTTGCGTAGTTTAAAGATTTAAGCATACATAGGGACAGGGATATAGGGACAGAGAAAGCGACTTGTTTTATACTATATAGTGATAGTGATGTGTATTTCAGTGGCCATTGAACGACTCAGCCAGAGCCCTTGACTGCTTGAAGAAAGGCGCCCGCGTCGCCCAGCAATGCATGGACGGAGGCGTACAAGCGCAGCTGTTAGCTGAACTGCTCGCTAGATACGCACTGTTGCGGGAACGTGGGAATGCGGCTATGACCACTAGTCTTATACATGCTGTGAGTAAACTTATATAGATAGATAAAAAATTCATTATTGCACAAAAAATATAATGTAGCATTATCTACCAGCTAATCTTTGGGTAATGGGAAATTTTTTTTGGGTAGTGCACATTTCATAAGGGCAAAGATAAGAGAGAGCAAATAAAAGAGAAACAAAGCAAAGATTTAAGAAAGTTAGATAGCAAAGTAGAAAACTAAAAGTAAAATAAACAAACTAAATTTAGGTCATAACTAAACATAAAAAAATATATACCCAAAGGTATAATATAACATAGCTCACACGTGACAACAGGGAAATACGGAAAACTAAAAAGAAGAAACGATTGATGGACATATACACAAAGCCTAGCAAGTAATGCATTGTAGGAACTTGCTCTACGATACACTACCCTCCGTTCATTAACTTTAGGCAGATGTTAAGCCACCTATGCCTGTAATTTCATTGGCAACCACTCCCTTCAAACGCAATCAACAACGCTGCTTGACAGAAGAGAGGCATGATGGTAGTTCCCCAGACGAGCTTTCCACAAATAGCTCTACCATTACTATTGGCTTTTTGTATGTTTTCCACTTAACATCAGGTGGGCCATCTGCTTGTTCCATCAGCCAGTTGTATTTAAAAAAAATACAGCGATATTACATTTTTTTAATAATTTCGTCTTACAAAAAACAAGCCCTGATAGTTAACATTCATCTCCACAGATAATACAGAAGATCCGCGAAGAGCTCGCTAACCTCGACCAATCAGAGGGCGTGGAACAGATCACAAAACACTTCCACAACACACTTCAGCACATCAAGAATAGGATGGAGTGTCCTGACCCTGACGGTTTAGGGTACGAGGGTCTAGTTCTATCGTAGGTTGTCTGAAAGAAATTACTGGTGGCGATAATCCTTTGTCGAGGGTCGAGTTTTATCGTAAGAGCTTAGGTTCTCTGGCAGGAATCACCGGTAGCGTTAAGCCTTTGTTGATAAGTATGATAAGTATTCACATGACATACTACTGCAAGTATTTCCCGCGCACTTTAGTGAAATACTTGCAGACTAATACTGTACTTGAGAGAGAAATAACTATACTTCATGAGTGTGCGAGAGAGACGGAGTTATTAACGCCGCCGTTTTAACCGATTTGTTTATATTTGGCGCGAGTTTTTTTAATAAGAAAACCTTTGGAAGGAATGTTCGGAATGTGATTTAAAAACATACATTCCAGTGTATGTATCTATGTTGATCTGTTGTTGTATATAGCTTAGAAGATTTATTTACATAGTTTGTAAGGTTTGTATAAGTACCTAATTTAGACGAGCAAATAAATCATTATTTCAAGTTACACGTGTTTTTTATTACCCCCAAATAGACACAGCGCGATTGTTATGATCGCGATAAGTAGATGGAAGGCTCAATCCAGGTAATGGATTATACCGAAGAGGTTTGTCCAAATATTTAATTAATAAAAAAAACACAAAATCTCTTAAATATATATATTTCTTACATTATCTTATTCCCTTGCACATTATTTCTGTTATTTAACATTATCTTTTCCTGTCGTTTCTTCTCTTCTTTGAAGGCATCTTTATTAGCCTTTTTCTCGATCCTCCTTTCTTTCCGGTACTCCTTTAGAAGTCTCTTCCGTTCCTTCTTTTCATCTTGGCTTTCGTCTTTTGGCCTGAAAAAAATATATCGAAATTTTTGAACTAAACAAAGGCAAAATGTATGATATGTAATTATAAAAAGTAAAGTAAATTCTTGTCGTATTCTTTCAAAACAGTGTGGTGAAAGGAATGAAGTGCCCCTCAAAGATGCTTTTTTCGAGCACTTGAAAAATTTTTAAGGCTGCCTGTCCACTGAAGCGGAGCGAGGCTGCGGAGCGGATTTTTTTTGACTAACTCATATTAAAATTGGAGTCGTGGCGCTGACACAAAGTATCACCGAATCCTTAGTAAATTTATTTGTAACTAGTTGCGCCTCGCGGTTTCACCCGCGCAGAAAAGTAGCCTATGTGCTATTCCAGACTATAATCTATCTCTCTGCCAAGTTTCATGCAGATCTTCAGCCGTTCCGGCGTGAAAGAGTAACAAACATCCATCAATCCATCCATACTTACAAACTTTCTAGTTTATAATAGTGGTAGGATTAGTAGGATTTTTGCTAAATAGATATTCTGCTATGCAGACGACCATCTGATAGTTGAACATTTTGCTACATGGATATTTGGCTGATTAGACCTCTCGCTCTGTTTGACATTTAGCTACTAACCCCCGGTTTCTGAGAGCTAAATCAACACTAATCGGCTGTCAAGTCACTTGCTATTTCAGCTTTTACTACATATAAGCGAGATAACGAGTGCCTCGACAGCCGATTAGTGTTGATCGCGCTTTCAGAAATCGGGGGATAGGCCTTCTGATCAGCAGTGCAAGTACCGTTCTTATAGATCGCTTAATTAACATTTAGAATCGTCAAAAATTCGTTTGGTTTCAACAATGGATAAAACCATTTTTAACGAATTTTGACGATTCTAAATGCCAAATGTTATTATTGTTATTATTATTTGTAAAAATCTTTCTTACCTATATCTCTAATCTTTGTTTCCTTGTATACCTCTGCCTTCTTATATGAATGATACCTGTTACTATGAATTCCAAGCCTAATTGTAATATGTCGTGTGTTCTTTGTAGCAAATAAATAAATGTCTATGTCAAATTAAGCGATCGATAATGGTACGCGTCCACCGCGTCGGCATCGGTGCGTACGGAGCGAACGAATCGTCAGTATTTACAAAATGCCGATGGGGTGCGTCCACTGCATCCGGATCGTGCATCGGCAGTATCGGTATTTACAAAGCAATTCCGAATGGCGCGTTCACAGCGGATGACGTCATCAGCAGAAACACCGGCGCGTTTACTGCGGATGACGTCATCATCAGAAATACCGGTCTCTGGCGCCGAAATGCCGATCCAGTGCACGCTCTACCATACAAATCAATACAAAGCAACAAATCCGTCCGCTCCGTACGCAGCGATGCGGATGCGGTCGACGCGCACCTTAAGAACGGTACTTGCAGGAGGGGGTTAAAATTACCTGATGGACAGCACAGAGAGCGTTGAAAGGATGGTCTCAGCATTCGTTAGACCGTCGTCCGACTCATCGCCGCTATCTTGCATCGCGTTGAACTTCGCTAGAGATTTCATTGTCAACTTGGTATCGTTGCCCAGCACGTCTTTAGGTATACCTGACTTTGGGTGAATTTGTATCTTCTGCGGTTTCTGTAAATAAATAAATAAATAATAAATAAATTATGCTGGACAATCCACACAGCACCATCCAGCCCCAAAGTAAGCTACTCAAAGCTTGTGTTATGGGTACTAGATGACTGATTTATTTAATAACATAGATAAATATTTTTTTATTATACATAGAAAACCCTAGACCAAAATAAATAATTAATTAATTAAATCATTAAAAGTACTAGAACATGTACCGGACGACCTCTGTGGCGCAGCGGGCGAGAGTCCGCCTGCGACGCAAGAGGTTGCAGGTTCGATTCACGCCTCAGAACTTTGTGTACACGTTTGTGTTTAGCTCACTTTGTGACGTCACACGGTTTCGGCAAAGTATCTTCTGTCATAAATAATAATGCCCAAGATCACGTTGGGACGTCACGGCACAACAAAGTCGCTTTCCCTGTCCCTATATCCCTATGTCGCTATGTATGCTTAAATCTTTAAAACTACGCAGCGGATTTTGATGCGTTTTTTTAATAGATAGAGTGATTCAAGAGGAAGGTTTATATGTATAATACATGCATGATATGTGCACCCGTGCGAAGCAGGGGCGCGCGGGCGGGTCGCTAGTATGTTAAAAGAGTAATTCCCTAGCTCTCGTTTCATATTACCTTAGGTTCTTCAATGATTTTGGGATGGTTGTACAAGTTGGAGTAGGTGGACAGAATGGTCTCGCAGTCCCACTTCTCCCTCGGGTCCATTTCTACCGTCTCCACTTCTTCTTCCGACTCCTCCTGGATCTCTTGAAGGCGTCGCATTCTGGGAAGAAAATATTTTATTACAATAGTTAAATACTCAAGGATAGAATACCAATTATTAGCTACTCAAAGCTTGTGTTATGGGTACTAGATAACTGATATATTTAATACATTATATAGTTAGACAGATATATTTTTATTATACATAGAAAACACCCAGACCAACTGAATAAATTTCTGCAGATCATACTCAAAAATTTGTTCCGAGGGAATCGAACCCGCAACCTCTTGCGGAGCAGGCGGACTCTCGCCCGCTGCGCCACTGAGGTCGTCCTGTGCCCGTACCACTATCTCCTGAAGCATTTTTATTTCAATATTACTTTTATGTCAATATCTTATACTAGTAGCGCCCCGCGGTTTTACCCGCGTAGTTTTCAATCCCGGTATTCCCACGGGATAAAAAATAGCCTATGTGTTATTCCAGACTATAATATAACTCTGTGCCAATTTTCATCAAGATCCGTTGAGCCGTTCTGGAGTTATAGAGTAACAAACATCCATCCATCCATCCATACTTACAAACATTCGCATTTATAATATTAGTAGGATCAACTGCATAGAGTCAACTTTATGATCAAAAAGTAAAGTAATATTGAAATAAGAATGCTTCAAGATATGGTGGTACTACGGGCCCTGGTTACCTGGCAGACTCCAGTTCCTTGTCAAGCAGGATCCGTCTCCGTGACTCCTCGAATTCCTCAGCGGCTTGCAGCAGCATTGCGTGGGATTCTGGCATGAAGCCTTCTATCTCGTCTAAGTCTAGCGCTCCAAGCTCTGTGTCATCGTAGTCTGCGTACATCTGAAAATAGAACAAATAAATAACGCTTCATCAACATCATCTACCTATGTTAGTCGACTGCTGGACGTACGGGGCGCAATTAGGACCAAACGAATATCACTACGTAGTATAAAACAAAGTCGCTTTCTCTGTCCCTGTCCCTTTGTATGCTTAAATCTTTAGAACTAGGCAACGGATTTTGATGCGGTTTTTTTTAATAGAAGAGTGATTCAAGAGGAAGGTTTATATGTATAATACATGTATAATACATGTACAATACATGTATAATACATGCATGATATAGTAGAAATACAATGCGCACCCTTATAGTCTGGAATAACACATAGGCTACTTTTTATACGACGACCTCTGTGGCGCAGTGGGCGAGAGCCTGCCTACGACGCAAGAGGTTGCGGGTTCGATTCCCGCCTCGGAACAAATTTGCGTACGATCTGCAGAAATTTGTTCCGATGGTCTGGGTGTTTTCTATGTATAATAAAAAAAATATCTATCTATGTAAGTATATAATGTATTAAATATATCAGTTATCTAGTACCCATAACACAAGCTTTGAATAGCTTACTTTGGGGCTAGAAGTGCTGTGTGGATTGTCCAGCATTATTTATTTATTTATTATTATTATTTATTTATTTATCCCTGTGTACCGGGAATACCGGTGTTGGCAGATTTGCACCGATTTGTTACCGTATTTAGCTGTAATACATATTTCAGTTCCTAAATAATAACTAGATGTTGCCACAGAAAAGATTAGCACGCGCTATCTTTGCGTTTTGAGCTTGCCACAGAAAAGATTAGCACGCGCTATCTTTGCGTTTTGAGCAATGAGTGATATCAGCAATCGTGTTATAAATATTTTGCGATCACCGGGATTTAAATCTGCGCGGGTGAAACCGCGGGGCGCAACTAGTGCCAAATAAGTTAAATGTTTGCTCACCTTTTCAAACCGCTGATCCAAGAGCGTCAAGCCTTGGTTCCGCTTTATAACGCTGGAGGACATGGAGTATTGAGAGAATCGCGACTTCGTGTCATCCTTGTCTTGCGGCTCCCAGGATGGCATTCTACCGCGGTCCTGGAAAAAGCGATTATAACCACATTAATAATAATAATAAATAAATAAATAATCCTGGACAATCCACACAGCACCATCTAGCTCCAGAGTAAGCTACTCAAAGCTTGTGTTATGGGCACACAGCACTATCTAGCCCCAAAGTAAGCTATTCAAAGCTTGTGTTATGGGTACTAGATAACTGATATCTTTAATACATTATATACTTACATAGATAGATATTATACATACAAAACACCCAGACCAACGGAACAAATTTCTGCAGATCGTACACAAATTCGTTCCGAGGCGGGAATCGAACCCGCAACCTCTGCGTCGCAGGCGGACTCTCGCCCGCTGCGCCACGAGGTCCTCAAAAAAATATGTAAATAGTTGACGCATGTATCACGATTTGTATTGAAACCAAGCGTGCCGACTGTTTGATATTTACTGTGACGTCACAGTAGAAATTTATTTCTGTCGGTAGCAGTGGCTAGCAAAGTAATGATAAATTTAGCAGGTATAAGCGGTGCGTTTACAGTTTGCTAACAAAATATTATGAATCCAATAATAATAATAATAATTAATGCCCTTTGCTGTTTTTTTAGTTTTAGGGAAATTATAATTTAATACATGCAACACTATGCAATTGTCATATTCACATACGACATTCGATTTCGAATCTAGATCTAAGAAAGTATGTACTGTTACAATCAATTATTGCATAATGGATTGTAATCTGTTTTGTGAATATAAATAAATAAATTTCATACCCTACCGAGAAATGGCAGGGTACCGAGAAATGGCAATAATTATCGCGGTAATGGGCGTTGGTCGTTGGTGTTACCACGACACGCCGTTGATTACCGCGAGAATGTGTGTGTTTGGTTTTACAACGGTAATGATTAAACGAGAGAATTATGGCGTTAGTTTTTATATTATGGTCTTTTATATTAAAGTATGACGCACTCACGTGGTTCTAGCGGAAGATGTTGGTAGCACATGTGTTTATTTTATTTAATTTATTTTATTTTATTATTCTTAGGAAAACTTACAGCTATGCACATTGATAATATCTTAATTTGCTATATGTGCGAAGCACATATTACATTGAAGGCCAATTACAAGTTTCCACATCTATGTAGAAAAAGTAAACTTATAAGTAAAACAATCGTAGACAACATAAAAGAAAACATGTGAACTAACAAAATTTAGACACTAAACTAAAATAAACCATTAACTTTAAAATAAATAATCAACTATCGAAGAATCTGCCACTGAGAAGGCGTTTTAGATTGCCTACAGATGAGTAGAAGAGGTCTAAATCTATGTTTGCCTTGGCCAAAGTGTTAAACGAGGAGCATGCTCTAATAATAAATGAGTTCTGCCTATAATTAGTTTTTGCTTGCGGTGTTACCAACATCATGCTGAGCTCGAAACCATTTTATGACGTGGACGTATGTACGATATTGCGAGAGACACTCCCCCCCCCCCAAATTTGTTTCTTGTATGTTTTTTTTTTAAATAAATATTGGTGGACTTTCCACACAGCATTCACTACCTAGCCCCAAACTAAGCTTATGCTTGTGATATGGGAACCAGATAGCTGATATACTACTTATATACTTTTTTTTGTAAATACATACTTATAATATTTTATAACACCCAGACAGATAACAAACATCTAAATTCATCACACAAATGTTTGTTCACGGTGGGAATCGAACCCACGATATGTTTAGTATTAGATTTTGTTTAAATTATCTGCTGTTTATTATTATTATTAGTGTGTCGCTCTTGTTGTTATGTGTGTGTGTGTGTTGTCGTCATAAATAAAAACTTTTTCTTTCTTTGAAATGGTCACACTAAGTGGAGTCTATCGCGAGAGTTATCGGACTAAATGTTGCGATGATGAGCATTGACGATGGACGTTGGTGTGGCCAGCACATTATTGCGAAAATGGGTACATGTTAAACATGTCAATTAAAATTTATAATAGTTCAGCAATAGTCAGCTATGCAGTATGCAATTTTTAAAACATAATTTAACAGTAGGTAAAATTTAAAAAGAAAAACGGATAAATTAGTATGTCATGATAATGAGGATTTTCTTCGGGACAAGTAGTATGAAAATAATAGAAGTACCTGAGAATCCCCACTATCATCATCTGAATCCATTGCATCATCGGAGGCGAAAGCTCTGTCTGACTCATCATCTACTTCTTCATCTTCATAGTCTTCATCATCATCATCTGTAACAGCAGTGAAATCTTACACTTATTCATATTGGTCGCTGAGTGCTCAGCTTATCAGACCGATAAATCTGCTGCTCTCTTTTTGTGGGCATGAAAGTGAAGCCATTATCCAAAGAAGGCAATTAAACAACTTGCTTTGACATAATCTGACTGAAACTGACAGATGTCAAATGTTACCTTTAAATTGACCCTACTTTAGTTGATACATGCGCCGTTAAATGTCAAAAACCATTATATGCATCGCGGCATTTTATAAATAAAGATTTTTCAATTGACTCCTACGATTTCGGAGGGGGGTTCATGTGACCACCCGTGACATACAGATGTTAAGGCTCCGGTGACAGCGGCTCGCAATTTCGAGGTGTGATTGGCTATTATTTCATTTTATTTAATTACGGGGAGGTTGTTTGAAAGAATAACTCTAAAGAAACACGCATAAATACTGTTCGAACACAAATAATACAATAATATAAGGGAAACATGCCCGAATCAGAAATCATTTTGGTATTAGTATGTTTGGTCTTACGTTTATCTAATACCAAAATGATTTCTGACTCAAACACATTTCCCTTATATTATTGTATTATTTGTGTTCGAACAGTGTTTATGCGTGTTTCTTTAGAGTTATTCTTTCAAACAACCTCCCCGAAATGAAATAAAATTAAATAATAGCCAATCGCACCTCGAAATTGCGAGCCGCTGTCACCGGACCCTTAAGCCTCATGTGCCTGTAATTAAACAGGCGACCACACTTCAAACCGAAACACAGCAACATTGCTTGGCGGCAGAAAAAAGTGTGGTGGTAGTACTTCCCCGGACGAGCCCTTCACAAAGAGCTCTAATACTCTCAAAATATTGGCATGGGATACCACTTGAACTTCAGTTGCGTCATAATTATCCAGCTACTTCTTCGCATAAAAGAGTTTTATTACCTTCTCCATCACCCATAGCCAGTTCAATGAAGTTGTCCTCCAGCTCATTCTCTGGGTCTTCGAAGTCGAAGTCTTCATCCAAGGCTGCTACCACGTCAGGGTCCAAGTCCAGACGTAGACCTGGAGAACAACATGAACACAGTTCTATAAATCTACTGGATCCTTACCATCTATCTTATCCTTCATATTGATAATTGGGTTAGTTCATGTCTTCTATGACAACCTTCAGTAGTAGAGATGAACCCTTAAATACAAATTTTGTGTAGTGTACTTTCGATCCCAATACATTCACATTACATACAGTTTAGTAAATAGATCTAGTTTTGACATTTTATTATTATTATATCACATTTTATTGTAGCTTTACTGTGATTTTAGAATTTTATATAATTTTATTTTTAACTCGCTCTCACTCAAAATTTTAATTTGCACCCTGTCTGTCTCCTGTAATTATTGTAACATTTAGCATGGTTCACTAACTTTATTTTTAATTTGTATGAATGTAATTGATGTATACGATGTTGGAGATTCTAAATAAATAAATAAAAATAAATAAATTCTGTGGTTAGGGGTGATTGAGTGACACACATCCAAAACATAGTTTCTTTCGCATTTATTTTAAGTGTGGAAGAGGTCGCCCGCATGCTCGGGCGAGCCAGCCTCGGCCATGTAGCGCAGCGGGCGAGAGCCTGCCTGCGACGCATGAGGTTGCGGGTTCGATTCCCGCCTTGGAACAAATTTGTGCACGATCTGCAGAAATTTGTTCCGATGGTCTGGGTGTTTTCTATGTATAATAAAAAAATATATATATCTATCTATGTAAGTATATAATGTATTAAATATATCAGTTATCTAGTACCCATAACACAAGCTTTGAATAGCTTACTTTGGGGCTAGATAGTGCTGTGTAGATTGTCCAGCATTATTTATTTACTGACCGAGCATTTCGCTCACGAGGCTGCCTCGCCTGAGCATCCGGCCGGTGGAGACACGGCTATTAAAAAAACGCTTGGAAACAGTGGAGGGGCCTGTTTGCGCATACGGTACGCTCGCGGCATTACCCCCTCTCAATCTAGCGTTATTTTTTTCTTTGTGTGCGATCTATAACTTGTCTCCAAGTAAAGGCCCATTAAAGCCATACAGAAGTATAAAGCAAGGAGCCCCTACCTTGTGATGCTGCCTTATTTAGAAGTCCCACTTCCTCCTCAACCTCCGAGGCAAACACTGAACTTGGCAGGTTCAGCTTGGAATGGATCTTCTCCTCTTCATCTTCATTATTTTGAGGGTCCGATGATTTTTCCTTCCGTTTATGTGTTGATTTCTACAAAAAGAAGGTATTAGAAATTGGCAAGCAGACATAAATTATACAATAAAGTAGATACTAAGAAAAATAAGGAATTATTAAAGTGATTCTGGCGTTGTAGAGGTTGATGATACCAAAAAAGTTTTGAACTAGTGGTCTCCGATTTTCTTAACTGCAGATAAACACCATAACATGAATTAAACCACAATTGCAGTCCACATTGTGATTAAATATGCCAACAGATATATGCTTGACAGATGCTCATGCAAAACTAATAGACATATTGGTCCAGGCCGTACGTTTGTACATAGTTTTTTGTTTGATAAATAAATAAATGTAATTTTCATACAATTTATGTTTCCACATGTGTGTTCTCCGAACAGACACTGTATCTTGTCTAGACCTTGTAATGTTATTGGATCAAGTTCGGGATCAGTTAGAAAAGGCTTAAGCTCACCGGCTGCACCACCAATGTGACCTCTCGTGTATCTTTAAGATGTTGCAAGTAGTTGTAATCATCATCAAAGTATATTCCATATTTTAACTGCTCCTCTTTGCGCTGTTCTGGTGTCAGATTCTAGAAAATAAAAACCATATAGTGCACTCAGTGAAAGTAAGAAAGAGTTCTCTTTTTTTCTATATATTATTTATCAACCCAGATAAAAAAAAACATTAATTTAGGTAGGTACCTACATAATACAGAGCTAAAGAGAAGGAGTAAATACATTAAAAAAATATATTATGTAAAACTAAGCTGAGAGATGACAAGAGCTAAGTGTAAACACCGTATAAGTACATACCTATTCTAGTCCAAGTAAGTTAATAAATCTATAATGGATGCTTCCAGAAGTCTATTTTCCTTTGGCTTGCATACCTTTTTCAATACCCCACTATGATTAGGTGGCAATAGCAATTTATGTATGCCTTAATGTTAAGCCCTACATTAAATTGTTCGTTTCTTTATTTTTGTGTCATAAAATAGTGGGTTATTCTCGTGACTTACAAAATCACTAAGGCTACTTTAAACCAGATAAACGAAAGCGCAACCGCGGCCGCAAGTAACTGCAACAGCAACATCATACAAACATACAGCAGTTTTGTCTTTCCCAGCCGGAACATTGGCATTTACAGGCACCAAGACACGCTGGGGGGCTGTCTCATCAGCGGCAAGAGGATCCTTTTGCGAACGGTGGACTAAATTGAAGGTGACTGCCTTTTTTCTGTCGATGAACTTCTTGGCTTTCGGCTGAAATAGGTTATTTTTGAAATGTATTCAAGTCGAGTATAGTAAAAAGCTCTAGATCGTTTAGATTAACCTCTTATATTACCATCGTTACGCTATGCTATCAACTCAACTAGCGAAACGTGAAACCCTAAACTCTTGGCGTGAAACAAGGAACTAAACACTACATACAATACAACAAATAAAAAACATGTGTTGATTGTGTTGGTTGTTACTTGCAGTGTATACTCTGCGGCATGCTACGGCTTGACGTAGTCCAAGAGTAAAAAACGCTACGCTAGCTAGAGACGTACAAGGAATTTGAATACCATAGTTATTGTATACTCTCTGGTATTTTTCTTTTTATGGCTCTATCTTGGATGCAAGGTGTCAATCAAGGAATTTGAATAAAAGGTCAATCTTCGTCAAATGCATTGCAATGAAAAATGAAAACAAACAACATAACCTAAAAAAATGTATGAAAGTTAAATTTTACGCTAAATAATGTTTAACAGTTCAATTTTACGGAAAAACATCCGAAAAATAGTAGCAAAATGGGCTTGCGTCGATTGCTTGCGGTTAAAAAGTTCAGCCGAGCCTAAAACAAAGGTTTATTCACATACAATTCTCTTCCCTAGATCTAATTTTCCGGCTCGATCTTATAACGCAGTAAAAGAAGAAATTCAAAAGGTATTTGTCAAATACACTTCTTTTCTGAACTTCTCTACTCTTTAAAAACACATTTAAATGCTTCTATCGACCATCACAATTTTTTTGTTACCTCCGTACAAACTATTAAACAGTAGGTACTTACATAATACACATAATACATTGTGGAAGTATTTCTAATCATTCTGTGTTTTCCTCTGGGTCTGTGTTATCGTGTTATTGTTACCTATCTGATTGTGTACCTAAGTTCGTTGATTATGTGTGAAAGGGTCTTTTTTTATTCTGCTAAACCCCAAACAACATTAAATGATGAGTCTATTACCTGTCTACACAACATCTTAAAGTACATACTCTGAATTTCATAGGTAGCGCAGTTTAGTGAGCTATACAACTGGCAAAGAGAGCATCTTATAGGCCCAGAATTTGTACTACATGATGGCCCACCTTATGCAAATGGTGATTTACACATGGGGCATGCAGTTAATAAGGTAAGAATGAAGAAAGAATATTAAGTCGATAAGTATAATTATATCTGCACACTGGAACCCTTAATACTTATGATTTTTAGATTATAAAAGATGTAAACAACCGAAACCA
Source organism: Plemyria rubiginata (assembly GCA_963576535.1). Taxonomy (NCBI): domain Eukaryota; kingdom Metazoa; phylum Arthropoda; class Insecta; order Lepidoptera; family Geometridae; genus Plemyria; species Plemyria rubiginata. The sequence continues at coordinate 1,959,390 of OY754929.1, forward strand.
AGTGTTGCGAGGCAACAAAGTCCACTACATACCTGGCTGGGACTGCCATGGACTCCCTATAGAACTGAAAGCATTGCAGAAAGCGAAGAAAACTTTGGAAAATAATGAGCTCACCAACCCTGTACAAATACGCCAAATTGCAAGAGATTTTGCCTTACAAACTGTTGAGAGCCAAAAAGCGGCTTTTAAAACTTGGGGCATTATGGCAGATTGGGATCAAAGTTACTTGACATTGAGTAAGAGCTATGTTAAAAGGCAGTTGAAGCAATTCTTTAAAATGTATGAGAAGGGATTGGTTTTTCGAGCATTGAAACCTGTTTATTGGTCACCCTCTTCAAAGTAAGTTTCAAATTTAAATTTAAAGATCTTTAGGGTGTTGATTTAAAGGAATTTGTTAACTCACAAAGTTCCATCCAACATAACAATTAGGGTCTCTATCTATTGTTGCGTTTTCAGAACAGCCCTAGCTGAAGCAGAGTTGGAGTATGATCCTCAGTACAAGAGCAAAGAAGTTTATGTTTCCTTTCCAATTGAAAAATCGCCACAAGTGGCGACGGACTTCCTGAAAGGGTATAAAGTCATTTTTCAAAAAATCACTTGAATTAGCCTTCTGTACATTTTTTCCATTGCTAACAAGCTCTAGCAGTCTATTTATGTGTTGTATATGTAGACTTGATACAAAACGAAGATATTATGGAACTAACACTGTCTTTAAAAGAAGCAAAGTTCTTTAAAAATACATTTAATAAAAAGAAACTGTGGTTACCCTGGTATAGGTCGCGTCACGTGAAAAGAACGCTGGAGGGAGGGGGAGGGTGTGTGATGGCGCGAGTGTTTTTCATGCGCAAACACATCCCCTCCACTGCTTGCAACATTCTTTTTAAATGACGCGACCTCTGCTCTTAATTCCTTATAAGTACCATGAAGTGATGCTTATACTGAAAACTGAAACTGAAACAGCTTCACGACTTTGATCCCCAGGCACGGTAGATATCCCTTCAGATCTCTCAGTACCAAGCACTTTAGATTCTTTGAGGATGTCTGTTTGATGGGGTTAGTTGGAGGTACGTCCAAACATTACATTTGGCACATACCCACATTTTGCAGTAGTTAGTATTCCATACGTGACAGGTTGCAAGCCCATCGCCGCTGTTAGAATACTAACTGGTTTCCTCACGATGTTTTCCTTCACCGTTTAAGAGCACTGGCATTACGCACATAAATTTTTCATGCTTATACTCAATCATAAATATGTATTATTATGTTTTATTGTGTTATTATTTATGTATTATTAGATTATTATGTATGCGTTATCTTATTGTTTTTCTACACCAACATCCTTTATCGTTCTTGTCGAATCCAGTCCATCCCAAGGTGGTCTGGAAGAGATCGTTTTTAGCGATAAGACCGCCCTTTGTATATCACACAGTTTTTTTTATTGTACTGTTTTGTGTAATTATTATGTGGTGTGCAATAAAGTATTTTGTATCTATCTATAAAATATATAGACTTATTCCTTTAATTTTACTCAATTTGAATTACAGAAAATCATTATCAGCTTTGATCTGGACAACTACACCATGGACACTAGTAGCGAACCGTGCTATTTGCTACAACCCACAACTCAAGTATAGCATAGTAACACTAAGTACTATGGGCCAAGAGATGTTTCTAATTGGGTCAGGATTAATTGAAGGCCTGGAAAAGGCCATGGGAGTAGAAATCCGGAGACATTTAGAGTTTGATGGTAAGATATTTGTTGGTGGACATAATTTTGAACTGGCTAAAGTGTTTGACTGTCTTGTATGCATAGAACATTATTCAAATAATTACTGCCATTATTTTATTTGTGCTAATATAAAAAAATTGTCACAAGTAGATGTAATCCATCTATTTGTGACTAGAACGACAAGTATCTCTAGAATCATATCTCTATCTAGCTAGAGATTATATTTGGGAGTAACCCAAGGTTCAATTGTGTGCCTTTTCCTATTTCTACGCTATATCTTAAAACCAATATTATTTTTACTGGCGTTAGGTATCGCATGTAGCTAGTTTATATTTCATATAATATAATCATGCAGGTACTTATTTATTATTCTTCTAGGGCATGAACTCAATGGCACAACATACACAAATAAACTGGTATTAGGAGTACTGCCGTTCTTAGATGCTGATCACGTGACCGAGGGCAAGGGTACCGGATTGGTTCATACTGCGCCAGCGCACGGCCCAGACGACTTTCTAGTAGCTCTAAAGAACAATATGAATGTGGTAAGAAATACAACTTATTCAACACATAAGGCATAACAATCAGTAAGTTCGGGGCGGCTGAAAGCTAGTATGGAAAATACAGAGAACTAAACTGGATGGAGTTAAGGGCAAGCACAGTTTCACAGTTCATTTTATTAATCCACAGGCCGCACGCCACGAGAGCTAAAAAATGACTACCGTGCATGTGGATGACTAAAATAAATTACAAGCACATGATGGCTTACCACCAGCAGCAGGTTTGATGAACGCTGAGCAGTTCATAGTAGGGCACGTTCCTTTCGTGCGTGACTTAAGAGGTAATGCTTTGTTACAGGTGGTGGTTACCTACCACTTAAGGGTCCGGTGACAGCGGCTCGCAATTTCGAGGTGCGATTGGCTATTATTTCATTTTATTTCATTTCGGGGAGGTTGTTTGAAATAATAACTCTAAAGAAACACGCATAAACACTGTTCGGACACAAATAATACAATAATATAAGGGAAATGTGCTTGAGTCAGAAATCATTTTGGTATTAGGTAAACGTAAGACCAAACATACTAATACCAAAATGATTTCTGATTCGGGCATGTTTCTTTTATATTATTGTATTATTTGTGTTCGAACAGTATTTATGCGTGTCACTTTAGAGTTATTCTTTCAAACAACCTCCCCGAAATGAAATAAAATGAAATAATAGCCAATCGCACCTCGAAATTGCGAGCCGCTGTCACCGGAGCCTTAAGATCAGGTGGGCCATCTGCTTGTTCCATCAGCATGAATGTGTGGCACAAGCAGATGGCCCACCTGATGTTAAGTGGTAACCATCACGTATAGCAAAACATTGCCTCGTAAGTCACGCACGAAAGAAACGTGCCCTACGATGCACTGCCCTGCGTCCATCAACTTGAGGCATACAGCCCACGTGCCTGTAACTACACCAGCGACCACACTCTTCAAACCGAAACACAGCGTTGCTGCTTGGCGGCAGAAAAAGGCGCGGTGGTAGTACTTCCCCGGACGAGCCCTTCACAAAGAGCTCTACTACTACGTGTATTGATTAGCGTATCATGTATTAGTGCCAATTCTGTTATTTTATTTTCTTAATTTAACCCAATTTGACAGCACTAAAAATATTGCCGTCCCTTTCTAAAAGACCGAAACAACAAGGACGGCTATAATTTTAGAGCTGTCAGATTTGGTTATTATCCTAAACTATAATGCAATAACAGAATTGACACCATTGTCATGTGAATCTTTGCTTACAGGAATGCAATGTAGACGAATCGGGTTGCTACACCAACATACATCCTACCCTCAATGGCTTGCCTGTCCTCACTAAAGGACAAGACGCGGTCATTTCCCTCCTAGGTCCATCGGTCCTTCATCAGGGAATCTACGTCCATTCGTATCCTCTCGACTGGCGGACGAAGAAGCCGGTGATATTGCGAGCAAGTCGGCAATGGTTCGTAGATACTGCTGCTATCAAAGAACGGGCTTTGGTGAGTTGACCTTTGACCTTGTGCTTTTACCTTTTGAGTTGACCTTTGACCCTTAGAGTTGACCTTTGACCCTAAGAGTTGACCCTTAGCTTAGGTACGAGTATAGCCAGTGTAAAAACTAGATTGTTAATTTCAAGATGATGGACTTAAGAGCGGTGTATGATTATATTCAATAGATTATTATTGACTTATAAGATTATATAATTGACTTATTACCCTAAAACAAAGAAAAAAATATTATCTGCTTTTCCAGGCGGCTCTAGATAAAGTGGAGATCCTACCGCAATCAAGCAGCGACCAGTATCGCCTGGGCTTCAGGACACAGATAGAGAAGCGGCCATATTGGTGCATTTCTAGGCAGAGGGCTTGGGGCGTACCTATACCAGCGATGTACAGAGGAGACAATGTTATTGTTAACAAGTGAGCATTCTAAATTAAAGAACAAAAAAAAACACTACAACTTAAATCTTCAGTCGCGCACAGATAATAAAAAAATGGGATACTGAGGGTTTGCTTAAAATAATCCTACTAATATTATAAACGCGAAAGTTTGTAAGTATGGATGGATGGATGGATGGATGTTTGTTACTCTTTTACGCAGGAACGGATGAACGGATGAACGGATCTGGATGAAACTTTGCAGAGAGATACATTATAGTCTGGAATAACACATAGGCTACTTTTTATCCCGTGGGAACACCGGGATTTAAATCTGCGCGGGTGAAACCGCGGGGCCCAATAGTAGGTAATTATTTTATTTATTTCCAGGCGTTTCATAGACCACCTTTGCGATATGATTGAGGAACACGGCACTGACGTTTGGTGGACGTGCCCCGTCGAACAGCTGATTCCTGATGACGTCATAGACTTCGACACCAAAGATGTTCACAAAGGGAAGGTAAAATAAGAAAACACGCTCCCTTTTTTTGAAGATGAAAAAATTACTGATGGAACAAGCAGATGGGTCGCATAATTTGAAATATCTTGGTGAGCTTTGCTTGGTTGCTTAAGGCGTTGACAACACCAGGTACCTCTCGCTCGCACGATTCGACATTTTGAAAGGTATGAAATAGTGTTGGGTAGGACACAGTTTTTTTTTTTTTTTTTTTTTTTTTTTTTTTTTTTTTTTTTTTTTTTTTTTTTTTTTTTTTTTTATGGCTCTTGTCTATCGACAATCTTGCCAGTGTCAAGTGATAGAGATTAATGCTCTTTGCTATGTTTCTAGTCACGTCAGTCGAAAGTCGAGTCAGTCAATTGTTTTGAAGAAAATGGTGGCGGTTTCTTCAAAACATTTGAAACATTTTCGGTCAAATCACGATATCACATAATACACTTTCATTTCAAATGCTTACACTTTGTGCTAAGACCACAAGTAATGTTGGTTAAAATACCACCAAAATTACACAACACAACTCAAAAAAACACTAGAAAAACAATTAAAATGAAAATGCTATGTTGCTTCGATAGATGACAGAAAACGAATCGACACAGTTTTAAAATGAGTTTGAGTGAGGCCCTCGTTTTATTTCGTGAGGTGGGACAATGGCATGCTTCAAATGTCATGTCACATAAGTACAAAATGTCATATTGTGAAGTATCTAGTCCTAGTTCGCTCTACTCATTTCATTTGTCATTGAGGAAAATCTGTCACACAGCGTCACATCAACGATGCCATTTCATTCAACGTGATACGACCCCTCATTTCGGTCATACAATACTCACTCACTCACTTCTTACAATGAAATTTTCCTCGTTCGTCCCGCTCGCGCAAGTGATGTCGTCTCAGCCAGACAGTGAGCGACTGTATAGAGCATGACAAAAATGAGGTGGTACATGAATTGAAAACGAGGACTGGGACATTTTTGAGTGAATGAGTGTGACAAACGAGATGCCTCACGTATGTCCTACTCAACACTAGTATGAAATCACTGATTGTAGTTATTTAAAATTGCAATCGGTTAAGTTGTCAATAGCATTACAAAGATTTTGTGAATTTTTTTTTTTTATCTAAGCAAGTTTTCATACATAAAAATTTGAAAAATATAAAATCCCATTTTTAGGCTTATTTTTTTTAAAACTTTGAGTAGCTTACTTTGACTAGATGGTGCTGTGTGGATTGTCCAGCATTATTTATTTATTACTAGTGGCGGCTGTTTCACCGCTTAGTTTGAAATCCCGGTATTCCCACGGGATAAATAGTAGCCTATGTGCTATTCCAGACTATAATCTATCGCTTTGCCAAGTTTCGTCCAGATCCGTTCATCCGTTGTGGAGTTATTGAGTAACAAACATCCATCCATCCCTTCCATAACTTTCGCGTTTATAATATTAGTAGGGTGTACATTTTGTCTATATGCTTCTTCTGTGTGTTGTTGTCAAATAAAATTATATTCTATTCTATCTTTACAGGATATTCTAGACATCTGGTTTGATTCGGGTATATCTTGGAGCACTCTTCACAAGCCAGCTGATCTATACTCGGAAGGAGTGGACCAGTTGACAGGCTGGTTCCAGTCGTCATTGCTGACATCAGTGGCTCTGAACGACAGACCGCCATACAAGTAAGTACTTAAAAAACTGACACAGCCTTTTTTTTTTTTTTTTTTTTATACAACTAGCTGATGGAACAAGCAGATGGCCCACCTGATGTTAAGTGGTAACCATCACCTATAAACAAAACATTGCCCCGTAGGACACGCACAATAGGAACGTGCCCTACGATGCACTGCCCTGCGTCCATCAACTTGAGGCGTACAGATGTTAAGCCTCATGTGCCCGTAATTATACCGGCGACCACACTCTTCAAACCGAAACACAGCGTTGCTGCTTGGCGGCAGAAAAAGGCGTGGTGGTAGTACTTCCCCGGACGAGCCCTTCACAAAGAGCTCTACTACTCTTAACAGCTTCACGACTGATCCCCAGGCGCGGTAGATATCCCTTCAGATCTCTTAGTCATCATCATCTTCCTGCCCTTATATTAAAAACTAAGTACTGCTAAGTTATATTATAAAAAGAAAAAAGAAGAAAACATATTTATTTGCAGCAACTTAAATACAAACATAAAACATACAAAAAAGAAATAAATAAATAGTGCTGTACAATCCACACAGCACCATCTAGCCCCAAAGTAAGCTACTCAAAGCTTGTGTTATATAGGTACTAGATGACTGATATATTTAATACATTATATACTTACATAGATAGATATTTTTTTTATACATATAAAACACCCAGACCAACGGAACAAATTTCTGCAGATCGTACACAAATTTGTTCCGAGGCGGGAATCGAACCCGCAACCTCTTGCGTCGCAGGCGGACTCTCGCCCGCTGCGCCACTGAGGCAGAAAGAAAATAAATCAAATAAAAATAACCTAATAGCTACAAAAGGGACCCTGGCATCAGCATAAGTCAGTCGGCAGGCAACGGACGATTATAATGTTTATACTACACCTGCTTGGAAAGTACCTTGATACTTTATCAAATTTACGGTAGAAAGTACGTCATTGCATATCGAACAAATATGCGGAGAGAAAACGCATCTGAGCGGGAGAGAAAAGTGTATGAAAATCCATTTCTTACGTGGTTTTTCTTTTTTAATTTTGGGTAAGACTATGCGCCGGTAACCTAAATATCAAAAGCCAAAAAGTTTTTACAGTGAGTTTTTATCTCCAAGTTCGCATAATATCACTGACCACCAGCCGTGTGTTGGATGGTGTCGGGCTGGCAGTGCGACCCTGCGGCGGCAGGATAAACAATTTGAAAAAAGAACATGTGAAAATTGCAGACGCCATTGGCGCCATTTTCAATTTGTGTGTTGTTTGAGGATTCAGTTTTAGTTTTTTATTTTCCTCGTAGGTGTAGTATAAAGCACTATGTATCACTCGAGAGAAAGTGCGATTCCCGATCTCGGGTGCTTTAAAGCCCTCGCCTACGGCTCGGGCTTCAAAAGACACCCTCGACGGTAATCGGTCACTTTCTCCTCTCGGTGAACAATGTACTATTATCCTAAATCTAAAATAGGTAAATGATAAAAGATTTAGGTCTTATTTTAAGGTCCAAAATACCTATTCTTTTAAAATTGGGTATAAGTGAGTGTGTGTGGATGTGTGTGTGGCAGGTGTATGTGCAGCAAAGGTTGTGAGTGTGTGTTTTTTATCTGTGGATTGTTTACTTTTACGCCAGTATATCTTACTCATGTCATCATTACAGTCCATCCATCTTAGATCATCTCTGATATCTTAGTGCCATGCCCTAACTCAATATTCTTTGAGGACGTCTAAGGGGGGTAGTCAGAGGTACGACCAAACTACATTTTTTTAATGATAGGTTCACAAACCAGCCGTCACAACAAAATTTCACAAAAACAAATATCTTTAAACTAAATGATATTGAAAGGAGAGTGACTGCTGGAAATAGAGGGAATGGGGCGCTACACACGTTTATGAGCAGCCGGAAACTGTCTAAAAAGGCACGACTGGCTGTACATAGAGGGGTGTTAATGCCGACATTAATGTATGGTAGCGAAAGTTGGGTATGGCAGAAAAGACATCAGAGTAGAGTAAATGCAGTAGAAATGAGAGCGTTACGTAGTATGTGTGGTGTGAATTTGAGGGATAGAGTGAGGAACAGTGTGATTAGAGAGAAATGTGAAGTGCAAGAAGACATAGTGATGAGGGTAGAGAAAGGTACCTATGTTAAGATGGTTTGGGCATGTAGAGAGGATGGATGAAAGGAGATTAACGAAACAGGTGCATCAGGCGAGTGTGAATGGGGCTGTTGGGAAGGGAAGACCTCGGAGGACGTATCTGGATCAGATAGCAGACGTTCTCGAGAAAGGCCAGGTCAAGAGTACCCTAAACCGACGAGAATGTACGAGGAATGTTATGAGAGTGAATGAAGCGAAAGAGGTATGTAAGGATCGTAGCAAGTGGAAATCCGTGGTCTCTGCCTACCCCTATGGGATACAGGCGTGATTTTATGTATGTATGTTTAAACTAAATTGATGAACGGCCTTCTAGATGCGAACACAGCATGCACTGTTTTATTGTTCACATTACGTAAACAAATCCTACTAGTATTATAAACGCGAGAGTTTGTAAGTATGGATGTATGTTTGTTACTCTTTCACGCCGGAACGGCTGAACGGATCTTGATATATGGCATAGAGATAGATTATAGTCTGGAATAGCACGTAGGCAAGATGAAACATGAAAATACCTACCTACTAACAAAATTTATAAATCATCGGGCTTAAATTTAAATAATGTCTAATGTTCTGTCTCTTTTTGCCATCATGCGTTGGTAAGGGATGGCAATAGTTTGAGCATATTATTGTTTGACAGATTTTTTGTAGTATAGTATCCGCCAAACTTCTTGGCCAAACGACCTTGAATGAAAAAGAAACGAAAAATAGGTCTCTTTGGTGGTGCAAAGAGTGCAAACCTATCCCCTACCACCTCGCGCGATGGCCAAGAAGTTTGGCGGATACTATAAGGCTGTTTGTTTTGCAGATCAATATTTGTCCACGGCTTCGTAGTCGACGACAAGAAAAGCAAGATGTCCAAATCCATCGGCAACGTGATAGATCCCTCCACTATTATAAATGGGGGGAAAGATAAGACGCAACCGCCCTATGGAATCGACACATTAAGGTAAATATAGTATCCGTCAAACTTCTTGGACAAACGACCTTGAATGAAAAAGAAACAAAAAATAGGTCTCTTTGGTGGTGCGAAGAGTGCAAACCTTTCCCCTACCACCTCGCGCGATGGCCAAGAAGTTTGACGGGTACTATACCTACTAGGTATGTGAGGTATTACAGCTATTTATTTGACAATATTCCTACTAATATTATAAATGCGAAAGTTTGTAAGTATGGATGGATGGAGGAGAGAATACAGATATGGCTGACCAGATGAATGGCTGATGCGCTGAGCCAGATACTCACCAGCCTGGTAACCTACTAATATTATAAACGCGAAAGTTTGTAAGTATGGATGGTTGGATAGATGGATGGATGTATGTTTGTTACTCTATAACTCTAGAACGGCTTAACGAATCTAGGTGAAAATTGGCACAGAGATACATTATAGTCTGGAATAACACATATGCCTTATTTTCTCCCGTGGGAATACCGGGATTTAAAACTACGCGAGTGAAACCGCGGGGCGCTACTAGTGCACCTATATTTTGTAACTACCAGAAAAAAAAGGGCTCGTTCACGATATGAATGTGTCCTTTTTTTCTACGTGACTTGCGAGGTATAGCTACTGCACTGTTGGTCTCGTGGTAGCGACCCCGCCTTCCGATCATAAGGTCATGGATTCTATCCGGTCGTGCACCAATGAGTTTATGTTCAAAAATTTATTTGCACAATGCTAGTACTCTCAAAAGTTAAACGGTGAAGAAAAACATCGTAAGGAAACCGGCATGTTGTACAACCTAAAAAGCTCTATAGCAAGTGTCAAGTGTTCGAAAGGAGCATCTTTGAGGCGCGCTTAAAATCCTTTCACCACTCTGTTTCGAAAGAAACTAGTGACGCGACAAGAAGAAGAGATACAGCTTTGTTTTAGGTGATAAACTTATGAAGCTTTATTAAGAAAACAATATATCTCTGTCTTTCCAGATGGTGGGTAGCCAGTCACTCCACACAGCATTCCCAAATAATAATCAGCAAGAAACTTCTCAACGACTGTCAAGCCGAGGTCATACGCATCAGAAACATCCTAAAATACCTTCTAGGCGTCATCAGTGACTTAGAAAAACCGGTATTCGAACGAAAACCGGCACTAAACTACTTTGACGCATATATGGTGAAGGAAACCGAAGATTTTCTGACACAAATTCACGAAAGTTATACTAATTTGAGGTATAATCATGTTGCGCAATCTACTTTGAATTTTATAAGCAATAAAGTTTCAGGGCTGTATTGTCATTGCGTAAAAGATAGGTTATATTGCTCCCAAAAAGAATCAAACTCAAGAAAATCTGCTCAACTAGTCATTCACACGATTTTGGTTTCTCTCTGTAAAGCAGTAGGGCCTATTTTGCCGCATCTAATCGAAGAGGCATGGCAACATCATCCGTTGAAAGAAAAACCTTTTCATTTTACGGAAAAAATACCGGTTTTAACGTCAAGCACTTTTGACGTCACCGCTATGGACGCCATCTTGGATTTGAAGAAAGTTGTCTGCTCTAAAGCGAAAACTGAAAATCTGAAGAAACTAAACGCTGTAATCAAAGTGAATTCAGATCTATTTGTTACACTAGAAGGTTTAAATTCCTCAGATGGCGTGGACGATAGTGTTTTGTGTGAAATTCTGGAGCTGTCATCTGTCAGCTTAGAAGAGGATAGAAATGGCGGGAAGTGGGATGTGTCGTTATCACAGAGTATAAATAATCAATGTTTGAGATGTAGAAAATATAACGCGTCAGAAAATAGCGATAAATGTTTGCGATGTGATAAAGTACTAGCTTTATTGAGAAAATAGATTTACAAACCTATAGTTTCAGGCGCCGGGAGCACCGGTGGTCTAGTGGGAGTGACCCCGCCTTCCGATCGTAAGGTCGCAGGTTCGAATCCGGTCGTGCACCAATGGATTTTTCTATCGAAAAATTTATGTGCGCAATGCCAGTGCTCTTAAACGGTGAAGGAAAACATCGTGAGGAAACCAGTTAGTATTCTAACAGCGGCGATGGGCTTGCAACCTGTCACGTATGGAATACTAACTACTGCAAAATGTGGGTATGTGCCAAATGTAATGTTTGGATGTACCTCTGACTACCCCCCTTAGACATCCTCAAAGAATCTTGAATTAGTACCTACTTGGTACTGGGAGATCTGAAGGGATATCTACCGTGCCTGGGGATCAAAGTCGTGAAGCTGTTTCAGTTTCAGTTTTTTTTTTCAGGCCTATTTCTGCCGCCAAGCAGCTATGTTGTTTCGGTTTGAAATGTGTGGTTGCCGATGAAATTACAGCCTGAACATTGTATGCCTCTATGATGGACGCAGGGCGGTGCTGCGTAGGGCACGTTCATATCGTGCTTGACTCGCGAGAGAATTATTTGTTGGGTGATGGTTACAGTTAACATCAGGTGGGCTATCTGATTGTTCCATCAGCAAGTAAGATAGAAATTTAATGCACCAATCGCATTTAAATATTTGTAGGTAAGCATTTCTCACAAAACGCTGTCTAGCCCCAAACTAAGCAAAGCCTGTACTGTGTATACTCTTATCTAAATACATACAGGCTCTTATTTATAATGGTCGCTGAGCGCGCCAATAGCTAAGTCTGTTGCTGTCTCTTTTCGTTGGCATGAAAGTGACTGACAGTGACCAGAATACTCTATAGAGTCGCTATAAAATACCAGGGATAATGAATAAGAGGGTAAGAATGGTCAGAATACAAAAATGTACAGTACAATAATAATAATGAAATCAGAAGATGCATTTTATATTGTAAATGTAGTTTAAGCTTATTCGACAGACAATAAAGGTGTGGAAATTATATTGTATCGTTTTATTGAAGGGTAGAAGTTGCCATTGAAACTACAGGTAGGTAGGTACATAAGCCATAACATTTGCATGCCTCAATTTGATGGACGCAGGACAGTTATTTATTTTATAAGTGCATCGTAGGGCTCGTTTATATCGTGAACGACATGCGAAGCAATACCTACTTAGTTGAAATAATCTAAAATCTAAATTTGCCAAATCAACCGTATACCGTAGTATTTAAAGCCTTCTTTCCCTTGTGATGGAGCCGGGTTGATTGTTGCGAAGCTGAATGCAGACTGATATTTCGCTACATCTCTATAAGGCTCGTTAGCTCAGTAGGTAAGAGCACCGATATAAACTTACACTTGAACATCGGAGGGCGGAGCTTCAAATCCTTCACGGGTCAATCTTTTTAGCTTTTTTTTTTTAATTTTAAATCTCTTTCAATGCTAAGGGAATCGTAGAGGATAATACAGTAAAACGGCTGATTAACACTAATCGGCTGTCAAGTCACTTGCTATCTCTATCTAACTTGAAGTAGGCAAGAAGTAGGTAAAAGCTGAAATAGCAAGCCGACGTATATAAGACTGTGTTACGTTATTTTGTATGCCACTTGCATACAAACACGCAGTTGAATGACCAACCTAGTAAAAAAATAAATAAACAGAATGCATTATAAAAACTGAAACAGCTTCACGACTTTGATCCCCATGCACGATAGATATCCCTTCAGATCTCTCAGTACCAAGTACTAGCTCAAGATTCTTTGAGGATGTCTAAGGGGGGTAGTCAGAGGTACGTTCAAATCAAACATTACATTTGGCACATACCCACATTTTGCAGTAGTTAGTATTCCGTGACATGTTGCAAGCCCATGCCACTGTTAGAATACTAACTGGTTTCCTCACGATGTTCCTTCGCCGTTTAAGAGCACTGGCATTGCGCACATAAATTTTTCGATAGAAAAATCCATTGCGCGCGACCGGATTCGAACCTGCGACCTTACGATCGGAAGGCGAGGTCACTCCCACTAGACCACCGGTGCTCTCATGCTCATGTAACTACAAATTCAAATCCTGTCCCAAGGCGAGCTCAAAGTCAATCAAATGACCTGTCAAACTGAAACTTGCGTTAGTTTGTATCCGGATCGGACCGGATTTGGCCAATTAAAACTGGTTCTGACCGGTAGTGGGGTGGATTACCCGGTCTTATTTTGTATGTACCTTTGCAGAATAGAATCCTTTCTACTAATATTATAAACGCGAATGTTTGTAAGTATGGATGGATGGATGTTTGTTACTCTTTCACGCCGGAGCGGCTGAACGGATCTGGATGAAACTTGGCAGAGAGATACATTATAGTCTGGAATAACACATATGCTACTTTTTATCCCGTGGGAATATTTAAATCATACAGAACATAGATGTTTGTTCTCTAAAGTGTCATATAATATTAAAATTACAAAAAATAAAGTATATTAAGTAGTGTATCAGCTATCTGGTTCAGCTTTAGCTTAGTTAGGGGCTAGATAATGCTTAGTGTAATGTCCACCAATGTTATTCAACATTTTGACTTTGACATGTTGTTTGAATAAACATTAATATCTACGCAGCGCAGGTTCAAATACACAAAACTAGCGCATAAGCCCGCCCGTAGTTTCTGCTACATTTCATATCCTTTGCACATTGCTTTGCGTATCAAAACAGCTATGTATTTTTAATATCCGAACATTATTATTTGCGTGGAACGAACGAAACGTACAGCGATATGAAATTGTTTGTGTAATGAAATAGCTAAAACAGAATTGAGATGGCGTGTATAATGTACGAGAAAACAAGGTTAATAAACCCCGCCTTCCGATGGTAAGGTCGCAGGTTCGAATCCCGTCGTGCACCAATGGATTTTTATACCAATGAAATTACACAACAGGTTTACTATGACCAATCCAATCGCGTTTGCGTTTAGATCACTTTGTGACATCACACGGTCAGGGCAAAGTATATACTTTGCCCTGACCGTGTGATGTAATCGCATAGGATATCCTATGCGATTAAGAATAAAATTCAAAGTCGCGCTTTGACTTTACACGGTTTGGGGCAAGGAATCTCATTGTCATCTTACTACTTTATTAACGCGAAAGTTTGTGAGTATGGATGGATGGATGTTTGTTACTCTTTCACGCCGAAACGGTTAAACGGATCTGGATGAAACTTGGCACAGAAATAGATTATAGTTTGGAATAGCACATAGGCTACTTTTGATCCTATGAGAATACCGGGATTTAAATCTGCGCGGGTGAAACCGCGGGGCGCAATTAGTGGAGAATAATTCCCCCTAGCACTAGAAAAACATACCTAATTCAGACGGTAGCCAAATTTTCGTAGCTGCTACGCGGCGTAGCTGTATCGTAGGCACAAGCTACGAAGCTTCTACGCATTATGTAGACAGGTATAGTATCCGTCAAACTTCTTGGACAAACGACCTTGAATGAAAAAGAAACAAAAAATAGGTCTCTTTGGTGGTGCGAAGAGTGCAAACCTTTCCCCTACCACCTCGCGCGATGGCCAAGAAGTTTGACGGGTATTATACTTAGGTTAGTTAGGTACTCTACTCCTCATACATTTACAGAGTGGTATAGTGCGCGTCACGCAAAAAGAACGTCGGAAGGGGGGGGGGGGGGTGATGGTGCGAGTATTTTGTATGTACAAACACATCCCCCTACTGTTTTCCAGCGTTCTTTTTGGTTGACGAGCACTATACTAGGTACTCAGCGGTCTGAAGGGATATCGACCGTGCCTGGGGATCAAAGTGTCGAGACTGTATATACGAGCCTTGGCTGATTGGGATCGATCAACCACGCCACGAAACCTTTAATTAATACCTCCCATAAGGGGGGGGGGGTGAAGTAAAATGAAAACCCTATCAACTTAATTACTTTCTGGTAAGGCATCTTCTGACATTCATCGGCCAATTACAGGCTTACCATGGAATAAAATACAGTCACTACCAAGTTGCCAAATGTAATGTTTGGACGTACCTCTGACTACCCCCCTTAGACATCCTCAAAGAATCTTAAAGTTAGTACTTGGTACTGAGAGATCTAAAGGGATATCTACCGTGCCTGGGGATCAAAGTCCTGAAGCTGTTTCAGAAGTTGAGTAATAAAAAGAAATATACAATGTTTTATGTTTAAACTAGTTGCGCCCCGCGGTTTCACTCGCGCAGATTTAAATCCCGGTGTTCCCACGAGATAAAAGTAGCCTATGTGCTATTCCAGACTATAATCAATCTCTCTGCCAAGTTTCATCCAGATCCGTTCAGCCGTTCCGGCGTGGAAGTAACAAACATCCATCCATACAAACTTTCGCATTTATAATAATTAATAGGATAATAACATGGGTGTTATGTGTCATGGGTGTGACAGAGAACAAACATCTAAATATGTTCATCACACAAATGTTTGTTCTCTGTGGGGATCGAACCCACGGCCTACGACGCAGAAGGCAGAGCTACTACCAAATGAGCTATCAAGGCTGTCAATATAACATAAGTTGATAAATAACATAAATTGAAAAGGTAATACACAAGGAATTTGTATACATCTATATTCCTCAAAGAATCTTGAATTAGTACTTACTTGGTACTGGGAGATCTGAAGGGATATCTACCGTGCCTGGGGATCAAAGTCGTGAAGCTGTTTCAGTTTTCAGTTTATTCCTTGGTAATACATGTCGAAGGACGCTTACCTAAAAGCGATCTCTACTCAAGTATTCGTTTGCTCCAACAAGTTTAGCTCTAGGGCAAAACATATTCTACTAAAAGCTTAGGGTTGGGACCTGAAAGGATGATAAATTTATTTACCCTATATTCTCGGTCGAGTATTAAACGATTTGCTGTATTTAAGACGCAGACTACAGCTTATAAAAACAAAACAAAACAGGTGCATCAGGTGAGTGTGAATGGGACTGTTGGGAGGGGAAGACCTCGGAGGACGTATCTGGATCAGATAGCATACGTTCTCGAGAAAGGCCAGGTCAAGAGTACCCTAAGCCGACGAGAATGTATGAGGAATGTTATGAGAGTGAATGAAGCGAAAGAGGTATGTAAGGATCGTAGCAAGTGGAAATCCGTGGTCTCTGCCTACCCCTATGGGATGTATGTACTACAGCTTATGTACTTATCCCTCGCAAGTTGCAAAATATTTGAAGATATGTATTAAAATTTTACTAATTTTTTTAGAAGTACTTACATGATTTTTCTTGCGGTATCAAAAATTGTAAACAGCCATGTTTTGAAGTTAGTCATTAAAAAAAATTCGCCTTAAAATAAACATTTGTATTAAAAAATGTGCTGTTTTCGTATATAGTTAATCAAATTTGTGGTAAAGTACGCGTCAACCAAAAAGAACGCTGGAAAACAAGGGAGGGGATGTGATGGCGCATAAAAAATACTTGCGCCATCACACCCCCCACCCCCCTTTTCCGGAGTTCTTTTTGCGTGTCGCGACCAATTTTTTTTTATATAAAAAAAAATACTGAAGTTTTTCATCCTTGAAACATGGTTGTTTGTGATTTTCCATACTTCTAGTAAATAATATCTTCAAAAAGTAAAAAATTGCAACATTATTTTGTAAAGTGACTGGTATCAGCCTGTTAATTAAATTAAAAACGATACTTAACCTAACAGGTGAATAAATAGCCATTCAAGGCTCACTTAATTTACCGCCTACGGTCCATAGTACCCACTACATCTTCCGTAAAACGCCACAAATCACGAAGGACGTGTGATGTTTTAGGGTTAAAATTAGACGATAGAGGTGGGCGTAACGTGGGGCATAAATTGACGGCAAAATATTTGATTCACTGTTGAAATTAATGAGTACTGTAAAGGTTAACTTATTTCATCGTCATCAAGTTAAAAGGTTTTTTTTTATACAACTAGCTGATGGAACAAGCAGATGGCCCACCTGATGTTAAGTGGTAACCATCACCTATAAACAAAACATTGCCCCGTAGGTCACGCACAATAGGAACGTGCCCTACGATGCACTGCCCTGCGTCCATCAACTTGAGGCATACAGATGTTAAGCCTCATGTGCCTGTAATTACACCGGCGACCACACTCTTCAAACCGAAACACAGCGTTGCTGCTTGGCGGCAGAAAAAGGCGTGGTGGTAGTACTTCCCCGGACGAGCCCTTCACAAAGAGCTTTACTACTTTTAAAATTTAATCAGGTCACTTTGAAAACAATTTATAATTAATACGATTTATTAATTATGATACAATTTTGCTTTTTAAGCTTAAATTTATAGATTTTAAGCAAACACGAAACATTTAATTGTCCGAGACAGACTATTGTACTTTTTATATACTCACCATCTTATTTACCGTATAAGGGTAGGTAGGGCAATAATGCTCGAAAGGAGCCAAAAGCCCAAAACAAATAAACACACCTATAGACCGCGCGTTGAATCGCGCCATCTTTATGTGTGTTTTATTTATTTTCTAGGTTCTAGGTTTATTTATTTTGCGTTAACACCTCGTATTTGAAGCGTCTGGGGGTACATGCCGTACGTGGCTACCCCTCCTTCCCCTACATCACAAGGACATGTAATACGTAAAGCGAAAACAAAGTACAATTGTTACAGTGAATATAGTTAAGAACGTCCTGTCTTGCATGCAGGTAACCTTTGTACACAGAACACTTTGGTTTATCCGTTTGTATTTCCAAGATTTTTTATTCACTTTTAGTTTTCTGTAGCCTTATTTTATTTTAAAAATTTATGTCTCTTTGATCACTCCAATGAAACTTCTTTTGAAACCAGATGAATATCATTTTAATTAAAAGCGGCCGTGATTGTATTCCATAATACAGACTGGAAATTCATTTTGGAAAAGTTTTAAATGGTTCTTTTTACACTGGGGTATTTCTTGTCTTTCATTCTTTCTCTCTTATAAAAAACAGAATCCTACACAACCACAGTTTTGTGCAGTTTGGAGCTGGCAGATTTACCTAGGTAAACGATTCAAATCAATGTGATAATATTATATACATATTTTTTACTTTGGCTCAAAATAAAGAGGCGGTGACAAAACTCCAGCAACGTGAACTTTCACTACGTTCTTCTAAACTTTTGGGGCCTTACTACAAAACGGGGTCTAACTTTAAACAATGTCTAAAACTAGCGCTGTCTCTGTTTGCCATTACGCAATGGCAAGAGATGTCAAAAGTTTAGGCAGTGTTTAACGTTTGCCAATTTTTTTGTAGTAAGGCCCTTGACATATCTTGCCATTGCGTAATGGCAAACAGAAATAGCGCTAATTTTAGACACTGTTTAAAGTTAGACACCGTTTTGTAGTAAGGCCCCGAGTTTTTTTAAGATGTTTTTGATTTAAACCTCTTGGTAGTTTTGGCGAATAAATTCAGCCAGTGTGGAATTGGACTAATTTTGAAAATGGAACGTCAGCCGTTCTAAATTCAAAGCGTACGTTAGACAAATTAGCGGCCATTCATTTTTGGCGGAAAGTTTTGTTTTCTGTTATTTTATCTCAATTCAATTTCTTTTTTCATTCATCTCATTTCCTGCTGCCATACCTATTTATACCTACAGATAGCAGACTATCCAGGCGAATTCATTAGTATAATTCAATTTTTTATAATCAGTTCATTCTCATGTTCAAGGCCATTTCCAGGTTATTTCTGGCCAACCTACAGTTGAACAGTTTTCTCTAACTATACCTAACCTACCTACCTGTCAAGACTTCAATCTTTGGTGCCATGTTTTACTTCAATTACCTGAGATCAGTGATGAACCCTGACGTTACTAACCAAAATATTTTCCGTTGGTGTTTACAAACCCCAACCTTTTTTGAATAACATTTAAATAAAAACTATTTGTGTAACTCTTTTGACACTGGCAAGATGTCGTTAAAATGACAGACTAAAATTCTACAAAATCGAGCGAAAACTGAAAAAAATGCATACAAAAATGTAGGCGAATACATAAAATGTTATTTACATCTATGTAAAACACACTTTCTCCATTCCATAGATAAATCAGTAAATTGCTTCGTCTGACAAAAATGGGTAAGCTGCCATATACCTACACTGACTCTGATGAAACCGAAGACACATCCAGCTCGATAGATACTATCAAAAAGAAAAAGAAATTCTCGTGAGTACCTTGAAATTAAATGTAAAGTTCTAAAAGGCCTTTGTACGAAAATATGCGAGGAGTGTATATGCCTGACGCGTACGCATGTGTAGGTAGGTAAGTACCTAATAAGATAGGCATTTCTGAAATTCGACTAAAGGTCAATCGAGGGTTGAATAGCGTAAGAAAATAGCACTAAGCAAAAGAGGGCTATTCCTTAATTTTGCCAACATAATCCTACTAATATTATAAATGCGAAAGCTTGTAAGTATGGTAGGATGGATGGATGGATGGATGGATAGATGGTTGGATGGATGGATAGATGGATGGATGGATGGATGTTTGTTACTATAACTCCAGAACGTCTAAATGGATCTTGGTGAAAATTGCCACATTATAGTCTGGAATAACACATAGGCTACTTTTTATACCGGGATTGAAAACACGCGATTTCACCGCAGGGCGCTACTAGTCTTCTATAATTATAATCTCTAATACTATAAGAATACGATAGGACCGCGCCCTACCACGCACTGCCCTGCGTCTATCAACTTGAGGCATACAATTGTGCCTCATGTGCCTGTAATTTGACCTGTAACCTCACTCTTCAATCCGAAACACAACGTTGCTGCTTGGCGACAGAAAAGGCGTGGTGTTAGTACTTCCGCGGACGAGCCACACACAAAGAGCTCTATTAGGTACTCATCGTACACGTAAAAGGGAATTGTTTTACAGAATACTAAAATACACGAAAGGTAATGTGAAAAAGAAGAAGTGTGTGGTACACAGTAAGTCGGAGCCGGACGAGATCGAGTTCCGAAGCAGAAGCAGCTGCAGGATGAAGAAGCTGCGGGGGATTCTGAAGCACGACAGAGATCGAGAGTGTGAGTGTACTCTTGCTTCCGAAGCTTCTACTTTGAAAGGCCAACTGCAATAGTACTTCTCCACGCAGAGATTGTATGAGTGTGTGTTAGGTACTCTTGCTTCCGAAGCATCTATTTTAAAAAGCTGACAACCGCAATAGTTCTCCAGAGGTAGCGAGTATGAGTGTGTGTAGGTCTTGCTTCCGAAGTATCTATTTTAAATAATAATTATTGGATCAAAATGGAAATTTTATTGAACTCTGAATGAATGTACAAATGTGCGATTCCTACATTATTAGTGGTACAAGAGCACTAGTAGTCTAGGGGTAGCGGGCCCCGCCTTCCAATCCTAAGGTCGTGGGTTAAAAACCGGTCGCACCAATGAGTTTTTCTGTTTAAAAATTTATGTGCACAATGCCAGTACTCTCAAACGGTGAAGGAAAACGCTTACCTAACAAGTTCTATGACATGTATCAAGTGCTTGAAAGGAGCCGTTGAGGCGCACTTAAAATCCTTTCACCGCACTGTTTTGAAAGAAACTGGTGACACGACAAGAAGAAGAAGTGGTTCTTAATGAACATACAATCTTTTGTGTCATTTAAAATGTTGAAATATGAAAGCGAGATGTATCGTTCGCGTCGCCTTATATATAGTTTACATGAATGCAAAAAACATAAACCTTGAACTGCTCGCAACCTTCATTGCGGTTAAGAATTTTACCAAAAATCCGTCCGCGACGAAAGAGGTATTTTATTGTTTCGTTAGTCTGGGTGTTTTCTAAATCGGTATATTCTCTTAGTATCTCTTATCTGTGATGTAAATTAAACAATGCTTTATCTCAGTTTACCGAGTGTCTCATCTCAACTAAGACTAATGAATATTACATTGCAACAGTATGGTACATGATAAAAATGCATAGAAAATATTACTTACTCGTAGGTTAAATAATCGAATAATTCAAAGGTCGAATAATTTTGCGTTGTGTTTGTGCATTGCGTACAAAATTAAGGTGAAGACAGTTAGTGTGACTCTCGCTCGCATGTTTTGACTTGTTGAAGGTTATAAAATCACTACTCTCATTTTCGAAAAATCGCTAACAACCATTTTGTGTGCAATCACATTGCGAAATTAGCAAAAATTTAATTTTGATCTATAAAATGTTTTCCTTCTTAAAAGTTTGCTTTTCTAGTTTTCGTACAAACTTTTGAGTAAGAAAACTTGCATCAATCAAAATGAAATTTTTACAAAACTGTTTGCAATGTGATTGCACACAAAATGGTTGTTTGCGATTTTTCAAAATTGTGTTTAGTAAATTTATATATTTTGAGTGTAGAATCGTGCGAGCGAGAGGTAAATTAGGTGTTGTCAACGCCTTTATCAAAAAAATATCCTTTCGTCTGAAATTTGTAATGGTTTGTTCGTGGTCTGAGTGACGTCATTAACTAGTTGCCTAAAAATGTTGTTGATTAGCGTTGTGGACTGACTGACCAGCGTAATAGAAAATGATCTTTAGCCTTTCACGCACAACGTTTAGATTCGCTTGGTGATGTCGTTTGGTGTGGGATGAAGCTGTGACGACATGATTCAAGGTTCACCACTCATTCGAAAATGCGTGTTAATTCTGTGCTCGGAAAATTCATTTTCCTCTGGAGATGTAGTTCTGCTGAAAAGCAAGGGAATTTCCTTCCTCCTCATACATTGGAAAATAAACCTTGATGCTTCTACAGTAGTATTGAAATTCTTTAACAGGTGAAGACTGTTCTTTTTTTATACCATAATCAGCCGTAAGCCCTAACTGCTACAGTCTTAATTCCCTTATCATAAAGCTTGTTGTAACGTTGGAAAACTGAATTGGATTTGACATTTCGTTGCTCGACTATAAGACTCGTTAGCTCAGTAGGTTAGAGCACCGATATAAACTTACACTTGAACATCGGAGGGCGGAGGTTCAAATCCTTCACGAGTCATTTTCATTCTTTTACTTTTTCTTGTCTTTATTTCTACTTTTTAGACCTCTTTTAAAGATTAGAGAATAGTTTCAAAATATACATAACAACAGGTATACAAAACAGCTATAAACACATTATTTTATATCATTTTCTAATGTTTTTCGGTTTGAAAGTGTCGGTGAAATTACAGACAGGTGGGTCTTCACATGTTTTATGCGTTAGGTGGATGGACGCAGGGCAGTGCACGCATGATAGGGCACACGATCTCTATCAAAGAAGTAAAA
Source organism: Plemyria rubiginata (assembly GCA_963576535.1). NCBI lineage: Eukaryota > Metazoa > Arthropoda > Insecta > Lepidoptera > Geometridae > Plemyria > Plemyria rubiginata. The sequence continues at coordinate 1,981,892 of OY754929.1, forward strand.
GCTGAAATAGCAAGTGTCTTGACAGCCGATTAGTGTTGATCGCGCTTTCAGAAACCAGGGGTTAGTAGGTATTACTAACAATGTGTCCATGTCACACAACCGAAAAATAATATAATCAAAACATGTAGATACATTTATCTAAATCCTTTTTCCAGCATCCGATGACGAAGACGACTTGGATATCCCCCCTCAACCTAAGTCGAAGTACCTGGTGGGACGCGTCCCCCGCTCTGCCGGGACGAGGTCGGGACGCGGCGGCGGTGTCGCAATTTTCGTCAGGAAGAACACTGTAAGTAAAAAAAAAACAAAAGGCATAATCTATACCAACTAAAAATGATTTGTAGTGTTTTTTTGTAATTCTGTTCCAACTGACTTTGCATTTTTGACAGACTTCAAATAATGATTTTTTTGCATGTTTGTTACCCATTGGCCACGCTACCGAGAAATGGCAATAATTATCGCGGTAATGGACGTTGAACGTTGGTGTTACCACGATTCGCCGTTGATTACCGCGACAATTTTACAAAGCCAATAAACATTGCCGTTGTAAAAAAAAAAGGTATAATAACGCGAGAATTATGGCGTTGAAGCTGTCACACTACGTGGAGAGTCTAACGCGAGAATTATCGCAATAATTGTTGCAATGATGGACATTGACGTTGGACGTTTGTGGCCAGGACGTTACGCGATGATTCCGGCAATCATTTTGATTCAAGAATCAATCATTTTGATGATTGATTCTTTTTGATTACTTAGTATACTTCAAACTTTATGAAAGTTATTTCAGTGCGAGAGTCATAGACCACGAGGCAGACCACCGGCCAAATGGTCTGATGATATAGTTAGGACAGTGGGAGTCAAGTGGATACAGTTGTCGCCGGACCGGAAAGAGTGGCGCGCTAACGAGGAGGCCTATACCCAGCAGTGGGTGAATGTGGGCTGTTAGGTAGGTAGATTTCAGCTTATTTATGGCGTTGCCAACACCTAAGCTAACTCTCGCTTGCACGATTCGACATTTTGAAAGATATAAAATCACTAAGCCCAATTTTGAAAAATCGCCAACAACCATGTTGTGTGCAATCACATCACACATAGTTTGATAAAAATTTCATTTGGATCAATGCAAGATTTCCTACTCAAAAGTTTGCTTATGTACGAAAACTAGAAAATTTAACTTTTAATTAGGAAAACATGTATCGATCAAAATGAATTTTTTACTTAACTGTGCGCAATGTGATTGCACACAAAATGGTTGTTTGCGATTTTCTAAAATGTGTTCAGTGATTTTATATCCTTCAACAAGTCAAAACGTGCGAGGGAGAGTCACATTAGCTCTTGTCTTTACCTTAAAAAAACGACAAACCTAAAAATGTGTACACAAATAACGATCTACCCTCTTATTTATAATCCTTGGCATTTTATAGCGACTCTATGGAGTATTCGTTTTACTGTCACTTTCATGGCAACGAAAAGAGACAGCAACCGACTTATTGGTCTGAAAAGCAATGAAGTCAGTTTAAACAGTTTTTTTCAGCTCGTATCCTATATCTGTCGAACGCAATTTAATCTATTGTACCTTAGGATTCGATTCTCGCAATAAAAATATTTCAGGATCTTGCAACTCGCCCCCTAGGGGGGTCACTCTGTAAGCCTCTATCAGCCACATACATTTTACACTCGACGTGGACTGCTTTAGGTCTACTCCAAAGGGAATAAAGATTTATTGTTTTGAGAATTGCGCTGAAACGTCCTACGTAAAAACAAAAGAGTTTACCTGATACCTTTAAACGAGTACATATTTCTTATATTTGATTATTTATTAATTTTTATTTGAATCTCGGAAACGGCTCCAGATGCAAAGGGTTGTTTTCTTAATATGAAACTTAGAAAAATAATTCATTTATGGAAATTCAGTATACAGGGCGTTTCGGGGGCTATAAATCGATCGAGCTATGGGTAAATGTTTGAATTTTTTTTTATCCGTTTTGAAAATGTTTTTTATCCGTTTTCAGGCAATGAAAAACATAATGATAACTGACTTTTTAAAAATAATAGCATTATTACTCTCGCGAGTAATAATGCTATGTATATAATGGTTTTTTAAGCTATACTTCAGTAGATAGCCATGTTATGCAACCGAGCAAATCTCGGTCACTCAGATATTTTAGGTTATGTAAACCTAGATTATGGAATTTAAGTCCTTTACAGTTAGGCTTAGGTTTAGATAAATATTAATTATCTCACTTATTTCAAAGACAACATAATACTTCAAAGTTATCCGTGCGTGATTGAGAGAAAAAAACTTTACAAAGATTTTATTCTGATTATGATTTGCCGTCTGATGTTTCATGTCATTTGTATCGAATAACAAATAACCCCCTCCCCCCTTGTATTCATTTATAAATATCATAACAGTAAAATGAGAACGAACTGAGCTGCTGTCAAATTATATTTGAATAATTAAATGGTTTACATAATATATGTATATTTTCGACGGTCTTATTTATTTATTTGAAAAACTTTCACACAAAACAATGTAGTGCTAGGAGGATTTAATGCTAATCACTACATAGTATAAAACAAAGTCGCTTTCTCTGTCCCTATGTCCCTATGTATGCTTAAATCTTTAAAACTACGCAACGGATTTTAATGCGTTTTTTTATAGATAGAATGATTCAAGAGGAAGGTTTATATGTATAATACATGCATGATATGTGTACCCGTGCGAAGCAGGGGCGCGCGGGCGGATCGCTAGTGGCATTATATACCAGTCTTCCTGGGCGTGCAAAAAGATGGATGTGTTACTATAGTAAGAAACCGTTTGGTCTTCAGGGTCTGCCAGGTCTTCAGAGTCTGCAAGCCCAGTGCTCCACCAGCAGCTCCAGGAAACACAAGTCCATGTTAAAGAGGCTGACGAAGAAGCAATCGTATTGAAGATATATCAAGCAATAGGAAGACAGAAGTTGAACCAATAAGAAGACAGTTCTTTACTTCGGTTTTCGCTACAAATAAAATTATCATAAATTTCATTTTGTTTCAATCTGTTGATCACAGTTGCGCACTAGGTCAGATTGTTGCCAAAGATCTAGTAGTAGTAACGGGTAGTATAAACCACTTAATTTAATTTACCTACCTACCAAAACCTAGTATTATTGTAAACTAGTTGTGCCCCGCGGTTTCACCCGCGCAGATTTAAATCCCGGTATTCCCACGGGATAAAAAGTAGCCTATGTGTTATTTCAGACTATAATGTATCTCTCTGCCAAGTATTATCCAGATCAGTTCAGCCGTTCGGGCGTGAAAGAGTAACAAACATCCATCCTTACAAACTTTCGCGTTTATAATAGTAGTAGGATTTTAATTCGTCTTGTTTTATAGCTATTTTCTATTTAAGTCTAAACCAAAATGATCATTGGAGCTTGTAAAACAAGAGTAAACTTCTCCGAACAGAATCAGATCTTGAAGATTATTAAATGCTTCTTAAATTACGTTCCATTATCTATTGAAATAAATGGAACCAATTATCCGGTTTTATTTTTAGGGTTGAAGGAAAATTGTTTCAGTTGAAATACGTTCGGTTTTTACTGAAAACTGTAAATATATTTTAATACGTTCTCATTTCTCAGAAACCTATTTTAAGAAGTTTACTCCATCTGAGTGAAATAATAATAACTTTATTGTGGTGGCGCTTAGAATCCTTTCATCACCCTATTTCGAAAGAATTAATAACAATAAAAGAAAAACAGAATGCAGATTGAAAATAGATAAACAAAACTGGCAAGTTATACACAGAGATGTTAAAACTCAGATGGGGTGGGCCATCTGCTTGATCCATCAGCTAGTTGCATAAAAAACCCGCCTTCCGATCGTAAGGTTGCAGGTTCGAATCCGGTCGTGCACGGATGGATTTTTCTATCGAAAAATTTATGTGCGCAATGGTGGAAACGGAGTGTGGAAACGAAAAACATCGTGAGGAAACCAGGTAGTATTACAGCGGCGATGGGCTTGCAACCAGTCACGTATGGAATACTAACTACCGCAAAATGTGGGTATCGGCCAAATGTATCGTTTGGACGTACCTCTGATTACCCCTTTATACATCCTGAAAGAGTCTTGAGTTAGTAATTGGTACTGAGAGATCTGAAGGGATATCTACCGTGCCTGGGGATCAAAGTGGTGAAGCTGTTTCAGATTCTTCACAGTCCCAAATTCCGCCAAGCCGAGCAAACCATGCAGTTGTTTTTTTTTTTTTATACAACTCGCTGATGGAATAAGCAGATGGCCCACCTGATGTTAAGTGGTAACCATCACCTATAAACAGAACATTGCCCCGTAGGTCACGCACAATAAAAACGTGCCCTACGATGCACTGCCCTGCGTCCATCAACTTGAGGCATACAGATGTTAAGCCTCATGTGCCTGTAATTACACCGGCGACCACACTCTTCGAACCGAAACAGCGTTGCTGCTTGGGTTAGCCCTGCTTGTTTTTACAGCATAGAGATTTGTCACCGGTTTAATGCCCCAGTTTATGTGTGGGCGCGGAACCTCGAACATCTTATTAAAGAATAACACCTTGCATGCTGGGAGGATCTCTAATATTCAACGGAGGCAGAAGACGCATTTACACTGAAGTGTGACGGATTATGTAAGAAGAAATGTATCTTCATTTTGAGAGAGTGCCATGGGTTTTGAGATACACGGGAAATTTTAATGCATCTTTTAAGTAAATGTATCGCAGTCTGGGTTGCTTTTTAGTAGCGTGTTGATTTAGTGTTTGTAAACATCACCCTATATATAGAGATACTGTTCACAAAATTAAAGTCTTCCAAAGAGCCGCCGAAAGGAGCATGTTAGGACTGAAACTCACTGACAGAAAGAGAAACAGCGACATACGAAACACAACTAAAATTATTGACGCCACAGAAATGGCATGTAAACTAAAGTGGAGATGGGCTGGACATGTAGCACGGGCAAAAGATGATAGATGGAGTGAAAGAGTCCTTCACTGGTACCCCAGGAATACAACACGGCCGCGAGGAAGGCCGAAGCGTCGATGGCGCGATGATATTATGGGTGTAGCGGGTGCTACTTGGACACGTCTAGCCCAACAAAGGACTGACTGGAAAGGGTTGGAGGAGGCCTATGCCCAAAATTGGGCATCCCTACTATGATTTAATGATAAAATGATTAAATGTTCAAAATAATATAATTACAATTTAGGAAGAATAATAATTAATAATGGAATAATAATTAATATACGAATAGAATTTATAATAATGCATGCCACCTCCATTAGATTTATATTTTTAATTTTTATATGTGTTGAACTGTAAATGAATTGTAAATATTGAAGTTGGGAAATAAATGGCTTATTATTATTATTATTATTATTATTATAAACATCACCCATCATTCTAGGAACTTTCAGAGCATCTAACATTTCCTAACATAATAAACAATTCCAAACATTAAGATTATTATAACCTCCCAAAAGTTATTCTCCGAGCGGGATTTGAACCCGCGAGCTTCCCCTTGATACGGGGCTGCGCTACCTGCGCCACCGGAATTCTAATCACACTCGACGAATAACTCTTGGACATGTTACTACGGTACTTATGCGACCGTGGCTCCATCTACAGGATTGTTGATTTTCTTAAGTGTAGTAAACACTATGGGCCTTGCTACAAAAAAATTGTCAAACGATAAACTATGCTTGCACTAAAAAGTAGCCTATGTGCTATTCCAGACTATCCTATTCCAGATAATGTATCTCTCTGCCAAGTTGCATTCAGATCCGTATACTCTAGCCATCTCTTACCAATGCGTTTTGGGAAACAGAGACAGCGCTAATTTTAGACGTTTAAAGTTGGTAGTACGAGGGTATAAATCTAACAAAAATTCCAAACATTGTTACATAGCAAATGCTATCACTATATCTTCGAAAATTTTGAAATGTGGAGCTGGAATCAGAAGGGGTTAAATTCGTGAAGTTTCAGTTTTTTCAGGTTACAGGATACTTTTTTTTACTTATTTAGTTTTGCATATGAGATGCGGTACCCTAATATCGTTACAATATAGCCAAGTAGGCTAATGAGTAATTTTGTTTTGACTTAATTTTATAGATAGTTAATTGACTCAGGCGTGACTTTGCGGAAGTCCATTGTTAAATATAAATTAACTTGAACAAAGCAATATGTAGTACTAATCCGCTGATCTAATCTCCTTAAGCTGGAATAAACTTAATTAGACTTCGACACGTGTTTCACCTCTCTACGAAGCATCTTCAGGAAATTGACTCGCTGTGCACTGAACGTGTTGCCTCGTCGAGCGCTGAGCCGAAAGTAATTAAGTATTAGTTAATTTTATAGAATAAGTATTACTAAGAATGTGTCCATTGGCACTTTTCTTACAGCCTCTACTTAAGGCGACACATTTTTCTTCTGTTCATTAACAGTAGGTAGGTAAGTAGGTTACAAGATTGACACGATAGAAGAAGAAGAAGGTTACAAGATAGTGTAAGATTGAAAAATTTTATCTATTGACAAGGACACAAAGTGCCTGCTCTGGAATTGCACTTCACTCCGTGAAATAAATTTCGTTGTGACTGACTTTTTAGCTTTAAGGTGAAGTGGGACAAAGTTTTGTTCCTTATATAAATTTTCCGTCTGCTTCCGACGTACGTTGCTGTGTTTCGGTTTGGGTATGGTTGCCTGTAAAATTACACGCACATGAGGCTTTTTTTTATACAACTAGCTGATGGAACGAGCAGATGGCCCACCTGATGTTAAGTGGTAACCATCACCTATACCTATACAGTGTACCATCATCTCTTATAGCATTCTTATTTCTTATGTCAATGTCTTAAGTATGTCAACTGTATAGAGTCAGCTTTTTGATCAAAAAGTAAAGTAATATTGAAATAAGAATGCTTCAAGAGATGGTGGTACGGGCCAGGTCAGACATATTTTCGTTGCTCTTGCAACACTTCAACCATGGATGCCACTTCGTCTTAACAAACAGATCCTCAAGTGTATTCTAGGAAATGTATACAAACGAGCACTAGAAACATGAGACGGTTTGCACCTATTGTAAAGACTTAGCTGTTTCTTGTAGAGCACTTTGTGTGACTCGTCCGGGGAAGTACATGCCTATTTCAGCCGTCAAGCAGCAAGCGTTGCTGTTTTTTTGTTTGAAATCAAGTTAAATTAATCTAGCCCCAAACTAAGGCAAACCTTGTACTATGGGAACCAATATAGTTGATGTCATATTATTTCATCATCATCATCATGTATAATACTTAGTAGTAAGAGCACCGGTGGTCTAGTGGGAGTGACCCCGCCTTCCGATCGTAAGGTCGCAGGTTCGAATCCGGTCGTGCACCAATGGATTTTTCTATCGAAAAATTTATGTGCGCAATGCCAGTGCTCTTAAGGGTCCGGTGACAGCGGCTCGCAATTTCGAGGTGCGATTGGCTATTATTTCATTTTATTTCATTTTGGGGAGGTTGTTTGAAATAATAACTCTAAAGAAACACGCATAAATACTGTTCGAACACAAATAATACAATAATATAAGGGAAATGTGCTTGAGTCAGAAATCATTTTGGTATTAGGTAAACGCAAGACCAAACATACTAATACCAAAATGATTTCTGATTCGGGCATGTTTCCCTTATATTATTGTATTATTTGTGTTCGAACAGTATTTATGCGTGTTTCTTTAGAGTTATTTTTTCAAACAATCTCCCCGAAATGAAATAAAATGAAATAATAGCCAATCGCACTTCGAAATTGCGAGCCGCTGTCACCGGAGCCTTAAACGGTGAAGGAAAACATCGTGAGGAAACCAGTTAGTATTCTAACAGCGGCGATGGGCTTGCAACCTGTCACGTATGGAATACTAACTACTGCAAAATGTGGGTATGTGCCAAATGTAATGTTTGGACGTACCTCTGACTACCCCCCTTAGACATCCTCAAAGAATCTTGAATTAGTACCTACTTGGTACTGGGAGATCTGAAGGGATATCTACCGTGCCTGGGGATCAAAGTCGTGAAGCTGTTTCAGTTTCAGTTTCAGTTTTACTTCCCCGGGCGAGCCCTTCACAAAGAGCTCTATACTATTCTTAGTAAACAATCAAGGACTATTTTTTCTGCTGAAGCTACACTGCTGTCAATAAGGCTTGTTTTTAAATGACTAACCCACCCTCTTTCGGCTACCTCCACACGATGGACCGATGGAGTCGGTGGATATAGAAGCCGAAATTGTACTTCCTGGAAACCTTTTCCTGAATGGCAGAATGTCCGCCATTTTTTATTCAACCTTATAAAACAAACTCCTTTTATTGCGCATAAACAAAACGCGAAGGCACAATACGCAATGTGATTGTAAAAACAGGGCACAAAAACCGTAAAAACATAATTATGTAACGTAAAAAATATCAATCGATGAAGACGTAAAATACACATCAAATTTGGGGCTACTATAGTACATTGTTCACCGAGAGGAGAAAGTGACCGATTACCGTCGAGGGTGTCGTTTGAAAACACCCGAGATCGGGAAACTCTCGAGTGATACATAGTGCTTTATACTACACTTACGAGGAAAATAAAAAACTAAAACTGAATCCTCAACCAACACACAAATTGAAAATGGCGCCAATGGCGTCTGCAATTCACATGTTCTTTTTTCAAATTGTTTATCCTGCCGCCGCAGGGTCGCACTGCCAGCCCGACACCATCCAACACACGGCTGGTGGCCAGTGATATTTTGCGAACTTGGAGATAAAAACTCACTGTAAAAACTTTTTGGCTTTTGATATTTAGGTTACCGGCGCATAGTCTTACCCAAAATTAAAAAAGAAAAACCACGTAAGAAATGGATTTTCATACACTTTTCTCTCTCGCTCAGATGCGTTTTCTCCCCGCATATTTGTTCGATATGCAATGACGTACTTTCTACCGTAAATTTGATAAAGTATCAAGGTACTTTCCAAGCAGGTGTAGTATAAAAGATATACCCTACAAATCTTAATCGGTGAAGGAAAACATCGTAGGAATTCAGGTAGCATTCTAGCTGTTAAATGGCTGTTTGATGTGCTGTTCATGTGTGCTTTTTCTGTGAATCAGCACTTGCTGATAATAAAAAAAAAGTTATTATAGGAGGGGCCTAATCTATATCCAGCAGTGAACTTCTTGCGGCTTATAAGTTACTAGTTGCGCCCCGCGGTTTCACCCGCGCAGGTTTAAATCCCGGTATTCTCACGGGATAAAAGTACCCTATGTACTATTCCAGACTATAATCTATTTCTCTGTCAAGTTTCATCCAGATCCGTTCTGCCGATCCGGCGTGAAAGAGTAACAAACATCCATCCATCCATACTTACAAACTTTCGTGTTTATAATATTAGTAGGATTCCAAGTTTTGGATACGACCCAGGCCATTAATATTGGTTGCAAGACATCATAGTATCTTTATTGTGAAGTGGGTCGTTATCATAGTCGGCCTGATTTCCCTAGAGCGATCCTTGGTGTATTAAAAAATGCCACTATATATACTATATCTACGTTTAGTTTATAGTGACGGGTGATAGATGCGTTTTTATTTTTCTACGCGAGCATGGCGCTCGGCGAAAGATAAAAACGCATCAATTGTAAAAATAAAAAATTACGCGGGCGGTGAGCAGAAATAACATATAATAAAACACAGTGCAAACTATTTATTCGCGGTAGAATTAATTGGATACATTCCAACGACCCGCCCGCGCGCCCCGACTTCGCACGGGTGCACATTGTTTTTCTACTATATCATGCATGTATTATACATATAAACCTTCCTCTTGAATCACTCTATCTATTAAAAAAACCGCATCAAAATCCGTTGTGTAGTTTTAAAGATTTAAGCATACTAGGGACATAGGGATATAGGGACAGAGATAGTGAATTTATTTTATACTATGTACGGGGCTGCTCTTTTTTTTACAACCAGCTGATGCCCTACCTGATGTTAAGTGGTAACCATCGCCTATAACAAAGCATTGCCTCGCAAGTCACGCACGATAGGAACGTGCCTTATGATGCACTGCCCTGTATCCATCAACTTGAGGCATACAGATGTTAAGCCTCATGTGCCTGTAATTACAACGACCACACTCTTCAAACCGAAACACAGCGTTGCTGCTTGGTGGCAGAAAAAGGCGTGGTGGTAGTACTTCCCCGGAAGAGCCACACACAAAGAGCTCTACTACTCTTCTCTGTCTTCTGCCGTCTTCTCTTTATGGCTGTTCAGTCTCATCAACAGTATAAGTTGACACTGTCAGTCGCCAACACAAGGTGGACATATAGAGCGTGCAAACGTAGAGCCATTTTGGCTTCACGAGGAAGTGTGTCCATAAGTGTGGTAGTAAGTTACAAAAACAAAGTCTCCTTGTCTCTGTCACACACAACATGGGCTTAAGGCGAAACTTTTTCAATTTCGTTTTGTAAGCGTGCTGGCCCGTGGTCCGAATATTGTTTTGTGTCAATACGAGTTTTAACGTAAATAAATATTTATGTTTTAACATTCGTATCTTCTATTCAAATACTGAGCATGAGTAAAACACTAATCGCAGTTAAGTCGCAGACAAACTTTAAACATTTTCCCTCTCGCATGTTTGTCATTTAGCCTTAAAAATTTGACGGTCGTCATTGTCTTAAAATAAATAAACTATTTCTTATAAAGTAATTACTCAGAATCTAAGACTCAAGTCTAAGTGCGTGTGTGTGTGTGTGTGTGTAATTCTGTGTGTGTGTAGAATCTAAGACTCAAGTTTTAGACTAATGAAAATTAAGATAAGATAATATAATTCTATTGCATCTAAATGAAGTACATTAGGCGAACTTAATGCTAATTAGCATTTCCTTCAGTTAACCTTTGGGTTTTGTAGAGTGGGTGGTAGTGCTCTTTGGACAATAGAAGAGAACAACTTTAAAAAACAAAAAGTGTAACATAACAAAAAATAATAATAAATATTTACCAACTTACAAAACATGTTGAGAAACATTGTAAGAGTAGTAGAGCTCTTTGTAAAGGGCTCGTCCGGGGAAGTACTACCACCACGCCTTTTTCTGCCGCCAAGCAGCAACGCTGTGTTTCGGTTTGAAGAGTGTGGTCGCCGGTGTAATTACAGGCACATGAGGCTTAACATCTGTATGCCTCAAGTTGATGGACGCAGGGCAGTGCATCGTAGGGCACGTTCCTATTGTGCGTGACCTACGGGGCAATGTTTTGTTTATAGGCGATGGTTACCACTTAACATCAGGTGGGGCATCTGCTTGTTCCATCAGCTAGATGTATAAAAAAAAAACATACTAAAAAATAAATTTTTCATCCCACCATCTCGGCAAGAGTATTTTTGCTCTTCAATATCTGAGTGCAAAAGCCGTTTTTATTCTCTAGAGGATAAAGTAAATTGAATTTAGAACATCGTGTGCACTAAGTTTGTGAATAAAAAAAAACATTAAACCTATTTACTGCTACCTCTATGGTGCCGAATATATCATACAACTTTTTTTTAATTTGTTAAAAACTCAGACTCGGAACCTTCTTTGTGTTCTGTTTTTCAATTTGCTTTGTACTACGCGGTTCTTTACGCGGCATTTTTGCACGTCATTGTTAAACCTTATATTAAAAACTAGAAACTTGAAAACAAGTGAAAAAACTAAAATGAGTGATTCTAGCGACGAGGAAGTTTGTTTGACGCCAACATGTGATTGTAAACTTTTTTTTTGTATTTAGTCATTTCCTCGCTGAGGTGGAATGAAAAGTTACGTGTTGCACTCGAGTGCAAAGATTTTTCACCTCGTGCTCTTTTGATTCCCTCGCTAACGCTCAGGATTCTAATTTTGAATCACTCGCTGCGCTCGTGATTAAATTTTAGAATCCTTCGCTTGCTCGGTCATCAAAATTGAACACGCGGTTAAAAAGCAACTTTGCACTCTTGTATAACAAATAACTATTTTTGCGTAAATTACTATTATTACTATTTCTATTAACCCATAGTGTCCCGTTGAGGCCTAAAGTAAATTAACAAATATTAATTAAACAAGATCGAACCCACACAGGGCAAGAGGCAACCTGACCTGTGACGGCTGTATGTATATTATACCGTTTGACAATCAAAACATTCAGCTCGTTAAAATAACTGTGTTCTCTACATCTGTAGGTCACTAAGTACACGGATAGTGCTAAGACGCTTGACTCAAAGGAAACGCAGGAAGATGGACGTCACCATGATGTCGCCTTAATAATGCAAATGGTGCAGAGTAGGCGAGAACAGAGACAAAAAAAAATTTTAAGATTTTTATGTTTTAAGCAGAAATAGCTTTTAATAAACTGATGAAAAAAAAGCCTACACCCATCGCGAGACGTCAAGCCTAGTTACAGGCCCAGTTCCATCCATCACAATCACTACATAGTATAAAACAAAGTCGCTTTCTCTGTCCCTATGTCCCCATGTCCCTTTGTATGCTTAAATGTTTAAAACTACGCAACGGATTTTGATGCGGTTTTTTAATAGATAGAGTGATTCAAGAGGAAGGTTTATATGTATAATACATGCATGATATGTTAACCCGTGCGAAGCAGGGGCGCGCGGGCGGGTCGCTTGTAAAATATAAAAAAGACACTCATCAGACACTGTGTATAGTTTTACGGGATACTCGTATGTTCCCGCTTTATCTCACCAGGACAATCGTAAAAATAGCCTTTAATAAATAATTGTTAGCGGACGTTCCACAAAGCACTATCTAGCCCTAAACTAAGCAAAAGATATTTGGGAACGATAGCTGATATAATACATATTATACTTTCTTTTAATACATATTATTTATAATACATTATTAACACTCAGACAGAGAACAAACGTCTATGTTCATCACACAAAATAAATGTTTGTTCTTGGTAGGAATCGAACCCGTACTATTAGGACTCCGTTAACGTAGTCATCAGTCAACGCATGGCGTAGAGCCCAATGGGCGAGCTCTACGCCATGCGTAGATGGTCTACGTCTCTCGTAGACGGTCTACGCCAATTGCAGAAAAAATCATTTTTTTATGTAACTAACAAAAACAGTAACAAATGCTACTGAGTAGGAATGTACATAATCTTTGTTAGTCACTAGCAATTATCCCTCAAAAAATTTCCCGTGTAAGCGCACCTTTATATAAAAAAAAAATAATAAAGCCTGTTTATTCCGTAATTTTACAAATAAATCATTATTTCTATCAAATTCTATTTCTATTTTTTTGTGTGTTGTAGGAAAGCGTCGAAAACGAAAGCGAAACCTTATGACACAAGAAACAATATGCTGTTTTCTCTAAGCCGTGCCTACTCTATACCTCGCTAATGAGAACAGTAATGAACAAACAGGCAGCTGGCAAATAAATAGTCATGAATTAATAATTAGCTTCGTAACAGGACTTGCAGAAACGTGCCATTTTCGACGACCAGCCATAATGCATGATAAGTATATGTTTTTTATTTGATTATTTATGTGTACCTACGTACGATCATGTACAAATTTTTGTCTACACACTTAACTATATACCTACTATTATTTTTTTGTCATACATAACTACATACATACATACATAAAATCACGCCTATTTCCCATAGGGGTAGGCAGAGACCACGGATTTCCACTTGCTACGATCCTGACATACCTCTTTCGCTTCATTCACTCTTATAACATTCTTCATACATGCTCGTCGGTTTAGGGTATTCTTGACCTGGCCTTTCTCTAAAACATCTGCAATCTGATCTAGATACGTCCGCCGAGGTCTTCCTCTCCCAACAGTCCGTTTTACACTCGCCTGATGCACCTTTTTCGTCAATCTTCTTTCATCCATCCTCTCTACATCTCTCTCTATTTTATGTCATACTATTGTTAAATGTGACTCTTTTCCGAGTGTACCAACTAAATGTATCAAAATGGAATAAAATATTGACTACGGCACTATCTAGCCCCAAACTAAGCCACATCTTATATACTACTTATATGGAAACCAGATAGCTGATATACTACATATACATATTTTTTGTAAATACATAATATTATATAACACCCAGACAGAGAACAAACATCTATGTTCATCACACAAATGTTTGTACTCGGCGGGGATCGAACCCACGGCCTACGGCGCAGACGGCAGAGTTACTACCGACTGAGCTGTGAAGCCTGTCAAAATCAAAATGCAAAATTCAATCCGTACCTATTTTAAAACGGATTACACTGAAATCGTTTCTAGTGTAACATGTGCCTTAAGGCTGAAACCTAGCCTCTATTCAGCGGGTTATATTGTATTACGGTATTATTATATTTAAGATGTCGACAACCGCCAGGCAACATCTCGCTCGCACATCTTTATAACATCATCATTACCTGTATGCCTTTTGCATGATTTAAGCAGATTACGTACGTACCTCTGACTACCCTCCTAGACGTCCAAAGATTACTTGGTACTAAGAAATCTGAGGGGATATCTACCGTGCCTGGGGATCAAAGTCGTGTAGCTGTTTCAGTTTTGGTTAATACGATATTACCTATCCACATCAGGCTACACAGCTCATTTATTGGTGCCAATTCTGTTGTTTAATTTTCCTAACTTACCTAAAGCTTACTAGCACTAAACATAATATTGCCACCCCTTTCTAAAAGACCAAATCAACAAGGACGGCTACAATTTAGAGCTGTCAGATTAGATTAGTTTAGGACAATGCAACAACAGAATCGACACCACTGTTTCTCATTTTAGGAGTAATTTTCCTTTGGCTCTGTGTAGTTATTTATGTGTATATTATTTACTAGCGATCCGCCCGCGCGCCCTTGCTTCGCACGGGTGCACATATCATGCATGTATTATACATATAAACCTTCCTCTTAAATTCCTCTTAAAAAAACCTCCTATTAAAAAAACCGCATCATAGTCCGTTGCGTAGTTTTAAAGATTTAAGCATACATAGGGACATAGGGATATAGGGACAGAGAAAGCGACTTTGTTTTATACTATGTAGTGATCTGTATCCGTGTGTACAACACAGCTCGTAATGAAGTTGTGAACAAACACTATTCTAACTGAATTTTGCATGGAATTATCTTTGTTTGAGTAAGCAGCCTTAGCGCTGTTATAATACTGACATTTATTATTGCTGTGGGGCGTGGTCTATTTCAGAAACTTACCAAATTTTTGTCAAATATGCTCAATATCTCTAGGATATAATAATGTTAAGGTACTGACACACGTGCTCAAAAACAGGCATGCTTTTTTTGAGCATGCTCAAAAATCAACCGACGTACGACCAAATAAGCATGCTTATTTACTAGCACGACCTGTTCACACGTGCTTTTATTGAGCAGGGCTCGAAAAAAGCTAGCTTTTGGCTCGAAAATAAGCACGTGTGTCAGTACCTCTAACCATGTCCATTTATATATGACCTACCAGGTTTCGGTAGGTACCAAATTACTTTTAAGAATTAAATATGTAAATGTTGTCGTATCTTCATTCAGTCACTAGCACGATTTCTAAACATTTTTCAAAACCACTCTTATGCGCGTCACGCATAAAGAACGCCGGAAGGAGGGGTATGATGGCGCGAGTAGTTTGTATGCGCAAACATATCCCCTCCACTATTTTCTAGCGTTCTTTTTGGTTGACGCGACCTATACCAGGGGCCTTATTGTCTAATTTGAAGCCCATTACCATGATGATATTCTGGGTTTCAAGTGTCAAACTTTCTATAATACATTATATAACTAAGCCTTTTTGACTGACTCACACAGGGAGAGGCTTGTTATTTGTGTGTAGGCTATCTTTATTTTTTAAGTGTTTGTTATTCTACCTACTGTATATTCTCTACCTACTGCCTTTTTTCTGTTCTTTCTTGTCTGTATGTTTCTTCTGTGTGTTGTCGTCAAATAAACATATATTCTATTCTATTCTATTCTATTCTATTCTATATATAGGTTTCCTCACGATGTTTTCTTTCATGTTTTCTTTCATTATCTATTTTAGAGAATTAGACAATTAGGGTGCTGCACCTTGTTAATTAATTGTCTATTGACGCGTAGTTTTTGAGTCACATTATACTAGTTGTGCCCCGCGGTTTCAGCAGCAGATTTAAATCCTGGATTCCAACGGGTTAAAAAGTAGCCTATGTGTTATTCCAGACTATAATATATCCCCCTGCCAAGTTTCATCCAGATCCGTTCAGCCGTTCCGGCGTGAAAGAGTAACAAACATCCAACCATCCATCCATACTTACAAACTTTCGCGTTTATAATATTAGTAGGATTTATTGTTGCCCACATCTTGTGCCTTGGCCCCACGCGGTACCCCAACTGGGAACGAGTAGGTTGTAACTTGTTGCGACCTGATTAATTATGCACAAATTAATTCAACTTTTCGCACTGTGACGTCGCCGTGTCGCCATATTCTACGTATTCGGCGCTCGCTATCGCTAAAGGTACACACGTGCTTATTTTCAAGCCAAAAGCATGTTTTTTTCGAGCCTTGTCAATAAAAGCTTGTGTTATGGGTACTAGATGACTGATATATTTAATACATTATATACTTACATAGATAGATATTTTTATTATACATAAACACCCAGACTAACGGAACAAATCTCTGCAGATCGTACACAAATTTGTTCCGAGGCGGGAATCGAACCCGCAACCTCTTGCGTCGCAGGCGGACTCTCGCCCGCTGCGCCACTGAGGTCGTTATCTAGGTAAAACTAGTTTATGATTATGAAACCTTTAAAACTAGCCAGGATAGCAAGCTAGTGTCAGTATGACTCCGCGTAGAAAACTAGCTTAATTTAAAATAATTAATTAATTAATTAATTTAATTTTTTAATTTGGCTAAATGTTTGGATGTTTATGTCTCAATCACGTTACCAAATTAGGATAATTCGTTTCCTGTCATCTAACGAAGCAACATAGCATTTTCATTTTAATTGTTTTTCTAGTGTTATTTTGAGTTGTGTTGTGTAATTTTGGTGGTATTTTAACCAACATTACTTGTGGTCTTAGCACAAAGTGTAAGCATTTGAAATGAAAGTGTATTATGGGATATCGTGATTTGACCGAAAATGTTTAAAATGTTTTAAAGAAACCGCCACCATTTTCTTCAAAACAATTGACTGACTCGACTTTGGACTGACGTGACTAGAAGCATAACTACAAAGAGTATAATCTCTGAATCACTTGACATTGGCAAGATTGTCTATGACAGGAGCCATAAAAAGAAGAAAGAAGAGAAGAAACTTGAAATAGTTACGATTTGCAATAAGGTTCATTCCACAAAAAAAATAAGAACAGGGTAGAAAAACGAAAAGATCTGAAGGAAAGTACTACATGGTGATTAATTTAAACTTATTGCACCAGACGCACTAAGCTTCTAAACATAGTACACGAACGAACGGTGCAGTAATTCAATTCACATTGTTCACACATAGAGCTCCTAAATTAATTAGCACCACAGAATAGTAGCGTTTGATTGTACAGTTGTGTTATGCTAGAACACACCAGGCTCAAATAAGGAAAAATGTGGTCGTTGGTGTAATTAAAGGCACATGAGGCTCAACATCAGTATGCCTCAAGTAGATGGACGCAGGGCTTACGAGGCAATGTTTTGTTATAGGTGATGGCAACACTTAACATCAGGTGAGCCATCTGCTTGTTCCATCAACTGTTGATAAACAAACATCAGCTGGGCTATTTTCCTGTTTCATCAAAAACAGAGATATGTACGGTGGTAGGTAGTCTTCCCCGGGTGGACTTTTTCACATAGAGCTATTGTATTAGTGACACCAATACTAGCTGACCCGGCAGACTTCGTACTGCCTCATTCGATAATTTCGAGCATTTTCATATTTATTCACCTTTCAAACCTTCTCTGGACTTCCACAAATAATTCAAGGCCAAAATTAGCCAAATCGGATCAGCCGTTCTCGAGATTTAGCGAGACTAATATAATATTTATATATATATAGACTAGCTGTGCCCCACGGTTTTACCCGCATAGTTTTAAATCCCGGTACTTTCACGGGATAAAATTAGCCTATGTGTTATTCCTGGCTATAATGTATCTCTGTGCCAAATTTCTTTCAGATCTGTTCAGCCGTTCTGGCGTGATTGAGTGACAAACATCCAAATTTTCACATTTATGATATTAGTGGGATCATACATACCTACGTGTGTTCCAACTTTACTACATCAATCATACTTACACGGAGCCGTTATGAAGGTGTAGGAAATATGGCTAATAAACAATGTTTATCTGAAATTTGCGAAATTAAGAGGGTTTGATAAGGACTGCCGTTGATATTCAAGCCAAATAAGGCTTAGGGCGGATGCAAGCGCTAATGTGACTCTCGCTCGCACGGTAAGGTATATTGAAAAATATAAAATCACTAAACCATTTTCGAAATATTGCAAACAACCATTTTGTGTGCAATCACATCCTGCACACTTCGGTAAGAAAATATTTTGATCGATACAAGTTTTCCTACTTACCTAGTTTTCGTTTGAGTAGGAAAACTTGCATCAATCAAAATGATTTTTTCACCAAACTGTGTGCAATGTGATTCAAGTGATTGCAAGTGATCCTTGTATATATTGACTTTTACTAACCGTATTAGGTGGTATAAAAACAATAAAAGTACAATAAAATACGGAGCATTTTACAGATTTGCTGTGTTAGAGTTATACCCCAGTCTACAATATTAATACAGGCAAGACGGCCATGTTGACATAACTCACCGCATAATATTTGGCTACACGAGACGAGAACTTGATTCTGTTTCAAGTATGATTATGCGGAACATTTCGTACCGTCTTTGAAGCGTATTCAAAGTGATCTTTGTGATTGTAATGAATACAGACCATTTTGGTTTGGTTTTACAAAATTCATGAATATTTTGTAATAATATGTTACTACCAAGTTGACTTAACCTAACTATTATTTAGCTATAGCTAGTGGTATTCAATTCGCGTTGACAACACCTAATATTCCTCTCGCTCGCGCGATTCGACATTTTGAAAGATATAAAATTAATAAATACAATTTTGAAAAATCGCAAACAACCATTTTGTGTGCAATCACATTGCACACAGTTTAGTAAAAATTTGATTTTGATTGATGCAAGTTTTCCTGCTCAAAAGTTTGCTTATGTACGAAAACAATAAAAGCAAACTTTTAAGTAGGAAAACTTGTACCGATCAAAATGATTTTTTTACTAAACTGTGCGCAATGTGATTGCACACAAAATGGTTGTTTGCGATTTTTCGAAAATGGGTTTTGTTATTTTATATCCTTCAACAAGTCAAAACGTGCGAGCGAGAGTCACATTAGCTCTTGTCTTCACCTTAAATAAGCTGAAACTGAAACTTTGTATTTGCCTACTTTTGCTTTCTATAAGTACACAAACCTACCTCTATACCACTTTTCTCTAGTTTCAAAGATTTCCTGCAAGAAAACTCATGTTAAGGATAAGGGTCGCCTTTGTGAATGCCCTTTATTTTTATTTGTTTACTAGGTATGTCTTTTTTGTGTGGAATTAAGAGTTTCTATTATAACATTTATTTGCAAAGAAAATTAAAATAATTTTCAAAATGTACAAAATACATATTTATGAAAAGTTCAGCTATCTGCAGAGAAGAGTTTCATAGATCGGGTCTATCTATTATTCACCATAGTATTGGGTATATAGCTACGAGGTATATGGCTCGTATATCCGCACTGAGTTATAATTATGGAGTTGCTCTATGAATTCGAGTAGTATGGTGTTGTTTGTCATTAATTACTGTCTGTACACAAGGTGGAATCATTTCAGCCATACTGTTTGTGTTACCTATTTGCAAATATTGTTTATTGCGAAAATTTAGGTAAAGAAGGCTCAAATTAGTTATTCGGAAACGTGCATTTAATCAATCTTAACTAAAATTTTGGTTAATTAAAAGACAGACACCTACATAATATAAATGATATGTGTTATATATACATATTATATATTTTAAATAATATAAAATAATATGTTATAATAAATAATATGTGTCCAAAACAAATGTTTTTTCTTTGATCGTTCTTCCAAATATTTATTTTATATAATGTTGCTTTTGTTATATTACAGTAGTGGTTTAAAGTCTTACAAAAAATAAAGTATTGAATATAATATAGGCAATATTTGTAGTCTGCCTTAAAAAGTTTCGTAAAAATAGCGAATCATTTGAACAGTAAATAAAATGGCGGCGTCAGCGAGCGATGACTGCCGCGCCGTAACGAGGCTAATGGTTTTTAAATATTTGCACTGAATTTTGTAAGCAGAGGATCAAACGCGGTGGCATTATATTTTCAATTATTTGCTTCAGTAAAACAGTTGTGAAACATAAATTGGATGTCATCAACACCGTTTAAAATATATAAATAAAAACCTTTATTTTGTGTCATAAAACAGGAGAAATATAGAGAATATTATACATACATACATAAAATCACACCTGTTTCCCATAGGGGTAGGCAGAGACCATGGATTTCCACTTGCTACAATCCTTACATACCTCTTTCGCTTCATTCACTCTCATAACATTCCTCATTCATTCTCGTCGGTTTAGGGTACTCTTGACCTGGCCTTTTTCGAGAACGTCTGCTATCTGATCCAGATACGTCCATCGAGGTCTTCCACTCCCAACAGTCTCATTCATTTATCTCCTTTCAATTATTAATATAATTATTGTTTAATAGTGTAAAGTTCTTTGTTTGTGGCTTGTCCGGGGAATCACTAATACCACCTTGCCTTTCCTGTCGCCAAGTATCAGCGTTGTTGTGTTTCAGAAGGTTGGATCCATTACACCACTGCTTTCACTATAAAAGAAGTATGAATGAGTTATATTTAATGAGTGAATGAATGAAATGAATGAGTGGCGGTATATCAAGTTCTAATGTTGTTGCATTAGATAGCAACAGTTAAAAAAAAATCTTTAAAATAATTAAAGAAATAAACTGCTAGACATTATTCTTCCATTATACATTTTCAGAAAGGACCATGACCATGTATGTGAATAAATTTATTTTCAAATTTATTTTGTTGTTTTCTAATTAAATCGAGAGTACCTACCATCTAATTATTTCCCGTTAAAACTACGAACCCCATGAGTGGGAAACCGTGTTCGCTGTTTTTCCAGGCTCATTACCACGGCGGCCGGAGTGTTTATGGGTTATTATAATGACAGCCTTCACAGCTCAGTTGGTAGTAGCTCTGCCTTCTACGCTGTAGGCCGTGGGTTCCACACCCAACGAAGACAAACAGTTGTGTGATGAACATTATGTTTATTTTCCGTCTGGGTACAATTTTTATAGGTATTCAAAGTACGTATCAACAAAAAAGAACATCATTTCTTTAAGATGCTATCTGCGTTATTTTATTCTGTGGCACGGGCATCAAACTAAATAAATTGGTACAATAAAATTTTTCACCTCATCGTTTTCGGGTTTCAGCTGTCAGGCTGTTACAAGCTGCTGTAATATGCCTTACAGCACAGTTGGTAGCTGTAGTGTTGTCCCTATTCTCATAGTGTTGGTAGCTTGGTAGATACGATAATATGATATGAAGATACGATAATACGAGAATGCAATAAATATACTGAATACTGAATACTGATATAGAGTAAGACGAGGGAATGCCGTTCATCTGAGAGAAAAATACTCTATTCTTTCTCTCTATTTTTTCATTCGTCTTATATTAATAATACAATTTTGAGGTTCAGAGAGGCTGTCAGCGCAAGCGTCACAATCACTGCGCTGCAGCGTGCTCGCTGTGTTTCAAAGTTATTGGGGTGAGTGGTATTATCCGGCAAGCGCCATTACCCCTACTTCCCCTACAAATACACACATCAATAATAATTAATAAACCAACTTCATTCTGCTCCATACATCATCATTAGCATTAGCCTGAAGAAGCACACTGCTGGGCACAGGCCTATACATTTCCAGGAAGAACTTTCGTAGTAGAGCTCTTTGTGAAGGGCTAGGCCGGGCCAGTGCTCTTTAACGGTGAAGGAAAACATCGTGAGGAAACCAGTTATAGTATTCTAGCAGCGGCGATGGGCTTGCAACCTGTCACGTATGGAATACTAACTACTGCAAAATGTGGGTATGTGCCAAATGTAATGTTTGGACGTACCTCTGACTACCCTCCTTAGACGTCCTCAAAGAATCTTGAGTAAGTACTTGGTACTGAAAGATCTGAAGGGATATCTACCGTGCCTAGGGATCAAAGTCGTGAAGCTGTTTCAGTAGGCCGGGGAAGTACCTACTACCACCACGCCTTTTTCTGCCCTGCCAACACACACCCAGACCAACGGAAAAAAAATCTGCAGATCGTATACTTTGTTCCGAGGCGAGAATCGAACCCGCAACCTCTGCGTCGCAGGCGGACTCTCGCCCGCTGCGCCACTGAGGTCGCTGAGAGCAGAGTTACTACCAACTATGAACCCACGGCCTTCACTGGAGGTAGAGTTACTACCAACTATGCTTAGTCTGTCAATTAATAATTTGTTCAATTAATTCACACAACTTTGAAACGTCTTAAAGCTAGTTATGCGCGGGTTTCCACCACTTGCAACATATTAATAAAGTTAATTGTATAAGTTCACCTAAGTAGAATTACATAACACGCCGCGTTGACAGAAAACTAACTTAAATTGAACTGAACACATTGTAGGGTGAATTTACTAAGTAAATAGTGTACCTTAGCTTGTCGACACAGCTTGACTAGCCTGTACAAAGTAATCGAAAACATGACTTTTGTGCCAGAAAGGAGCTTCACTGAGGCGCACTTCATTCCTTTCACCACGCTGTTTCAAAAGTTCTAGATAGCTCCTGTTTTTAATTTAATTTAGTTTTAAGTCTTTTGTATCCTTTATTTAATAATATAATAAAATAAATAATAGTAATAATAAAAAAATGCAGGATACATAAATATAATAGTAATAGTATAGGTAAGTCAATTTATGAATTTTATAAATATGAAAAGGTAATTTTTATAATAGTCAATAAAGTTAATGTAATTTTATAAATATTATATGAAAATGTAACATAAAAACAAGTGAAATTTTATCGCGATAATAATATGTATGTAATTCAACGGATTAAAAAAGGGTATAATAATAATAATAATCCTTAATTTATTAGTTTTCGTCTTGATACTTTGTACCATGCTGTTTTGAGGAACTCTCTATACCAAAATCCAAGAGGTGGGCGTTTATGGTCACGTCACAGTTTTTTTACTACTGTAACTATCATCGTTCATGGATTGGTTCCCTTTATGTCGAGTCCCTTTAAGTCGAGCCTAGAAAGTTCTCGCCTTTATTATCCCTATGTCCAGTTTCTCGTACAGATACCTTGAAAGAACAATAGATTTACAGACTCGAGGTAAGGGGACTCGACATAAAGGGAACCAATCGTTTCATGTTGTGTTACATACCATATGCTTTAAGTTCCGCAATAAAATATTTGATTATGACAGCAAGAAGAAGAAGTTCAACAAACCGACACAGTGCAAGATTTTTGCGAAAACAAGCAAGCTTAGAACACGAACAAGAAAATCAAGGCTGGCATTGGAAATGAGCATTTTCCTCCACTTACAAGGAGCTTATGCGAGTAATGAGAAAATTGCTAATTAATTACTTACTTTACACGTTTCCATATATTTTGATCGGACAGCTAAGTTGGCTGAAGTTAGACACCCACTAAGGAAAAAATATATATTCGAACAAGTAGAGTATAAGACCCAAGGTTTTTTTATTAGCTATTGTCTCGCAAATCAAGCGCGAGAGGGAGTTTTACTATGAACTGCCCTGTAAGGTAAACATAAGGAATTTAGATACTAACATACAGTTAACTTTGGTCAACGCCATGAACTCACTAATTAAATGTTAGATGGACAGAGCATAAAATGTATGAACTTTTGTATGTTTTTTTTAAATGTGTGTATATTTTCGGGTTTCAAAGTTACCAATATGCTATTCGAGCTTATAAACTATATTCGTTCTAAGTTTCACCAGACGTCTAAACATCGCCAGAACTTGCGCATTTATGTCATTAATAATTAAGTATGATGGGTTAGAACATTGTAGTTCATATCAACCAGAAATACCCATAAGTTCCTGCTAAAATGCTACTTTTAAAAACTTAAATAAATCATCAATTAATATCTACGTTAATTAAAAACGTCATAAAATTTTTCATAAATAAATTGAACACCGCACGGCTATTGGTTACTTGTTAACATTTACGGGAAAATGCTTTCACATCAACCATCAGGTACAAGCTAAAGTCTACTGTGATACATGAGAATAAAGCTTGGAATCGAAAGCCCATGGCACTGACATGTGCTGTTCTTAATATTTGACGCGGTATAGTGTTCTATCATGACATTTCTCTAGTCAGTTTTCGTTCGACGCGGCTATGGGTAGGACGTGCTATAAAAGCAACGCGGTTTTCTGTCGGTCTGCAAGCGCGTGTTTTAACCATTCCAAAATAAGTTCTGCTTAAATTACTGGTTACCTTTCTATTTAATTCTTATATCTAATTCTTATACGTGTTGAATTTTTAGTGATTCATTTTGATTTTGAAAATAAGGGCGCGTTTTCTGCATCTTCGAGTAATAAGGTAAGTTTTTCATTCAAGATTTCTTACTGTGAAGATTCTCGTTTAGGAAGGGTCTTTTGGCATTTCTTTAATGAAATGGTCTGTTTTGCATTGACGCAGCTTCGTAATGATATTATTCTGATTACGAACGTAATTTCACGATGAATATTGTAGCATTGTATTACATCTTTGAATTGAGATGGCTTTGTTTGTATATTTTTATGGAAGTGACTTTTAGGTGTTATATTACACTAGTGACCCGCCCGCGCGCTCCAGCTTCGCACGGTTGCACATTATTTTTCTACTATATCATGCATGTATTATACATATATACCTTTCTCTAGAATCTCTCTATCTATTAAAAAATACCGCATCAAAATCCGTTGCGTAGTTTTAAAGATTTATGCATACATAGGGATGTAGGGATATAGGGACAGAGAAAGCGACTTTGTTTTATAAATACTTCTTCTTCTTATCGTGTCACTAGTTTCTTTCGAAACAGTGTGGTGAAAGGATTTTAAGTGAGCCTCAAGAGGCTCCTTTCGAGCACTTGACACATGTTATAGAACTTGTTAGGTTTACAACATGCCGGTTTCCTCACGATGTTTTCCTTCACCGTTTGAGAGTACTGGCATTGCGCACATAAATTTTTGAACAGAAAAACTCATTGGTGCACGACCGGTTTTGAACCCACGACCTTAGGATCGGAAGGCGGGGCTGCTACCTCCAGACCACCAGTGCTCTCATTATAAATACTATGTAGTAATAGTGATTGTAACGAGGATCTTACAAAAGAGCGGTAGATACCAAGCCGAGTTTGTTGCCTGTTCTTCTAGGCTTTGGTCGCGTGGAACTGGCACTAGAGTCACCTAGTTTTAAGACGTTTAAAAGCGATCCTTGTGATTTTATTGAATAAATATATTTTGACTTTGACGTTGACTTTAAAACAGAAGAGGAGTTTTGTATAAAAAAAAATTAATACGACTACAGAGAGCTTAAGAGGAGTTTTGTATTATTTTGTACTAGCGGCCTGTCCCAGCTTCGCATGGGCAGACATTAGTAAGGATCCCTAATTTTTTTCAGTAATAAATGTAACCTATGTTACTCAAGGATAATTTATCTTTCTTATGGTGAAAGAATTTTTGAAATCGGACCAGTAGTTTTCGAGCCTATTCGAAACATACATACAAAGTTTTCCTCTTTATAATATTAGTGTAGATTAAAAACAATGAATACGACTACAGAATCTAGTCTTCCTAACGTTTCGATTTTATCTAGTATTTTATACGACAAGGGACTTAGATAGTGGCACAATTATGGAAGGCCAAATAATGATGTGTGGATGAAAAAAACTGAAACTGAAACAGCTTCACGACTTTGATCCCCAGGTACGGTAGATATCCCTTCAAATCTCCCAGTACCAAGCAGGTACTAATTCAAGATTCTTTGAGGATGTCTAAGGGGGGTAGTCAGAGGTACGTCCAAACATTACATTTGGCACATACACACATTTTGCAGTAGTTAGTATTCCATACGTGACAGGTTGCAAGCCCATCGCCGCTGTTAGAATACTAACTGGTTTCCTCACGATGTTTTCCTTCACCGTTTAAGAGCACTGGCATTGCGCACATAAATTTTTCGATAGAAAAATCCATTGGTGCACGACCGGATTCGAACCTGCGACCTTACGATCGGAAGAATCACTCCCACTCGACCACCGGTGCTATGTGTGGATGATGTATATTTATTTAATTTTTATTAGATTTCATCATTATTGGCATTGGGTTGTGAGTTTTGGGGGGCGGAAAATCAGTCTTTTATTTATAAAATAAAATAAAAGTGTTTTATTTCTCAGGTAAAAATTACCTATAACAAAGTATTGACTAGGTAATCAATCACGCAACATAGGAACGTGCTCTACGATGCACAGCCACGTGTCCATCGACCTGAGTGGTGCAGCGGGCGAGAGTCCGCCTGCGACGCAAGAGGTTGCGGGTTCGATTCCCGTCTCGGAACAAATTTGTGTACGATCTACAGAAATTTGTTCCGTTGGTCTGGATGTTATATGTATGATAAAAATATATCTATGTAAGTATATAATGTATTAAATATATCAGTCATCTTGTACCCATAACACAAGCTTTGAGTAGCTTACTTTGGGGCTAGATGATGCTGTGTGGATTGTCCAGCATTATTTATTTATTTATTTAGTCATGTGCCTGTAATTTCACTGGCAACCACAACCTTCAAACTGAAACACAGCAACGCTGCTTGGCGGTAGTAATAAGCATGTCCGGTAGTACTTTCCCGAACGAATTTAAATTCACTCTTCGATCAAAACTTGATTCTAGAACCCTAAAATTTTTAGTTGTCAATCTAAAAACCCTCTGAAACTTTATTCAAATTTTAATTCATAATTTTGAATTACCCTTTTTCCTAAAATATTATATTTAAATTTAAATTTGGGCTGGTGAGTATCTGGCTCAGCGTATCAGCACTGCCATTCAGCGTAGCATTGCAGCCAGTGTCTTGGGTACGCTTCCGACTGGCACTGATTTGGATCAGTTGAGCTATCTATAGATCGTTTGCAACGGTCTACAGATAGCTCAACTGTTTCATATGTATTTTGTACATTTTGTAAATAATTGTAACTATTAGTTGTAATTTTCTTTGCCAATAAATAATTTCTATAATTCTTATATTTAAATATCAAATATCACGAACGAAAAACTGCATCTACACCAATAATTTTACGGCAAATGCATTTTGTAAAATACAAGACCAAAAATACTGTTCAGGCTTCACCCCAAATACCCACACTCAATTATCAGTTTTAACCGATTATTCTATAAATATTTAAATTGAAAGTATTTTAGTATCTTGTTAATCGATTAATATATGACACAGTCCTTTAAGATGCTGAAAACCGCTAATAATGATGAAAATGATCGCGATCACACATTCCACATATTTTAAAGATTTTTGAGCCATTTTAGGCGCACTTAAAATCCTTTCACCACACTGTTTCGAAAGAAACTAGTGACACGGCAAGAAGAAGACATTTCAAATGATTTAAAGTCACTGAATGAATGAAATGAAAAAGTAAAATTACAATTGACAAGATTTTGGAAAATGTAATCATAAAGGTGCATAGATTATGTACATTTTTGACAGCTTTCACAGCTCCGTTAGTTAGTGTACTACTTTCAGTAAAAGCAGATGACCCACCTGATGTTAAGTTATATACCTGTAATTACACCGGCAACCACATCCTTCAAACTAAAGCATAGTAAAGCGGATTTTTGACAGAAATAGGCACGCTGTTAGTACTTCCCCTTTTTTTTTGAAGGGGAAAATGCCTTTGCATTATTTTGTGCCATGGGGGTGACGAAGGGGTATGTGGGGCTCGAACCCACTAAAAACCCCCCTGCGAGACATTTCCCGCAAAAGGTGTAGCGAGTTGGGGTCGCGTTTGCATTCACCATCTCGCATGTTAGTACTTCCCTAGATGAGCCCTTTACAAGCACTGTATAGTCCCTGAAAGTGTGGCTCCATGCGCGTATAAGCAGTCGAGGTTTTATGTAACAGTGCCCGATCCCGTTATTACGGTTCGTAAATATGTTATGACTTTTATTCGTTTCACCCAGCGTTTCTCAAAGTGGGCGATAACGCCTCCTTGTGGGCGATGAAGGCCTACAAGGGGCAGTAGATACTTACACGGCTCAGAAATTTTTGGTAAGAATACTTGTTTGAATCAAAATATTTAGGCTTATGGATCTATAAAAAAATTGCGTTTTTGTAGATTCTACGTTTCTGTTTTGCCAAACAACTTCTCACACGCATGCAAATGAGTAGCTGTAAGATGGTTTCTAGCCCCCTAAGATGGTCTTATAGTTGATGGTATAACAGAGCACGGTCTAGTGGTAGCAGCCCTGCCTTCCAATTCTAAGGTCGTGGGTTAAAAACCGGTAGTGCATCAATGAGTTGTTCGGTTCAAAAATGCATGTGCACAGTGGCAGCACTCTCTAGCAGTGAAGAAAAACATCATGAGGAAACCGTCACATCGGAGTGCCTAAAAAATTTTAAACCATGCGTCAAGTGCTAGAAAGGAGCCTCTTTGACGCATTTATCCTTTCACCTCACTGTTTCTAAATAAAATAGTGACACGACAAGAAGAGAAGCCTCTTAAAATGTGGCATAGGCGAAATAATGGGGCGCTAGAATGTAATTGATCTCAAAGTGGGCGGTAGACGAAATAGGTTTTAGAACCTCTGTAAGCTTTTTGGTAACTACAAGGCTTACCACTATAATTGGCGGTGGTTTTTGTTTGGGCATAGATTTACATGTAATTTTGGTTTTTGATACAGCTGTAAAACTGAATCGTGCTCGTAAAAGGCGGATTATTTGATAATATGTTTTATTTTAGTAGTATTAGGCAAGGTTAGAATTTAAATAAGATCTAAAGAATTTTTGTGTGATTTATTACTTTTTTATACTATCTAGTGAAACCATTATTGTAAATGTAGGTTTGTGCCAAATTAAATATTTGGGTATATACCTCTGATTATTCCCAAGAAACTTTGTAGCTCATAAGCTACCATGAGAGGTTTTACCGCCAAGCTACAACATGAAAAGCTTTAAGAAAAATGTTAAAGTCCTTCAGGGTAGGCAGCGCAGCAACAACGACCCTGGTGTTGTTGGTCTCTATGGGCGACGGTGACCGCTTACCATCGGGTGAGCCCGTTTGTCTGTCCGTCATAAAAATAGTTACCAACGTAAGGTTTCTATTGGGATTTCTAAGCGGGATAGATAGGCGGTACGGGATATAAGGTTGTCTGGTAGAGATCGCTATTTAGGGATAAGACCGCCCATTGTAGTTTAAAGTTCTCTGTTGTTTTTTGTTATATCCGTTGTGTGCTATAAAGTATATTCTATCTATACTTAATTATTACATTCGGCATGACATTTTTTCAGTACCTATTCAGTTTCCTTGGTTCTTTCTGTTTTCAAAAAAGTAAACAAATAATTCCAAAGCTTTGCATTAAAGGTTTAAATGAACCCAATAGGTGAACCCTTCTACAATAAAGTATGCCAGCCTACTTTTACAGGGTTTTTACGAAAAGCATTTGTGGCCTTTGTCGATGCCTCGCTAATACAAATTAAATGCCTTCGGCGTATTGTTGACTGGTATGGTATTTATAAAGCGTATCATGGCCCCTACTAGTGGTAAAATCCTACTAATATTATAAATGTGAAAGTTTGTAAGTATGGATGGATGGATGGATGTTTGTCTTTCACGCCGAAATGGCTGAACGGATCTGAATGAAACTTGGCAGAGAGATACATTATAGTCTGGAATAACACATAGGCTACTTTTTATCCCGTGGAAACACCGGGATTTTAATCTGCGTGGTGAAACCGCGGGGCGCAACTAGTCCTATACATAAAGAAATAGATTATGTATTTTTGCTCCAAAAATTTATTATTTTATTATTATAGAATTAGGTTTATTTTTGAGACAATTTGCTGAAGGAAGAAACAGATAAAATAAATGAATACCTATTGGTGGACTTTCCACACAGCACTATCTAGTCCCAAACTAAGCATAGCTTGGCCGATTAACGCTAATCGGCTGTCAATAGTCACTTGCTATTTCAGCTTTTACTTCAGGTTAGATAGAGATAGACAGTGACTTGACAGCCAATTAGTGTTGATCGGCCTTTCAGAAACCGGGGGTTAGGCCTCTTAAAAATACTAAGTAAATGTAGAGGATCGAACGAAACAACAGCGCGTTTGGTCAACGTCAGAAGAAGTTGGGGGTGCAAATGGAGTTGTAGGGGTGCAAAATACTTCGAAAAACCTTAAATTACATTATGGTGCCGCGTTGTCTTTCAAAGTGTTCGCGACGACTACCGTTTACGAGAAAAAAATTGTTTTACTGTCCAAATCCACCCGCAAGATCAACTTATTTATTAATAATTCGCAAAATGTGCCAACAGATGGCGTTACACGTACCAAATCTTAATTCTAACATCAAATTTAGAAGAAATTCTATACCTACTACATACCTGTAAAAAAGTAAACAAACAAATAAATTTAAAAATAAATAACTACGGCGTGTGTCGCCTACAGTAAATATAAATTAAAGTTTTTTAGCTGATCGAAAGCAGAAAGTAGGGGTGTTAACGACCCCTTTAAGGTGGAACTATTTCGAAATTGGATGATGATGACTGGCTAAACAGCCTTTTGTCCGCCCCGTCTCATATCCTTTAATTTTATCGCCTTTCGTAGGCTCCTATTGCTAAGTTATAAATACCCCGTTTCTGGGTATCTATAATTTTACCCTGTAAAAGATACCTTATTATGGAGTAGGTAAGTCTGATATAAATAGGTACATTTAATAATGCTAGTGATTGCTTTTGGGTATTATCTGCCTAGTAATCCGAATCTCACTATCTCACTAATATCATAATCCTACTAATATTATAAATGCGAAAGTTTGTAAGTATGGATGGATGGATAATTGTTACTCTAAAACTCCAGAGTCCAGAACGGCTGAACGGATTTTGGTGAAAATTGGCACAGAGATTGAATATAGTCTGGAAAACACATAAGCTTCTTTTTATCCCGTGAGAATACCAGGATTTAAATCTGCACGGGTGAAACCGCGGGGCGCCACTAGTTAGTAATAAATAAAAATATGTACAAATAAATGAGTAAGTTTGGATGTTTGTTACTCACAGAGTTAGGTTATAATCTGGAATAGCACATAGGCTACTTTTTATCCCGTGGGAATACTATGATTTAAGACTACGCAGGTGAAACCGCGAGGCGCAGCGATACATACATAATCCAAAGTTCACGAAAAGTAAATTAATTTGCAGATGTCACTGTCTGTAAATTTTTAATAGTTGTCGAAAGTTCAAGAGCTAATTTCGATGTAAAGTTTCGAACGAAATTTCAAACTTTTGCCGCCATTTTGTTTTTGTAGAGATTTCGGCGAAATAATTGAAAAATTCTGTCCAATGCCAAACATCTTTTGAAATGTGGTGCTGGCTGGAGAAAATTAGTTGGACGGAAAAAGTTTGAAGAGACTACGCCAAATTAGCAATTATTATCATTATCAGGAGGCTTCTTGCTTGACGAAGTATAAATAAATAAATATTTTGTCTTTCGGTTTGAAGGGTTGCCGGTGAAATTACAGGCACATGAGGCTTAACATCGTTTGCCTCAAGTTGATGGACGCAGGGCAATGCATCGTAGGGCACGTTCTTATCGTGCGCGATTTAGGAGGTAAAATTTTGTTATAAATTTTATTAGAAAGACCAGGTCAAGAGTACCCTAAACCGACGAGCATGTATGAAGAATGTTATGAGAGTGAATAAAGCGAAAGAGGTATGTAAGGATCGTAGCAAGTGGAAATCCGTGGTCTCTGCCTACCCCTATGGGAAATAGGCGTGATTTTATGTGTGTATGTATTTTGTTATAGGTGTTTCATCTGCTGGGTCACACACATCAGGTGGGTCATCTGCTCGTTCCATCTGCTAGTTGTAATAGGAAAGCGAGGAAGGTCAAGTCAAAAAGGCCGAATTGGGAAAATATACTTACCCCCAGTTTCTGAAAGCGCGATCAACACTAATCGGCTGTCAAGTCACTTGCTATCTCTATCTAATTTGAAGTAAAAGCTGAAATAGCAAGTGACTTGACAGCGATTAGCATGATCGAGCTGAAACCGGGGGTTAGTTTAACAAACAAAGCATTTGTGTGTTGAATTCTCTGTTTGATAAATATTTGTTCTTTACTTCTATAAATGTTAAAATGAACATTAAAAGATATGGTGTCAGCACCATCTTAAATGTCTCCTATTAGATATATTTAATTAAATTCATTAGGATGGAGCACGTAATTTACTCTCCCACGGAATATGAGATCAAATCAAAATAATCGTGACATAAATTTAATCTTACAGCCCCTACTATTGAACACTTTAATTTCTTTTTTTTTCAGATATTATTTATAATCAACCTACAATAAAAAAAAATTACATAGATACTAATAAGTGGACTGTAAAGTCTTCTAGAAATAGGCCCTTATTCATAATGGTTGCTAAGGGCGTCAATAGATGAGCTATTGACCAATAAATCAGTTGCTGTCTCTTTTCGTGACAAGAATACTTTATGGAGACGCTATAAAATCAACCATTTTTTTACCTTTGTACGATAAAGAGTTATCTATCTAAAATGGCAGGGATAATGAATAAGAGGGATTGAGTTTAAAACATACAGGGGCACCCAAATGTAATTTTTTAGACATATAATTAATGGAACAGGCTGACCGTTTGCCAAGCATCTATCAGCAATCTATAAAGCAAAGCACATTCTCGTTAGTCATGCACTATAGAAACGTGCCCTACGATACTGCCCTGCTCCCATTAACCTGAGGCAAACTACACTCTTCAAACCGATACACGGCAACGCTGCTTAAAAGCCAAGGTTATAATACTTCCCTGGATGAGCCCTTCACAAAGATTCTCCTACTCTCAAACATCATCATTATCTTCGTTTCAGTCTGTTTGCACCCACTGCTGAGTAGTCCTCTACAATACGCCCTCTTTCCGGTCCCTTGCGAGTCTCCACCATCCATTCCCAGCACTAGCTACAATGTCGTTTGACCTACGGGTGGTCTGCCTCTAGGTTTTTAAGCATCCCTTGGCCACCATTCTGTTGTCGCCTTCGTCCATCTCCCGTCGTCCCTACTTATCTCTAAAACATCTCGTGCACCTGCAACCAATCTTCCATATTTTAACAATCCTCTCCATCCAAAGGTTGTCTGGAAGAAATCGCTTTCAGCGATAAGACCGCCCATTGTACTTACTACTTCATTTTTATTTTTACGTGTTCTTTTTTTTGTAAATTTTGGTGTACAATAATGAATTTTTCATTCATTCATTCATTGTGATTTAAAAATTAAATAGAGTCTGAAAATCGCTCCTTAGTAGGGTTAACGGCATATTTCGAGAACAGCCCCACTGCGATAATTATAATTATTTAAGTATATTTTCCCCTCATCATCAAACGTTCCTGTGCTTCCAAATTAACTTAGCCAGTGTTTCTCAATGAGAGAGCTGAAGCTATTTTTTTGTTTCTTTATAATGAAAAATGATGATGATGCAGAGTGATAGATGTCTGATGTTGAGTAAATAGTAAATCAAAAGGTTTATTTCTTTTCATTTCATCAAACTTAAACTAACAGTTTTTTAGTATGAGCAATACGGAGCAATGTTTTGTTTATAGGTGATGGTTACCACTTAACATCAGGTGGGCCATCTGCTTGTTCCATCAGCTAGTTGTATAAAAAAAAAAAAAAAAAAAAAAAAGTATCCTGTCGGAAGTATTTGCATACAATACTTCCGACAGGATACTTTTTTTTTTAAATGCAATGATTTTTTAATGTTATTCATAATTTGAAATGCGAATTTAAATTTTTGAATGTTTAGATGCCATCAAAGTGGACTTGTGAAACAAAATGTAACACCGTATCACCATGGGATACCAATTATTGTAAAATTTTAGTACCGAATAATAATTCTTGGCTTTGCTTCTGACTACCCCCAATAGATATCTTTATATAATCTTGAGATGATCACTTGAATCAAAGTTGTGAAGCTGTTTTTTCATGGCAAATGGATCTTGTAAATTAAATTAGGGGTTTGATACTAATTGATGACACTTTGAGCACTCGTATTCACGTGTAATTTATGATTTAGGTACCCTACCGATTTATTAGGATCAGGAAGGGTATGACAAGAGTAGTAGAGCTGCTCTTTGTGTGTGGCTCGTCCGGGGAAGTACTACCACCACGCCTTTTCCGCCGCCAAGTAGCAACCCTGTGTTTCGGTTTGAAGAGTGTGTTTGTTGGTGCAATTACAGGCACATGAGGTGTAACATCTGTATGTCTCAAGTTGATGGACGCAGGGCAGTGCAAAGTAGAGCACGTTCCTATCGTTGACTGGAGGAGATCGTTCTCAGCGATATATAAATAAATAAATAAATAAATAATGCTGGACAATCCACACAGCACTATCTAGCCCCAAAGTAAGCTATTCAAAGCTTGTGTTATGGGTACTAGATAACTGATATATTTAATACATTATATACTTACATAGATAGATATTTTTTATTATACATAGAAAACACCCAGACCATCGGAACAAATTTCTGCAGATCGTACACAAATTTGTTCCAAGGCGGGAATCGAACCCGCAACCTCTTGCGTCGCAGGCAGGCTCTCGCCCGCTGCGCCACAGAGGTCGTCAAGATATGGTCGGTAAAATAGTTTTTCCTATGTTGAGGCGCACTCTGATTCCTTTCACCGCACTGATTTGAATGAACTAGTGGAACGACAGGACAAAAAGCAGCTGTAGATTATAGTTAACTAGTCACCCCGTGGTTTCACCCGCGCAGATTTAAATCCCGGTATTCCCACGGGATAAAAAGTAGCCTATGTGCTATTCCAGACAATAATCTATGTGTCTACCAAGCTTCATCCAGATCCGTTAAGCCGTTCCGGCGTGAAAGAGTAACAAACATCTATCCATCCATCCATCCATACTTACAAACTTTCGCGTTTATAATAGTAGTATTAGGTAAGATATAAAACATGCAACCAAAGTCGCGGGTTGAAATAAGTTCAATCGAGATAAAACATTAACCTCCCTCTAATGATTTATCTCTTCTGGCTATTCTCCTGGAGTTCCGTGGTTTCACGCGAGATTTAGGGTTCCGTAATGCGTTAGGAAAATCTTAAATTTACGGAGCGTGAAATTTTATTAGAGGTTTCATGGGATTGCGTACGTTACTTATCGTGTTGTAAAAATATATTATCCAATCTTGAATAAATCTTGATGAATAAACAAGTTTTCTTCCTTTCTTTCAATCTTATAAACATCCTATCCATATACTAATAATAACGCGAAAGTTTGTAAGTATGGATGGATGGATTGATGGATGTTTGTTACTCTTTCACGCCGTAACGGCGAACGGATCTGGATGAAACTTGGCAGAGAGGTAGATTATAGTC
Organism: Plemyria rubiginata; assembly: GCA_963576535.1. NCBI lineage: Eukaryota > Metazoa > Arthropoda > Insecta > Lepidoptera > Geometridae > Plemyria > Plemyria rubiginata. Next base: position 2,017,662 of record OY754929.1, read on the forward strand.
TAGGATAGCACATAGGCTACTTTTTATCCCGTGGGAATACTGGGATTTAAATCTGCGCGGGTGAAACCTCGGGGCGCAACTAGTGTAATGTAAGTTCAGAGTTTTCAAATACCTACTTAATTAAAATTTTTTTTACAAAACACGCCTGACGCCGCGCCGCCATTTTGCACGCCCAAGATGACAGGTAGACAATTGGCAACAATAATAATTATTTTGTGTGAAATCACTAATAGTATAAAACAAACATACAACAAAAGTCGCTTTCTCTGTCCCTATATCCCTATGTATGATTAAATCTTTAAAACTACGCAACGGATTTTGATGCGGTTTTTTTAAGGGGTAATTCTAGAGGAAGGTTTGTATGTATAATACATGCATGATATAGTAGAAAAACAATGTGCACCCGTGCGAAGCAGGGGCGCGCGGGCGGGTCGCTAGTAAAATTATAAAACATCCGTGTGTAGCACTTTTTCGTATAATTTGCACTGCCCTACAGGGACGTGTACTCGCCTGAAAACTAAGCCAAAACTTGTGGTATGGTAACCAGACACCTGATATACTACTAACATACTCATTTTTGTAAATACATAGGTACTTTTAAATATAATATTACATCCAGACAGAGAACAAACATATGTTCATCACACAAATGTTTGTTCACAGTCGGAATCGAACCCAGCGGCTCGATTACACTAATGTCTGGCTATCGAGATGGCTTTCAGTTTGACATTTGGTTCCCATTCATCTTACACAGTTGCTATTTGACAGCCTACGTAGCTCAGTTGGTAGTAGCTCTGCCTTCTGCGCCTTAGGTCGTGGGTTCGATTCCCACCGTGAACAAACATTTGTGTGATGAACATAGATGTTTGTTCTCTGTCTGGGTGTTATATAATATTATAGGTATGTATTTACAAAAAAAAAACATATAAGTAGTATATCAGCTATCTGGTTCCCATATTCCAAGCATAAGCTTAGTTTGGGGCTAGATAGTGCTGTGTGGAAAGTCCACCAATATTTATTTATTTATTTATTTTATTTTATTTATTTATTACACTATGGGAATCAAATATCTAAGTGAAAGCCATCACGATAGCCAGACATTAGCGTAATCGGGCCGCAGAAGGCAGAGCGACTACCAACTGAGATAGGAAGGCTGTCTTTATTCGTGCAACTGTAGTATCATACTTATACAATAGCCTTGTTTTCCATGATGGATTGATGGAGTCCAATGGAATTCTATTGTTAGTGATGCATCAGTCATTGTAAGGCTGCGATTGTTTTCATGGGGTCCCTTATGATCGATGGGTCGGGGTCACCAATGGGGCTGTCAATGTACCTTTGTTATGATTATCTGGGAGAACGTATTGTTTTTATGGGGATGTGGGAGGATTCAGGAAATTGGGGAGGCTGAGCTGATATAAATTAGGTAAGCGAAAATAAATGAATGGCAAAACTTTTATTAATTTGGATAAGCCAATAGCGCACTTATTTGATCCCCATGCGCGGGAAAGATCACCTAAAATCTTGTTTAGTTATTATTTAAAAAAAACCCTCATCATCCATGTGTATTGTGTGTGCACTGCCCTTTCGGTTTTTCAAAACTAAACAAAGGTTAACTGGAAGAGAATGCTCTCTAGCATTAAGTTCAGGCGAACTTACATAGGCATGTACGATACATTTTGTTTATGTGCAATAAAGAATCTATCTGTCTATCTAAGATCTTTAAGTAATCCTACTAATATTATAAATGCGAAAGTTTGTAAGTATGGATGGATGGACGGATGGATGGATGGATGGATGTTTGTTACTCTATAACTCCAGAACGGCTGAACGGATCTTGGTGAAAATTGGCACATAGATACATTATAGTCTGGAATAACACATAGGCTACTTTTTATCTCGTGAGAATACCGGGATTTAGAACTACGCGAGTGAAACCGCGGGGCGCGGAGGAAAGTAGTCAGGTAGATACATCTAAATATTACATCTGGCACATACGTATCTGTATGTATGCCTCAAGTTGATGAACGCAGGGCAGCGCTTTGTAGAGAGCGTGCATGACTTTTAGGCAATAGTTTGTTGTAACTTCAGAAGGCGGGGTCATTTCTACTCAAAGTCAAAAGTCAAAATATTATGTTTATTCAGTAAAATCACAAGGACCATCTTGAAACGTCTTAAAACTAGGTGACTCTAGTGCCAGTTCCACGCGACCAACGTCGAGAAGAACAGGCAACAAACTCGGCTTGGTATCTCCCATCTTATACATGTAATTCGGCAAATAAATAAACTTTGAAAGAAAGAAAATACATTTATTTTGGACACACACGATACATACACTTATAATAATTAAGACAAGAAAATACAATAAAAACATTAACAGAAGCACGACAGAAAAGCAAACACGAGAAGATAAAGAAGAACAATTTCAGGATAAAAACAGTAGTAAGTTCTTACTAAACCAGTGCTCCTCATAACTAGCAGAAAAGCAGAAATTAAAGCTGAAATATTCAGCTTGTGGAAATGAACGCAGTCTGGGGTTACAACAAATGGTCATAAAAATAGGGAAGTGTTTACATGAAAGGCAAATTTAATGTTTTCGAATGACTACGAAAATTTGTAAGGAGCAGTTACTAGGAAAACTTGTAACGATCATAATGTAATTTTTACTAAACTACGTGCAATATGATTACATACAACTTATGTTTATACAGGGTTACAGGAAAAATCGTGCTAGTACCCATCATTTCAGACTTATTTCATTATGAAACACCCTACCCTAAACTTAACCCTTTTCGAGGTATTTATAGGCTACTAAATTTATTTTTGTTTATTTTGTGTATCTTATTATTGCATTTTTACATCACTATCACTACATAGAATAAAACAAAGTCGCTTTCTCTGTCCCTATATCCCTATGTATGCTTAAATCTTTAAAACTACGCAACGGATTTTGATGCGGTTTTTTTTAATAGATAGAATGATTCAAGAGGACGGTTTATATGTATAATACATGCATGATAGTAGAAAAACAGTGTGCACCCGTGCTAAGAAGGGGCGCGCGGGCGGGTCGCTAGTATAAAGCTCAAGATCACGTTTTGACGTTACAAGGATACTCGTCATAGAGAACAATGCTCCTGGCTTGTAAAACCATAGGTTAAGCCAATACCCGGCGCACTGTTTGCAACAATATTGTACTCTTTAACATTGCAACAGTGTTGCAAAATGAGGTTGCTACTCGAAGCTCATATAACTTCGGGGTTTTACTAAAATTACTACAGTTCTTAAACTTTAACTGACTGTTAAGGAACAGTTCTAATTAGCGATTACGAGATTTTATTTTACTTATTTATGATGAACAAAATAGATAAATGTTAAATTTAGAGATTAGGAAGGAGTTTATCATGAAAAAATAGCAATTTTCGTTTAGCGCGATGTGTTGGACAAATACCTACGGAATCAATTATAACAGCGGTCCGCACAGAGTAGATAAAATGGGGGAGGCTTTTGCCCAGCAGTGGGACAAAGAAGGCTAGTAATCAGTAATAAATAGCGATGACAATAACCAGAAAGCGGAAACCAAGCGCAACGACAACGCAATTAAATTCTTTTATTTTATTTCAAGTAAAAAGCAAGGCAATTTATTCTGTTTCCTATAATGAGAAAGATGTTTGTGTCTCATTCATACACCAACTACTTATCCGATTGGGGTTAAAATATCCATTATCTGTTTGTCCCATCATCAGCTAGATAAGTCTATAAAAAAAACTTAAATTGAATAAATTTAAATTGAGTTCAAACCTTTTTTTTTATTCCTTATTGAACACAGACATAGACATAGACACAGTAATAACAATAATAATTTGTAAACTTAATTATAAAACATGTGCAAAGGCGAGCTTAACCCTATAAAGAGTTCTCTTTCAGAAAACCTTGAAGGATAGAGAAAATTGAAATTAGAGGTTGGTACAAAATATTTTTTACTTAAATTACTTGTTATCTCAATAAATTACCAAAAGCGGGGTAGAAAACGTATGTAAACCCAGTTAAGGAAATGCCGTTAGCAATTACAAAAAATTGAATTTTTATTTGCAACACACAAAAAATAGACATAAAACATTTTTTAAATTTAAAGCCACCTAATAGGTATGAATTATTCTACAGGAAATATTGCCAACTAATAATTTTATTAGGTATAATAATACAAATTTTGAATATAGGTAGGGCATTATATGACGCGGGAAGCCTTTAATTTTTTTTAATAACCTAAATTATCCCTTCCCCTTAAACGGTCGTAGTATGGCGGTAAACGCTCTCCAGGAACCCCAGCCTAGCCTAGCTGCTCAATTGTAGCGAACCTAGTTTTATGGTATTTATGATTGGTTTGTATGGGTCTTGTCACGAATATAATTTTTAAACATGAGGTGGTATAAATGCTAATTGGCAGAGGCTAGGCATACGTTATCTATTTAAAAAGAAATTAGAACAAGTTTTGTTTTTATTTTTAGTGTTATATTGTGATTGTGTTTTAAGTACATTGGATAATACATTGGACATTATTGCAGAGAGGCTAGACACCGCATGCCTCCTTATGGAGTATTGGACGAGAGCGCCTGCGGTTCGCATGATGAATTGTGTGTACTTATGTTTTGTTTTTATTTTATTTTGTTTTTTTTTATCAGCTCGTGCCAAGTGCATGTGCGCGCGATCCAAAACAGGCCCCATCTCAGCTTATTGCCGCTCCACAAGTGAAGCGGCGCTGGTTTTCAGATGGGACCTAGGCGATTATGTGATTTATGTGTTGTCATTATTTAATTTTGTAGTTGTGTATTTTATGTTTTGCTCTTTTACTTGTGTTTTTATGTGTTTTATGGACGTATGTATGTACCTACTTGCATACTGTCTGAAATAAAAGTATTGAATTGAATAATTTTTTTTTATTTTCGTGAATCCCTACTTAACCCAGACTAGCAATGCAGATAATACATAATACAATTCCTCTTTGCAAAAAAAAAAAGATTTAAACTCTCAAATACACTCATTCTACTATTACTCGTCAAATCTGACTCCAATTTAAATGGGACCACGTAACAAGCACCAGGTTTTGATAAAAAAAATCATCAAAATCAGTTAAAATCAGTCAGTCAGTTAAAATTGTTTACAGTTAGTCTTCGCTATAACAGTTTCACAGACACCAACCACCACAAAATAGGAAGAGCTAATTATAAAATTTAATTAAAAAAATGGCTCGATTTGAACTTACCGCCGACGATAAACTTAATGTTTTAATTTAAGCCGTCCGGCACAACCAGTGATGACCATTTTTATGTAAAAATTTACATTTCACTCAGTTAATTTTGGAAAACATCGGCTAGGTTGCGAGGTTTTTTTAATTAAAAAAAGTATTTATTGTGAAATTTATATGAAAGGGGCTGGACAAGTCTACTCCATCTAAAATCCTATCCTTGTTACATATTAGAATGGCAGAAATACAAGAGTAGTGAGGCATTTGGGTGTGGCTCGTCAGAGGAAGTTCTACTACCACGCGTTTTTTGACCAAGCAGCGTTGCCGTGTTTCGGTTTGAAGAGTGTGGTCGCCGGTGTAATTACAGGCACAGAGGCTAAACATTTGTATGCCTCAAGTTGATGGACGCAGGGCGGTGCATCGTAGGGTACGTTCCTATCGCGAGTGACTTACGAGGCAATGCTTATAGATGGTTATCACTTAACATCAGGTAGGCAATAGCCCTTGTTCCATCAGCTAGTTGTTTAAAAAAGTAGTTTAAAAAAGTGGTATGGTGGTAGAATTTCCCCGGATGAGCCACACATAATGAGCCCTACACTAACATTTTGATGTAAATGCCGGTTAACCTACTTGCTCACAGAATTATTATATTTAATTATACTCCCGCATAAACTTCACCCCTATAATCCTGGACATAAAAACCAATATTAATTTAACGGCCTAAGTGTCTAATGTTTATTTTAAAGCTTGGAAGTGCCGTAAATTCAAGGCTTGTGCTTAGATAAGTGCAAAGTAAGATAATGTCATTTACCTTTAAGCATAAAGTAAGCTAAAATAAATTACGCTCGTATGAACCAATAATTCTTGGGCTTAAACCTCTTTAAAACGCCGACCACCGTCAAAGAGCTTCTGGCTTACATATTTTATCTTTGTTACTTTTACTATGTTACTTTTAGCATGTCTTATCATATGAAAAGGAGAGGACTGTACGAAACGGATTTCAGGAAAAACTCGCTGAGTGAGATCGCTTATAGCGATAAGACCACCATGATTGGTTGGGTGTCTAGTAAAATATTGACATTCAGTCGTTCTTTCATTTAAATATTTTAAAAAATTTTGTTTTTTTTTTTAATTTTTGATTCATAATATCAACTGTCCTACTTCTCTGGGTGGACATTAATTTTATAAACATTTAAATACTAGCCTATGTTACTGACAATGTAGCATTCTAATGGTAAATAATTTTTGAAATCGGAATAGTATTTATTGAGATTATTCGTTATATATACGAAAATACAAATCTTTCCTCTAGTAACATGTAGGCACTACATTTATTTCTTCTGTGGACACACGGATACGCATCAGGCTACACATGTGCCCTTGTTCTAAGTGTTATTTGTCTTTGGCTATGTGTAGCTTGATCTGTACCTAATCGTGTGCACGTAGCAAGTCTAGATTCTTTATGACATTTTAAAGTTAAAAGCTATAGTAATAACCAGGGGTATTATTCACTAAGAAAATAGGAGATTCCTTGCCTCAAACCGTGAAACGTCAAAACTTGATGTTGGGCTTTATTCTTTATGACATAGAAGATACTTTGCCCTGACCGTATGACACCGGTGCCTTGTCTTAGCCGAGTTCGCGCTGCAAATGGTCATAGTGCATAAGGCTCCTGGTGTGAAAATCAATAAAAAAATGGCTATCCATAAAATTATAATTTCAAATCGTAAACCTTGGAGCACTAAACCGGTAAACACTGAAAATCGTGCTATGACTTTATGTGTTTTTAATTAATGACTAACACCTTGCCGGATAATTATTGTACTTCCTATTACTTACGAGCACCGGTGGTCTAGTGAGAGTGACCCCGCCTTCCGATCGTAAGGTCGCAGGTTCGAATCCGGTCGTGCACCAATGGATTTTTCTATCGAAAAATTTATGTGCGCAATGCCAGTGCTCTTAAACGGAGAAGGAAAACATCGTGAGGAAACCAGTTAGTATTCTAACAGCGGCGATGGGCTTGCAACCTGTCACGTATGGAATACTAATTACTGCAAAATGTGGGTATGTGCCAAATGTAATGTTTGGACGTACTTCTGACTATCCCCCTTAGACATCCTCAAAGAATCTTGAATTAGTACCTACTTGGTACTGGGATATCTGAAGGGATATCTACCGTGCCTGGGGATCAAAGTCGTGAAGCTGTTTCAGTTTTTCAGTTTTTTCCTATTACTTCCACCAGGAAGTATATACCAATATAAATGCAAAATTTACGACGTTTGTGGCACAATCAGATCCATCGTATCGTATCGTGTCTTCTTTAGAAACAGTGTGGTGAATGGATTTTAAGTGCATCTCAGAGGGTCCTTTCGAGTGTGTGTGTCTCCAGCTTCCTCATATTGAAAATGTAATTTCTATAAATGCCAATATTTAAAGCATAATTAGTGCACTCATAGATTTGAATCATAATTTAGCTGCCAAATAAACAACGATGCTATAAGCTTATAATAGTGTGTAAGCTGGAGTAACATGTCTCCAGCTGCCTCAGTCAGTGTGGGCAAACGGCTAATGATAGAGATATATAGTAAACGCAAGGATTTAGTACCAAACGAATTAGCGAGGTACCAAAAATTTCAGGTCTGTAGCTCGGAAACTCTTCGAGTTATAAGACTTGATCAACGTGTAAGCTGGAGTAACGATACGTGAAAAAGCATATGCTCGTTCTCTGGAATGGCTGGAGCTAGCAGGTTGCTTTAAGTCTCCAGATTTAGTACCAAACGAATTAGCGAGGTACCAAATATTTGAAGTGTTTCTGTTCAAAACTCTATGAGTTACAAGCTTTTCCAGCTTTTTTTGTTTGTCCAACTTGCACATGTTGGATCTCAGCAACCACAATAGGTACAGACTCGGTTGATGTCTCTGAACCGAGCTATGAATTAGTGCACTCGGTACCAAAAATTTGGAATCTCTAGGACAAGCAGTTCTGTTGTAATCAGCAAAATAACTAATATTATGATGAGTTACAGAATACCAGATAGTTCCATTTCGACCAGCCTTCAGTTGATAGTAGCTCTATCTCTGTCACTACAGCGAATGCGTCACACTCGTACCTGCTGATGCAATCAAGGAATTTGAATATATCTGTCTGTATTCAAATTCCTTGGATGTTATTTTGCTGATTACAACAGAACTGCTTGTCCTAGAGATTCCAAATTTTTGGTACCGAGTGCACTAATTCATAGCTCGGTTCAGAGACATCAACCGAGTCTGTACCTATTGTGGTTGCTGAGATCCAACATGTGCAAGTTGGACAAACAAAAAAAGCTGGAAAAGCTTGTAACTCATAGAGTTTTGAACAGAAACACTTCAAATATTTGGTACCTCGCTAATTCGTTTGGTACTAAATCTGGAGACTTAAAGCAACCTGCTAGCTCCAGCCATTCCAGAGAACGAGCATATGCTTTTTCACGTATCGTTACTCCAGCTTACACGTTGATCAAGTCTTATAACTCGAAGAGTTTCCGAGCTACAGACCTGAAATTTTTGGTACCTCGCTAATTCGTTTGGTACTAAATCCTTGCGTTTACTATATATCTCTATCATTAGCCGTTTGCCCACACTGACTGAGGCAGCTGGAGACATGTTACTCCAGCTTACACACTATTATAAGCTTATAGCATCGTTGTTTATTTGGCAGCTAAATTATGATTCAAATCTATGAGTGCACTAATTATGCTTTAAATATTGGCATTTATAGAAATTACATTTTCAATATGAGGAAGCTGGAGACACACACACTCCTTTCGAGCACTTACATGTTCTAGAACTTTACGGTTTTTCTTTTTCTTTCTACATGTCGCTTTCCTCCACTGTTTGAGACTACTACAGATGCAGTATGACAAAAAATCATCTTGCAGTTTTCTTAAAACTTAAGGCGTTGACAACACCTGATTTACCTCTCGCTCGCACGATTCGACATTTTAAAAGATATAGATCAGTGATTACTGAACACAATTTTGAAAAATCGCAAATTTCATTTTGATTATCTACATAAACTAGAAAAGCAAACTTTTAAGTTGGAAAACATGTATCGATCAAAATGTCATTTTTACTAAACTGTTCGCAATGTGGTTGCACACAAAATGGTTGTTTGCGATTTTTCGAAAATGGAAGTAGTGATTTTATATCACAGAGAGTCACATCAGCTATTGTCTTTACCTTAAGACATCGATGAAAAAACAACAGTCTAAGTTCAACGTCTAAAAAAGTCTGATTCAGGAGCAAACTTCTCGCGCCAGCTAATGAAACTCTTTCATTGGAAACTCCAGCTAAATTAAAATCAAAAAGGTATTAATGAGAAAAAACGCGCAAACTATTTCTTGCGCAGTTCGAACTCGTAACGTTTTACGAAGTGGGACACTTGAAACTTGGAGGAAGTTTCGCTTGCAATATTGTATGGAGGTGTGGTGCAAGTCAGGTCCTGTTAATTAATTGAAACCTGTTTTTGATTGATTAAGAGTAGTAGAGCTCTTTGTGAAGGGCTCCTTACGGGGAAGTACTACCACCACGCCTTTTTCTGCCGGCAAACAGCGTGCTGTGTTTCGGTTTGAAGAGTGTGGTCGCCGGTGTAATTACAGGCACATGAGGCTTAACATCTGTACGCCTCAAGTTGATGGACGCAGGGCACGTTCCTATCGTGCGTGACTAACGAGGCAATGCTTTGTTATATGTGATGGTTACCACTTAACATCAGGTGGCTCATCTGCTTGTTCCATCACAGCACGTTGTATAAAAAACATATATACATAAAAAATTAATTGAAGAGCAGTAAAGGCCTTTTCTGGGAAGGTAAACCACATCTATACATCTATTTTTGTCGCTTTGTATACAAGTAGTGTTTCGGTTCGAAGGGTCTGGTTGCCAGTGAAATTACAGGCACATGACTCGAGGCGTAAGAGTCAAGGCCAGTGCATCACGCACTTTCGTATCATGCGTGACTAGCGAGATAATGCTTAGTCACAGGTGATAACTGAAACTGAAACAGCTTCACGACTTTGATCCCCAGTCACGGTAGATATCCCCTCAGATCTCTCAGTACCAAGTACTAACTCAAGATTCTTTGAGGATGTCTAAGGGGGGGTAGTCAGAGGTACGTCCAAACATTACATTTGGCACATACCCACATTTTGCAGTAGTTAGTATTCCATACGTGACAGGTTGCAAGCCCATCGCCGCTGTTAGAATACTAACTGGTTTCCTCACGATGTTTTCCTTCACCGTTTAAGAGCACTGGGACACACAGGTGATGGTTAGCACTTAATATCAAGCGGGCCATCTGCTTGTTCTATTACATTGTAGTATAAGTAAAAACCCTGACTAGTATCCAAATCAGGCCTGCGGTCCGATTACGCTAATGTCTGGCTATCGAGATGGCTTTCAGTTTGACATTTGATTCCCATCCATCCAAGGAATTTAGCATCCATCACAAGGAATTTAGATACGAGATCCATCCATATGTTGCTACTAGCTGATCCCGCGGCTTTGCTCGCGCTCGTTTACTTTGAAAATCCAATACAAACTTTCATCCCCTATTTTATCCCCTTGGGGGTAGAATTGATCAAAATCCTTTCTTAGCGGATGCCTACGTCATAACATCTACCTGCATGCCAAATTTCAGCCCGATCCGTCCAGTGGTTTGGGCTGTGCGTTGATAGATCACTATGTCAGTCAGTCAGTCAGCTTTGAGTTATATATATTTAGATTACACTATGGGAATTGAATGCTCTCGTCAGAGAGTATTATATTCCTCGATCAAATGTCAAATTGAAAGCCATCTCGATAGCCAGACATTAGCGTAATCGGGCCGCTGTTCTCTGACTGGCCTTTTTGGGCAAATGGTTTTAGACGAAATCTCATGGGACACATGAAGCCTCGTATCCCTACATCAATATAAACAGACTCCAAAGACAAGTTTTATTATGTAAGCAAAATGGTAATGAACGTAGGAGCTGTACGGATCCCAAAGTACTAAAGGATTCCTTAAAGTTTCGTCATCTGAAAATACGACGATCTCAGTGGCGCAGCGGGCGAGAGTCCGCCTGCGACGCAGAAGTTGCGGGTTCGATTCCCGCCGCGGAACAAATTTGTGTACGATCTGCAGAAATTTGTTCCGTGGTCTGGGTGTTTTCTATGTATAATAAAAAATATCTATCTATGTAAGTAAGTGTATTATAATGTATTAAATATATCAGTCATCTAGTACCCAAGCTTTGAGTAGCTTACTTTGGGGCTAGATGGTGCTGTGTGGATTGTCCAGCATTATTTATTTATTTATATACATGTTTTCCCTTAATAGTTTTAATCATAGACTTTTACGGCCATGTTTACATTTTTGATAGTTATATTGGTTATGTCTCAAGCTTAAAAACATTTCCTACTACTGAAATAAGTGTTCATTTTGGTTTGAAAATATCACATACTCTACCACGACGACTCGTGTGGATCAGCTGCACATTTCAAATTACAAATGACATCCTAGTGGTTAGTCCCCTTCCTTGATGGACAACGCTTGGCTGCCATAAGTGGCGCCGTGTGGGAAACCAATAAAATTACATTTCATTTAAAATTCTTCTGGCTACGCCAATCAAATCACGTGACGTTCCATGATAACTATTCGGGAAAAAAGGTTCTCGAATGAGCCTAGGAATCGGAAGATATTCAGTCTTATTATTCGGTAGAACAGCAAAATCGCGAAAAAAGAGAAGAGTAGTAAAAGAATTTATAATCTATATCCAGCGGTGAACATTAGTTTATCCAACGGTTAGGACACCAATTACAGTAATTAAAGACAGCTGATTAATAATATTAAACTTATACTGACTGATAACGACCTCTGTGGCGCAGCGGGCGAGAGCCTGCCTGCGACGCAAGAGGTTGCGAGTTCGATTCCCGCCTTGGAACAAATTTGTGTACGATCTGCAAAAATTTGTTCCGATGGTCTGGGTGTTTTCTATGTATAATAAAAAATATCTATCTATGTAAGTATATAATGTATTAAATATATCAGTTATCTAGTACCCATTACACAAGCTTTGAATAGCTTACTTTGGGGCTAGATAGTGCTGTGTGGATTGTCCAGCATTATTTATTTATTTATAAGGATGATGATAAAAAACACGTCTTCAGTGGACAATAAACCTCTTCTAATACCTATTTATAGGGTATAGGCTATTTTTATTAAGACCCTTTCTTAATAAAAATAGCCTGCTTGCCTTGGTATTTTTTCGTCCCGATCGCCGGTAACTTACCCCACGAGAGCGCAGCCAAAGGAAGCGCACGTGAGTTGTATCACAGATTGCTACTCGCATACTCGGCTTAGTTTTACGTCTATTTTGATGGATGGTAACGGATGGTATCACGTTTTTCCACCGTGTCAGGTATGAACAGCGAGTTTATCATGGTTGTCATCGTATTTTATAGTGATGAATACAAATATCAGGTCTGTTTAACAGTATTTTGTTGGCGCAGCCAGTAGGATTTTACTGCTATTTTCACAGCTGCTATTGATGTTGACTGTACACTAGTAGGTACAGTCGACGTTAATAGTAGTATTTTGTAAACTTTTGCAGTCATGACACATACGAGTATAATGAATATTACACGGGTATGTATCGCATGTATAGTTTTTTATTTTTCCGTCGTTTTGGCTACGTTTCAACAACCGTGGTCGCGGGTATACTGGAGCATTGAACTCGAGAAAATCCTACTACTATTATTAACGCGAAAGTTTGTAAGTATGGATGGATGGATGTTTGTTACTCTTTCACGCCGGAACGGCTGAACGGATCTGGATGAAATTTGGCAGAGAGATATTCTGGAACATAGTCTGGAATAACACATAGATTACTTTTTATCCCATGAGAACACCGGGATTTAATTTTGCGCGGGTGAAACCGCGGGGCGCAACTAGTAAATAATATTACCTTCGATAAAGTCTAGGTACTTTACTACTACTATGTTCTAAGTACTACAGACAGCTAAACTGATTCCCGAAACACACGGCCATTCGAGTCCCAAAACTAAAATATCCGACAGTTGAGTCGAATAAATTAATTTGAGTCCGACTATGACGGACGGCCGGACAGTGCGCGCCACAGTAAACAACTAATAGAACTACAACTCTTTATTACGTGTGTCATATCGCACTCAATTAAGTAAATTATTATAAACAGTATTTTTCCGTGGAACAAACTGTGACGACCTTAGTGGCGCAGCGGGCAAGAGTCCGCCTGCGACGCAGAGGTTGCGGGTTCGATTCCTGCCTCGGAACAAATTTGTGTACGATCTAAAGAAATTGGTTCCGGGGGTCTGGGTGTTTTCTATGTATAATAATAAATATCTATCTATGTAAGTATATAATGTTTTAAATATATCAGTTATCTAGTACCCATAACACAAGCTTTGAGTAGCTTACTTTGGGGCTAGATGGTGCTGTGTGGATTTTCCAGCATTACTTTTATTAAATTAGAAGTTTTTAGTTTATAGAATAAGGAACGACTCATGGTAATGCCACTGCAACTTAAACGACACATCTCGCTCGCAAAAAAAAATAAAAATATAAATAACTGATATTTTTTTAAATTACCAATTAGGTATTTCAGCTACATAACTTATTTTTTTATTGGTTTCTCGAAATGCCGCTAACTTAAAATTAGCCTGTTTTAATTTAGCAACAACATTAATACTTTCATTATTAGTTCAGCACTCATTAATTAATTCACTCATTAATCATCATTCACGTACCTACAATATAGAAACTAACTTGTGTATACTTGAAGCATTCTTATTTCAATATTACTTTTATGTCAATGTCATATGTCAACTGCATAGAGTCAGCTTTATTATCAAAAAGTAGTAATATTGAAATAAGAATGCTTCAAGAGATGGTGGTCCCTACAGGCCCTGAATGTCATACCTACCCGTTACAGATAATTTTGTTGATACACTTAATATGAATTAAGTCATTCGTTTGGGTTCTAGTTGGATAGACTCTACGAGTGTTTTATACCGATCGGGGATAACTGAAGGATTGAAATCATTAATTTTAATAAATGTATCTGAAGTTTAGTAATTTTGCTTACACATTTTTTTTTACTAAATTAGTTAGCGCATGACATGTGGTACCCTAATATCATTACAATCTAGCCAAGTAGGCTAATGAGTAATTTTGTTTTGACTTAATTTTATAGAATAAGTATTGCTAAGAATGTGTCCATTGGCACTTTTCTTACAGTCTCCACTTAAGGCGACACATTGTTCTTGTATTCATTAAAAGTAGCACTATCACTACACAATAATCTGTATGTCACTGCACAAACTCAGACTTTGTTTCTTCTGAGTCTTCTCACTTTGTCTGTCATCATCAAAATGTAGAAGTATGTATCCGAAGAACTTAATTTGGGGTTGTCAGTCAACATCTCACTCTATGTCTTAGTACAGTGTGGGCTGTTGAAATGTATCCCGATCTGATCGAAGGTTTTGAAAAAACACCACTTTTTTTCAAATCACGACAGCTGACTTGACAAGAATAGCTGTCTATGACGGACAGCTGTCATAATTGAACGGAGAATACAAGTATTTACATAAGTTAGCTCTCTGCTTTTTATTTACTACTCCGGCTAGACATTGAGATAAATCTCCCTCGCGGTTGTCACAAGCTTATTTATAGACGTTAATAACGATCTCCAGTTACGCCACCTGCCCTCTTCACCTTAATATTATGATGATTTAGCATCTGTAAATGTCTATTAATATTATGATGATTTAGCATCTGTAAATGTCTATTTTTCTTTTTATTTATTACCAAATTAGAGGAAACAAGATTCCTGTATAAATTTAATATCAATTATTAATTACTAGCTGGTACGCGCGACTTCGTCTGCGTACTTTTAATCTCTTCATCTCTTTTTTTCGCAATAAAAGGTAGCCTATGTTCTTTCTCAGGGTCTAAAGATTGTCTGTGCCAAATTTCATCAAAATCGGTTGAGAGGTTTAAGCGGGAAAGCGTAACAGACAGACAGACAGACAGACAGACAGACAGAGTTACTTTCGCATAGTTGGGATTTAATCAAGCCACAGATAAGCAAAATATAAATAAATCAACATTAACCATCAAATTTTAATTTCAATAAACGTATCTTAGTTAAAACGGTGTGTAAATTTGAACTAGCGGGACAAGCCGTAATCAGTTTAATACAAATGTCGTAATAAATCCATTAGACTCAAGAGATTTCAACTTCACAACTCAGCCACTTGGAGCTGTGTTGGATATGGATATGGTATCTCAAAGTAAAGGAGTATTTAGAAACGTTATTTGTAAGTGAAAGTCCATAGAAATTTGAACAAAAATTCTGTTTATGCGTATTCTTTTTACATTGACTGACTTTTTGGCGCGACTGACGTAAAGAAAGATGATCTAAAAATAAGTTGATGTTGATGGGAAAAATGACGCAAACGTAATTTAACGCGATTCTCATGTAACCAAATGCGCAATGCCAGTGCTCTTAAACGGTGAAGGAAAACATCGTGAGGAAACCAGTTAGTATTCTAACAGCGACGATGGGCTTGCAACCTGTCACGTATGGAATACTAACTACTGCAAAATGTGGGTATGTGCCAAATGTGTTGTATGGACGTACCTCTGACTACCCCCCTTAGACATCCCCAAAGAATCTTGAATTAGTACCTACTTGGTACTGGGGGATCTGAAGGGATATCTACCGTACCTGGGGATCAAAGTCGTGAAGCTGTTTCAGTTTTCAGTTTTTTTCATGTAACCATTAATCATATTGCTTTTGGGAATGAGAAATGAGTATTAGTTTTAACATAAACTTATTTTATGTAAATTTTATTGTTTCAGCTAAAGCTGCTTACAAAATCATCTTTCCAGATTAGTGAGTCAAAAACAGTTTTAAAAACTCTCGACAGACAACTAAGATAATGAAGTATGTAGCTTCAACGTTGGCCAACATTTTATGTATTGAAATAAATAAAATAAATAAATAAATAATGCTGGACAATCCACACAGCACTATCTAGCCCCAAAGTAAGCTATTCAAAGCTTGTGTTATGGGTACTAGATAACTGATATATTTAATACATTATATACTTACATAGATAGATATTTTTTATTATACATAGAAAACACCCAGACCATCGGAACAAATTTCTGGAGATCGTACACAAATTTGTTCCAAGGCGGGAATCGAACCCGCAACCTCTTGCGTCGCAGGCAGGCTCTCGCCCGCTGCGCCACAGAGGTCGTCAAAAAAGAAGAAAGAAAAAAAGAAGCATTTATTTGACACACAACACACAGAGAACACAGAAAAAACAATACAGATATTAATAACAAACAGTATAAAGAGACAGAAAAGCAGAAAATACAAAAACAGCCAATTTTTCTCCTCTGTGTTGTGTGGGTCAAACAGGTAATTGCTGCTCCACACTTTTGTGGGGAGCAGCGCTGGTTTTCAGACAGGACCACGAATGACCCCACAAACGCAAAACAGTATTGCTTTCGTACCAACTTTTATGAATTACTAGCGACCCGCCCGCGCGCCCCTGCTTCGCACGTGTGTACAAATCATGCATGTATTATACATATAAACCTTCTTCTTGAATCACTCTATCTATTAAAAAAAACCGCATCAAAATCCGTTGCGTAGTTTTAAAGATTTAAGCATACATAGGGACATAGGGATATAGGGACAGAGAAAGTGACTTTGTTTTATACTATGTAGTGATAGTGATACCGTGCTGTTTTGTTAGCGTTCTATATTAAAAAAAGCGATTCGACTTTGTAATGACATTAGCTTTTTACTCAATTTTTACATAACCGTCACCTCCAAATTTTTATCTTATATATCACATCTGTACATAAATTGATGGAACGAATCGCGGCGAAACTTCCCCAACACAGCTTCTTGCACAAGCGTTATAGACGTTATAGTTTAGGGGATTATAAATAACCATTTAGGGTTGAATTTAGGGGTAGATTTAGGGGCAGTTTACCGTTTTGCGGTGCCTCGTAAACAAAGGTTTGGTTCGGTTGTGTACATCGGAATACTTTCAGTTCCGTTTGATTTATACAGAACTTATACTTATTGGTTCGATCTGTATAATTTTATTGATTATTTTCTGTGAAACCTGTGTTTCTGTCTGTAAACAAGGTTTTTGTTAAATTTAATCACAATTATCACTTTCAAACGTCAAAAAGCTAGGTAAAGCATAGTAAAGCTTGAGAAACTGGCAAGAATGTAACAATTGGTTCCTACCGTTCTTTTTACAAAATTATGTAAGCCAAAGCTCTATTGTGGTATCTATCGACTCTAATGAGGCGTAGGCAAAGATGTAGGCAACTATTCAAAGAGCATATCCTGAGTAGAGTTTCAAACGACAGCACACGCCGGCGCCGTTCAAACTAATAATACCTAGAGTTCGCTTCCGTCAGCGTTTACCCATTTACCCTAAGTGCGCCTGAATTATTCTACTTCTAAACTGTATGCTTTAAGACATAATGCAATTTTGATTAGCCACATAATGCCACCATTAAATATCATGGAGCATGAAGTCTACAAGTCTAGTTTAGTGCGTAAGATTCGCTATCACTACATAGCATACGAGTAAAACAAAGTCGCTTTTTCTGTCACTATGTCCTCATGTCCCTTTGTATGCTTAAATCTTTAAAACTACGCAACGGATTTTGATGCGGTTTTTTTTAATAGATAGAATGAATCAAGAGGAAGGTTTATATGTATACATTCATGATATGTGCATCCGTGCGAAGCAGGGGCGCGCGGGCGGGTCGCTAGTAGTATAATAATAGTACTAAATACGTTCTCTAAGAATTTGTAACGCTGTCGGCATTTATATTTCTCTTTGTGTGTTCTGGAATATTCTGGATATATCTATATAATGTTATATAGGTCTACTTAACTACTGTAGTAAGTAGCACTATTCCGAATACATCGATATCATCATCGAGTATCAAAAACAACTTCTAACTTCTTGTGTTATAAAGCTTCACAACCTGAGTTACTTTATTATTAGCTTACTTTATAAAACTAGGTCAGTGTTATATTACTTATTAGCCGTATTTATGGCTAGATTGTAATTTTATTAGGTATGTTATAAGTAATTATATATATACAATTAAAAAAAACAACTTGAGTATCTATTCAAGGTAGATCCCCTCGATCCTATAGGTACCTAAGCACTGAGTACCAAGCCAAGTCCTAAAAACTTAATAAAACATGATTGTTCAACTCCTTTCCTCAGATCTCAGTACTTGACCTATTTTATCAATTTAGTTAATAAAATTTGTTTCATATTGTACATAAAACCCCTCTCCTACTCAACGAGAAAGGTAATAAGTATTTCTGGTTTGCGAAACTCGAGTAACTAAAAGAGAATTCTTTGATAAAAAGATTTCGTTCAGAGAAGTACTATCACCGTACCTAATTTTACATTTTTGTAACAACTTATGGGTAATATTTCACCTGTGTGTCTATTTCAATGTGCGTGCAACAACTAACATTCACAATAATAATATGGTAGCATATTTCCTAAAACTATAAACGAAATATAATATCTAATAAATAAAAAACAAATATATATATCTATCTATAATATACTTACATATACACTTACAAAAATATAATAAATAGTATTCATGTGGTCGAAAAATAGAAGTCATGTACAAGGCGTTTGAAAACGGGTTTTGAGGACGCCATTTTTATACTTAGTTAATTTTTGTTCTAAGCCAATTCGCATTAGTTTAAAATACCTGCACTCTGATGTAACGGGATGATGCGTTTGATAGTTTAGTACTTACTTTAAAGATACGTAATCTCTTCTCTTGAGAACATTAAAATTATAGGTGTATTCGCTAAAATAGACGCCTGTTAAGGCGTTGACAACACCTAATATTTTTCTCGCTCGCACGATTCGGGATTTTGAAAGATATAAAATCACTAAGTTCTCACATCTGATAAATCGCAAACAACCATTTTGTGTGCAATCACATTGCACACAGTTTAGTAAAAATTTGACTTTGATTGATGCAAGTTTTCCTGCTCTAAAGTTTGCTTATGTACGAAAACTAGAAAAGCAATTTAAGTAGGAAAACTTGTACCGATCAAAATGAATTTTTTACTAAAATGTGCGCAATGTAATTGCACACAAAATGGTTGTTTCCGATTTTACGAAAATGGGTTCAGTGATTTTATATCCTTCAACAAGTCAAAACGTGCGAGCGAGAGTCACATTAGCTCTTGTCTTCACCTTAAGAGGCAGCATAATCAGCATATGGCGCGCCGCTATCTCGCTCGCACATTTGAAAATTTTTGAAGATATAAAATCACTTAATGTGGTTATGTAAAATCGCATAAGGTTATGTTGTTGTCAATTTCATTAGACAGATTTTGCGGAAGTGTGATAATACACATAGCTTAATACGCAGAGCACTAACAAATACCTAATATCTTTCCACGGGGAAAGCCGGGGCGGGTCGCTAGTTTGATAGATTCTTCTACGAAATGAATTTAGTCTTGATTCATTTGGTAATTAATCTCGTTTTTACACATCCAATCAACGGCCCGACGTACTACGACAAGTAGTATGTTTTATTCCTTTGTGTCACATCTACATTATTACAAATGAAAGGTCAAAGGTCACGTTGTTTTCATCTAGCCAAGACGTAAGTTTCTTGCCTA
Organism: Plemyria rubiginata; assembly: GCA_963576535.1. Classification (NCBI taxonomy): domain Eukaryota; kingdom Metazoa; phylum Arthropoda; class Insecta; order Lepidoptera; family Geometridae; genus Plemyria; species Plemyria rubiginata. Next base: position 2,037,675 of record OY754929.1, read on the forward strand.
CTTTTAGGGCAATATTTCATTGTGAGGTCGCGCTGCCCAGTCATATATAGGTACACATGCTATAAAATAATATCTAATAATAATATCTTTATTTCAGACACGAGATCCATTATAAAATTCTTATCTCTAAAAAATACAAAATTACACAAATTAAATAGACCTCCTGCTCTATTTAATAATATTCAACAGCTTCACGACTTTGATCCCCAGGCACGGTAGATATCCCTTCAGATCTCCCAGTACCAAGTAGGTACTAATTCAAGATTCTTTGAGGATGTCTAAGGGGGGTAGTCAGAGGTACGTCCAAACATTACATTTGGCACATACTTACATTTTGCAGTAGTTAGTATTCCATACGTGACAGGTTGCAAGCCCATCGCCGCTGTTAGAATACTAACTGGTTTCCTCACGATGTTTTCCTTCACCGTTTAAGAGCACTGGCATTGCGCACATAAATTTTTCGATAGAAAAATCCATTGGTGCACGACCGGATTCGAACCTGCGACCTTACGATCGGAAGGCGGGGTCACTCCCACTAGACCACCGGTGCTCTTAAAATAATATATAGCCTTTAAAAATAATAAAAAGTGAAAATAAAATAAAAGAAGGATAAAACCCATTGGAAAAGGAGGAGAATATTATAAAAATGAAAGGAAAAATAATTTACGGGCGATCTGAGGTCGGAAAGGGGGTGAGTTTTAAGGGTAAAAAACGGTTTATCTCGATTTCCGGAAAAACTAAGAGTCCTAGAGACTTTTGTCTTTCTTGACTTTATTGCACCTCACGGTTAAATTACTGGTTGCCCAAATGTTGTCTCAGTGAGATAGAGCTAGGCTTGGTAGTAGAAAAAAATACTTTGACACAAAACTTTTTTAAGATTTTCAGTACTACAAGCTACATGGTCGCTACAGGAGCGCGATAAGAGTTGGTAACCCCAAACTTACAGCTTACAGCTCGTTTATTAGAGTGCCAGGTCAGTGAAACATTTATCAAAAGATTAAACCACTTACAAGATGAAAAAGCTGAAAAGTGATATATTACGTCCTGCGATGAAAACAACTGATGAAAAACTTGTCAGAAGCAAGTTTGTTGAAAAGGATTTGCTGTAACTTTTGTTGAAATCGAGGTTTACGTAAGTTGGAGTATGAGCTGGTACCAAATTCCACTGGCAAAGTTATCACATACCTACCTTTAGTCACCTTTCTCTAGCCTCTAGAGTTTGCTGGAAGAAGATTCTAGTTAGTGTTAAGCTTGCATATGTCCTCTATTTTTATCTATTTCATGTTTTGTATTGTATGCGATAAATAATTAAGAAGTAGGAGCCAATATAACATAAGTGAAAAATCAAAAAATAAGACAATTACTAACAAAAAAACTTATAGAGACAAAAATTACTTATGAATTAGTCTTATCAACTTTATTAGAGTACATATTAAGATTGGTATATTTTTAGCAATAACATTTTGCATTTACATAAAAAAAACTGTTTTATTTATTGAATAATAATTAATTCTTTATTCAATTTGATTTTAATTCACAAAGAAAATTACAACTAATAGTTACAATTATTTACAAAATGTACAAAATACCTAAATATGAAACAGTTGAGCTATCTGCAGACCGTTGCAAACGATCTATAGATAGCTCAACTGATCCAAATCAGTGCCAATTGGATATTATACTCGTATATTATTATCAATTTGATTAACATAGAGCCATATGCGAAGATATTTTTGGTGAAAGCGCAATTAAAATATGTGATTAGTTTGATCATCTAGAAAATAACACTAGTGGCTCTGTGAGCTGGTAGACCTCGCGAGCACACTAAAAGTGAGCAATTCACTGGCTTAGCGGTAGGTAGATATAATTTTTCCGATTTTTGATTCTTTTGATTTTATTGATTTTTATTGTTTTTTTTTTAATCATCTTGTGTAGAATGAGGTCCTTAGTGTTTCTCTCAAATTTGATTGAAACCCGTCGATTTTTTGATGAGCTATCCCGTTCATCATGCTAAAGATCCTCATCAGATCTTCACCAAACTTTTATGAGACCAACTTATAGTTACTACCTTTCAAATAAAAAAAGAACAATCGAAATCGGATCTCATTTGGTGGAGATATTCAGTATATGAAATAGCCCCCTTTTTTGCCCCTTTTTGGGGGAAGTACCCCTCCAATCAAAAATCCCCGATGACAAAAAAAATCTAATAAGTCATATAACCTGTGTACCAAGTTTCGTCCAGATCGGTTGAAAAATGCGACCTGTAGAGGAGAACAGACAGACAGACAGACATCCGGACAAACGCATTTTTGGCCAATGTGGAAACTGAGACGCTTCGCTAGCTTCGCTCGCTCGGTCAATAAATATCACACAAATCATGCCAAAAGTTAGACCAAACCTAAATTGAGGAAATTATATCTCTTAAAGAGTTTCGTCCTAAAAAATTGACAGTAATAAAAAACTAACTTTTCAGGATTTACGAAACTGTAGCTGTAACTGAAATTGAGGTGGAACTCTTTGACATCGTAACGATTCAAGGGGTAAGATGAGTCTGTTTTGTGAAGACTGGGTTCCTAAACAGCTTCTATCAGACCAATAAGTCTGTGGCTGTCTCTTTTCGTTGGCATGAAAGTGACAGAGACAACATTACCCACTCTATTGAGCTGCTATAAAATGGCAGCGATTATGAATAGGAGGGTAAGAGATTTCCTAGTAAAAAGTGCTCAATTTAAATGACTTCTACAATGGTACACACCCGCTTTGTTATTTAATCGAATGTAATAAATACACACATTTATTACTTACTAGCGACCCGCCCGAGCGCCCCTGCTTTGCACGGGTGCACATTGTTTTTCTACCATATCATGCATGTATTATACATATGAACCTTCCTCTTGAATCACTCTATCTATTAAAAAAAACCGCATCAAAATCCGTTGCGCAGTTTTAAAGATTTAAGCATACATAGGGACATAGGGATAAGAGTAGTAGAGCTCTTTGTGAAGGGCTCGTCCGGGGAAGTACTACCACCACGCCTTTTTCTGCCGCCAAGCAGCAACGCTGTGTTTCGATTTGAAGAGTGTGGTCGTGTGCATGTCTCCAGCTTCCTCATATTGAAAATGTAATTTCTATAAATGTCAATATTTAAAGCATAATTAGTGCACTCATAGATTTGAATCATAATTTAGCTGCCAAATAAACAACGATGCTATAAGCTTATAATAGTGTGTAAGCTGGAGTAACATGTCTCCAGCTGCCTCAGTCAGTGTGGGCAAACGGCTAATGATAGAGATATATAGTAAACGCAAGGATTTAGTACCTATTTAGTGCACCTGGTACCAAAAATTTCAGGTCTGTAGCTAGGAAACTCTTCGAGTTATAAGACTTCATAAACGTGTAAGCTGGAGTAACGGTACGTGAAAAAGCATATGCTCGTTCTCTGGAATGGCTGGAGCTAGCAGGTTGCTTTAAGTCTCCAGATTTAGTACCAAACGAATTAGCGAGGTACCAAATATTTGAAGTGTTTCTGTTCAAAACTCTATGAGTTACAAGCTTTTCCAGCTTTTTTTGTTTGTCCAGCTTGCACATGTTAGATCTCAGCAACCACAATAGGTACAGACTCGGTTGATGTCTCTGAACCGAGCTATGAATTAGTGCACTCGGTACCAAAAATTTGGAATCTCTAGGACAAGCAGTTCTGTTGTAATCAGCAAAATAACATTTAACCGCCAAAAATTCAAAGCATTTCGACGCGACCATAAAAATGATGCGTTGCCGCTCTGAAGGTGATATTACGCTCTGCGGATTTGAACGTATTTTACCCGCGATAAGAGTCTTTTTTGTATGCACTCAGTCCTTTAAATTTCTGAAGGCATAATTATTATACCCTTCTCTTTCCGATGTGCGTTGAAGAGCGGGGCGTTGTATGTTGCCATATCTCATCAATTAAATAGTTTGGTATGGTTTGACATTTTATATTTTTTTTTTTGATAAAATACACCAATTATATTGCAGAATTTGCAGGCAAGGCAGGGAGCGAGCAGCACGTCCGTCCGTCCGTATTTTGACAGTTTGACAGCCAATCTAATCTTGCTAGTGTCATGTCAAGTGAATCGTCATCAGACCTAAGTCAAGTCATTCGAATTTGAGAGGTTAAAATATACCAATTATATATATTGCAGAATTTGCAGGCAAGGCAGGGAGCGAGCAGCATGTCCGTCCGTCCGTATTTTGACAGTTTGACAGCCAATCTAATCTTGCTAGTGTCATGTCAAGTGAATCGTCATCAGACCTAAGTCAAGTCATTCAAATTTGAGAGGTTTTCGATTTGCAAAAACGAATCCTTCCTACCTATATAAACCAGTATTATGGTGGGTAGCAGTTAAATAAATAATTAGGTAAATTTAGATTTACGTAGGTACCTAATCATTTATTAGTTTTACTACTTAACTTCTCCTATGGGTACTGTGGTAGGTGTTAAAGAACTGGCGCTTTGAGTAGGTACCTATGTAGATACAGAGACAACTCCGTTATTTTAACACTGCCAAAAAGGTAAAAAGAGGGGCTACCTACCAGTAAAAACGCACCTCTTGTATCTATGTATGTTTCTTCCGCATCGATTTGGACATCCGCATCGCACCAATAATGCGGATGTTCATGCGGATGTGACAAAAACAAAAATAAAATAGACGCAACCAGTGACTGGCGCGTAGTATCACCTTCAGAGCGGCAACGCATCATTTTTGTGGTCGCGTCGAAATGCTTTGAATTTTTAGCGGTAAAATGTTATTTTGCTGATTACAACAGAACTGCTTGTCCTAGAGATTCCAAATTTTTGGTACCGAGTGCACTAATTCATAGCTCGGTTCAGAGACATCAACCGAGTCTGTACCTATTGTGGTTGCTGAGCTCCAACATGTGCAAGCTGGACAAACAAAAAAAGCTGGAAAAGCTTGTAACTCATAGAGTTTTGAACAGAGAGACTTCAAATATTTGGTACCTCGCTAATTCGTTTGGTACTAAATCTGGAGACTTAAAGCAACCTGCTAGCTCCAGCCATTCCAGAGAACGAGCATATGCTTTTTCACGTATCGTTACTCCAGCTTACACGTTGATAAAGTCTTATAACTCGAAGAGTTTCCTAGCTACAGACCTGAAATTTTTGGTACCAGGTGCACTAAATAGGTACTAAATCCTTGCGTTTACTATATATCTCTATCATTAGCCGTTTGCCCACACTGACTGAGGCAGCTGGAGACATGTTACTCCAGCTTACACACTATTATAAGCTTATAGCATCGTTGTTTATTTGGCAGCTAAATTATGATTCAAATCTATGAGTGCACTAATTATGCTTTAAATATTGGCATTTATAGAAATTACATTTTCAATATGAGGAAGCTGGAGACATGCACACGTGTGGTCGCCGGTGTAATTACAGGCACATGAGGCTTAACATCTGTATGCCTCAAGTTGATGGACGCAGGGCAGTGCATCGTAGGGCACGTTCCTATTGTGCGTGACCTACGGGGCAATGTTTTGTTTATAGGTGAGCAGATGGCCCACCTGATGTTAAATGGTAGCCACCACTTAACATCAGGTGGGCCATCTGCTTGTTCCATCAGCTAGTTGTATAAAAAAAAACATAGGGACAGAGAAAGCGACTTTGTTTTATAATATGTAGTGATGATGTAATTACTATGGGTAGTCCACCCATTACCTACTACCACCCACTACCCTAAGTGGGAATATTTTCATGCTGGCCCCTAAAAGGGAAAATGAAAATAAGACCCGAGTTTTGGCCAATTTAACTTCGCTAACTGCCCCACTTGGGTTGTTTACATGTTTTGCTACAACGCTGCGTCAGCGGCAACGTGACGTCACTCGTTAGGATACCTAATTGTATTACGAAACTTATTTATTTACTAGTGGCTCTGTGAGCTGGTAGACCTCGCGAGCACACTAAAAGTGAGCAATTCACTGGCTTAGCGGTAGGTAGATATAATTTTTCAGATTTTTGATTCTTTTGATTTTATTGATTTTATTGTTTTTTTAATCATCTTGTGTAGAATGAGGTCCTTAGTGTTTTTCTCAAATTTGATTGAAACCCGTCGGTTTTTTGATGAGCTATCCCGTTCATCATGCTGAAGATCCTCATCAGATCTTCACCAAACTTTTATGAGACCAACTTACAGTTACTACCTTTCAAATAAAAAAGAACAATCGAAATCAGATCTCATTTGGTGGAGATATTCAGTATATGAAATAGCCCCCTTTTTGTCCCTTTTTGGGGGAAGTACCCCTCCAATCAAAAATCCCCGATGACAAAAAAAATCTAATAAGTCATATAACCTGTGTACCAAGTTTCGTCCAGATCGGTTGAAAAATGCGACCTGTAGAGGAAAACAGACAGACAGACAGACAGACCTCCGGACAAACGCATTTTTGGCCAATGTGGAAACTGAGACGCTTCGCTCGCTTCGCTCGCTCGGTCAATTACTGTTTTTCAAATCAAGTCCCAAAAGTGGGAAGTACCTATGTTACTCATAACATCTGTTTATTTACAACTAGCTGATGGAACAAGGAGATGACGAACAACGCATTGCCTCGTAAGTCACGCACGGGAACGCGCTTACGATGCCTGTATAAGGCTTTACATCTGTATGCCAAGTTGATGCATTCAGGGTAGTGCATATAGGGCACGATCTTAGCATGCGTGACCAAGGTATTGCTCTAAGATAGGTTACCACTTAACAGGGTAATCAGGCATGTTCTATCATAAGGATAAAAAAACTACCTACAAGATAAACAATAAAACATCCCACCGTCTCCAAGACTTCAATATCAAACTTTGTGAACTTATTTCCAAAATTGAATTACTTACCGATAACGTTTTCGGTTCATTGGTTTCCGCTCTCGACCTTCCTGCAAATATTTACACGATATTCTTTCTTCTTTCTTTCTTCTTTTTATGGCTCCTGTCATAGACAATCTTGCCAATGTCAAGTAATTCAGAGATTATACTCTTTGTAGTTATGTTTCTAGTCACGTCAGTCCAAAGTCGAGTCAGTCAATTGTTATGAAGAAAATGGTGGCGGTTTCTTCAAAACATTTGAAACATTTTCGGTCAAATCACGATATCACATAATACACTTTCATTCCAAATGCTTACACTTTGTGCTAAGACCACAAGTAATGTTGGTTAAAATACCACCAAAATTACACAACACAACTCAAAATAACACTAGAAAAACAATTAAAATGACAATGCTATGTTGCTTCGATAGATGACAGAAAACCGGCACAAAATCTTCTTCTCTCAGTTAACATGGCTACAGACAATCTTGCCAGTGTCAAGAGATATTATAGTTTGTAGCTTAAAGAGGTTTATTGCCGGATTCATGTTCTGATATTTTCGAAAACAACATAATATTTCATCAAAATTTATTTATCTAGATGACACGGCAGACTTCGTACTGCATCAATCGGACATTACTTCCGAGCATTTTCATATTTATTCACATTTTAAACCTTCTCTGGACTTCCACAAATAATTCAAGGCCAAAATTTGCCAAATCGGATCAGCCGTTTTCGAGATTTAGTGAGACTAACGAACAGCAATTCATTTATATATATATAGATATAGAATATAGATATAGATAATAAATAAATTTGTAGACTTTTTACACAGCACTAAGTAGTCCCAAACTAAGCACAGCTTGTAATATGGAAACCAGATAGCTGCTCAAAATCCATGTTTGTATTTTGTAAAACATTCTTATAATATTAAACTAGCGACCCGCCCGCGCGCCCCTGCTTCGCACGGGTGCACATATCATGCATGTATTATACATGTAAACCTTCCTCTTGAATCACTCTATCTATTAAAAAAACCGCATTAAAATCAGTTTCGTAGTTTTAAAGATTTAAGCATACATAGGGACATAGGAACATAGGGATATAGGGAGAGAGAAAGTGACTTTGTTTTATACTATGTAGTGATAACACCCCGATAGAGAACAAACATCTGTGTTCATGACAGAAATGTTTGTTCTCGGTGGGGATCGAACCCACGGCCTACGGCGCAGAAGGCAGAGCTACTACCAACTGAGCTGTGAAGGCTGAATTCAATTGAAAAAGCTATGTGGCTTCCCTAAATGACAGAAAACGAATCCCGCCATAATTACCCCAATTCTAAGTCGAAGCTTGGCAGACGAACTGTCTGTTGCTCAAATTATTGGCTTTCACCAACTTTGTTCATTTGTCTTCATTAACCTTTCAACGATGACCTCTTGAACTCTAGCAAAGCCTACGCATCGAACAGTAGCACAATTAAGCTAGGTTCATATTGCTGTGTCGGGGTGTGTCGGGACGCGCCGTGGCGCAATCGCTTCGTTCATTTACTAATGATTGGATTCACATTAGTAGGTTGTGGTGTGGTGTGGCGTCACAACCTACTAATGTGAATCTAGTCATAGTGAGTGAACGGAGGCGATTGCGTTGTGGCGCGTCCCGACACGGCAATATGAGCCTAGCTTTAAGAAAGAAATGGAGAGAAAATACGTTTATTTTACATACTGAAACTGAAACAGCTTCACGACTTTGATCCCCAGGTACGGTAGATATCCCTTCAGATCTCCCAGTACCAAGTAGGTACTATAATTTAAGATTCTTTGAGGATGTCTAAGGGGGGTAGTCAGAGGTACGTCCAAACATTACATTTGGCACATACCCACATTTTGCAGTAGTTAGTATTCCATACGTGACAGGTTGCAAGCCCATCGCCGCTGTTAGAATACTAACTGGTTTCCTCACGATGTTTTCCTTCACCGTTTAAGAGCACTGGCATTGCGCACATAAATTTTTCGATAGAAAAATCCATTGGTGCACGACCGGATTCGAACCTGCGACCTTACGATCGGAAGGCGGGGTCACTCTCACTAGACCACCGGTGCTCCTGCTGCTTTACATAGGTTCTCATAAAATACAGAACGGATACAAACAAACAAAATACCGTGATAACGAATAAAAAAAACCTTAAAATAATATAAAACATTAATAAAATAAGATACATACGTAATCCGAGGTTCGTGGGTTTTACCTATGGGATCGGCAACAGATTTCCGGGATATGCGAGATTGAATTTTGTCCAGCTAGCTTGTACTAGACGAACCACAGTGCGGCATTTTGTAAATACCGACGCTCCGTCCGCTCCGTCCGCAGCGTTGCGGACGCAGTCGACGCGCTCCTTTAGCACGGAAACTTCCAGCGTGTCCCATCCCGTGCATTATTATGTTTTGATCATAAATGCTAGGCCCCCTAACCAAAGTCCCTTAACCTATACAGTAGCCCCCGGAAACCCCAGCCCGTACCCATATTAGGTTACCATTAAAATTATCTATTAACATACTTTAAGGGTCCGGTGACAGCGGCTCGCAATTTCGAGGTGCGATTGGCTATTATTTCATTTTATTTCATTTCGGGGAGGTTGTTTGAAATAATAACTCCAAAGAAACACACATAAATACTGTTCGAACACAAATATTACAATAATATAAGGGAAATGTGCTTGAGTCGGAAATCATTTTGGTATCAGGTAAACGTAAGACCAAACATACTAATACCAAAATGATTTCTGATTCGGGCATGTTTCCAAAGCATAAGTAAATAGGTAATAATATTTATCTATGTAAGTATATAATGTATTAAATATATCAGTCATCTAGTACCCATAACACAAGCTTTGAGTAGCTTACTTTGGGGCTAGATGGTGCTGTGTGGATTGTCCAGCATTATTTATTATTTATTTATTTATTTATGTCGGATGCCTTTAGAACTCCACCACAAATCTTGGCCTTTAAGTCATAGTTACCGTACATACATAGGTATCTATTATTTAACTTAAAGTTAAGTAATTAAACGTACGGCACGGATGATAACAGTGACCGCCTCAACAAGAGCATTTAGTTTCATGCACACAAGTTTCCTGCCTCTGATGGCGGCATTAAATTACAGTGAAAGTGTTGTAGCTGGTTCACTCTTTTTCATTCGTTTTATAGTGTTTACTACACCTAAGGAAATCACAAAGATTTAAATGTCCCATGCAAGTATTCTCCCAGCGGGATTTGAACCCGTGACCTTCCCCTTGATACCAAAGATTTTAAATGTCTCATGCAACTGTTCTCCGAGCGGGATTTGTACTCGTGACCTTCCCCTTGATACGTGGCTACGCTACCAACTGTGCCATCGGAGTCCAATCACACACGAAAAAAAACTGAGGCACGCTTTAAGGTACTTATGCGACCATGTCATGCGATACTGTCAATATTATAGTCCTGCTCGATAACCGAAGTTTTAGAAGTATTCTGCTCGGAGAATACCTTCTGGGCCGTTATAGTGTGTGTGTCTCCAGCTTCCTCATATTGAAAATGTAATTTCTATAAATGCCAATATTTAAAGCATAATTAGTGCACTCATAGATTTGAATCATAATTTAGCTGCCAAATAAACAACGATGCTATAAGCTTATAATAGTGTGTAAGCTGGAGTAACATGTCTCCAGCTGCCTCAGTCAGTGTGGGCAAACGGCTAATGATAGAGATATATAGTAAACGCAAGGATTTAGTACCAAACGAATTAGCGAGGTACCAAAAATTTCAGGTCTGTAGCTCGGAAACTCTTCGAGTTATAAGACTTGATCAACGTGTAAGCTGGAGTAACGATACGTGAAAAAGCATATGCTCGTTCTCTGGAATGGCTGGAGCTAGCAGGTTGCTTTAAGTCTCCAGATTTAGTACCAAACGAATTAGCGAGGTACCAAATATTTGAAGTGTTTCTGTTCAAAACTCTATGAGTTACAAGCTTTTCCAGCTTTTTTTGTTTGTCCAACTTGCACATGTTGGATCTCAGCAACCACAATAGGTACAGACTCGGTTGATGTCTCTGAACCGAGCTATGAATTAGTGCACTCGGTACCAAAAATTTGGAATCTCTAGGACAAGCAGTTCTGTTGTAATCAGCAAAATAACTAATATTATGATGAGTTACAGAATACCAGATAGTTCCATTTCGACCAGCCTTCAGTTGATAGTAGCTCTATCTCTGTCACTACAGCGAATGCGTCACACTCGTACCTACTGATGCAATCAAGGAATTTGAATATATCTGTCTGTATTCAAATTCCTTGGATGTTATTTTGCTGATTACAACAGAACTGCTTGTCCTAGAGATTCCAAATTTTTGGTACCGAGTGCACTAATTCATAGCTCGGTTCAGAGACATCAACCGAGTCTGTACCTATTGTGGTTGCTGAGATCCAACATGTGCAAGTTGGACAAACAAAAAAAGCTGGAAAAGCTTGTAACTCATAGAGTTTTGAACAGAAACACTTCAAATATTTGGTACCTCGCTAATTCGTTTGGTACTAAATCTGGAGACTTAAAGCAACCTGCTAGCTCCAGCCATTCCAGAGAACGAGCATATGCTTTTTCACGTATCGTTACTCCAGCTTACACGTTGATCAAGTCTTATAACTCGAAGAGTTTCCGAGCTACAGACCTGAAATTTTTGGTACCTCGCTAATTCGTTTGGTACTAAATCCTTGCGTTTACTATATATCTCTATCATTAGCCGTTTGCCCACACTGACTGAGGCAGCTGGAGACATGTTACTCCAGCTTACACACTATTATAAGCTTATAGCATCGTTGTTTATTTGGCAGCTAAATTATGATTCAAATCTATGAGTGCACTAATTATGCTTTAAATATTGGCATTTATAGAAATTACATTTTCAATATGAGGAAGCTGGAGACACACACACCCGTTATAAAATCTTTTTGTGGTTCACTCTTGCAAGTTGAAGTGGCAATGGTCGGGTCATAATGCTCGCAATGACAATTGCTGGCGAATAAAAGTTTACGCCCTCCTGACCTCCTACCTCATAGACCAATGCCATTGATTCTGGGATTTCAGTTGACTTCCATATCGCTGCTTGTCATTAATACTGAGTCAAGCTCCAATTCTTCTTCTTTTAAAACTTTAAAGGTTCCATTTTTTACTTCGTAATGTTCTTCTTTACTTAAGTGTTTTGTTTTTTCATTTTAGAAAGAAGATATTAAAAAAGAAAAGAATTGTTATGTAAGATTTTAAAAATTTTAAATGTTATAAAATCACTGTTATTTATTATTATTGAAAAACCGCAAAATCGACAAAGTTACGCAATAAAATTTATTAATTGCAATTTTAATTTTATATTCACTTTTTATTCACAGGAGCAGGCAGTAATAAATAAATATCTATGACTATACATACAATGATGTCAATTCTATGTATAATTTTGCTAATATAACACTAAAAATATTGCCGTCCCTTTCTAAAAGACTGACCCCTTGCTGTCTCTATCTAGATTGAAGTAAAAGCGGAAATAGCTAGTGACTTGACAGCCGATTAGTGTTGGTCGCGCTTTCAGAAAACAAGGACGGCTATAATTCTAGAGCTGTCAGATTAAGTTAGTTTATGATAATGCAACAACAGAATCGGCACCAGTGACTCAGCTGTTTGCGATTGAGCTGTGTGGAAGATCTTAACTTTTAATACTGGTTTTAAAGAGCCGGAAAAGGACGTTAAGTTGGGCAATAAAATAAAACTGCTGGACTCAGTTTGAAATGCTCTTCAAATATGAGTTTAATGATTGTGGCTCTTTTAAACGCAGTTTGTGGATTACTGTATTAAAACTACTTTCTGAGCCAGTTTGATTTTAAAAGTTCCTAGTAGCTGGCTATGGTGGTGGTTCAGCCCTTTTTAGACCCCCGTGATGGCTTAGCGACTAAGATAACCGAACGAATGAAAAGTTTGCAATAACAGATAAAAAACAAAACAGCATGACTACAATAATACCCAGGCACGGTAGATATCCACAGATTTTATGAAAATTAAAACGCTGACGGGTAGGTAGTAAATACTGCTTACTTTCTCTACTACTCTTAAAAATCGTATTACGATGAGCGCCTCATATCATATAAGATGTAGATAATAGTGATAATATTCACTATGTGTTTTTAGGTAGGTTAATCTGTTGTGTATGCATGTAGAAAATCGTTTTTGTTTCAAAACAATTAAAGAATTGTTTTGCTTTTGAAACCTAATGTCATTCACTATTTTTCTGTTTATTTTTTGTTTTTAAATTGTTTTTAGCTATCTCTAAAATTAACTAATAATGTTCACCTAACTCGTTACGTACAATAAATGTTATTTTCGGCTGTAAGCACATATATTTACGATACAATCCAGATCAGTTGTAATATTTTAGTTTTAGTTTTTTCTTGGTTGTAATGTGTTTTGTGCGTTTAAATAAATAAATAAATATCGGGCGTGCTGAGAACTAACGATACTACACGTAGAACCAACCGCTCAACATAAGGTTTAATAAATAAAATAATAAATAAATAATGGTGGACAATCCACACAGCACCATCTAGCCCCAAAGTAAGCTACTCAAAGCTTGTGTTATGGGTACCAGATAACTGGCTTTCTTCATGGTTCGTTCTAAATTCTAAGAAAAAGAGACTCCTATTTTTATAATGCAATAAAGTTTAGTGTTTTCAATTTATATTTTCTCTTGTTGCATTCTTATTTATTCACTATTCTCTCGCTATTTTTATAGCACAAATGATTTTCTTACTAATCCTAACTAATGGCTTGGCTTTCTGAAAAGCGGTGACCGGAGTATTACGGCTGTAGAGCGGCGGAAAGTAAAGTCAAGGTATCAACACGATGCCCAGTACTATGATGATGTACGATGATGGATGAGACGCCCAAAAGCTTTAGCCTGGAAGAACAAGCAAGAAAGATATATAGATAACACTTATTCTACAAAAGAATACATCATAAATCTTGGCGTAACCTTATAAAGTACAATGAGCGGCCTTATCGCTGAAAACGATTTCTTCCAGGCAGAAACGTAGAGCTTGGTTTCTACCATCATCATTAGATTGCCAGGCAAATCTATCATCATCATAAGATTGTCAGGTAGATGTCCCTTCAGATGTCTTAGTATGAAGTACCAATCTTTGAGGACGTCTAGGAGGGGTAGTCAGAGGTATGTTCAAATTATACTTGTTATACACCCAGATTTTGCAGTAGTTGGAAATAGTTGGTGTACCAGCGGTCCGATTACGCTAATGTCTGGCTATCGAGATGGCTTTCAGTTTGATATTTAATCTTGGAATATACTCTCTGACGAGAGCATTTGATTCCCAATGTATTATCAACAAATGGATGGGTCTAGTATCTGAATTCCTTGGGATGGATGCTAAATTTCTTGGATGGGTGGGAATCAAATGTCAAACTAAAAGCTATCTCGATAGCCAGACATTAGCGTAATCGGGCCGCAGGTTGCAAGCCCATCGCTGCTAAAGTTTTACAAAAAAATGTACCCATGTGTGTTATATCAGCTATCTGGTTTTCATATTGTAAGCTGTGCTAAGTTTGGGGCTAAATAGTGCTTTGTGGAAAGCCCAATAATATTGTAGTGCGCGTCAACCAAAAACAACGCTGGAAAATAGTGGAACGGATGTTTTTGTGCACACAAAATACTCGCGTCATCACACCCCCTCCCCCTCCTGCTAGCATTCTTTTTACATGACGCGCATTAACTAACTGGTTTCCTCCGCTATATTCTGGCCCCTATATACCGTCCACAGCTTTCTAGAAACAAAGCAGCCGTTCATTCTAATCCCTATGTTTTCTTGTTTTTATGCGACTCTTAAATACTGCGGCAATTAGAATTTAAATGCAATGAGCTATCTGCAATTCATCTGAAGTAATTCTCCAATTAAATAGAGTAATGTATTTTGTTTTATTTCGCTGCTAAAACTATTGAGCATTACGTCATTTGACCGTTGGGAAAACGCTTCGAACGCTGAAAGTTCAACGTGTATTTTTGACATTTTATTATGGAAAACATCGTCAAAGGGCTTGCATATACGAGACATACAGGATGGCCAAAAAGTCGTGGATGAAACGCAACTAGGGTAACCCCTAGTTACCCCTAGTTGGGTACTCCTAGCTACGGTGCCCCTAGTAAACTAGGGTCCCCCAACTAACTAGGGGTACCGTACGCTAGCATCGTATCGTATCTTTGAGGTCAAACCCCTGCAGAGTTATAATTTATTTTGTGTTTTCATGAGAAAATTTTCTTTTTTTACTAATTCTGATAAAAATTCAAAAAAATTACTATAATCTAACTAGTAATCTAAATATTTAATTAGAATTCTGCAGGGGTTGACCCTAAGGACCTCCCGTAGAACAATTTTATGTAGCGGATGACCCCATCTTACCCCATCAGTTGCGTTTGATACACTACTTTTTGGCCATCCTGTACACGAGTATTAGTAGGAAGTAGGGTGGAATCAAATTTTCAGGCTTTATGGTTTTATTACTCTTGCATGGGTGTAATTCCTTCTTAAAAAGATGTCATCCTGTTTCAAACGTTCTTTTTATTTGAGTGATATATTGAGCACGCCAATGCCTCCGATTACAGGCACTTGAGGCTTAACATCTGTATGCCTCAAGGTGATGGACGCAGGGCAGTGCATCGTAGGGCACGTTCCTATCGTGCGTGACTTGTGGGGCAATGCTTAACCACTTAACATCAAGTAAGCCATCTGCTTGTTCCATCAGCTAGTTGTATTAAAAAAACAATATGTACTTACAAAAACATGAAAAATTTGAGCTATCTGCAGACTGTTGCAAGCGATCTAGAGATAACTCTACTGATCCAAATCAGTCTTAATTTAACCTAGACAGAAGCATTTTAGACTCTTCTGTAATTTTTGCCTTGTGTTGCAAATTATATTTTTTACCTTAGTACTTAAAAATTGTGAATGTTAAATCATACAATATACATAATGTAGGTACCATACATAGGTAAATAAAGGGACGTCCACAAGTCAACTTCACTATTTACCCAAACTATTCAAATTTCAAGATAAACATTCAAGTTACTTACAAAACGGGCCTTTGACACCCGGATAACCCTCCGGACGTACCCGTACTTTGTGCCCGGGTACAAGAGACCCCGTCCTAAGCCCACGCGCAAATACGGGTTAAACGAGATAACAATGATGCTGAAATTAGCGTTTCAATATATTTAAAACCCTTTTAGAGCACTTAGGATGATAACTTGTGAATATTGTATGAGTGGGAAATTAGGCCTTAATTATGTGGAGACAAAAATATGGTTTCTCGTTCGCTAGGAAATTGTTTAAATGTAAAAAAACAACGAAATTTCTTCATCGTTGCGAAAGTCCCTAAAAAGATGGCGGGCTAACATTTTACCTATAGATATGCTTTGTTATAGGTGATGGTTACCACTTAACATCAGTTTAACTAATTTGTTAACATTCTATGTTTATTGTTTATTTATCAATTATCATGATCATCACCAGCACGAAGAAGTTTTCTTGCTGCTGGACATAGGCCTTTCTATGATGAAATATAGATTTTTGTAGATTTCGATTCGATTTTGGATCGGAGGATGAGGTGATAACCACTATTCCCTATAAGTCTGAGGCACCCCAATGCCCCAACATGGCGATATATACGAGTAACTTCAATATGCATAGGTATAGTTCGAAAACAAACTTCACGTATGTACGTACAGTCAGCGAAATTAACGCTCTGTTCATAGATAAATAAATAAATAATGCTGGACAATCCACACAGCACCATCTAGTAAGCTACACAAAGCTTGTGTTATGGGTACTTACTAGATGACTGATATATTTAATACATTATATATTTACATAGATAGATATTTTTTATTATACATAAACACCCAGACCAACGGAACAAAATACTGCAGATCGTACACAAATTTGTTCCGAGGCGGGAATCGAACCCGCAACCTCTTGCGTCGCAGGGGGACTCTCGCCCGCTGCGCCACTGAGGTCGTCAAATAGAGACCTAGAGAGAGAGAAATAGAGAGTTGAGATAGGTTGGAACAGTCTTCTAAAATCTAATTTAGCTAATGATAGATATTCTGATTCCTTTATATCTACGTATCTCATTGTGATATTTTAATATGCAAGGCCGACCTGAAATCTGCATCGCAACTCATGGTCCACTTTGAGAGCCTACACCAGGAAGAGCAGGATGTCCTTAGATCCTTGAAGGATATATTTGGAAAGGCCAAGAAAATTATTCTCAACAACAACAACACGGACTTACTGGAGACCTTTGACAGAGCGCTAAAGTATAATCATCGGGAGGAGTTTGTAACACTAGATAGGTATAAGAAATAGTAGCACCTGGGGAGAGAAGCACTTACCTTTCCGTAACACAGTTTTCAACTAGCACGGAAGGTAATGTTCCGTAACCAGAGTGTGCCAGATTGTCTGATAAGCTAAAATCCCTAGAATGAGACCTCTGTATGGCTCAACTCATATGTATCTCTTTTTTGTCTCAAATAAACATTATCTTATCTTATCTTAATGTACCCACTTAAGTACCTGCCGACCGTCGACGGTCGTGTGCCTGCCCAATTAATTAAGGAAGAAAAATGCTTTGTATAATGTATAAGATTCATTAGTGTACCTACTTTAAGACCACAGAAAAGAAGGGACTCTTCTAAAACAGGTTATAAAACTTAAAGGAAGAGTCTAAACAGACACTAATGAAAAAACTGAAACCGAAACAGCTTCACGACTTTGATCCCCAGGCACGGTAGATATCCCTTCAGATCTCTCAGTACCAAGTACTCAAGATTCTTTGAGTATGTCTAAGGGGGATAGTCAGAGGTACGTCCAAACATTACATTTGGCACATACCCACATTTTGCAGTAGTTAGTATTCCATACGTGACAGGTTGCAAGCCCATTGCCGCTGCTAGAATACTAACTGGTTTCCTCACGATGTTTTCCTTCACCGTTTGAGAGCACTGGCATTGCGCACATAAATTTTTCGATAGAAAAATCCATTGGTGCACGACCGGATTCGAACCTGCGACCTTACGATCGGAAGGCGGAGTCACTTCCACTAGACCACCGGTGCTCTCAGACACTAATGGGATATCCTTTATGCAAATTGCACTCAATTCTCAAGCTGACTGTACTTAAGGCCAGGAATATCTGGAGAGGATGTTAACAGGCCACTAATTAATGCATACCGCCCACAGGATAGCACTGATTAGCCAGATTCACATCTGAAGTTACCACGGACTTATGAGAGCTCTATTCACAAGCTACGACTAGTCTTTCATGCAAACGAAAAGAGACAGTAACAGACTTATCGGTCTGATAAGCTATTGGCACGCTCAAAGACCAGAATAAGGTCCATAGTATATATTACACCCAGACAGAGAACAAACATCTACGTTCATCACACAAAATTTAATATTTGTTCTCGGTGGGGTTCAAACCCACGGCCTACGGCGCAGAAGGCAGAGCTACTGTGAAGGCTGTCAATTATTCTAATAATTTATGGTCCAGGCAACTTTCAGCCCTCGCTGTCTATATTTTAGGCCTCATTCTCACCTTTTCACTTTTTTTTTATTCTCCAGTTTATAATTATAGAGCACCGGTGGTCTAGTGGGAGTGACCCCGCCTTCCGATCGTAAGGTCGCAGGTTCGAATCCGGTCGTGCACCAGTGGATTTTTCTATCGAAAAATTTATGTGCGCAATGCCAGTGCTCTTAAACGGTGAAGGAAAACATCGTGAGGAAACCAGTTAGTATTCTAAGAGCGGCGATGGGCTTGCAACCTGTCACGTATGGAATACTAACTACTGCAAAATGTGGGTATGTGCCAAATGTAATGTTTGGACGTACCTCTGACTAACCCCCTTAGACATCCTCAAAGAATCTTGAATTAGTACCTACTTGGTACTGGGAGATCTGAAGGGATATCTACCGTACCTGGGGATCAAAGTCGTGAAGCTGTTTCAGTTTTTCAGTTTATAATTTTATTGACATTAGTAGGTATTGACGAAAAAGGTGCATCAGGCGAGTGTGAATGGGACTGTTGGGAGGGGAAGACCTCGGCGGACCTATCTAGATCAGATAGCAGATGTTCTAGAGAAAGGCCAGGTCAAGAGTACCCTAAACCGACGAGCATGTATGAAGAATGTTATGAGAGTGAATGAAGCGAAAGAGGTATGTCAGGATCGTAGCAAGTGGAAATCCGTGGTCTCTGCCTACCCCTATGGGAAACAGGCGTGATTTTATGTATGAATGTATGTATGTATGTAGTAGGTATTTTGACATTTTATAATAATTATGTTAATTATGTACCTCTATTTTGTAGTTTTTATAATTATTTTTGAATTTTCTATGTTTGTTATTTAATTGATGTAATTGGTGTGCAACAGTTTTGATTAAATGTTTAAATAAATAAATAATGCTGGACAATCCACACATCATCATCTAGCCCCAAAGTAAGCTACTCAAAGCTTGTGTTATGGGTACTAGATGACTGATATATTTAATACATTATATACTTACATAGATAGATATTTTTTTACTATACATAAACGCCAACGGAACAAATTTCTGCAGATCGTACACAAATTTGTTCTGAGGCGGGAATCGAACCCGCAACCTCTTGCGTCGCAGGCGGGCTCTCGCCCACTGCGCCACTGAGGCCGTCATAAATAGGCACGTCAGTTTGAAATTTCCACGTGCAAAGTCCTATTAAGCTGATGTATCGCTATGGGCCCATTGGCGACGATCTGTATTCAGGAACGCGCTGGTCCCTCCAGTTTCTTAAGCCTCCGACACGCTTTAGTTGCATTACAAGTCATAAGCGATGCTAGTAAAAAAGAAAAAACTGATTTTGTATCTTCAAAAATGTTAATCGTCGTATCGTAAAACGTCTTAACTTTAGCTGGCACCATTGCATGCAAGCTACAGGCACATACGCTAATTGGCATACCTGTACCTGGCATGTAGTTGGCACAACAATATATTTTCGGTCAGGTTGCGGAGGGATACGAAACCGGCATGTGTGAACGTCGTGACAGGTACAGGCATGCCAGTACCTGACGTGTTGGCAAACCCCGTGAGAGTCACGGGGGGCTATGAAACCGGCATGTTAGAACGTCGCAACAAAAAATGTTAGGCATGCCTGTACCACCAGTTAACTTGCAAATGTATCTACATAACCCAGCGTGCCTGTAACTTGCATGCTCACTATTGTTCTATTTTACTGGCATGTGTATTTTTACCTTATAAGTTGGCAGTAAGATTGAATTTTGATACAAGATGTATTTTTTATGTTGCATTATAGGGCAGTGTAGTCGCGACAAAGCCCTAAAAAATTATTGGCAACCTATGTCATTTTTATACGATCGCTTCAAGAAACTAGTTCAATAAACCGCTACCGCTCATGTTTTGCTCCAATGACAAAAGTCTTGAGATGCAAATCTTCACCTACCTTACTCGGACAACGGCATGCTCGCCTTTTTAATGAACTCCACTAATCCTGGCATTTAAATTCTTACAGCGCTGCTCTGCTCTTAAACAGTGAAGGAAAACACCGGGGAAGCCGGCATTAGCCTAAAGTAAGTTTCGAGAAAAAAGTGCATTAAATTGTCCCTTGAAAAAAAAATGCTTATACAAGACTAGTTGCGCCCCGCGGTTTTACCCGCGCAGATTTATTATTCCCGGTATTCCCACGGGATAAAAAGTAGCCTATGTGTCCAGACTATAATGTATCTCTCTACCAAGTTTCATTCAGATCCGTTCAGCCGTTCCGACGTGAAAGAGTAACAAACATCCATCCATCCATCCATCCATCCATCCATCCATACTTACAAACTTTGACGTTTATAATATTAGTAGGATTTATAATGACGTTTTCAGCTTACAACATTGTTATTAGGTATTGGTTTATATTTAATACTTAGCGTCTGTATCATGTTATTTTTTTGTTTTTATCTAGCCATATTTAAATAATGCTTGTTAATGTTATTATTATTTGTAAAAAACTCTTACCTATATGTCTAATCTTTGTTCTCTTTTGATATGTATGATACCTGTTTTCTAGTAATTCCAAGCCTGATTGTATATGTTGTGTGTTCTTTGTGGCAAATAAATAAATGTCTATGTCTATGTCTTTTCTGTGACCCTAGGTTACTGGCAGAAGGCGTCAGCCCAAACCCCACATGTCGGAAGAGTCATCTCTGCCTGCCACATTGCAGCCGTGGACAGCTGGGAAGCTCTCCGAAAGAAACATCCATCCATCCATCCATACTTACAAACTTTCACGTTTATAATATTAGTAGGATTCGATCTATAGATTATTACAGTCAGTAGATTTGTTTAGGTATATATATATTTGGCGCCCGCAGCTTTTTACCCGCAGTATTTGTCTTATTTCAATTATAATCCCGAGACTTGTTGAATAACGTACGAAGCTATTAAAATGCTATGCATTGCATACTTGGAATTGTACCAAAAAGTGCGGACTCAGGGTGGGGGCTTAGAGCCAATTGTTTCATAATAATTTTCATTTAAACGGTACATTTACATGACTCGTTAAAAAAAATGAGAGTAAAAGAGAGTAGAGCTCTTTGTGAAGGGCTCGCCCTTTATTTACCTTTCTACCTTTACACAGCGCTCGAGTACATGTTCAATTTTAAAGTTTTCGTGTTTTTCCATGTATTTTTTTACATTTTAGTAGATTTACACCCGTTTTGTTTACCCGTGACGCCTTAATAAAAAACCATGATAGTTTCATAAAAGTTAAAAGTTATTATACCAATCCCTAATTATACCAATCCCTAATTATAACCTCTAAAGCTGCACATTTACTGATGTTAGTAAGCTGATCTCAGCTTATTTATATTTCCCCGCAGTGGCAGTGTAACCACGAGTCGTACGTTTAAATAATTACTGTTGATCACACCGCAGTGTGACCACGAGTAAAAGAAATTACTCGTAGTCACACTAGAGTAGCAAACCGGTGTAACCATGAGTCCGTCGCGGTTTTCTCCTGATTTATACTGTAGGCCGTGAGTTTTGCGTAAAATTTATGTAAATTATAACCCCCAAACGAAATTTTAGAAAGTCGGTCGAAGGTGGTATACCTTTGATAATTTGAGCTTTAGTTTTAACAGAGAGTGACACAGTAATTTTAGTTAGTTAGCTTTAACAACAGAATCACAATTTTCTTTTATTTAAAAACGAATTACCATTACTTACTTAGCCCCACAGACTGAGATCCTGAGTACGTACGTTGAATAAATACGTAGAATTTGCGGCAATTGACCCAGGGGACCACTTTTCACAACTGCATAGAAATTATTGTCGATTGTGCTCAAAATTAATAATAATAGAATATTATCTACAATATAAACGTGAGAGTAAAGAGCACCGGTGGTCTAGTGGGAGTGACCCCGCCTTCCGATCGTAAGGTCGCAGGTTCGAATCCGGTCGTGCACCAATGGATTTTTCTATCGAAAAATTTATGTGCGCAATGCCAGTGCTCTTAAACGGTGAAGGAAAACATCGTGAGGAAACCAGTTAGTATTCTAACAGCGGCGATGGGCTTGCAACCTGTCACGTATGGAATACTAACTACTGCAAAATGTGGGTATGTGCCAAATGTAATGTTTGGACGTACCTCTGACTACCCCCCTTAGACATCCTCAAAGAATCTTGAAATAGTACCTACTTGGTACTGGGAGATCTGAAGGGATATCTACCGTGCCTGGGGATCAAAGTCGTTTTCAGTTTTAAACGTTGTCTACAAAAATTGTTTATGTGGTTGTTGAGTTTTAATACCCTTCATTATGCAACAGTTTCATAAACTACTATTTTGTGTCTATAAATACCAGTTTTCTGATAGGTAAATAGTCTATTAACTCAGGATCATGCATAATTCTGTTATAATGGATTTAACAGTTTAATGACAATTGTTTATGTAGAAAACGTAAATTGGGGTTGTGCCAAATACGTTTTGGGTTTGTTCGTCGAATGAAAATATGTATATGTCTCCGGTTCGTTCTCTGCCTGGGTGTTATGATATAACAGATCAGATCCTATGTATTTAAGTAATGTACATAAATACACAAACAAATGATCACAATGTTATGTTAAAAGTACGTGAGCCGAGGTTTATATCTAACTTTCAGAGTGACAGTGGAGCGTCTTGGTGACGCTTCTAATTGGCACTGTTTTTTTTTATCCTTGACTAGCGACCCGCCCGCGTGCCCCTGCTTCGCACGGGTGCACATATCATGCATGTATTATACATATACACCTTCCTCTTGAATCACTCTATCTAAAAAAAAAACCGCATCAAAATCCGTTGCGTAGTTTTAAAGATTTAAGCATACATTGGGACATGAGGACATAGGGACAGAGAAAGTGACATTGTTTTATACTATGTAGTGATAGTGATGGAACAAGCAGATGGCCCACCTGATGTTAAGTGGTAACCATCACCTGTAACAAAGCATTGCTTCGTAAGTCATACACGATAGGAACGTGCCCTACGATGCACTGCCCTGCGTCCATCAACTTGAGGCATACAGATGTTAAGCCTCATAATATGTGCCTGTAATTACACCATAGATGGATCGATTACAACGGTCTGCGTTACCCGAGGCCTTAGTTTTAGTTAGTGCCACTACTATTATAAACGTGAAAGTTTGGAAGTACGGATGGATGGATATTTGTTACTCTTTCACGCCGGAACGGCTGAACGTGTCTGGATGAAACTTGGCAGAGAGATAGATTTTAGTCTGGTATAGCACATAGGCTACTTTTTATCCCATGGGAATATCGGGATTTAAATCTGCGCTGGTGAAACCACGGGGTGCAACAGTATACTATATATACACTTGCTTAGGTGTCGAGCTAAATAATGCTTCATGATTTTTTTTACTTATCTGTTAGTTTTTGTCAGACGGAAATTCTTATCGCAGGTGGCTGTTAGGGCATCTTTGATGTTATCTTTTTTGGCTCAGTTTTCGCTTAAGACGAAGACAAGAGCTAATGTGACTCTCGCTCGCACGTTTTGAAATATTGAAAGATATAAAATCACCAAACCCATTTTCGAAAAATCGCAAACAACCATTTTGTTTGCAATCACATTGCGCACATTTTAGTAAAAAAAAAATTTTTTTGATCAATACAAGTTTTCCTACTTAAAAGTTTGCTTTTCTAGTTTTCTTTCATAAGTAAACTTTTGAGTAGGAAAACTTGCATCAGTCAAAATGAAATTTTTACCAAATGCAATGTGATTGCACAGAAAATGGTTGTTTGCGATTTTTCAAAATTGGGATTTGTGATTTTGTATCTTTCAAAATGTAAAATCGTGCGAGCGAGAGGTACATTAGGTGTTGTCAACGCCTTAAACTCCTGATCTAAATCACTATAGCAGCTTTTTATACGATACTCGTTCAAAGTGGATGTTTCTCAACGAATTTTAACGAAAATATTTTCTTTTAAACAAAAAATGTTTAGGCACATTAAACCATTTTCTGACTCCTAAACTCTTAATTTAGGTAGTAGGTTCAGGTTTTGTAATTTGTTCTTTTATTATTTTTTTGTCGTATACTTTAAGTTTTTTTAAACAACTAGCTGATGGAACAAGCAGATGGCCTACCTAATGACCTATAAGAAATTATTGCCTCGTAAGTCACGCACTATAGGAACGTGCCCTACGATGTACTACCCTGCTTCCATCAACTTGAAACATACAGACGCATAATATGGTAGTGATGGTGAGTGGTACCTAAATATTTTTGTTGTTTAGCAGTAATCTTGAAATTCTGGCTAAAATATTTGGTCGACAACAAGTAACGGGGGTTGTTCAGTGATAAGAACGTTAACAGGTAGAGGTCGCGTCAACCAAAAAGAACGCTGGAAAGCCCCCCTCTCCTTCGATCTTTTTGCGTGACGGGCAATATATTTTGGTACAAATCGCCATTATTGCGCCATTATTGCTTGCCTCACAAAACACAACCATTTGCATTTTTATTATTATTGTATACTAGCGACCCGCCCGGGCGCCCCTGCTTCGCACGGGTGCACATATCATGCATGTATTATACATATAAACCTTCCTCTTGAATCACTCTATCTATAAAAAAAACCGCATCAAAATCCGTTGCGTAGTTTTAAAGATTTAAGCATACATAGGGACATGGGGACATAGGGACA
This sequence comes from Plemyria rubiginata, assembly GCA_963576535.1. Taxonomy (NCBI): domain Eukaryota; kingdom Metazoa; phylum Arthropoda; class Insecta; order Lepidoptera; family Geometridae; genus Plemyria; species Plemyria rubiginata. Next base: position 2,062,839 of record OY754929.1, read on the forward strand.
GAGAAAGCGACTTTGTTTTATACTATGTAGTGATAGTGATGGAACAAGCAGATGGCCCACCTGATGTTAAGTGGTAACCATCACCTGTAACAAAGCATTGCCTCGTAAGTCATACACGATAGGAACGTGCCCTACGATGCACTGCCCTGCGTCCATCAACTTGAGGCATACAGATGTTAAGCCTCATAATATGTGCCTGTAATTACACCATAGATGGATCGATTACAACGGTCTGCGTTACCCGAGGCCTTAGTTTTAGTTAGTGCCACTATACTATTATAAACGTGAACGTTTGTAAGTACGGATGGATGGATGTTTGTTACTCTTTCACGCCGGAACGGCTGAACGGATCTGGATGAAACTTGGCAGAGAGATAGATTTTAGTCTGGTATAGCACATAGGCTACTTTTTATCCCATGGGGATATCGGGATTCAAATCTGCGCTGGTGAAACCACGGGGTGCAACAGTATACTATATATACACTTGCTTAGGTGTCGAGCTAAATAATGCTTCATGATTTTTTTTACTTATCTGTTAGTTTTTGTCAGACGGAAATTCTTATCGCAGGTGGCTGTTAGGGCATCTTTGATGTTATCTTTTTTGGCTCAGTTTTTGCTTAAGACGAAGACAAGAGCTAATGTGACTCTCGCTCGCACGTTTTGAAATATTGAAAGATATAAAATCACCAAACCCATTTTTGAAATATCGCAAACAACCATTTTCTTTGCAATCACATTGCGCACATTTTAGTAAAAAAAAATTTTTTTGATCAATACAAGTTTTCCTACTTAAAAGTTTGCTTTTCTAGTTTTCTTTCATAAGTAAACTTTTGAGTAGGAAAACTTGCATCAGTCAAAATGAAATTTTTACCAAATGCAATGTGATTGCACAGAAAATGGTTGTTTGCGATTTTTCAAAATTGGGATTTGTGATTTTGTATCTTTAAAAATGTAAAATCGTGCGAGCGAGAGGTACATTAGGTGTTGTCAACGCCTTAAACTCCTGATCTAAATCACTATAGCAGCTTTTTATACGATACTCGTTCAAAGTGGATGTTTCTCAACGAATTTTAACGAAAATATTTTCTTTTTAACAAAAAATGTTTAGGCACATTAAACCATTTTCTGACTCCTAAACTTTTAATTTAGGTAGTAGGTTCAGGTTTTGTAATTTGTTCTTTTATTATTTTTTTGTCGTATACTTTAAGTTTTTTTAAACAACTAGCTGATGGAACAAGCAGATGGCCTACCTAATGACCTATAAGAAAGCATTGCCTCGTAAGTCACGCACTATAGGAACGTGCCCTACGATGTACTACCCTGCTTCCATCAACTTGAAACATACAGACGCATAATATGGTAGTGATGGTGAGTGGTACCTAAATATTTTTGTTGTTTAGCAGTAATCTTGAAATTCTGGCTAAAATATTTGGTCGACAACAAGTAACGGGGGTTGTTCAGTGATAAGAACGTTAACAGGTAGAGGTCGCGTCAACCAAAAAGAACGCTGGAAAGCCCCCCTCTCCTTCGTTCTTTTTGCGTGACGGGCAATATATTTTGGTACAAATCGCCATTATTGCGCCATTATTGCTTGCCTCACAAAAACACAACCATTTGCATTTTTATTATTATTGTATACTAGCGACCCGCCCGGGCGCCCCTGCTTCGCACGGGTGCACATATCATGCGTGTATTATACATATAAACCTTTTTCTTGAATCACTCTATCTATTAAAAAAACCGCATCAAAATCCGTTGCGTAGTTTTAAAGATTTAAGCATACAAAGGGACATGAGGACATAGGGACAGAGAAAGCTACTTTGTTTTATACTATGTAGTGATAGTGATATAGTGACAGTGAAGATTTAGGAAGCAAGGTTCTGGGAATTTTATTTGTTACCTTGTTATTGTTAGTTCTATTGATTTACAGACAAAAATAAACCTGTTTGTCTGTTAGGTGATGACAGAACTAAGGTCGGATGACCGGAAGTGCGGGTTCTTTGATGCTATTTCTATGCTGTATTGAGATTAAACTATATGAAAGACAGTAGCAGCGCCCCGCGGTTTAACCCGCGTAGTTTCAAATGCTGGTATACCCACAGGATGAAAAGTAGCCTATGTGCTATTTCAGACTATAATCTATCTATGTTCCAAAATTCATCCAGATCCGTTCAGCCGTTCAGACGTTATTGAGTAACAAACATCCAAATTTTTACATTTATGATATTAGTGAGATCATAATTTTTACTATTACCTACCATATCGCCTCATGAACGGCGGTCCGATTACGCTAATGTCTGGCTTGGCTATCGAGATGGCTTTCAGTTTGACATTTAATTCTCATAGTGTAATAGTAATTGTATAGGATGGATGGGAATCAAATGTCAAACTGAAAGCCATCTAGATAGCCAGACATTAGCGTAATCGGGCCGCTGGCGCTGGTCATCTAAAACGCAAAACATCAAAGTAGAGATAAACCATTCTAAAAATGCACGCCCCTCTACCTGCCTTTGCTTTGCTGCCATTTGCTTTTGTGGGTGAAGGCAGGTAGAGGGGCGTGCATTTTTAGAATGGTTTATCTCTACTTAGCTTATGACCTAAAACCTCGGCCTATATTATCATTAAAAGTAGAATAGAATAGAATAAGTTTTTATTTGCAACACATAGAAAAATATACATCAAACAGTTTTTAAATTAAAAGGCACCATGGCATGCCTTATTTTTACAATATTGGAATATACTTGACAATCTCTGTGGCGCAGCGGGCGAGAGCCTGCCTGCGACGCTAGAGGTTGCGGGTTCGATTCCCGCCTTGGGACAAATTTGTGTACGATCTGCAGAAATTTGTTCCAAGGGTCTGGGTGTTTTCTATGTATAATAAAAAATATATATCTATGTAAGTATATAATGTATTAAATATATCAGTTATCTAGTACCCATAACACAAGCTTTGAGTAGCTTACTTTGGGGCTAGATAGTGCTGTGTGGATTGTCCAGCATTATTTATTTATTTTATTATACTATGAATAATCGAATGTAAAATGCAAAAACCGGAAGTTAAGTTACCTTAAAAAGCCATCACATGCACAACGCGACGGTTCAATCAATGTTTATTAACCACTATTGAAATCCGATTCGATGGCGCGATACCTGAAATTTTGATGAGGTTACTTTTAATGGAGTTACATAAAAGCTAAATTTTTATATAAAACTAGCTGATGGAACAAACAGATGGCCTATGATGTTAAGTGGTAACCATCACCTAACAAAGCATTGCCTCGTAAGTCATTCACGATAGGAACGTGTTCTATGCATTGCTCTGCGTCCATCAACTTGAGGCATACAGATGTTAAGCCTCATGTGCCTGTAATTACACCGGCGACCACACTCTTCAAACCGAAACGCAGCGTTGCTGCTTGGCGGCAGAAAAAGGCGTGGTGGTAGTACTTCCCCGGACGAGCCCTTCACAAAGAGCTCTATACTCTAGGTAAATCCTAGGTATTCTATTTACCTAAGAGTCCCTTTCTACGCGCGTGCTAAACGCAGTACTTTATTCACTTCAGTTATTGCAAAATCTCTAGCATTGTATATAACTTTCCATACATTTTATCCCAAAAAATAAAGAAGCAGAAAAAAAACAAGCCCCTGAAAGTGCCTTAAATATTGATGTTAGCAATTACCCCCACCGCGCGAGCGAAGTTGCGGGAGCCAGCTAGCGTGCCATAAGCAAGCTTTGCGCAAAATAGCGCTCTAAAGTTTAATTTTCAAAGCAAAATGGTTCCCTTAACACCATTAGCGCCATTATTTCCTGAGGCTTTTTTGGTAACATTCTGTATCAATGCAGAGGATTCTCAGCCTAATGGACATAACACAACAGGGGGACCAAGGGACATTTTGTTTATGAAGAGTGGATTTAAAAAGGAGTTTGGAGAAAAAGGTAATTTAACCTTTTTGGTCACAACGAGTACTGTAATTTTCTTCGTAGATTGTAAGACAAAGTTTCATTTTCATGAACCAAATAAGAATGAATATTGATAAAACGAAATATACCTACTTACAAAATATGTGTATTTTGTAAGTAGGTATACTGGTACTGGTAGGTATAAAAACTGGTCTGTCAATATGGGCTTGCAAGGCAAACTGTCGTATATGGAATATGAAATGAAAAAAAATTGATAAGAAATGTCCCAAAAAAACTCCGTAGCAGGATAATATAAATTTTTATGTACCAAGGTAATATAAATTCCTTGGTATCCATGTGTATATCATTTGATTTGTGGATCATCGACTCGAAAGAAGAAGAAGATAAAAGCGTTAAACATAATTCATGAAACCGAAAACTCATTTTGTTATTTTATTGTTCGAGTTGTCTTGGTAGCCCCTCGGATCATAATCAACGATAAACTTTGGTCCATTTCCTGTCAGACACCTTGCTAAATGTAATATTTTACTGAATGCGCTCGAATTTCACTGGCAATGGTGTCTATTCTGTTGTTGCATTATCCTAAACTATGTTCCGAAATAAATGTTTTAAATTTGAATATTAATAAATCAATACAAAACAGAATTCAAACCACGCTCTAGGTATCTTACAAAAGCACCATAAATATACCTTTCCCATTAAAATCAGAGAAAAGAAGGCAATTCGGAAAAGATTTAGAATTCAATAATCGACGATTGAATTCCGTTCGTTCCGACTTGAATTGTTATTGCCGGTGTTGCCAACTGGAGCCTGATTCTGAAAATCAATAACGGGTTTCAATAAAAATGAACAGATTTTTTACATCTTTTTATTACAGCGCAGCGTTGTAAACTAGCCTTGTCTCTTTAAGGTTGTTTGATGAGTGTTCAATTATTATGACGTTTTTACGAGTTTTAGACTGGAGTCTCCATCATGGCTCAATGACTGCTAGAGCTTAAAACAATTAGCTTTTCACGTAACCTCAGAAGCACAGAAGCGTAGAAGCTAATGAACCTTAAAGTATCAAAATTAAACCAACAGGCACCTAAAACATCCTCTTACACACTACGCAGCAAAGGAAAATGTGAAGGGCTCGTCCGGTGAAGTACTACCACCACGCCTTTTGCTGCCGCCAAGCAGCAACGCTGTGTTAAGGTTTAAAGAGTGTAGTCGCCAGATCTGTATGCCTCAAGTTGATGGACGTTGAGCAGTGCATCGTAGGGCACGTTCCTGTCGTGCGTGACTTACGAGGCAAAGCTTTGTTATAGGTGATGGTTACCACTTAACATCAGGTGGGCCATCTGCTTGTTCCATCAGCTAGTTGTATAAAAAACAATAATTCCATGTATCCGCAAACCGTACCAACCGAATTAAAAACAATTTGAATAACAGATTCTCATGCACAAAAATAATGTTAGTCTTTAGCTTGACTAACATAGCTAGATGTGACATTATTGTACCAGAGTTGGCAATATTGTTACCCCACGAAAACGCGAATAAATGGGATTCGCGATCGCAAATTGTTATTCGTGTAACCAATGGCTTAACTTGGGATTTCAAAAATCCCACGTCGCGTACTTTTATAAATTTAGAAAAAAAGGTTGTTTTTAAAAATTTTACCAATTATTGGAGTCCTTTCAATTGTCAGCTATCTGTTTCCCTAAAGCTTAGTTTGAAGCCTGATAGTGCCGTGTGAAAAGTCCACCAATACACATTTATTTACTTTTTCATGAATACATTTATTGACAAAGAAAATTACAACTAATACATAGCTACAATGATTTACAAAATATACAAAATATAAAAAATACATATGAAACAGTTGAGCTATCTGCAGACCGTTGCAAACGATCTATAGATAGCTCAACTGATCCAAATCAGCGCCAGTCAGAAGCGTACCCAACACACTTTTTCATTGAAAGTTTCGCAAAACGTAGGTAATTTCGATGGAATTCAGCAGCTAAGTTATTTTGACGCTCAGATTTTTCGCCGCAAAAGTATCTATTGTTGAATGGAATGAAGAAACATGAACCACCCTTGTCCGGTTTTCTTTGTCAGGGAAAAGGCGGTGGACAAAATAGCGCACTTAATTTTACTATAGGTAATCAATATAAGAGCACCGGTGGTCTAGTGGGAGTGACCCCGCCTTCCGATCGTAAGGTCGCAGGTTCGAATCCGGTCGTGCACCAATGGATTTTTCTATCGAAAAATTTATGTGCGCAATGCCAGTGCTCTTAAACGGTGAAGGAAAACATCGTGAGGAAACCAGTTAGTATTCTAACAGCGGCGATGGGCTTGCAACCTGTCACGTATGGAATACTAACTACTGCAAAATGTGGGTATGTGCCAAATGTAATGTTTGGACGTACCTCTGACTACCCCCCTTAGACATCCTCAAAGAATCTTGAATTAGTACCTACTTGGTACTGGGAGATCTGAAGGGATATCTACCGTGCCTGGGGATCAAAGTCGTGAAGCTGTTTCAGTTTCAGTTTCAGTAATCAATATAGAATGGCTACAAAAGGTTTTTTTTTTGTTTTTTTATACAACTAGCTGATGGAACAAGCAGATGGCCCACCTGATATTAAGTGGTAACCATCACCTATAAACAAAACATTGCCCCGTAGGTCACGCACAATAGGAACGTGCCCTACGATGCACTGCCCTGCGTCCATCAACTTCAGGCATACAGATGTTAAGCCTCATGTGCCTGTAATTACACCGGCGACCACACTCTTCAAACCGAAACACAGCGTTGCTGCTTGGCGGCAGAAAAAGGCGTGGTGGTAGTACTTCCCCGGACGAGCCCTTCACAAAGAGCTCTACTACTCTTAGGTGCGAAAATGTGGAGAGAATAATAGCTAAATTCCCCGATCAACACTAATCGGCTGTCAAGTCACTTGCTATCTCTAAAAGCCGAAATAGCAAGTGACTTGACAGCCGAATAGTGTTGATCGAGCTTTCAGAAACCGGAGTTAGTGTTGTAGTTTTTTTACGTTTAACGCCACAAATGTCAAAAAGTATTCGCTATATGCCCAATAGGGCAAACCGCTTCTTCCTGGGTATAAAACGGGTAAAGATCCTTTCCCGCATCCCCTTTGTCCCGCCCTGTCAGACCAGCGCTGATGGATGACAGCGTCGGCAAACGTCAGCATCCATTACGGAACTGGGGATTCGATGGAGTGACAAGCGAATTTGGAAAGAACATGTTAATATTACAGGATCTTAGCTTTAAATAGTGGCAGATCAAAGAAAACGCATGGCATTTCATCCGTAATGAATTATTATTTTTTATATGACAGCCTTTTAAATTTTAGTTGGTAATAAATTATAAAAGAGCATCGGTAGTCTCGTGGGAGTGACCCCGCCTTCCGATCGTAAGGTCGCAGGTTCGAATCCAGTCGTGCACCAATGGATTTTTCTATCGTAAAATTTATGTGCGCAATGCCAGTGCTCTTAAACGGTGAAGGCAAACATCGCGAGGAAACCGTTAAGTATTCTAACAGCAGCGATGGGCTTGCAACCTGTCACGTATGGAATACTAATTACTGCAAAATGTGGGTTATGCCAAATGTAATGTTTGAACGTACCTCTGACTACCCCCCTTAGATATCCTCAAAGAATCTCGAGTTTGTACTTGGTACTGAGAGATCTGAAGGGATATCTACCGTGCCTGGAGATCGAAGTTTTGAAGCTGTTTCAGTTTCAGAAAAATCCGACTCCAATCCAAAGACACTGGAAGATACACTCATACTACAATAACTCAAAAATATCTCGCCCGTTCTGACTCAAATTTGAATGGGATCAAATGAAAAGCACTAGCTAGCTTTCGAAAAAAAATTAATAATCAAAATCGGTTCACCCAGTAAAAAGTTATAAGGTAACTACTAGCCACCCGCCCGCGTTCCCCTGCTTCACACGTGTGCACTTTGTTTTTCACTATATCATGCATGTATTACACATATAAACCTTCACCTTGAATCACTCTATCTATTAAAAAAACCAAAATCCGTTGCGTAGTTTTAAAGATTTACGCATACATAGGGACATAGGGATATAGGGACAGAGAAAGCGACTTTGTTTTATACTATGCAGTGATAGTGATAGTGATGACAAACAAAATATCAGTCGAGTTACGAACCTTATTGAAGTCTTTAAAACGGGTAAAAAAGTGCGTCAAACCAAAATGTTATCGGCTGTACAAAATTACGTCTAATTATAACCGCCATTAGAAGTCGCCTCGCGTGAAACACTATATTTTGAGTGAAAAAGAAAAAGAAAGAAAGAAAATACATTTATTTGACATACACAACAAGAAAAGAAATACATAGGTACATACAAAATTACAGTTATCTTCTTCTTCTTCCTGCCCTTATCCCACTTTATGTGGGGTCGGCACAACAGGTTTTTTCTCGCCACTTTCCTCTATCATTCGTCATCTCAGTAGTCACTCCTTTCTTTCCCATGTCATCTTTCACACAATCCATCCATCTTTTCTTTGGCCTGCCTCTACTCCTTAATCCATCTACATTCATTCCTAACACTCTTTTCGTTACATGACATTCATCCCTTCTCATAACATGCCCATACCACGCTAACCTATTACTCCTCATTTTTCGGTCACTGGCGCCACTTTCAAACTGCCTCTAATAAACTCATTCCTTATCTTATCCATTCTCGTCACTCCACACATCCATCTCAACATTCGCATCTCCGCTGCATGCACTCTTCTTTCATCCGTCCCTTTTGTGGCCCAACACTCCGATCCATACAAAACGACGGGTCTTATAATGGTTTTGTATATTTTCCCCTTTAGTTTTAGGGGCATTCTTGGATCGCAGGTTGTTCCTGTGACTTCTCGCCATTTCATCCATCCTGCATTTATTCTACTTTTTACATCCCTGTCAATCTCACCATCATTCTGTACTACTGAACAAAATTACAGTTATAAACATAGACAAAACGAAAGAAGAAACAGTACCAAAAACAAAAGAAAACATAACTGTACGCCAAAAAGGCTGTGTTTCCGTTTGAAGAGTGTGGTCGCCGGTGTAATTACAGGCACATGAGGCTTAACATCTGTATGCCTCAAGTTGATGGACGCCAGGGCAGTGCATCGTAGGGCACGTTCCTATTGTGTGTGACCTACGGGGCAATGTTTTGTTTATAGGTGATGGTTACCACTTAACATCAGGTGGGCCATCTGCTTGTTCCATCAGCTATTTGTATAAAAAAATACCTTGATTACCATTTTTCAAAGTATCGTCATGAAAAATCGCCAAAAAAATTTTGGAGAATTAGATAACGGTTCTTTAAGAATATCATTTTGATGAAAACTAGGAAGTGTTACCATCCTTTTGTAGGTGACTGTACCTACATAGTTATGCAATCAGAAACCACCCCCAAGTCCTTACGTAAAGTTCTTTGCATTAATGATAATAAACATCTAATTACTTATTACTGTTTTAATTTTATATTTACTACAAAGAGGATATTTGTGACTTCGTTAACATATTATTATACAAGCGACACGTCCTGGCTTCAGGTGAATATTTATATAACATGTAAATATAGTAGGCTTATCAAAATTGAGCAAAAAGTGATAAACAGTTTTAGAACTCCATTTCAACGTAACCATGGTTTTTCTGAAATAACTGCCCGTTGTTTGACGTCCGTTTATATTGTCAGAGGTGGCAGATTTGAGAGTTTTGGAATATCGTCTACAACTATTTTATAGTCTGGATATTTTATGTATTTCAGTGACACAGTAACACAGCAAGTGTCAGTTCCACGCGACAAAGTCTAGAATTTATTTATTTATTTATTTAAATTCACAAATAATAATGCCAGTGCTCTTAAACGGTGAAGGAAAACATCGTGAGGAAACCAGTTATAGTATTCTAACAGCGGCGATGGGCTTGCAACCTGTCACGTATGGAATACTAACTACTGCAAAATGTGGGTATGTGCCAAATGTAATGTTTGGACGTACCTTTGACTACCCCCCTTCGACATCCTCAAAGAATCTTGAATTAGTACCTACTTGGTACTGGGAGATCTGAAGGGATATCTACCGTGCCTGGGGATCAAAGTCGTGAAGCTGTTTCAAGTTTCAAGTTAAATTCACAAAACAGATTACAATCAATTATGCAATAAAAAAAGTTACAGAATCTCTATGAAATAGGAGATTCCTTACGCCAAACCGTGTAACGTCTAAACATGATCATGGGCTTTATTCTTTATGACTTAAGAGATACTTTGCCCTAACTGTGTAACGTCACAACGCTATTTAAATGCAAACGCGATTTAGTTCATAGGGAATAACGCCCGCACAAATTTACGGCTTGGTTCTACTATGATGTGCTTTACGTGAATCAAGTTAGTAACACATATCCGTATCACTATGATCTTCTTTGCAGGTCGGCAGATAGTAAATGCTCGTAGCGTCAAACTCATCTTAGTAACATTATTTTTGAATTTTTTGTTTTAAACTGATACATCAATGGAATGGTTTACTGAATAATACCTACTCCGTTTACACTTAGCTCAAATGCGGAGGGACATAGTCAATGCGCAAAAGTCAACGCGTGCAGTAACGCGAGAGAGAGAGAAAGCGTTATCGTTCGTGCGTAAAGAAAAAGGCGTGTTTCTCTTTACAAAATAACGGCAGTTACATGACGGCTACAACCTTCTAGATACAGAAGCTAAAATGTACATTTTACCGTTAACGAGGTTTCTAAGTACGTGGGTACGCGGCAGATAATGAGATTTCGGGAATTACATGATATATTAAATTACTCTTTCATCTTTCTTGTTCTTTTCTGCTCACTCGTCTGATTCACTGAGCTGGCTAATTTTGGTTAAATTAACCCGGTTTCTAAACGCGCGATCAATACTAATCGGCTGTCAAGTCACTTGCTATTTCTGCTTTTACTTCAAATTAGAGATAGCAAGTAAGTTATGTTAGTGTTGATCGGTCTTTCGGAAACCCGGGGGTAAGAGAAGCCCACCAACTCATCACTAAATTTAGCCATAAAATCGAATACCTACCTCTACGAGCAATTCTTGTCTATTTATTTATTTCATAAATTTAATAATCTAAATCTCGAAAATGGCTACAACGATTTTCATAAAATTATGTGTGCAGGAGGTTTTGGGGGCGATAAATTGACCTAGCTAGAATTCATTAGTATAAAACGTATTTTTATCGGTGTTTTCAGGCAATGAAAAACATAAACATAACTTTTCATTCGCAAATTTCAACAATTTTGAAAGCAATAAATGATCTCTGAAAATAAAACTGAAACAGTTTCACGATTTTGATCCCCAAGCACGGTAGATATCCTTTCAAATCTCTCAGTGTCAACTACGAACTGAATTATCATGTAACTTAATATGTAATGTATGAAATAAATTCTTTTGCCATTTAATATGAAATTCTAAAAACATTGAAATTGAAAGCGAGAAGTCATTTAACGGTTGTCTGCGTCTTAATTTATAATTGAAACTGACACCACGTGGTGCCGTGACCAGGATTCGAGCCAAACCCTGTTTCGAAAGCAGTGTTGCCACTCTAAATTACTTAAATAATAACGTCACTGCCATTTGAAATCAGAAACAAATTAAAACTTGCGCCTTTATGCTCGAAGCCAGAAGGGCTAATGATAAAATCGATGCATTAATATAGCTCATTGTCGAAAACGACGAAACCCTTTGAACCCAAATACCACCTTATATTCAACACCATAAAGTGTAAATTAGCTTGGAAAAAACCTCATTACAATTTCCTTTCTGCCTCAATATTGTTCTGATTTGCGCTGAAATGAATTCTTAATTCTGTTCTTAAGTCAATACGAACGTAATGGACGGCAGTAAAAAAGTTAATGAGGCTGTAAGACGGCAAATAAAGAGAGATTTCTCAACTTTTGTTCTTTTTGGGGCGAGAGTCCGCCTGCAACGCAAGAGGTTGCGGGCTCAATTCCCGCATCGGAACAAATTTGTGTACGATCTGCAGAGTTCCGTTGGTCTGGGTGTTTTCTATGTATAATAAAAAATCTATCTTTGTAAATACTGTATTAAATATATCAGTTATCTAGTACCCCTATCACAAGCTTTGAGTAGCTTACTTTGGGGATAGATGGTGCTGTGTGGATTGTCCAGCATTACTTATTTTTATTTTTTAGAAGTATTGACAAAAGTAAATGAGGAAAGAACCATTATAAAAACAGTTGAGAGTAGAAGAGGAAAGATGATTGGCCATCTTGTAAGACATGACAGCTTTATAAGGAAAATAATCGAAGGAAAGATAGAAGGAAAGAGAGGCAGGGGAAGACCTAGGATACGCTACGTGAGCCAAATAAAAGCGAAGGTTGCCGTCATGTCTTATAAGGAGGTCAAGGAGGTTGCCCTGAAAAGAAACACCTGGAGAGAAATGCATCAATTACGCCGACAAGAGCATTGCTCTTAAATTAGAAGAAGAAGAAACCTTCCATTCATACATACTTTTTCATATTGTTGATTTAAAAAAAGTACTAAATCAATTTTCATAAATTTATACAGGCCCTCTGAAATTTGAACTACTAAATAAAAAGAATCATGAAAATATTGATTAAGATAAAAATTGTTTGTTTGCATGGCATGCAAGGTGCATAATTAGGTGTCAGTAGTTCTATAAAACTCGTCTTGCTATATTAACTAACCTACTTAAGGGGCTGACATGACGTACAACGTTTTAGAATCGCTTGTAAATTGACAGGAAATAGAAAACGACACTTCCTTATTCACCTTGTTGGGGTAAGAAAACATGATTGATCGGTTTACACCCTGCTTTGAATAGGTTAAGATTTTTTTGGTAGATTTAATGGTGTTGTTACATTTTTTGAATGAAATTAATGGTTTATCGGTTTAGGTTAAGCGAAACAGGTATGTCAGGATCGTAGCAAGTGGAAATCTGTGGTCTCTGCCTACCCCGATGGGAAACAGGTGTGATTTTTTGTATGTAATGTATGTTGAGGGTTTCTTGCGCTCTTTAATTTTATGTGTTGACGTGTCATGTATGGACGTTATTCTGACTACCCCTCTTACATACATACATAAAATCACCCCTGTGTCTCATAGGGGTAGGCAGATACCACGGATTTCCACATGCTACGATCCTTACATACCTCTTTCGCTTCATTCACTCTACAGGGTGTAATCGTTAAGTGTGCACAGGCGATTATTCCGTAACTATTACAGATATCAAAAAACTTTAAACTGATAACGAAAGTACGTAAGTAGTAAGAAAATAGAGCTCGTCATTGTATTGCACAACGAGGACGTCACTTCGAACATCTGCTTTGAATACAAAATTTTTTACTTACTAAGAAATAAAGAGCACCGGTGGTCTAGTGGGAGTGACCCCGCCTTCCGATCGTAAGGTCGCAGGTTCGAATCCGGTCGTGCACCAATGGATTTTTCTATCGAAAAATTTATGTGCGCAATGCCAGTGCTCTTAAACGGTGAAGGAAAACATCGTGAGGAAACCAGTTAGTATTCTAACAGCGGCGATGGGCTTGCAACCTGTCACGTATGGAATACTAACTACTGCAAAATGTGGGTATGTGCCAAATGTAATGTTTGGACGTACCTCTGACTACCCCCCTTAGACATCCTCAAAGAATCTTGAATTAGTACCTACTTGGTACTGGGAGATCTGAAGGAATATCTACCGTGCCTGGGGATCAAAGTCGTGAAGCTGTTTCAGTTTCAGTTTTTTCAGAAATAAAATGTATGGGAGTGTTTAATGTAAAATTTTTGGATATTTCTCGTTTTATTTTTAATAAGTTATTATTGTCATTTTACTCCTTAGGTAAAGTGCTTTCGATATCAGTTTAAAGTTTTTTGATATCTGTAATAGTTACGGAATAATCGCCTGTGCACACTTAACGATTACACCTGGTATAGCTTTCTTCATATCCTCGTCTGTTTAGGTTACTCTTGACCTGGCCTTTCTCTGAAAATGTCGGTTATCTGATCCAGATACGTTCTCCGAGGCCTTCCGAGGACTATCCCTCTTAAGGTACTGACACACGTGCTTATTTTCGAGCTAAAAGCATGCTTTTTTCGAGCCTGGCTCAATAAAACGTGTAAACAGGTCGTGCTATTAAATAAACATGCTTATTTGGTCGCACGTCGGTTGATTTTTGAGCATGCTCAAAATAAGCATGCTTATTTTTGAGCACGTGTGTCAGTACCTTTAGTCATAACAAAGTTTTGTAAAGCGCTTACTAAACCAGATCAAACGAAAGGCATATGCATGAAAGGCAGTGATGGCATCGAGGGAAGGCTCAGCCTAAGCGGGTGTTTGCCAGAACTAGGCTAGATAATAACGGCTGAGGTGTATGTAGGCCGGATATCCGCAAGATTGCACTTTAAGTTGAGTGGTTCCTTTAAAAGATTACCCGTGTTCACCATTTTCACACTTTAATATTTAAGGAAGCTTTAAAAGGCTTTGAAGTAGTTCTTAACTTTCACCTGGTTGTTGTTTTTTTATGTTGGACCAAAAGGTCTTGGCGAAAACTTTAGCCGCATAAAGCTATGGCCGCATGATTTTCGAGGCCCATGTCGTGAGTCTCGCAAAATTTTGAGACTAGTTACTTTAAACCGTAAAATGCATTAAATATATCAAATATAAATCAACTTGAACAAAGCAATATGTAGAAAGTCTGAAAGTCACTTTCAGCTCAGCGCTCGACGAGGCAACACGTTCAGTGCACAGCGAGTCAATTTCCTGAAGATGCTTCGTAGAGAGGTGAAACACGTGTCGAAGTCTAATTAAGTTTATTCCAGCTTAAGGAGATTAGATCAGCGGATTAGTACTACATATTGCTTTGTTCAAGTTGATTTATATTAGACAATGGACTTCCGCAAAGTCACGCCTGAGTCAATTAACTATCTTAAATATATCAGTTATCTAGTACCCATAACACAAGCTTTGAGTAGCTTACTTTGGGGTTATATGGATTGTCCAGCATTATTTATTTTATTAATGTACAAAATTAAGAAGTTTACTATAGCTAAGAGCAGTCACATCAAATATTCGTGCAACCCTCGTCGGATTCAAGATTTAACTCCCCCATGTCCCTCATGGGGGAGTTAAATCTTTGCAAACCATCGTCTTCGACCGCCATCAATTGCACCTCCATAAGTTGTCTGGGCGCGTTGGAATCAATTTTGAATTGAATTTCTTATTACAATTGAATTTATTAGGACCAACTCACAATGGGATTATGAGAGTTATGGTTCCAGTCCGTGATGGAACCAGAAATGAGGAAATATGTAGAAGAACCATGAATTATTAAGATGAAGTGTTTAAGATGCAGACACATCCCGTTCGTACAATCTTTTTATACAACTAGCTGATGGAATAAGCAGATGGCCCACCTGATGTTTAGTGGTAACCAAACAAAGCATTGCCTCGTAAGCCACGCACAATACAGACGTGCTCTACGATGCATTGCCCTGCATCCTGTACACATAGTACGGTTAAAGTGCTCTAAACTAAAATAAAATGAAAGCTTCCTTTTTCTTTTTATGGTTCCTGTCTGTAGACAATCTTGACAGTGTCAAGTGATTAAGAGAAAAAGTTTTTAGTCACGTCAGTCCAAAGTCAAGTCAATTATTTTGAAGAAAATGGTGGCGATTTGGTGACATTTGAAATATTTTCGGTCAAATCACGATATCACATAATACACTACTTAACATCAGGTGGGCCATCTGCTTGTTCCATCAGCTAGTTGTATATAAAAAAAACTTTCATTCCAAATGCTTACACTTTGTGCTAAGACCACAAGTAATGTTGGTTAAAATACCACCAAAACTACACAACGCAACTCAAAATAACACTAGAAAAACAATTAAAATTAAAATGCTTCGCAAAATGACAGAAAACTAATCAAAATGAAAGCTATTTTTTTTCTAGTTCTTTCTTTCTTCGTTTTATGGCTCCTGTCTAGGTATAGACAATCTTGCCAGTGTCAAGTGATTCAGAGATTATACTCTTTGTAGTTATGTTTCTAGTCACGTCAGTCCAAAGTCAAGTCAGTCAATTGTTTTGAAGAAAATGGTGGCGGTTTCTTCAAAACATTTGAAACATTTTCGGTCAAATCACGATATCACATAATACACTTTCATTCCAAATGCTTACACTTTGTGCTAAGACCACAAGTAATGTTGGTTAAAATACCACCAAAATTACACAACACAACTCAAAATAACACTAGAAAAACAATTAAAATGAAAATGCTATGTTGCTTCGTTAGATGACAGGAAATTTTTTCTAGTTACTAGTACTCTACTACCCGAATGACAGAAATCAAGATGAGGCATTGTTTCTAGTTTGACAGGCGCTTCGCTATACCAACACCATTGGCACTCGTCCAGCAGATCTTTAAATAATCTTCACATAACCCTTATGTCTGTCACTCTCAGATGAATCTCTCGACATAATGAATAACTATGCTAAACGAAATATATATGAATGAGATTTTTTTAGATTTTGAGATAAGTTTAATATTTATGTTATTTTTTGACTAGCGACCCGCCCGGGGGCCTTGCTTCGCACGGGTGCACGTTGTTTTTCTACTATATCATGCATGTATTATACATATAAACCTTCCCCTTGAATCATTCTATCTATTAAAAAAAACCGCATTAAAATCCGTTGCATAGTTTTAAAGATTTAAGCATACATAGGGACATAGGGACATAGGGACATGGGGATATAGGGACAGAGAAAGCGACTTTGTTTTATACTTTATAAAAAAAATTGAATCTTGCGTGGGTTCTTGGTCCGTGGTAATAATATCTGAGGGATGTCTACTGTGCCTGGGGAACTCGAAGCTTTTTGCCTTTTTCATAGCTTGCTCTTAGCTCTGAAGTTATTTATAGGGATAAAAACAATGGATTATTCGTCTGCGAACGAAAATCTGTGATTTAGAAACCGATTATTGTTGAAATTATTTTCAGATCTGTTTTATAACAGTGATTACGCTCAACCAGGATTTCGAAATCTTAATTTATTGCCACGTGTGGACTAGTTTCATATCTTTGTCACTCTTTTTCGCGTTCGTTTATGCATGACTAGTTGCGCCCCGCGGTTTCACCCGCGCAGATTTGAATCCTACCGGGATTCAAATCTTCCCACGGGATAAAAAGTAGCCTATGTTTCAACCAGATCTGCGACCCGATTACGCTAATGTCTGGCTATCGAGATGGCTTACAGTTTGACATTTGATTCCCATACATCCTATACAATTGCTATACACTTTGGGAATCAAATGTCAAACTGAAAGCCATCTCGATAGCCAGACTTAGCGTAATCGCCGGTAGGCCGCCGTTCAGCCGTTCCGGCGTGAATGAGTAACAAACATCCATCCATCCATACTTACAAACTTTCGCTTTTTAATGCAGGACTAGAGACTCAACAAGAGACAATCTATAAAATAACCAAACCTAATTAAAGTTTTAACGGATTTTTTATAGGATAGGTAAAAATACCCACTTTTTTAGTGATTGAAATGAAAAGTCGCTTATAATAATTAAATTCAATCCTACTATTGTTTATTTTGTGATCATACAAACGGAGCCGCGATAGGAGCTAGTATGCTATATTTAATGGCCTTGTAAAATAGGTAGGTACGGCTGAATTTTAACAGGTTAGGTGAAAGCACTCAAGGGGTGAATTTTACCAGAACAAGGGGGAAGGGGGTGCATTTTAAGGGTAGTGTTTGACGCATCGCCTGCGCTATGCAGCCTTTTTGTTTATTTAGTTGCTTTGGTACAGTTGCCGGCAATAACATGTGTAAGCATTTTCTAAATTACGTCGTTATTTTTGTGTTTGTCTTTATTTTCTTATCGAGACAGGAGGAGACATCGTTATATCGTACAGCAAGTTGATGGACGAAAGGCAGTGCATCGTAGGGCACGTTCCTATCGAGCGTGACTTACGATGCCGACTATGTTATAAGTGATTGTTACCACTTAACATCAGGTGGGCCATCTACTTTTTCCAGCAGCCAGTTGTATTAAAAATGCAATACTTTTTTAAAAGTTATGGTTACCACTTAACATCAGGTGAACAAGTGTTCCATCACAAAGTTGATTTAAAAAATAAACTTTTTGAACTTTATAAATTTTGGGGGAAGTGACTGTACAAGTGAGTACAAAAGTGCCAACTAGAATTATAAATTGGTACATGCCAGGCCATTGTTGAATAACCCAAAGGCTGGATAAAAATTTACGTGTCGACTCAATAGGTCTTGCAAATTGTTTGCGCTACGATTTTCTGTAGAAAACAAAAACCAAAAAGTGACACATTTTTACAAAATGTTACGCGTTCTAGACAGTTTCTCAAGATCAAAGAACCTCACGGAAACACGAGTAGATATTTTTATTTTTTTATCTAAATATATATAACTCAAAGGTGACTGACTGACTGACTGACATATAATCTATCAACGCACAGCCCAAACCACTGGACGGATCGGGCTGAAATTTGGCATGCAGGTAGATGTTATGACGTAGGCATCCGCTAAGAAAGGATTTTGATCAATTCTACCCCCAAGGGGATAAAATAGGGGATGAAAGTTTGTATGAGATTTTCAAAGTAAACGAGTGCGAGCAAAGCCGCGGGATCAGCTAGTTAATACGATCAAAAAAGGTTAAAATCGCTGTGTGTTATAATAATAATCAATAATTATTATTTGATAAGCATAATATTACATGGCAGGTTCACGTTTAATGATAGGCTCAGAAAATAATATGCAAAATTATTATGCTCACACAATAATACAGTATCACCATAATCTCTGCCATTTTATAGCGGCTCTATCGAGTATTCTTGTCACTGTCACTTTAATGCTGACGAAAAGAGACAGCAATAGACTTATTGGCCGGATACGCTAATGGCGCGCACAGCGAATAATTATTTACAATGGTCACCTCGGGGTCTTAATCTAAATAATAAACCAACGCGAGTAGTCTTTGGTACCATAGACACTAGAAACTTCTATGGTTTGTCTTCACAGTATTGTATTGTAATAGGTACCAACATTAGATTTGTATCCTTTGAACCTATTTTGGAAACCTGTGGCATAAGTACTGTTGAATTGAAAACTATGAATCGTTAATATCGCTGTTGGTTTCCCAGTAAATAAATCCTACTACTATTATTATAAACGCGAAAGTTTGTAAGTATGGATGGATTGATGTTTGTTACTTATTCACGCCGGAACGCACGGATCTGGATAAAACTTGGCAGAGAGATGGATTAAAGTCTAGAATAAGCTACTTATTATCTCGTGGGAATATCGGGATTTAAATCTGCGTGGGTGAAACCGCGGGGCGCAACTAGTCGTTTATATCGATTTTAGTTTCCCAATAAATAAATAAATAATAAATAGCAGTAAAACAAATTGCTAGTTGCGTGAGCTTGCCAGTCTGAGCTGACCCTTACGGGTCGAGAGTGAGCTGCGAACCAATACGCAAGCACACCTCATTAATTTTCAAATTAAAATGTATGTGTGCGTTGCGCTTGTGTACGGAACTGTACACATTCGTTTGCGAGACTGTATCGTCAAACACTCATTTGCGCGATTGTACGCGAATGAACACAACACCACTGTTTATTTTCATTACTTGATTGGGAAATGCATTTTGAATTTTTCGATTATTATTTTATACGGGCTCTTTTAGTTTTCCGTTTTATGGCAACAAAAATGTTTGAATAATTCTTTTAAATTGGGTATTTTATATGGGTCTGTTGCCTATGCAGTGGTTTTTACAGGTATTGCTCGACCTGTGTTAACTCGACCCTCCTGAGGCATGATTCTGGTGTGTGTGTCTCCAGCTTCCTCATATTGAAAATGTAATTTCTATAAATGCCAATATTTAAAGCATAATTAGTGCACTCATAGATTTGAATCATAATTTAGCTGCCAAATAAACAACGATGCTATAAGCTTATAATAGTGTGTAAGCTGGAGTAACATGTCTCCAGCTGCCTCAGTCAGTGTGGGCAAACGGCTAATGATAGAGATATATATAGTAAACGCAAGGATTTAGTACCTATTTAGTGCACCTGGTACCAAAAATTTCAGGTCTGTAGCTAAGAAACTCTTCGAGTTATAAGACTTCATTAACGTGTAAGCTGGAGTAACGGTACGTGAAAAAGCATATGCTCGTTCTCTGGAATGGCTGGAGCTAGCAGGTTGCTTTAAGTCTCCAGATTTAGTACCAAACGAATTAGCGAGGTACCAAATATTTGAAGTGTTTCTGTTCAAAACTCTATGAGTTACAAGCTTTTCCAGCTTTTTTTGTTTGTCCAACTTGCACATGTTGGATCTCAGCAACCACAATAGGTACAGACTCGGTTGATGTCTCTGAACCGAGCTATGAATTAGTGCACTCGGTACCAAAAATTTGGAATCTCTAGGACAAGCAGTTCTGTTGTAATCAGCAAAATAACTAATATTATGATGAGTTACAGAATACCAGATAGTTCCATTTCGACCAGCCTTCAGTTGATAGTAGCTCTATCTCTGTCACTACAGCGAATGCGTCACACTCGTACCTACTGATGCAATCAAGGAATTTGAATATATCTGTCTGTATTCAAATTCCTTGGATGTTATTTTGCTGATTACAACAGAACTGCTTGTCCTAGAGATTCCAAATTTTTGGTACCGAGTGCACTAATTCATAGCTCGGTTCAGAGACATCAACCGAGTCTGTACCTATTGTGGTTGCTGAGATCCAACATGTGCAAGTTGGACAAACAAAAAAAGCTGGAAAAGCTTGTAACTCATAGAGTTTTGAACAGAAACACTTCAAATATTTGGTACCTCGCTAATTCGTTTGGTACTAAATCTGGAGACTTAAAGCAACCTGCTAGCTCCAGCCATTCCAGAGAACGAGCATATGCTTTTTCACGTATCGTTACTCCAGCTTACACGTTGATCAAGTCTTATAACTCGAAGAGTTTCCTAGCTACAGACCTGAAATTTTTGGTACCAGGTGCACTAAATAGGTACTAAATCCTTGCGTTTACTATATATCTCTATCATTAGCCGTTTGCCCACACTGACTGAGGCAGCTGGAGACATGTTACTCCAGCTTACACACTATTATAAGCTTATAGCATCGTTGTTTATTTGGCAGCTAAATTATGATTCAAATCTATGAGTGCACTAATTATGCTTTAAATATTGGCATTTATAGAAATTACATTTTCAATATGAGGAAGCTGGAGACACACACACATGATTCTGTATAAACGGTGAAGGAAAACATCGTGAGGAAACCAGTTAGTATTCTAACAGCGGCGATGAGCTTGCAACCCGTCACATATGGAATACTAACTACTGCAAAATGTAGGTATGTGCCAAATGTAATGTTTGGACGTACCTCTGACTACCCCCATTAGACATCCACAAAGAATCTTGAGTTAGTACTTGGTACTGAGAGATCTGAAGGGATATCTACCGTGCATGGGGATCAAAGTCGTGAAGCTGTTTCTGTCTTCTTTCTGTCTTGTCTTTTTTAGCGTATATTATGTTTCTATTATATTATAGTCGGTTTAACTCAATTATGTCAAGATATCTACGTTGACATAATTATGGAGTGGGTGGTTCGTTTCAGCTTTCCCTACATTTAAAAAATGTATTCTGCAGCTAATAAAAACATTATTAATAGTTTTTCTTTTTTCATAACTTCCGTCAAACGCTCTTGGCGCGTTGCCACTGCTAGTTATTGAGAAATTAAAATATTTGCCTGTTCTTTTCTGGTATTAAAAAGGTTTTTAGCTGATAAAAATGCCTCAGTGTACTGAGCCAAACACAGTCAAAACCGCAAGTAACTATAGTTACTTGCGGTTTTGACAATAGTTTTGACAGTAGTTGTTAATAGTTTTTTTTTATTGTTTGACATTTAATTTTATGTAAATCAAGCACTGACCTCAACATAATGCATGTTCCTACCTCCTTAAATTTTTGCACACCTATGAATGGTAAAAATATGTGAAACTTCAAAACTACTGTATGACATCTTTGTATCTGCTGTACCATGTTTTTATGCAAATAAATGATTTGATTGATTGATTGATTGACTGTGTTTGGCTCTCATTCTCCTGCGGTATGCGGATTTTGTTGATTTTTTTTAATCGAAAGCTGGTGTTTGTCATGGGGTCCCATTTAAATTCGTTTTTCAGTCATAGAAGTACAAGAGTTGATGTATTTTCACTTTTACTGCAGTGCATTAATAGTCGTTTATTTTTCTTGAAAGATTTATATTTATTTATTTATTGAACATATCAGTCAATCACTTTGAAACGACTTAACAAAGATTAGGTACTTTTAATATGTCTTAATTTTAATCGTTGTATGTCAGTCAGTAAGAACTTTTTTTCCATACTATTAGATAAATAATATCGTCATAAAATGAAATGTACTCGTTTAGTTAAACTTTTTAAAAGCCTTAGGTAATTATGAAAGCAGTATTAAAATTTGTTCAGATTATTGTGCCATAAAAGACCTATAACCTTATAAAAAAAAATAGCATCATAAGAAGTTCTGTATTGTATAAAATTTAAATGATTTCATATTAATTTATTGCCGATATGTACTACTTACATCAGTTATATAAAATAAATGAATAATGCTGGACAAACCACACAGCACCATCTAGCCCCAAAGTAAGCTACTCAAAGCTTGTGTGATGGGTACTAGATGACTGATGTTTAATACATTACATTGTATACTTACATAGATATTTTTTATTATACATAGAAAAAACCCAGACCGACGGAACCAATTTCTGCAGATCGTACACAAATTTGTTACGAGACGGGAATCGGTCCCGCAACCTCTTGCATCGCAGGTGGACTCTCGCCCGCTGCGCAACTGAGGTCGTCAATTGTTCAGTTATGCATACTTTATTGAAATAATGACAAAAGAAGGCAATTTTACGACTTTCTTTTATTAATAAACAATTCTAAATATGATGAGATGTCAAAGTGTGACATAATAAATTGGGCTGTTGTAATGAATGTATCAGTTCAGTTTTCTTTCAAATACCGCACGTCAAGCATGAAATAGGATACAGTAGTAAGACTAGATTCTTGGCCGTGATGCTCGACATGTTTATAACCTACGTCGTATCGTAGCTGTCATTGTGTTTTTTTTTTTTTTTTTTTTTTTTTAAATAATGCTGGACAATTGATTCATTGGTAGTTACTGTTGCCTCGTAAAGAGGGCGGGATTTATTTTGAACGAATAAGTTTTATTATAGTTGCCGAAGTCTATTTCATTAGCTGTCAAATTTCACTGTTCGGCTAGTATTAGCTGCCCCGCCTTCCGATCTTAAGGTCGCGGGTTCAAAACCAGTCGTGCACCAATGTTTTTTTCTGTTCAAAATGCCAGTTACTCTCAAACGGTGAAGGAAACCAGCATGGTGAACCAAAATAATGTTTTATAATATTACCTTCCCTCGTATGAAATATTTTTAGTTCAAGATTTTCGCCGAATCCGATTCAAAACATTATAGTTGACAAAACGGGTTTTCTTCTCCCATTTTCATCTATCATTCGTCATTTCGGTGCTCACTCCTTTCTTACTTATATCACCTTTCGCAGTCCGTCCGTATTTTCTTTGGCCTTCCACTCCTTATTCAATCCAAATCCATATTTATTCCCCTAACTTAAACGCATTTTTCCCGTAATATGAATTTGTCTTCCCTACTCATGACAATACTTACCCCCGGTTGCTGAAAGCTCGATCAACGCTATTTCAGCTTTTAATTTAAATTAGATAGAGATAGCAAAGCGACTTGACAGCCGATTAGTGTTGATCACGCTTTCAGAAACCGGGGGTTAGAATCGCCCATTAAATTACTCAAAATAACGTGATAATACTCCAGAGCAAGCCATCTGTAAAAATAGTTCAGTGTATACCGCGACGTAACGAAAACACAGCGTTGTTTCAGTTCAACAAGTCCGTTCCACATTTGAATTTGAATTTAGTACACATTTTCGAACGCGCATAATAATTGTTCCAAATTTGAAACGTGAATTCGTATGTGTTTTCTGGAGCGTGCTTTTCGAGCCTGTTCTGTTCTCGCTTGCAGTTGTTTTAATGCGAAATTGTATGTTTTTTTAATGTTGATATCTTTTTTTTTGTGTGAAAAATAATTTTAAAATATCTGGTAGCTAACATATTATTACATCGATTATGTGGGTACCTATAGGTATAAATAAATAAATAATGCTGGACAAACCACACAGCACACAGGTAAAGCTTTAGTAAAATGTATAAAAACTCCGTCTTCAGTATTTTGAACTTATTGAATCTTTTTTACTAATAATCGTATGCAAATTCGTTTTAATAATCTTTTTTATGGCTCTTGTCCAAAGTGACAACCTTGCCAGTGTCAAATGATAAAGAATAAAATATCATTTTCTTCAAAACTATCAAAGAAAATGGTGGCGGTTTTCTTGGAAACATTCGAAACATTTTCAATCAAATCACAATATAACTTAATACACTTTCATTCCATATGCTCCGTGCTAAGACCTCAAGTAATGTTGGTTATAATACCACCGAAATTACACAACACAACTCAAAATACACTAGAAAAACAATTAAAATGAAAATTCTGTTGTCTCACAAAATGTCAAAAAACGAATCTGATTAATCTTTCTTTCTTTCTTTCTTCTTTTTATGGCTCCTGTCATAGACAATCTTGCCAATGTCAAGTGATTCAGAGATTATACTCTTTGTAGTTATGTTTCTAGTCACGTCAGTCCAAAGTCGAGTCAGTCAATTGTTTTGAAGAAAATGGTGGCGGTTTCTTCAAAACATTTGAAACATTTTCGGTCAAATCACGATATCACATAATACACTTTCATTTCAAATGCTTACACTTTGTGCTAAGACCACAAATAATGTTGGTTAAAATACCACCAAAATTACACAACACAACTCAAAATAACACTAGAAAAACAATTAAAATGAAAATGCTATGTTGCTTCGTTAGATGACAGGAAACGAATCAATCTTCTTTCTATCTTTCCAGGTACAATCACTTGTCAAAAAAGCATTCCTTAGTAAGTGTCAGTGGTAGTGTCAAAGTAATGTTGACGTGAGAGTGACAAGTGTGAGTCATGGAGTCCGTGGTTCCCCTGGAGGATGAAGAGGCTCGCCAGCAACAAGGATCTTCCACCGGCAGTGGATCTTCATCAGGAACTGGCTATTACGGGCATAAAAATGGTAAGAAACTAAATAAATAAATATTGGCAATATTATATTGCTGGACAATCCACACAGCACTATCTAGCTCCAAAGTAAGCTACCCAAATCTTGTGTTATGGGTACTTGATAACTGATATATTGAATACATTATACTTACATAGATATATATTTTTTATTATACAAGAAAACACACCAACGGCACAAACTGCAGATCGTACACAAATTTGTTCCGAGGCGGGAATCGAACCCGCAACCTCTTGCGTCGCAGGTGGACTCTTGCTCGTTGCGCCACTGAAGTCGTCAACTGTTATACAATATAAAAACATATTTTTGTTGTTGTAGACAGACGATAAATAGTAAATAGTAAAAAATAAACTAGTGGCTCTGGGAGCTGTAGACCTCGCGAGCATACTAAAAGTGAGCTATTTGAGGAATGTAATGTGCAAGTGCATTTTCCGTTTTGTGATTTTTTTGATCTTTTTGTTTTTTTTTGCATCATCTTGTGTAGAATGAGGTCCTTTGTGTTTCTCTCAAATTTGATTGAAAACCATCGATTGTTTGATGAGCTATCCTGTTCATCATGCTGAAGATCCTTATCAGATCTTCGCCAAACTTTTATGAGACCAACTTATAGTTACTACCTTTCAAATAAAAAAAGAATAATTGAAATCGGATCTCATTTGGTGGAGATATCCAGTATATCAAATAGCCCCCTTTTTGCCCTTTTTTGGGGGAAGTACCCCTCCAATCAAAAATCCCCGACGACAAAAAAATTCTAATAAGTCATATAGCCTGTGTACCAAGTTTCGTCCAGATCAGTTGAAAAATGCGACCTGTAGAGGAGAACAGACAGACAAACAGACAGACAGACAGACATCCGGACAAACGCATTTTTGGCCAATGTGGAAACTGAGACGCTTCGCTCGCTTCGCTCGCTCGGTCAATTAAACGACACAAAAACTTACATAAATATAGATATATTAAAAACTAGTTGACCCCACTGATTTTGATGATTCTTTTTTGTCTGGTTCTTGTCATGTGCTTCCATTAGGTCTGAATATTAATTTTAGAGTTATAATAGTATGAGTGCATTTTCCAGTGCATTTGTAGTCGGTTTTTTTCTTGAAAGAGATAAATGTACTCAATATTATTTACTCCCAGTGTTTTTCTTCAAAAAATTCACAAACATATTCATTCCTTAGGTAGTTTCTTACCTTCTATATCAGCAAGATTTGTTTGCTTCTAATAAATCATACAGAAAGACAGCATCATAATATTTACTACAGTTTGTAGGGTACTAGGTATTACTCCGGCGCCAGATAGAGCTTCAAATGTTTGGCACTAGTCACTTAAAACGTTTCAAGATGGTCCTTGTGATTTTATTGTAAAAACTTATTTTGACCTTGACTTTGATCAAATGTTGGATTGCTGTGCCATACCACCGCCGCTAAATTCTTGGTCACTATGTACTCTCGCGTTCTTTTGCATTGATTTCTATGAATAAACCCTTCAACACCTTTCAATTATTTTTTTCAAATCGGTTCAGTACTTTCGGTGTATTATTCAATACTATTGAATACAAACAAACAATTTAATCTTTCCTCTTTATATTATTAGTATAGAAATACCGGTTTAAATACGTACGAGAGCATTGGTGGTCTAGTGGTTGCAGTCCCGCCTTCCGATCCTAAGGTCGTGGTTTCAAAACCGATCGTGCACTAATGAGTACAATTCCAGTAGGTACTCTCAAACGCATGTTGTAAAAACCTAACAAGTTCTATAACATGTGTCAAGTGCTCGAAAGTGCCTCTTGAGGCGCACTTAAATTCCGTTCACCACTATAAGTAGAAGAAGAAGAATACGTACCTAATATCTAGACAAGAACTAGACCGACAATATCAAGCATTAAGGTGGGGGTGTTTGCACAACGGATACAGATCTAGCTATACAACACAAAGCCAAGGAAAAATGGCACTTACTACAACGACATAAAAGCGAGCAGTTGTGTATACCATTTGGACAAAATCACCGATCTACGCGATTTGCCATTGTCGATTATCGAACGCATTACGCCTGATGACCTTACGATAAGTTAATGCCTACTTAATGCTGTTCTAACGACTTCGCTGAACCTGAATAGCGATATTGACTTTGACTTGTGACTTAGAGCCTGCTAGAACCAGTAGACTGTACGGGTAAGTCAAAGTATAATCAAAAGGTAATCACTACATAGTATAAAACAAAGTCGCTTTCTCTGTCCCTATATCCCTATGTCCCTATGTATGCTTAAATCTTTAAAACTACTATGCAGTAAAGAAACTATGTAGTGGTAGGAAAACTTATTTCAATCAAAATTATTATTTCAACTAGAAGCGCCCCGCGGTTTCACTCGCGTAGTTTTAAATCCCGGTACTCCCACGGGATACAAAGGAGCCTATGTGTTATTCCAGGCTATAATATATCTATGTGCCAATTTTCGCCAAGATCCGTTCAGCCGTTCTGGAGTTATAGAGTAACACACATCCATCCATCCATCCATCCATACTTACATACTTTCGCATTTATAATATTAGTAGGAAGTAGGATAAAAACAAGATATCAAAGCATTTTTAATTGCCTCAAAATGTTGAAATTTGCGAGGAAGTTGCTGAGTGGTTATCTTTACCGTCCCACTAAAATATTCAGTTCTAGTCAGTGTAGCCATATTAGAATGAAATCTATGGACCTCCAGAGAATAGCCCCTTCCAGCTATTACGAACAGGTGCGCCACACAACATTAACTCCCCCGCACAGGTGGTTTCCCTACCAATTATGGAGAAACTACTTGGAGAAGGGAAGAAAGTCTTTTGAAAGATACGCTTTTCAAAGATGAATATAACATGCCTGTGTAAAAGCAAGGAAAATTGCAATATTCTTTGAACTTTCAGGCCTTAGAAGCGCTATGCCTTTACGTTCTAACGAGATGAGTAATTGTGTGGGGTTTCCTTAATTTTATAAAAGTTTGCTTATTAATACTTTTAATGATCGCTTATCTTATACTTTTCGATCCTCATTGAACAAACATTTGTGTGATTAACATAGATGTTTGTTCTTTGTCTGGGAGTTATTATAAGTGCATAGCTAGAAAAAAATATGTAAGTGTTATTTATATTAGCTATGGTTCCCAGCAGTACTCGTGTTTTGGCAAGATAATGCTGTGTGGAAAGTCCATTCATATTTATTTATTCGGTAGATAACAAAAAAATACAAAAACTGTCTAGTTTATTAATAACATGAATAGAATAACTAAAATTCCCTCGGAGCGATTTATGAAACACTAGTAGCGCCCCGCGGTTTCACCCGCGTAGATTTAAATCCCGGTATTGTCACGGGAAAAAACCAAGGAACCTCACAAAACAAAATAACAGTAACAAATACTTAATGTTAAAATTAAAATCAAATTGCAAATAATTAAATGATAAGCGAAGTGTGGGACGCCCTCCTACCCGATGGACTGACGACATTGTTAGGATCGCGGGTAGTCGGTGGATGGAAAGGGCTCAGAATCGTTCTTCCTGGAAGCGGATAGGGGAGGCCTATGTCCAGCAGTGGACTTCTGTGGGCTGTTGATGATGAAATGATGTTAACAAAGTACTTATATAAGTTTTAGGAGGCTTCAATAAATAAATAAAAAAATAACACGGGATAAAAAATAGCCTATGTGCTATTCCAGACTATAATCTAACTCTCTGCCAAGTTTCATCGAGATCCGTTCAGGCGTTCCAGCGTGAAAAAAAAAAAAAAATTATGCTGGACAATCCACACAGCACTATCTAGCCCCAAAGTAAGCTACTAAAGCTTGTGTTAACTGATATATTTAATACATTATATAATTACATAGATAGATATTTTTTTTTATTATACATAGAAAACACCCAGACCAATGAACAAATTTCTGCAGATCGTACACAAATTTGTTCCGAGGCGGGAATCGAACCCGCAACCTCTGCGTCGCAGGCGGACTCTCGCCCGCTGCGCCACTGAGGTAAGAATAATAAACATCCATCCATACTCACAAACTTTCGCGTTTATAATATTAGTAGGATTCGTGTGTCTCGTTAATCAAAACTATCTACTGCCATTAATTCCAAAAGTATTTGAACAATTTCTTATTGAACTGTGATTTATTGTCTACATCATTAAATTTTTTACGAATCTTGAATAAAATTATGCCAGCCTGATTTAAACTTAGATGTTTATGATAACGTGTACTATTGTTTGTTCGATTTGTTTAAATAGAGTAACCGAAAGTAGGGATTATGAATAAGAGCGTAAGGAGGCCACACCGGCATTCAGTCGCAGAATTAATTTGCTTCATACAAAAAAGGTTTTGAGTCGCGTAGTTTGTAAGAAACCAATTCCGCGACGGAATTTCTGCTAGTGTGGCCTCACACTAAAAGCAATTGCATATTGCACAGCCTCTGCTTGTGGACGTTGGCTAAACCACACTACCACAAAGCTATCAAAGCATTTTACGCATATATTAATGCTATGTGGTTGCTATAAAAGTTTTAGCGCGAGTTATATCGGGTTGGAATTGTTTTGGGTCTGTGTTTAACATTTGTGGGTAGATTTCAGGATTATTTTATGAAGTTTGAAATGTAGAATACATATTGATACTATATTTACTTATTATTTATAAATGTGTTTATATCAACTGATAGTCTATAGCGGCCCCGTTTTCTCGGTCGTACGTTCAAAACAGTTAGTCTTACAGCGGCAATGAGCTTGCCACCTGTCACCATTCAACAGCAACTGCTGAAACATGTGGGTGACAATTATGCCGTATCACTTTTTATTTCACTCACACACTTACATCACTATCACAATTTGTGCAATCACATTGCACACAGTTGTAAAATTTTCATTTTGATCGATAAAAGTTTACCCACTTCAAAGTTTACGTTACTATTTTTCGTAGGTTGATACTGATTTTATAAATAAACTAGCGACCCGCCCGCGCGCCCCTGCTTCGCACGGGTGCACATTGTTTTTCTACTATATCATGCATGTATTATACATAATAAACCTTCCTCTTGAATCACTCTATTTAAAAAAACCGCATCAAAATCCGTCGCGTAGTTTTAAAGATTTAAGCATACATAGGGACATGGGGACATAGGGATATAGGGACAGAGAATGCGACTTTGTTTTATACTACGAGTATGTAGATAAATAATGCTGGACAATCCACACAGCACCATCTAGCCCCAAAGTAAGCTACTCAAAGCTTGTGTTATGGGTACTAGATAACTGATATATTTTAATACATTATAAACTTACATAGATAGATATATTTTCCAACGTGTCAAAACGTGCGAGCAAGAGCAACCACTAGCCCTTGTAGGAGATAGAAGATTAAGTAAAATCGTGTAAGCTTTTTCTGTTCTAAAGTCCTGACTGACTTTTTTGTGAGTCTAGTACCATTGAGTGGTATTATTAACTGCTGTACTGCCTAGTAGCGGAATTACGGGCACAATTAGTAAAAAAACCAGCAGCAGCCTATGGGGGCTGACACGCGAGCGCTTTTTACGTGCTGCTTAAGAGCTCAAATGCACTAGGCGACAAACCCCCGGTTTCTGAAAGCTCGATCAACACTAATCAGCTGTCAAGTCACTTGCTATTTCAACTTTTAATTCAAATTAGATAGAGATAGCAAGTGGCTTGATAGCCGATTAGTGTAAGAATCCTTTAAGATAAGATGATTTTCGTGTAAGATTTATTGTAGTAGAGATCAGAGGAGATGTACAGACTTTTCTAATATACTCTTGGCTTTTGGAACAGGCAGATAGATTTTTTTTTACACTCTCCTTTACCAGCAGTCATCCCAGCAGTCACTCCTTTCATATTGTTACGTATCTAGCTAGGTATGTGCTGCGTCATAACATCTTTCATACAGTCCTTCCATCTTTCTCTTGGCCTACATCTACTCCTATATCCATCTACATTCATCCCTAGCATTCTTCTCGTTACATGACATTCTTACCTTCGAATAACGTACGTGTCCATACCCACGCTATCCTATTACTCCTCATCTTTTTAGTCACTGGCGCCATTTTCAAATTGTCTCTAATAAACTCATTCCTTATCTTATCCATTCTCGTCACACCACACATCCAACTCAACATTCTCATCTCCGCTACATGCACTCTTCTTCATCCGTCCCTTTTGTGGCCCTAAGATCCATACATATACGATCGTCCTAGATATACGAGTAAAGAAAATAGTCCGTCGTCGCTGCGACCTATCTCCATCTCGCAATCGTGATTCTGGCCGCCTAATGCGTTCGAGTTCTAAGCCAGTAAGTATATTTAATAAGTCACGAAATCCTAATGCGAATATTATTTATGGTTTCATGGTATGTGACAGAAAGTGGACTTATTTTGTGTTGAACAGGCATTTCTGACAAATAAGTGGTTTGTCCTCTAAAGCTCAGATCGTATGAGTTAGTGACCTTTTCTGGTGACCGAGTTCTTAGGCCTCTGACTACTTACAGCTTTTTTTTATACTAACAGATAGAACAAGCAGATGGCCCACCTACTTTAAAGTGGCAACTATCACCTACAAAAAAGCATTGCCTCGTAAGTCACGCACGATTTGAATGTGATCTACGATGCACTGCCCAGCGTCTATCAACTTGAGGCACAAATGTTAAGCCTCGTGTGCCTGTAGTTACACCGGCGATCACATGCACCCTTCAAACCGAAACACAGCGTTGCTGCTTGGCGGCAGAAAAGGCGTGATGGTAGTACCTCCCCGGACGAGCCTTTCACAAAGAGCTCTACTACTCTTAAAAAAAACTTGAGCTAAGAATAACTTATCCCAACTAATATTATAAATGCGAAAGTAACTCTGTCTGTCTGTCTGTCTGTTACGCTTTCCCGCTTAAACCTCTCAACCGATTTTGATGAAATTTGGCACAGACAATCTTTAGACCCTGAGAAAGAACATAGGCTACCTTTTATTGCATAATATTCAAATTAAAAGTACGCGGACAAAGTCGCGGGTACCAGCTAGTCATAAATAAAAATAACGCTCATTTCTTCCCCATACCCATAAGCTGTGGAATGAGTTACCATCAGAGGTTTTCCCGCCAAGATTTAACATGAAAAGCTTCAAGAAAATTTTTAATAAAGTCCTTCAGGGTAGGCAACGCACTGACAACGCCCCTGGTGTTGTTGTTGTCTATGGGCGACGGTGACCGCTTACCATCAGGTGGGACGTTAGCCCGTTTGCCTATCTTTTACATAAAAAAAATAACATTATTATATAATATCACTTACCTAAAAAAGTTACAAAATATCAAGTCCATAACTTTATGGATCCAGTAAACCAGTCACCTTCACGATGAATGAGACTGTTTACATAAAAATCCACCACAATGACATTTACAATTCGAATAACACCCCCCGACGAGAAGGGGTGGTATGGGTCAGTCGAACCCTTTTGTCAGACATACCTTGGTATTCTCAGTCGAGAAAACTTCAATATAAAATTTATAATAATCTCTCAACATATTTTAGCATTTGGACGTTTCTCTGACTACGTCATCATTTTCCTGCTTTTATCCCACTTCATGTGGGGTCGGCACAACAGGTTTTTGCTCTCCACTCTCCTCTATCAGCCGTCACTTTCATGACTCATGTCATCTTTCACACAGTCCATCCATATTTTCTTTGGTCTACCTCTACTTCTATATCCATCCACATTCATCCCTAGCATTCTTCTCGTTACATGACATTCTTCACTTCGCTAACCTGCCCATACCACGCTAACCTATTACTCCTCACCGTGTCAGCCATTTCTCTGACTACGTATTAGTCTTTAAAAATGTGGGTGTATACCATTATGTCAAATATAATATGCGTTGTAGCTTGTGGGAGCGATTTTCAACCTAGACAAACATTTTTCTGATGTATTGCATAAGAAAACCGCTAAAGATACGGGTGTGTCTCTGACGGATTGTGCCAGCTATGAACGGAGGGGTGTGTAGGGGATAGTAACTCCTTATAGGGCGTAATCACCAGTTTTGAAAATCAAAATTTTTATTAAATTAGCTGATAAAATCTTATTGTAACTCTTACGTGTCGTGTAATGTAATTTGTTTTAAGGTATTATCTTAAAAGATTTTTTTTAAAAGTGTTTCTAATCTTATTATTGGTCCATTTATTTATTTATTTAAAAACTTTCACACAAGACAATGTAGTGCTAGGAGGACTTAATGCTAATAGCATTGTCTACCAGTCTTCCTGGTCCATAACACAGATAAAGTTCTGTCCTCCTATATAATTATAGGTATGTGCTTGGTATGCATTTATATGGCTGTGATACCAAGTCGCACACAAATCCTAAGCCAATCAACGATTTTTTTAAACTTTGCAAAACACCCCCCAAAAAAAAACGCAAAAGCGAGTATTTTCCGCAAATCTCTTCAAAATATTTAAACATTCTCTAAGGGCGCAAATACACCATGTAAATTAAGTAGAATGGTGTCTTATTTGAATATAATAAACCGTAGGAAAGATACTTTAGTAAATATTCATGCAATCTCTCGGATTATGGAGATACGGCCGAGGCAGCGCCTCAATATGATAGGAATTCGTTAACTTTTGTACTGTTTGGCTTAAAACGATGTAAAAGATTTTTCAATTTAGTTTGTGTGATGAATTTTAGTCAAGTCATCTTATCTTCTTATCTAAGTCAAGTTATCTTGAGGTAGCGGGAATGATCCCGCCTCCGATTCCAAGGTCGTGGATTCGAATGGAGTCGTGCACGAGTGGTTTTTTACACGCAGTTCTCTCAAATGGTGATGAAACATCTCGAGTAGTAGCAACAATAGGTCATTAGTTTCCAGCATTATTTATTATTATTTTTTATTATCGTGTCGGTGGAACACTAGACAATCCTACAAATGTTATAAACGCGAAAGTTTGTAAGTATGGATGGATGATGGATGGATGGATGTTTGTTACTCTATAACTCCAGAACGGCTGAACGGATCTTGGTGAAAGTTGGCACAGATATATACTATAGTCTGGAATATCACTTAGGCTACTTTTTATCTCGTGGGAATACCGGGATTTAAAACTACCTACGCGGGTGAAACCGCAGGGCGCTACTAGTTTTACAATAATGCTTGGCCACCTCTACTGCGTTCTCAGGATCGTCCCATGTGCTGGGACACATAAGGGGTGAGTATGTAATGTATATTGTTGTATGTATTTATTTATTGACATGATATTTATATTGGTTAAAATCTCAGGAACCCCGATTTGCACTACTAATGTCAAAAAACAAAAATGTACAAGAGCATCTCTTTCACTACATAGTACTTGTATAAAACAAAGTCGCTTTCTCTGTCCCTATGTCCCCATGTCCCTATGTATGCTTAAATCTTTAAAACTACGCAACGGATTGTGATGCGTTTTTTTTTAATAGATATAGTGAGTCAAGAGAAAGGTTTATATGTATAATACATGCATGATATGTGCACCCGTGCGAAGCAGGGTGCGCGGGCGGGTCGCTAGTTATTCATATAATACCCAACTACATATAAAAACGCTCAATCGGGAAAACGTCTAAGTATAAAAATGTCCAACTGTGTGTTGTCGTCATAAATAAAAACTTTTTCTTTCTTTTTCTTTCTTTCAACTAGAAAAATGACTAGAAACAGAAAAAGCCTTCTAGAAAACCGACTGTTTACCTACAAATACGGATATAAAGCGAAGACGCGGGGGAAAGTTATATCACATAAAAAATTATCAAAACATGAGCATGCGCAAAATGTTTTAGATATTTTTAAGATAAAAGCCACGAAACATTGTAATACTCCGTCGCCTTAGCATAATTTATGCTGGAAATAATTCCAAATACATTCAACCTGTTACGTTCTTTAGCATAAAATACAGTGTATTTTTTGCATTATCAAAATATTAAGAATAATTTCGCATAAAGAAATATTGTATTAGGAGTATGAGAGCTTCTTGTGAAGGGCGGCGGTAAGAAGGGCGGTAGTACTTCCCCGGGCGAGCCCTTAACTCTACTAAATCCTACTAATATTATAAACGTGAAAGTTTGTAAGTATGGGATGGATGGATGTTGTTACTCTTTCACGCCGGAACGGCTGAACGGGTCTGGATGAAACTTGGCAGGAGATATGTTAGTCTGGAATAACACATAAGCTATTTTTTATCCCGTGGGAATACTGGGATTTAAATCTGCGCGGGTGAAACCATGGGACGCTATTAGTACAATCTAATTCCAGACGTACCTAATGTCTATGCAATAACAAATATTACTGTCATCGGACTTGAACCAATTTGCATAATGCCGTCCATGGATGTCTGTGATGGCATACACTTAACTCTATCGGACACGAAACCTTACAAAACAACTTTTTCAAATATTAGATTACTTTTTATATACCTCTGTGGTGCAGCGGGCGTGAGTCCGCCTGCGACGCATAAGAGGTTGCTGGTTCGATTCCCGCCTCGGAACAAATTTGTGTACGATCTGCAAAAATTTGTTATGTAGGTCGGGGTGTTTTCTATATAATAAAAAATATCTATCTATGTTAGTATATAATGTATTAAATATATCAATCATATAGTACCCATAACACAAGCTTTGAGTAGCTTACTTTGGAGCTAGATGATGCTGTGTGGATATACAACTGATGGAACAAGCTGATGGCACACCTGATGTTAAGCGGTACCATCACTTATAATAAAAGAATTGCCTCGTAAGTCACGCACGATAGCAACGTGCGCTAAGATGCACTGCCTGCGTCCATCAAGTTGAGGCATACAGATGTTAAGCCTCATGTGCCTGTAATTACACCGGCGATCACACTATTTAAACCGAAACACAGCGTTGCTGCTTGGCCGTATAAAAAGGCGTGAGGGTAGTACTTCCGGACAAGCCCTTCACAAAGAGCTCTACTACTCTTAAAAGAATAAATTTACTTTTATTACTTACTTTATATACTATACTTATTTTATTAGAAGTAATTAGACTATACTACCCACAAATAACACAGGATATACCTAGGGTGGCAGTTAGTGTTCGTACAAATTGGCCAAGTTTGCAAACATTTTTATAGCTTGTTTTATGGGTCCAATAAATAAACTTTTTACTTTACTTTCTTTTCTTCAGTATCTTAACCACCAATCTTAATCAGGGTGTCCCAAATAATAGTGTCAAGCGAAAGTCCAGAGATAGAACACCCCTTGGGGTACCTGAATTTTAATTTTTAAATTTTTTTTTACTTTTTAAATTTTAATAACAGCAGATTTTTTTTAACTTTTTCAAGTGGAAAATTTTCAAAAATTCGGAAAAAAATCATAACTCGGTAACTATAGACAATCGCAGAACATACATGGGGTGATTCGGATACCCCAAGGGTTGTTCTATCTCTGGACTTTCGCTTGACACTATTTTTTGGGACACCCTGTATACGCCTACTCATGGTAGCTGTTTTATAAAGTTGCTTTGAAATTGCGCGGGGCTGGTCATTCTCCGCCCCTCCCCCCTCTACCTACTTGGATACCACTAAGGTGCAAGAAATCGCTTCAAGCGATAAGACCGCGCATTGTAGGTACTATTTAATTTTTTTAGTTTGGTGTACCTACATTAAAATATTTTAATTCATTCATTCAAAGCTTTATCTATTATTATTAGACTTATTTGAATTATATATAAGTAAATAACCTAAAAATGGGATTTTGTAGTTTCAGAGTTCTAAAATTGATATTAGGTAGGTACGTTTAGAACTTTGGTCTTAGTTCACCTAATTCCTTGTGTGGAAACGGTGGCCCCGGGGAGGCTAGACTCGTGAAGAAGTACAGTCTAGAACATCATTTCAAAATGGTGTTCTAGAATAGAATCGACATTTTGAATTTGACTTTCTTTTGTTTTATTTTATAAAGATATGTTGAACACAGCGCCATCTGTGATTCAACTGCTTTACTAATTCAATAAGCAATCTTTTTCTTTGATAATTTATCCTACCTATAAATCACATACTTTACCGCTTCGGGGCGCTGTTCCTACGAGTAGCATATACCTATATAAGCACCGTGTGCGCTAGAGTCGCTCTCTTTTCCCGACAACCGACTTGTACAGCCACAATACCTATTTTTAATAATATATACGCTTTGTTATAAAAAAAAAGTTGTTTGCAGGATAGCGCACTTATTGTAATAGGTTCATTAGACTATCACCTGGAAGCCATCACCTGGTTTTCCTTCCTCCTGCATCTAACATGGTGACCGCGACGTGATTTATAGGTAGGATAAATTATCAAAGAAAAAGATTGCTTATTGAATTAGTAAAGCAGTTGAATCACAGATGGCGCTGTGTTCAACAAGATACACATAACAAACATTAGTGCCCAAATCTTTTTAGTTTTCAGGGAGTGTTCTTCTATTCATGATTTGAATAAAGAACACTTAGATAAACCGCTTTTTATTTTAATTGACAGCAAAAGATGACCAATCAGTTTTTCGGAAAATCGTATCGGCACATCAAATACACTACGCTGATTGGCGTAT
The DNA here is from genome assembly GCA_963576535.1 of Plemyria rubiginata. Classification (NCBI taxonomy): domain Eukaryota; kingdom Metazoa; phylum Arthropoda; class Insecta; order Lepidoptera; family Geometridae; genus Plemyria; species Plemyria rubiginata. The sequence goes on from OY754929.1 coordinate 2,100,674, forward strand.
GATTATCATAGTGGACGGTAATATGCAAGAGCGCATTTCCAATTTATTCATTGATTATATTACATTTCCCGTTTGTCGTGTTGTAAAGGGCAAATAGCTACTCGAATTTCAATGATGAATTTATATGTGTTTATTTGAGAGACCGCTGTTAGCGATTATTGCTAGGTAAGCTTTTTATATAACTGGTTTTTTTAATCATAGGTAAAAACTTTGATGGCAATGCTGTATTATAGGTGTAGGGTATACCTCAATTTTAATGCAAATCACGCACAACAGAAGCTTGCCAACTTGAGGTGAACAACTTTCAGCTTTTTTTGGTTGATGGCAGATGGCCCACCTGGGGCATTATTCTCTATGGCAATAGGAGATTCCAAGGAGATTCCTTGCCCCAAACCGTGAAACGTCAAACTTGATGTTGGGCTTTATTGTTTATGACATAGGAGATACTTTGCCCTGACCGTATGACACCGGCTGCCTTGTCTTAGCTGTGATCGCGGTGCAAATGGTCATAGTGAATAAGGCTCCTGTATCTAAAATGGTTAACCATCCCCTATCACAAACATAGGCCCTACGATGCACTGCGCTGCGTCCATCGAATTGAAGCATACAGATAAGTCTCATGTGTGTAATTTAACCGGCAACGTAGTCCTTTAAACTAAAACACAGTGACGCTGCTTATGGCGGCTGAAAAGACATAGTGAGACCCCGGACGAGCCCTTCAAAAAGAGTTTTCTCTAATTTTGCTAGTCACGAAATGACCGAACTTTCACCAATAAAGTGTAATTAGCGTGAAGCTCTCAAAGCGGCATCCGTTTCCTAAATTTTAAACATTAACCCTTTGAATGTCCCATTAATCCTCCATTCAATATGGAGGCGGGTACAAAATAAATGATCCTTAACGGCCCAATTAGGTTATTAAGCGTTTTGTCGAGGACTGAGCGGTTATTAATAATTGGAATGTGTTGTAAAATGTGAAGGACGCTTTAGGGGCTGGTCGAATACAGACATTATATTTTAAAAGAATGCGCTTATGTACTCATGCGAATAAATTTACAGGAACTGCCTTCGTTTACAGCACAAATATGGTGTTAACTAGTAGTGCCCTGCGGTTTCACCCGCCTAGTTTTAAATCCCGGTATTCTCACGGGATAAAAAGTAGCCTATGCGTTATTCCAAACTATAATCTACCTCTCTGCCAAGTTTCATCCAGATCCGTTCAGCCGTTCCGGCGTGAAAGAGTAACAAACATCCATCCATCCATCCATCCATCCATCCATGCTAACAAACTTTAACGTTTATAATATTAGTAGGATATCAGCACTCTCCCATAGCAAAATGCCCTAGCACAAAATTCTATGGAAGTAGCTAAAAACGACAAGTCTATAGCGATGGTCTAGCTAGGCTTTGGTCACGTGGTTCTGGCACCGAGTCACATAGCTTTAAGACGTTTCAAAGACGATCGCCGATCCTTGTGAGTTTTATTGATTGAATACCTCTTGACTTTGACTATCTAGATCAATTTATATCTGTTGTTGAACATGTTAGATTTGATTGGTAGATATCATTTTATTTTTATGATCCTTAAATTATGGCGAAAGTATAAATGAATTCCTTATGATTTTATTGTCAAGTTTATTACTTTGAGCGTATGTTTTTATGGTCTTTTGGGGCTTAGATTGGTTGTTGTACCATTAAGAGGCTGGCAACCATCGAATAACTTCTCGCTCGCATTTCAAGATGAATAAAGATATGAAATCACTGAATGGAATTATGAAAGTCGCAAACAACAAAGTTAACTTAACAATTAATCATTATCAGTCTAAAGAAGTCCACTGCTGGACATAGGCCTCCCCTATACTATATACCTACGTTTCCAGAAAGAACAATTATTTTTAGTGTTTTATAGTGTTAAGAAAATCATATAGAAACATAATAATATGATATAATTGTAATAAATCATTAAGAAAATCACAAAGATTTTATATATAATGTCCTAAAAGTAATTCTCCGATGACGCAGTTGCTAGCGTAGCCCTGTATCAAGGGGAAGCTCGCGGGTTCAAATCCCGCACGGAGAATAACTTTTGGGACATTAAAAAATCTTTGTGATTTCTTAGTCGGTTTGTCCGTTGACAGAGAGCCCGATATACCCTCCTACTCTTACCGAATAGGAGGCATGCGTCAGGCATTTTCCCCGTATTTTTTTTTAACACCAGTAGGTACTATAAAGTGAAACTAAAAAAGACAATAACAAAGACACTGAACAAAAAATATTCCAAATAATACCTAATTTCAACGATTCAATTTCAGTTTTTAATAATTTCAACAATTCAAATTCAGTTTTCAATAATTTCAACACTGTGACGTAACAGCGAAAGCTCGTATCTAAAAAATTTTTTTTTTAACACCAGTTAGGTACCTACACACGAAGAAGAAGTACAAAAGAGACATGCCCTCAATTCCAACTTCATCTGAGAACAAGTTCATGCAGAATGTGCTCAAAATAATAATATGCAGTTTACTTCAGAACTGTCCAACTCCCGAGGCGGTATCTTGAACTCTACAATTTATAAAGTTGCTTCTTTGTATGGTGCTTTTTCACATGTACTTAACACTCCCTAATGTTTAGGGACGAAAATTTTTAAGGCAATGTGATCGTTTAGGGCATGAACGATCAAATTGCATTGAAAACTTCCGTCTTTTTCTTAATCTAATAAAAATAATATAACAATAATAATAGACGTTTATTCAGAAAGGTTTTTTACACTTTACACTATTAAAACACATTTTTTTTAATTTTTCTTTGGTTTTCTATAAATTAACTCGAACAAAGCAATATGTAGTACTTATCCGCTGATCTAATCTCCTTAAGCTGGAATAAACTTAATTAGACTTCAAAGTTTATTCCAGCTTAAGGAGATTAGATCAGCGGATAAGTACTACATATTGCTTTGTTCGAGTTAATTTATATTTAACAATGGACTTCCGCAAAGTCACGCCTGAGTCAATTAACTTTGGTTTTCTGTTTGCCCTTTGGCTTAGGCCTCCACCAACTCCTTCCATTTTCACTGTCTTCTTAATCTACGGTAGATTGAAAAGGGAGAGTCATTTAAGAGTAGCAGAGCTCTTTGTAACGGACTCGTCCGAAGTACTACCAGCACGCCTTTTTCTGCCGCCAAGCAGCAACGCTGTGTTTCGGTTTGAAGAGTGTGGTCGCCGGTGTAATTACAGGCACATGAGGCTTAACATCGGTGTGCCTCAATTTGATGGAGTAGTTGACGCAGGGCAGTGCATCGTAGGGCACGTTCCTATCGTGCGTGACTTACGAGGCAATGCTCTTATAGGTGATGGTTACCAATTAACATCAGGTGGGCTATCTGATTTTCCATCAGCCAGTTGTGTAAAAAAAAGGAGCCTGGGGATCAAAGTCGTGAAATCAGTTAAACACGAAACTAATTTTATCTCAATAGGTAGATTACAGCATCTGTGGCAATAACTCCACAGGCGTCCAGTCTGTAGCGGTCACAAAACAACTATAAACTTCTTTACGGCCAGTCTCTGTCGGCTCGCTGTCGGAGATACATAAATCTAGCTGGATGCTGCATCTGGCTCTGGTTGAGTGAATCTCGGAAAACGGATCAAGCTACACAAACTTATTTATTATCCGACAAACAAAAGAGGAGGTTTTCAATTCGTCAAGATTTTATGTTTTCCAGTGCATTTGAAATCGCTTGTTTCGACATATATTTCAGATCGCAGGCGAAGCTTTCTAACTCAAAATGCTTGTCATGTGTAAGCTCGAGGCAATGCTTTGTTATTATAGGTGATGGATACGACTTAACACTAATGTTGTGGGCCATCTGCTTGTTCCATCAATTAGTTGTACAAAGAGAGTTAATTCGAATAATCCTTGGCACATATACGTGATTAAATAAAGACACATGTAAGCTAAACCAGTGGGGAAATAAAACAAAGCAATAAACGGCATCCGTCGTAAACGTGGAATTGTTATTTACGTCTTTCTACATGGTTTAGTAGTCGGTGGGCTTTACAATTTTATTTTCATAGGTTTGAATCTGTACACAAGGCTTTACATGGAAAAAGCTCTTCAAACTTTGCGGGTACGAGTATTATCTATGGCCCTTATTCACAATGGTCGCTATAAGTGCGCCAATAGTGTACTTGTATTCAACTTCCTTGGCCAATAGCTTGTCAGACCGCAATAAGTGTGTTGCTATCTCTTTTCCTTTTCACGAAAGTGACAAGAATACCTATGTTTGGTACCTAGTGCTAAACTAAAAAAAACGTTATCTATATCATTTAATACGCCTAATAATTTTTTTTGGTGTCTTATAAATCTGTAATATCTATATTATGTAATCTGTAAATTTTTTTTTATACAACTAGCTGATGGAACAAGCAGATGCCCCACCTGATGTTAAGTGGTAACCATCGCCTATAAACAAAACATTGCCCCGTAGGTCACGCACAATAGGAACGTGCCCTACGATGCACTGCGCTGCGTCCATCAACTTGAGGCATACAGATGTTAAGCCTCATGTGCCTGTAATTACACCGGCGACCACACTCTTCAAACCGAAACACAGCGTTGCTGCTCGGCGGCAGAAAAAGGCGTGGTGGTAATCTTCTATATACAAAAACTTTGGAAAAATCTATTTTATATTTTCAATTTGTGATTTTAATAATCACAATGGACCAATCGTTATTGTCGGAAATTAGTTTGTTATTTTTCGAAACAATTGGTTTAATTAATCAAGAATTTTCAATCAAAAATCGATTACTTTATAAGGCGATTGCCTATTAATTTCAACCCTCGATTTCGAAGCCAAAGGGCTCCACTTAAGAAGTCATTCTGGAAAAATTAATCAAAGTTTACTCGAAGGCGGAGATATGACGACAGCTGGATGGATACTTTTTTGTTTATTTATTTATTTAAACATTATTCAAAACGGTTGCACACAATAACATTAATTAAATAACAAACATTCAAATTTCAAAAACAATTATATAAAGTACAAATTTTAGGTACCTACTTAACATAATGATAATGATTTGCATTGAGTACCGGATCTAGTGGCAGTGACCCTGCCTTCCAATCGTAAAAAAAATAAAAAAATAAAAATAATGCTGGACAATCATGACAATGACAGCACTATCTAGCCCCAAAGTAAGCTATTCAAAGCTTGTGTTATGGGTACTAGATAACTGATATATTTAATACATTATATACTTACATAGATAGATATTTTTTTATTATACATAGAAAACACCCAGACCATCGGAACAAATTTCTGCAGATCGTACACAAATTTGTTCCACGGCGGGAATCGAACCCGCAACCTCTTGCGTCGCAGGCAGTCTCTCGCCCGCTGCGCCACAGAGGTCGTCGTATCGTAAGATTGCAGGTTCGAATCCGGTCGTGCACCAATGGATATTGCTATCGAAAAATTTATGTGCGCAATTTGAACGAAAATATCGTGTGGAAACCAGTTAGTATTCGAGCAGCGGCGATGGGTTTGCAAGCTGTCACATATGGAATACTAGTTGAGCCCCGCGGTTTCACCCGCGCAGATTTAAATCCCGGTATTCCCTCGCGATAAAAAGTAGCCTATGTGTTATTCCAGACTATAATGTATCTCTCTGCCAAGTTTCATTAAGATCCGTTCAGCCGTTCCGGCGTGAAAGAGTAACAAACATCCATCCATCCATCCATACTTACAAACTTTCATGTTTATAATATTAGTAGGATTAAACGGATGGATACGGCAAAATTTGGATATGTGCCAAATGTAATGTTTGAACGTACCTCTGACTACGCCCTTGGACGTACTCAAAGAATCTTGGGCTAGTACTAAGATATCTAACGTGCCTAGGGATCAAAATCGTGTCTTTATTTACAAAAAAAAAATAAGCACAATGAATACAGTATATTTACAAAATGTACAAAATACATAAACAGTTGAGCTATCTATAGACCATTGGATCCGATGTAGAGATCGCTCAACTAATCAAAATCAGGGCCAAACGAAACACTAAAAAATAAAAAAAAACTGAAAACTTAACAGCTTCACGACTTTGATCCCCAGGTACGGTAGATATCCCTTCAGATCTCCCAGTACCAAGTAGGTACTATAATTCAAGATTCTTTAAGGATGTCTAAGGGGGGTAGTCAGAGGTACGTCCAAACATTACATTTGGCACATACCCACATTTTGCAGTAGTTAGTATTCCATACGTGACAGGTTGCAAGCCCATCGCCGCTGTTAGAATACTAACTGGTTTCCTCACGATGTTTTCCTTCACCGTTTAAGAGCACTGGCATTGCGCACATAAATTTTTCGATAGAAAAATCCATTGGTGCACGACTGGATTCGAACCTGCGACCTTACGATCGGAAGGCGGGGTCACTCCCACTAGACCACCGGTGCTCTCAAAAAAATAAAAATGCATGCTAGAAATTTAAGTATAGTGTATTTTTAAGAGCTGTGGATTTTGTTCAAAAATAAAATAAAAAAATTAAAATAAAAGTCATACAAATACGTGTGATATACCTAATAACCCCATTAGTTATTTACGTCGAAGTAATTGAAACCATTCACAGTTTCTACAAGAAACGCTCGTCACGTGGACAGTAATTAGTTTTTACACGATACTTGGCTACAGCTTAAATAAGGATAGCTCACTCACATACATCGCAAGTGGTCTAGTGGGAATCTCGCCTTTCGATCGTAGGTTCGTATCCATTCGAATACCAATGGATTTTTCCTATAAAAATGTATAGGTCACGTCACGCAAAAAGAACGCTGGAAGGAGGGGGAGGGGGTGTGATGGCGCTGTTTTCTATGCACAAACACATCCCCTTCACTGTTTTCCAGCGTTCTTTTTGGTTGACGCGACCTATACGAGTACGTGGACAATGCCAGAGCTCACGGCGAAGGAAAATATTGATTGGAAACCAGCTAATGATGGGCTTGCAACCTGTCACTTGACGACCTCAGTGGCGCAGCGGGCGAGAGTCCGCCTGCGACGCAAGAGGTTGCGGGTTCGATTCCCGCCTCGGAACAAATTTGTGTACGATCTGCAGGAATCTGTTCCGTTGGTCTGGGTGTTTTCTATGTATAATAAAAAATATCTATGTAATGTATTAAATATATATCAGTTATCTAGTACCCTTAACACAAGCTTTGAGTAGCTTACTTTGGGGCTAGATAGTGCTGTGTGGATTGTCCAGCATTATTATTTATTTATTACTTATACAGGGTGGCCAGAAAGTTGTGGATATCAAACGCAACTAGGAGTTAGATGGGGTCATCTCAGCTGCAAACAATTGTTCTAGGGGAGGTCTTATGGTCAACCCCTGCAGAGTTATAATGCATTTTGTTTTTTTATGAGAAAATTGACTTTTTCACGACCTTTTGGCCATTTTGTATACATGGATCTGCAAGATGTGAATAAAAAAATATTCAAAAATTAAAATAATTTTTACCTTAAAATGTGTCAAATGTCATTCTTGGCTACCCTTCTAAGACATTATAAAAAGGACTAAGTCACACTAATGGATCTGAATGGATACCTACCGTGACTGTCGAAGAAAATCCTAATGCTGTTTCAATCTTTTAAGTGCCTACATTTACTGACCTGCAAAGTTACCCAGCTGCCATTCCTATGAGATGCGGCAATTAATTACTTGTTAAGGTCACGGTGGCCGCTAACGTGTTTCTGAAGCAACCAGATTACTGTTCCATACTTTTTGTTTTGTGAAAACGTGTACAAACTTTTTTATATTTTGTGCCCGCGGAGATCGCTAACTCAGTGACATTAAATAATATTAAATAAAATTTCCGTAAAAAAAATCAGTAAAATTTCCGTGGTAGGTCAAAGGTCAAATTTCCTATTGCATTTAGGCAGGTACCGTGATATATCATGGTACCGGTAAAAAATAGGAAATTTGACAGTTACTGTGATATATGACAAAAAAGTCACTGGGCTAGAATCGGCCCTCAGGTAGGTAGAAGGTAGTTTTATACAACAATGAACAATATTTTCCTGTTATATTTAAGTTAGATTATGACATAAATAACAATAAACTAAGGAATAAACAAAGATAGCCAAAAGAAAACAACTAGATCGGACAATCACACGACCGCGACGGAAAAATTACATCCGGCAAATTGTTTCCTAGCTCAAAGGAATGAATAGAACACAGATACAGATTTAACTAGATACCGCAACGGCGTCATTGTATTTATAGAGAACTTTCTTCTCGACTTTTACCCACTGCTCGTGTCCTAAGTGCCTACGATGCATACTGCCCTGCGTCCATCATCTTGAGGCATACAGATGTTAGGCCTCATGTGCCTGTAATTACACCGGCGACCACACTCTTCAAACCGGAACACAGCGTTGCTGCTTGGCGGCAGAAAAAGGCGTTGACAATTATATAACCTACTCTTGCACGGTGATGGAAACCAGTTAGTGTTCTTGAAACGAGCTTGGAATCCTTTCACCACACTGTTTCGAAAGAAACTGACACGACAAGAAGAAGAAGTTGGTATTCTAACAGCGGCGATGGGCTTGCAATCTGTATGAAATACTGACTGCAAAATTTGGGTATGACCAAATGCAATATTTGGACGTACCTCTACCCTTAGACGTCCTCAAAGCACTTAGAGACAAAGGGGATATCTACCATGCCTGGGGATCAAATCGTTTTTTATAAGGTTAAATAGTTTTTTTAGGTAAATAGGGGTACGCAAAGAAAGCAACTTACGGTATCCAGTTAAACCTATATCTGTAAAGAGAATGACATTTAATATTTTGTCGCAAGATAATAGTTTTGTGGCTGTTCTGGAAATGGACTCAATTTTTCATGTGTCGGTGTTTGATTAAAATGTTCGAGGCGAAAACTGAAATAATAATATTATTCAGTATTCAGTATATTTATTGCATTATTATGTATGTATGTATGTAGATTTTACATTGTCAGGCCTTATGACTAAATAATGTTAGATCAATACATAATGTACCCCGTTAGGGTGTTGCAATAGAGAGGAGCGGACCAATATGAACAATCATCCAAATTTATTTATCGCTAAAGACATGCATCATTTAAGTATTCTTCTAGTGTATAATATGATTTTTGTAATAGTATATCCTTTAGGTGGTTTACAAATGTGTTATAGTTTTCTAGGACTTTAATTTTTTCTGGAATCTTATTATAGATTTTTACGGCCATAAATACGGCATATGTTAGTGGTTTGCACTCTTCGTACGTCCTTTGTTGTCCGTCTAGTTTAAGATACGCTTTAGACGGACAACGATGATGTAGAAAATCAGAATTAAGTGGAATATAAATTAAAATACCCGAATATTAGAAGCTACCAAAATAGGTACTAAGCGTTATAGTCACCGATGATTTAGGTAACATCATTGCTATTCATCGGAGAACTCCCATTCAATATTGATTCACAAGGAATAAGTTTGATGCTCTAAATCGGTGCTATTCGAGATGAACCCTTACCAAAAAGTTTGCATTACGACAAAAACTAGTAAAGCAAACTTTTTGATAAAAAGCTTGTTTAATAAAAATTATAAGTTCAAACAATTACCTCTTTCAGCCCCATACGTTACAAAGCTATCTTTTTTTTCTTTTTTTTATACAACTAGCTGATGGAACAAGCAGATGGCCCACCTGATGTTAAGTGGTAACCATCACCTATAAACAAAACATTGCCCCGTAGGTCACGCATAATAGGAACGTGCCCTACGATGCACTGCTCTGCGTCCATCAACTTGAGGCATACAGATGTTAAGCCTCATGTGCCTGTAATTACACCGGCGACCGCACCCTTCAAACCGAAACACAGCGTTGCTGCTTGGCGGCGGAAAAAGGCGTGGTGGTAGTACTTCCCCGGACGAGCCCTTCACAAAGAGCTCTATTGCAAAAAAAATGTGCTTAGGCGAACTTATTCTACCAGCTAACCTTTAGATAATGGATAAACATCTATTCAACTCTATTCTTTTTTATGTATGATCTTACCTTAAGAAATACCTATCATAAACTTCTACTACGGTTTCTGATAATTTTATAGATTTAAATTTATACAGGGTGTCCCAGAACTCAACGTCAAGCCGAAACGGGGCGACAGGATTGACTGTAAACATAATGAGCAAAATCAGAAACAAAATTTTTGAAATTAAGAAAAATAAACAAAAATCACTATTTTTGACTGTGATTCTTAGAAATATTATTTATGGTTACGGTTCCAAAGTTTAAATGAACAAAAATAATAACAATTAACCACAGTAACCGAAAAATGGTTACAGATTGACCAAATTTTTAGGTTTTTAAATGTCCATAGTTTTCAAACTGCATGGGATAGATTTTTTTTTATGATGTTTACAATCAATCCTGTCGCCCCGTTTCGGCTTGACGTTGAGTTCTGGGACACCCTGTATATGAGATGTTATAGATATTATAAGAGTAGATAAAGAGAACTTAAACTATACATTTAGATCTAAACGCAACCACACCGACCACGAGTTCCAAAGTTGCAGACTACTATTCTTCAAGTTAATGGGGCGTGTTGAGTTGGCACCATTCCCGATTGGACGGACTAAGGAATTATGTGTTATTGTTTTGAATCATCTACACTAATCCTACTAATATTATAAACGCGAAAGTTTGTAAGTATGGATGGTTTTTTTTTTTATACTACTAGCTGATGGAACAAGCAGATGGTCCACCTGATGTTAAGTGGTAACCATCACCTATAAACAAAACATTGCCCCGTAGGTCACGCATAATAGAAACGTGCCCTACGATGCACTGCCCTGCGTCCATCAACTTGAGGCATACAGATGTTAAGCCTCATGTGCCTGTAATTACACCGGCGACCACACTCTTCAAACCGAAACACAGCGTTGCTGCTTGGCGGCAGAAAATGGCGTGGTGGTAGTACTTCCCCGGACGAGCCCTTCACAAAGAGCTCTACTACTCTTAAAAGGAGGTTTGTTACTCTTTCGGAACGGCTGAACGGATCTGGACAAAACTTGGCAGAGAGATAGATAAAGTCTGCAATAGCACATAGACATACTTTTTATCCCGTGGGAATACCGGGATTTACATCTGCGCGGGTGAAATCGCGGAGAGCATATAGTAGTAGTTAAAAAAATGTCCACCCATGCGTAGGGAAGTGAGTAGGGCACGTGCCTATCGTGCGTGACTTACGAGGCAATGCTTTGTGTGGCATCTATAGGTGATGGTAACCTCTTCATATTAAGTGGACTGTTTGTCCATCAGCTAATAGTTGTAAAAAACATCATGTCTTTTTTGCACTTGTTTTGTTTGACCTTCACGAAGAACTTTCAACTTCTTGCCCCCCCTTACCTTAATCCCTCCCTGTCCTCGCAGTCTCAGCTCACCAACCCACCTGTGTTTCTCGGGGCTAGATTTTAATCTGTCTGTCTGATACTTCTCGTAGGCAGTCGTTTCACGTACCAAATCTATTTGAGAGATATCATTCAAACTTTACCCATCCAGTTACTCCGCTCAAGTTTGCTGTTCCTAAGTTTTTTTATTATTTTTGGGCAGCGTACCTAAAACGAATTTATGATTCTGAACTGGGAAAGTGACAATTTTCCTGAAAGGACAATGTCCAAAAATGTGGAACCTGGGACCAACCTCCAATACCAATTAAAATGTATGCCGTTGGATGGGTCTATTTAACAGGAACACAATGGAAAATGAAACAGAATTAAAGGAAATAATGATACCCGACAAAGAATACCAGAGGCTATCAAAGTCCATATGTTTTGTAAATACCATCTATACATACCTGAGGAAGCTAGAGTGTGTAGAGAACACCTGAAAGGCAATAAATGGAATGAGCTGCCTGATTTATGTAGTTTAAGTCATTTTTTACTACAGCCCAGTTTGGTCATGCTTGTGACATGCTAGGAACGGCAATTCTGCACGGGCCGAGGCTCAATTCTAAATTCACGGACCTCAAAGACGCCAATAAGTCGTTGGTCAGACACAATAAATACCCAAAATACTAGAAGGTCCCCATTCTAGTATTTTGGGTATTTATTGTGTCTGACCCTTTAGCAGTTTTAATAGTGTTTTTTATGTTACTGTATTAATATAATACTACTAGGTACTAATGTAATGTTTTTGGTAAATAAATGTATTTTTATTATGTCGTATGTCCACAATACTCAAAAGTTATCTAAATAAATCATTATCATATTAAAAATATTTTATATTATCCCTACTATCCCTATCCCTACTAATATTATAAATGCGAAAGTAACTCTGTCTGTCTGTCTGTCTGTTACGCTTTCCCACCTAAACCTCTCAACCGATTTTGATGAAATTTGGTATAGACAATTTTTAGACCCTGAGAAAGGACATAGGCTACCTTTTATTGCGAAAAAAAAGGATGAAGAGATTGAAATAGAGGTTGAAAGTTTGTATGGGATTTCTTAATTTTAAAAGATAAAACCATGAAACTTTAATCAAATTAAAAGTACGCCGGCGAAGTCGCGGGCACCAGCTAGTTTAATCATAGATGTTGTAACAGCAAACTTGTCATAGCAATAGTTGTTCCGGTTCAATAGACCTATCCAACGTCATACATTTTATTGCTATTGGGAGGGGGTCCCAATCTGCTCATTGTCCTTTGGTTTATTTTTGAGGATAAGAAATATAATTAACAGCCGGCGGTTTCCCTCGCTTACCCCCGGTTTCTGAAAACCCGATCAAAGCTATCAACGACCGATCAAGCCGATCAAGCGATCAAGCTATCGACTGTCGAGTCATTTGCAGCTTTTTCTTCAAATAAGACAGAGTATACTTACCTTCTAGCCGGTTAATGTTGATCGAGTTTATAGAAACCGGCGGTGACATCAGTCTATTATATCTTCACCTATCCAGCATCTGTCTTAGAAACAATTCCGGTAACAAAACAGATCAGTCTTCGTGTGAAATCACAAACAAAAATAAAGTCCCGTGCAGACGATCAGTCACGTTCCACCGGGACATAAAAACAACATGTTTTATGCCATTTGCAACTCACCTCAGGGTAATGGTGTAGCTTATTTGAAACAGCTGATACAATTCGTTTCCAGTCCCCGAGACACCAGAATTGTAGGTCAATTGAAAAGTCCCCGGTCTGACACACAGATGGCGGTGTTACATTAAAATGGGCTGATTATTTTAATTTTAACTGATGAATCTAGATGATTGGACTACGATCATAAAATATACTATCGAGGCACACCTAGTGCTTATTGAATAAATAAATATAATAGATAATGCTGGACAATCCACACAGCACCATCTAGCCCCAAAGTATGAATGAACGAGAACTTTCTTATCTAAAATGTGTGTTGGGTGTGAGCCTTAAATTTATACGTAATCTTCGTATCTGCAGAGCAAGGGCCGTTCTTATCGATCACTTAATTTGACGATTCTAAATGTCAAAATAAGCGATCGATAAGAACGGTACTTGCACTGCTGGAGTTCATGCTTGGTACCAAAATATCTGAGGGGATATCTACCGTGCCTAAGGATCAAAAACACAATATATTTTTATATTGCTATATTGTTTGAAATAATAAGAAGATACATACAGAAGTACTACATATAGAAGTGAATAAGTACAATAAGAATTGTTGTACTGACCAAGTTAAAATCACGCTCTATAAAGCCTATTGTCAGAGTTTTTACACGGGAAGTCTGTGGGTCAGGAATACCAAAAAATCGATGGACGCTCTACGTATCCAATACAACAACATCTTCCGGATGATGTTGGGACTGCCGCGCTTTTGCAGTGCATCAGGGATGTTTGCACACTTCCACACAGATGGTTTTCACGCCCTGATGCGCAAGAAAGCTGCGTCGCTGATTAGTAGAGTGCGGGGCAGTCCCAACAGCATCCTGAGGACTGTTGCTGACAGCTGGATGTCACCGTTGTGGAAGTGTCTTGTGCTGAGAACGATCAATGGAGGAATATATTTCTCCCATTGATCGTCCTCAGAACTTCACTCCACTATGGCATGCCTATTTCATGTATTTAGTTGTATGTTTTGTTGTGTTGTAATAGTTGTTGGTGTTGTAATAATTTTGTTTCACTTCTCTATGGACTATGTAGTTGTCTGAATTAAACAATTTTTATTTTTATTTTATATTATTTTTTTATTCGTATAGGTACTTTTCTCTACTTAAAATGACTCAGCCGCATCTCAGCTCACCTGTAACTCAGAGTAATGCTTTTCAAATGATTCAGTCACCTGGACTGGCATTTGATGTATCTTTTGTGTAATGTGTATGTTATTTATATTTAGCTGTTAAAGATTTATAGCCAGAGTACGTATAAAGCGTAAAAAGGGGTTACAGAAACTGGCAGGGCTGATGTTGGGTCCATAAGTTGTATTTGCCTTGGCATGTTTCGTATGTAAACATTTCATGAAAAATAAAAAGAAAGGGCGGGCAGGTTTTTCGGATATCATACAAAATAGGGGTGGTGATGGTAAAAGGGAGGTTTCTAGGTCAAGTGAGGTATTGTTTGGAAGGGTTTGATAATAATATGCGCATTCTTTAACAGGTTCTGTAGTGCAAGTACCGTTCTTATCGATCGCTTAATTTGATATTTAGAATCGTCAAAATTCGTTAAAAATGGTTTCATCAATGGTTAAAAATAGTTTAACGAATTTTGACGATTCTAAATGTCAAATTAAGCGATCGATGAGAACGGTACTTGCACTGGTGGGGCCGTAATGTCTAACTTGAAGCCCATTACCATGGCGATATTTTTGGTTTCAAGTTTATTTTTTTTTTAAATAGCGTTCTTTACAAAATTTATAAAGTACTCTACTTATATTACAATCTAGCCACATAGCAGGCTAATAAGTAATTTTACACTAATGACCTATGACCAAAATTTTTGGGTTTCAAGTGTCAAACTTTCTGTACTACATTATCAAGTTCATCTGTGACATTACGATACTACATATTCCCTCATCTGTGCCGATTACGATTATCTATAACTATAAGAATCAAAGTCCTGACTGACTGACTGACTGACATATAGACAACGCACAGCCTAAACCGTAGGTCGTAGAGACTTGAAATTTGAGGAGTACATAGTTCTTACAGCTTAGACGTGTGCTAAGAAGGGATTTTTCAAAATTCAACCCCTAAGGGTGTAAAAAGGGTTGAAAACTTTTGTATGAAACATCGTATTCCTTCAACCTAGGAACTTCAAACTTAGAGGACATGTACCCCAAAGTGAATAATTAAGTTTGTAATTTTTAGTTTTTGAGAACTACCCCTAATAAGGGTGCAAAGGGGTGTTGTAGTTTGTATGGGAGTTTTTTAACGAGTGGTTCAATTGATTTTAAACTTGGAGTAAATATACTTCTATATAAATAATTAAGAACGACATTTTTAGTTTTTGTAAACTACCCTAATAAGGGTGCAAAGGGATGTCAAAGTTTGTACGAGAATTTTTGTACGCGTAGTGCGATTGACTTGAAACTAAAAGTATATAAATACTAAAAATATACTAATTTAGGGTTTTATCTCGGGTGGAATGCGCGAGCGGCGTCAGAGGCACAGCGGTGGCTGGCGAGGCGCGGGGCGGAGCCCTTAGCGGGCCGCCGCCGCCGCCGCCAAGCTGTGACCGCTGTATCTACGAAATTTCGTATTTTTTGCGCTATTTTGGTGACACAATACGCTCTCAAAACGTACACTCTCTTAAAATTGTTCTTACTTGGATAGGTACTTTAACATACCTATAGTTGTCGCGGGTGAAACCGCGAGGCACAGCTAGTTAGGTTATATGAAGTAATATATCGCATATTGCGATAGAGTTAATATAATCGCAATATTGCATTCTTTCACATGTCTTTTTGCGTTAAATAAGAGAGGTTTGATACAATTTACAACCACATTTTAACTTTGCGTTAAATTTCAAACACGCTAAGAAAACCAACTTTACGTTAAGGATGTAGGGCGGGCGAGTTTGAGAACAATTTATCGAGTGTCTTTTATTGGAGCAATTTGAGATTTCATTCTGTAGAGCTTAAACTAATAATAAATTATTATTAATATAATACAGTATACATTTTATTCGCAAAGAAAATTACAGCGAATAGTTAAATTTATTTACAAAATGTACAAAATATATATGAAACGGTTGAGCTATCTGCAGACCGTTGCAAACGATCCATAGATAACTCAACTGATCTAAATCAGTGCCAATCGGAAGCGTACCCTAGACACTGGCTGCATTGCCACGCTGAATGGCAATACTAATGCGCTGAGCCAGGAATTCACCAGCCCTCGAACCATTAATATAAATTAATAATGACGACCTCAGTGGCGCAGCGGGCGAGAGTCCGCCTGCGACGCAAGAGGTTGCGGGTTCGATTCCCGCCTCGGAACAAATTTGTGTACGATCTGCAGAAATTTGTTTCGTTGGTCTTGGTTTTTATATTTATAGTAAAAATATCTATCTATGTAAGTATATAATGTATTAAATATATCAGTCATCTAGTACCCATAACACAAACTTTGAGTAGCTTACTTTGGGGCTAGATGGTGCTGTGTGGATTGTCCAGCATGTTTTTTTTTAATGATTAATGTTTTCACTAATTTCTTCACAGATACTCTCAAACGGTGAAAGAAAACATCGTGACGAAACTGGCACAGGAACTAAAAAAAAACACGTGTACAGTGCTCGAAAGGAACCTTTTTGAAGCGTGCTTAAAATCCTTTCACAACACTGCTTCGGAGAAACTAGTGAACGACAAAAAGAAGAAAAAGTCGGCTATACTATCGGCTATCGGAGTCCCACATTGCAAGCGTTGCTAGCTAGCGGCTACATAGTGTTGTGTGGAAAGTCCTCCAAATCCTCAAATATTTATTTATTTATTTAATGCTGTCGCCTGAATAAAACATTTCGACTAGCAAGCTCCAAATAATGTGTCAAACTCGACGCAAAAACCGTAACTCATATTCATTTTGAATCGAAATATTCGCGACGAAATATTTCATTGACACGTCAAAGCATCCTTTTTAAACAAAAAAACAAGTGAAAAATAGTTTTGGAGTTATGACGAGGTGAAAAAATTCCTGGACATTTTCTATTAAGTTTTTTAGAACTTCATTCACGAAAGGAATAAAAAAAGTAGAGGGGGAGTTTCCCATTCAGAAAATACATTATATGTATATTCTGGATGGGAAAATACATATTATTATTATGTATTTGCGCAATGCCAGTGCTCTCAAACGGTGAAGAAAAACATCGTGTTGAAATCTAAGCATTAAATTGTCGTATGTGCTTATTGAAACATTTGGACATGCTTCTGACTTCCCGTCTGAGACTAATAATCTTGAGTTAATGAAACTGAAACAGCATCACGACTTTGATTCCCAGGCACGGTAGATAACCTCTCAGATCTCTTAGTACCAAGCACTAACTCAACATTCTTTGAAGACTTCTAAGAGGGGTAGTTAGAGGTTCGTCCAAACATTACATTTAGAGTGACCCGCATATAATGTGGTTTCTGATTTTTATATTTATATAAGTAAATAAAATTGATAGGTAATAAATTAAGATTTCAATGAAAAATCCAAAACCCGCATCTATTGCAGATCAGTGCCAAAACTGGATAATCCTACTTATTATAAACGCGAAAGTTTGTATAAAGTATGGATGGATGGATGGATGTTTGTTACTCTTTCACGCCGGAACGACTGAACGGCTCTGGATGAAACTTGGCAGAGAAATAGATTATAGTCTGGAATAGCACATAGGCTACTTTTTATCCCGTGGAAATACCATTTAAATCTGCGCGGGAGAAACCGCGGGGCGCAACTATTTATGAAATATGGTGGAGTGCGCTGTCAAAAAGTATCTTGATACTTTACCCGCCAAATTGCTGTGAAATTGTTTCAAAGAACAAACTCGAAGCTGAAGTAAACCATGTGACTGGAACATGCGGCTCTATGGCAAATCCCTTTTTAACGACCTTCCGAACCACAGTTTCTATAAAAGCGGTGGTATTTGCCGTTATGTAGCGGCAGCAGGTCCAGAAGTTTATTTATTCAGTAAACCACAGTTTGGTTTTACAGACTTGGACCAAAGCGTCCAAAAGTTATAAAATTACATCAAATAATATAGTCACAGACGTTGGTGGTAGAATCTATAGTCGCTCTATGTGTGTTGCTCGTCCGGGGAAGTAGGTTCTACCAACATGCCTAATTCTGCCGTCAAGCAATCGGATTGATTCCTACTAATATTATAAACGCGAATGTTTGTAAGTATGGATGGATGGATGTTTGTTACTCTTTCACGCCGGAACGGCCGAACGGATGTGGATGAAACTTGGCAGAGAGATAGATTATAGTCTGGAATAGCACATAGGCTACTTTTTATCCCGTAGGAATACTGGGATTTAAATTTGCGTGGTTAAAACCGCGGGGCGCAACTAGTATTTCAATAAATCTATCATAACCAACGTGAAAAAACAAATCTATGCGTGGCATAATACATTTTCTATTGTGCCTATGAATCACGACATCTGGAGAGGTTAAGGTGAAGACAAGAGCTAATGTGACTCTCGCTCGCACGTTTTGACTTGTTGAAGGATATAAAATCATTGAATCCTTTTTCGAAAAATCGCAAACAACCATTTTGTGTGCAATCACACACAAGCAGTGAGGGCTGTAAAAAAAAATAAATAGCTATATAGATTACCAAAATGACAGAAAACGCATTCTAAAGTAATTATTTACCCCAACACTGTTTAGTTCGTCAAATGCGCCGACAGTGTGTCACAGCGGTTAGACTCGTTACAAATCGCAACTGTCATGGCGCCCGTTTTGGCGGGAAAATCGTTTATGCTACGATAAAATATTGCAATGGCTATTAAGATGGCGACCACAAAAGGCGCGACAGCTCTTTTGTTACAACTCAAATTCTTTGAGCCAGCAAAGTAGCGTAATTTCAAGTTGGGTGATAAATATTATACTGTGTCTTTTTTGAAAAGTTTTCGAGAGCTTGGGCCCCGGATGGGACTTTTTTGTTTTAGTGGGTTGGCAAAATGCTAAATATTTACCAACACACATATAGGAGGGTAATTCTTAAACAAACTGAGGCTTAACATTATGTAAAGAAGAAAAGAAAGAAAGAAAAGACATTTATTTAAACATACCGCACACGACAAACTGTACGAAACATATATATATAAAAGGACATGCCTACCTCATGTACCACATGAGGCATAGGGCACGTTCAAATTGTGTGTAAATGGTGATGCAACGCTTCGTCATAGATGATGTTTATCACTTAACATCAGATGGGTCATCTGCTTGTCTGTCAGCTAGAAGTAAAGAATAAAAAATAAAATCGTGGCGAACTTGTAATATATTTTTTTTATTCTTGAAAAGATAATTATGGTTATACTTATAAACAAAGTCAAATTCAAAAGCGTTTTATTCATTAAAATTGCAATGATCACCATAAATATCACATACGTCTTACATAAGTACCTACAGCCTTATTATACAAAAAATACATAACACTAAGCTATTACCGCGTCCTCTTCATCGTTCACTTTAGCCAAGCCCTTAGACTCAGCTTTAGGGTTCCCACGAAACTTATCCAGGTAATTCCAGTGTCTAGGTCTAATGACTAGTAACAGCGACCAGTAATTAAGTACCTTGACAAGTGAAGCTACTCTTGTATGCCGCATTGGATCTATGGGTAAAGTACCAGCTGTGAATAGGAAATTTATAGTTGGAAATATTCATAAAAATACTGTCCATTGGCGATTACTACTATCTTTACTATAATCTACCATTTATTCTGCTGTATTAAGGCTCCGGTGACAGCGGCTCGCAATTTCGAGGTGCGATTGGCTATTATTTCATTTTATTTCATTTCGGGGAGGTTGTTTGAAAGAATAACTCTAAAGAAACACGCATAAATACTGTTCGAACACAAATAATACAATAATATAAGGGAATCATGCCCGAATCAGAAATCATTTTGGTATTAGTATGTTTGGTCTTACGTTTACCTAATACCAAAATGATTTCTGACTCAAGCACATTTCCCTTATATTATTGCATTATTTGTGTTCGAACAGTATTTATGCGTGTTTCTTTAGAGTTATTCTTTCAAACAACCTCCCCGAAATGAAATTAAATAAAACAATAGCCAATCGCACCTCGAAATTGCAAGCCGCTGTCACCGGACCCTTAAGGAAAAATAAACATATTTTGAATCATATATTAATTAGAATTTTATAGTGAATAAAAAAAATAACAAAACAATGGTTCTTCGATACATTGGTTCTTCGATACATTGTGCGGTAAAAGATCAAATATTTCTAACATGGCTTGATCCCAAGGCACGGATATCTGTCAGACCTCGAAGTCTGAGAAAAGTCAGAATTGAAGTCATTTTTATTAAAGAATTATAAAAAAAGTATTGAGAGTAAAGATTTCAATTTCCCTTTTCTTCAGAAAAAATATCAAAATATTTAGCGCGTGATAATCTTGTAAATTTTCGACAATGTCAT
The DNA here is from genome assembly GCA_963576535.1 of Plemyria rubiginata. Lineage (NCBI taxonomy): Eukaryota > Metazoa > Arthropoda > Insecta > Lepidoptera > Geometridae > Plemyria > Plemyria rubiginata. The sequence goes on from OY754929.1 coordinate 2,121,289, forward strand.
TTATCAATAAAGACAGGAGAATTCCCAGCTCGTTAACGTAGATTAGATTATCCTTAAAAATATCTATCGCACGAACAATATTACAAAACCTCTGTTAATTTAATAAATTCTTGAATTACTGCTTTAGTATTTTTAAACAGACTTAAAAAAAGTGGTTTAGTACATAATACCTTTTGTATCTATTTATTTTCTATACGTGAAACCTTTTATTGGCCTTATGCTACTATTTTGTTCTCTTTCCTGTTTTTTGTGCTGTTGGTTTTCCTTTAAATAAATAAATTTATCTTTTCTAATGTTACCTATTTTTATTACTTCATACCTCCATTTCAATTAATTCTATAAAACATCCGATTTATAAATATAACAAAGGAAGGACAGGAAGAGCCTGAAAGGAGCCTTATTGAGGTGCACTTAAAATCCTTCCACCACACTGTTCCGAAAGAACTTGTGAAGCAAGAAGAAGAAGATTCCCCTTCCTCAGCCTGTTTTTCCAGCCACCCCATTGGACAGATCTCAACGGTGTACAGTATTCGTGATCCAAGACATTAACCTTAATACGGCCTCGTCAGTATTTCGCCGCGGCTCTTGTAAGTACCAATCTCTCTTTTAGGGTTCCGTATAACAACAATTTAGATCAGATGAACTAATGCAATGGAATACTAACTACTGCAAAATGTGGGTATGTGCCAAATGTAATGTTTACGTTTACGTACGCTGTGTTTCGGTTTGAAGAGTGTGGTCGCCGGTGTAATTACAGGCACATGAGGCTTAACATCTGTATGCCTCAAGTTGATGGACGCAGGGCAGCGCATCGTAGGGCACGCTCCTATTGTGCGTGACCTACGGGGCAATGTTTTGTTTATAGGTGATGGTTACCACTTAACATCAGGTGGGCCATCTGCTTGTTCCATCAGCTAGTTGTATAAAAAAAAAACCTCTGACTACCCCCCTTAGACATCCTCAAAGAATCTTGAATTAGTACCTACTTGGTACTGGGAGATCTGAAGGGATATCTACCGTGCCTGGGGATCAAAGTCGTGAAGCTGTTTCCGTTTCAGTTTCAGAACTAATGCATTTGCGGTCTGCGTCTCAAGCCATGACTAGACCTAAAAATTAAGAAACCTAAAATTTCGCAAATAAATCACTATACAGGGTGTCCCAGAACTCAACGTCAAGCCGAAACGGGGCGGCAGGATTGATTGTATAAACATCATGGGAAAAAACAGAAAAAATCTATCCCATGCAGTTTGAAAAATATGGGCATTTAAGAAAAACCTAAAAATTTGGTCAATCTGTAACCATTTTTCGGTTATTGTAGTTAATTTTTATTATTTTTCTTCATCTAAACTTTGGCACCAAAAATAATAATATATACCACAATAACCGAAAAATGGTTTCAGATTGACCATATTTTTAGGTTTTTCTTAAATACCCATAGTTTTCAAACTGCATGGGATAGATTTTTTTCTGATTTTTCTCATGATGTTTACAAATAATCCTGTCGCCCCGTTTCGGCTTGACGTTGAGTTCTCGGATACCTTGTATAATAAAAAAATTACCAGAAATCCGGAACCCTTGTGTTCGTGATATCACATTGACTTATTCACCCATAAATTGTAACCAATTTACGAGCAGCGAGAAACGTCAGTAACTCTTGAAGTGACTCGAGCTTGGCCGTTTTGAAATAAAACGAATGCACTACATCAACTGGGCTCCCCCGACGGCCTTCGCCAGTAAACATGGAAGCCACAGTAATACTTATGAGGTACCATTTTATGAGTTTCGTCGACTTGGCGAGAATTCTTAAAACCGTACTCCAAGTTGGTTCCTCATCTTCTTCAATTCGACGACCTCTGTGGCGCAGCGGGCGAGAGTCCGCCTGCGACGCTAGAGGTTGCGGGTTCGATTCCCGCCTCGGAACAAATTTGTGTACGATCTGCAGAAATTTGTTCCGTTGGTCTGGGTGTTTTCTATGTATATAATAAAAAATATCTATCTATGTAAGTATATAATGTATTAAATATATCAGTCATCTAGTACCCATAACACAAGCTTTGAGTAGCTTACTTTGGGGCTAGATGGTGCTGTGTGGATTGTCCAGCATTATTATTATTTTTTTTTTTATTCACATTCATGAAAGAAATTAACGAACCTAGCGAGTAGTTCGTTATCACATTTCCCCAAAATTAATGACTTTCTAATTTTATTTGCATAAAAGCGCCGGTGTACATATTATAGGGTTGTTGAATAAAGTTTCCGTATTTCTCCTTAAATGCTGCGTTTACACTCAGCTCATGTCCGTGGCAACGCGAACGTCAATTTCTCTCTCTCTCTCTCGCGTTACCGCACGCGTTGACTTTCGCGCATTGCTCTGCCCATGTCCATGTCCCTACGCATTTGAGCTAAGTGTAAACGAGATAATTGACTTCCTTGTTATGTATGTAACTAAACTTGAGGATACTGGCGTAACTTTTAACTTAGATATTCATGAAAAATAATAACGTGAGAATAATATTGTTTGTATCACTTTTAGCTGAATAATTCAGAAATGTATGTCAATATCTTACATTACTTCAATTGATCCAAATGATCATAATCTTCGCTTTGAATTTCTTTTCTACAAGCAATGTTGTCAGTGATGGGTGGAATATTTAAAAAAATTTAGGTCAAGTCAGTCAATAATATACCTACGTCGAGTTAAGCTAAGCGTCCACGGCGTCAGCATCGCTGCGTACGGAGCGGACGGATTTGTTGCTTTGTATTGATTTGTGTAAATAAATAAATAAATAATGCTGGACAATGGTATGGTACAGCGTGCACTGGATCGGCATTTCAGCGCCAGAGATTCGGTATTTCTGCCGAAGACGTCATCCGCAGTGAACGCGCCATTCGGATCTCGTCACTATCCTCCTTAATGTAAATATTGGTGCACAGGCCAACACGATTGTTTTAAAAATACCGATACTGCCGATGCAAAATCCGGATGCAGTGGACGCACCCCATCGGCATTTTGTAAATAGCGACGCTCCGTCCGCTCCGTACGCACCGATGCCGACGCGGTGGACGCTTAGTTTTACCACCACTGATCTCTACTGCCATGTATTGTAGAAAATAGTGGCGGTTTCAACAAAAAACAATACGTGAATTATTCATCATTATTATTACGGGGTGGTTTGTTAATTTTAATTGTTTTTCTATCGCTATTTTGATTCTAAATGTTCTGTAGTTGCTGTTTTTTTTTACCAAATTATCGAGGTCTTAGCACACAGTAAATATTTCGACATAAAATATGTATAACCATGTGTAAAGGCCCTTACACAGAAATGTGGCTGTATTGAAAAAACAAACACCTACTTATCGTGAAGTTGTGGCAGGAATGTGGCACAACTCAAGAGTAACCCTTCTAAAGATGGTCGGGTGTCGTCGTTTTAATAAATGAATAGGAAGGACTACGTAGTTTTCTAGGGGACACATAGTTGTAAGGCGAGGCGAACTTTTTTTTCATTAATCATCTGTAATCGGCCAGTTGACTAATGATCAGATATTTGGAGCGCATTTGTTGGCGTGCTATGTTGTACTTTAATAAGTTTATACCTAATTTATAGTGCGCTTGCTTCCAGATGTTTCGTTTGGCACTTAAAAGGTGTGGCGATGTTGAATGAGATAAAAAAAATCGCGGCCAATGCCTAGAAGAACAGGCAACAAATTCAGTTTGATCATCAAAGATGTGAGGTTTTTTCCCATTTCTTCTTCTTGTCGCTTTTTTGTTATGTTATGGTGTACCTAAGTATGTTCGTGTATGAAATAAAGAAATAATATATTTCTTTATTTCTGTTTTATGTAATTTTTTTCTTAGTCGCGTACTAACAAAATAACAAACAAAGCTCAAATATGGAGCTATTTACACAAAATGAGGCATATAAATTAAAGAAAAATACTTAACAGATAAGGCTGTACTAGGACTGTACATAGGGCGTTTATACCCCAAAACCTAATAAAAGAGGGATAAATAAAAAAAACGTAACCGCTTAATGAAATCGGTTATCCTCAGATAAAATTCCCAGTGTTTTATAGGTTTTCGTATTTCGCGACTGTGTGTACGACTTAATCTTTTGTGCTACAGAATAAAATGATTTTTATTTCTGGAGAGTTATAGTTTGTTTTTGCTTGTGGTTTCAACATTATCTGCGTAGGAGATATTTGTTTTTATTTACTTACGATGCCGGGAATCTAGTGAAAATGGTTCCTTTATTTTTATGACGGTGTGTAGTTTGGCATGATATTTTATTGTGTTCGATCTCGATTCTACCTTTATTTATATAAATAGGCTATCGTATAATACAGGGCTACTAGTAACTCGACGTATTCCTTGCAGTACGTCATAGTACTAGGGTTAAAATGCAATAAATTAAGCCAATTTCAATTCAATCAATTTCAATTTATTTATTACTAGCAACCCGCCAGGGGCGCGCCTGCTTCGCACGCGTTCACATTGTTTTTCTACTATATCATGCATGTATTATACATATAAACCTTCCTCTTGAATCACTCTATCTATTAAAAAAACCGCATCGAAATCCGTTAAGTAGTTTTAAAGATTTTAACATACATAAGGATATAGGGACAGAGAAAGCGACTTTGTTTTTATACTATGTAGTGATAGTGAAGTGAACATAAAACGGAGGTAACAATATCAAAAGAGAACACTAACAACTGCATTAAGTAAAGCTTGTATCGCAGTTTCCAGCACCCAACCTTCGGCAAAGAGGAGATAGGCGTTCGCAATTAAACTAGGTAGGTAATTAGGTATTCCAAAAAATATTGAACTAAAAACTAAATGAATTTAACAAAAATTAAAATATTGTGATGTTTAGTCTTGGTGAGGGTGTGGTCTAGATAAATAAATAAATAAATAAATAATGCTGGACAATCCACACAGCACTATCTAGCCCCAAAGTAAGCTATTCAAAGCTTGTGTTATGGGCACTAGATAACCGATATATTTAATACATTATATACTTACATAGATAGATATTTTTTATTATACATAGAAAACACCCAGACCAACGAACAAATTTCTGAAGATCGTACACAAATTTGTTCCAAGGCGGGAATCGAACCCGCAACCTCTTGCGTCGCAGGCAGGCTCCCGCCCGCTGCGCCACAGAGGTCGTCAATAATGGACCACCCTAGAGTCTAAATGCGGATACAGTACAATACAAGTAACAAGTTGGCTTGTATAAAAATAATTGTTGTACTGCAGTATCTACTAAGTATCAAACACTATTATCGCTAACTATACCCATAAATATAACTCAATAGCACATCTACAAAACGGTTTGAGCATTACACTATCTTGGAAGTGTACCAAGAAAGATAACAGCATTTCATAAAGCATGTGACTGGTTTGACATGGCACTCTGCCCATATTTAGCAACAGGTAACCCATGTTAGCATTTAGTAGAGCTATTTGAAAGACTTTAATTAAACTTGCTTGTATTTATTTATTTTCAAAAAAGACCGCGTACAGACCACAAACAGCCTTACAGCCTTCACAGCTCAGTTGGTAGTAGCTCTGCCTTCTGCGCCGTAGGCTGTGAGTTCGATCCCCACCTGGAACAAACATTTGTGTGATGAACACTCAGACCAAATAAAAACTAAAAGACGGACTTCTGTGGTGTGTGTGTCTCCAGCTTCCTCATATTGAAAATGTAATTTCTATAAATGCCAATATTTAAAGCATAATTAGTGCACTCATAGATTTGAATCATAATTTAGCTGCCAAATAAACAACGATGCTATAAGCTTATAATAGTGTGTAAGCTGGAGTAACATGTCTCCAGCTGCCTCAGTCAGTGTGGGCAAACGGCTAATGATAGAGATATATAGTAAACGCAAGGATTTAGTACCAAACGAATTAGCGAGGTACCAAAAATTTCAGGTCTGTAGCTCGGAAACTCTTCGAGTTATAAGACTTGATCAACGTGTAAGCTGGAGTAACGATACGTGAAAAAGCATATGCTCGTTCTCTGGAATGGCTGGAGCTAGCAGGTTGCTTTAAGTCTCCAGATTTAGTACCAAACGAATTAGCGAGGTACCAAATATTTGAAGTGTTTCTGTTCAAAACTCTATGAGTTACAAGCTTTTCCAGCTTTTTTTGTTTGTCCAACTTGCACATGTTGGATCTCAGCAACCACAATAGGTACAGACTCGGTTGATGTCTCTGAACCGAGCTATGAATTAGTGCACTCGGTACCAAAAATTTGGAATCTCTAGGACAAGCAGTTCTGTTGTAATCAGCAAAATAACTAATATTATGATGAGTTACAGAATACCAGATAGTTCCATTTCGACCAGCCTTCAGTTGATAGTAGCTCTATCTCTGTCACTACAGCGAATGCGTCACACTCGTACCTACTGATGCAATCAAGGAATTTGAATATATCTGTCTGTATTCAAATTCCTTGGATGTTATTTTGCTGATTACAACAGAACTGCTTGTCCTAGAGATTCCAAATTTTTGGTACCGAGTGCACTAACTCATAGCTCGGTTCAGAGACATCAACCGAGTCTGTACCTATTGTGGTTGCTGAGATCCAACATGTGCAAGTTGGACAAACAAAAAAAGCTGGAAAAGCTTGTAACTCATAGAGTTTTGAACAGAAACACTTCAAATATTTGGTACCTCGCTAATTCGTTTGGTACTAAATCTGGAGACTTAAAGCAACCTGCTAGCTCCAGCCATTCCAGAGAACGAGCATATGCTTTTTCACGTATCGTTACTCCAGCTTACACGTTGATCAAGTCTTATAACTCGAAGAGTTTCCGAGCTACAGACCTGAAATTTTTGGTACCTCGCTAATTCGTTTGGTACTAAATCCTTGCGTTTACTATATATCTCTATCATTAGCCGTTTGCCCACACTGACTGAGGCAGCTGGAGACATGTTACTCCAGCTTACACACTATTATAAGCTTATAGCATCGTTGTTTATTTGGCAGCTAAATTATGATTCAAATCTATGAGTGCACTAATTATGCTTTAAATATTGGCATTTATAGAAATTACATTTTCAATATGAGGAAGCTGGAGACACACACACCTTCTGTGCACAGCAAAGTGAAGCCGGTCAAACTACGCCTCGCACGCACACACCAAATCGGCCCACGCAACACATCTTTAGAAAACTGGCTTCACTTTTCTGTGTGTGTGCGTTTAGTTGTGTATATACACGGGGCGAGGCGTAGTTTGACCGCAACACATCTTTAGAAAACCGGCTTCACTTTGCTGTTCACAGAAGTGTGTCTTTAGTTTTTATTTGGTCTGAGGATGAACATAGATGTTTGTCCTCTGTCTGGGTGCTACATAATATTATTGTATGTATTAACAAAAAAAAATGTATATCACTAAGTATTATATCAGCTATCTGATACCCGTATCACAGGTTGGGGCTAGATATTGTGTAGAAAGTCCACCAATATTTATTTATTTATTTAAACATAAAAATTAACACTACCTAGAAGTAGTAATAGGTAGAACATTTCCTTAATATAATTGACTAGCTGAACCCGCGGCTTTGCTCGCGCCAAGGAATTCAAAGTATCATACAAACTTTCATTCCCCATTTTATCCCCTTGGGGGTAGAATTGATCAAAATCCTTTCTTAGCGGATGCCTACGTTATAACATCTACCTGCATGCCAAATTTCAGCACGATCCGTCCAGTGGTTTGGGCTGTGCGTTGATAGATCACTATGTCAGTCAGTCAGTCACCTTTGAGTTATATATATTTAGATAGAAGATAGATGGTTGGTGGCCGTATCAGATATGCAATGCAATAATACATTTCGAACTAGTAAAAAAAATATCTCGAATAATATAACTAAGAAAAAGTGATAACCGTCACCTAACAAAGCATTGACTCGTTAGTCAGTATCAAACTGAAATAGACTGAAACGTTACTGGACTTTGATAATAAACTGTTCGGAAGGATAGAACCTATCTACTACATACCACTGTTTCTACTAGTCTGTCATTTAGGTATACCTTAATAAATATAAATAAAATAAATGTATATTAGCTATATGTATTGTAGTAGGTATAGTATGTATGTATTTATGATTAGATAATGTAAGTATTTATGTATATATTGTGTATATATGTATATATGGTTTCTAATTTCTTTGTATTTTGTATGTATATTCACAAATTCTTTTTATTTATCTCCACGCACACAAGGACCCCTTCTAAATTTCTTGAGTCCATTTCATCCAACGGTTGTCTGGTAGAGATCGCTACTTAGCGATAAGGCCGCCCATTGTACTTTTAGTTTTAAGTTTGTTTATTTGTTGTATCCTTAAGTTGTGTGCAATAAAGTATTTTCTATCTATCTATCTATCTATACCTAGGTACACGTCTAGTCCAACCTGGAGATTGGATTTGCTTCATCTCATGAATAAATTGAGGCTCAGAATTTACAGATCTTAGGAAAATACGAGCTCCGAATACAGTCAGTAAATGTGATAGATTTTTGCAACGTTGGCAATGTTGCACAGATGTATTTTAGGCAAGGAGGATTTATTGTGAATACAAATTAAGTAAATGAATGGTTTTGGATGTTTTCACAAGCTCTATCAAGTCCCAAACTCAAAAAATCTGTAGAAAGGAATTAGATATCTGATATCATATACTTTCAAAGGTACCTATTCTTTAATACATATACATACTTAAACTTAAATAAAGATTATTAGTATTAATAATTATCATCTATATGGTTCCCATATCACCTTTGGCTAAGTTTTGAGGCGAGATAGTGCTGTGTGGAATGTCCACCATATTTATTCAACCTCTCTTTTTTAATCATGTATTATACTTGATTATTTTATATCGATTATCTAAGTTGGAATTAATCTGATCACAGATAAAAGAATACTATACTAGTATCCTGATGAGATCTGATAAAGTTATATTAAAAACTTTTTTCTTTGTTTACAGGTAAAGACGACTCCCTGAGTAACTCAAGTTGGTAGGGTACATGGGAAGTATAGTTTCCAAAAATTTTAACAAGGTAGGCCCATTTTAAGGTGAAGACAAGAGCTAATGTGACTCTCGCTCGCACGTTTTGATATATTGAATATTGAAGGACATAAAATAAATGAACCCATTTTCGAAAAATCGCAAACAACCATTTTGTGTGCAATCAAATTGGGCGCAGGTTAGTAAAAAATTCATTTTGATCGATACAAGTTTTCCTACTTAAAAGTTTGCTTAAGTACGAAAACTAGAAAAGTAAACTTTCAAACTGAGTGCAATGTGTTTGCACACAAAATGGTTGTTTGTGATTTTTCAGAATGGCTTAGTGATTTTATGTCTTTCAAAATGTCGAATCGTGCGAGCGAGAGGTACATTAGGTGTTGTCAACGCCTTAAGGGTTCTGTCTGACACTCATGCAACGAACTCGATGGACCGACGACAATGTGTAAAGAGTAGCAGAGTATTCTGTGTGTGGCTCGTCCGGGAAAGTTCTACCACCACACCTATTTCCGCCGCCAAGCAGCAACGCTGTGTTTTAGCTTGAAGGGTGGGTAGCCAGTGAGATTACAGGCACATGAAGCTAATCAGATGTACCTATGCCTCAATTAGTAGATGGACGTGGTAGTGAATGGTAGGGCACAATCATATCGTGCGTGAGCTACAAGGCAACGCTTTGATGACAATTGGTACCACTTCACATCAGGGGCATTATTCTCTACTAGTTGCACCCCGCGGTTTCACCTGCGCAGATTTTTTCCCGGTATTCCCACGGGATAAAAAGAAGCCTATGTGCTATTCCAGACTATAATCTATCTCTCTGCCGAGTTTCATCCAGATCCGCTCAGCCGTTCCGGCGTGAAAGAGTAACACACATCCATCCATCCATCCCTCCATACTTACAAACTTTCGCGTTTATAATATTAGTAGAATGACATAGGAGAATGCTTGCAAACCGTGTAATGTCAAAACGTGATCTTGGGCTTTATTCTTTATAGCATAGGAGATAGTTTGCCGTAACCGTGTGACGTCAAAGCGTGATCTAAACGCAAACGCGATTGGATTGGTCAGTGAATAACGCCCCAGTTGACACTTCTGCTTGTTACATCAGCCAGTATAAAAAATAGATGTAAAAAGTACAGCTCAAAACTTTTTTGTACAAAAATAGCGCGTGTATGAACTGTGAACTACATAAAGCGGTCCACCTCGCTGTACAATTTATAACTATTTGTAACCCGACACACGCGCCCTGAGGGGTATTTGAACAAATCGCGTTTGTTGCGTGCACTGAAATTTGATTTTTGCGTTCCAGCTGTGGAATAATTGTCTTTAAATAGACTACCTTTGCAAATATAAAATACTAGCCGCCAGATATTGAATCACCTTAGAGGTTGAATTTTTTTGATATAATCCCAACTAATATTATAAATGCGAAAGTAACTCTGTCTATCTGTCTGTCTGTTACGCTTTCCCGCTTAAACCTCTCAACCGATTTTGATGAAATTTGGCACAGACAATCTTTAGACCCTGAGAAAGAACATAGGCTACCTTTTATTGCGAAAAAAAGAGATGAAGAGATTAAAAGTACGCAGACGAAGTCGCGGGTACCAGCTAGTTAATAATAAATAAATAATGCTGGACAATCCACACAGCACCATCTAGCCCCAAAGTAAGCTACTCAAAGCTTGTGTTATTGGTACTAACTAGATAAATTTAATACATTATATACTTACATAGATAGATATTTTTTATTATACATAGAAAACACATAGATATGATAATAAATAAACAAAAAACAGTCGATTTAAGAACCTGATTTGAGAGCCTCCTCAAGAGAAAAGAAGACAAAGAAATGGTGTCTTTTGCAAAAAGTTCGTTTTGTTGACATATTTCATCCTTCACGCCTTTTTCATCCGCCAAGCAGCATCGCTGTGTTTCGGTTTGAAGATGGTATGAAAAGTGTGGTCGCCGGTGTAATTACAGGACTGAGGCTTAACATCTGTACGCCTTATGTCGATGGACGCAGGCAGTGCATCGTAGGGCACGTTCCTGTCGTGCGTGACCTACGGGGCAATGTTTTGATTATAGGTGATGGTTACCATTTAAGATCAGGTGGGACATATGATTGTTCCATCAGCTAGTTGTATAAAAAAAAATGTAAACATTTGGATACTCTGCGCCACTTGCTGGATCCCAATATTTATTCATAGGTCCTTCGCTCATGGAGCTACTCAAAAATGACGGAACTAATCAGTAAAAACAATTACAAACCAATTGAATCATTTATTTAAGAAAGAGAACATGTCAGTGAACCCAAATTTTTCAACAGACTCAAAAAAACGAAATAACATTCAGTTTAATGGCGTTTTATGGTTTTTTCACACATATAATGTTAAATCCCAACTAATATTATAAATGCGAAAGTAACTCTGTCTATCTGTCTGTCTGTCTGTCTGTCTGTCTGTTACACTTTCCCGCTTAAACCTCTCAACCGATTTTGATGAAATTTGGCACAGACAATCTTTAGACCCTGAGAAAGAACATAGGCTACCTTTTATTGCGAAAAAAAAGAGATGAAGAGATTAAAAGTACGCAGACGAAGTCGCGGGTACCAGCTAGTTATGGTAATAAAAGTATTTTTAGAGGTATTATCATTTTACGAAGTATTTTTATCCACAGAGAATACGAACCCGTCAAAATCGCTATTTTCAAAAAAACCTGACCTGTTCGCTTTCTAAAATAACCGATTCAATTAGAAACTGTACCTCTCACACGACGCTCCTCAAGTTGAATAGTTTCAGTGACTTCTGTTATTTCTGTTCACAAAAGCACACGGATAACAAGGGGAAATATTAGGAACTTTGGTAACCAGTAGCGCGGCGACCGACACAACGGTTCCTTCGTGATCAATTACGAACGTGTTACTGACCGGTTGGTGACTAGTAACGTCATGTGCGAACCTCTATGAGAATGTGTGTGCAGTGACGCTCAAGCAACTCGTTAGTAATTTGAGTTTGTAATTAGCTATTTTTGAGTAGCTCCAAGAGCACCGGTGGTCTAGTGGGAGTGACCTCGCCTTCTGATCGTAAGGTCGCAGGTTCGAATCCGGTCGTGCACCAATGGATTTTTCTATCGAAAAATTTATGTGCGCAATGCCAGTGCTCTTAAACGGTGAAGGAAAACATCGTGAGGAAACCAGTTAGTATTCTAACAGCGGCGATGGGCTTGCAATCTGTCACGTATGGAATACTAACTACTGCAAAATGTGGGTATGTGCCAAATGTAATGTTTGGACGTACCTCTGACTTAGACATCCTCAAAGAATCTTGAATTAGTACCTACTTGGTACTGGGAGATCTGAAGGGATATCTACCGTGCCTGGGGATCAAAGTCGTGAAGCTGTTTCAGTTTCAGTTTTTTCCATGAGCGACGGGCCAAGGTGCCGTGTTTTCGTTCTAAGGCTTTGACGATATAGGACAAGTTATTTCAACGTGTAAGGTTTAATTTATTTTAGAACGGAAATGGTATATTTTTAAAAGGCTAGCACTGGCCACACTGACGGCGGAAATGTGGTAGTTTTGCGGTAGGGGGCGCACCTGTGGACTGAGAAGGTTGGCAGAGGGCATTCGGCGAGAGACCGCTAGTCTGAGCGGACGAGACGAGGTGCTAACTTGTAGAGTTGTTCAATGTGATAGTCTATCGAGAGTAATAGCAATATAGTTGATATAAAGTGAACACAGTTGTTGTCATTTGCTGAGAACCTTTATAAATCAGCAAGTGGGATAACGAAAATTCCGTAAGTAACGTCCACTTGTTCTGTAAGCACAGTTTTATTATTCCGAGGATACTTTCACATTATGATTCGATGATTTTTTTTTTGGAAAGGGGTTTTAAGTAGTCACATCACCTGTGGATGACGTTTGATTTTGAGAGTTGCATACTCGAGCACGTGATTTTGTTCTTGTAATAACGGTAGAACAAACTAAACGGCTTTTTTTAGGTATTTTTATTTTAATTGCATTAGTCTCAATCCGAGGTAATCCGGGTAATCATGTGATATTTCTGCAGTTTTATGTGCTCATTTAACTTAAAAAGTTATGAAGCTTAAATTGATCGAACAATTTTAATAACATTTGTTTTTTTTTGTTTTTATGCGCGTTCCACTGAGAGCATGGACAATCGAAGCATCGTCGCATGGGCGCAGCCACGACGGGCTGCCTGAGGCGGCGCCACGTCGCAATGGACGCAGCCACGGATGGCTGTCTGACGCGGCGTCACGCCGCGATGGACGCGGCTTCGGCGTGCTGCCTGATGCGGTGCCACGCCGCGATGGACGCAGCCACGGATGGCTGCCTGACGCGGTGACACGCCGCGATGGACGGGGCCACGGCGGGCTACCTGAGGCGGCGACACGCCGCGATGGACGCAGGCACTGCGGGCTGCATGACGCGGCGACACAGCGACGCACCACAATGGACACCACAACTAGGTGTCCTGGCGCAGCAACGCGCCGTGAGAGGTGCGACCGCATGGGAAGCCGCCGCAGCGGGTGCAGCCACAAGGGGCTGCCTGACACAGCGACGCACCACAATGGACACCACAACTAGGTGTCCTGGCGCAGCAACGAGCCGCGACAGGTGCGGCTACAAGGTATGCCGCCACAGCGGGTGCAGCTACGAGGGGCTGCCAGACACCGCCGTGTGCCGCGGTGGACGCAGCCACGACGGGCTGCCTGACACCGCCGTGCGCCGCGGTGAACGCAGCCACGACGGGCTGCCTAACGCCGCTGTGCGCCGCAAAGGACGCCACGATGAGCTGCCCGACGCCGCGATGCACCGCGGCGAGTGCAGCTACGAGGGGCTGCCAGACACAGCAACGCGCGCTATGTATGCAGCCACGAGGAGCTGCCCGACGCCGCGATGCGCTGCGGTGTGTGCAGCTACGACGGGCTGCCTGACAAGACGACGCGCCGCAATAGACGCAGCCACCAGGAGCTGCCCGACGCCGCGATGCGCTGCGGTGGGTGCAGCTACGACGGGCTGCCTGACAAGACGACGCGCCGCAATGGACGCAGCCCAAGGAGCTGCCCGACGCCGCGATGCGCCGCGGTGGGTGCAGCTACGACGGGCTGCCTGGAAAGGCGACGCGCCCCAATCGACGCAGCCACCCGGAGCTGCCCGACGCCGCGATGCGCCGCGGTGGGTGCAGCTACGACGGGCTGCCTGACAAGATGACGCGCCGCAACGGACGCAGCGATGACGAGCTGCCGGATACCGCCATGCGCCGCAGTGAGCGCAACCGACGACGGGCTGCCTAACAAGGCGACACGCCGCAATTCGCAGCCACGATTAGCTTCGTGATACGACCATGCGCCGCGCAGTCATGACGGACTGCCTAGCTAGGCGACGCGCTGCGATGGACGCAGCCACGAAGACCTGCACGACGCCGCGATGCGCCGCAGCGAGCGCAGCCACGAGGGGCTGTCTGACACAGTGTCGCAACGCAATGGACACCACTAGAGGCGTCCTGGCGCAGCAACGCGCCGCGAGAGGTGCGGCCACATAGGAAGGCGCCGCATTGGATGCAGCCACGAGGGGCTGCCTGACACAGCGTCGCACCGCAACTGACACCACTAAAGGCGTTCTGGTGCAACAACGTGCGGCGAGAGGCGCGGCCGCATAGGAAGCCGCCGCCGCGGGCGCTGCCAAGAGGGGCTGCCTGACACAACGCTGCACCGCCGCAATGGACACCACTGCAGGTGTCCTGGCGCAGCAACGCGCCGCGAGGGGTGCGGCCACATAGGAAGCCGCCGCAGCGGGCGCAGCCACAAGGGGCTGCCTGACACAACGCTGCGCCGCCGCAATGGACACCACTGCAGGCGTCCTGGCGCAGCAACGCGCCGCGAGGGGTGCGGCCACATAGGAAGCCGCCGCAGCGGGCGCAGCCACAAGGGGCTGCCTGACACAACGCTGCGCTGCCGCAATGGACACCACTGCAGGCGTCCTGGCGCAGCAACGCGCCGCGAGGGGTGCGGCCACATAGGAAGCCGCCGCAGCGGGCGCAGCCACAAGGGGCTGCCTGACACAACGCTGCGCCGCCGCAATGGACACCACTGCAGGCGTCCTGGCGCAGCAACGCGCCGCGAGGGGTGCGGCCACATAGGAAGCCGCCGCAGCGGGCGCAGCCACAAGGGGCTGCCTGACACAACGCTGCGCCGCCGCAATGGACACCACTGCAGGCGTCCTGGCGCAGCAACGTGCCGCGAGGGGTGCGGCCACATAAGAAGCCGCCGCAGCGGGCGCAGCCACAAGGGGCTGCCTGACACAGCGTCGCACCGCAACTGACACCACTAAAGGCGTTCTGGTGCAACAACGTGCGGCGAGAGGCGCGGCCGCATAGGAAGCCGCCGCCGCGGGCGCTGCCAAGAGGGGCTGCCTGACACAACGCTGCGCCGCCGCAATGGACACCACTGCAGGCGTCCTGGCGCAGCAACGCGCCGCGAGGGGTGCGGCCACATAGGAAGCCGCCGCAGCGGGCGCAGCCACAAGGGGCTGCCTGACACAACGCTGCGCTGCCGTAATGGACACCACTGCAGGCGTCCTGGCGCAGCAACGCGCCGCGAGGGGTGCGGCCACATAGGAAGCCGCCGCAGCGGGCGCAGCCACAAGGGGCTGCCTGACACAACGCTGCGCCGCCGCAATGGACACCACTGCAGGCGTCCTGGCGCAGCAACGCGCCGCGAGGGGTGCGGCCACATAGGAAGCCGCCGCAGCGGGCGCAGCCACAAGGGGCTGCCTGACACAACGCTGCGCCGCCGCAATGGACACCACTGCAGGCGTCCTGGCGCAGCAACGCGCCGCGAGGGGTGCGGCCACATAGGAAGCCGCCGCAGCGGGCGCAGCCACAAGGGGCTGCCTGACACAACGCTGCGCCGCCGCAATGGACACCACTGCAGGCGTCCTGGCGCAGCAACGTGCTGCGAGAGGTGCTGCCATATAGGATGGCGCAGTAGCGGGCGCAGCAACAAGTGGCTGCTGGACACGGAGTCGCGCCGCCGCAACGGACACCACTACAGGCGTCCTGGCGCAGCAACGTGCTGCGAGAGGTGCTGCCATATAGGTTGGCGCAGTAGCGGGCGCAGCAACAAGTGGCTGCTGGACACGGAGTCGCGCCGCCGCAACGGACACCACTACAGGCGTCCTGGCGCAGCAACGCGCCGTGAGAGGTGCGGCCGCATATGAAGCCGCCGCAACGGGCGCAGCCACAAGGGGCTGCCTGACACAGCATCGTGCCGCAATGGACACCACTACAGGCGTCCTGGCGCAGCAACGTGCTGCGAGAGGTGCGGCCGTATAGGATGGCACAGCAGCGGGCGCAGCTACTAGTGGCTGCCGGACACAGAGTCGCGCCGCCGCAACGGACACCACACAGGCGTCCTGGCGCAGCAACGCGCCGCGAGAGGTGCGGCCGCATATGAAGCCGCCGCAACGCGCGCAGCCACAAGGGGCTGCCTGACACAGCGTTGTGCCGCAATGGATACCACACATGCGTCCTGGCGCAGCAAAGCGCTGCGAGAGGTGCGACCGCAAGGGATGCTGCCGTCGCGGGTGCAGCCGCGAAGGGCTGCCTGACTGCGACCCACAGCTATTGACGCAGCCACGACGGGCTGCCTGACACCGCGATGCACCGCGGTGGGCGCAGCTATGAGGGGCTGCTTGACACGGCAAACTGCAGCTATTGACGCAGCCACGACGGGCTGCCTGAGACCGTGATGCGCTGCGGTGGGCGCAGCCACGAGGGACTACATGACAGCGGCGCGCCAAGAAGGATCAGCGACGCGCCGAGAAGGATGACGCCGCAATGGGTGGCTCGATCGGTACTGGTTACTTAGCTAACTAAAAGTTGTATAGCATCTTGGATTAATTTAGTAGATGGCCAGGGCTACTGCCAACGCCAGGAATGTTCTTAAAGTTAGAGCTTATGTTAAAGCTTAAGTTTGAGATACAGCTAAAGTGAAAGCTGAAGTTAAGGCTTAAGTTAAGGTTGAGCTTGTAAAGCTAAAGTTTTATTTGTTAAAGACTCCAGTTAAAGTTGAATTTTTCCAGTTAAAATTAAAGATTCCCGTTAAAGTTTACGATAACGGTTAAATTTAAAGATTCCCAGTTGAAGTTAAAGATTCCAGGTAAAGTTAAAGATCCCAGTTAAAGATAAAGATCCCAGTTAAATTTAAAGATCTCAGTTGAAGTTGAATATTCCAGTTAAAATTAAACTTGGTGAAACTACAGTTAAATATAACACGTTGAAGTTACAGTTCAAGGCAAACTTGTTAAAGTTACAGTTAAAGTCTAACTTATCAAAGTTACAGGTAAAGTTACTTGTTGAAGTTAGCTAAACATGTTGAAGTAAAGTTAAAGGTTAAAGTTGAAGGATAACTAGGAGGGTGACTAGGAGGTTAAATAGGAGGTAAACTAGCAGGTTTACTAGTGGGTTAACTAGGAGGTTAACTAGAAGACTAACTAGGAGGTTAACTAGGAGATTAACTAAGAGATTAACCAGGAAGTTTACTAGGAGGGTAAATAAGAGGTTAAATAAGAGATTAACTAGGAAGGTTAACAAGGAGATTAACTATGAAGTTTACCAGGAGGGTAACAACGAGGTTGAATAGGAGGTTAACCAGAAGATTAACTAGACGGTTAACTAGGAGAATAACTAGGAGAGCAACTAGGAAGTTAACTAGGAGGTTAAATAAGAGGATAAATAGGAGAGTCACTAGGATGTTTACTTGCAAGTTAACTAGGAGGTTAACTAGGATATTAACGAGGTTTACTAGGAGGCTAAATAAGAGGTTAAATAAGAGATTAACTAGGAAGGTTAACAAGGAGGTTAATCATGAGGTTTACTGGGAGGGTAACAAGGAGGTTGAAAAGAACGTTAACCAGAAGATTAACTAGGCGATAACTAGGAGAATAACTAGGAGAGCAACTAGGAAGTTAACTAGGAGGTTAAATAAGCGGTTAAATAAGAGATTCACGTAACAAGGAGGTTGAATAGGAGGTTAACCAGAAGATTAACTCGGCGATAACTAGGAGAATAACTAGGAAGTTAACTAGGAGGTTAAATAAGCGGTTAAATAGGAGATTCACAAGAAGGTTTACTTGCAGGTTAACTAGGAGGTTAACTAGGAGATTAACTAGGAGGTTAACTAGGAGATTAACTAGGAGGTTAACTAGGAAGTTTACTAAGAGGCTAACTAGGAGTTCAACTAAGAGGTTAAGAAGAACTTGGAGATTAACTAGGTTAACTAGGAGATTAATCAGGAGGTTAAACTTGCAGGTTAACTAGGAGGTTAACTAGGAGATTAACTAGGAGGATAAATAGGTGGTTAACTCGGAGGTTAACTAAGAGGCTAACTAGGAGGTTAATTTGGATATTAACTAGGTTAACTAGGAGATTAACTAGGTAAACTAGGAGGTTAACTAGGAGGGTAACTAGGAGGTTTACTTGGAGGTTTACTAAGAGGTTTAATAAAAGGTGATAAGGTTAAAATTAAAAGCGTGATGGTTAAAGTCAGAGGTTCTAGTTCAAGCTTAAGATCCTAGTTCAGATTCTAGTTCAAGTTTAGGATTCTAATTTAAATTTAAGATTCTAGTTCAAGCTTAGGATTCTGGTTCAGGTTTGGGATTCTAGGTCAAGCTTTAGATTCTAGTTGAAGCTTAGGATTCTGGTTCAGGTTTGGGATTCTAGTTCAAGCTTAAGATTCTAGTTCAAGCTTAGGATTCTGGTTCAGGTTTGGGATTCTAGGTCAAGCTTAAGATTCTAGTTCAAGCTTAGGATTCTGGTTCAGCTTTGGGATTCTAGGTCAAGCTTAAGATTCTAGTTGAAGCTTAGGATTCTGGTTCAGGTTTGGGATTCTAGTTCAAGCTTAAGATTCTAGTTCAAGCTTAGGATTCTGGTTCAGGTTTGGGATTCTAGGTCAAGCTTAAGATTCTAGTTGAAGCTTAGGATTCTGGTTAAGGTTTGGGATTCTAGGTCAAGCTTAAGATTCTAGTTGAAGTTTTAGATTCTACTTCAAGTTTAAGATTCTAGTTCAATCTTAGGATTCGAGTTCAAGTTTTAGATTCTAGTTACAATTAAAGGTATAACTGTAGTTACAAATACTGTTACAGTTAAAAATAAATGTATAAATGTTTGATAAGCTCAAGGTTTGATAATTTCAAGTTTTGATAGTCTTAAAGTTTGTTAAGCTCAAAGCTTGATGGATTCTGGAATTGATCAGCTTGATAAGTTCAAGGTTTGAATTGTAGATTCAATTTGTAAGAATATATGATTGTAAATGAGATCGCCTAGGTAGTCGCGAAAAGAAATTAACCCACCGAGACGTTTCTTGCTTGTTCTTTTACTCGAGATGGGTCGGATAGGGTTGGAACAAGCGTAATCTTACTCTTAAGATTGGAGATGATTTTGCGATCTTTCATTAGTAATATTAGCAGACATGTTATTTAAAGAAATGCTCTTTGCCGAGTGTAAGGTTCCACCGGGTGCGTGTATGAGGACATACACGTCGTCAGGATGGTCGAGTGTAAGGTTTAATTTATTTTAGAACGGAAATGGTATATTTTTAAAAGGCTAGCACTGGCCACACTGACGGCGGAAATGTGGTAGTTTTGCGGTAGGGGGCGCACCTGTGGACTGAGAAGGTTGGCAGAGGGCATTCGGCGAGAGACCGCTAGTCTGAGCGGACGAGACGAGGTGCTAACTTGTAGAGTTGTTCAATGTGATAGTCTATCGAGAGTAATAGCAATATAGTTGATATAAAGTGAACACAGTTGTTGTCATTTGCTGAGAACCTTTATAAACGTAATTCGCTTTTCTCTGCATCCCTTACTGTACCCACTTCTGGTTTTATTTAACTCGACGACCTCTGTGGCGCAGCGGGCGAGAGTCCGCCTGCGACGCAAGAGGTTGCGGGTTCGATTTCCGCCTCGGAACAAATTTGTGTACGATCTGCAGAAATTTGTTACGTAGGTCTGGGTGTTTTCTACGTATGATAAAAATATGTATCTTACATAGATACATATTTTTATCATACATAGTATATACAGGGTTACAGGAATAATTGTGCTAGATCCGTTAAGGGCGTGGAGTGCCCATCATTTCTGACTTATTTCACTATTTTATATTTCAATATTTTTTTTAGATCCCTTAGAGAAAAATGAACTTTCTAATATTTTTTTTATTTCTTAACCATCACTTGTATTAACTTATGCACTATTTTAATGATTGACGTCCTAAAACATCTTATTACACATGTAAAAATGCAATAATAATAATAATAAGATACACAAAATAAACAAAAATAAGTTTAGTAGCCTAAATATCTCGAAAAGTGTTAAGTTTAGGGTAGGGTGTTTCATAGTGAAATAAGTCAGAAATGATGGGTACTCCACGCCCTTAACGGATCTAGCACGATTTTTCCTGTAACCCTGTAGATATAATGTGTATGATATAGTAGTATAGATATAATGTATTAAATATATCAGTCATCTACAAGACTCACAAGCTTTGAGTAGCTTAATTTGGGGCTAGATGATGCTGTGTGGATTGACAGCATTATTTATTTATTTAATTTGTTTCTGACCAATTTTATTCTGTATTCGTTGACTTTTGGATTGGTCGAACCTCGTTACAGCTAGCTCTAAAGCTTTTTTATACCATCCAGAAACATATAGATGCTATGTTCATCACACAAATGTTTGTTTTCGGTGGAGATCGAACCCACTACCTACAAGTACAGATGACAGAGCTTCTACCAACTGAGCTCTGACGCTTGTCCATACCGGCGACCCGATTACGCTAATGTCTGGCTATCGAGATGGCTTTCAGATTGACATTTGATTACCATAGTGTAATAGCAATCGTATAGGATGGATGGGAATCAAATGTCATACTGAAAGCCGTCTCGATAGCCAGACATTAGCGTAATCGGGCTGCGGTTCGCTTCCATTCGCTCGCTTTCGCTCGGTCGCTCGAGCCCGCATAAAGGTGCGCGTCGACCGCATCCGCATCGGAGCGGACGGATTTGTTGCTTTGTATTGATTTGTATGGTACAGCGTGCACTGGATCTGCATTTCGGCGCCAGAAACCGGTATTTCTGCTGACGACGTCATCCGCTGTGAACGCGCCGGTATTTCTGCTGATAACGTCATCCGCAGTGAAGGCGCCATTCGGAATTTCTTTGAAAATACCGATACTGCCGATGCAAAATCCGGATGCAGTGGACGCACCCCATCGGAATTTTGTAAATACCGACACTCCGTCCGCTCCGTACGCAGCTATGCGGACGCGGTCGACGCGTACCATAAAGCGACTTTATTGACGGAACCCTAAACTCACAAGCTTCCTGAGGTCCAATTTCAGTTCGGATTGAGGTCAGCTCGGCCAATTTCGGAACAAATAACGTTTTCCAGTTCAGAATTTTAAATGAGATCAGAGTTTGAGTATTGATGTCAACTAGTTTCAGTTTGGTGTGGGACAAGTTGCGAACCGTTTTCGAACGGGAAATTCAAAGAAATGTAGAATACGTGCCATACATTTTTCAATAATGAATTAAATTAATGACTTTTTTTTTATACAACTCGCTGATGGAACAAGCAGATGGCCCACCTGATGTTAAGTGGTAACCATCACCTATAAACAGAACATTGCCCCGTAGGTCACGCACAATAAAAACGTGCCCTACGATGCACTGCCCTCTGTCCATCAACTTGAGGCATACAGATGTTAAGCCTCATGTGCCTGTAATTACACCGGCGACCACACTCTTCAAACCGAAACACAGCGTTGCTGCTTGGCGGCAGAAAAAGGCGTGGTGGTAGTACTTCCCCGGACGAGCCTCACACAAAGAGCTCTACTACTCTTATGACTTCATTATTTTCTCCAATTTATTTTGACATTGCTATTATAATCGTATAACTAGTTGCGCCCCGCGTTTTCACCCGCGCAGATTTAAACCCCGGTATTCCCAAGGGATAAAAAGCCTATGTACTATTCCAGACTATAATCTATCTCTCTGCCAAGTTTCATTCAGATCCGTTGAGCCAATCTGGCGTGAAAGGGTAACAAACATTCATCCATCCTTAGGTACAAACTTTCGCGTTTACAATAGTAGTAGGATAGGATGTAAAAGTTTGGTTGTTTGTTTCTTTGTTACTCACTAACGCCAGAACGACTGAACGGATCTGGATGAAATTTGGCACAGAGATAGATTATAGACTGGAATAGCACATAGCTTACAGCTTATCCCATGGGATCACCAGGATTTAAAACTACGCGGCTGAAACCGCAGGGTGCAGCTAATATAATAACCTACTAATATGCTTTTCAGAATGCTTACCCTACAAATAAGCCCATCCAAAACCAAGAAACATGGCTATATGACACAAGGGTATATGACCCTAGACTCTTATGAGACTAGTGTAATCAGGAGAGGCCAAACATACATACCCACAAACCACAGCTACATATTTCATACTAAACTTATTTTCATAGATATAAAGTCATACATTCACACTCAATACACACTTTCAATACAGTCACGTCATTAGTACCTATGTTTTAATTAATTTAGTGATAGTCGTTTTATATTGTTATAGTTAACTTAAAAAATGTAAATCCATTATTGGCTTTCAGCTACATTCATTATGTTAGTTATATAATACAACTAGCTGATCCCGCGGCTTTGCTCGCGCTTGTTTTCTTTGAAAATCTCATACAAACTTTCATCCCCTATTTTATCCCATTGGGGGTAGATTTGATCAAAATCCTTTCTTAGCGGATGCCTACGTCATAACATCTACCTGCATGCCAAATTTCAGCCCGATCCGTCCAGTGGTTTGGGCTGTGCGTTGATAGATCACTATGTCAGTCAGTCAGTCAGTCACCTTTGAGTTATATATATTTAGAAGAGCTGTGGATTTTGTTCAATAAATAAAATAAAAAAATAATAAAATAAAATAAATAAAATGACACAAAAAAGTATGGGAACCTCTGCTTTCGAGCATTAGTTACCTACATATTTGAAGAGAACTAACTAGCATCGGAAACTAGCTGTTCCGTATCTTCCGCCTCGATGCTGTACTTCCGGTCCGCAGAGTGCAAAATGCGTTAATTTCCGCCGAGCACGGAATGCATCGATTACTTGTGCCTCTAAGGACTGTCGCATGCATGAGCGTAGCGATAAGCGATAGCGATCGCGAGTTAACGTGTAACAAAAAATTTATGTTTCTTGATCTCGCTTTTACCATCTGTGTGAAAAGTCCACCAATATTTATTTATTTTATTATTTTGTAAAAAAATATTGGTAGATATAGTATGAGCGTCACGCAAAAAGAACGCCGGAAGGGGATGTGATGGTGCGAGTATTTTGTATGAGCAAACTAATAACCTGTTACCTGAAAGAGATCGCTCTCAGCGATAATGTCGTCCATTGTTTTTCCTAATTGTATGCTTTTACACAGTACTATGTTTCTGTCTGGTAAACAATAAAGATCTGCAAATGCGCCAGAAGTCGCTAAGCTGAACGCTTCAACAAGCACATAGCCCCTAACCTTATATACCTCACAACAGTAAATTGACACCATCTTCTACAATTTCGTTGGTGCATTGCGGCCTGACTCTAGTGCTGGATAGGGTTTCCGCTGTTATGAATTTACTGGCATTATAATAAAATTTAACCTGCAAAATATAAGATGTTTTTATATACTCATCTATATATATATATATATATATATATATATAATCTTGTTTATAATCTTGTTTGTACTACTTAATTATTAATACTTAGACCTAGTTCGTGAAAGAGACCTTTTGTGAAGAGAGAATAAATACATTTTTCATTTCATTTCATAATAATAACTATAAAGCTCTCAGAATCTGCAAGCCGAAGTGGCAATGGGTAGGTCATATAGCTCGAAGAACTGACAACCGCTGGAGAATAAAGGTTCTCGAATGGCGACCACGAACAGGAGAGCGAAGTGTGGGACGCCCTCCTACCCGATGGACTGACGACATTGTTAGGATCGCGGGTAGTCGTTGGATGGAAAGAGCTCAAAATCATTCTTCCTGGAAACAGATAGGGTCCATGTCCAGCAGTGGACTTCTGTTGTTAGTGTTGTGACGTTGTGACGTCACACGGTTATAGCAATTTATCTCCTATGGCATCCCTACTATTTTTAATCAAATATTATAAATGCGAAAGTATGTCTGTCTGTCTGTCTGTTACGCTTTCCCGCTTAAACCTCTCAACCGATTTTGATGAAATTTGGCACAGACCCTGAGAAAGGACATAGGCTACCTTTTATTGCGAAAAAAACCAGCTAGTAGAGAATAAAGTCCAAAGTCACGTTGTGACTTCACACGGTTTGGGGCAAGGAATTTCCTAAGTCATAGAGAATAATGCCCGTGAACGCTCCCGCATCGCGTCCCGCTTCCGCGTTACTGTGGTCAGTTATCTCAGTGCAAACTCTTGTCCGGCGTCAGTAGGTCAACTATGTGCACTCGAGCTGACCCGAGTACCTTAAGGATAGGTCTCCGAGTGCCCCTGGGTAGCGATAAGACCGCCCATTGTACTTCGCTTTAGATAATATTAATTATTGTAATGTTATGTTTTTCTTGTGGTGTATGTACAATAAAGAGTTTTCTATCTATCTATCTAAGTGCCCACGTAGAATCCAGGCATCAGGGCTAGGTGATAATAAAGTTTGTAAGTATGGATGGATGTTTGTTACTCTTCACGCCGGAACGGTTGAAGGATCTGGATGAAACTTGGCAGAGAGATAGATTATAGTCTGGAATAGCACATAGGCTACTTTTTATCCCGTGGGAATACCGGGATTTAAAGCTATGCTGATGAAACCGCGGGGTGCAGCTTGTATCAAATAAAGTAGGTACAATAAATAAATAAAATAAATAATGCTGGACTATCCACACAGCACCATCTAGCCCCAAAGTAAGCTACTCAAAGCTTGTGAAGGGTACTAGGTAATTGGTATACACATAATACATTATATACATAGATAGATATTTTTTATTATACATAGAAAACACCCATACCAACGGAATTTCTGCAGATCGTACACAAATTTGTTCCGAGGCGGGAATTGAACCCGCAACCTCTTGCGTCGCAGGCGGACTCTCGCCCGCTGCGCCACTGAAGTCGTCAATGGGCGGTCTTATTTTGTTCAAAGAGATATCTTCCAGGCAAACTTTAAATAGAGAGCTGTGAATCTATCTGTATTTTACATGGCAGAGCGACTTCGGTGAACTCCGGCCAGATTTAAATAATTCAACGCCTCCGGCCTACACGCAAATGGTGTCTGCAATAGGCGTATGTGACGAATGGGACCGAATTCAAATGACATTTTTATTAGTTTTGGCTGTAGGTTCTGTACAAATCATATCATTTTATTTTAACAAATTTGGGAAAACTTACAGCTAAGCGGGTATACATAATCCTACTAATATTATAAACGCCGAAGTTTGGATGGATGGATGGATGTTGTCGGATGAAGTTTTTGTTTTCTAGCTGCTGGTCTCGCTCACACGCTATTGTTAACGATAGCTGCTTCTCACTCGCACTCGTAAGAGGCATTGATAAGCGATTCTTTTCTAATTGGCGCTGGGTTTGGAATATTCGTAGACCCTCTACGAGCGGCGTAGTCTGTAGAGCGTAGAGGGTCTACGAAACACTTCGCTCATTGAAAACAGTTCAAATGATTGTCGATAAAAAACTAATGGGTTTTTAACACCTGCCGTGCATCGTAGGGCACGTTTTTATGGTGCGTGACTTGCGATGAAGTGCTTTATAGGTGATGGTTACTACTTAACATAAGGTGGGCCATCAGCTAGTTTCACCAGCAAGCTGTATAAAAAAGTGGTGCACGGATTCGAACCTACACGTTTACGATCAAAAGGCGGGGTCAATCCACTAAACCACCGATGCACTCTGATTATTCAGTAGGTATCTAAGTTATTGCTATTTTCTACCGATAAACAGACACAAAACGCTTAAATTCTATAAAAGTTGTTAATATTTCCCACACCAGTTTATAATGAGCCCATTTACGAAATTGGAACTCAATCCTACTAATATTATAAACGCGAAAGTTTGTAAGTACGAGTACGATGGATCGATGGATGTTTGTTACTCTTTCACGCCGGAACGGCTGAACGGATCTGGATGAAACTTGGCAGAGGGATAGATTGTAGTCTGGAATAGCACATAGGCTACTTTTTATCACGTGGGAAAACCGGGCTTTAAATCTGCACGGGTAAAACCGCGGGGCGCAACTAGTTTATCATAATTATAACCGACTGAAACCTAGAACATTCGATACCGAACGCACGCCTTTGAGTTATTTGCTATAGGAATTTCATCCTTATACCCACATTCAGAGAGTTAGACTTCCATTGTAAAGTAAAATCGAATGAATGATCATTATTTTCCATCAAAATAAACCCTATTCAAACGAGATACTGATCATTTCGGGATGACAGAGTCTAACTGAACACTTAGAACTATAAACAAGGGTGTTGTGAGATAGTGAGAATGTTTTAACTACAGATCTGAATGGTGCCTTTTGATGACAGGCTTTGAACCTTATTGCTGAGGAAACATGGTTTGTATTGCTGTTGAGCTCGTTAAAACTGGTCATCAAATGCGTCATGCTGTGAATGGAGATCCAATTAGGAATGCTTTTATTATGTAGCATTGTAATCAGTGATCATTATGAATGTTATTCAAAAACCGACGTTACAACACATAGAATAAGAGTGCATTTAATTTGAACTATGATACCAGGTTTTTTTGCGATGGACTTGTCTGGAGAAGTACTACCATTATGCCTACTTCTGCCGCCAAGCAGCAACGCTGTGTTTCAGTTTGAAGAGTGTGGTTGCCGGGGTAATTACAGGCACATGAGGCTTAACATCTGAATGCCTCAAGTTAGACGTAGGGTCACGTAGGTTAACATCTTTATGCCTTAACTTGGACGTAAAGTAGTGCACCGTAGGGCACGTTCATATCGTGCGTGACTTGCGAGACAATACTTTTAACCGACTTCAAAAAATGGAGGAGTTTCGAAATGCGACTGTTTTTTTAATGTTTGTTACGTCATAACTGTTTACTGGGTAAACCGATTTTGACGATTCTTTATTTAATCGAAAGCTGGTGCTTGTCTTGTGGCCCCATTTAAAATTGAGTCAGAATTGGCTAGTATTTTATGAGTTATACTATAACTATATATGTAACTATGTATGTATAACTATGTATGAGTGTGTTTTCGAGTGCATTTGAAGTTGGTTTTTTCTTGAAAGAGTTATTATGTATAATGGTTCACACTTAACATCAGGTGGGTCATCTCAGTGTTATCCATTGAAAAGTAATAATAATAATAATAATAATAACTCATTTATTCTCTCAGACAAAGGTTTACATAAAGATAATAGTGGGTAGTATAAGCAAAGGGTATTTTAAGTATAAACCTGTTTTGTGTGAGACTGGTGCCCGAGATAGGTTAAAAACCTGTATTACGGGTCACCAGTGCCCCACTCCACGGGTATGAAACAAATACCGATAGTACTTAGTTGGGAGGTACACATAAAAGTAGATAGGAATAGAGAAACAAAAATTAATAAATGAGGGTGTAAAAGTAGACTATGCTAGGTACATATTTAATAATAGATTACAGACTGAATCGCAATGTGTGAAAAAGTATGTGAGGATGAGACTGAGAAAGTCTCAAAGTTTGTATGGATCGTGTTCATGAGTGGGGGAGTATACGTAGGTAAGTGAGCGTGAATGTATGTAAAGTTGAGGATGTGCGGGTGTGTATGGAGATGTATTATGTGTTTATGTGTGTGTGTGTAAATTATTATGTGCAATTAATGAAAAAGGAATAGGTAACTGAGGATTTCAATTAGGTAGGTACCGTCAGAGAATGGTCAAAAGGGGCTAGGGTTCACTAGTACTCATGAGCTAGGGGATAGTAAATCTTCCGTCTGATGGTATGTTAGCGATTTCAGCCAGCTTGTCACAACTGTTTTGCATTTATATCTTGGCATCGGGTAAATAGTGAGGATATTATTGAGCTTGTTGTAGATAAACGGACCAAGAAAGCAACTGGAATGTTGCGAGCGGCTCGTACGAACAGTCCGAAAAGGACAAACCTTGCCTCTCCTACGTTTGCTTTTATTTAATTCGGGGTCGTAGGTAAGTTGCGAATGTTTTTCGAGAACAATTTGTAGCAGAAAGTATTGCCTAACAGTAAGTACATTCCATCTTTCATAAAGCTCGGTAGTAGGGAATCGATAAGGTAGACCCGCTGCCACCTTTAAGATTGCTCGCTGTGCTCTTTCAACCTCGATGAGGTGTGTTTTAGCCGTTCCGCCCCATGAGGTGATGCAGTAACCTAAAATTGCTTGACATAACGTTAGGTAGACCATTTTAACTGTGTCTCGATCAGCAACGTACCTTAGGGCCCTAAAGATATAGATGAGCCTTCTCAGTCTGGTTACGAGGTGTTCTATGTGTCGCTTAAAGGTGAGTGTCTGGTCGATGTATACGCCAAGGTATTTCACACAGTTAGTCGGTTCGATTTTTAAACAAGTGCAGCTAATTGAAACAGACGAGGGGGGGCATTTATGGGCAGTTATAGATAAGGTTGTAGGAGGTAGCAGATTTCCTTTGAAGGCAAATGTAATGTAGTTAGTCTTTATGACGTTAAGCGTCAAGACGTTACTATTGAGCCATTGGCAGACCTTGTTAACTCCACTCTGGGCATCATCAAAAACCTGCTCCCAGCTTTTACCAGTAAAAAGAAGCGCTGTGTCGTCCGCGAAAGTTAAGACTTTTCCGTTACGAAGTTCCATGTCACAGAGACCATTAATATAAATAAGAAATAGAGTGGGGCCTAGGATGCTTCCCTGAGGAACTCCGTAACTCACAGGTTCTTCCTCGCTGTTAAACAGCTCGATCCTAACTCGCTGACTTCTGTTACTTAAGTAGTCTTTGAAAAGTTCAAGTGGAAGACCCCTAACGCCAATAGCCTCAAGCTTCTTCACAAGGATGGGGATCGAGACCGTGTCGAAGGCCTTAGCTAGGTCCAGAAACACGGCCAATGTCTTTCTTTTTTGTTCAAGGTTGGTCATAATTGATTCTGTCAATTCCTGAACAGCATCGTTTGTCGATCTATTGGAGCGGAAACCATACTGTGACGGTGAAAGGAGGTGGTAGGTCTCCAGATACCTAGTAAGTCGCCTATTCATGATCCTTTCCAGTATCTTGGACATTGTTGGCAAGATAGAAATGGGCCTATAATTATCTACTAACCCCTTATCCCCACCCTTGTGAATCGGTTTTATCAAGGCAGTTTTGAATGCTCTGGGGAATACACCATTAGAAAATGCCAAGTTACAGATATGGGTTAAGGGTACTGAAATTAGGTGAGAGTATCGTTTTATAATATTACTAGAAATGTGGTCCAGGCCCACAGCGCACTGACTTTTGAGGCCCAATATTAATTGATGAACTTCCTGTGGGTCCGTAGGCAGCAAGACTAGTGATTGACAGGGTGAGCGTGAGCAACTAAGGTGGTACAGAGGATCATAATCGCAAGAATATGTGACACTTGAAGATTCAGCTAGTCTTTTACCTATGTTGGAAAAGTAGCGGTTTATCTCATTTACACTGTTTTTTTGATCACCTGACGCCAGCAGAATGGGGGAATAGTCCACTGGTTTTTTTTGACCGCTTATATCCCTTATCACTTCCCACAATCGCTTTTTGTCATCTTTTGCGCTTTCTAATTCCTGTTTGTCATAGCTTCTTTTTGCTTTTTTTAAAAGTCCATTGCAAAAATTCCTATATCTTTTGTAAGTTAACCTTAATACCTCATTATCTGGATCTCTTTTTAACTTTTTATGGAGGTTGTCCCTATTTCTCATGCATCGCAACAAACCACTCGTAATCCATGGTTTGTAAATTATTTTCCGTTTAGGAGTTTTAATCATCTTCGTGTTAGCCTTGATAGCAGTGGACATATTGTGAATGAGTAGCTCGGTAGCTATATTTACATCGTTGCATGATAGAATCAGCTGGAAGTTAGTTTTTAACATGGCGGCATCGAGCCCCTCATAATCGATTCGGGAACTTGGTTTGCGCACGTAGTCGTTTTTAACTTTTTGTAGGATGCTTAGAGCTACACATTCGTGGTCGGTGATTGAGGATTCAGCAACGAGGCAAGTCGCATCTGATTTGGTTTTTACCATCATGTGATCTAGACATGTAAGACCGTGAGTTACCAAGGTGTGAGCCGGTAGTAAACTATGGCTAGATAACACGTTGAGATACTCATGAGAGCGTGTATCTTTTGTGCCGGTTTTGATGTCGATGTTTATGTCACCACAGATAATAATATTTTTAAAGTTACTTAACTTCGACAAAATAGCATCAATACTATTTGTGAAATTGGTCGTATTTTTTTGGCTAGGTGGTCTATAAATTGCCAGTATGCATGTATAGGTATTAAGTTTTATTAAAAGGCAGTTTGCATCGATAATTTGGGGTTCTTCATGTGTGATATTTAGGTTTTTATTATAGTAGACGACAACACCTTCATTTTGGGTTCGGTTGTTTGTAGTGATAATGTAGTTGAAGCCATCTATATCAGGTATGAACTTACAAGAAGGAAGCCAGCACTCCGAGAGAACCATGACGTCCCAGCTTATTTTAGATCGTTGGAGGAGGGAAAGAAAACTATCTATATTGCAGTTAATGCTCCTAATATTTTGAGAGATTAGATTTAGGTAATTTTGTTTAACGAAATCCTGCATGCTCTCTACGTTGCATGATACACATTTTGCCACCGACATTGAGTCCAAACCTAGATTAATACAATCGATATTATTAACATCCGGCATATTTAATAAAAGGTGTTTTAAGATCCCCATTCAAAAGGGATACTGATGTTTTTTGGCGACGTAAGTAAAGATATTGACCTAGGTATGGCTGTCTGGGAAATGTGCGCAGAAAGATGCAGAGCAGAATATAGCATGAAATAGTTGGTTGAAGCGAGGAATTGATATCCATGCACATAATAATAGATTGGGTGTAGTGTAGGAGTTCGGTGTAAGGTGTGTATGCAAAAGGGATTCTGTAATCATAATTATGTTTATGTAAATAAGAAAGCAACATAAAGTAAAGGGTACAATAATTGATTAAATATAAGATAAAAAACTTAATCTTAGCAAAGGAACGCATAAGTGTTAGGCTGAGGCCACTAACACAACACAAAACTAGTCATAGAGACACTATTTTGAGTAGGTCTTCTTCAGTGTCGATGCGAACAGGGGCCATTCCATCCTCTTTCTTCGTGTATATAGCACCGTACGAAGCCCACGTTGAGTGTATTTTTTTATTCTTGACGTGCTCTCGAGCTAAGTAGTATAGATGGCTAGATTTTGTAGTGAGGTACTCTGATATGAACACGTTTGTTGCCGGCCCTGTCAGGTTTATCTGTGAGGTATTAAAAGGCTGCTCCTTGGCTGCACGCCTAGCTTTTTGCAGGATTTTATAGCTCGAAATGACAGCCTCCTTTGTTCCGGTGCATGTGAAGTCTACTACTATAGCTCCCTTCTTCGCGCGGTATATATCACGGATTTCCGAGCTTTGTATTGCTGTCTTTAGTCCTAAGGCAACGCCGATGTCCTGAACAATTTTTGTTATTCCTTGTTTGTTTTCTTGTTCTTGTTTAGGTATGTTGCGAATTTCTATAGTTGCATTGCGTGACAATTTTTCGAGAAATTCTACTTTAGATTCCAAATTAGAAATTTTTGTTTTGAATTCTTGATTTTCACCTTCCAAGCTATTCGTTTTTAGTAGCAATTCCTCATACTTCGTATTAATATGCTCCACAGTCTTTTGGATTTCTTGGTTTTGAGTGATAATTATATTCATGGCATTACTTAGTGACTCAAACTTATGATCCTGTTTGGTTTGTTGGGACTTTATCTCGGCAAACATTGACTTAATTGCGGCAAATTCTGATATAGGTATCGAATCGAAGTCGGATCGAGCAGGTAAATCATCAGAGGTACGTTTCTGGCGTTTAGTAGAATTGGGGAAATTGCACGATTGAGCAGATGTTGAGATGTTTATAGCTGAGTCCGATCCATAATGTAGTGGTGGAGGAGTCTTGAGTAGGTACTCAGGCTGTGTTCGTGGAGAGCGATGAACCGACATAATTCGCTGTTTAGCAAGTCACCCGCTGCCTATTTTTAATTTATTACAACTGTCCACACGGATGTTGTATTGTAGTCTAGGTACCACAGAATACGGTAGCAGTACTGCAGCGAGTTGCGTTTACGGGCCGAACTACACACACACAGGTATCAATTTAACAATGGACCCTCGCGCAACGCGCTTGGTAGTGTATGATGTGGGTAGACTCACGTAGATTTAAGTATGTGAAGCGTAGTGTTGACCGCAGCCGTTCGTCATCGAAGACCCGATACGTCACAGCAGAGGTTGGTGTGAGTGTGGTTTGTAGGCGAGCCTCACAAGTAGTTTATGCGATCCTGGTACTTTGACGGAATTGTTTTATTTGATTTACGAAAAATATTGTTTAATTTAAAATTGTATTAAGCAATGGTCAGACGTCTACTCTTGACCGAGGTCCGGGAGGGATCCAAACCAAAAGTGGACGATGTGTAACGTACCTAGAGCCATTTGCTACGTAGCTCAGTTGGTAGTAGCTATGCCTTCTGCACCGTAGGTCGTGGGTTCGATTCCCACCGTGAACAAACATTTGTGTGGTGAACATAAATGTTTGTTCGCTGTCTGGGTGTTATATAATATTATAAGTATGTATTTACAAAAAAAAAAGTATTATAAGTAGTATATCAGCTATCTGGTTCCCATATCACAAGCATAAGCTTAGTTTGGGGCTAGATAGCGCTGTGTGGAAAGTCCACCAATATTTATTTATTATTTATTTTATTTGTAGTCACGCCTCAAGATTTCAAGTTTTTCAGTCTTATCCAATGAAAAATGGACGCTGTGTAACGCACATAGAGTCCATTTTGCATCGTTTGCCTCGCTATAATAGACTTTGGTCGCTCTATCATCATTTCAGTATCTCGCTCACTGCATTACAAGGTTGGGCAGCTCATGTATTACTTACTAATGCCCGATGCGGCGATGGGCTTGCAACCTGTCACGTATGGAATACTAACTACTGCAAAATGTGGGTATGTGCCAAATGTAATGTTTGGACGTACCTCTGACTACCCCCCTTAGAAATCCTCAAAGAATCTTGAATTAGTTACCACTTGGTACTGGGAGATCTGAAGGGATATCTACCGTGCCTGGGGATCAAAGTCGTGAAGCTGTTTCAGTTTTTAATGCCCTCAACTATGGGGTAATGTTGTGAATGAATGAATGAATGAAAATACTTTATTGTACACCTTACAAACTAACAAAACAAGTGAAACAAGGAATAACAACTAGAGATATGTACAATGGGCTAGCAAGCGATCTCTTTCAGACAGTCTTTGGATGGAGAGGAGCCTATATAAAAGATGGTTGGTTTGGGTGCACCATAAAAATTACATGATGACTAAAAATTAAACATCTTACCTATACTTACAGTGTTGTGGGCACTATCAGGCCTCATATTCTATAAGAAGGCACATACCATCCCACAGGAGCATAATAAAAAAAATAATAATAATGCTGGACAATCCACACAGCACTATCTAGCCCCAAAGTAAGCTATTCAAAGCTTGTGTTATGGGTACTAGATAACTGATATATTTAATACATTATATACTTACATAGAGAGATATTTTTTATTATACATAGGAAACACCCAGACCATCGGAACAAATTTCTGCAGATCGTACACAAATTTGTTCCACGGCGGGAATCGAACCCGCAACCTCTTGCGTCGCAGGCAGGCTCTCACCCGCTGCGCCACAGAGGTCGTCAAAGACATAAGATGTAGTCTTCTACTTCTTTTCGTGTGACAACTTTTTTAAACAGTGTGGTGAAAGGATTTTAAGTGCTTCGCAAAGAGGCTCCTTTTGAGCACTGGTAAAAATTAAAAAATGAACTAAGTCCGATAGTAGGCATCTCGCTACTAAATCGATGTGTGATGTGGATGTCATATTTGGAAGTTTCTGTGATATCTAAAGGGGCTAGCCCCTTTAGATATCCTATAGATATCCTACTTCCTATTAATATTATAAACGTGACAGATTGTAAGTATGGATGGATGGATGTTTGTTACTTTCTCACGCGGGAACGTCTTAACGGATCTGGATGAAATTTAGCAGAGAGATACATTATAGTCTGGAATAACACATAGGCTACTTTTTATCCCGTGGGACTACCAGGATTCAAATCTGCGCGGGTGAAGCCGCGGGGCGCAACTAGTATAAAATAAGGGACCTAGGAAATAGGACCACATGACAAGTATTAAATAAATAAATAAATAAATAATGCTGGACAATCCACACAGCACTATCTAGCCCCAAAGTAAGCTATTCAAAGCTTGTGTTATGGGTACTAGATAACTGATATATTTAATACATTATATACTTACATAGATAGATATTTTTTATTATACATAGAAAACACCCAGACCATCGGAACAAATTTCTGCAGATCGTACACAAATTTGTTCCACGGCGGGAATCGAACCCGCAACCTCTTGCGTCGCAGGCAGGCTCTCGCCCGCTGCGCCACAGAGGTCGTATTGTATTGTATATGGATTCTTTTTTCCGCACTCAGACTCAAGGTTGGTCCATTGTGCGTCAGGGTGTGCTGGCTATATCTGCAGCCAGCACAAATCCTCCCAAAAGCGCAGAAGTTTCCTGGGGGCCTCGCAGGCTTGGAGGAGTGACCTGGGGTTGGCCAGGATTTCTTGTCGTTGAGTTGCTACTACCTCGCATTCCAGGACTACGTGGGCAGCTGATTCTTCTTGACACCACATGACAAGTACCAACTCTTGATTAAAAAACAATGAAAAACGGGCCACCCAGTAAAAAGTAATGAGGTAACAAACATAAAAAAATCGAATTGAGAACCTACTCTTTTTTTGAAGTTAATAAAAGTTGTGATGTTAAGAAGTTAATAAAAATAAGCATTAGGTTTACCCCCGGTTTCCGAAAGCATGATCAACGCTAAGCGGCTATCAAGGCACTTGCTATTTCAGCTTTTACTTCAAAGCGCTTTGCGTCCACTTTCCTGGTGCAAACTGCCAAGGAGTGGAACACTTTACCGTCGTCGGTATTTCCGGAACGATACAACTTAGGTATTTTTAAGACAAGAGTGAATAAGTGGATTATAGCTAAGCGTGCTCCACCTTAGACTGCATCTTCACTTTACATCAGGTGAGATGGCAGTCAAACGTCTAGCTATCAATCAATAAAAAAAAATTAGATAGAGGTAGCGAGTGACGACAGCCGATTAGTGTTAATCGCGCTTTCAGAAACCGGGGGTGAAACAGTCAATAATACCCAATCTAAAACACTTCAGATGACGATTAAATTACTTCGTACATATGCAACTAATAAAATGAAATGTCCAACACGATATCTCTCTCACAGTACTACGTGAAATATGGATGTGGTTGTTTTATTTCGTTTTCACTACATAGTATAAAACAAAGTTGCTTTCTCTGCCCCTATATCCCTATGTCCCTATGTATGCTTAAATCTTTAAAACTACGCAACGGATTTTGATGCGGTTTTTTTAATAGATAGTGTTTTATTTATTTATTTAAATTCACAAAACAGATTACAATAAATTATGCAATAATAGAAAAAAGTTACAGTGCATACATTTCAAGGGGAAGGTTTATATGTATAATACATGCATGATATAGTGGAAAAACAATGTGCACCCGTGCGAAGCAGGGGCGCGCGGGCGGGTTGCTAGTAACCCATAAAAGCTGAACACAATGAGAACAATTTTATTAAGAGGAAGGGATACCTGAGAGACTTCCAGGAAGGAAACAGTTGACTAGGTTTGTATGGAGAAAGAGCCAGTATCCTTTCCTCTTAATTATTAGTTGCACCCCGCGGTTTCACCCGCGTAGTTTTTTGTGTTTATTTAATTCCGAGCATTTTCACATTTATTCGCTTTTTAAACCTCTGGAAAAATTAGCCAAATCGGATCAGCCGTTCTCGAGATTTAGCGAGACTAACGAAGAGCAATTCATTTTTACATAATAAAATATATTATATCAGACAACGATTCTTTGGACGTGGACACAGATAAGCGCCATACAAAACGCGGGCTGTGCATTGGTGGCACATTTCGAACGATTTTTTCGTTTTGCGAGGTGATCACCTAGATCGGTTTTGCGGAGCATGTTGTCAAAAATTCGGAATAGACGTTGTAGTCATTATGTACATATATAAGCAAACAACCTGAGGAGCTTGTACCATTAAGTATATTTAGGTTTTTAGGTGTTCGATCTGCAGATATGTGTTCCGTTGGTCTTGGTGTTTTCTATGTATCATAAAAAATATCTATCTATATGTATTAAATATATCCGTTATCTAGTACCCATAACACAAGCTTTGAGTAGCTACATTGGGGCTAGATGGTGCTGTGTGGATTGTCTAGCATTATTTATTATTTATTTATTTATAAAGAGATTAACAAATTCAGGAATAATGAGAAATACCAAATGCCTTCTCCATTTTAAAAAGTCGCTTTCTCAAAACGACTCCCGACGAGTGGGTAAATCAAAATAATGCAGTTGGAGATGTTCCAAATAGCAGCTATCTATGCCGATCGGTTGAACATTCCACTGGGTTGAGGGAGTTCCCGGGAATTCGCCTATTTTAATAGCATTGGAATAAGATTAGGTTTTACAGGATGTTCACAGGAGAAAAAACATTCGTGTGATATTAACCCTTAGACCACGCAGGACTGTTTTTTTCTATAATTTTTTTTCTTTTTAATTCTTAATAATACCTTCTTTTTATTTGTTACCTACCTACCTTCCTGTATCTGTGTTTTTTTGGGTTGATAAATAATTTTTCTTTCTTTCTTTATATTTTTTTTCTCTGTCTGGGTGTTATTTTATATATCGTACTAGCCTTGACTTGACAGCTGATAAGTGTTGATCGCGCTTTCAGAAACCTGGGGTATGTATTCCTTAAGGTACTGACACACGTGCTCAAAAATAAGCATGCTTATTTTGAGCATGCTAAAAATCAACCGACGGAAGACCAAACAAGCATGTTAATTTTTTAGCAAGACCTGGGGCCTAATTGTCTAACTCGCTGGTTATCGTAATCGGCATAGATGAGGGAATATGTAGTATCGTAATGTCACAGATGAACTTGATATGTAGTACAGAAAGTTTGACACTTGAAACCCATAATATCGCTATGATAATGGGCTTCAATTTAAGCAATAAGGCCCCTGTTCACACGTGCGTTATTGAGCAAAGCTCGAAAAAAGCATGCTTTTAGCTCGAAAATAAGCACGTGTGTCAGTACCTATACGTGACAGGTTGCAAGCCCATCGCCACTATTAGAATACATGTAAATTAAGGAATACGTGGACGGTATAATTAAAGCATGTGCAGAGAAATAACCAACACACGCGTAAGATCCTCATAAATTGTGAAACTTCAAAGACTTCGGCATCCAAGCGAGGCGTGTTTAACAGCTCTCGTACGTAACAGTGCTCAAAGCAAAAGTGAAATGGGTTGCTCAAAGACGAACATCGAACATGCATAAAAATTCACAAAACAGTTAAATAAATAAATAATCCTGGACAATCCACACAGCACAGTCTCGGGGCTAGATGGTGCAGTAAGCTACTCAAAGCTTGTGTTGTACTAGATAACTGATATGTATTTATACATTATATACTTACATATATAGATATTTTTTATTACACTAGAAAACATCCAGACCAACAGAACAAATTTATATCTGCAGATCGTACACAAATTTGTTCCGAGGCGGGAATCGAACCCGCACCCTGTTGCGTCGCAGGCAGACTCTCGCCCGCTGTGCCACTGAGGTCGAGTTATTAAGGTAGACCTTATCCGATGCTGTAGTGTAGTAAATAAATAAAAACGAATTAAATAACTTACTTAATAATTAATTCGTCTTAATCTTTGCCCCTATCAAATGTGCATTGCCCAAACATGTTTTCCCATTACCCAAAGCTGTTAGATAATGCTATCCAGCATTAAGCTCGCCTATGTACATTGTATTTCCTTGTGCAATAAAGAATGTTCTATCTATCTATCTTTGACGACCTCTGTGGCGCAGCGGGCGAGAGCCAGCCTGCGACGCAAGAGGTTGCGGGTTCGATTCCCGCCTTGGAACAAATTTGTGTACGATCTGCAGAAATTTGTTCCGATGGTCTGGGTGTTTTCTATGTATAATAAAAAATATCTATCTATGTAAGTATATAATAATGTATTAAATATATCAGTTATCTAGTACCCATAACACAAGCTTTGAATAGCTTACTTTGGGGCTAGATAGTGCTGTGTGGATTGTCCAGCATTATTTTTTTTTTTTTATTTATCTTTTATTTTTATAGGCTTTTTAATTTTGGCGAGTGGCTTCTGTTGGAAAAAGTGGCATACTAAGCTTATGGCGAATACAACAGCTTACCTACCTCTCGCTCGCACGGTTAGACATGCTGAAAGATATAAAATCACATGGCCCATTTTCGAAAAATCGCATCTGGACTATCACTACATAGTATAAAACAAAGTCGCTTTCTCTGTCCCTATGTAAGCTTAAATCTTTAAAACTACGCAACGGATTTTGATGCGGTTTTTTTTATAGATAGAGTGATTCAAGAGGAAGGTTTATATTTATAATACATGCATGACATAGTAGAAAAACAATGTGCACCCTTGCGACTTGCAAAGCAGGGGCGCGCGGGCGGGTCGCTGTATTACTTAGAAGCGAATATAAAAACTATTTCGTAGTAAAATAAACAAAAATCATCAATGAACTACATACAGCTTGCTTTTCAAAACAATGTTTTGAATATTTTGCTGTAGTTTCAAATTCAAAAATAGAATCGGAATAAATAAAATTAACATTCGCATTTGAAAAACGAATACGAATGAGTGAACGAAGTACTTTGAAGCTTTCTTTGGCAATCCGTTTGCGGAGTGAATGGATGAGATTCAAAGGCTGTTGATGCTGTCTCATTCCTTTGTTTTTAAAACGTTTGTTGGTTTAAAAAAAGCTCAAATAAAAACAACATCTCAAAGCTAACCTACTTTAAATTGCTTAAACCAAAGTGACGAAATAGGTATCTTTTTTTTAAAAAAGTAGCCCACCTTAAGTTAAGTGGTAACCGTCGCTTATAACAAAGCATTGCCTCGTAAGTCACGCACGGTAGGAACGTGCCCTACGATGCACTGCCCTGCGTCCACCAACTTGAGGCATACAGATGTTAAGCCTCATGTGCCTGTAATTACACCGGCGACCACACTCTTCAAACCGAAACACAGCGTTGCTGCTTGGCGGCAGAAAATGGCGTGGTGGTGGTACTTCCCCGGACGAGCCCATCACAAAGAGCTCTACTACTCCTAAAACCTCACTACTACCACACACCACAAACCGACTCAAAAGTGTTTGTTTCATGTAAAATTAATTGGACGATTTACCAGAGCACATCTTTCTTCTAGTCGGTTTGTTACAAAAATATTTTTGACATATTTCATTATCTAACGAACCCTTGTTGAATTAAACTCAAACCAGTAAATTTATCAAGGCTAATCTATCGGCCTACCAATTTTTTATGCAGATCGGCGGCTCGATAATGCTAATGTCTGGCTATCGAGATGGCTTTCAGTTTGACATTTGATTCCCATAGTGAAGCAACTGTATAGGATGGATAGGAATCCAATGTCAAACTGAAAGCCATCTCGATAGCCAGACATTAGCGTAATCAGGCCGCCGCATTGACAGCTCCCATAACTCAGTTACATAGTTCATCTTTCTGCGTCGTATAGCCTAGGTTCGATACCTCACCGAGAACGAACAATTACCTACGTTTATTTGTGGATATGTGTGTTTAATATTGTTACCAGAGAATTTATTTCCACAAAACGTGCTACCACAAAAGTTTATTACAAACTTGTTGTTGGTAACAACTACATTCGTGGAGAAACGTCGCCAGCAGTTTTTCCGCCTTAACTTTTGGACAACGCTAGTCCATTACGGCACCGGTATCCGGTTACAAGCGGCCGTAACTAGATTGAACTAGTTGTAGATCGGGAGCCGGTGGTTGGGACATTTACGTCATACTTAATTTTGTTGTATATCACCACAAAAAGGCTCGAAGTTGTTTGCTATTCCTCATCATCATCATCATTTCAGCCCGTTTGCACCCACTGCTGAGTATAGGCCTCCTCTTTAATACGCCACTCTTTCCGGTCCCTTGCGTGTCTCATCCATCCATTTCCAGCACTTGCTACAATGTCATTTGACCACGCCCGTTGGTTGGTGGTCTGCCTCTAGGTCTTTGAGCATCCCTTGGCCACCATTCTGTTGTCGCCTTCGTCCATCTCCCGTCGTCCCTTCTTGCTAATATTTTCTATTTTTTTTTCAATTTTATATTTATTTATTTAATATTTATTTAGGTAACGTTTCCTAATGCAATTAGAATTTTATCCAATCTCGAGTAAATTTGTTGCTTTTATAAACATTTTCCTTTGCGTTTGTTATATTGGTTTCTACCTGTAGCGACATTTTATAATTTATGTTGATAGACAAAGAAAATTACAACTAATAGTTACAATTATTTACAAAATGTACAAAATATACAAAATACATATGAAACAGTTGAGCTATCTGCAGACCATTGCAAACGATCTATAGATAGCTCAACTGATCCAAATCAGTGCCAGTCGGAAGCGTACCCAAGATACTGGCTGCATTGCCACGCTGAATGGCAATGCTGATACGCTGAGCCAGATACTCACCAGCCCTCGGGTCACGCGTCGCGTCGATAAGTCGCCTGGATAAAATAAATGTTGATAGTAAAAAAAATATAATCTTATATAGGTACTGTTGCTGTTACGTTATCATTATTTATGCCCCCTTTTCTATTTCAAGATATTTGGAAGATAAAAACGGAGTAACAAGGTTTTTTGCATTTAATCAAAGATCACAAAGATTTTATAATGTCCCAAAAGTTATTCTGTAGTGTAGTAAACACTACAAATCTAATAAAAAAATGAAATTAAAAATTAATCAAAGATTTCGGTTACTGTATAGATTTGTTATAAGAAAATCACCACTAGCTTCCAGTCTATATGTAACTAGATTGGTTCAGTTAGGACAACTTGATGCGTCACGTACCGAAGTTCGCGCCAATTTCAGGATCCAGTTGGCTGATAGGCCATTAGCCGGTTTGATTGAAAGTTCAAATAATTGTCTATCTATGGAACTCACGTTTCAAGAAGACACGTGAGTCATTCAATTGTGTGTCTTATTTCAACGATTTTAAGGTCACGCTTCATTGAAAAATGCGTGAACTTTAAATATTCCGGATACATGATAAAAAATTGCCTGACTGACAACCATCGTTCTCAATTCAAGAAGGTTTAAATGGTATTTTTTTTAACTAATCAAATCAAAATCGAAAAATTATAAACACTATATAAACTGTTGGTGCGTATAAAAAATTACATGCAATCTGCTCTATTCAGACGTACAATTATAATAATAATCATATTAATAAAAATAAAACACTCAATTTATTATTTGTTCTCAATTTTTAACTTAGATAATTTCAAACCATAAAACATTCAACGGATGTTCCATTTTTGAAAACGAATTCAAACGAACGAATATTTGAAAACGGAACACTCTAAATACAATGACAAAGGACCATCAAAAACAGAATTCAGTTAAATTGATAAAACCATGACGAGGGTTTTAAATTTCAGACATAATTTTCACTGATTTTGAGTCATTTTAAGGTCAGCGGAATGAATGGGTTCCGAACTTAGAACTTTAATCTGATCCTGGCCCTAAAGTTCAACAAAAAGCAAGCTGATAACACCCCCATTCGATACAATCTTCCAGTTAAAAGTTGTGTTTGGGGCGGATTTCCAGAGTATATGAGTAGTTAGAGCTCTTTGTGAAGAACTCGTCCGGGGAAATATTACCACCTTGCCGGTTTCTGCCGTCGAACAGCAGCAGCGTTGCTGTGTTCCGGTTTGAAGAGTGTGGTTGCCGGTGTTTACAGGCACATGAGATTTAATATTGAAATGTCTCAAAGAGATGCCAAAGGGCAGTGCATCGTAGGGCACGTTGTTATCGTGCGTGACCTACGAGGCAATGCTTTGGTGTAGTCATATTAGTCTCATCAGAAAGTCGTTAAAATATACAATTCAAATTTTTGATTTTATATACTATGAAATTTATTCACTAATTTAATCGCCAGGCGCGCTCGATATCCCCTCAGGTCTATTATTATTTGAAGATTCATACTTGCTTTACTTAGAACTGGATAGGTTATTTGAAGATGCCTGTTAGTCAGAGGAATTTCCTGACTCACTAGTCCGGAATCATTTGAAATATTCTAAAACATTCTATAAGTATATTTCTGCAGGTTGATCACTTAACTTTTGTTGCATTCAAAATCCGGTTTCTCATGTTACGCGATCCTGCAGATGTCGCATTCTTTATTCTTTCTTTATTCTTTATTCTTTATTGTACACAGAAACAAAATACGAAAACTTAAATAATAAAGTATGTACAAAGGCGAGCTTAACCCTAAAAAGAGTTCTCTTCCAGCAAACCTTGAAGGAGAGAGACTAGTAAATTTAGAGGTGGGTATGATGTGTACAAGGTGAAAGTTAGAAAAAATGAAGTAATATAAAATAAATAAACCTACAGATTACTTACTAATACATACATAAGATAAAGAAATTACATAAATAAACCTAAAATAAAATATATAAACCTAAATAATATATATTATATATATATATATATATATATATATACATACCTATGTATTTAAAGGGACAGATAATGCTCTCTTACTTTACCTTACTTACTTTGCATTCATCTTACTCGCTCTTGCTTTTTACGAAATCAGACAAAACTCACCTTTATATAAAAAAAAACACGCAACGTTAGCAGTACGTTTTTAAAATTCCTTACTTTGGAACCGCAAAAAGGAAAGGTACAAAATAGGCAGTAAAAAACTCCATTCCTTAGCACACATCAAATATGTAGAAGAAAAAGCGTGTGAAAAGTAGGAATCCAATATTGACAACTTAGGAGCCGGTGGTGGCATGAGCTGAGCGATAAGCGGAGATATAAAGTACGCTTTAATTGCATATTGAACACTGGATAAATTTTTAGAAAGGTTTCTACACAGCAAACCCACCGGTTTTTTCCGGTTTAGGCCGTTGGACTTGTTTCGTATGGTTTTTATAGTTTTTGTGCATCCACACAGCAAACCCGCAGGGTAAAACTGGCGGGTTTTGGTGTGTAGACACCTATAGGTGGGATCTAACATCATTTTATAAAACTACCCACAACAGCAACTGTAGCAAAAGCACGGTTAGATATCTTCTGAAGTTGGATGGTACTGTGGATGTATGTGGATGAGGGGTAGCGTATTATGAATCCTCTTGAAGCCTTAAAAACAAACAAGATAAACAAAGAAAATAGACGGCGCTACACTGAAAACTTTAATAAAAAAAAATTAAATTCTTCCACTTGACAGAGGCAAGATTGTGTGTCAATTAATTGAACTTTTTATTTTGTAATTGTGTAAAATCTGGGATCAATTGTAATGATAAGCATGGATTGCTAAGTATGGATTGATTAAAAATCTGAAAAAATAATGGACACAATAAATACATACCTACTATTAATAAATAAATAAATATATAAATAAATAATACAATAAAATAAAATGGACAAGAGCCACAAAAGTTAAACCATAGAAGAAGAAGAGTCGCTATGCTCATGCAAAACGCCGTAGTAAAGTCGGTCTCTGTGTGAAAATTCTGTCATGAATGGCAAAAAATACATTCTAGTTCGACTCGGTACCCTCTCCTGGTTTATTTATCTGCGGGTATTTTTCTACAATGCTTTATCTTGGGAATTGCACCGTGGGTGTCGTGGTACTCCGTTATTCACTTGTTTATTTGTGTGTACCTCTGGTTCTGTATGCCATTATCTGATTTTTACAGCTTGTGTTTTTCATTCTTGTATAGTTTCTTTCGAAACGTGTGGTGAATGGATTTTAAGTTCGCCTCAAAGAGTATTCTCGCTTGACTTGTTTTAGTTTTTTACCGTCTTCGTGTTCTACGAAAGCCAAAAGCTGGCAACACCGCCGCGAGTATGCAGGATTATATCCTTGAGATTTCAGGAAAATTATGACTTTCCAAAAATGCAAGATGGCGGGCGGCGTGGCGACCATTTTGTGATAAGTTTGCGAAGATGCCGATTTCCTCACACTGGGAAAATTATAAGATGCCGATTTCCTCACACTGGGAAAATTATATTTTGAATGAATTTGCTCCACTGACCGAGTTTAAAAAAATATTTTTCCTAAGCTTTTATGTGGGACGAATATTTTCAACACATTACTAAAACTTCATTAAAATCGGACAAGCCA
Organism: Plemyria rubiginata; assembly: GCA_963576535.1. Classification (NCBI taxonomy): domain Eukaryota; kingdom Metazoa; phylum Arthropoda; class Insecta; order Lepidoptera; family Geometridae; genus Plemyria; species Plemyria rubiginata. The sequence continues at coordinate 2,166,025 of OY754929.1, forward strand.
TGGATGGCTTGTGTCATCAGTAGGTTTCAGAAAGTTTTGACTATCAAAATTTTGAAATCCATTAGCTACCATAGGTTTTGTTAAACTTTTTTGATTAGACAGTTTTCTTCGGAGTGGAATAAATAATACAGAAGAAAATAAATGGAATAAAACCTACAAGGGCTACGAAAGAGGAAACTATCAGTTAGTCCATAGATAACTATGTATTTTGAATAAGGGTGCTAATTTATTCTGCTATAAATCATTTTGGCACCTCAATAAGTCAATAAACCATGGAGCTCAGGATAACCTGGTTATCAAGTTAAACAGCTAGGGACAACTACAAGTTGACCCGAAGTTAGTTGTCAACTCAAACAACTGGGGGTAATGCAGACCCCGATGTTTGTTCTGAGGTCTTGAGGCATTCACACTACAGCGCCAGGGACTATTTTAAATAGATTATCCAGTAGGATTGCCCAGTAGTTATACCATCCTCAAAGTATTCAGTCTGTTTCATCCACAAAAAAAACGATAAAAACAAAGCAGGCAAAAGCCACTGGTTAAACCTACGTATAAAAACAAAATAACCCAAATAGCATGCCAAATCCAGCGCCAGTCAAATAACCGGCCCGTCTCCCTCTACTCCCCCCAAATCTGATCCAGTTAAACTCAAACTTTAATAACAAAGGAATTTCAACTCTGAATTCGGCCCCGAGGGTGCAAACTCGCCCGCACTGTGGTCAGGAACTTTGACAGCCGTCCGATGCTGGACGTCTTTGAATTGGGAATAGGACTTGTTTTGTGAAGTACAGGGTGCTTGCAAACTACTCACAGACTGACTAATAAAATCAGATAAAATGTAGTCATTATGTACACTACTGTCTTATGTTAAAGCCAAATCGTCCACCAGATAATAGCCACTACAATAATGTAGGTAACCCTACATTATTGTACGACCGAAAAAATAAAATAAAAAGATATTGGTGGATTTCCAGATAGTCCTAAACTAAGCAGAGCTTACGTAATATGGGAACTCACTTACATACAAGGAATTTATTTTTGTAAATACATAATACTAACAACACCCAGACACAGAACAAACATTTATATTCACCATAAAACTGTTCGTCTTCGGAGGGGATCGAACCCATGGCCTACAGCGCAAAAGGCAGAGCTACTACCATCTAATCTGTGTGAGCTGTCTGAACAGAAGACCTCGGCGAACGTATCTGGATCAGATAACAGACATTTCAGAGAAAGGCTAGATCAAGTGTTACCTAAACCGACGAGCATGTATGAAGAATACTAACCCCGGTTTCTGAAAGCTCGATCAACACTAATCGGTTGTCAAGTTACTTGCTATCTCTATCTAATTTCAAGTAAAAGGTGGAATAGCAAGTGACTTGACAGCCGATTAGTGTTGATCGAGCTTTCAGAAACCGGGTGTAAGAGAGTGGATGAAGCGATAGAGGTATGTCAGGATCCTAGCGAGTGGAAATCCGTGGTCTCTGCCTACCCCAATGGGATAAAGGCGTGATTGTATGTACCTATGTTTATTAAATAGCTGATACACTATTGTTTCAATTTAAAATCTAGCCGTCCAATAAGCTTATACAACTTTAATACAGCCTATAGTTCTACGGATGCTAAACTAAAACCACAGCATCGAAATAATCGCATTATAGCCTATATCTGTATCTTTATTGAGTTTTGGTGCAACTCCCGAGAGAATCATATTTAGAAATTGCTAGAGTGACGGGCTGGGGAGAAAGGTAATACTGGCATCTAACTCACTAATACGAGCAGCATTATTGAATTAGGGGTCGTTTTAAACTAACTTTTGTTAGTACGGATCGTTAGCCGAGATATCTGAGATTTAGTATTTATTAATTAAAACATTACATCTATTATTAAGTACGTCTATTATTTGACGACCTCTGTGGCGCAGCGGGCGAGAGTCCGCCTGCGACGCTAGATTCTTCGATTCCCGCCTCGGAACAAATTTGTGTACGATCTGCAGAAATTTGTTCCGTTGGTCTGGGTGTTTTCTATGTATAATAAAAAAATATCTATGTATTAAATATATCAGTCATTTAGTACCCATAGCACAAGCTTTGAGTAGCTTACTTTGGGGCTAGATGGTGCTGTGTGGATTGTCCAGCATTATTATTATTATTATATTCTATTGAGCACTGGTGGTCTAGTGGGAGTGACCCCGCCTTCCGATCGTAAGGTCACAGGTTCGAATCCGGTCGTGCACCAATGGATTTTCCTATCGAAAAATTTATGTGCGCAATGCTCTCTCTAAACTAACTCTCCAAAAAAACTCTTAGGCGGTGATGGAAAACATCGTGAGGAAACCAGTTAACCTGTCACGTATGGAATACTAACTACTGCAAAATGTGGGTATGTGTCAAATGTAATGTTTGGACGTACCTCTGACTACCCCCCTTAGACATCCTCAAAGAATCTTGAGTTAGTACTTGGTACTGAGAGATCTGAAGGGATATCTACCGTGCCTGGGGATCAAAGTCGTAAAGCTGTTTATGTTTTTTTTTGCACCTATTATTACAGATAAGACCTAATAAATAGAGTTTAATAGTCCTCAAATTCAAATAAAATCAAACAGTACAATTACAAATGTCATACATAGACTGCACTTAAGTATAAGTCAAACCTGTCAGATGGAGCCACGGTCGCATAAGTACCGTAGAACATGTAGTAGCTTCACTTGTGGTGCGGCAATAAGCTGAGATGGGGCCTGTTTTAGATCGCGCGCACATGCACTTGGCACGAGCTGATTTGCACCTTCCACCTATCTACACACGTCCTTCTCTGTTTTTATTTCTACTTTTCCTGTTTATTCTACTTACTGTTTTTATCCTGAAATTGTTCTTCTTTGTCTTCTCGTGTTTACTTTTCTGTCGTGCTTCTGTTAATGTTTTTATTGTATTTTCTTGTTTTAATTATTATAATTAAAACAAGAAAAGAAGAAGAGAAGAATATAACAAACAAGAATTATTATAAGTGTATGTATCGTGTGTGTCCAAAATAAATGTATTTTCTTTCTAGTAGAGTTATTCGTCGAGTGTGATTAGAGCTCCGGTGGCGCAGTTGGTAGCGCAGCCCCGTATCAAGGGGAAGGTCGCGGGTTCAAATCCCTCTCGGAGAATAACTTTTGGGACATGATAAAATCTTAATAAAATGAACATCATAAAGGTTGTCTGGAAGAACATTATTCCAAGCAATTAGAACACCTATTGTATTCACTTTAGCTATAAAACTTGTTTTTTTATAATTCGTTACGTAGTTTAAAGACATAGAAAACTCCTATCTCCTCTCTTACTCTTATCTCTTACGTGTCTTATCTCTTGTTATTAATTTTGTCATTAGTTGCTGTGGTTTGACTCGGGGACCTCTAACTACCCTCCGTGACCTAAAAGAATCTTGAGCTACTATTTGGTACTGAGAGGTCTGAGGGGATATCTACCGTGCCTAGGGACTAAAATACAAATAAATACTTAGTAACACGCCACACCATCTTTTTGCACGCCCAGGATGACTGGTAGAAAATGCTATTAGCATTAAGTCCTCCTAGCACTATATTGTTTTGTGTGAAAGTTTTAAATAAATAAATAAATAAAATAGTGAAACATTTTTTTTTTTCGTTTTTGCATGAAAATACAAGCTGAAATGCAGTATGAATGCAGGCTGAAATGTAATGAAGCCTGAAAACGAGCTCTGGAAATACGGGTGCAATATTTTCACATCTGTAATTCAAATTCTTAGCACAGTTTTTAAAATTCACGCGCTCTGTAGTGCCTTCCGCGGGCCGGTAAAATTTCATTCTACCCGCGTTTTTAAGTTGGTCTAGTGATGGTCTTAGAGATTAAACGGACGGCTAACCGGCAAAGAAGCTAGTGGGTTTGACTATCGTGGATAAATATATTTATTAATTTTTGAACAATACCCACAGCTCTTAAAATACAATGTAAATACTAAGATCTAACGTACAACCAATAGCTAATTTAAATTATTATAACAACTAGCGACCCGCCCGCGCGCCCCTGCTTCGCACGGGTGCACATATCATGCATGTATTATACATGTAAACCTTCCTCTTGAATCACTCTATCTATAAAAAAACTGCATCAAAATCCGTTGCGTAGTTTTAAGACGAAGACAAGAGCTAATGTGACTCTCGCTCGCTCGTTTTGACTTGTTGAAAGATATAAAATCACTACACCCATTTTCTAAAAATCGCAAACAACCATTTTGTGTGCAATCACATTGCGCACAGTTTAGTAAAAAATTCATTTTGATCGATACAAGTTTTTCTACTTAAACGTTTGCTTTTCTAGTTTTCGTACTCAAGCAAACATTTGAGTAGGAAAACTTGCATCAATCAAAATTAATTTTTTACAAAACTATGCGCAATGTGATTGCACACAAAATGGTTGATTGCGATTTTTCAAAATTGGAATTTGTGATTTTATATCTTTCAAAATGTCGAATCGTGCGAGCAAGAGAAATTTTAGGCCTTAAAGATTTAATCGTACAAAGGGACATAGGGACAGACTACTTTGTTTTATACTATGTAGTGATAGAGATAAATACGGGTGACCAAATTCGAGGACTGTCGTACCCCACAGTGATAAATATTTACATAACAACCAAACAAAAAAATATAGTTATAGTACATAGTAGTAGTAAGTATAGTAATATTGGGAGACACCCCATCCCACACAGCAAATAGCTCTTTGTGAAATAAATAGTGTGTCTCTTGAGCTCTCATTTCTCCATACGAGTGTTTTTATAAACAGAAAAAACCGCTTCACGACTTTGGTCCCCAGGCACGGTAGATATCCTTCAGATCTACATTCTTTTGAATGTTTGTTAGCGATTAGTCTGCCATTTATAATTGATTTTGATGATTTTTTGTAGATTACTTCAGAAGTGGTCCCATATAAGTTTGTTTTGTGATCTGCATGTTTGAAAAACAACCATATAAAAAAAATTAACACTCATGATGACTTTGACGACTTTGTTTACGATTCCTTTTTTCAGTTTTACAAAATCATTTATAATCAGATGAATTTTTGAAGTTTTGGTTGCGATTCCCTTTTTCAGTGTATTTGAAGTAATTTTTTTTCTATTTTTATTACTTTCAATCAAATAATTATCTTAAATTTCAAATTCATCATTGTAAACTTTATATTATTATTATTTAATGCATTATTTGACGACCTCTGTGGCGCAGCGGGAGCGAGCCTGCCTGCGACGCAAGTGGTTGCGGGTTCGATTCCCGCCTTGGAACAAATTTGTGTACGATCTGCAGAAATTTGTTCCGATGGTCTGGGTGTTTTCTATGTATAATAAAAAATATCTATCTATGTAAGTATATAATGTATTAAATATATCAGTTATCTAGTACCCATAACACAAGCTTTGAATAGCTTACTTTGGGGCTAGATAGTGCTGTGTGGATTGTCCAGCGTTATTTATTTATTTTATTCATTTAAAATACAAAATATCATGTTTTAACAGAAAAAACCGGTGGCGCCCAACCAGCTCTTTGAAATAACATGTCAGAATATTAACATTTTGTGTTGAGCTGCCTAGATAGTGAAGTGCCAATTAGTGTAAAGGTGAATTATGTATACATAACATTTTCTGAATGAAACTGAAAAGGCAACGCTTCAACTTAGTTTATATTTTAGAAAGTGCTCTTCAAGATAAGTAGGTTTGCTCAACTTCTTGTGAAATTTAAGTTTTATTTTTATGTGAAATATTTTTTTCGAGCATTCATAAAGTAAACGAACACATGAAAGAATTCAGCTGTACAATACCGTTACTTCTTGTTATATGCAAACATTCTGGAATTTTCATACAGCCTGACTAAGGCCAATGCTAAACGTACGTAGTACATACGTTTCCAGAAATAATTTTCAGCGTTCACCATTCCTTATTTCATTTTAATTTTGGTACAAAATGACTTCATCCAACCACTACATAATGTTTAGAATAGAACTTTTTAGGTTCGTGTATCCTGTAGGCACTCCAGAGGGGTTATCATGATTTTGTACCGACCGCGATCGATCGCAGATCGCAACGATCTACACCGAATTTAAAGGAAATTAAACAACGGCATCTAGCGTATTCTTTGAGAAGCTTAAGGGCAGCTTCTCAAAGAATGCTAATAATATATAATATTTGTAATAAGAATAATGATAAAAATAATAAGAATTTATTAGCAGTATAAGAATAATATATAATATTGAATTTCCTTGAAATGCGTCTATCGGTGTGATCTACGATCGATCGCGGTCGGCACCGGAACTCGTGATAGGCCCTCAGAGCAACTATTTTACAAAAATGACTGCTTTATCTTGTACCTAAGAATGCAGCTGGATAGATAGCTGGTAGATAAAGCTTTCCAGCATTAAGCTCGCTTATGTACACTGTATTTTTGTGCAATAAAGAATTTTCTATCTATCTATCTAAGAATAGCTAGTACGTTGAAGTAGGTACGTTGAAGTAGGTACGTTGAAGTAGGTACGATAAGTAAGAGGATTGACCACATACTAGTTGCGCCCCGCGGTTTCACCCGTGCAGATTTAAATCCCGGTATTCCCACGGGATAAAAATAAACTATGAGCTATTCCAGACTATCTATCTCTCTGCCAAGTTTCATCCAGATCCGTTCAGGCGTTCCGGATTTAAAGAGTAACAAACATCCATCCATCCATACTTACAAACTTTCGCGTTTATTAGTAGTAGGATAATCGCAATAATCACACACAGTTTGCTGTGTTCAAATTTATTGGACAAGAATGCAATTAAGGCATTACATACACGAGCGGTCGTTAGCGACTATCTCCTCGCATTTAGGCTAAGCTGTTCGTTCATTAGAGGTACGGTGCAATACAGCCCTTATAATGCAGTTATTGGCACAGGCTAGGTTTTGAGCTTAAAAGATAAGTATGCATCTCGTTCTTGATTAAATCGCTCGTTATATGCTTTAGAGGATCGTTTGACGCTTGGATTCACATCCTACTACTATTATAAACGCGAAAGTTTGTAAGTATGGATGGATGTATGTATGGATGTTTGTTACTCTTTCACACCGGATCGGCTGAACGGATCTGGATGAAACTTGGCAGAGAGATAGATTATAGTATGTAATAGCACATAGGCTAGTTTTTATCCCGTGGGAATACCGGGATTTACCGGGTTAGTTAAACTATAGCTACCCTGGTACCTGAGTTGAGGGTTGGGGATAAGGGGGTTGCATGTGGGGGTAGATGGCAAGTCTTTCCCTATGGTTCTTTTTTTAGGAAATGAAAAAAAATTCTTCAAATTTCTTCATTTAAAAAAAAATAACCCTAACCTAATGGGAATTCCTTCCCTTGAGCCTTTTTGTCTAGGAGATGAAATATTATTTCCAATTTTCTTCACTTTAACAAAAAAAAACCCTAACCCAACTATTAATTTACCTGAAAAAGTGAAGAATTTTTTTTCATTTCCTAGAAAAAAGAACTCTAAGGAAAGACTTGCCTACCCCCACTTGCAACCCCCCTATCCCCAACCCTCAACTCAGGTACCAGGGTAGCTATAGCCAACCCACCGGGTTTTCAATAAGCCAAAAATGAATGTACTGAAGAGTCTTGAATCTCATATAGGTTTTTTTTTTTTTATACAACTAGCTGATGGAACAAGCAGGTAAATAATATTTATTACCTTATTATTTTTTTTCTGTGTTTTCTGTGGTGTACCTATCTACTATCACTCGAAAACCCTGGAGTAGGTATTTAGAGTATTCCTACTCTGTAAATTACTCTGTTGTTATTAATTATTGCTAATTAACTAATGCTGTTAATTACTCTGTTCTACTACTCTGCATCTATTACAGACTGTAATAGATACAACAGAGGAATGGTAAAAAAAAAGTCTGAAAAAAACTATCTGTTCAACGGGTATTTTACCCCAAAGCCGGCAGGAGCGCAAATAAATAACAATTCACACCTGCCAGCCATGCATATTTGAAAGGCCTGCTTCCTCCGCCATATTTAATCTACGTTTGACAGCTGTCACATTTCCCGCCAATCTGTGACCTTTGAAGCTTTGAGCCTGTATTATTTTTCAACCCCAATCTCCTGTCGTAGTTGAAGGCATTTTCATGAATTATTTAGTGCGAGGATGCTTTGATTTTTGCGCGTTGAAATTGATTGACATTTTAGTTTGGGTCTGCACCCAGTGGCATGAAATGAATTCCTGTACGAAAGTCGTCATGACAGGCTCAATATCAAAATTTTTCTGACATTTTGAGATGTTAAGACGTAGCGTTATCTTTATAATATGTTAACTAGCTTTATCAAAGAAATGCTTATTATTATTTTAATGCAAAAAAAGCTTAGTATGTACACAAACCTTTTTGAATTTACATGCTTTGAAAATTCATTACTGATATCTACAGTTATTTTTCTGATTCGATCATAAATTAATAATTGAATATAAAAAAAAACAATAAATGAATTCGCTCTTTTTAACCGACTCCAATATTTTAGTGGAATGGAATAAATAGCATTGCAGTTTTCATCAATAAAAAAACAATAAAATAAGAAAAGTGCCAGTGGGAGTGGACACATTCTTAGATGTAGCTTACTTTATAAAACTAGGTCAGTGCTAGATTACCTATTAGCCGTATTTATGACTAGATAGTAATATTATTAGGAATGTACCTAATAAAATAATAACGTACACAAATAAAAAATAAAAAAATATATTATATAAAAAACAAAGCCCGCGCGTGCACTTGATTTGAATTGGCGGGAATGAAAATCAGATACCTTGTAGATATTTCGATAAATTTATTGTTTCCTCGAAAATTAAGACAAGTAATATGCAAATCTTGGCCGAAATAGCAATTAGCGGCCATGTTTAATTAAAAAAGAAAATAGCTTGGGAAGTTCCGCTTTTAATATTAGTTGGCAGTCAATTGTTTTATTTCGGCCAGACAGTAAAAAAAAAAAATCTTCTTTTGTGGATCTATACGATTAAATTAAATTTAATTGAATTCTAGGTTACATACCTACACGAAACTCGAAATATATGATTTGACAAACATTTTACATGATTTTACAAGCAGACTAGGTATTATTTTACACTTAGTTGGACTTTTTTCAGCTGATCCGTTCAAAAGTTAAATACCTACTTGGCCAAAATGTATGAAACACCCGTTTTTTTCGCGTTCGTTTGTTAGAGAAAGTTTCTTTAATATATTAATTGGTACTTTTCGGAAGTGACTTCGAAAGAGAATTTGTACCCTATATAATTTTAGTATAGTATGTTATTTGGGGCTAGATAGTGCTGTGAGGATTGTCCAGCATTATTTATTATTTTATGATTTTTCCTCTGGGTGGCTACCGTATCTAACTAGGTACCTACGTAGGTAGGTACAAACAAATTTTACGGCTGTAGTTTAAATGGTACTACTGTAGGTAATAGGTCGCGTCATGCAAACAGAACGCCGGAAGGAGGGGGAGGGGGTGTGATGGCGCAAGTGTTTTGTATGCGCAAACACATCCACTTCCAAAAAAGAAAAACATCCCCTCGAATGTTTTCCAGCGTTCTTTTTGGGTGACGCGACCTATAGGTCAATGCATAGGTAATTACGTGATTTCTTCTATCTGTGTTTTGCCTAAACAAAAGAGTGTGTCTGAATTTCTTAGTCAAAGTACAAATAAATCAGCGAGCTTTTAAAATTTATTTTCTGCACCATATTTAACAGAAAATCAGGCCTTAAATCGTAAATAATCAAAGCTTTAATCCCTCATTTAGCAAACAAATGGCAATCGTTCTGTTGATTGGCTCCACTCGACAAATGCGTCAATTAATTTCGAGTTGTGCTGCAACGCTGAATCTCATTTATTTGGCTTCAGCCGTATTAAAATTTACTGCTTCAAGTTAAATTAGCTCAGCGAAGTTGTAAGTAATCGTAAATCGCACCGGGTATCGAACCAGCACCTCATCATAGATGGTATTCTTTCTAACCGACTTCAAAAAAAGGAGGGTCTCAATTCGACTGTTTTTTTAATGTTTTTACCTCATAACTTTGTACTAGACGAATCGATTTTGATAAATCTTTTTTTATCGAAAGCTCGTGCTTGTCATACGGTTCCGTGTATTTTGAGTTAATTAGTAAATAATAAATAAAATAAATAAATAAATAATGCTGGACAATCCACACAGCATCATCTAGCCCCAAAGTAAGCTACTCAAAGCTTGTGTTATGGGTACTAGATGACTGATATATGACTGATATACTTACATAGATAGATATTTTTTATTATATACATAGAAAACACCCAGACCAACTGAACAAATTTCTGCAGATCGTACACAAATTTGTTCCGAGGCGGGAATCGAACCCGCAACCTCTAGCGTCGCAGGCGGACTTTCACCCGCTGCGCCACAGAGGTCGTCAAGGTCGTAGTTTTTGAGTTATAGGTAGTATGAGTGTATTTTTCGGCACGAAGTCGTTTTTTTCTTGCAAAAAGTAATTTGTTGTTTGCTTATAATACTTATTGTACCTGCAGATGAAAAATCATCTGCAGGTACAATACGTATTTTTTTATAATACAAAAAATATATAACAAAATTATAAATGCATATAGTTTTGTGCCATGTGCATTGCCTATTAAATAAATAATTTTCTTAGATCAACTTTGTATGGCAATTGCGTCATAATAATGAAAATGTAAATTGAATTCAATTGCGTCACAGCAGCAAGAGCACACAACGAGTTTAGTATCCAAATTCCTTCTTCTTCTTATTTGAATTGCCTTTGCAGTGTAGCTCGCAATTTCGCCAATGTCACGGAACACATCTAGTTTGACATTGACAGGTACAAACTGTCAAGAGATAGGACTGACGTCTGCCGTGGATACACAATGGGCTGTCTGACCAGTCAATTTTAATTACAACTACTCTGCTAGACAAAGCAGCGCTCTAAAACGGTGAAGGAAAACATCGTGAGGAAACCAGTTAGTATTCTAACAGCGACGATGGGCTTGCAACCTGTCACGTATGCAATACAACTACTGCAAAATGTGGGTATGTGCCAAATGTAATGTAGGACGTACCTCTGACTACCACCCTTAGACATCCTCAAAGAATCTTGAGTTACTTGGTTGGTACTGAGAGATCTAAAGGGATATCTACCGTGCCTAAAAATAAAGTCGTGAAGCTGTTTCAGTTTTTTTTATTCCCCAGCGGTTGTCGGTTCTTTGAGCTATGAATTGAAAAATATAAATATTTTTAATCAAACACACATGTATACTTAATAATATTTTTTCACGAAAGTTTTCACACAAAATTTTCAAAATTTTTACACTGTACTCTTACAATGTACTGACGAATTTTATTTCTCTTCTCCACAGGAGAGTGGAGAGGCGAGAGAAGGATGCTGGATATCACACGTGACAAGCCTGTCAAAGTGTGCGTGAGAGTCGTCGTACCGGTGCGTGATCATCCTAAAGTAAGTCTAAACTTAATGATTATAAAGTTCGTTTTCGCTGGCAGTATTTCTGTATCCTGACATTATTGCCATGACATTTGAGATATTGTGCTGACACGCTTAGCTGTCAGTATTATTGTTATAACATGCTCACTGACAGTTTATGAAAGCATGATCTAATCAAATTTAACTAATAATTTTGTGTAATGTTGTCGATACTGTTGTTGCATTATCCTAAACAAACCTAATCTGACAGCTCTAAAATTATAGCCGTCCTTGGTGTTTCGGTCGTTTAGAAAGGGACGGCAATATTTTTAGTGCTGTCAAACAAATTTATGTGAAAATTAAACAACAGAATTGGTTCTATTGTCTAGATAATTGGAAAACGGGTTGCATTAACGTAGGTAATGTGTAGTAGAGCTGTATGTGTCGAAAGACGACCACAAACAGGAAAACGCGTTTTCACTAACACTGATAAAGTGGGCCCTTTTTGGGATTATAAGGGCTTTTTAAGCGCTTATAACACCGCATTGTAATCCTTAATTAACACTTATCTATAGTTTGAATGTGTCTGTCTCAAAATCCTTAAAAACATTTTATCTGACCGCGACTTTTAACAATCAGACCATCCAGAAGAATCAAAAGCCAGGTCTTTATAATAAAAGCAACATTCCAATCTCCCAAACCGCAAAAGGACGCCCACTGAACAGTCATCCCAAATCCTGTGATTTCAGTAAAAGCCTTCAAAATGGCGGGTGCACTTTACAGTCAATTAAACTGACAAACTTGGAGCTACTGCCTGTGTCGTTGCCGGAGTGATAACTGACATAACCACTGCCAGTGGGTGTGCATTGTTTTTATCCGATACTAGTGGCCTGCCCCGGCTTCGCACAAGTCGATATTAACTTCTCCGACCCCCCCCCCCTCATAACCCTTCCCTCTCGACTACTTTCTATCATCAATAGTTTTTGTAGCGTAAGGAATTTTTAAGGTCATCTGTAAGGATCCAATTTTTTTTTATTGAGTATAGCACTATATATTATGTCCGCCGGGGATAGTGTAGCATCCCAACGGAGTTTTTTTTTAAATCGGTCCAGTAGTTTCGGAGCATAATCAATAATAACAAATAATGTTCCTCTTATGTGTTAGATTGAATGACGGAATAATTGGAACCACTCTGAGCAGAGGTCGTTGATGTATTTCAGACAGTGAAAAACATAAACATAACTTAAAAATATAACTCTTATCTATATTGGCGGGTAACAATACTATTATTTTATATTATTTTATCACACATGTTTAGAATTTGTATGTTACTTAACTACGCTTTCCTCTCCCGTATACTACTGACCACAATACACAAAGATTATCTGGAAGATAATGCTTTATAGCATCAATTTCGCTTTTGTACTGTTATTTTTATGTGCATTAAAGTATTTTCAATCAATCAATCAATTATTTTCTAAGCTACTTTATTAAATGGCGTTGTTAGCAAACGAGTTTGATCATCCAGATAGTTTTATTTAATGTCTGATACGACCAATGGACAAGAACCATCAAGGTATAAATTTGAACACGTGCCTTTCTCGTTTCTCCCACTACTCAACCGGCGGTGAAAAATTACATGAATTTGCCCAACAAAGGGATTTTAATGCTTGTTCCATATAGCGAGCGAATCGAAAGATCTGGTAAGATTTAACGCCTGGGTGTCTTTTTCATCGTTTTCACTTTTTGAAAGTTGCGCCTGTGACGGATAAGTTGAGGAGTAATAGGTTAGCGTGGTATGGGCATGTCATGAGGAGGGAAGAAAGTCATATTACGAGAAGAATGTTAGACATGGATGTGATTGGTTTTAGAAAGAGAGGTAGGCCAAAGAAAAGATGAATGGACTGTGTGAAGGATGATATGAGTAAGAAAGGAGTGAATTGTAATTTTATGTTGTTCTGATTAACTTTCGCTATATTTATATCACTGCGTTTTCTATCATCACTACCAGTATCACTACATTGTTTAAAACAAAGTCGCTTTCTCTGTCCCTATATCCCTATATCCCTATGTATGCTTAAATATTTAAAACTACGCAACGGATTTTGATGCTGTTTTTTTAATAGATAGAGTGATTCAAGAAGAAGGTTTAGATGTATAATACATCCATGATATAGTAGAAAAATAATGTGCACCCGTGAGAAGCAGGGGCGCGCGGGCGGGTCGCTTAGTTTCTGTATATATTTAATTCTTTTTTTTTGTATTTAGTATAGATTTTTTTAGTATTTATTTAAACATTACACATAATATCACAGGTAAGACCTAATACAATAGGGTAGTCCTCAAAATTAAAACAAAACAATACAATTACAATGTCAAACATAGAAAGAAAGAAAGAAAGAAAATACATTTATTTGACATACACAACAAGAAAAGAAATACATAGATACATACAAAATTACAGCATATAGCAAAATAGAGCATAACAATAATCTATCAAATATTAATCAAATTATTAACACGCATTCAAATGTCATACTTAAAAGAGAAAATTAAATAATAAAAAAACACAAAAATCAGAGATATAAGAATTCTTCTTATTTCTAAAGTTATACCTACAATTCTGATTAATCCCGCAAGAGTTAAAGTTGGATTAAAAATAGAGCCACGGCAGCAAAGACGCATGGGATTTAAAAGTTAATAATTTTTAGGACTTTGTAGGACTGAACCATTTTCATTTATTTAACGTCTCCACAATGCTCCGCTTACTATTCAATATTCTTGGAATCAGTAGTGGAAACCTATAATTGGCCATACTTTTTAATCTAGACTTAGTACAAACTATTTGTATCGCTGTTGGTTTCCCAATAAATAAATAAATAAATAAATAATTGGCGTAGAAATAGCGCAACAAACAAACATACAAAAAACCTAGTCGAACTGAGAACTTCCTCCTTTTTTGAAGTAATTTTGAAGAAAGCAGATATTATCGCTGGCTTGACTAAAAAGTATTTAATCATTTTCAAAATAAAAAAATAACTGGCCAGATTGTCCTCCTAGCAATTTTTTTTTTGGCTTTGTATATTTCTCGATTCACTTAGGTACCTATTGTATAATATTGTACCATACCATCCCCCGAGCGGTCCGAGTAGGTAGCGGGCGTGTTTGCACAACTCTTCACTGGGTAGTGCAAAGATACGGCATACACGCTCTCTATTATCATTTAATTCTTGTTTTCCTATTATGTTCTTACGTTGAAGACGTGACGTTAGAGTATTTTTCACGGAGATTCTCAATTCGACTGTTTTTTCTGTTTGTTAGCGCATAACTATGTCATAGTAGTTGCGCTCGGCGGTTTCACCCGCGCACGTTTAAATCCCGGTATTCCAACGGGATGAAAAGTAGCCTATGTGTTATTCCAGACTATAATGGATATCTCTGCCAAGTTTCATCTGGATCCGTTCAGCCGTTCCGGCGTGAAAGAGTAACAAACACCCATCCATCCATCCATCCCTCCATCCATCCATCCATCCATCCATCCATACTTACAAACATTCACGTTTATAATATTAGTAGGATAAGATTTAAAAATGTATTTTTTATTTGAAAGGATTAGATTGGTCTTTATACAGAAATTTCATCAAAATCGCTTTCGTAGTTATTTTTATTTAGTTATTTTTTTTATAATTTATTTTATTTCTTTTTTCAATGCGTTTTAAATCAAAAAAAGTTTGGCTTTTAAATCAAACTAACAGGAAAATTAATGTCATACAAGTAAATGGGTTTGCGTATCTTCTTGTTTTATGTTTTTAGTGTATTTTGTAGTCTTTTTTTTTTCTAAAAAGTTACTTTATTTAGCCACCGAATATTGAGCATCCACCATCTGAGCTGTGAATGCTGTGCTACTGTCATTTGGTGTGCCACTGATCAAGGAAATTGAATACAAGTACAAATTCCTTGCCACTGATGAACAATATGCTATTTAAGAAAACAGAGTTGAAAGGACCAAGGAGGCTCTAGTAAATCACTGCTGAAAGTCTATGCTCTCGTCATGCAATGTAGTTGGTGTAAAACCAAGCAAAACCTTATTCGATTGCAAACGTCACATTTATTTAGATGTTAGCAGCACTGTTTCGACTGTTTCTACCAAGGATTCTACCTACATAGAAAACTTTACTGGAATTATGTTGGTAGAATAAAAATTGATTCATGCAATCTGGTGCAAGCGAAAACCGGCTATAAGTTGAAGAAAATTTTAAAAACCGTCACTGTAAAATAAAGTATTTTCTATCTATCTATATAGGTATACTTTTAGATTTGCCACCATACCATGGCAGTTCTTGTCTGAACATTTAATTAAATGGTAAGTTTGACTGAACTTTAATTAAACATTGTTCGAAGGACTCGTTTTTTTCGTGGAAAACCTCTGATTCTTACTTTTCCAGTTCAATGCGCCGTGTAAATCCCAAGTACGGGTCAGCCCTAACTTTAAAGTATTCATCTGCTATCGCGACTGCAAACACCGATTTTATTATGAGAAAAATTTCGCTGACGACCTTTGGATATTAACATTATTTTTTTTTAAACTTATAGGTAAAATCGTTTGACCGCAACCTCACCTGATGTTAAGTGATGATGCGGTCGACGATGAGGCACGTTTACCTAGAAAATACCTGTTCACTCTTCTCATTCTTCTTATTCAGCAAATATAAATAAATAAAAATAAATAATGCTGACCAATCCACAAAGCACCATCTAGCCTCGAAGTAAGCTACTCAAAGCTTGTGTTATGGTTACTAGATAACTGATATACATATTTAATGTATTATATACTTACATAGATAGATATTTTTTATTATACGTAGAAACACCCAGACCACCGGAATAAATTTCTGCAGATCGAAATATAAGCATACTAGCGACCCGCCCTGGTTTCGCACGGGTGCAGAGTGTTTCTCTACTATGTTATGCATGTATTATACATATAAACCTTCCTCTTAAAACGCTCCATCTATTAAAAAAACGCATACATAGGGACGGACAAACAGACAGCGTGGAGCGGCTTCGTTTAATACTAGACTAGTTGCGCCCCGTGGTTTCACCCACGCAGATTGAAATCCCGGTATTCCCACGGGTTAAAAAATTGTCTCAGACTATAATCTATCTCTCTGCCAAGTTTCATCCAGATCCGTTCAGCCGTTCCGACGAGAAAGAGTAACAAAAAACCATCCATACTTACAAACTTTCGCGTTTATAAAGTAGTAGGATAGGATAGGATTTAATTAATTCCAGGTAAACTTTCTTGCTATAACTACTAAATGCCTATATCGTGTGTGTCCAAACTAAATGTACCTTCTTTCTTCCTTAATAAACCAGCAACACACATGCTTTTTGTAGTTTGACATGTATCCACATTGTGTCTGTGTGCGTCTGTATCAACTCACACAGCAATCTTCTCAAAAACCTTTCAGTTTGGATCTCAAACCAATACCTGTAACACTCCACTTTAGTTTTAGATTCTGTTTCGTCCTGAAACCCAATCGACCATTTCATGGTTCATTCATACGATTTTCTCAAAAACCTTCAAGCTAAACTGAACCGTGGATCACTGAATTAAAAACTATAATTGAGTGGAGTGTTTTCATGGGTAGCTTTTGTCAGCCTGTAATAACAATAAACTTGTAGAATCTAATAGGTGCAACGGAAAATAGGCTATCGGCTCTTTAGAATACAGATTGTTAGACTAGCTTTCAATATTAACTGCTTCTTGCAAAAATATAAATATCGTACCAAATCATCTAAAGTTAAGTGGTAACCATCACCTAAATACTATGTTATACCCTGCGCCCATAAACTTCAGCATACAGATGTTAAGTCATTTACCCCCGGTTTCTGAAAGCTCGATCAACACTAATCGGCTGTCAAGTCACTTGCTATCTCTATCTAATTTGAAGTAAAAGCTGAAACAGCAAGTGACTTGACAGCCGCTTAGTTTTGATCGGGCTTTTAGAAACCAAATCTAGCAAAAAATATTGCGACAGTGCAGATTTTTTTAATAAAAAGCAATAACAGTATAGTGAGTCGCATGATATTGCGGTCATATTGCATTTTTTTTTATTTTTTTTTTATACAACTAGCTGATGGAACAAGCAGATGGCCCACCTGATGTTAAGTGGTAACCATCACCTATAAACAAAACATTGCCCCGTAGGTCACGCACAATAGGAGCGTGCCCTACGATGCACTGCCCTGCGTCCATCAACTTAAGGCATACAGATGCTAAGCCTCATGTGCCTGTAATTACACCGGCGACCACACCCTTCAAACCGAAACACAGCGTTGCTGCTTAGCGGCAGAAAAAGGCGTGGTGGTAGTACTTCCCCGGACGAGCCCTTCACAAAGAGCTCTACTACTCTTATACTCTCTTGCATATACACTAATTAATAAATATCATACACTAATATTATAAAGAGGAAAAAATTGTATTTTTGTATGTTTGTATGTTAATCAGAATCGTTCTTCCTGGAAGCGGATAGGGGAGGCCTATGTCCAGCAGTGGACTTCTGTGGGCTGTTGATGATGATGATGTAACGAATAAACCCAAAAACTACTTGTCCAATTTCTTTATTCTTTATTCTTTATTGTACACAAACTGATTTACACAAAAAATACATAATAGTCATGTACAAAGGCGACCTTAACCCTAATTCTAATTTCAATCATTCTTTCACGATTAGAATGCCACATTATCCCTGAGTAACATCCTACTACTTTTATAAACGCACAAACTTTTGCGTTTACGAGTATATGGATGGATGGATGTTTGTTACTCTTTCACGCTGGAACGGCTATACGAATCTGGATGAAACTAGGCAGAGAGATAGATTGTAGCCTGGAATAGCACATAGGCTACTTTTTATCTCATGGGAATAACGGGATTAAAATCTGCGCGAGGGAAACCGCGGGGCGCAACTATATAAGTAATGAAGTAATAAAAAGTATTTTTTTTATTTTTGTTGTAACGAAAAACCCAAAAACTTTCTGCAGTGCAAGTACCGTTCTTATCGATCGCTTAATTTAACATTTAGAATCGTCAAGATTCGTTAAAACTGGTTTAATTATCCATTGATGAAACAATTTTTCACGAATTTTGACGATTCTAAATGTCAAATTAAGCGATCGATGAGAACGGTACACAAGTACCGTTATTATCGCATGAAAAGCTTAAAGTACAAACTGCAGGTCCGATTTCAATCATTCTTTCACCATTAGAATGCTACATTATCCCAGAGTAACATAGTCTAAATTTAAATGTTTAAAAAAATAATGTTTTCCGGTGCGAAGCCAGGACGAGCCGCTAGTCATAGACAGTAGATTAGCTAGACTCTCTGCAAAAACGTCAGGCACTCGGCCGCGCAAACACAGTAGATAAACACAACGCCAATTAAACTGAATCAAACAGTTCACCTACTGTATGTTTGTTTATCCGTGCGCTAAATGGGACTTGATTCCCTTGTAAATGTTTGCTGAGCTCACAATCTTGTATTGGAGGTAGAATACTCGTATTACTCGAGTTCTTGAGTAGCTCCTTTGATTGATAACAGCAAATGGAAGGGCCCTAAAAGAAAACGAAGGGCAGCGATTTAGCATCCATCTCAAGGGATGAAGATACTAGATCCATCATCATACGAGTATGTTGCTATTACACTATGCGGGAATCAAATGCTCTCGTCACAGAGCCATATTCCAAGATCAAATGTCAAACTGAAAGCCATCTCGATAGCCAGACATTAGCGTAATCGGGCCGCAGGTCGGTCAAGAAAGCGGTGGGCCGATGATATAATAAATAGAAATAGCTGAATGCGGGTGGTCAAGCACTGCAGTTAAGATGAATAAGATGATAATTAGGATATTAAAGATGATATAAGATGATAATTAGAATATTAAAGATGATATAAGATGATAATTAGAATATTAAATAAAATACAAAACGTAGGGGCATTGGCCATGATAGTTTATAAGTAATATGGTATAAAAATATTTGCTCTAGTGTCATTATTCAGGGAGGAAACAGGCGACTACGTTTGTATGGAGAAAGAGCCCTACCCTTTCCTCTTAACAGAGACGGATAGACAACCTGGAGGAGGCTTTTACCCTCAAGGGATCCAGATCCCACACTAACATTACTAACAAACATGGGAAATAATAATAAATAATAAATATTGGTGGACTTTCCACACAGCACTATCTAGTCATAAACTAAGCTTATCTGTGATGTGGGAACAAGATAGCTGATATACTACTTATATACTCTTTTTGTAAATACATACTTATAACATTATACAACACCCAGACAGAGAACAAACATCTATGTTCATCACACAAATGTTTGTTCACGGTGGGAATCGAACCCACGACCTACGGCGCAGAAGGCAGATAATATATCAAATCAGTGTCATTTGGATTGCTACGCCGAACGGCAATGCTGATGCTCTGAGCCCAATACCCACCAGCCCTCGCTTCATTAGCCCAACATTTTCAAAACCGAAATATATTGTTTCAGTTCAACTTCGTCGGCAAGCTGTTGGGCCCCAAAGGCAACTCGCTGAAACGACTCCAGGAGGACACCATGTGCAAGATGGCGGTTCTGGGGCGAGGCTCCATGAAGGATCGCCAGAAGGTAAAGTATAGGTCGCGTCACGCAAACAGAACGCCGGAAGGAGGGAGAGGGGTGTGATGGCGCGATTGTTTTGTATACGCAAACACATCCCCCCACTGTTTTCCCAGCGTTCTTTTTGGTTGACACAACCTATAATAGAAAGAGAGAAAGAAAGAAAGAAAAATAGTAAAGAAATATAAAAAAATAAATATAGGTGGACTTTCTACAAGCACTATCTAGCCCAAAACAAGCCTAAGTTTTGATAGTTGATATATTACTTTTTTTTGTATTAACATACATAGAATATTATATAACACCCAAACAGAGAACAAACATCTATGTTCATCACACAAATGTTTGTTCACGGTGGGAATCGAACCCACGACCTACGGCGCAAAAGGCAGAGCTACCAAGTGAGCTATGAAGGCTGTCTATTTTTTTTTATTAACCTAATAAAAATACTATAGTTATTTATTAACCCAATAAAAAAATAATTGACCGAGCGAGCGAAGCGTCTCCGTTTCCACATTGGCCAAAAATGCGTTTGTCCGGATGTCTGTCTGTCTGTCTGTCTGTCTGTCTGTTCTCCTCTACAGGTCGCATTTTTCAACCGATCTGGACAAAACTTGGTACACAGGTTATATGACTTATTAGATTTTTTTTGTCGTCGGGGATTTTTGATTGGAGGGGTACTTCCCCCAAAAAAAGGGCAAAAAGGGGGCTATTTGATATACTGGATATCTCCACCAAATAAGATCCGATTTCGATTATTCTTTTTTTATTTGAAAGGTAGTAACTATAAGTTGGTCTCATAAAAGTTTGGCGAAGATCTGATAAGGATCTTCAGCATGATGAACAGGATAGCTCATCAAACAATCGATGGTTTTCAATCAAATTTGAGAGAAACACAAAGGACCTCATTCTACACAAGATGATGCAAAAAAATCAAAAAGATCAAAAAATCACAAAACGGAAAATGCACTTGCACATTACATTCCTCAAATAGCTCACTTTTAACATGTTCGCGAGGTCTACAGCTCCCAGAGCCACTAGTTGTTATTAGTAGTTTAACTTAACGAACGATTAAAATATATTTAAGATCGCATCACCATATAATTGTCATTCTAATCTACCGGGTCACTCAAACATCAAGGGTCCTATACAAAGCCCAAAGCGGGCAACACCGAATTAGCGCCGTGCCTTTGTGTAGTACTAATCTTGGATTACACGTGCCTTTGTGCATAATCGGGCTAGATGCTCGAGGTACAAACGATATTATACAGTGACTGGTTCAACGCCGGTGACTTCGTTCATGTATTTTTATTGAAAAGAAAGAAAAATTATTTACTAACCCAATAAGAAAAAATACATTGGTAAGTACAGCCGTGCAAGTACGGTTCTTCCGATCGCCTATTTGTCGATCGGCTAAAGTCGATGAACCAATCGAATCGTATCGTTCCACCATTTTACACGAATTTGACGATTCTAAATGTCAAATTAGGCGATCGATAAGAACCGTACTTGCACTGCAGGCATTGCAGGTAACAAAAATAATAATAAAGACTAAAAAAAACAACAATAATAGAAAAAAACAGAGTCCTGCATGGTGCAGGTACTTAGTTATGGGTTAACAGGACCCTTACCACAATCTCTTGAAACATTCTCAATTCAATATTACTTTACTTTTTGATCAAAAGCTGACTCTATGCAGTTGATATAAGACATTGACATAAAAGTAATATTGAAATAAGAATGCTTCAAGAGATGGTGGTACGGGCCCGGGTCCGGCTCATACTGTTGTTGATAGAAGAATGCTAGGTATATAGGCAGGTATTAAGGAATAATGCTAGGATGAATGTGGATGGATCTAGAGTAGAGGTAGGCCCAAGAAAAGATGGATGGACTGTATGAAAGATGACATGAGTATAAAGGAGTGACTGCTAAGAGGGGCTGATGAGGAGATGACGGCTGATAGAGGAGAGTGGAGGGAAAACCTGTTGTGGAGGGAAAACGATGAGGGCAGGAAAATGATGATGATGATGCTGATAGTACAAGGATGACCCACCAGTACCCCAAGTCAGAGCTCCGTTTTTAGCAATTAAATCAAAAAGTTATCTTTGAGATTTTAATGAATAAACTAGTTGCGCCCCGCGGTTTCATCCGCGCAGATATAAATCCCGGTATAACCACGGGATATCGGGGCCTATGCGCTATGTGCTAACCAGACTAATTCTCTAATACATTTTTGTTTAGCTGTGGCTGAGTTTGTGTCTCAAATAAAATAAATTGTAAACTAGCTGACCAGGCAAACTTCGTACTGCCTCAATCTTAAATCTTCGATAATTCCGAGCATTTTCATATTTATTCACCTTTTAAACCTTCTCTGGACTTCCACAAATAATTCAAGGCCAAAATTAGCCAAATCGGATCAACCGTTTTCGAAATTGAGCGAGACTAACGAACAGCAATTCATTTTTATAAACAGATATAAACAGATATAAACATTTTATTGATAATAGTTTCAATTATTATAGGTCACAAATTCATAATAGGTAATATACGTGCCTAACGTAAATATTGCGCAATTATATTAATATGCAATTCAATATCAAAAGTAAAAATTAAAAAATGTCACAAATAAATAAAATACAATGGAATATATAAATTAAAATAAATTGAGCATTAAACATTAATTTACTATGTACCCAGTTGATCAACTGATGCACAACAACTTTCTTCTTTAAACATCATGAATTCGTCATAGCTGTAGAACGCCTTATCTATAAGCCAATTTTTAAGTTTAAGTTTAAAATTATTGATACTCGGTGCGTCTCTAACCATGCCAGGGATCTTATATACATATAGATATAGTAATATGTATTGTATTCCATTCCATTGCCTTATTTAGCACTACTCATAAAGCTCAAGTAAATCTACAAACGCGCACTAGGTACCTAATCCCCTTCTTTAGTTAGTAATAAAGTTGTTTGTGGTACGTAACTCCGGTAAGCCTTGCAAAGGGTTTTTGTTATAAGAGAGCTTCATTATGAATTATGATAGTCCGCATAATAATAGAAATAATCTTTATTTTTATTAAGCGGTATTATTATTATTATTACTTTTATAAACGGGGCGCAACTAGTAGATTCATATAAACGGCTTCCACTCAGCATTTGCCATATGAGCCGTAGTGGCTTCTATGGCGCTGGTTTTCAGTGACGCCGAAATTCATTGAGATCATTCGTTTCCTTGTTTCAGGAAGAAGAGCTGCGTGTCTCAGGAGACCCTAAGTTCGCGCATCTGTCAGACGAGCTGCACGTCGAGATAAGTGCGTTTGCGACCCCGGCCGAGGCGCACGCCAGGATCGCTTACGCGCTGGCTGAGCTACGGCGGTTCTTGGTGCCGGTATGTGTTTAATTATTACTTTTTTATGTAAAAGATAGGCAAACGGGCTAACGGCCCACCTGATGGTAAGCGGTCACCGTCGCCCATAGACAACAACAACACCAGGGGCGTTGTCAGTGCGTTTCCTACCCTGAAGGACTTTATTAACATTTTTCTTGAAGCTTTTTACTTTTTTTGTAGCTGCCACTATGTTATTGCGAGCCTACCTGCTACTATTCAATCAATTCAAATCATTTATTTCAGATCATATAAATCCAATTTGTTAGTACACACACAAATAAAAACATAAAAACTAATTTTACAGCAAAACACGAGACAAACGCATTTATCATTTATTTATTTATTTACCACTTATAATTATCTTTACAGCTTCAGCGCCAAAACGATAACATAGTTCACATTATTTTCATTATTTTAACATAACTATACCTACTTACTTAAATACTGACATGGTACATAAAAGAACAATAATTAAAGGAAGTACAAAGAGTGAGAAAGGTTACATACTCGGTACACAGAAGTTATTACAAATGACTCTTAATATCTCCCTCACAGTACCTCAATATGTTAGATTCAGGCCTCAAACAGACTTTGTTACCTAGTGGGTCACTAGCTGAGCTACTGCTCAGCTAGTGACCCACTAGGTAGCAGTTTATCTACCCAGTCAGTGAAGAAGCCTGAATCCAACCGATCAGCAACTATTGTACCCATAGCCTTATGTCGTATCTGTATGCCTCAAGTTGATAGACGCAGGGCAGTGCATCGCAGGGCACGTTCCTATCGTGCGTGACTTACGAGGCAATGCTCTGTTATAGGTGATGGTTACCACGTAACATCAGATGGGTCATATGTTTGTTCCCATAATCTGGTTGTATAAAACTGTAGTAGACTCGCAAGGGACCGGAAAGAGTGGCGTATTAAAGAGGGGGCCTATATAATACTCAGCAGTGCGTGTGGGCTGAATTATGGTGATGGTGTACAAAAAAAAAGACATCAGCCTTTGAGTCAAAGTTGCATAAAAAGGCATAACACGTCGCAAAATTCACTAGTATCATACATCTAATGGGTTGTACGGAAACTCGCAAATACTTTATTACAATGTAGAGCAAGCTGAAGCAAGCTCAGAGTCAAAATTATTTGCTTTTTTTGGCTCACACACAACGTACTATGCTGAAACGAATGCCTGCATTAAATATGCCAGTGAGTGTACACTCACGTGTAAAGTACTCGTGCATTGAACTGGACTTTTATGCTTTATTTTCTGCACTTTGAGTGTAATTCAGAATGGAAAGCAGGGGCTTTTGTAAAAGAGAATAGATCCTTATTAATTATCCTTATTATATCCTACTACTATAATAAACGCGAAAGTTTGTAAGTATGGATGGATGGATGGATGTTTGTTACTCTTTCACACCGGAACGGCTGAACGGATCTGGATGAAACTTGGCAGAAAGATAGATTATAGTCTGGAATAGCACATAGGCTACTTTTTATCCCGTGGGAATACCGAGATTTAAATCTGCGCGGGTGAAAACGCGGGGCGGAACTAGTAAGTCTTAGCTCTAACAGTTCAGCTGTTAGTAAGTATATCTCTGCCTTTTGCGCTGTAGGTGATGGAAATTGATGGCCCACCTGTGTTAAGTAGTAACCATCACCTATAACATATTATCGCCTCTCAAGTAACGCACTATGGGAACGTGCCCTACGATACACTGCCCTGCGTCCATCAACTTGAGGCATACACATATTAAGCCTTATATGCCTGTAATTTCACCAGAAACCACACTTTTCAAACCGAAACACAGTAGTGCTTGACTGCAGAAAAAGGCATGGCGGTCAAAGTCAAAATATATTTATTCAATAAAATCACAAGGATGGCTTTGAAACAAAGATTTTATAACGTCCCAAAAGTTATTCTCCGTGCGGGATTTGAACCCGCGACCTTCCCCTTGATACGGGGCTGCGCTACCAACTACGCCACCGGAGTACTAATCACACTCGACGAATAACTCTTATAGACATGTTTACTACGGTACTTATGCGACCGTGGCTCCATCTAACAGGTTTGACTATTACTATCAAGAGTCCTGCTCGATAACTGAAGTTGCATTCAGTTGTGTGTCCTTAAGTGTAGTAAACACTATAAATCTAATAAAAAAAATCGCTTTGAAACGTCTTAAAACTAGGTGACTCCACTATAATGCCAGCTCCACGCGACCAAATCCTAGAAGAACTGGCAACAAACTCGGCATGGTACCGCTCTTTTTTTGTCCCGGACAAGCCCTTCACAAAGAGCTTACTAACCTTTAAATCTCATCTCACTAAATTTCCAATTTTCATGCTTACAAAGTATGTTCATATCAGAATCAATTTGTCATAAGCCCCAACGTCGCGTCGTCGTGAAAACCTCGTAAAAGCACAGCCACCTGGCAGTAGGTACTAGCGATGGGTCGTACTCGTATTAATCTCGTACCAGGCTTAGGCAGCGCTTCCACCTTTGCGAACCTTGTTCAGAAACCAGGTTTTTAGTACTTGCATAGTTTTATGGACAGACTTGGCTCATACGTACTCGGGTTTCAAACCTTGTTCCGTCATCAACCTTGTTCAAAGTTTGCGCTGAACAAGGTTTGCGCTGAACAAAGTTTGCGCTGAACAAGGTTTGCGCTGAACAAAGTTTGCGCTGAACATAGTTTGCGCTAAACAAGGTTTGCGCTGAACAAGGTTTGCGCTAAAGAAGGTTTGTGCTGAACAAGGTTTGCGCGTCGCCCTGGTTGCTTGCCTCATGGACGTACTGAGTCATGCGAGTACTACCGGAACCTTGTTCGACCCAATGGTCGCATTATGTACGCGTAATCGCATGGGAAAACCTGGTTTTTAAACTTGGTCGAGTTTATAGGCTTCATCCCTAGTAGGTACTAAAGTAGAAGTTGGTTTTACATTATTACCAAATGTGGCCTAGCAGCCCCACCTCCGATCCTAAGGTCGTGGGTTCAAAGCTTATAAAATTAAATACTTTTTTTGGAATTATGTTCTTGCAATATTTTACGGTAGATATCTCAGATTTCTTATTTATCGAAGGTACTTATTTATTTATAGAAATTAATAATGGATTAAATATTTCTCCCAGCCACTCTAATCAACATCGAAATAAGCCCAAAATTTTAATTTTATAGCCCTCGAATATTTGAAATTGAAAATTATTTAAATCAGTAATCATACAATATCTTATTAAATAGGGTTTATATATATATGACAATTTTGATATTTCCTGTTTTTTTTTTTACAACTGGCTGTTGAAACAAGCAGATGGCCCACCTGAAGTTAAGTGGTAACCATCACCTATAACAATGCATTGCCTCGTAAGTCACGCACGATAAGAACATGCCTGCGTCCATCAACTTGAGGCATACTGATGTTAAGCCTCATGTGCCTTTAATTACACCGGCGACCACATTCTTCAAACCGAAACAGAGCGTTGCTGCTTGGCGGCAGAAAAAGACGTGGTGGTAGTACTTCCCCGGACGTTGGAGAACATTGACACCCAAACTAAGATAACCCTGTGTTAGGGTACACTAATGCCCTCCGCCGAACAGATAAGGCTTAAATATTGAATTAAAATTGATCCATTATTCGTTTCGCATTATTATTCATGTAGTAATTCCTTTTCATTTCGGTTTTGGACGTAATCCAATCAATGCGATTAAAAACCAATTATTAACGAAACCCGCGAAATTGACACGCAATGTTTTATCATAGTTTTGTGTACATTCTTCTTATTGTCGTGTCATTAAGTCTTTTGAAACAGTGTTGTGAAAGAAATTTAAGTGCGCCTCACATAGGTTCCTTTCGAGTACTTGACACGTGAATAGAATATGTTACCTAGATTCGTGTTTCCATCGCCCTTGACTAACGAAGCAATCTTTCTTATAGATGACTAGTAGCGCCCTGCGGTTTCACCCGCGTAGTTTTGAATCCCGGTATTCCCACGGGATAAAAAGTAGCCTATGTGTTATTCCAGACTGTAATATATATCTGTGCCAACTTTCACCAAGATCCGTTCAGCCGTTCTGGAGTTATAGAGTAACAAACATCCATCCATCCATACTTACAAACTTTCGCATTTATAATATTAGTAGGATGTTTACCACTTAACATTTGATATTTCAATACAATATAACAGATATTTGTCAAAAAAGAGTTTACACAGACTAAAATATTCATAATTTCCATAAGTACACTAATTATTTAATTTGAACTCCAACAAAATTTACATTTGGAGTAGCCTCAGCACTAATTCTGCTCATCACACATACTGTAGGGCTGGTTTTCAAGCACCACCGATATTAGATCTACGGCGACAGTCGCATATTATATTGTACACTGTAAAATATTAAAAATCCCTAAATACCCATCTGGGGCTCCCAGTTGTGACCATAAAACGAACAAGCTGTAACCTCAGCATCGATTTAATGCCTTATTTTACGAGGCAATCTGTCGTAAATGTAAGTTTGAAATATATTAGTATCAGTCTGACGTCTTGTACCCAGAAGCCAACCAACACTATCTTCTGGACACAAGACTGCACTAAGTAGCCGTATCCTACATACTACTTATTTATCCGTACTTATTTTTCATCTTGTATTATAATCACTTTAGCTTTAATCCATCTGTGCATGAATTAAAAGGCTGATAATAATAAATAATGCTGGACAATCCACACAGCACTATCTAGCCCCAAAGTAAGCTATTCAAAGCTTGTGTTATGGGTACTAGATAACTGATATATTTAATACATTATATACTTACATAGATAGATATTTTTTATTATACATAGAAAACACCCAGACCATCGAAACAAATTTCTGCAGATCGTACACAAATTTGTTCCACGGCGGGAATCGAACCCGCAACCTCTTGCGTCGCAGGCAGGCTCTCGCCCGCTGCGCCACAGAGGTCGTCAAACTGCCAAGCAAACTCTCGCTTGCACGTTCCAACAATTGAAGATGATTGTAGGACGAAAAGACTTTCCTATGATAATCTGGGCCCGTACCACCATCTCTTGAAGCATTCTTATTTCAATATTACTTTTATGTCAATGTCTTATGTCAACTGCATAGAGTCCGCTTTATTATGATCAAAAAGTAAAGTAATGTTGAAATAAGAATGCTTCAAGAGATTGTGGTAAGGGCCCTGATCCAAATTTATAAATTTCAGATAGGGAATCTCATATTTTATTCGCTGTAACTTTTTATTGTAGGTACGAGTATCCTATTTTGAATTTTCTATTTTTTGTTACACTTTATGTGGTTAATTATTTTTATTTATCCTGTACAGTTATAGGGTTGTGTAAAAATAGTACATAACATTGTATGAATTTTACAATAATTTATCTGCAATAAAAAAATAATGATATTAATAAAAATTCGGGAAAAACTGGTAAAAAAATTTATAGGGTAAAATATCGAGCGCTGAGATGTCTAGATTCTTAGCCAAAATCAAAAGATTCACTTGAATCAATGTACAACGCCTGAAAGCTCGCCCATATTTCTGGCTCAACATAGATGCTTATTTTCTTTGGCACATCTTGAAATCCATTTTAAACTGTTTATAGTGATGGCCTGTTTTGTTGCCTTTCTATAAATTTTTATGATGCTATTATTGCAAAAACTAGCAACATCAATTTCAAACATTGGGGAATACGAAATAAAACGTAGGAATTTAACACCACTTTATAGGTAAACGTCACTTTATAGGACGACCTCTGTGGCGCAGCGGGCGAGAGCCTGCCTGCGACGCAAGAGGTTGCGGGTTCGATTCCCGCTGTGGAACAAATTTGTGTACGATCTGCAGAAATTTGTTCCGATGGTCTGGGTGTTTTCTATGTATAATAAAAAATATCTATCTATGTAAGTATATAATGTATTAAATATATCAGTTATCTAGTACCCATAACACAAGCTTTGAATAGCTTACTTTGGGGCTAGATAGTGCTGTGTGGATTGTCCAGCATTATTTATTTATTTATTTAAACGTTACATGAATTCTGACGTTACTTCTTCGTCTTGTCTTGTCCCTAGTTCTTTCGAAACAGTGTGGTGAATGGATTTTAAGAACGCCTCTAAGAGGATTATATGATTTACTAGTAGCGCCCCGCGGTTTTATCCGCGTAGTTTTAAATCCCGGTATTCCCGCGGGATAAAAAGTATCTTCTCGTATCTATAATCTATTTGATATGTTATTCCAGACTATAATATATACATATATCTCTGTACCAATTTTCACCAAGATCCGTTCAGCCGTTCTGGAGTTATAGAGTAACAAACATTCATCCATCTCCATCCATACTTAGAAGCTTTCGCATAATATTATTATGTTAATCAGTAGGTAGTAAATAATACGACATAATCCAACATGTAAAAATGGGATAAAAACTGTATATAGTAGGTAAATTACAAAAAAAAAAATGGGATCATCGTAATTTTTATTGCAAGGCCTTCAAGTTAAATTAGGGTGATTCCCATCCCTAATATTTTCTTTTGGCTGTCAGCCTGCGCATGCAATCTCTCTTATTCACTACTCGTGCCTAACACAACAAAGCTTCGCATACTGACTACATTAGTGGTTAGAGTGATGCAAACTATGCACTCCAGTATTGATTTAAGACGCAGATAATAGTCAAACACTTGCCGCTCACACGTTGCCACATTATCCTACTAAATAAACGCGAAAGTTTGTAAGTATGGATGGATAGATTTGATGTTTGTTACTCTTTCACGCCGGAACGGCTGAACGGATCTAGATGAAACTTGGCAGAGAGATAGATTATAGTCTGGAATAGCACATAGGCTACTTTTTATCCCGTGGGAATACTGGGATTTAAATCTGCGCGGGTGAAACCGCGGAGCACAACTAGTATTATATAACACCCAGACAGAGGAGAAACATCTGTGTTCATCACACAAACGTTTAGTTCTCGTGGGGATCGAACCCACAGCCTACGGCGCAGAAGGCAGAGCTACTGAGCTGAAGGCTGTAATAAATAAAGAAATAATGCTGGACAATCCACACAGCCCCATCTAGCCCCAAAGTAAGCTAGCAGCTTGTGTTATGGGTACTACTAGATGACTGATATATTTAATACATTATATACTTACATAGAAAGATTTTTTTATTATACATAGAAAACACCCAGAACAACGGAAAAAAAATCTGCTGATCGTATACAAATTTGTTCCGAGGCGGGAATCGAACCCGCAACCTCTTGCTTCGCAGGCGGACTCTCGCCCGCTGCGCCACTGAGGTCGTAATATTAATGTTTTATAATAATTATGAATACGTACAAAATTTAATTAATTTGCCAGTAGTATTATGCTCTCACTGTAGGCCCAAAATATATAACAAATTAAATTTTCAATTTAAGTGTAATAATGGAATTATTTATTACGAAGTTAATTGCCATTTATAACAGATTTCATTTCAATTTTTAAGTCTTTTACTGCCGACTAAAATTTACATCTTGAGCTATGAGGCCATCAGTAAGAAGGCACCTATGTATCTAGTGTTGCCTGATCTTTTAGGCTTTGTGGCAAGAAACTGGTACGTAGAATCACCAAGTTCAAAGACCTTTCAGATTCTTGTCAATCAACTGAATAAATATATTGCGATCTGTCCATCCATCCATCCATCAAATCAGTATACATTCACCCACTGATGGGTATAAGCCTCCTTAGCACGGCACTCTTTCCGATCTCTGTAACCATGACTCCCACTGTTCTAACTATATCATTAGACCATCTACAGTCTTCCCACCTAGCCAACTGTCCTGCCCATTTACACATCAACTGATTTATCCACCTACCCAAGTCCAACACTTTTTTTTTTATATAATATGCTGATGGAACAGGCAGATGGCCCACCTGATGTTAAGTGGTAACCATCACCTATAATGAAGCATTGCCACGTAAGTGACGCACGATAGGAACGTGCCCTACGATGCACTGCCCTGCATCCGTCAACTTGCGGCATATAGATGTTAAGCCTCATGCCTGTAATTACACCGGCGACCACACTCTTCAAACCGAAACAGCGTAGCTGCTTGGCGGCAGAAAAGGCGTGGTGGTAGTAAAGTCTTCGCCACGACGATTTTTTTTTACTTTGTAGTGTAAAATTAATATTTTATTGCAACCTTTTCCAAGAAACGACGACATCTTGGCGATCGTAACTTGCTTCTCGGAATGAAACATTCATTTCGCGAATTCACAAACGATCAACAATAACATCTTGAATACGACTTCAAAGTAAATTCATGTAAATGTCTGTCGGAAGTCTTGCCTCTACTTGTTGTTTGCCAAGAAACGGTAAACGTGTTGTGACGACCGTTAAGGTGTTGACAACACCTAAAATACCTCTCGCTCACACGATTCGACATTTTGAAAGATATAAAGTTACTAAAGCCCAATTTTGAAAAATCGCAAACAACGATTTTGTGTGCAATCACATTGCACACAGTTTGGTAAAAAAAATATTTTTAACGATGCAAGTTTTTGTACTCAAAAGTTTGATTGAGTGCGTAAGAGAGAGATACTTCAAAACATTGCATTTGGTACATACCAAAAATTTTATGAATTAAGTTATAAATCGAGAAATCGTCTGTTCATGAGTGAAGTCGGGGGATGGATCGAGGTGTGTGTGTGTGTGTGTGTGTATTTAAAACGCTAATATAACGAAACGCGCTTTTCCCGCCGTTGCTTAGACGTAGATCTATGACGGCTACCAGTTTTTGGAAACCAAAAAGAAGTGCTTCATATCTACGCGATGCAGACAGGAGAGTAAGCGTTGCATTTGGGGCACATTTTAAATGAAGAAAGTTTATACTACCCGATCTTGGCACGGACGGTTGTTGTCACTTTAAGGTGAATTTTACTGGTTATTTACTGTAACTATTCAGTAAATAACTGTAA
This sequence comes from Plemyria rubiginata, assembly GCA_963576535.1. NCBI lineage: Eukaryota > Metazoa > Arthropoda > Insecta > Lepidoptera > Geometridae > Plemyria > Plemyria rubiginata. Next base: position 2,198,531 of record OY754929.1, read on the forward strand.
AATTTGGTACCTACAGTTCCTGACTCAGATAACTTTAACAACAAGTTGTCATTATAATTATTGGTAAGCAGAACCTTAGTTTAACGTAAAAAGTTCTATAACGTGTCCAAGTGCTCGAAAGAACCCTCTTTGAGGCCCTTAAATCCCCTTTCTTTTAATCCTTTCTCCACACTCTTTTTTTTTTTTTTACTCTGTTTTAAAGAACAAGTGATAAGACAACGAAAGTATATCAAAATAAACGAATCAAGGAAGATTAAATGTGGATCATAGGAAACTAACCCCCGAAAGCTCGATCAACACTAATCGGCTGTCAAGTCACATGCTATTTCAGCTTTCACTTCAAATTAGATAGAGACAGCATGTGACTTGACAGCCGATTAGTGTTGATCGCGTTTTCAGAAACCGGGGGTAAGTACTTTTTCTCTATATTTTGTATATCCGAGATGTCAATTACATTGTAGCTATCGCGACCATTCGCGATCGTTCATGTGTATTTTGTTACTATCGTTGTCAATTTTATATAACTTACCTAATTAAAATAAATATTTATAAAAGAATAAATATAAAATTTTACTAATTTTATATTTATTCGTAGAACTTACCAAACATCCGTTCAGAGCAGTGGGTTCGAAAGGTTACATTTTGAATATTCATTCATTGTTATATCACTACATAGTATAAAACAAAGTCACTTTCTCTGTCTCTATATCCCTATGTCCCTATGTATGCTTAAATCTTTAAAACAACACAACGGATTTTGAATAGATAGAGTGATCCAAGAGGAAGGTTTATTTGTATAATACATGCATAATATATGCACCCGTGTGAAGCAAGTTTTATACAAGTTACCTTATTATTTATTCGTAGAACTTACCAAATGAGTGATATACATTCAGAGCAGAGGGTGAATGAATAATCAAAATGTAAACCTGCGAGGTTACATTTTGATTATTCATTCATTGTTATACTCTTATTTGAAAATAAAATTATCCTCATTGTAAATGAGTGATATCCATTGACAGCAGAGGGTTCAAGGGTTTAGCCAAACATTTTCGGAGTAAAATAACAGGAATTCGCAGAGTCCCTCGTCTCCCATCTCAACTAATATCTTGGGAAACTTGACTATTGTAATAATGGAGGAACATAAGGCTGAGTTTCGCAAGGGGCGAAACGTTTTCGTGTATGTTCTGTCTTGTCTGACCTTGGGAATTTCTTCTGCAGGCCTTTGGGAATAATGATACCTCTTAGGTATAGTTTATTTATTTAAGGAAGCTTCATCATCATCTTCCTACCCTTATCTTACGCTAAGTGGGGTCGGCACAACAGGTTTTTCTCCTCCACTCTCCTCTATCATTCGTCATTTCGGTGCTCACTCCTTTCTTGTCATCTTCACCTTTTCTTTGGCCTACCTCTTTCTAAAACATTCGTAACTAAAACTCTTCTCGTTACGACTTTTTATTAAATGAAGTTTTAAATATTTTAGGAAGCTAATGAGACTTATTTTGTAAGAAATGACGGCTGACCATCAACAACATCTGGCTCGCACATCTCAACATTATCTATCTAAATATATATAACTCAAAGGTGACTGACTGACTGACTGACTGACATAGTGATCTATCAACGCACAGCCCAAACCACTGGACGGATCGGGCTGAAATTTGGCATGCAGGTAGATGTTATGACGTAGGCATCCGCTAAGAAAGGATTTTGATCAATTTTACCCCCAAGGGGATAAAATAGGGGATGAAAGTTTGTATGAGATTTTCAAAGTAAACGAGCGCGAGCAAAGCCGCGGGATCAGCTAGTTTCGGATAAAATTACTGAAGATAGTTTTGAAAAATCGCAAACAGCCAAGTTTTGCAGAATAAATTTATTTATTTAATTAATTAGTACGGTACGAAGACCACTTACACTAACTTATCATTAGAAAAATATAGCAATTAAAACACACTACATACAAATCCAAATTAAATTAATTTTAGATACTCGTCAAATTCAAATCACTACATAGTATAAAACAAAGTCGCTTTCTCTGTCCCTATATCCCTATGTATGCTTAAATCTCTAAAACAACGCAACGGATTTGGATGCGGGTTTTTTTAATAGATAGAGTAATTCAAAAGGAAGGTTTATATGTATAATACATGCATTATATAGTAGAAAAACAATGTGCATCCGTGCGAAGCAGGGGCGCGCGGGCGTGTCGCTAGTTAAAATATAAAAGATTAGTTCGGTCAAGCTTACAAGTAGTAGCAGTGGCTATAAAATGAATAGATATGTATAAATATTGAGAGAGGTAAATTAACACCATCCTACTTGAAGGTTTCGTATTTTTTAATATACAACATCTTTCCAGGACTACAACGACGACATCAGACAGGAACAGATGCTGGAGATGCAGATCCTGTCTTCTGGCAGCGATCAGCGCCGCATGTCGCCCCAAGAGTCCCGGAGCGGCAGCGAGGAAGCTCTGCCGTTGAGGGATGACAAGCATAGGGTGAGTGGACCAATATTTTTTTTTTTTTTATTTATTTAAAGGGCTTTGTCGCTGGGCGACCACACTACCCTATAATAAAACATCAAAATACAAATACACATATCAAAACTTAGTCTACATACTTAACCCTAATTCTGCCAACCTATATAGCATCTTGGCTTGACCCGACAGGGGATAAGCCAAAATGCTATTAACCATACCAACATTCATACATCGCCTTCCAAAGACCAAGATTTTAAGACGAAGACAAGAGCTAATGTGACTGTCGCTCGCACGTTTTGACATGTTGAAAGATATAAAATCATTAGACCCATTTTCGAAAAATCGCAAACAACCATTATGTATGCAATGATTTTTCAAAATTGGAATTTGTGATTTTATATCTTTCAAAATGTCGAATCGTGCGAGCGAGAGAAATATTAGGTGTTGTCAACGCCTTAAGGCGGGGATATTCGAGATTACCAGCTGCCGGCGGGTTACTGACTGCTCGGCGCGAGCACTTGAACAGCTAGATTTCGTTGGATTTTCTTCTCGGAGATTATTATTATTCTGTTAGTATTCTAACAGCGGCGATGGGCTTGCAACCTGTCACGTATGGAATACTAACTACTGCAAAATGTGGGTGTGTGCCAAATGTATAAGATAGATTTATATAAGAGTAGTAGAGCTCTTTGTGAAGGGCTTGTCCGGGGAAGTACTACCACCACGCCTTTTTCTGCCGCAAAGCAGCAACGCTGTGTTTCGGTTTGAAGAGTGTGGTCGCCGGTGTAATTACAGGCACATGAGGCTTAACATCTGTATGCCTCAAGTTGATGGACGCAGGGCAGTGCATCGTAGGGCACGTTCCTATTGTGCGTGACCTACGGGGCAATGTTTTGTTTATAGGTGATGGTTACCACTTAACATCAGGTGGGCCATCTGCTTGTTCCATCAGCTAGTTATATAAAAAAAAATGTAACGTTTGGACGTACCTCTGACTACCCCCCTTAGAGATTAATAATAATGAAATAAAAAAAAACACACAGCGCTAGTAAATATTAATCCCTATCTTTTTATATAACTTTGACATGATTTCAAGAAAAAATCTCCTAATAATGGATGTTTGAAATATTGATTTAGTGTCATCTTTATGATTTTTTTCTATCGAGAAAAGTATTATCATTTACGTTTCTGTCTGTACACAGCGTTCGAGTACATGTTCAATTTTATGTTTTCGTTTTTTTTTCATCTATTTTTTTAAATTTCAGTAGACTTACATCTGTTCAAAAACCGTCCCGTGCCGCCTTAAACGGTTTTTTTATTGTTTGTAAGCTAGACGTTTGACTGCCAACTCACCTGATGTAAAGTGAAGATGCAGTCTAAGGTGGAGCACGCTTAGCACTTATTAGTTTTGTCTTAAAAATTCCTAAGTTGTATCGTCCCGGAAATACCGACGATGGTAAAGTTTTATTTTTCTTTATAATAATAATAATAATCATTTATTTCAGGCAACATAGTAAAAATGATCTTAAAAATACAGGGCCCATAGCATAAATACCTTTAATTTATCCCAGTAAACATGGTTACAGTCTGACTTGAGTGGCCTCATCATTATCATCATTAACAACCTATTGCAGTCCACTGATGGACATAGATGTATCTCCTCCCTGCACAATGGACCACCCTAGTCAAAGGCAAAGTCAAAGTCAAAGTATATTTATTGCATAAATATAGTCTGAATGCGGATACAGGAGACCAATACAAGTAATTATAGGTCTCTCCCGTGGCACGAAAAGAGCTCAGTCTTATGGCTCTCCCAATCCAGTTTTTGTCGCTCCATCTAGTCTGCTCCATCACCGGTTTCTGAAAACTCGATAAAATCTATCAACTCACTTCCTATCTCTATATAATTTGAAGTAAAAGCAGAAACGGCAAATGACTTGACAGCCGATTAGCTTTTATCATGCTTTTAGAAATCAGCAGCGGTATGTCTGCCAAAGCCCGGTCGCCACTTCAGAACTCGTTTACTCTTGATAACAGTGATTAGACTCCCATGGCGGAGTTGGTTAGCGCAGCCCCGTATCAAGGGGAAGGTCGCGGATCAAATCCCGCTCGGAGAATAAGTTTTGGGACATTATACAAAATTTATATTCATAAGTGACTGTGTGTCGGTTATAGTTGAGCAAACAAATGTCTTCTCTGACAACGATTGAGCAACCCTTCGGGTGAATGAAAAGGGTTTATGATCTATCAATCTATCTGGAGTAGGCATTATAATTCTACCCGTAAGCAGACTTACTACGAGTAGACACCGTGCGAAGGGCCAATCTAGCGTAGATTACACTGCAGTACTTCGTACAGAAGTTTCACTGACCACATGGCTTATTAAACACTAGTAGCGCCCTGCGGTTTCACCCGCGTAGTTGTAAATCCCGGTATTCCCACGGGATAAAAAGTAGCCTATGTGTTATTCCAGACTATAATATATCTCTGTGCCAATTTTCACCAAGATCCGTTCAGCCGTTCTGGAGTTATAGAGTAACAAACATCCATCCATCCATACTTAGAAACTTTTGCATTTACAATATAATTAGTAGGATATTAGTAGGATTCGACGTTCCCATTCGAAAGCGACAGAATGTGTCTCTCTTGCTCTAAATTTGTTATTTATGAAAGAAATGTGACAACTGACGTTTCTGTTAGAGAACCTTTCTGAATGTATAATCAAGGAATATAAATACATAATACCTAATTAATAGCCTGGTATTTATACGGTCCCACTTACAAATATTATGTCTTTTTGTGATTAAATTTTGTGGTTTTTCAAAACCATAGTAAACTAGTAGTTCGCCCCGAACTGAGGTTTCGTGAAGCTCCGAAAATATAAGTAAGTGGTAGTCAGAGGCAAGTCCAATTTGGACTTGTCTCCGGCTGCCACTTACTAACTAAATATGGTAACCAAGTTTCAACTTAATTGGCCTATTTATTGAAGAGTTCCGTTGAACGGACCTTGGCTCCATCATCAGAACAGGTCGCTACCATTTTACGAGAGCCAAGTACATTCTTAATTTATTTCAAGAAAAAATAATTGAAAAAGCAAAGAAACTGGCCGACCAGTAGAAAAACCTTGATGCCAACGAAACTCTTAGAAATGGGAGCTCTTGGGTCGTTGGTCTGGTCTTGCTAGTATATAAGCATGCTTATTTGCTCGTACGTCGGTTGATTTTTGATGCTCAAAAGAAGCATGATTTTTTTTGAGCACGTGTGTCAGTGCCTGTAATCAAGGTAGGTCGTGGTTTTATAATAATAATATAATAATAATAAAAGCCGTATATTTCCTTACATCTAAGTACATACATAGGTTACTAAAAAATCTTATAAATAGTTGTATTCCTTATTTTTATTTGATATTGTCGTAGCTATATTTACATTGGTAGATTTATATTCGATGTAAGGACCCCGCTTTGGGTGAAGGCCTCCTCCAGCTTTTTCCATGCTTCTCTATTTTGCCCCAAATTCATCCAGTTTTCTCCAGCACTTTGGACTATGTCGTCTGCCCACCGTCGTGGTTTTACCACTTGAAAAATGGTCTTTACACATAAGCTTATGAAGCTCATAGTCCTTTGCAATCAATTTCTAAGTAAAACGTAACAATGGCCCGTCATTCAAGCAGGATTAGCGCGGCGATTAATCAATAGTGTGGGCAAGTGTGGGTTGTAGGGTACTCGACGGGAGACGGGGGTAGTAATGACAGTGGAGCTCGCCCTGAAAGCTATCGTTGGAACCGCCGGAAAATCGCACAAGTCCCATCCGGTTTGCATTCCCTTAATTGTTATTAATTTTTGATAAGAAGACCAACTATTAAGGCAAATACAAGAGCTAAGTAATGTGACTCTCGCTCGCACGTTTTGACATGTTGAAAGATATAAATTCGCTAAATCCATTTTCGAAAAATCGCAAACAACCATTTTGTGTGCAATCACATTACGCACAGTTTAGTAAAAAAATCATAGACACAAGGTTACCTAATCAAAAGTTAGCGAGGCAATGCTTTGTTATAGATAATGGTTACCACTTAACATCAGGTGGGCCATCTACTTGTTCCATAAAACGACGAGTTGTATAAAAAAAATCGTTTTCTGCGCCCTAGGAAGACAAACTACCTATATAACTTTTATTCACTTTGAAACAGCATAGAAGTAAGGCAGTGGCACCAATTGCTAACTATTGACCTCCTCTTCAATTTGAGGTCTTTGTCGAAGGTCACAATGGCCGTAATAAAGGCATGACTTGACCCAACACCAACCCAATCTAATAAAAATTGCGTTACTGTGACCCGATCTTTTATTCACCATCAGAACCCAATACAGAAAAATTTGGACGGAAAATCATTTTATTATTTGGGTACCTTTGGGCTATTGAGATGCGAAGAGTAGATAGATAGATACCACACATAATAATTACACATAGAAAGAAAAGAAAGAAAGAAAATACATTTATTTTGGACACACACGATACATACACTTATAATAATTAAAACAAGAAAATACAATAAAACATTAACAGAAGCACGGCAGAAAAGCAAACACGAGAAGACATAGAAGAACAATTTCAGGATAAAAACAGTAAGTAGAATAAACAGGAAAAGTAGAAATAAAAACAGAGAAGGACGTGTGTAGATAGGTGGAATGTGCAAATCAGCTCGTGCCAAGTGCATGTGCGCGCGATCCAAAACAGGCCCCATCTCAGCTTATTACCGCTCCACAAGTGAAGCGGCGCTGGTTTTCAGATGGGACCTAGATAACATAACAATAAAAAACATCTGAGTGATATACAATGGGCGGTCTTATCGCTAAAAGCGATCTCTTCCAGACAACCTTGGGATGGACTGGATTTGACAAGAACGATAAAGGACGTTGGTGTAGAAAAACAATAAGATATTGCTTACATACTAATCTAATAACCTACCCGAATAATACACTTTCATTCCAAATGCTTACACTTTGTGCTAAGACCACAAGTAATGTTGGTTAAAATACCACCAAAATTACACAACACAACTCAAAATAACACTAGAAAAACAATTAAAATGAAAATGCTATGTTGCTTCGTTAGATGACAGGAAACGAATCTCCACTGCCTTTCGCACCAACCCGTATATCTGACATTGACTGGACATTAACAGGTGAGGAGCTTGACAATGACAGTTGACAGGAGACTGACAACCGCTTGTGCAGGTGAGACAGAGTATTGTATCTACTATGGAATGAAAGTGTATTATGTGATATCGTGATTTGACCGAAAATGTTTCAAATGTTTTGAAGAAACCGCCACCATTTTCTTCAAAACAATTGACTGACTCGACTTTGGACTGACGTGACTAGAAACATAACTACAAAGAGTATAATCTCTGAATCACTTGACATTGGCAAGATTGTCTATGACAGGAGCCATAAAAAGAAGAAAGAAGAATTGTATCTACTAGATTACTAGATATAGATACCGAACACTACACCTTTGAATACCAAGGGGGAACTCTTCCCTTTCTAAATTCAATCTGATTGGACGTTTCAGATGCCGGGAATACAGCAGTCTCCGGTACCAGCGCCTATGCCAGGCATCATCAACGGAGGCAACCGGGACTTCTCGCCGCCTACCCCCAACCCAGCCCCAGAGCACATGACTCACCATCAGGTGGGGGTTCCCATACAGTTAACGGGGTACAGTCGGCTTCAAAAATTGACAATGTCAAGGACTTTGCTCATGTGCCGTAGGCCGTGGGTTTGATCCACACCGAGAACAAAGGCTTGAGTGATGAACATACATGTTTCTTCTGTCTGGGTATTATATAGTACTAGTTGCGCCCCGCAGTTTCACCCGCGCACATTAAAATCCCGGTATTACCACGGGATATAAAGTAGCCTATGTGCTATTCCACACTATAATCTACCTCTCTGCCAAGTTTCATCCAGATCCTTTCAGCCGTTCCGGCGTGAAAGAGTAACAAACATCCATCCATACTTACAAACTTTCGCGTTTATGATACGAGTAGTAGTATAGGATTATAATAAGTATGTACTTACGAAAAAATATATAATTGAAGTTGTATATCACTTATCTGGTTCCCCTATCACAAGCTTTGGTTAGTTTGGGGCGAGATAGTGTTGTGTGGAATGTCCACCAATGTAATTATTATTGATATTGCAGCTAGCAGCTAGCCACACCGGCCACGGGTTGCTGGTCAGCGGAGGAGTGCTTCAACAGCCGACTCATCATCTTCTCACACAGAACTCACTTCTTGGTAAGTAACCATAAGTAAGACCTTTATTTACCATGTACCTAAAATTCTGACAAAATAATAATGGTGCTGGACAATCCACACAGCATCATCTAGCCCCAATGTAAGCTACTCAAAGCTTGTGTTATGGGTACTAGATGACTGATATATTTAATACAGATAGATATTTATAGATAGATATTTTTTGAGAGCACCGGTGGTCTAGTGGAAGTGACCCCGCCTTCCGATCGTAAGGTCGCAGGTTCGAATCCGGTCGTGCACCAATGGATTTTTCTATCGAAAAATTTATGTGCGCAATGCCAGTGCTCTTAAACGGTGAAGGAAAACATCGTGAGGAAACCAGTTAGTATTCTAACAGCGGCGATGGGCTTGCAACCTGTCACGTATGGAATACTAACTACTGCAAAATGTGGGTATGTGCCAAATGTAATGTTTGGACGTACCTCTGACTACCCCCCTAAGACATCCTCAAAGAATCTTGAATTAGTACCTACTTCTACTGGGAGATCTGAAGGGATATCTAGCGTGCCTGGGGATCGAAGTCGTGAAGCTGTTTCTTTTTGTTTTTTTTTTAATACCTACTCGTAATTATCGTAATTCCTTAACGATTAATTATACTTTTCAATAAACGCCTGAATATTGTATTGTCTTCCTGTGGACTTCTACATGATGGTGATGATTTCTTGTCTGCGTACAAGTTTTAGCTGAGTGCATTCTCAAACTATACAGTAGCTCTTGTAAGGAATTAGTTGTTTATCGGTTGAAGGGTTTAGCTTCGAAAGTTAAAATGTCTTCCCAGGAAATTGTTATACGCTCCAAGTTTACGGCACTTGATGTTAACCAACGCTTTAACCGTCGCTTAACGGCTGCTGAAATTTGAGAGGGTTTTGGGCCTTGGATATGACAGCCTTCACAGCTCAGTTGGTAGTACCTTTGCCTTCTGCGCCGAGGGTCGTGGGTTCGATCCCCACCAAGAAAAAACATTTGTGTCAGATGTTTGTTCTCTGTCTGGCTGTTAAATGATATTGTACTAGCGACCCGCCCGTGCGCCCCTGCTTCGCACGGGTGCACATATCATGCATGTATCTAAATATATATAACTCAAAGGTGACTGACTGACTGACATATTAGTGATCTATTAACGCACAGCCCAAACCACTGGACGGATCGGGCTGAAATTTGGCATGCAGGTAGATGTTATGACGTAGGCATCCGCTAAGAAAGGATTTTGATCAATTCTACCCTCAAAGGGATAAAACAGTGCATGAAAGTTTGTCTGAGATTTTCAAAGTAAACGAGCGCGAGCAAAGCCGCGGGATCAGCTAGTTATACATATAAACCTTCCCCTTGAATCACTCTATCTATTAAAAAAACCGCATCAAAATCCGTTGCGTAGTTTTAAAGATTTAAGCATAAATATGGACATGGGGACATATAGGAATATAGGGACAGAGAAAGCGACTTTGTTTACACTATGTAGTGATTAAAAAAGTATACAGCATGTATAAGTAATATTATTATATCAGCTATCTGGTTCCCACACCTTTGGGTTTTGGGTTTTCCTTTCTGGTTTCCACAAGCTTTGGATTAGTTTGGGCGAGTGCTGTGTGTAATGTCCGCCAATATTTATTTATTTATATAAAGAAGTACTACGACTATGCATATTTCTGCCGTCAAGCGGCGCGGCGGTACTGTGTTCCGGTTTGAAGAGTGTGGTCGCCGGTGTAATTACAGGCACATGAGGCTCAACATCTGTATGCCTCAAGTTGATGGATTCAGGGCTGTACATTAAGACGTAAAATGTTGGTAAATGTCAAGTGTAATATTTAGACATACGGACTAAGGGAGGTCCCTTAGACATCCTCAAAAGTATCCTTAGTTACTTGTGCTAAGAGATTCGAAAGGATATCTACCGTGCCTCGGGATCAACGTCGTGAAGCTGTTGCAGTTTTTCAAGGATTAAATTAACCACCCAAACAATGTGATGGACACTGGCCTAAGTGTTCTGTGTAAGTTAAAGTTTCGTAAACGCTCACTCCTAGTTTGCAGCCATTAGATCAATTAATTCAAACAATTTTAGTAATGTAGATATTTTTGATGGTAACGTTAGCAGGTATAAACGGTGTGTTTACAGTTTGCTAACGAAATATTATGAATCCAATAATTATAATTAATGCCCTTTGCTGTTTTTTTTAGTTTTAGGGAAATTAATATTTAATGCATGCAACACTATACAATTGTCATATTCACATATTTGATTACGAATCTAGATCTAAGAAAGTATGAACTGTAACTTTTTTATTATTGCTTAATTGATTGTAATCTGTTTTGTGAATTTAAATAAATAAATAAATAAATTAATTACTAGCTCAGTTTTTTAATAGGAATAATCCATTGCGCACGCCCTTACGATCTTAAAAAACACAGAATTATTCGAACGGCCTTACGAACTCAAAAATAAAAAAAGAATCAGGAAATATTAATATCATGTGGGTCTTTCTTTGGAATAATGCTGGAAAATCCACACAGCACTATCTGGCCCCATAGTAAGCTACTCAAAGCTTGTGTTATGTGTACTAGATAACTGGTATATTTAATACATTATATACTTACATAGATAGATATTTTTTATTATACATAGAAAACACCCAGACCAACGGAACAAATTTCTGCAGATCGTACACAATTTTTTTCCGAGGCGGGAATCGAACCCGCAACCTTTTGCGTCGCAGGCGGACTCTCGCCCGCTGCGCCACTGAGGTCGTAAAAGAATTAGGAGATATTGTCATGTGGGTCTTTCTTTGGAGACATTATCATGTAGGTCTTTCTGTGTGTTCTCAGGAGGAGGAGATATCCTGGGCCTCAGCAGCCCCGTGCTGGGAGGAGTTCTGCACGCGCACCCGGCTTTACGCGGAGTCAAGCCGGCGGCTGTGCACGCCTTGGCCACACAAGGTCGGTACGTCATACCAGTCTCTACAGTGGTCTTACTCCTTACAATAGGCTACACCACAATTTCACTAAAATTTTGGATCTCGTCTTAAGATTAAAATAAATAAGTCTTCTAGACCGTTTTGCTTTTTAGGCTAGAGTGGACTGTTCTGCGGCCCGATTACGCTAATGTCTAGCTATCGAGATGGCTTTCAGTTGGACATTGGATTCCCATCCATCCTATACAGTTGCTACACTATGGGAATCAAATATCAAACTGAAAGCCATTTCGATAGTCATCAGACATTAGCGTAATCGGGCCGCTGCTCAATCGTCCGCTTCATCGTCGCTCACCATCAGGTGAGATGGTAGCCACAAGACGACAAAACTACAGTTTAATTGACATTTGAAAGAAAGAAAGAAAGAAAGAAAGAAAGAAAGAAAGAAAGAAGAAAGAAAATACATTTATTTTGGACACACACGATACATACACTTATAATAATTATAGCAAGAAAATAAAATAAAACATTACCAAAAGCACGACAGAAAAGCAAACACGAGAAGACAAAGAAGATTATAGAAGACTATAAGAAGATATAGATAACAATTGCAGAATAAACAGTAGGTAGGTAGGAAAAGTAGAAATAAAAACAGAGAAGGACGTGTGTAGATAGGTGGAAGGTGGATTTGAGTTATACTGTGATGAAGAAGATCAAAGCACGCCAAGTAATTGCCTCAGTGTGATTCAAAATATCAACTCTGATTTTTGTTTTTAAAGCAGATAAAAAAAAAGAGAAGTCTTATCGAAATGAGCTCCATAATCTCATTTGAAACAATATTATTTTTTGGTGAACTTTCTACATTGCACTACTTAGCCCCAATCTACGCAAAACTCAGAACCATAATAGATTAATTTATGTACTTAAATTAAAACTTATATTTTTGTGAATTGCTTATAAACTATGACAGGGGACACAAATTTTGGTCATGGCACTAATGTTTGTTCTCGGTGGGGATCGAACCCACGGCCTCCGGCGCAAAAGAAGCGCTGTTCGCCCAAAACCGACTGCTACCAATTATTGAGCTGGGAAGGCTGTCAGATCCTCACCTTAATTTTGATGTTTTGTTCCAATAAGATATTACGTTGTTATTTTTCCGAAATCGTTTTTTCCTCTTTGATTGTACACGTCAAATATTTGTTCCAAGAGTTCAAAAATACCTGTAATTGGCAATCAAACGTAAAAATAACTGTAAATGGAGCTATAATTGGCAATCAAACGTTGTTAACCGTCCTTGGGGTACCCGAGTGAAAACAATTCTCGGCGGCTCAATTCTTGGCGGCAGAAAAGGCGTGGTGGTAGTGCTTCCCCGGACGAGCCCTTCATAAAGAGCTTTACTGCTCATAGATCTTCTTACATCAACCCTGCTTGGCTACAGACAGGCAGGTACTTCCCCAAACGAGCCACACACCTCTGCAAAAGAAATTATTTTTCAGTTATATTTTATCTGACGAATAGTATTGCTCAGAGATTGCGAAATAGGCACCTAGTCTATGTAGCTAGTAGTGCAGTAGATAGGGGATGCAGGGGTAATGGCGATCGTATCGGGTAATACCGCTCACTCCAATAACTTATTAAAATAAGGTGCCTTGAAACACAGCGAGCAAACTGCAGCGCAAGGGTTGTGAAGCTTGAGCAGGCGGAGTCTTCAAACCTTAAAACTACCAAATAATATTACTAAAGTGTTTAAACATTAATAATTACCATTGGTCCCCGCACCGGGACAAGCCTGTGTCGCGGGAGGCCGAATACAGTATACTTTTACTTAGTTTGAACCACAAAAATAATATACAGTAGCAGAGCAAACAACAAAAAGGGAGATTTAATTTATTTTAAAGAATGTTAAAAATAAGACAAATGAAAAAACAAATAGAGCTGTTTTCTCTCAGGTGATCGGCATTCCCCCGTCTTCCTCTACGTAGGTTTTATACATATAATAGGTACGAGTATATATTTTGAAATTAATTGAACCGCTTCGCCAGGGTGTCGGGTCGTCTGGGCGCCACGTCGCCTCCGCTGGCCTTTAATTGAAAATAATTCTATTTTGTGACGACTTGTGGGTTTCAGCCGTTCACTGTGAAATCATTTCGATATTTGGAATATTGTTTCGTTAATAGATACACAAATACTACCAGTGGTTCGCCCCGAACTGAGATTCCGTGATGCGATGCGAACGTTCCGAAAATTTAGTAAAGTACCTAGTCAGAGGCAAGTTCAAACATTGTGTTTGAACTTGCTTCTGGCTTTCACCAACCAACTAAGTATGGTTACCAAATTTCAACTGAATTGGCCTATTTATTGAAGAGTTCCGTTGAACAGACCTTGGCTCCATCATCAGAACATGTCGCTATCACCATTTTATGAGAACTGAGAACCTTCATAAACATGCATACATAAAATGCCAAATCGCCCAAGTTGATTGTAAGATTTTCGTTCGGTCCGTTCACTCAATCAAATAGACACTGGTGCGACACTGATGATTTTGATAGATTTTGGCGGATGAAGTCGCGGTAGGTAGAGGCGTTCTTTTGAAGGGGCAGCATACGGTTCGCCGCTATCTCTCTCGCACAATTGAACATTTTTGAAGATATAAAATCACTGAATATATAGTATAGTAGTATAGTTAGGTAAAATCGCAATCGGTTAAGTTGTGGTCAATAGCATTATACAGAATTAACTAAAATAAAATTTTAAATCCAAGCATGTTTTCATGCATAAAAATTTGAAAAATTCTAAATTCCATTTATAAGTCTGAAAACTTGCTTGTCTCAAAATGTTATTTTCGCAATATTTTTGTTCATTGACCACTTGACCGATTGCGATTTTAAGTAACTACATTCAGTGATTTCCTATCTTCGAAAATTTTAAATTGTGGGAGCGAGATAGCAGCGCGCCGTATGCTGTCCCTTAAATGACGCAACCTCAAGAGTGTATAGTCAAGTGTGAGGGAATTAAATCGCTCGCTTGCGGCGCAGGTGCGGCGGGTGTGAGCACGCGCAAGCGGCCGCTTCTGGGCGGCGCGCGGGCCGCTATGTCGCCGACTAAGCGCGCCGTGATGACCCTGCTCGCTAGGGCTAGGGCTGCCACGCACAAGCACGCGCCAGCCTGGCCACAACCGCATGAGTAAGTTTTTTTTTATTTTTGTTTGGTACGCATGTTTTTTTGTTGCACATGCATGTAAGTTTTTTTATTTTTGTTTATTGCGCGTGGTTTTTTTTGTTGCACACGCTTTTTTGTGGGTGTTTTGTTCCATGTCGTATTTTTTGTTTTAACTTGAGATGTGCTTGGTGCACATGTTTCACGCGTATGTTTTGGTGTCTTTTTATTTCATTTTTTTTTGTGTGGTGATTATACAGCTCTCGTTATTCCTTGTTAGACAGTGCGCAATTCTGGCTGTTTTGGCAGGCTTATTTATTTGTTTTCTTAGTTGGTTAGGAAAGCATAAAAACAATTGACCACTTAGTTTTTAAATTGTAAAAGAAAACTTTTTAAATATTATGAGTTTATTTTATGTGCTTTTTTATTTAACTTGCTCGCATGCTTTCCTTCTACCGAAATTCTCTGAATAACATTATAAAAATCATTTTTCTGAGTTTTGGCTTCCATTGCTATGAATATAGATGCAGCATTAATGAAAAAAAACGCAAATTACTTTGTGAGCCCTAACGTCAAGCGAATGTGCCAGGGTTGTCAAAGAAACACAGTGTGCAATTAAATCCGATTCGTGATCACTCACGTGAGTCTCAGCTTAGCAACTTATGTGTTTGTATTTTGACGCAGTGCTCATGGCTAAGCGTGAGGATACTTTTTAACCAACTTTAAAACAAGGAGGAGGTTCTCAATTCGACTGTTTTTTTATGTTTGTTACCGCATAATTTATTACTGGGTGGGCCGAAAATGTTTAATGTTGTGTTTGTTAACAAATTACAAAAATACGTAGCTTTAAGCGCTTAAGCGCTGGAAGCAACAAGACTTTCAACGTTTGACAGCCATCACTGCTCATTTGGTAGTTTCTGTTATCTACGCTTTTCGCGTTCGATCCCAACCGAGGACACAAAGGATAGAAAGAAGAATAGAAGATTATGCTCTCAGCATTAAGTTTGCTTATGAACAATATATTTTGCTCTGAGCAATACAAACTTATCTATGGGGGTGTTATATAATATTATAAGTATGTATTTACAAAAAAAAAAGTACATAAGTAGTATATCAGCTATCTGGTCAAAGTCAAAGTCAAGATATGTTTATTCAATAAAATCACAAGGACCATCTTTAACCGTCTTAAAACTAGGTGACTCTAGTGCCAGTTCCACGCGACCAACACCGAGAAGAACAGGCAACAAACTCGGCTTGGTGTCTATCGCTCTTTTGTATGATCCTCGTTACAATGTAATAAAATACCTACACTATTGAAGCTATATAATACATTAAGTAATCTAACAGAAAAAGGAAAAGTAAACGGATTCATAAAAGAACACACGCTTCAAACTAATAATACTAATGCATAAGTAAGAAGTGTAGTAAGTCAAACAACGATAAAAAAATCTTTTTTTAAATAACATAATAGTAAGACATTGCAGATATGTTAGCTGTCGATGGGCAGAGCGACCGGGACATCAGGCCACGCAGTTTTATCATTAATATCTATAGTATAGTAAGCTTTCCTTATCAGATAATTCTTAATGTACACTTTAAATTTTTTAATAGGAGGCCCAGTGACACTTTCTGGAAGTTTATTATAAAAGCGTATACCGTTCCCCATGAATACCGCTCCCCCTGGTTCCCATAACACAAGCTTAGGCTTAGTTTGGGGCTAGATAGTGCTGTGTGGAAAGTTCACCCATATTTATTTATTTATAATTGATGTAGTTCGCCTATGTACTTTATTATATAATATACGAAAGAAAATATATATTCAATTAGACCCTTAACTAAAAACCTTAAAAAATATAATAACTAATAACTAAAATATATTATTAAAAGGAGTCCCTTTGGGCAAGGATCCGAAGATACTGGCAGCATTCCCCCTTTGAATTGCTAAACTAATTCTTTGTCCGAGGTAGCTGCCAGCTCTTCGGTCTCCTGTGACGTCGACTAACCTTTTTGAAATTTCTTTAAAAAGCCTTATTGCGCTAGGACCCCACGGACCAAGGGTCTCGACACCGAATGGGACAAAATCATATTCGGAGCCTAGACCCCTGTATTTGTACTTTATTTATGTGCAATAAAGAAGATATAAATTAATTTCTTTGTTACAGGCACACAACTCTTCTACCAATGATAAGAGACGACTTCGTTGCTGGCGTTGGATTAAATATCAATTTAGCATAATCATTATAAATTACAATATTAATACTGAAATACATAAAGTAAATTATCTAGTCGAATTTTAATATTCTAGTAGTCAATGTTCTCGTAGAAACTTCAGTTTCTAAGATTGCAAGAGGCCTCAAGTCCGTTATAAATGCACCCAATAGAATTAATTAAATGATCATTTTAAAATAATTATGTGCAAATCTTTTTTATATTTTTTTTATGTGTATAAGTTAATTAAATCTTGAGAACACTTAAATAAAAAATTAATTACCATTTAAACAATGGACCACAGTGTATTTATATTATATATTATGCCTTTTAGAAGAAATTGTTGTATAAAATATATTTATATCAATATATTGTAAGATTAGTTGTAAGCCAAATATTTACAGACGAAATAACTTACTTTTATTAATAAAATATGTTTAAAATTGCTTTTTAATTAAACAGATAAATACTACTGTTACGTATTAAAATAGAATAATTATTATTGTCTAGAATTCAGTATTTTAATATCTTCATTAATAAAGATACACCAAAAATAATACATTTGGGCACTATATAACTAACAATTAGGAATAATTTCAGATAAAATAATTATAAGTAAAAACGTTAAGGTACGGTGTGTAAAATATAATTAAATTATTTATAATTGCTTGCATTTCCTTGGAATATTAAGTTTTTTTTTATCGATAAAAATCGTTCTATTGTTTTAGTTTCAATACGAAAAACTAAATGTCTATTTATTGAAATAATGTAAAAAATCTGATTGACATTCATATTTTTTATATTATAAAATATAATACAAATAAAATTATGAACAATTAAAACATTATTTAATAAAAAACGCAAATTAACAGATTCTTAAAATATCGCTTTAGACCTCGTCTGTTTTGTGATATTATGTAGGTAAGTAGAAATTCCCGTACTTATTTTTTTTTAAGAAAAATGTTATACGGTTTACTAATTTTATTATTAGTTTCATTTTATGTTGCATGGGACTCTGCTCATTATCTTTGTATAAAAAGTTTTTTACTCAAAATCATTTAAAAATACTAGCAGAGATTTTCCATACATTATGATGAGCTATTGTTATTTTGAACTCTATTGTACAAAATGCTATTTTTCGCCCCAGTATATTGTAGAAATTTACGAATATTAATATAAGATAAAATTTTGAATATCACATACCACCAACAAATTGTATAAACTTTATAACCCAAAAACTCGGTCGTTTATAAAACTGAGATTATAAGACTACAAGATTTTAATGATCAAGAAAAAACCGGTCAAGTGCGTGTCAGCAGTGCAAGTACCGTTCTTATCGATCGCTTAATTGACATTTAGAATCGTCAAAAATTCGTTAAAAATGGTTTCAACAATGGATAAAACCAGTTTTAGCGAATTTTGACGATTCTAAATGTCAAATTAAGCGCACACGAAGAGTTCCGTACATTATCTTTATGAAAATGGCAAAAAGTCACGTTTATTGCATGGAAGCCCTTTAATGTTTACGTTTTTTGTATGGGAGCCCCCTAAATATTAATTTTATTTTATGTTGATTAGTTGTTAACGTAAACAGTCACAATCACAAATATGTTTTGTAAAATTTCCTTTTTTTATCAACCAATGTTATAATTATATTTTCAAATAATATTATAATTAATCAAATATATAAAAAAATTTACAAAATACATTATCAGTAGAGCTATCTGCAGACGTTGTAAACGATCTAGAGATAGCTCAACTGATCCAAAACATTGCTAATCGGAAGCGTTCCAAGGTACGCATTGCTACGCTGAATAAAGATTAAATAAATAAATAATGCTGGACAATCCACACAGCACTATCTAGCCCCAAAGTAAGCTATTCAAAGCTTGTGTTATGGGTACTAGATAACTGATATATTTAATACATTATATACTTACCTACATAGATAGATATTTTTTATTATACATAGAAAACACCCAGACCATCGGAACAAATTTCTGCAGATCGTACACAAATTTGTTCCACGGCGGGAATCGAACCCGCAACCTCTTGCGTCGCAGGCAGGCTCTCGCCCGCTGCGCCACAGAGGTCGTCAATTCAATCAAAAATCAAGATTGATATAAAATGGGAAATTTTACGAAAACTTACTATAGAACTTGCACTTAAAATTAAAGAAATATAAATACCTACTTAATGTATTAGGATTTTATTTACAAGATGTATGTACCTAATTATGACGTACTGAATAAATGAATTGAAAAAACATGTTATATTTTTTTAAACACAAATGGCTTAAGATTTTTTTTTTAAATTGTGCCACTGCTCTAGAACGGTGAACGAAACATCGTGAAACCAGTTAGTGGACCATGACCCCAAACATAAGGTAGGAGTCTAAAAGGTATATCCAAATATTAAAATAATATTATATAATCCAAAATTATGAATTGTGCGAGCGTGTTGCCTATTATTATATAAACGCATAGATTTAAATCCCACGGGATAAAAAGTAGCCTATGTGCTATTCCAGACTATAATATATCTCTTTGCCAAGTTTCATCCAGATCCGTTCAGCCGTTCCGGCGTGAAAGAGAACCAAACATCCATCCATCCATCCATGCACCCATACTTACAAACTTTCACGTTTACAATATTAGTAGAACTACGAACGAACACGATACGAATACTTATTACTTGTAAGAACGTGTCTTACATAATTGAAATTTTCATGCCAATGATTTGGTGAAATGGCTGGTTGTGTAAAAAAAAAATATTTAGTCCCAAAGCCTGAAAATATTATCTACTTACATAAACATTCATAATACTTCCAAGCAAGGTTATAATCATCATTCTGAGTGACCTTCATTTCCAGAGCAAGTTTTGAGATAGGGACCTAAAAGTCCGATAGCATTTTACGACATTCTATTCGCTGTTCACGAAGCCGAGAGTCCTTTGTTCCCTTCAAACTGATGTTCCTCAATCAATATGGACTTGGCGATAGTTATAAGGAGTTTCCTGATGGGTTTTCAGGGCTCCGTAGGTCGATGGAATCTATGAATGGTCTCAGCATTTCTCAGTACCTAGTAGGAGTCAAGAAGACAAAATTTTCTTTTATAACCGACTTTTAAAAGGAGGTTCTCAGTTCGACTGTTTTTTTTTTATATTTGTTACCTCATAACTTTTTACTGAACCGATTTTAATGATTTTTTTAATCGAGATCTGGTGCTTATTATGAGGTCCCATTTAAATTTAAGTCAGATCTGACGAGTATATTTTTGAGTTGTAGTAGTAAGGGTGTATCTTTCAGTGCATTTGAAGTCTGTTTTTCTTGCAAAAAGTTATGGTGTTTTGGTCTCGGCAGGTGGTTTTTGTATACATCACTACCACTACATAGTATAAAACAAAGTCGCTTTCTCTGTCCCTATATCCCTGTCCCAATGTCCTTAAGTATGCTTAAATCTTTAAAACTACGCAACGGATTTTGATGCGGTTTTTTTTAATAGATAGAGTGATTCAAGAGGAAGGTTTTTAGGTAGGTATAATACATGCATGATATGTGCACTCGTGCGAAACAGGGGCGCGCGGGCGGGTCGCTAGTAATATATGTATACCTAAACTAAATCTGTGAGAACTCTCGCTACTGTATACACCTACAAAACCTAGAGAGGCAATACCTTACTACGGAAAATCGAAAACCGTAATAAAAAAATACTCGGATGGTACTAAATCGGAAGCAGTGATAGTAAAGAATTAAACCTATATTTTCACAACACCAAGTTTGTTAAAAAAAAACTAATCTTTCTATTCGCATTTGAGATTTTTGTTCAGTGTTTGTTTTTTTTAACCGAGTGCCGCGAGGGTTATGTGTTTGGCGTGTATCTATCCATGTATATATGTATCCTTCCTTCGATATTTCCTTTATTACCACGTAGCAACCAAACGGCTGGATGGATTATGATGATTCTAGTATCAAAAGATTCGTCGCAACTTCCCAAGTGTCCTTAGGATAAAAAAAAACTGAAAAGTCACGTGGGAAGGAAAGGAGGAGCGATATTCTCTCACATTAAAAAAAACTATTCGTAATCAAAGCAATATGGGTGTCAAAATCAAGAGAATGATAGAGTGTTTTCAAATAATGTATTAGTTTTTGATTTGAAGTAAACACTCAAAGACAAAACCAGAACACAAAATTCGTTAAGTCACTTTAGCGAACTAGGCCATGAGTGATACTAAAATATATCATAAAACCTTCTCTAAGGTCATACAAATCGTTTAAAAAAACAGCATCAAAATCGATAAAGCCGTTTCGAAGATATTAAGAGTTTTGTAATAAAAAATGTGATTGCTGGTAGCCCCAAAGTGATCAAAATGAGTTATACAACCACAGGCGTCAGTAAACTGCTAGGACAGCCTCCGACTATCTGCAATCATTACATTTTTATCATTCGTCATGACTGAAGAAAGGATTTCAAAATTAAAAATACCAAATTTAAAACATTCTTATTTACCTACCTACATAGGTACTTTTAGTTCGGGCACTCGGGTTTATTTTTTAATAAATCTTCTTGTTTGTTGAACGAATGATTCATCACATTTTTCACTATTATATGCGAAAATGTATAAATAGTCAACAGCTAATTTTATGAATTATTAATTAGACTTTTAGTACTCTTTGTTTTCCTAAGAAATAAATGAATAAAATCTTTGTTCATCACATCTCTGTTTAAAATACAAAACATATTTAGAACACAAATGAACAGAGAAACCAACCAACCAGTTGTTTTGTTAAATTTACAAAGTGCAAAATGATCCTTTCTACCACATACGAGTATAGCAGTTGTGTCTCGCTATATCTCGGCTATGCACATTTACGATAAGCGAAGCGCCGGGTCCGGGCCGTTTCCGGATAGACCCCGTCGCCGGAGCGAGCGCGACCGGATCATAGCCTCTAATCGACCGGAGAAGTATCGCGAGCGGGTATCGACGGTGAGGCTTATCTTTGCGCAGCGTGCTATGGATAGCCTAGTGCGATACTTTTTATTGATTTATCCTATCATTAATTTTTAAATTGTGTAAATTATTGCATGCTATTTTATTTGAATACAGAACGTATTTACAAACGTATTTGGAAACCCTGATATCTGTATGTATCAACCTATATCCTACTAATATTATAAACGCGAAAGTTTGTAAGTATGGATGGATGGATGTTTGTTACTCTTTCACTTCTGGATCTGGATGAATCTTGGCAGAGAGATAGATTATAGTCTAGAATGGCACATATAGGCTACTTTTTATCCCGTGGGAATATCGGGATTTAAATCTCCGCGGGGCGCAACTAGTACGCAATAAAGTTATTATAATTATAAGAGGTAGGTCGGGGGGCTGATCCGCTAACTTATACCTAGAGCGTAATTATAATTAAAAACATATGTATTGGAAGCAAAACACAAATTAACGATGCCGTAGCAATAATGATAGCTTCCTGAACTTGTGTTGATTAAATTTGAACTCGTTTTTGGTGCTTCAAGTTACAGGAGGTTTGTTTTTATTCATCGAAACTATTTGAAACAATTTACAAATTGTATATTATTATTCTGAATATTAATGTTTCTTTGTTTTATCCAGCATTTGACAACACCTGTTTTGGAACTTCTTTACTCTACGCCGGTTTCCCCACGGCTTTCACCTTCACTATCTTAGAGGACCAGCTATGTGCACCTTTTTTTAAGCTGTAAAACTCATTGGTGGTTTTGAACACAATACATGACCTTGGGATCGAAAGGCAGGGATAATCACTAGTGCCTAATCACTAGTATAAAACAGTCGCTTTTTCTGTCCCCATGTCCTCATTTCCCTTTGTATGCTTAAATCTTTAAAACTACGCAACGGATTTTGATGCAGTTTTTTTAATAGATAGAGTGATTCAAGAGGAAGGTTTATATGTATAACACAAGCATGATATGTGCACCCGTGCGAAGCAGGGGCGCGCGGGCGGGTCGGTAGTGGACAAATATAACATTCAATTAATTGCAATTAGACACACAAAAATGTACGCAATTATAAAAAAATCGGTCAATTGCTCAAAACAGCTTCTTGAGGCGCAAAAAGTCCTTTTACCACACTATTTTATTAGACTTACCCCCGAATACTCAAACGCAACTCAGATTTGAGCACGTTTCAAGTCGTGGTTTTTTGACAGTTTTTAATGAAATTCCGTCAAAAACTCGTCACATGAAACGTGCCTAAATCTGAGTTGCGTTTGAGTATTCGAACTTTAGTTTCTTCTTTCTTTATTTTATGGCTCCTGTCATAGACAATCTTGCCAATGTCAAGTGATTCAGAGATTATACTCTTTGTAGTTATGTTTCTAGTCACGTCAGTCCAAAGTCGAGTCAGTCAATTGTTTTGATGAAAATGGTGGCCGTTTCTTCAAAACATTTGAAACATTTTCGGTCAAATCACGATATCACATATTACACTTTCATTTCAAATGCTTACATTTTGTGCTAAGACCACAAGTAATGTGGGTTAAAATACCACCAAAATTACACAACACAACTCAAAATAACACTAGAAAAACAATTAAAATGAAAATGCTATGTTGCTTCGTTAGATGACAGGAAACGAATCGAACTTTAGTTTCTAATGACACGACAGCACCTCCATATAACGGTCGCTACTTTTACCAAGCCGCGATCCCCTCGACATAACATTTCCATTAAGGTAACATTAATTAGCATCTCATCAGCGAGAGATTCCCACCTGCCCTACCCCAGCTGAAGTTGGGAACGCAATTAGTTATAATTCAAGCGGTTTTAGTAAGTAAACAGGGTTTTACATCGGTTTTAATGAAGGAGAGCAATGGTCTGGTGGAATCAAAGACGGGCCACCTATTAAGTGTTAACCATCACTTGTAACAAAGCTTTGCCTGCGAGGCATAGAAAAGTGCCCTACTATGTTATGTAGTGCCTTGCATCCAGCAACTTGAGGCAGACAGATGTTAATTAGGCCTCATCGTACTAATAAAAATTAAGGAGTAAGTAGGCATCTTTTCTAAAAGTGGCGATGAGTTTGCTGTTGTTGCTATTTCTATACATAAAATCTGCTTGACTGAAAATTTTATGTCTGGAATTCTAACAAACAAAAATTCTAAAATGGATACCTACACCATTTTAGAATACATGACCTCATTCCACCATCTCCATTCCACCACAGGACAAATAGACGTACGGCTCAATACCATCCATTTCTAGTTAGCATACCACCAATTCGCACGAAGCGCTTCGCTTCAACCTTCATTATGCGAACCGCTAAGGAATGGAACTCGTTACCGTCGTCTGTCTTTCCTGACCATTATAACATGAGTCTCTTCAAGGCAAGAGTGAATAGGTGTCTTCTAAACCGTTCTGCTCCACCGCAGGCTACATCGTCGCTTAACATCAGGTGAGATTGTAGTCAAAGGACGGTCTATTCAGTTTAAAAAAAAAAAGAATTTTTGTTTGTTAAAATAAATTAAAAAGACATTTCGTTTTACAATTAACTATATTTTTATGATACATGATACAATAGTAAAAATCATGGACGAATAAACCGTCCATGGTAAAAATACTACAAAATGTTATACTGATTTATTTAATCTTATATTTAGTCAATATTTTAAAAAAGGAACATTCTTAAGCAACTCATCGGTAGCGGCTCAATTCAATACATTAAAACGAGGAACTTATCAACTGGCGGCAGGTAGAAACTCAATATGGACTCAGCATTTAGCAGTCAGAAAGGTATTAAACATTAACCGACTGAACACTATATACTCCAGCGATTCGTGGCCTTGAGTCTAACTTTAGTAGAAATACAATGGTATGGAGGGACCCCTACATCTTATCTAGCCTTTCGAATCACGCAACTGTCTGGCCTTATTTAACAAGTTTGCTCTCCAACCTAAGCAAAAACTGTTTGATAGTCTCAATATCCAGCGACATCTGATCCATCTTTACATTCAAAGTTTCAACAGCACATCTTGACTCTTCTACGTACGTCCTAGTCTCTCCCTTAAGCTCCAACACCGCCTCGTCTATATCCCCCAAATGTTCCGCTATCCCATCATCTTTGGCTTTGACGGCGTTTGGTAGACTCAACTCCGATTTGACTTTTTTATTTCCTTTTACAATAGTATCGTGCATTTCTCCCATCATAGTTCTAAAGGCTTGGAGTCCCAGTTCGTCTTCTAGCTGCTTTTTCTGTGACTGAGCCTTGTTGAAAATAGCATCTCTTATCCTCGAAGGTAGAAGCTTAGAATATTTCCACCTTGGTTTTCCCGGACACAATACCATTACTCTCATAACTTTTCTCTTATTCTTCAGTGTATTGTTTACTCCTTTTGGAAGAATATTGCTGAACAACTTGTTATATACAAGCGTGTCCAACGTTCCTAGAAACTCCACTTGCTTGACCAGCCTTCGTATGTTTCCCAGAATTTCCAAATCGTTTATATCGTTGACAGCAACACCGACAAGTAAATTCATCAGGACTATAGCGGCTAGGATGAGGAAGACGAGGAAAATTATCCTTATAATGACCAAAGAAGTGGCAAGTTCCTTGGAGTGCTCCTCGTCGAATAGAGCTCCGTAGTCAAACTCCGAGGTCATCATGACGATGGTCTTGACAAAGGCCGCCCAGGGTCCCTCAAAGGGCATCTGCGATCGAAACTGGATCATGAAGCTGAGAGAGAAGCCGATGACCAGGAACGCAAAAGTTAGAAGGATCTGGAATACGAGTATAACAATGACCGTCACGTTACTTTCTGATATCTGTGTGTTTATTCCATCACCATAAATGTAAAAGTTTGGATGGATGGATGGATGTTTATTACTCAATCACGCCAGAACGGTTCTGAACGGATCAGGATGAAGTTTGGCATAGAGAATAGCACACAGACTACTTTAAAAGACTACATAAGGTATTTAAATCCACGCGGGTGAAACCGCGGAGCGCAGCTCGTTATTGATATGACTGAAACATGTTTGTGTTATGTTTGCCATGTTTCTTAATATCCTAACTCTATGTCAAATCTTATGAGCTACTGGCCAGTGATACAGTCAACATACCTTCACAACATTCGAAGCCACCTTCCCAAACATGAGCACATAGTATCCCCAGTTCGGGAATCTTGACAGCAAAAACATCATCTCCAACCAGGAGAGAAGCATAGCCAGTGTAGCGACATGACGAGGCCACTCAGCTTCTTTCAGTTCCACCACCACGACGGTGTAGGGAAGTATCACGGCGAGGGCAAGGGAACCGAACTTGACCCATGTCTCCAGTTGTAGGAAGTACCGGCTGCTCTTCACGTTCATGTATAGAAGTTCCTATGGAAAATATAATGATTTAAAAAATTAAATGATTTACCTAATTGGTTCCACTTTCTGTTGAGACACTAGAAGTAGGTGTCAGCGGCAAAACTGTGTATGATTTTTCAGTTTTTAAGGGTTGGAAACATTATTAACTCTGTCAATATAGGTTTTTTTGGAACCTACGTATGTAAGGAAAGTGAATTAAATGTTTGGGATCTTGAATATTATATTTTCTGATTACAAGACTTCTCTTATAGGATTTAATTAAAATCCATGGATATTCGACGATATCGAAAAGTTTTGACAATAGTTAAAAAATCACTCACCTGTATTAACACCAGTGATATAGTCCCGTACACAATATAGCTCCATATTGTAGAATCTAACCAAGTCGGCGGTATTTC
Source organism: Plemyria rubiginata (assembly GCA_963576535.1). Taxonomy (NCBI): domain Eukaryota; kingdom Metazoa; phylum Arthropoda; class Insecta; order Lepidoptera; family Geometridae; genus Plemyria; species Plemyria rubiginata. The sequence goes on from OY754929.1 coordinate 2,225,359, forward strand.
ATCCGTGTCTCGGTAGAAAAACACCGATACGATAAAAATAGTCAGAGAAAATAGAAACATCCCATAGAACGTAATGATCGTATAGAAAAATGGTAGCAAGGCCTTCCACTTTAGATACAAAAAGCTCTCCACTAGCGGATGTACTAGCAGCTTTCTCTGCCCGTATCTATTCCCAGTCTTCAACAGACTCTCTATCACTTTCATCTGTTCTAGTTCACAAATCGTTGGTAGTAGAATTCCATAGTCAACAGTAACCTCGCACGAAGGATCCTGAAGATCCTGTCCGTTACTCGAAATGTACGAATCGAATACATCTTCTATAAACTCTGTTGGCTTCGACAAGTTGTGTATAATCATATCTATAGCTGTCCTTTTAAATTTCTTAGGTCCGTCTGTATGGCCTGATAGATCAGCTCCTTCTTTCAAAAGAGTTGTTATAACATCTCTGCTGCCGTGATGACTGGCTGTGTGGAGTGGGTACCATCCCATACTGTTTACTTCGTGCACTGTTGTCTTGTCATATTTAAGTATAAGCTTGGCTATTTCTGTGTAGTTCTTCACAGCGGCTATGTGTAGAGGGGTTGATGCTCTGTGTGGGCTGCAAGTTGTTCTACAGCGTATATCAGCATTTTTTGACAGGAGTAGTTCAACGCAGTCTAAATGATTGCTTGATACTGCAAAGTGTATTGGCGCAAAACCTCTTTTATCCCCTTCTGTTAGAGCGTTGATCATAGCTGATGTTACTGCTTCGTCGTATTCAAGTAGCTCTTTTAATATCTTGAAGTGCCCATGATCAGCTGCTACATGAAAAACGCTCACTTCTCCTGGTAGAGTGATTTTCAATGAAGCTCCTTCACTTAATATTTTCTTCAAGCATTTGTGATGACCGTTCTTTACAGCTTTAAACAGTGCAGTCTCCCCTTCAGAGTTCTGATAATCAATTGCATCTTTCTGCTTTGCAACTCCTAGGATTTCATTGAGCACGTCAATGTTTCCTAGCGCTGCTGCTGAATGTATAGGAGTTTCGCCGTCATTCGCCTGCGGGAAATAAACTTTTTTTACCACCCCATTCATTAATTATAACTCTAGGTATATCTAGGTGAAAGAACAGACTTTACCTTTAGAGTGACATCAGCTCCGGATTCCAAAGCTACGCACACGCCTGGCACCCACGCGGCTTCGATGGCAGCCTGTAGAACTGTATGGCCATCTCTGTCTTTCACATCAACTATAGCTGCCATAGGATCTCCGTGGCTGTAGTCATAGTTCGCCAATAGCTAAAACATTTTGCCGTTTTACAAGACGCTTAACAGTAGTTCTTGTGGTTTTATTGAATAAAGATGAAGATTTGGATTTGACATTTACCTCATAAATCATTTTATAAAAAAAGCTAATTGGACATCGAGCACCGGTGGTCTACTGGGAGTGACCCCGCCTTCCGATCTTAAGGTCGCAGGTTCGAATCCGGTCGTGCACCAATAGATTTTTCTATCGAAAAATTTATGTGCGCAATGCCAGTGCTCTTAAACGGTGAAGGAAAACATCGTGAGGAAACCAGTTAGTATTCTAACAGCGGCGATGGGCTTGCAACCTGTCACGTATGGAATACTAACTACTGCAAAATGTGGGTATGTGCCAAATGTAATGTTTGGACGTACCTCTGACTACCCCCCTTAGACATCCTCAAAGAATCTTGAATTAGTTTCTACTAGGTACTGGGAGATCTGAAGGGATATCTACCGTGCCTGGGGATCAAAGTCGTGAAGCTGTTTTAGTTTTTTTTTTTTACTAATTGGAACATGCATTATGCCCAACTGGTGTTGATCGGTTAACTATGTCTATAAAAAAATCAATTCGTACCTCACAGAACACATACACCATAGAAGTGCCCTTTGTTCTTCAGTGAAGTGCTATTGCGTAAAACAGTTATACCTGAGATCTGAAGGGATATCTACCGTGCCTGAGGATCAAAGTCGTGAAGCTGTTTCAGTTTCAGTTATACCTGTAACTCGTCTTCCAGCTCCTTCTTTACACAAACGTGCAGTGGCGTGAGTCCAGCTCTGTTAAGATTGGTGATGCCAGCACCAGCGTCCAATAGCTGCCTGATCGCGTCTATGTTCTCCAGCTCGACGGCCGTGTGGATTGGCGTGTCCAGGTTACTTAGACCCTTGGGCCGCATTGTGTTGAAGTGGCCCCCTGCTTTGAGCAGCATTTTTATCACTTCGACGAAGCTAAGGAGAAATGTCAAAAGTTGTAAACGACAGCACTGACGTATTATTCTGTTTATTCCCGGTAGTATTCACTAGTACCCGGTAGTATTCCCCCAGTATTCACTCAAGTTTCATCTGGTGCACATTTCTCGTGACCAAGCCTAGAACGTAGAGCAACAAGCTTCCTACATTACTTTTGTATGATCTTATTATACGATGGATGATCTACTCTACTAAAGTTTGTACATTAATTTTCCACTAGCTGCGCCCCGCGGTTTCATCCGCGCAGATTCAAATTCCGGTATTCCCACGGAATAAAAAGTAGCATTTGGGTTCCAGACTACAATCTATCTCTCTGCCAAGTTTCATCCAGATTCGTTCAGCTGTTCCGGCGTGAAAGAGTAACATCCATCCATCCATCCATAATTACAAATTTTCGCGTTTATAATACTAGTAACGCCCCGTGGTTTCACCCGCGCAGTTCTAAATTCCGGTACTCCCACGGGATAAAAAGTAGCCCATGTGTTATTATATGTCTCTGTGCCAATTTTCATCAAGATCCGTTCAGCTGTTCTGGAGTTATAGAGTAACAAACATCCATCCATCCATCCATACTTACAAACTATCCCATTTATAATATTAGTAGGAAGTAGGATAGGATTCTTGATCCTAAGCTTAGCTTATCTACAGCTACAAACAGTAACTTTGTACGCAAATACTCACTGTTTCTCGTTGAACTCCGTGTCGTAGTAATACGCGTAGCCGGCGACATCCAGCGGCGTCCGACCCTCCATGTCCGGTATAGTGGGATCAGCGCCCGCCGCCAGGAGTAGTCGCGTGCAGTGCTTGCGAACGCATGAACTGGCCACGTGCAGCGGTGTCCACCCGGCTTGGAACAGAGGCAGCTGAAATAACCATCCAATATTGTTATTATTTTTCTTAGGAAAACAAACATTACGTAAAGTCTAATTAAATTAAATAAATTAAATAAATTATGCTGGACAATCCACACAGCACTATCTAGCCCCAAAGTAAGCTACTAAAGCTTGTGTTATGGGTACTAGATAACTGATATATTTAATACATTATATAATTACATAGATAGATATTTTTTATTATACATAGAAAACACCCAGACCATCGGAACAAATTTCTGCAGATCGTACACAAATTTGTTCCAAGGCGGGAATCGAACCGAATAACGATAACTTATTAATACGAATTAATAAGTTATAAAAAACAACTATTGACCATTAACACGTTTTCGCATATGACTCTAATTATTCTATTCAAGAGTAGCAGAGCTTTCTGTCAAGGGCTCCGCTGGGGAAATACTACCACCACGCCTTTTTCTGCCTCCAAGCAGCAACGCTGTGTTTCGGTTTAATGAGTGTGGTCGCCGGTGTAATTACAGGCACATCAGTATAGAGGAGGCTTCTGTTCAGCAGTGAACTTCGAAATATGATAGATAGATTATCAGTTCGTTATTTGCAACCAGCCATGAATGAGGTCGTCAAAAAAAAATTTAAAAAAAAACTGAAACAGCTTCACGACTTTGATCCCCAGGCACGGTAGATATCCCTTCAGATCTCTCAGTACCAAGTACTAACTCAAGATTCTTTGAGGGTGTCTATGGGGGGTAGTCAGAGGTACGTCCAAACATTACATTTGGCACATACTCACATAATAAAAATTGTTAGATAAGTATATCACTTTTCGTTCATGTAACTTACACTGCCTTTGATATCCCTGCAGCTATGATCTATATTATCCTTCCAGTTCTTCGGCAGGGTCATGACGACCTCTCCAAGGTCGCATCGCACCATGGTCAGCTCGCGGATCTTCGGGCAGAGCCTCCTGACGTCCTCTTCCGTTTCTGAAGACATGCTTTCATTGTCGATCCTATCTTGCACATCTGTAAACGTAAGCATCTTAATTAAAAATGCTTTCATTGTCGATCCTATCTTGCACATCTGTAAACGTAAGCATCTTAATTAAAAATGCTTTCATTGTCGATCCTATCTTGCACATCTGTAAACGTAAGCATCTTAATTAAAAATGCTTTCATTGTCGATCCTATCTTGCACATCTGTAAACGTAAGCATCTTAATTAAAAATGCTTTCATTGTCGATCCTATCTTGCACATCTGTAAACGTAAGCATCTTAATTAAAAATGCTTTCATTGTCGATCCTATCTTGCACATCTGTAAACGTAAGCATCTTAATTAAAAGAGAGTCATACTTTATCTTTTTTTACCAGAATCTAAGGTAAGAATCTAACTAATAACCAGTAGCGGATTCCGGTAAAAAAAACAAATCACGAGGAGTATAGATAGATAGATAGATAACTCTTTATTGATTATCACAACAAAATAAAGACAACATTTTAACTTAAAAACTAAAATTGTAATAACTCAATGGGCGGCCTTATCGCTAACAGCGATCTCTTCCAGGCAACCTTTGGATGGACAGGACTGAACATAAAAAGAGAGGGGGGGAGTCTGCTAGAAGTTTATTTAAAGTACATAATCTATTTTTAGATAGCTACTTATAACCTACATAAACATACTTACAATAAATACATACACTACATAAACATTAGTTACACAGATAATGAATATAGTAAATAAATATATAAACATAATATATATAATATATACCTATAAATAAATAAATAAATAAATAAATAATGCTGGACAATCCACACAGCACTATCTAGCCCCAAAGTAAGCTATTCAAAGCTTGTGTTATGGGTACTAGATAACTGATATATATATATACTATAAACATAATATATATAATATATACCTACAAACATAATTTGACGACCTCTGTGGCGCAGCGGGCGAGAGCCTGCCTGCGACGCAAGAGGTTGCGGGTTCGATTCCCGCCGTGGAACAAATTTGTGTACGATATGCAGAAATTTGTTCCGATGGTCTGGGTGTTTTCTATGTATAATAAAAATATCTATCTATGTAAGTATATAATGTATTAAATATATCAGTTATCTAGTACCCATAACACAAGCTTTGAATAGCTTACTTTGGGGCTAGATAGTGCTGTGTGGATTGTCCAGCATTATTATTATTATTATAATATATATAATACACAGGGCAAAGATATACTATACACATGCAAGGTAGTGATCAATGACCATGTTTTTGAAGATTGCAAGAGACTTTGCTTTCCTGATGTCGACTGGTAATGCGTTCCATAGGCGGGCAGCCTGCACTGTAAAAGACTTCTCGTAGCATCACCTAGTGGATCTGCACTCCTTTCCGCGATCTTCGCCTCCACGTTGGCGTTTTGTCGCCAAGACACTACGCGGTTGGCGTTAGTGATAGCTGAATACATTACATATTAGTGGCAAATTGGTATCCCACCGCGGATACCGCGGTCCTTGGCTGCGGTCACTTGGGCAAGGAGTCCTATCCTACTAATATTATAAATGCGAAAGTTTGTAAGTATGGATGGATGGATGGATGTTTGTTACTTTATAACTCCAGAACGGCTGAACGGATCTTGGTGAAAATTGGCACAGAGATATATTATAGTCTGGAATAACTCATAGGCTACCAACTTTTTATCCAGTGGGAATACCGGGATTTAAAACTACGCGGGTGAAACCGCAGGGCGCTACTAGTATGAATATAATACTCTCTAACGAGAGCACTTAGGTGATTGGTGTCGATAGATCTGCCTTCTTGGATGGGCAGCAGAGCATTAACAATAGAAACGCGCGCGTCATTGGTTAATGCTGCGTTTCCATACTGGCTGAAATTCTTAATATCTCTTCTGACATTAGTCATGATTTTGTCACTTCTATTTCTGTATTGTCACGTGACTGTCACGCTTTGCCGGTGCAAGTTTTGCAGTTTTTTTTAACTTTTAGTACATTTTATCGTTATTAATAAACAATGGAAATCGCGCAAAATTTCATGGTAATGAATACTGTCTGTCCGTCGTCCTAAGGCAATCTACTGAGCTTCCACTGATCTCCAAAGCCATCACTATCAGCCTTACAAATAGATACATTTTTTTTCCTATGGGTTATTACAATATTATTGTTATCTAAAGCAAACACAAAGAGGGGAATCTATATGTATATAATACGCAGAGAACGAAGCTGAAGTGATTCTTGGCCATGATATGATAACTGGCATACAGTTCCAGCTAGCAGATGCCTTGGTCCCAGGCATTTTGTAAAAAGATTTGGCTTATTTTTCAGGGCCCAGGAGCCACTGAAACTATGTCAAGAATCAATGAAAATGGAAACGTAGTGGGAACTATCATTGTCAACTGTGAAGGTAAAACCAAACTATATTCAATTGGTGATTCAACTAAGAGTCAACATCAACGAAGAGGTTGGCTGACGACTATAACTCGGATGAGCAGCGTTCATAAAAGTTCTTACCACAGAGGCTTAAGTTGAAGCCATGTGTGTGTTATTTCTTGGGAACATAGACGTGTTTACGAACTTGTGACCTCATAATAAGCTAAAATTCTCGCTATGAAGATGGCAGCTGTAAGTTTTACTACGGGATAGAATCAGATTTGAGGAAATCCTTAGATCTTCATTTTTGATTCTATCTCGATCGATTTGCCGATCGATGAACCGATGCCATTAGGAAGATCAGATAAAGAAGAGAAGAGTAGATGGATGGTGCAGGCTCACAATTGTTTTCCATGAAACGTATATGCCTAGTCTATTTTTAGTGATGACGATGACTCTGTCAATTTACAGGGTTTCCAGAAACGACGACTCTGGACAGCTTAACGGCGGCGACATATTCAACACACATGAGAGCTCTTTCAACACACGCATCGAACGCTCTCAAAGAAATTGTAAATAAGCTTCTTCTTTTCGTAACACTAGTTCTTTTAAAAGCGTGTGGTGGTCAAAATGAGGCCTTCTTAGGTGATATTAAAATGCGCCTGAATAAGGATTTTCTCGAGAATGTAATGGAATAGAAGCCACTATATATCAGATTGGCATCTCGCTTATATTATTGTGGCTTCTATTTTAAACTCACAAACTCTTTCAGATAGAGATTAACGGCTACTACTTTTACTAAATTAGATTTACTTTTTTAAGATTCTTATCTATTCGTTTTACGTCAAAGTCAAAGTCAAAATATGTTTATTCAATAAAATCATAAGGACCATCTTAAACCGTCTTAAAACTAGGTGACTCTAGTGCCAGTTCCACGCGACCAACACCGAGAAGAACAGGCAACAAACTCGGCTTGGTATCTATCGCTCTTTTGTATGATCCTCGTTACAATGTAATAAAAAACCTACACTATCAATATATATAATACATTAAGTAGTACGAGAGCCGTAGAAATGAAAGAGCAAGGGCCTAAGCCAAGTGCACATAATAAGATCCAGTTGGCTGTTCTTTGGCACTGGAAGTTGATGCTGGAAATTAAAACTCCACATTATAATTATTATTTCAGCCTGCGTCGTCCCACTGCAGGGCAAAACCATCCCTAACCCCATCCACACTTTACGGTTTGAGATCCAGTTTTCTTTCAAATGCCACCTCCGTCTGGGTCGGCCACGGTGCCGCTACCAGTTTCTAAGGCTGTTGTTGCTCTCGCCCAGAATTCCTCCTACTTTTATTTCTTTATATGTATTTCAGGATGTGACAGATGAGCTGGTGGTGCTGCGTCTTGTGTCGAGGAAGACAGAAGCTGTCGTAGCTCCTGACAGCGAGTTCCACCTGATTGTGGTCATGAGACGAACGTAAATTAAAGCATATGTTTTGGGTATGACAAGTGGGCCTGTTTTCTATTGAAGGGTTTAATAACACGTTGCGTACCTATTGATCCCCTCTCTGTTACGTCACTTTTTCCTGTCCTGAGTGTGACTAAACTCATAGCGTGTCGCCCTTTTAGCTAAGTTGCCTAATAGCATAGCCAAGATGCCGAGCCTAGCCAAGTTGCATAACCAGTCAAAGTTACCTAGCCAAGCCATGTTTAGGCTCTCTTAGTTTCAGTGGATATCTAAAAAAAATATTGTGAAAGTGTGGCTTTCTGAGAAGCAAACTTCCCACCTTTCTCCTGTCATATTTGTTTGCACTTCCAATGTCGAAATATTTTTATTCATAACTCTGGGCTTTGATGTTTTCCGACATTGTCAATTTTAATTAATAATAAGTCATTTGATATCGCTTATCGGTTTTTTATAGAATTTAACAAATACCTACTTTGTAATGTTATTATTATGTGCAATAAACTTAGAGAATTTATAACGGGAGTTGCCAAGCGCTACTTTTAGTACTAAAATCTTTCTGCCGGTTTTCGCGGGAGGCGAGGTAGTACGGTACACAACACATTTACATAATCACGCATACTAATGCAGAAAAATTAAGCGTCCCTATAAACGCACACGCAAGTAAAAGCTGTACACCAACACAAAAACAATAACACAAACAAAGAATTACTGTTGTTACACTTTTGTTTAGTTACACACTAACACAAAAAAGTAGTGATGTGTTGTAAAAAGACCGACAAAATGAATGATTTCATATGAATGAAATCAGGGTGGTTCAAAATCATATACTTTTCCTTTTTTTAGCCAAGATTAACAAACGTGTACCTGTCTAGCCTAGTAGGTATTACTAAGTAAATAGAGTGCTGGCACCGACTCCAAAAATATCAGTAATTATTATAATGTCATAATAATAAAATTATAAGATTTGTTGAAAAAATGGATACCTATTTGTAAGTAGATTGAAATATAAATCCATAATGCAATTATTTTTAACTTTTTAGTGTATTTTTCATAACAAATTGGATAGCAGTTTTGGAGTCGGTTTTTTTTTGTAAAAAATATTTTATTAAGAGTTTGTAGAGCGTAATCTCTAAAACTACTGAAACGATTTTAAAAATTATTTTACAAATAGAAAAGCTACACTGTTGTTGAGTAACTTTAAGCTATATTCTATTTTCGCAAGTAGTAAGTAATCTTTCTAGTAAGTAGTCTTTCATGAATGCATTTTTAGATAAATTTTTTGTTTCTTTATTGGTATGATGTGTCCAGCAGTGGACTTACATAGGCTGATGATGATGATTGGTATGACGGGGAAAGGTGATGAAAAATTGTGGCGACGATAAAAAAGTAGCCCATGTAGCTAACATACTACAGCTATACAAAAATCACGTTTATACGATTCTGCGTTCATAAAGTACAAAGAAAATAGCAATAAACCAACGACACAGCACAACTAATATTTTAAGGGAGCTCCATAAAGCGACGTATTGAAGGCAGAATGACAGAGACAGTTTTTGTAGAGTCCAATACTGAACCTCCTTTTTTAAATCGGTTAAATTTTAATATGGGTACAAAAAACACATCGCATTTTATTCTAATTTTACGTTCATTCCATCATTCATTCAATCGATTTCGCTCAACTAGTCCCCACACTACGCCTTCTACCAAGGAATATAAATTCACCGACACCTCCTACCAAGACGATGGCGTCGTATTAAAACTGTCGTAACTGGTATTCCATTAAACGTAATTACAAAACCAATTGACTAAAATATCACTTACTTGTGATAGGAAATACCGTGTTCCCTAAAGTTTGATGTCTCTGATCTCCTTTTACACCGAAATACCGCACAATTCACCATTTTTACTGAGCACTACTTCGCGACACGAAACGACAACTAATGGCCGCGGTGATGAGTGAAGTAGTTTTATATAACGTGCATGGCCAAATCGCGTCTTATGGCCGGCAGAGGGGTACGCCTTGCGTTAACATCTCCATTATAAATGCTCTAAGGCAATAAAGTATTTTCAGTCAATCAATCAATCAATCAATCAATCAATCAATCAACCTACTTATTTCACTTCGTAAACAAGAATTTGATTGATAAAAGATAAGCAACTAATATAACGATTGAGTACCAGTACCAGCTACAGTGAAAATTTCCTAGAAAATGTTATATTTGGGCATACCTCTAACTACCCTTCTTATATATCCTCAGTGAATCTTGAGTTACTTATTTTGAAATTTATCTCGTTTACCTTTATTATTTTCCCGAATATAAGCATTGCGATTATTTTCCCGATAAGTATGTGAAGGTAAAAGGTCAAATTCAATTTAATGTTAATTTTTTATAATGTAATAGGATAATTTAGGTTAATGTATTTTCTTCAGTGTAATTAGTGTATAGGAAATAGATCGATAAAATATCTTGAGTTATGACTTGATGATAAGAGGCTAAGAGATCTGACGGGATATCTACCGTTCCTGAGCATCAAGTTGTGCGGCTGATTCTGTCTCTATCTTAGCGGCGACAACCTTAACAATTTTAGAAAAACACCAAAAATCTATTCGTTCTTATTTCGAGCATTTGCTGGGTTACCAGAGTTTTTAGCTGATGGTCCTTTTTATAAATACAAATACAAAATACAAATACATTTATTTGCCAAAAACAATTACATTAAAATAGTTACTGATGGTCCCCGCACAAGGACAAGCCTGTATCGCGGGAGGCCAGGGTAAAAAAGAGCGTGATACAGTTTATTAGTTTCATTTGTTAAGAAGCAATCAATCCAAACGTAGGTATATTTCAATCCACTTCTACCTACAACCACAAAGTGGTTCACAGCTGAAATCAGGAGACGTAGTTACTGCTCTTAGGTACTGTACACAAGTACCTACTAAATACAAGTTTTCTACTTAGTTAGAGCAAGCAGTCAAACACTTGACTATGCAAGGTTTACGAGTGCAACTTAAAGCTTTAATTAATCCTACATAAACCTACCCAAATTTGGTTTTGTATTTAAAATATAGGATAACATATCAAAAATAAAGTAAACCTTATGGAAAATAAATACATACATATTATTATTTATATACTGTCAATGCATTTATAGACAAGCCCGAGAACTGGGTTGAAACAATCCAATCCTTTCTCAAAAAAGTAATCATTCATTACGACAACGAACGAAGCGATATACACACTAGGGATAGCTGCTCCTCTATTATTAAATAAATAAAAACAAAAGAAACACTGCTGTTCACTCACCTTCTGGAAAGTCCAGGAGTATAGCCACCTGCTTCGCATGCCCAGCGTACGCAGCCAAGTGCAGCGGCGTCCTGCCTAGCCGGTCGATCCTCAGCTTCTCAGCTCCGAACTTGATGAGCAGGGCAAGGGAATCACCGCCGACTATTGCAGCTGTGTGGCACGCGGAGACCAGGTCTAGCCGGCAGGTGGCGTTGGGGTTGGCTCCTCCGTTTAGCAGTCTGGATATGAAATACGTTTTTTATACTGCTGATGGAACAAGCATATGGTCCGTCTGATGTTATGTGGTAACCTCACTAACACAGCATTGCATTTGTCAAGCTTGATAGGTACGTGCCCTACGATGCACTGACCTGCGTCCATCAACTTGAGGCATACAAATGTTAAGCCTCATGTGCATTTAATTAATTACACCGGCGACCACACTCTTCAAATCGAAACATAGCGTTGCTGCTTGGCGGCAGAAAAGGCGTAGTGGTAGTACTTCCCCGGACGAGCCCTTCACAAAGAGCTATCGATAGTCGATACTGCTTGGCCTAAAGGGGCGCTGTCGTGTCTCCTTACAAAACACGCTGAAAAAAACAAAAACTCGAAACGGAAACTCAAAACAAAATGTGGTGGTAATATGTGAATCTCATACCTAAGGTACTTACTGGTATCTATACTTATATAATGCTATTCGTATTTTTTAATCACAAAAATTTTATGATGACCCAAAAGCTTATGCTACTCGGATAGTAACTTATGGGACTAGCTGTGCCCCGCGATTAAAAAGTATGTCCTTTGCCTCTGTCCTTTCCCAACCCTCCCTGGACCCACTATAAAATCTATGTCCTATCACTATTATGCTTTGCTTGTTTGGCTAAGGCTCACCTTTTCACTTCCTCTGTGTTTTGGCCCTCGATAGCCTCCAAGAGCTCTGTGTTCAGCCTCCTGAGCCGTCGATCTCTGCGTCTCCATGGTTTGTCGGTGCACGCATCCAGGAGAGGAGTGTTGTTGACTGTTGATGATGCTGATGATGGCGACCGCTCGGGTAGGGGTGGGATGGGCGGTCGTTGTAATGGATGTCTGAGAAGTTATTGAAATACATACTTTCATCATCATCTTTCTGACCTTATGCCACGCTAAGTGGGGTCGGCACACATGCTTTACTTCTCCACTCTCCTCTATCATTCGTCATCTCGGTGCTCACTTTCATCGTAAAGAATTCATCATGGCTTTTATGGTATTCCTAAAGTTTGAACCCTAAAGTTTTGACTTCGGTCACATTGCAAGACTCGGCGACGGAAACCTCGAAAAGCTGGTCATCATTGCTAACGTCGAGGGAAAACGCTCTCGCGGTAGATCCCCAACTAGATGGACGGACGCTTAAAGAAGGGAGATACCAGTTCTGCGATGTGATCCGAATGGCCACCAATCGAAAGCTGGAGACAAGCAGTCCACTCCAGTTCAGTCCAGTACAGGAAAGACATCTTTGAGTGACCACGATCTTCAGTTATGAAGTGCCGACCACAGAAGAAGAAGAAGAAAGTTTGAATCAAGTTGGAATCGAATTTAGGACTCATTTTATTCTTATTTGGGAATGCGTAGACTGGTTTTAAACATCCGAGCTAAATATCTCGCTCGGAGCTTCAAAACCTGCCTACAGGGCTATTATAACTAATTAGATAGAAATAATTACAACCTATGCTTAGTTTTAGCACAGGTAGTACGCTGTGGAACGTAATATTTATTTATTCTGTTCAGTTCTTGAATCATTTCATGAGATGATTATATCACAAACATTAGCTGACCCAGGTCTACGTACTGTAGATGGTGAATGCAAACGCGACCCCATCTCGCTATATCTTTTGCGGAGGATGGCTCACAAGAGGGTTTGTAGTGGGTTCGAGCCCCATATACCCCTTCCGTCACCCCCATGGCGGAAGAGTAATGCGAAGGCATTTTCCTCTTCAAAAAAAGAGGTCTACGTACTGTGTCTCAATATGGAGTCCTAAGTTGGCAGGCCGTGCCGGTTGCAGTCTGCCGTTAGGTCTGCCATCAGGCACGCCGTCAGGTCTTCCATCAGGTACGCTGATGCCGTTGCCATGACCACTGAGGAGAGGACGGCGGTTCTCCCCATCTTCTGGCTCGCCTCTTTCTACATCTGAAAGGACGATGGTTTCATTTTATAGCCCAAACACAGTTGGTATTAATAGCTCTGCCATCTGCGATGTAGACAGTGGGTTTGATCCCCATCGCGTACAAACATTTGTGTGATGAATATAAAATTAAATGTTTGTTATGTGTCTGTGTATTATATATTTACATTCGTATTATTCTGTTATCTGGTTCCCACAGTAAAAACAGCGTAGTTTGGATTTAGATAGCTGCTGCTGTTTGCCGTATCGCAGTTTCTTCCGAAGCACTGAGGTAAAAGGTTTTCAAAAAGCTTGGCGACCTCAGTGCCGCAACGGGCGAGAGTCCGCCTGTGACGCAAGAGGTTGCGGGTTTGTTTCCCTCCTTGGAACAAATTTGTGTACTAAGAAAAAGTGAGCATACAATATCATATGGCTGAATCTTGTCATTTCGGAATGATTTTGTACGTTACTGTAGTTTAAATATTTGCTACATTTACTTACTTGCCTCGAAATAAAGACGAGAACATTCCTTTGGTACATATTTGTTCGTACACTTTGCTGTTGAGTTTATCGGTCATTATAGGCTACTAGCTGACCCGGCAAACGTTGTTTTGCCATATAAATTAAATTACTAAAACGGCTATTAAAAAATAAGGGTTGATCGTAGAAGGGTGAAAATTGAGGATTGTATGTATTTTTGTATGTTGTATCATAAAAAAATAGAAATTAAAAATTTTGTCTAAAAAATAAAAAAACAATTTAGGGGTGGACTACCCCTAACATTTAGGGGGATGAAAAATAGATGTTGGCTGATACCGGATAAGCACAAAAAATTTCATCAAAATCGGTCAAGCCGTTTCGGAGGAGTATGGCAACGAAAACTGTGACACGAGAATTTTATATATTAGATTATAACAAAGCCGTAAAATAGTCGTATGTTCTATAATAGAACATCCCGGCCAATTGCTGTATGTTCTATAATAGAACATACAACAATTTTACGGCTTTGTTCCTACCGTTAGTTTGTATGATAATTGTAATAACATAATCCAAAAACTGATGATGTACTGGTGTATATAGTGCCTGGGGAGAAGACGTTTATATTTTTTGTACTAGATATTGGAGCAAGTGCTGAAAATGGATGGATGAGACTCGCAAGGTACCGGAAAGAGTGGCGTAAAACAGGCTGAAAAGATGATTATGATGATCATGGGATATTGTATTTACTTATTTTAAAATAAATCCCAAAATATTTTTTTTTCTTAAAAGTGTCACTGGAAAAGAAAACTCATTGAAACTCAAAACAAGACTTCCAAACACTGAATTTACAAAAAAAAGGGTTGGCTATAGCTACCCTGGTACCTGAGTTGAGGGTTGGGGATAGGGGGGTTGCAAGTGGGGGTAGGAGGCAAGTCTTTCCCTATAGTTCTTTTTTCTAGGAAATGAAAAAAAATTCTTCACTTTTTCAGGTAAATTAATATTAGGTTAGGGTTTTTTTTTACTAATGTGAAGAAAATTGGAAATAATATTTCATCTCCTAGACAAAAAGACTCAAGGGAAGGAATTCTCATTAGGTTAGGGTTATTTTTTTTTTTTTTGAAAAAGTGAAGAAATTTGAAGAATTTTTTTTTTCATTTCCTAGAAAAAAGAACTATAGGGAAAGACTTGCCCTCTATCCCCACATGCATCCCCCCTATCCCCAACCCTCAACTCAGCTACCAGGGTAGCTATAGTTTAACCAAAAAAAGTGTTATGTATTATATAGTAGAAGAAAAAACTAAAACAGCTTCATGACTTTGTTCCCCAGGCACGGTAGATAACCATAAAAGAAAACTCATAGGAAAATTAAAAAATACTTAAAAATAACAACTAAATTTCACACACACAGTATGTTATTAGTTATTACGTAAAAACTTATGTTATAAAAGAACTCTAATATTCAACAATTCGTCCTTACGTCCAAAAATATACACACCGTACTGTTCAACCGAACTGAACACGCGCTGTGGCGGTAAAAACATTTTCCCATTGTCATCTTAACGGGAAAGGTAAACAGACCGAAGGTAAAGATATATCTATGACTAAGAATAGGCTGGCAAATTATGTTGTCATTATCATAATTATACTATAGAAGTGACTCCTTGTCAAGGTTAAGAGTACCCTAAACCGATAGCATGTATGAGGAATGTTATGAGAGTGAATGAAGCGAAAGAGGTATGTCAGGATCGTAGCAAGTGGAAATCCGTGGTCTCTGCTTACCCCGATGGGAAATAGGCGTGATTTTATGTATGTATGCTATGTTGGTATGACTCCTTGTTCAGTTGGTAGTAGAACGTAAAGCATCAATCTTTATAATGATAATAAAAGTATGATTTAAAAAAACTATTATAAGTATTATATCAATAGCTATAAGTAGGTATTATAAGTATCAGCTATCTGGTTCCCATGTAGGTACAATCTTTAGCTTAGTTTGGGGCTTGATAGTCCCGTGTAAAAATGTCTACCAATATTTATTTATTTAATCATACTAATATTATTTTGTAAAAAATGTGGTTTATTGTCTTTTTAATCACTGATTTCTTGTACCTACTTCTTATCTGTATTCTAAGCCTGATTGTTTATGTTGTGTGTTTTTGTGGCAAATAAATGATTGTGTCTAAGATTTAAGGTTGGGTAGTAGTTAGGCACGATAGATTTCCCCTCAGGAGCCTTATGCACTATGACCATTTGCAGCGCGAGCTCGGCTAAGACAAGGCAGGCTGTGTGATACGGTCAGGGCAAAGTATCTCCTATGTCATAAAGAATAAAGCCCAATATCAAGTTTTGACGTTTCACGGTTTGGGGCAAGGAATCTCCTTGGAATCTCCTATTGTCATAGTGAATAAGGCTCCAGATCTAACACCAAGTCCAACGCAAGATTCTTTGATGGGGATAGTCAGAGGTACGTCCAAATATTACAATTATAATGCCAGACTCACACGGTGAAGGAAACCTGTCACGTGTGTAGGTAATAAAAACTACAAGTACTACAAAATGTGGGCATGCGCCAAATGTTATGTTTGGACGTACCTACCTCCGACTACCCCCCTTAGACGTCCTCAAATAATCTTGAATGGTACTAAGAGATCAGAGGGGATATCTACCGTGCCTGGGGATTAAAGTCGTGGAATAAAAAGAAGTATATCAGGCTATTTTTTCGAGTACTTCCCTGACGGTTTTTGATTCTACGAGCTATATGACATTCCTATTACCAATTCAACTTGCTAATTCTGAGAACAACGCTTGTGGCCTTGGTTTTGAAGTACCGAGGCCTATTTATTTCATAAATAAGACAGACAAACATACCTTTATACACAGACATGGTCGCTAAATATCTCACATTTGTAAATCACACATGGATGTTGTAAGGATGTTGTAAAGATTTAGCTCACTGAGATTGCCACTAAAAATGCTCTACACTCGCGCATGACTTACTCAAATACGTATTAGAACTGACGATTGCTTATCTGTTTACTCATAAATTGGCATGTAGGCAGAGCTAATAATTATAAGAAATGGCGATAAAATACGTCGACTGTCTGGAAATCATAGGTGAGTTGAAGACGTTAATTTTTTTCATATAATTTCATTTTTATATCCACACATGCTCTCCTTTTGTATAAATATCTGCGTGACCGAGCGTTGCTCGGTTGCTTATAAAAAATCATGGATAAAAAACATTTTCTAAAAATAAATCCTAGCTAGATCAATTTCTCGGCCCCGAAACCCCTGCATACTAAATTTCATGATTGATGATTGTAGGAGCCGTTTCCATAATTCAGATTATGGCGAACAAGAAGGGAAACAACTTCACTTTTACTGAAAATTACAGTTTATTGCTTGTAAAGTTACAATTTTACTATTTTTAACAAAAGCGCGTGCGGTACAAGTTTTAGTCGACACGGGAGAGAGAGAGAGACAGTCCCAGTGAAAAAACACTAGAGGGCGCCGTTGGCGTAACGAGCCGGCAACCTGATTTGGCGCACATACCGACGCGCCGCTACGGCCGTCTGATTGGCTAGCTGAGATGTTGCCAGTGGCGGCCGGGTTACCATAAGATTAAATATAAATAAACAAGAATTTCTCGTTTTAAATAGATATCATAGAGGAAAATAAAATGGTAATTCAATGGTTTTCTGTTTCTATTTTATGGTGGAAACTTCGCTGGTTTCTGTAAAACTAACTAGCTATTTATAATTAACTAGCTGCGCCCCGCGGTTTCACACGCGTATTTTATAATTCCGGTATTCCCACGGGATTAAAAGTAGCTATGTGCTATTTCAGACTATAATCTATCTCTGTGCCAAATTTCATCCAGATCTGTTCAGCCGTTCTGGCGTGATTAAGTAACAAACATCCAAACTTTCACATTTATAATATTAGTAGGATGTAGGTGGGACAGTACAGCTTGTGTCTCAAAAAAATAATTATTTTTATGTAATACTAGCTTAACCCGCGGCTTTGCTCGCGCCAAGGAATTCAAAGTCATACAAACTTTCACCCCCTATTTTATCCCCTTGGGGGTAGAATTGATCAAAATCCTTTCTTAGCGGATGCTTACGTCATAACATCTACCTGCATGCCAAATTTCAGCCCGATCCGTCCAGTGGTTTGGGCTGTGCGTTGATAGATCACTATGTCAGTCAGTCAGTCACGTTTGAGTTATATATATTTAGATGTAATATTATTTTTATCCTACTAATATTATAAACGCGAATGTTTGTAAGAATGGATGGATGGATGGATGTTTGTTACTCTTTCACGCCGAAACGGCTGAATGAAACTTGGCAGAGAGATACATTATAGTCTGGAATGACACATAGGCTACTTTTTATCCCGTAGGAATACCGGGATTTAAATCTGTGCGGGTGAAACCACGGGGCACAACTAGTAAATAGTTATTTTAAAATTTATTTACAGACGGGCTTGACCTGTCTATGAGATTATGCCGTCATCTTGTTATCTATAGATAACTCCAAAGAATATAGATTAGGGTTCCAAGTTACCTTGTAGGAATAGATCCTGGACGATATCGACGATAACGTTTCCTGTGGCACCCTGGCAGAACCAGTGTGGTGAAAGTAAAGTAATGGCATTTTGCCCCAGGGGCAATTTTTAAACTTATGCCGGGACGAGGATGTTTGACTTTAAATACACTGGATAATACACTCGTAATAGTCTATAGCTCAAAAAGTACTCAAATCAAATTTGACTCAAATGGGACCACATGGTAAGCACACAGCTTTCGATAAAAAAAGTATCATCTAAATCGGTCCACCCAGTAAAAAGTTCTAAAGTAACAAACTTAGGTGAAATCAAAAAAAAGATTTTTTTATTTGAGCTTACTAATATTTCTTTAAATTACTTAATTACATACATACATACATACATAAAATCACGCCTATTTCCCATAGGGGTAGGCAGAGACCACGGATTTCCATTTGCTACGATCCCATTTATTATTATATATACTGAAACTGAAAAAAACTGAAACAGCTTCACGACTTTGATCCCCAGGCACGGTAGATATCCCTTCAGATCTCCCAGTACCAAGTAGGTACTAATTTAAGATTCTTTGAGGATGTCTAAGGGGGGTAGTCAGAGGTACGTCCAAACATTACATTTGGCACATACCTACATTTTGCAGTAGTTAGTATTCCATACGTGACAGGTTGCAAGCCCATCGCCGCTGTTAGAATACTAACTGGTTTCCTCACGATGTTTTCCTTCACCGTTTAAGAGCACTGGCATTGCGCACATAAATTTTTCGATAGAAAAATCCATTGCCTGCGACCTTAAGATCGGAAGGCGGGGTCACTCCCACTAGACCACCGGTGCTCTATATACAGGGTGGGGCAAAATTTTTCGACATTGAGGGCAGCTACCTTTTCTGTTGTATTTAGAAGGTTTTGTTCTTAAGAAACTATAGGTTTATTTTGAAGAAAAAAAACAACCGCATTTTCAGATTTTTGAAAAAATGTACAGTCAGTCTGAAAAATTACATTTGTCAAAAAAAAACAAGTTGGTCTCAATCGACGCTATTTCCCATCAGGAACACTTTTCCCAAAGTAACTTACCAAATCAAATCGTAAATTTTGCATAAATTAAAAAAAAAGATTTCCATACAATTTCTATGAAATGTGAAAAGAAACCACGTGACGTTGTAAAAAATTTAACAAATTTTGCATAATTAAATGTGTTGCGTCCTCATAGGAAGAAACAGGATTAGATTATAACCTAATCATTATTTCCTTTTATACCTTCTCGAACAGGAGCCTTATTCACTTGCACCGCGATCACAGCTAAGATAAGGCAGCCGGTGTCATACTGGTCAGGGCATAGTTCTCCTATGTCATAAAGAATAAAGCCCAACATTAAGTTTTTACGTTTCACGGTTGGGGGCAAGGAATCTCCTATTGTCATAGAGAATAATGCCCCAGGGCGTAAAAGGACTACTAATGAAAACTAAAACGGGACCTTTAAACCACGCTTATCGATTCATTAAATTGATGTAATTAATAATATCAGCTGTGTCATTTTTTTGGAATATTATGTTTTATGTAAGTATGTATGCTTACTACATATTTTTTCTAATGACTTTTTATGTGTTATTTTTGTATCCTATTTTGCTTCCGTTTTCTTAACCGTGTTTATTAAATTAAATTAATTACTACTGAAAAAAATGTAAGCGGTCAATGTGCAGTTAAGGAAAAACTGCGAGTATAAACATTTATTTACAAATAAAATATCAATAATAACAAGTATTTTCAAATATTCAAACATTGGAACTGCTGGCGCGTTACGTATGCCTCAAGTAGATGGACGCAGGGCATGCAGTGCATGGTACGGCTCGTTCCTATCGTGCGTGCCTTACGAGGCAATGCTAGGCTAGGTTACATAATGTGATGTTTAACCATTGCCATTGTTTACCACTTAACATCAGGTAGGCCATTTACGTTAACATGACTTGCGTTACTCTAATAATAATTAATAAGACAAAACTGATTTTAAAAACTATTATGTTTCATTCTTACTACATAATGAAAAATGGTGTCTAGTTTCGTATCTATACAGTCCATTTGTTGTTTAATTGCATCTAAATCTTGTTTCGACGCGAAATCATAAGTGTTACTTTGTTTTTCTTTCTCCAGTTTAAGCTTTTCATCCTCATCTTGAGAAACAGCATCAAGAATATGGTCAAGTTTCTTTTGTAAACTTTCGTAATCTACCTTATCATCGATCTTCTCTTTCTGAGACTGAGCTATGTCAATAATAGCGTCTCTCACGTGGCTTGGTATACCTTTTGAGTAACTCCAGCTCGGCTCACAGGGCTTCAAAGATATCCTCATCAAGCTCCGAGCAAATCTCAATTTGTATCTTAGCTTTTTCGGCAAGATTTTCATAAACAATCTGTCTTTCACCAACGTCTCCAACGACGCCAAAAACTCCACCTGCTTCTCTAACCGCAAGATGTTGCCCAGAACTTCTAAGTCGTTAAGGTCATTGACAGCCACGGCTACCATGAGATTCATCAAGACTATCGCAGCTAGTATCAGGAAAATGAGAAATAACAGTCGGATGATGATCAAGGAAGTGTGTAAGCTCTTGGAGTCTTTCTTATCAACTAAATCGTCGTAGTCAAACTCTGAAGTCATCATAACC
Source organism: Plemyria rubiginata (assembly GCA_963576535.1). Classification (NCBI taxonomy): domain Eukaryota; kingdom Metazoa; phylum Arthropoda; class Insecta; order Lepidoptera; family Geometridae; genus Plemyria; species Plemyria rubiginata. Next base: position 2,246,432 of record OY754929.1, read on the forward strand.
ATGGTTTTGACGAAGGCGGCCCAAGGGTTCTCGAACGGAATCTTTGAGCGGTACTCAATCATAAAGCTGAGTGCGAAGCCAGTCACGAGAAAGACAAACGTCAGGAGGATCTGAAAGCGATAGTATTTTTAACCGACAAGACAAGAAATTGTACCAAGTCATCTATATAAAATAAATATGCTTACGAAAATTGTATAACAGATGATATCCTAGCTTCTTATTCTTATTGTATCACTAGTTTCTTTAGAAACAGTGTGGTGAAAGGATTTTCAGTGCACCTCAAGAGGCTTCTTTCGAACACTTTGACACATTTTATAGAACTTTTTATCTTTTGACAACATGCCAGTTACCTCACGATGTTTTCCTTTACCGGCATTGTGCACATAATTTCAACAGTAGGTAAAACTCATTAGTGCACGACCGGTTTTGAACCCACGACCTTTGGATCGGAAGGCGTGGCTGCTACCGCTAGACCACCAGTGCTCCTAGCAGTAAACTGAGAACTTTAGCCATCTTACCTTCAAAACTTTAGTGGACACCTTCCTGAACATAAGTACGTAGTAACCCCACTTCGGGAACCTGGACAGCAGGAATGTCATTTGCAACCACGACAGCAACAAGGCTATGGTTGCAAAATGCCTCGGCCAGTCTTCTTTAGTGCTGAATACAATCTGTGGCAGAAGAATGGCGAGGGCAATGGAGCTGAATTTGACCCAAGTTTCCAGCTGAAGAAAGTACCTTTTGCTGACTTTCATAAAAAGGATTTCCTGGAAATAAAACAGAATATCGTGTTTGTATTTGGAAAGCCAAACATACTGAAGACCCAAACATACTTAAAAAAATCAACTTTGATATTAAGAAAAAGAAAGCTAAAGTCAAAGAGCACTATCTTTCTCTTTAAGTATGTATATTATAATATGTATATATTTATCATATATATCGTAAGTAGGTATATATATTTTGTATATACTTAAGTATAAACTATATATGTATGTTTAAGTACATATGTCTTGTGTAGATTTAGGTATTTATTTTATCTTGTTTTTTAATAGTTGTAGTAGTTATTAATATAATTTATTTATCCTCTCTCATTTTGTACACGCACCCACCTCTAATTTCAATCTCTCACAATCCTTCAAGGTTTGCTGGAAGAGAACTCTTTTTAGGGTTAAGCTCGCCTTTGTACATGTATTGTTATTTAAGTTTACTGTATATTTTCACTGTGTACAATAAAGAATAAAGAAAAATCAACGATTGTTTATTTTTGTTTCCTCAAGCTGAGAAATTGAAGAGTTTCGCCTTATCCCAACTAATATTATAAATGCGAAAGTAACTGTCTGTCTGTCTGTCTGTTACGCTTTCCAGCTTAAACCTCTCAACCGATTTTGATGAAATTTGGCACAGACAATCTTTAGACCCTGAGAAAGAACATAGGCTACCTTTTATTGCGAAAAAAAGACATGAAGAGATTAAAAGTACGCAGACGAAGTCGCGGGTACCAACTAGTTTTTATATATACCTCGAAAATAGTTTCCCACTCTAACTTTCTGCGTTATGATTCAATTGTGCACCTGAATCTACAAGACTCTTTGTAGTGTTGCTTACCTGAAGCACAATCAAAAGAATTGTGGCATAAAGAACGTACGCCCAAACCGAATAATCCAACCATTCAGCAGGCCTATTGGCTATCTCGGTGGATATCTCCTAGTGAAGATCACTCGCCAAAGTGTTCAACAATCGGCTGTCAAACAGCTGGTTTCGTATTGGCTATCATCAGTGTCTAACTAGAATGACGTCATGAGCACTTGATATTGACGATAGTCACCGACCCCAATTTGTTAGTCACCGTAACACTATTTTGACTAGAGATTGCGATTGTCTACGCATAGTGGACAACAAATTGATGATCATTACCTATTCGTCAAAGACACTACTCCGAGGCAGTGTTTAATGAATATTATTGATAGGCACCGAAGCCGTTATAGGTATTCTAATTAGTAAAAGTGGTGACTGTTGTTGAGATTTGTGTTTGTTGTTAAGTAGGTAGGTATGGCACGTCTTATTTTGTTGGGATATGCTGAAGACGAGCGAAAACGACGTGCTCTTATTATTGAGAGACACCGCCTGCGCTAGTTTTATAGGTACATAGGTACCTAATAATTGAATAGAATTCATATTCTACTTTATATTTTATAAAAAAAAATATTTTGGCTTAAAGTTTATCTATGTTCCTACCTACCTACTATTTGAATGTTATGTCTGTGTCTTTGTTGGGTATTTTTGGAACAAATTGAGAATGTAAAAAAAACAAAAAACATGCATGTAGTAAGTAAAATATTATATATTTATTTATTTTGTTCTATAAAATCTAATATTATAATATTTTATTTACAATTCCATATCATAGTAGGTGCCATTATTACAGGCACATGTACAATACTACCTCGCCTCAAGCTGATGGACGCAAGGCAGTGCATCGTATGGCGCGTTCCTTTCGTGCGTGACTTACGAGGCATTGCTTTGTGATGTTTACCACTTAACATCAGGTGGGCCATCTGCTTGTTTAATTTGTTAAGAATTCAATAAATGACAGATTACACATATTTTGATTACAGATATTTAGTAAGTGTATCGCCGCATATAGAAAAAATATTTAAAATTTATAATACTTACATACTTACGATTCCTAACTAAGTATATCTTTGTCTTTGTGACCTCTGCCTTCGAGCTGGAAGAGTGGAGCGCTGACCTTGGCCTTAAAGTAAAATACTTTTTCTTTTCAACAAAAAGTCCCGTGTCATGACCACTTGAGTATTTGTAAGCTCATCAAGGGAATGTCTCAAGTGCAGCTTGTTTATAAATATCCTACATAAGTGCTTAGCGACAGATTTTGACAGATTTTCAACTTGTGTCGTATTCAACAACTTACATTCTTGGTGGCATCTATAAAGTAGATATTCTACGTAAGTTGACAAAGTATTTTAATAACGTGGACATTTACATATTTAAAACAAACTAATAAGATCTAAAACTTTACTAAATACAATATTCACACTAAAAACAAATCTTTATCGTTTTACCGGGAATCTACGAAGTTACTTACGCTAGTTGTACTTGCCTTTAATTGTAAACGAACTTGATAAACACAATTCACAAAGTAGTAATAGGTATACTCGCTCGATACACTGAAATAAAATGAATTTGAATTTACCGCCAAACCTTAGGTACCTACGTCAGTATAAATAAACCGCCTAAAACAAAATATATCCTAAAATATAGTCCTGTAATAATCAAAAAGTATTTTTTAAACTTAGCCGTATAATATTCGATGACATCGTCGTGAATGAATGAATGAATGTTCAAGCGTGGCGAAGAGCACCGGAACCCGGTTCACGCCCACCGTAAATCACCGTTACTTGATATCCACTCAATGTGATAGGCAATACCAATGTTATGAAATTCTCAGTTGTCATCAAAGTTCGGTGTACAACCGAAGCCAGTTAGTCACGGTCACTGTAAAAGATAGCCAATAGGCCTGCTGGTCTGTCTACTTCATCATTATAATATGGGTATTGTGTAGCTGTAGACGTTGTATTACCTTCAGTGCTATTATGTGTATCTCTGTAGTAATATACAGACAGTATGAAAACTGTCAGCGTCATCACAAACATTCCATACAGCACAAGCATTGTATAGAAGAATGGTAGCAGTGCTTGCCATTTCAAAATCAGGAAACTCTCCACCAAAGGATGTATCAGGAGCCGCCTCTGATCGTATGTATTTCCAGTTTTCAGTAACGCTTCTATAACCTTCATTTCTGTGTCACTAACACCGCCCATATTGATATTCTTATTCGGCACTAGTATCCCATAGTCTACTGTCACTTCACAGTTCAGATCCTGAGGGTGCGTATTGTTGCTTTTGATGCAGGAATCGAATATCTCGTGTATAAACTCTTTCGGTTTCGACAAATTATTCATGAGTAACTGAATGGCTGTCTTCCTATCTTTGTTTTCACCGCCGGTGTACTTTGAAATATCTGCACCTTCTCGCAGAAGCAGTTTGATGACGTCTCTGTTTGCGTAGTGGCAGGCGATGTGCAAAGCATTCCACCCGAGTAAGTTTTCTATGTGTATTGCCGATTTATTATTCTCAAGAATTAACTTCACTATTTCTGTGTTGTTCTTTCTAGCGGCTATATGTAAAGGAATATAACCTTTATTATAACCACACGCTTTTAAGTTAATAAAGGCATTTCGAGATCGAAGTAGCTTAACGCATTCGAGATTGTTATTTTCTACTGCGAAATGTATTGGTCCGTACCCTGTTCTGTCATCAGCTACAACGTCGTTAATCATTGCTTGTGTGACGGTATAGTTGTAATCTAGAAGAAATTTTAGCATATTGAATAACCCGCCTGCTGCAGCGACATGGAACACATTCGTTTTGTTCGGTTTGGTTATTTCTATGGAAGCTCCTTCATTGAGAAGCATCTTCGCGCACTCAATGTTTCCTTTCATGACTGCTTTAAAAAGGGCTGTTTCTCCTTTCTTGTTGGGTTTGTCGATTGCTTTCACCTCTTTAGCAAATGTAAGTATTTCTTTGAGTATATCTAAATGTCCCAGGTCTGCTGCGGAATGTAGAGCAGTTTCACCATTATGAGCCTAAAAAGTATTGAATTGTAAAGTAAATATGTTGCACATATCATTAAAACACTAACAAAAAATACTAGGCAAGCGCTGTTACGCAGTCACGTTGAAATAATAAAAAATTGAAGCATTTAGGTATAACACTACTGTAATTATGTTTTTCCTAAAAAATACTAAAATATAAGTAAAGAATAGGGTATAAGTAAATACAAAGACAACTTCCTGGATACTAAATCCCCGAATCGCTAATTTAACATCGCTTTGGATGACGATGTAAATGTTGTCGTCTCTATCTGTGTATTTATATAATTTATAATTATGACGAACACGGCGAATAGCAAATACACAAGAAACAAAACGCGAATACCACGAAGTAACATCATGAGGCCAGCAGGACCTCACCTTACCCTCGTCAGTATATTGGCACCAGCTTCCAAAGAGAGTTTCACTCCTGCCAGCCAGTTAGACAAGACACAACAGTGCAGCACGGTATACCCGTCCTTGTCTCGCACATCCACGATCAGAGCAGTTGGAGAATTGGAGAACCGGTAGTCGGAGTAGACGAATGCCTGAAAATAGGTAAATTGATTTATAATTATACCTATGTAGAAGTACTTACATACTAAATAATATACTTAGACTAGTTGCGCCCTGCGGTTTCACCCGCACAGATTTAAATCCCAGTGTTCCCACGGGATAAAAAGTAGCATAATGTGCTTTTCCAGGCTATAATCTATCTCTGACAAGTTTCATCCAGATCCGTTCAGCCGTTCCGGCGTGAAAGAGTAACAAACAACCATCCATCCATCCAACCATGGGTACTAGATAACTGATATATTTAATACTTATACTGACGTAGATAGATGTTTTTTATTATACATAGAAAACACCAAGACCAACGGAATACATTTCTGAGTTTTTTTTATACAACTAGCTGCTGGAACAAGCAGATGGCCCACCTGCAGTGCAAGTACCGTTCCTATCGATCGCTTATTTGACATTTAGAATCGTCAAAAATTCGTTAAAAATGGTTTCAACAATGGATAAAACCACATTTTCTCTATTCCGTGGATAAAACCATTTTTAACGAATTTTGACGATTCGAAATGTCAAATTAAGTGAACGATAAGAACGGTACTTGCACTGCTGAAGTTAAGTGGTATCCATCACCTATATAAAAAGCATTGCCTCGTTAGTCACGCACGATAGGAACGTGACCTACGTCCATCAACTTAAGGCATACAGATGCTAAGCCTCATGTGCCTGTAATTACACCGGTGACAACACTCTTCAAACCAAAACACAGCGTTGCTGCTTGGCGGTAGAAAAAGGCGTGGCGGTAGTACTTCCCCGGACGAGCCCTTCACAAAGAGCTCTAGTAGAGGAAGACGGGGAATGCCGATCACTTGAGAGAAAACTGCTATTTGTTTTTCCATTTATCTTATGTTAGTTTTGAAGTTTAAAGACTCCGCCAGCTCAAGTGCTGCAGCGTGCTCGCTGGTGTTTCAAGGTCCTTATTTAATAAGTTATTGGAGTGAGCGGTATTACCCGACACGATCGCCATTACCCCTGCTTCCCCTACTCTTCGTCGAGGTCGTTAACTAGTAGCGAGGCAAAAGGGAGAAAGGAAGATTACACCTGAAGGTGGTCCCTGAGCCGTTTCTTGACGCACACGTGTAAAGGCGTCAGTCCCTCGAGGTTCAGGTTGGTCGGGCAGGCACCAGCCTCAAGCAGCAAGGATATGCTCTCGAGGCAGGCCAGCTCGACCGCGGTGTGAAGGGGCGTGTGCAGATTGATTCGCTTGCGGATGGTGCGGCTGCGGCATTCTATGGCGAGCAACATGGCTACCACCGCCGCGAAACCAAGCGGGTGTAGTGTAGGCAGGGTGTGCCTGAAAGAAACAGTGGAGCAAACCTTTCAATTATTAGATACTAGCTGGTACCCGCGACTTCGTCTGCGTACTTTTAATCTCTTCATCTCTTTTTTTCGCAATAAAAGGTAGCCTATGTTCTTTCTCAGGGTCTAAAGATTGTCTGTGCCAAATTTCATCAAAATCGGTTGAGAGGTTTAAGCGGGAAAGCGTAACAGACAGACAGACAGACAGATAGACAGAGTTACTTTTGCATTTATAATATTAGTTGGGATAGAAGATAGAAATTATTAGATTCCTCTACTAGAGTCACCTAGTTTTAAGACGGTTCAAGATGGTCCTTGTGATTTTATTGCATAAATATATTTTGACTTTGACTTTGACTCAGTGGCGCAGCGGGCGAGAGTCCGCCTGCGACGCAAGAGGTTGCGGGTTCGATTCCCGCCTCGGAAAAAAATGTACGATCTGCAGATTTTTTGTCTGGGTGTTTTCTATGTATACTAAAAATATCTATCTATGTATAACATCCTATTATTATTTTGATTTGACGTGAATACTATTGTTTTTTTATTTTTTATTATTATTGTGAATTTTACCTACTGTTGTTTTGTATACAAAGTACCTACCCAATCCATTCCTAATAATATCCTACTAATCCTACTACTTTATAAACGCAAGTTTGTAAGCATGGATGGATGGATGAATGTTTGTTACTCTTTCACGCCGGAACCGCTGAATGGATCAGGATGAAACTTGGTAGAGTGATAGATTATAGTCTGGAATAGCACATAGGCTACTTTTATCCCGTGAGAATACCGGGATTTAAATCTGCGCGGGTGAAACCGCGTGTCGCAATTAGTAATTGTATAAAGCCACACCTTCTTTGCATCCCAGCTATGGGGAATGAGTGCTACCAATTTTAAATATGTAATTATGATTGTCATCACTATGTACTTGTAACTACACCATTGACGCAAATAAATGATTTATTAAGATCATGAAAAGTCAATTCAACGATTGCTATACCTAAATTGGTACCGGAACACGGTCTCGAGTCCGTATGTTTTTCATTTTGGTATCTAGTTTACCGTATTGCGAGCCTGATGCAGTCTGATGATGATGATGATGATTCTGATGATGATGATGATGATGATGAAATGAAAAGTTAAAAAACAGTGAGACTAAACTTACTGCTTAGTCCCAGTCTGCGCGTAATAAGCGGAACCGGCGACGTCGAGCGGCGTCCGGCTGATGACGTCACGCAGGCAGGGCTCCGCCCCCGCTGCCAGCAACAGCCGCACGCACTGGTGCTGCGCGCTGCAGCTCGCAGCATGCAGCGGCGTCCAGCCCGGTTGGAAGAATGGCAGCTGGATGAACACAAAGAATTTACCGAATTGTCTGAAAAATATGTTTGACAGCCTTCACAGCTCAGTTGGTAGTAGCTCTGCCTTCTGCGTAGGCCGTGAGCTCTCACTGAGAACCAACATTTGTGTGATGAACATAGATGTTTGTTCTCTGTCTGAGTGTTAAAACAAGAATAAGCTTACCTACCTACAAAACGCCCCGTAGTTTTAATTAAGCGACGCGTAACCCGAGGGTAACCCTACTTAGACCAGGGTCGATAATTTTTGAAACCAAAAAAAATAATAGTAGGATGAAAACCATTGGAAAAGGAGGAGAATATTATAAAAATGAAAGGAAAAATAATTTACGGGCGATCTGAGGTCGGGATGGGGAAGAGGGTGAGTTTTAAGGGCAAATAACGGTTTATCTCGATTTCCGGCAAAACTAAAAGTCAAAAGTCAAAAGTTGTTGGTAATAAAATGATCTAAAACTTTTGCATAAACACTTTTTTAACCTCAAAATTTTTGTGAAAAATTAAAAAACCATGTTTCTGGTTTTTTATTTTTATCTTTTTTACCGCTTACCCGTTCCGCGGTCTTCTGACAGTTATGTTCGATATCATCACGCCATTCCTTCGGCACCTTCATGGTCATCTCCCCGAGTTCACATCGCGTGTTCACGATGGCCTTCATGTAGAAACCGAGTTTACGGACCTCTTCGTCGACCTCTGTGGTCACCTCGCCATTGCCTAGCTTCTTTTGTATTGCTGCGACGCAAAAAAAAATCAGTTATAAAAACTTATATTTGACGACCTCAGTGGCGCAGCGGGCGAGAGTCCGCCTGCGACGCAAGAGGTTGCGGGTTCGCTTTCCGCCTCAGAACAAATTTGTGTACGATCTACAGAAATTTGTTCCGTTGGTCTAGGAGTTTCTATGTATATAATAAAAAATATCTATCTATGTAAGTATAATGTATTAAATATATCAGTTATCTAGTACCCATAACACAAGCTTTGAGTAGCTTACTTTGGGGCTAGATAGTGCTGTGTGGATTGTCCAGCATTATTTATTTATTTTATTTATTTGTAAAATTGTATCGGGGATTAAAAGCGTTTGCCCACAGGCGTTACTTAACGTGTTTACTTTACATTTTAGGTGACATTTACTTTTTACATTGCGTGTTACAATATAACAACCGCGCGTCCGGACGCGCGTTTAGATTGCGCCTGTGGGCGAGAGGCTTTACCGTCGTAAGTCATAAAATCACTATCACTACATAAATAGTATAAAACAAACTCACTTTCTCTGTCCCTATATCCCTATGTCCCTATGTATGCTTAAATCTTTAAAACTACGCAACGGATTTTGATGCGTTTTTTTTATAGATAGATTGATTCAAAAGGAAGGTTTATATGTGTAATACATGCATGATATAGTAGAAAAACAATGTGCGTCGCTAGTAAATAATATGATTGTAACCTTCAGGAAGCTCTAGGAAGAGGCCAAGATGCCGCACATGTCCTGCCCATGCAGCCAGGTGAAGCGGTGTCCGGCCCATACGGTCTGTCCTATGAGTTCAAACAAGACATCATCATAGGTATAGGCAAAGTCCAAATGCTTTCTTGATACCCCGTTTTCAATTCAATTTTTGTATTGGCATATTGGGAAGCCAGCATCGCCAATGTCACGTTGCAAGTTTGGTACTGACACGCGTGCTTATTTTCGAGCTAAAAGCATGCTTTTTTCAAGCCTTGCTCAATAGGTAGTGTTTTTTTAGTAAAAAATATTAATTGCAGCAAAACACAGTAAAATGTTCTTATCCTACTAATATTATAAACGCGAAAGTTTGTAAGTATGGATGGATGGATGTAACTCAATAACTTAAGAACGGCTGAACAGATCTTGATGAAAATTGGCACAGAGATATATTTATAGTCTGGATTAACACATAGGCTACTTTTTATCTCGTGGGAATACCGGGATTTAATACTACGCGGGTGAAACCGCGGGCCGCTGCTTGACGTAAACGAACCTGTACTTCTCGGCGCCATGCTTCAGCAGCAGCAGCAGTGCATCTCCGCCGCTCAGCGCCGCCACGTGACACGCTGACACGAAGTCCATGTTGCACGTGGCGTTGGGATTAGCACCGGCTTCTAGAAGCCTGCGGAAACAGAGGTCAGTCTCTTTGAGGTGCCTTTCAAATCGTTTAACCACACTGCCCCTTGAGCATGGATCATCGATACGATACAATATGGCAAGTTTCATGCTTGCACGGCTGTTTTAGTATAAAAACGTTCGTAATTCAAATTTATCGAGAACTAGCTGACCCGGCAGACTTCGTACTGCCTCATTCGATAATTCCGAGCATTTTAATATTTATTCACCTTTTAAACCTTCTCTGGACATCCACAAATAACTCTTCTACCTACTGCTTATTGTTTTTTATTTAATACGTGGGTTAAATAAATAAGTTTTCTTTCTTCTATTCATTTTATATAGATACAAGTACATTTATTTACCAAAAACAATTACATAATGGTTACCTACTATAATATTGATCCCCGCACAAGGACAAGCCTGTATCGCGGGAGGCCAGAGTAAAAGAGATCACGATTACTTATACAAAGTTAACATACAGAACACAAAAACAAGGCAAAATACTAGACAAACACAGGAGACGAATAAACAGCTAAACAGCTAAAGGACACGACATAATGTAAAAACAGTTAACATAGCATAAGAATTTGGTTGTAGTAAGAGGGCATGAAAGTAGGGGTATATAAAATAATTATCACTACAGTATAAAACAAAGTCGCTTTCACATAGAAAGCGACTTTGCACCCTATGCCCCTTGTCCCTTTGTATGCTTAAATCTTTAAAACTACGCAACGGATTTTGATTCGGTTTTTTTAATAGATAGAGTGATTCAAGAGGAAGGTTTATATGTATAATACATGCATGATATGTGCACCCGTGCGAAGCAGGGGCGCGCGGGCGGATCGCTAGTAATTAATAAAACAACATAAGAGTACCTTTGTACTTCTAGCACATTGCCGCTCTCAACAGCCTCCAGGAGCTGCGTGTTGAGCCGAACGACGCGGCGGTTGCTGCGGCGGTACAGCATCGGAAGAGATTCTATCTTCGACAGGATCAGTTCAGTGCTCTGCATGGACCTCATCGATGGATCCGCGTCGTTGCTGTAAACACCAAGGGATATCGATGTATTTTTTTATACAACTGAGCATGGAACATGCAGATTTCCCAGCTGATTTTAAGTGGTAACTCACCTATAACAAAGCATTGCCTCGTAAGTCACGCCGATAGGAACGTGCCCTACGATGCATTTCGTGCCCTACGATCCATCAACTTGAGGCATACAGATACCTATTAAACATCTGTATGCCGATGTATCTGTATTTATAATCTGAATCTCAGAAAAGGCTCTAACGATTTTCATGAAATTTAGTGCGGGTTCGCTTCATGTAACCACAAGGGCGATAAATCGATCTAGCTAGAATTCAGAAACCGACAAAGCTCGGTCGCCTATATATCGATGATCTCAGTGGCGGCGTAGCGGGCGAGAGTCCGCCTGCGACGCAGAGGTTGCAGGTTCGATTCCCGCCTCGGAACAAGTTTGTGTATGATCTGCAGAAATTTGTTCTGTTGGTCTGGGTGTTTTCAATGTATAAAAAAATATATATTTAAATATATAATGTATTAAATATATCAGTTATCTAGTACCCATAACACAAGCTTTGAGTAGCTTACTTTGGGACTAGATGGTGTTGAGTGGATTGTCCAGCATTTTTTTTATTATTCGTGTTTTAGTTGTATAAAGAAACACGGCAGCCAGGTCAATACCATCAACTCACAAGCCACAGACGAAGACGCTCTGGCTTCTGTTGCGAGGAGGAACCGGCGGCTTGCACTCGAAGCATGCGTTGTCCATCTCATCACTATGACAGCGCTCACAGTCTTCGGAGTGACTGGAGACGGTGGAAACTAAAAAGAAAAAGATATACAAAGGTGTAGTGTTCGCTTGGTATCTATATTAGTAGATACAATACTCTGTCTCATCTGCACAAGCGGTTGTTAGCCTCCTGTCAACTGTCAGTGTCAAGCTCGCTCCTCACCTGTCAATGTCCAGTCAATGTCAGAGAGATATTTTCTTCAAAACAATTGACTGACTCGACTTTGGACTGACGTGACTAGAAACATAAAAACAAATAGTATAATCTCTGAATCACTTGACATTGGCAAGATTGCCTATGACAGGAGCCATAATAAGAAGAAAGAAGAAGAAGACGATACGGGTTGGCGGGAAGACGGGTGTATGTACCTACGGCATCTGAGGGTCACGGAGTGTGGATTATAATAGATAGAAGACAGTGGAAGACCTGGACAGGAGACCGGCTTGGTGTATTGTGTGAGCCAGGGTTCTTAGTAAAATACAGGATTTTACAAAAGGCATTAAATTTTATCTGGCTGCCAGCCGAGGCATTGGTCACGAGGTAAAAGTGTCATGTATCGTATCATCAGGTGAGCCATCCGCTTGTTGCATCAGCTTCAGTTCATGATCATGGCATGCAACTGTGCCGAAATAATGAAACTCTTAGATCATGGTAAATTCCTATCTTGAACTACCTAATTGAAACGATCAAGTAAAAATTATGTTCATAACTACTTAAGGTGAAGACAAGAGCTAATGTGACTCTCGCTCGCACGTTTTGACTTGTTGAAGGATATTAAATCACTACTCCCATTTTAGAAAAATCGCAAACAGCCATTTTGTGTGCAATCACATTGCGAACAGTTAAACATTTCATTTTGATCGATACTTTTTTTTCTCCTTAAGGTGAAGACAAGAGCTAATGTGACTCTCGCTCGCACGATTTGATTTGTTGAAGGATATAAAATCACAGAACCCGTTTTCGAAAAATCACAAACAACTATTTTTGTGCAATCACCATTGCACACAGTTTAGTAAAAATTCATTTTGATCGATACAAGTTTTTTTACTTTTCTAGTTTTCGTACATAAGCAAACTTTTGAGTAGGAAAACTTGCATCGATCAGAATGAAATTTTCACCAAACTGTGTGCAATGTGATTGCACACAAAACGGTTGTTTGCAATTTATCAAAATAGTGTTTAGTAATTTTATATCTTTTAAAATGTCGAATCGTGCGAGCGAGAGGTAAATTAGGTGTTGTCAACGCCTTAAGATAGTTTTAAAAATTATAGCAACTTATATTAATTAATACGGTTACGAAATACATAATTATCAGTCTACTTCATATACAAAAAGTCAAAGCTTAACCCTAGACACCTAACCTTCGCATATATTCTTTTAAACCTAACCATACGTCGATTCGACGAGCATATTTGAGCCCTTATTTAGTATCTAATTATAAATGTTTCCGATGTTTTTATTACTTAAATACACAAACCATGTATTATTTTAGTAAATAAAACAATAAAATTATGTTTTGCTATAGAAATAATTATTTTATACCTAATATTATATGGCACTGGTTTTAGAGATCAAATGAGATGTACACCTAAACTGCCTAATTCCTTCTAGCCAACCATTCGTCGAAACGACGATTTTCGTAATATATCAAGAAATAAAGTAATTACGCGCTGGACTCCCTCATCTCCCGAGAGAGCTTGGCGAACACTGAGTTGGCAAACGACGACCCTAAGATCGGCGCGTGCGCCGAAAAAATACAGCAATATTTCATTTGTGTACTCGTCGTTTCGACGAAGGTTATGTGTCTAGGGTTAAAATAATTTGATCACCGTATCAAATTTTTTAATTTAATTAAACACCCAAGCAGTTTTTGTTTGTATTTTTTTATAATGACTATGTACCTAAGTAACTAAGTATAATTCTTTTAATCCTGATAAATTAATCTTTTTTTAACTGAATAGACAGTCCCTTGGCTACAGTCTTACCACGTAGTATTCAAATTCCTTGATCTTGCCTGATAGTAAGCGACGATGTAGCAGACGAATTGATCGAAACGTAGATCAAAATTCACATTCAAAATTCATGAAAAAAAGCTACAATTCTAGTAAATCCTCACCTTTTACTTGACGCTGCACTTTCTTCTTCGTTCCCAAACACGCCGTTACTATTTGATCCATATTATTATTATAATTTTACAAAATTACAATTGTTTCACCGAGCTAATAGTCTGTCTACGCTGCATGACATCCTGAAGGATTAAAGCTGATTCTACGTGATTTATGAAGTTATTTTCCTTAAAAATTCATTATAGATGCGTCAATTGAAACATACTCGTAGGTACTTACCTTAGTCCATGCATAGTTATACCTATTTAACTAGTGGCTCTGTGAGCTGGTAGACCTCGCGAGCATACTAAAAGTGAGCAATTCACTGGCTTAGCGGTAGGTAGATATAATTTTTCAGATTTTTGATTTTATTGATTTTTATTGTTTTTTTTAATCATCTTGTGTAGAATGAGGTCCTTAGTGTTTCTCTCAAATTTGATTGAAACCCGTCGATTTTTGGATGAGCTATCCCGTTCATCATGCTAAAGATCCTCATCAGATCTTCACGAAACTTTTATGAGACCAATTTATAGTTACTACCTTTCAAATAAAAAAAGAACAATCGAAATTGGATCTCATTTGGTGGAGATATTCAGTATATGAAATAGCCCCTTTTTTTGCCCCTTTTTGGGGGAAGCACCCCTCCAATCAAAAATCCCCGATGACAAAAAAAATCTAATAAGTCATATAACCTGTGTACCAAGTTTCGTCCAGATCGGTTTAAAAATGCGACCTGTAGAGGAGAACAGACAGACATCCGGACAAACGCATTTTTGGCTAATGTGGAAACTGAGACGCTTCGCTCGCTCGGTCAATAAGGTGGCAATTTATATTTTATAGGTCCTCGTTCCACCGGCCATCGGGCAGGATCGGTATCTCTTAATATCATCAGCGCTCTGGCATTCCTCGACATGGAGGCATGCTAATATTCTCTGCGGAATGCCATTGGAGAATACAACCATTCAATATCATGGTATTTCAATAATTTTCACTTTAAATGCTTTGGGTGTGGTGAACCTTCTTCTATGTTGAAGGTATTGGAAGGTTCTGCTTGATTCGCAAGAATCTATCCGAAGAAACATAATATTTTTAGTCTACTTTTTAGTGCTGACAAATTAGAATAAATAAGAAAATTAAACAACAGAATTGGCACCATTGTAAAGTTGGCAATTTCTTTTTTATATATAATAAAGAATTTAAAATAGAATATAAAAAAGAATTTTATATATAAAAAAGAAATTGCCAACTTTACAATGGTGCCAATTCTGTTGTTTAATTTTCTTATTACAGACTAAAAATATTGCCGTCCTTTTTTAAGGAGATCGAAACTTCAAAGACGGATATAATACAATATAATTTATTAATAATAATTTATTTGCGAAACAGGTTAAAGGGTGACACATATTGTAGGTAAGCTCAGCCATGTTCTACGAACGAAGCATGCAAAAATTCTAATGTCTATCTAACAATAACAATAATAATTTTAGAGCTGTCAGATTAGGTTACTTCAGAATAATGCAACAACAGAATCGACACCATTTTCTATTTAATGCGAGTTATGTAGTAGACAAATTACGCGAAATTATAAATAATTTTGGGACTTGCAACTTCAATTCCATCAAAACACTCCCGTGCTTGACTACATTTTAAAATTCATTCGGCAAGACCACTCCACTGGGTACGTGTGCCGACTGATAAGTGATATCAATCCAGGAATAGTGATTGCTTCCTCGATCGATGGCAGTTGAAAATGTGGAGCTGTCACCGTCCATCGAGTGGTTAATATTTTATGGACAGGTTTATGGTCTATTGGGGTGACTCCGCCTTTCGGTTTGAATCCGGTCTTGCACCAATTGACTTTTCTTATCGAATCCTACTACTATTATAAACGCGAAAGTTTGTATTGGATGGATGGATGGATGTTTGTTACTCATTCATGCCGGAACGGCTTAACGGGTCTGGATGAAACTTGGCAGAGAGATAGATTATAGTCTGGAATAGCACATAGGCTACTTTTTATCCCGCGGGAATACCGGGACTTAAATCTGCGCGGGTGAAACCGCGGGGCGCAACTAGTAAATAAATAAATATTGGTGGACATTACACACAGCACTTCTCGCCCCGAACTATGCCAAAGCTTGTGATATGGGAACCAGATAGCTGATATATTATCAGATTATACTTTTTTAAGTCGGTTTTTTTTCTTCCTAACACTTAGTAGAAGAGTAGTAGAGCTCTTTGTGAAGGGCTCGTCCGGGGAAGTACTACCACCACGCCTTTTTCTGCCGCCAAGCAGCAACGCTGTGTTTCGGTTTGAAGAGTGTGGTCGCCGGTGTAATTACAGGCACATGAGGCTTAACATCTGTATGCCTCAAGTTGATGGACGCAGGGCAGTGCATCGTAGGGCACGTTCCTATTGTGCGTGACGTACGGGGCAATGTTTTGTTTATAGGTGATGGTTACCACTTAACCTCAGGTGGGCCATCTGCTTGTTCCATCAGCTAGTTGTATAAAAAAAAACTTTTTTCAGGAGCTTTTGTTATTTTACACGCTGTAAAAATACAGTAAACTGTAAAAGATGCTTAAAACACAAAACAGGTAGGGACTGAATATAGACAACGGGATAAGACAAAGGATCGAAGAATAACTAGATGGTATCTGTATTCTATTAAAGTTTAGCTGCCGATCGTCCACTCCCTCGGATGCTGGGCTCGAAATGAGATAACATTGTTTGTTATTCTTGCTTCGAATATGTATTGTTAGTGGTAAGGTTGTTTAGACAATTCAAACTTCTTCAATAATTAAATAATTTATGTATCATCGTAGACCCTAAAATAAGGGCTAAGACTGTGTTAAGAGTCCGGTGACAGCGGCTCGCAATTTCGAGATGCGATTGGCTATTATTTCATTTTATTTCATTTCGGGGAGGTTGTTTGAAAGAATAACTCTAAAGAAACACGCATAAATACTGTTCGAACACAAATAATACAATAATATAAGGGAAATGTGCTTGAGTCAGAAATCATTTTGGTATTAGGTAAACGTAGACCAAACATACTAATACCAAAATGATTTCTGATTCAGGCATGTTTCCCTTATATTATTGTATTATTTGTGTTCGAACAGTATTTATGCGTGTTTCTTTAGAATTATTCTTTCAAACAACCTCCCCGAAATGAAATAAAATGAAATAATAGCCAATCGCACCTCGAAATTGCGAGCCGCTGTCACCGGAGCCTTAAGGTGAAGACAAGAGCTAATGTGACTCTCGCTCGCACGTTTTGACTTGTTGAAGGATATAAAATCACAACTCCCATTTTCGAAAAATCGCAAACAACCATTTTGTGTGCAATCGCATTGCCAACAGTTTAGTAAAAACTTCATTTTGATCGATACATGTTTTCCTGCTTAAAAGTTTGCTTTTCTATTTTTCGTACTAATCAAACTTTTGAGTAGGAAAACTTACATCGATCAAAATGAAATTTTTACCAAACTGTATGCAATGTGATTGCACACAAAATGGTTGTTTGCGATTTTTCAAAATTGTGTTTAGTGATTTTATATCTTTTAAAATGTCGAATTGTGCGAGCGAGAGGTAAATTAGGTGTTGTCAACGCCTTAACTCTCTCTTTGAGGCGCTCAATGACTCGCACTTAAGAGTTTTTGAGGCGCACTAAAAATCCTTTCACAATAATGTTTCCAAATAAAGGTCTGTCCCCACACATCAGTGCCGTGTCAGGGACGGGACAGTGAGATGTTTCGTCAGAAGTCTAAAAAAAATATCATTGCTCGTCTCATCAGTGATCGAGTTCATAAACAATGTATACATTTGTATACATTGTCTATGAACTCGATCACACATGTCATGTCCATTATCCGTGCCCGTGCCGGCAACGAAGTTCCTGCCCCGTCCCTGACACGGCACTGATATGTGGCGACAGAAGAAAAATAATAAAATAAACATTATTAATATTGGTGGACTTTCCACACAGCACCATCTGGCCCTAAACTAGGCAAAGTTTGAAATATTCCGAACAAGCAGTGCAAGTACCGTTCTTATCGATCGCTTAATTGACATTAAGAATCGTCAAAAATTCGTTAAAAATGGTTTTAGCACTGGATAAAACCATTTTTAACGAATTTTGACAATTCTAAATGTCAAAATAAGCGATCGATAAGAACGGTACCTACTCGCACTGCAGGTAGCTTGATATACCTTTTTTTATACATACTTATAATACATAATAACACCCAGATCAATCATCTATGTTCATCACACAAATGATTGCTCGACCATGAGGGATCGACCCACGGTATGCGGCACAGAAGGCAGAGCTACTACCAACTGAGCTGTGAGGGCTGTCAAACTAAAATCTCAAGTGACGTCACACGCCACAGCCTCATTGATTTGACGTCATATTGGTAGTTTAGTTTTGATAAACAGTTATTATTTTGTTGTTGTACATTTTTACTATATTTTGATAAATGTCGAAGTTTTTAAAAAATAGCATATCGATTAAGGATGATCCCAAAGTAAGCACAATATACGATACGTAACTTATCCTATAAATAACTAGTAACTAGTAAGTAGTTACCTATAGTAGGAGTTTTAAAACTCCGAAACATAGGTTTAACATCTGTATGCCTCAAGCTAATATACCTGCCTTATACTTGACGACCTCAGTGGCGCAGCGAGCGAGAGTCCGCCTTCGACGCAAGAGGTTGCGGGTTCGATTCCCGCCTCGGAACAAATTTGTGTACGATCTGCAGAAATTTGTTCCGTTGGTCCGGGTGTTTATTTATAATAAAAAATATCTATCTATGTAAGTATATAATGTATTAAATATATCAGTAATCTAGTACCCATAACACAAGCTTTGAGTAGCTTACTTTGGGGCTAGAGGATGCTGTGTGGATTGTCCAGCATTATTTATTATTTATTTATTATATAATATACTTTACCATACCTACTTACTTAGGAGGTGGTATAGTCCAAGCTATTCCAAATACAATGTTTGGACTTGCCTCTAAGTACCGCCTCCTTTAATTTTCGGAGCGTGCGGATCGCATTAGGAAATCGCGAACCCCCAGAGTACAAACATTTATGTTCATCACACAAACATTTATGCCATCTTTAAGCACACACCACCAAAAAAAATGGTCTCTCTCTCTCCTTCCAACTAAGCTAGGTGGGCTGTCAATTGATATATTTAGACATTCATTGATACTCATGTTACCACTCTTTACCTAACTCTCCCCTTACTTTCTCCACATAAAACGTCATTTCAAGCTTACCCAGGAACTCGTGAATTCGTGAATAATGATGTTGGGCGGAAAAAAATATTTTTCAGAAGTTCAGCGAAGAAACAGTGAAGAGAATAAGTCGCATTGAATCTATACACAGTGTTGTTGGGACAATGTTTTTGGAACACGGTACAGTTTTTGACAACAACGTATCTTACAGAGAAAAACTCTGAAACAAGGCTCTAGACTAGAGCCTAGAATCTGGAGCTTTGTTTCAGAGTTTTCCCTATGAAATAAACGTTCAATAATCTAGAGTCTAGATTGTTGAGATTGTCTAGCTAGATTGATGTCACGTTACGAGAATAATGCTAGGTATGGATGTGGAGAGATTTAAGCCAGAGAAAAGATGGATGGATTGTGTGAAAGATGATATGAGTAAGAAAGGAGTGACTGCTGAAATGACGGCTGATAGAGGAGAGTGGAAAAAAAACCTGCTCTGCCGACGCCACATAAAGTGAGCTAAGGGCAAGAAAATTATGATGATCGGTTCCATACATTCTGCGTCCCTTTTGCGCATGTTTAATTCTGAGGTGCGTGAGAGAGAGAGACAACTACAGGCCCCCAACATAATTTGTGACTACAGCACGATTAAGCACGATAACCATATGCTCGAGAAAAGTATAATGATGGATGCAACTGTGAAACAACATCTCGCTCGCACATTTTAAGATTTATGAAGACATCAAACTTTTAAATGTATCTAATTATTATAAACGCACGTATTTGTAGGGACTTACACCAAATCAGCAATTATTATCATTGTCAGGAGGCTTCTTGCTTGCCGGAGTATGACAGCGGGCATGAGTTTTCGGGCGAAGAGAATAAAACCAAGGGATCTTTATCAGTAGGTACACTATAATCAGTAGGGATTACTATTCTCTCAAAATATTATCACAGGTATACGCAAGGTATTCTAATTAACGATATTGAACTGACACTTCCGCCGAACACATAATGCCCTTGCGCGATGCAAACCGATTCGATCCGTATCCCATAATGTTGTGTATCGTCGACCGTCGTACATCCGCACTGCACACTAGCTCTCGTAGTTGTGTCAGAGCGAGGGTATGTCACTCTGTTCAAATATCGAACCACCGTCATATTTATATCACTCAGATGTTTTTTTCTGTTATGTGTAATTATTATGTGGCAATAAAGTATTTTTCATCCCACCATCTCGGCAAGAGTATTTTTGCTCTTCAATATCTGAGTGCAAAAGCCGTTTTTATTCTCTAGAGGATAAAGTAAATTGAATTTAGAACATCGTGTGCACTAAGTTTGTGAATAAAAAAAAACATTAAACCTATTTACTGCTACCTCTATGGTGCCGAATATATCATACAACTTTTTTTTAATTTGTTAAAAACTCAGACTCGGAACCTTCTTTGTGTTCTGTTTTTCAATTTGCTTTGTACTACGCGGTTCTTTACGCGGCATTTTTGCACGTCATTGTTAAACCTTATATTAAAAACTAGAAACTTGAAAACAAGTGAAAAAACTAAAATGAGTGATTCTAGCGACGAGGAAGTTTGTTTGACGCCAACATGTGATTGTAAACTTTTTTTTTGTATTTAGTCATTTCCTCGCTGAGGTGGAATGAAAAGTTACGTGTTGCACTCGAGTGCAAAGATTTTTCACCTCGTGCTCTTTTGATTCCCTCGCTAACGCTCAGGATTCTAGTTTTGAATCACTCGCTGCGCTCGTGATTAAATTTTAGAATCCTTCGCTTGCTCGGTCATCAAAATTGAACACGCGGTTAAAAAGCAACTTTGCACTCTTGTATAACAAATAACTATTCTATCTATCTATCTATGTCGAAAGCTAATAAAACGATATTGCGACTTTTTCATGGTTTCTAAAGCTTTTTAACTGTTTATTTATTTATTTTATTTATTTATTTATTCATTCTTAGATTCACAGTTTTCTTATTGTCTAATATAAACTACATATATAATATACATTGTGCATAAACCAAAACGAATATACATTTTATAAGCTGTTTTTAAATACTTATAATAATGTCATAACACCTAGACAAACAAATCATGAATGCTCACCCCAGAAACTTTTGTTCTCGGTGGGGATCGAACCCACGGCCTACAGCACTGCTGGCAGAGCTACTACCAACTTAGCAAAGAGGACTGTCATGGATATGATACAGATAGCGACCTCTTTCTCGAGAGCCTTTCTTTTCGTAGTCTAATTTAGCTGAAAGGGTCGAAGGTCCATCCCTTTGTTAATACTATTTACTTACCTACTTTAGTTTGTTCGTGGCATAGAAACTTTCATTTAAATAAAAAAAACAATATCGATACGAGTGCTGGGCCACAAAAGAGGCGGATGAAATAAGTGTGCATGTAGCGGAGATGAGAATGTTGAGATGGATGTTTGTTGTGACGAAAATGGATCCTACTAATATTATAAATGCGAAAGTTTGTAAGTATAGATGGATGGATGGATGGATGTTTGTTACTCTATAACTCCAGAACGGCTGAACGGATCTTGGTGAAAATTGGTACAGAGATTTATTATAGTCTGGAATAACACATAGGCTACTTTTTATCCCGTGGGAATACCGGGATTCAAAACTACGCGGGTGGAACCGCAGGGCGCGGTAAGATATAAAGATGAGTTTATTAGAGGTTAGTTTGAAAATGGCGCCAGTGACTGAAAAGATTAGGAATAAGTTAGTATGGGCATGTTATCTGATGCGAAGAATGTCATGTATAACGAGATGAATGTGGATCTATATTATAGTATAGGTAGAAAAAATAAGATTAGCTGTCTGCAATCTATGGACTGGAGTGGACCCATCGAAAAAGTATCAAGACTAGATCGTAGCGTTAAAAAAATGTTTCAGGTTTAGCACAGATGTACTCAGTGCCAGAGACAATGGCCCAAATATTAACCAAAAAGCTTCCATCCCTGAACAGCGCCATGCATCGCGCTTTGACTGAAATTGTACGTACCTACCTATAACCTGCCTATTTGTCTCACGGAGGAAAGGATGCCTGAGAGGCTTTTGGAAAATAGATATTTCAATAAAGTGTTCCTGTCTCACTGCATGCCGCCGCCGCGCCCCAAGCAAGAAAGGGACAACTGCAGCTCAGACCGATTTAGATATATAATTATTGACCAAAACAGCATTTCGTAGTCGACTATTTCCTCCCCCAAAACATACTCAATTTTTTAATTTTTTTATATAATTAAAGAAAAACCTTTAGTTACGTTCTCATTTTTCTATAAATATGCGTATTTTTTTTTTGTACGAGTGTCTGAAAATGTTTGTAAAAAGGAAATATTTGTAGTTTTTGAAGACTTCTACTTCCTATGATAATTAGAATATTAAAAAAACAAAACGTAGAGGCATGGTCATGATAGTTATAAGTAATATGGTATAAAAATATTTGCTCTAGTGTCATTATCCAGGGAGGAAACAGGCGACTACGTTTGTATGGAGAAAGAGCCCTACCCTTTCCTCTATGCGTATAATTGACGTTCGCCTCAACCTCAAAACGAGATGCTTTTATCCAAAACACTGATCTGTAAGAGACAAGCTTACAGATTCTTATTACCTTAAAACAAGTTGGTCGTATGTATATGAACATCAAAAGTAATGTAGTTCCAGTCTTTTTACGGCAAAATGTGTTATGCGCATTTTTGGTGTTATTTCACCGTCTACATTTTTTGTTTTTTTTTTTACAACTAGCTGATGGAACAAGCAGATGGCCCACCTGGTGTTAAGTGGTAACCATCACCTATAAACAAAACATTGCCCTGTAGGTCACGCACAATAGGAACGTGCCCTACGATGCACTGCCCTGCGTCCATCAACTTGAGGCATACAGATGTTAAGCCACATGTGCCTGTAATTACACCGGCGACCACACTCTTCAAACCGAAACACAGCGTTGCTGCTTGGCGGCAGAAAAGGGCGTGGTGGTAGTACTTCCCCGGACGAGCCCTTCACAAAGAGCTCTATCTACTACTCTTAAAAAACATTATATCAAACCTACGAGTTCGTTTTTTTTTATGCCAAAGCTGGCACGAGCATACGGGCCACCTGATGGAAAGTGGTCACCGACGCCCATAAACACCTGCAACACCAGAGGCGTTGCTGATGCGCTGCCGGCCTTGAAGGAAAGGCATTGGCCGTTGTTTTCGCCTTTTACGAAAACAACGGCCAATGTAACTTATAATCGCTTATAATTTAATATATAAATCATAGAACTATTTACAACCAACTTACTCGTGTATTCACATTGCACATAGTTCAGATATAAATAAATAATAAAAATCTCATCAAAAATTTTCAAATCACAGTATGTTTTCGAATAAATTTAATACCAAGTAATCGAAAGTACCTATGCAAACGTTGTGTTGTCTTATTATTTCAGGTATTACTATTTTTAATACCTGAAACAAACAGAAATAGGTATTATTAAAAGTCTATGTTCACTATATAAATGTTATATAAAAATAACCGCTATTTCATGAAGAACTGTATAATGTTGTTATTTGTTTATTAAATAAATCTTTAATAAAAATAAGCACTTTTTTATAAAAAAAAAACACGAAGAATTGTCTTTAAAAAGTCTGGTAGTAAGAAAATTTACATCCGAATGTGACTGTACGTCTCGTCACTACAGGATGTTCAAAACGAGTTGGTCGCGTATCGGATCCAAACGCGAAGCATCGAGATTGTGGTGGCTGGCAGCCAGGAGTTCGCAGCCGTTGTGGTGCACCAGGTGAAGAGGAAGAAGCGGGCGCTGATGAGGACCTAGGTATTTAAATAAATAAACAATGCTGGACAATCCACACAGCACTATCTAACCCCAAAGTAAGCTCTTCAAAGCTTGTGTTATGGGTACTAGATAACTGATATATTTAATACATTATACACTTACATAGATAAATATTTTTTATTATACATAGAAAACACCCAGACCATCGGAACAAATTTCTGCAGATCGTACACAAATTTGTTCCACGGCGGGAATCGAACCCGCAACCTCTTGCGTCGCAGGCAGGCTCTCACCCGCTGCGCCACAGAAGTCGCCTTTAACACTTTATTGCACATAAATAAACATTAAGTGAACAAAACAAAATAATAAGAGCATCCTACTATCCTCTCCTACTAATATTATAAACGCGAAAGTTTGTAAGCATGGATCGATGGATGGATGGATGGATGTTTGTTACTCGTTCACCAGAACGGCTGAACGGATCTCGATGAAACATGGCAGAGTGATAAATTTTAGTCTGGAATAGCACATAGGCTACTTTTTATCCCGCGGCCGCGGGGCGCAACTAGTGCTATATGGTTTTAGTAGTCGCTACTACTAGTTGTAGATAAAAAGTCGCCCATGTGTTATTCCCGACTATAATAAATCTCTCTGCCAAGTTTCATCCAGATCCGTTTAGCCGTTCCGGCGTGAAAGAGTAACAAACATCCATCCATACTTACAAACTTTCACGTGTATAATAGTAGTTATGTAGGATTGCTACGCGTTGAAAGTCGAGACTACGAATATGCTACCTACGCAGTAGCTACAAACGCTACGCAGGGTCATCAAGTGCTACGCAGGGTCATTTGTAGACCCTGCGTAGCATTTGAAGACCAAGATTAACTAATACGTTATCACCGCACAATGTAACCTACTCTGATTGGTGTCAATATTCAGTGTACAGACTAGCACTACATATATGTATACATTTTATTAACTTGTGATTTTGTATTTGCCTACACTAAGATATTCTATTTTACAGATTTACTAAACAATGAAGATAATTAGTAATTTATTGAAGGATAGTCGGGACGAATGGTTAGTGAGAACGGTAAGTATTGGAAGTCAGTGGTAAGTCCCAAATACAGATCACAAATACCTACGTTGAAAGTCTGGCAAGACCATCAAACGCCTTGTCATGCTGGGCGTTATTCACTATGACCAATCTAATCGCGATTGCGCTTAGATCACGGTGTGACGTCACACGGTTTGGGCAAAGTATCTCCTTTAAAACCCAAGATCACGCGTTTTGACGTTACACGGTTTGGGGAAAGGAATCTCGTATCTTGTGTCATACATCCTCAATCATCTGCAATCTTTGTGTGCTACAAATAATTTGTGTGCTACAAATAAAAACTTATTCTATTCTATTTTATTCTATATAGAGAATAATGCCCTGTGACTGTGTTTGTGTCTCAAATAAACCAGTCTATTCTATAATTAAAAGTAGTAGAGCTCTTTGTGAAGGGCTCGTCAGGGGTAATGTATGTGTACAACCTGTACGGGGTATGTATGTATCGCGCTGCCTGGCGGCAGAAACAGGCACGCTGCAGCCTTTACCTTGCGGTTTGCAGAAGAGACTGTATGCATCAAGTTGATGGACGCAGGGCAGTGCATCGTAAGGCACGTTTCTCGTAACCTTCAATGCAATGAGTTAGGTATAGGTGATGGTAACCACTTATCATCATGTGGGTCATCTGCTTCTTCCATCGGGATAGTGTATAAAAAAATATAGTCAATGAGGACAAGATAAAAAACAACTATCAAGAAAATTCCCACGAGATAAAAAGCCTATGTGCTATTCCAGAAATCATCCAGAATCTATCTCTATGCCAAATTTCATCAAGATCCGTTCAGCCGCTCTGGAGGTATTGAGTAACAAACATCCATCCATACCTAAAAACATTCGCGTTTATAATATTAGTAGAATAACTAAAAAATACTACGAACATTAAAAAGTTAGGAGTCGGTTTCTAATTGATTCGTAAAATGGCATTGTACATACCTACTGGAAACATAAAAACATGTTTGTTTGTTTTTAGACCACGCAAATAAATACCGTAAATCCCATAGTGGACAGGCTGATGGACGATGACTCGGTGGAAGGCGTCGTGATGACAAATAATGAAGGTGATTCATTTTGAACTTACTAACTAGCTAACTATAAGGATCATACAAAAGAGCGGTAGAAACCAAGCCGTAGTTCGTTGCCTGATCGTTTTTTAAACCGATCTTCTAGGCTATTTTATTCTAGCATTAGTATTCTATAACAGCGGCGATGGGCTTGCAACCTGTCACGTATGGAATACTAACTACTGCAAAATGTGGGTATGTGCCAAATGTAATGTTTAGACGTACCTCTGACCACCCCCCTTAGCCATCCTCAAAGAATCTTGAATTAGTACCTACTTGGTACTGGGAGATCTGAAGGGATATCTACCGTACCTGGGGATCAAAGTCGTGAAGCTGTTTCAGTTTTCAGTTTCTTCTAGGCTTTGGTCGCGAGAATATTAATATTATACACATACTTATGTGATCCTTGTGATTTTATTGAATAAATATATTTTGACTTTGACTTTGATATGTACCTACCTAACACAAACACAAGATTTACCGAGAGATATATTATGATGAAACGGCCGCACGCTCAAAGCAGAGCTTCCCTGAGCTGTCAAAAAAAACGTGTTAAGGCTCCGGTGACAGCGGCTCGCAATTTCGAGGTGCGATTGGCTATTATTTCATTTTATTTCATTTCGGGGAGGTTGTTTGAAAGAATAACTCTAAAGAAACACGCATAAATACTGTTCGAACACAAATAATACAATAATATAAGGGAAACATGCCCGAATCAGAAATCATTTTGGTATTAGTATGTTTGGTCTTACGTTTACCTAATACCAAAATGATTTCTGACTCAAGCACATTTCACTTATATTATTGTATTATTTGTGTTCGAATAGTATTTATGCGTGTTTCTTTAGAGTTATTCTTTCAAACAACCTCCCCGAAATGAAATAAAATGAAATAATAGCCAATCGCACCTCGAAATTGCGAGCCGCTGTCACCGGACCCTTAATGCAAACAAAATTACAAAAATAAAACTCAGACTTGCGGTTACAGAAGTTAGTTTGAGCTGGTGACCATTATTTATTTGTTGTTGCGCCCCGTGGTTTCACCCGCGCAGATTTAAATCCCGGTATTCCCACGGGATAAAACGTAGCCTATGTGTTATTCCAGACTATAATGTATTTATCTTCTAAGTTTCATCCAGATCTGTTCAGGCGTTCCGGCGTGAAAGAGTAACAAACATTCATCCATCCATCCATACTTAGAAACTTTCACGTTTATAATATTAGTAGGATGGGTGACTTCTAAAACCAATCTTTAATATTCCGATCTCTTATGTAGGTACCTAGGTTGTTTCCTGTTCTTCTCTGTGTTGGTCGCGTGGAACTGGTACTAATCACCTAGTTTTAAAACGTTTCAAGGGGATCCTTGTGATTTTATTGAATAAAAATAGGTATTTAGACTTTGACTTACCTACATTTTTATATCTAGGTAATCCTGTTCTTACAAACGTCAGCGTTACGAGTGCTACAAGCTACGCGTTGAACCTGCACCACTACGGTATGTTAGCGCAAGCCCTCGTCAAAGAACTGGTAAAGTACTATTTGCTAATACTAATACTATATGTATTTAGGTAGGTATACCTAATACCAAGTTACCAAGTCAATAGGTAGGTCATTGAATTAATACCCCACATTTTTCCCTCAGGATCCATTTGATGAAGTGCTTGTAGTTCGGCTGAAGACGAAGAAGATTGAGATAATGCTGGCCCCAGGTTCGGAGTTTAATATAATTGTCGTACAGCAAGCTAGACATAAAAAGAAGGAAATCCTTAGGGAAAAAAATAAACAAATCCGAAATTAGCCTTGACTGAAAATAAATACAAATAATAAATAGGTACCTACTTAGGTATAGTAAAACCTATAGCCGTGTAGGTAAATTTTATTGAATAAATTATAAAACTATATACTTAATTCTTCTTCTTCTTTTATTTATGGCTGTTCAGTGGCCGATAGGGGCTGCCACGAATTTGCCAATGTCGAGTTGGTAAGAGATTTAACTATACTTAATTAAACTGGTTTTTCACGAGCTTTTTTAATATTGGTGCCAATTCTGTTGTTGAATTTTCCTAACTTAACCTAATTTGACAGCTTTATCTTTATGACATAGGAGATAGGTACTTGTATTCAAATTCCTTGGGAGACACTTTGCCCTGACCGTATGACACCGGCTGCCTTGTCTTAGCTGTGATCGCGGTGCAAATGGTCATAGTGAATAAGGCTCCTGAGGAGGGGATATCTACCGTGCCTGGGCATAAAAGTCTTGAAGCTGTTGTAGTTCTCAGAAATCCACAAAAACGTCTTAAGGGTACTAGATAACTGTATAGTATAAAAGATAAATATTTTTAATTATACATAGAAAACACCCAGACCAACGGAAAAAATTCCTGCAGATCGTACACAAATTTGTTCCGAAGCGGGAATCAAACCCGCAACCTCTTGGGTCGCAGACGGACTCTCGCCCACTGCACCATTGAAGTCGTCGCTCTCTTATGTATGTAGGTATAATAATAACGTAGGTACTAAATTATTAATAACTAGCGACCCGCCCGCGCGCCCCTGCTTCGCACGGGTGCACATTGTTTTTCTACTATATCATGCATATGTATACATACATACACCTGAGGGACCAGCAACAGAGATATGGCAACCAGGTGCTAGTGAATTTGGTGAGTTTTTTTTTATTTATTTATTTACTAGCGACCCGCCCGCGCGCCCCTGCTTCGCACGGGTGCAGATATCATGCATGTATTATACATATAAACCTTCCTCTTGAATCACTCTATCTAAGTATTAAAAAACCGCATCAAAATCCGTTGCGTAGTTTTAAAGATTTAAGCATACATAGGGATATAGGGACAGAGAAAGCGACTTGGTTTTATACCTACTATGTAGTGATGATCACGGAATAGAGGCCACTTTTTTGATTTTCCCCGTTTTCTAAAAGAGGTCGTTGCGCTAATTCAGGCTACATACTATATTTTTTCAATTTTTATTAAAAATCGGTCTCATATTATAGAGATCGAGGTTCAGCCTAAAATGGGGGTTTAGGTAGCTTTATTTCTGTGGTGATGATCACGGAATAGAGAAAATCCTACAAATGGAAGGCGCGTGATAGCTTTTTAGTACGAGAACCAGTGTAGCCGAACTCACGCAATGTAAAAACTAGCACACATAGAAATACAAGCTATCAGTGGTTGAAAGTGTCCGTTAAAAGGACCTAAAAGCATAATATAAATTTTACTGATATAAAACCTAAGCAGCATCAGAACATGGTCCAAAATTCAATCAAATAACATTAATAAAAAAATTATGTCTACTAAATCTATTCAGCAAAAGACGGCGCTTTTGTAAAATATTTTTGTTCATATTTCTGTGGTGATGACGGATGTCGCGTTATTAAGCCGGGTCCGCAGCGCCAATTTTCTAACAAAACATGTTACATAACATGTTAAAGCCGGATCCGCTGCGCCAATTTTCTAACAAAACATGTTACATAACATGTTAAACAGAACATGTTTTTAAAACAGCCCGTCTGGTGTGTTCTGTTTTGTTTATTGTTTTTGTTTCATTCCAATTCATTTCAAAAATGAAAAAACATAACCTCAACGAGTAAACGAACGAATGACATCTTGCTTCAATGAGCGCGAAAATGTGACGCTTCCCCTCCCCGCAGGCGAACGCGGGTGATGTTATCCATTTGTCTCGGCAAACATGTTTTTGTTTTTTGCTAACAAAACTGTTAAGCCACGCCCCTATTTTGTTTTGTAAACATGTTAAGATGTTAGAAAACACGAAAACACGGCGCTGCGGACTCGGCTTAAGCATAACATGTTTTTAAAACAGCCCGTCTGGTGTGTTCTGTTTTGTTTATTGTTTTTGTTTCATTCCAATTCATTTCAAAAATGAGTTCCGACGAAGAGGACGTAGAAGCTTACACATATATAACATAAAATGTGACGCTTCCCCTCCCCGCAGGCGAACGCGGGTGATGTTATCCATTTGTCTCGGCAAACATGTTTTTGTGTTTTTGCTAACAAAACTGTTAAGCCACGCCCCTATTTTGTTTTGTAAACATGTTAAGATGTTAGAAAACACGAAAACACGGCGCTGCGGACCCGGCTTTATATAAACAGTTTGGCATAACAAAACAACACCTTCTACTTCAAACAGAAACATCGATGTTTTCATAAAAATATCAGTGTATCATTTAATTTTGTATCCCTATCCTACTAGTTATTGTATACTCTTTGATCTTACTTTTCACATCACGTTCGTTGTCCGTATCCGGTCATTCGGTCTCGCTCTGTTCAGTTCGGTCCTAGCCTTAGAGCATTTATAACTGGAGATGTTAACGCAAGGCGTACCCCTCTGCCGGCCATAAGACGCGACTTGGCCATGCACGTTATATAAAACTACTTCACTCATCACCGCGCGGCCATTAGTTGTCGTTTCGTGTCGCGAAGTAGTGCTCAGTAAAAATGGTGAATTGTGCGGTATTTCGGTGTAAAAGGAGATCAGAGACATCAAACTTTAGGGAACACGGTATTTCCTATCACAAGTAAGTGATATTTTAGTCAATTGTTTTTGTAATTACGTTTAATTTATATTTAATGGAATACCAGTTACGACAGTTTTAATACGACGCCAACGTCTTGGTAGGAGGTGTCGGTGAATTTATATTCCTTGGTAGAAGGCGTAGTGTGGGGACTAGTTGAGCGAAATCGATTGAATGAATGATGGAATGAACGTAAAATTAGAATAAAATGCGATGTGTTTTTTGTACCCATATTTAACCGATTTAAAAAAAGGATGTTCAGTATTGGACTCTTCAAAAACTGTCTCTGTCATTCTGCCTTCAATACGTCGCTTCATGGAGCTCCCTTAAAATTTTAGTTGTGCTGTGTCGTTGGTTTATTGCTATTTTCTTTGTACTTTTTGAACGCAGAATCGTATAAACGTGATTTTTGTATAGCTGTAATATGTTAGCTGGAGAGGGACATGGGCTATGAGCATTTGTTAACAGCCGCTATTCTTCTACTGCTCTTCATTTTTTTCACCCCGTCATACCAATCATCATCATCAGCCTATGTAAGTCCACTGCTGGACACATCATACCAATAAAGAAACAAAATATTTATCTAAAAATGCATTCATGAAAGACTACTTACTTGAAAGATTACTTACTACTTGCGAAAATAGAATATAGCTTAAAGTTACTCAACAACAGTGTAGCTTTCTATTTGTAAAATAATTTTTAAAATCGTTTCAGTAGTTTCAGAGATTACGCTCTACAAACTCTTAATAAAATATTTTTTACAAAAAAAAACCGACTCCAAAACTGCTATCCAATTTGTTATGAAAAATACACTAAAAAGTTAAAAATAATTGCATTATGGATTTATATTTCAATCTACTTACAAATAGGTATCCATTTTTTCAACAAATCTTATAATTTTATTATTATGACATTATACAATTACTGATATTTTTGGAGTCGGTGCCAGCACTCTATTTACTTAGTAATACCTACTAGGCTAGACAGGTACACGTTTGTTAATCTTGGCTAAAAAAAGGAAAAGTGTATGATTTTGAACCACCCTGTTTCATTCATATGAAATCATTCATTTTGTTGGTCTTTTTACAACCCATCACTACTTTTTTGTGTTAGTGTGTAACTAAACAAAAGTGTAACAACAGTCATTCTTTAATTGTGTTATTGTTTTTGTGTTGGTGTACAGCTTTTACTTGCGTGTGCGTTTATAGGGACGCTTAATTTTTCTGCATTAGTATGCGTGATTATGTAAATGTGTTCTGTACCGTACTACCCCGCCTCCCGCGAAAACCGGCAGAAAGATTTTAGTACTAAAAGTAGCGCTTGGCATCTCCCGTTATAAATGCTCTAAGGTCCTAGCCCCTACTCACGTCACGCACGTCACTCACTCGCTCACTCACTCATTTAGTGTTGGGTAGGACACGGTTTCAAAATGAATTTGAGTGAGGCCCTCGTTTTATTTCGTGAGGTGGGACAATGTCATGCTTCAAATGTCATGTCACATAGGAACAAAATGTCATATTGTTGAATTACCTAGTCCTAGTTCGCTCTACTCATTTCATTTGTCATTGAGGAAAATTTGTCACACAGCGTCACATCAACGATACCATTTTATTCAACGTGATACGACCCCTCATGTCGGTAATAGAATACTCACACACTTCTTACAATGAAATTTTCCTCGTTCGTCCCGCTCGTGCAAGCGATGTCGTCTCAGTCAGACAGTGAGCAACTGTATGGAGCATGACAAAAATGAGGTGGTACATGAATTGAAAACGAGGACCGGGACATCTTTGAGTGAATGAGTTGACAAACGAGGTGCCTCACGTATGTCCCACTCAACACTACACTCATTCGCTCCCTGCGTTTTGGAAAAGGGAAGCCCGTAGACGCGCGTGATGAAATTTTAATTTTACGCTAGAAACAGTTTTGTTAGTTTAATTCCAAATAATCTTACATTTAGTAAAGTTAAGTGTAATGGCTGATAAATATGATAACGGCTACAACAGCAGCGATTTCAAGAGGAATTCGCAGCAAGGCGCGAGCAACGAGTCTCACCAAGATGGCGAAGACGGCGTCAAATTGAATGAAAAAGCCGGTGAATACATGAGAGAATTGCTGGCCGAAAAGATAAAACTGAGCACTGGAAAGTTCCCAGTGTCGACTAAACTTATTGACCAAGGTAATCTTGATGACGGTTTAATTACCTATATCGCTGTGTAAAATAATTAATCAATAAAAACAGACGCTATCATGGTACTTGTGGCTTCTGTCACCGTAATAATATCTTGTAAACGAGGTTTGAAGGCTATCTGATGATTTCCCCATCTCGTTTGATAAATTCGGTAACGGTATAGACGATGATTCAACATTGAATCATGGCTAGACAGGTCATCGACCCCATGGTATTTTCCACCAATTCACGTACTTGTTGCCCTTTTTTGTGAATCGTTTTTTTTTAGTACCTCTATGCAACACAAAAAGTCTATCCTACTAATATTATAAATGCGAAACTTTGTAAGGATGGATGGATGTTTGTTACTCTATAACTGCAGAACGGCTGAACGGATCATGGTGAAAATCAGCACAGAGATATATTATAGCCTGGAATAACAAACACATAGGCTACTTTTTATCCCGTGGGAATACCGGGATTTAAATCTACGCGGGGGAAACCGCGGGGCGCTGCTTGTTATTTAGAAAGATATACCATCATAATTTGAAAATCAAGTAGGTCAAATTGGTTTTTGATAAAATTTTGTTCCCACAGAGGTGGCAAAAGTGCAAGCATCTGGGAGAACGCCAGGCAGGGACAACAAATACCTCGATGTGTATAGGGAAAAGCCTGCCAAGGTGTCGGTCAAGGTCCTTGTACCATTGAAGGAACACCCTAAGGTATTTATTATATCCTAAGGCCTGTAATCTGGCTAGATATTACAGCAATTTCAAGTTGCATCTGTCATGTTCACACAAATAGATCGAAAGCAGGACAGCTTTATAATTGCAGCAATAAATTGTCACAAAACTAGCCCATTTATGGACCCATTAAACACGGACATGATATCTCAAGACAATAACATTTAAAAAAAAATATTTGAATACTTGGTTTAAGGCAGGCTCAATTCCCTGAGGTAAGATAAAAATAAATTAATTTTACATTACACACAGCTAGTCTGCTATCTAGCTCCAAACTAAGCAAAGCATAAGCTATATAAACCAGATGCTTTGATTTGTTCCATAATAAACATATTTAGATTAGATTTAGATAGGTATCTGATCTAATACTGCTATGTCTGGAATAGCATATATCAGGTATAGCCAACCGGTTGATTGGTCGACTGGTTGATCTCAGCCATTAGTCCAGTCGATCAAGTCAATTAAAAAAAAATTAAGTACCTGCGATTGTTTTTTAATAGCTGTTCAACCAAACGAACCACATGATGATGATGATGATGAAAGATTGCTCAGGGTTTGTCTGTAAACAGTAGATCTTTGGTTTAATCAAGTTGGCCACCCCTGGCATATATGCTACTTTTAATCCCGGTGAATTGGGTTGGGGAGGGGTCGGATGTCCATCCCATAAAATTGTTCTTTTCTCTAGTTTAACTTTGTGGGGAAACTACTTGGACCCAAAGGCAACACAATGAAGCAGCTACAAGAAGAAACCATGTGCAAAATGGCAGTTTTAGGCAGAGGATCCATGAGAGACAGGTAACAATTGTGTACTGTTATTTTTCACTGTTAAACAACTATTTACATGTAAGTGACTTATGTCTTTTTGTAAATAAATTCTTTAAACCGAACAATGAAAACAAATACTTGCAACATTTCTTCCAACCAGCCATCAAATAATATTAATGTAATACAATTTTAATATCGTTATAATCCTATGTCCTATCCTATAATCTGTTCAGCCGTGCTGGAGTTAAAGAGTAACAAACATCCATCCATACTTACAAACTTTCACATTCATAATATTAGTAGGATGATTCATTGAACTAATATTATTTATGTACTGTAAACCGTTGCAAACAATCTATAGAGCTCAATTTATACAAATCAATGCCAACTATTTTTAAATGTTAATTTAATTATTGTAGGTACCTAATGTAAATATATATTTTTTTTCTCTTTCCTGAAAGAAGTGAAAACTTTAAAACACCTTATTTTCACATTATTTTTTAAAATCTTGGTTTAAATACTACCGAAATTACTACACAATCAAAACTAAAAAAAAAACTTTTATTTTAAGAATGTTTATATGCCGTCAGGCTGGACTAGAGACGAAATTTCTAACCCCTAACACCAAATTTGTACCTAGTTTTCCATAAGCAATAAATTATCTTTATCTTAACTATGCTAATTCATAGGCAAAAAGAAGAGGAGCTTCGTAACTCCCTGGACCCCAAGTACGCACATCTGACAGATGAGCTGCATGTAGAAATCACATCCATCGCTCCGCCCGCAGAGGCCCATGCCAGGATCGCCTATGCACTTGCCGAGGTTAAGAAGTATCTTATACCAGACCCGAGTGATGGACCTGCCATGATGTGGGGACACCCGCCTATGGAAAGAGGTGATGATGAGACTACTATAAGTAGAACCTAGTATGTCTTCACTATCACTGTCCCTATATCCCCATGTCCCTATGTATGCTTAAATCTTTAAAACTACGCAACGGATTTTGATGCGGTTTTTTTATAGATAGAGTGATTCAATAGGAAGGTTTATATGTATAATATATGCATGATATAGTAGAAATCAATGTGCACCCGTGCGAAGCAGGAGCGCGCGGGCGGGTCGCTAGTTATAGTATAGGTAGAACCTAGTACGTCTTTACTTGAATGAATGAAAATGCTTAATTGTACACCTTTCAGACCAAAACAAACATGAAACAAGGAATAACAACTAGAGAATATATGTACAATGGGTGGTCTTATCGCTAACAAGCAATCTCTTCCAGACAACCTTAATAATTGCTTGCCTTGATAATTGCTTTGTGCCTACTTCATAATATACTTTATTTGCAACTTAAATTAGCATCACGCTGGAACTTCATTATTGATGTCTTGTTGACTGTGGCAAGCAGCAATTTACTTATTTTAAACTATGGTGTACATAGGTATCTGACATACATACCACCTAGTTTTAAGACGGTTCAAGATGGTCCTTGTGATTTTATTGAATAAACATATTTTGGCTTTGGGTATTTGATAGTCCTAGCTACATCCCTGTTCGTAATATCTCTGCCTTCTGCACTGTAAGCCTGGGGATCAACATCATAGATTTGTGTTTTTTAGGGTTCCATACCCAAAGGGTAAAACTGGACCCTATTGCTCCACTGTTCGTCTGTCACCAGATTCTATCTCGGTTGAAATCTTCACAGATGATGTTATGCTGCCGCTATAACAACAAAAAATAAAATTAATATTTAAGGAGTACCATACAATAAACGTGTTCTAAGTAATCCCTGTAATTGTACTGAATGATAGGATAATGGAATGTAACCCTTCGTGCGCGAGTCTGACTCGCATTTGACCGGGTTTTTATGAATTGTTATGATCGTATGTATCGTATATTTATACAGAGATGATGCCGCCGTCAGGTCGCGGCGGGCACGGCCGCGGGCCGCCCCCGCGCCTGGCCGCGCCGCCCATGCCGCGCTTGCCGCCCAAGACCAAGGTCATCAGCATCCTGGACCGCGCGCGCTCCGCCATGGAAGCCAACTACAGCTATGACGACTATGGCGCGCCCGAACCACCGGTAACTGTATATAAAGGCGAATACAGGAGCTAGTGGGGTCGATTCTGTTGTTGCCTTAACCTAATCTGACAGCTCTAAATTTATAGCCAAGGATGGCTATAATCTAAAATTATAGCCATCCTTGTTGTTTCGGTCTTATAGAAAAGGATTGCAATATTTTTAGTGCTGTCAAATTAAGTTAAGAAAATTAAACAACAGATTTGGCACCAATGCCACCAATGTGACTCTCGCAAGTTTTTTTTCTCGCATTTTCGAAAAATCGCAAACCGCCATTTTGTGTGCAATCACATTGCGGACAGTTTTGTAAAAAAATAATTTTAATGGATACAAGTTCACCTATTCAAAAGTTAGCTTTACTAGTTTTAGTGCAAGTAAACATTTCAGTAGAAAAACTTGCATTGATACCAAACTGCGTGCAAACACCTAAAAAAAAAAAGAAAAAAAATTGCCTTAGGTTTAATAATTGAAATGTAGTAGATCTATTTGTTAAGGGCTCGTCCGGGGAAGTACCATCACCACGCCATTTTCTGCCGCCAAGAAGCATTGCTATGTTTCGGTTTGAAGAGTGTGGTTGCCGGTGTAGTGACAGGCAAAGCTTATTTATTCTGTATGCTTCACGCGTCTGTAAGTTTTCGTCGCTTAAGTCCGCTTTCCAATGGGACTACCATTTGATGAACTTTTCGACTGGTTCTTTTATTATACAACTAGCTAATGGAGCAATCAGATGGCCCAACTGATGTTAAGTGGCATCACCTATAACAAAGCCTTGCCTCGTAAGGCAGGCACGACTGAAATGTGCCCGAAGATACACTGCCCTGCATCCATTAGCTTGAGGCATATGTGCCTGTGATTACACCGGCTCTTCGAGTAGTTTGCCCCGCTGGCTTCAAGTCTTCTATCTTAGCAGCAAAAATAGTTTTAATAAAACTTTATGAATCCACAGATGCGTGTGCCGCCCCGTCAACAAGACCAAGAGTTCTACTTCGATCGCGCGCCGGAACGTTTCTACGAAGACGAGCCTTACTACAAAGAAGAATCCCGTAATGAATACAAGCCATCTGCGGCTCGCGAGGTTTATATTATTTTATACTCACTCCCGTTCATTTATTTCAACCATAGGTACTTTTGTTGCACACTTATTTACGTCAATTTGTTGGTACATAATCTTAAACACATACAGATCAAGCTACACAAAGTCAAAGAAAATTTACGGTTACAACGCCATAATAAGCGACCGGGTTTTAGCCTGACGCGCATCCGTGTGTACACAGACACAGGTCACAGATCCATCACCAAAATAAGACGGTAAATTAAAAATACAGAAAAAACTGAGTTATGATGTATTGTCAATGACCTCAGTGGCGCAGCGGGCGAGAGACCGCCTGCGACGCTAGAGGTTGCGGGTTCGATTCCCGCCTCGGAACAAATTTGTGTACGATCTGCAGAAATGTGTTCTGTTGGTTGGATGTCTAAGTATATAATGTATTAAATATATCAGTTATCTAGTACCCATAACACAAGCTTTGAGTAGCTTACTTTGTGGGTAGATAGTGCTGTGTGGATTGTCCAGCACTATTATTGTGTTCCAGGTGGGAACTCGGCGTCCGCAGGCCGGGCCCCAGCGCCACCACGGCGGCGGCGGCGGGCACAACTCATACGCCAGGGCCCAGCCCTACGGCCGTCCGCAGAAGTAAATATCCAGAGATACATGTCGCTTCATAGTTTATCCGCCCTGTTCTACCCGCTTATAGTAACCATTCGTGTATTTTTTAGAGACAGAACTGGACGACTTTAGATTGGCACTGTACAACGCAAGTAGCAAGTTTATCCCTGCACGTCTTAGAACCATGAATTCGGATATATTTGCATGGAAAGAACTTCTGAAGCATATTTGTAGCTCACTCGTTTATTAAAATCAGTTGCTGGGTCTTTTAAGGCCGATGTTTGGTCACTATTCAAAAGCTCAGTGACTGGTATACCCAATGACTTGAAGAAAACTTGTATGACAATAGCTCATGGTTTTACAGGTCTGGGACTAAGCCGCGCAACCCTTAAACAAGTAAGTTCAAATCTGGTGGTCTCAAATATAATGCAAAATACCAAAACTCCGCAAAATTCAGACCGTAAACCAGACCTGTGCAAATTTATTTTCAGCTAATATGTTAAAACTATTTAATATTAATTTTCCTCTGGACCAATAACTTGACGGTTGAAAAAATGCTTAACATGGTAGACATTTTCTAAACATTCTTTAAAATTATTAGTATTGTAAAAGCAATCAGCTAGCAATGCTTTCAATTTAAACTTTAAAATATGTAAAATGCGTGAGTGCATACGTTTATTACGTTCGATTAAGAACAAAAGATTTATTTTTAATTTCTATATAAAATGTGTTAGGACATTAAGGTTTTCGCAACTTAGTAACATAGATTTTTAAATGACTTCAACATGTTTTATCAATAAAATTTGTTTCTATAGATAGAAATTAAGTAGAGCTAGACTTGGCTATACAATACATTTATAAAAACTACAAATCAAAAAAATATTTTAAACATGACAAAATTGATTCAACTCTATAAGCACATTGAAGCATGTTGAAAAGTAATAATAAAAAACAATTGTATTCAATTTATGTGTGACTATGTAATAAATAAACTTAGAAAATATAAAATTGGATTTTTGATTTAATAGCAATATCATTAATTGGTTGGAAAGATACCCCCGATTAGGTAAAATCTTAAGAATGAATGAAGAGATCAAATTAAACTGCCAATATTCTTATTTGTGTTTTTTACAACTGTCTTTGTTTTAAAACTCAATCTACAATGAGTTGTTGATCGGGCTCAAATAAATACTATAGATAAATGAATAAAAACTACGACAGTTTTCGGAATACAAAGCTATGCAAAGCTCAAAAGGCATTTTTATTTTACAAATCACAAGGATCACAAAAGTCTTAAAACTAGCTTAATCTAGGTAGTCTACTCAAAAGTACTAAGGCAGGATTCGTTTGTAAATTTTAAAAATAAAACTGGTGAGTAAAATTAGTGTATTTTGTATATCTGCATGTAAATATGTACTAAAATAAATTGTAGACTAAATGAAAACATTGGTCCATGAAATCAGATCAAAAGCATGAAAAATACAGCAAGCATTTGAAAAACGGAGGAGAATCTAGACATGAAGAAAATATAAACCTAAACAAAAATCAAAACGACATAAATCAAGCAATAATGAAGAAAGCTGGTTATGGATGACTCGGTAAGTTTGTTTTTTCTAGCATTTTTACAAATTTTCTGTTCAGTGGTATGTATGCCGACGTGCAAAATGATAATAAAAGATAAACTATGCCACAGCAAAGCAAAATCGCCTTTTACAGTAAGAATAACAGGCGATTTTAATGCTCGGTTACTGAAAGGCCGATCAATGACAATTTGGCTGTCAAGTCACTTGCTATTTCAGCTTTTACTTCAAGTTAGATAGAGATAGCAAGTGACTTGACAGCCGATTAGTGTTGATGGGCCTTTCAGAAACCGGGGGTTAGGTTCCTTTTCTACCAAGTTAGTGGCAACTGGCACTACAGTTTGCCAAAAATATCTAGAAACGCAACTTATTTTATAGGGGGTTTCGCATAAGGTGCGAGTGAATTTCGAAAATGGATGGAAAGTGGCGCTTCTATTCTATTATATCTATCACTAGAGTCATATTGCACGTCTGCTGTTAAAAATACAGGATAACTAACTTCCCTAAATAAAAATAAATAAATAATGCTGGACAATCCACACAGCACTATCTAGCCCCAAAGTAAGCTATTCAAAGCTTGTGTTATGGGTACTAGATAACTGATACACTTAATACATTATATACTTACATAGATAGATATTTTTTATTATACATAGAAAACACCCAGACCATCGGAACAAATTTCTGCAGATCGTACACAAATTTGTTCCACGGCGGGAATCGAACCCGCAACCTCTTGCGTCGCAGGCAGGCTCTCGCCCGCTGCGCCACAGAGGTCGCTAAGAGTTTAAGGTCTGCTTTTCGACTGCAGCTTGGATCCTGCAATGAGTGTCTTACACTTAATGCTTGCTATATAGAGGAAGACGGGGGAATGCCGATCACCCTAGAGGAAAATGCATTATTTAATTTTTATTTGTCATATAATGATACAACTTTGAGGTTTAGAGTTCAGAGAGGCTGCCAGCTCAAGCGTCGCAACTACTGCGCTGCAGCGTGCTCGCTGTTTCGAGGCACCGTATT
The DNA here is from genome assembly GCA_963576535.1 of Plemyria rubiginata. Taxonomy (NCBI): domain Eukaryota; kingdom Metazoa; phylum Arthropoda; class Insecta; order Lepidoptera; family Geometridae; genus Plemyria; species Plemyria rubiginata. The sequence continues at coordinate 2,287,168 of OY754929.1, forward strand.
TAACAAGTTATTAGAGTGAGCGGTATTATCCGGCGAGCGCCATTACCCCTGTTTCCTCTATTGCGTGTTCTTAGGTAATATCCTCGCCATTATAGTAACCTGTTTCCCATAGGGGTAGGCAGACACCACGGATTTCGACTTGCTTCAATCCTTACATACCTCTTTCGTCATTCACTCTCATAACATTTCTTTATTTCCATTCTTGTCGGTTTAGAGTAGGTACGCTTGACTAGGCCTTTCTCTAAATTCGAGCGAAAGGCCAGGTTTTGAGCCTAGAACGTCTCGAGATACGTCCGCTGAAGTCTTCCTCTCCACTTGCCCAAACCATCTACTTTTCTCTAACGTCATAACATTCCTGAATTTATCAATCAAATTCACACCACACGCTCTTCTACTGCATTCGTGTAAGTGAATCTTCTCGTGATAGGTAATAAGAGCCTCGGCAAACCGCACTTTCTATCGGCCGATAGGTCTGTGGGGAATCTGAGATGCCACACGCTCTCTAGATTGTCTGTTTTGTGCCCTCTCATGACTATACGGGCCGAAACACATAATCGTGTTGCGGCACCGCACCGCTATGTAGAATTTCTACAGCTCGCTAGCTCGTTGTTTCTGCCTTTAAGCTACCTGTCCACTGAAGCGGTGCGAGGCTGCAGAGCGGAGAAACGGGAGAAATATTAACCAAAGCATAAACATGAGATTTTATGCAATATTATTGGTAAAAAATTAATCAATAGGAATGCATAAAATCTCCACTCAAGCAGGTTGAATGCAACAAAAGTTACGTGATCAGCCTGAAGTTACGCAATCCCATTGGTTATTATTTCTCCGCTCCGCAGCCTCGCTTCGCGGACTGATTTATAACTTGAGTATTGTTTTAACTGGTTTTTTTTCCATGCTATTTATTTACAATAAACGAATTCTTACAATTTATATGGTTTTATTTACCTACCAACTTCTTGGAAATGGGAATGTTAAAATGAGCAGTAGTTTTAGTACAAAATGTTTAATAGTGGCTTCAAGTTAAAATTGTTTGTATTTAAAGCTTAAATCATAAAATCTAGGAATAGGTTATGATAATTATATGTATGCTTACAACTAATAATATAAATAAAATAATTACATACGAAGCCATTATATACATAGCAAATTTCAGACAACAGACTTAAACTGGATGTTCCAAGTTTTTCTAATCTTGCGGGAGGCCAAATGAAACAGTAAGAATGAAATATGTAAGTACCTACTTGCATTGGCGTATGACATCATATTGCTCACACAAATCCTCAACAACCAGGATTAAAATGTTAGTGGGGAAAACACAAAAAAAAAATATGATTGTTTTAATCCCCACTATTGGGGATTATGACAATAAACCAACCATACCATTGGTCTGAAATCAAGCTGTATATCAAAAAAACTATGCCTCTAATAATTAATTGCTCAATGTCCCTTAACTGTTAGTCTGATGTATTTTGTATAACAATTAGAATAAATTCACGATCTGGTGCAATAAGGATCTCATGTCTGCGACTTCTCACACGCAGAAAGGTTAGCTCATTTGTAGAATCCTGCAACACAGTGAAATAGAAAGTGGTTAGTACCTGCGGTGTACACAACAGCAAATTGGTGCAACAAGAATGACTGAAGGTGGCAGGAAATTTCCTGGGATTGTATGTATAGGGGAGGTCTACGTACAGCAATAGACTTCTTAGGCATAATGATTATTAAACTTGCACACAAACAAAAGTTTGTGGTATAGGAGTGCCTAAGTCCCAAAGAATAATACACACCATTTCACGAACAACATTTCTAGCTTTTTCAGTGAGCTGCCCAATCAATCCAGAATAAAGCACCGACGTTGCATTGTCCAAAGAACTTTTGATTGGGATTCCTGAAAATTACCCAAGTTATTGAAGCAGGTTGGCATGTTGTTGCGAAGTTTGTCCTAACTTTTTAAAGTTACTAAAATGCAATGGACTGGCCATTTTGTGTTTAATGCTGGATTTGGGGAAAGTTGCTATAGAAAGCTAGGTATGAGTATTATTAACTATCGACCAAACCTTCATGATTTACTATGACAACCCCCATAACACCTTTGTGAGCCTGAATTCTCTTGATCGTGTCTTCAACTTCAGTCGCCTGAAAGAGTAAGAATGTACTTTAGTTTTGCCATCGTCTACACTTGATGAAGCAACTCCGTGAACACTATTTTACCATTTTTCTGTAAATTTGGGATTATTTTTATTTGATTTGAGATGAGAAGCTGATTCGGATGGCTGACGAACCGATTTGTTGTTGTTACTTATCTGTCATTGTCAAAAAAACATTACATTAGAGTTGACAGCATAAACATCTATTAGACAGTGATTGACTGTGATTTGATTGACGGCTAGTAGGGCTACCATTTACAAATTTTAAAAGTCCTGGCCTGGCAAAGTCCTTGAGATTCGTTTTCTGTCATCTATCGAAGCAACATAGCATTTTCATTTTAATTGTTTTTCTAGTGTTTTTTTGAGTTGTGTTGTGTAATTTTGGTGGTATTTTAACCAACATTACTTGTGGTCTTAGCACAATGTGTAAGCATTTGAAATGAAAGTGTATTATGTGATATCGTGATTTGACCGAAAATGTTTCAAATGTTTCGAAGAAACCGCCACCATTTTCTTCAAAACAATTGACTGACTCGACTTTCGACTAACGTGACTAGAAACATAGCAAAGAGTATAATATAATCTCTATCACTTGACACTGGCAAGATTGTCGATTGACAGGAGCCATAAAAAAAAAAAAGTCCTGGCAAACCAGAGGACTTTTTACCAAACAGAAACATACATACCCTCTTACATAGAGAAAACTTTGAAGGAACAGTAAAGTAGGTATCTGGCGCAGAAAATTTAATAATGAATCTCCATTTATTGTTTTATATTTCAAAAAAAAATAAAGGGAAAAGCCTAAAAATCCGGACGGATGGTAACCCTAACTTTACCCATGTATTTGCTCTCCAAATTGTTTTTTTTTATTTATCTTTATAAAAAATTATATAACAATATTGAATTAAAGTAGCATTATGGAAACCACTAAGGTTTATAAAATTATTGCTATTCGTTTTGTTCAACATCTACAAACAGTAAATAAATGTCGTGTCAGTGTCAGTCAAGTCATCACGGCCGCTCGTTGATCGATGCCCTTATTAGTCTGTAATTGCTGGCTGGCCTGGTTGTCGTTGTTCGTTCGTTCTAGCGTTACCAGATGCTCCGCTTTTCCGCTTTTTCTCCGCCTTTTTGACAAGGAATCCGCCTGCCACTTTTATCAAACGTGGATCCGCTTTTTTCGAATCACAAGAACAACCCTTTTTTTGGCGGTTCTTGGTTCAAATAAATAGACTTCCCTCTTGAGCATTCCCTTTCTTTTCCTCTAACTTAACACAGACTAGCTAGAGCTAGTCTGTGTCCGTCCGTATGTGTCAGTAAGTAAAGTCACTAAAAGTATGAAGACGATAGCCAACGGTTTTAACTTAATGCTGTTTGTATACTCTTTACCAACCAGCTTGTTTCACTTGTTTGTTTGTGTCGTTGCATACAATTTGCGAAGTGTAATTTATTTGATTCACAGCTTTGATAAAATCACAGCGAAGTCATTATTCTGCTGTCAGATTCTTTGTGAGCAATTCGAGCCATGAGCAGTCAGGACCTTGGTTCCCGGGATTCTTGTAAAGACTTTTCTGTCTATGCTGTAAAGCATTTTCCAAGGAATTTGCTTGTGATTAAAAATCATCAAAATTTGTCCATCGAGTAAAGTTATTAGGCAACAAAACTTAAAAAACAGACGAATTGAGAACTTTCTATTTTTAAAAGTTGGTTATAATATATTTATATGAAACAAAAAATTCACTTTTTGTGTTGAAATGCTGCGTTTTTGAAGCACAGCTACCGCTTTTTCAATTGACTCATCTGGCAACACAACCAGTGCTGCATTCATCACACCTTAGATTATAATCTAAGCATCACACAGTTATTGTATATTGTATACTCTTTGTTCATCACTCAATTTTCTTTCGGTTCGGTCTCGTAGTTTACATTCTCTTTGGGTTCGGTCGTCGTCGGTCGGTTATCTTGCGCCTTGCGGCGGTTTTTTGGATTAATTTGGAGGATTTTGGACAAAAATACTGAACAATAATTTTTTCTGAGTGTCTACAATGGCAGATCAGTTATCAATTCACGATGACATCAAGCTGTAAGTAATCAATTATATTCAGTTCAGTTTACTTTCCAACAAGTAACTTTGTTGATGATGGCGATCAATCTGTCTTAAAATCATTTATTTTATTATTTACACTAGGTTTTGTCAGAGGCAATACGTATTTACTATTCAGCATGACATCAAACTCGTTGCGTGTTCTTTTCACAGTAGCGTAAAATATAGTGGCTATGCGATTCACTCACCTCACTCCTGTTGGACTAAATAAAAATAATAATGCCACTTTTACCAATATGTACGTCACTCTCGTTATTTTGACTTTATAAGTGCCTACTTGGGTTAAACTATAGCTACCCTGGTACCTGAGTTGAGGGTTGGGGATAGTGGGGATGCATGTGGGGGTAGATGGCAAGTCTTTCCCTATAGTTCTTTTTTCTAGGAAATGAAAAAAAAATTTCTTCAAATTTCTTCACTTAAAAAAAAAATAAAAAAATAACCCTAACCTAATGAGAATTCCTTCCCTTGAGTCTTTTTGTCATAGAGATGAAATATTACTACCAATTTTCTTCATATAAAAAAAAAACCCTAACCTAACTAGTAACTTACCTGAAAAATTAAATTATTTTTTTTCATTTCCTAGAAAAAAGGACTCAAGGGGAAGACTTGCCATCTACCCCCACTTGCATCCCTCCTATCCCCAACCCTCAACTCAGGTACAAGGATTGCTATAGCCAACCCCCTACTTGTGTTTCAAAATGTACTTACATACAAAAAATACTATTCAGATATACAACTTCAGAGAAATTCTATTTGGAACCAACCATCAACCCATCAGAAATCCTGGTGATTGATAGAATCACTGGGGAAGCTTCCGTCAAAGGTATGTGTAAAACTGTATAGGGCAGATATGACTAGCTGCACCCCGCAGTGTTGGCCACAATTAAAAAGCATGTCCTTTTTCTCTGTCCTCTCCCAACCACCCCTGCCTCCCCCCCCCCCCTAATCCTCTTCTCGAAAATCTTCAAAAATTACAATATTTAAAAAGAGGTATTAAGAAATTTGAAGGGATGCCTATTACCATACCTTTTTAATGGTAAAGTCCTTTTTTAAGAAGTATGTTTAAGTAACTGTAGCTACTATTAAAGGTTTGCAAAAAAGCAAAGCAGGAGAGCAATTTTGTACCTTTATATTTATTTCAGAATATGGCACAGTCAAGATCCCCATACCAGTGAATGCTTACCGTCCAATATGCGGATTCCTTGGATCAATCAAACTCATATCGGGTTTATATCTTATTGTGGCTAAATATAGGATTCTGGTCGGCAAATTGAATGGTCATGACATTTTTCAACTGGCCGGTACTGAACTAGTACCTTATTCTAGATCTACAACACATCTCACTAATAAACAGGTATTTTTTTAATATTACTTGCTGAAGATATTATTTTTGAAGATTTCTTAAGAGTAGTTGAGCTTTTGTTGTCAGCCTACACAGCTCAGTTAGTAGTAGCTCTGCCATCTGCGCAGTATGTTGTGGGTTCGATTCCCACAGTGAACAAACATTTGTGTGATTAACTTGAACAAAGCAATATGTAGTACTAATCCGCTGATCTAATCTCCTTAAGCTGGAATAAACTTAATTAGAATTCGACACGTGTTTCACCTCTCTACGAAGCATCTTCAGGAAATTGACTAGCTGTGCACTGAACGTGTTACCTCGTCGAGCACTCTTCTTTTTTTTTTTTTTGAGTGAACTTTCAGCTCAGCGCTCGACGAGGTAACACGTTCAGTGCACAGCTAGTCAATTTCCTGAAGATGCTTCGTAGAGAGGTGAAACACGTGTCGAATTCTAACTATGTTTATTCCAGCTTAAGGAGATTAGATCAGCGGATTAGTACTACATATTGCTTTGTTCAAGTTAATTTGTATATTTTGACTGACCTCCCCCTCCTTCCGGCGTCCTTTTTGCGTGACGCGCACTACACATGTTGAATACATGCTTATTCTACATCCATGTTCTACAGATAGACGACAACAGTACATACGAAGGTATGATTCGCGCTGCGTTGGACGCGCCCGGGATATACTTCTCGTATGGATACGATCTCACGCACACATTGCAACGTCTGCATTCCGTGGCCACTGACTTCCATAAGGTAATCTATTTTGTTGCTAGAATATCACAAGTTAAGCAAGGGGCTACGTGACTTCAGGAGGTAAACTTGGCGTATATATCGCCTTAAGGCTTAATAAAAAACCTGTTATGATGTTAATATCTCAATAAATAAATAATATAAAAATAGCAACGATTTTCTTACAATTTGCAATCAATGTACTTATACATATATTTTTTATATATTTATTTTTATTTATTTATTTATTTACTAAAGTTAAAGTTGCTAGTTCCTAACTTTACAGATATGTACTTATCTAATTCGTTAAAACTAGAAATCTAACATTTATATAATTATTAACAAAAAATAAAAATAAAACAACAAAATATAGACACTTCAAGACAAAAATAATAAACATTATTAACAGTATAATACAGGTAAAAATAAGAAAAAATCAACTTAAAAAATAACTTCTTTCCCACTAAATGTGAGACATATTTTTTCAACTACCTTCCAGCCATCCACAAGCACATCTATCTGAGGATGATCTGTTAGTAGATTGTTGAGAGCACTTTGAACCCGACAGATAGGGGATTTTCTGAAGCTATAAGATAAGATAATAATAATACTAGTGGCTCTGGCTGTAGACCTCGCGAGCATACTAAAAGTGAGCCATTTGAGGAATGTAATGTGCAAGTGCATTTTCCGTTTTGTGATTTTTTTGATCTTTTTGATTTTTTTTGCATCATCTTGTGTAGAATGAGGTCCTTTGTGTTTCTCTCAAATTTGATTGAAAACCATCGATTGTTTGATGAGCTATCCTGTTCATCAAGCTGAAGATCCTTATCAGATCTTCGCCAAACTTTTATGAGACCAACTTATAGTTACTACCTTTCAAATAAAAAAAGAATAATCGAAATCGGATCTCATTTGGTGGAGATATCCAGTATATCAAATGCCCCCTTTTTGCCCTTTTTTGGGGGAAGTACCCCTCCAAACAAAAATCCCCGACGACAAAAAAAAATCTAATAAGTCATATAACCTGTGTACCAAGTTTCGTCCAGATCGGTTGAAAAATGCGACCTGTAGAGGAGAACAGACAGACAGACATCCAGACAAACGCATTTTTGGCCAATGTGGAAACTGAGACGCTTCGCTCGCTCGGTCAAATAAAATACTTACACTCGAGAGCATAGAAATCGCACATAGGGTAATTTTCCTGCATTTTGATTTCGACACTTGTTTTTATTTTAATTAAAGATTGGTTGCAAATATAGCTTAAATTAAATTTAAGTACACACTGTTAGCTTCCTAAAAACCCATAATGTCTGGCCTTGACCTTCCAAATCATAGCAGTGGCGGCTTAACAATGGAATGGCCTAAATTCGCTCGTTTCAGGTAGCGCGGGTTGTGGGACTTTGAGCAGGTATAAAAGGATAAAAAAACAATAAATTTGTGAATGTAACGATTTATTAATACGAGGTATTGCCTCCCCTAGCCTGAATAACAGCTTCCTTTCGATGTTTCATTGAAAAAATCAATTTTTTTACGAAATCATGCGGTATGCTGTCCCATTCTTCCTTGATCGCGGTTTGGAGCTCTCTGAGACTCGTAGGCACTGCGTTTCTGGCTCTTACTCGTTTCTTTAGTTCGTCCCATAAGTGCTCAATGGGATTGAGATCTGGGCTTCGAGCAGGCCACTCCATAACGAGTACTTCAACCTCCTCCAAGTACTGGCGTACTATAGCAGCGGTGTGTGGTCTAGCGTTGTCCTGCATAAAAACGAAGTTTTCGCCGATAAATCCCGAAAAGGGCACAACATGCTCTTGCAGGATCTCCTCGACGTAACGTTGGGAAGTCAATCCATGCGATCGATGGTCGGTATCGGGCCCTGTGATGAAGACAAGTTCGGTTTTCGCTTCCAGTGAAATGCCTCCCCAGAACATACACGAACCACCGCCGTATGCGACCCGTTCGGAGATGCAGCATTGAGCAAAACGCTCACCGGGTCTTCGGTAAACTCTACCCCGTCCGTCGTTACCATGGAGACACATCCTGCATTCGTCGGAGAAGAGGACTGCCTGCCATTGATCCATAGTCCAATTAACGTGATTTCGAGCAAACTGAAGGCGTGCTTGTCTGTGCGCTGGGGTTAATTTTGGGCCAGTTGCTGGTCTGTGCGCTGTCAGACCTCCTTCGGCTAGTCTTCTTCTAACCGTCCACCGACTGACTTCCACTTCTCTAACTTCCTGGAGCTGCTGTCCGAGTTGAACTGCATTCAACCGGCGATTTCGTAGTGATGTATTCACAAGAAAACGGTCATCGCGCTGTGTTGTCGCACGTTTTGGGCCTGTTCCTGGTCGCCTGGTATAGCCACCAGTTTGCTGATATCGCTGGTATACACGTCGAACAGCATATCTGCTCAAATTTAATTGACGAGCTACTTGACTTTGGTTCTGTCCAGCTTCGATTAGTGCAACCACTTGAGACGCTGCTTCTGGTGTGGTATCCATTTTTTTGTTTAGAGAGATGACGTATACGTTAAAGGACCTTTCTGACTGGGTGTTGGTATGCAAATGATGTCATTTCAATCATCCCTTATCGTTTTATATCTGCTCAAATTCCCACATCCCGCGCTACCTGAAACGAGCGAATTTAGGCCATTCCATTGTTATGCCGCCACTGGTATGATTTGGAAGATCAAGACCAGACATTATGGGTTTTTAGGAAGCTAACATTGTGTACTTTTATTTAATTTAAGTTATATTTGCAACCGATCTGTAATTAAAAAAAAAACAAGTGTCGAAATCAAAATGCAGGAAAATTACCCTATGTGCGATTTCTATGCTCTCGAGTGTATTATAATTTCGCGTTGATTCATTGTGAAATAATACGCGCGGTAGGTACATGACTTAAAAAAACTGACAATTGACTTTCCGTGTCGACTCCGACACCGACGGGAATCAAAATACAACGACGACCCCTGTGGCGCAGCGGGCGAGAGCCTGCCTGCGACGCAAGGGGTTGCGGGTTCGATTCCCGCCGTGGAACAAATTTGTGTACGATACTGCAGAAATTTGTTCCGATGGTCTGGGTGTTTTCTATGTATACTAAAAAATATCTATCTATGTAAGTATATAATGTATTAAATATATCAGTTATCTAGTACCCATAACACAAGCTTTGAAAAGCTTACTTTGGGGCTAGATAGTGCTGTGTGGATTGTCCAGCATTATTTATTAAAAAAAAAAAACATGCTGGTCAGCTAATTCTAATCAGCCCACAGTCACCCACTGCTGTTTGCTGTGCTGTTCAGCTAACTACATTTGCCATATTGTTTTTTACCCCTTGAGTTGTATTGGTGTGGTTTCAGATGTCATTAGCAAACCGCGCCGATGCCAGGTTCCTGTGGAACGGCCATCTGCTCAGAGACTACTCACATCAGCAGTTTTCCAGGTTCGCGCTGCCCATCATTCAGGGCTGTATCCTTTTCAATAACTACTGTAGGTCGCGTCAACCAAAAAGAACGCTAGAAAACAGTGGAAGGGATGTGTTTGCGCCATCACACCCTCTCCCCCGCCTTCCGGCGTTATTTTTGCGTGACATGACATGCACTAATCTTTTTTTTTTTTTTTTTGTGTTCATATCTGCGATCAGTTTCTAGACTATAAGTAGGTTTGTTGTGTTTGCTGGAGCTTTTTGGGGAACTTCTCCAATGAGCCTTTCCCCTTTTTTGTTTGGTCATGGGTATAGGTATATATATCCATGATGTGTTGCCGTTTTAGCCTTCTAGGGTAGCTTATGGCGGTCAGCTGTGTGCTGTGGACATGCACTAATCTAATGTATTTTTTTTCAACCGATTGAGCTGAAATTTTGTATATACATATGTTGGTCGCGTCATTTGAAAAGAGTGCTGGAAAACAGTGGAGGGGATGTGTTGCCGCTATTGACGAATAAACTCCGAGGTTTGTGCTCACAAAACACTCGCTCCGTTACAGCCGCTCCCCCTCCTTCCAGCGTTCTTTCTGCGTGACACGACCTGTAGTTTTGATGTCAATGCACTAAAACTCCAACTCACAAATCATGGTAATAATCCTGTTTTAAATGAAAGTTACGCAATAAAAGCTTGTTGAAAAAAGTTTTTTTTTTATCTAGTTATATATTAATATAATTTTTATGTTTAGTTAAGACCTAAATTTAGTTTGTTTATTTTACTCTTAGTTTTCTACTTTGTTATGTAATTTTTCTTAAATCTTTGCTTTGTTTCTTTATTTGCTATCTTTGTCCTTATCAAATGTGCACTACCCAAAAATGTTTTCCCATTACCCAAAGGTTAGCTGGTAGATAGTGCTATCCAGCATCAAGCTCGCCTATGTACACTGTATTTTTGTGCAATAAAGAATTTTCTATATATCTATCTATCTAGTTATCAGGATTAGGAGGATTTTAAACAGTTGTAGCTTCAAAATGAATTTCCTTAGCCCGTGTTACAGTCGTGTCCATAAACCACATAACAGTTTGCGGGCATCAGCTGACGTGGTCTCTTGTCTCGCGGAGATGTGTCGAACGCGCCGGCACCAGGCTGTTTATGCGAGGGGTCGACGCACAAGTATGTCACTATTGTCACTAAGAAATACATACATAAAATGCCGCCTGTATCCCATAGGGGTAGGCAGAGACCACGGATTTCCACTTGCTACGATCCTGACATACCTCTTTCGTTTATTCACTCTCATAGCATTCCTCATACATTCTCGTCGGTTTAGGGTACTCTTGACCTGGCCTTTCTCTAGAACGTTTGCTATTTGATTCAGATACGTCCGCCGAGGTCTTCCCCTCCAAAAACAAGAAACAGACGACGATTTATTTACTTTATGGAACTGGTTTTAGAGAAAGGCTGAGGTCAATCACTATTTTTCGACCACATGAATACTATTTATTATATTTTTGTAGGTATATTTATAACTAGTAGCGCCCCGCGGTTTCACCCGCGTAGTTTTAAATCCCGGTATTCCCACGGGATAAAAAGTAGCCTATGTTTTATTCCAGACTATAATGTATCTCTCTGCCAAGTTTCATCCAGATCCGTTAAGCCGTTCCAGCGTAAAAGAGTAACAAACATCCATGCATGCATCCATTCATCCATCCATACTTACAAACTTTCGCATTTATAATATTAGTAGGATATACCATACTACTTACTACGTATGTACTTTCCCCAGGGCAACGTAGCTAACTTCGTGGAGACGGAACAGATAGTAGAGCGCGGGGGAGAGAAATCCTCCTTCGTACAGACTCGCGGCTCCATTCCTCTGTACTGGAGCCAATACCCCAACATCAAGTACAAGCCGAGCATGACTCTCTCGCACGAAGACCACGTGGCTGCCTATACCAAGCACCTGAGGGACCAGCAGCAGAGATATGGCAACCAGGTGCTGGTGAATTTGGTGAGTTTTTTTTTTATTTATTTATTTACTATGGCTGAATGTTTTTTGTAGGACTCTGAACCATTTTCATTTATATAACGTAAGTACCTCCACAAGCTCCGCTCACTATTCAATATTCTTGGAATCAGTAGTAGAAACCTATAATCTAGCGACCCGCCCGCGCGCCCCTGCTACGCACGGGTGCACATACCATGCAAGTATTATACATATAAACCTTCCTCTTGAATAACTATATCTATTAAAAAAACCGCATCAAAATCCGTTGCGTAGTTTTAAAGATTTAAGCATACAAAGGGACAAGAGGACATAGGGACAGATAAAGCTTTGATTTATATATATGACTTTGTTTTATACTATGTAGTGACTAGTAGCGCCCCGCGGTTTCACCCGCGTAGTTTTAAATCCCGGTATTTCCACGGGATAAAAAGTAGCCTATGTCTTATTCCAGACTATAATATATCTCTGTGCTAATTTTCACCAAGATCCGTTCAGCTGTTTCGGCGTGAAAGAGTAACAAACATCCATCCATCCATACTTACATAATTTCGCGTTTATAATATTAGTAGGATGTAATGCAATCGGAGTGGTTATCCCCAGATCGACCAGCGCGGCCGCGAGGAGGCGTTAGAGCGCGGCTACCGCGCGGCCGTGGCGGCCGCCGCGTTGCCCAACGTGCGCTACGAGCCCTTCGACTTCCACGCCGAGTGCCGCGGCATGCGCTACCATCGCCTGCAAGTGCTTATAGACAGGATCACGCATGAACAGGTCACTACAGACACCCCTTCTAAATCTCACCACCCTAAGGTTGTCTGGTAGAGATTAGAACTAGAATGAATAGAATTAGAATAGAATTATAATAGAACTAGAATAGAATTAGAATAGAGTTAGAATAGAATTAGAATATAATTAGAATAGAATTAGAATAGAATTACAATAGAATTCGAATATAATTAGAATAGAAAATATTAGTTGGGATTACTTTTAGGATGCTGTTGCTGCTCGCGCGCACTCTGCTCAGTAGTGAGGCAGTCTTTTTCCGCCAGATGGCGTCAAAAGTGTCTGTGCGCGCATCTGCCAACACATATATAGCACACAACTTTTTTTATTTAATACAACTGGCTGTTTTTTTTTTATTGAATATTATATTTTGAGTTTGCTTCCACAGACAGAGTTCGGCTACTTCCTCTCCCGCGGCGGCACTGTCCTGCTCCGGCAGAGCGGCGTGTTCCGCACCAACTGCGTGGACTGCCTCGACCGCACCAACGTGGTGCAGAGTCTGCTGGCGAGGCTGCAGCTCGCGGCGGTGCTCAAGCTGTTGGCGGTCATCGCTGATGATACGCCGCAGTTGCATCTCGACTTCCTCTTCAATAATGTGAGCAAAATCAGCTGTATTCTTCTCTTACTCTTCTCTCTCTTATTCTTCTTCTACATCGGATAAAATAGTCGCTTTCTCTGTCCCTATGTCCCTTTGTATGCTTAAATCTTTAAAACTACGCAACGGATTTCGATGCGGTTTTTTTAATAGATAGAGTGATTCTAGAGGAAGGTTTATATGTATAATACATGTATTATCATGCACGCGAGAAGATCGCTAGTCTTCTATAAAATATAAAAAAAAATAAGTTTTTATATATGACGACCTCTGTGGCGCAGCGGGCGAGAGTCCGCCTGCGACAAGGGGTTGCGGGTTCGATTCCCGCCTCGGAACAAATTTGTGTACGATCTGTAGAAATTTGTTCCGTTTGTCTGGGTGTTTATGTATAATAAAAAAATATCTATCCATGTATGTATATAATGTATAAAATATGTCAGTCATCTAGTACCCATAACACAATCTTTGAGTGGCTTACTTTGGGGCTAGATGTTGCTGTGTGGATTTTCCAGCATTATTCATTTTACGTTTTGTTTCTCAGGTATGGGCAGACCACGCGGACATGATATCCACCCAGTATTCCGGCACCGGCGCCCTGAAGACAGATTTCACGCGCACCGGCAAACGGACGCACCTGGGCCTCATACGAGACGGTGTCAACTCACTCACCAGATATTATAAGAACAACTTCAGCGATGGATACCGGCAGGTGAGATTATTTTGCGTATTTCCGTAGTATTCAATTCAAATTCATTTATTTCAGACTAGCTGAACCCGCGGCTTTTCTCGCGCCAAGGAATTCAAAGTTTCAAACAAACTTTCATCCCCTATTTTATCCCCTTGGGGGTAGAATTGATCAAAATCCTTTCTTAGCGGATGCCTACGTCATAACATCTACCTGCATGCCAAATTTCAGCCCGATCCGTCCAGTGGTTTGGGCTGTGCGTTGATAGATCACTATGTCAGTCCTTTAAGAGTACCTGTAGACCTTTGAGTTATATATATTTAGATCATGTTAATCCAATTTGTTAGTACACACACAAATAAAAACTTAAAACCTAATGTTAGTAACAGCAAAACACGAGACAAAAACATTTATTTATATGTTTATATGTTAGATTCAGGCCTTGTCACCTACTGGGCCACTAGCTGAGCAATAGGTAGCAGTTTATCTATCCAGCAGGTGAAGAAGCCTGAATCCGGATATTTTCTTCAGTAATAGGCACATCTATAAAAAGGAGATTCTGAGAATACTCGGAGAGGTTCTGAGAATACCAAATTAAAAACACAAGTACATATTATAGTGAAATATAAATGTAAGTTATAATATAACTTACATTAAACGTCGCAGGCGGACTCGCCTGCTGCGCCACTCAGGTCGTCGTTAACTGTTAATGGTAGTTAACTGTTTGGTGGTACAAAAATATTTTCTCTAGTGTTATTATCCAGGGAGGAAACAGTCGACTACGTTTGTATGGAGAAAGAGCCGGTATCCTTTCCTCTTAACGCTCAAATTATCTCCAGGCTGGCATAAAAATGAACCCTCTTGTTTTCCAGGACACAATAGACTTGCTCCTAGGCAAGTACACAGTGTGCGAGGGAGAAGGCATCAGCGTACCGTGCCCGCTGCGCAGTGACAGAGGCTGGAAGTACATCACTGTAAGTCACAGACAAGATGGCCGCTGACTCACGAATCACGTGACCTGCGCTCAGCAACAATTCTCAAGAGTAATGCGTTCTGCGCAGCTAACCGGGGATTTCTGAAAGCGCAATCAACACTAATCGGCTGTCAGGTCACTTGCTATCTCTATCTAGTTTAAAGTAAAAGCTGAAATAGCAAGTGATTTGACAGCCGATTAGTGTGGATCGAGATTTCAGAAACAGGGGGTAATTCTTTTAAGAGCGCGAGTGTTTGAGTAGTAGAGCTCTTTGTGGAGGGCTCATCCGGGGAAGTACTACCATCACACCTATCTCATCCGCCCAGCAGCGTTGCTGTGTTTCGGTTTCAAGAGTTTAGCTGCCGGTGAAATTACAGGCACATGGCGCTTAACATTGTATGCCTCAAGTTGATAGACGCATAGTATCGTCCGTTCCTATCGTGCCTGACTTACGAGGCAATGCTTTGTTATAGGTGATGGTTACTGCTTAACACCGGGTGACCGTCTGCTTGTTCCATCAAAGTTGTATAGAACTGACAGATATGATTTGATTGACGGTTTTCAACCTTGAAAGCTATTCATAATTTTGTATTTCACTTCAGTTCCCGTCAGTGTTGCTAGTGGCTATGTCGATGTTCTGCGCGAGCGCAACACTGCCACAACGGTACACAAGTGAAGTTCTCCTGTACTTGATGTTCTGGGGAGCGGCTGTGGGCGCCACTCTCACCTTTATCTTCAGGTTGGTAGAGTGTATTATGTTATAGTGTACAGTACGGCCGGCGGATCTAGACCGGCGTTAAGTTCGTTCGGAACGCTGCGCAGTAGTCACTTTTAGGGTCGAATAGGTGGTAAGACGCGGGGTGCGCGGGGTGTCACTTTGAGATAGGTATGTGGTAGATTTTAGACTATTTTTCAAATGTTTAAACTATTTTTGTCTCGCCTGTACCTGCGCACAATTTCCGAAAGCGCAACTTCAGACCGGTCTAGATCCGCCGGCCGTACTGTAATTCACGTTTTTGTATATTTGCATATAACCTTATTGGCTGTATGCTACTATGTTGTTCTCTTCACTAGTGTTTGTGCTGTCGGTTTTCCTATAAATATAGCAAAGTGTGAGGTGCTATTGTGAACGCTGTAGTTTTACAATTAACTTCAACAGTAATATATTATAAAATACTAGCGACCCGCCCGCGCGCCCCTGCTTCGCACGGGTGCACATATCATGCATGTATTATACATATAAACCATCCTCTTGAATCACTATCTATTAAAAAAAACGCATCAAAATCCGTTGCGTAGTTTTAAAGATTTAAGCATACATAGGGACAGGGATATAGGGACATGGGGACAGAGAAAGCGACTTTGTTTTATACTATGTAGTAATTACACGAGTATTTAAAATAATTTAATTTACGAGTATATGTATAATATTTTTTATAATGATTTAAACAACTACCCTCATAACCTTGCAACATAACCGAAAGATCGGGAAAATAATAAAGCTAAAACGCGATAAATACCCGTGTAATATTTCAATTGTATCGTGATCGTGAAAGTTGAAAAATACTATAGGAATGTATGTTTTCCGCAGACACGGCAAAGAGTTCTGCGACTGGCCTCGGCTGGACGGCGGCGGCCTGGCCGCGCTGCGAGCGCTGCCTCCGCCATCTTTATGATCCTGGACTTGCCGCAAATAGTCATCGTATGACAACCCACTAATCACTACCCCACTGCCCCATCCACTGGGGGTCTAATACTTACCCCTTTGTACCCCTCAGGGATCGTACAATCTAAAAGATAATGATTCATCTGACTATCGTATTACGTTTTCACTGGGGGTCTAAATACTCCTTTGTACCCCACTAGGGGGATTCATCTGCCCGGTGTATTCTAGAGGATAAAGATTCGTGTGGCTATCGTACGCAGTTACGTTTTACCCCAATCTATTCCATTAGGGGTTCTAAATACAATTCTACCCCTATGTGCCCCTCTAGGGGGATTCATCCGTACGTATTCTAGAGGATAATGATTTGTATGATCATTGCTGTCATCCTGTGACATCAGCCTACGTTTTACCTAATTGGAATAATTTTCCTAAGGGATTCCATCTGAATATCGGTATTTTGATGATTTAAAGATTCTCATAATTGTATGTAATAATCATCTTGTGAGGTCAGCCTTTAGTAACTTATACCGTAACGGGGAATACAGTATGCTCAGAAGGAGTATAAAATTATTCACTAATATATACCCTCTGGGGGGGATACTAAATATCGAACAGTTTCGAAGTCCCTAAGTGACTGGTATACGCAATGAAGGATAGTTAGAACAAATTACTGCAAGCTTTCCTAGAGCAAATTGGTAGATTTCCAGCGTATTTGTCCACGCCATCAGAAGTTTTTCGTAGTATAAGTAGGTATTCCTTATTTAGAGAATATATTCCAATTTTTTGACATTTTAAACTCTTTTATATCATACTAGAAGTTAATGCTGGAAGTCTCATCTTTTATTAGGTAAATACATATTTTTAAAGTCAAAGCTACTGAGAAATCTACCCTCTATTGTACAAATAATTTGAGACTAATAAAATTGCCGAATTTAGAATGTTGACTCATTCTATTCTATGGCGAGTGAATGAGACAGCATTGTTTTAAGGTTTGTAGTTTAAGTATTCGGTGAAAAGCTTATATTTCTTGACCAAACACTTGCTATTGCTATACACATTGGATACCATAATTATGTATTTATTGTTTTATTAAAATAGCATTCCATGTAAAGGATGTGCACATGATTAAATTGTTTAAAATTTAATTAAATCCGTCCTCCTTTTTAATAAACATATGACGGAACTTTTATTTGAACTAGACTATACATGCAAAGTAGATCTAAAATGGGTTATACCTCTATATAAAAGGTTCAAATTCCTATAGTAAAATACTAAAAGAGAATCTAGTGTTGAGAATATCGGATTATTTGGAGTCCTCTGTCCTTTTCTTGCATGCATGCCAGTGTTTGGGTGCAAACTTATCAGAAAGAGAGGGTTCCCTATATAGTCATTGCCTTCCAAATAGTTATTTATATCATGTGTATGTCCTAATTTACTATAGGCTTTGAAATTATTATTTTATTGGTATTTTCGGTATTAAGGTGGTGGAATTGACAGAATTACAATTATCACATGAGCATTTAGTAATATTCAAAAAAGTTTGTATAGCTTCAGTTTATTCATCACATAATCACAGCCTATAAATGCGATCGAACTGGATTAGAGAAGGAACATAAATATGATTTTGATCATGATCGTACAGCCGAAAGAACGATCGTTATTGTGAAACATAAACAAGCAACTAGCAAAAAGAAATTGTGACTTCATGAATGACTAAACTTTTTATTGATTTGAATAATTAAAAAAAAACATAGGGATGGGACGAAAGTTGTGATCTCACCTGTCAAGATTATTAAATGCTCATTGTGAGGTTGTATCACGGTTGTATCGACTGAAGTGTGGTAGCTGAGTTGGGATACGATTATTGCGAAGCGGCTGTAAATATGTTTCTTAGAATAAACATTGCAAATCTATATTTTTTTATACGATCAAAGGATTTAAGCTTGAAAACGGAATGTAACAATCGAAATCGTCAGATTAGGTTATCATTTTTATTTGTCTAAATCACATTATTTATTTTGATGTAAAGTTTTACCAATAATTTGCAATGTTAATCTAATTTTTCCTTTTTGTTACTAAATAGTGTAATTTATGATTGTTTTATCTTTTGTGAAATTGTGATGTGTAACTGAATTATTTTTAATTATTATAATAACGAGTATGTATGTATTATATTTCAATAAATAATCAAACTAAATTATTAGTGCCTATCTTTTATCTACTCTAAGTATACCATAGTATCTTTGTGTGCCGATCCTACCAAGTTACGTTGGTTCAAGGGTACTATGATCTATTTCCAATAAAATAATATCGATAGGAAAGTGATACATTAGATCTATTGAAATTGATAGCAATCAAAATCGTTTTGTTCGCACGTCAGAACCGTTTGAAAATATTTAGCACCTTATTTGTGTCCCAAACCGA
Organism: Plemyria rubiginata; assembly: GCA_963576535.1. NCBI lineage: Eukaryota > Metazoa > Arthropoda > Insecta > Lepidoptera > Geometridae > Plemyria > Plemyria rubiginata. Next base: position 2,306,046 of record OY754929.1, read on the forward strand.
GAATCTCCGCACCACCGTAGTACGGTAATCATAGTTACAGATTAAAATATTCATAATTCATAGATGGCTGCTAATACATAATAATAAAGGCCTGCCATGCCAAATTACGCCTCGATTTTTTTTACCTTGAGCCACTTACCCCTTCCCTAGAACTGTCATTTTGGCATTCACTTGGCTGTCATTTCCAGAAACGCTCGGAAACCTTGCGTAGTTCACTTGAAAAATTGCTTTGCTCGTAGATACGTATGTTACTGTATCGTACGTACGTATCATCAAATTGTTGAATAAATATGAAATACTCAAATGGACACCTAAGTACTCAATACAAGCAATCTAAATATAACAAATAAATACAATAAAATAATATTTTCTGTAGTGTTGTAGGAAATTTGTCTATGCAAAGTTACAAAACGCACTCGCTTTCCGTTTCGTCGGGAAAACGCTATCGTAGCAAGTGTTTTTCGTTTTGCGAATTTATTGTCGGATTTATCATGTTCCGTGCTAGTAAAATGAAATACTGTGATAAAAAAATATAAAAATAAACGTATATGTGTCGTCTAGTTTTAATGTAAACCAAGTTGATGCTCAAGTGTGTATTGTTTAATCGTGGTGAGATGTGAAGCTCTATTTAAAAAGTGTTTTTTGTGTGATTTTTTGCGTAGTCTAGGCGCCGGAATGTCTGATGAGCTTGAAGCTAGGATGTGGGACGAGGGGACTTCCAGATATGAGTCCAGGAGTCGCGGTGCTTTCTTCGAATCTGCATTTGCATCGTCGGAACATCTTGATAGGGCACCTTTGCTCTCAGAAGTGAGTATCTTTTTTCCTAATTGTTGCAAGTGCATTTTTTGGCATCCCAGACGCTAGGACTCCTTCAGGTTTCTTTATAAATTGCCTATATAATTTAAGATAATACCTTACCTAGTGTTTTTATTCTGATGTAAGCAGGCAATGAACCAAAAAGCTATTCTGTAAAACAACTGAGATAAATATAGTATTATCTACTTGAGTACCCTACCTAGCTACTTAGTCTTGACAGGCTACATTTCTGGACCTATTTAGTTGAAAGGTTCTCACTCAGCCCAAATAAAAAATATTTTTTATTTCATCTGAGGGTTCTCGATGACTTGCACCAGATATAAATGGTTGATAAGATATTGGTTACAACCACTATTATTGTTAATTCCTCTTACACCAGTTTAATAAAAGTTTGCTTATCGGCTTAGATAATACTAAGTAGGTAGATACCTAATATGATAAAATGTAAACCAATTTTAGTAGGTACCTACTATGATAGGTGAAAGTTAGTCCAAGTTACCTAGGATAAGTACAGGTTCTATTTGGTTTTACATTTAAACAACATTAATTTAACACTAGTTCAAAACTTGGTGCAGGACTGGAATAGTAAATATTAGCTAAGATAGGATAGGTACCTAGTTAATAATTTACAATAGTAGGTAGGTACTTACTTGTTGGTCTAACACTCAATATAAAATTGATTGAGGTTTTGCCAAATCAATAAGCCAAATCGCTAATAATACCAAATGATTGGCAAGATAACCATGTACCTACTACTTACCAAATTTTTTCAATCACCTATTATGATGTAATAAATACAGATACTAGTAAGTAGGTATTTATTACATAAAATTCTAATAATAAAAATTCAAGGCACTTGGCCTTTACTTTTACCGTTACCCAGTAAGTAACACTATAAATAATTTCAAAAACCTACAGCAAAATTCCAGAAAAATTATAGAAAAAAGGAAGAAAAACCTTACGCTACTAAAAAAATGCTATGTTTTCAAAAATTCACCGCCCACTCTTTAATTCAAGTGAATTTTAATCCATATTTGGCAATAAGTGAGGTATTTCAAAATTTTTCCAGCTTCTACTCCCAAATACTGCAATGCCCTATACTCAAGGATTTATTATGTAGTTAGTTCACCATTAAGACCTTATTGTGTAACAATAATTTTAGCAATATGAGTATTATTTACACTGTACACAAATAGTATTTTGTGAATGAATGTTCCACTACATGACCATGGTTTTATGAGCCAATTATGTAACTTGATAAGAATCTACAATGTAGCTGTATAACAAATAACCATAATCAGCTTTGCTGCTAATCAAATACAAATTCAATATGTTCGTAAGTGGAAACCGACAAATTATTTATTTAACTGCCTTTACAGCTTAGTTGGTAGTAGCTCTGCCTTCTGCGCCGTGGGTCGTGGGTTCGATCCCCAGCGAGATCAAACATTAGTGTGATGAACATAAGTAGGTGTACGTCTCTGTCTGGGTGTTATATAATTTTTAAAGTATGTATTTACAAAAAAAGTATCTACAGCTATCTGGTTCCCATATCACAAGCGTTGGCTTAGTTTGTGATGAGATAGTGCTGTGTGTAGGTAATGTCCACCAATATTTATTACTAGTTGCGCCCCGCGGTTTCAATCGCGCAGATTTAAATCCCGGTATTCCCACGGAATAAAAAGTAGCCTATGTGTTATTCCAGACTATAATCCATATCTCTGCCAAGTTTCATCCAGATCCGTTCAGCCGTTCCAGCGTGAAAGAGTAACAAACATCCATCCATCCATCCATACTTACAGACTTTCGCTTTTATAATATTAGTAGGATAGGATAGGAAGTAGGATTTACTTATTAATTGTTAAATTAATAGCTTATCTGCGAACTATTAATGGTGGGTTACAAAACTATTTACCATGTTGTCGGAATTTAACATCCTGTGCGGCCCTGCGCGATCTTATCAGCTTGTCGCTACACTGTGATGTAGGTGTACGTCATGTCACCCGCCTACAATGATACAGAAACACGACTTTGATCTCCAGGCAGTACCAACCAACTCAGGAGTCCTTGAGGCTGTATAAGGGGTGTAGTCAGAGGCATGTCCAAACATACGTGACAGGTTGTAATCCCTGTCATGTATGAAATAGCAACTAGGTAGGTACCTACTAAAAAATAAGGTATAAAGTTGCCAAATGTTGTTTGGACGTTCCTCTGACTATACCCCTTACGATCACAAAGAATCTGGAGCACAAGTGTAACTCAGAGATCTGCGGGATTATCTACTGTGCCTGGGGATCAAAATTGTAGCTGTTTCAGTTTCATGAAAATAAAACAATAAACTATAGAAAACCCTTATCGTAAGTCATAAATTGTTAGGTATATAGAAACAATGCTGATAGTGAGTTGTGATACAGTTGAAAACAGCCTAATTGATACCGACCTAGGTCGGTAACTTTCGTCCGCGGTTCCACTTGTCCCGTTTATTTATTTCCTAGGTTAGGTACCTTGCTACCTATAGGGATATCATCTAAAAAAATATACCTAATACTACCTACGTGCTGACGGAACAAGCAAATGGCCCACCTGATGCTAAGTGGTAAGCATTACATATCACAAAGCTTTTTTAATATAGAGACTTACGATGCAGTTTGATATTAAAATAATTATTACAAACTGGTCTCGATAAGAACGTGCCCTACTAATCCTACGATACACTGCCCTACGTCTATCAACTTTAGGCATGCAGATGCTAGCCTCTATTTTTGTGTGTGAGAGTGTACACATAAAATAGTTGAACATTGAACTGAACATGTACCTAGGTATACAAGCTACCTACCCACACTGCACGATAAAATTATTTTTATTAACTCCGGGATACGTGTAACGACATCAAACTACCCTCCACTGCACAGAACATAATATCCTAACGGAAAGAAGTCCAACACCATACTTCAAAAGTGGTTCGTTACTAACTTCACTCGGTTCAAGTTTCTGATGGGATCCCGATAAGAGGGCACTAGTGAGCACTGTGAGCAGTGACGTAGCAGTGACGTCATGCTATGGCGCCTAATTTGAATCCACGCTCCTTTGGTTTTATTTTTTATTTAAGAATTTTTAATGAATTATAAACTTTCTTCAAATTTCTGTATTCTGTGTATAGAAATTCGAAGAAAATTTATAAATCATCTGCAATACCTAGGTACTTACTGAAATAGAGGAAAAACAGGAATAGAAAAAAAAAACAATTACATATAAAAACTTTCATATTTTAAAATATATAACAAACATACAAGGATAAAAAAACATGGACACCGTCACCTATCCAAATCTACTACTACAAGTTTTCGTACATATGAGTATTTCTCAAAATACATGTAAAGTTGAAAAAAAACGTGAGTCATCGATGTTTTAAAAGAAATACCTACATTAGCATTCAATTAAACAACTGTAAATAATAAATAAATAAATAACGCTGGACAATCCACACAGCATCATCTAGCCCCAAAGTAAGCTACCCAAAGCTTGTGTTATGGGTACTAGTTAACTGATACATTATATACTTACATAGATAGATTATTTTTTATTATACATAGAAAACACCCAGACCATCGGAACAAATTTCTGCAAATCGTACACAATTTGTTCCAAGGCGGGAATCGAACCCGCAACCTCTTGCGTCGCAGGCAGGCTCTCGCCCGCTGCGCCACAGAGGTCGTCAAATAAGAATATTCAACAGAAAAAATCATTAGTTTCCATAATTAACAACAAATATAAGTGTAATCATAATATTTATCGTAAAAAAAAACTTTTTCATAGTTCTGTTTTTCCTTCTCATACAAAATCAACTTGAGACATCCTCATAAAATACGAAAATTTTACGTTATTTAAGGAGAATTTTCTTGTATATCAGACGTATATTGTATGTAGTTCGCATGTAATAAGTGAATTACAATGTGTTTTCATAGTAAAATAAATAATAAACAGAAAAAAAAAACACAGTGAGTCATATCGCATTACTTTTTCGTAACAACTATATATAGCAATTTATATATACTTTAACCTTATTTCTGAACTCATCCGTTAAGGCTCCGGTGACAGTGGCTCGCAATTTCGAAGTGCGATTGGCTATTATTTCATTTTATTTCATTTCGGGGAGGTTGTTTGAAAAAATAACTCTAGAGAAACACGCATAAATACTGTTCGAACACAAATAATACAATAATATAAGGGAAACATGCCCGAATCAGAAATCATTTTGGTATTAGTATGTTTGGTCTTACTTTTACCTAATACCAAAATGATTTCTGACTCAAGCACATTTCCCTTATATTATTGTATTATTTGTGTTCGAACAGTATTTATGCGTGTTTCTTTAGAGTTATTATTTCAAACAACCTCCCCAAAATGAAATAAAATGAAATAATAGCCAATCGCACCTCGAAATTGCGAGCCGCTGTCACCGGACTCTTAATATTTTGACACGGGGAGCACCAGAATCAACCTGATTGGCTGTTGTTTTGGCATGATTTTTTTTGCAAGCTAACTAATGCTCGCATTTTTTTTTAAACAAGTTCGTTGATTTTATATATTTCAAAAGTCTAAAATGTGCAAGTGAGCGAGGGGAACATCGATGGTACTCTGCTTCGAAAATTTAAAATTTTGCAATATAATATTGTGTAAACAATATATTTGTAGTTTACCTACACGTGTTGCAAAATGTTAATTTTTCTCTTGAGGCTTGCACGTGACGCTTCGTCCGAAAACATTCTATTTTTCTTTACACAATATCTGTTAATGCAAATATGAAATACACAATTCAGTATCGTACTAATTACCTCCGAAGAGTGAGCTTCACATTTTGTAAGGAAAATAAAATTAATATTTTCTCTTAAGATATTAATTATATTTTTTTTTACATTTGGTTTGTATGCATTGTTTTCTAAATAGCTATATATTATTGAAGCACACGCCTCTATACATGCGACAAAATCGCCACTCGCATATTTTAACCTTTTTTTGTCATCGTACTCTTTGTTTAGCACGAACAAGTGCGACGAATTCCAATCATCCGTTGACAATGACTCTAAACACTGACTGCAAGATGTATTCATTCTTTTAATGATATATCCGCAGACGTAGGCACAAGCTTGCTCTTCGCTTCCCTTAATTTCTGGATCAAGCATCTCAGTATTGCAGTCTGCGAATATACCAACGTTTTGTACATCTTCTTCAGATAATATTTCATCTCCAGTATTGTTACGTCCGTATGATGTCTTGCACGTGAGAAAGTTATTTAAGTTACTCATAATATCAATATTATCATCCTCGCAGTTAGTGCGCGTGTTCGTATGAGACAGGCTACTTATAATTGAGGTTTTGAATCCAGCCACAAACTGCGCTACGGTAGGATTGACTGTTGAGCCACAATTGCTCCTCACGCAGCCAAAAAAGTTTTCAAGGGGATCTTGTTGGAGGCGCCGTGTCGCCAAGCTACCTATTTGAGTCGGATATTTAGCCTTTATGTTCTTCCATAGCCTTTCCACGCCGATTATCGTTTGGATCCATCCATCTTGAGAAGGAGGTCTCTGTCTGGCTCCTAAAAACTCCAAGTTACGGATTTCTTGTACCATCTCTTTGAAGACGTTTAGATGAGGGCTTCGGTCCGATAAGTTTTGCGCTAATTTTTTGCCATTTTTTAAGTCAGTGGAGTCAGCGTTTAATGCGTCAAAAAGACTGTCAATTTTACTTATTAAATTTGCCGTTGCAACAGCATCAGCAGTCAGGATTCCTGAAAAAAAATAAAACCTGTTAAGAACCTATTAGAAGATGTACCTAAGTACTTAACAGAGAAAACCACTAAATTTGGCACAATCTAACATCGAAAATAAATGTTTTGCAATCACCTCTGTGACGACCGCTGTAGCGCAGCGGGCGAGAGTCCGCCTGCGACGCTAGAGGTTGCGGGTTCGATTCCCGCCTCAGAACAAATTTGTGTACGATCTGCAGAAATTTGTTCCGTTGGTCTGGGTGTTTTCTATGTAATAAAATGTATGTATTTTTTAATAAAAAATATCTATCTATGTAAGTATATAATGTATTAAATATATCAGTCATCTAGTACCCATAACACAAGCTTTAAGGCTCCGGTGACAGCGGCTCGCAATTTCGAAGTGCGATTGGCTATTATTTCATTTTATTTCATTTCGGGGAGGTTGTTTGAAAAAATAACTCTAAAGAAACACGCATAAATACTGTTCGAACATAAATAATACAATAATATAAGGGAAACATGCCCGAGTCAGAAAGCATTTTGGTATTAGTATGTTTGGTCTTACGTTTACCTAATACCAAAATGATTTCTGACTCAAGCACATTTTCCTTATATTATTGTATTATTTGTGTTCGAACAGTATTTATGCGTGTTTCTTTAGAGTTATTATTTCAAACAACCTCCCCGAAATGAAATAAAATGAAATAATAGCCAATCGCACCTCGAAATTACGAGCCGCTGTCACCGGACCCTTAAGGAGCTTACTTTGGGGCTAGACGGTGCTGTGTGGATTGTCCATCAGCATTCTTTATTTATGTAAGATGATGTAACCCGAATGCTAACACTTTACATCCAAAAAAAAATTACAGAATTTACAAGATTGAAAATAGACTGTAAAGTAGGTACGTGCCGAACCTCGCACATGGAAGTCTTCCGAAGTACCTAAGTAGGTAGGTACGACTTGTAGATATCAGTTCTTCAATTTTTTTTTGATTTCTTGAAACTCAAGATTACATTACAGGCAAACTTATGCTATGAATAGCTACGTAATACCAAATAAAACTTTTTTACAAAATATTGAACCGCCGAAAAAACTGAAAAGCAAAAGCAAATAATACTTAAACGTTTTTTGTTTAAGACGAAGACAAGAGCTAATGTGACTCTCGCTCGCACGTTTTGACTTGTTGAAACATATAAAATCACAAAACCCATTTTCGAAAAATTGCAAACTACCATTTTGTGTGCAATCACATTGCGCACAGTTTAGTAAAAAAAAATATTTTGATCGAAAACTTGTAAGTTACTCAAGCAAACTTTTTTTGTTGATCCTATTTGTTACCTACCTATAATTTGTTATTAATATCACTTTTGCATTAAGACGACGACGCCCTTTTACAGATGAAACTATTGATATTTTTCATTGTTTTTATTTTGTGTGAACTGACGAGGACTAAAGCCACAATTCTATTAATTATTAATGTTTATGTGTTTGCTTTAGATCAATAAATAATTTTCATTTCATTTCATAATTAATTCTTAAACTAATGTAAGTATACCTAAGTAATTCTGAGTCAGCTTTACGTAATTGATGAATTTGCTTGTGTGGCGCCGACTCAAAATTACTTAGGTAGGTATACTTATATTAGTTTAATAATTTTGGTAAAAAAAAAAGTTTAAGTATTATATCTTGCTTTTCAGTTTTTTCGGTGGTTCCATTTTTATGTTAAAAAGTTTTATTTTATACTTTACTGTGTTCATACTCATCGATTTACTTATTTATTAACCCCTTGGAGGAAATCATGGGCAGAAACTACATAGTATGTACCTACTACATAATAAGTGGTTGTAATAAACATACCTTGGGACACTTTGGCATACATGCCAGCGGCAACAGTGTGGCTTAGTACCTGTGCAGCTAATTTTACTCTCATTTTTTGGCGATTATTAGGTGCAATATGGTCTTTGGTTAGGAGGGGGGCGAAAACAAAAAATGGGTTCTTATTATCCTCTTCAAAGAAATTTGACACATGATTCCACTTTGCCACACCTGAAAAAAATTAACATTTAGGTAAGCATGTTTTTTTGTATTCCAAATATTGTATACCTAATGTGTACCTACCGAATTTGTCATTCAGTTGACGGAGTAGGTAAGTTTAAATTGAAACTAAATCTATCTATCTGTTCAGCCCGTATGCACCCACTGCTCCTGAGTATAGGCATCTTCTTTAAATCGCGACATAATATATAATGTAAATGAAATAAATATAATTTTAGACATTCCACACAACACAATGTAGCCTCAAACTAAGCACAGTTTCTAATATGGGAACCAGATAACTGATATAATTAACTACATTATAGAACAAACATCTATATGTTCACCGCACAAATATTTTTTCTCGGCGGGGATCGAACCCGCACCCATCAGCGCAGAAAGTAGAGCAACTATTCTGCCGTATTACCGCAAAAGGTGACATCTAAATTTTTTTCAAAATTGATTTACATAACTATTCGGAATTAGCAGAAAAAAGCGCATCTGACAAATTTAAAATAAAAATTCTATCTTAATCCTGCATTGAGTTACATTAGATTTTTTGTATTAAGTAAGCTAAAAGGAAAAATACTGATTTTACAAAGAATGAGAATAAAAAAATATATAAATATAATACGTATGTATTCAAGTAATAGCATTTATTTTTTCTGCATAAGTATATACATTCTTTTTATTTTTTTCCCGAAAAACATCAAACCAAAAAAAACTTTAAACCCATTTTTCTCGAGATTTACAATTAAATCATTAACTGTACTGTGAAGGCTATCAATGTGAAAACGATACATGACTACAATAACCAAGTATATAGGTACTAGTACCTAGTATTGCTCTGTGAATGACGACCTCAGTGGCGCAGCGGGCGAGAGTCCGCCTGCGACGCGAGAGGTTGCGGGTTCGATTCCCGCCTCGGAACAAATTTGTGTACGATCTGCAGAAATTTGTTCCGTTGGTCTGGGTGTTTATGTATAATAAAAAATATCTATCTATGTAAGTATATAAGGTATTAAATATATCAGTCATCTAGTACCCATAACACAAGCTTTGAGTAGCTTACTTTGGGGCTAGATGATGCTGTGTGGATTGTCCAGCATTATTTATTTATTTAATGTATGTGAGAGGAAGTACTACCCCCGTACCTATTTCCGTACCAGTGGTCACCACGAGAACTCCTAATACTCGGTTCTCTGAGCTATTATGAACCGCCCGTTTAAACCTCTTCAACTTGCTTACCTATTAGTAATTCTGTGACCAACAATGATCTTAATAACTTATAGGTAATAATATTTACCTACCACTAATTTCCTTTCCATCGTTTGTTACGCCAACTTTACATTTGATGTCGTATTTCATAAATAAATTGCGGAAACATTTTAACAGGTGTGGAGTATCATATATTGCCACTATTTCTTCATTGTTAAAATGGAAATATGGATGGTCTGTGCTCGTTCCTAAAATATTGAGGGCCCTTCTATTGACACCATCCATATCACAGACTGTTGCAGCAATTTTGATCCCTGCAGCCATACAACTGCTAAGAACCTGAAAAGAATAAGTACCTAGTAAGTAGTAGTAGGTAGTATTTAAATTGTCATTTTGACTTGTCTTAAACAAACAAACACGTATTCTCAAGAAAGAACAACGTGGCATGCTGCGCACAACATCGATGGACATAAGTTGTGAGGCCTATATATATAGCCAGAAGTAACTGTTTACCTTCTCATAAAAAAAAACAATATATATTTATAAATATATATATACAATATATATATATAATACAATATATTTTTTAAATTAGCATATAGGTAGGAAAGTAACTACAACACGAACCTCTTTGATCAAGACTGCTAGTCTGTCAGCAGTCACATTGTCGCCAGACAAATGGTATACAATGGGTTGCTTAAACCGCTTCCGGATGCCGACGATCATGAAAACAAGAGCGTGGCTCGCAATGTGAGGATCACGACCTTGCGTACCATGGTCTTGAAACCCTTCGATGTGATCCATTCTGCCATTATAACACAAATGTTTTCTTATTGACATTTCGTCAAATAATAACATGCACTCATTGTTTTGTGCCAGCTCTTTTGCAGTTTTCTTTTTTAGAGTTTCAAATATTTGCGCATTAATTCCACTCCGTAATGGTAAAAGATTTAACACGCTTTTAAGTGTAGTTTGGCAAGGTAAACAAAACAACCGTCTCAAAAGCCTATAGCAGGCAGGTGAACGTTTATATAATCGCAAAGCAATGAGTTTTTGATTTAGGTTCCATTTTCTGCCCTTGCTTTTCTTTTTACTGTTAAGTATCTGGCCCTGTAGCAAAACCGCAAACGGATTTGTCATATTTTTTGATAGTTCTTCAACCGCTTCATCTGTGGCTAAATATTCTAGGACTTGGGTCTTGTTTTTGGTCTTTAACTGTTTTTTCAAATTGCAAATCTGTCGTAAGTATCGCCTACACCTATTATACAAACGTTTTGATTTCACCTGAAACAAGTATTTATAATTATTCATCCATTTCAAAATCAAAATGGTCTTTATTCTGTACAATCACAGGGATCACTTGGAACATTAAAGTCCCACTGCAGGGCTAAGAGAGGCTTTTGTACTAACTGCTTCAAATCAGAATGCGATAGCTGCTTGTAGGTAGGTGAGTACCAATAGAATAAAAATAGGATTAAGATTCAATTAATATTGAATAGACAGGCAGTGAACTAACATATTTTGTGTTCATCGAAAAAATGTTTAGTTCTAGGTGGGTGGGATCTACAGATAGCAGAGCTTAACCAATTTTTAAGCTGTGAAGGCTGTCTTATTTGATGTATATTGATGTATATTTTTTTTATAGGTACCTACTTAGTAAAATTATTGATTGAGTGAGCGAAGCGAACGAAAATCTTCCTATCAACTTGGGCGATTTGGCATTCTATGTATGTATGTTTGTCCGACGATATGGTGACAGCGACTTGTTCTGATGATGGAGCCAAGGTCTGTTCAACGGAACTCTTCAATAAATAGGCCAATTGAGTTGAAACTTGGTCATCATACGTAGTTAGTAGGTGGCTGCCAGAGAGAAGTCCAAACACAATGTTTGGACTTGCCTCTGACTACCACTTACTTATATATTTTCGGAACATTCGCTTCGTCACGTAATCTCAGTTCGGGGCGAACTGCTAGTTATAATAAGTATTTAGTACTTACAGCTGCTGTAGAAGCATACGGCTCTTGCCTTTGGCCAGCACCCACGTTAGAATCTCTTGCGCAGTAGTTCTGAGACATAGCTTCTGGCTCAGCATGTGACACCTGGAATTTTTACATTAAATATATTATAATCACCATTGTATTGCAAGTTTCTAGGTTCTTAACATGGATGCAAGAAATACTGATAACAAGTTCATTCCGCTTCTACACTTATTGATTGAGTGAGCGAAGCGAACGAAAATCTTACAATCAACTTGGACGATTTGACATTTCATGTATGTATGTATGTTTGTCCGACGATAACTTGAGAACCATTTATCCGATCTACATGAAATTTGGTAAGTCGATAGCTTGTACTTGAGAAATTTACTGGTAAGTATATGGGTAAAATCAGGAAGGCAGTAAGGGGTTATTAAAATACGGGGTTTTATGAGGGGGCAAAAATTAAAAATGTCACCCATAAGTAAAATCCAACTACTGGAAAATCAGATAGATTACTTGGAGCGGCAGGCTAAAGGGACCTCCATTGAGCTGAGGAACGTGCCACAAGTTGCAAAAGAATCTAAAGACGACCTTAAGAATATTATATAGATATACATAATGTACAATTTCCTCACACTCACAATGCTACTTAAGAACCTACTACCTATCTACTAATCTACACATACATAATACATCCTAGAAAAAAAATGGATAATATTGACATATTGGAAGATATTGACAATACCCAACACACTCAAAGCATCGCTTTAGCTACCAGCTTACCTATAAGCAAAACCCACATACCTACTACAAGACAGAACTAACCTCCACAACACAGGTTTTTCCTAGGGTGGAGATTAGTGAGCTACCACATCGGTCACATGTGACACGAAACTCAAAGCTAATAACTGTATGTACCTAGTATTATACTATTATTTTTTGTCATGTGTGTGTAGGTACATCTTAAGTTTTTGGAATAAATTATTAAAAATTAAAAATTAAACGGAAATTCCCTTCAAATTATATCACGAAATTAAAAACTTTAGTGCGCTTTACGTGTAAAGCGTGAAAGCGAGGCGAGTTCTCACTCAGCGCGTGACATAAGGCGGCCGAGGGCGGGGGTTACGAAGCAGGGGAGTCTAAGTTAGTGCTTAAATGTTTAAAAAAAATATGTCCACCCATGCGATGCTGGGACAGGCCGCTAGTAAGTAGTAAGTAGTAAGTAGTAGTAAAAATAACAGGAACGGAAAAACTATCACCCGGGTTTAACCGCGGATGGCCACTAGTTCATAGGTACTTAGTAAATTAGTATATTATAACTAGTACTTACATCTGTAAACGCACACGGCTCTTGCCCTTGGCCAGCACCCACGTTAGAAACTCCTGCGCAGTAGTTATAGGCATAGTTTCAGGCTCAGCATGTGACACCTGGAATTTATACATTAAATATAATTATTATGATCACCATTGTGTTACAAGTTTGTAGTTTATGGCAAGTTTATTCTACTATTCAATTTTTTTTATAAATAAATAAATAATGCTGGACATCCACACATCACCATCTAGCCCCAAAATAAGCTAATAGCTCGTGTTATGGGTACTAGATAACTGATATATTTAATACATTATATAATTACATAGATAGATATTTTTTTTATTATACATATACATTGAAAACACCCAGACCATCGGAACAAATTTGTGCATATCGTACAGAAATTTGTTCTGAGGCGGGAATCGAACCCGCAACCTCTTGCGTCGCAGGCGGACTCTCGCTCGCTGCGCCACTGAAGTTGTCAAATTCGAAAGTTAAGATATTTTTGACTCACTCACACCCTAACTGCTGTACCAATTCGGATGATTTTTTAAACAGATACAGTTTTTAACCCGGATTAGCAGAAAGGCTGCTTTTATCCCGAAAAAAAAATAACAGGAACGGAAAAAACTATCACTCGGGTTTAACCGCGGATGGCCACTAGTTCATAGGTACTTAGTAAATTAGTATATTATAACTAGTACTTACATCTGTAAACGCACACGGCTCTTGCCCTTGGCCAGCACCCACGTTAGAAAATCCTGCGCAGTAGTTATTAGGCATAGTTTCAGGCTCAGCATGTGACACCTGGAATTTACACAATAAATATGATTAAAACTTAATAAAAAATATACCGACCTATAAATAATTTCCAGTTTCGCCAAACAACATAATTATATATACACTAGTTGCGCCCCGCGGTTTCACCCGCGCAGATTTAAATCCCGGTATTCCCACAGGATAATGCACGGGATATAATGTAGCCTATGTGCTATTTCCAGACTATAATCTATCTCTCTGCCAAGTTTTATCCAGATCCGTTAAGCCGTTCCGGCGTGAGAGAGTAACAAACATCCATCCATCCATACTTAAAAACTTTCGCGTTTCGCGTTGTAGTAGGATTTATTTATTAGTTACCTCTTAGTAACATTAAGTAGCCTTTAGTTTGTTTAGTTGGTTGACGAGTATATAATTACTTACTGAGGCTTGTGGTGCTAATGGTCTTAGCGCATCTTCGCAAGGAACAGCATGCCTGTAAAGCTTTCTTGCAGGATAATCCATAAACGACTTTTTTGAAAAATGGTCTTCACAGAGCATTTTGTGGCTAGAATAGAGCTTGCGGTGAAAAGCTTTACTGGTCCATTCTTCATTAGGAGCGAGGAAGCGAGCCCAGGATTCGCAACTGAAAATATACGGTTTCACTTAGCCAACGCAGTTGGAAACTCATAACTGCGCATCAAGGAGTTTCTCCAACTTATAGCACGTTCAAATGCATTGAATAAACTAAGACGTAGGTCATCGCAGAACTTGAAGCCTCAAGATGTGCGTTATTCATAAACTTATGTTACTTACCGGTTAACACTTGAAGTTGATCGTGGAAAACGATACATTTTCAGGTTTTTATGTATGACTGTCGATTTTCCACATTTTGCACAGCGCCTAGGATGGATGTTCATCGTTAATTTTAGTAATAAGTATTCCAGTTGCACGTTGCAGAAAAACGTTACCAAACAATGGAGGTTTAGGCGAAGGGACAAAGGAAATAAACATCGTTAGTTTTTTAACTACCTTCAAATAAAATAACATTGAACTGTGAATGTGAACTGAATCAGTACCACAGAATAATTAGTTGTTAGTACTGACGTCGCGTGACGTATATCCTGGGATCCTAACGAACGAATGACGAGAAGTGAATGTAAATAGATTGCCGTCAATCGCGGTAGCTGTGTTGACGGCCCCTGCTCCACTGTCTGAAAAGTAAAAACTGTCGTCGCAAAGCATTTATGTTTTCTGCACTCTGTCGCCCATTGTTATATCTTGTGTCGATATTCTGCCAAAATGAAGATAGCTGTTGTAACAGATAGCCGCCAAGTAAGTTACGTAACTTTATTGTGAAAATTGTGATACGATTTCGGACAAAGGGACAAAGGCACAAAGGCAGGTGTTCTTTTGTTCAAAGTCTTGGTTCTTTCCAAGTACCTAACAGGCCTTTTTTTCCATGAGTTTATTTTTAACTAGTAGCGCCCTGCGGTTTCACCCGCGTAGTTTTAAATCCCGGTATTCCCACGGTATAAAAAGTAGCCTATGTGGCTCCTATGTGTTATTCCAGACTATGATATATCTCTGTACCAATTTTCACCAAGATCCGTTCAGCCATTCTGGAGTTATAGAGTAACATACATCCATCCATCCATCCATACTTACAGACTTTCGCATTTATAATATTTGTAGGATATTAGTAGGATGATTGATCGAGGAGCAGTGGCCTAGTATTTTCATGTTGAGGAATGTTTAATTTTGAATTTGATCCAGGTTTACTTAATTAACTTCGATTACCTCTTATTCTCCTTCATTCTTTCTACGCCGCCGTTCCTGTTACCTTATTCAAGACTAAATGTACCAACCCGCGATATTCCAGGCCCCAAACTAGGTAGGTATACTTAGTTTTATCGAAAACTGTCCGCTGTCTAGTCTAGTGCCTAGCCGTTTCCACAAACATGAACATGTTTCAATTGGTACCTATTCTAAAGATTTTTATGCAGTTTAAAATCGAGATGCAATGGATGTGTATACAATATAGATTATAGATGCGTGGTGATACCCTTTCATGCCCTCATGGGCTTTACATTACCGAGGTAGGTATCATATTTTACGCAAAAAATGAAAATGTTTTTTCAAATGGAATCATCGATTTCGCGCATCACCGGGCAGGACGAGTCGGGGGATTAATGTGTATAATAATGTCGCGTTATGCGGGCAGAAATAATGAGTTCGCTATTTGCATGATTATTATCGCCGTGTTTCTTTTTTCGTGATGAAATGAAAAATTCTACAAATAATCGTAGGAAAAATTAGAACGTTTATTATGTTTTTAATCTGTCTGTGACCTTTGCATAGAACCAAATAGAAAATGTTTGTTTTTTGCTACAAAGATCATGACCCAGAAAATAACAATTAAGTACCTACCCTTATTGACCCTTACCTTGACCTTATTACCCCCTGAAAGCGATTATTTCCAGGCACCTATGGAATATCATTATGAGCAAATATTGATGAAATCAAACCTACAATGTGTAAAACCATGAAATAAGTATTTGTCTCATGGGGTTTTACCTTCATTGGTAGGTTTTAGAATGTGTTTGCAATGTGCTTACCGATGCGCTTTCGTCCATGAACTATAGAGTCAGTGATGTGATAAGATCAAGAAATATTGATAGTATTCAAATTCCTTGCATGACCCACTCCATGCGGGCTCGTCGCTTGTCAAGACATACATTATTAGTTCTCGGATGACATATTGCTAGTAAGTACCTTAGCGTAGCGTTGTATACTCTTGGAGTACCATCCTTTACCAAACATCATGGCGTGCAAAACGAGGCGGGTGTGTTTCAAGTTCTAATCGAAACTGAAAACTGAAACAGCTTCACGACTTTAATCCCCAGGCACGGTAGATATCCCTTCAGATCTCTCAATACCAAGTACTATCCCAAGATGCTTTGAGGATGTCTAAGGGGGTAGTCAGAGGTACGTACATTACATTTGGCACATACCCACATTTTGCAGTAGTTAGTATTCTATACGTGACAGGTTGCAAGCCTATCGCCGCTGTTAGAATACTAACTGGTTTCCTCACGATGTTTTCCTTCACCGTTTAAGAGCACTAGCATTGCGTACATAAATTTTTCGATAGAAAAATCCATTGGTGCACGACCGGATTCGAACCTGCGAACTTACGATCGAAAGGCGGGGTCACTCCCACTAGACCACCGGTGCACCGGTGCGGTGGAGTTCTAATAGAGAAGAAGAGAAAAAGTTATAAAAGAGAAGATCCTTATGGGAAGAATTAGAAGCCGTAACACAGGTTCTCCAGCACGGCTTCTAATGCTCATAGTGCTAAAAGTAAGTACCTAGTAGTTAGGTACCTAAAAAGTTGTAAGTAGGTATACCTACAAATCCTTGTGTTTTTCATCATACCTGTGTATAAACCATTCTAAAAATGCACGCCCCTCTACCTGCTTTCACCCACAAAAGCAAAGCAAAGGCAGGTAGAGGGGCGTGCATTTTTAGAATGGTTTATCTATACCTAGCTAATAAGTTTTCCGCAAATAAACAAACTTTATACTTTTTTTATGTTTTGTTCACTTACCCTGACTCCGTTGTCTCCAGGAGGCGTACACCGATGTGCCAGTCACCCCTCTGACCGACATCGATGAGCATTGCCATTGGAAGCAGACGCAGCCTCCAAGCGCAATTCCTCAGCTGTTGGTCGCTTTAGTGCTATGTGGCTTTTTTATGGTGAGTAATCAAAAAAATACTTTTAAGGTAGACCAGAAGGGTTCGTTCGGGGATGCACTATGCCTGTTTCTGCGGCCAAGCGGCGTTGCTGTATGAAGAGATTAGAAGTGTGGTCGCCAGTGTAATTACAGGCACATGAGGCTTAACATCTGTATGCCTGAAGTTGATGGACGCAAGGCAGTGCATCGTAGGGCACGTTCCTATCGTGCGTGACTTACGAGGCAATCCTTTGTTATAGGTGATGGTTACCACTTATCAGGTGGGCCATATGCTTGTTCCATTAGCTGGTTGTATTAAAAAACGCCTGCCCCCTCCTTTCGGCGTTCTTTTTGCGTGACGCGACCTATACGCATTTGCGTTATCTATTATAGGTACGTATCATCCGCTTATTTCTCTAATCCCCGTTGAAGATAATAATAATGCTGGACTATCCACACAGCACTATCTAGCCCCAAAGTAAGCTACTCAAAGAGTGTGTTATGGGTACTAGATAACTGATATATTTAATACATTATGTACTTACATAGATGACTACCTCAGTGGCGCAGCGGGCGAGTGTCCGCCTGCAACGCAAGAGGTTGCGGGTTCGATTCCCGCCTCGGAACAAATTTGTGTACGATGCAGAAATTTGTTCCGTTGGTCTGGGTGTTTATGTATAATAAAAAATATATATCTATGTAAGTATATAATGTATTAAATATATCAGTCATCTAGTACCAATAACACAAGCTTTGAGTAGCTTACTTTGGGGCTAGATGATGCTGTGTGGATTGTCCAGCATTATTTATTTATTATAGATATATATTTTTTATTAGACATAGAAAACACCCAAACCAACGGAAACAAATTCTGCAGATCATTCACAAATTTGTTCCGAGGCGGGAATCGATCCCGCAACCTCTGCGTCGCAGGCGGACTCTCGCCGGCTGCGCCGCTGAGGTCGTCAATCCCCATTATCCCTGTTAACGGGGATTTGTGGGCTTTTGTCCACTAATCCCTGTTGAAATCTGTGGTTTTCTCAGATATGCGAGGTGATAGGCGGGTACCTAGCTGGCAGCCTCTCTATAATGTGCGATGCGGCGCATATGCTGAGCGACTGTGGTGGCTTCGCGCTAGCTCTCCTCGCCTTCCACTGCGCCAAGCGCCGCCCTGACGTCCACATGTCCTACGGATACAAGCGAGCTGGTAACTATACCTCCATTGATAGCTCTCCTTGTCGAGCGGGAGCGGTAGCACGTGGGTTCGAAACCAGACGTGCAACAATGAGTTTTTCTGTTCAAAAGTGTAGTTCTGTAATGTGTCTGGAAGAGATCGCCTGGGGTTTTTTATGGTGTACAATAAAGTATTTTTATTCGTTCTCTCAAACGGTGAAGGAAAACATTGTATTAGGTTGGTAAATCAGCCTGTCGAAAAAACCTAGAGTTATCTAACAATTTTAAAAAGGTGTCAAGTTCTCGAAATGAGCCACTTTGAGGCGTAGTTAAAACCCTTCCATGACATTGTTTAGAAGGAACTAAGTATAATACGTTAAAAAGTGTTTTTTGGTAATGACTTTTCCCACACTTCTCCGTACACTTCTTCTGAAGTAATTTTGTTACAAAAAAGCTGCTTCTTCTGAAGTCTATTTTCTTGCCTGAGGCCCTTATTCATAATGGTGTTTGTGCGTGCCATAGCTTATCAGACCGATAAGTCTGTTGCTGTCTCTTTTCGTTGACATGAAAGTGACAGTGACAAGAATGCTCTATTTAAGCCTAGGAATACAGGTATTCAAATTCCTTGATAGAAATGAAATGAAATGAAACGAAACGAAACGAAACGAAACGAAACGAAACGAAACGAAACGAAACGAAACGAAACGAAACGAAACGAAACGAAACGAAACGAAACGAAACGAAACGAAACGAAACGAAAAGAAACGAAACGAAACGAAACGAAACGAAACGAAACGAAACGAAACGAAACGAAACGAAACGAAACGAAACGAAACGAAACGAAACGAAACGTAACGAAACGAAACGAAACGAAATGAAACGAAATGAAATTATTTGCTCGAAGTATGGTCAGATTAGTACAGTTCTTAATATAAAGTTAGTAAGCCGCTATGGTATATATGGTGATGACGGTGATATGCCTTGTGGCAGGGATTATGATAAGAGGGTAAGTGTTTATTTTTTTCCCAGAGGTCCTCGGCGCCATGGTCTCTGTCCTCCTCATCTGGATCCTAACCGGAGTGTTCGTATACGTGGCCGCGGTGAGGTTACACACCGGCGACTACAGCATCGAGCCGGACATGATGATGATAGTCTCTGGGTGCGGGGTCGCGTTTAACGTGATCCTGGCGATTGTGCTGCATGGATGCGCTTCGGACGTAGGTTAGTGGTGCTTTGCGTACACACACATCATCATCGTCATAACCGTCATTATCATCGTCATAACCGTCATAACCGTCATTATCATCGTCATAACCGTCATTATCATCGTCATAACCGTTATTATCATCGTCATAACCGTCATTATCATCGTCATAACCGTCATTATCATCGTCATAACCGTCATTATCATCGTCATCATGATTATCATCTTCATCATCATCATAACAGTGATCATCGTCAAAATCGTCATACTTATACATACATTATCACTCATCGTGAATGTGCTTCGGACGTTGGTGAGTCTTTTTTTTTTTATACAACTAGCTGATGGAACAAACAGATGGCCAGTCTTACACACACATCATCACACATCCTCATCATTGTTATCATGATCATCATCATCATCATCTTCGTCATCAACATCGTCATCGTCATGAAGAAGTGTGTATCAAGACATGTTCATCATCTCCATCGTCGTCATCGTCGCTATATGGTTCAATGATCAGCTTTTTGTCATCTATGTTTTTCTATCACATCTCACTAATATCATAAATGTGAATGTTTGGATGTTTGTTACTCAATAACGCCAAAACGGCTAAATGAAACCGCGGGGCGCAGCTAGTTAATAATATATTTCACTAGTTGCGCCCCGCGGTTTCACCCGCGCAGAAATCCCGGTATTTCCACGGGATAAAAAGTAGCCTATGTGCTATTCCAAACATTAATCTATCTCTCTGCTAAGTTTCATCCAGATCCTTTCAGCCATTCCGGCGTGAAAGAGTAACAAACATCCATCCAACCATCCATACTTCCAAACTTTCGCGTTTATAATATTAGTAGGAAGTAGGTTATAATATTAGTAGGAAGTAGGATAGTTTCTTTTGTAGAAAGTATTCTTTTTATCATCGAGAAGATTCGCAGTTTCGTAGACATAGACAGTAATTTGTTGGCCACAATAACACATCATGTTTCGTCCCTTCCAGCCCACCACCACACGCACGGCGGCGCAGCTTGCTCGCACCGCGGGCTCGCCCACACTCACCCGCACTCGGAGCCACGCTTCCGTCTCTTCCGACGAGAGAGGAAACAGAACGGGGTGCTTGCGAACGGCGATTACTCTATCAAGGATCTTTCTAGCAACGAGGCCAGCGTCCCTGGGGCCAATACAAGGTAATACTTTTTAAATACGGTATTAATATGGCCAAATAATATATAAATTATTTTTATATTCATCATTTTGTGACTTTTTTTCACCTGATGTTAAGTGGTAACCATCACCTATAACAAAGCATTACCTCGCAAGTCACGCGCGATAGGCGATTGCGTCCATCAACTTGAGGCATACAGATGTTAAGCCTCATGTGCCTGTAATTACACCACACTCTTTAAACCGCAACACAGCGTTGCTGCTTGGCGGCAGAAAGAGGCGTGGTGGTAGTACTTCCCCGGACGAGCCCTTCACATAGAACTCTACTACTCTTTCACATATCTAAGTATAGTGACATGTTAAAAGAACAATGAAGATTATCCCTCTTATTCATAATCCCTGCCATTTTATAGCAGCTATAAAGAGTCTTCTTGTCATTGTCACTTTCATGCCGACGAAAAGAGACAGCAACTTACTTATTGGTCTGATAAGCTATTGGCGCGTTCAAAAACCATTATGAATAAGAGCCTAACGGCCGAATACTCAAACGCAACTCAGATTTAAGCACGTCTCATGTGACGAGTTTTTGAAGGAATTTCATTAAAAACTGTCAAAAAACGACTTGAGACGTGCTCAAATTGAAGTTGCCTTTGAGTATTCGGGGGGATTCGTTTCCTGTCATCTAACGAAGCAACATAGCATTTTCATTTTAATTGTTTTTCTAGTGTTATTTTGAGTTGTGTTGTGTAATTTTGGTGGTATTTTAACCAACATTACTTGTGGTTTTAGCACAAAGTGTAAGCATTTGGAATGAAAGTGTATTATGTGATATCATGATTTGACCGAAAATGTTTCAAATGTTTTGAAGAAACCGCCACCATTTTCTTCAAAACAACTGACTGACTCGACTTTGGACTGACGTGACTAGAAACATAACTACAAAGAGTATAATCTCTGAATCACTTGACATTGGCAAGATTGTCTATGACAGGAGCCATAAAAAGAAGAAAGAAATAGAAGAGTATTCGGGGGTAAATGTTTAAACCAGAGTCACAAGACCGAGACAGAGTATAACGAGTTGAGTATGTTAGGTTTAAATGAGTTATGAATATAAAACCTATGATTATAAAATTCCGTTTTATAACAGGAATATAAATCTGCGAGCTGCCTTGATCCACGTCATCGGGGATCTCATACAGAGCTGTGGAGTACTTTTAGCGTCGGTGCTCATAAAATTTTACGTGAGTATCCTAGCCTAGCAGTGATCTGACCTCAAGTGACCTTGACCCTCAACGGTCCCAACGGAAGACCAGCGCAAATCATTGCAACTTGCATATGCTGAGTTGGGACCATGTTGCAACTGTCTTAGTTTAATTAATTGTGTGTTTTCACTACATAGTATAAAACAAAGTCGCTTTCTCTGTCCCTATATCCCTATGTCCCTATGTATGCTTAAATCTTTAAAACTACGCAACGGATTTTGATGCGGTTTAAAAAGTAGCCTATGTGTTATTCCAGACTATAACCAATCCCTCTGCCAAGTTTCATCCAGATCCGCTCAGCCGTTCCGGCGTGAAAGAGTAACAAACATCCATCCATCCATACTTACAAACATTCGCGTTTATAATATATTATATAGGATAGGATACATACATGCATGATGAAAAAAAACTGAAACAGCTTCACGACTTTGATCCCCAGGTACGGTAGATATCCCTTCAGATCTCCCAGTACCAAGTAGGTACACTGGGAAAAATACACGGCTTTTACACACGGCTACGGTTTCAAGACGGTTCGGGGAGCCGTGTAAACGACTGTGACAGCCGTGTTTGTCAATCGTGTGAAAAGTCGTGTACACGGCTCCAGATTTACATGGCTACGTCAGCCATTAACGCGGCTGTGCTAGTTGGTAATACCGGCTACGTTAACAGTGTTCACTAGATTTTCACTAGTTTAAAATCCCTAACCGTGTTTAAATACACGGCTGCCCCCTTACACGGTTGTAGAAGCCGTGTCAGACACGGTACGATGGACCGTGAGCTTAACTTTGCCTGGCTATCTTAACCGTGTCATAAATTGACCACCCAAATATGGCTGTCGAAGCCGTTCTAGCCACGGTACGTTGGACCGTGTACCTGACATAGCCTGGCTACATTAGCCATGTCATAAATGAATCTCCCAGGCATGGCTGTCGAAGCCGTGTCAGACGTGGTACGATGGACCGTGTGCTTAACTTTGCCTGGCTATCTTAACCGTGTCATAAATTGACCACCAACACATGGCTGTCGAAGCCGTTCTCAACAGGGCACGATGGACCGTGTGCTTAACATAGCCTGACTACCTTAGCCGTGTCATAAATTAATCTCCCAGGCATGGCTGTCGAAGCCGTGTCAGACGTGGTACGATGGACCGTGTGCTTAACTTTGGTTGGCTATCTTAACCGTGTCATAAATTGACCACCAACACATGGCTGTCGAAGCCGTTCTCAACACGGCACGATGGACCGTGTGCTGATCATAGCCTGACTACCTTAGCCGTGTCATAAATTAATCTCCCAGGCATGGCTGTCGAAGCCGTGTCAGACGTGGTACGATGGACCGTGTGCTTAACTATGGCTGGTTATCTTAACCGTGTTATAAATTGACCATCCAAACATGCCTGTCGAAGCCGTTCTCAACACGGCACAATGGACCGTGTGCTTAACATAGCCTGGCTACCTTAGCCGTGTCATAAATTAATCTCCCAGGCATGGCTATCGAAGCCGTGTTAGACGCGGTACGATGGACTGTTTGCTTAGCTTTGCCTGGCTATCTTAACCGTGTCATAAATTGACCACCCAATTATGGCTGTCGAAGCCGTTCTAGCCACGGTACGTTGGACCGTGTGCCTGACTTAGCCTGGCTACCTTAGCCATGTCATAAATGAATCTCCCAGGCATGGCTGTCGAAGCCATGTCAGACGTGGTACGATGGACCGTGTGCTTAACTTTGCCTGGCTATCTTAACCGTGTCATAAATTGACCACCAACACATGGCTGTCGAAGCCGTTCTCAACAGGGCACGATGGACCGTGTGCTTAACATAGCCTGGCTATCTTAACCGTGTCATAAATGAGCCTCCCAGGCATGGCCACCGAAGCCGTTCCAGACATGGTACGTTGAACCGTGTGCTTAATATTGCCCGACTGCGTTAGCCGTGTCATAAATGAACCACCCAGATATTGCTTTTGAAGCCGTTCTAGACACGGCACGCTGAGCCATGTGCTTAATTTTGCTTGGCTATTTTAGCCGTGTCATAAATGAACCTCTCAGGCGTGGCTGTTGAAGCCGTTCTAGATACGGTACACAAGCCTTATGCATTACCTGGCTATCTTAACCCTGTCATAAATGAAATGAAACTTCCGATCATGACTGACGAAGCCGTTCTCTGACACGGTACGTTGGGCCGTGTGCTTATCTCATTATCAAAGCTAAATAGGTACTGTACGTGGAAAAATCATACCTACTTAGCCAACCAACCACACATCAGCTTTTAAGTACATCGAAAGGTTAAAACAAATTCAAATTCAAACTAATCACACACAACATTACGACCATAGAGCCTTTTGCCAGCCGCGGCAGTCGGCACGGGAAGCGGCCTGCAGCTTTGGCGGGTTTCTCGTCGAGTAGGTAGATAGGTTCAAGAGTAGTAGAGCTCTTTGTGAAGGGCTCGTCCGGGGAAGTACTACCACTATGCCTTTTTCTGCCGCCAAGCAGCAACGCTGTGTTTCGGTTTGAAGAGTGTGGTCGCCGGTGTAATTACAGGCACATGAGGCTTAACATCTGTATGCCTCAAGTTGATGGACGCAGGGCAGTGCATCGTAGGGCACGTTTTTATTGTGCGTGACCTACGGGGCAATGTTTTGTTTATAGGTGATGGTTACCACTTAACATCAGGTGGGCCATCTGCTTGTTCCATCAGCTAGTTGTATAAAAAAAAAACAGGTATGTTAAGTATATCGTTGACGATACTTAACATCATTTTTCAGCGAAACTGCAAATTTCAATAAGCCAGTCAGAAGCTCTCTGACACGCTAATGAAATAATAAATACGCTTTATCATTCTAAATACTAAAAAATAAAAAGTCTCCTGTAAAGTTGTCAGCCTTGTGTACGTACTATTACAAATATTTAGTAAAATCGTCCGTCGCCAAATAATCGCTCAGATGGTTCCGAGTATAGGTATAGTAGGCACCTACCTGCCGACCTACCTGCTGGACGTAGGTCTGTACTCTGTGTAGGTCCATCAACCCAACACGGGTGTCTCCGGCTTTTCTGATCAAGAAAAAGTTTTTAGGTAGGTACTTAGGTACCTATATTTCGCAGACCGTGTCGTCGTCCTTCACTAAACCACCTTGCTTGAGGGCGTCACCTACCTAGCTAGCTAGGTCGCAGATGTAAACTGGTGTAGTGTAGACCTACACTAAGACCTACATCTAGGTAGGTAGGCCTTATTTTGTAAAAACACGGTTTTCGTGGTCTCGCGCACGAATCTCACGCAATCCGCGGCAAATTTGTCATAGTAACTATACTGTTATCTATAATTTAAGTTTACAAAAATATTGTTATCTCGGTCAAATATGCATAGATTTTAATCAAACATCTTATAATCAAGAGTGTATTGTTCAAAGAAACATTTAAGACGAAGACAAGCGCTAATGTGACTCTCGCTCGCAAGTTTTGACTTGTTGAAAGATATAACATCACTAAACCCATTTTCGAAAAATCGCAAACAACCATTTTGTGTGCAATCACATTACGCACAGTTTAGTAAAAAAATCATTTTGATCGATAAAAGTTTTCCTACTTAAAAGTTTGCTTTACTAGTTTTCGTACTCAAGCAAACTTTTGAGTAGGAAAACTTGCATCAATCAAAATGAAATTTTTACCAAACTATGCGCAGTGTGATTGCACTCAAAATGGTTGTTTGCAATCTTTCAAAATTTGAATTTGTGATTTTATATCTTCCAAAATGCCAATTCGTGCTAACGAGAGAAATATTAGGTGTTGTCAACGCCTTAAAAGAAGGAGACAAAAGTGTCTGTTTAGGCAAAAGATTTCAATCCAGTTATTGAAATCTTCAAGTCTCCCTCCTCCACACCGGACAATCCAACGCACTCCATTATTTTTTAAATATGTCAATATTGAAGATTGATTATATCGAAAAAAAATATCGTTGTTTCGATTGGTATAGGTATGTTTGTGATGTGTACCTATGGGTGTAAATATTTTTTCAAGACGAGCGAAAAGTGCAAAAAACAATATCATGGGAATGCAATAATTTTGTGACATTACACACATTATTGTTTTGTTAGTAAGCTACCTGCCTGCCCTCTGCCGCACAGCCAAACGGCTATCTTCACACTTGCTGAGATACTACGACTTAGCGCGCCGTTCGCTTCGCTCTCGCTAGACGAAACTTATTACGAGTCGTTTAATGCGAATAACTTCGTACCTACTCAAAATTATTTTGGGTCCATGGGCCGCACTTTGACGACTGCTGAATTCTAGAGGGTAATATAGGTACCTAATGAGAGAAGCTAGATAGGTAGTTTTGCATTGGGGATGTAGTATTTATCTAAAAAACTAGAATACCGACAGTATTCTAGTCCTTGTCAATGTTACCCATAATTTACCTACATTATGTATTAGTATGTGTATTGTAAAAAAAATTATGCATGGTGCTATGTTTGTAACAGTCGTTTGGTTTTCAATAAATTTCATTTCATTTTATTTCACTGTCTAATCATTTTATATCGGCAATAGGTAAACATCTACCAATTACCTAAAAAAAACGATAGGTAGGACCAAATTAATTTTCTACTCAAAACACAGTTTTTCGATTGAATATTCAGGTTTGATAATTATTTATAACATGCGTTTGAAGCACTGTTTTACGTCTCATTTGCCTAGCAACACCGCACCGGTTCGTTCGGCCATCTTTTCCCGCGCAATTTGTATGTGTGGTGCGGGCGGGGTGAGGGGCGGTGTGTGACGCCGCACCAATCGCCATTTTATTTTGTGGAAGTGACTGAACGAGCGTGAACGTAGCGGTCGATGCGTCTTAGGTATTTGTTGATTTTATTGGCCAAAACAGGCATTTTCTGATGTAAAATAACTTATAGATTTCTTTAAATTGTCTCTCAGTGCTGTGAAAGCTATTATTGGTAAGTGAAAAGTCAATTTACAAACTTTTGTGTTGGCACGCCATGGCATGGCATGATAGCGTGGTTCTAATGAGTTGATTAAAAGCCCTATATAGTTTCTTATGTTTCACACCATACCTAGGTAGGTACCAAATTACTTTACCTATCATATTTTAAACCTAGGAAGTAGGATGTAGGAAGTAGTAGTGGTCTAGGTAAGGTAGTTAACTTTGTTAATCAAACCTTCCTAGGTTCTCCGCGCGCGAGCATCATCATTTTGAAGGTTAGAATTGAATAGGCTACTAATAAAACTAAATGTTCTATCTAGATTCAAGATACCTAGGTAAGTACCCCATGTTCGCATCATTGTTTTCCCGTAGGATTAACAGGGTTCTACTATAACCATAGTCCGGTAATAATAAAATCTCTCAATCCTCGTTAGGTAGTTAAAATGCGCGCCACACAAAAAGAGCGTCGGAAGGAGGGTGAGGGGGTGTGATGGCGCGAGTATTTTGTATGCGAAAACACATCCCCTCTACTGTTTTCCAACGTTATTTTTGGTTGACGCGCACTATACCTACCTACCTACACAGATTAGGTATAACATAGATAGCTATTTTTTAAATTTAAAGGGGAATGATCATCTAATCCAGCACTCTTTTCAGATAAAGGCACCTCTAAGGAACTAATAAGATTATCTGGAACCATCAGTCGATAACTTAGCATAACTGAATTTGCCAACAATGCCTGGCTGGTCAACTGTGTGTCAAAAAACTGGACCATTGATTGAAAAAAAAGGTCAGGATTTCAATTATTTTAAATTCATTTATATGCCGTTGTAAATGTTTTAACCAACTTCAAAATAGGAGGAGGTTCTCAATTCGACTCTATTTATATGTTTGTTCTAAGTATGTAAATAAAAAAATACCTATTATAATTTAATAAGAATACGATACCTACCTATTACAATTAAATTAGATTACAATTACCTATGAAAATGGGACACCGTATATTTTAATTTTAAATATTTTTTATAAATTCTTTTTTTTCGTGTGTAGCTGTGTACTTTTTTTATCTCTGCATTGTAAGGAGGCTGTTAAGGTAGCCGTGTTTGCGCGGTTGCAGCAGCCATGTCGCTCAGCCGTCTCTAACATCTTCCTATGTCCATATGTGTGGCTGGTGACCTGGCATGAAGCATGGAGTAGCTAGCCGAGTAAAGCGCCTTGGTCAGCCATTGCAACGTGGGTCTATGAACATGAATGTTTGGATAAGGGCAGGTATGGTTAAGGTTCAAAACCTAGTTGTGTGGTTTTTTTTATCATGGAAAGTCAATGCATGGTTTTATGCAATTAATGCAGACCCACCTATTTATATTAATTTTTTTCTTTTTAATTGTAGGCTGATGAACATACCCATGT
Organism: Plemyria rubiginata; assembly: GCA_963576535.1. NCBI lineage: Eukaryota > Metazoa > Arthropoda > Insecta > Lepidoptera > Geometridae > Plemyria > Plemyria rubiginata. The sequence goes on from OY754929.1 coordinate 2,334,812, forward strand.
AATTGGAAACTCCTCTTTCTGTACCTGAATTCAACTGGATAATTGGATCTAAATAGGTACCTAAGCAATACAGCTTGAGTTCAGAGCCAAGTGAAGTTGATGTGTAAGGTATGTGTTACTATTTTATATGGGGTTTTTGTATTGTTTCTTTTAGTGGGACATTATCATAATCAGCATAAAGAAAATTTGAAATTACATTTTATGGGTCAATTTTAACTTTAACATAACAACAGAGAAGTAACATCTATGTTCACCTGGGTATATTTAACAAAACTAACTTCATTTTATCAATCTCTCAATCGTAGTTTTTACAATAAATTATATTAAAATTATTTTCATTGCAGCCCGCCTACAAAACGGCATCTTTCTCCCGCTGGATCTTCCCATCACCACGCTCTGTTCACCAAGTGTTGGTCCACAGCTGGTAAGTTAAACTTTTTCATCAATATGTTCGTATGTTCAAGCACTACATTATTTTAATTTTGGTATTTTTCTTTACAGATAACCATTGGCTCTCAACCCACAAGTTAATGTTTTAACGTTGTACTTAAGGTTAAGAAAACATTCTTCTTTTATTGAGAATAAAGTACTGGCGAAGCCATTGAGAACTCAACAGTTTGCGACCGCCCCTATCCTATAGAAGGTGATCAAGAATGATATCACAGAGGTCGCTATGCTCACTTCTTCTGGGTTCTCTCTGCAGCTCAGTTCTCAGCAACTGTCCGGTTGCTGTATATTTCTCTAATAAGTATTTAAGGGGTTGGACCCTTTAGGATAAGTACCATAATGTTCATATTTTTTGATAGACTATGTCCTCAAGTCATGTTTATAGGTGTTATCAATAAATGTAATATTTAAGAATAAGATAGATATAGAAGTAGACTTTATGATACAATACTATGTTTTTTTTTTATTTTCTTAATAAAAATTTATCAGTAAACTTAAAATGATGTTATTCATTTACATTACAAATTAGCCTTCACCACATATAACCTAGGTATAATGAGCATAAATTTTTTAAAGAGATTTAGACTTCTATTTCTTGTAGTTTATGGATATTATATTGATTTTAAATCATACTGTATTATTTCAGCTGTTCCAGTATACTTGAGTTTTGTCTTCCTTTTTCCTGCACAGCTGGCAAACCTTTGACATTCGTGTCAGTCAATACGACTACTTTTGCCATTTTTCGTGTGAAAATGTCACTAGTAGTCGTATAGGTACTGTCACGTCACACGGTTCCACCAGCTACGTCGGGAAGAAGGTAAGCGGCTGCTAAAGCCGTGTGACACGGTGTGAAATAGCCGTGCTAAGTGGCTGCTTCGGCCGTGTCAACACAGCTGTATCAGCCGTCTTCCTACGTCACTGTGCGGCTAACACAGTCGCGTAGCACGGCTATTTCATGCCATGTCACACGGCTCTACCAGCCGCATAGGGACGTAGGAAGACGGCTGATACTGCCGCGTTGGCACGGCTGAAGCAGCCGTTTTGTACGGCTACTTTATGCCGCGTCACGCGGCTCTGCCAGCCGCATAGGGAGGTAGGAAGACGGCTGATACTGCCGTGTTTACACGACTGAAGCACCCGTTTGGTACGGCTACTTTATACCGCGTCACACGGCTCTGCCAGCTGTATAGGGATGTAGGAAGACGGCTGATACTACCGTGTTGGCGCGGCTGAAGTATCCGCTTAACACGGTTATTTCATGCCGTGTCACACGGTTCTACCAGCCGCATAGTGACGTAGGAAGACGGCTGACACTGCCGTGTTGGCACGGCTGAAGCAGACGCTTTATACGGCTACTTTATGCCGCGTCACACGGCTCTGCCAGCTACATAGGGACGTAGGAAGATGACTGATACTGCCGTGTTTGCACGGCTCTGCCAGCCACATAGGGACGTAGATAAACGGCTGCAATAACCGTCTTTACGCGGTTGCAATAACCATTCAACACGGCTTCTCCAGGCGCGTTGTAGCCGTGTCTGACAATAGCCGTGTTGACGAATTGACACGGCTGCAACTGCAGTACCGTGTGCAAATCTAGCCGTGTCTGATCATAGCCGTGTTGAACAATTTACACGGCTGCAACTGCAGTACCGTGTGCAAATCTAGCCGTGTCTGATCATAGCCGTGTTGAACAATTTACACGGCTGCAACTGCAATACCGTGTGCAAATCTAACCGTGTCTGATCATAGCCGTGTTGAGCAATTTACACGGCTGCAACTGCAGTACCGTGTGTCAATTCTATAGCCGTGTCACCCAACCCCGTACGGCGACACCACACAGCAAGCCACCCCTAGCCGTGTCAGCGACACACGGTAACAGTTGCCGTGTTAACACGGTTGCAACTGCAGTACCGGGTTTACACGGCTCTGCATAGCCGATAAATGACCCCTTTTTTCTCCCAGTGTACTAATTCAAGATTCTTTGAGGATGTCTAAGGGGGGTAGTCAGAAGTACGTCCAAACATTACATTTGGCACATACCCACATTTTGCATGCATGATATAGTAGAAAAACAATGTGCACATGTGCGAAGCAGGGGCGCGCGGGCGGGTCGCTAGTTTTACTTGTATTAAAGTTAGTTTTGTTGTGTGCAGCCGAACATGAAGATAGTGGATCCGCTGTGTACGTTTGTGTTCAGCGTCCTCGTTCTGCTGACGTCGGCGCGAGTGGTCCAGGATGCTCTATCTATGCTGATGCAGGCAGTGCCCAAACATTTCCGGTAAGAAACTGTCAAAGTATGTCTATGTATAATAAAAAATATCTATCTATGTAAGTATATAATGTATTAAATATATCAGCTATCTAGTACCCATAACACAAGCTTTGAATAGCTTACTTTGGGGCTAGATAGTGCTGTGTGGATAGTCCAGCATTATTTATTTTATTTATTTATGGTGGAGTTGACTATTTGTGAGGTACCACGGAGCATTCACTATCATGCGTAGTATTTTGGATTGGAAGCGCTGAATAGTTTCCAGATTCGTGTTAGCCGCTGTTCCCCATAGTTCGGCTCCATAATACCAAACTGGTTTGAGTACGCATTTGTACAGGAGTTTGTTGTTTAGAGACAGATTTGATTTTCTGGCCAAAAGCCAATAGAGTTTCTATGATTGTATAGAATGTTTTATAATATCTGTGGTCGTTTTACTAGCGAGGCCTGAAGCCTTATTCACTATGACCATTTGCACCGCGATCACAGCTAAGACAAGGCAGCCGGTGTCACACGGTCAGGGCAAAGCAAGGAATTTGAATACAAGGGGCAAAGTATCTCCTGTGTCATAAAGAATAAAGCCCAACATCATGTTATGACTTTTCACGGTTTGGGGCAAGGAATCTCCTATTGTCATAGAAAATAATGCCCCTGAACATGTCGTTCGCTCGCTCGCTCGCTCGCTCGCTCTCTGTCTAGATCCGTGACGGTGTATAATAATAATTTCTTTATTGAGGACTAAAACAGTATATAAAAATATGCACTTAGCATAGACTATAATACACTTAGTCCTACAATCGGTGGTCTTATCGCGCACAGCGATTTCTTCCAGACGACCGTTTGCACGTATGAACGTGTGTGGCGCTCGCGCTGGCAATGTAATTTGGAATTACAGCAATAACAAGTGAAGTTTAATTTTACAACCTAGACTTTACCATTGCCTGCGACAGAAACATTTGATAGTATAGCTTTTTGTGGCTTATTCCCAGAGGTCCCACGACTTCATTGTTTTCAGAAAGCTCATAAAGTTAGGTTTATACCTACTTTGATTCCCAATGGGTCCACATTTAGGCCCTTATTCATAATGGTCGCTCAGCGTGCCAATAGCTTATCACTACCTTATGCTTATCCTACCAATAATAAATAAAATTTACATCAGGTCCTATATAAATTTTATCGAAATTGAATCGTTCTTTTTTTCGAAATGAACTAAAAAATAACAAAAAATATAGGTAATAAATGATGAAGACAATGTTTGGTTTGCGGTTTCCCTTCAGTTAAAGTTTTGAATTAAATGAAGGTTTAAGGTTTTTTTTATGAAATTATTTTTACTTTCGGAATATGGATTTGAATGTTTGTTTCAGTTACCGTGAATGCGTGTCCGCACTGTCGACAGTAAGCGGCGTAAGGCACGTGCACTCTTTGCATGTATGGTCGCTCTCCACTCACCACACTGTGCTCACGGCGCACTTAGCTATCGGTATGTACATTTGTTGATTTATGCCAATACAAAGAAGATTAGTAAGGGACCACGTATTTTTATAAAACTTGCATTACTACTATATGAACGTGCCCTGTATCCATCTACTTGAGGAATACAGATGTTAAGCCCCATGTGGCTGTAATTACACCGGTGACCACACTCTTCAAACCGAAACACAGCAACGCTGCTTGGCGGCAGATCAGGTGGTAGTACTTCCCGATTCCTTAGGTAACTAATGAAACATACACTGAAATACTGAGTGGCACAAAGATTTTATCAGATTAGGACAATAAATCTATTATTGTTGCAGATGAACTGGGAGATGGCGACAGCATCCTTCGCGAATGCCAGCGCATAGCTCGAAGTGACTTCGGCGTCCAATCCGCCACGTTCCAAGTCGAGAGGTATTCCCCTCGCATGCTCACTTGCACACAGTGCCGTGAGCAACCGGCCATACATCCCCCCCACCCTACCACTCTATCTCACTGAACTTACAACTACCCTCCTTTGGGAAAAAATATTCTAAACGAATTTCGATATTGCGATCTTGGAGCTCTTATGAAAAAATCGCATGGAAAAGATAATCCTCTAAAATGCCAGCGTATTGGTACATCTAAGTGGCTTGACGACTCAGATATTCTAAGCTACCCTCATTATGGAAATAATGCTATTAGAACTCAGAACGTCATTCGGGGTGCCTAGATAAGATCATCATCTCGTTATTATCCCACCTAACATTTGAAAAAAATAATATGAAAAGATACACCAAGATCTAAGTATATATTTTTCTTCAGCGGAATAAAGAAATTAATTACCCTCTCATATTTCATTTACGTGTTTAGTTGTAAGTTGTGTGTTTGTTGTGTTATTAATATTGTACCTATGGATGTAAATCTGAAAATAAATAAATAATAATAATAATAATTTAAAAAAAAAACTTGACCACATCGCATTTTAGTATGTGGCTCAATCAATTTTTTTGCATATTCCAAAAAAAAACCTTCCTTATCCACATTTATTAAGAGTCTGAGTTTGACAATTCGTAGAAACTAATTAAGTATTGTTAATAAGTATTAAAAAGCAAAATTGTTGACTTATCAAACAAAGAAATTAAGTACCAAACTGTTTTTAGGTCAATAAGTACATAGACGAGAAGATGAATTAGTATTAAATTAGTGCCAATTTTTGTATCGTTATAAAATAGATGCTACAATCGTTTGAATTTATTTGTAAGTATTTATTTATAAATTTATATTGGACATGTTATAGTAGAATTAGATTTTTTATTTAAGAAAATTAGGTTAAGTTATTAAATGCATTTATATTGAATTAATACGTAGGCGTTGCAGAAAGCTATTTGTAGATGGTGCCAGGAAGGATCCTCAATCCTGATTGGCTAACAGAGACGCCATATTGTTGCTGTTAACTTGTGATTGGTCGATACGTTTAGCTATGTCAAAATTTCACTAACCTTTCACTGTTCTCAAAACGCTGTATTTTAATATAATAGTAAAGTGCCCGTGTCTTTATTCGCGTTGATATATAAAGAAACTTGAATCTTTGCATCTCTTAGAAGCTTCCACGTTGGTTAGGCTTATCGCGGCACAAGTGTGAGAGGGTGAGCGTTACTATTGCGCACCCGCTTTCTCCCGCTCACTCGCGTATGCTAAACTACACGCTGTCACAACACGTGCGAGCAAAACAAATATTTGTCTCATTCGCACTCATAGGATTGTCGCGTAGAATAGAGCTTGAAAGCTATATTTCTGGAATTAATTTATGCTCCTAGACGCTGAAAATAACCTTAAAAATGTTACCCCTAAGTTACAATTTAAGTCTGTCCGTTAATTGCCAGCCGGCATGCCAGTTTCAAATAGTTTCATTTTAATTAGATTATAATCCTTATAAATGATGAACAATGAGATTCGGAGGCAAACGTCCTCAAGACTTCTGTGGCCCAACGCGTACGATTTTACTTATTTTATAACTGCTTGTAAGATTTCTATGCGATAAATCAGGGTGTGTTTAGTAGTCAAATTATCTAAATTACTAGAATTAAAAAAGATTTAATTTATTACCAATACAAATCTACTAAGGGTTTTTTCTACCAGTACAATTACAAATACAAATTTATTTATATAAGCTACACAAAAAAAACTCCCGTCAGAATACTCGCGATATTTAGCTTATATTTTATTATTAATTCCTACTCTGAATAATTTAGAACCCACCCTACACACGTCGAGATACCTTCTTTGTGTCGGTTCTGTGACTCATTTATAACCTAACGTACTCAACTCGATATACTCTGTGGCGGTCTTGTGACTCATTATGTGGTTCAGTGACTCTGTGACTGGTATATTTAAAATAAAATAAATAACTTTGTTAGAATATCCCGAAAAGACACGACTGTAACTGGTAGGTAACTATTGTTTTTTTAAGCTATCATTAAATATTAATATTTAAACTGTATGTAGTCATAACTTTGTTTGCAACTAAAAGTCATGCAGCTCTGTAAATCAACTAAATGTCATGCTCAAAGTAGGAAAGTTATTGTGATAGTTTCATAGTCAGTAGGTATTCTTCTTACATTCCTGTTAAGTGTTTAGTAGATAATTATAGCAAGTCCTGTCTTCTGAACAGTCAGCGACAGAAGTTGATGACTTTTTCTGAATTGTCTGTTAACTTTGATAGTTTTTCACCAGAATTCACATTTGAACCGTTTTTTACTTGTAATCCGAGTTTGAGTAACACTTTTTATTGAAACTGATGGTCACGAAGTATTTCAATATTTGGAATCGTCAAAACGTTGTCAACTTCTCTCACTAATAAATTATGTCGTTAGAAGGTACTTAGACAACTAATATTGTAACTTTGATCTAGAAAGAAAGAAAATTAATTAATTTATGACACAAGCATATTATGTTTTTATCATATTAATGCTATGAGATTTTTTAAGTTATAACTAAAAAGAATACTAAAAATAGTGCTGCTTGATAGGGCTATGTCCCCTGTACCTATGGACGCGGGCAAGAAAAGTATAAACCAAATACAAACCTGCTGAAATAGGTTTATAGGGTCACCCTGAAACACCCTCAAAATTGGCAAGTCTCGTTGAGTAGGTAGATTAACTTCATGATGATACAAAATTTTATAATTTGGTTTTATCATAATAATGCTTGCATAATATTTACCTTTAGTCATTGTAGTCTTTCAACAAATATAATATTTTAAGAGATTTATAAACCACAGCAGCTGCTAGCGAGCCGCGTTTTTCTTTTAAACTAATTAGTCTTAAGTAACAGGTTAAATGTTAATAAGATTTGTAAATAAATAGTTCTTAAATCAGGCTATGTAAAGAACATAATTAGCGCCAAATTGTAACCAAAAACAAAGTATTTTTGTATTTAAAATGAGCATAAAGTAATTTTTTATGATATATGAAAGATTTTATTTTTATTTAATTTTTGTTATCGTTGTAAATGTGTTTTCCGTCCCCTGTTCTAATTCTGTTGTAACTTGTAATCCATTGTACTGAGAATAAAATAAATATTGAAGAATATTGTCTTGTCTATATTATTTTGTGCCAAGGCAGCCTTGCCCCTTTTCCCGGATCATCCCCCAAGGTTGAGTAAATTGAGTCACTTTGATGGTGGAGCTGATATTGACGGAGTCATAGTGTGAGCTGTTGCAAATACGACATAAACATATGACTCCGTTTACCCATTACATGTACATACCGACATTTTTAGTATGAGGACACACTGGCAGAGAAATTCAGTCGCAGAATTTTAATCGCCAGAATTAGTTTCATATAAAATTACGCGACTTACAACTTTTTGCATGAAATGAAATTCTGCGACCAAATTTCTGCCTGTGTGGCCTGACCTGACACTTACCTACAGTAGGTGGTTTTCTATGATGTGATATGTAATAGGTATGTGATTGTATATGTGATAGGTTGCAAGCCCATCATTGCTGCCAGTAGGTAGATATACTTACTAGCTGGTATTTCTCTCGAAGTCTTTCCTAACCGTATTCCAAACGGACACAACAATTTTTTTTAAAGACAAATCTCAGTGCTCCGTCCGATTCGAGCGATTTTTTTCATACTACCTACCGATGGCCCACCTGATAATAAATGGTAACCATCACCTATAACAAAGCATTTCCTCGTAAGTTACGCACGATCGGAACGTGCCCTACGATGGACTGCCCTGCTTCCGTCAACTTGAGGAATACAGATGTTAAGCCTCATGTGCCTGTAATTACCGTCGACCACTCTTCAAACCGAAACACAGCAACGCTGCTTGGCGGCTGTAAAAAACGTGGTCGATGAAGATGGACGATCTTTGGAACAGGCGGGCACTTCCTAACCATCACCACCACTGACGAAATATTCAGAGAACAGCTATTTTAAAACATTCAGGAATGCAACATTCATTAAGTGATGCTGTAGAGATAAACCATTCTAAAAATGCACGCCCCTCTACCTGCCTTCACCCACAAAAGCAAAGCAAAGGCAGGTAGAGGGGCGTGCATTATTAGAATGGTTTATCTCTACCAGTGTTTGTACAAATACATTTATTTAGGTACGAAATGAATTTGTGTGACGAATAATCTATTCCAAACTAGCGACCCGCCCGCGCACCCCTGCTTCGCATGGGTGCACATTGTTTTTCTACTATATTATGCATGTATTATACATATAAACCTTTCTCTTGAATTACTCTATCTATTAAAAAAACCGCATCATAATCCGTTGCGTAGTTTTAAAGATTTAAGCATACATAGGGACATAAGGACAGAGAAGGCGACTTTGTTTTATGCTATGTACCTAGTGATAGTGATACCTAGTGATGCTTCTATCGAAAACTTCTCTTGCTGTCTAGAATCGTCGCAGCCAAGGGTAAAAGGATAGTCAAATAAAACATGTAAGTAACTACTTATCAATACATTATTATTCAGAAGGCGATTTCAACACATCTTATACACATTTCAACAAACATACAACTTTATTCTATCGCTAAAGGGGTTTTACACTGCAGTAGGTATGTAGGTTTTTAGCCAACCCACATCAAATATGGGAAATACAGCTCAGACTATCGTCATCTCTTTCCATCTCGCTCACATTTAGTCTCAGTGGACGTCCATGTCTCATTCATTGTAATCCTGAAATCGTCGGTGTAAACCATAAAATCGGTGACAATATTTGGTGGTGGCCACTTCATGAGTAGAAAAATCGGTGGCAATGTTATTTTCAGTTTGTGAAATAGATAAATTGAAAATGACATTATTATGGCGTGAGCTGTCAAGTAATTTTCATACAATATCCTCGGCCGACTTTACTATACAGCTGTAACCCTCTGTAAGTTCTGTAACCCCAATAACGTTTGTACGAATAAATATCACAAAGGCATAACTAATATCGTTTTTAAAGCTACACAACGCAACGTTCGATATTGGGTACAATACTGTTAACAGGTTGACCACCGTCAAACAATTCTCAATCTCATAATTCGTTTTTGAAGATATAAAAAAGGATGTAATATAAAATAATTAAGCAGGTAGTTATTAAAGTAATTTTTTAAATGTTAAATCGAGATGTTTTGCGATATCAGCGTCTTAAATGTAAGTTGTTATGGGTGTTACACGAAGATGCTAAAACATTCTCAGAATTTTTTCAGCAAATATCGGTGGTATCCAAAAACTAAAAAAATATGTTATTTCCCCGTGTGCAACGCTCTTTATTATCATTTGGACAATTAATACAAAATATATAAATACGCAATGATCACAAAATAGACTATGAAAGTCAAAAAAGTAAAAGGATGAGTAAGAAAAACCATGTTCATATCGACATCACTCATGTGGTGTCGATATGAACATGTAACACCAAAGTTAGTACAAAGGACAGCTTAATGCTAATAAAATTTTGTACCAGCCAAAAATAACAGATAAAAAACAGGTATACCCAATATCTAACGATTAATTATATTTAATAACCACACTCAATTGTGCCCAATTTCATACACTCTCACGATTTATTTATATGATGCTTTTTTTATTATCTACCTGGCTCTTTTACCTATTTATTGAAAATAGATTGCTTTGAGAGTACATGACCTTATAATATTTCTTGCATTTTTTATTACTATATTTAAGTTCACAGTCACAAAAATATCTTGGTTTAGGAAAGTGTACAGTGCCTTAAATGTGTTTCTAGAGAATGATAGTTTTTCGTTTTCGGTTTTCTATATCGATTATCGAGACGCGATACAAGAGATCTCTTGTGACATACAAAACCTGGGCTGATTACAGAAACCAACCCTTTCACCACACTGCTTCCAAGTTACTAGAGAAACCTAAAAAAACAGAAAACCAAAAAAATACTGTCTTATGGAATTGCCAAGAATGGTTTACTTACTACAATGCAATATTGATGTTTGATAGGCATTATGTGTACAGACGATTAAAATTAATAGATTTATTGGTGTCGATTACGTTGTTGCAATAACCTAAACTAACTTAATCCGACAGCTCTAAAATTATAGCCATCCTTGTCGTTTCGGTCTTTTAGAAAGGGACGGCAATATTTTTAGTCCTGTCAAATTAGAATAAATAAATAAATATTGGTGGACTTTCCACACAGCACTATCTAGCCCCAAACTAAGCTTATGCTTGTAATATGGGAACCAGATAGCTGATATACTACTTATATACTTTTTTTTTTTGTAAATACATACTTATAATATTATATAATAAATTAGGAAAACTAAACAACAGATATGACACCATTAGCTTTAACTGGGTAGTGATAGAAACGAATAGGTAACAATCTAGCATTACAATAAGAATTTTTTTGACCATATTTCTTTCCTGTAGATTAGGCCGACTATGCTGTGAGAACGGTATAGGTTCTGGGTTAGCTTCCTTTTTTTTGCATTCTATTCATTTAAAAATAGATCATTGTGATAAAGAATAAAGATCATTTTGATTTGACAACATGGGAACTGGCGCCTAAACCTACCTAGCTTCAGTACATTCTAAAGTGATGTAACTTTTAAATGCCTTTTGACTTGAAAATAGCTTGGAGTTTCTACAACCCATAGGAATTATTATCACTTAACTTTGTGCGTAAATCTACTCAAGCTAAAAGTATCTACAAGCATTTTCTACTTATCTTTAACACTAAATTATTAATACTATTAATTGAACGAACAACAGTTGGTTTAGTAAATATATTATGCATTGATATATTATAGTTATTTTGTATGATAAATAATATATTATTTTCTGAGGTTCAACTGATGGTTTTCAAGGCATTACAATGCACATACAGTTTTAATGAATTAATTGTTTGTGCACAAAATGGGCTTCGTAAACCCACTTCCTTTCAACACACTGGTTCTCTGCCTCAAGCTACTTTAAATGTGATCATTGATTTAGATTCAACTAGATACCGCAAACCCTTAATTGTATGCATATTTATAGTGCGCGTCAACTAAAAAGAACGTCGGAAAACAGTTAAACGTAAAAAGAAGACCTGAAGGAGGGGGAGGAAGTGTGATGGCGCGAGTGTTTTGAAAGCGCAAACACATCCTCTCCGCTGTTTTCCAGTGTTCTTTTTAAATGACGCGACCTCTATAATATTTGTGAACATTACAACAATTTTCACATCGTGTTACTTTATTTGTGTTCGTTTATTAATCTTACGACCGGTTTTTGAAAGCTCGATCAACACTAATCGGCTGTCCAGTACCTTGCTATTTCAGCTTTCACTTCAAATTAGATAGAGATAGCAAGTGACTTGACAGCCGATTAGTTTCAGAAACCAGCCGTTATTTTCCAAAAACTACTTACAATTTTAGTGCTGACAATTTAGGTTTGTTTCGAATAAATAAAATTAAAAAATTAGTAATATCACTTGTTGTACATTCAAATTTCATGACACGTAGATGAAAATTTCAAATAAGGTATATTTAAAACAGGGTAAATGTAAAAAAGGAGTAGTAGTAGCCAAAACTAAGTAAAGTATAGTTTTCTTAAATAATTTAAAGTTATTAAAAATCTCTTAAAAAGTGATGAGTATTTTAAAGCTGTCAAATTAAGCATAAAATGAGATTCTATTTAAAAAATTGGCGGGTAAATATTTTTGTAATTCTCAGCTTACTACAGATAATATAAGAAATAGCTACATTTAAATAAAATAATATATTCTTAAACAAATTAATATCGTAAATTCATAATACTGAAAATGTTACTTTTAATTCAGTAACGCCTAACTTATATTTAAAACAAAAATTTGTTTAACTTGACAGATAGATGGCGCTTCTAACAAAGTTTAGCTGCCATCTTGAAATTGGCAAGTGTAGGCATCTTCAAGAATTCATTATAATTTATTTATTGCATAAATTATTGCACTTAATATTAGACAGAGCTTATGTCAACTTTTTCTCACTTCATTGTAATTAATTTAATTTTCTATCGCCATAGACCACTTATTAATTTAGACAGTGGTCACAGTTGGTTCCTACTTAGTAAGATATATGAGGGAATATCTACCGTGCCTGGGGATCAAAGTCGTGAAGCTTTTTCAGTATTTTTGTAGACACAATAGATGTATTTAGATCTCAAATGCAGTAATTAATACAATAAATTATATTAATACAATACCAAATTTAAAAAAAACTGAATAAACCTATACAGGGTGTTCTGTCTATTAATAATAGGTCAACAGCGATTCACAGTGGAAATTGGATTCTTATCTGATATGTCTACCTGAACTACTCAATCACAGAATTCACCACATTCACACAAACTGCATGATTTTGTCTATATTTATTTACTTACTGGCTAGTGAACTGGGAGTTATGTATTTAAGAAGACATCTCTGTATTTTTTTTTCAAGTACAGGAAAAGTTAATTTGATAGCGCTCGATCAACACTAATCGGCTGTCAAGTCACTAGCTATCTCAGCTTTTACTTCAAATTAGATATCGCGGGTTTAGCTGTAGCATAAGAGATGTCAACTTAAATTCATAGTAAAATTTCAGTCTCAAAACGAACTTATCCTTGTGTGTTAATTAAAACTTATCCTTGTGATATCAGTTATAGAGATCAAATCACTGGAGCAGTGGGCGTGCAGTTCAAGATGGAAGTTCTCAACATAAGTGTTACTAAACTACACACAATTTAGGCAAGTTACTAGACTAGTGTGACAGTTGCCCTACTGGACTTGTACTCAAATTAACTGGAATGATTTTTTTGTTTACCACTATTTTTCTATTTGTGATGCAGTTTATCTGAAAATAATAAACGAAATATAAATATCAAAATAAATTAAGGGGCAGAATACGGCGCGCCGCTCTCGCTCGCACAATTGAACATTTTTGAAGATACACAATCACGGAATGTGGTTATGTAAAATCGTAATCGGTTAAGTAGTTGTCAATGGCATTTCAAAGACATAGCGAGAATGAAAATTTGAAAAATATAAAATTCCATTATGAAGTGTGAAAATTTGCTTGGATCAAAATTTTATTGTTGCTAAATCTTTGTAATTGCGATTTTACTTATCTATATTCAGTGATTTTATATCTTCAAAAATGTTCAAGTGTACGAAGAAGATGCCGTATGCTGCCCCTTAAGCATACATATGTATGACTAAATATTCGTATGATAATACTAACCTTATTCCGTTGCGTTAAGGTTTAATACCGCGCGGTGGGCGAATGCGGTTGTCTGACCCCAACGCCCGCTAGTCTCTCGCACACCGCTTCTAGTTGTGCGTCCAGCATCAGAGACGCTATCTGATCGTCGGTCAGCATTTCCACGCTAAGAAAAAGAATAATAAAGGATAGAATTTACGAATCGTGTATACACCTATGAACCCGCATTTCACACTTTCAACCCGTAGTTTAAGTCAGACCAGTATTTCATACATTTTTACTAGTTACATTTCTCAGACATTAGCAGTAGCTTTGTCTTCCGCGCTATAGCTTGTGGGTTCGATCCCACCAAAGACAAACAGTTGTGTGTTTGAATGTAGATGTTTATTTTTTATCATGGTGTTCATTTTGCATAATATGTGTGTATTTACAAAAAAGGTATAAAAGTATTGTATAAGCTATCTGGTTCTATGAAAAGTCCTCTAATATTTCTTTGTTAAATATCAACCCGCATTTCAGTCTTCGTAACCCACATTTCACACATCTCATCATGCATTTAACATGTCTCAACCCGCAATTAGCCCTACCTAATCCAAATTTTTAAAGTCCCCCACATTTTACACTTTCCAACCCGCATTGCACACGTCCCACCCCGCATAGTACTAAGCCACATAGATAATCTCACCTGGCCAAGCTGTCAGTGTCGGAGTATCGTTCGTCGGATGTGGAGGAGCCGTCTCCGGCCGCACGGCGCCGCGGGGAGGACGCGCGACGCGGGGTGCGAGGGGCGGACAGCGAGCCGCGACGCTCGCCGAATAGCGACAACCCTGTACATTATACTTTTGTTATTAAACTCGCTCAAGTCCTGTAGTCTTGAAAAATTGAAACCTAATACTCCAAAATGTGTAAAATAAAATATATCATCAAAGAATCTCGAGTTGGTACTTGGTACTCAGAGATCGGAGTCATCATCTACAGTTACAGGGGCTTGGGAGGGGACTCCTGCAAGCGGCTGGGGAGAGGGGCCTTGCGGGGAACTGCGGCCCTATTACGCTAATGTCTGGCTAGGGGGGAACCTTGCGCGCACCAAACCTTTTATTTTTGACGCTGGGAATAAAGCGTTTCGCATTACATGGGTCGTTAAGTGGGTATAGAGCCGGTATACCCACTAAAAACGACCCAGCGGCACTCCCGCGTCGTCACCAAGGAGGGGAACTGGGAAACTGGCAGAGCCTTTTCATCCATTCCCCCACCGACACGACCGCCCGCATTGACAGCGGGCCGTACACGCCCCCCCCCCCTGGAGGGAGGGGCTCGGTAACGACCGCGAGTGCACGGCCGTTCCCGCCCGACGCGCGCACCAAACCTAACCTAACCTAGCACGCGGCTGCAGGGATCTATAAACCAACCTTGGAACATCTCCTTGACCTTCTCCCCGGTGTCGTGGAACAGCGCATCCAGACTCTGCCGGCGGCCCTGCTCGAGCTCGGCGCGCAGGCAGGCGCCGCGGTCCACCGCAGGCCGGATGATGCGGCGCGGGGACGCAGCCGACACCTTCGACTGCATCGGACTCGGGGGGGAGCCCTGGTCGGGGGACGAGCGCGGCCGCAGGGAGCACTTCTCGAAACTCACCTTAGATAAACAAACACTTCATTGTTTATCTAGTTTACGAATAAATAAATAAATAAATAAATAATGCTGGACAATCCACACAGCACTATCTAGCCCCAAAGTAAGCTATTCAAAGCTTGTGTTATGGGTACTAGATAACTGATACACTTAATACATTATATACTTACATAGATAGATATTTTTTTATTATTTACATAGAAAACACCCAGACCATCGGAACAAATTTCTGCAGATCGTACACAAATTTGTTCCACGGCGGGAATCGAACCCGCAACCTCTTGCGTCGCAGGCAGGCTCTCGCCCGCTGCGCCACAGAGGTCGCCGAATAAGATCGTTTACATAGTTTATGAATAAGATCGTTTACCTAGTTTACGGTAAAAAGATCGTTTACCTAGTTTATGATAAGAGGTAGATTGTTTACCTAGTTTACGATATAAAGTAGATTGTTTACTAAGTTATCGATACAAAAAGTAGATTGTTTACCTAGTTTACGGTAGATAGATAGATAGAAAATTCTTTATTGCACATAACAAAATGTATCGTACATATGCGAACTTAATGCTAGAGCATTCTCTTCCAGTTAACGTAGATCATCATCATCAGTTAAAGTGGATCGTAAAAGAAAATTCGTCAGAACAAAATGTATCGTACACGCTAGCTTAAACCTAGAGTATTCTCTTATTGTTAACTTGTGTTGTTTTGAAAAACACCGAGCATTACCTCTTCCGGGCTAGAGTACTCCAAGTCTATCTCCGTCCAAGTGTCGCTGGTGTCGAGACAGTGCGGCCGCGCCACATCGACGCGGCGCAGCCACTCGCGTACATTCGCGTCGGTGTGCGAGCACAGCTCCTCGAGCTGCTCGCTCGCGGGCGTCGTAGAATCGCTCGCGTTCTCTGTCGCAGTGCGGTCCACGTCTGAAACAAGATCACAGCTTCAGGGCTTTGATTCTGAGGCATGTAGCCATCAAAGATCACATCATGGCAATCCATCTTTTTGGGGAGATAATTCTCCCAACCTTCCACTCCGGCTCAGCTCTTAGATGTCAAGTCTCCCGATTACACAGGACCCCCATGTGTGCGTGTATGTGTGTTTGTATGTGTATGTGTTTGCGTGTGTGTAGGTGTGTGTGTGTAGGGAGCGAAAGGAAAGTGTTAAGTATGTGGGAGGGCACTTTTACTAAGCACCCTAAACAATATTTATTTATTTATTGGAGAACCAACAGCTTTTCAATTTACAGACTAAACACTAATGTAATGTAGCTATGATACAAAACTAGGTAGTGCAGACTGATAAATCATAGTTACTCTTTAATATGTTACAGGAATCGCTTAGAATCCTACTCATGCACTATAACTGCTTCATTGACTGGACTATCACTGATGGCGCTGGAGCTTACCATTCCTAGTGGAGGTTCTCCTAGAGCGATGGCGGTGGATCTCATCGGAGATCCTCTCGAGGTTCCTCAGCGCCGAGGAGTACTGCTGCTTGGTCTCCGAGACCTGCACCTCCAGGGTTTGGATCCGCGCCTTCTGGGCTTCCAGAGCGGCGTTGATGCGGGCCTTCTCTTCGAAGTACGGCCTACAGTATAATTACAGATACGTTATAGTGCGCGTCACGCAAAAAGAACGCCGGAGCGAGGGGGAGGGGTGTGATCGCGCGAGTATTTTGTATGCGCAAACACGTTTAGAAGCAGGATCTGGAGATTCCAAATCACACCAACCTACCATCTGATTATTTTATTGTAACCTGCATTCACAAACAAGAAATGATTTATGATTTTATCCCCTCCACTGTTTGCCAGAATTATTTTTGGTTGACACGACCTACAACTATTGTATACAGTATTACGTTAAGGTGAAGACAAGAGCTAATGTGACTCTCGCCCGCACGTTTTGACTTGTTGAAGGATATAAAATCACTAAAACAATTTTCGAAAAATCGCAAACAACCATTTTGTGTGCAATCACATTGCGCACAGTTCAGTAAAAAAATCATTTTGATCGATACAAGATTTCCTGCTTAAAAGTTTGCTTTTCTAGTTTTCGTACATAAGCAAACTTTTGAGTAGGAAAACTTGCATCAATCAAAGTCAAATTTTTACTTAATTGTGTGCAATGTGATTGCACAAAATGGTTGTTTGCGATTTTTCAAAATTGTATTTAGTGATTTTACATCTTACAAAATGTCGAATCGGGCGAGCGAGAGAAATATTAGGTGTTGTAAACGCCTTAATGACTCGTGTGAAACAACATACACGGTAAATTTTTATATTTTGTTATGTTAACTTTCATTTTTGCAACTCTAAGAGCTCTTACTCTTATAAACGCATTTAATACACAAGGTCTAACATGTCGATATATATTCAACTAGCTGGTACCCGCGACTTCGTCTGCGTACTTTTAATCTCTTCATCTCTTTTTTTCGCAATAAAAATATCGTAAAATTCGTTCTTTCTCAGGGTCTAAAGATTGTCTGTGCCAAATTTCATCAAAATCGGTTGAGAGGTTTAAGCGGGAAAGCGTAACAGACAGACAGACAGACAGACAGTTACTTTCGCATTTATAATATTAGTTGGGATGACAAAATTCATGTTATCCGTGATTCTGTAATTCTTTTTTTAGGTTTAAAATTAATAAGTGTGTACCTATAGGGTTACTAATAAACAATAGCAGTGTAATATAAATACAGCGTGTAACGGAAGGGGGGTATCAACCCTGAAGGAGGTGAATGTGCTCATGAAACTCAACAACTTTCCCCAAAGAACATAGGTCGAAATATGAAAAAAAAATTTGGCCCTCCCTTACAAAACTGACTACCAGCTGATTGATTTACTATGGGTGGGCCAATTTTTTTTTCATATTTCGACCTATGTTCTTTGGGGAAAGTTGTTGAGTTTCATGAGCACATTCACCTCCTTCAGGGTTGATACCCCCTTCCGTTACACGCTATATATAAGTTATCTAGTAACCATAACACAAGCTTTGAGTAGCTTACTTTGGGGCTATATGGTGCTGTGTGGATTGCCCAGCTTATTTATTTATTTTCTTATAGCTACGATATTATAACAGAAAACTTTGTTTTGACCTTCGCTTTAGATTCATTATTTATTTATTTATTTATTTAAAACTTTCACACAAAACAATATAGTGCTAGGAGGACTTAATGCTAATAGCATTTTCTACCAGTCATCCTGGGCGTGCAAAAAGATGGTGTGGCGTGTTACTAAGTATTTATGAAACTGTTTGTTTAAACATTTAATAGAAGTTATATATATAAATATATATATATATATATATACATAATATACATAATGTCTATATTTATACTAGAATAAGAAGGAAGCTAACTACTTACTATAAAACCTAAACTATTAAACATAGAATACAATACAAAATATGATAATAGACCTACTTACTATAAGTAGGTAACTGAAATATAATTGATTGTAATAGTAGTAGTAGTAGTAGTAGTAGTATTATTGAATGTTTTAATACATTTGATCCAAATGATTGAACAACCAAGGCCAGTTCGATTAAGCTATTTACTATGTAACTGAATACTAGTTCAGTTAATTGGTATACATCATATCACGCATAAAATTACTCATATTACTCGTAAATATAAGACCTTGCGAACGGTACGTAGCGTTAGCAATATTAGTATAATCACAACATAGTATAAAACAAAGTCGCTTTCTCTGTCCCTATATCCCCATGTCCCTATGTATGCAACTATCTATGTAAGCAACGGATTTTGATGCGGTTTTTTTTAATAGATAGAGTGATTCAAGAGGAAGGTTTATATGTTTAATATATACATGAATGATATGTGCACCCGTGCGAAGCAGGGGCGCGCGGGCGGGTCGCTAATCTTCTAAATATATATAACTCAAAGGTGACTGACTGACTGACATAGTGATCTATCAACGCACAGCCCAAACCACTGGACGGATCGGGCTGAAATTTGGCATGCAGGTAGATGTTATGACGTAGGCATCCGCTAAGAAAGGATTTTGATCAATTCTACCCCCAAGGGGATAAAATAGGGGATGAAAGTTTGTATGAGATTTTCAAAGTAAACGAGCGCGAGCAAAGCCGCGGGATCAGCTAGTTATACATATAGATGTAATAAAAAAGTATACCTCTGCACATGCTTATATTAACTTATAGTTTAATAATAGATAGCTTCTCAGATTTCTTGTTTTGGTATACAAGATTGTTAGGTACATCTAAGAGGTAGTCTGGGCCACGTACCTACAAAAGATACTCGTAACATTAGCACAAGCATGCACACTTTTTGTAATTAGTTAAAAGGTCAAGACAAAATGCAATAAAACATACACGTACCACAAAAACATGCACAAAGTGTCCAAAAAACAAAAGGAACACATGCAAATACAAACATGCGAAAAGATGCAAAACACTCTGAAAAGGTGCAAAAATATGAAAACGTACAAAACATGCTCCTAAAGGTACGCGTCCATTGGCCCGCGCCGGGCGCACCGCACGCACGGCACGCAACGGATTGAACGGATTTGCCTTGCTTATATTTATACCGGCATTTGCCGGCGTTCGGTGCGGGCGGCGAGGATAGTGGTGGCAGCGCTATATGAATTCATACAAAGCAAACTAAAATCCGTTGCGTGCCGTGCGTGCGGTGCGCCCGGCGCGGGCCAATGGACGCGTACCTTCAAATGTACAAAAACATGCGCAAAAGTACAAAACATACTCCCGGAGGTACAATAAACATGCAAAGGTAAAAAAAATGAGTACCAAACGTGATAGAGGCGCGTCGGCCGGCGCGAGCCCTGCGGAACATACGAACTCTGTGCAACTAGTCAAGCGGAGACAGAGTGGCGCGGACATGGAAACAGCGAAGGCAGAATGAGACAAGAAAATCATAAAACTACCCTACTTTTTTGATTTTTTTTTACGAGCATCGTAAACTGACCGCATTTTCATATCAGTGGAATGAGTTGCGCTTACTGTTTAATACCACTCCATCAGTTAGTGGAATTTTATTTATCAAGTCCTTTCCGCGTTCGCTGTCTACTATGTCAGATCACGGAGGCATTAAAATTGTACATTTTATCTTGAATACATCTCTCACCATTTCCTTTTCCACAGGAAACTCGTAATAAGTTAATAATTTGAATTGAGCTTCTTTTAAGAATTTATTGAAAACGGTAGCAAAGGAAATTGTCAGTCGTCAAGGTATAATGCACGCAAGGCTGTAGAACTAGAAATATCTACTGTCTGTTAGAAGTTCAACTTATTATTTAAGCAAAATTTTGAAGTACTGCTAATTTATATTGAAAGACTAGAAGAATCTACAGTACGACAGAATCAAGTCAAGAGATTGAAATGCGATTTCAACTACTATTTTACAAAGCAAATGGGTGCAACCAGACAATTTTTTTATGTTTGTAATCTACTTCTCTGTCACAAACTTTTGTGTTGTATTTAAGGGCACAATTGTATAAAAACCAATTTAAATTAAAAATAAAGAATTTTATTTAAAAATTCATTCATTAGTTTATTTTTATTTAATCAGAGATCTCACCGTGACTTCGCTATGTGCCGCTTAAGTCCGCTTTGCAGTTGCTGCACGAGAGCGGACGCCGCTCGGTGGGCGGCGGATTTCGTCCGCTGGATGACGGTAGCGGACGCACGGTCAGACTCCGCCTGTATTATAACAATATGTTATAACTAGTTGCGCTCCGCGGTTTCGGCTGCGCAGATTATAGTAATCCCGATATTCCCGAGAGATAAATATGCCTATGTGCAAATAGCCTATGTGCTTTTTCAGACTATAATCTATCTCTCTGCCAAGTTTCATCCAGATCCGTTCAGCCGTTCCGGCGTGAAAGAGCAACAAACATCCATCCATCCATCCGTCCATCCACCCATCCATCTATACTTACAAACTTTCGCGTTTATAATATTAGTAGGATATTATATGGACCTTAACATTTCTGTGAGTTTCACCGCACGTAAATTCTAAGAACGCATAAACTATGAAATTAACTTTTTTGGTTGATTATAAAATTCAAATATACTAGTTGGTAACATAAGAGGCGCCATAAACACTATTGACTGACTTTTGCTGGATTAAAGAAAACCCCAATGTTTGCGTAAATATCTAGATAGATAGAAAATTCTTTATTGCACAAAAATACTGTGTACATAGGCGAGCTTAATGCTGGATAGCATTATCTACCAGCTAACCTTTGGGTAATGGGAAAACATTACATACATACCAAACATTACATATCTGAACTGTTTTGTGTTCTATTAGGACTATTTCAAAGCATATGGTTTAATAAAGATTATATTATTATTATATTAGGTCTTTACCTATGAAATTGCCGTTTTGTATGAAAAAATTTAAACGAATTTTTTTCATGTATTTTTTATTTGTATTAATCGAAGTAATCACCCATGCAATCAATGCATCTTTGCCTACGCAGTGGCGGTTTATTGATGCCCTTCTTAAAGAAATCAGCTGGACGGGAGGCAACAAATTCTTCAAAGGCATTTTGTACTGCCTCTCGGGTATGTTGCGTATGACGTACCTGGTTGACTCTATGAGTGGCGTGGTTGAGCATCTCCTGCCAGGCGGGGTCAAGCGTGAGTCCGCCGTCGGAGCCCGCCGCCAGTCGGGCCAAACCCTGTTCCGCGAGGTACACCATTTCGCGAGCGGCTGAATGGGCGCTGTTCGCTTTGTCATATGTGATTGTGGCAGTTTGTAGCTCTTGCGATGTCTGGGAATAAAAAGTTATTTGTTACTGTTGAATAAATATAAATATTGTTGGACTTGGTATTTAGACCAAAAGTACCTTATTTCTTTTTTGAAAAGCCAGTATTTCGACAACCTTGACAGCTCAGTTGGTAGTAGTCTGCCTTCTGCGCCGTAGGCCTTAGGTTCGATTCCCAACGAGAACAAACATATTTTGATGCAATGATCTACACATTGACATATCCCCTATTAATTCTTAAACGTTTAAGTATATTAAATATCTCTCCATACTGTCATACTGATATCCTTTAAACAAATCAGTCCTCGAAAATAAAACAAACAAATATTTTAAAGAGTTTTAAACTATGAACTATAAAACAAGTTATTTAAACATGATTTCAACTAGATAAATAAGCATGTGTGTCACAAAATATCTTTCATTAAATTACATTTCATTTCAAAACTTTTTTTAGATACTTCGTTAATAAAATACTCACAATGTTAGCTCTAAACCTGGCTTCATAGTAAGGTCGGGCCTTGTGCACACTAGTGCCGAGCTTCTTGGTCAGCTGTTGGATGCGCAGATGCCCCTCTGCGAGCAAGCGGCGGAACACGAGCCGAGCCTCGTCCAGTTCCACTTCCACACGGTTGATCTCATCTGTCGCTGTGTTTAGTCGCTCTAGTTCTATCTGTTGGATAATTTATACATTCATAAAATCATGCTTGTTTCCCATAGGGGTAGGCTGAGACCATGGATTTCAACTTCCTACAATCTTTTACTTCATTCACACTAAACTAAAGCCACAATTCTATTAATTATTAATGTTTATGTGTTTGCTTTAGAACAATAAATAATTTTCATTTCATTTCATTTCACTCTCATAACATTTTTCATACATACTTGTCATGTTATGTGAATTAGAAATCAAAATAAAAAAGTACCTACATTATCTTTGGAATAAAAAGTTTATATTACTTTATAACAGTAGTTACACATCTAAAACATATTTACGAGAATTGTAAATTCCCATTGTATTTTAGCTGAAAAAACTACTGGTTTATTGCTTATTAGAGAACAGCTGAGGTGAGAACTGTGAAACAAAAGCCATTGTTTCAAACACTAAAAAAGCTCTAATTATAAGCGTGACCTCACATTCCGATCTGTTTTATAAAAAGTGAATTCAAAAAACAGTCCGCAGTTAAAAGATTATTGCCCTGCTATACCTAATAATCTCAAATTATCTTCTTTTATCGATTTACCTGTACTCGCGGATCGAGTGCTTCCGTGCATTCTGCTCCGCTATCGTTCATTGTAATGAACGCATCTTAATTTCGCCTACGTTCGATGATGAGTTTCCTTTTATTTATCGTGTACCTACGAAAACAAGCATGCTTTTTCAGTTTTTCATGAAATTACAGATTTTACGAATTAATGAAACCACCTCCACCTCTCCTCTTCTTTTGGTTTGATTTCTTTTTTTTTTAATTAACTTATTGACAGTGACAATAACGAAAAGTTTAACCACCACAGATAAAATGGCGTTCTATTCGGGTGATTCGGGCTATTCATAGACAGGCATGGACTACGGAGTATGTCAGTATGACTATAAAGTATATAAGCTAATAGTAATAGTATTATATGGTTAGTTAGTACTTCTATTCACAGGATGGGATAGGGATGCTTACACATCTTCTTCTTATAAACCACGTCCTAACTGACGACTGGAGCACAGACTACTGGATGCCGACTGACTGACCCAGATTTGCAGAATTTGCATCGATGTAGAACATCGCTTGCCAAAACCCGATGAACATCGATAAGGGTTCGATTCCCGCCTCAGAACTTTGTGTAGGTACGATGCAGAAATTTGTTCCGTTGGTCTGGGTGTTTTCTATGTATATAATAAAAAATATCTATCTGTGTAAGTATATAATGTATTAAATATATCAGTCATCTAGTACCCATAACACAAGCTTTTAGTAGCTTACTTTGGGGCTAGATGGTGCTGTGTTGATTGTCCAGCATTTATTTAAAAAAAAAAAAAATTGTGTCGTGTGCACCCTCCTTATTCCCTCCCTAGTGTAAGGCTGTGCTCACTTTAGACACGAATGTTTTCGTACGTAAGTAAACGTACGAGTGAGTACTGCTCGTACGAATAAGGTGCTCACATTAAATACGTTTTTCTCCGTCAAATAGGCGTACGTTAAATAGGGAACGTACGACTGTGTGATGAATCCCAACAAGTTCGTATTGTATTCGGAGGACGTCGGTCGTAGGTAAACGTACGTCCGTCGTACGACTGATCGCATGCAGTGTGAGAGCTCCGCGCTCCCATAGTCCTTGGAATAGGTAGGTACTTATGGAAGGTCGAGATCATTCGTGCGTAGTCGTACGTTTACGCGCGAATCAAATTCGGATGCATACTTTCTCTTTGTTCGGATAAATCGTCTCGTACGAAGTTTTACATGTTTTGGAAATCGTATCCAAAGTGAGCACGGCCTAACTAACTTCTTAACTTAACCTAAAAAATAAAAACACTGAAACATTTCAGCGTGTGATTTGTTTTCACTCTATTTTTATGGACATGAATTCAAATCAATTATTTGAAAAATGAAGACAGTCGAAGGATACCCTGACCTTATCAGAACCATTGAAGATGGTGAAGAAGTTGAAGACTTATCTGAGGAATCTGACGAAGAAATCGAGGTCTGTTTATGATTTTAGGTAAACATTAATGAAACGTGCTATTAATCAACTTTATAAGTATGTTGTTATTCTAAAATTGATCCTAATACGTTCTAGCATCAACCATCAAAACAAAAAATCAAAAGGAAAGCAGACTTCAACCCGAAATTCCAGTTTGTGTCTTCAGTAGAAGAATTCAACAAGGTGTGTACCTACCTAACCATTTTCATTCCCCCAAAGCGTTTTAGGTACCTAGTCTACTGCATTCTATTAGGTAATTCCTTTTTTATATTCCTATCCTTCTTTACCTAATTTTTTTTTTAATTCAATGTACATGATCTTAGAATTATGTATAACTAGTGCCCCGCGGTTTCACCTGCGCAGATTTTAATCCCGGTGTTCCCACGGAATAAAAAGTAGCCTATATGCTATTCCAGACTATAATCTACCTCTCTGCCAAGTTTCATCCAGATCCATTCAGCTGTTTCGGTTTGAAAGGGCAACACATCATCTATCCATCCATAGTTACAAACTTTCGCGTTTATAATAGTAGTAGGATGTTTTAATGTTAGATCTCATCGTTTGGTTTTTTCACCAGAACCCTTGGGACAACCTTCACAAATATATCCGCCGCAACGTAAAGAGAACTCTAGATGAAAGAATTGAGAGGAAGAGAGCACAAGTGAAGGTAGAAGGAAGTAAAGATGTGGACACAGACTCTGATGTTAATGGTAAGATAAGATAATACAAGTCAATGCTCAAGTAGTAGAATGTTCTCCCTGCTGAGATTTCCCGTAAGAGAGGCCCCATTAGTGCATTGCGCTGCATCGCATCGTGTTATCAATGGCAACGCACCAATAGGGCCTCTCTTCCTTAGTGTGTTCACGTAGGTGCATTGACATTGACGATGCGATGCAACGCAGTGCAACACATTAATGGGACCTCTCTAAAACTACATAAAAAGTTTCTCCAGAAAAATAAAAAGAGCCAGCTACATGCATATGATACTTCTGGTATTTCCGGAATCGGAATGCTACAGTAACACATTTAAAAGTAAGATGTTATAGCATCATCATCATCAGCCTAAAGAAGCCACTGCTGGACATAGGCCTCCCCTATCTGCATCCAGGATGAATGATTCTGAGCCCTTTCCATCCACCGACTACCTGCAATCCTAACAATGTCGCCAGTCCATATATTATAGCATAGCATAGATTTATGTAAATCTCAAAATTGGCACAAGTTCCAAGTATTCAAGACTTGTATAGGTATGAATACTTACATGTGTTCCAAGTTGAGAACCAATAAAAAAATTATGCATTTAAACTTACTTTCAAAACAATTGGACTATTATACTGACTGGCAATTTTATATATTTACTAATTTATATGTTTACTAATTTATAATATGTTTACTAATTTATATAATTACTAATTTATATGTTTGTGTCCTATTTCAATTAATACACTCTCTCACTATACATCTTAAAGGTTCTTGACCAATTATTTTTTTAATTCAGATGGCGATGAAGATGTCAATGAGCTTGAAATATCGGATGATGAACTCAAAAAGGATGCAATCAAGACAAAGGATAAAAAACTCAGTAAAAAGCAAAAACTAAAACAGGTTTGCCTACTTTTTATAAGTATTTTTTATACCTAGTTTTACTAAACAGAAATTTTTAAATAATAATACCTAATTTCAATGATTCAACTTCTATTTTTAATAATTTCAACAATTCAAATTCAATTATCAATAATTTCAACACTGTGATGTAGACATATCAGCGAAAGCTGCTCATCTATAAATAAAATAAATAAATAGTTTCACTAAGATCCCCAGTTACTGTAGATATCACTCAGATCTATAGTACTGGAACTGACACCTAGATTCACCTAGCTTTAAGGCTCCGGTGACAGCGGCTCGCAATTTCGAGGTGCGATTGGCTATTATTTCATTTTATTTCATTTCGGGGAGGTTGTTTGAAAGAATAACTCTAAAGAAACACGCATAAATACTGTTCGAACACAAATAATACAATATTATAAGGGAAACATGCCCGAATCAGAAATCATTTTGGTATTAGTATGTTTGGTCTTACGTTTACCTAATACCAAAATAATTTCTGACTCAAGCACATTTCCCTTATATTATTGTATTATTTGTGTTCGAACAGTATTTATGCGTGTTTCTTTAGTTATTCTTTCAAACAACCTCCCCGAAATGAAATAAAATGAAATAATAGCCAATCGCACCTCGAAATTGCGAGCCGCTGTCACCGGACTCTTAAGATGTTTCAAAGTGTCACTGTCATTCAATTGAATAATGTAAGTCGGTCAATCTCTTTCGTGCTAAGGTCTAACAGTAAAACGTGACATTGGCGAAATTGCGGGCTACACTGCAAAGGCCATTCAAATAAGAAGAAGAAGTACCTAGTATTGCTGAGAATGCTAACTTGTTTCTTTACCTATAACATTTTTTTTAACGGAGCACTGTCATTTCGAATTTCATTTTTCTAAGAGTGTCACTTATTACGACGACCTCTGTGGCGCAGCGGGCGAGAGCCTGCCTGCGACACAAGAGGTTGCGGGTTCGATTCCCGCCTTGGAACAAATTTGTGTACGATCTGCAGAAATTTGTTCCGATGGTCTGGGTGTTTTCTATGTATAATAAAAAATATCTATCTATGTAAGTATATAATGTATTAAATATATCAGTCATCTAGTACCCATAACACAAGCTTTGAGTAGCTTACTTTGGGGCTAGATGATGCTGTGTGGATTGTCCAGCATTATTTATTTTATTTATTTATTTATTATTGATTCTTATCCAAACTCACATTCTTACAATCAGAAGGTTGGGTGATTCACACCCACACATACTCATTACTTATTTATATAAATTGAAGTATATGCCTACATAAAATAAATAATAATATAAATATTGGTGGACATTCCACAGCACTCTAACCCCAACCTATGCCAAAGCTTGTACTATGGGAGCCAGGTAGATAATGTGTAATACTTTTTTTTAAATACCTACATGCATATAATACCTATAGTATATGACACCCAAACACAGAACAAACATGTTCATATACTTTTTTTTAAATACCTACATGCATATAATACCTATAGTATATGACACCCAAACACAGAACAAACATGTTCATCACACAAATGTTTGTCCTCTGTGGGAATCGAACCCACGGCCTATGGCGCATAAGACAGAGTTACTACCAACTGAGCTGTGAAGGCTATCTAAAGTCTAGTCTGGGAGTTAATAATTTATTTTTTACACTAGCGACCCGCCCGCGCGCCCAATTTCGCACGGGTGCACATATCATGCATGTATTATACATATAAACCTTTTTTTTTTTTTTTTTTTTTTTTTTCTTGAATCACTCTATCTATAAAAAAAAAACGCATCAAAATCCGTTGCGTAGTTTTAAAGATTTAAGCATACATAGGGACAATGAGACAGGGATATAAGGACAGAGAAAACGACTTTGTTTTATACTATGTAGTGATACCCTACATTCTGTTCCAGGAAATAAAAGAAGATGATTTAGAGACGGGCGCGCGCATAGAATACGACTCTGATTTCTTCGAGGAGCCCCCACCATATGATGAGAACGCTTCCTTCTACATGATGAATTTATCTCGGCCGCTGCTCAAAGCCATTGGAGCATTGAACTTTGTGCATCCAACACCAATCCAAGCTGCTACTATACCAATTGCTTTACTGGGTAATTATGTCTTTATATTAGACTGGGTCCACTACTGTGAGTTTTGAGTGTTCATTCAAATAGTGTGTAGCTGAAAAACATAAAAAATTGGTCACACGCGAATCACTTTCAATACTAATGAAATCACAAGCAAAAGTTGTTGGATATAGTATCCGCCAAACTTATTTATTTATTTATTAAACTTCTTGGCCAAACGACCTTGAATGAAAAAGAAACGAAAAATAGGTCTCTTTGGTGGTGCGAAGAGTGCAAACCTTTCCCCTACCACCTCGCGCGATGGCCAAGAAGTTTGGCGGATACTATATCTATCTTTTGATTTGTACTAATATTATAAACGCGAAAGTTTGTAAGTATGGATGGATGTTTGTTACTCCTACACACCGGAACGTCTGAACGGATCTGGATGAAACTTGGCAGAGACATAGATTATAGTCTGTAATAGCACTTATGCCACTTTTAATCCTGTGGTAACACCGAGATTTAATCTGCGTGGGTGAAACCGCGGGGCGCAACTAGTACAAATATAATTATGTAAATGTATTGTCCGTTTCCAGGCAAAGACGTATGCGCATGCGCCGCCACAGGCACCGGTAAGACGGCTGCGTACATGCTGCCCATTCTGGAGCGGCTACTGTACAAGTCAGCTGTGGGCGACCGCGTCACCAGGGTGCTGGTTCTAGTGCCGACGAGAGAGTTGGGCGCTCAGGTAATACCTATGGGGGTGACCACTTACTTGATCCATACCTACATGTTTTCCTACTTAAAAGTTTGCTTTTCTAGTTTTCGTACTAAAGCAAACTTTTAAGTAGGAAAACTTACATCAATCAAAATAATTTTTTTACTAAACTGTTGGCAATGTGATTGCACACAAAATGGTTGTTTGTGATTTTTCGAAAATGGGAGTGGTGATTTATCTTTCAACAAGTCAAAACGTGCGAGCGAGAATCACATTAGCTCTTGTCTTCACCTTAAAATGCTATGTTGCTTCGCAAAATGACAGAAAACGAATCCGTAATGAAAGTTGAACATTTTCTTATTATTTAAACAATTTTCTTGTCGAAAGGTCCACGCTGTGACGCGACAGCTGACTCAGTTCACAATGGTCACTGTTGGCCTCTCTGTCGGTGGACTGGACGTCAAGTATCAGGTAAAATGAATAGTTTTTAAATCTAAAAGAACTTATTATATCTTAAGGGTCCGGCGACAGCGGCTCGCAATTTCGAGGGGCGATTGGCTATTATTTCATTTCGGGGAGGTTGTTTGAAAGAATAACTCTAAAGTGACACGCATAAATACTGTTCGAACACAAATAATACAATAATATAAGGGAAATGTGCTTGAGTCAGAAATCATTTTGGTATTAGGTAAACGTAAGACCAAACATACTAATACCAAAATGATTTCTGATTCGGGCATGTTTCCCTTATATTATTGTATTATTTGTGTTCGAACAGTATTTATGCGTGTCACTTTAGAGTTATTCTTTCAAACAACCTCCCCGAAATGAAATAAAATGAAATAATAGCCAATCGCACCTCGAAATTGCGAGCCGCTGTCGCCGGAGCCTTAAGCCCTCTACACACCAAACCCGCGAAGGGTTAGGGCGCCGGGCTTGTTTAAATAAATAAATAATGCTGGAAAATCCACACAGCACCATCTAGCCCCAAAGTAAGCTACTCAAAGCTGTTATATGGGTACTAGATGACTGATATATTTAATACATTATATACTTACATAGATAGTTTTTTTTTATTATACATAAACACCCAGACCAACGAAACAAATTTCTGTAGATCGTACACAAATTTGTTCCGGGCGGGCGGGAATCGAACCCGCAACCTCTTGCGTCGCAGACGAAGTCTCGCCCGCTGCGCCACTGAGGTCGTCGTCGTTGTTTTGTATGGTGTTTGGATCCACACCAAAACCCGCCGGATTAAAGCCGGCGCGCCCGGCGGGTTTGGTGTATAGAGGGCTTTAGATAAGTGCCACCAAAAAGACAATGATTGATAGGTAGTATTCAATTTCAATTTTAAAATGTTCTTTATTTGTACACAAACTTATTTAGAGGTATTACAGATTCTAGCGTAAATTTAATCCTAGAACGTAACAATTCTAATATTTAACGTTTATGAAGCTTGTGCACTTCCCAAAACTTATAACTGATAGGTAGATAAGTCTTATTACAGATCATAAACATTGGCTTTGTGGACAACGATTTGGGTTAAAAACTATGCAAGCTTTAGACGAGCGTTACATTTTATAATATTAATAGTATTGGAAATTGTACTATAGATGTGAAGCCCTATACTTATATAGATTTCTCTGTAGGAAAGTGTTCTGCGAAGGAATCCAGACATAGTGATCGCGACGCCTGGACGTCTGATAGACCACATACGGAACACGCCTTCGTTCGGACTGCACTCCATCGAAGTGCTGGTGCTTGATGAGGCTGACAGGTGGGTCGTGCGAGGAAATAAATAAATATTGGTGTACTTTCCACACAGTACTATCTAACCCCAAACTGGGCTTAGTTTGGGGTTATATAGTGCTGTGTGGAAAGTACACCTTGAAGCCTCCCGCCCACTGGCGCGTCCGGACGCGCAAACTGGGATTGTCCTATATAACACGCAATGTAAAACGTAAATGTCACCTGAAACGTAAAGCCGTAATGTAAAGCGCAATCGCAGGTCGCAGAATCGCAGAACGCGCCTGTTTGCGGGAGGCCATAAAATTATTTTATTTTAATTATTTGCTGCTATAGTGGCAACAGAAATGTAAGAAACTGTCTGAATACCACGGTTCATGAGATACAGCCTGATAACAGACGAACGGACAGCGTAGCCTTAGTGATAAAAAATTTGTTGCCTGTTCTTCTCTGTGTTGGTCGCGTGGAACTGGCACTAGAGTCACCTAGTTTTAAGACATTTCAAGATGATCCATGTGATTTTATTGAATAAACATATTTTGAATTTGAATAGGGTCCCATTATACCGTTTGGATATGGAACCCTAAAAAATGCCCAATGCGATTATTATATTATGTGCCCAGGAACTTCTCGATCTCATACCACCATCCCCTTTCCACCATAGGACGAGTAGACGTACGGCCCAGTACCACCCTTACTTGGTTAATTTACCACCCATTCGCACTAAGCGTTTTGCTTCTACCTTCATCATGCGAACCGCCAAGGATTGGAACTCATTGCCGTCGTCTGTCTTTCCTGATTCCTACAATTTGGGTGTATTTAAGGCAAGAGTGAATAGGTGTCTTCTGGACCGTTCTGTTCCATTGTCGCTTACCACCAGGCGACATCGTAGCCAAAGAACGGTCTATTAAGTAAAAAAAAAATTAGGATAATTTGATAGACGAGTTTTAACCATAATATTTGATTGCCAGAATGCTGGACGAGTACTTCGCGGACCAGATGAAGGAGATCATCAGGCAATGCTCGCTGAAGCGGCAGACTATGCTGTTCTCTGCCACCATGAGCGATGAGGTCAAGGACCTCGCCGCTGTGTCCTTGAAGAAACCAGTGAAACTGTTCGTGGACAGCAATAAGGATGTCGCTTTCAATTTGAGGCAGGAGTTTGTGAGGTACCCACATTTAATTTGGTTTTTTTTATACAACTATCTGATAAGATAAGAAAATTCTTTATTGCACGTAAATGAAGTACATTAGGCGAACTTAATGCTAATTAGCATTTTCTTACAGTTAACCTTTTTTGATTTGTGGAGTGGGTGGTAGTGCTCTTTGGACAATAGAAGAGAACCACTTTTAAAAACAAAAAGTGTAACGTAACATGAAAAATGATAAATATTTACCAACTTATAAAATGACGATGACGACGATGATGGATCAAGCAGATGGCCCACCCGATGATAAGTGGTAACCATCACCTATAACATAGCATTGCCTCGTGAGTCACGCACGATAGGAACGTGCCCTACGATGCACTGCCCTGCGTTCATCAACTTGAGGCATACAGATGTTAAACCTCATGACAATGTGTGTTTATTTAATGAGTGTTTGAGTGAGTGAGTGAGTGAGTTTCTTGAGTGTTTGTTTAATGCGCGTGTTTTTGACAACCATCAAACAACTTCCCCCTCGTGCAAGTTACGTGAAGGCGAACGAGATAATAAAACAATTGATCATACTCTCCGATTACTTGGTTCTTGAAAGTGGCAGTAGGTAAAAGTAAAAAATAGTATGACCATGCATGCGTGGGTTGTTGCCAACCCGCATTATGCTGAGTTAGGTTCCATTTTGCAGCACAAAATGCACTACCTTAGGTACCTATATTCCAATATTGTAAAAATAATACATGCCTATGGTGCCTTTTAATTTTAAAAACTGTATGATGTATATTTTTCTTTGTGTTGCAAATAAACTTATTCTATTCTATTTTTATACCAGTTACAAATCGTGAAGGAAATCTTTTATTTTTCTTTACTCTGTGACACTGTTTTTCAACTTAGACAGAATCATCATTTTCTAGAAAATTATGTACCGACTACTTATGTCTTAGTCAAAATAAAACCTTGTAAAAACCTAACCATACTCCTATGCATTTTTCATGGCGTTCATTTTAGTAGCTCGCTTAGATCTATCTTCTATTCTTCAGGATACGCCGAGAACGCGAGTGCGACAGAGAGGCAATACTAGCGGCGTTAGTCTGTCGCACGTTCCGCGACCGCGCAGTTATATTCGTGCAGACAAAGAAACAGGCGCATAGATTGCATATTGCATTGGGGTTGCTTGGTATAAAGGTCAGTGTTATCCCTTCACATATTTTTACAGCCTACAAGGCTCGTCAAACACGTCAAAACTTGATGTTGGGCTTTATTGTTTATGACATAGGAGATACTTTGCCCTGACCGTATGACACCGGCTGCCTTGTCTTAGCTGTGATCGCGGTGCAAATGGTCATAGTGAATAAGGCTCCTGGTTGAAACAAAGTTACGTAATTGCTCCACAGTCATTCTTACTTCTCATAGGTCGCAGAACTACACGGCGCGTTAAACCAGCCGCAACGCCTCGACTCCTTGAAACGCTTCAAAGACGAACAAGTGGACGTGTTGGTGGCCACTGACGTCGCGGCCCGCGGGTTGGACATCCCTGGCGTTAAGACTGTCCTGAACTTTACACTGCCGGCTACTATCGAGCATTATATTCACAGGGTGAGTATTTTTTTGTATTTGATGATTACTTCAAAAATTATTTCACCCTAAGGAAGCTACATTATCCCTGAGTAACATAATTATGCTACATTTATTACTCGAAAAAATTAGGATCCCTACTAAAACATTAAAAATGTCCAAGGTGTAATATAAAATGTCTTTCATTGCATGTGCTGCGGAAACTATTGACTAGTCTTACTATTTTAGTTATGTTACTATAACTACTTTTCTACATTTTTTATGTTGATAGAAATGCCGACCAAAGACAGACCATGTTATCTCTACCTTTATATTAATCCTTATCTAAATAAATCATTTTGTACTTATGCAAGGCTGTTTCAATACCTAGATTACTTCTTGAATTTTTTAAATCGGACGTTCCATTCAAAAGATATTACGAAATTAAAAAAAAATAGTGCGCTTTATAAAGCGCGAAAAGGAGACGCGTTCTCACTCAGCGCGAGGCATAAAGAGTCTGGGCCTTACTACAAAAAAATAGGCAAACGTTAAACACTGCCTAAACTTTTGACATCTCTTGCCATTGCGTAATGGCAAACAGAGACAGCGCTTATTTTAGACACTGTTTAAAGTTAGACACCGTTTTGTAGTAAGGCCCTCTAAGTCTTAGTTTATCCTAAAATGTTAAAAAAAGTTATGTATGCGAAGCTGGGACAAGCCGCTAGTAGTTATTATAACACCCAAACAGAGAACAAACATCCATGTTCATCACACAAATGTTTGTTCTCGGTGGGGATCGAACCCAGATGTACGGCCTACATTCATTACGTCTACTAAACCTATATAGTGAACTGTTTCAATATCTCTTTATTATACCGTCAATCATCCAGCCCGTATACATGACCAATCTGCCGAATTCCTTTGAAAACTGCACTAGCCTAAATAAGTTGCGGCGCGTTTTTAGGTCAATACAGGGGCATTATCCTCTATGACAATGACCTCCCGTAGAACAATTTTTTACAGCTGATGACCCCATCTAACCTACTTACTACTAGTTGCGTTAGATCCACGACTTTTTGGCCACCCTGTATAACAGAAACTGGGGCATTATTCTCTATGACAATAGGAGATTCCTTGCCCCAAACCGTGAAACGTCAAAACTTAATGTTGGGCTTTATTCTTTATGGCATAGGAGATACTATGCCCTGACCAGTATGACACCGGCTACCTTGTCTTAGCTGTGATCGCGGTGCAAATGGTCATAGTGAATAAGGCTCCAGGTAGGGGCTTTGAACTTCATAAATTGAAACATAGCCTTTATTTTAACGTGGATAAGGTACTAATAAGGTAACTATGTCCCCTTCCCCAGGTGGGTAGAACGGCCCGGGCGGGTCGCGCCGGCGTGTCGGTGTCTCTAGCGGGCGAAGCGGAGCGAAACCTCGTCAAAGCGATAGTGAAGCGAGCCAAGCGGCCTGTCAAGTCGCGAGCCGTGCCCCCAGATATAATCGACAAGTATCGCAACAAGCTAGCTAGGCTGGAAACT
The DNA here is from genome assembly GCA_963576535.1 of Plemyria rubiginata. Lineage (NCBI taxonomy): Eukaryota > Metazoa > Arthropoda > Insecta > Lepidoptera > Geometridae > Plemyria > Plemyria rubiginata. Next base: position 2,370,165 of record OY754929.1, read on the forward strand.
GAGATAAGTAAGTATCTAATACCCTTAAACAAGCAATCATCCTACTACTATTACAAACGCGATAGTTTGTAAGTATGGATGGATGGATGTTTGTTACTCCTTCACGCCGGAACGGCTGAACAAAGTCAAATTATTTTCAGAATTACATGTACATAATAGATGTTTAGTGTTTATATGGAACAATGTAGTTACTAGTTCTACCATATACAGGCATGCAAAACAAAAACTTATAAATAATTAATAATGGATCTGGATGAATCTTGGCAGAGAGATAGGTTATAGTCAGAAAGGCTACTTTTTATCCTGAGGGAATACCGGGATTTAAATCTGCGCGGGTCAAACCGCGGGGTGCAACTAGTATATTTATCTAGTAGTTTTATTTTTTGTAGTCCTAATATTAAATTAAATTTTAGTATTTACTGTTTCAAATAACCAAAAAATCCTTTACAGCCACAATCCTAGACGAAGAATACGCGGAGAGGCAAATGAACAAAATGCAGAAGCAAACAGAGAAGCTAGAGGTCACTTTGAAGGAAGAAGGTCCGAAGCACGAGATCAAGAGGCAGCATGATTGGTTCCAAACTAATAAGGAGAAGAAAGAAGAGAAGGAACGATTAGCATTGACTAGGCACCAGGGGAAAGGTAAACTAACTAAGAACAAACCCACTAGTTGAGACAGCATAGTGGGGATTATCATAATAAACCCATAAAACCGATCAAGTGCGAGTCGGACTTGCGCACGAAAGTTTCCATACCATTATCTATAAAAGAGCAAAAAAATCACGTTTGTTGTATGGGATCCCACCTTAAATATTAATTTTATTTGTTTCTTGTTATACGGCAACAGAAATACATCATCCGTGAAATTTTTAACTGTTTAACTAGCACGGTTCATGAGATATACAGCCTGGTGACGGAGGACAGAGAGAGTGGAGCCTAGTAGGGTTCCCGTTTTACCCCTTGGGTACGGAATCCTAAAAACCATTCTTCCATTCATTATTTACATACACACATATATCTAACATCAAGCCAAAATGTTTATTCCTACATCTGAGTCAAGAAAAAACATGTATTGTTATACAGATATGCAGAAACAGAAAGGCAAGAAGCGCAAGCACGACAATGACGACGATTCCGACGGCGGAAGCAAGAAGAAGAAGTTCACTAAGCATAAGGTCAAGGACACGGCTGAGGAGAGGGTCAATCGGGAAATGGAGAAGGTACCTTATCCTTTTTACTTTTTTTAGATATGACGATAATAAAATTCCAAAAATCAATATACCTACCATGATCTCCCATTCGTTAAATGCTTCAATGATCATAGTTCAGGAAAGATTTAAGATAGATCGCAGACATCACCTCATAATCGTTTCAGACTCAAAATAAAATAAACATTAACAAAATTAATGTGTGTTTTATAGAATTTTCTCATTTAACATTAAAACAAAAACTGTGGTTGAACTAACTTGACTTAGTTAAAAATAGTAAATTGACTCAGGCGTGACTTTGCGGAAGTCCATTGTTAAATATAAATTAACTTGAACAAAGCAATATGTAGTACTAATCCGCTGATCTAATCTCCTTAAGCTGGAATAAACTTAATTAGACTAAAACTTAATTAAGTTTATTCTAGCTTAAGGAGATTAGATCAGCGGATTAGTACTACATATTGCTTTGTTCAAGTTAATTTATATTTAGTTAAAAATGCTATGTAGACCAACTAAATTAAATTTTATTCTAGGTGGCGCTTTTACAATCCCGAATGGTGAAACGGAACAAGAAGCAACGAAGAATCCGAGCCGTCGACGATGACGAAGGCCGTCCTCAAGCGAGCAACAAACCTGCTAAATCTAGGAAGAAACTGAGCAACTTCACCAATGACCTCGTAGACACCTCCCGTACCACCGCTAAAAGACTTAGGTATGAGGCGAACCAAGCTCAGAAAGGCAAGGCACCAGGGTTTGGGAAGGGTAAAGGGCCGATGCCGGGTAAGGGTAAACCAATGGGAGGTAAACCTAAGGGTAAAGGGGCGATGCAGGGTAAACCTAAAGGTAAAACCTTTGGTAAGCCACAGGCATCAAGGAAAGGTGGAAAGAAGAAATAAATGATAATAATAATAATATTGCTGTTTCATTTTGCAACCAAATATAGTATAAGTAGTAGTAGTAGTATAAATAATATAGTATATATAATATAAATAATATAGTAGTAGTAGTATAGTATAATATATCTTTACATTTTAGTACTAACGCTATCACTCAGTTGTGATTCGATTCCCACCAACGGCAAAAATAGTTTGTGAAAGATTGAGTGCCTGCCGATAGAGCTGGCAGCTGCCAGATTCGGTGGAGAATAAATAAAAAGTAGCGTAGGTACTTCGTTAGGTCGGTTATGTGGCTTTGGAATTTCTATTATGGGTATTACCATGGACGAAGGAAAGAAATGTCTATGGGTATTACGTACATTGTAACAATGATCGATTTATAACCGACTTCAAAAAAAGAAGAGGTTCTCAATTTCAAAGTTTTTATGTTTGTTACCTCGGAACTTTCGACTGGTGAACCGATTTTGATGATATTTTTTTATTAGAAGATTGGAGCCATGTAGTCCTATCTATCTCTAATATATAAAATTCTCGTGTCACAGTTTTCGTTGCCATACTCCTCCGAAACGGCTTGACCGATTTTGATGAAATTTTTTGTGCTTGTCCGGTATCTATGAGAATCGGCCAACATCTATTTTTCATCCCCCTAAATGTTAGGGGTAGTCCACCCCTAAATATTTTTTTTATTTTTTAGACAAAATTTTTAATTTCTATTTTTTTATGATACAACATACAAAAATACATACAATCCTCAATTTTCACCCTTCTACGATCAACCCTTATTTTTTAATAGCCATTTTAGTAATTTATATGGCAAAACAACGTTTGCCGGGTCAGCTAGTTTAAATATAGGTAAATAAGATCAGACGATTCGTTTTTCAGTTAACCTGTGGGTTAACCAGTATAATAAAAAGGTACTCTGTGGGGTTAACCAAGGAATTTGGATACTATAGTGCTCGCAAGATAAGTCCAATGACTTTGTCAAAGTCTTTGGATAAGTCTGCGCGCGACTGATGGCGTACTTAATGCTGCCAGCAAAAATATTTTTTGTTTTCCCTAATTTAATCAAAAATAATCCTACGATACATATTATGCAGGTAGTTCATTTCTGGTAAATCATGTGTGGCGCAACACTAGCTGCGCACGCGTATATGCAGGCTTTACTCTGTCTATAGAAACAGTGACAGGTCCTCTGTTAGGAAGTTCTACGGTGATAGTTTTATCAGTTCTCTTAATGACTTTGTGTGGGCCAGTGTAAGGAGGTTCTAACGCACCTCGTAATGCATCTTTGCGTAAAAATATGTGTGTGGTTGTCTTGAGATCTTCGTGTACAAATACAGATTTGTTTCCGTGTCTTGATGCTGGACTAGGCCTCAAGCGTGTCATGTGTTCTCTGAGCAGTGTAACAAAATTCGAATCTGTTGTGAATGTTGGTGTACGAGTGTTCTTACAAAATTTATTTCCGATGGCATTTTATCTAATCTTATAAAATTGAGCACATGAGGCTTAACATCTGTATGCCTCAAGTTGATGGACGCAGGGCAGTGCATCGTAGGGCACGTTCCTATTGTGCGTGACCTACGGGGCAATGTTTTGTTTATAGGTGATGGTTACCACTTAACATCAGGTGGACCATCTGCTTGTTCCATCAGCTAGTTGTATAAAAAAAAAAAAAAAAAAAAAATTAAAAATGAGACTACATTATGTAATAAAGCTAAAGTAATATTTTAAAGGAAATTAAAAGTCCATGGTAACCTTGCACGTCTTTTATTGAATACCTAGTTGTATTGGTAAATTTTGTCAAGGAATGGTCCTGCAGAGGGTTCATGCCTTCCATTTGGCCATCTTCATCCGAATCAATTACAGAATCGTATATTTAAAACCAATATCTGCCTTCAATGCCAACAAAAGTTTATTTATGGTAGGAATCTCCTTCTTCATGACGACGTAAAACGATTGAATTGTATTCCTTATAGCGCATCTATCAAAATCGTTTAATTCATCAATTTTTTTCTTCCGATTCCTGGTTTTTCCCGGATTTCCAATTTTTGAAAATGTAGCTGATGCTACATTACCCTCTTGAGTAATTTGGGTGACGGCGCGTTCAGAAACGCCTAAAACAAAATAACAACATTGATTAGTACTCATACAATACCTTATTACACAATTATTATTATTATTTACGAACTACAAACGAATCTAGGAGATGCGGGGAGTTTTATTGTCATAGCAGGCAGCCCCAAAATTACCTGTCAAATATACCACGCGAGCTCTAACTTTGGAAAACGGTACTGTGGGCCCGCTGTTGTCTCGTTCTTCTTCACAAGCACGTTTGACATTCAAGATAATATCCCTGCCAGCACTTTTAATCACTTTCGGCATAGCGATGGCGATTATTTACTTTGCAAACGAATAAAAACTCGGAACACAACCCCACTCTTGACGTCTGACATAAACGACAAGATGGCGGATTAGTCGGATTACGATTAGTTCCAATTTCGACCGCGCGCAGAGTTATCTTGCGGGCACTAAGTAGGTATAGGGTTAACTAGTGATTATTATTATGCTCAGTGGGGTTAACTATCTTCTTGTCCCTTCCTTGACCTTGACCGACTTCAAAAACACTGATACTATACTTTAAGTTTGGAACCACAGACTGCTATATTTGGAATTGAGCCAATGTATGACTGTGTATGGCCACCTTCAAATTCCTTGGGCCACCATAAGCCGACATAGACAATTTTCTTAACCATAGACAAAGAAACCAAGCGTTCGGTGTTCTTGTTCGTTCGTTCTTTCAATCAAGCGGCCATTGTTTATGATCGGACATTTTGCTTTAGAAATTGAAGACGTAAATAAATTAGAAAAATACATTATTTTTCATCAAATCCCTGCCATCTTGTAGTCAATTTCATGTAGCTCTTGACCTGTCCGTGCTATAACATCAATTTACGATGTAATAAATGTCCCGCACAAGCGATACAGTGAAGTTTTTTTTTCGTCCATTAGAGCGGGAAATCTACGTAGCGACGCGACTATCGTGAATATCCGTGGCGTGGACGGACTGCGAGGAGTGTCGTAACAGCCGTGTTATGTGTTCAAATAGGGTTTGGTAGTTGAATCGTGATAAACTTTGTTCAAATTGACAATGTCGGAGGAAATGGCGGTTTCTGATAACGCTACGGGAGAAGATGCTACTGTACAGAGTGACAGTGCCACGGTGGAAACTGTTGCTGAGGCGGCCGAGGAGCTTACGGAGCAGCCGAATGAAGTGCCAACCGAGCTTCCAGAAGAACCACCAGTGGTCCCCGAAGGTAATAGAAACTTTGGCTATTATCTAATTTGTTGACACACTTTTGTACCATTTCATTTCATATTTCTATTCAAATAACCTTTTCTCTACATTATTAATGTCACCAATAATAATAACGTCTTCAATGCAGTTAATTTAATTGTCTAGCAGTAATAAATTACTGTGTTGTTAGGTTTGATGTTCAAGTTACATTTTACAAAGAAACTAGTTCATGTAAATTTTCACTTTCATTGTAGTGATTAACAAGTCTGCCGTTTATCGCTTTTGTGGTTAGGTCTATTGTTCCGACTGCAATTTCTCCTATCGAGTGAAATACATAATGATGATGTCATGTGATCGGAGCCGTAACTTTATGATATTTTTTTGAGCTACAGTTAATATATTTGACCGTATATTTTTTTATATACATGCTTATATTAAATTAACTTATTTCTAGCTATCAAGCTAAAATACACATACATTTTGAATTTGTGATTGTCATTCGGTAAAGTAAAAAATAATAATTTAATGTCTGTTTATCTATAGTTTAAAAAAATTCTGGCTTAACATTTTTGATGTTATAAAATCACTGAATGTTGTTATGAACCTTTAATTATGTACCTACTATATTCATCTTACTACTACTATTACTACTACTAACATGAAAGTTAGTAAGTATGGATGTTTGTGACTCTTTCACACCGGAACGGATCTGGATGAAACTTGGCAGAGAGTTAGATTATAGTCTGGAATAGCACATAGGCTACTTTTTATCCCCTGGGAATACCGGGATTTTAATCTGCGCAGGTGAAACTGCGAGACCTAACTTGTGTAAATAAACGGATAAGCATTGTCAAAAATCATTGACAATCAAAACACAAATTCAAAAGAATATGATTATCCAGTTGGCTGATATAAAACTATTCACATTCAGTGTCCGTTATAGAAATGTTTTTGTTGTCTTGGCTTTCACGAAAAGATCCTTACGAATTAGGCTTTGGTAAGCATTTTTTTTTTACCAGAATTTTAATTAGCATAGCATTGGTAGCTTTGTGTTCTTATGGTGCACTTATACAGGCAATTTTTTTGAGCAATAATTACTTGCTCAATATTTGTTACTAGGTAGAGCCCTATTGGGTTTTAAATCCTGCTCAAAGTGGCTCCCCCAAGCCTGCAAATCTACTGGAAGCTTCCGAGCTTATGAGTAAAGCTGGCTCCAAATCTAGTACAATCATCCTGAATTATTACTTACTAGTTGCGCTCCGCGGATTCTCCCGCGCAGATTTAAATCCTGGTATTCCCACGGGATAAAAAGTGTATGTGCTTTTCCAGACTATAATCTATCTCTCTGCCAAGTTTAATCCAGATCCATTCAGCTGTTCTGGTGTGAAAGAGTAACAAACATCCATCCATACTTACAAACTATGTTGCAGGATGTTAGTGTCAATTTATCACTAGCTCATATGAAATTATATCCCCTTTGCAGAAAAACCAGAACCTGTTAAATTAGAACCAGATCCAGAACCCGAACCACATGAAACTGAAACTACAAATGAAGTCCAAATCAAAGATGAAGTTGATGAGACAGAAGTGCCACTTCTAATGGACATTAAAGATGAGTTTGAGGCAACCGACAACATGGAGTACCCAGATGATGATGACAAGCGAGGCATCAAACGCAGGGCGTCTGATGCCTTCGATGATGATGTTGAGTTCAAAGGTTTTGAAAAGATCGAGGATTTTCCACAGTTGGAGTACAGCCTTATATTGCGTAAGTTTCTTATTCACAGTAGTTTGACTTTTGTTTTCCATATTGTCGGGCCTGTTTTGTCTCCATACAAAACATACAAAACTCAATAAGTGCGCCTTATTGAGGGTTGATGGCTTAACATCTGTATGCCTCAAGTTGATGGATGCAGGCCAGTGCGTCGTATGGCACGTTCCTATCGAGCGTGACTTACAAAGCAATACTTTGTTTTAGTGATGGTTACCACTTATCATCAGGCGAGCTATCTGCTTTTTCCATCAACTAGTTATATAAAAAAAGTTACAATCGAGTCCACATTGCACCCGGTATCATTATGTCATTTCGCCATTAAACAGTATACGAGGGCTGCACTAAAAGTATCGGGGATGGAATATTTTCACTGTTCCTATCATATTAAAATCTTTTTAATTGAAAACTCCTTGGTTTTAAAAATCGAATACCGTTTATTTATTTAAAAAAAAGATTCTTGGTCTTATCACAAGGTTTTGTCAAACTTGTTTAGTTGTTGAGAAAATGGAATTGACTCGAGAAAATTCAAGAGTGATGATTTATTATGACTTTCGAAGTGGTTTAACACAAAAACAGTGTGTTGACTGGATGATTTCTGCATTTGGTGATGAAGCCCCATCCAAAACCACAATTTATCGCTGGTTTGCTGAATTTCAACGTGAACGTGTCAAGCTCAGTGATGATCCCCGTCAAGGTCGTCCAAAAACTGCAGTCACCCAAGAAAACGTTGATGCTGTGCGTAAGCTGATTGAGGAAGATCGACATGTGACATACCGCGAAATTCAGGCAACTTTAGACATTGGCATGAGTCAAATACAAATAATCTTGCATGAACAATTAGGTGTAAAAAAGTTGTTTTCCCGATGGATACCGCATTCGCTCTGTGAAGAGCAAAAAGCGGCTCGCGTTACTTGCTGCTTCAGAACTCTCGAAAGATTCCACCCAGGATCCTCAAATGCTGTATACAACATCGTATCAGGTGACGAATCCTGGATATACGCGTACGAACCCGAAACAAAAAACCAGTCATGAGTTTGGATGTTCGAAAATGAGTTAATGCCAACAAAAATTGTTGCCCCGTTTGTTTCCAAAACCGGCCATGTTACGACTATTCCTCTTGAGGGACAAAGAAAGGTTAATGCAGTATCTCTCTCAAATAAATGCTAGCATAAATGAGGTATGCTAGCATTTATTTGCCAGAGGTCGTTTCTGAACTCCGTAAAGAGAACTGCAACCGCCGCATCATCCTCCATCACGACAATGCGAGTTCTCACACCGCGCACAGAACAAAAGAGTTTTTAGAGCAAGAAAACAGAATTATTTGACCATCCGCCGTACAGCCCCGACCTAAGCCCTAATGATTTCTATACTTTCCCTAAAATAAAGAATAAATTGCGTGGTCAGAGATTTTCATCACCTGAAGAAGCTGTGGACGCCTACAAAACGGCCATTTTGGAGACCCCAACTTCCGAATGGGAAAATAGTAATGTTGTGTCACTTCCTTGTTTCCCGAAATTTTCAGTGCCGCCCTCGTACACATAATACATGTTTTTTTTAAATATTTATTTGCAGAATGTAAGTTTAGGTTTACATTGGTCTTAATGTATAAAAAACATGAGTATAATTACATTCTACCAGTTATAGTCCTGGCGTGCAAACATTTTTGAATTGAGAAATTGTTGTTTCAGAGCGTCTGGAAGCGGAGGTAAAGGCAGCCAGCAAGGGTTTCAGGCCGCTGCGGACCGTGATGGCTACCCCCTCCGCCCCCGTGCGTGCCACCAAAAGACCCCGCCAGGATACTGGTAAGGCCTTTTTTTTGTAAACTGTCTAATGATGGTGGGAGGAGGCTCGGGATAAGCAGTACCCGAAGTCTTTGGGAGAATTTGGCCAGCAGTGGGATGAAAGAGACCAAGATAAACACATGTAAGGAATAAAGACAATGTCAGCTCCATCATATCTTCGTTTCTCGTAAATAGACCATTAGTGCCTGTTTGACACGTCAGATGTTTGGTACAAGCTTCTTCATAAATATTGGTGGATATTCCACAAAGTAGCACATAAGTCCCCTTTCTTCCCAAATGTTTCAACTTTGAGATTATTATAAAATTCTTTGTGAATTCCTTACTATTTTTAAATTTCATATTTTTTATTTTAGATGGTTCAAGGTCATCGTCGGCTCTGTCTTCAAGATCAGAAGATGATGTAAGTATCAGTTACAGTTCATAATTTGTAGTAAGTTCGGCTAAATAAGCAAATTGATAATATCATAATAACTTCATCACTATCACTACATAGTATAAAACAAAGTCGCTTTCTCTGTCCCTATGTCCCCTTGTCCCTTTGTATGCTTAAATCTATAAAACTACGCAACGGATTTTGATGCGGTTTTTTTAATAGATAGAGTGATTCAAGAGGAAGGTTTATAAGTATAATACATGCATATGTGTACCCGTGCGAAGCAGGTGCGCGCGGGCGGGTCGCTAGTTGAATATATAGGTAGGTTCATGTTAATACAACCAAGGGTTGCAATGATCTTCGAAATTCCACATAATAGGAAAAATAAAATATAAAATGTCACAAAATTAGAGATAAATTAACATTTTATTAACCACCATCAAAAAAGGAAAGTTTTGCTGTATGTTTTATGTATATTTGAAATCAGTTTCATTGCAAAAAAATATATAAGTAAAAACATTTCAAAATCTTCTACAAATCAATGAAAACCCTGTTGAAATCGGACGAGTAGTTCATGATAAGTCAAAGTCAGTTACATACAAAAAAATCAGATCAAGAAACCTATATTATGAGTACCTTGGTAATTAGCAATCAAAGACTTCGTGCGCAAACGCAACTCAGTCGCGGATTCGCAAATTTCTGAGCCAGATATTACTATGCGACTGTTGGTATAGTCAACATCAAAAGTATGATGATCTGACAAAGTTTCTAAATGGAAACCTATTGTTTTCGTTTTCGAATTATGATAAAATCTTTAAAATTAAAAATAACATGAAAAGCGTAATACCATATCCAATAATAGTCGTTTTCGAAATTCTTTTAACATCATCAACTTGTGATACTGACTGTACACGTAGATTTGAAGACTCTGATTTAACTAAGTGGGAGGATGCTCAGGATAGGGAGAACTTGAAGTCCTTTGCCCAGCAGTGGGACGAAAAAAGCTAGAAAAAATAATGCAGTCGAATCCCAGTCGACTATTCAGTAAAAATCTAAATAATGTTTCTGTTTATGCCGCTGGATGATTACTCACGGTAGGCATCGGGTTCACATACCGCCGCGCTCATACATAAAACGGTATTTATGTCTATGGTTTTAGTAAATGTTTTGGTAGCTTTGGCCCGCGGATGCGCTGGTATGCGTATTTGGCGTGTGACGAAATCTCTGCTAAAGAGCATGAAAATCGTCGAACTTATCGCTCGCACATGCCAAGATTTTTGAGGAGGTTTTAGTAGAGCTCTTTGTGAAGGACTCGTCCGGGGAAGTACTACCACCACGCCTTTTCTGCCGCCAAGCAGCAACATGACTTACGAGGCAATGCTTTGTTATAGGTGATGGTTACTACTTAACATCAGGTAGTAGACTTATTTTCAATATTTTTTTTTATTTTCGGCAATTATAATATGAACGAATCCTCATCAAAAATCTTCGCTCGCTCGATTGCAAACAGGATATTATAGCATAGTTAGTGGCCGTGGCAACCGTATTTATGTGCAATGGCATTTTTTATTTGCGCTTAAGGGTCCGGCGACAGCGGCTCGCAATTTCGAGGTGCGATTGGCTATTATTTCATTTTGGAGAGGTTGTTTGAAAGAATAACTCTAAAGTGACACGCATAAATACTGTTCGAACACAAATAATACAATAATATAAGGGAAACATGCCCGAATCAGAAATCATTTTGGTATTAGTATGTTTGGTCTTACGTTTACCTAATACCAAAATGATTTCTGACTCAAGCACATTTCCCTTATATTATTGTATTATTTGTGTTCGAACAGTATTTATGCGTTTCACTTTAGAGTTATTCTTTCAAACAACCTCCCGGAAATGAAATAAAATGAAATAATAGCCAATCGCACCTGCTGTCGCCGGACCCTTAAGAGTTTCGTTGTACTTTGATTATTTATACAGCATCAGGACCTCGATCACGAATGCATTTTGATATTTGTGGCGTTAAACATATCGTACCAAATACCGTTGTGCTTGTTACATATAATTTTTAAACATTACTAGCTGCGCCCCGCGGTTTCACTCGCGTATTTTTAAATCCTAATATTAAAAAGTAGTCTATGTGCTATTCCAGACTATAATCTATCTGTGTCAAATTTCATCAAGATCCGTTCAGCCGTTCTGGCGTTCTAAATTAGATTAGATGTATGACATATCAGTCGCGTACACAAAAGAGCTTTTTTGAAGCGTACTTTAAATTCTTTCACCACACTGTTTTTAAAAGAATCTAGCGGCACGACAAGGAGAAGTGATGCGATGCGTTTACGTCACTAGAGTCAAACTATTTCTTGAGTTGGCGTTCACGTGGTCTAGAAAAAATCCACTCAGTTAGCGGATCACGCCTAAGGCGAGATAAATTGTATGAAAATTCAATTGTTATAATTATATTGCTTGGATTTTAGTATATTATTATGTAGATTGACCTGTAAGTATAGACCTATCTAATGGCAGGATCTAGTGTGCTATCCATTAAATATGACATCTGTTTTTTTTTTCAATTACCTAGATTTACAAAGAGAATAAATGATTTATGATTTATTTACGCCTTATCGCGGATCTGCCTAAGCTGATTTCCTCCCTACATTGTCTCCATTATCACCTCCACCAGTATAGTAATAAAGTCTACTTTCCCAGGTGAACCCCTCAGCGTCACCGGCGCAGCGCGGCCGACGAACGACCAGCGAGATGACTTCCCCTCTGTTCCGAGTGCCCATAGAGCTCGGCTGGAAGCGCGAGCTGGTATACCGAGCCGCGTTGGACGCGCACTCGAGGAGAAACGCTGATATTTACTACTACACGCCGTATGGGATGAAACTGCGGTCTATGCGAGAGGTATGTTTGTACTAGTAGCGCCCTGCGGTTTCAACCGCGTAGTTTTAAATCCCGGTGTTACCACGGAATAAAAAGTAGCCTATGTGTTATTCCAGACTATAATATATCTCTGTGCCAATTTTCACCAAGATCCGTTCAGCCCTTCTGGGGTTTTAGAGTAACAAACATCCATACTTACAAACTTTCGCATATAAAGTTCAGTAGGATTGTGTGTGTATGTAGTTTTTACCTGTTTCTTCTGTGCTCAAATAAGTTTTTTTTATTCTATATCTATAGTCTACTAATACTTATGTTTGCACATAGCACATTTATCTGTGCTTACAAATCAAGTTCTTTTTAAATGCTTGTTTCCTTAATTGTTAAATAGTACATTGTTCACCGAGAGGAGAAAGTGACCGATTACCGTCGAGGGTGTCGTTTGAAGCCCGAGCCGCAGGCGAGGGCTTTAAAACACCCGAGATCGGGAATCGCACTTTCTCTCGAGTGATACATAGTGCTTTATACTACACCTACGAGGAAAATAAAAAACTAAAACTGAATCCTCAAACAACACTCAAATTGAAAATGGCGCCAATGGCGTCTGCAATTTTCACATGTTCTTTTTTCAAATTGTTTATCCTGCCGCCGCAGGGTCGCACTGCCAGCCCGACACCATCCAACACACAGCTAGTGGCCAGTGTCATTTTGCGAACTTGGAGATAAAAACTCACTGTAAAAACATTTTGGTTTTTGATATTTAGGTTACCGGCGCATAGTCTTACCCAAAATTAAAAAAGAAAAACCACGTAAGAAATGGATTTTCATACACTTTTCTCTCCCGCTCAGATGCGTTTTCTCCCCGCATATTTGTTCGATATGCAATGATGTACTTTCTACCGTAAATTTGATAAAGTATCAAGGTACTTTCCAAGCAGGTGTAGTATAAAAGCTATTAAATTCTTGTTTCCTTTATGTTTTGTCAATAGGTGTATTCATCTAATAGGTCCTAATTGTTGCTAATTGTTAAAATGCTTTTAAATGCATGTTTCCTTTATGTTTTGTCAGTATTCATCAGAATAAGTCATTATTGTGGTGTTTTTAACTGTCGTCGATTTTTGTTACCTATTTCATAATTTTATAATGTAAATCCGTTATTGGCTGCATGCAACAAATTTAAGTATATATAGTGTATTTTTAAGAGCTGTGGATTTTGTTAAAAAAATTAAATAAAAAATAAAATAAAAATAAAATAAAATAGCTGGAGATTTATTATTAGCCTTTTGTTTTGTATAGTATTCTTGATTTATATGCATGGTGTGCTGTTAGTCTTCCTTAAGGGGCAGCATACGGCGCGCCGCTATCTCGCTTGCACAATGGAACATTTTTAAAGATATAAAATCATTGAATATAGTTATGTAAAATCGCAATCGGTCAAGTTGTTGTCAATGACATTATAAAGATTTAGCGAAAATAAAATTTTGATCCAAGCAAGTTTTCATACAAAAAAATTAGAAAAATATAAAGTCGCATTTTTAAGTATGAAAACTTGCTTGGATCAAAATTCCATTGTGCGAGCGAGATAGCGGCGCGCCGTATGCTGCGCCTTAAACGAATGAATAAATAGTTTTTCATCCGTATGCACCCACTGCTGAGTATAGGCATCTTCAAATCGCCATTCTCCTGTCCTGCGCCAGTCTTAGCCATTGTTTGTATATGTACACTCAATAATGAGGTCAGTGAGATACAGTAAGCCCAAAACAAATGACAAGACACCTAGTACAACCTTTTTTTCAGTAGTGGTATTTTACCCCCTAAATATATAGCCATAGAGTCCACTGTGCTCTTGCTCAATCATTGTGCTTTTATTTAATCAATAATTTTATCTTTTGCTTAGATTGGTGAGCATCTATCCGGTACTGGACTAACATTAGACAACTTCACGTTCTTCAAAGAACCACTCGGACTGGATGATCCTGAAAAAGAAATCATCCGGTATGTACCTGCCTGTATAGACCGCGTAAATTGTAGACTAAATTACAGGGTGGGGGGAAATGTGATATGATTATCTTATAAGTATTTGTTTAAACGAAAAAATATTGTCAAGTGACAATATTTTTTCTTTTTAACCTACTTAAAAAAAAGTGGTTCTCAATTCGACTTTTTTTATGTTTGTTACCGCATAACTCCGTTATTTAGAAACTGATTTATAAGATTAGTTTTTTATTTGAGAGGCTTATACTTTCAGAATGGAAATTTCATCAAAATAGTTTGACTTTTCAATCAAATTAACAGGAAAAAGTTATGTCATCCAAGCTACGAATAAACATCCAAGTAAATAAAATTGCGTATTTTGATGTTTCATGTTTTCAGTGTATTTGAAATCTCTTTATATTGCATCAAAGTTGTTCATGTCAATGTTTTAAAATAATTGAAAATAGTTTGAAGTCTGGATCATCTGCATGTAACTTGTATATTTCTTACAGAGACGCGAAACTGGTGGGAGGGTACCGACGCGTGGAATCCCCCGCGTCTCCAGCCGCGGCGGCCGCGGACGGCAAGCGCACCCCTAAGCCGAAGCAGCCCAAAGGGGTCAGTCCGGAACCGGCCACGCCCAAATCGCCACCCGCTAAGCTGAAGGTATATATTGCGAACTAGCGACCCGCCCCGCGCGCCCCTAGCTTCGCACGGCACATTGATTTTCTACTATATTATGCATGTATTATACATATAAACCTTCCTCTTGAATCACTCTATCTATTAAAAAAAACCGTCAAAATCCGTTGCGTAGTAAAAAAGATATAAAGATTTAAGCATACACAAGGATATAGGGACAGAGAAAGCGACTTTGTTTTTACTATGTAGTGATGCAAGCGTTAATACAGCGGTTACACTTAACTCAAATGCGCAGGGCCATTTGCGAAAGGCAACGCGCGCGGTAACGCGAGAGAGAGAGAGAGAGACCATTGACGTTCGCATTGCCACGGACATGAGCTGAGTAAACGCAGCATATAATTTGGATGTTATCGAGAGACAAGTGAATAGGTATCTCCTAGGTAAACGTGCTACACTGTAGACCGCTTCATCAGGTCAAAAGTTTTACCTACAGGTTGTAAAAGAAGTATGAAACTAATAATCACAAACTGTTTAGTCCGGTTTAATGTGGTAAGCAGTATGTTTAGCATTACTATGGTATGCCGGAACACCAACCCAAATATTTACTCGACTCACCAAACTCGCCACTTTTCCAGGTGAAATCAGTGGGTTCTCGTCTCTCTGGAACTCCCGCTGCTCCCGCCAAGAAGAAAGCTACCCCCGCCCCCGCGTCGCCGGCGCTACCCTCCCCTGCCGCTTCCCCCGCGCCGGTAACAACGCCCGCCGCCACCCCCGCTACCCCGGATAACAACAACACTGCCGCTTGGAAGAAACCCAGGTATGCTATCTTATAGGTAAGCGTGCACCGTTACCACATCATCACTTCAAGCGCTTACTACCATTAACTAATCGCTCGCGCACATTTTTGAAGATTCATAAATACTGAAGGTGTTAGTTATGAAAAATTGCGGAACATGGTTTGCATAGCAAAATTAAATAATTTTATATCTTCAGAAATGATGAAAAGTGTGACGAGAGGTTTTTTGACGGCTTTCAGCATCTTACCCTCCAGCGCGTTTAACTTTCGTCCGCCGTGGCGTGCTCAGTCGCATTTTTTTACTATTTCAGTATGATTTATAGTGATTTATAATGAAATTCTAATAAAAAATAAGGACATACAAACCTTTTTCAACACTTTATAGTGCAATATAAAACTAGTCGAACTAGACACGATATACCTAGTTATATATTTAACATGGAGCATTATATTTACTAATATACTTTATTTCGTTGTTATGACAAATCGGTGTAAATGTTTGATGTTGATACATTCCCAAAGTTATTTATATTGTTATTACCTTATTCATAATAGTTTGGCGACTGGTATAGTGAATTCATTTCACGTAGGCTATTATGTAATTAGTAATGAATCAAAATGCAATGATTCATTGGCGTTCGTGAAATGCATTAACTGTAATCAAAATGACTGAAGTTTTCAGTGATCTGAAAGACAATATTATTTTGAATTATAAATAATAAATTTTTATTATTAAAATAAAAGTTATTGTGAATAAGGTTTTTCAGAATATGTGATCTTTTAGTTGTACTGTACTATTTATGACTGTCTGTTACAAGTATAAAAACTTACCAGTAAAGGACAGTCTTAAGTTATAACTTAATCTGTAAACATGTGTACTATATTATAATCCATAAACTGCTCAAAGGTGTCGGTAAAACCATATAGGTTATGTTAATGTATACAAAGGTATGGATTATAGTAGTCAAGTATCTAACACTCGGAGGGCTGACTGACTAATGGTAGTCAGCCCTCCATTGCGGGTACTGAGCCGGCGCGAGTGTAGTGTGTGCGGGCAGGGCGCCGCAGACTGCGCCCCCCGCCCCCGTGTCCCCGCCCCCCGTGGTACCGCCCCCCGTGGCACCGCCCCCCGCGCTGGTTGAACCCCCGGCGCCACCGAGGCTGATGACACCACCTCCGCCGCCGCCTCTCCTATCCAAGCCGACTATGTCGCCTACTACACAGGTATCATGTCGATGTGGTATGCTTGTTCATAGCTGTTTTTCTTAATTCTTACAGTAATATAAGTAACTAGCTTATACCCGCGATTAAAAAGCATGTACTTTTCATGTCCTCTCCGGATCTCTAAATATTCATATAACTATCACCCGAATACTCAAACGCATCTCAGTGTTGAGCACGTCTCAAGTCGTGGTTTTTTGACAGTTTTTAATGAAATTCCATCAAAAACTCGTCACCTGAGACGTGCTTAAATCTGAGTTGCGTTTGAGTATTCGGATCTATATGTTTCATAATAGGACAAACATCTATGCTACAATACCAAATATTTGCAGTAAACTTAAGCTGAAGTGCATTTCATGGGTTTGTACCCTGGTACTCTATTTTAAGAATGGAAGTACTCAGTAAGAAGTATTTTAGAAAGAGGAGTGACTTCAGTAAGAAAGGGATGACGGCTGATAGAGGACAGTGGAGGGAAAAAACCTGTTATGCCCCCACAGGAAGTGGGATAAGGTGAGGAAAATGATAATTGTATGTGTAAATGTAGTTGTTTGTTATCCAGTCTCCGCGTCAACTGGTCCAGCCGTGCTCGATGTCCTGTGGCTCGGGAGTGCCCTCGCTGTCGTGCAGCGCCTGTCTCTGCTTGTACCATCCTGCTTGCGCCGGCTTCAAACAGGCACCCCCTCCGAAACCCTTCTTATGCAAGGTATGTTTACTATTGATTTAATATAGTTAGTTTCTGCTCCAGTGGGACAAATAGATGGCCCAACTGATGTTAAAAAGTAACATATCACGCATAATAGGAACGTGATAGGAAATAGGAACGAATATCTACCGTACCCGGGGATCAAAGTCGTGACGCTGTTTCAGTTTGGTATAATTAATTTCCAGAACTGCCGTAAATCGTCGTCCCCGCCCCGCGACCCGCCTCCGCTGACGCACAAGTCGGGTCACGTGACCACATCTACCGTCCCGCCCGCGCCGCGCAGAATGCCGGCGCCGCCGCAGCTAAACACCCACAAGCCTAATGATAAACGTGTGCTTCTTAGAATGAAGGTAATTTATAGTAGTCCGGTAACGATGTCGGCAATCGTCATACGATTGTACCAGCATTATAGTCAATTCGGACAAAAATATATTGTAAAAGGCGCTTATGGAAATATCAAACGTGTATAAGGATCAAAGTGCAGCCGTTTCACATTCCTTCCACATTCCAGGTATCAAGCGGCGGTGCGGACGGCGAGAAGGTATGGGCAGTAGCCGCCCCCCGCGCGGCGACTCCCCGCGCCCCTCCCCCGAATGTCCCCCCGCCCGCTGCCCCGCCGGCGCAGGCCACGCCCCCCGCGCGGTTGCTCGCCATCCGCGGCGGACTGCCTCAGTCGCTCGCCGTCATCAATGGGAGAAGGTTCATTATAGTGCCGCGCCCCGCGCCGCTGCCCAACGCTGCGCAGCAAGTTGCGCACGCTGCCGCCAAGTGAGTACGCGCTTGTCGTCACTCCTCTACTACTTATCAGCATAGGGGCATTATTCTCTATTACAAGGAGATTCCTTGCGCCAAACTGTGTGAAGTCAACGTGATCTTGGGCATTATTCTCTATGACATAGGAAATACTTTGCCCTAACCGTGTGACGTCACAAAGCAAACGCGATTGGATTGGAAAAGGCCATGTTGATCTAATGGTACCGGCTTCGCCTTCCGACCCTAAGATTGTGGATTCAGAATGTGTCAGTACTCTTGAACGGTAAACGAAGACATCGTGAGGAAACCGTCTCGTAGAACCTAAAAAGTTCTATAAGGAGCTGCTTTGAGCCGCATTTAAAATTCTTTCATTACAGCGTTTCAAAAGAGGCGACAAGAAGAAAAAGGTGTACTTCACGGGTTTTATAGAGTTATATAGTTCCTGTATTTTGCTCCTACAATATGTACATTTCATCGGTTTTTTTATTATTTTCAGGTGACATACATCGGCTTGAAATGGAAACCACTGACAGTCCCATAATGGAGTATTTATTTAATGCAGTCACATATAAGTGTCTTCTTTTAACCAATGGGTTGAAGATCTAAGCGCCGCCGATTCTTTTACGAATCTGCCGTAGAAATGATAATAATGATTATCGAGGAGTTAAAAGTTAGAAAAACATCTGAGTGGCTCGTATAGATTTATTAATTCAATATCTTTGAAGGGAGAACTGATCCTAGCGAATACTGTAAAAGACAAAGTATTCTAAAAAAGTTACATAAATATTATTTTTTAATTAAATAATAATAAATAATAAAACTTCACACGTTCAGTACAATCACAAGGATCACTGAACTAACCGAACAGAAAAATAATTCAAAAAAATCCGTAATAATTATAATCACATAAAACTAAAACCAGCATAGCCGCGGGCGGCAGCTAGTGTGTGTGCTGCTATTAAAATTTGGCAGTGATAAATCTGTCTGGAACAGCACATAGGCTAATGTCCCGTAGGAATATCGTGATAAAAAAAATATGCGGGTAAAACCGCGGGGCGCAGCTAGTTAGTTATATAAGAACAAAGGAAAAATTTAAAACGATGAAAAAGGACAGCTCTCACTACTCAGTTGGTAGTAATTCTGCTATTTAATAAAGTGATTAAGGAAGTTTAAATGGAGAAAGAATATAAATATTTCCATCTTTGTTATTGACATTTTTCGTCTGACAGCTGTACACTTGAGTTGGTCGGACCTTTAGATACAAACAAAAGTAGTAAAACGATTCACTTCTAAACAACTTGTTCTGCAATGCTATTCCGTAAGCAACAAAATGACGTGGAGTATCACTTATAGTGGATCCAGGCTCATTTCGATCACGAGTCTCAATCACGTTGTCATTTTCGTTAGTCCTACACGGCAGTAAACCGGCCATTCTGCAGAGGTCACATTGCATTGGAGCTTGTTACCAATTCAAGCACCCATTATTCAACATAAAACCTTAACACCTATCAAAAAAGCAGATTTTCGCAAACCAAAAGTGCAATTGTTGTACTGTTGGGTGAGATTATCGCCCACACGGTCGCTGATTACGGTCTCTGACCGCGGTTGAAAATCCAGGTCATTCGATGAAGGTCATCGAAAGTCATGTCGGCAAACAGCGCCCACACGACGAGATCAAGCAGAAATTGGCAGTAAAAAGCTCCTCTGCAGAGGTGACCTCGTCAGAATGGCTTGTTTACTGCCGTGTAGGACCATTTTAAAATACACTTGCTTTGACGCTAGTAAAGGGTGAATGTATGACAGAATGCCAAATTGAAATCTCTGACTTGGGTAAGTGTTGTCAGAATTAGCACTTCTTGCCTATTGAAAACAGTGTCACGAATACTTGTATGATTCAAATACTAGTTGAGTTTATGGAATGCTGTTAACTTCAAAAACTGTTTCATAGTTTAGGCAAAAATCATTTGTTGTATTCAATTAAGATTTTGTATTTTTTTTTGCTTTGGAAGTATTAGCATGGTATCAGTTACCCGGCCCCTATACTTGTGATCTATGAATTAAGGTACTGACACACATGCTTATTTTCGAGCTAGAAGAATTCTTTTTTCGAGCCTTGCTCAATAAAAACACGTGTGAACAGGTCGTGCTAGTAAATAAGCATGCTTATTTGGTCGTACATCGGTTGATTTTTGAGCAAGCTCAAAATAAGCATGCTTATTTTTGAGCATGTGTGTACCATTAAGACACCGTTTTCTCTTTTTGATTATTCATTGCTAAGAGATGTTGATTATTAAGTATCTATAAGCAGATTTTTATAAGCATGGTCAAATATGTTTAAATGTTGTTGTATATCATTTTATTTCTTTTAAACTTGGTTTTCAGTTACACTTTCACAATTACTCTGTACCATAAGAAGTGATGTAAAAAAAACTATGTCATTACAGGATACGTATGCTATCCAAAAAAAGCCGAAAAAGGTGTTATAGTGCGCGTCAACCAAAAAGAACGTTGGAAAACAGTGGAGGGGATCTGTTTGCGCATACAAAATATTCGCACCATCACAACCCCTACCCCTCCTTCCGGCGTTCTTTTTGCGTGACGCGCACTATACCTACTCATTTACTTCATGCTCGAAGTGGCTTCACAAACATCATTGGGCGAGACATCTAACAAATGTTTGAATTCGCTTGTTCTCTGTTGAATACAGAATCACGTTAGCTGCGCATAACGAAAAATCATGCGTTCTGCGCAGCTAAGTCACGTGGTTCGTTAGACTACCAACAACCACCAACTATCAACGGTAACCCCTAATTAAGTTTGTCAAATGATTTCAAACTTAAGACGAAGACAAGAGCTAATGTGCCTCTCGCTCGCACGGTTTGACTTGTTGAAAGATATAAAATCGCTATACCCATTTTCGAAAAATCGCAAACAACCATTTTAGTGCAATCACATTGCGCACATTTAAGTAAAAAAATCATTTTGATCGATACAAGTTTTCCTACTTAAAAGTTTGCTTTTCTAGTTTTCTTACTCAAGCAAACTTTTGAGTAGGAAAACTTGCATAAATCAAAATGAAATTCTTACCAAACAATGCGTAATGTGATTGCACACAAAATGCGTGTTTGCGATTTTTCAAAATTGGAATTTGTGATTTTTTATCTTTCAAAATGTCGAATCGTGCGAGCGAGAGAAATATTAGGTGTTGTCAACGCCTTAAGGCACACAGAGGGCAAGCCAAGCTAAAACAGTCATTCTAACCTTGCTTTCTGAGTAACGAAAGCAGAATAAATGTTCAAATATGTTTATAATAGACGTATATTCTTGTACCTTGCTTTTAATGTAAAATTTATTTAGTTTAATGTTATTTATGGGAATGTATCAAACAAACTGTTAATAAAAACTGTATAGAACCGTTTTGTTTAAAACTTTCATGTGATATTACGCTGACGTATTTCAAGGTATGTAGATAGGCTAACATGTCCAATAAGAATGTACAATTATTTATATAATCCGCACTGATTGTCTACAATAGAAATTCTATTGAATTCTGTGCACTTTTAGCGCGGATTACATAAATAATTTTTGGTTACATTTCGGTGTGAACGTATGAATTCCGCGCGGTCATCAGCCAGCGCCAGTCGTATAACATTTGTTTTATTACGATATTTCATCTATACATTATTTTGCAATAGGTTTCTTTTTGAAACCAATAATTAAATATACAAATTAAAAAAATTCGATATTACTAATCGTTAAAATGAAAAGTTAGCAAGTGTAACTGCATTAGCATCATACAACTCGGCCGAAAAGAGTAGAAAATGATAGGGGCGCCACTTTCCATGCATTTTCGACGCTCACTCACATGCGGTCTTGCTCGCACCTATGCGAAATACCCACATGTCAAATAAGTTCCGTTTCTACTCTTTCTGGTAGGACTGTAATTACCGGTTTCAAACAGAAATCGATTGTATCATATTCCAATTACGTAAAATGAATTACAAGTACGTATAAGTGAGTACGATCTAAGCGAGTATCTCTTGCAGTGACGACAAGCGTCGGACGCGAGTCGCGAACGGAGCGGCCACGCCCACTCCGCCAATGGCGGCCGTGTCTCCGCGCCGCCGCGGTCGGCCCAGAGCCGACGCTAAAGACGAAGTGGACTACTTCTCCTCGTTCTACGAAAGAGCCCGGGACAGCAATGTCGTTGTACAGGTAACTAACATGCATCTCTACACCACTTATCTGTATCCATCCATATTTACAGCATGGCTATTTTAAAATATTCGTAATATCCGAAAAAAATTCTGATGATCATTCATCAGTAATTTTTTTAATTATTTTTAATATTTTTAATCTTTCATTGAGAACCTTAGAATTATAGGATTTTTTAAAATTTGGCTCCAGAACTATATAATATAACCCTGGGGCCCAAGCACGAATGTATTTGATTTTAGTGGCGCAAACGTAATATATCCCTAAATACAACACTTTAAGGTCGGACATCACAATGATAAAAAAAACATTGTAATGCCCCAACAGAGCTCATGTCATGGACATGGGACATATTGTCACCTCTTAAGGGGCAGCATACGGCGCGCCACTATCTCGCTTGCACAATTCAACATTTTTAAAGTTATAAAATCTCGTAAGTAAAATCGCAATCGGTTAAGTTGTTGTCAATGGCATTATTAGCACTTAAATCACTACCGTCTACTCCACATAACACAGGTTAGCCGGAAGAAAATGCTAAGTAGCATTAAGTTCGCATATGTACTTCATTTTTGTGCAATAAAGAATTTTCTTATCTTATTATTTGCGACCGAGATAGCGGCGCGCCGTATGCTGCCCCTTAAGAACCCACCCACTGTACAACATGAAACAATAATTGATTATGATTTTACAGATATTCCAGTATCTAGGAATGCGAGACTTGGCACACTGTGCGCGCGTTTGTCGCGTGTGGCGGGAACTATCCGCGACGCCTGCGCTCTGGAGACATGTTCGAATGAAAAACTCACAAGTAAGCACTTGTATTTCCCGTGCGTCTATCTATATTATATAGCTTTGTTTTATCACTGTGCCACTGTAGACTCCGTTGAGGCCATTGTAGGGCCAGTTAAGGGTCCGGCGACAGCGGCTCGCAATTTCGAGGTGCGTATGGCTATTTTTTCATTTTATTTCATTTCGGGGAGGTTGTTTGAAAGAATAACTCTAAAGTGACACGCATAAATACTGTTCGAACACAAATAATACAATAATATAAGGGCTTGCTTGGGCAGGCTTGTCCTAGTGCGGGGACCAATGGCAAAATTATTAATGTTTAAACACTTTAGTATAATAAATGAATTTGAAGGGAAATGTGCTTGAGTCGGAAATCATTTTGGTATTAGGTAAACGTAAGAGCAAACATCGCCAACGATTCGACGTCAACAACGTCTCGATTGGGGCGACCGACGCTGCGACGGCTCAGCTGACATTTTTTTTTCTTTTTGTATAAATTGTAAGCATAGTATTTATTTTGTCAGGTAAACGATTGGGGAGGGCTGTGCGGCGCGCTCAAACGACACGGCACCAAATGGCTCGATCTCCGCAAGATGCTACTACCGCAGAACGATAACGCATTCTGGGACCAATTCAAACAGCACATATCCAAAATCGACACGCTAGAAAGGTAACTAGGTATTTCATGAAATGTGTTTTTTATCTGTAGTTACGAGTAGCACCAACTACGGGGATATGGGGAACTATTCTCTATGACATAAAAGATTCCTTGCCCCAAACTGTGTAAAGTCATAACATAATAGTGCTACAGACATATTTCTTGCTGTCAAATTAGGTGAGTTAGGAAAATTAAACAACAGAATTGGCACCATTATTTTTAGTGCTGTCATATAATAGTCATTATTATTAGGTAATGGGTATGTGAGTAAAGTTGAAGACGACGCGGCAGCCAAATTACAAGAGATAATAAATATCGGATATTTTTCAAATTAGAAAAATTAAGCAACAGAATTGACACCATTATATAGTTTGAATTTGGAACGCTCTGTCAAAGTAATTGAAAAGTGTGTCTGTTTGTTCAGGTTAGAGATGTGCCGTTGCCCGGCGCGCGCGGTGGAGGCGGCGGCGGGCGCGCTGCCCGCGCTGCGCTCGCTGGCCGCGCTCGCCATCAAGGACGCCGAGCTGGACCCCACGCCGCTCGCGGCGCCCGCGCAGCTGCGCGAGCTGCGGCTCAAGTCCATGCAGGGGCTCGCGCTCACGGCCGACCTCACGCCGCTAGCGAACCTCAAGCACCTGCAACACTTGTCACTCACCTCCATCAAGGTGCATCTACCATAGTCCATGCAGGCGGTAACATTTGAATTTATTCATTAGAAAATCAACGGTTGTGAAAAATCTTACAAAATTGATTTTCCTAATTAATCATTTCACGAGAAAAACTACTGCCCTCCAACATAGCTTTACAACAAAAGGAAAAGTATGTGTGGGTGGGTGTAGTTATAGTGTGTGTGCGTGCGCTTGAAATCGTGCGTGAATTTGAATTTATAGCATGAGCGCCTCTGTATATTTGAATGCGTAATAAAGAATTTCCTATATCAACAGGAGCTAGGCTGGAAAGCGTGCGACGTAGTCGGCGAGCTGCCCAACCTGGAGTCCCTCGAGCTGGGCGAGTGCACGTTCCGCGAGGAGTTCGGCTCCGTCCTCGGCCGCCTGTCGCGCCTCAAGCGCCTGCGCCTCGAGCGCGGCACCGCGCACTGCGCCGCGCCCGCGCTGCTGCGCTCGCTGGCCAGGCTGCCCAACCTCACCAGGCTGGAGCTTGTCAATATAGACGTGAAGGTATCTGCACGTCCTCGCCGGTTCTAAGAGGCCGAACGCAGCGATTGGCCGCCTAGGCGGTTTGTTTGAGCAGTCCAAAGCCGTTGAAATTTTGTGGTGGTTAAATGCATACAATCACAAGCGGTTGCTAGCATATAAGAGCCTGTCCAGAAGGAGCGTTTTACGCGCGAGTCCAATCGCGCGTGAAACGCGAGCTTCTGTACGGGTCGGTTTCGCACGTAAGTCTACGCGCGAGTGGACTGGCGCGTGAAACGCGACTTCAGGACAGGCTCTAAATGAAAAAGCGGCTAGCCGCGCGGTTAGCCGCCCCCGCGGTTAACCGCTAGTGCGTAACGGGCTGAAGAGATCCGAGGGGACATCTACAACTACCGCAACTTTATTTATTTTAACACCAACGACAGATGCATAATAGTAGAATATATAATTAATGATAAAGATGCGCTGTCAGTTACAGGGTTGTTTTAGCTGTAAGTGTTTTGCCGGCATCGATATCAGTGTGTTGTCTAACCGAATCAATTTTTACAGGTTGGTTTCGACGACGCGCTTGCAGAATGCAAAAACATCCAGAGATTACTCATCATACCAACATATGTATCACAATCAGCCACTACAAATAAACAGGTAACCAATATTACTGGAAACAGTCTAATTGTTGTAGTTGTGTAATAACTGTCTGTGCTGTTATATAATTTATAATACACTAGTTGCGCTCCGCGGTTTCACCCGCGCAGATTTAAATCCCGGTATTAAAAGCGGGATAAAAAGTAGCCTATGTGCTATTCCAGACTATAATCAAACTCTCTGCCAAGTTTCATCCAGATCCGTTCAGCCGTTCCGGCGTGAAAGAGTAACATACGTCCATCCATACTCAAACTTTTGCATCACTATCACTACATAGTATAAAACAAAGTCGCTTTCTCTGTCCCTATGTCCTCTTGTCCCTTTGTATGCTTAAATCTTTAAAACTACGCAACGTATTTTGATGCGGTTTTTTTTTATAGAAGAGTGATTCAAGAGGAAGGTTTATATGTATAATACATGCATGATATGTGCACCCGTGCGAAGCAGGGGCGCGCGGGCAGGTCGCTAGTAATTTATAATACATTTATCTATTAATTTAATTAACAGGTGCTAAGCGGCGTGCTCAGACTAAAAGAAACCCTGACCCATCTGATGTGGGGCGTCACCATTGAGTTACTGCGAGTGACGGAGCTCTTCATAGACCAGTGCTCGGCGGGCGGCGCCGGCGGACAAGCGAAGCGAGAGCTCGGAGAGTGCATCCCCGTGCTGAAGCCAGTGCCGGGCTGCCGGCTACCCATGGACCATCAGCTGGTCGCTGGACCGCCTCAGGTAACCTCCAATCATCACTCAATGGTATAAAACGTCGCTTCCCTCTGTCTCTCCCTATGTCTGCTTGGATCTTTAAAACTACGCAACGGTTGCTGAATTTCACCGTCACACCACACGCCGCAAAACAAAATTCCATCCTCACCACCTGGATGGCTGGTTCTCCTCAACTACTCGTTTTTCACGGTCATTTTTACCTCGAACGAGTAAGTGGTGGAACGAACTTCCCCCTGCGGTTTTCCCTCGGACTTACGACGTGGGGTCCTTCAAAAGGCGGGTTTATCACTTCTTAAAAGGCCGGCAGCGCATCAGCAACGCCTCTGGTGTTGCAGGTTTTTTAATAGATAGAGTGATTCAAGAGAATGGTTTATATGTATGATACATGCATATTATAGTATAGCAACACTGCGCACCCGTGCGAAGCCGGGGCGGGTTGTTATCTTCTGTCATGTACGCAATACCAAGAAGAAGAAAACTAAACTCTTCTACTCACTTTATATATTATTTTTGTCTTGATATGTCATGAGCATGACTTTTCCCAAACCACACACACCAGGAACTAGTTAGAAGTGTAATCATAATAACTACAAAGTTGCACGTCTTTTGACTACCACATAACTTTGACTTTTCTTTATGAACAGGTGGAAATCCTCCCCCTCCCCACCCTCCAGCGGCTGCTGTCGGCGCAGTTGCCGAACACCAAGCTGAAACTCCTGCGCATCCCCTTCCACGCCACGTGGCGCCAGTCGCTCGCCGACTTCCAGTAGCGACGGACGTCTCGTCCCGCGCGGCGCTCAAACTGTTATTGTGAACTTGTTGAATATACACCGAACATCTCAATTACGTTGTAAATTAGCTAAATGGACGTATACTGGCTGAATATACGCTTGAGGAATGTACATTGTAAACTTGTGGATTGCACTTTGTAAACTGGGGAAAATGTATATTGTAACATGGCTGATTGTAAGTATGTTCAAGTACACTTTTAAACGGACTATGTTTAATTGTTGTGACGTGGCATGTACAGTTGTACATTGCTTGCATGGAATGCCAAGGAAATTCTGTTGTAGAAAGGGTAAAATTATAACTATAATTTGCAATGCTTTCCTATTTGATTCATAAAATTAACAGAATTAGGACATGTGCAGAATGCAAACTTTCAACTTTCCTCATACTATCCCCTTAAACATCTGGAAGAGCTTGAGTGCCACGAAATAAAAGGATATCTACCGTGCCTAGGGATCACAGTCATGAGCCCAAGATTGTTTGATCTTGCAGAAATTGGCAAATTATATAATTTATTTTTGTATAGATCGATATATAAGTACAATAAAATAATGTGCGTACGGACTCCAAAGCTGATATTCGTATATCCAAAGATAAGAAAATGAAATATGCACTGCATATCACGAATATATTAAATAGATGAAATATTAGCAATAATTCCATTTGTAAAATTGCCTTTGAAATAGTGAGATTTAAGAAATATTAATTAGAGAAAATATTTTTTATCATCATTCATGCACCTCTGTAACATTTACCACCCTATATGCTGCAAGTTTTTATTATTGCATTATTATCAATAATGTATTTTTCAGTAGTTTTTAAATATCAGGCGACACACCATCCGCTAAAAGCCTATTTAGAAGAATAATAGGTCAATACACGAAGTTCAGATCGAACTGTTTTGCGCATAAAGTAATGAATAAAATACCGCATCGGCGATATGGGAGAAGCTGTTGGCTATGATAGAATGAGAAGATAGGATACATGAGAACCAAAATAATAAAATAGTACAAGTTTTCTTTGCTAACTTCGGTTTTGTACCATGTTACAAAATTTCTATAAGACTCTTGAAAAGATCCAGCTTAGTGGTGCCTAAGCAATAACTAATTATAGTAAAATTTGTTATTCAACAAACTTTTTTTCCAGTTCTTAAATCAGCAGCTTTTGTGCACAATACAGTTTGCAAACAACTGTTAACCTGTTGAAACTGGAAACACAAATAAAAAGTAGGGGTACTACAAAAATAACTCGATGTTGGCATAAAGTCATCAATCCAAAAAGCTTTCTGGGTTCTTTCTTTCTGCAGGTATTTCATGAATAACGATGGTGAAGATTCTTATTAACGTTTTGAGTTACTGCGAACACTAGACTTGTATCGTTTCTTATTATTAAAATAAAAGCAGACGCTGCCTTAACACAGATGATGTCGGCCGCATTTTGACTCTCATGTATCGTTTTAACTAAAAGCAATGTATGTTATAGCTAATATTATTGAGACAATGCTAAATTAGCACTAATAAAATTATAGATTTTTAAAAATGGAACATGTAAATATTATTAAGTTAGCAATAGTGGTCAGTGCCTACAGTTGAACTTGGTTTAAGCTTTGGTTCTACCATAAGGCTTTTGTTACACTGGTTACACAAACCTGGGTGCCTACATTCATAGTATTCTTAGCTTGTGCCAATTGCTGTAAATCCAGTGTAATTTTAAACCCTTCATCGAGTGTGATGATTTATAAATTGTGTGTATTTTAGTTTATGTATAGTGTACAGGGTTCTGGGCAAAGATTATGGTTACTCTTTTGAAGAACACAGCACAGAACTGTCAAATTACTGGTTTTAATTGTAAACCGATTCATTTAAAGAGAATCTAAAACTGCTTGTCAATACCTCTCACGAGTGTGAGTGAGGTGTAACTATTGTTAACAAACATATGCGAGTGAGTTATTTATCAGTGGTGACATTTTATTCGATTTTTAACAACAATGGAGATAGAATCAGAAATGAGGTAATCCATAGAAGAACCAAGGTAGCCGATAGCTCTCTCTCTCTTACATGTATGCAACAAGGATCGAGGTTGTGATAGTTGAAAGTTATAATGATAGCTAATGAACTGGTGAGGTAAAATAATCCTTAGGGCATCAGTTTACAACATAATCTTTCCCCAGACAATGGTCTGAAGTTGTTTTGTACTAATTAAAATTATGTGGCAATGCTTACTAAAATATTATTTTTATGGCAGTACAAGAAATGCTCGAAGTATGGATCAGTGATTTGGAAACTTGCGAAACACAAGGCTATGAAAATATGTCCTTAGTTGTAACATTTCAATTACTTTTAGTATTTTTTTGTGGAAATATTGTCGACAGCGATCACTGATTTCAAACTTGGCATTTTACATTGCATTTTATTAATTAGAGGTATTTTATTTCGATCGCATTAGCAAACCAAAATTTCGATCTCAGAAAATTGTTTTCGATATTTTTCTGTACTCTTTGCAGTGTGTGTCCTGTAAAATGCATGTGATAGTTCTAAAATGTAAACAACAGTTTTATTCTAATTTGTTTGTATAGCTTTGAGATTTCTTAATCTGACAGTAAATGACATTAATCAGGGCACAGCTAAAAGCCTACACACAACTCGATGTGGCAATATCTAGCCTCTTAGGCGTGCTTTCGCCCGATGTGATTTCGGAGGTATAGAAAATAATAACAAGGTTGCCATCGATTTTAAGACCGTATGTAGACGCTTTAACTGTGCATCTAATTTAGAGATGTTTTATATCGTAGCGACTTACAGCTTTTAGGAATTGTATATTTTCGAATTTGAAAATTCAATTCCAAAAATTTACTCTGCACTCGTCTATGTTCAATAATGGCGCCGAAAAAAATGCGGTTATGGCTTCCATTTCTTCCCGTTGGTGGCTTATGACATGTCTCATAGTATATTAAAAGCATAGCTTTTCACTAAATAATTTAGACGAAATGTATGTATGTATGTATTATCTTTTCATGCTTCTTGTATTTTAGTTAATTTTGTTGGGTTCGCCCCGAAACGGTATATTTTTATGTAAAAATTGTTCATATACATTTGATCCCCTGACGGGAAAGTAAAATACTCATTGTGAAGACATTGCTTTAGAGTATTTTTATTTCTTGTTTCGTTACAAAGGGGTGATCTACAATATATTAGAATAAGAATGTAGATAAGACAAATTGGCTAATAAGCACTGGTGACTGTTAATAAATGGTTACCCCTAAAATTTTGTTTTATTAAAAACACCGCAAGAAGAATATATAATAGGTAATATATAATATAATAATATATATATAATATAAATAAATATATATTAAAATAATAGGTACCAAACATCTTTGAAAAAATAGTTGTTTGAAAAGAGAAAACTTGATGAAAAAGAAAACAGTGGTAGGTACGAAAAAAGGAGGACTAATCATCCCAGTAAGTCAAGGAGTACATTATTCTGAAACTGAAACAGCTTCACGACTTTGATCCCCAGGCACGGTAGATATCCCTTCAGATCTCCCAGTACCAGGTAGGTACTAATTCAAGATTCTTTGAGGATGTCTAAGGGGGGTAGTCAGAGGTACGTCCAAACATTACATTTGGCACATATCCACATTTTGCAGTAGTTAGTATTCCATACGTGACAGGTTGCAAGCCCATCGCCGCTAGTACATTATTCGAATAAAAAAAAAATATTAATAAATTTTTTGTTCATCTCTGTTTAGGTCGCGTCAACCGAAAAGAACGCTGGAAAACAATGGAATGATTGTGTTTGCGCATACAAAACACTCGCGCCATTACACCCCCTGGCCCTCCTTCCGGCGTTCTTTTTGCATGACGCGACCTATTACCGTCTAGCAGGGCTGCTGTGTGAAGGTTGTGCCTGCGACAATATCGACCCATTTTGTAATACAAAGGGCCAGCGTCGGCGCGCCGAAGAGCATTTTTCACTGACAATCTATTATCGACATTAGCTGCGTTGAAATAAGATCGAACGTCAATTAACGCAATAATTCCTGACAGCATCGAAGCGATTACGCAAAAACTATTTTCGATATTTCACACTGGGGTGCTTGTCACCACAGAAATATAGGGTTTTCTCTATTCCGTGCTTTTCACTATTTGCGGTTTAGATCACGTTGTGATGTCACACGGTTTGGGCCACAGAACTGAAAACCCGGGCAAAGTGTCCCCTAAGTTGTAGAATAATGCCCAAGATCACGTTCTCTCAGATCTCTTACGAACACAATTTTTAATTACCAATAAATTACAGACTTCGATATTCTGTGAGGATGTCGTAGTCAGGTAAGTTCGTCCACAAATATTACATTTTGCTGTAGATGGTATTCCCTATATGAAAGAATGCAAGCCCCATTGCCGCTTCTACGAACGTTTTCTTTCAAACTACGATGGATGTGTGGCCCACACATGTGGGTGACTGCTAGTGACCTTACTCTTGAGATAATTGGGATTGTGTATCAGTTAAAATAAAAGGATAAACATTTTGATAAATATTTATTTTGCAGTAAAATAAAACTTCAGATACATTTCTTACGTTAGGAAATATGAAATAAATATGTTTTAAAAAGTGAACCTGTTATACAGTCATCAAATATCCTTACACGCTACAGCAATGATACATTTTTACTGGTGAACAAATAAATGGAAGATACTTTCTATTGTCATATACAACTACCAAAATATCTCTAATTTGCTTGTAACATAGGGCACGCCTAGCATACCAAGTAGGAGCGCCCATAAACTGTTACCTCGAAAATTCATTTACGCTTTTCGTACACCTACTTCGGTCCTCACTCAGTAGCGACTTCCAATCAAAAATTCAATTTTTATCCCCTATAATTTAACGGAGTATAGTTTGGCAGATCTATACGCGCTTAATGTCAAAAATTTTTTTCAAGTCGCTACTGACCGAATAAAAAGTCATCTTAACATGAAAGCCTTCCAAACACAGAAACAATGAAACTTCTGTTCAAGTGACGCTTATCTAATTCTAATGGAGGGTACACACGAACGTACATGCTCGACGAGCATGGATCTACAAACTTGCTCGAACCTGCGTCCTGGCTTCGAGCATTTGTCTTGAAAGTTGCGTGGTACACGCATTCGTACTTGCTCGAGATGGAACGAGTTTATCGAGCATGAACGTACGTGTGTACCCAGCATAAGGTTAAAAGGAATAGCGGTAGGTACGTCAAAAAGAATATCCATCGCATTTTCCATTGAACGAACAGAACTTGGCAGTTTTGTTTCATTCGACAACTGAGTTTGGAAGGTAGTTTTGCACTGGAACTCTGAAAGTAGGAAAATATTATCATAATGGTCACACTTGAGACTCATCCCCGCTTGATTATCGTGTTCTTTTATACATATTCTATAGACTTCGTGTTCTAATGCCCTTATTCATAACGTTCGCAGAGCGCGCCAATAGCTTATCAGACTGATAAGTTTGTTGCTCTTTTAGTTGGCATGAAAGTGACAGTGACAGGAATAGTCTATTGAGCCGCTTTAAAATGGCAGGGATTATGAATAAGAGGGAAAGTTTTGACCACTTGATTTTCATTCGTATTCGATAATAATACGCTCCTTCATACAAACCCCGCTAAAAAATGAAATCCGAAGTCGAGAACTTTTTGCCGTGTAGATGTATGTAGTAGTACTTAAGCTATACTCAAACTCCACAGGTTGGGAGTTTACAACATAGGTCGACCTACAGTTAGGCTGTAAACTATATATTTTTCAAATTCTAATATTCTCCATTAGTGACTACACCGCCTTTAGTTTTAAATTAGATCTAGCCATCCAAGATTGCCTGGAAGAGATCGCTCTCAGCGATAATGTCGCCCATTGTTTTGCCTAGACGCATGCCTTAACCCTGTATTTTGTTTTTGTGTGGTGAACAATAAAGAGTTATCTATCTACAAAGTCGAGACTGGAGTGCAAAGTTCAATGTACAGATGGTTGGATGGATTGAGGTGTGCGCGGTTAGTTGGGCGTCGCGTCGGGATGCCTCTCCAGCAGCATGGCGACGCCCTGCCCGCCGGCCGCGCACGCAGAGATCACGCCGAGCTGGCCGTCCTCGCGGACCAGCCGGTTAGCGGTGTGCATCGCCAGGCGAACCTGTATACAACATATTTAAGGTGAAGACAAGAGCTAATAGGACTCTCGCTCGCACGTTTTGACTTGTTGAAGGATATAAAATCACAAAACCCATTTTCGAAAAATCGCAAACAACCATTTTGTGCGCAATCACATTGCGCACAGTTTAGTAAAAAAATAATTTTGATCGGTACAAGTTTTCCTAGTTAAAATAAATATAATAAATAAATAATGCTGGACAATCCACACAGCATCATCTAGCCCCAAAGTAAGCTACTCAACAGTTAACTCACTACTACTTGCTACTAAACAGTAACTTAAAAGTTTGCTTTTCTTGTTTTCGTACATAAACAAACTTTAGAGTAGGAAAACTTGCATCAATCAAAATCATTTTTTTACTAAACTGTGTGCAATGTGATTACACACAAAATGGTTGTTTGCGATTTTTCAAATATGTATTTAGTAATTTTATATCTTTCAGAATGTCGAATCGTGCGAGCGAGAGGAATATTAGGTGTTGTCAACGCCTTAACCTGTTAGACAAATGAGTCATATAGAAGCAAAAGCAGCAACATCCTTGTCTTCTGAAAGGCGGCAGACAGGTTTTTGTTTTTGGGTTTTCGTCTAAAGAATGGGATGTTGCTGTTTTTTTTACAAACCTCGATTTAAAACGTGCATTTTGTATGGAATTATGCTGGTTCCGATACTATTATGTTATTTGGTCAAGTAATTTAAAAGCCTTCATACTGCATTAAAAGTTGCCAATATTAATAAATTGGATGTCTATCTATCTATAATTATGACTCAAATATAAACCTGTTTGGCTATTAGCTACGGGGTCACCAAGAGTCAAAAATTTCAATTTACGAAATTTCAAAGTTTAAATAGAGAGATCCGTGTTAATGGATTTAGAACGACTTTTAAATGTTTTTTATAACATAAATAAATTTTTCGAAAGATACTAGTGACGGCAAGAGGGAGAGACCACTTGCATGCCACGCAAGTCAATACAGACATTTTCTATTGTGTCTGAAATGCCAGCAAGGAAGAGCGTAACGATACAGTTCAGTGTTTTTTATATTATCCCAAACGGAATGTATAATTATGTTCATTACCATGATAGTTTAATAAAAATAATGATACAAAAAAAAAATATTTATGAGACAAAATAAAGAATGTTATATTTATATTCTATTCTAAAAATGTTTATATATCGTACAGCGTTGCTTTACTGCGGAGTACTTACACCGGTGGCCGCGAAGGGGTGTCCGATAGACAGAGATCCTCCCCACTTGTTCCATTTGTCGAGATCCGGAGAGCCGACCTGGAAACGCACATTAATATTACACAATAAATAAATAAATAATGCTGGACAATCCACACGGCACAATACCAGAAAACATTTTTTTCACCTACAAACAGTAATCCTTTTATTTTTTATTTCAAAATGAAAGAAGAAAGAAAGAAAGAAAAATTATTTACTAACCCAAAAAAACACAGATACAGGAAGGTAGGTAACAAAAAAATAATTTATTATTGAGAATAAAAAGGGAAAAAAAATGATAGAAAAAAACAGAAAAAATAAAATGGTGTTTATGTTTGACGTACCTTTCCCTTGCGGCCGAGATAGGTCTGTCCGAACCAATCGGAGTCCATCGCCTTCAGGTTGGCTAAGATTTGGCCCTGGAATTAAATTTATTATTTATTTATCCTTGTACAAACAAAGTTATCCTTGATTTTATTGAATAAATACTTTTTGACTTTGACAATCCTAATACAAAAACGCGAAAGTTTGTGCATGGACGGATGGATGTTTGTTAAACTTTTACGCCGGAACGGCTGAACGGGGGACAGATGAACTTGATTGTAATACAGAAAGTTTGACACTAGAAACCCAGAATATCTCCATGGCAATGGGCTTCAAGTTACACAAGAATGTTTCGAATCTGGATTATACTTGGCAGAGAAATCTGCGCGGGTGAAAACGCAGAGCGCTGCTAGTGATAAATAATGGATGATGAAGAGCACAATGCTGTGACTCACAGCAAAGGCCTCGTGTATCTCCCAGGAGTCGATATCAGAGAGCTGCAGTCCCGCCTTCTCCAGGATCTTGGGGATACCATAGGCGGGCCCCAGCAGCAGCTGGTCCACGGGGTCCTGTTACATAAAGATAATAATCACACTTCTAACTAACATTATACAGGGTGTCCGGAAGGTCGATGCAAAGCCGTGAGGTGGGGGGGGGGGGGTTATTTATTTATCGATTGAATACACATCATGCTAGGACACAAACAAATTGTTAGGTACTAGTAACTGTCTGTTTGAACACTATCCCAACTAAAAACGAAAGTAACTCTGTCTATCTGTCTGTCTGTCTGTCTGTTACGCTTTCCCGCTTAAACCTCTCAACCGATTTTGATGAAATTTGGCACAGACAATCTTTAGACCCTGAGAAAGAACATAAGCTACCTTTTATTGCGAAAAAAAGAGATGAAGAGATTAAAAGTACGCAGACGAAGTCGCGGGTACCAGCTAGTGAACGAATAAGCATATGATCTTAGTAAATTTTTCAAAAATCATGGATATTATGATAACTCGGAATTCGACGACATTGGACTAAGGTAATCTAGCCTGAATATAAAATAACAATGATGTTATTATTACAAACTAGTGTTTATTTGTTTTGTATTATCCTGTAACGAAAGATTTGGAATTATGTAACTTAAGCACATGTTGTAACTTATGCAACGTTTGCATTGTGTAACCTTAAGTTTGTGTCCCAAATAAAAATATTTGAAAAAAATATTTAATTATATATGTGAAAGTTTGGATGTAGGTGTGAAAAAGCTCGTCTTCGTACATGACTATTATGTACAATAAAAAATAAAGAAGAAGAAGAAAAAATGTTTGTTACTCAATAAAGCCAGAACGGCTGAACGGATCTGGATGAAATGCGGCACAAAGATAGATTATAGGATAGCACATAGGCTACTTTTTATTCCGTGGGAATACCGGGGTTTAATACTGCGCGGGCGTAATCGCGAAGCGCAACTAGTACATACATAAAATTATGTAACACCCAGACGGAGAACAAACATCTATGTTCATCGCACGAATGTTTGTTTTCCGTGGGGATCGAACCCACGGCCTACGGCGCAGAAGGCAGAGCTGCAACCAACTGAGCTGTGAAGGCTGTAATCACTACATAGTATAAAACAAAGTCCCTTGCTCTGTCCCTATATCCCTATGTCCCCTTGTCCCTTTGTATGCTTAAATCTTTAAAACTACGCAACGGATTTTGATGCGGTTTTTTTAATAGATAGAGTGATTCAAGAGGAAGTTTTATATGTATGTATAATACATGCATGATATGTGCACCCGTGCGAAGCAGGGTCATGCGGCGGGTCGCTAGTTAATCAATAAATAAGTTAACCTGAGCGACATAAGTGAAGTCACGAAGGTAAGCCTTCGGCTTGAAGCCGAGAGCCTTGGCCTTAGCCTCCGACATCACCAGGCACGCCGAAGCGCCGTCCGTCTGCAAACAATAATAAAATAAAATAAATAAAAAAGCCTTTTTATTCCTATCACATAGTTAGTTAGTTTTTCAAAAGAAGCGACAAAGTAAAGGGGCTACTTCACAGGTTTTAGTTTTTTTTATGCAACTAGCTGATGGAACAAGCAGATGGCCCACCTGATGTTAAAGGTAACCACCATCTATAACAAATCACTGCCTCGTAAATCACACATGATAGGAACGTGCCCTACGGTGCACTGCCCTGCGTCCATCAACTTGAGGCATACTGATGTTATGCCTGTAATTACACCGGCTACCACACTCTTCAAACCGAAACACAGCGTTGCTGCTTGGCGGCAGAAAAGGGCCTGGTGGTAGTACTTCCACGGACGAGCCCTTCACAAAGAGCTCTACTACTGTTGAATATTAAGTCTATGAAGTATATTGTACATACATATAGCATTTTCTTTTTTGTGTTGGTCAATAAATATATTTTCTTTCTTTTGGCTTAGACTTTGAAAACTAATCATCATCATCATCATTTCAGCCCGTTGGCACCCACTGCCGAGTATAGGCCTCCTCTTTAATACGCCACTATTTCCGGTCCCTTGCGAGTCTCATCAATTTCCTGCACTTGCTACAATGTCATTTGACAACCAATTTGAAAACTACTTGGCGATTGAATTAGAACCAAAAAATTTGACAACCTCTGTGGCGCAGCGGGCGAGAGTCCGCCTTCGACGCAAGAGGTTGCGGGTTCGATTCCCGCCTCGAAACAATTTTGTGTACGATCGGCAGAAATTGGTTCCGTTGTTCTGGGTGTTTTCTATGTATAATAAAAATATCTATGTAAGTATATAATGATATTAAATATATCAGTCATCTAGTACCCATAACACAAGCTTTGAGTAGCTTACTTTGGGGCTAGATGGTGCTGTGTGGATTGTCCAGCATTATTTATTTATTATTTAATACAGACCAGGAAGGACGCGTTGGCCGCGGTGACTGTTCCGTGCGGCTTGATGAATGCCGGCTTCAGTTTCGCGAGCTGTTCCGGCGTCGACACGCGGATGCCGTTGTCCTTCTCCACCAGACCGTCGCGGCCTTCCACTGGACACACGAGTTAGCATTTTTATAAAATCTATTCGAATGAAGATTAACTTCCGCTTTCTGAAAGCGCGATCAACACTAATCGCCTTTCGAGTCATTTTCTATCTCTATCCTACTAATATTATAAACATGAATGTTTGTAAGTATGGATGGATGGATGTTTGTTACTCTTTCACGCCGAAACGGCTGAACGGATCTGAATGAAACTTGGCAGAGAGATACGTTATAGTCTGGAATAACACATAGGCTACTTTTTATCCCGTGGAAATACAGAGATTTAAATCTGCGCGGGTGAAACCGTGGGGCGCAACTAGTCTAATCTAAAGGTGACTGACTGACTGACATCGTGATCTATCAACGCACAGCCCAAACTACTTACTTAATTTAGTTTTAAAATCAGACACGAGTCTTTTCGGTAAAAATAGAATTATAAACTTTCAGCGACAATATAATTTCAGTATAAAAATCTATGAATCTTTAACCAATATTGATTTTATATTCTTATGCGACTTACCCTTGACGGGGATGATATCGGTAAAGTACCCCTTGGCCTGCGCCTCGTGTGCTAGCTTGTGCGAGCGAAGCGAGTAGTCATCTTGCTCCTATAAAACGATACACATAGGTTAAGAATAATTTAACAGGTTTCCTAGGCCTTAAGCTTAAAATGTCGTAAAAAGTAGTTAAATAGTAGTAAAGCTCCACACCTTTTTCTGCCGCCAAGCAGCATGGCTGTTTCAGTTTGAGGAGTGTGGTTGCCGGTGTAATTACAGGCACATGAGGCTTAACATCTCAGTCCATCGTAGGGCACGCTCCTATGCGTGACTTACGAGGCAATGCTTTGGTGATGGTTACCTTACTTGGTGATGGTTTTTTACAACGGGCTCAAGGTTATGCCTTGAGACTATTGTAAAAAACTTAAAGTCAAAATAAATATCTGTCTATAAAATCATATTCTCTAACCCTCTTATTCATAATCCCTGCCATTTTATAACGGCTTTAAAGAGTATTCTTGTCACTATCACTTTCATGTCAACGAAAAGAGACAGCATCAGACTTATTGGTCTGATAAGCTATTGGCGCGCTCAAAGACCATTATGAATAAGAAGTTTAGGGCTGAAAGTTTGAGCAATTAAATGAGTAACCTGTCGGGAAGCTCCGAAGGCGGCAGCCAGTCTGTCCGCCGAGTGACCCATCGTCTCTCCCGAGGAGAACTCTGCCACTGCGGGCAGCTGAAACAAAAATGATTTTATACTTCTTGATAATGGCAGCCATGCTCTTAAAATAAAAAATAACGAATTTCAGAATATTCAATCAGATGAGAATTGTATCCCTATTTGTTTTGTAAAATAATCTAGATTTCATTGGCTTTTAGTGCTAGTAGGGTAGTTTTACGCCTATGCGGCAGCGCCAGGGAATTGCCATTTGGGGGAAATAAGCCTGGAATTTTATCTTTTTCCGAGTCTGGGACGATTCCCAGACTCGGAAAAAGATAAAATTCCAGGCTTTTTCTGATTCCCAGAATCAGAAAAAGATGAAATTCTTGGCGATCCAAGAATTTCATCTTTTTCTGAGTCTGGGAATCGCCTGGAATTTTTGCTTTTCGAGTATGGGTATCTGGGAATAGTCCGTTTTTTTTTATAAGGTCTGTGTTAAAGCTCACCTCGGGAGCGAAGAAGTCCGGCCGGATGGTGGCGAGTAGAGAGAGCCGCTGCGCCGGCGTCTTGGCTCGGTTCACGCGCAGCAGGAGCGAGCGCATCTTGCGGGAATGCCGGATCGGCACGTCCGACATGAACTCGACGCCGCCCGCTACGATAATGTCGTATGCACCCGCCGCTATCATGCCGATACCTGGGAAGAGCCAATGGTGTCGATTCTGTTGTTGCATTATCCTAAACTAACCTAATCTGACAGCTCTAAAATTATAGCCGTCCTTGTTGTTTCGGTCTTTTAGAAAGGGATGGCAATATTTTTAGTGCTGTCAAATTAGGTTGGGAAAGTTAAGCAACAGAATTGGCTCCATTGTCAATCTGCAGTGCAAGTACCTTCCGTTCTTATCGATCGCTTACCTACTTTCTTATCGGTACCTGTCCGTTCTATATTTATTTCATTTCTTGTTGTTGTATGTCAAATAAATGTATTTTGTTTTTTTTTTTTGACAGCCTACGTAGCTCAGTTGGCAGTAGCTCTGCCTTCTGCGCCGTAGGTCGTGGGTTCGATTCCCACCGTGAACAAACATTTGTGTGATGAACATAAATGTTTGTTCTCTGCCTGGGTGTTATATAATATTATAAGTATGTATTTACAAAAAAAAGTATTATAAGTAGTATATCAGCTATCTGGTTCCCATATTACAAGCATAAGCTTAGTTTGGGGCTAGATAGTGCTGTATGGAAAGTCCACCAATATTGATTGATTTATTTATTTATTTTCTTTCTTTCTATAATTTAACATTAAGAATCGTCAAAATTCGTTAAAAATGGTTTTATCTATTGTAGAAACCATTTTAAACTAATTTTTGACGATTCTTAAGTTCAATTAAGCGATCGATAACAACGGTACTTGCACTGCTGTTGTTTAACATTCCTTAATTAACCGACAGCACTAAAAATATTGCCATCCCTTTCTAAAAGACAGAAAGAACAAGGAGATGAGGGCTGTATAAATCTTCAGTAGTATCTACGAAGGGCTCTAGGCACTAGGAACCATGCCATAAGTTTCTTGCCAGTTTTTGGCTTTGTTCGCGATTAACTGGCGGTAGATTCACATATTAAAATAGATGTTTCAAAGTGATCCGTGTAATTGTACTGAATGAAGACTGTTTTAATTTTGCCCGTTTAGATAGATGGATAGAAAACTCTTTATTGTACACCACAAGAAAAACATAACATTACAATAATTAATTTTATGTAAAGCAAAGTACAATGGGTGTTTACTTAGTACCTACCAGTAGTGATTGCCTGGTTGGAAGATATGCAAGCCATGGTGACGGTGTGCGCCGGAGTCTTGTTGCTGAAGCCAGCTGCGAGAGCCGCTTCACGACCGATGTTAGATGTCTTCACCTCTTGGATGACGGTGCCGTACACTATGTAGTCAATCAGCTCCTTGTTTATACCCGTTTTTTGGAGTAGACCTCTGTTAAGGATTATAAAATTATAATAGTGGCAAATGCGGAACCCAAAAGCGTGACTTAAGGGCCCGGCGACAGCGGCCCGCAGTTTCGAGGTGAGATTGGCTATTATTTCATTTCGGGGAGGTTGTTTAAAAGAATAACTATCCAGTGACACGCATAAATACTGTTCGAATACAAATAATACAATAATATAAGGGAAATGTGCTTGAGTCAGAAATCATTTTGGTATTAGGTAAACGTAAGGCCAAACATACTAATAAATAAATAAATAATGCTGGACAATCCACACAGCATCATCTAGCCCCAAAGTAAGCTACTCAAAGCTTGTGTTATGGGTACTAGATGACTGATATATTTAATACATTATATACTTACATATAGATATTTTTTATTATACATAAACACCCAGACCAACGGAACAAACTGCAGATCGTGCACAAATTTGTTCCGAGGCGGGAATCGAACCCGCAACCTCTTGCGTCGCAGGCGGACTCTCGCCCGCTGCGCCACTGAGGTCGTCAAAATACGAAAATGATTTCTGATTCGGGCATGGTTCCCTTATATTATTGTGTTATTTGTGTTCGAACAGTATTTATGCGTGTCACTGGATAGTTATTCTTTCAAACAACCTCTCCGAAATGAAATAAAATGAAATAATAGCCAATCGCACCTCGAAACTGCGAGCCGCTGTCGCCGGGCCCTTAAGATCCTCAGACACTGCCTATCAACTCCCAGACATTCTTCCCGCTATCTGTAGGCTTATGGAATGCACTTCCCCTTAGTAAAAAAATGACGTCCTCAAAACCTGTTTTCAAACGCCTTGTCCATGATCACTATTTTTCGACCACATTATTTATTATATTTTTGTAAGTATATGTAAGTAAGTATATTATAGATAGATTTTTGACGATTCTAAATGTCAATTAAGCGATTGATAAGAACGGTACTTGCACTGCTGAGAGTCTTAATAAAATGTAACCTAAGGCAGAGATTCTCAAGCTTATTTTAGGTATTACCCACTTTCAGATGAATAATTTTTGCACTTACAGCAAGGAATGCCGGGCCAGCTCATGTGGCATCATCTTGGCATAGTCCGTGAAGGACACAAGGAAGGGTGTTCGTACTCCGTCCACCAACACCACATTATGACCAGTCTTGTCTTTCAGGGTCTTCTTCTGTTGCAGCGCTGCTCCTACACTGAGCGCTCGCCGAGCGGTGTCTAGGAGGGAAATATGTTTATTGTTCAAATAATAGGTATACTGTGTAACCTCATCTTATTATTTATGTATTGTAATGATGGAAAATGGCAGGAGAAATTGGAGAGTGTCGGACTAAGGATCAGCAGGACAAAATCCGAGCACTTGTTCTGCGACTTTGGTGGTTCCTCCAGTTTCATTCCTATTGCCTTAGACGGTGTATTCCTACCGGTCTGCTCCGACTTTCGGTACCTCGGCTCATCAATTCAGAACGACGGCGAGATCGACCGAGACGTGAAAAATAGAATAAATGCGGGATGGATGAAATGGCGACAGGTCTCAGGAACAACGTGTGATCCACAAATGCCCCTTAAACTTAAGGGGAAAGTTTACAAGACAATCATGAGACCTGTCGTGTTGTATGGATCTGAGTGTTGGGCAACCAAAGGGACAGATGAAAGAAGAGTGCATGCAGCAGAAATGCGAATGTTGAGATGGATGTGCGGAGTGACAAGGATGGATAAAATCAAGAATGAATATATAAGAGGAAGTTTGAAAGTTGCGCCTGTGACGGATAAGTTGAGGAGTAATAGGTTAGTGTGGTATGGGCATGTCATGAGGAGGGAAGAAAGTCATATTACGAGAAGAATGTTAGACATGGATGTGATTGGTTGGTTTTAGAAAGAGAGGTAGGCCAAAGAAAAGATGGATGGACTGTGTGAAGGATGATATGAGTAAGAAAGGAGTGACCACCGAGATGACGAATGATAGAGGAGAGTGGAGGAGTAGACCTGTTGTGCCGACCCCACTTAGCGTGGGATAAGGGCAGGAAGATGTTCATGGTATGGACCAAGAAAAGTCAAAAAAATATTGCCCTTAATATGTATGTTTTTTACAAAGGTTTTAAACAAAACAAAGCTCCTCTCCTGATTTCAGACAGCCAGTAGCAACAACTTT
Source organism: Plemyria rubiginata (assembly GCA_963576535.1). Taxonomy (NCBI): domain Eukaryota; kingdom Metazoa; phylum Arthropoda; class Insecta; order Lepidoptera; family Geometridae; genus Plemyria; species Plemyria rubiginata. The sequence continues at coordinate 2,413,505 of OY754929.1, forward strand.
AAATGCTCTAAAAAGTTGGATAATTATTGGTATGGAAACTTTAGTACTCATAAGAGTTTATGCTATGAATAGTACACAATGTATAAAACATCTCAATGTTAGCTATTTATAGGTAGAGTTGATAGGAATCCCAGGAAACTATTCACTTCCATTCCTATCTTGGCAGAGCAACATTGAATCAACAATTCAATGCCAATTAATGGAAAGTCCAAAGTTTACTTTGAGTACACATTCCATAAAACTAACCAAAATGCAATTTTTGGCCAAGTACATATACTTTTAGATATTTTATAACAATTCTATATACCTGGATCAAACGGCCGGAGAGAATAAATACGCTAAAATATGGATAAAAAGTTTATTTTCTTACCAAACTTGGCGGTGGAACCTAAGTGGGACACTTTCGTTAAAGATTTCGCTACGTGGGATGCCATAGCTGAATTTTTATTACACAATAAACCTAGTGAATACGACAGCGGGAATTGCTAAAACAAACAAACAAGAAACTACTAAAATATAAATACAGAAAGAACTCGCGACTACGGCTTGAAATTCAGGAAAGTTGGATGGACTAGGGATGGACGATTTCTCATGTTATAAAAGCACTCGATGTAAAGTGTCGATACATCGAATCAATCGATGTCGTCAACATCGAGTAAGCATCGATGATTTTATTCGATGGATCGAAGGCTAGGATAACATCGGCTTTCGCTCACAAAGATTTTTGTATTTTTATGTGTATGTATTTTTTGTGAAAACTAGCGTTACATCTCGCAACGGAAAAGCATCGATGAAATAAACAAAACCGCACTGCTTTAGAGCAAATTATCGTCAATCAAGACTAGATATTAAAATAAATATCTAAAAACGAAAGTACCTACTCAATAAAATATGTAGGTACATAGGTGCTTTCGAAATCATGCTGATTTTGTTATAAGTAGGTACGTAAGTACATAGGAATATTCTTTTAGCAAAATTGTTGATAAACCTACGTATTTTAAACTTATTTTGCTCAGTTGGTATGGTAGTAGCTCTGCGCCGTAGGTCGTGGGTTCGATTCCCGCCGTGAACAAACATTTGTGTGATGAACATAGATGTTTGTACTCTGTCTGGGTGTTATATATAGTTAATATTATAAGTACCTATCTGGTAGCCCATACCACAAGCCTAAGCTTAGTTTGGGGTTAGATAGTGCTGTGTGGAAAGTCCACCAATATTTATTTATTTTGAGGTTCGATGGTTATGATTGGACCAACATACAGCCATTATTTTTATTATTTTTATTAAGTTACATGTTACTATACTACGAATATACATAACTTACTACTACTGTAAGGGCCATAGCGTCGCCTCTGGTGTTGCTACACAATTTTATATATATACAATTTTTATCTGGTGGCATTCCAACATGCTTGGCAGGTCATAAAAAAACTCTAGATGACAACAGACTTGTACCTATTAACTATGAATGCTCATTTTAATGGAAAAGGCTCGAAAACTAAAATTACCTAGTTATTTTATATCCTAAGGATGTTGAGAAGCGAGGAGTTGTTGATGCTTGTCATCCTTTTTTTAAAGTAATATAATAATAGAGTTCGAAAAACAGCCTTACTAATTACTAAGTTACATTACTTAAGACTTAGAATTAAAATAAATAATATTAACCAGCATTCAGTGCATTTATTTATTTATTTCAAATCTTCCATATGGGTTCTTAAGCTCGCCTTTGTGAATTTATTGTTTAGTGTTTGTTAGTTGCCAACTTTTATTAGCTTTAACTTTTTTTTACTTTGATTTGTTAGACCAACTGATATACCTACCTACTATAACCTTTTTTACTTGACTTATACAGGTTCATCATAAACATCACTCTGTTTTGATCCAAATAAGCCATCCTACCTTCAATTAAGTATGAAATGTACAAACTTATTGAAACAAACTTTTAGGTAGAACTTGTTGAAATATGCGATTGAGTTGTTTCACGGTAGTCTGCGTCTTAATTTAAACTGACTAGTCCTCACTTCCTCCCTTCATTCTCATGCTGTTTAACAGTTTTACTATGGAGTTTTTAGAGCCCGGTTCATGTATTGAATCATGTGAGAAGCCGCATCATTCCGATCGAATCCTAGAAACATGAGGCTAGGTGAAGTGCTCGGCAGCTCTACTAACACCAAAGGCTTTTCGAGTTTAGACGGCATTTCCTTCCAAATCACTTCCAGCCCTAACTCTGAAGCAGCACAGTCGAGTTGGACGTGTAGCGGTTGTCCCGCCTCCGCTGTGATTCGCAGTGCCTCTAACGCCGCGGCTCGCTTTATCTCGTCGAATTGTAGGACCAGCCCGTGGTGGTATTCGGAGATCTTCTGACCGAGAGGTGGGCGCCTTTGTAGGTCCTTGCGCTCTTCCTTGAAGCGGCCGAGTTTCTTATCTAGGGCGCGCTCTAGGGCGTCCGCCTGTAAGGAATAATAACATTAATTAGACAAGAATATCAATTTCTAGAATTATGAAAGTTTTATTATTTTAATTTTCATAATCCTCAACAAATCAATCAGCTCAATGACAATTTTTTGCTTTTTTAGCGTAATATAATAATTTATTTCAGACTTAGTCCATAGCTGTTAGTAACAAATAAAACTTAAAAAATAGTGTTAGTGACAATTCTTATGGCCAATTAGCTTGTATAATAACCATGGTTTTTCATAAGCTGTGTTTACACTCAGCTCATGTCCGTGGCAACGCGAACGTCAACGCTCTCTCTCTCTCGCGTTACCGCGCGCCTTACCTTTCGCGCTTTGCCCTACCCATGTCCCTGCATTTGAGCTAAGTGTAAACACTGTAGATTGTATGTGTTGCATCCAGGTTCAAGATTTTTTTGACAGTTTTTAATGAAATTCCGTCAGAAACTCGTCACATGAGACGTGCTTAAATCTGAGTTGTGTTTGAGTATTCGGCCATAATCCATCTATCATCCAGGTTGACGACCTAAGTGGTGCAGCGGGCGAGAGTCCGCCTGCGACGCAAGGGGTTACGGGTTTGATTCCCGCCTCGGAACAAATTTGTGTAAAATCTGCAGTAATTTGTTCCGTTTTCTATGTATAATAAAAAATGTCTATCTATGTAAGTATACAGGGTTACAGGAAAAATCGTGCTAGATCCGTTAAGGGCGTGGAGTACCCATCATTTCTGAATTATTTAACTATGACACACCCTACCCTAAACTTAACCCTTTTCGAGATATTTAGGCTACTAAATTTATTTTTGTTTATTTTGTGTATCTTATTATTATTATTATTGCATTTTTACATGCGTAATAAGATGTTTTAGGACGTCAATCATTAAAATAGTGCATAACTTAATTGAATAGACCGTAGTAGACAAGTGAAAGTTATGAAATAAAAAAATATATTAGAAAGTTGATTTTTCTCTAAGGGATATCTAAAAAAAAATATTGAAATATAAAATAGTGAAATAAGTCACAAATGATGGGTACTCTACGCCCTTAACGGATCTAGCACGATTTTTCCTGTAACCCTGTATAATGTATTAAATATAGACCCATACTACAAGCTTTGAGTACATTGAGCTAGAGATTCTAACTCAATGTTTGAGTAGCTTACTTTGGGGCTAGATGGTGCTGTGTGGATTGTCCAGCATTATTTATTTTTTTATCAGTCTTACCAGCGACTTACAACGCGCTACGACATACTATAGATACGCGCCTCAACAAAGTCCTGTGTGGAGCGTAAGCACCCTCGCAGATACTTGTAGATAGCCTCAGCAGCCATCTGCCGCGCCGCTTTCTTGTTGAGGGCAGTGGCGTCCCGGGAGTGAGCGCCAACCGATGCACGTATCGTGAAGCTGCGGAGATGTGGGGGGCCGGAGTCACCAATCAGGGTGTATTCCGGGGCAGGTAGCTTGTATTCGTCGCAGTACTCCTAAAAATAAGAAAATCAAGCTTAAAATAATAATAATAAATATTGGTGGACACCACACTATTTAGCCCCAAACTAAGCCAATGTTTGTGGTTTGGGAACCAGATAGCTGATATTATAATATTAGTAGGAAGTAGGATAGGACCCACCTTAAGCAGTGAAACATAGCTGTGCGCGTCAAGTGCACTGGACGGCGCGTGTCCCCCCACCCCTCCTAGACCCTTCATGCCCCCCAGCTGTCCCACGAGGCCCCCAATTTGTCCATCCCCCGCTAGTCCCCATGGCGGCGGCACTGAGTAACCCGCACGTGCCAGCCGCTTTAATAAAGCACTTGCGACATCCTGCTTCGCATCTTTCTTAGATCGCGCCGTGGCGGTGACTGACTCTTCAAGTAATGTACAGCGGTATTCAAATGTGGCTTGGTGCTGCGGCCCGGACTGGAACCAGAAGAAACATTTGTTGAATCTAAGCCGTCATGTGTTATACAAACGAAGGAGGGTCTGCACTGACAAACTTTCCACTTTAATTACTCAGATAACACAAAAATAAAACCAAAATTTTGGAAATATGGTTTTAGTTAAACAATCATTTTACAAAATATAAATAAAATAAATAAAATAAATAAATAATGCTGGACAATCCACACAGCACTATCTAGCCCCAAAGTAAGCTATTCAAAGCTTGTGTTATGGGTACTAGATAACTGATATATTTAATACATTATATACTTACGTAGATAGATATTTTTTATTATACATAGAAAACACCCAGACCATCGGAACAAATTTCTGCAGATCGTACACAAATTTGTTCCAAGGCGGGAATCGAACCCGCAACCTCTTGCGTCGCAGGCAGGCTCTCGCCCGCTGCGCCACAGAGGTCGTCAAAATAAAATAAAATAGAATGAACACTTTTATATGTATTTATGTCTAGATAGGTGAGTTAATAGCTAATTTAAAAAGAGAAAGTTCTGATTCCTTAGTTACTTAAAAAACCTTACTTGAACTGATAACTTTCTCTGTTTAAATTATAGATGTTGAGATGTCTATACTTAAATTATATTGGATCAAATATATAGTCCGTATTCATATTGTGTTACACATTTATCTCTGAGGAACAATAAAAATATATCTAAATAGTGTCCATTCTGTTGCATTCATAAAATTATAGCCAGTTTCAGCTTTTTAGAAAGGTATGGCAATATTTTTAGTGAGTGTTGCCAATTCAAATTAGGTTGAATTAGGAAATTAAAATAACAGAATTAATATCATTGTCTTTAGTTATATTTTATTAAACGGGTTTCATTGTTTGCCATGGATTAATGCATCATTGTATTTGTAATCTTTGGAGAAGCTATGACATCACAGCCAACTTACTTGTGAGATGCATTCATACTCCGGTACCCGGCCCAGTTTTACTGCCAACTCCTGCAAGACTGCTGCAGCAGTTTTCATCTTTACTGCTTAGTATAGAGCCTGACTGAAACAATACAATACCTGATTAATGTTGGCACCTTTACACCAGTGTAAAATAGCTGAAACTGCAAGAAATCACTTTCTTGTCTTGCAACGTTTTACAATACCAATAACTGGGTTGTGGTGGGTTAAATGTATGTAGGTATACTGTCAGCACTTGGTAAAAAGATATTTACGGGGATAATGATCGCGTGGTTAAAAAATCTCAAAACAATACAAGGACCTTGGAGCTGAAAAAGGAGCTTGACTGGCTGTTTCAAACCTGCTATATGATTTGCAGTACATGGATACGCATCAGGCTATTTAGAATGGTTGCTTTTTTGTAGTAAGCATACAAATTGATTTGAACAATAGATTTTGGAGGATGTTTTGTAAATAAAATAATGTAAAAAAAACAGAAACAGAACCGAACCGAAGCCCGTAGTTATTGTATACTCTTTGCCGAACATTTACATTCTCTTTGTGCCGAACCCGTAGTTATTGTATGTATAAAAAAAAAATTATTTAATTTCTACTCTTCTTTTTAATTAATTTCTACTCTTTCTTGACGGACTATACCTACAGCCTTATTATAAACAAATCAAACCTGGGTTTAAACCTAGCTCAAGTCACGTTTTCTTATTATAAACAACTTAAACCTGGTTTATCTCATAAACTTAGGATCATCTCTGGCACAGAACACATATATCCTTACGGAAAGAAGCACTAGTCCATAGAGCAAAAATGCCAACACGGGACCACACTAGCGCTATAACTTAATCCCACAGACCTATCGATTGGCGCGAAATTTAAAATTGTATATATAGCTATAGGTAGCTTTATAGGTAGGGGATTTTATAGGTTCAGGGGTGCAAATTTATGATTTTTACTATATGACTGTACATCTCTCAGAAAAATGGTCTTTTTGCTTTGCAAATTGATGAATATTGAATATAGACCATTCTCCTGACAGATAGATCACACAGAATAAATCCATAAATTACACTCACTGTTAGAAGTTAATACTATGAAAACGTGAATTAGATCTGCCGTGAAAACCGTGAAAGTTCGAAAAAACTTTCTATCCATAGTTCACTGTTTTCACGGTGCGATACTAAACTGAGAAGTAACTACAAGTTTTTATATGTTGTGAAGTATTATTTATTTTACTTCTGTGAATCGTCTATTTTTTAATAAACAATGCCGTTCTAAACATATGCATATGGTGGATATAATAACATGTAACCTGTTATTTTCAAAATGTTCAGAACAATCATGCAACCACTGGAAATCTATATAACTAGTAAATATTTGGTCTAATGATCCAGATGTTTGTTTTAATTATATTTTATATCAGATATTAATATTTGTAAGGCGGAACTACGTTGATTCTTAATTTTTTTTCGAAGCCTTTTTTCTATAGTTTTTTCTACATCTTGCGTAAAGTTTTCGTTTTCTAGGGGTCAATTCTGCAGATCTACTCAAGTCCAGCTCTCTCAAAATTCCTTTTGCAGCCTTTGCAGGTGCCTGAAAATAATAAAATGTATTGGTTATTAGTTATTTAAAACAAGATGACTCTTACTAGATTTTATAGGCCATAATCGGTTTATTTCTCTTTATTTGCACGCTAGATTATAGTAGGTAGGCTACCTATTGTGCTAAAAAAATATTTAATAGATGCATAAAATAATTTTGACCGACACAAGAGAGAAGACCATCCAATAACAGATAACAGATACGGTGTCAATTCTGTTGTCTAGTTTTTCTAATTTATCCTAATTTGACAGCTCTAAAAATATTGCCGTACCTTTATAAAACACCGAAACGAAAAGGATGGCGATAATTTTAGAGCTGTCAGATTAAGTTTAGGTTAATGCAACGACAGAATCGACACCAATAGCATACTAGAGTGCTAAAGCTCTCTATGAAGGGCTCATCCGGGGAACTAATCTCCACCATGCTTTTTTCTGTTGACAAACAGCGTTGCTGTTTTTGTTTGTGCTAGTTTCTATAATTATTGTACCTTGGTGCGTTCCTATTGTGTATGACTTACGAAGCAATGCTTTGTTATAGACGACAAGCAGATGGCCCACCTGATGTTAAGGTAGATAGAAGACAAGAGCTAATGTGACTCTCGCTCGCACGTTTTGACTTGTTGAAGGGTATAAAATCACAAAACCCATTTTTGAAAAATCGCAAACAACTATTTTGTGTGCAATCACATTGCGCACAGTTTATTAAAAAAATCATTTTGATCGGTACCAGTTTTCCTACTTAAAAGTTTGCTTTTCTAGTTTTCGTACATAAGCAAACTTTTGAGTAGGAAAACTTGCATCAATCAAAATAAAATTTTTACTAATCTGTGTGCAATGTGATTGCACACAAAATGGTTGTTTGCAATTTTTTAAAATTGTATTTAGTAATTTTATATCTTTCAAAATGTCGAATCGTGCGAGCGAGAGAAATATTAGGTGTTATCCTCACCTTAAGTGGATTACCACTTTACATCTGGTGGGCCATCTGCTTGTTTCATCAGCTTCTTGATAAAAATAACTATTTAACACTGGCAGTACCTTGAAAGCTTCGAAGCATGGTTGTGTTAGAGTAGTAACATCTAGTGTTGCTTCTTCACTATGGCTTTTAGTAATCGCCTGAAAAAATAAGAAACATCAATTAATTATTGTAAAGTATGAAGGTATGTACATAGGAAGTTGTCTTTTTTGCCACAATGCAGCATTGCTGTGTTTTGGTTTGAAGAGTATGGTTGCCGGAGAAATTACAGCCACAAGATGTAATTTTGACCAAAGTCAAAATGTATTTGTATTTACATTAATATATTATTATTATTATTTTTATGTGTATATACTAGCGACCCGCCCGCGCTTCGCACGGGTGCACATTGTTTTTCTACTATATCATGCATGTATTATACATATAAACCTTCCTCTTGAATCACTCAATCTATTAAAAAAACCGCATCAAAATCTGTTGCGTAGTTCCAAAGATTTAAAGTTGCAGAGAACGCAGAGATACTACCAACTGAGCTATGTAGACTGTCGATACACAATACATTACATATTGTGTAGACACGACGTTACTTTGTAACGAGGATCATACAAGAGCGGTAGATACCAAGCCGAGTTTGTTGCCTGTTTTTCTAGGCTTTGGTAGCGTGGAACTGGCACCTAGAGTAACCAAATTTACGACGTCTTAAAGTGATTCTTGTGATTTTATTCAATAAATATATTTTACTTTGACAACCAGCGTTATAGTATTCATATTAATTTATTGTAATAGTGGAGCTCTATAAGAAGGCCCGGGACTAAGTCGCATTTCTGTGTTTCAACAAACTTAGAGCCCCCCCCCCCCATTCCGTCCTTACTACCGTTGTTTTGTGGGAGATTTAAAAAAAAAATTAGATTCTAATGCATATTCCTACCTTCATCGGGTTCTATCATGCCAGACTGAGGCGGTTGCTGCGTCTGTGTTTGATAAAACTCATCTGATTCTGCTTCGGGTCTTCTTGTCATCTGCTGTAAAAATTAAACCATTAATAACCAAACTAGAAAACCAAACAAAAAATCCGAGCAAAGTGACTGGGGATTAAAGTTTATATCACTTTAGCTCTGGTATAATTTGTATTTAAAGTAAATAGGAATTCAATATGAAATTACTTACTTGTGGTTTTGGAGCAACAGGCGGCTGAGACCTCTGTGGCGACAGCGGTTGGTGCCAGTCATATCTGTCAAAATAAAAAAATGAAGCGTGACTCTTGAGTTTTAAAAATTATATAACATAACAAAGGAACCTTTAATATAACTTAAAGCATAACAACCATTCCGCTTTTTTAGATACTTATCACTTACTTAAGATGCGAGAAAAAAACACGAATTACACACAAAAAGTGTAAAAGCTGACTTTTTTGCTTTGATATAATTTTTACTGGTTTTCTGTATTGCGAGGGTGTTGTATATACTTAAGAGATTTCTTAGAACGCCCGATAGGGGCATTTATCGCTCCATCACTACCCGGACTCACAATACAGACAGAAAGAATTCAGTTGAGAGGACAGGTTCTGAATATTGCTAAATCAGTATGAATTATGTTTGTGAACCTTTGTGGAGTGGCGGCGGCGGCATGTTGATGGTGGCCTGGGGACTAAAGGTGTTGTTGGTTGTTCTGTTGGAGTTGTTGTTGGTTCTGTTGAAGTTGTTGTTGGTGATGTTGTTGTAGTTGTTGTTGCTGCTGATGCAACTGTTGCAGCTGATGTAGTTGCTGCTGCTGCTGCGGCGAGGGGCCCGGATGCATGGCTTGTTGCATTTGACCTTCCAAACATATTTAATAATTAATAAACGTAATACTTAAAGTTTTTCACAATGATCCCAAAGTTACTACCTATCCAACTGGGATTTGAACCCGACCAAATGTCAAACTGAAAGCCATCTTGATAGCCAGACATTAGTGTAATAGGGCCGCCGCTCTATAATATAACAACCTATGTATATACCTATAACATGAAGAATGATAAATGAAGAATAAATAAATAAGTACTTGGTACTAAGCGATCTGAGGAGAAATCCACCGAGCCTGAGGATCAAGATCATAAAACTGTTTAAGTTTTTTTAGTGCAGTGTAAAATGTTCCTTAATATTTACCTTAAATGCATGTCTGTAATTTAAAAATGTTAATGAAATCAGGGTAGTCCTATATAATACCTGCATGGTTGTGTAGCGAGTACGGTGGGGGCCCGCGATGCGAGTGGAAGGCTGCTTGTTCCCGACGGGACACCTCTTCCGACATCTCCGCAAGCTTCGCCGCGCGCGCGTTCATCGCGTTCGTTTGATTCGTCTGTGGAATGTGTTATTGTTTTGTACAAAATTACTAATTATTTTTTCAGAATCTGTTTACAAATGACTAGCGACCTGCCCGCGCGCCCCTGCTTCGCACGGGTGCACATATCATGCATGTATTATACATATAAATAAACCTTCCTCTTGAATCACTCTATCTATTAAAAAAAACTGCATCAAAATCCGTTGCGTAGTTCCAAAGATTTAAGCATACAAAAGGACATGGGGACATAGGGACAGAGAAAACGACTTTGTTTTGTACTATGTAGTGATACTTTAAATAAAATCACAAGGATCACTTTTAAACCAACACAAGAGACTATCGATTAATAGATAACTAGCCTACTAGAGTAGCCACTAAAGCTCTTTGTTAAGGGGGAAGTTCCTACTACCATCATGCTTTTTTTTGTCGCCAAGCAGCGTTGTTGTGTATTTGTTTATGCTGGTGAAATTACAGGCACATGCATGAGGTTTAGCATTTATACGCCTCTAATTGATGGAAGCAGGGCACGAAGCAATGCTTTGTTATAAGCGAAAAGCAGATGGCCCACCTGATGTTATGGTGAAGACAAGAGCTAATGAGACTCTCACTCGCACGTTTTGACTTGTTGAAGGATATAAAATCACAAAACCCATTTTCGAAAAATCGCAAACAACTATTTTGTGTGCAATCACATTGCGCACAGTTTATTAAAAAAATCATTTTGATCGGTACCAGTTACGGTACAGTCGGTATCGGTACTTAAAAGTTTGCTTTTCTAGTTTTCGTACATAAGCAAACTTTTGAGTAGGAAAACTTGCATCAATCAAAATAAATTTTTTACTAATCTGTGTGCAATGTGATTGCACACAAAATGGTTGTTTGCGATTTTTCAAAATTGTATTTAGTAATTTTATATCTTTCAAAATGTCGAATCGTGCGAGCGAGAGGAATATTAGGTGTTGTCGTCACCTTAAGTGGGTAACCACTTTACATCTGGTGGGCCATCTGTCGTTTCATCAGCTTCTTGATAAAAATAACTATTTAACACTGGCTGTACCTTGAAAGCTTCGAAGCATGGTTGTGTTAGAGTAGTAACATCTAGTGTTGCTTCTTCACTATGGCTTTTAGTAATCGCCTGTAAAAATTAGAAAAATCAATTATTGTAAAGTATGAAGGTATGTACATAGGAAGTTGTCTTTTTTGCCACAATGCAGCATTGCTGTGTTTTGGTTTGAAGAGTATGGTTGCCGGAGAAATTACAGCCACAAGATGTAATTTTGACCAAAGTCAAAATGTATTTGTATTTACATTAATATATTATTATTATTATTTTTATGTGTATATACTAGCGACCCGCCCGCGCTTCGCACGGGTGCACATTGTTTTTCTACTATATCATGCATGTATTATACATATAAACCTTCCTCTTGAATCACTCTATCTATTAAAAAAAACGCATCAAAATCCGTTGCGTTTAACCCTTACCTTAAAATAATAAGATCAGCTTCGCAGCATGGTTGAGTTAGAGTAATATCTAGTGTTGTTTCTTCCCCATGGGTTTTAGAAATTCCCTGAAATATTACAAACAAAAATGAATGAATATGTAGATCAGATAACTGTATACATATATATTACAAGTGTAGTGTATGCTAGTTGATTTCACTTGCATATTAATGAACACAATAATAAAGGTATATATATCTACAGCGTGTAACGGAAGGGGGGTATCAACCCTGAAGGAGGTGAATGTGCTCATGAAACTCAACAACTTTCCCCAAAGAACATAGGTCGAAATATGAAAAAAAAAATTTGGCCCTCCCTTACAAAACTGACTACCAGCTGATTGATTTACTATGGGAGGGCCAAATTTTTTTTTCATATTTCGACCTATGTTCTTTGGGGAAAGTTGTTGAGTTTCATGAGCACATTCACCTCCTTCAGGGTTGATACCCCCTTCCGTTACACGCTATATATCCATTCTCAGATTTATGGTATAGCCATTCCATACCAAACTTTATGAAAATTGACTAAAGTGGCTGAGCCTTCCTTCCCTGGTTTCCCGATAGTATCCATGGACATACATATATATTTTTTTATATGTATGTATAACTTATAAGCAAAATGTTTGACCGCCTCTCTCAATCTCTTCTCAATGTTGTTCAATCTCCAAGTTCAATCTCACTTCTCTCTCGCACTCAGATGTTAAGCAATGATGAGCTTGAAAACATCCAAATTATAGGCATTTGAATAAAAGGATGCATACACTCACTCGATCAATAAAAATTTACTTACTTGAATTTTTGCTTCTAGGTTATTAAAGGATGTCACTTGGAGTTGCACATTGTTCCTGTCGTAGCTTTAATATTGTACCTTTGCTTACAATGGCGATGGCAAAGTTCTTCAATCGTTTCCTTGAACTACTGGTACAAGAAGTGTCATCAAAGTGCTTACTGCATAACATCTTATGTTGTTGGTATAAGCTTTTTAGTGATTTTAGTAGACCAGTTCCCAGCTGGGTAACAATATTCGGCCCATACCTGTGCCCTGGAATGAATGAATGACCACATTGAAAATAGATTGCTTACATCAACACAAAAGTGTACTTAGTAGGTAAGTAGTAGGTAGGTATCTACTGACATTCAGCACACCATAATTAGGTAGTTTATTCTATTGATAGGTATACTAGGTACCTTTTTTTTTAATGAATAGAGCATCCTTTGACTACAATCCCACCTGATGGTAAGAGACGATGTAGTCGATGTTAGTGCAGAATGGTCTAAATGAAACCTATTTACTCTTGCCTTTGATAGGTATTTTTAATGATCAGGAAAAGCAGATGACGGGAATGAGTTCCAATCTTTAGCGGTTCGCTTAATGAAAGCAGATTCGAAGTGCTTCATGCAAATAGTGCTTACCAGGTATAGATGCTACTGGGTCGTGTGTCTACTTGTCCTGTGGCGGAATAAGGTCATGCAGTTCTTGGGCGCATTCTCTGAAATGCAGCCTAGAATTGCATATCGATAAGCAAGCAACTTTCAAGGGTGTTCGAGACTCAGGATTTTAGTCTCCGCCATGTGTTGCTCACCTATTAACCTGATAGCTCTGCGCTCAACTCCTACCTAGGTACTACCTACTCTGTTGAAGAAGTTAATGAGTAAAGGCTTAAAGATAGCTTAGATCTTATTTTACTATGGGATACGATGGTGATAGTGGTATACTGTAATATTTTAGACTTACTTTATTGGGCCATGTTCACCGTAGTGGAAATCGGTGAAAACGCAGATTTGGGTCGTCAGTGTTATGACTTATCGCACTAAGTCTTTCTTCTAGGTTCTTCAGACATTGTGAACTGGTAGAAAACATTTAGTTTCGAGCAAATTTTACAATCACAAATTAGCAAACAACATTGTGTGTGGCACAATGAAAAATTTTAAATTTTGTGTAGGTAGGTAGAACTTTTTTTTGCGTCACTTTGACTCTGACTTGACACAATAATAAACACCGCCCGCCATTTTGAATGTTGTTGTTTTGATAATTTCTGTTTCCGACTGCCTGTTTTACAGTCATATTATAGTCATTTTAGAAATTTAAGCATAAACTTTTTTATCTCTGTTTTACTTATAGCGCTGTCTTTTACGGGAAAGCAGTCCCACCTTGTTGGCATTTCATGCTTAAGAACTTGACTCCCCATGCCTGAGATAGTCCATGGAGTCCGGGTAATACGCAACCATGGAATACACAACCACGGAAAACACAGCCAGGAAAGCGCAGCCAGGAAAGCGCAGCCAGGAATTTGCGGCCAAAATGGTTGCAAAATACTGACTGCGCTTTCCTGACACGTGTCAGGATTGTCCATCCACGGATTGTACAACCATGGAATACACGACCCGAGAATTTGCGATCAAAATGGTTGCAAAATCCTGGCTGCGCTTTCCTGACACGTGGCAGGAATGTACGACCCCGGAATTTTTGACCATTCTGTGCAAATTCTTGGCGTCGTATTCCGGGGGTGTGCATAGTTTTGTACGGCCTGGAAAACACAGCCACGGAAAACAACCATGGAATTTGCAACCAAAATGGTCGCAAATTCCGGGGTCGTGTAATCCATGGTTGTACATTCCGTGGCTGCGCTTTCCTGGCACCCAATTCGTGGCAACCCATGCGTTTTGACATTTCAAATTTAGATCGGAGTCTAGAGTTTGAAATGTATGTTGGATAATGCAGTGCTACAAGTTGTTTTATTGAATAAACTTATGTGGGAGACCAAATAAAATTTGGCAAAATGAGATTTTTATTAGTTAGACCATACTTAAACTAGGGGTCGTTCGGGTTTATCTTTAAACCGTGGTTTAGGGGATAAACTCCGTTTTATAATAACGTCTGGTCTAAGTCTTTGATTTTTCTATAGAGCAGGGACCAACTTCGGTATCAAAGTTAGACCACGGACCAGTTAGTCCTGGCTTAAGCCTAGTCTAACTCACATTTTTATAATAAGACGAAATAAGACGGATACTCTTTCACTCTGGCCGAACCAAACCAACCGAACCGACGGTGCTGCCAACCAACGAAACCGGGAACAAACCGGGACTAATATCGCCATTTTTCACAGCCTAGGTAGCCGAATTTTTAAGTTCTGTAGCCTAAAAAGGAGCCAAAATCCTACTGATATTATAAACGCGAAAGTTTGTAAGTATGGATGGATGGATGTTTGTTAATATTTCACACCGTGACGGCTGAACGGATCTGGATGAAACTTGGCAGAGAGATAGATTATAGTCTGGAATAGCACATAGGCTACTTTTTATCCCGTGGGAATACTGGGATTTAAATCTGCGCGGGTGAAATCGCGGGGCGCAACTAGTATAAAATAGAAAGAGAGAAAGAAAGAAAATATATTTATTTCGTCCCACAAAACAAGTAGGTACTTACTTAAAACTAACAGAAAATAAATTATAACCTACACTAATAAAGGACCTACCTACCGTTGTGCGGGGCAAAAAGGTCACGTCTCAGCTTAAATGCTGCACTAAACCTAGGTACCACCTAGGTATATAAAATAAAATAAACTTACTGTTTTATATTTTATTTTAAACTGAAAACAGAAAAACTAAGTACTACTAAACTAACTATATTTTAACTTAAGATAATCTTTTAAACTTGTTGGTGTCTTATTGTTGCTTGCAGACGAACCAGAATCTATTAATAAATTATCTTAATAAGTTAAAACTAAATAAAAAACAGCAAGCTAGTTTTATTTTATACTAGTTGCGCCCCGCAGTTTCACCCGCGCAGATATAAATCCCAGTATTCCCAAAGGATAATAAGTATTTCTATGACAAATTATTTGAGCTCCCCACCCGAATCTAAATAAAATAGTTAGGTAGTACAATAATAGCGCAGCCATCACTTTTAAAAGCACAACGCAGACCTTAGGGTAACAGATTTTTATTAAAAGCTGTTCTTATTGGCAAGTCCCTGAGGATGTCCCTGAAGTAGCCTAAAAGACGAGCTGTCGCCTCTCAGATTCGCTGTCGCAGTCGCTTTTCAACGCCGATTATAGTAGAGTAGCTTAGATGGCGATAAATCGCAAACGTTGGCAACAGTGCCAACCGAGTTTAGGGTCAAAAAAAAATTCCAAAGTAAGTGTCATTCGTTCCTTCGTTCTATTCTTACAGGAGCCTTATTCACTATGACCATTTGCAGCGCGAGCTCGGCTAAGACAAGGCAGGCGGCGTGAAATCTCTTAAATGAGCATTCACTAAGCCATAATTTCATTCCTTACGTGACGTCACGGTGATTTCGGCATGATTTTAACTGTCAACTAATCACGCTCGCTGCCTAGCGTGAGCTTGCGTGCTATGGCACAGAATAGCGTGAAACCGATGAAGTTAGTACGGCTCGTTTCTTTTGAGCATCTTAGAGGTTATGTTTGTGTTTATAAACAAAGTAGTATAAAATAAAATAAAATCCTGAAAAGCATTATGTAAGTGGGGTTATCATGAAATTTGTAGTAAGTAATTCAATCATACATTGCAATAGATTCGAGGGATTGTATAATCAATGCCGGCGATATTGAGCGAAGATGTTGATTGTTTTCATTTTCAATCGCAGAATGCAAGCAAGTACCATCCACACAAAGGCCAGCTCAGCTCTTGACAACTTTAGCTGAGCACATGCAGGCCCATCCGGCAATGGCTGTGGGGATAAGCAGCACCCTACAAGGCCATGTAAATATTGAGAATTCCTGGAAAAGCCTCAGCCTAAACTCCATGAGAGGGCCAATCAAAACGGTGGCCAAATGGAAGCAGGTACTACCTAAATAGTCCAAACTTGCTTTCTTTAAAAATACCAAGGTATACACTAAAAAGTATACCTACACTAAATTTTATTTGTAATTCTAATTTTTGTCTTTGAATACTTTCAGACATGGCATGACATGAGAAATAATGTTTAGAAAATGGCATCACACAATGACACCAAGCACTGGGGCTATATGACCCCAAGTACCGGCTACAGCCCTACAGTGTAAAGTCAATACACTTTTATACAATAAATTGTATGAATTGTACTTAGTAGGTACACAAGTGTATTAAAAGGTAAATAAAATAAAGTCAAATAACAATCTTCCTTTTGTTTTATTTTATGTCAAATACACAAGAGATACCTACTTACACCTTTAATTAGAGACATAATACCTATAATATTATTTAATTTTATATTACTATGGGTATATAAGATTTTTTACAAACAAGAGATAAACATTAAACACATTAGACATTATCACATTAATTTCTGTTATACCACAAAACCTGGAAATATTGCCATAGTGCATGTTCACCCGCAAAAGATTCTATGGGTATAATGGATCAAGCAAGGATTGTGTAATAACACATGCTTTGAAAATTCTTGCACACTTCTAGAGTATGATCAGCTGGATGGAGCACACAGAGCAGCATTATTAACCATGAATTTTGGAGAAAGCCAGAGTCCCCCTAGAAGCCACCCAATTTCCTTCGC
This sequence comes from Plemyria rubiginata, assembly GCA_963576535.1. Lineage (NCBI taxonomy): Eukaryota > Metazoa > Arthropoda > Insecta > Lepidoptera > Geometridae > Plemyria > Plemyria rubiginata. The sequence goes on from OY754929.1 coordinate 2,430,738, forward strand.
TGTTGTTTATCTTTGATGAACCGACTTGACCATCTCCAAATAACTATCATGAGCAGCCCCTCCAAACTTTGCACATTATACCTATTATTTTCAAATAAGCTGTCACATATCTGAAACAAGGCAGAAATAGTTTTTATCGTATCAAATAGGAATAAATAGGTAAGTGCCATCCTCCGCCCTTGGACAATGTTGCAGATATCATTGGTAAAAAGCTACTCTGCCAACCATTAAGATTAGGGGCATGATAAACTAGAATATAAGACAACTTACAATATTAAAATGAATGGCATGGTACTACATGTATTTTTCTGTTGCAAAGGATAACCTTTTCGACAGAAAAATGCTGCTTCGCTTGGGTGGTTCATCACAATATGTATATTTTATGGTAGGTAATAGTATCAATAATTTTATCGATACACTTACTTTTGACTTCTTCTACACTTTTGAGGAGTCACTAACGTGCTTGCAAGGATCTCGCACACAAATAAATACCTATGTACAATTTTTTTATCAAAATTATATAAATCTTTGGAACCCTGTGTGTACTGCACAAACAATTTATGGATATTTGGGTCCGCAGAATCCCTGAATTACTGGATTATATTTATCTAGTTAGATAGAATTAATTGATCTAAATCACAACATTCACAACAAACAAACAATTAGTCAAAACTTCTCGTTCCGAAACTAGTCAAGCGTGACTTGAATGTTATATCTAATGCAAAATTTTTGGGCTCATATTTTTCAAATTGCTATAAAATACAGTAAGTTCAACAATTGATGGTTGATAGAACTTATAATTCAAGATATTTATTACTAGAGTTATTAATTGGGCACTAAAACTATTCCTTCTAGTTTCTTATAAAACCGATAATTTTCCGAGTGGAAGATTTTGAACGAACCATACGACACACTGACATGGGGCATAGACAACTAGTCTTGTGGCTTAGTGAATGCCATTGTAAGAATTCACGGCCAAGGCATGGACAGATTTCACGGCGCGCTCGTAGTCCCTTGTCTAAGACAGGGCACCTCATAAAAGTTAGTGAATAAGCCGGCAGGACTGACGTGATTCTTACTTTCTGACAGTTGTCAAAAATTCTTCATGTGCATTAATTATTTTTAGAGAGAAGCGAAAGGTAGAAAGGAGCCTCTTGAGGCGCACTTAAAATCCTTTCACCACACTGTTTCGAATGAAACTATAGACACGACAAGAAGAAGAAGACGGGAACGAAAATGTGGATTTTCTTGTGCTCCTTGGATGACTTTGTGCTCAGTGAACACAACAAATAAAATATTTTTATGTCAAATATACCAAAATTGTGACGCTAAAAAAAGGAACAAACATTGATAAGATTTTCAAGAAGATTGACTTCGCAAAAAGCCCGTCATACAAAAAAAAGGTCATTCTGACCAAGGAATTTACTTGTATTCAAATTCCTTGATTCTGACTGATGATAGTAGCCAAAAATTATTTATGTTCATTCGTTATTTTTAGAGAGGAACGAAAATGAGTAGTCTATGGATTTCCTCAAGTATGTTTGTACCTAGCCTAATTTACCGTGCAAAAGCAAAACTTACCAAATATGAGGGTAGACCGATTTTCAACGAGATGAATAAATTTCGTTGTAAAATCTGCCATTTTGCCGGGAACCACGTTGCACGAAACAGTCAGTCAACATAATTTTGGTAATTATTTGTATGTCGCATAGCAATTTAGTTATTGGGAGGAACCAAGGTGAGTTTTAGAATAATAAGACAAGGGCGGTGCATAACTGCTGTAAGGATGGATCTACCTACTGCTTATTTCGTAAGTAATCTGTTACCACGGGTTCCATTGTATGTTTCGTAGAATGAATATCCACATAGCAATATTGGCGCTATGCCTGGTGCCCTGCTCAGCTCAGTTCATGGATGAGATGCAACAGTTCGAAGAAGAATGCCTTGGCGAGGACAAGTTTCCTTGCATGGGAGGAGGATGCATCTTCCAATCGGAATACTGCAATGGCATCGTCAACTGTGAGGACGGAAGTGATGAAAGTTTTTGTTGTAAGTTAGACTTCTTCTGAGAATGATAATCATAATCGTTGCAGAATTTAACATCAGAACTTTTCTTCCAACAGCCAATCACAAGCCATATGTAAAGTTCTGCAAAGAGACTGATCATTTCATGTGTTTGGACAGCAAAAAATGTATTCCTAACCAGTGGATTTGTAACAATGAAACCGACTGTGACGATGGCAGTGATGAAGTCAACTGTACTGCTTCAGCAGTGACTGCTAATGTAAGTTTAATCCAGCTAGAGCTTGACTAATTGTTCCATAAACGCTTGAATACTAAAGTGAACGGAAGTATATTTTAAGTATTTTTGCAATGTCATAATTATACTCATGGGAGGGTATTATTATGATGATGATTTGGATAAAAATCGTGAACTTATTCTCGTTATTTATGTATTTTTCTAGATTATTAGCTAGCTACCCACTTCGCTAATAAACGACATTGGTTAGAGTCGAAGCTACTTTGGTCGTTATACTGTGAGCTACCACTACTATTATAACCGCCACTTGCCCATCTAGGTTGAAGAATATGGTATTACTTAACTACGTATTTACTTGATTTTTTAACAGGATACTTGCAAAGGCTTTAAATGCCGTGATGGCAAATGCATTTCTCGTTTGTGGGTCTGTGACGGCACTTACGACTGCGAGGATAAGAGCGATGAAGACACTCAGGAATTATGTAGTAAGTGTTGTTAATAGGTGCTAGCTATTTGCGTAGTCTTCTCACTTCTAATGTTCGAGCTATGTTTAAATCAATATTGAATGAGAGAGTTAAGAGCCGTCATGGTTGACTACATTATGCCTACATTGATCCTATAACAATCACTGCAGGACTATTTTCTCATTTTATAATGTAGGTACATATGTAAGTATAATTAGGTAGGTAGGTACTATGAAAATACATCCGAAAACATTCTGCTTTTGTTTTGAAAAATCATAGGTAGTTAGAGATCTTTTAGTTTCACATCCACTAAACGCCCCTCCACTAAACGTTCGCTGGTGAAGGTATTTCGTATGATGAAGACAATGGAGGGGCGTGCATTTCTAGTGAAAGATCTAGGTTTATGTAAGGTAAGGTAGGTACATATTACAAATCCAGTGACTTACAGGGAAATCCCTCCTCCAACATACGATCCTGGATGGCTCCTTTTGCCATGAGCTCCCCGCAATTGGAGAGAGGAATTACAAGTGTAGTGACTCGTCCTATTGTCTGCCAGCTGAAATGATGTGTGATGGGATAAAAGACTGCCGCGATGGCAGTGATGAAGGACCATTCTGCAAATACTGTAAGTTTAATTTTATTGTGGTAGGTCTTTTTCTTGTAGAGTTTCTTTCGAAACAGTGTGGTGAAAGGATTTTAAGTGTGCCTCAAGAGAACTTAATAGGTTCTATTTAATATGCGAGTTTTCTCACGATGTTTTCCTTCACCGTTTGAGAGTACCAACTGTCATTGTGCACATAAATTATTATTGTTGAACAGCAAAACTCATTGGTGCAACCCAAGATCGGAAAGACCACCCAGTGCTATCGCATGTCGCATGTGACAGGGGCCTTATACCGCGGTGTCATCTCCAGGCAATGTTTCCGAACGCATCATTTTATGTTGCCTCGCCCCGCCGCGTTTTTCTGGCGGGGGCGCTAGTCTACGTTTGAGATTGGGATGTCGGAAATGAATAAAGTAATGATATATATCGATATATATATTTTTGATAAAATATATCGATCAGTAAGGTACGAAAAAAAATTGGTCTAATCTACTTCAGTCATCTTAGGTAGGTACATTACTAGTACCTAGAACAAGTACTAATCAATAGACATCATTTTTAATAAATCAAGAACAACGACAAAAAATATTAATTTATTTCATAATTGAACCAATATTTATCTGATACAGAGAAAAAAACATGTTTTTGATACAATTTCTATCTTGGATATTTGATATCGTTATAAAATATATCGCCCAAAAATATTGATTAATCGAATTTAAAATATCTATATATCGGCGTATCGATCAACAAGCCTAGTTTGAGATCTACACGGGTCATGCAAGACACGATTTCATCGATTTATTGTGCCGGGTACCTACCTGTATTCTTATATGCCCTCATTTTATCGTTATGCCAATTTAAATTCAGTCAAAGGATGTTAGTGGTAACAGTGGCAAGTCCATAACGCTGTTGCCATAGCGAAATACATCTGACATAATCATATCATCATCAATCATATCTCTGTGTGCGGACAGCAGTGATGATGATGACTCAAATATTATTATTATAATAATAATATATATTATAATAATAAATATATTATTACTCAAATAGTTCAAATGAATAAATGCATTTTTCTGTTACATTATGTACATATTATGTACTACTTATTTTGTTTCCTTAATTTACGATAGAAAATCGATCGATAATTCAATTTATGCTATGTTTTTAAGCAGGTCACCTCACTATGAAGCTAAAACTGACAAACGTCAAATCGTGTTTGACATTCAGTCAAAATGTCACATTGACATGATTGACATTAATATATGTATTTCGATTTATCCGATTGCGTCCGTGCGGTCAGCGGCTGCCGGCCATCCGTTAGTTTGTAGTTATTTTGCGTAGATAAATACGAAAATTGTTTTGATTTTACTTATTTAAGATGACTACTCCAGTTATATGTAGAGCATGTTTGTCTAGCAGCATCGAACTAAATAATATTGCAGACACTGGACTCCAAGAAAAATTCGAAACAGTCACAAAAATCAAGGTTTGCATTTTCTCTTATTTTTCATATTGTTATTGATTTGCCTGCGGTTTTATCATATATAAAGTTTTCAATTAGTATTATGCGTATTTAATTTCACAAGTACCCTCGTATCAGACGGGAATGTATGAAGAATGTGATAGCAAGAGAAAATCAGCTAGGATGTCCACCCTCTAGGAAAATAGGTGTGATTAGAATTAGTTACACAATTGAGAGTAGTTTTTAGAATTATAATAAATTTAGGATACTCATTACGAACGGTTCAGTGATAATTTAATAAGTTTTGTAATTTACATTATGGGTTCAGCTCAAGCTATGTTTCACTAGCAGAATCCCATGCAATTTTGTTTGCATGAAGCTACCTTCACTGGGTATGAATTTTCAAAAACATAGTTAAGGGTTTGTAGTATCTGAGATCTTGTAATAAGTGAGTGGACTTCTCATTTGCTAAATAAAAATTCAAATTGTGTATTCTTTTTTTTGTGCAAAGCAAGTCTGATTATGAAGTTTCAACATCCTGCTTTATAGAAAAAACAGTCGAGACTGCATGAATAATAGGACAAGATATTTTCAGCTGACCTCAGGAGATGGAAGACCTGAAAAAATTTGCTATGTTTGCTGTGCACTTCTCCGGAAACTTTATAATTTTGTCTCTATGATACAGAATTCTGAGCATGTTTTCCAATTTTTTCTTGAAGAATGTATAGAGGTGAGTAAAATTATTGTTTTTTTTTTCATAGATTAAGTACTTGCTTTTTTCTTTTAAAATAAGACTTTTGCCTTGTAATAAGATGTGGCTAAAATAATGTTAAATTTTATATTATTACATTTATTTGTTATTAATTAAAGCCACAAAGACAAGATATTTGTCTTATAAAAATTTGTTTGTTCCAGATATCCAAATATACAGTTTCTCGACTGAATCTGAGAAAACAAAACTTTGGGTTTTCTCGTTTAAAGACAGTATCTATCAATAATTCTAAAACCCCAGTAGCAGTGCCGGAAGTTAAAAAAGAAGTAATCGAAATTAATAAAAACTCATATGCTGAGATTGTTGAGATGAGTGATATTTTAAGGGATTTTGATGACCTTCCAATGAATCATGTGATAGAAAATAATGAAAGTTCTGATACTGTAATTAATTTGGATCACTCTCCAGTAAAACAAAGACACAGAATTAGCTATGCTTCAGATAATTTTAAACTACCACCAGTAACCACAATGAAACATCAACACAAAATTAAAGAAGAAGCTAATGATCATATGAACAATGCAAAAATTGCTGAACTGACTAATATTTTAGAAGACTTTAAAAACAATCCTATAAAAAAAGAACTTATAATAGTGGAAGACCATATACCTGATACATCAATCAATTTGGAACATTCCCCAGGGGCTTCAGAAGTGAGGCTTCAAGACAAAATCAAAAAAGAATTAATTGAAATGGGTGAAAATAATTATACAGATATGGTTGATATAAAGGACTTTGAAAACTATCCAGTAAAAACGGATCCTATGACTGATGAAAATAAAATTTCTGATACTGCTATTAATTTGGAACCCTCTTCGTCAATATCCACTGTGGAACCACAACACAAAATTAAAGATACTGCAATGATTACGCCACACACTCCTGTAGTCTCCACAGTAAGACGACAACACCCAGTTTTTGACACTGTAATGAATTTGGAACACTCTCGATTACTTTCCAGTAAAAGATATAAACAGAATATTGAACACACTCCCTTAGTACCAACAGTAAGACAACAGCACACAGCTATAAATCCTGAAATGATTACAGAACACTCTCCAATAATTTCCATTTCCACTCCAGTTGCCTCAAAAGACAATGACGGGAATAAAAACAAAGTAAATGATAATTTAAAGAAAATGGGACACACTCCAGTCACCACAGTGAGACAACCACACATAGCTATAGACACTGCAATTAATATAGACCATTCTGAATTCCTCCCCACCAACAGAAACCAGCTCAAAATAAGTGATGCTTCAGTGAAACATTCACCAGTAGTGACAGTGAGACATCGAAACAAACTGAAGAAGGAAGTAATCGAAATTGATCCAAATACATATGCAGAAATGGTTGATATCCTAAAGGATTTTGAAACTTATCCAGTAGAAGACGATGCTGTGACTGACGAAAATGTTATAACTGATACTTCAATAAATTTAGAGCACTCTGCAGTAGCTCCTATTGTGAGACATGAAGACATAGCTAGAGTTGAGTCAGTGGATTCGAAACTCTCTTCAGTAGTCTCTACCTTAAAAGAGCGACACAGAGCTAATTCTGCAAAAAAAATCAGACTTATTCCATTGGTTCCTATTGTGAATCATAAACCCAGAGGCAGTGGTACTTCAGGAAAGGATAAAACTCCAGTAGTCTCAACTGTGAGGCAGGAACACAGAGATATTGATTCTGCAATGGATTTGGATTCTTGTCCCACAATCCCCACGATGAGAGCTAAACACAATATTGAATTAATACACCCAGGTCTTTCTCCCATTTTAAGTGAAGAAGACGATGAATATGATAAAGAAGACAGTGTTATTTTAAAGCACAAATATCCACCAATTGTTATGGAAGAGTCTGAATCTAATGAGTGCTCAAAGAATGGAGACATACCCCTTCTAATAGATGACAAAGAAAAAAACTGTGCAGAACAGACACAACAATCTTCAAAAGATATGTCTGAACAATATCTTCTAAAAGATAATTTGGATAAAGAACCCCCTCTAATAAAGAAGAATTCAATTTCTAACGGAGAAAATACAAGAGCTGGGCAACAAATTACTAATAATGACTTACTCAGCTCTCCAGACTATAGAACACAAAAAGCTATTGAAAGGTTTCAAGGTAGACATTACATAGAATCAGCAAAAACCTTCACTAAGCCATGTGACCTAAAAAATAATGCCAAGACTGACTCTTGCATGGCATCTAAACAATCACAGCTTTCTGCAAAAAAAAGAAGAAAACCCAATTCTTCACCCAAAGCTACTAAACGTTACACTTGCGAGGACTGCTATAAGTCTTATAGCTATAGAAGAGCTTTAATAACGCATATGGAACAAAAGCACACTAGCAAGCAAATATATGGATGTAGAAGTTGCGATGTTATCATAACATCTTATAAAGACTTTATCGATCATTGTGAATATAGACACCCCGGTGAATATCCTTGTACCAAATGTAAGAAATATTATGGAGCACCGAGGCACCTAATGTTACATAGAAAGAAAAAACACAGCATGATAGCGCCTTTAGATTTATATTCATGCAGTACATGTGGTCAAGAATTTGATGAACGTTTAGATTATAAGTATCATTTACTTTTTGAACACCCAATGAAATGAATAGGTTGTCCGAAATTGTGTGAATTGGTTTGTAGACTAAGTCACATGACTTGTGCATGAGACTAAAAATGGTCTGTGATAATAATGTGAAAACTGACTGAGCGAAGCGACTGAAACTGACTGAACTGAGCTCTTCAGTAAACAGGTCAATAGAGTCGAAAATTGGTTACTACAAGTTAGTTGGCGGTTGTCAGAAGCAAGTCCAAATTAGATCTAATAGCATTTTTTGCTTTGAACTGTGTGTAAGGTCATTGCACATAGATTGGTTGATTGCGACTATAGAGTAATAATACACTGTTCAAAAGGGTTGGTTCCCTTTGTGTCGAGTCCCCTTACGTCGAGTCTGAGAGTATTGTTCTTTCAAAATGTCTGTACTACTTAAAATAACTGTAGAACATTCTAGGCTCGACGTAAAAGGACTCGACTTATAGGGAACCAATCTTTAAAAAAGTACCTTATGGTACTTGCTTACCTATAAGTAGGTACCTAATTTTTGTGATATTGATCTTTAAAAATAATTGATTCTCATGTTATTAAATAAGACGTAGGTACAGTTTTGAATTTGGATAGCGCTTGTGTAGCAGTGGATTTTTTTAGGCTTTTACTTTATTGGTGTATCCACTATATATATATAGTATAGTATATATATATATATATTTATATAATAACCTAAATATTTATATGAAAATAAACTTACGTAATTTTCAAAACGAAATTATTATTTTATAAATATCCCAGTAAGCCTTATTCTAGCTTGGTCAAAACCAGCTTAGGTAGGTAAGCATGATCCCACAGAAAAATAAAACTTAGTGATCCTTGTGATTTGATTGAATAAATGTATTTTGACTTTTTGACATTCACTTACTATTGGCTTCATCAACAAGCTCAAAGTCGCACAACAGGCTATGGAGAATGCTACTGGGAGTTTCACTACAGGATAAAATCAGAAATGAGGAAATCCGTAGGAGAATTCTTTCTTTCTCTCCTAATACGGATTCTTTTGTTCTCTTACGGATTTCCATGGCTTTACCGATTGTCTAAGCCTACTCGCAAAATCAGCAGTTAGTGGCAATAGGCGGGTCACATAGCTATAGCGGAGAACTGAAAACCGCTGGGGAATAAAGGTTCTCGTTCCCTTTTTAACCGACTTAAAAAAAAGGAGGAGGTTCTTTTTTTATTTTAATAGCCGAATTCAAAAAAGGAGGAGATTCTTCATAGAAATCAAATCAAATAGCGTTTATTTATATATAAATACTTAAAACTAGATGGGTACATTTAATAATTAAAACTAGACTACGTTTAAAACTAAGCACAAACTACAAAAAAATAAGCACACAAACTAAGAGTGCACAGTGTGCACTAGTGTCCAGTGCTGCAATTCGACTGTATGTTTTTTGACCGGGCGAGCGAAGCGTCTCAGTTTCCACATTGGCCAAAAATGCGTTTGTCCGGATGTCTGTCTGTCTGTCTGTCTGTTCTCCTCTACAGGTCGCATTTTTCAACCGATCTGGACGAAACTTGGTACACAGGTTATATGACTTATTAGAATTTTTTTGTCGTCGGGGATTTTTGATTGGAGGGCTACTTCCCCAAAAAAAGGGCAAAAGGGGGCTATTTGATATACTGGATATCTCCACCAAATGAGATCCGATTTCGATTATTCTTTTTTTATTTGAAAGGTAGTAACTATAAGTTGGTCTCATAAAAGTTTGGCGAAGATCTGATAAGGATCTTCAGCATGATGAACATATCCTGTTCATCAAACAATCGATGGTTTTCAATCAAATTTGAGAGAAACACAAAGGACCTCATTCTACACAAGATGATGCAAAAAAATCAAAAAGATCAAAAAAATCACAAAACGGAAAATGCACTTGCACATTACATTCCTCAAATAGCTCACTTTTAGTATGCTCGCGAGGTCTACAGCTCCCAGAGCCACTAGTTTTTATGTTTGTAACTCATAACTTTGTACTGGGTGGACCGATTTTGAAGTACCTATGAGTGTATTTTTCAGTGCGTTGAAGTCGTTTTTTTCTCGAAAGAGTTCTTTGTATGGAGAATTCTGAGAGTTATTAGTGTATGAAGAATTACTGAGAACTCACAAGTCTCCATACAAAAAAAAATAACGTCACATCATGAAAAACCCAAAAACAAAAGTCTGACTTGGGGTTATAAAGAAATTCACCTAAAATTAACTATAAACTTTCAGGGAAATCGATGTGCAAAAACTACAAATTATGCATCGGCAACGATACTGTATGCTCTCCGGAACGCAACGGCCCCGTCTGTCTCTGCCTACTCTCATCCACTAGAACCTACAACAATGTGACGCATAAATGCGACGATGTCAATGAATGCTTGTTGGAAAGGCCGCATTGCTCGCATAAGTGTGTTAACGGAGATGGCCATTTTAGGTGTGAATGCGATGAGGGGTACAACAAAGATGAGTTTGGGTATCTGTGTTATGCTAAAGGTTAGTTTAGATAGATAGATTATGTAATGCTTGATTGTACATTTTATGGCCAATTTTATTACACCTTGGGTTACATTATTGATGTTTTAGTAGGGATCCCTAATTTATTCCAGTAATAAACGTAGCCTATGTTACCCAGGTAGCTTTCTTATGGTGAAAGAATCGGCCCAGTAGTTTTTGAGCCTATTCGTTACATACAAAAATTTTGGTGCAATAGGCCGTCTTATCGCTTATAGCGATGTCTTCCAGGCAATCTTGGATGGAAAGGATATTAGTTATTTTTTAATAGTAAGAGAAAGTAAATTTTCTGATAGAAGACTAACGCTGCAAAGTTCTAGATATTGGGTTTCTGAAGGCACATTTTTTGTGCAATTTTAAATTCTAGATTTTCTTTCAGGACCTGAAGCAATGCTGTTCTTCACAACCCGCAATGAAATCAAGTTCCTGAAACTGAAATCGAAACAGCTTGTTACAGTTGCTACTGGGATCAAAAAGGTATAGGTCGCGTCAACCAAAAAGAACGCTGGAAAACAGTGGAGGGGAAGGGTTTGTGCATATAATACTCACCCCCCCCCCCTCCTTACGGCGTTCTTTTTGCGTGACGCGCACTATAATTTTCAACCACATTTATCGAATGAAGCAGATATCAAAAACCTACAAAAATTGCTTAATTTTGCCTTATTCGCAGGCTCATGGGGTTACATACGACGGGAAGTATCTGTACTGGGTGGAGACGGCTCTAGGACACCAGTCTATTGTGAGGGCGCATCTTGAAGATATTGAAGGCACTAAACAGGTAAAATTAGAACTATATTAAGGACAGTACCTATGGGTACAGCACGTTTGTCCTAAAGCGGCGGTCTTATCGCAGGTAGCGATGTCTTGCGGATAGACCACTGTTAGGCGGTACGAAGTTAGCGGGGCCAACTAGTAGGTATATAATAACATAACCACAGACAGAGAACAAACATCTATATGTTCATCACATTGTATGGATGGATGGATGGATGTTTGTTACTCTTTCACGCCGGAACGACTGAAGGGATCTCGATGAAACTTGACAGAGAGATAGATTATAGTCTGCGGAATAACATATAGGATACTTTTTATCCCGTCCCGGGGTCCCGGGGATACCGGGATTTAAATCTGCGCGGGTGAAACCGCGGGGCGCAACTAGTAATATTATAAGTAGGTACTTATGTATTTACAAAAAAAAGTATCAGCTATCTGGGTCCCATAGTACAAGCTTTGGCTTAGTTTGGGGCTAGATAGTGCTGTGTGGAATGTCCACCAATATTTATTATTAATATTATTATTTACTAAGTTTTCGTATCTTATAGGTCCTAGTCGGGCTTGGCCTAGAAGACCCGGGAGATATATCGATCGACTGGCTGGGAGGCAATTTCTACTTTAGCGACGCAGTCAGAGGGACTATATCAGCTTGCCGCCTCGACGGAGGAATCTGCACCACACTGCGTACTTACGCTAAGCATCCTAAATACCTCACACTCGATCCTAGAAATGGGTAAGTTATGACACAGGAATGAAACTTATCGTATCTACGACACAAGTCCAGTACTTAGTGTAGATACTGCAGTACAACAATTCATTTGTAAACAAGCCAATCGATGATTTTTTATGTACCCTTATTATTGTACCTAATTGCTTGATTTCTTGAATGAAGATTTATTGATTGAGTGAGCGAAGCGAACGAAAATTTTACAATCAACTTGGGCGATTTGGCATTTTATGTGTATGTTTGTATGTTTGTCCGACGATAACTTGAGAACTGTTTATCCGATCTGCATGAAATTTGGTAAGTCGATAGCTTGTACTTGAGAAATTTACTGGTAAGTATATGAGTCAATTCGGATAAGGGGTTACTAAAATATGGGGGTTTTTAAGGGGGCAAAAATTAAAAAAGTTAAGGAAAAAAATCAAATTATATGTCATATGAAAGGGCTTGGTTTGGACATTACAAAACCATTTTCATTTTTTTTTCTAGGATGCCCTGTTTTTTTGTTGAGATGGTTCTTGATTGTGATAGCGACCTGTTCTGATGATGGAGCTAAGGTCTGTTCAACGGAACTCTTCAATAAATTTCAATAATTTAATTCAGTTGAAACTTGGTTACCATACTTAGTAAGCAAGTGGCAGCCAGAGACATGTCCAAACACAATGTTTGGACTTGCCTCTGACTACCACTAACTTATATTATCAGAGCGTTCGCGTCGCGTCACGAAATCTCAGTTCGGGGCGAACTACTAGTTATTATGATTATTATTAATGTATCCACAGCAAAATGTACTGGGCAGACTGGCTGAATCGCACCGTGATAATGGCTGCCAACATGGACGGCTCCCAGCCTGAGATTCTGGTGGATAAGCTGGAGAACTTCGCGACCGGCCTGGCGCTCGACGCGCCCAACGAACGGCTCTACTACGTCGATAGAACTGTTAGAGTTGTCATGGTTAAAGAGAAGAATGTCTATGTAAGTAGCCTTATACCTACGGTGTAATCCTTGATCGAAGGTAATAGCTATTGATTGAACATTTTTTTTAATGATGGGGTCATTCTATAAACTACATCTACACTATACATACATACATCTATGTTCATCACACAAATGTTTGTTCGCGGTGGGAATCGAACCCGCGGCCTACGGCGTGATTACGATTTTCATGTTTATATTGACTTTTACAAAAAAACCTAAATTACTTTCGATAAAATTAATAAGAAAACATCTCTGAAGTGGTATTTTAGTTACCCTATTATTAATAATCCATGCATTTTATAGCGGCGTATAGGGTATTCTTGTCACTGTCACTTTCATGCTAACGAAAAGAGACAGCAGCAAACATATTGGTTTGTTAAGCTATTGGCGCGCTTAGCGACCATTATGAATAAGGGCCTAAGTTTGTAAAGCTATTGGCGCGCTTAGCGACCATTAATAAGGGCCTTAGTTTGTAATGTGTACGATAAATCATTTTCATTCATGACGACCTCAGTGGCGCAGCGGGCGAGAGTCCGCCTGCGACGCTAGAGGTTGCGGGTTCGATTCCCGCCTCGGAACAAATTTGTGTACAATCTGCAGAAATTTGTTCCGTTGGTCTGGGTGTTTATGTATAATAAAAAATATCTATCTATGTAAGTATACAATGTATTAAATATATCAGTCATCTAGTACCCATAACGCAAGCTTTGAGTAGCTTACTTTGGGGCTAGAATGGTGCTGGTGGATTGTGCAGCATTATTTATTTATTATTATTTTATTCATTCATTCGTTCTTTACTTCAGTCGCTGTTCGACGAACCCTTCCACCATCCGTACGCGATAGCGGTGTTCGAGAACACCGTGTTCTGGAGCGACTGGACGTCTAACAGTCTGCAAAGCGCGGACAAACTCCACGGCAGCCAACAGAACCGGCATGTTCTGCTGTCTATGGACACACCTGTCTTTGGTAAGTACAGGCTAACAATTGCAAGAAAGAAAGAAAATACATTTATTTGACATACACAACAAGAAAAGAAATACATAGGTACATACAAAATTACAGTTATAAACAGAGACAAAACGAAAGAAGAAACAGTACCAAAAACAAAAGAAAACATAACTGTACGCCAAAAAGGCCCTGACTCAGCTATTGCCGCTAAACAAAGTAGGTAGCCTACCTAGCCAAGCAGCGCTGGTTTTCAGTCAGAGCCGAGTAGGATGACTTGAGTAGGATGACGTCACTACAGAAGAATATGACGTAATTAATAATAATTTAAATACATACATAGAAGACTGAAAAATAAAAAAGGTTTTTTTTTTTTTTAATATGTGTACGTTATAATTACTTATAACATACCTAATAAAATTACAATCTAGCCATAAATACGGCTAATAAGTAATATAACACTGACCTAGTTTTATAAAGTAAGCTTACAACTAAGAATGTGTCCACTGGCACTTTTCTTATTGTCTCTATTTAAGGTGAAGACACTTTGTAAAAATAAAAAAGGTGAAAAATAATTATTTATACTACATACATAAATAGTGTATTAACGTTACAAATTGGCTTATTGATCAGTCGTGACTTCGATGAATTCATTGCAAGTAAAGTAATTTTGTGATGTAGGTAATAACGTTATTTTCAGTGAATCTTGTAGCGGACTTATTTTAGAATAATCATTATTGCTTATAATTTTTTTTTTTAATAATATGTTCTTATGTAAATTTTTTATTATTTTCTATTTGACATATTTATCTATACCTACTTTAAGTTTCTATAGAGAATTTACCTTGACTATATTATCTTTGTGTCTTATATGTTTTTTTTTGTTGTACCCAGGAACCTATAATAGTAGTTTATGAAACTGTTGCATAATGAGGGGTATTAAAACTCGATGGGGTGTTTAAAAACCGAGCCGTAGGCGAGGTTTGTAATAGTATCCCACGAGAGTTTTAATACCTAGTTATGTGCAGTTTCATACACTACTTTATCTACTCTCATACATTAGTGTTGAACCTAATAAATAAAATATCAAAGTTAGTAAGAAATCAAATCCAGTTGACTGAAACAAAACGTATCAATTGGCGCCAAACCAACCGTATAACAGCGCATGCGCGCGCTGCGCCGCCGCCGCCGCGCCGCGCCGTCGCCACAGACTATCAAACTCTTTGGCTGTACGGTTTCAAGACCCTTGCCTTTTCCAAAAAGAAAAAGAACTGTATCGTTATGGTAAAAAAGTTATTTTATACAACTATCTTTGTATGAGGAGCTGTATCATAATTAAATTTTATAATTTGGTTTCGGTATTGCGTTTATAAAGTATATCAATATGAATTGGTTTTGACGTTTGTAATTCGAATTTTATGACATGAGAGTAGATAAAGTTCATAAGCCACTGTATTTGACGTATAGATTACTTAATACTTTACGTAATAGTTAGAGTAGTAGAGCTCTTTGTGGCTCATCCGAGGAGTTAATACCACCATGAATTTTTACTGCTGCAAAGATTCGTCGCTGTGTTTCGGTTTGAAGACTGTGGTCGCCGGTATAATTGCAGGCACATGGTGCTTAACATCTGTATGCTAAGATAGGAGGATGGTTTGCAGAGTGCGGCCTAGAGGATATGATGATGATGATGATGATGATGATGATGTCCTCCTGAACGTATCCGTCAACGGCGAACCTTGCTAGCTTCGGTCATGTGAGCGAATGTGGCTCGCAAAGCCAAATAAAGGATATAAAAAGCAAACGGTTACATGTTGGAAAAGTCCGTTTAGTACATTATTTATGATTATTATTTATTCTCGACATTATTTATTACTAGTTGCGCCCCGCGGTTTCACCTGCATAGTTTTAAATCCCGGTATTCCCACGGGATAAAAAGTAGCCTATGTGTTATTCCAGACTATAATCTACCTCTCTGCCAAGTTTCATCCAGATCCGTTCAGCTGTTCCAGCGTGAAAGAGTAACAAACATCTATACTTATAAGTATGGATGGAACGCGAAAGTTTTTATACAAACTTTCGCGTTTATAATGAATGAATGAATGAAAAATTCTTTATTGTACACCAAAATTTACAGAAAAAAAAGAACACTTAGTAATATAAAAATAAAGTAGTAGGTACAATGGGCGGTCTTATCGCTAAAAGCGATTTCTTCCAGACAACCTTTGGATGGAGATGTATGTATAATATTAGTAGGATTATTTTTTCTCATAACTTTGTCCAGGTATGCACATCTACCACCCTGCTATGATGCAAGCTGGCCACAACCCGTGTTCGCAACACAACTGCTCACATATCTGCCTCGTGACGTCACACGTCACGTCCGTGTGTGCCTGCCCTTATGGCATGGAGCTGAAAGGAAACTACTGTAGCCGTAAGTACAAAGTTGTAACCTCAAAATAAAATAAATAAATAACGCTGGACAATCCACACAGCACCATCTAGCCCCAAAGTAAGCTTCACAAAGCTTGTGTTATGGATACTAGATGACTGATATATTTAATACATTATATACTTACATAGATAGATATTTTTTATTATACATAAACACCCAGACCAACGGAACAAATTTCTGCAGATCATACACAAATTTGTTCCGAGACGGGAATCGAACCCGCAACCTCTTGCGTCGCAGGCAGGCTCTCGCCCGCTGCGCCACAGAGGTCGAGATTCGTCGTATTATTTAAGAGTAGTAGAGCTCTTTGTGAAGGCCTCGTCCGGGGAAGTACTACTCGTACCACCACGCCTTTTTCTGCCGCCAAGCAACAACGCTGTGTTTCGGTTTGAAGAGTGTGGTCGCCGGTGTAATTACCAGGCATAACATCAGTATGCTTCAAGTTGATGGACGCAGGGCAGTGCATCGTAGGGCACGTTACGTTAAAATAAACATTTAAAACAGCGCCCCGCCGTTTCACCCGCGTTGTTTTAAATCCCGGTGTTCCCACGGGATTAATAGTAGCTTACGTGCTATTCCAGACTATATTCTATCTCTATGCCAAATTTAATCCGATCAGATCCGTTCAGCCGTTCTGGCGTAAATGAGTAACAAACATTCAAACTATGATATTAGTAGGATGGGATTAACATAAAATAAAAAATAAATATTGGTGGACTTTCCACACAGCACTATCTAGCCCCAAACTAAGCTTATGCTTGTGATATGGGAACCAGATAGCTGATATACTACTTATATACTTTTTTTTTGTAAATACATACTTATAATATTATATAACACCCAGACAGAGAACAAACATCTGTGTTCATCACACAAATGTTTGTTCACGGTGGGAATCGAACCCACGACCTACGGCGCAGAAGGCAGAGCTACTACCAACTGAGCTACGTAGGCTGTCAAACATGGTGATTTAAATTGTACAATTATTTCAGACGTTGCCGGCTACCGTCCCGAATACCTGATAGTGAGCGGCGCCCAACAGTTTACGAGGATAGATTACAACGCGCTGGGTAACCCCGAGAGCCACACTACGCACTTCGACATCGGACGCGTTCAAGCCATGGCTTACGATAGCTTGAGAGGTAGGCTTAAGCCGCGACCCGATTACGCTAATCTTTGGTTATCGAGATCCAAACTTTTCGGTTAGAAGAGTGTGGTCGTCGGTGTAATTGCCACGTGAGGCTTAACATCAGTATTCCTCAAGTTAATGGACGCAGGGCAGTGCATCGTAGGGCACGTTCTTATCGTGCGTGATTTACGAGGCAATGCTTTCTTTTAGGTGATGGTTACCACTTAGCATAAGCTGGGCCATCTGCTTGTTCCATCAGCCAGTTGTACAAAAAAACTTAGGTATCGTCTATATTCAAGTACTAGCGACCTGCCCGCGCGCCCCTGCTTCGCACGGGTGTACGTATCATGCATGTATTATACATATAAACCTTCCTCTTGAATCACTCTATCTATTACAAAAAACCGTATCAAAATCCGTTGCGTAGTTTTAAAGATTTAAGCATACATAGGGACATAGGGACAGAGAAAGCGACTTTGTTTTATACTATGTAGTGATTTACCAAATTTTTTTTGGTTCTCTGCCTATACTTACTGTAATACATATAATAATCTAATCTAACGGTATAATGTATTGAATGAAAGCGAAATTGTTACAGATACACTGTACATGTTCGACGGACAACGCAAACAGATAAACTACATAAACATGAGTGACTTCACGCTCGGAATTACTCGAGTGTTGCTGTACCAGGGATTGGACAATGTCGTGGATATGGACTATGGTATGTAACATGTTATTGTTTTGACAATCCTACTAATATTATAAACCCGAAAGTTTGTAAGTATGGATGGATGGATGTTTGTTACTCTTTCACGCCGAAACGGCTGAACGGATCTGGATGAAACTTGGCAGAGAGATTGGTTATAGTTTGGAAAAACACATAAGCTACTTTTTATCCCGCGGGAATACCGGGATTTAAATCTGTGCGGGTGAAACCGCGGGGCGCAACTAGTTTCTCATAAATACTTTTACTTGACAACCTCAGTGGCGCAGAGGGCGAGAGTCCGCCTGCGACGCAAGAGGTTGCGGGTTCGATTCCCGCCTCGGAACAGATTTTTATATCTGCAGAAATTTGTTCAGAGTTTGTTCTGGGTGTTTTCTATATATATTGTTCTGGGTGTTTATATATAATAAAAAATATCTATCTATGTAAGTATATAATGCATTAAATAAATCAGTTATCTAGTACCCATAACACAAGCTTTGAGTAGCTTACTTTGGGGCTAGATGGTGCTGTGCATCGTCCAGCATTATTTATTTATTATAGTTATTTTTATGATCCGCCTGATATAAGGGGTCCTACATGGCAATCAAGCCATTCTGCAGAGGAGCTTTTTTTGCCGCCAATTTGGGCTTGATTTCTTAGTCGACACTCGCAAGGGAATCAAAACCTACAGCGTACTTAGATTGTGATAATCCTCACTGAAGTGACTTGACAGCCGATGAGTGTTGATCGCGCTTTCAGAAACCGGAGGTTACTGTCTCTATCTAATTTGAAGTGAAAGCTGAAATAGCAAGTGACTTGACAGCCGATGAGTGTTGATCGCGCTTTCAGAAACCAGAGGTTACTATCTCTATCTAATTTGAAGTGAAAGCTGAAATGGCAAGTGACTTGACAGCCGATGAGTGTTGATCGCGCTTTCAGAAACCTGGGTTTACTATCTCTATCTAATTTGAAGTAAAAGCTGAAATAGCAAGTGTCTTGACAGCCGATTAGTGTTGATCGCGTTAGAAACCGGGGGCGAATGAATCAAAATAACCCGTGATTTACAGATTACGTATCCGACGTGCTCTACTTCGTGGACGCGGGGCGGCGGCTGGTGGAGGCGGTGTCTTTACGTTCGCACCAACGGGCGATGGTGTACCAATTCAAGGATGGAGAGGTTCCCATCAGCTTCTGTGTTATGCCGGACTATGGGTAAGTCGTTATAAAGAATTTTTTTGATAAAGAATTAGAGTGCTTTTATATTTTAACAGTAGTACAATGTTAATTTTAAACTAGCGACCCGCCCGCGCGCCCGTCTTCGCACGGGTGCAAATAGCATGCATGTATTATACATATAAACCTTCCTCTTGAATCATTCTATCTATTAAAAAACCGCATCAAAATCCGTTGCGTAGTTTTAAAGATTAACGCCCGAATACTCAAACGCAACTCAGCTTTGAGCACGTCTCAAGTCGTGGTTTTTTGACAGTTTTTAATGAAATTCCGTCAAAAACTCGTCACATGAGACGTGCTTAAATCTGAGTTGCGTTTCAGTATTCGGCCGTTAAGCATACAAAGGGACATAGGGATATAGGGACAGAGAAAGTGACTTTGTTTTACAGTGGACTTTCCACACAGCACTACTTTCTAGCCCCAAACTAAGCCAAAGATTGTAATATGGGAACCAGATAGCTGATATACTACATAGAGACTTTTTTTGTAAATACATACTTATAATATTATATAACACCCAGATAGAGAAAAAACATCTATGTTCTCACACAAATGTTTGTTCTCAGTAGGGATCGAACCCACGACCTACGGCGCAGAAGGCAGAGAAACTACCAACTCAGCCGTGAAGGCTGTCAATTAAATATCATCATATTTTTATACAATTAGGGGAAGCAGGGGTAATGGCGATCGTGCCGGGTAATAACTTATTAAATAAGGTGCCTTGAAACACAGCGAGCACGCTGCAGCGCAGGGGTTGTGACGGTTGAGCAGGCAGAGCCTCTAAACCTCAAAACTAACATATATGACGACCTCTGTGGCGCAGCGGGCGAGAGTCCGCCTGCGACGCAAGAGGTTGCGGGTTAGATTCCCGCCTCGGAACAAATTTGTGTACGATCTGCAGAAATTTGTTCCATTGGTCTGGGTGTTTATGTATAATAAAAAATATCTATCTATGTAAGTGTATAATGTATTAAATATATCAGTCATCTAGTACCCATAACACAAGATTTGAGTAGGTAGCTTACTTTGGTGCTAGATGGTGCTGTGTGGATTGTCCAGCATTATTTGTTTATATAGAGCACTTTTCTCTCAGGTGATCGGCATTCCCCCATTTTCCTCTACTTTATGAATGTTGTTCTTACGTTTGGTTTCAGACGGATGCTGATAGCTGTCGCTGAGAGCGAGTTCGCCAGTGGCATTCATATTGACAGCGTCGGACTGGACGGAGAGGCGCGACAACGTGTTATCATGAACAATTTGAAAGGTCTGTGATCAAATAACTTTTTATATTCTGTACTAGCAATCCGCCCGCGCGCCCCTGCTTCGCACGGGTGCACAATCATGCATGTATTATACATATAAACCTTCCTCTTGAATCACTCTATCTATTAAAAAAACAGCATCAAAATCCGTTGCGTAATTTTAAAGATTTAAGCATACAAAGGGACATAGGGACAGAGAAAGCGACTGTTTTATACTATGTAGTGACTAGCGACCCGCCCGCGCGCCCCTGCTTCGCACGGGTGCACATATCATGCATGTATTATACATATAAACCTTCTTGCATCACTCTATTTAAAAAAACCGCATCAAAACCCGTTGCGTAGTTGTAAAGATATAAGCATACATAGGGACATGGGTACATAGGGATATAGGGACAGAGAAAGCGGCTCTTTTATACTATGTAGTGATCTATATGTGGAGACCAACACCTATAACAAAGCATTGTTTCGTAAGTCACGCACGATAGAAAATGATACATACATAGGTAGGTAACAATCAACAATAAAAATAACAATAACATAGGTACCTAATTATGTGAAATAATTCGATGTGAAACTGAAAAAAAAAACTGAAACAGCTTCACGACTTTGATCCCCAGGCACGGTTGATATCCCTTCAGATCTCCCAGTACCAAGTAGGTACTAATTCAAGATTCTTTGAGGATGTCTAAGGGGGGTAGTCAGAGGTACGTCCAAACATTACATTTGGCACATACCCACATTTTGCAGTAGTTAGTATTCCATGTATATATAGTATAGTTAGTATATTATGTGAAACTACAGAGAAACATAAATCTTAAATTGTAAAACATAACAAAAACTGAATTTCTATACATGCATGATTAATAAATAAATAAATAAATATTGGTGGACTTTCCACACAGCACTATCTAGCCCCAAACTAAGCTTATGCTTGTAATATGGGAACCAGATAGCTGATATACTACTTATATACTTTTTTTTTTGTAAATACATACTTATAATATTATATAACACCCAGACAGAGAACAAACATTTATGTTCATCACACAAATGTTTGTTCACGGTGGGAATCGACGACCTACGGCGCAGAAGGCAGAGCTAATACCAACTGAGCTACGTAGGCTGTCACTGATTAGTTCAAAAGTAGGTTAAAAAGCAAGACAAAGTTCTACTTGGATAGGAGCGTGCCCTACGATGCACTGTCCTGCGTCCATCAACTTAGGCATACAGATGTTAAGCCTCATGTGCCTGTAATTACACCGGCGACCACACTCTTCAAACCGAAACACAGCGTTGCTGCTTGGCGGCAGAAAAAGGCGTGGTGGTAGTACTTCCCCGGACGAGCACTTCACAAAGAGCTCTACTACTGTTAATAATAAAATGTGTTTGTAGGTCCGCACGTCCGATTGAAATACGCTCATTTTATGGATGACGTGTTCCTGTCAGACGAAGGCAACGGTATCATAGACTTCATGCATCCCGAAGGTAAAGTAGAATAATAATAATAAATAATGCTGGACAATCCACACAGCACATTCTAACCCCAAAGTAAGCTACTCAAAGCTTGTGTTAAGGGTACAAGATAACTGATATATTTAATACATTTTATAATTACATAGATTCTTTTATATTATACATAGAAAACACCCAGACGGAATTTCTGCAGATCGTACACAAATTTGTTCTGAGGCGGGAATCGAACCCGCAATCTCTGCGTCGCAGGCGGACTCTCGCCCGCTGCGCCACTGAATTACTTGAATAGAATAAAATTTTCATTTAAAATAACCACCAGTGCTCTAAAGAGCGGGGGCATTATTCTCTATGACATAGATTCCTTGCCCCAAACCAGTTAAGTCACAACGAGACCTTGGACTTTATTCTTTATGACATAGACGATACTTTGCCTTAACCGTGTGTCGTCACAACGTGATCTAAACGCAAACGCGATTGGATTGGCCATAGTGAATAACGCCCCTGTTAGTGAGGCGTTACGCCTTCCGATCCTAGGGTTCAAAACCAGTCGTGCACCAATGAGTTTTTCTGTTCAAAAATGTAAGTATGTGCACAATGCCAGTACTCTCAAACGGTGAGGGAAAACATCGTGAGGAAACCGGCATGTTGTAAAACCTAATAAGTTCTATAACATGTGACCAGTGCTCGAAAGGCGCCTCGTGAGGCGCACTTAAAATCCTTTCACCACACTGTTTCGAAAGAAACCAGCGACACGACAAGAAGAAGAAGAAGTCGGGCAATTACCATGCCAAAATGCACCAATTAGTAACATGCTATCAGTAACAATTTAAGATTTTTTTTAAGTTTCAAGCTAAAATAGTAAGCGTTTTGGTCTGCGTACTGTAAGCTTACTATCTTTTATGTAATAAATAAATAATAAATGAGATTCCATTTTTTTAATTTTTCAGGCACCGGTCGCGAGAATTATCGAGAACTTTCCACGACAGTGTCCAGTCTCGCTATAACGGACACCTACGTATTCTGGACAGACAGAAGAACTTCCAGGTTATTCTGGTCGAATGTCCACGAAACCTCGCCTAAGATACGAAAGATTGACCTGTGTAAGTAAACCAGAAACTCACCAACCAGAGGAGTAAGTAAGTAACCCTAGTAGAGCTCTTTGTGAAGGGCTCGTCCGGGGAAGTACTACCACCACGCCTTTTTCTGCCGCCAAGCAGCAACGCTGTGTTTCGGTTTGAAGAGTGTGGTCGCCGGTGTAACTACAGGCACATAAGGCTTAACATCTGTATGCCTCGAGCTGATGGACGCAGGGCAGTGCATCGTAGGGCACGTTCCTATCGTGCGTGACTTACGAGGCAATGTTTTGTTTATAGGTGATGGTTATCACTTAACATCAGCTGGGCCATCTGATTGTTCCATCACCTAGTTGTGTAAAAAAAACATAACTTTGATTAGGCACGGTAGTATCCCCTTGCTGATTTTTCTCTCGCTCTTCCTAATTAAATGTCTACTAATATTGATTTATTAAGTCTTCTTTCTTTTTGATTTTTATTAATTTTATACCCTCTTATTCAAAATCCCTGCCATTTTATAGCGGCTCTATAGAGTATTTTTATCACTGTCACTTTCATGCCAAGAAAAAGAGATAGCAACAGACTTACTGGTCTGTTAAGCTATTGGTGCGCTCAGCTACCATTATGGATAAGAGCCTTAGTGTTTACATTATTTAAAATCTTTATTTTGTTTCAGCCCTTTTCCCAAACACAACCCAGCTGCTAATCCAAGCAACAACCCCCTACCCTTCGCCATCCAACCCCATTCTCAACCACCCCTGCCTAAAATCCCACCCCTGTTCTGACGTATGCGTTCAATCCCCCTCCAATATTCATTCCAATGTTCATACTCACGATGTTCATACCGGATACAAGTGCCTATGTCCGCCTGGTTTTATACTGGAGAATGGGAAATGCGTGGAGCTGGTGGTGTGCAAGGAATTTGAGCTCTATTGCCATAGGAGTAACGTCTGTATTGATAAGTCGAAGCGATGTGACGGGGTTTCAGATTGCTCGTTTGGGGAGGATGAGGCTGGTTGTAAAGGTGAGTCATTTAGTAATAAAAAAAAAACTTTTTTCTTGTTGTGTTCTTATATTACTACATATTATAAACAAAGTTGCTTCCCGCTGTCTGTCTGTCCGTCCCTATGTATGCTTAATTCTTTAAAACTACGCAGCGGATTTTGAAGCGGTTTTTTTAAATAGATAGTAATTTAAGAGAAAGGTAATATTAATAATATAATAATATAATATTATTGTATAATATTTACACATTGCACCAGTGCGATGCCGGGGCGGGTCGCTAGTATCTAACTAATATTATAAACGCGAAAGTTTGTAAGTATGGAGGGATGGATTATTAGTTAACTTTATTAGTGTAGGTTATAATTTTATTTTCTGTTAGTTTTAAGTAAGTACCTACTTGTTTTGTGGGACGAAATAAATATATTTTCTTTCTTTCTTTCTTTCTTTCTTTCTATGGATGTTTGTTAATATTTCACGCCCGCACGGTTGAACGGATTTGGATGAAATTTGGCACAGAGATAGATTATAGTCTAGAATAGCACGTAGGCTACTTTTTATCCCGTGGGAATACCGGGATTGAAAACTACGCGGGTGAAACCGCGGGGCGCAGGTAGTCTTATACAACTCTCATGATGTTCCAGCTCAACATAAACACCAAGAAGAAGTGTGCAGTGTAACACAATTCCAATGCGACAACAGCACGCTATGCGTGGACCGGTCGCTGCTGTGTGACACTGTGGTCGACTGTCCCGACGGCAGTGACGAAGACCAAGCCGCGTGCGACGCACTAGCTTGCTTCGATACTGAGTTCATGTGAGTACGGAGCGAGCTTTTAAACCAAAATCATCAAAATCAAAATCAATGCATTTATTGTCCTTTGCAAAGTCAAAGTAATTTTTTGGTAAAATTTTACAGGTCAATGCACTTCCATCTAAGAAGAATATAACAGTAAAAACATAAAAAAAAAATTACATTTGTTCTACACATTACAGGTAGGTAGGTACAAAGTGAAGTGTTACACAGTACATAAGGACTTATAGTAGGTAGGTAGGCACGAGATACCTATACATAGGTAGGGGAAGCAGGGGTAATGGCGATCGTGTCGGGTAATGCCACTCACATCAATAACTTATTAGCGAGCACGCTGCAGCGCAGGGGTTGTGACGCTTGAGCAGGCAGAGTCTAAACCTCAAAACTAATTTAAGAAAAATGAAAAAAGACAAACGTAGCATTTTTCTCTCAGGTAATCGGCATTACCCCGTCTTCCTTTATGTCAGTACCCACTTTGTAAGGGACTGGAGCTCGTGAGAGGTTTTAAAAAACCTGTAATACAAGTCTCCAGGGTCTTCAGCCGTCGTCCGTAGGTAGTATAGTTGACCGAGCGAGCGAAGCGAGCGAAACGTCTCAGTTTCCACATTGGCCAAAAATGCGTTTGTCCGGATGTCTGTCTGTCTGTCTGTTCTCCTGTACAGGTCGCATTTTTCAACCGATCTGGACGAAACTTGGTACACAGGTTATATGACTTATTAGATTTTTTTTGTCGTCGGGGATTTTTGATTGGAGAGGTACTTCCCCCAAAAAAAGGGCAAAAAGGGGGCTATTTGATATACTGGATATCTCCACCAAATGAGATCCGATTTCGATTATTCTTTTTTTATTTGAAAGGTAGTAACTATAAATTGGTCTCATAAAAGATTGGCGAAGATCTGATAAGGATCTTCAGCATGATGAACAGGATACCTCATCAAACAATCGTTGGTTTTCAATCAAATTTGAGAGAAACACAAAGGACCTCGTTCTACACAAGATGATGCAAAAAAATCAAAAAGAGCAAAAAAATCACAAAACGGAAAATGCACTTGCACATTAAATTCCTCAAATAGCTCACTTTTAGTATGCTCGCGAGGTCTACAGCTCCCAGAGCCACTAGTCTAAATATGCAC
Source organism: Plemyria rubiginata (assembly GCA_963576535.1). Lineage (NCBI taxonomy): Eukaryota > Metazoa > Arthropoda > Insecta > Lepidoptera > Geometridae > Plemyria > Plemyria rubiginata. The sequence continues at coordinate 2,457,130 of OY754929.1, forward strand.
GCCCCTCCACTGTCTTCACCCTCATAGCAAATGAGGTGTGATATGCACCTGATAATCCATTCTCTTTGCCGAAGGTTGGGTGCTGGAAACTTTGACACAAGTTTTACTTATACAGTTTTCAGAGTTCTCTCTTGATAAGTATTTAGTGAACTTATAACCTCTGTTATAAGTTCACTAAATAAATAAAAATAAATAAATAAAAAATCCGTTATCTTGTTTCCCATGGACATGAAAGTGACTTCCAAGCAATTTCATTTGTCATATAGTTTCCCGCCGGACATGAAAGTGACACTGGTTTCTTATACAAAAGTATTGCAGAATACAAAACAAGTTAATTTCTCGTAGTACATCCACATAAAAAAGTTAGCACGCACTTAAAGGCAAGATTATGTTTATTTAAAAAAAAAATACAAAAAACCGTGACACTTAGGACTTTGGGTCTACCGGGGAAAACGTGAGAATGATACCCCCCCAAACTCCCAAAAAATTTTGTCGGTCCATCCACCAAACATCCTGTATTTTGGCGACCTCTGTGGCGCAGCGGGCGAGAGCCTGCCTGCGACGCAAGAGGTTGCGGATCTGCAGAAATTTGTTCCGATGGTCTGGGTGTTTTCTATGTATAATAAAAAATATATATCTATGTAAGTATATAAAGTATTAAGTGTATCAGTTATCTAGTACCCATGACACAAGCTTTGAATAGCTTACTTTGGGGCTAGATAGTGCTGTGTGGATTGTCCAGCATTATTTATTATTTATTTATTGTATATTTATAGAAGCGAATGTATTTGTTGCGCTCTAACTCTGTTCCATTACCAGGTGCGCATCTGGCTCGTGCATTCTGAAGACCTGGAAATGCGATGGCGACCTCGACTGCAACGATGCCACTGATGAGATCGGATGCGGTAAGCTCTTTAGCGCTGTGCTTTATGCAGGTTGGCCAAAATGTCGTAGATCAAACGCGACTAAGGGCTAGATGACCCCATCAGCTGCAAAAAATTTTTCTACGAGGAGTCCTTGAGGTCAGCCCCTGGAGCGTTATACTTTATTTTGTGTTTTTTGGCCACCCTGTATATAAATAAATAAATAAATAAATAAATCCCGGTATTCCCACGGGATAAAAAGTAGCCTATGTGCTATTCCAGACTATAATCTATGTCTCTGCCAAGTTTCATCCAGATCCGTTCAGCCGTTCCGGCGTGAAAGAGTAACAAACATCCATCCATCTATCCATCCATCCATACTTAGACATAGACATAGACAGTAATTTATTGGCCACAAGAACACACATCATACAATTACGGTATTGAAGGTAGGTAGAATAAAAATAATATTATAAGAAAACGACTCATTTTACACATTAATTAAAACTACAACTTTCTAGTACTTACAAACTTTCACGTTTATAATATAGTTAATTGACTCAGGCGTGACTTTGCGGAAGTCCATTGTTAAATATAAATTAACTCGAACAAAGCAATATGTAGTACTTATCCGCTGAACTAATCTCCTTAAGCTGGAATAAACTTAATTAGACTTCGACACGTGTTTCACTTCTCTACGAAGCATCTTCAGGAAATTGACCCGCTGTGCACCGAACGTGTTACCTCGTCGTTGACTTTCAGCTCAGCGCTCGAGAGAAGTGAAACACGTGTCGAAGTCTAATTAAGTTTATTCCAGCTTAAGGAGATTAGTTCAGCGGATAAGTACTACATATTGCTTTGTTCGAGTTAATTTATATTTAACGTTTATAATAGTTGTAGGATAACCATTTTCATTTTTATTTTCATTAATTTTCCATCTGTCCTTGCAGAGAACATCAAGTGTAAGCCAGGGTTCTACCAATGCAGGAACAAAGAGTGCATTGAACTGAAGGCGAGATGTGACGGCGTTCAGAACTGCTTCGACTTCTCCGACGAAGAGGAATGCGATGAGCCGGCCATAGTCGAGGTCTATACATTTATTACGTACCTATAAATAATAATCACTACATAGTATAAAACAAAGTCGCTTTCTCTGTCCCTATATCCATATGTCCCTATGTATGCTTAAATCTTTAAAACTACGCAACGGATTTTGATGCGATTTTTTTATAGATAGAGTGATTCAAGAGGAAGGTTTATATGTATAATACATGCATGATATGTGCACCCGTGCGAAGCAGGGGCGCGCGGGCGGGTCGCTAGTAAATAATGCTGGACAATCCACACAGCACCATCTAGCCCCAAAGCAAGCTCTCAAAGCTTGTGTTATGATATGAAATACTTATGAAAAACTTTTTCATCCAAGTTAATGAAATAACGTATTTTTCTGTTAATGTATTTTTCAGTGTATTTGAAGTAGGTAAGTTTCCGTGCAGGAAAGTTATATATTTTTTCAATGTATTTGTTTCGCTTGAAGCAGGTGGAGCCAGTAACGAATTGCGCCGTCTACGAGTACGCTTGTGAATTGAACAAGAGCATATGCTTGCCGCTTACAGCACGGTTAGATATTACAGAGGTTGTGGGTCTTTGTGTGTTGTCCTATTACAGATATGTGAGCCTATTCGGCCATACGAGCCTTTAAGTGAATTTTGTAACTGGTGGCCTTTTTTTATGGCAATCTTGCCAGTGTCTAGTGATTTGTATAAATACTTTTGTCAAGTCAGTCCTTAGTCTATACTAAACTAAAATTCATTCGTGATTGGGCCCCTGGTATTCATACTATCGTGCCCTACGATGCACTGCCCTGCGGTCATCAAATCGAGGCATACAGATGTTATGCCTCGTGTGTCTATGATTACACCGGCGACCACACTCTTCAAACCGAAACACAGCGTTGCTGCTTGGCGGCAGAAAAGGGCGTGGTGGTAGTACTTCCCCGGACGAGCCCTTCACAAAGAGCTCTACTACTCAAGTAAAAGTAAGTCAAGAGAGATAAAAATAAATAATTATCGATGATTTGCAGATGCAACATGAAAGTGGACTGCCCCGGCGGCACGGACGAGAACGGTTGCGACTTCCGGTGCCATCCGCACGGTTTGTACGCTTGCAAGCAACAGCTGCTGTGTGTGGGTATACACAAGCTGTGTGATGGAAGAAAGGACTGTGATGATGCCTCGGATGAGACGCCTGAAGCTTGCGCCATTGGTAAGTCAGTCAAAAGTTTTGTTTAATTTTTCCAATAATGCTGGACAATCCACACAGCACATCTAGCCCCAAAGTAAGATATTCATAGCTTGTGTTATGGGTACTAGATAACTGATTTATATATTTACATAGATTATATATCACACATTATATATTTACATAGATAGATAGATATTTTTTTATTATACATAGAAAACACCCAGACCATCGGAATTTCTGCAGATCGTACACAAATTTGTTCCAAGGCGGGAATCGAACCCGCAACCTCTTGCGTCGCAGGCAGGCTCTCGCCCGCTGCGCCACAGAGGTCGTCAATAAAATCGCAAGGAGCACTTTGGAACGTCTTAAAGCTACATGAATGTAGGTCACGACCGCGACGATAGTGACCTATGTCGTGTATATCTTCAGGAAAAAGAAACCGTGGAGCATGTGGTACTGCACTGCTTCGCAACTAACGAAGTCAGATCCAAAACTGGACTACAGAAGCTGATCGGGTCTTTCTCATCTCCATCCGAATCGTCACCAGGGATGCTTGAACATTGCTACCACCAACCCAGGGTCCTTCTCTGCTGTTTTAAGGAATTGTGCTGGCTGGGGTGAGGTTAGCAGGGAGACACACAATACACCCCATTGCGGGACGTCCGTGCAGATCTCATTCCCCCGCAATTAGAATTCGAAGTGCCGACCCTGCCAGTAAAATGAAGACCTTATTATTGTTACAGTTAACAGAACGTCTCACCTGTACCCGCCCGTGGTACTGCCGGCATCGGAGTGTCATGACGGCTACCTCTGCGAGAACGGACAATGCGTGGAGTGGCACGAGGTGTGCGATCAGCACTCGCATTGCGCTGACGGTACCGACGAGGGGAGGCGGTGTTGTAAGTACCCTCTTTTTTTATTTTTTACTATTTGCGCCCCGCGTTTTCACCCGCGCAGATTGAAATCCTAAATAAAAGTGACCTTTGTGCTATTCCAGACTATTATCTATCTCTCTGCCAAGTTTCATCCAGATCCGTAATCTATCTCTCTGCCATGTTTCATCCAGATCCGTTCAGCCGTTCCGGCGTGAAAGAGTAACAAACATCCATCCATACATCCATACTTACAAACTATAGTAGAACTAATAGTAGTAAACAGTAGGATCACTTGACACTGGTGCCAATTATGTTGTTTAATTTTCCTATCTTAACCTAATTTGACAGCACTAAAAATATTGCCATCCCTTTCTAAAAGACCGAAACAACAAGGACGGCTATAATTTTAGAGCTTGTCAGATATACCTCCGGTTACTAAAAGCGCGATCAACACTAATCGGCTGTTAAGTCACTTGCTATCTCTATCTAATTTGAAGTAAAAGCTGAAATAGCACGTGACTTAAGGCTCCGGTGACAGCGGCTCGCAATTTCGAGGTGCGATTGGCTATTATTTCATTTTATTTCATTTCGGGGAGGTTGTTTGAAAGAATAACTCTAAAGAAACACGCATAAATACTGTTCGAACACAAATAATACAATAATATAAGGGAAACATGCCCGAATCAGAAATAATTTTGGTATTAGTATGTTTGGTCTTACGTTTACCTAATACCAAAATGATTTCTGACTCAAGCATATTTCCCTTTTATTATTGTATTATTTGTGTTCGAACAGTATTTATGCGTGTTTCTTTAGAGTTATTCTTTCAAACAACCTCCCCGAAATGAAATAAAATGAAATAATAGCCAATCGCACCTCGAAATTGCGAGCCGCTGTCACCGGACCCTTAACAGCCGATTAGTGTTGATCACGCTTTCAGAAACCGGGGGTAGGTTAGTCCTACTAATATCATAAATGTGAAAGTTTGTAAGTATGGATGGATGGATGGATGTTTGTTACCCTATAGAGTATCAAACATCCATCCATCCATCCATACTGGAGTTATAACTCCAGAACGGCTGAACGGATCTTGGTGAAAATTGACACAGAGATATATTATAGCCTGGAATAACACATAGGCTACTTTTTATCCCGTGGGAATACCGGGGTTTCAAAAAACACGGGTGAAATCGAAGGGCGCTACTAGTTTAGGATAATGCAACAACAGAATCGACACCATTGAAATACTAATGAAAATGTTGTATTATATTTCCCAGCATCCGCGTGCGCCAATACCACCTGCAGCCATATCTGCCAGGCTACCCCCCAAGGTCCGCAATGCGTGTGCCCCCCCGGCTTTCACCACGCGGGGCCCAACCTCTGCGAGGACATAGAGGAGTGCGCGTTCGAGCCTTGCTCTCAGAAGTGCATCAACGTCCCGGGATCCTTCATCTGCTTTTGCCATCATGGATATGCCCTCAGGTATTCAGACGACCTCAGTGGCGTAGCGGGCGAGAGTCCGCCTGCGAAGCAAGAGGTTGCGGTTTCGATTCCCGCCTCGGAACAAATTTGAGTACGATCTGCAGAAATTTGTGCCGTTGGTCTGGGTGTTTTCTATGTATAATAAAAAAATGTCTATCTATGTAAGTGTATAATGTATTAAATATATCAGTTATCTAGTACCCATAACACAAGCTTTGAGTAGCTTACTTTGGGGCTAGATAGTGCTGTGTGGATTGTCCAGAATTATTTATTTATTTATTATTACATACCACACTAAAATACAATAGTCCTAGTTGTTAAGAGTAGTAGAGCTCTTTGTGAAGGGCTCGTCCGGGGAAGTACTACCACCACGCCTTTTTCCGCCGCCAAGCAGCAACGCTGTGTTTCGGTTTGAAGAGTGTGGTCGCCGGTGTAATTTGCACGACTGGAGTCGAAGTCACAAATAGATATAGTGATAATTCTAAAACCTGTTTCAACTGTTCGAAGGGGAGGCTTTCGAGCACTTGACACGCGCACTTAACATCCTTTCAGGTCCTCGAGGTAAACCTCGCATCATAACACCTTCGTTAAGACGAAGACAAGAGCTAATGTGACTCTCGCTCGCACGTTTTGACTTGTTGAAAGATATAAAATCACTAAACCCAATTTCGAAAAATCGCAAACAACCATTTTGTGTGCAATCACATTGCGCACAGTTCAGTAAAAAAAATCATGTTGATCGGTACAAGTTTTCCTTACTTAAAAGTTTGCTTTTCTAGTTTTCGTACTCAAGCAAACTTTTGAGCAGGAAAACTTGGATCAATCAAAATGAAATTATTACCAAACTATGCGCAATGTGATTGCACACAAAATGGTTGTTTGCGATTTTTCAAAATTGGAATTTGTGATTTTACATCTCTCAAAATGTCGAATCGTGCGAGCGAGAGAAATATTAGGTGTTGTCAACGCCTTAGCATAGATTGTAGAAGTTACCTACTTTGTGAAGAGAAAAATACTTTAAAATTACTTTTCACCACACTATTTCGAAGGCAACTAGTGACAATACAAGAAAAATTGTGTGATAACTCAATGATTTGTTTCAGATCGGACCGTCGCTCGTGCAAAGCCATTCGCGGGAACATGTATATTCTTTACGTGTCCGGGAACACAGTGCGCTCGGTGTCAGCTGACGGCGTCGGCGCAGTCGAGTTCAGTGACCCGGCCATCGCCAGCGTCTCCGCTTTGGACTTTAACGTCAGGTGAATACGGACCATTTTCAGTTTCACATTTGATTCCCATAGCGTAATAGAAACTTTTAGGATGGATGTGAATCAAATGTCAAACTGAAAGCCATCTCGATATCCAGACATTAGCGTAATCGGGCCGCTGATAGCTTTAGATACTTTTTTTTGTAAATACACACTTATAATATTATATAACACCCAGACACAGAACAAACATCTATGTTCATCACAAAAATTTAATGTTTGTTCGCGGTGTGGATCGAACCCACGGCCTACGGCGCAGAAGGCAGAGCTACTATCAGCTGAACTGTGAAGGCTGTTTATAAAAAAAATGATGCTCAAAATTCGACCGTATTTTTAGTTTCTTCAATGTTTCAGGAAAAACAAGTTGTATGTGACGTCAGCGCAATCAAGCAAACTGATTGAAGTGAATGGAACACACAGTATGGTCGCAGTCAGCAATATCGGCCGACCTTCGAAGGTATGGTCTTCAACAAAAACAACAATAGTGTAGGTATTTTATTGTAAAGAGGATCATACAAATTTTTTATGGCTCCTGTCTATCGACAATCTTGCCAGTGTCAAGTGATAGGGATTATATGCTCTTTGCTATGTTTCTAGTCACGTCAGTCGAAAGTCGAGTCAGTCAATTGTTTTGAAGAAAATGGTGGCGGTTTCTTCCAAAACATTTGAAACATTTTCGGTCAAATCACGATATCACATAATACACTTTCATTCCAAATGCTTACACTTTGTGCTACGACCACAAGTAATGTTGGTTAAAATACCACCAAAATTACACAACACAACTCAAAAAAACACTAGAAAAACAATTAAAATGAAAATGCTATGTTGCTTCGATAGATGACAGAAAACGAATCCCCTTGTGATTTTGTTGAATAAACATATTTTGACTTTGACTGACTTCAAACGACTTCAAAAAAACGGAGGTTCTCAATTCAAATGTTTTTTTATGTTTGTTACCTCGTAACTGGGTGGACTGATTTTGATGATTGATTTCTAATCGAAAGCTGGTGCTTGTCATGTGGTCCCATTTCAATTTGAGTCATAGCAGTATGAGTGTATTTTCCAGTGCATTTGAAATCGGTTTTTTTAATGTAAAATATCTGAAACTGAAAACTGAATCAACTTCACGACTTTGATCCCCAGGCACGGTAGATATCCCTTCAGATCTCTCAGTACCAAGTACTAACTCAAGATTCTTTGAGGATGTCTAAGGGGGGTAGTCAGAGGTACGTCCAAACATTTATAAAATATCTGTTGCTCTCATAACCAGCGTAACTACACACTGTAAAATGTTTTTTTTATTGTTATTTACAAATTGCGACTAAAGTCTCCTCCATATTCTTCCACTTCCCACGATGTTAAATACTTTTTTTAGGTGGCAGTGGACTGGATAACTGGTAACGCGTACTTCGTGGACAGTACTCCAGGAGACAGCTGCATCAGAGTGTGCCATGTTGCCAAGAAGCGATGCGCTAAACTACAGAAACTACCTTCTGATGCCAAGGTAATTTTACTAGTGTAACCTCGGTGTCAGATATGTATGAACACAAGTGACCACTGAGCCGCACGCTTAGTGAGGCACGAGACAGTGAACAGTTTTTCTCGTGCCTCACTAAGCGTGCGGCTAAGTGATCACGTAAGTTCATACATATCTGGCACCGGGGTAAGGATGGCTGGTTCCTATTCCTTACTTTCCGTTGAGCGTGTTGTGTTGTGTGAGTGGTGTCAAAATAAGAAAAACCGTATCACTGATATTGTTCTTGTATTTATTGAATTTTGTTTTTACACGATAAATTGTTACGACTGAACCTAAAAAGAGGGGAGACGCGACAGACGACTGATGCTACATCATAAAGCAACGCGTCAGCCCGATTGATGTGGGTAGGTACCTAGCCGCCACACTAGTAGGGGAAGGGGGGTAGCCCCGGACACTTAAATAAAATGTTTTTTTAGGCATAAATAATAACATTTTATTAGGAAATAATTACATAAATCTTAGGAAATCTTATAATTAATCATAGTTAATATAATAATAATGTGTAAACCAATTTTTTTTATGAATGCTCCCTACCGTCTATCAGCGTTCTAATTTCCAGCATTGTTGCAGGTGTCCTCCCTAATAGTAGATCCGAAGTCGCGGCTGATGTTCTACTGTGTGACGCGTGCCCTAGAGTCGGTGGTGTGGTCGGCGAGCTTGTCGGGACGTAGTGCACGTGACCTAGCGACGGTGCGGAACTGCACCGGCCTCGCCGCCGACTCGTTCTCGCGCGTGCTGTACGTGGCGGAGACGGGCCCGCCGCATGTTATACGGATGGACTATGACGGGAACTCACAGTGAGTGTTTGTTTTTATTACTCTGTCTGGGTGTTATGTAAGTACCTATGGATGGATGGATGTTTGTTACTCTTTCTGATATAATACTTTATATACTTTACTAGCGACCCGCCCGCGCGCCCCTGCTTCGCACGGTTGCACATATCATGCATGTATTATAAATATAAACCTTCCTCTTGAATTACTCTATCTATAAAAAAAACCGCATCAAAATGCGTTGCGTAGTTTTAAAGATTTAAGCATACATAGGGACATAGGGATATAGGGACAGAGAAAGCGACTTTGTTTTATACTATGTAGTGATAACTAACTAGTAGCGCCCCGCGGTTTCACCCGTGCAGATTTGAATCCGATATTCCCACGGGATAAAAAGTAAAAGTAGCCTATGTGCTATTCCAGACTAATCTATCTCTCTGCCAAGTTTCATCCAGATCCGTTCAGCCGTTCTGGCGTGAAAGAGTAACAATCATCCATCCATCCATACTTACAAACTTTTGCGTTTATAATAGTAGTAGGAAGAGTGGCGGCGTTTATTGTCTCTGACTGAAAGTCGCAAAGTTCAGAAAGTAGGCTTTACCTATTTATTTACTTTTTCAATGCCCTAACAGTAAAGATTAAATCAACATTAAAAAAACAATTTAAGCTAACTAACTGTTACCTAACTTATCTCTAAGAGACATCAAGGCTCTTTCTTCGCTCTCCAATCTCAATGAAGCTTCGGAGCGGAAGCAACCTGCATTCAAACTATTTTGTTCCAGCGTCAAGATCCTAGCGAACAACCCTCAACTGGAAGCTCCCACCAGCCTGGCGCTATTCGAAGACCACATCTACTACCTCGTAGCGCACTCGTTCCGTCTCGCTCGCTGCCAGCTATACGGACAGAGACACTGCGAGACTTACATCTACAGAGTGTTTGATGCGAACACCTTTGTTATACGCCACGAGAGCGCGCAGAGAGATGACGTAGTCAATGCGTGTGGACACGTGACTTGTGCGAATGTGTGCGTGCTGGGCGGGGCGGGGCCGGAGTGTGTGTGTGGGGACGGATCAGTCGCGAGGGAGGGGGCGTGTCGGCTGCTGAAGAAGAATGAAGTGAGTACTTTTTAACCGACTTAAAAAAGGGCCTCAATTCGAATTCCTCGATTGTTCTTTTGTTTGTTACGCAGTAATAAATAAATAATGCTGGACAATCCACACAGCACCATCTAGCCCCAAAGTAAGCTTCTCAAAGATTGTTTTAGGGGTACTAGATAACTGATATATGTTAATACATAATGTACTTACATAGATAGATATGTATTATACATAGAAAACACCCAGACCAACTGAACCAATTTCTGCAGATCGTACACAAATTTGTTCCGAGGCGGGAATCGAACTCGCAACCTCTTGCGTCGCAGGCGGGCTCTCGCCCGTTGCGCCACTGAGGTCGGCAATCACTCCGCCGATTATTAATTGATTGATTATTTTTGGTAGGGTCTTCTGAGATAGTATTTTATCGAAATTTATTTAGCTCGTTTTGAGATCAAGAAAAACTTTATTTTTTACTAGCGACCCGCCCGCGCGCCCCTGCTTCGCACGGGTGCACATTGTTTTTCTACTATATCATGCATGCATTATACATATAAACCTTCCTCTTTAATCACTCTATCTATTAAAAAGACCGCATCAAAATCCGTTAGGTAGTTTTAAAGATTTAAGCATACATAGGGATATAGGGACAGAGAAAGCGAATTTGTTTTATACTATGTAGTGATTTACTGCATTCTCTCCAGCTACCGCTATTCAACGGCTGGTCGTATCAAGACTACCTGCGTGCGCACCACGCTTCGTTCGCCGTTGTCGCCGCAGCGCTAGTGCTGCTGATTCTGTACCTGTGTCTATTCGTCTATTACCACTTCGTGTACAAGCCTCGGAAGAAGCGCAACTCCGCTTACACTGAGTGAGTGAACTACCCTCATTTTTTATAATTTGTTTGTTTTTGTGTAATGTTTTTGATTACTATTCCTAAAACTTTCCCCGTGCACCTGCGACCAATCTTTCATACTTTAACAATCCTCTCCGTCTTGTTCTTCTCGGCGTTGGTCGCGTGGAACTGGCATAGTCACCTAGTTTTAAGACGTTTCAAGGTGATTCTTGTGATTTTATTGAATAACCATATTTTGACTTAGAAGTTGTTTTTGTATTTGCAGAGTGAGGTATCAAACGAATGCATCGGGCGCTGCGCTATCCTACGCTCCCACGACTGACGCAACCGCTGATGGGTAAGACTTGTTTCTTAATGGCCTATGCAGGACGACGACATGACAAGACAAGGAGTAGAGTCCTCGCCACCACTAAAGTCCGATAGACGCGGCGCTGCCATCGCAGAACTTACAGAACTCTGAAGGCCTATCACGAGTTCCGGTGCCGACCGCGATCGATCGTAGATCACGCCGATAGATACCACATTTCAAGGAAATTTAATATTATATATTATTCTTATATTCCTAATAAATTCTTATTATTTTTATCATTATTCCTATTATAAATATTATATATTATTCGCATTCTTTGAGAAGCTTCACTTAAGCTTCTCAAAGAATACGCTAGATGCCGTTGTTTAATTTCCTTGAAATTCGGTGTAGATCGTTGCGATCCACGATCTATCGCGGTCGGCACCAAACTCATGATAACCCCTCTGAACTCTATTTTCATTACATAATAATAAAAATTGAAAATTTACTAATTTAGTTCCCACTTTTGCCGTAAGACCAGTGGTGGCGAGGACTATGATTTCACCGGCAGCCACATCTTCAATTCAAACCGAAACACAGCAACGCTGCTTGGCGGCATCGGCATGTTCTGCCAGCAAGAAGTGAAAAAATGTGGTTACCTACATTTTTTTATATATAGCGTGTAACAGAAGGGGGTATCACCCTGAAGGAGGTGAATGTGCCCATAGTAAATCAATCAGCTGGTAGTCAGTTTTGTAAGGGAGGGCCAAATTTTTTTTTCATATTTCGACCTATGTTCTTTGGGGAAAGTTGTTGAGTTTCATGAGCACATTCACCTCCTTCAGGGTTGATACCCCCCTTCCGTTACACGCTGTATAATAGACTGTCCTTTGGCCACCATTTTAACTAGTCACTCGAGTTTCTACGAAGCAATTTAGCAAAATTGACGTAAAGTTCAGCGTTGTGTTGTTTTCAGGGGCATATCTCATGAGTTTGTGAATCCGCTGCAGTACGTGAAGAATATGTGGAGGCAGTCTTTCAGGAAACCCCGTCCGGTGGTAAGTAGATATCATGTCATCCAGTGCATACAAAATAATGGAAGTAAAGTAAAAATGTGCTCCATTGACATTGTTCCAATATTATATTTTAAATCCATACATCCATGCTCTCGATAAGCTCTCAAACTAGTTAAGAAACTGTATTACAGAAGCCATAATAGTACCTACTATGCTGCAAGTTATTGTAAGCGATTTCAAATAAGTAGCTTTGCATTTGTTTCACTTTCTGATGATACCTATTAGTTTTATCAGAGTGAAAAGAATGCAAAGCTATTATCCTACTAATACGAGTATTATAACCGCGAATGTTCGTAAGTATGGATGGATGGATGTATGTTTGTTACTCTTTCACGCCGCAACGGCTGAACGGATCTGGATGAAACATGGCAGAGAGATAGATTATAGTCTGGAATAGCACATAGACCACTTTTTATCCCGTGGGAATACCTACCGGGATTTAAATCTGCGCGGGTGAAACCGCGGGGCGAAACTAGTTAAAATTAAATGTTAGATATAAAAAAATAAAATAAATAAATGTTTTGTTTTGTCATCAGGGCACCGCTGGCCTAACGATCGACATGTCTCGCTCTACCCTACAAGACTTCTCAGACACAGAATCGGATTTAGATGATATTATGGAGAAGCTGATAAGAAAGTAGAAATTACCTAGCCACTCCTAAGTACCCACCTTAGACCTCCTCAAAGTATTTTAAGTGAGTAGCACCCGAATACTCAAACGCAACTCAGATTTGAGTATGTCTCAAGTCATGGTTTTTTTGACAGTTTTTAATGAAATTCCGTCAGAAACTCGTCACATGAGACACGCTTAAATCTGAGTTGCGTTTGAGTATTCGGATCTTATAAACATTTGAGGGGATGTACAGTGCCTGTGAGCTTATTTCTTTTTTGTATAAAATATAGGTAGTTTTAGACATTACTTTTAGGAAGAAAAATTGTTATGAATGTTAAACTGGTGGTAAAATTAAGAATACTTTTAATTTGGGAGTAAGGTGTCCTAATAATTTGATTTGATAGATATTAGTCTGATTTAAAGTGCCTATATTATAAGTAAAGGTGCTGTGTGCTGCTTATTAAAATAGCTTGTTTCTTGGATTTAATTATTTATAATAAGTAAAGTTATTTGTTTATAACATTGGTTATGATGACTGAGCATAACTATATTTTTGTAAACAATTTTATTGATTGGATGCATGTTTTTATTTTTATTCAATAAAGTATTGGGTTGGCTATAGCAATCCTTGTACCTGAGTTGAGGGTTGGGGATAGGGGGGATGTGGGGGTAGATGGCAAGTCTTCCCCTTGAGTCCTTTTTTCTAGGAAATGAAAAAAATAATTTAATTTTTCAGGTAAGTTACTAGTTAGGTTAGGGTTTTTTTTTTATATGAAAAAAATTGGTATTAATATTTCATCTCTATGACAAAGACTCAAGGGAAGGAATTCTCATTAGGTTAGGGTTATTTTTTTTTTTTTTTTTTTAAAGTGAAGAAATTTGTAGGAAATTTTTTGGATTTTTTTTTTCATTTCCTAGAAAAAAGAACTATAGGGAAAGACTTGCCATCTACCCCCACATGCTTTCCCCCTATCCCCAACCCTCAACTCAGGTACCAGGGTAGCTATAGTTTAACCAAGTTTTGTAATGCAAGCTTTAGTATCATTTCAAGATATTTATTTTTAAGACAATAGCAACGAATTATGAATTTTTAATGAAACCAGTTTTTTTAATTACAAAGAGAGTTATTTATTTTAATCCTAATATAGAGAATAAACATTACAAGCAGTTTTTTTTTACTTCCAAAGCTTCTTGATGGACATGTTCTTCTCGGAGTCCTTCTGCATAACCTTAGCAACGGCCATTTCAAAGTCCTCCTGGGTGACATGTACTCTACGTTCCCGGAGAGCGTACATACCAGCTTCAGTACACACTCCCTTTACCTCCGCACCGGAAGCACCTGGCATGAGTTCAGCTATTTTGCGCAAGTTGATACCTCTAGTCAGATTCATTTTACGTGAATGAATCTTTAGAATATCTAAACGGGCCTCTTCGTTTGGTGGGGGGAACTCAATCTTTCTGTCGATACGGCCAGGTCTCAACAGGGCAGGGTCAAGGATGTCGATTCTGTTGGTGGCCATGATGACTTTGATATTCTTTGTTGCTTCAAAACCATCCAATTGATTTAGCAACTCCAACATTGTTCTTTGTACTTCAGAATCCCCTCCACTGCCTGATTCAATACGGGAGGATCCAATGGAGTCAATTTCGTCCATGAAAATGATGGATGGGGCATGCTCTCTAGCCATAACAAAGAGTTCTCTCACCATTCTACTTCCTTCACCAATGAATTTTTGTACCAGCTCGGAACCAGAAACACGAATGAATGTACATTCAGTGTGGTGGGCGACGGCGCGCGCTAAAAGCGTTTTTCCAGTACCAGGGGGGCCATACAACAACACTCCTTTGGGTTGGGCAATACCAAGGGCATCAAACAGTTCAGGATGCTTCACAGGCAGCTCTATAACCTCCTTAATTTCTTTGATCTGCTTGTCCAAGCCTCCTACCATCTCGTAAGTCGAATCTGGAACCTTCTCGACCATCATGAGAGACACCAGAGGGTCGACTTTGTTCGGAAGGATTTTGTGTAGAGTGTAGCTCTCGTTACGGAGTGCGACACGGCAATTGGCAGTCACGTCGTTGATGTCCACATTCTTGTCCAGATCCACCACGAATTTACCTTCGGGATGCACTTTTACCAGAACCTTCTTTTTGTCCATTGGTTTGACGACCTCGCCAACGTAAGAGCCTTGCTCTTGCAGCAGCTGGAGCTCTTCACGCAACATGCGCACTTTAGCGTTGAGTTCATTGCGCTGGGCTTGCAGGCGACGAAGGTTTTGAGATTTCTCGGCAACAACGAGTTGGAGTTCTTCGATCTTTGTAATGTAGTACGGCCGGAATCCTTCTCCTTTCGCCGAATCTACGTCCATTTTAGCTGTGAGAGTCATTTCGGCATTTACGTAGGCATTCACTTGCAAAAATATACGATTTGCTAGTCTAAAATTTGGAGCACGAGCTGACTTCGATTCGATGGGCTAAAAAATATTGTTCTTTGAGAAATATTTTCCGAGTCACGATTAGTGTTGCCACCGTAGCGTTATATACTCTGTCTGGTGTTGGTTGCCTGGGTTGCCTGCCACCAAGTGCTGCCAGCCGTAGTTATTGTATACTCTTTGTTGCCAGCCAGCCAACTGCAAAGATAATTATTTGTATCGAAATTCTATCTCTGCGCATGCAATGCAAATGTTGACTGACTGCCTGGTGTTGTGCTGCCAACCTCTAAAAACTAAAAAAACAACAGTTTTTCATTTCATTTAATTTAATTTCATACTTTCCTCAAAACAACAATCACCTACTTAGTTCTTTTATTAGTTACAGTGTTTTGACAATGTACCTATGTGAGTACATAGGTACATTGTTAAAACAGTACATATTATGTACCTATATATATATATATACAATGAAAATGTACATAAGTAGATAATTAAAAAATTGTTTAACGTTATTTCATACATACATACATTCACTGACCTCACATACATTACATGCATACATAAGTACATACATTGTCAGTCAAAAAACATCCCCATATATATATATGTATATATATATGTACATAGTCTGGCATTGGTGGCCACCAGTGGCCACAGACTAGTAAGTAACACCAAAGAGCTGACGGTACGTAACGTTGACGTAAGCTAACGCATTCTATCTATTCTTAGAGCTTTATATACTCTTGGCATTCTATGGCAGAAAAAAACAATAAAATCAGGAGCCGCGTATTTTTAAACTTTTATACGAAAATGAAGGAATAAAAGAATGGAAATTTCATTTACGAATGCAAAATAACTTTTCAGGACGTGCCATGAAAATAGCCATGTGCATCTTTTCAACTGTGGTTGTTTTATTCTGTAGCACCGTTGTTCTAAAGCTGCTTTGGATTGTACGCCTGGGTACCCTCGCCCATTGGAGCTACATCGTTGGATCTTCATTATACCCCAAAGACGTTCATGGGACTATAGTATTCAGTATTGGTTTATTTAGTTTTATTTTGATTGGTAATATCATACCTACCTTTCTATGCCCAAGAGTAAAATTTTTGGCGACTGCTTTGAGCATACCTCCCCAAATGCACATGTTACTTCTGCTAAATAGAAACTTGGCTGCTCGCCTTTACAACCAGAATGTAACCAAGACGGTAAGAGCTTACACTGCAGTGACTTTAATTTCAACACTCTGGACCATTCTGTCTATCGTTCGAACCTGATGAACCTATACCTGCTACCTACGCTGCGGTACCTTAGCTAATATCATTTGTAAATACGTTTTCTAGATCAAAGCTGGTGTAATCACTTGATGTGTTTTTATTTACAATTGATGAACACTCCCCGGATGGATTTTAGGATCATTTTCCTCATGTACATCTTATTGGAGCCTGTGTGTATAAATAAATAATAAATAATGTTGGACAATCCACACAGCACCATCTATCCCCAAAGTAAGCTACCAGCTTGTGTTATGGGTATTAGATGACTGATATATTTAATATATTAGATGTTTTTTATTGTACATAGAAAACACCCAGACTAACGGAACAAATTGCTGCAGATCGTACACAAATTTATTCCGAGGCGGGAATCGAACCCGCAACCTCTTGCGTCGCAGGCGGACTCTCACCCGCTGCGCCACTGAGGTCGTCAATAATGAACCTTCTATCCTTTGAATATATAATACCTTATAACAAGTATATAATCAAAGCCTATTCATAATATTCTTGCAACCATTTTGGTTTTGCGGTATAGAGAGCAGTAGACAGCTGGTGCACTTCCTTCATAATGTTATTCTCAAAAAAATCAACGCGTGGCAGCTAGATGTGCTAGTTAGTAGTCGCTTAATAAAATAAGCAAGTCAAGTCAGTCAGTGTACCTATTAAGTAGCAGACATTTGCTCTTTCTGCTGCACAGAGTGCACAGACTAGTGGCTCTGCTGCTGTCGTCACACTGGTCACACGTCACACAGACGCACAGAACATAATATCCTAACGGACATAGACGTCGACCGGCGGCCGGGTGAGTGAAAGACGTGCGGACTTTGTGTAAAATTCAAATTCCTTGGTGTAAAATCACGAGGTTGAAGATTTTCCGAAAACAAAATTACTAAAAAAAAACTATTTGTCACCTTGACGAAGTTGACAAATAGACATTGACAGGTAATTTGTCAATCAATGAAATGATTTTTTGTGGATAGTTAAATATCGAAATAAACTTATTGATTCTGCATAGAATTTCACATAAAATTATGACTATAATGAGCTTATCTATTTTCTAATAATGTAGGTACTAACGTCGTGATAGTATTAGAGATAGAATAAAAAAGTTTTGTAATTCAATGATTTGGTGACTTTGTTTTTCTTATTTTGTGAAGCCAAATTTGTTTTGTTTTTCTGTGATAATTCGAAACTTTTGGATACGACACACTTATTAAACAAGTAAGTTCGTATGGCTTAAGGTTTTTATGCTAACATTAAAATTCATTTTGTCTTGTGACCAGGAAAAATAAATGTAAACAGGTGCAGTACTCACCAGTGTAAATAATGAATTACCTAGATAATAAAAATCGAGGCTACGGTGACATTGGATTACCTTTTCCAATTGATTGTTTGTCTTCAGTCTTGCCTGTATCTAATTATTGATCCAATCTTGTTCCACCTAACTCTGATACATAGATAGCAGGAACTTTGAACCACAAGACTAAAGTCAATATTTGCTGAATGTACAAATATTTACTTTGCTCATTGAGCATGTGATTCTTAACTCTAATCCTAACTTTTTATTAAGTAGGTATGTTAGTTCAGTGACTTCTTAATGAGAATATACAGATTTATTACCCAATTTTGTGGAATAAAAATTCTGAATAACAGTAAATGCATTAAAATTATTGATAAGATAATTCTTAATGCATAAAACTACCTGCAAACATACCTGTTTGATATTTAAGTATTTATTTTGCCAATGTTTAATTGTGATATAATAATTTCATGTCTAATTTGCAAAGCTTTTTTTCCAATACAATATTATATGTTCAGAATCAGGTAATTATCTGCTAAAATAATCATTATTATGGTAAAACTGGTAGCATTCAAAAAAGTTCATAAACATACCTATAGGTAAACTTAATATTTAATTCGAAGAGTATGCATTTAAATGTGATATGTTTCCAGCATGGGCAACACAAGTAAAAAGCTGGCAGCAAAATGCACACTCCTAACCAAAGATGAACAAAAATACATAGCGGCAACATTCCGGTCAGCATCGAAGAATTCGGAAAGGATAAGGGAGGATGATCTCATCGTGAGTGGCAAAGTAGATGCTGTCTCATTAGAAGTGTGTTCATTTTGTTTATTATCATTTAAATTTTAGTTTTTTGATTGAGTTAGTGACTGAAAATTAAATATTTGAGTACTTGAATAAGTAAAAACTTTATTGATTTAGTATAGTTCGCGTCAACCAAAAAGAACACTGGAAAACAGTGGATGGGATGTGTTTGTGCATTCAAAATACTCACTCCATCACACCCCCTCCCCTTCCTTCCGGCGTTCTTTTTGCGTTACGCACACTATATCTGTCAGTGGGAAATGGTGCCTACTTTCTTTCTAAATAGATTATTGATTAAATCCATACATTAAAGAGATTGAAGTATCTAAGTAAATACGAATTTATAATCTGATTATAAAAAAAAGTTATTGCTATATCTGTTATTACAAGCAGTAAGTATCTACTAAGTAAATCTAACAAGTAGGTATGTTTACTTCGCAAAGTTTCAGTCACTAATTTAATCATACTTTACATACAAGTTTTTACAAACTCTTAGTTAAAAAAATCATTTTACATATACAGGAACTAAAATAACTCACTGAAACATTGATTTTTAAAACTTGTATGTATGTAAGTATTTTTTTTTTTATTTATTTTTAGTGTATGTGTACCTACTTACTTTGCTCCTTTTGTTTAGTGTTTTTTCCAGTGACTATAATTATCACCATTTTTAGAAATCATTTTGTGACTAGCACTTCATGTTTTTATGGTGGTGGTTTTGTAGTTTATTTGAATCACATGCAATTACCTGCCTAGTTTTTTTGAACATAGACTCTCATTTTGCTGTATGTTTGTAAGTATTCCATTATGATAGAAAACCATATTTTTAACGTAGTCTTAAATCCTGGTATTCCCACGCGATGAAAAGCAGCCTATGTGCTATTCCAGACTATAATCTATCCCTGTGCCAAATTTCATTCAGATTCGTTCAGCCGTTCTGGCGTTATTGAGTAACAAACATCCAAACATTCACATTTATGATATTAGTGGTAAGTGGGATAGTGGGATTGGTGGACCGACGTCGTGGTGATCGCGGAAAGTCGTTGGAAAAGAGAGGGGAGGCCCATGACTAGAAATGACTTCTACAATCACAATCACGGATGTAGGAAAGGTCACAATAGTATAAAAAAAGTCGCTTCCTGCTGCCTGTCTGTCCGTCCCTATGTATGCTTAGATCTTTATAAGTAAACAACGGATTTTGATGCGTTTTTTTAATACTTAGAGTGATTCAGAGGAACGTTTACATGAATAACAATTAACCATTGCATCCATGCGAAGCCGGAGCGGATCGCTAATCACTACATAGTATAAAACAAAGTCGCTTTCTCTGTCCCTATATGTATGCTTTAATCTTTAAAACTACGCAACGGATTTTGATGCGGTTTTTTTTAATAGATAGAGTGATTCAAGAGGAAGGTTTATATGTATAATACATGCATGCTATAGTAGAAAAACAATGTGCACCCGTGCGAAGCAGGGGGGCGCGGGGTCGGGTCGCTAGTTAGTGATAAATGACGAATGTCAGCCCTTCATAGACATTTGTGGATATGACTCATTGCTTTCAATTGTATAGTCCTAAATACTATGTTATGTTTGTATTAAAAAAAAAACTTTTTTATCGTCGTTAGCTGTGTAAAATAATTACCTAATATATTTTTAGAAGATTATACTAGGATGCATATTCCGTCATGTGATAAAAGTCAAACATTAATAGCTATCTCGCAATAAAACAATTGTCGGACGACCATACCCCATACCCAGACCATAATTTAAGAACAGCTTTTCCTTGACTTTGTATGTGACTTTCTGTGTTTAAAGTTAAATATAGGAAAACTACTTCCAACAGTACAATTCGTAGAATTTAATTTTCGTAAACGCAGCGTTTTGTATAATTAGCGCAAGAAGCATTCAATCGACGATCGTCGCACACTGAAACCAGTCCGGGGACTGAATAACTGAAAAATTGCGATACCTACTTTATTTATCTGTATGACGTCATATTAATAAATCAGTTAGGAAGGTACCAAAAATTTCCATACCGATAAATATTGCGGTGCAGAAAAAATATCGCTGTTGTGATCTTAAATAAATCTGTTTTATATACATACTAGTAGCGTCCTGCGGTTTCACCTTCGTAGTTTTAAATCCCTGTATTCCCACGGGATAAAAGTAGCCTATGTGTTATTCCAGACTATAATATATCCCTCTGCCATGTTTCATCCAGATCTGTTTAGGCGTTCCGGCGTGAAAGAGTAACAAACATCCATCCATCCATCCAACCATACTTACAAACTTTCGCGTTTATAATATTAGTAGGATTTTTTAAATGTGTTGAACTGTAAATGAATTTTAAATATTGAAGTTGAGAAATAAATGGCTTCACTATCACTACATAGTATAAAACAAAGTCGCTTTCTCTGTCCTTATATCCCTATGTCCCCTTGTCCCGTTGTATGCTTAAATCTTTAAAACTACGGATTTTGATGTGGTTTTTTTAATAGATAGAGTGATTCAAGAGGAAGGTTTATATGTATAATACATGCATGGTATGTGCACCCGTGCGAAGCAGGGGCGCGCGGGCGGGTCGCTAGTATAATAATAAATTATAATAATAATGACGTCCTGCAAGGAATATGTTGAGTTCCAGTAACCCTATATAAATATAAAATCTAAATTTTAGAAATGACTCCAATGATTTTCATGAAGTTTAGTATGCAGGGGCTAAGATTACATTATGATTAGTATCGAGTCGATGCAGTGTACGATGTGTGCATGTCTCCAGCTTCCTCATATTGAAAATGTAATTTCTATAAATGCCAATATTTAAAGCATAATTAGTGCACTCATAGATTTGAATCATAATTTAGCTGCCAAATAAACAACGATGCTATAAGCTTATAATAGTGTGTAAGCTGGAGTAACATGTCTCCAGCTGCCTCAGTCAGTGTGGGCAAACGGCTAATGATAGAGATATATAGTAAACGCAAGGATTTAGTACCTATTTAGTGCACCTGGTACCAAAAATTTCAGGTCTGTAGCTAGGAAACTCTTCGAGTTATAAGACTTTATCAACGTGTAAGCTGGAGTAACGATACGTGAAAAAGCATATGCTCGTTCTCTGGAATGGCTGGAGCTAGCAGGTTGCTTTAAGTCTCCAGATTTAGTACCAAACGAATTAGCGAGGTACCAAATATTTGAAGTGTCTCTGTTCAAAACCCTATGAGTTACAAGCTTTTCCAGCTTTTTTTGTTTGTCCAGCTTGCACATGTTGGAGCTCAGCAACCACAATAGGTACAGACTCGGTTGATGTCTCTGAACCGAGCTATGAATTAGTGCACTCGGTACCAAAAATTTGGAATCTCTAGGACAAGCAGTTCTGTTGTAATCAGCAAAATAACATTTTACCGCTAAAAATTCAAAGCATTTCGACGCGACCACAAAAATGATGCGTTGCCGCTCTGAAGGTGATTCTACGCGCCAGTCACTGGTTGCGTCTATTTTATTTTTTGTTTTTGTCACATCCGCATGAACATCCGCATTATTGGTGCGATGCGGATGTCCAAATCGATGCGGAAGAAACATACATAGATACAAGAGGTGCGTTTTTACTGGTAGGTAGCCCCTCTTTTTACCTTTTTGGCAGTGTTAAAATAACGGAGTTGTATCTGTATCTACATAGGTACCTACTCAAAGCGCCAGTTCTTTAACACCTACCACAGTACCCATAGGAGAAGTTAAGTAGTAAAACTAATAAATGATTAGGTACCTACGTAAATCTAAATTTACCTAATTATTTATTTAACTGCTACCTACCATAATACTGGTTTATATAGGTAGGAAGGATTCGTTTTTGCAAATCGAAAACCTCTCAAATTTGAATGACTTGACTTAGGTCTGATGACGATTCACTTGACATGACACTAGCAAGATTAGATTGGCTGTCAAACTGTCAAAATACGGACGGACGGACGTGCTGCTCGCTCCCTGCCTTGCCTGCAAATTCTGCAATATAATTGGTGTATTTTATCAAAAAAAAAATATAAAATGTCAAACCATACCAAACTATTTAATTAGATATGGCAACATACAACGCCCCGCTCTTCAACACACATCGGAAAGAGAAGGGTATAATAATTATGCCTTCAGAAATTTAAAGGACTGAGTGCATACAAAAAAGACTCTTATCGCGGGTAAAATACGTTCAAATCCGCAGAGCGTAATATCACCTTCAGAGCGGCAACGCATCATTTTTATGGTCGCGTCGAAATGCTTTGAATTTTTGGCGGTTAAATGTTATTTTGCTGATTACAACAGAACTGCTTGTCCTAGAGATTCCAAATTTTTGGTACCGAGTGCACTAATTATAGCTCGGTTCAGAGACATCAACCGAGTCTGTACCTATTGTGGTTGCTGAGATCTAACATGTGCAAGCTGGACAAACAAAAAAAGCTGGAAAAGCTTGTAACTCATAGAGTTTTGAACAGAAACACTTCAAATATTTGGTACCTCGCTAATTCGTTTGGTACTAAATCTGGAGACTTAAAGCAACCTGCTAGCTCCAGCCATTCCAGAGAACGAGCATATGCTTTTTCACGTACCGTTACTCCAGCTTACACGTTTATGAAGTCTTATAACTCGAAGAGTTTCCTAGCTACAGACCTGAAATTTTTGGTACCAGGTGCACTAAATAGGTACTAAATCCTTGCGTTTACTATATATCTCTATCATTAGCCGTTTGCCCACACTGACTGAGGCAGCTGGAGACATGTTACTCCAGCTTACACACTATTATAAGCTTATAGCATCGTTGTTTATTTGGCAGCTAAATTATGATTCAAATCTATGAGTGCACTAATTATGCTTTAAATATTGGCATTTATAGAAATTACATTTTCAATATGAGGAAGCTGGAGACATGCACACGTGTACGATTACTTTAATGGAAACTGGCCCGCAGTCAAATTCTTGATTAGTTACGACCGTAATCAAAGTTTGGGACAAACAAATTTACTGGCCAGTATAGTACCCGTCAAACTTCTTGGCCGTCGCGCGAGGTGGTAGGGGAAAGGTTTGCACTCTTCGCACCACCAAAGAGACCTATTTTTCGTTTCTTTTTCATTCAAGGTCGTTTGTCCAAGAAGTTTGACGGATACTATACAACAGTTTTGACTAGTTGGTTGGTTTGATGCTTCAGATTATTCACTTGCATCAGCCATCTGTCCATTTGTCGTTTATCTCACAGACAGACAGGCATCACAACTCAGTTTGTAGTAGCTCTGCCTTCGGCGCCGTAGGTCGTGGGTTCGATCGCCGCGTGGTTTTTTGTTTTCATTTAATTCCGAACATTTTCATATTTATCCACATTTTAAACCTTCTCTGGACTTCCTCAAATAATTCAAGACCAAAATTAGCCAAATCGGATCAGCCGTTCTCGAGATTTAGCGAGACCAACGAACAGCAATTCATTTTTATACATATAGATTAAAATTACCCAAAATACATACAACGAGTAAAAACTTCAAATATATGAATTCGAAAAACTTCAATCATAAAAATAAATACCTAGTCATATTTCCACCACTCGAACCATAGGAATAGTAGTGTATTCTCTGTTCCTTGACTCGAACAAAGAACGACTCTAGTCTCAGCCGTTGCTATTTACTATGTTCTATCTAGCCATGTGGAACAAACGAAATAAAGCCTGGTAAACGAGCAATAACCATGCCTCGACGGCAAGCTATTTCCAACGCAAGTTTACACCCAAACGTCTGTTCAACTGAACAGTTAATCATTTTGTATGGCGGGAAGGTGAGCTTATCAGAAAACAGTTAATTTGATCTATGGTGTATGGGAAAAATTTGGTGCGCTTTTGCTAACGCGGGACACACGAGGCTGGTTGTTCATGCTAGGATAGCAAGCTAGTAGGGGAAGCAGGGGCATTGGCCCTTATATTGGTGCCTTAAAACAGAGGTAGCACGCTGCAGCGCAGGGGTTGTAACTCTTGAGCAGGCAGTCTTTAAACCTCAAAACTAACTTAAGACAAATAAAAAAACAAATAGAGCATTATTCTCAGGTGATTGGCATTCCCCCATCTTCCTCTACTTCTGGCTTCGGCTTACTAGCTTAGAAATTAATCTAGTTTTGTCTACAGCCAGACTAACAGTAGCTTGTTATCTTAGCTTGAAAAACTAGCTTCGTGTATCCCGGGCATAAAAGTCAAGGTCTATTATTTTTTTATAAGACCACCTAGTGGTCTTGTGTGAGTGACTTCGTAAGTTAATAATGTTTGAATCCGGTTGTGCACCAATCGAAGGGGATTTTTTTAGCAAAAATTATGTGTGTAATGCCATTGCTCTTAGTGGGGGAAAACATCGCGAGGACATCAGTTTGTATTCTAACACCGGCGATGCTTACAACCTGTCACGTATTTAATACCAACTACTTCGAAATGTGGATAAGTGCCAAACATAATGTTTGGACGCACCTCTGACTAACCCCCTTGGACGTCCTCAAAGAATCTAGAGTTACTATTACTATAGATATTAAGAGATGTGAGAGGATATCGATCGTGTGGGAATTAAAGTCGTGAAGGTGTTTCAGTTTTTTATCAACGATACGTTTTCGATTATCATCGGGTGCATTTAAAATCCATTCACCACACTGTTTCGGACGAAACTATTGACACGAAGCAAGACAAATAGAAACATTGACTTGATCTAATCCCGATAAGTACGTAGTCTCCAATATGTAAGCTTTGCTACAAATCAATTGATTTAGTAATACAAAGTACCTACGCCCTGCCCTTATTAGCCAATGGTGCGATGTCGTCACGCCCTCGATTCCCACTGTTTACCGTCGTCGATGACCACCCTGCCACAGGCTTTTAGGGAAAATGAGTTAATATAATCTGCTCATCGTGTACCATCATTCAAACATTAGTGGTCTATTAAATCTTGGCTCATTGTATTATTGTTTCACTATTTTGACTCTACCTTAGACTTCTAAAACCAGAAAAATGGTCTTTATTCAATCTGGGCTATACCACTAAACTGAACTCTGGACTTACCATAAAATTAAAATTGTTGATAAATATATCAGTTAGGTAGCTTTAAATTCTTTGTGGATCATCTCCGGAAGTCGAGGTGATTATTGTCTGAATTTTTCAAATTCTGAAATTCTGCAGTTATTAATTCTCCTTTTCGTCTTTATTCACTTGTTGGGTTGGGACTTGTCTTCATAACGAAAATACAGGGTCTCATTAAACTCATTACACTAATAGTCTCAGTAAACCCGAAAATTTAGTAGATAGGTAATTGACTGGATGACTAATACACAAGTTTAAACTTTGTATATAAAAAAACTGCTGTTCATTTTTTATAAAATCTACGTTATAGTGCTCAATAGCTTCGGATTAAAATGTTAATTTACTTCTGTTTGTTACCTAACCTAACCACCTAATATTCCTCTCGCTCGCACGATTCGACATTTTGAAAGATATAAATCACAAATCTTAATTTCGAAAATCGCAAACAACCATTTTGTGTGCAATCACATTGCGCACAGATTAGTAAAAAATCATTATAATTGATACAAGTTTACCTACTCAAAAGTTTGCTTTACTAGTTTTAGCACATAAGCAAACTTTTGAGTAGGAAAGCATCTATCAAATTACAATGGAATAACCAAACTGGTTTTTTGAAAAATCGCAAACAAAATGATTGTTTGCGATTTTTCAAAATTGGGATTTGTGATTTTATATCTTTCAAAATGTAGTATCGTGCGAGCGAGAGGAATATTAGTTATAGTACATAGTTAACGCTTTAAACCTCAATATGGATGTAGGAATCATATCGCTAGTTCGTAACGGACCGCTAGTTTCAGAGCTCGTATTTAAACAATACCTACTCTATAATTCTGGCATCGACCAATATTGATGCAAACCAGCCGAGCATAAACATCGGCCTTAAATATTGTGGATTAAAAACCAAAATGATTGATAACATGTTTACCCTACGCGTTTATCCCAGTTTTATCCAATAAAGCTGACTGCCCGCTAAAGCGCCACACTAAGAGTATTAGCTCTTTGTGAAGGGCAAGTCCGGGGAAGTACTACCACCATGCCTTTTTCAACTGCCAGGCTGCGTTGCTGTGTTTCGGTTTGAAGGGAATGGATGAAATTACAGACACATGAGGCTAACATCTGTAATCTGTATGCTCCAACTTGATGGACGCTGGGCAGTGCATTGTAGGGCACGTTCCTATCGTGCGTGTCTTACGAGGCAATGCTTTGCTAAGGTGATGTTCATCTACTTGTTCCATCAGTAAGTAGTATATTTTTTTTATTTTGTGTACCTTTCGAAACAGGGTGATGAAAAGATTTGGTGTGTCGCTTTTACTTACCTACGCTTCAGTGGATTGTGGCATTTTCAGCACTGAAATCCAGAAAGCAAAGGAAGAATGTATTGTGACGTCAGTGATCATGCGTACTTTTAAAACTGTTTTTGTATAGTTTGGAATCTATTTTTGTGCTGAAATCATACTGGCGCTGCCTTTGTGGCGGGTCCATGAGAAAATTGCATTTTTGAAATTCTTCCTTTGTGCTTACAGAGATTTGTCATCGGAGATTTTAGCTTGAAAAGTGGAGTTTGGAGAGCTAATCGATGTTTTTGCATCATTCCTGAAATCATTTTCGGTTTTTTCTGTATATTTTTAAAATTAATATAAAATTTTAAGAATTTGAAAAAAACCTGTAGGTATCCATCGTTTCATATTCTAAAACAGTTTCGGATATTTTGGATTAACTGCTGAATTATGACCTAGTAAAATATGCGTAAACATGAAAGCTTAGATTGAATATTAAATGTAGGACTCTTGACGTATGTTTAGTAGAAACGGCATTAAATGATTCACAGAAACACATATCGGAGTCGAGATTCAACATTATAATCATTTTAACTTCGAACCAAACGTTTCAAGAGTATAGGAGCTCTTTGTGAAGGTCTAGTCCGGGGAAGTAGAAGTGTTACCACTATTCTATTTCTGCCGCCAAGTGATTGCTGTGTTTCAGCTTAAAGGGTGCTAAATTATAGTTACTTGAGGCTTAAAATCTGTACGATTCATGTAGATTTTTTTATCCTGGTAGGGGAAGCAGGGGTAAAGGCGATCATGTCGGGTAATACCGCTCACTTCAATAACTTATTAAATAAGGAGACTTAAAACACAGCGAGCACGCTGCAGCGCAGGGGTTGTAACGCTTGAGCAGGCAAAGTATCTAAACCTCAAGACTAACATAAGACAAATGAAAAAACAAATAGAGCATTTTTATCTCAGGTGATCGGCATTCCCCCATCTTCCCGTACTTACTACGCGAGCAAAACCTAAGGTGGAAAATGAAAGGTTAACGAAGGCAATGCCTCATTGCCACTCCGTATCCTTCAACGCGTATTCCATTTCCACGCTGTTAATCGTCGCACGCGCAACTAACGTTGTTATTTTAACGCACTTGGCAGTAAGTTTGCAACTTTGGTTTAAATTTACACCGCTGCAATTGTAAATATTTTACAGTTGTTTTGTTGTGTTGTGTGTAACTTTCTATTTTGCAAACTTCACCTACCAGCACAAGATGGAATTATATTTTCAACAATTTATAATATTATGCAACTTTTTAAACTAATAGATGCTTTAGGAATAATAAAGAACTGGCTACCAGGGCTACCATTACGGTAGCGGCCTCGCCTTCCGATCTTAAGGGTCCGGTGACAGCGGTTCGCAATTTCGAGGTGCGATTGGCTATTATTTCATTTTGCTTCATTTCGGAGAGGTTGTTTGAAAGAATAACTCTAAAGTGACACGCATTAATACTGTTCGAACACAAATAATACAATAATATAAGGGAAATGTGCTTGAGTCAGAAATCATTTTGGTATTAGGTAAACGTAAGACCAAACATACTAATACCAAAATGATTTCTGATTCGGGCATGTTTCCCTTGTATTATTGTATTATTTGTGTTCGAACAGTATTTATGCGTGTCACTTTAGAGTTATTCTTTCAAACAACCTCCCCGAAATGAAATAAAATGAAATAATAGCCAATCGCACCTCGAAATTGCGAGCCGCTGTCACCGGAGCCTTAAGGTCGTGGATTCAAAATCGGTCGTGCACTAATGAGTTCTTCTGTTTAAAAATGCATGTGCACAATGCCAGTACTCTCAAACGGTGAATGAAAACATCATGAGGAAACCAGCATGTTGTAAAACCTAACAAGTTCTACAACACATATCAAGTGCTCGAACCCTCTTCGAGGTAAAGGAAGCCACTCAAAATACTTTCACCCCACTGTTTCGAGGAAACTATTGACATGACAAGAAGAAGAAGCTCAATAAGAATTAAGTATAATTTGATTTTCTAGCATACGTCTGTTTATATCGTCAAGTATTTTCAATTCCATGATTAAAATTCATTAGAAAGACAGATA
The DNA here is from genome assembly GCA_963576535.1 of Plemyria rubiginata. Taxonomy (NCBI): domain Eukaryota; kingdom Metazoa; phylum Arthropoda; class Insecta; order Lepidoptera; family Geometridae; genus Plemyria; species Plemyria rubiginata. The sequence continues at coordinate 2,486,393 of OY754929.1, forward strand.
AATCTTTGCAAATAAAAATAAACAAAAGGTTTCTAATGTGATAAAAAGTTATTGGTTTCAATTGGCAGTCTCCGCGGGACATAGTCTATTGAGTCTAGAGCTCCCCGTAGAGATCTTGGTAATAAAATTATTGTTATCTAGAAATCGATAACCACTCTTTCACAATAAAATATATAGTTCTCGAAAATCAAATATGTTTACGACTGTATGAATCAATATTGAAATAAATATTGGTAGACTTTCCACACATCATCAAGGCCCAAACTAAGCCAAAGCTTGTACTTGTTGCAACTAGATAGCTGATATAATTAATATATACTTTTTTTTTAAATACATACATATAATATTATATAACACCCAGACAGAGAACAAACATCTATGTTCATCACACAAATATTTGTTCTCGGCGGGGATCGAACCCACAGCCTACGGCGCAGAAGGCAGAGCTACTACCAACTAAGCTGTGAAGGCTGTCAAGGCTCAAAATAGAAGTGACTGGAGAGAAGGAAGGGAGACCTTTGCCCTGTAGTGGGGCACTACAGGGCTACTACTACTAGGGCTCGTCCGGGGAAGTACTACCACCACGCCTTTTTCTGCCGTCAAGCAGCAACGCTGTGTTTCGAGTGTGGTCGCCGGTGTAATCACAGGCACATGAGGCTTTACATAACTTGATGGACGCAGGGCAGTGCATCGTAGGGCACGTTCCTATCGTGCGTGACTTACGAGGCAATGTTTTGTTATAGGCGATGGTTACCACTTAACATCAGGTGGGCCATCTGCTTGTTCCATAAGCTGGTTGTACATTAAAAAAACTACAGGCTCCTAATAATAAAATAAATAAAATAAAAATAAATAATGCTGGACAATCCACACAGCACCATCTAGCCCCAAAGTAAGCTACTCAAAGCTTGTGTTATGGGTACTAGATGACTGATATATTTAATACATTATACACTTATATAGATATATATTTTTTATTATACATAAACACCCAGACCAACGGAACAAATTTCTGCAGATCGTACACAAATTTGTTCCGCGGCGGGAATCGAACCCGCAACCTCTTGCGTCGCAGGCTGACTCTCGCCCGCTGCGCCACTGACGTCGTCGTAATAATAATTTGTATAAATTTGCAGAAGTTCTGGGGTCCTCAAATAGACCCGCGCCTGGCGCAGTATCTCACTAACTTCTTGTTCGGCTCGGGGCAGGACAAGGCGGCGACGGTGGATTTCAACCGTTTCGCCGAGCTCTACGTTTACAATGTAAGAGGTGAGTCTTATTCTAAAGCAGCTGCGCTCCCGCGCTATAAGGCATTGACAACACCTAATATTTCTCTCGCTCGCACGATTCGACATTTTGAAAGATATAAGTAAAATCACAAATTCCAATTTTGAAAAATCGCAAGCAACCATTTTGTGTGTTACATTGCGCATAGTTTGTTAAAAATTTCATTTTGATTGATGCAAGTTTTCCTACTCAAAAGTTTGCTTGAGTACGAAAACTAGATAAGCAAACTTTTAAGTAGGAAAACTTGTATCGATCAAAATGTTTTTTTTTTACTAAACTGTGCGCCATGTGATTGCACACAAAATGGTTGTTAACGATTTTTCAAAATTGGAATTTGTGATTTTATATCTTTCAACAAGTCAAAACGTGCGAGCGAGAGTCACATTAGCTCTTGTCTTCGTCTTAACTCGCGTAGTTTTAAATCCTGGTATTCCCACGGGATAAAAAGTAGCCTATGTGCTATTACAGACTATAATCTATATCTGTGCCAAATCCGTTAAGCCGTTCTGGCGTTATTGAGCAACTAACATCCAAACTCAATTCAGTATCTTAGGATTTTTAAAAGAAAGTATAAGTATTTAAAAGAAAGGGATAATAGTAGCCTGCTGTATTCGCAACTGACCGCACAATTTTTTGAACAATAATAAAATAACTGAATAATAAAAAAAATATATTTTTAAAGTTATAATAATAAATAATTAAATATTTAATTTTATAAATTAAGCGCAGCTCTTATGATTTACTAGCTGGTACCCGCGACTTCGTCTGCGTACTTTTAATTTGAATATTATGCAATAAAAGGTAGCCTATGTTCTTTCTCAGGGTCTAAAGATTGTCTGTGCCAAATTTCATCAAAATCGGTTGAGAGGTTTAAGCGGGAAAGCGTAACAGACAGACAGACAGACAGACAGACAGACAGACAGAGTTACTTTCGCATTAGTAGACTAGTAGTAGTTGGGATTATATAAATCATAACAGTTAACATATATTTTTTTATTATTATAAAATAATTAACATATACTACATATGTTAATTATTTAGGAAGAAATATTAAAAGAGTTCAACATTCTACGTGAAATTATCAATTGAACACGCTTACCCAAAGGTGTGATTTGAATTATGTAATGTTTAAGATCTCAACGCATAATTTTTTTTAATGATTTTTATGTGCGCAGGAACCCTAGACGAGCGACTACTAGTGACATACAACTGCCTCGGGAAGGATTACAGTGAAGAAGTCGAGCTACCTTATCAGCTGTTAAAAGAAGTAAGTAACTTTCATTAGATTTTTTAAAATTATATTTCTTTATTCTGTGCTTCAAGTGAGTAATACACAATTCTTACAAGAACAATCAAACAATAAATAAATAAATAAATAACTCTGGACAATCCACACAGCACCATCTAGCCCCAAAGTAAGCTTCACAAAGCTTGTGTTATGGGTACTAGATGACTGATATATTTAATACATTATATACTTACATAGATAGATATTTTTTATTATACATAAACACCCAGACCAACGGAACAAATTTCTGCAGATCATACACAAATTTATTCCGAGGCGGGAATCGAACCCGCAACCTCTAGCGTCGTAGGCGGACTCTCGCCCGCTGCGCCACTGAGGTCGTCACAACAATGATGACACACTTCCTTTGCTTACTCCTTGAAGTTAGCCACAGCTAGCGTTTTTTCTATTTCGGTCGTTTTGCCACCTGCATCTTTTAGGAACGAATGAATGAAATAAATGAAAGAAAATTCTTTATTGAACACCTTACAAAATTGGACATTTAGCAATTTAAAAAAATTTACAATGGGCGGTTGGAGTGGTGTGGACACCCATTTTCAGTGCATCCCTTCATTGCAAAAAGATGTTGAATTATGTACATCGAATTCGTCATCATTTGTTTGAAGTTTGCTCCTAAAAATACTTCAAGGACAAAAATTTTTGAACCCTCTTATTACTTTTGGTGATTTTCCCAGTATTCTCAGTCGTCAACTGTCCAACCGCCCGTTTTTTTATGAACAACTTTATAAATCAAAATTAATCTATTTATTTTATAAAAATTAATATTTAAAATACTTATGTACCTAACTTTGTAAATTTTCAATTTAGCAATCGACGTATCAAACTTTGTCCTGTTTTTTTTTCGGTACCTATTATGAAAGATTAAACTTATCTAATTAACGAGATTAACTACCTATTTAATTTAATTTAAACCTCGGCCTACCTCCATGTTGCTACACCCTATGCAGGGTTCATGTGATACTCACGTACACCTAACAACTATGTATGAACATAAACTAAACCATGTGTAAGCAATAAAATATTGAAAAAAAAAATAAAAAAAAAAATATAATAGTCTTCCAGTTCGTAGACGCCATTCAATACTTTTTTTTATCCAACTAACTTGCTTGTCTGTTGTGTGTTGCTGTCTCTTTTCGTTGGCATGAAAGTGACAGTGACAAGAATACTCTATAGATTATAAAATGACAGGGATTATGATGAGGGTTTGTAATTTCCTTAAGTGTAGTAAACACTATAAAACTAATAAGAAAATCTCTTTATCTCGTCTTAATTTGCTATTGGTTTCAGTTTTGCGAAAGCATAGCGTCAACATACATGAAGATCCTGAAGTCTTCGTCATCTCGACGGGCGCTCACGTGGATCGAGAAGGGCTTCAAAGGACGCGCGTGCCACGTGCAGGCGTTAGGCGAAGCGTTGGCCGCCAGTGTGGGAGACCCCGACTCGCCACAGAACCACTGTACTAGTCAACAGCTTGGGAAATGGTGAGTGGGTTGATCGTATATCAATCGAACAAAGAATGGCCAAATGGCATCCATTTTTTTATTGGTGGACATTTCACACAACACTATCTAGCCCCAACTAAGCCGGAGCTTGTACTATGGGAACCAGACAGCTGATATAGTTCTGTTTTGTAAATACATACTTATAATCCTACTAATATTATAAACGCGAAAGTTTGTAAGTATGGATGGATGGATGGATGTTGGTTACTCTTTCACGCCAGAACGGCTGAACGGATCTGGATGAAACTTGGCAGAGAGTTAGATTATATAGTCTGGAATAGCACATAGGCTACTTTTTATCCCGCGGGGAATACCGGGATTTAAATCTGCGGGGCGCAACTAGTATTTATACATTTCCAGGTTACAATACAATACACTTCTGAAGCAGCTAGCAGAGTTGGTGTTTAAAAATCTGTACGGAATCAACAAGAAGCAAGGCGATGAGAATCCGCCGGCTCTACCAACATCCATGCCTTCGCTCCTGCCGGTTCCTGATGGTAAGATATTTTAACATTTTATACTAGTAGTTCGCCCCTAACCGAGATTTCGTGAAGCGACGCGATCGCTCCGATAAATATAAGTAAGTAGTAGTCAGAGGCAAGTCCAAACATTGTTTGGACTTGTCTCTGGCTGCCATTTACTAACTAAATATGGTAACCAAGTTTAAACTGAACTTGCTTATTTATTGAAGAGTTTTTGTGATCAATAAGCATGTCTAGCGTGCACTACCTACAGTTTCCGATAACTTGGTGTTCGAAGGTCTGGACGCGATGCCTGACTACCCCGCGTTTATCGACCTCGCTCACATAGTGTGGCTGAACAGCCATCTGCCTCAGAAGCATCAGAACAAGTGGAGGTTCCTGTTCTCATCACACATACACGGGGAGAGCTTCTCTACTATGGCGGGTAGGGCAGTCTTGCTTTCATTGTATTGTACAGGATGTCCCAAAAAATACATACTTATGATATAATACAGGGTGTCCCAAAAATAGTGTCAAGCGAAAGTCCAGAGATAGAACCCTTTAGGGTACCCTAATTTATTTATTTTTTCAATTTATTTTTTTTCCTTTAATTAATTTAACTTTAATTTTTAAAGTTTTTATATAACAACAGAATTTTTTAAGTTCAAGACGAAATTTTTAAAAATTTGTATAATAATTCATAACTCGAAACCAATAAAAAATCGCGGAACATACATGATTCGGGTACCCCAAGGGGTGTTCCATCTCTGGACTTTCGCTTGACACTATTTTTTGGGACACCCTGTATAATATCATAAGTATGTATTTACAAAAAACTATATAAGTAGTATATCAGCTATCTGGTTCCCATATCACAAGCTTTGGCTTAATTTGGAGCTAGATAGTGCTGTGTAGAATGTCCACGAATATTCTATGTATAATAAAAAAATATCTATCTATGTAAGTATATGTATAATGTATTAAATATATCAGTTATCTAGTACCCATAACACAAGCTTTGAGTAGCTTACTTTGGGGCTAGATAGTGCTGTGTAGAATGTCCACGAATATTCTATGTATAATAAAAAAATATCTATCTATGTAAGTATATGTATAATGTATTAAATATATCAGTTATCTAGTACCCATAACACAAGCTTTGAGTAGCTTACTTTGGGGCTAGATAGTGCTGTGTAGAATGTCCACGAATATTCTATGTATAATAAAAAAATATCTATCTATGTAAGTATATGTATAATGTATTAAATATATCAGTTATCTAGTACCCATAACACAAGCTTTGAGTAGCTTACTTTGGGGCTAGATAGTGCTGTGTAGAATGTCCACGAATATTCTATGTATAATAAAAAAATATCTGTCTATGTAAGTATATGTATAATGTATTAAATATATCAGTTATCTAGTACCCATAACACAAGCTTTGAGTAGCTTACTTTGGGGCTAGATAGTGCTGTGTAGAATGTCCACGAATATTCTATGTATAATAAAAAAATATCTATCTATGTAAGTATATGTATAATGTATTAAATATATCAGTTATCTAGTACCCATAACACAAGCTTTGAGTAGCTTACTTTGGGGCTAGATAGTGCTGTGTGGATTGTCCAGCATTATTTATTTGTTTTTAATATTTCTTTATTTAGGTCGAATAATAGACCAAGGGCCCTCGATCATAATAATCGAAGACAACAGCGGCTATATATTCGGCGGCTACGCACCCGCCGCTTGGGCGATCGGCCCCAACTTCACGGGCAGCGACGATTCCTTCCTCTTCACCGCATCGCCGAAACTCAGGGTGTATCAGGCGACGTCCTATAACAACCACTATCAGTATATGAACCATCATACCAAGACACTGCCTAACGGGTTGGTGAGTATTGACCTTTGACTTTAACCTTTTTATTTAAAACTAGCGACCCGCCCGCGCGCCCCTGCTTCGCACGGGTGCACATATCATGCATGTATTATACATATAAACCTTCCTCTTGAATCACTATCTATAAAAAAACCGCATCAAAATCCGTTGCGTATTTTTAAAGATTTAAGCATACATAGGGACATAGGGATATAGGGACAGAGAAAGCGACCTTGTTTTATGCTATGTAGTGGTTATTGTCAGTTCGCAATGAGCGCTCTCAAAAACCTATAAAACGATACATATATCAAACATTTTATAAAAACCTTTTTATTTTAACCTTTTAACTTTAACCACTTTAAATTTAACCTTTTTAACTTCAACCTTTTTGACTTTAACCTTTTTAACTTTAACATTCTTGACTTTGACCTTTTTCACTTCTACATCTGTATGCCTCAAGTCGCTCTACGCAGTGCATCTTAGGGCATGTTCATATCGTGCGAGACTTACTTATTACTTACTTATTCGTGGCTTGAATCTGGTCGTGCATTACACCAGCGACCACACTCTTCAAACCGAAACACAGCGTTGCTGCTTGGCGGCGGAAAAAGGCCTGGTGGTAGTACTTCCCCGGACGAGCCCTTCACAAAGAGCTCTAATACTCTTAGCCCCGGTTTCTGAAAGCGCGAACAACACTAATCGTGTTAAAATATTTAAAGGGTCAGCAACGTGAGTGTGACACCTCTGGTGTTACAAACGTCCATAGGCTGCGGTAACCACTTCCCATCAGGTGGCCCGTATGCTTGTTTGCTACCTTGGTAGTATAAAAAAAAATCGGCTGTCAAGTCATTTTTTATTTCAGCTTTTACTTCAAATTAGATAGAGATAGCAAGTGACTTGACAGCCGATTAGTGTTGATCGCGCTTTCTGAAACCTTGGTTACGGCTCAATGAATACTCAAACGCAACTCAGATTTAAGCACGTCACATGTGACGAGTTTTTGACGGAATTTCATTAAAAACTGTCAAAAAACCACGACGACAATACGACGAGTATTCGGGTGTTAATCTTGTTAATAAATTATTATATTATTATTACTAATGCTGGACAATCCACACAGCACTATCTAGCCCCAAAGTAAGCTATTCAAAGCTTGTGTTATGGGTACTAGATAACTGATATATGTATTTAATACATTATATACTTACATAGATAGATATTTTTTATTATACATAGAAAACACCCAGACCATCGGAACAAATTTCTGCATATCGTACACAAATTTGTCCCAAGGCGGGAATCGAACCCGCAACCTCTTGCGTCGCAGGCAGGCTCTCGCCCGCTGCGCCACAGAGGTCATCAAATCAAATGTTCTTTATTTCCAGCTAATGGGCGGGCAGTTTGATTTCGGCGGTATCTGGGTGAACGCGGACCCCTTCGGCGAGGGTTCCTCCGCCGAGTCCTGCAGCACCTTCCGAGGATACAGGCGGCTCAGCAAGGAGCCCACCTTCCGGATCCGGAGTCTCGAGGTGTGGGGCGTCGGAGACAAACCTCTCACCATGAAGGACTCGGTAAGTTTTTTTTTAAATGCTGGACAATCCACACAGCACTATCTAGCCCCAAAGTAAGCTGCTCAAAGCTTGTGTTATGGGTTTTTTTTTATCGGAGCAAATTTGTGTACGATCTGCAGAAATTTGATCCGTTGGTCTGGGTGTTTTCTATGTATAATAAAAATATCTATCTATGTAAGTATATAAATATATCAGTTATCTACTATCTAGTGCCCATAAGACAAGCTTTGAGTAGCTTACATTGGGGCTAGATGGTGCTGTGTGGATTGTCCAGCATTATTTAGTTATCTCCGATAAGAGTAGTAGAGCTCTTTGTGAAGGGCTTGTCCGGGGAAGTACTAACACATGAGGCTTAATATCTGTTTGCCTCAAGTTGATGGACGCAGGGCAGTGTATCGAAAGGCACGTTCCTATCGTGCGTGACTTGCGAGGCAATGCTTTGTATATAGGTGATGATAACCACTTAACATCAGGTGGGCCAACTGCTTGTTCCATCAGCTAGTTATATAAAAAAATTAAGAACCTGTTTTTGTTAAACGTTCGTCCGTTATTCAAAATCGAGAATTACTGTCAATTTTTATCGTATCCATGATCCATGCTCAAGAGGCCGAAGGGTTAACTACCGTGCCTAGTGAGGCTATTCATGTTTCCTAAACAGCTGACGTCGGTATCCACGCGCAGCAGTGTGCTTGACACGAAGAAGTCTGATCGGAACTTCATGCAGCTTATCGGCAAGCCGACGGTTAGCGACGGACTGAGAGACTGAAGGGTTGGCTTGTCTTATAAGTTATAGTGCGTTTCATCACATAGTTCCTCTGCCGTAATGTTGGCAGTACTTATGTTTTAGTAATGTATTTATTACTAGCTGGTTATTACCCGCGACTTCGTCTGCGTACTTTTAATCTCTTCATCTCTTTTTTTCGCAATAAAAGGTAGCCTATGTTCTTTCTCAGGGTCTAAAGATTGTCTGTGCCAAATTTCATCAAAATCGGTTGAGAGGTTTAAGCGGGAAAGCGTAACAGACAGACAGACAGACAGACAGACAGACAGACAGACAGACAGAGTTACTTTCGCATTTATAATATTAGTTGGGATTACAGATAGAAGGAATACATCGTGAGGAAACCAGTTAGTATTCTAACAGGCTTTGAGTAGCTTACTTTGTGGCTAGATAGTGCTGTGTGGATTGTCCAGCATTATTTATATATATTTATTTTATATAAATACTGCCAACATGCCGGAATAGCAACTATTTGATGAAACGCTCTCTAGATGGTTGTTTTCATATCGTTTGGGACGTCCATAGGATAGTTAATAACTAAGAAGCCATTATCATCGATGTAGTTTAGTGGACGTAGACAGTATAGACATATTGGCCACGACGTCCCCAGTTATTCGTAAAAATAGTCAAAAAAAATATTGTAAAAATAGTTGTAAACTAGCAGCGCCCCGCGGTGTTACCCGCTATTAAAATATATATTATTTTCCTCTGTGACCTTTTTTTCACATTTATATAGTTGTGTTTGAATGGCAGAATATTTGTGGCTCAATCACACGCTATTGCGTGTGTACCGCATTGGATAAAACTTGGAACAAATATAGTTTTCAGCCTAGATTAAAATATTCAATATAAAAGAACCCAACGCGCGAGCGAAGCCGCGGGCGGTAGCTATAAGTATGGTATTATGTGTATTTAACTGTTATATCCTATCCTACTAATATTATAAATGCAAAAGTTTGTAAGTATGGATGGATGGATAGATGGATGGATGTTTGTTACTCTATAACTCCAGAACGGCTGAACGGATCTCGGTAAAAATTGGCACAGAGATATAATAAAGTCTGGAATAACACATAGGCTACTTTTTATCCCGTGGGAATACCGGGATTTAAAACTACGCGGGTGACACCGCGGGGCGCTACTAGTGTATAATAAAGTAAAGTAATGTAAAGTCATGTAACATAATATAAAATCATGTAAAAAATGTGTTTACATTATTACACATTTTTTACATCATCAATCATGTACATAATATAATTAAGAGCACCGGTGGTCTAGTGGGAGTGACCCCGCCTTCCGATCGTAAGGTCGCAGGTTCGAATCCGGTCGTGCACCAATGGATTTTTCTATCGAAAAATTTATGTGCGCAATGCCAGTGCTCTTAAACGGTGAAGGAAAACATCGTGAGGAAACCAGGTAGTATTCTAACAGCGGCGATGGGCTTGCAACCTGTCACGTATGGAATACTAACTACTGCAAAATGTGGGTATGTGCCAAATGTAATGTTTGGACGTACCTCTGACTACCCCCCTTAGACATCCTCAAAGAATCTTGAATTAGTACCTACTTGATACTGGGAGATCTGAAGGGATATCTACCGTGCCTGGGGATCAAAGTCGTGAAGCTGTTTCAGTTTCAGTTTTTTCAGTAATATAATTTAAACTATGTGTTTTTCAGGATGAGCGCGACACTAGCGTACTAGACGTAGATCCCGAAGCGAAGGCCATTCTGGAGCTAGCTGGCAAGACGAGACACAGCGAGGGAATCCGGGAACCGCCGCCACTATAAGATAACACACTTTACAAAATACTTGCGCACATACATTTTTATGCATCCTAATTATCAGCGTCTGATCTGATTACCAGCAGTTATCAAACGGTTATGGAAAAGTTAGATTTTTTGTTGGAAATGTGAACGCAACGTAATGTGCCTGCCTGCTCTCATGAGTAGCGCTGTCTCGCTCACTCTACTCAACGCTCTCTCCATCTTGAAGTGTTCTCATGCCAAGTTGTGTCTTTTCGTTTATAATATAAAATAAATCAGTTTCAAGTACAATTCAAAAGTCTCGCGTATTATTTCATCATTTTTTTTATGTTTTGTAATCACGTCAATCAACGTTTATCAACGTTGATGTGAAATTCGAAATCTGTCTGAATTATTATTAATGGTATTTTGAAATTCATTTATAAAGTTTCAATAAAATTGACTTCATGCCCGGTAATTGTCTAGAGAATAATGTTGTAAGCGCACATTTTGCTTTGTACGTTTTTAAGTGAACTCGTTTTCCCGAGGAACCCTATTCCCAGATAGTTATTAAATTACTTAATAACTTGAAAAATGTATATGTAAGCTAGCTTAATATAATAAATTTTATCTATTTTTTCTGTAGTCTTAGCTTTCAGATTTTTCTATACCGTTTATCAGTCGTCTACTAGTCGTATTGTAAAATAGAAGATTACTGTTATATTCTGAACGAAAATAATGAAATTTCCACTTATCGTAAAATATAATGACTAATTTACAACTTATAGTGCCAAGGAATTAGATGCCATAATGAGAGATTTTCTTATGTATTTTTGATACTTCCGTACTATGCACATTACTTATTGTAACGCTACATTCCTTTAATATTTTTGTACGTCATATCTCTTATTAGCTTTAAAAATCTTCCTCATTTGAAACATAGTTGTGAATCTTTATCGAAAAAACTTAATTTTATCTATTTGAATGTGCTTTATGTGTCCTGTGATTAATTATTAATGATCTGTGTTTTGTCATTTATCTCTTAAAGTATTATATTCCAAGAATCTTTTTGTGTGTTGCATAATCTTGCAAAATATGACTCCAATCTGTCAAGTGATAACCTTACTGTGTGTCTTACGAATATATATTTTATTGCATTGTGATAAGTGTTATATTGGCTATTTCAGCTAGTCATTACGTTTTAAGCTACTGTGCTTCTATTGTATACATATAATTTTGACAAAGTCAGTGCAAATAAATGTAATTGTGACCTTATTCGTGTGAGCCCGTAGTCGCGACGATAGTCGCTTTAGATAATTTAATGTATTTATTAATGTACTTGTACAAATAAATTTCGTTTTGAAACATCATTGTTGTAGCCCGCTTGTTATTTATTTACTTAAATAAATCACGTTAGGGTAAGGGTGGGTAGCCCCGGACGGCGGGTACCCCCGGACTCTTCAAATATGAGGTGTTAACGCATACTTAAATAACAAATACACACACCTATTAGATGATGCAATTCAACGTGCCATCTATAGGTGTGTTTATTTGTTTTTTAGGTATGCGTTAACACCTCATTTGAGATGTCCGGGGGTACCCGCGCCGTCCGGGACTACCCAATCTTCCCCTACGGAGTTTTAGATCCGTAAAATAGGTAGGTACATACTGGAAGATGGGGGAATGCCGATCACCAAAGAGAAAAATGCTCTATTTGTTTTTTCATTTGTCTAATGTTAGTTTTGAGGTTTAGATACTCTGCCTGCTCAAGCGTTACAACCCCTGCGCTGCAGCGTACTCGCTGTGTTCTAAGGCACTTTATTTAATAAGTTATTGAGTGAGCGTTATTACCCGACATGATCGCCATTACCCCTGCTTACCCTACACTCGTTATTGGTTGGGATTTTTTCACGTTTATAAATTCCGAAAAACGTCCCTTAATAGCTATTTTAAGTTTATGTGCCAACACCGAACCACTGATTCCCATATACGGATCAGACTACGCTTGGACTTCGAAATAATTGAATGTTGCAATTCGTGTAAGAGGGAGCGATACATTGATAATTTCTCTCCTTCCTTCTCTCCATCACGTCGCGTCGTCGCTGTCCTACCTTCACCATCTGTTTTGTATGTAGCATTGTTATGTGAACTTATGGTGACAAACTTGTCGTGTAGCCGACTGTATATTATCTTGTTTCTTGATTCTTAGGTTGGAGGATGGATAAAAATAAACCAAAAGGATATATAAGTATATATTTAATGAAACATCACAATTTTATTCTTATTCCGCTAAAACTCCCCTCTTAGTTACAGAGAGGTCCATGGGTAACTCCTGGTCCTGGGATAACCCGCCAGGGTTGGCTAGATTCTGACAACATGTTTTGCTAAATGTCAACATCTGATATAAATTCGTGCTTTTGAACATATTTTTAGCGCTTTCCACCATTGGGCACATATTCTCAGACTTTTCGACTTCATTGGAGCTCATATTCTCAGCACCTTTATGCAAGATTGGGCACATTTTGTCATCGCTTTCGAACTCATTCGGGCACTTTTTGTCATCGCTTTCGACCACAATTGGGCACATGTCATCGCTTTCGACAACATTTGGGCACATTTTGTCATCGCTTTCGACCAAATTTGGGCACATTTTGTCATCACTTTCGACCACATTCGGGCACATATTCTCAATGTTTTCGGTCGTGTTTTTGTCGTTTTCGCCAATGCCTTTGTTCAGGTTATGGCAAATCATGCCGTAAAGTGGTATGGATGTCTCTTCTGTTGTAGCTAGTTTCCCGCAGTTAAAGTTTCTTCTTACCCTGCGTAGCAAATAAGAAAATAGTTCATTAGAATATGAAACTGCTAACTTTTGGGCTCATTCACAAGCTGAAAGTCGGACTATGATGGAGAGAGCTACCTATGCTAGGAGTTTCACTAAGTAAAAATCTGAAATTAATAATATATTACCGTAATCTTCGGAGATTACGGTAACAGACATAGCTCGCAGAATTTGCAAGTTGAAGTGGCAATGAGCAGGCCATATAGCGTGAAGTACCTACTGGCAACAGTCATACATTTTGCAGATATCATACTGCGACCATAAACCTAAAGCAGTAGGCATTGGGCTTATTGTCATAATCCCCACTAAGCTATCCCCACCAGTGGGGATTATGACTATCTTCAAAATATTTTTTGGCGTTTTCCCCACTATCATTGTTATTCTCACCGCGCCGGGGTGTGGCCGGTAAGGATTAACACAATAAAAATTATTTCGCCTGTTCAAGGGTGGTACATCACTATAGTTCTTTTTCTTTTACTCGTTGATGGAATAGGCAGATGGACCACCTGATGTTAAGTGGTAAGCACCACTAAAAACAAGGCATTGTCTCGTTAGGTACCCAATGTGCGTGCCCTACGACGCATTGCGTCCGTTGCTGACTGCACTACATGCTGCGTTTACACTCGGCTTATGTCCGTGGCAACGCGAACGTCAAAGTTCTCTTGCGTTACCGCTCGCGTACCCATGTCGCTGCTCCTGTCCATGTGCATTTGAGCTAAGTGTAAACGCTGTATTTCACTATACCCACTTGTAGTTCCGGCATGCTGGCGCGCCGTGTCGCTCCAGATAGCGGCGCTGGCTGAATGGCTTACCGCAGCGGTCGCAGCGCCACTGCCACGAGTGGTGGCCGCGCGTCCTCTGGTGGGCGCGCAGGTTTGACCTGACGGCGAAGGGAATACGCCAAAAATATTTGTAGCTGTATTGTGTTCCAGTGGGGAAGATTACCATAACCCCCACTGGTGGGGACAGCTTAGTGGGGATTATGACTAAACCCAAATAGGTCTCTACTTTACTCAAAGTTACGTGCTAAGCTAACAAAATACTGTCTGCAGTGTGACTTGAAGAAGGTTTAGTTTTCAATGCTATTTATTTATTTATCACTATCATCACTACATAGTATTAAACAAAGTCGCTTTCTCTGTCCCTATATCCCAATATCCCTATGTATGCTTAAATCTTTAAAACTACGCAATGGATTTTGATGCGGTTTTTTTAATAGATAGAGTGATTCAAGAAGGTTTATATGTATAATACATGCATGATATTGTAGAAAAACAATGTGCACCCGGCGAAGCAGGGGCGCGCGGGCGGGTCGCTAGTTACCTATATTTTATATTGCTGTGTGCCTAAACGAAGATACCCTGCCCTCATCCCAAGCTAAGTAAAGTCGGCATATAACAGGTTTTTCTTCTTCCACTCGTTTCTCTCATTTGTCATCTCAAATGGTAACTTACCGATCCGCAAAGCTCCTTCCGCACTGTGCGTACGGACACGGAAAGGGTCGTTCTCCCGTGTGCAAGCGCATGTGGCCTTTCAGTACCCACGGCCGGTCGAACGCTTTACCGCACTGCGCGCAGCGGTGCAATGCGCGGGAGCGACTCACTGTGTCCCGGTTACTAGCATCTAGGAGTTAGACACTACATAAACACAATGCTAGTGCGCTTAAGGCGAGGATATCCCAGAACCTCCAACCTTTTTGAACAGCTGTAAATCTACTAAAATGTAAAAAAATACATGAAAAAAACGAAAACTTTAAAATTGAACATGTACTAGAGCGCTGTGTAAAGATAGAAACGTAAATATGGATAATTTTCTTGATGAAAAAAATCATAAAGATGACACTAAATCGATATTTCAAACATCCATTACTAAGAGAGTTTTTCTTGAAATCATGTCAAAAGGTATATCAAAAGATAGGGATTAATATTTACAAGCGCTGTGTGTAAAAAAATTCATTATTATTAATCTCTGAGAAGAAAATCTAACGAAATCCAGCTGTTAAAGTGCTCACGCCGAGCAGCCAGTACCCCCGAAGCGTCTTGGAGGTGGAGGTTCTGGGATATCCTCGCCTTAAACGGTGAAGGAAAACATCGTGAGTAAACCAGTTAGTATTCTAACAGCGGCGATGATATAGATGATGTTGATAAACACTTACTACAAAACGGTGTCTAACTTTAAACAGTGTCTAAAGTTAGCGCTGTCTCTGTTTGCCATTACGCAATAGCAAGAGATGTCAAAAGTTTAGGCAGTGTTTAACGTTTGCCTATTTTTTTGTAGTAAGGCCCATAGGCACTACTTAAATAAGAAAGAAAAATGTCGCCAGGCACCATCTCATTAACAAGCTGAAAGTTGAACTATGGAGAGAGATGCTGGGAGTGTCACAACGTGATAGAAACAGAAATTAGGAAATCCGACAGCTCACCGAATGAGCAAGTTGAAATGGGTGGCATGTAGCTCGATTTTACTTCATTAAAGCTTTTTTTTTTACAAATAGCTGATGGAACAATCAGATAGCCAACCTAATGCACTGCCCTGCGTCCATCAGTCTATGGTATAGGTAAAGATGTGATGACACTCTCCAAACCGAAACATTAACACTGCTTGGCGACATAAAAACATTACCCACATTCATTGTTGTGTGCCCATCACAATACGTATCTATAGGCACAGGATGTTGATGTGTTTATCGACAATCAATGCAATTACAAACTGTTACTCTGTGTGAACGGCCTTGTGATAAAGTAACACTAACTTAGTGACGTGCGGGTAAAGGGAAAACAATTCATATTCCAAGCACACATTGATCGAGCGAGTCAAATGACTTGCGTATCAGGTCGGGGTCACCAATTTAGTGTTTTCGATGGATTATCATGACCGTAACAGCAACGCTGTTTGGCGGCAGAAGAGGCATGGTTCTAGGTACGAATGAAAATGTAGTGAAACCCTTTTTTACATATTTATTTTCTTTCGTGCTAAGGTCTAACATAAAACGTGACTGGCGAAATTGCAGACTTCACTGCAAAGGCCATGCAAATGAAGAATAAGATGTAGTGGTTTTGATCAGGTGTCATTTATCATGACAGCCGGCACAGCTCAGTTGGTAGTAGCTCTGCCTTCTGCGACGCAGGCCGTGAGTTCGATCCCCACCGGGAACAAACGATGGTGGACCTAACGAACATGGCACAACATGTTGCATATTAGGTATACCTAATCTTTGCTTAATTTGGGTTCAGATAGTGCTTTGTCGAAAGTCCACTAATAAGCCAATAGGTAGCTACTTTTTTACTCTTCAAAGTATTTTAAGCCATAATCATTGTTTAATTACCTACTTAGGCACCTACTCCATAACTTTTTTTCCAAAACTCGAATAATCTTACCTTCATCCTTAATCGTCACAATGTTCGGTTCTATATTCTCCTTATCAAAAGCCTCCTTGCATACCAGCAGCTCTTTGTCGAGTTTCACCAAACTCTTCAGTTTTTCAGCTATCTTGTCAATTTCCAGTCCTTTCAGTTTCAGCGGCTCCCGATTGCGTATCTCTTCAATGATTGGTGCCAAAGGTTGAAGAGATATCTCCATGTCAACCTCTATAGAATGCGTATCAATTCTTTTCCCATTGTTTCGTTGTTTTTCATCCAAAACTATTTGTTTTTCGTCCACGATTCTTGGTTTATTCTCAACTTCTTTTCCTTTAGGCTGCGTTTCGTTTTTCCTTGCTTTCTGCGTGCGAAATCTCCCGTAAGACTTGCGTTCCGTTTTCGCTTCGCCTGATCTTAAATTGTAAGTTTTATCGGCTAGTTTTTTGTGTCTGTTCTTTGAATTATCAACTGTAACGGCTTTTTCATTTTCAGACGCGTATTCGTACGATTCAGCGTCAGTGAACTGTTTCAGGAACTGACTTTTCTTCAGTAGTTGGAGGTAGAATCTTGTTGATATTGGGACCTTGTCGTGGTAGATTGTTTCATTGTTTTTGAGGAGGTGTTTCTGTCTTTTCATATTTAGTTTTGGACCCCGTGGTAGTGCCATTCTCAATTCCTCTGAAAATATATTGACGAGTGTGTATTAGGTAGTTATATCCAGACTTCACACAAGTTTAAAATGTAACTTTTTCTTACTTCAGAATTTTTAATGATTTCCGTCATAACAATACTACAAAGTTTTGTATTTTAGGCAGTTTTAATAAAAAAACATTGTAGTTACTAGTTCTCATTACAAAAACAGTTTCTTTTAAAACCACCAGCCAGCAAACCAAATATTGACAGGCCTAACACAAGACAGAAAAAAATTGTCTCAGCGTGGGAATTGAGCCCTCTTAAGTCTCAGCCGGTTAATAGGTAGCTACAGATACCGTTGACCGTTGGTGATTGGTTTTTTGACAACCGTTTGTCTAGCGATCATTCATTACTTAGTTCTACAAGTCCTACGCGGGCCGTAGCCCGAAGCGTAGACCCCTCAAGAAAAGTTACATTTTTAAACTAAAAAAAGGTCTACGCCAGGTAGGTTGTAGATTGTACGCTACATAAATCTTAATTGTCTAAATTTATTATAATCTAGTATGGAAACTAATTTACTTTTATATGTTATGGGGATGTTTTTACTGAAATCGTGCTTCTGAATTTTAATAAAATTAGTGGTACGAAACTTACTTTCGAGGGAGAATTCACCCGTTTCATATATGAAGTTGGCTTTTTGCGACCGTACAGACTTTAAAAAACATCTAGGCATGATATCAGGACTTGATTTCTTACATCAAATTGAATATTAACGTATAATTTATTAGAAAATGCATCAATATTTAAAAATACTTGTGAAGCACTTGCTACGAATAGACAGTAGACAGCATCGTTTCGCATTTTTATTTTTGGAAATTCATATTTAAATTGAGCGTTCGACCTCGACTGCCAGTGCCGCTGACCGCGCGTCGCTATTATTTCATAATTCTGTTTACGAGGACAGCTTTAAATGTGTTGAAACAAACCTCTACGGTTCGGGAAAGCTCTTTATCGGTGGCCATGGATCACCATGGATCGTGAAAAGCGTGGATAATGAGCGCGCGCGCGAACTCGAGGAGAAGGGGGAGGGCGAGGCAATAGGGCGCGCATTGATTATTCGCCGTCGTAAGTCCGTCGCGACGGCACGCGTTCCATTTAAAATTAGATTTGCCGCCCGAAACAATCGCGGTGCCGGGAAATGTTAAACGGTACCTCCCACGGTCGGTTTTGTGAGTTACACTTGTAATTTCTGAGCATAGGTGTGTGGTAATGGACATATGACGTAGGATGAGGAGCTAAGGGTGGAGGGCCGCCGGCGACGAGATGGGCAACTCGTGCAGCTCTGGTCAGGCACATAAGGACAAGGACAACGTATCGCAGCATTCCGAAGAGTGAGTACCACGGGCGAGTATGGATCTTGACGCAGCGTGAAGGTCACATCACAATCCACAATACTCTCATTACTTTAACGAGTAGAGTGAAAACAACACACTATTTATGTAATATATTGTTGGTTGGAGAGATAAGCGACTAGTGGAATCGTCAAAATAAATCAATACATTGACATCGCTTGCCTACATGCCTACTTACCTACAGGTCGGCTGCAGTTTGTATCTGCCGATATCATGAGATCTACTAGAACATGGATTGTAAATCGACAGACGATTTTAAAACGTTATCTGTAGATATTTATGGTGTTTCATGATCTTTAATACTTATGAGATGCAATATTTACTAAAAATTTCTAAACCTTAAGTTTATTTTATATTTTGTAGTAAAAAATCGATAAGGTAGATATATCGATATTTCGCTACAAAATACAGGTTTTATGTTAATAAAAAAAGGATCATTTGGAAATATTGATCTCAATGCTCATGCAAATCTCATGCTAACATGACATGACTGACATGTTATGTTTTCCTTGAACAATCGTCATTTTGTTGTTTACATTTTTGTTAAGGAGTGACGTTGACTCATTGTAATTTTTTTTAATTTGTTTATCCATATACCTATATGTTTTGTAGTGTAGAAGATAAAAATTACTGAGTATACACTATAGTCTTGATCAGAATTTGTGAATTATCATTGAGTTTAATTATATTTTTCCTTATTACTTTCTTATTATTATAGCCTTTTATTATAGCCTTTTATTACAGCTTCACGACTTTGATCCCCAGTCACGGTAGATATCCCCTCAGATCTCTCAGTACCAAGTACTAACTCAAGATTCTTTGAGAATGTCTAAGGGGGGGTAGTCAGAGGAGAGGTAGAGAGAGTAATACATTGAATAGCATACACCTAGCTATTAAAATACAATTAAACAGATACTTTTATAATAGGCAGTAGTAGGTATACCTACGACTATTAAATTTACTAATGTAAATTTTCATGATATGATTTGAAAAACCACAAAAAAATTGCTAAGTTTTCATTCTTTAAACACTTTAAAATGCCGTATTTGCAGCTGGGTAAGCCTCTTGACTGCAATGCACCCCTGCTACCTAAGGGTAGCTTCCACCTCAACTTTACATCAAACAAGTTCTACGTCCCTCGCTTTGTTAATTTTATTGTTCTTTACTGTTGAAACAAAAATCAAACGGTTTAAAATACCTGTAAGTTTGTTTCTTTTTGATGTAAAATTATATTTTTTTCCCTAGCAGATTTGAATCTAACGACATATTTTATAGTTATTGTATGGTGTTATGAAATCACAAATATTTTATAATGTGGTACGAACAGCTTTCGAGTCACCTGTCTGCATGCCTCAAGCTGATGGACGCAGGGCAGTGCATCTTATGGCACATATAATTTATATCATATATTTGATGGTTACCTATACCTTATGTGGGCCACCTGCTTGTTGAATCAGCAAGTTTCTACCTATAAAATTGTGGGTTCAAATTCCACTAGGATTTGAGTTTTGGAACATCATAAAATCTTTGCATAGACATAGGAAGGCACAATAGTAAGCCTACCTACCAAATAGGGCTTGTACACGACCGACGCATTCCACTTTAGTAGTACCTGCACGTACATTTAATTACATTTAGATACCAAGTATACCTACATTATGCTTGATAGATCGTAAGGATGTTTGCTTACTTAATTATAGTATGAGGATATTTGGCTGAGAACACGGGACCGGGGTGTGCTCCTTGACCGATATATTTATTACCCTGAAAGTATTTGGCCTGTACAGTCATCAACGTCGGTTCAAGAACAGAAGTCACATTTGGTGATTTTCTTGAATAACTCTGGAAACTCGAAACCCCTTTAATGGCTAATTGATTTGCGCGGGTGAAACCGCGGGGCGCACAAATAATGGTAAAGCATAACCTGAGGTAAACAACTGTAGTGGTATAAACAAGATTTGAATTAAAAAAAACTCTTACCCTGTAAACTGTAGATAAGCACACAAGCATCTAGAGGGAACTTTTTATTTCCGTCCAATAGTAAAACAAATCCGTAACAAGGCCGCTGGAAAATGTTCCTCAAAGCTCCTTTTCGGTTACGAAACTTAAAAAAGCAAAACGCCATCCTTTCTCCTTAGTCTTATCTTAATTAGAAGAGTCTGGTTTGGGTTTGGACTCTTTTTAACAAGCAAGTTATCTTAAAAACTCAATTATATTCTTGGCAGTCAGTAACAAAGGCTTGACCTAGCAATGCCGCAAAAAAAACTTGCTGAAGGTAACTACTTATATTTTTTGTATTTATCTCTATCACAATATCAAAAATACCTACTCTTCCATTTGTTTATCTGCAAATGCAAATGTTCTGAGCAGGTAAAGTCTAAAAAAGATTGGTAGCATAGTCTTTCATCTAACATCGCAATTAAAGTTTTGGACATAAATTAGCATTTTTTGATTGGTCGTTAGCTCTTCACGTTGTCGTTCCAACGCGACGACCAAATGAAGTAATTTCATGTTGATTTCTATAATCATAAACAGTCAGTTATGAGCAATTGGCACGGTTTCAGATGACCAGTGCTTAACTAGGCTTCGTCGTCTTGTAAGGGCATGACTTCGCACTATGCAGGACTGAAGGAATGACATTTCATTTCAGTTATTCAGTCATCTTTATTTTAGTAACGTACCAACAGGTATCACTTACCTACATTAAAAAACACAATACCTACTAATTTTAAGTAGGTAGAGGTAATTACTATAAATCAAACAAATACAATCACAAAAATAATCAAAAAATTAAAAGCTCAAAAGTCAAGAAAAGCATGGAAATGCTTTGTTATTGCTTTGGCGATGATCACTATGATTGTTCTATCAACAAGTAGGTAATTAAAAAAAACATTACATGTTAACCACACTCTTTATGACGAGACAGCAACGATACTTGTCGGCAGAAACGGCGTGGTGGTAGTAGGTACTTCCCCGGCCCTTTACAAAGAGCTCACTCTTTTAAAATCGAATTAAAGATAAAATTTTGTAGATTGCATGCGTAACTCCTCGACCCTTTAGGTAAAGGGTCGAGGAGTTACTTGACAAGCTAGATATTGCATCAATTACAATGACCTGCAATGCAAGTACAGTTCTTATCGATCGCGTAATTGACATTTAGAATCGTCAAAAATTCGTTAAAAATGGATTCAATTATTGGATAAAACCAGTTTTAACGAATTTTGACGCGATCGATAAAAACGGTACTTGCACTGCTGGCCAGCTTCAATTGTCTTGGCTCTTCATTCCAATTTGTTGTTTAGTTTTGTGTTAGCGGAGTCAAGTTTGTGACAGTAGAAATCTTTGGGGACATGTGGCGGAACAAGGGGAGTTTTGACTTTTGACTGACTACCAACGATCACTTTGAGACATCTTCTAATGGATCGAGGTGCTAGTTCCACGCGACCAAGCCAAGAAGAACAGGCATCAAACTGATTCCTTAAATTTCACACGGTTAATGACTTATGTAGAGCTACATAGCCATCACAATGATATCATAGCATTGTTATTATTACATACCTACAATATAATTATACATAGGTACACTTCGTATTTAGGTATGTATAGATAAGTACCAATAGTCAGCTAAGGATTTAGAAGGCCATGCCGAAATCAGAGGTACAGAGGTCATTCGCACAGGTAAAGTATACAAGTTGGTGTAACCTTACTTTGTTGTGTTCCATGTTCCATATTCAAAAATAATGGTCACATTGAAAACATAATAGTAGTTAGGTACCTTTTCGACCTCTTTTATGACACTTTTCCATTTCAAAGTCTTCGTAAACGCACGAATAAGACAGATACAAGTTTGTTTAGGTATTGAATTAATTTATGTAACCAATAAAGATGCTATTCACGTGACGGAGTCTTTATGACCAACGGAGGTCAGGCGTTCGTTTCATACGTTATTAAAATATAATTTATATAGCAATATAGCATACAATGATGCCAATTCTGTTGTTGGAAAATTAAACAACAGAATTATAACTTACCTAATTTGACAAGACAAAATATATTGCCATCCCTTTCTAAAAGACTGAAACAACAAGGACGGCTATAAGTTTAGAGCTGTCAGATTAGGTTACTTTAGGATAATGCAACAAAAGAATCGACACCAATACCTTGCATAATAGGTAGACTTTATCCAGCGCGGTTTTTAGTAACTCCGTAATATGCAACAGCAGCTATAATTTCGGGATGATTATAATGACATCTGAAACGATGACATGTTTAATTAAGTTTACTAACAAATTATGGATTGACATCTGAAATAAATAAATTGAATTGAATTGAATAATACTATTTTGGATACCTATCTATTTATCTATGACTACCCCGTGCTACGCTAACCTTTTAGTATAGATCATTTTTTAGGGCGGGGTTATGCGTAGTGCTGTTTCAATAACTAAATAGGTAATACAACAAATATGTTTACAAAAGCTTATTGTATGCAAACAAGTGCAAACACGATGAAAAAATCTGACAACGCAGCACTAACTACGCTTGGCAGCCACCCAAAGCGGAGTGATCTGACTCGCATTATTTTTCGGCTTGTTTTTATGCTTCTGTGGCCAAACACACGTGTCCACAATTATATTTATCTATATTATATTATATATCGTACTACTATTACTAGTAGTTCGCCCCGAACTGAGATTTCGCGACGCGACGCGAACGCTCCAAAAATATAAGTAAGTGGTAGTCAGTGGCAAGTCCAAACATTGTGTTTGGACTTGTCGCTGCCACCTACTGTATAAGTATGGTAACCAAGTAACCCCGTGGGCAGACGAAACCGCGGGGCGCAACTAGTATTATATATGAGCGCCTGAAGAGTAGGTACCTGGTAAAGCTCTTTGTGAAGGGGTCATCCGGGGAAGTACTACCAGCACGCCCTTTTCTGCCGCCAAGCCGCGTTCTGTGTTTCGTT
The DNA here is from genome assembly GCA_963576535.1 of Plemyria rubiginata. Taxonomy (NCBI): domain Eukaryota; kingdom Metazoa; phylum Arthropoda; class Insecta; order Lepidoptera; family Geometridae; genus Plemyria; species Plemyria rubiginata. Next base: position 2,510,132 of record OY754929.1, read on the forward strand.
GAAGAGTGTGGTTGCCGGTGAAACGCATTGTAGGACACGTTCTTATCGTGCGTGACTTACGAGGCAATGCTCCGTTATGTGTCTTCACATAGTTGGGTCATTATTTACTTGTTCCATGAGCATTTAAGTATAGTTTAATTGAAAAACAAGAAAAATAGGATGCTTTTAATTTATATCGAATGATTAGTAATGCGATACATTTCTGTGTGTGTGTGTGGTTGAGTTTCAAATCTGCAGAACTATAGGCGCTCTTAAATATTCGTGTTTTATATTACTATAATTATGTTGGGAATGTCGCCCGGATTTCAGACTCTTGAATCATATTGCAGTTAGATTTTATTTTTGCAAATGTTATTTTTGTAAGCACTTTTATGAACGGTTTACCGAAGAGCTTATATTTAGGCTCCGACGCTATTCTCACAGTTTTTAGTTTCTATCGAAATATTAGTTGTAGGGAAACTTTGTTCACTACCTTGCATAAGTTAATTTTTCCACTAAGAGTAGGTAGTATAGTGCGCGTCAACCAAAAAGAACGCTAGAAAACAGTGGAGGGGATGTGTTGCATACAAAATACTCGCGCCATCACACAGCCTCCCCCTTCTACCGGAGTTCTTTTTGCGTGACGCGCACTACATATATGTACTAGAGGTATTATCAGTTAATATGACGTTTTAAAATACTAATCAAAGAGTAAAATAAGTATGTGTAAATATTAGATAAATACTATTTTAAGTTAGATACTAATTTAAGTATTTAATCACATTTTTATACCTGCCCGTCCATAGTTGCTTGTCGATCTTGAATTCCTTCCGAAAATAGGCAATGCTGGCAAGAAACAATGCCAGTAGCAAGATACTATAGCATAAAAACCATGATTTACATAAATTCATAAATTATCTACAGTTTGTAAGAGCATAGACAAAAGAGTGACGTTGCGAGTGCGTCATACGGTGGAAGTAGGTCACGCCATGGACGCAGAGTCGCATGCAGAATTATGGTAACGCTAAGGATATCCTTTGCGCTCACACGGTAAAAACCATAAATTATATGGGATTTTACCTACTTGTGCTAGAAGATTTTATACTAAAGTCTTTCAAAACTTGTATGTACATATTATTATTAGCAATAAATAAATAGAAATAAGTATGTAAATATAAATACGTATAGTATTTTTTACTTTTAAAACTTTCGTGATCTTAACATTTTATTTGAAATATTACACGGGTATTTATTACGTATTTACCTTTTTTATTTTCCCGACGTTTCGGCTTTGTTGCAATAGCTGTGGTAAAAAAGGTAAATACGTGATAAATACCCGTGTAACATTTCAAAATAAGTATAAATATGTATTATACCTAGCGACCTAGCTAAGTACTGAGTAGAGATAGCTGTAGTCAAGCAATATCTCTGTTGTGTAAACGACAAGGTAGGACGTAGGCGGTAAGTGTGTGTGAGTGCTCGGAGACCACAATTCTCCGGAGGAAGCGGGTATTGTCCAGTAAATGGTTTCAGCACGCCATCCTCTGTGGGCAAGCATGATTGCTTATTAACTAACATTGGATTATAAGAGTTGGTCCAATCCTACTACTATTATAAACGCGAAAGTTTGTAAGTATGGATAGATGGATGGATGGATGGATGTTTGTTACTCTTTCACGCCGGAACAGATCTAGAATCTGGATGAATCTTGGCAGAAAGTTTGATTATAGTCTGGAATAACACATAGGCTACTTTTTATCCCGTGGGAATACTGGGATTTATCTGCGCGGGTGAAACCGCAAGACGCAACTAGTTTTTAATAAAAAATAAATTAATTGAAGGCCAAATACCGCAATGAAACTGTAGGTACGAAACTGCGGGCTTCAGTGAGATTTATTTATTTGTATAGAAAAGTTATTTATCGAGATCAAAGGTGGCCTGTCAATCGTCAAAATAAAATGGACTAAGTATTCTCGTAGATGTGTCACGGATAACTGTCATCGGCACACGTCACCCCTATTGGCACGATCTCAACTGGGTGCATCCACTGAGCATGAGGCATGAGTAGTCACTACGATAACGTGTGGTTATTGTGACCAGTAGTAGGCAGTAAGTAGCATTAGCATCACGAATAGAAAAACCTTGATGCCAACGAAACTCTGAAATGGGTAGCTCTTGGGTCGTTGGTTATCTTAATTTTTTTCGTTGTATCTCAAAAAGCGGGCATCCTAGAAAAAAAAATGGTTTTGGAATATCCAAACCAAGCCCTTTCATATGATATGTAAACATTATTTTTTGTGTAACTTTTTTAATTTTTAGCTCCTTACAAAACCCCAAACTCTCAAACCCCAACTTCTTATTTAAACAAGCTTTTCTTAAATCTAGCATTGTCATCCATACTAAGGATGTAGGTACACAAAATGTCAAGGAATTTGAATACTATCTTTTATCTAAATTCCTTGTAAAATTTCAACATAGGTACCTAATCGATTGAAGATATCTGCTTCGAAATTGAGTGGTTAGATTCCACCCGTACCTACCTACCTGTATAATATGTGTGGTTCCACCCGAACAAACATATTTACTTATGTACATACATACATTGCAAGTATAATAGAAGCTTGTAAAAAAAATAGTGATGTGCGAATTATCCATCATTATTTATCTAGTTCTGCAGTGCAAGTACCGTTCTTATCGATCGCTTAATTGTCATTTAGAATCGTCAAAAAATCGTTAAAAAACGTCGATAAGAACCCTAGGTACCTACTTGCACTGCTGATACGATATTTACCGAGAGACGGCGGCGTCCCCAAATTGCAAAACGTGATCTATCTCGAAGGAATCTTACTCTATAGATCACGTTCTGTAGTAGATGCGGTACTGATACGTTTATGAAATTCGAACGTTTTTGAAATTCGAACTTTTTCGAAATCCTAGACTTCTATAAACTCAATATGTAGTATAGACATATATGTTTAGAGTATTAGATACTTCCCTAGATTAAAATCATACGGTTCCCGATCACCTGTAGAATACCCTGCTACCACTAAATGTCTATGCCTGCTACCACCTACTACCGAGGTTATAAGGGTATGTTACACGTTGTGACACCTGCAGGTTGATCGCGTAACTTTTGAAACACACCGAAAAACATGTAAAAACTTTTGCTGCAGGGAACTACAAATGAGGACGTCAGTGTACATAATAGTTTATAACGCCCTAAGTGGCGCAGCGGGCAAGAGTTGCGGGTTCGTTTTCCGCCTCGGAACAAATTTGTGTACGATCTGCAGAAATTTGTTCCGTTGTTCTGGGTGTTTTCTATGTATGATAAAAAAATATCTATCTATGTAAGTGTATAATGTATTAAATATATCAGTTATCCACCCACCACCAGTCAGTACCCTTAACACAAGCTTTGAGTAACTTACTTTGGGGCTAGTGTGGATTGTCCAGCATTATAAAAAAACAATAATTTTTCGAGAAATTGTTCATGGAAAAGCAACGACTTATTTTAATGCTACAGCGGTTCTTGTTTTTAATAAATTTACCCGCTCGGTTAAAATTTTATGTTCATTTGTTATAAAAAATAAAAAAAATTAAGAAAAACTTCGATATTCTAGAGCATTTTCTCATTCCTATGAAAAACCTAATTAATTCGATCGCTCAGCGATAGAATTAATTAGGTTTTTAGACAGCGTACCTACCCAGCGATAATCGCTGGGTAGGTACGCTGTCGGCAAAGGAACCTTAAAGATTCTTATTTCATTAAAATCTAAGTGGGTACCAACTTTTCCTTTGAAAGGAGTTGATCGTGTAACTTTGCACAACCTTCTTTTACATTGCGCTTTTGCTAACGTCTCTTTGGAGTGTGCTTAAATGGCTCTAATAAATTTTATCAGGCGGAAATTGAGCCACCGCCCGTAGGGGCTAAAATTAAATAAACATACACCTAAGTATTGGTGGACTTTTCGCTTAGCATTAACTAGCCCCAAGCAAAGAAAACCCCCTACCGTGAACCAGATGCTTGCATGTCACCCTACTACTTCTTTCCTAATTTATATCTACATTCTTTCTACTTTATACCGCTTTTTTTATTTCTTTAAACAATGTGTACCTGTGCGAAGCAGGGGCGCGTGGGCTTGTCGCTAGTTGAGAGCACTGGTGGTCTAGGGGTAGCGGCCCCCCCTTCCGATCCTAAGATCGTGGGTTCGAAACCGGTCGTGCAATGAGTTTTTCTGTTCAAAAATTTTTGTGCAAAATGCCAGTACTCTCAAACGGTGAAGGAAAACATCGTGAGGAAACCGATAACATGTGTCAAGTGCTCGAAAGGAGCCTCTTCGAGGCGCACTTAAAATCCTTTCACCACACAGATCGAAAGAAAGTAGTGACTCGATAAGAAGAAGAATAATAAATAAATAAAATAATATAAAATAAATATTGGTGGACTTTCCACACAGCACTATCTAGCCCCAAACTAAGCTTATGCTTGTGATATGGGAACCAGATAGCTGATATACTACTTATATACTTTTTTTTTGTAAATACATACTTATAATATTAAATATTAAAAAATATATATAACTCAAAGGTGACTGACTGACTGACTGACATAGTGATCTATCAACGCACAGCCTAAACCACTTGGACGGATCGGGCTGAAATTTGACATGCAGGTAGATGTTATGACGTAGGCATCCGCTAAGAAAGGATTTTGATCAATTCTACCCCCAAGGGGATAAAATAGGGGGTGAAAGTTTGTATGAGATTTTCAAAGTAAACGAGCGCGAGCAAAGCCGCGGGATCAGCTAGTATTATATAAACACCCAGACAGAGAACAAACATCTATGTTCATTACACAAATGTTTGTTCACGGTGGGAATCGAACCCACGACCTACGGCGCTGAAGGCAGAGCTACCACCAACTGAGCTACGTAGGCTGTCAAATAAATAAATAAATCAGATATAGAATAAATCAAGCAAGCTAAACCAGTAGGGTGATTGAACAGTTGTTCAACGTCACAGTAATACCCTTCACGGCAAACCACCCCGACCCCTGTGGGGGTAGAGCCACCCCCGAACGGACGGATTATAATTTAGGGAGCTCACTGTTGCCTTGCTATTATTGGTTTTTCAGGGCTTTTCAGAAAATAACAGTTTTTCAGGATTTGGAGGTATATTATGAATATGAATGAAAATAATAGTAGTTTATGAAACTGTTGCATAATGAGGGGTATTAAAACTCGAGGGGGTGTTTAAAAACCGAGCCGTAGGCGAGGTTTTTAATAGTATCCCACGAGAGTTTTAATACCTAGTTATGTGCAGTTTCATACACTACTTTATCTACTCTCATACATTAGTGTTGAACCTAATAAATAAAATATCAAAGCTAGTAAGAAATCCAGTTGACTGAAACAAAACGTATCAATTGGCGCCAAACCAACCGTATAACAGCGCATGCGCGCGCTGCGCCGCCGCCGCCGCGCCGCGCCGTCGCCACAGTCTATCAAACTCTTTGGCTGTACGGTTTCAAAACCCTTGCCTTTTCCAAAAAGAAAAAGAACTGTTGTATCGTTATGGTAAAAAAGTTATTTTATACAACTATCTTTGTATGAGGAGCTGTATCATAATTAAATTTTTTATTTGGTTACGGTATTGCGTTTATAAAGTATATCAATATGAATTCGTTTTGACGTTTATAATTCGAATTTTATGACATGAGAGTAGATAAATGTTTATTTTTAAATCATATCTTTTATACTTATACAAAGTTTAATAAACACTATAATACTACAAATAAATAATATAAATACTATAAACCTACAAAACAATACTTAATCGTCTTTAAGATAATGATTTTAAAAATATATAAAAGTAAAATTTGTATATTAAAACATGTAATCCGTGCTCATATTCTATCATTCATATAATATAAATTCTCAGTTTTACACCCCTTATACGATTTACCTTCTGTTTTTTCTCGAAGTCAATGCAATAGCGCGCCATTGAGTGAACGAAGTCTTATCGCATAAACAACAAGCAACCTAAATACCTACGTACCTTCCAATATCGGCATTACCTACTTGTTAAAAAATAATTACATAGACTTTTATAACCTACCTGCTTTATATAATAATAATTATTGTTCTTGATCTAACAGACCTTAAAAGTTAAAATGAGTGATAGCTTTATTGTTTTTTTTTTTTAAACCTATTTAGTAACTAATACGAATGCAGTAGGTTCAAGTCGCGACACGCGAGAGGAGCGCCGGGAGGAGGGGAGGTGGGTGTGATGCCGCTAGTGTTGTGCATGCGCAATCGCGAGGGGATCCTCCACTATTTTCCGGCGTTCTTTTTTGCGTGACGTGACTTATACATTCATAATTATTAGCATAAGTGTACTTACCTACTTATTTATACTATCTACCTACTATAAATATTAATTTTATGTTTATGTTTTGCAACAGCGCGAGTCAGTGCCAACATCTTAGAGAATTTATAACTGGAGATGTTAACGCAAGGCGTACCCCTCTGCCGGCCATAAGACGCGACTTGGCCATGCACGTTATATAAAACTACTTCACTCATCACCGCGCGGCCATTAGTTGTCGTTTCGTGTCGCGAAGTAGTGCTCAGTAAAAATGGTGAATTGTGCGGTATTTCGGTGTAAAAGGAGATCAGAGACATCAAACTTTAGGGAACACGGTATTTCCTATCACAATTAAGTGATATTTTAGTCAATTGTTTTTGTAATTACGTTTAATTTATATTTAATGGAATACCAGTTACGACAGTTTTAATACGACGCCATCGTCTTGGTAGGAGGTGTCGGTGAATTTATATTCCTTGGTAGAAGGCGTAGTGTGGGAACTAGTTGAGCGAAATCGATTGAATGAATGATGGAATGAACGTAAAATTAGAATAAAATGCGATGTGTTTTTTGTACCCATATTAAAATTTAACCGATTTAAAAAAGGAGGTTCAGTATTGGACTCTACAAAAACTGTCTCTGTCATTCTGCCTTCAATACGTCGCTTTATGGAGCTCCCTTAAAATATTAGTTGTGCTGTGTCGTTGGTTTATTGCTATTTTCTTTGTACTTTATGAACGCAGAATCGTATAAACGTGATTTTTGTATAGCTGCAGTATGTTAGCTGGAGAGGGACATGGGCTACTTTTTTATCGTCGCCACAATTTTTCATCACCTTTTCCCGTCATACCAATCATCATCATCAGCCTATGTAAGTCCACTGCTGGACACATCATACCAATAAAGAAACAAAAAATTTATCTAAAAATGCATTCATGAAAGACTACTTACTTGAAAGATTACTTACTACTTGCGAAAATAGAATATAGCTTAAAGTTACTCAACAACAGTGTAGCTTATCTATTTGTAAAATAATTTTTAAAATCGTTTCAGTAGTTTTAGAGATTACGCTCTACAAACTCTTAATAAAATATTTTTTACAAAAAAAAACCGACTCCAAAACTACTATCCAATTTGTTATGAAAAATACACTAAAAAGTTAAAAATAATTGCATTATGGATTTATATTTCAATCTACTTACAAATAGGTATCCATTTTTTCAACAAATCTTATAATTTTATTATTATGACATTATAATAATTACTGATATTTTTGGAGTCGGTGCCAGCACTCTATTTACTTAGTAATACCTACTAGGCTAGACAGGTACACGTTTGTTAATCTTGGCTAAAAAAAGGAAAAGTATATGATTTTGAACCACCCTGATTTCATTCATACGAAATCATTCATTTTGTCGGTCTTTTTACAACCCATCACTACTTTTTTGTGTTAGTGTGTAACTAAACAAAAGTGTAACAACAGTAATTCTTTGTTTGTGTTATTGTTTTTGTGTTGGTGTACAGCTTTTACTTGCGTGTGCGTTTATAGGGACGCTTAATTTTTCTGCATTAGTATGCGTGATTATGTAAATGTGTTGTGTACCGTACTACCTCGCCTCCCGCGAAAACCGGCAGAAAGATTTTAGTACTAAAAGTAGCGCTTGGCAACTCCCGTTATAAATTCTCTAAGGCCAACATCGACACAAACCTTGCTAGGTTTCACGATGTTGTATTATTAAAATTGTTATTTAAGTTTTGCTGAATAAATAAATAAATAATAAATAAATAAAAGGGATGTGGGTTCCTACATAATTTAAAATGTAGCTTTGATAAATAAATATTGAATGTTCCTCACAGCAATAAGCAAAGCTAGTAGGTATAATGGGATTCCGCCGATGATACTCGTGAATTGAGATTTATAATATATAGCTCTTACCCGCAGCTTCGCTCGCACACGTTCTAAAACCTTTCTAAACCTTTGTACTTTAAAATTTTCTACATAATCGGGCGGGTCGCTCACTTTTGCCATTTATATTATAGATGAATTTTGGAAAACGCTGAAATACTAAATTCATTATTTTTGGTCAATTCGCATGTAATTTCATGTAAATACTATGTACAACGAATAAAAAGTTTCATGCAAACTTTTATCCCCTTTTTCCTCCCTGCCTGTGCGTTGTCATAGTCAATCACTTTTGCCTGTTACCTATATAGTAAATAAATAAATAAATAATGCTAATAATAATAATAGTTAATAATAGTTCATAGTTTATTTATTTATAACGGATAATTGTTATATGTCATAAAAAAGCTTAGTAGGTACTAATAATAATGCTGGGTAAAATAACAATCACAAATTCTTAAATGAGTTAAATATAAAATAAATATGTATAACATTCTAAATTAAGAAAACAAATAATCTAAATATATATAACTCAAAGGTGACTGACTGACTGACATAGTGATCTATCAACGCACAGCCCAAACCACTGGACGGATCGGGCTGAAATTTGGCATGCAGGTAGATGTTATGACGTAGGCATCCGCTAAGAATGGATTTTGATCAATTCTACCCCCAAGGGGATAAAATAGGGGATGAAAGTTTGTATGAAACTTTGAATTCCTTGGCGCGAGCAAAGTCGCGGGTTCAGATAGTTATATATATAGATACGCAGGTATCAATAACAACAACAAAAAAGAACAAACATTTATTTTCATTACAAAACAAATGTTTGTTCTCGGTGAGGATCGAAACGGCTTATAGCGCAGAGGGCAGAGCTACTACCAACTTAGATCTAAGAGATTTAAACATAGTTTAAATCCAAGCTGCTTTATAGCAATACTATACTAACATCCTATTATTATTTGATTTGACATTTATTTGCTATTGTTTTTTTTATTATTACTGTGAATTTATTTAATGTTTAAAGCCACACCTATTTGCATCCCAGCTATGGGGAATAAGTGCTACCAATTTAATACGATTGTCATCCTTATGTACCAACACAATTGACGCAAATAATTGATTTATGATTATGAAACTTCATTTCAATCCAAAGTTTATCCTCTACTGTACTGCATTAAATATTCAACTACTTTTAAAAGCTATTTAAACAGGAACTGCAGTGTGAACCAAGGAATTCAACAATGGATGAAACCATTTTTAACGAATTTTGACGATTCTAAATGTCAAATTAAGCGATCGATAAGAACGGTACTTGCACTGCTTAAGCCGGTTCAGTTTAAGTTAGATAGGTACCTAATTAATAAAATAATAATAAATAATGCTGGACGATCCACACAGCACCATCTAGCCCCAAACTAAGCTACTCAACGCTTGTGTTATGGGTACTAGATAACTGATATATTTAATACATTATATACTTACATGGATAGATATTTTTTATTATACATAAACACCCAGACCAACGGAACAAATTTCTGCAGATCGTACACAAATTTGTTCCGAGGCGGGAATCGAAACCCGCAACCTCTTGCGTCGCAGGTGGACTCTCGCCCGCTGCGCCACTAAGTTCGTCAAAAGGTAATTCAAATGAAAATATAAAGCAGCGTATAGCACTAAGCGCTATACTCTCGGTTATCTCTTGGTGAAAATACCTTTTAAAATTGGTTTAGTAGTAAATACTACTATCTAAAGATACAAAACTGCAAACAAAATTAAGAAAACTGTAACAGCTTTACGTCTTTGATCCCCAGGCACGGTAGATATCTCCTCAGATCTCAGTGCCAAGCACCAACAGAAGATTCTTTGAGGATTTCTAGGGGGGTAGTCAGAGGTACGTCCAAACATTACAACAAAAAAAATGATAACATCGTTTTGTTCATTTTACAAATAAAAAATTTGTTCGCTACAAATAGCATAGTATTACTTTAATAATATACTAGCGACCCGCCCGCGCGCGCCGGCTTCGCACGGGTGCACATATCATGCATGTATTATACATATAAACCTTCGTATTGAATCACTCTATCTATTAAAAAAACCGCATCAAAATCCGTAGCGTAGTTTTAAAGATTTAAGCATACATAGGGACATAGGGATATAGGGACAGAGAAAGCGACTTTCTATTAAACTATGTAGTGATTCGCTATACCTAATAGTAAGTACATCGTTTTATGTTGTGGCCGAGCTATGCTATGCTATATTCCATGGCAAGGCGTGGCAGGGGGAGGGGCGCTGACGTCACGCCACCATGACGTCATAGTGACGCGCGCCCCGACCTACTTACGATGCGTGAGCCTTGTTTCCGAGTGTCTGGACTGGTATCATAATAATCCATACCAATCTAGAAATGCTAAAAAGTCTGTCTGTTAGTCATTTCACGGCTTAAAATTACGTACAATTCGAAATAACAACTCTTTCAAGAAAAAAAAACAACTTGAAATGCACTCATACTATAAGAAAATATAGCCATAAAGTAATAGAGTGCTGTTTTTTAGTGATAACTCAAAAGCACGACAGATCTTTCTCAAATTTAAATGGGAACACATGACAAGAATCGAAAGCTGGTGAGCTTTTAATTATTTCAAAGTCAAAGTCAAATGTATTTATTTAACAGAATCAAAAAAATCAACTTTAAACGTCTTAAAACTAGGTGACTCAGGTGCCAGAAACGTAGTGATTAGTATGCTCAGTGGATGCCAATTCCACACGATCAAAGCCTAGAATAGAAGAACAGGCAACAAACTCGGCTTGGTTCCTACTCAAGAAAGAGAATCATCCAAAGCGGTCCACACAGTAAATAGTTATGAGGAAACAAGAGTAGTAGAGCTCTTTGTGTGTGGCTCGTCCGGGGAAGTACTACCACCACGCCTTTTTCTGCCGCCAAGCAGCAACGCTGTGTTTCGGTTTGAAGAGTGTGGTCGCCGGTGTAATTACAGGCACATGAGGCTTAACATCTGTATGCCTCAAGTTGATGGACGCAGGGCAGTGCATCGTAGGGCACGTTCCTATTGTGCGTGACCTACGGGGCAATGTTTTGTTTATAGGTGATGTTTACCACTTAACATCAGGTGGACCATCTGCTTGTTCCATCAGCTAGTTGTATAAAAAAAAAAAAAAACAAATATTAAAAAAAATAGGATCGAACTGAGAACCTTCTCGCTGTTTTATTTCATGTTCACACTGTACTCCCTTCGGCTTTGGTCAAGCACGCACGCACGAGCTTTATCGTAGCTTTGCGCGAAGCACTTATATTGTATCCCCTAAGGTACACCTGGAGAGCTACATTATAAATAACTATGAACTAGGTCCTTTAAAACACGTACATAACACAATCATTGTCTTAGTAAACAGTGTTCTACGAAATGTAGTACTACGAAATTAATTCGTAGCAGACTCGTAGCTTGCGTAGCTATAGCGTAGCTAGCGTAGCAAAACCTGTAGAGGTCACGATTATTATCCATCAGAGTTCTCGTATAGGACGTGTCAATCAAAAAGAACGCTGGAAAACAGTGGAGATGTGTTTGCGCATACAAAACATTCGCGCCATCACACCCCCTCTCTCGCCTTCCGGTGTTCTTTTTTCGTGACGCGACCTATACATACGTCAATAAAAACTATTTCCAAGCTTAGGCTTGGAAATTGATTGTTTTTTTTATACAACTCGCTGATGGAACAAGCTAATGGCCCACCTGCTGTTAAGTGGTAACCATCACCTATAACAAAGCATTATGCCTCGTAAGTCACGCACGATAGGAACGTGCCCTACGATGCACTGCCCTGCGTCCATCAACTTGAGGCATACGTTAAGCCTCATGTGCCTGTAATTACACTGACGACCACCACACTCTTCAAACCGAAACACAGCGTTGCTGCTTGGCGGCAGAAAGAGGCGTGGTGGTAGTACTTCCCCGGACGAGCCCTTCACAAAGAGCTCTACTACATATCAGTTATACCGTATACCCAATTTATAGCTTTATTAGTAGCGGCACGTTAGTTGACCGATGACCGTTAATGCGCAGAAGTCGTAAATAAGGTATCCCTCGGCATCCGCGCGCGCTCATTGGCCCACAGTATGCGCAGTATCCCCTCCACGTTCCGTTCACCGGTCAACTTATATGCCGCGTGTAGTGTTTGTGTCTATCTAGTAGATACAATACTCTGTCTCACCTGCACAAGCGGTTGTCAGTCTCCTGTCAACTGTCAGTGTCATGCTCCTCACCTGTCAATGTCCTGTCAATGTCGGGGATACAGGTTGGCGCGAAGGGCAGGGACTTCGAATGCTCGAAGGGCAGGGAGGATGTACGGGAATCTGAGGATCAGGAATTAAACTCGAGGACCTGGACAGAAGACCGGCTTGGTGTTGTGTGTGAGCCAGGGTTCTTAGAAAAATACAGGATTTTACACCGCGTATAATAGTATAGTGAGTAGTGAACCCGTAGATAACCAGAATATTGACCGTAGGTCGAACTGCTGTTCGCGCAGGTCGGCGTCCGCCTCGGCCACATATCGCGTCACCAAGCCGTCGGTGGACGCCTCGGCGGAGGAGCCGCAGACGCCGGCGCCTCGCCTGCTGGAGCCCAGCGCCTCGCTGAGGGAGTCACGGCCACAGCTGAAACGCCCTGTCGGCTCCAGCGTTTCTGGTGAGTGAACGAATCTTTTTCTTAGGTATAATAGAGCATGAGTGGCCGTCATCAGTGGAAAAACTTGGCGTTACGGGACCAGTTGACTTTATTTATACCTTTAATTTATTACTTTTCGGGGCCAGTCGACTGAAGAGCCTATATTTGTTGGTTCCCGCTTTGAGCTATCTGATATGCAAAAAAATATGAATATTTTGTTGAAAATCGTCTTTTTACTGTATTTTTTAAAGAATCTAATATTTAATACGGGTACATAACAAACGTGTGAAACCAGCTGATGTCTCAGCATGTAGTCGCAGCAACTTTTGGAAGGATTTTGCGGTGCTGTTTTTAAGACAGGGCCGACGCAGGGTTATCAAGTGGGTATCTGAGTAGGAAAGATTGGTCATTAGGTTAATAAATTCTTCTAGTTGTGTAAACACCACGATGTTGCACATTTTAGCATCACCTCTGGCCATCTTTTCAGGAATATATGAGCACTTTGCCAATTCTCTCAAAAGTTGAAGGAAAACATCGTACGGAAATCGTCACGTCAGTCGTATAGAACCAAGTTCAAGAACATGACGTGTCAAGTGCTCCAAAGGATCCTCTTTGTGGCGCCCTTCATCCTTCACTACACAGTTTCGAAATAACTATTGACACTAGAAGAACCTGCTTAAAACGCACTCATCATCATCATCAACCTATGTTAGTCCACTGCTGGATGTAGGTCTCTCCCAAGACACGGAGACCGGTTTCCGGCTCTTCTCATCCAGTGCTTGCTGCGCTACATTTGGCAGATCGTCGCCCCACCTTGCCGGAGGACGTCCTACACCTACACTACGCTTACCTAAACGCGGTCTCCACTTAAATATTTGTTTGCTCCAACGATTGTCGGTTCTATGGCAAACATGGCCGGCTTCATTCAGCGTGCTAATTCTTTGAGCTATGTCGACTACTTTGGTTCTCTGTCGGTCTTTTTTTTGCTTTTTCTTCGATAGAGAAAATGCAGTATCAAAATTGTTAATGTTTGTTTCTGTGACATGTAGAGACATGCCCCACATTACACTAATTACTCTTTGCGCCTAGTGGGCACTTTAATAATGGAATATTCATTATGGTGGACGGTGGACGTTTCATTATGCAAAGTAGTGTTAAACGAAGGAGTTTTTAATAATCAGAGTGCTTTTTAAAAGGGATATTTTCATTTGCAATAATATTTTTATCAATTAGGATTATTTTACTAAGAGACAGTTTGGTCCGAATACTCAAACGCAACTCAGATTTAAGCACGTCTCATGTGACGAGTTTTTGACGGAATTTCATTAAAAACTGTCAAAAAACTACGACTTGAGACGTGCTCAAATCTGAGTTTCGTTTGAGTACTCGGGTGGTTATTTGGTACAAAATACACACTGAGCTGTGTACCTTGATATAATATGTAAGCAAATTCAATACAACAGATTTCCACTGACAATTGTTACACAATTGTGCTTCATTCAATCTCAAATTTCCAGATTCCATCTCCCTCTCATCTCCGGTCGCATGCACCGCTCTCACGGAAGATGTGGGGGCTCCCCCGGGGCCAGCCAACGTGGCGGCCTTGCCCGAGGACCACCGGGCGAGCCTGCTGGGCCGAATGGCCGGCCAACGGCCCAGGAGACGCCGGGCGATGATCATCTATGTATGCGCTGCGGACTCGCAAGGTAAGTTTCCTTGAAGAGGTTGGATGGAAAACCCAGCTAAAAAGACTTTTCTGATTTGCTGGTTACTATTTAACATCTAAAACAAACCAAAGATAATACTTAAGGAATTATATAAAAGGAAGTACAGACGATTTGCTCAGCCAAAATACGAAGGATTATTTAAGGAACAGATTTACTACTTCTTTTACAGCATAGGACGTATCACATAACTATCACCAAAGAATATTCAAATCCTGATATCCGCCTATCACTTTACTAGGAAGGAGGTAGTCAGAGGCACATCCAAACATTTCGCACATACCTCAATTTTGTAGTCCTTGGTACTCCTGACGCACTTGTTGCAAGCTCATTGGCTCAGCTCAGCTGGTTCCCTGAAGATACTTTCCTCGTGTCGTCCAATAAAATCTACAAACTATTGTATCAGACTGCAGCGCTGAAAAGGGAACTCTCCAATACGGAGCTGCAGCCCGACTGAGGGTGCGAGCGCGGAAGCTAGGCTGGCGCATCCACGTGGCAGACTTGCACTGGAGGTCGCCCTTGGAGCAGCAACGAGACCATCGCTTCCCTGTGCTGTGCGTCGCTGAACTTGCACGTAAGATGTTGCTATATTGTATGTATTTTAATAGAGCTCTTTGTGAAGGGCTCGTCCGGGGAAGTACTACCACCACGCCTTTTTCTGCCGTCAAGCAGCAACGCTGTGTTTTGGTTTGTCACCGGTGTGATTACAGGATTTACAGGCACATGAGGCTTTACCTTCCTTTTTTTTGTATTTGTATGCCTCAAGTTGATGGACGCAGGGCAGTGCATCGTAGGGCACACGGAACAGAGAAAACCCGTAGGGCACGTTCCTGTCGTGCGTGACTTACGAGCAATGCTCTGTTATAGGTGATGGTTTCCACTTAATATCAGGTGGGCAGATGGCCCATCAGCTAGCTGTATAAAAAAATGTATAAATATGTATCATAGAGGATTGTTGCTCAACCGGGCCCAGCTTAGTTATCGGGATTTGGCGAGTAAGCATACGTACTGTATTTTTTTTGATGGCATCATCATCATTTTCCTGCCCACTAGGTGAGGTCAACACATTGATTTGTGTATGACGTCATCAGTCAACTCAGTAATTACTACTTTTTTAAACATATCTCCTGTCTTTTCTCAGACTTACCATCTTCTCCTACTTCTCATGCCCTCCTATTTACCTACACTACACCCACATTCTTATGCTATGTTAACTGTGTTTTTACATCATGTCGTATTCTTTAGCTGTTTATCCGTCTCCTGTGTTTAGTCTCGTCTCTTGTGCCTTGTTTTTGTGTGTTATCTGTATGTAAACTGTTGTATAAGTAAATCACGCTCTTTTTTACCCGGGCCTCCCGCGATACAGGCTTGTCCTTGTGCGGGGACCATCAGTAACTATTTTAATGTAATTGTTTTTGGCAAATAAATGTATTTGTATTTATTCTATCTTGATTCTCGTATCTCCTATATCAATGTATTTTGTTTATGTTGTACTCCTTCCCACCACTATAATCAGCTCTCTCTATCCTATTTTGCTGGAAGAAAATTCCATCTAGGGTTAAACTCGCCTTTGTACATGACTCTATATTTTAGTGGTAGTAATTTGGTGTACATTAAAGAATAAAGGGAACCATAAACCTCTGCAATGAACGTCTTTTTAAACCTCAATGTCCACTTTTGCAGGTCAAACAGATTTGGGAGCAGTGGTGCCGGTACTGTTCCTGAACTCCGGGCTGGGGACTCCTCTGCTGCCGCACACACTCGAATGCGCGGACTTCAAAGCTGCCCTGGAGGCGGCTGAAGACGACAATGACAAAGCTTTGTTAAATAAGTGGTAAGGATGCGTCCATAAATTACGTGAGGTGTTGTTTTAAATTTTCTGTCCCTCCCTCCTCCCTGGTGAGATGTTGTGAGATTTTATTCAACCCCCTCCCCCATCCTCACTGAGATTTTTCAAAATGTGGGTTTCTTACGTAAACGCGTTGAGCACATAAAATTATTTTCTTTCGAACGAATTAGTGAATGATCTTAATCGATACGATTACGCTTAAGATTTAATCTTAAGAATGTACAATCTGGATTAAATGGACCAAAATAGTATAATTTTCTTTTGTTTCAATCAGAAAAAAAATTTCGTGAGATTTGACTCGACCCCCTCCCCCCCTTTAACATCTCACGTAATTTATGGGGGCCCCCTAAGATCGATTTTAATTTATTACCATTACCTGCTCATACTCGAATAATTTAATGAGTCTTGCGGAATAGTAGAGTGCAATTGCCATCTAATAACTTTTTGTGTTTCCTTAATGCAAGGGATGAACCACTCGAAAATGAATAACTTTATATACTTAGAGTTGAACCATAAATAAATTAAAACACATTTTCACAGGAGTCTAATGTGAGCCCTTGTTTTCCATCACCAGGTATAGCTTGGACGCGAGCACCACCCCGCCGTGCTACCGCCTGGTCCGCGGCGCGCCGGCGCGCTGGCGCAGGGAAATGGCGAAGGCTCTCAACGTTCTGGTCAGGACGTTGCCGCAGGAGGCCTGTGATGCTTATCTCACTACTGTTGTGGAACAGGTACCCAACTGATGATCTCCGTTCGTTATCCATTACAATTCCGAGATAGAGACGACTGGATGTGTTGCAAGCTGCATAGGATAGGCTGAGGTTTATTTTCTAAAAGGGTCATACAAAACAACGGCGTGAGTTTCTTGTAATCTGAAAATGTTCAACCACGTAAGTCTATCTCTCTAGACTGTACTTAACAACGAACAATATAGTGCAGAGAGAGACTTCAGACCTATTCGTCCTAACGTATGTGTCAGTCCTACAGATTTTACACTTTGACAAAAACAACTGCAGCAGAATATAGTTAAGCTACACGGCATTTGGAAACCTCAGGTCTTCTCGCTGCTTGCACCACATTGCAAAGTGCAGTGACGGGCAGCAACTGAATGAGGAGAACAAAATACTGGGCCCAATGGCGCGCCATGGGCGAGACCAATTTCCAGCAGTTGACTGCAATAGGTTAAAATGTATGTGCTGCCATCAACCCTTATTCCTACTCCACTACTGGAGCTGGGCTGGCTGGGGTGAGTTCAGCACAATGCATAATACAACCCACTGTGGGACGTCAGTGCAGATCATTGCCTAACCATGTATTAGAATAAGAAGTATGTAGCCGTCATTTTTTTATACAGCTAGGTAGCTGATGGAACTAGCAGATGGCCCACCGTAAGTGGTAACCATAACAAAGCATTGCCTCGTAAATCACGCACGATAGAAACGTGCCCCACGATGTACTGCCCTGCGTCCATCAACTTGAGGCATACAGATCATCCTCATGTGTCAGTAATTACTCCGGCGACCACACTCTTCAAACCGAAACACAGCGTTGCTGCTTGGCGGCAGAAAAAGGCGTGGTGGTAGTACTTCCCCGGACGAGCCCTTCACAAAGAGCTCCTACTCTTCAACGTAACGTGTAAGGTGATGCGTATTCCAGGAGGTGCAGCATACGGTGCTGATGTCTGTGGAGGCGGCGCGGCGCTGCGTGTGGGTGTGCCGCGCGGGCGGCGGCCAGGAGGCGGGCGACGGCGACGCCGCCCATCATCACGAGCTGCAGCGCAGGCTCAACAACCTGCAGAAGGACTTGAAGGTAACGTGCAACTAAGTTTAGGTGGATCGAAAGCAGTTGGAAGAATATTAGTTAAAACTTCGAGCCAAACTGTCGGGCGCATGCTCAAAAACTTGCAGAAGGACTTGAAGGTACCGTGGATATCAGGATGGATCGAAAGGAATTGGAGCATCAAGAATTTAGTTAACTTCGAGCCAAACTGCCGAGCGCATACTCAACAACTTGCAAGGCAGGACTTGAAGAACTTGAAGGTAGCGTAACTTGGAACGAAAGGAGTTGGAGCTTCAAGAATAATGGTCCATGACCGTGGAATGACCAGCCATTGCCACTTCATCTTGACAAATAACTAGCTAACCTGGAAGAAATGGCAAGAAAATAAGCTTGGTTCCTAACGTTCTAAACAGTGACAAGTATACTCTATTGAGCCGATATAATCGGGCAGGGATTATGAATATATAAATAAATAAATAAATAATGCTGGACAATCCACACAGCACCATCTAGCTTACTTTGGGGCTAGATTCTAGCCCCAAAGTAAGCTCAAAGCTTGTGTTATGGGTACTAGATGACTGATATATTTCATACATTATATACTTACGTAGATAGATATTTTTTATTATACATAAACACCCAGACCATCGGAACAAATTTCTGCAGATCGTACACAAATTTGTTCCGAGGCGGGAATCGAACCCGCAACCTCTGCGTCGCATGCGGACTCTCGCCCGCTGCGCCACTGAGGTCGTCGAATAAGATTGTAAGAATCTGTGAACTCTGTGATGTATTCCAGATGCACCTGAGCGAGCGGAACATAATCCGCGCGAGCATCAAGCGCGCGGGCAGCGCTCGCGGCGCGGCCGAGGAGGAGTACACGGCGGGCGTGCGAGCCGCGCTCGGCGAGCGGCTCGACGCGCTGCTCGACGCGCTCGTCGCCGAGCACCACGCGCCGCCCGGCCACTGCGGCATCCCCACCAGGTATAATAATAATAATAATTTATTTAGCAAATTATAAAAAAGCACGTAGATATGGTACATACAATTTTGGTGCAGACAAACATAAGGAATCACGAATTAACATAGCTTGTAGATGAAGGTTTAGTCATATTCATTTATTTAGAACCATAGAGATTTTGTAGATCCAAATATTTACATAACCTATGATGCAGCTTTAAAGAGATCTACCTACACACGCGTCAGTAGACCATTTACCTTCGGTTTCTAGCTCGATCAAAGCTCTGTCAAGTCACTTGCTATCTCGATCTAAATTGAAGTAAAAGCTGAAATAGCAAGTGACTTGACAGCCGATTAGCTTTGATCGAGCTGCCAAAACCGGCGGGTAATGTGTGGCTCGTCTGGGGTACTACCAAGACTAAGGCTGGCCGCCGAGCAGCGTTGCTGTGTTTAATTTTGAAGGATCATATGACTACACAGAGCTCATGAAGCTAGAAACATATTTTATACCTCAAGGTTATGGATTAGACTAAGGCACACAAAAAACAAAGCCCAGCATTGAGCAGTTCCACTGTAACGAACGATTTTGAGCTTTTTCTATCTATCGACTTTTCACAATGGCGGTCCATCGGGCATCGACAACGATTCCCGGTTAGAAAGAAAGAAAGAAAATAAAAAGAAAGAAAGAAAAAGAAAGAAACATTTATTTGACACACAACACACAGAGAACACAGAGAAAAAAAACATAACAGATATTTATTATTAACAAACAGTAAAAGTAAAGAAACAGATAAACAGAAAAATACAAAAACAGTGTTCGAGGACAGTTTGTCTCCTCTGTGTTGTATGGGCCAAACAGGTCCAGTCTCAGCATAATTGCTGCTCCACACTTTCGTGTTAAATACGTTTATTCAACTACACAGACAGAACACACAGAAATTATTGTACCTATATCATTATGTAATGAATGATATAGGTACAATAATTTCAGTTAAAAAGATACTACAACCAAGCAACAAACAAATAAAATAAAAACTGGGGAAGTGAACTATTAATATAAACCAGTATATTCTAATGTAATGTCGGTTGTGGTAACTATATCATAATTTTTCTAGCCTCCTGGACGAGATAAACGAGCATCTCGCATTCTGCCAGAAAGCAGCCCAATGCACTTCCAACCGAGAGGTCACGCTCAACGATCTCAAGACGTGAGTCAATCCTGGACCTATCATTGTTCTGAGTTTGGTCCCAATACCTATCACCTTGTTGAAGTTCTCTATACAACGTTTTCGAAACTAATATACTTGAAAACTGAAAACAGCTTCACGACTTTGATCCCCAGGCACGGTAGATATCCCTTCAGATCTCTCAGTACCAAGTGGGTACTAATTCAAGATTCTTTGAGGATGTCTAAGGGGGGTAGTCAGAGGTACGTCCAAACACTACATTTGGCACATACCCACATTTTGCAGTAGTTAGATGTCCATACGTGACAGGTTGCAAGCCCATCGCCGCTGTTAGAATACTAACTGGTTTCCTCACGATGTTTTCCTTCACCGTTTAAGAGCACTGGCATTGCGCACATAAATTTGCACATAAAGCATGCTATCAAATGGAACATCTTGAAAGCAAACAAAGTTTTTTCTAGCAATCTCATTCATATATTTGAGACATACCTATATTTGTGATATGGATATGAAATTATCAAAGTCTACCTTTCTTTCAAACCCTAACTTTTGTATTCATTTCTGGTTTTGCATTTGTCTTCTACATCTGGAAATATAACAGCATCACATATTTTTACTGCGATTCTGAGATTGTATTGAGTTACGCTCAATGATGTGCGATCCCGTTTTTCCAGCGGACTAGACACGAATTCAGTGAGCGAAACCTTCTTCATTCAACCATGTATCAAAATAAAAATCAAAAAGGTCTTTATTCAGTACAATCACAGGGATCCTTTGAAACGTCTTATCTACTAGGTGAATCTACCGCCAGTTCGTCGAATCCAAAGCCTAGAACAACTGGCAAGAAACTAAGCTTTGTTATATTTTCCCTCCAGGTACATAACGGGAGAGAGCGACGTCCCTCTCGTGCTGATCGGCGGTGCTGGCTGCGGGAAGGCGACGCTGGTCGCACGCGCGGTCACCATAGCGCCGACCTGTCTGCAGGACTTGGCTGTTATCGTCAGGTAATACAACGCGAACGTTAAGGTGAAGACAAGAGCTAATGTGACTCTCGCTCGCACGTTTTGATTTATTGAAGAATATAAAATAACTGAAGCCATTTTTGAAAAATCGCAAACAACCATTTTGTGTGCAATCACATTGCACACATTTTAGTAAAAATTTCATTTTGATTGATGCAAGTTTTCATACTTAAAAGTTTGCATTTCTAGTTTTCGTACATAAGCAAATTTTTGAGTAGGAAAATGGTTGTTTGCGATTTTTCAAAATTGAGTTTAGTGATTTTATATCTTTCAAAATGTCGAATAGTACATTAGGTTTTGTCAACTCCTTAACGCTCTCTCTCTCTCGTTACCACACGCGTTGCCTTTCGCGCATTGCCCATGTCCCTGGGGTATAACAGGCTTCAAACAAGTTGTTTTATCTGTCTGTCTGACTAAAGAACCACGTAAGCTGTGTGGTTACTATCTACTATGACTAAGAGTTGTCTGAAATGCACTGCCCTGCGTCCGTCCACTCGACGCATACAGATGATAAGTCTATATGCCTGCAATTTCACCGTCAACCCTTCAAACCGAAACACCTATGCTGCTTGGAGAAATATGCATGGGATAGTACCTCCCCAGAACAGCCTTTGACAAAGAGCTCTACTACCTACTCTTAAATGTTTTACTGTCTCCGACTTTAACAGCATTCTTAGTGATGCCACTTTCATTTCGTCCACAGATTCGTGGGTCTGACGTCACAGTCCAGCAGCTCCCATCAGCTTCTGAAGTCCATCGTGGATCAATGCCACGTCCTGCACAACGGAACTGTCTATAGAGGACGTAATGTAAGCTATTATCATCAACTATTACGTAACAGATGGTACTGTTAGTGTCTAGAGTTCCTTTTTTGTAAGTCTCATTTAGAGCAGGTACATAAAGCTGAATCGAAGCCAGCTAAAGTATCAGAGTAAAATAAAATCCCTATCAAATATTTTTACACTTAGTTCAAAAAATATAAAAGTCTCATGTACGTTTAAATTATTTTATAACCAACATCAACTTTAGGCCCGAACTCAGAACACAACCTCTTCAGAATTCTGTGGGCCCGAAGGTGTAATTCCTTCAGTATTCTGTGGGCCCGAAGGTGTAATTCTCTTCGCGTTTTTCAGGATGTGTTCTACCTGTCGGAAGCGCTGCGTATGCTGCTGACAGCGTTGGGCCGGAAGGTGTAATTCCTTCAGTATTCTGTGGGCCCGAAGGTGTAATTCCCTTCGCGTTTTCCAGGATGTGTTCTACCTGTCGGAAGCGCTGCGTATGCTGCTGACAGCGTTGGGCCGGAAGGTGTAATTCCTTCAGTATTCATGTGGGCCCGAATGTGTAATTCCCTTCGCGTTTTCCAGGATGTGTTCTACCTGTCGGAAGCGCTGCGTATGCTGCTGACAGCGTTGGGCCGGAAGCGCAGCATTCTCCTCTGCGTGGTCGGCGCCGACGCGCTGCGCGCCGCGCGCTGGCTGCCGGAGCGGCTGCCGGACAATGTCAAGATGATCGTCACTGTTACAGAAGGTAGGTAATATGCAGATAATCGAAATGACCACGAGTGCTAATTATTCTAAACTAGCGATCCGCCCGCGCGCCCCTGCTTCGCACGGGTGCACATATCATGCATGTATTATACATATACACCTTCCTCTTGAATCACTCTATCTATTAAAAAAACCGTTTGAAAATCCGTTGCGTAGTTTTAAAGATTTAAGCATACATAGGGACATGGGGATATAGGGACAGAGAAAGCGACTTTGTTTTATACTATGTAGTGATGCCATCAGCGTTAAGTAGTCTACTAATGGAAAAAGTCCTCTACACGTTTCAAGGAAGAACGTTCTGAATCTTTTCCATCCGCCGACTTCCCGCGATCCGCGACAATGTCGTTAGTCCATCAGGTGAGGTCTCATACGCTTCGTTTTCCGGTTTGTGGTCGCCATTCTAGAACCTTCGTTCCCCAGCAGTTTGAATGTGTAGTACAATTTGAAACCCAAATGACGTACCTAAGCTTCGATTTGTTAGTGTAAATGATTTCGTGGTTACAGGTAGGATTGGATATTCTTCTTCTTCTTCTTGTCGTGTCACTAGTTTCTTTCAAAACAGCGTGGTGAAAGGATTCGGCGACGACCTCTGTGGCGCAGCGGGCGAGAGCCTGCCTGCGACGCAAGAGGTTGCGGGTTCGATTCCCGCCTTGGAACAAATTTGTGTACGATCTGCAGAAATTTGTTCCGATGGTCTGGGTGTTCTCTATGTATAATAAAAAATATCTATCTATGTAAGTATATAATGTATTAAATATATCAGTTATCTAGTACCCATAACACAAGCTTTGAATAGCTTACTTTGGGGCTAGATAGTGCTGTGTGGATTGTCCAGATTATTTATTATTTATTTTAAGTGCGCCTCAAGAGGCTCCTTTCGAGCACTTGACACATGTTATAGAGCTTTTTAGGTTCTACAACATGCTGGTTTCCTTACGATGTTTTCCTTCACCGTTTGAGAGTACTGGCATTGTGCACATAAATTTTTGAACAGAAAAAATCCCTTAAAAGACCTTATGATCGGAAGGCGGGGTCGCTACCACTAGACCACCAGTGCTCTCGGATTGGATATTGGTACATCGCGGACATTCCAAGATTTCAGTTAGTTTTAAATAACTTGAATTTTGAAGGATCTCTTCATCTATCCTGCCTATAATAATAACTATGGCTCCAAAGCAAATAATTACAGGCACATGAGGCATAACATCAGTATGCCTGAAGTTGATGGACGCAGGGCAGTGCATTGTAGGGCACATTCCTTTCGTGCGTGACTTACGAGGCAATGCTTTTTTATAGGTGATAGTTACCACTTAACATCAGGTGGGCCATCTGCTTTTTCCATCAGCTAGTTTAAAAAAAACTTGTTAATGCTTGTTAATAAAATAATATTCTGTTTCAGAAACCGATGAGCCATCTAGCTCGGCAATAATGGCGGTCCTCTCATCAGAAAACGGGCCGAAGATCGTTAGGGCTCCTCCAGTAGGCCCTGAAGAAGCCAAAGCAGTACTGAATGCCTGTGCAGCCAGTTACAGCAAGACTGGCGCTGGGACACCTCCCGAAGCAGCTATCAAAGCTGTGCAAAAATGCACTCTGCCTCTTTATGCTAAGGTTGGTATTTATATATGTGGAGTGAAATTAACAGACCTTCTCTGAGAGAATGAACTTCACTTCTCTTGAATTATACCTACGACGATGTCATCATAAATTAAAACGACTGATATTCATTGGCCATTCCTAAGCCAAAATCCAAAATCCAAATTTTTTTAGTTTACTATAATCAGTGTTAAGTTTCCTAAACTAACATTGTTTAATATTACGTTGCATAATCTTTGCTTACAGATCCTCGCCTGGCAAATCTCTCTATCAGCCGAAACCTTCACCGAGCTTTCCGAGCCGGAAACCGCGCCGGAACTGGTTATCTGCGAAGACTTGGAAGGTCAACTGGCACAGATCCTTATCACCACGGAAGCGGCACTAGGCGCTGACAGGGTGAAGTCCTGTTTAGCTCTATTGACGGCTTCGAGGAGAGGACTCGATGACACGGAGATTCTGGATATGTTAGCTCATGATGACCTATTCAGGAGTGAGGAAACTTATTGTGAGTACATTATTTTTACTTACAGTATATCATTTTGTATAAAATAGGAACTAGATGTAAACCCTCATATACTCCAAGGTACAGAAGAAAAAAGTTCATTAGACTTCATAAGTAGCACAGTACTAAATTCTTAAATAAATTTTAAGCGCGATGTTTAAGAACAAAGATTCGTGTCAATTTGCCTAATAACAGCAGCTCCCATAGCGATATTTTTTTATCAAAAGCTCTACTTAAGTCAAGTTTTAGATCGCAAATTTAAATTGAAGCATTTCCCCAGTGCCGTGGGCCCCTGCGTCATTGTTCTGGCCGCAGCTAGCCGCATTGTTGGCTCCATGGTTGCGGTACGAGGCTCGCGGCGCCGCTAGATGGCGGGACGCGGCGCTGGCTGGTATAGCGCGGGATCGCTATCTGGCCGACTGTGAGAAAGCAGTGCGGAGTGAACTTGTGAATTACTATGAGGTGAGTATCTTTTATCACAAATTCTTATTGATCTTGTCGTGTCACTACTTTCTTTCGAAACAGTGTGGTGATTGGATTTTCAGTGCGCCTCAAGAGACTCCTTTCGAGCACTCAGCACATCCACCGATAAATATTTTCTTTTAATTTAACCTAAATTTTTCAGGGTGTATGGTTTACGGAGAATGATCCAAAGATGGCGGGCCGTCTTATCTCTCAAGAGAACAAATTTTCCGATGAATGGTGAGTAACTCTGTTTTTTATATTCTTAAGAAATCCGTAATCAATAGAGTTAGAGCTTTTAAGAATGTTTCAATCCCTACTAAACTAGTGGCTCTGGGAGCTGTAGACCTCGCGAGCATACTAAAAGTGAGCTATTTGAGGAATGTAATGTGCAAGTGCATTTTCCATTTTGTGATTTTTTTGATCTTTTTGATTTTTTTTGCATCATCTTGTGTAGAATGAGGTCCTTTGTGTTTCTCTCAAATTTGATTGAAAACCATCGATTGTTTGATGAGCTATCCTGTTCATCATGCTGTTCATCAGATCTTCGCCAAACTTTTATGAGACCTACTTATAGTTACTACCTTTCAAATAAAAAAAGAATAATCGAAATCGGATCTCATTTGGTGGAGATATCCAGTATATCAAATAGCCCCCTTTTTGCCCTTTTTTTGGGGGAAGTACCCCTCCAATAAAAAATCCCCGACGACAAAAAAACTCTAACCTGTGTACCAAGTTTCGTCCAGATCGGTTGAAAAATGCGACCTGTAGAGGAGAACAGACAGACAGACAGACATCCGGACAAACGCATTTTTGGCCAATGTGGAAACTGAGACGCTTCGCTCGCTTCGCTCGCTCGGTCAACTACGGTCCACTCCATCTAGGATACCTCAAGGAAAATATTTTTTAATGATCTTCTTTACTAAATCTTGTGCTATTCCTCCAGCTTTAACACCCGGAAACTGGATGAGCTCCCGTACCAACATTACCACATATACAAAGACGATCCTGAAACCTTCTCCAACCAGCTTTACTTCACAAGTCTCGACTGGGTCTACGACAAACTGGCCGCTACAGACACCTCTCATTACCTCGAAGACTTGGCTTTAGTCCACATCGACCCCTTACCTGAACACATTGAAATCTTAAAAGAACTCTTTGAAGCTCACTCCTACGATTTAGATTACGATTACAGACAGTTCTATAGTCTTCTCAGATCAGTTATGGAGAAGAGGGAGAGAGAAGGATTAGAGATTCAGAGTAAAGTGGTCCAAGATTGGATCAATACGATATACGACCCACCGGTGCCAACTTTCTATGCTGAGAACGAGGACTTCTGGAAGGTTATGGAAGGGAAGGAGAAGATAGCTTTGTCAATGGTGGAAGGTTTTGATACTAAGTCGTATGATCTGATTATAAGACTGGATTCTAGAGGGAGGTTCGTCGCGACTGTGTCTACTGAGCGGGAGGAAATATGTGTGTGGGATGTTACCAAGTAAGCTCATTATTTTTTTTACAATCTTATCTAATATTTATAAAGATAATATAGATATTCTACAGATCTCCTTTACACATCTTGCCAGTAACTAACTACAAACTGTACTTAAACTACATAAATAGAAGATTGTATTATAAGTAAATAAATTCATTTCATTTCATTTCATTTCATTTCATTTCATTTCATTTCATTTCATTTCATTTCATTTCAAGGGAGCGAAATCATATTTTTACGGCGAGGGCGCTTTTTTGAATCCAGAGTGAAGTGAAGGATTCTAGAGTAGAATCCCGAGCTTAGCAAGGGATTCTTTAGTAGAATCCTGAACGTAGCGAGAGATTCAAAGTATGTCGCCCGAGCCAAAAATATATATTCTACAAACTGTACTTAGACTACATAAAACATTAGTTTTTGACCCTAAAACGTTGACTAGAAGAAGGAAAGATTCTTCTTCTAAAGAAAGTAAGCCTTCTCGAGGCTCGGAAAATGCCTTTGGTTAAAGTTTGTATGATCTAGTGACCACCCTTGGTTGACGCTCTAGATCAGCGGTTCCCAATTTTATTTGGCCATGGAACCCTAATTGATCATACATTTTTGGCGGAACCTTAGCTGGCGGTTTTGAAAAGTTTACCTTGTAGTTTGAATATATGCAGGTTAGACTCGGGAAAAAGAACAAATTTTAAATGAGTAATCATTATTATAAGTATGTACCTATTGCAAAACGATGATGCGGCGCGGTAATGAGTATTTTTCACGAATGTTTTATTTAACTCTCGGATAGACCGCGGAATCCCTGTGACACTTGTGTCCACGGAACCCAGGGATTCCGTGGACCACCATTTAGGAAACCCTGCTCTAGATAATCCCCTAACCCGTCATAGCTTTGATGGCATTGAAGTCAAAGATTTGATTCTTCGAGAAAAGTCTTTTTCGCCAAAGATGACTTCTATTAACAAACCAACCATCTGATGAAGCATGTAAAACTTTTCCAGGTGTCTACTAGTGCGGAAACTGGTGGGTGTGACCCATCCGATCAACCTAGCACCGATCGACGAATACAAATGCGTGGTGTTGTGTCGCCGGGAGCTTCGCGTCTACAATCTTGACCAGGTATCGCATTACCTGACACCGTCATATAATGTCAATCATAAATACTGGATGTGGAGCCTGAATCCTTAAAAGCCTAAAAAAGTCCCCCAATACACATATGCCACCCTCATAAAACGAACAATGAGCCTTCTCCTTCAATCGACTTCCAATGCCATTCCACGATCTTCATAATTTCATCAGTCAAAATCAAAACGGTTTTTTTTTTTATACAACTAGCTGATGGAACAAGCAGATGGCCCACCTGATGTTAAGTGGTAACCATCACCTATAAACAAAACATTGCCCCGTAGGTCACGCACAATAGGAACGTGCCCTACGATGCACTGCCCTGCGTCCATCAACTTGAGGCATACAGATGTTAAGCCTCATGTGCCTGTAATTACACCGGCGACCACACTCTTCAAACCGAAACACAGCGTCGCTGCTTGGCGGCAGAAAAAGGCGTGGTGGTAGTACTTCCCCGGACGAGCCCTTCACAAAGAGCTCTACTACTCTTAAATCTTTAGTCTCTTAAGTCTTTATTCAGTACAATCAGAAGGATCACTTTGAAACGTCTTATATACAAGGTGAATCTACCGCAATTTCGTCGCGACCAAAGCCTAGAAGAACTGGTAAGAAACTAACTTGACAGTGCAATGCCACACGTTCACATCAACTTGTGGACTTGATGGGCTTTGTGGGGTAATACAGTTATTATAAATAAATAAATAATGCTGGACAATCCACACAGCACTATCTAGCCCCAAAGTAAGCTATTCAAAGCTTGTGTTATGGGTACTAGATAACTGATATATTTAATACATTATATACTTACATAGATAGATATTTTTTTTATTATACATAGAAAACACCCAGACCATCGGAACAAATTTCTGCAGATCGTACACAAATTTGTTCCACGGCGGGAATCGAACCCGCAACCTCTTGCGTCGCAGGCAGGCTCTCGCCCGCTGCGCCACAGAGGTCGTCAAATTATAGTCACAGATAAGAGAATGGTACCCAAAATCATGTGGCCTGACTAAATGACTTTTCTCATTGAGAAACCTTGTTTCAGGGTATCTACGTGGTGTCACTGAAGGGTGTCATGAATCAGAAAATGCCGTACTACGGCCTCCACGATCCGAAGCACCTCGTCGCTCTGTCCAGGAATAGAATGTATGTCAACCTGATGAATATTGAAAGTGGTAAGTCGTGCATCTTCTTTATACAGGGTGGCCAAAAAGTCGTGAACCAAACGCAACTAGGGGTTAGATGGGGTCATAAGCGGTAGGGTTTGATCTTAAGAGCCCGGTGACAGCGGCTCACATTCGGAGGTTGTTTGAAAGAATAACTATCCAGTGACACGCATAAATACCGTTCGAATACAATAATATAAGGGAAATGTGCTTGAGTCAGAAATCATTTTGGTATTAGGTAAACGTAAGGCCAAACATACTAATACCAAAATGATTTCTGATTCGGGCATGTTTCCCTTATATTATTGTGTTATTTGTGTTCGAGTGGTATTTATGTGTGTCACTGGATAGTGGATTTTTCAAATGATTTCCCTGAAATTAAATAAAAGCCAATCGCATTTTGAAATTGCGAGCTGCTGTCACCGGGCTCTTAAGGACCTCTCGCAGAACAATTTTTTGCAGCTGATGACCCCATCTAACATCTAGTTGCATTTGATCCAAGACTTTTTGGTCACCCTGTATGGCTTCTGGTCATTTTCAGTATTTTGCCACAGCTGCATTATTGCCACATTTAATAGCAATTAAGATACGATAAATCTCAAGTGGAGTTGGGCAGGAAACCTTGCCAGACGTGGTGATGGCCGGCGGAGTAAAGCCTTGATCGAATGGTGGCCGAAATCAGGCCGAAGAAATCTGGGCCGAACGAAAGCGAGATGGGTCGACGACATCGTTAAGGTCGCAGGAAATACCTGGACAAGAGACGCACAGGACAGAAAAGGCTGGTAGATAATGAAGGAGGCCTATACCCAGCAGCGGGTGACACCTGGCTGAAATGATGATGATGAAGATACGCTAAACCAGATAATCAACAACCCTCAACACAAGTTGCATTGACTAGACTAGGATTCAAAATAAAAATTTATGCGATTGAGCTCACGTTACGCTTAAGTTTATTGTAGGTAACTGAAAAAATAACATAGAGTAACTAAAAAATAACTATTATAACAACCTAACTAATATAAATAACTAATAACTAACCCAGCCCTCTCTCGTTTTGTATTTTCAGGAGACTGTGTGACCACTTTCAAAGCTGGTGAAGATAGATTCTTGAATTCACTGCTGGTGTCTGGAGATGGCAGGTAAGAAAACATTTAAACAAAAGGTCTATCCCCACACATCAGTGTCGTGTCAGGGACGGGGCAGGGACGTGTTTCGTAAGAAGTCTACAAAAATATCGTTGCATACATTGTCTATGAACTCGATCCGTCGTCGATGTCCGCGCCCGTGCCCTCCGTAACGAAGTTGCCCCGTCCCTTACACGGCCCTGTTGTGTGGGGGATAGACCTTTAGAAGCAAAATAACTCAGATTATATAAAATTACCATTATATTTCGTTGCTATTCAGGTTACTAAATTAGTATATTTCTATTTTTATTGGGATTCAAAATCTTCATTTCTTTAGTGTTTTCTTTTTTTTTTTTTATACAACTAGCTGATGGAACAAGCAGATGGCCCACCTGATGTTAAGTGGTAACCATCACCTATAAACAAAACATTGCCCCGTAGGTCACGCACAATAGGAACGTGCCCTACGATGCACTGCCCTGCGTCCATCAACTTGAGGCATATAGATGTTAAGCCTCGTGTGCCTGTAATCTTTTCTTTAACCGACTTAAAAAAGGAGGAGGATCTCAATTTGACTGAGCTAAGCGATTTTGATGATTCTATTCTAAACGCTTTTTTTAAAGCTGGCTTGTCATGTGGTCCCATTTAATTTAAGTCAGATCTGACGAGTAGTTTTTCGGAGTAGTATGAGTGATATTTTCCAGTGCATTTGAACTCTGTTTTTTTTTTCTTGAAATCATGATGTATGGAGACTTGAGTTTTCAGCAGGCCCAATAGAGGTGCTTATCCAATCTCCATACAAAAAAGTCTTAGCAAACTGACATCACATTTATATGTGTTCTCAGGATATTGGTCTGCGGAGATGAGACCCAGAAGCCATTCCCGTTACTCGTCTGGTCTCTCGCGTCGAGGAAGCTCCTGTACGACTTGAGGATACCTCATCACGACTTCATCACCTCCAAAGCTGCCATCACTTATGAAGGTAGACGTTGTTCTAGTTCTCAGCTTGATAGCTTTGGAGAATCGAGAAGAATTGGATTGAAAAAACAGTAACAAGATTTTATTTTGACTAACCTGCTATTCTACTAGACTAGATTTTACTAAGACACCGGTGGTCTAGTGGGAGTGACCCCGCCTTCCGATCGTAAGGTCGCAGGTTCGGATCCGGTCGTGCACCAATGGATTTTTCTATCGAAAAATTTATGTGCGCAATGCCAGTGCTCTTAAACGGTGAAGGAAAACATCGTGAGGAAACCAGTTAGTATTCTAACAGCGGCGATGGGCTTGCAACCTGTCACGTATGGAATACTAACTACTGCAAAATGTGGGTATGTGCCAAATGTAATGTTTGGACGTACCTCTGACTACCCCCTTAGACATCCTCAAAGAATCTTGAATTAGTACCTACTTGGTACTGGGAGATCTGAAGGGATATCTACCGTACCTGGGGATCAAAGTCGTGAAGCTGTTTCAGTTTTTTCAGATTTTACTAAAAAACTTTGAGTTATTAATGTTGGT
Organism: Plemyria rubiginata; assembly: GCA_963576535.1. Lineage (NCBI taxonomy): Eukaryota > Metazoa > Arthropoda > Insecta > Lepidoptera > Geometridae > Plemyria > Plemyria rubiginata. The sequence continues at coordinate 2,542,109 of OY754929.1, forward strand.
ATTAAGATATCTGAGGATTAAATACTGTGCCTGGCGATCAAAGTCGTGTAGCTGTCTTATTTAAATTTTGCCCAGATAAGTGCTTTCCTTCCCGGCACTCATCGAAATGAGACTTCTTCATTTTAGCGCATGGATGTCGTGGTAACTATTATTTTTCCTGTAAATACGAGCAAGATCCTTGAGGATATTTTTGTTTCACATTATCATTATCGTACACTACTGTACATCCATTTCGAACTGAATCTCCATATTTTCCGGAAGTGGTATAAAGTGGTAGTGGTGTAAGCGCTAAATTGTTATTTTTATTTATAATAATCGTCACTAACACTATTTTATAAGTTTTATCTTGTTACCAACCAATCTATGGACCAAGTCTGAAATAAATTATCATTATTATAAAGAAACTAGCTGATCCCGCGGCTTTGCTCGCGCTCGTTTACTTTGAAAATCTCATACAAACTTTCATCCCCTATTTTATCCCCTTGGAGGTAGAATTGATCAAAATCCTTTCTTAGCGGATGCCTACGTCATAACATCTACCTGCATGCCAAATTTCAGCCCGATCCGTCCAGTGGTTTGGGCTGTGCGTTGATAGATCACTATGTTAGTCAGTCAGTCAGTCAGTCAGTCACCTTTGAGTTATATATATTTAGATTACGATTTAACTGTTTTGACAAGTTGACTATCCCTCCTAGGTTCCTACGTTTGCGTGGTCTCTCGCGAGCTGGAGGAGCCAACCCCTAACTTCATCGTGGTGTACGATTTGCAATCCGGCACTCTCTTCAAGAAGTGGAAGCCAGGCTGTGATACTGTGGCGCTGGCCATCAGCTCGGTAGACGGCTGCGTTGTGTCAGGACTCGCTGACACCAGGATACTGGTCTGGGATCTGGTTACTGGTGAGTATACATAGTATTAGTAGCGCCCTGCGGTTTCACCCGCGTAGTTTTAAATCTCGGTATTACCACGGGATAAAAAGTAGCCTATGTGTTATTCCAGACTATAATATATCTCTATGTAAATTTTCACCAAGATCCGTTCGGCCGTTCCGGCGTGAAAGAGTAACAAACATCCATCCTTCCGTCCATCCATCCATCCATCCATCCATCCATACATCCATACTTACAAACTTTCACGTTTATAATTAGTAGGATAATAGAGTAAGAGCCCATGACGGCCCAGACCTTCGTTATTTTATAAAAGCTGAAAGTTTCTCTGTGTATGTATGTAGATATTCTGGCGAAAATTAAAAAAAATTAACTTTTTACTTTAACGAATTTAAGGTACTATTTTATACACCTTTACCACCTGTTACCTGCCCAAGTAACCGCGATCGAAACTCTATAGTCGCGGGTCGTTGTTACCAGGAGCCTTATGCACTATGACCATTTGCAGCGCGAGCTCGGCTAAGACAAGGCAGGCGGTGTGATACGGTCAGGGCAAAGTATCTCCTATGTCGTAAAGAATAAAGCCCAATATCAAGTTTTGATGTTTCACGGTTTGGGGCAAGGAATCTCCTTGGAATCTCCTATTGTCATAGTGAATAAGGCACCTGGACTTTAGTTGGTCCTGGTTGTAGGAGGCATACACAGAGAAACTTTAAGTTTTTATAAAATAACGAAGGTCTGGCCGTCATGGGCTCTTGGGCTATAACACAAAGTCGCTTCCCGCTGTCTTTCAATCCCTCAGTCACTGCATGCTTAGATCTTGAAAACTATAAACGGATTTTGATGCGTTTTGTTAGATAAAGCGATTTAATAGGAAAGAAAGAAGAAATGAAAAGAAAGAAAAAAAAATATTTGACATAAGTACAGCAAAAAAAGAAGAAATACAGAACGGACAGGAACCTACCAAATAAAACATATTACTTACAATAGAAAAAATAAATAATAAAAAACAAATTTGGTAGTCGCAAAATTTTTGCCAGTCCCGTCCCGTTTACAGTAGTAGCTACTTACTACTTTAGAAAATATTATAATATTAAAAAATATTAGAAAGTTTCATAATGAAATAAGTCAGAAATTATGGGTACTCCACGCCCTTAACGGATCTAGCACGATTTTTCCTGTAACCCTGTATACATTTTAAACAAATTTTCATCTGAGACTAGCTGCGCCCCGCGGTTTCACCCGCGTAGTTTTTGGTTTTTATTTAATTCCGAGCATTTTCATATTTATTCACCTTTTAAACCTTCCCTGGACTTCCACAAATAATTCAAGGCCAAAATTAGCCAAATCGGATCAGCCGTTCTCGAGTTTTAGTGAGACTAACGAACAGCAATTCATTTTTATATATATAGATTTATAAAAGCATGTGTCTCCACAGGCAATTGCCGACTGACCCTACGCGGCCATATCTCGGCGCCGTCGATGCTTCGCCTGGCCAAGTCAGCCGGAGTGCTCATGTCCACAGACGATACTTGCAGGGACCTCTCTGTCCGACTGTGGGACCTCCATGCTGGTAAGACTATCTTATTTTTTTTTATACTACTAGCTGATGGAACAAGCAGATGGCCCACCTGATGTTAAGTGGTAACCTCACCAAACAAAACATTGCCCCGTAGGTCACGAACAATAGGAACGTGCCCTACGATGCACTGCCCTGCGTCCATCAACTTGAGGCATACAGATGAAAGCCTCATGTGACTGTAATTACACCGGCGACCACACTCTTCAAACCGAAACACAGCATTGCTGTTTGGCGGCAGAAAAAGGCGTGGTGGTAGTAGTTCCACGGACGAACCTGAAGCCAGAGAAGAAAAATAAATAAAATGCTGGACAATACACACAGCACTATCTAGCCCCAAAGTAGCTACTCAAAGCTTGTGCGTTATGGGTACTAGATAACTGATATATTTAATACATTATATACTTACTTACATAGATAGATATTTTTTACTATACCTACTTAGAAAACAACAAACCAACGGAACAAATGTATTTCTGCAGATCATACACAAATTTGTTCCGAGGCGGGAATCGAACCCGCAACCTCTTGCGTCGCAGGTCGCCCGCTGCGCCACTGAGGTCGCCAAAACCTTCCTTTTTCGGTCTGAAATTCTTCTGTAACCTTAGAATCTTTCCTTGCAGGCAAACTAATAGCGGTCTACACGCCCCCCAAAAGAATCACATCCTGTGAAGTGCTTCTAGGCGGGTCCATCCTAGCCCTAGCTCTCGAGAACTACAAAGATATAGTCTGTGTGAAACTGCACGGTCCGGCCATAGACGCTGTGGTCAACGGCAAAGAGGCCGAGTTTGATGATAAAGAGTATGGCGACCCTAGTCTAGAAGGAAAGGTGTTTGATGTTAAGGGACAGGAAAACTTATGAGTCTCGTAGATTCCAGTTTTCCCGTCTAGCGTTCGGTTTTTGTGACCCAATGCCCGGTTTACAATAAGTTCTGGATCTGTATCACACTTTGTCATATCGTTGGCTTATTGCTAGAAGTCACTAACAAAGAGTATCACTACATAGTATAAAACAAAGTCGCTTTCTCGGTCCCTATATCCCCATGTCCCTATGTATCCTTAAATCTTTAAAACTACGCAACGGATTTTGATGCGGTTATTTTAATAGATAGAGTGATTCAAGAGGAAGGTTTATATGTATAATACATGCATGATATGTGCACCCATGCGAAGCAGGGGCGCGCGGGCGCGTCGCTAGTACAATATTTCATTTATTAAAACATTCACACAAAACAATGTAGTGCTAGGAGGACTTATAATACAATACAATACTAAGCGACAAAACTAAAAGTGTGAAAACGCTATTGATGTTTTGATTTATGCCAATTATGTTGAATAATGACTTTAAGGCGCAGCATACAGCGCGCCGCTATCAGGCTCGCACAAGTGAAATTTTTAAAGATATAAAATTACTGAATGTATTTATGTAAAATCGCAATCGGTCAAGTTGTTGTCAATGGCAATACAAAGATTGAGCGAAAATAAAATTTTGATCCAAGCATCTTTTCACACTTAGAAATGTGAATTTATATTTTACCAATTTTTATGTATTAAAACTTGCTTGGTCAAGATTAAATTTACGCTCAATCTTTGTATGGCCAACATTGCCATTGACAACAGCTTGACCGATTGCGATTTTACATAAATACATTCAGTAATTTTATATCTTTAAAAATTTCACTTGTGCGAGCATGATAGCGGCGCGTTGTATGCTGCCCCTTAAGGCTCCGGTGACAGCGGCTCGCAATTTCGAAAAGCGATTGGCTATTATTTCATTTTATTTCATTTCGGGGAGGTTGTTTGAAAAAATAACTCTAAAGAAACACGCATAAATACTGTTCGAACACAAATAATACAATAATATAAGGGAAACATGCCCGAATCAGAAATCATTTTGGTATTAGTATGTTTGGTCTTACGTTTACCTAATACCAAAATGATTTCCGACTCAAGCACATTTCCCTTATATTATTGTATTATTTGTGTTCGAACAGTATTTATGCGTGTTTCTTTAGAGTTATTATTTCAAACAACCTCCCCGAAATGAAATAAAATGAAATAATAGCCAATCGCACCTCGAAATTGCGAGCCGCTGTCACCGGACCCTTAAGCAGGTGCCATATCGGCGAAACTAGAATAGCTAGAAATAAATGGGTTTTTGATTATTGTAGAGCTCATTCAGGCGAGTGCGCTCCAGTAAAGGTAGTTAGTGACTTTTTGTATTTAGTGACTTTTTGTAGTTAGTGACTTCTAACAATAAGCCGACGTTATTATCGAGTACTTTGTAATATCAAATGTTTATGGACGTACCTCTAACTACCCCCCTCAGACATCCTGAAAGAATCATGAATTAGTACCCACATAAGAGATCTGAGATATCTACCGTGCCTGGGGATCAAAGTCATGGAGCAGTTTCAGTTTTCTTTAGATAATATCACGTTTGATAAATCTCCCGCGCTACAGGCTTCCGGGATCCGTTGCATATTTTGATTCTTGTTTAATTGAATTCTCGGATAAATAATTACTTATGTATTTAGTTGTATACAGACTGCACTGAGTGTATATTTATGAAGTACGCTGTAATATCATGAAGTACTGTGTAATATCAATGTTTGCATTACGTATTGTCACGGATTGTAATGTGCAACTGCTTTGCAGTGTTTGCCTGCTTTGGTTATCAAAAAGTAACCTAAATCTATCGTTCATTGACGTAACATCAACCAAATATTTCAAGCTAAGTTATTATTTATCCATTGAATCGCCTCCTGTAGATTTTTTTATAAAACTAGCCAATGGAACAAGCAGAAGATCCACCTGATGTTAAGTGGCAACCATAACCTAACCATAACCAAAGCATTTCATCGTATTTCACGCACAATAAAAACGTGCCCTACGATGTACTGTCCTGCGTGCATCAACTTGAGGCATACAGATGTTAAAATCTCATGTAATTACACCGGCAACCACATCTTCAAGCCGAAACACAGCAACGCTTTATTCGCTACTATTTAGGTACTCGAAATCTAGAATTCTGAAAAATCTTCTCTAAATAAGTCAAAGTCAAAGTCAAAATATGTTTATTCAATAAAATCACAAGGACCATCTTGAACCGTCTTAAAACTAGGTGACTCTAGTGCCAGTTCGAAGTTAAGAAATCTTGAATCAAAATCCAAATTTTTGAGTAAATACCAGCGAATAAAACTTTTGATTTCAGTGTTCCAAATAACCCCTAAATCCTAAATACCCCACTTTGCTGGTAACTTGTTTTTTTTGATTGCATTGTCAGTTGACTTGAGAAAAATAAAATTCAATATCGTAGCTGCTACGCTGTAGCGCAGTCGCGTAGTACCCTGCTGGGGCATTATTCTCTTTGACAATAGGAGATTCCTTGCCCCAAACCGTGAAACGTCAAACTTGATGTTGGGCTTTATTCTTTATGACATAGGAGATACTTTGCCCTGACCGTATGACACCGGCTGCCTTGTCTTAGCTGTGATCGCGGTGCAAATGGTCATAGTGAATAAGGCTCCTGTAGCACTGCGTAGGCCCTACGTCGTAGCATTGTGTGGCGTTGAAACTGTAGCTACTCGAAGTGTCTACGTTGTAGCTTTCCGTGGTGATTACGTACTTCGTCCAAGCATCGCAAAGCTACTACGCCGATGACGCCGATAGCTTCGAGTTGCGAGGCTACTACGCTGTAGCGTCCGTAGCAAAAGTTGTAGCATCTCGTAGCTGTACCATAAAATGGCGAGGTCTACGTCGTAGCATCACATCCATGCTAATAGCATAAATAATCTATTAAGATACGTCGGAAGATACGTACCTACATGTATAAACCTACTTACGTTTATGGTAGAGGTCGCGTCATTAAAAAAGAACGCTGGAAAACAGTGGAGGGGATGTGTTTGCGCATACAAAACACTCGCGCCATCACACCTCCTCCTTCTGGAGTTCTTTTTACGTGACGCGACCTATACCATCATGGATTATCAAAATAAAAATGTAAATAAAATCGCATTGGGAATTTAAACAAAGCCGATGGTAAGTGACATTAAAAAAGCAATTTCAGTGGCTTGTGTCGCCCGAAAAATGAGAAAATGATGAAAATGTATAAAAAACATTACTGTTTTTGATCTATTACGCTTATTAATTACATTAATATTAATTGTAACTTATTTTAGTGATTCTATATCTGTAATGTTGGTGTTAGACGTATTTTGTGAATTTAGTGTAAAAGGCTAATGGAAATTCATTTTACCAGCGTGTTTTCGAAGAACCCTTCATGTAACAAAGCTATTCAAATTCGTTACAATTATTTTTTATTTTATCTAAATCGACTATCTAGGTAGGTATAGTACCCGTCAAACTTCTTGGCCATCGCGCGAGGTGGTAGGGGAAAGGTTTGCACTCTTCGCACCACCAAAGAGACCTATTTTTTTTTTTCATTCAAGGTCGTTTGTCCAAGAAGTTTGACGGATACTATACTCGATTCGGATTAAATTAAACAACGAATTTAATATATCGATATAGCACAGGACCGGAGAGAGAGAAGGTCTAACTCAGCAGTGCAAACCCAGAACTATTATGGTGCAAAGCGTAGCTAGAAAGCTATTATTTTTAATTTTTATTTTATTTTTTTAGCTATTTTTTTTTTATTAGTGTCTGAATTTAACAATGTGAAGCCACACTTACACAAGGTGAAGACAAGAGCTAATGTAACTCTCGCTCGCACGATTCGACATTTTAAAAGATATAAAATCATCAAGACCAATTTTTTAAAATATCAAACAACCATTTTTCAAAAATGGATTTATTAATTTTATATCCTTCAACAAATCAAAACGTGCAAGCGAGAGGAAGTGTAGTGAGTAGTGACATTAGCTGTTGTCTTCACCTTAATTGCAAGCTAAAGCTTGTGAAACAATGTTTCTTCCTCAGATATATGGAAATAGATGACGCAAGTATCCTTTTGTGTTGAAACCAAACGTGCCGACTTTTTACACCTACTGTGACGTCACAGTCAAAATTTAGATATTTTGCGTTATTCATTGTTGTAGGTACCAATACGTAGTATCTAAATTCCTTGGCAGGTACGTACTATGTATCTGTGGTTTCTTCCATTCTGAATTTGAATAGCTTTGAACCCTAAAATGTGCCTATTTGTAAGTGCCATTTTAGAAACCTCTAATACCTAGCGTGCCTAGGTTTAACTATAAATCCAATAATAATTTCTAGTATCTATAAGCACAATAATTTCTAGCACAATTTTTTATAATCATCTGGATCACAAGTTGATAAAAAAGCCGAGAGCATGTTTCATCAAAAAGTGGTATTTGCAAAATGTTTTTGAAGAAAAATGACATTTTAAATTAGAAACGAAAGCATAACATCTATTCTAAACACCATGAATTACATACACACTACAAATAAATAATAAATAAGTCTACATACAATAACAATGCTCTTGGCTTATATTCAACTTAAAACCTTACCCTGTATCTGAAGCTGTAAAGCATACGACCAAAGCAATCTATTATAAGAATATCTAGCTGTAATCTTTTCTATGTGGGGCGAGTAGTCGTTAATTGTAAGCAAGAACGAGTCGAAGTGGTATTTCTAATCAGCAGTGCAAGTACCGTTCTTATCGATCGCTTAATTTGACATTTAGAATCGTCAAAATTCGTTAAAAATGGTTTTATCCATTGTTGAAACCATTTTCAACGAATTTTTTGCGATCGATAAGAACGGTACTTGCACTGCTGTGGTCGTGTGGAGCGGTGATCGGTCCGATTACGCTAATGTCTGGCTATCAAGATGGCTTCCGGTTTGATATTTGATCTTGGATTGGAATATAATACCTACTCCCTGACGAGAGCATTTGATTCCCATAGTGTAATAGCAATGGATGGATCTAGTATCTAAATTCCTTGGGATGGGCTAAATTCCTTGGATGGATGTGAATCAAATGTCAAACTGAAAGCCATCTCGATAGCCAGGCATTAGCGTAAACGGGCCGCTGTATCTCAGTCCCTCGAGCATGGATCATCGATACGATAAAATTTGACAAGCTACATGCTTGCACGCTGTTTTTGTACGTTCATTCCTTATTCAAATTAATCGAATCGAGAATTAAGGCGTTGACAACACCTAAAATACCTCTCGCTCGCACGATTCGACATTTTGAAAGATATAAAATCACTAAGCCCAATTTTGAAAAATCGCAAACAACCATTTTGTGTGCCATCACATTGCACACAGTTTCATCAAATTTCATTTTCATCGAAGCAAGTTTTCCTACTCAAATGTTTGCTTAAGTACGAAAACTAGAAAAGTTAACTTTTAAGTAGGAAATCATGTATCGATCAAAATGAAATTTTTACTTTAAAATGGTTGTTTTACGATTTTTCGAAAATGGGTTGTGATTTTATATCCTTCAACAAGTCAAAACGTGCGAGCGAGTGTCACATTAGCTCTTGTCTTCACCTTAATGTAAAATTTTATCGTATCGATGATCAATGCTCGAGGGGCAGGTTTTTTATAAACCTAGGTACTTCAGGCACCAGTCTCTCGCAATTCAGGTTATTACTTGTTATTCTCGTGTATTTTGTACATTGTTCGTAGGAAGAAAATATTAAATTATTATACGCTGAAAACTAGGTGATTCAAGTTAGTGATACAACGGACCCAAACTTGTCATCACATTTGAATTCGAAATAGATTTACAAAATATATAGGTTGATTACATAATTATATATTTTAGTTAAAGAAATAAATAATTACCTACGTATGTACCTACGAACCTTAAGCAGTTACTTAGGTAGGTACAAGCAAAACCCGTGGTCATTTACAAATGACGGCCAAATTACTAAGATCTTGTGAAATAAAATGTATTTCTTCGTATCTTTTAGGTAGGTTGGTGGTTCTTGAGAACCACGTGGAGATGGACTTTATGAGGACCAGTGCGGTGAAAGTGTATTAGAGTAACGACTATTCGCACTACCCTTAACTTTAATAATATTGAGGTATTGTGAACTGAATCTACGTCTTCTGAGTTCTTTAGAAACACTCGCTGCCATTGTTTTAATATTAAAAGTTAAATTAGAGATAAGGTAGGTATTTTAATTTGCAAGTTCTACCTACAGTACGCGCTACTTACGTCTGTGTATGTCAATTAATCAGAGAATATAACGATTGATGCAGTGTGATGTCATTTTATGGCACGTCAACATAATTTGTTTATCACCGACAAAACGCACAAGGAGAATTCTATAACTCTCTTATTCGTATGACAAAACTGAAAACTTCGTAGGTAAGTAGGGGTACCTAATTAATGTTGACTGGTGGTCTAGCGGTAAGTAGGTACCTACTTTTAAATCCGAGTCCTACAAAATATAATACAACTTATACTTAACACATGCATCGTTATGTAGCGCGTACTGTAACACGAAATCGGGGTTCAGTATTTCAACTTTTTATATGTTTTGTTTTCGTCCAGTGTTCCGTCCGCATATAATTTAGACCTTTTGTAGGTGACCTTTCTAGTTTCTTTGCGAAGTTATTTCAAGCAGAAAGTCTAACAAACTAAAAAATTGTATCCAAATCATTCAGATGCAGAGAATAATGGGTACCTACTCGTACCTACGGAATTAAAAAAAATACATGTTACTAAAGTGGAACAGACTGCGGTGTTGTGATCTTGTGACTGCTTATTAGGTTAGGTACTTAGGTACCTACCCACCTACTAATGTTTCGCTTAGCGCATCGTCTCCTTATTTAATTGCTCAATTATTTTAGTGCATATTCTGCCTATTGTTTGTCTGGGGCATTCCTCGAACCGCACCTAGGCGAAGCGCACCCGCTTCGAAGAAGTACTTGGGTGCGCTTCGCCCAGGTGCGGTTCATTTAGGTGCGGTTCGAGGAATGCCCCGTTTCTCTGTACGGAACCCTGAACAATTCGTGTAGCTTGCATTACTAAGTATAATTATAATCGCACAAACGGACATTTCCCGAAATATTGTTATCCTTGCGAATATTTTAAATTTCTGCGAAATTTGACTCCGACGAAAACATTGTTCTAACAAAACCTTATGGATAAGGACCAAATTTATACAGAGTTGACACGCTTGAGGCCTAGTCCAGCACAGCGTCAAGACATAGCAACAAATCTTAATTGTATACGAAGATCTCAAGACGATTGGTTCCCTTTATGTCGAGTCCCTTTACGTCGAGCCAGAAAGTTCTCGCTTTTATTACCCCTGTCGAGTTTCTCGCACAGATATTTTGAAAGAACAATACTCTCAGACTCGACGTAAGGGGACTCGACATAAAGGGAACCAATCCTCAAGACAACTAGGTAGAATACCTACGTATTTGTTCCGTTGTGTTCTGATACTTTCAGTTGTGTGCGACGATGCAAAAAAAAAAAATGGGTCCTTATGATGTATGTACTTTTACATTAAAAAAATCTGTATTTCAGTAAGCTCGAGTCAAATGAGCGTATTATATAATTGAAATTGTTTATTAATTTCTTTGTTTTGCGAATATTATTTTAGTACTAGACCGCAGGCTGGCCCTGTCATCGATATTCTGTGTTTTAAGGTTCAGCGTAGATCTTTGAATTTTAAAAGTTATGTGAACTTGTAAGAATAATCATTGAAGATGTATGTGTAATCAATTGAGTTGTTGAATTATTTGTCTGGAAAGTTACATTACTTAATGTCCTGATTAAATTATTGGAAAATAACTATTGTTTTATTTACGTGTTGCTCAGTTACCTATGATTACCATCTAATTTGATTGAGAGCACTGGTGGTCTAGTGGTAGCAGACCCACCTTCCGATCCTAAGGTCGTGGGTTCAAAACCGGTCGTGCACCAATGAGTTTTTCTGTTCAAAAATTTATGTGCGCAATGCCAGTACTCTCAAACGGTGAAGGAAAACATCGTGAGGAAACCGGCATGTTGTAAAACCTAACAAGTTCTATAACATGTGACAAGTGCTCGAAAGGAGCCTCTTGAGGCGCACTTAAAATCCTTTCACCACACTGTTTCGAAAGAAACTAGTGACACGATAAGAAGAAGAAGACCATCTAATTTTATATAATCCTGGCTGCGCCCCGCGGTTTCACCCGCGTAGTTTTAAATCCCGGTATTACCACGGGATAAAAAGAAGCCTATGTGTTATTCCAGACTATAATCTATCTCTCTGCCTAATTTCATCCAGATCCGTTCAGCCGTTCTGGCGTTATTGAGTAACAATCATCTTTATTAGTGGGATTAACCTGTTTACAAACAATTGAATTATGTTTCTATGACTTACATCTTCAGCTTTACTGGTAGAGATAAACCATTCTAAAAATGCACGCCCCTCTACCTGCCTTCGCCAACACAAGCAAATGAGGTGTATAGATGCAATACATGCCACCAAGCAATTTCATTCGTAATTTCCTGAATGACGAATAAAATTATCAGGTGTCATGTATCGCGTCTATACACCTCATTTGCTTGTGTGGGTGAAGGCAGGTAGAGGGGCGTGCATTTTTAGAATGGTTTATCTCTACCTAGGTGTATTATCAATAAAATAATAGAGCATCTGTTTTCAGTTATTATATTCATAACATTATTCACAGCAAAATAAAAATAATACTACTCTAGCGCCATCTCTGTTCAGCAGGACTGGAACAGACCCTTCTTGCGCATTTCTTCGAACTCCTTCTCACCGTCATAGTTCCTGAAATTAATAAAATTCATTTACTTAATAACGAATTAGCAAACTGAAGTGGCAGTGGGCCGGTCATGTCTGCCGAAAAACCGATAACCGCTGGGGTACACGAGTTCTGGAGTGGAGACCGCGTCTAGGCAAACGTAGTGTGGGACGACCTCCGACTAGATGGGACGACGACTTGCGAAGGGTGGCGGGCAACAACTGGATGGGAAGAGCCAGAGACCGGGCTCAGTGGCGCACCATGGGAGAGGCCTATGTCCAGCAGTGGACTGCAATAGGTTGATGATGATGATGATGATGATGATTATTATTATTATTTACTTAATATATTAAGGCCCTTATTCATAATGGTCACTGAGTGAGCCAATAGTTTATCAGACCCATAAGGATGTTGCTCTCTCTTTTCGTTGGTATGAAAGTGAAATTTTTATTGAAACATGGTGCAACCCGTTGTCTTATTCTGCATTAGATGGTAAAACCTACACTTTGTTTTATTTATTCCTTATTGTACACAAAATGATTTACACAAAAAATACATAATAGTCATGTACAAAGGTGAGCTTAACCCTAAATAGAGTTTTCTTCCAGCAAACCTTAGAGAACAGAGAGAACTGATTATAGTGGTGGGAAGGTGTGCAACATAAGAGACTTTGTTGATTAGTTGGGAATGATTATGCTGATTACAAGTGCTTCAAGTAATAAATGAATTTTTATTTATTTATTCATCAACAAGCAGCTGCCCCTGGTTTGTCTATATCACACAGTTGAAATTAATTTTTGTTGCAGGATGAATTTTTTTGTCAAGCATGTTATATTTAATTATAAAAATATACCTATAGAATTCAGCATATTTCCGCTTGCGTGCTGTGCCAATCAGCTCCTTGAAGGCAACACCGGAGACAGCAGCAATAGTGAGGGCTACATAGATGTTACGCTTGATGGCAGCGTTCAGCAGACCGCGCATCTGGGGCTTGGCAGCGGTGGATACAGCTTTGTCTGCCATCTGTGGGGAGTTGCTTTTATCACTAACTAGCGACCCACCCGCGCGTCCCTGCTTCGCACGGGTGCACATTGTTTTTCTACTATATCATGCATGTATTATACATATAAACCTTCCTCTTGAATCACTCTATCTATTAAAAAACCGCATCAAAATCCGTTGCAGTTTTTAAGATTTAAGCATACCTACATAGGGGCATAGGGACAGAGAAAGTGACTTTGTTTTATACTATGTAGTGATAGCCTGTTTACACCAGGTTTGTACTGCGGTGAGTAGCACCTTCCACCACAGTATTTTGGTATTATTGGCCAACCAGTGACCACGGACACGAGGTGAGAGGTGCAACTCGCCTCGCTACACACGAGGCTTGTACAAGGTATAATGGACAACTCTAGAACTGAGTCTATCTGCGAATTCTAATATTTTATGACAATAATATTAATAGGACCACATTACTGTTGTTTTTAAGGTTTTATTCCTAAATTGTCATTACTACTTACTATCAGAAATAATCAGAATTATCAGAGCCAAGTTATTAATTCTTGGCTAACCATAAACCATTTTTGAACTAATAATGGAACAAATATCCTTCTTGGCTAACCTTAGACTATTTTTGAACTAATATTGGAACAAACACACTAAAAGTTTGATTGGATTTAGAGCGAAATATATTTATCAACAAAAGACGATCATGTAAAGAAGTTTTCATCAGTTTCAGGGGAAAATTGATATTTTTATCAGATAATACCTCACGACAGGTATGACAACGTTCTTATATAACATTTAGCGGTCTTGTTTTTAGTCCAATAAATATACAAAGCATTTCTGAATGTAGTCTTGTAGAAAATTATACTTTATCACGTCGGAATCAAAGAAAATACTTACATTTTCTAGTAAATTTCACGAAAAATCACGTCGCTCACCACACAATACCAAATTACCAATTCAATTCACAAACTTTTAGTGTTGCCAGATGGCTAAGGAAATTTCCATTATTTTCCATCCATTTGGATGAAGAATCCGTACCTCTCCCAAAAAAATAATATTTTTGTTGGTTTTTTTTATCCGAAAGCTATAGGTACATACTTTTATAAGAATGGTCATTTATGACCCAGGTCCAGCGCAAACCAAACGTCTCAGTTTTTTTTGTTGTTATTTTAAGTACCAAAGAGCTAACTGATTTTTGAATGATCAAGCGAGCTTACCTGAAGCGAAGCTCGATCTTAATTATGTCGTCTTCACCGAAGAGAATGTTTACTAATGTAGTATCTATGCAGATACGACCCAACATTCGCACAAGTGTTTAGAGGTAGACAGAGAAAGCAAAACACTTCCATGTACTGTCTCACCTCTCGCCAGACTCATTATCTTCAGAGTAGTATTACAGCAACATTGATCTTCAGGGGAACTTTTCTAGGGAAGGGAGGGACCTTGCTTCTCTTCGGTGAAGACGACATAATTAAGATCGAGCTTCGCTTCAGGTAAGCTCGCTTGATCATTCAATTATGTCGTCTTCACTCTCAGAGAATGTTTACTAATGTAGATGTTTAGAGAACAAGATCAATGATGCACCAAGATATTCTTTGATTATGTATGGGTAGAGAAAAAAATTATTGATGAAATAAATGAAGCAATAGGTTAAATAACTTTGCAAAAAAAATAATCGTAAAAGCTTGCTTGAGTAGGTGCTTATTTAAATTATTAACGAATAATTACAGAAGCTAAAGCATTATAAAATAACGCAAAATAAAATAAATAGAACTTTAAAAAAGCACGAAACAAAATACTCAAAATTAAAAATTGAATGCGAAAAAATTTTGATCACCAGAACCATAATCGTAAAAGTTATAAGGTGGTAGAACTCAAATAATATTATGTTGACACAAAAAATCGGCCTAAAAAAAACCAACTCATTAAATGACGTCGAAACTGAATCTAGCCCGAGAAGTGGCTAAAGTAGAGGCTGTGAGTTAGCAGCAGAAATATCGATGCCACTATCAGCAAGCGTTTGTTGAATCCAGTGTTCAATGGATTGTTCGGTCAGAACAAGACGTCAATTATCATCTTCCTAATTATGGATGTTGCCGATTAAAGAAGGTTACATTCTGTCAGTCAATCCCGGAAGCTTGATCGAAAGATTTGATATTATCTGAATCAATCAAAATGTTTGTTTTCTACGGCCAGTTGATAGCACGAACAGCATGACAAATTTTTGATAAAATTCGAAATTAAATGAACCAATCTGCAGTTTTTCTAAAACTACAAAATCGAATATAAACCGTACTATACTTGGACTTCAATAATAAAATAACATGGGAATGTTATCTTTGTAAAAAAAAAAATGTTTTTTGATGGAAAGTTATCTTTTACTTTCATATCTAAACGTATTTTTATTTTTTATTATTAATGATATCAAAGAAATATGTATGATTATTCAAAAAATATACTAAATATGATTATACTTGAAACAAGTTGTAACAAATTTTAATAAAGGTGATCTTTTTTTCATTCAAGAAAAAATATTATTATTTTGTAGATACCTACACAAACCTTCCACCAAAGCATAACACATTGTATTGTGATCTAGCATCCTGTGAAAAAACAGAAATAGTTGGAAACGCCAAATGCTAATTCCAGGACAGATTGGCTGTGGAAAGCCTTTTTGATGAGACACACTACCAGGGAGATTTCTTGATGAAACGGGTTATTGATATGCAAGGAGAAAGAAGAAGATATTTACTCGGAGAGAGAACCAATATCTCTTCAATGCATATACCAAGGGTACGGTTGAGACGTTCAGAACTTATACCAACCAATACCAACTGGTACAAACAATACCAGTTGACTGATAAGAACCTTTTTATTTTTATTGTTATGTCAAACGTCAGGAACGCATGGAAATTACTCGTAATTTAATTTTGAAAACATCAAACCAAGCATTTTTTTTTTTTGTAAAAAAATGTCTCGTAGATACGTGACGCAAATAAATCAATATTTGGTTTATGAAAATGTTTTAACTCATAAAAATCTAATTCGTACTCCTTATCAATATGAAGCGTCCTAGATTTTGCGTCTGCTTATATATTTTCAGCAGAGAGAATATACGACTTGAACACAAAATAGTCGACATGTGTGACTCACACCATTTCCAAATCGTGTTAATTACTGTTTTAGGTAAGACGTGGATACTGGGCAGTAGCAAGATATTATACCTAGTAATTGTAGGTAACTATTGTCCACGCGTAGGATATCACAATCTCTTTTATCTTCTGCAACTCCTTTATTTCCAAAAATAGTTTGCACCAGTTCCAGGTAGGTAATTTTTTATAATTGGATTGTTACGTGATGGACCCACATCCCCCAACTCGTTCAGAGCCACAGAACACACCCCCAATTATTATTAGTGTTCGAAGCATCAGTAACAGAAAAAAAAACTTCCCAATCATATCAGATCATGTTGGGAATAGAACTGCTGTAGCAGAAAGGAAATGTTTTTGTGTCTCTAAATCAGGTCATCACGCAGGATAACAGTTACGGAAATATTTCATAGCTAACGTTATTTTTAAGTAGGGCCAACGTAACCCTTTAGCAGGATTTCGTAAACCACTAGCCATATAGCTGGATATGCCGTAGTTAAATATTCTAAATACCAATCACGAAAATGCTCTTATCTGAATTATTTTTAAGCTCATTAGAATAAGAAAATTTCAAGACTTTTCGAGTTAAGTAGGTGTAAAAACATTAGGTATTATTATCTCAGTATCAAATTAGGATGCTTAAAAACTAGCAAGTAGCTTTTATTAAGCACTATTGTTCAATTAATTAATAAGCAATTAATTTTCCAATATCTGGTTCCCAGTATGGCGCTAGAAAGTGCTTTGTAGAAAATTCACAAATTTTAATGTTAACGGCACATTGCCCTTACGAAAATATTTCGCCTTTACCCGTTATAAGCCCTACATTACATTTTTTCTTTTATATTATTTATTGAATTAGACATACGGGATCCTTGAGTACGAGTTTAGAAGCATTTCTGTGCCTCTCATCGTAAAATGTTCCGTTTAATATACGTACTTTTAAAATTGTTTTAAAATAGGTATAAAATAAATTGACACTAGTTTTTTTTTTTTTTTTTTTAGATTGTCCTGCAATTGGATTGCACCTTCCAATTGTCTGAGTATAGGTATTATAAAAATACTTTACTCCTTTTTGTATCGCTGCAATTGCAAATACGGAATACTTATGCTGCTATTCATAAAAAGTATCATAAAACAAAGCACTTAGTGATAGATGCGATCATTCGTTCGAAAGAACTTCAGACGACTTGCGTGTACTTGCAGTGGCGGCGAGGCGAGTCTAAGATAGCGTATCGGTAAGTAGGTAGGTACCTACACATCGCTAGCTGCCTAGGTGGCACCGCACAGGCGGCTTGGGCGGCGCGGGCTAGCATAGCAACAAAACGGCGGGTGGTGGGTGCACCGCGTTCTGTGGCGGGTACGCCGAAGGTTCGTCAGGTATGACGCCGTCCGACTCTGCCTACCGTCCACGCTGGTTCCTCGCGAGACGCGAAGACGATGAGCGTCTCACGTATAAATTTCTATTAGGAGAAACAGCTGCTTGAATCAGCTGTATTTTTTAATCTTTCTATCTTTGAATGGTTTTAACAAAGATATATCGACATGTGGCATAATCAGGGATTATCAAGTGTCCATTAATACGTCATCAGAATCAGCTACTACCCTAGCCGCATCACTTAGCGTGCGGATCACATCCGGAATATCAAAATTATTTTCAATACATATTATGACATTGCCTCGGGCTAAAAGTACATACTTAGCCAAGCTGACCTTGTTTTGTATTTGCTTATCTATTAAAAAAATCTGCAGGAATCGACCAGCATAGTGCCAATTTCCAGGTTTAGAGTAGACTCATAGCAAGTGATAATATTTTAGGATTCAGATTATTTTTAAATTTAACATTCGTTTCTTTTTGAAGGAAAACAGTTCTAGTAGAATATACAGGCCAAATCGGCTTGAAAATTATCACCATACTCCACAACGTGAGCTTTTGAAGCTGCCGGCTTAGGCTTTTACCGGCTTGAAGCCAATAATGGCCACTATTCAGTAAATATAAACTTCTAATGTCGCAAGAACGTCAAGAGCTGTACTTTAGATCAGCTCCAGTATATAATATACCATCCAGCGCTGGAAATAGCAACAATATCATAGGTATACCTATCTCGATATCCGTAGGAAATGAACAGTCAACAAAATAGTCTGTTAAACAGAATTAATATCCTCAAAAGATAAAATGTACAGTTGCAGTAGAAGGGTTAAACCGAACGGGTGCTGCTGCTAGCCAAATATAATTTTAATAGTACAGAACATGTTTCTCACAAAATTCGGTTATTCGAAGAATACAACGAAATAACCATAAATTTGATACATCCCAAGAATTCAAGGAGCTGATAGGCACATAGCATAGTATATGTGGGTAGGTGCATAAGTAAAGATAAAAATATGTGTTATCGTTGAATGCAACGAAACACTAGGTACCCACTAGGTACAAAATATGTATTATAGTGCACGCCACCGCTCGATGAATGCATCGAGGATTATCCGAAGAATACAACAGATATGTAAAAAACTATAAAAGTAAAAAGGTCGGTAGTTGCATGTTAGTTGCAAATAGTGCACCGCTCGATGAATGCATCGAGATATCCGAAGAATACAGCGGATATGTAAAAAACTATAAAAGTAAAAGGCCGGTACTTGCAAATAATGCACCGCTCGATGAATGCATCGAGGATATCCGAAGAATACAATGGATAATATAAAAGAAAAGAGGTCAATAGTTGCACGAAACTTCTTTCAATAATTTTCCTCCCATCCATCTATCTTCTTTGGTTCCTTCACGTCTTTTTTTCGGAATTTTTTCGCCACCGCTCGATCGAAGTAAAAACAATGATACACCTGTGCGAACGCCGTGCGCGCACGAACAAGAATGAGTCTGGCGAGAGGTGAGACAGTACATGGAAGTGTTTTGCTTTCTCTGTCTACCTCTAAACACTTGTGCGAATGTTGGGTCGTATCTGCATAGATACTACATTAGTAAACATTCTCTGAGAGTGAAGACGACATAATTATTGTTTTACATTACATTACATAGAAGTAGTTCAAATTCAAATTCTAAATTCAAATTCTTTATTAAAAAATAGAATAACCTAACAGACAATTCTAATGCGTTATTCTATGTAACTATAACTAATTGAAGCTAAGCATTTATTAACAACATAAAACAAAAAAACACACTAAGATCAAAATATAAAATTATGTAGGTACGCATAAAATACTAATATAAATCTTAAAAATACTAATGAAATAAAAATATAAGAAAAGAACCGTATCTAAACAATATAAGAAAAAATAACAGGTGGGTATTTAAAAATCTAAAACATGTACAAACACACTATGCTCTAGTACTAGGACATATTATAATATATAGGTGCTATATTGTAGTAAAGGAAAAACCATAAATAAATGGCAGCCCGAACGAAACTAACCATTTATTTTCCATTTTGTTGACCTAATCTAAGGATTATGCCACACAAAACTGCGACGCGATGCGCCCGCCGCGCCCCAGCCGCGGTCGCATGCTCTCATCTGCAAGCTCGCAGAAAATACCCCCGAACTTGCAGAGATTTCTCTCCATCTGGCATCACTGCCGTGAATTTGACTGGACGGTTTTCGCTTACAACATTTTAACTTCATTGCTTAAGATGGAAACGTCATTGGTTGATATATTTTTATATAACTTTACACCAATGAGCAACTGAAACGTCATCACTAATAAAATATAATGCGTAGTATTCTAAGCAATACATTATCTTTGCTAAAATGATTCAATTCATAATGTACGCTCCTTAGAACAAACAATCAATACGCTCATATCTAAAGGGGCAGACATGGGGCAGACCTTGGATAAAGTATTAATCTATGGGGCAGACTGTTTGTAGTTTGTACTAGGTGACCGAAAAGAATAGAAAATGATAGGGGCGCCACTTGCCATACATTTTCGACGCTCACTCACATGCGGTATTTCGCACCTATGCGAAATACCCGCATGTCAATTTAGTTCCGTTTCTACTCTTTCGTCGGACTGTAGGTACCTACTACTTTTAAAACAACCACTTTAAGAGTTTACAATATAGACTTTTTCTGAAGAATTACTACATACCTACTCGAAGTGGATTTCCTCTATCTACTCACCAGTAGATGGCGTCCACAGCAAGCACAGTATATATAAAAAGGTACTCTGTGACTAAAATTCTTTTAGTTCATGTGGAATCAAGTGGAACGACCGCACGCTGGTTGTAGAAGCGGCAACCGCTGAAGAACAGGGGTTTTTGAATAGCAGGCATGATACTGCAATTTCTCTCTGGTATAAGCCTTGCGGAGTGCGCTCAAATTTGTTTCTTAGTCTTGTGAATCATTATCATCAGCCTATATAAGTACACTGCTGGACATAGGTCTAAGGGCCTGTCCAGATGGCGCGTTTCACTTGCGAGCTTCTGTATGTATGTAGCTCTGGTATCTCGGCTACGCGCGTAGGCTCTGAAACGTGCGAGAGCTTCGACGGGATGTATGTAGAGAAGAGAATCTGGAAGAGATCGCTTTTAGCGATAAGACCTCCCATTGTATATCACTCAGATGTTTTTTATTGTTATGTTATGTGTAATTATTGTGGTGTGCAATAAAGTATTATCTATCTATTATCTATCTATGTAGCTCTAGGCTAGGTATCTATGAAACGCGCCGACAGGCTCTATCTAACCCTGTATACGTTTCCACCGTTACACCGACTACCCAGTCCTAACAATGTCGTCAGTCCATCGGGCAAGAGGGCGTCGCACGCTTCGAATATAATACAAAATAGACTATGTATGTTGGTACCCACGCGGTATTTAGTAATATTAGGTTTCTTTTTATCAATATTAAAACCACAAGTAATTTTTATTCATTTATTAATAAACTAACTTTACAAATTTAATAATAGCGAACAATAATATTCCTTATTTCTTTTCATTCATAATAATATGATAATAATTCACCATGACTCATCGTACTTTATGCATATAATTATATGATTTAAAATAATCTAGAAACGACAGTGAAAGCGACTTATAGAAAAATAATGCACAATAAAAAGGGACAAAATAGACAAAACTTCAAAAAATGTACAAGTAGGTATTGATTTACGATTTTTCTAATTTCTCTCGCGAGCCGAGGCGGCCCACCCAACAAATACTAGAAAAAATAATACACAACGTCGTCAATTTTATTGTATCAATTGTTTTCTGCTATGTGATCTGCAATCTATGTACAAGATATATAATGTCGACATACCAAACTATACTATTCTCGTCATGTAACTCCTATAACTATATTTATAGTGTTTCTTTAAAAACTATTTGTATTTCTCTGTTTATAATATAAACGTATAATATAGATTTTTTACGGCATAAATTACTAACATTAGTCGAGAATAAAAAACAAAACAATTACAAAGGTAAATGATAACTATACACCCAATATACACACCGACTCAGCTATGTTACAGCGCCGACACAACTCTAACTCGATTTAAGGCATTGCATTTCTATCAGCAACCGCCGCACCGCAGGCGTGCAGTCGCGGCTTCACCCTATTTACAACACACTACTCCCAAAACATGTTTGAGAAAAACAAGTAGGTACACTTAACGTAACTTAATTAAAAGAATAACCCCAACTATACATAAAATTTACAAGAGATTGTACATCGGCCGGACCGACTTTAAAACTCATAAGTTTTACGAAAATAACGAAGAAAACAGATGTTTTGTGTCCCGCCCCACCCGGGCGTCCGACTAGCCCGCTCCTTGCCTCTGCCTACACTACGAACACGGAACAACCACGGCACACGTATAGGGCACGATCAATCAGGCAATTGAGGGTTGAGCTTGCTCAAATGTATGCTTCAGCACTACTTCCATAAAGCATGCTTTGTAAGAATGCTGTAAGAAGCCGTGCAATTTAATGAAATGTAGTGCTGAAGCATACCATGTATACAGTTAGACCCATGATCTTTATAATTAAAAATGTATATTCTAAACTACAAACGCACTAACACGTAAATTCTCTATCAATGTCCGACCTATAGAATGGAGGAATCTATGTAGAAAAATATCGGGAGATTAACGGTGTTCTAAGCTAAAAACGTGGCGTAAAAAGCTGTCAAAAACGTGTTGTAAAAGTGTAGAAGATTCACATCCACGAATTATTGCTTAGTTTGTTTTCTCACTAGGAACCGCAACATAATTATGCTAAATCCTAGGACGGTTTCACTGCTTATCTCGATTTGACCCCCTCACTACCCAATGAACAATGCTCTTTGGCTTAGTAAATTAGTTTCGTATAGGTGCTATCACAGTGTAAACAGTGCATTAAAATTAACACTAACAGTTGTGTGAATGATTGCAATAATTGTGTTATTGAATTTGATAAAAAGTGCAACAAATTCTTAGAACTTTGTTTGAAGTCCTTTAAGCTTCTAATCTTCTAGTGAAACCGTCCTAGACCAAGTTCAATACAGGTCAAAATCACCCTATAAAATATTAATTTGATAACAACCATTGTAAATTTTCAGGTGTGAATTACATCCAATTCGTAAATCTATAACAGTAGATAACAGAAAAACGTTCAAAAAGTTAAGGGCTGCGTTCACATTGGCTACAAAAAATCATTTCAGAACATGGCAAATTTCATTTTATGTAGGTATGTTATAGAAAATAAAAATATAATAATTAAAATTAGATATTCTCAATAATTTTACTGATAGAATAGCGAAATAATCTATATGTTGTAAAATGTATAATATACATTTACATTTCGTTACTCAAACAGTCCATCAAAATAGAATTGATATCAATTTGCTTTTATTCATAAAACGTTTTTGGTGCAATATTATAGCCAATATGAAAACGGTCTACGGTGATGTTTATAAATCTGTAATAAATACTAATCTACGAACCTAATTTCATTAATTCCTATATACACTAGTGCAAAAAAAACTATTTCATAAAACAGTGTCACTGGTAGCAATAAAAGATTTGGTATAATTTAGACAACTCGGCCGAAAGGGAGGGTTAACGCAAAAGGGGCATCAAAGCAAAATGTAGTAATATTACTGGAAGCCCGAACAGATAAACTGTACCATGTCAAAGAAACACTCAGTCGCGATTATTATCATCATTTCACTAAGAAATTGTTTCACATTTAAAATTACAATTATTGGTCGTGAGGTCCCTTAATTAATTAATACGCTAACTTCGAAATAGCGGCCTTCGATTCCACGCGAGAACGTCGTCTTCTGAAAAAATAAACTTTTTATACTTCAAAATGATTTACTATTTAATTGTATGAATTATCTATATTTTGAGTTCATAAACGACGTACTCGCGCGCGAAACGAATCGATTTAACTCTACACAACGCGGAATCACGTCGGCAGACGCGAGTTTACGTGCAAAAACGTATGAAAATATCTTTATTTTTTTAAACTATGCATTTCATTTCTCTTCATACATATTCTCTCAATTTACGCTATAACAATACGGTGATTTTGTACAATATACACATCTATTTGCTAGTCTAAGGCTGCCCACGCGGACGACTAAATGGTAAGTCTCCACCCGTGGTACTTTCGAAGAGTAGCTTAATATTACTCTTTAGGATAACTTACATTTAAAAAGAAATATAAAATCGTGCTTGATAGTGAATGGTAACATTTTGTTCACTAAATAAAAATAAAAAACGCCACGCAGTGCCTAGAATTCATTTAAATTTAGTTTTATTTTGATAAGCCGAATTTAAATGTAAAAATTTAAACAAGTATGCAGTATCAAACAAGAGATTCCAATCCAGAAATTATGCGATCTTTCCCAGTAAAATAAACATCTCTGCTCAAAATATTACTAGCTAATAGCAAATAGATTTCAAGTCTTCATTTCTGCTTAATCGGAAACTAATTTTAGTATTAATGAACACTTTCAATATTCATTACATTTAAATTTCACTAAATTTGCACTAATTAAGAGTGACGTACTTCCTATACTCGTGAACCGTGAACCGCCACAAAATAGCTGTACAAGCCAGGCACAAGTTTCGCGGCCATACAACCAGGACGTCTGCTTAGCTAGATGCCCAGGAGTTTCAAATCTACGAGGAGTCTACCAGCCAGGTTATTAACGTTAATTATATCTAGCCATGAGATATTCCACCAGTGGCAAAATTCCGCCAGCGGTATAGGTCTTCGTTTTCACCAAATAGCCGCGTGTAGCCAGACAGAATTGCCAGCTGTTCCGGCGATGATGAATTTCACCAAATAGCCGCGTGTAGCCAGTCTTGCCGGCCGTTTCGGCGATGAATGGCAGAAGACCCGGGTGGTCAGTCGAGCGAGTAGACCGGGAGGAAGGCAATGCGCGGACGGTCCGCGCGACGCCGCCGTCACTTGCCGTCGCGCGACGCCCGCCGCCGTCGCACCGCGCCGGGGACCGCGCCCGTGCCCTCGCCAACTGAAAGTTATAAGATATTTGAATACAAAATAAAGATGCTATTACAAAAAAGTTAGTATACACTTGATGAATACTTTAATAAATAAATAAATAAATAAATAATGCTGGACAATCCACACAGCACTATCTAGCCCCAAAGTAAGCTATTCAAAGCTTGTGTTATGGGTACTAGATAACTGATATATTTAATACATTATATACTTACATAGATAGGTATTTTTTATTATACATAGAAAACACCCAGACCATCGGAACAAATTTCTGCAGATCGTACACAAATTTGTTCCAAGGCGGGAATCGAACCCGCAACCTCTTGCGTCGCAGGCATGCTCTCGCCCGCTGCGCCACAGAGGTCGTCAATGTTAATGATGAAGTCCTAGCTCTTTTCGGGTACGTCAACTTTTAATCTATAATATAAAAATTAATCCCTATTTCCCTTGGTCACGGCATCACGCGTGAACGGTTGTTGGACCGATTTCGCTACCTCTTTTATTGTTTGCTATTATATCGTCAGGAGAAGAGGAGGTTCTTACATTAAAAAAAATAAGAAATTGCAAAAAAAAAACAAAAAACATTTTCCCATACAAAATGTACATGGGTTTCGTAACTATCAAACATCTGACGATCATTGACTGTCAACATATTATTTAGTGGCTGAATAAATAAACAATAAGTAGAGCTTGTTGTGAAGGGCTCATCCCGGGAAACGCAGCGTTGCTTTGTTTCGGTTTACAGACACGTGAGGCTTAATTATGATAACATTGACTGCCGCACAGCTAGGGAAAACACATCCCCTGATCTGACAGATCTATCTGCAGACCAAACCAAGGATGTAAAAATCGTAGAGGAATAAATGAGCAGAAGGAAGGAATAAATGAGCAGAAGGAAGGCCTGACTGACTGAAGGCTTCGTAATAAATAACGAATGCTGGGCAAAGATCTGCCTTCCTTCTAAGATTATGGTTACACAAATATAAGTTCATTCTTATTTTTCAGAAAATAATTTTGATTTGATCCCTTGTTCCGTGTTAGCTATAAAAGAATTCTAACAAATCAAGAGTTTACAGTTTGTAGCTTAAAAAGTAAATTAGCATCAGGACTCGACTAATATTTATCTAGTAGTAGTCCAGCAATATTTAAGACACATATACACATTATTCTGTACGCAATCTGAATACAGAATACTGGCATAACCTATCGAACACTAATGGCTATCCATCCCTACTAATATTATAAATGCGAAAGTAACTCTGTCTGTCTGTCTGTTATGCTTTCCCGCTTAGACCTCTTGACCGATTTTGATGAAATTTGGCACAGACAATCTTTAGACCCTGAGAAAGGACATAGGCTACCTTTTATTGCGAAAAAAAGGGATGAAGAGGTTGAAATAGAGGTTGAAAGTTTGTATGGGATTTCTTAATTTTAAAAGATAAAACCATGAAACTTTAATCAAATTAAAAGTACGCAGACGAAGTCGCGGGTACCAGCTAGTACCCCAATAAAAGGAGGCTGTACCAGATATAAACTCACCTGCACTCCTAGTTTTCCTCCTGACGGGTGTGTTGTTGGGCGGAGGCGCGGGAGGCGCCGGGGGTGCGGGCGTGAGAGGCGCCGGGCCGGCGAGGGGCGCCCCGTGCCGCACCGAGCGGCGCGTGCCGACGCCCTCGCCCTTGATCGCTTTCCCGGGCCCCCGCACGCCCTTCCCCTTCCCCCGCACCTTGCAGATAAGCGGCTCGTCGCTATCGCTGTCGCTGTCCTTCTTGGTTTTGGCGCCGGGTGGTCCCGGCAGGGTCGGCTTCGTCGCGGCGTCGGTCCGCCTCGGCTTCTTCTTGGGGCGGCCCGGCGAGACGCCCTCCTCGCAGCTGACGGCGGAGGCGCACGAGCTCTCCGACTCGCGCCGCCTGCGCTTACCGGCGGCAGGGGGGAGCGCGACGCCCCCCGCGCCCGCACCCGCCGGGAGCGGCTTGGCGGCGGCGGCGGCGGCGCGCGGGCTCGTCTTGTCGGGCGCGTGCGCGCGCAGGCAGTTCCTGGGCGAGTCGGCGCGCTGCGCCGCGGAGGCGGCGGCGGCGGCCGGCGGCGGCGCGGTGTCGGCGGGGCTGCTCATCTTGCTGCTGGAGCGCGTGCGCACGCAGGTGCGGGCGACGCGCTCGAGCGCCGACGGCGACGGCGACTCGGGCCGCTTGCAGTAGTCCGGCGTCGGGATCTCGATCAGCAGCTGCTCGAGCAGGCTCTTGTCCGGGAAGTCCGCCTTCATCGGCAGCCGGTCGAGCGGCGGCTGCGGCTGCGGCGCGTCGCCGTTGGCGGGCGGCGGGCTCGCGGGCGCGGGAGCGGGCGCGGGCGCCGGCGGGCTCGCCTTCTCGTGGCTCGAGTACGTGTAGAGCGGCGGCGAGGCGCGGCACGGCAGCTCGAAGTCGTCGGCGGGCGCGAGGGGCGTGGGGGCGCGCGGCGGCCGGCGCGGCGCGTCGTCTCCGTTGACGTGGTCGTGGTCGGCGTGCATCTTGGCGAGCTCGGCCTCGATGTCGCCGAGGTCGCGGTGCGGCGGCGGCGGCGCGATCACGCCGATGATGCGCTGCACGGAGGTGGGGCTGGTGGAGCGCGGCATGTCGAGCCGCTCCTTGCGCGCCGGCGCCGGCCCCGGCGGCGACTGGCTCGCCTGGTTGGGCGACTTCTCGGAGAGCGCGTCCATCGACTCGATGCCGGAGTCCTCTCCCTGCGCCTGCGACGCGGGCGACCGGCTGCCGAACTTGTCGGTCGCGGCGAGGGTCGCGGTCGCAACGCGCTCGGCGACCAGCTTGCAGTAGGACTTGTCCTTGGGCCGGTCGCGCCGGCGCGGAGAGACCGCTCCGCTGCGCTGACTAGACGCGGGCGGCGGCGAGTCGACGCGACTCGCGGCTATCGTGCCTACGTTTGTTGACCCCACGGCCGGATCTGAAATCCACAAAGCAACTGGTATAAAACTCGAGTGTATAGTCATTTCTTATTATGAGGAAATCTACATTAGTGGCTATGATAGGTGCTGGGGTATCCTACTTCATTTAAAACCCTGTCCTAGACATTATACAACACCATAAAAAAGGTTATGAATATATTAGTGCTGTTTTGGATGTTATTTTATGTACAACATTCACAAGTACTGCACATTTCTCATTGGGACATTGAAATTTGATAAACTGTAATTTCTCTATAGGTTTATTCTCTTATTTACAAAAAACCATGCTTTGATGCATGCCATAAGTTTGTATGGCACAAGTAGACAGGTTTCTCAATAAAAACAGATATATTTCATTAGCAAAAGTGGTCAACAAATTAACATAAGCATGTTAATTAAGTTCATGTAGCTTTGTTGACAGTTGAAGATCGCGGGATGGCCCATAGCAACGGAATCTTAGGACTCTTTATTTAATAAATAATTGCTTTCAGAGAGTGAACCGAAGTTACAGACTAAAAAAGCGGATTGAATAAAGGAAACGCGCATCGCAAATGTCATTAAAAATCATAGACATACAAATCTTTATCCTACGAAAACATGCTTAACCCAGTGGCCCTAAAGAACGTTTTAAAACGGCAAGCATGACACGGTGCAGTCATAAAACACAGAAATAGATTTTTACTAAACCTCAATTTTCTAAATGGCATGCAATAAAATGAATTGATCATCAACGCTTTTTGTCTGCTCAATGTGTTTAACATAAATGTAAAAGTTGTAACTTTTTATGCACGTTTTTATGTTACAATACTACTTAAGGGCCCGGCGACAGCGGCTCGCAGTTTCGAGGTGCGATTGGCTATTATTTCATTTCGGGGAGGTTGTTTGAAAGAATAACTATCCAGTGACACGCATAAATACTGTTCGAATACAAATAATACAATAATATAAGGGAAATGTGCTTGAGTCAGAAATCATTTTGGTATTAGATAAAAGTAAGGCCAAACATACTAATACCAAAATGATTTCTGATTCGGGCATGTTTCCCTTATATTATTGTGTTATTTGTGTTCGAACAGTATTTATGCATGTCACTGGATAGTTATTCTTTCAAACAACCTCCCCGAAATGAAATAATAACTAATCACACCTCGAAACTTCGGGCCGCTGTCGCCGGACCCTTAATGTTTAATGCGAAAGTTGGCAATATGTGGATATTTGTTGCAAAATCACGCGCTAAGGAGGCCTGTGTTAAGCTGGTTTTAATATTCATAGTAAACTTGGCGCGACTATAAAACGCAACGTACATGCATGCATCAACGAACGCGCGCGCTTCAACGGCGCTGCCGAAATGCATGACTATAAAACCAGGCATAATGAACACAGAATAATTCTTAGTCAAAACGAATATTGTAAAATCATTGTAAATTTTGTTCAACTAATGGCAATGGAAAGAGCTGCAGCATAACGAAAAACCAAGTAACACCTTTTAGCAACATGCCCATGCTCCATACATTTATACTTAAATTTATTCCGGTGCTATGTGGCTATTTGATGAAATATATAGATAAAAAGTAACATTCATTTCATGCAACATTTGACCGCTAAAATGCTCACCTGGACAGGAACTATGGCTGGTTTTTCTCTTCTTCTCGCCCGGGAGTAGCCCGTTGGGCGAGGTTATTGGACTCTCGGCAATTGTCCGTTTTAACTGATTGTCCTCACTCGCCCTGGCCTCGCCTAGCGTCCAATCCAGAGGCTTACACTTGAGCAACCTACTGTCCACTTCACTAGCACCACTTTTGTCACTATCGTCCAATTGCACAGTCATCCCGTCCGTTTTCATATCACAATTCGCACCATTGTCCTTATTAGGTAACTTCTTTTTATCGTGATTGTTCATCTCTCTGTAGCCTTCGTTCTGGGCGTACTTTCCCTCCTTGTCTAGCGTGTCGTTTCTCCATTCTTTGTCTCTTTCTTTCTCAGGCTTGGCGTCGCTGAGTATTTTTAATTTCTTTTTCATTTTGAGGTCTATGCTTTGCTTATTGTTGAGCTTGTAGTCGTGTTTGGTGACGATATGCGCGTTTTTGGATATCGTTTTCATGCGAAAGACTACGTTATTGTCGGCTGCGATTTCGTTTATTGCATCACCTTCATTATAATGGTTGTTTAGCGTTATACTCTTTAAAAACTCATCAGTCTTGTTATCCGTGCTCATGCCCGACTTAGAAGCTATAGACTCCTCCGAATCTCTCCTATGAGACTTTTCTTCTTCTAAAGGTTTCCTAATTTTGAACTTTTTCGAATGTATGTCGCCAGGACTGAATTTTTTCTTTTCCTTTTTTGAGTTTTTTATAACGGCGGAGTTTCTCCCTCTTAAACTTATGTGTAGAGGCGGCACTCTCAGTTCACCGTCCGTCGGTTTATCACCTTTCTGCTGGTTGATAAAACTAACGTCCGCTTTGTACACAGGCTGAACAACCGGTTCGTTCTTATCTAGCTTTAGCCTGAGTTTGATCGACTCCTTCTCGCCCATCGGCGACTGTGGAGCTTCTCCGATCGGAGTCGGCGGTTTCGCGACATTCGGTCGCGGTAAGGCAACTTTGGTACTTTTTCCATCTCGGGCTATCTTGTCTTTCAATGTCCCCGGTTTATCCTTCGTACTGGAATTCCGGGGCTTTCCGCCCTTGATTCCCAACTTGTCGTCTCGACTCTTCATTAATTTGTTTTTTAACTTTTCGTCTTTGCTGTCCTCCTCCGGGATCGATTTGGCGATGCCGAACATCTCCGGCGCGGGCGTTACCTTCGCGACCTCCGAGACGGGGGGTTGGGCTTCCTTGGAGTTCTCCGGCCGCTCCTGTTCGCTCGGCGATGGAGACGGAGACGGCGGAGGTAACGAGGGTTGCGAGACTAGCGCGACGGTCACCTCCTCCTTCTTTTCCTCCTTAGGCGGCGTATCGTCGTCTCTCATGAGGGTTTTGATAAGATATTGCTTGCTCTGCTCCTCGATCTCGGATTGGGAAGCTTGCGAGCCGACGGTCGCCATCGAAGGACTCGGTCGGACCGGAACCTTCATCGGCGGAGGCATCGAGGATTGCAAGACGGGTAGCCTCTCGTTGCTGAGACTCTGCGCGTACGAGACGGGCGGCGAGCGGAAGGGCGACGCGGGCGCGCTCACGGCCGGACTGGAGGGAAACTTCGGCGGCACCGGGGGAGGGGGCATGAAGGTCGACTCGTCTGAGTCTCGCTTCGAAGGCACATCAGTTGGGGGAGGTAACGCCGACTGTTCGTACGGTCCGTTCTGCGTGTAGTTGTGTCCCGTGATCTCGTGGAGGAGAGCATCCGGCGCGTCCGCTGCGTCGCTAGTCGACGGCTGGTCGTAGAAGTCCAGCTTTGTGTTCGCGTCGAGATCGGAAAGCTCGTCGAGGTTGAGATCTGCGCCGAGCGTCGGCAGCAGCTGGTCCAGGTCGCACGAGTCCGGCAGGTCGGAGAGCGTGAGGCCGAGGTCCCGGTAAGGTTCGCTCCACTCGGAGGACTGCGCGGGCCGCGTCGAGCTCTGAGCGCGTTGCCGAGCGATGTATTGCTGTTGGTACCTCTGGAACTCCTGGAAATTATACACATATATTTGTTAGTTATCCAGTTAGGCAATATCATATCTTCCTGATCAGTCAGTTTATATGAGCTATTATTGGTATCTTCAGTTTAAGTGCAGCTATAGTAAATTTAAGGCCCTATGCAGGGTACATGTACATGTTAAATCCGCAAGAAAGTATCAACTGCTACTTCAAATTAAGATCTCACACTCACTTGAAAGCTACTCTGCGTCTTCTGGTCCATTGCCGTCGTGGAAGGCGGCATCAGTGCCTGAAGATCCTCCTGCGTGACCCTCTGCATCATCGGAGGACCCGCCCTTGGTCGCGCGCCGCGGTACGGCGGCGGCGGGGGCGGAGGGAAGCTATCCGCGTACGTAGGGTACCGGGACCGCGACACGACCGTCGCGTTCGGCGCAGGCGGGCGGTATAGGACTGGCGGGCGTGCGGGGAAGGTACGCCGGATGTAGGGGGCTTGGCGGGGAGCAGGACGTGGGGAGGGAGGGGGCAGAGGGGAAGGAGAAGCGGGTGGGCGGGGCGAGGGGGCGGGCCGTGCGCGGTATTCGAACGGCGCTCGACCCACAGCCATTTCCACCTGTGGATACGAGACGCATTGAGTAAAATTGCAGTGCAGTGCTTTGGATTCTAGCTTCTTAATAACTAAGGGTTTCAGTGTTTAAATCTCGAAGCTGGTCTGGTTATCTAACTTTGATTGATTTTGACTAACCTGTCCATCTTCAAGACGGTCAAGCTTGGCAGGATGCGGGGGCTTCATCCTAGGCTGCGGCGCCGGCGCATCATTTTGCAGCAGATTCACCAATAGCGGTGAAGACATCGCCACAGTGGGCGGGGCGGGCGAAGGCGCCGCGGGAGGCTGTGGAGATTGCACCACCTGGAGTAAATATAGTTTGTTCAACACTTTATTGCACAGAAATAAAGCCATTTTATAGCAGCTTTATAGAGTATACTTGTCACTGTCACTTTCATGCTAAAGAAAAGAGAATTATCCGTCTGATAACAAGCTAAAGGAGTGTTCAGCCACCAATTTCAATAAGAGGTTTAGTGTAAAAAAGGATTCACGATAAAAAAAAAAAACCGATTCACGACTTCTCCAGGCAAGATAGATACTTCTCTCCTCAGATCTCTTAGTGGCATGTACTCAAGATTATTTTAGGCAGTATCGCGGGATAACCAATCAAAATGACGATTACACACTAAACAAAAAAAAATACATTCTGTTGGCGAGACGATCTCACCGATAGAAGGACAAAACTAAAAAAGGACAAATTCTTCATCGCAAAGTTCTTCATCTACACTATTACTATAAAGAGGGAATATTTTTATTTTTTTGTATGTAACAAATAGCCTCAAAAAATACTATATTTATTACTGGAAAATAATTAGAGATCCCTACTAAAACATCAATATTGTAACCCAAGGTGAACCCATAATACTGAGAACAACAAAGTCTATACTGCTGGGGAATAAAGGTTCTCGAATGGTGACCAAGATGAAGGGCGCATTATAATTAAACTTATTTAAGGTAACCATCGCCTATGACAAAGCATTGCCTCGTAAGTCACGCACGATAGGAACGTGCCTTACGATGCTCTGACCTGCGTCCATCAACTTGAGGCATACAGGTGTTAGGCCTCATGTGCCTGTAATTACACCAGCGAGCACACTCTTCAAACTGAAACACAGCGTTGCTGCTTGGCGGCAGGTGGTGGTAGTAGTACTTCCCCGGACGAGCCCTTCACAAAGCGCTCTAAGGGTGACAAATCAACATCAAGCTGTGCTGCGCTTTGCTTAGCTCAGTATTAAAGGGCGATGGAGGGGCACGCAGCGTGCTCCATGTTTGAAAAACCTAGCACAACTCGACACAGCGCGGCTCAGCACGGCGGGTAGCGTGCCTCGCTCGAGACTGCTGCGTTTTTAAACAGAGCGTAGCCTCACACAGCGCAGCACAGCATGGTTTGTTTGTATCCTCCTTAAAATATTAGACGAGCGAGTTGACCAAACATAGCACAGCGCTGTACAGCGCAGCATAGCTCGATGTTGATTTGTCACCCTAATACTCTTAACACATAAACTGTTTGTAATTACCTGGTGCTGTGGCGACGGCGAAGGCTGAGGGTACGGCGGCGGAGGACCAACAAACGAAGAGGTTGATGGCCGCACGAACAGACCGTCCGTCGACGGCCGCGCAGCGCTCGGCCCGATACCTACCGCGTCGGGAACCACTACTGATTAATGCGGTTGAAGTCCATTTGGAGTGTAAGGTGAGACGCGATGTTAGGGGACCATCCTATTAGCTATGTTAGTAGACTTAGACAAGACGAAAGCAGAGGAGGAATGACACTTAAATGATACAAACATTCATACATACATACATAAAATCACGCCTGTCTCCCATAGGGGTAGGCAGAGACCACGAATTTCCACTTGCTACGATCCTGACATATCTCTTTCGCTTCATTCGCTCTCATAACATTCTTCATACATGTACCCTTGACCTGGCCTTTCTCTAGAACGTCTGCTACCTGATCCAGATACGTACTCCGAGGTCTTTCCCTCCCAACAGTCCCATTCACACTCGCCTGATGCACTTAAATGATTGAGGGGATTAATGCGGTTTAAGTTCACTTGGAACGTAAGGTGGTACCTACACGACATTAGGGATCATCTATCTAATTAGAGTGGTATATTTGTAAACTTAATAAGATAGCTAGATGACATAATGACACATACAGTTGAAGTCCACTCGGGGCGCACTTGGTGGTTCGCGTTGATAGGGTAGAACTAGAAACCCTATTGATTATGATTTGACCTATTAAGATGGAAATCTTAATAGGTCAAATCATAATCATCATCGTCAAAATCATAGACCTAGAAAGCTGAGAAGGATAGCACGAAAACCCGACAGAGTTATAGACAGTCCGATATTTGCTGCGTCGGGACCGCTAGTGATGAATGCGGTTGAAGTCCACTTGGAGCGTAAGGGGTGATACGCATTAATAATAATAATAATAATGCTGGACAATCCACACAGCACCATCTAGCCCCAAAGTAAGCTACTCAAAGCTTGTGTTATGGGTACTAGATGACTGATATATATAGTACATTATATACTTACATAGATAGATATTTTTTATTATACATAAACACCCAGACCAGCGGAACAAATTTCTACAGATCGTACACAAATTTGTCCCGAGGCGGGAATCGAACCCGCAACCTCTTGCGTCGCAGGCGAACTCTCGCCCGCTGCGCCACTGAGGTCGTCGAATTGTTAGGGGTTCATCTTATCTTGGCAGAAATGTATTGCATTTTCCCCCGTAAAAAAGGGAGAGCTGATAATATAAACTAAAGCAGTCTCCAAAGAGGAATGTGTAAGGGAGCACAACATACCTAACGTGTTCTCCTTCCGATGTATAACCCTCGCCTGCGTCATACTTCCAAACGGAAACTCGCATCGGTCGGCCGGCGTGGGAATGTTCTGCGGTATCTTGCCGTCCATGGGGCAGACGGTGTTGGGAGATTTGAAGCTGTCACGCGATGCCTGCGCCTCGACGGGGGCGCTGGTCGAAGCGCCGTCACTGTCGGCGATGAGACGACCGATGCCGCCGAGGTTTGCCAGCAGCTCCGCGTTGGGTTGCGATCTCGAAGTGCTTGCATCTGCGGATAAGATAAATATCTCAAAACATTCTTTCGAAAAGATTTTCTCCTCCTCGCATCGTATTCCCCATTACTGAGGGTCGTGATTCCCCCGACGTTTGCGAAGAGCATCGTGGTGTTCAATGATGAGCGGAAACTAGTGTTATTAGATTGCATTATCTACTATAGCACTAGACACGGTGTCAGTTTTTGGATAAGGTCATCGTAAAAAAGTACATAAAAACTATGTCTATACCAAGTTCAACAGAAAGCATTCATTTCGTAAACCCCAGTGGTGCACTCAGTTGCAAACCACAGGTTCGTTATTTCTTTTGGACCTTGTGCCCAAAAGATAGTTATCAAGACCCGTAAAACCTCCATGCTACGGCACTATGAAAACTTTGTTACTTTATCAATTCAAAGCTATAGTAGCTAATAAAATAGGTTTTATGGCATACCAGCCCAGTTGCTAGGCATGATTAATAAAATTAAACTCGAAAACTGTAAAAATATACTCTTTTTTACAAAAAAGCACATTGTATTGTTTTTTTTTGTACTATGTAATCCGCACTTATAAGCAAGTGTAGTAGCTGCACGTAAGTCTAGCGCTGACCGATAATGCGCAGAAGTCGAAAATAAGGTATATCTCGGCATCAGCGCGCGCTCATTGGCCCATTGTATGCGCAGTATCCCCTCCAAGTATAAATCCAATAAACTCTATGCAATGTTCATATTTAAGTAATGTTTGTTGTATGTAGGTCGTAGGTACCCCAAATGGAAAAATCACGGTTAAATATTCCATGTTTAAGATTGAACAAATGCGCTGGTAAGGTGTATCTATTTACAGCAATATGTTAAGAAACAATTGACAGTTGGATAATTATACTGGATGTAAATTATGGTAGCCATTACTCAAACTTTGACAGGAAGATCCTTGACACAGGAATTAAAAGCTATTTTATCATCATTTGTCCAATTGATTTTAACCTACCTGTTGGTGTTACGGGAACTATTTTACTTCTATAACCATAAACATGCATAACTATATGTTTATACTTTATTTTATTAACAAACAAAAATATTTTAATTCTGAAACCAGAAAACCACTACACTACTACTTCTTTGTTTTGGGACCACTTAAAGTATCTATCTACGTACAAAAAACTGAAAATAAAATTGGAGAACTTAAAATTATGTTAAATGTAATCCGACCGGCTGCGCTAAAAAAAAGGCGCATCAGACAAATACAAGGATTACTTTACCGGGATGTAATTTTAGACTGGCATAAGCTCAGTTTTGGCACAGCCAAAAAACATAATTTTTTTGTGCTCGAAAGGATTTTGAGGCGCACTTAAAATCCTTTCACCACACTGTTTCGGAAGAAACCAGTGACACGAAAACACAAAGAAGAAGAACAAACATTTTAATAGTACACTAGCTAGGCTGTTCTTTTTAATGACGTGACACACAAACACGTGAAAAATATATGGTTACGCTACCGTCAAGAGCACTGGAGTCCATGTTGAGCCTTAGCTTCATGCCGAGCTGAACAGCCTTAGTGAGGGGACCTGGGGCGTGATTTTGATTTCCGTCGGTGTCGGAATCGTAACGGAAAGTCAATTGACAGTTTTTTTAAGGCATGTACCTAGCGCGCGTATTGTCTCACAATTATTAATCAACGTGAAATTCCATTCCACGTCGGTAATAATAATAAGAATATTTTTTTAGCGACGGAATGGCAACTTCAGCAGAGTTACAAGCAAATGTATTAAAACAGAGTTTTTACATAGTATTTTTCCGCCACCAAATTGCTGGCGGAGGTCACTTGTTAACTTTTCGAATCCTAATGTCAAAAGCTTTGAGTGACAATGTCAAAATCGCGTAAAGTTCGTTTTCGTTAAGGGTTTTAGAGAGCCATCGTATTCTAAATTCAAAAATTGTATTCCGTGTCGAATCCGACATCGACGGAAATCAAAATCGCCCTCCTGGTCTCCGTCTAGTTTCTGTTGACAGGGTGTTATCTGTGGACTCACCTTCGGGACCGCTGGGGTCGGTGTTGATTCTTAGCTCCGTGCCGTGCTGGAGGCGAAGCGAGAGGGCCGCGTCGCCGTCCAGTTGCACGGAGAGGATGCCGAGTGCGCGCAGCTGCGGCGCGCCCGCGGCGGCCAGCGCGCGCAGCCGGGCGGCCGCCGCGCGCGGCACCGACAGCGTCACGCGGACTGAGTTCCACGGCTCCACCTGGAAGCGAACCTCTTTTTAACCGACAAAATAATGACGGAGGTTCTCAAGTGCCAACTTTAGAACCTCCTTCGTCATTTTTTCGGACGCGTACATTTTTTTTATGTACGACCGCGCATCTGATTTTGATAATTCTTTTTATGGGACCAACTTTTTTTTTCTTTCAAGTCGACGCGTATATTCAATAACTTGCATTTATATTTTTACCACGGTAAAATTGGTATTAATCTTTGGCTGGAATTTAGACAGCAAAACTCGAATAGTTTTGGTTTTAGTTTTTGTAATAATTCTAAATAAATCGAGATTGGAATTAGAATAGTGTTAATAAGAGCAGCCCTATAAGCATCGGTTCGAACCAATACTCTGAAGTTTATATTTTAGCCATATAGTCATATAAACCTAAACCTAAATTGTATACCTACCTACTTAGTTAGTTTATTTGATTGTTCATACAAAAAGTTTTATTCAACATAACCATTGTTCAAAATTATGGTAGAAGCCAATGGCTCCTGAAACACAGTATTAATATTATTAAAGAACTAACTATTACTTCGGGAGCTTATGGATTCAATATTGAATTGTACTTAAATTATGTCAATCCCTACATAGTATAAAACAAAGTCGCTTGCTCTGTCACTATATCCCTATGTCCTCATGTC
Source organism: Plemyria rubiginata (assembly GCA_963576535.1). NCBI lineage: Eukaryota > Metazoa > Arthropoda > Insecta > Lepidoptera > Geometridae > Plemyria > Plemyria rubiginata. The sequence continues at coordinate 2,579,975 of OY754929.1, forward strand.
CCTTTGTATGCTTAAATCTTTAAAACTACGCAACGGATTTTGATGCGGTTTTTTTTAATAGATAAGTGATTCAAGAGGAAGGTTTATATGTATAATACATGCATGATATGTGCACCCGTGCGAAGCAGGGGCGCGCGGGCGGGTCGCTAGTAAAGATATACAAACCATAGCTTATCGGAAGGTTATGGCTTACCTTGTTAACTTTAAGCGTATGCGGATGCGGCTCTGCGAGCAGGGTTCGCAGCTCGAGCAGCAGGCGCTTGAGACGCGCCGGGAACCGCGGGTCCTTGATGTCACCCTCACAGGTCACCACCACGCCGCAGGAGCCGTCGCCCGCCTTGCTTAGCCCATCGCTATCCGCTGCCATGCTGTAATTATTGTATCTTATAGTTTAATGAAGAACATGTTCAATTATTATATGGTAAATTCAATAATAAAAGCACACAAATGCAAACAAGGTGAAATCTTTGTAATGCTATTGACAAAAACTGAACTGATTGCGATTTTACTTTCAGTGATTATCTACATTCAGTCAAAATATTCAACTGTGCGAGCGAGATAGCGGGGCGCCGTAAAAACTTTTTCACGTCTAATTTATACTTGTCAAAAACAAAGACAGAAATATTTCCATCTCATGTAATAGCTTTACTCTGAGATCGTTGATCCCACTCATTATTAGATAGGTCAAGAACCATACAATTTGAAAGGAGGAGGATGATGTCTACCGTGCCTCGTACAGTCGTGACCCTTTTTAATTAGCTTCCAGTGAATCAATTCTTTCAATCTCTGAGCGATTATTTTCGCATATTTTTTACACCTGTGGCGGCTGTCCGCCCCTGTCAATAGAGTTGTCTCTTGACTTTTGCAAGTCGCGTACAATAGTTCTCTTCCCGCTTGCTTAGTAAACCTCAAGTCAAAACTTTACTCACACAGTAAGTACATAATAAAAAACAATTTTTGAAGTCCTAGCTAACTTCACTGTTGCCTAAATCTTACAAACAAATTGTAGTTAGGTATGTAAAGACACCTGCACAATTTGTACTGCACACATCTATGCTAACTTCATGAAAGTTTTTCATGCATTCTCTATGTTTCAAAACTATGATTTAGAGCATTTTTCGACTCACCAACTTGAGATGACAAGTGATTATTTGTACCCAAATCACCTATTGTGCTGATGATGATGATGTAATGTCAGTGTTTAAACTTTCAACTAATTTTGATCAGTGAGTAGGAAAGTACCCTATTTTCCACCTCATGCATAGGGCAAATAACGAAAAAGTAAATAGAGATTATTTATTTACCTACCTATGTACAGATATATTAGTTAGGTATAGTATCCGCCAAACATCTTGGCCATCGCGCGAGGTGGTAGGGGAAAGGTTTGCACTCTTCGCACCACCAAAGAGACCTATTTTTCGTTTCTTTTTCATTCAAGGTCGTTTGGCCAAGAAGTTTGGCGGATACTATAACTACCTTGTTCAGGGTACAAGAGAAAATTTATTTACCCTAGTTTTCACCCCTTATATTATCAAAGAAAATAATATAAGTAATTTATCTGTTTATTTTAGTATATAGTTGTTTAAGTTAGTTTTTAGTAACAAATTAATGCTAATTTTGATATTATTTAAATTGGTTTATCTTAAGCAAGCAACAGCATCTCATTTATCATTTTGTTTCATTAGAACAATTTTAAAACACTGACATTTCAAAACATAATCAATTACTACAATGACTTAACAATTTTTAGCCAGCGTTCGGGTGACAGCAATGGAAATCTCCAACAAGAACTATTTTTTCCTTCTATTATAGAACCACTAGTAGCGCTCCGCGGTTTCACCCGCGCAGATTTAAATCCCGGTATTACCGCGGGATAAAAAGTAGTAGTAGTACTTAGCGCTAGCAAGTAAAATAAGGGATAAAATTATGTAGTTTCTGGGTTAACAAAAAAACTTAGAAATGAAGTCTAATATGTGAGGAACACTATGTATGCACAGCCTAAATATTATTTTAAAATAGAATGGCTTTTCCTACTCATCTACTGAATTTAATACATTAAACTCTGGTCTGGTAGAGAACGCTATTTAGCGATAAGACCGCCCATTGTACAGTGTAATTTTAAATTTGATTTTTGTAATATCCGTTGTGTGCAATAAAGTATTTTCTTTCTTCTATCTATCTATATTAAAAATACTATCTAGGTACTAATACATCATCCAACTTTTCAACCTTCCACCATTCAAAGTACATGTAAGATTGGTTCATTCTTTAAAAGGTAAGTTTATGGTTATGTTATTAATGTTATAATATTTTTCTAGCAAGTCAAGGTCATTTTGTCACTGCATTATTTTTTATTTTACATTTAAAAAACAATCATTATTTCATCATGCAAATTGGATACTGATTTTTTTATTATATTTATAATAGGTAACAAAAGTAAAAAGGTTTAGACACTCAAATTTTGGAATCGGGTATTTTAATAAATGAAAAATTCTTTATTGCACACCAAAATGAACAATAAAAAAACACTTACTAATATAAATAAAGTAATACACTGGGCAGTCTTATCGCTGAAAGAGGACTCTTCCAGACAACCTTTGGATGAAGAGGATTGTTAAAGTATGGAAGATTTGCTGCAGGTGCATAAGGAGAGGAAAGTTATTTATATAATTTTAACACACTAATAACAGATACCTAATACTAGAGTAGATAATTAATGATAAAGTAGGGAGTAGGTAGGTATATGCACCACCACTTACAGGTGTGTACAAAGTTACATGAATAGTCTGTAGTCAAAAACATTACATAAATAATGTAATCCTACTAATATTAAAAATGCGAAAGTTTGTAAGTGTGGATGGATGGATGGATCGATGGATGTTTGTTACTCCATAACTCCAGACGGGCTGAACGGATCTTGATGAAAATTGGCACAGAGATATATTATATTCTGGAATAACACATAGGCTATTACTTTTTGTCCTGTGGGAGTACCGGGATTTAAAACTACGCGGGTGAAACCGCGGGGCGCTACTAGTAGGTAATATTCATTAGTAAACTAAGGGAATCATTCTAATATAATTTCATTCTATTATATTAAAAGGAAAATTTAAAATTATAATAAACATGCACAGCCATGTACAATTCCTAATTAGGGTAAGGTCCAGGGGTAGGGAAAGTTTATTATGCATTGTTAAACATTTCCTTTTTTTAATGTCTCCATGGATTTAAATTTCTAATCAGTGAATTACAATGTTATGCAAGTTATAATACATTATTAATTTTTGTCTACATTTTTTTTTAGGCTTAACCTACACTGTGGCAATTCATTCGGAATATTTTTTTCTTGTTTCTAATTCTTAAGGATCCGGCGACAGCAGCTCGCAATTTCGAGGTGCGATTGGCTATTATTTAATTTTATTTTATTTCGGGGAGGTTGTTTGAAAGAATAACTCTAAAGTGACACGCATAAATACTGTTCGAACACAAATAATACAATAATATAAGGGAAATGTGCTTGAGTGAGTCAGAAATTATTTTGGTATTAGGTAAACGTAAGACCAAACATACTAATACCAAAATGATTTCTGATTCGGGCATGTTTCCCTTATATTATTGTATTATTTGTGTTCGAACAGTATTTATGCGTGTCACTTTAAAGTTATTCTTTCAAACAACCTCCCCGAAATGAAATAAAATGAAATAACAGCCAATCGCACCTCGAAATTGCGAGCTGCTGTCGCCAGAGCCTTAAGTTCTTTCTAAGACTTTGGATCCATTATTGTATTTTATTGTTGACAAATACTAGGTAGTTTGTTGATAATGTTATTTTATGTACTTGTCTATATATTATATATCCTGCACAACATAAGACTCAGGTTACAAAATTTACGGTTGGTACACCAATTTATGGTGCAACAATTAATTTTTGATTATTTCTTTCAATGTACATTACTTAATATGTAAAAGAAGCCAAAAGAGTATTATTAGGCTATTGTAGAAACAACAATAATAATAATAGAATTATCCTAAATAAAAATCTATAACAAAGAAGATAGGTACCATAGTTGAAATACATTTTAAAAAGTTCAATAATAAATTATAAAAATTTTACATACTTAATTCTTGAATAAATAATTATGTATTATAGGTATTTTATTAATGGTAGTTTTCTTTTGTAGTCTATTAAAAACTAACATGCTGTAAAGCTGACCATAGCTAATCCTATACAATCTACCTACCTAAATTAATGTAAAAACAATGTTTCGGTAATTAAATAACAATGAAGTAAAATAATTTAGTAAAAATGATTTTTTTTATCTAACAGATTACTGGCCCTAATTTAATCCCTTTTTATATCAGTTTAAAAGTAATGAGGAAGGAAGGAAAAACTACCTATCTAACAAAAATTAAGTGCTAACAATTTCATGGGAAAAACCATAGGTAGTAAGTAACCATACAAATTAAAAGATTTGAAATATAACTATATTTTAATTATTATATGAACATGAATGAGACTCATGCGAAAAAATACTAGTATGGAAGGTTGTTTAGAAAATGAATACTATCTAACCTGGTCATTCTAACCCCTAACTGTTTTTCAAAGATAAACACACTTAAGATTATGATTGAACAACAAAATACCTAAAACATTTCTTTTGAAATAAATAATTTTTTGTGTGCACTACACAGTTTAACACTAAAAATAAAATTGGATTAGTAGGTACTTTGAATCTGCAATTTTGAATGATGTTGTTGAGTTTGTTGTTACTTAAGTACCTTTTTCATCTGTCAACACAATTTTATTTATCAAATAATAAATTACAATTATTGTTGTGTATAAATCCTGTTTGAGGTAGGTGTAAGATTTCACACTGTGGTAACACAACAGAGCTATTTTTATAGTAAATAGTCTTAAATTAATAAGCTTGGCATTGGTATCAAGAATATAGCATGGAAAGTTTTTGATTCAAATTGCACCCACAATGCTAATAAGAAGAAAATAACATGTGAAATAATAACCTACAGTTGTAAACATTATTCAAGGATAAAATACGACTTGACATGCGCCGCAAGTCCAAAAACTTTAGGACGTAGGTATTACACAACTTATAAAAATGTATTTCGTTGTGGCAACTGTAACTTGAGTTTTCAGGCGGCCGCCGACGCAGGCACGTCCTCGGCGGCCGCCCAACGACGTCCTGACACCCAATGTGTCCATTTTGTATTGTAGGTACCCGTACGTGCGATCGAACGAAACACCGATCCAAAATGTAAATAAACGACAAAAACACACTCACCTCTCATACAATGTCACATTCCGCTCAATTCAACACAAGATCCATCCCCTTGTGTCCCGAATCATCCTGGTTTATCAAACGCAACATCACAGTCCGGCTCGGACGCAAAGCAATATCGGTCCTATGGCCAGTGTCCACTTTACTCCGAAAACATATGACACACCACTTCAACCCCCTTTAGGGTTCACCAGGGCAACTGTCCTCGGGTTTTTACAGTTTTTTTCTATGGACGCCCGACTAGAAACACAACAATTAGCATCACGAAAACGAATTCACCAAATTACTATGTTCCAGTGACGCAAAGCTCATATATCGTGAAGAGCAGCAGCCATTTTGAAATGTACGGGGAGTGCAGTCACAGCATGGAACATTCGTAATTTACGGCCGCTTCTGGCTTTTATCAATCTTTGTGAGCAGAGCGATTGTTAGGAATCTTTATAAAGATGAGAATTTAGCACTTTGCATCACGGTTATTCATTCCGTTTTCTTGTTCAAACTATTCAAAACAACCTAGGCGACATCCGATAACTCCAGCTTACCCCATTTGCATGACACACATAAAATGCCAAAAAAAACACAAAAAACACTTAAAAACGTACTTAAACTATGTCGCAAAGGTTAACGAGAAGTTAGGGCAACGTATCAATGTAACAGTCCAGTAGAAAAATCGCTAAAAAGATAAGTATTTATTTTACAAATAGTTAATTCGGTACGAACAATAACAACGGCCGCCATTTGCAATTTTCAACTTGACATGCGCATTGACTGACTCGCCGTAGACAAACATACGCGATGTAACCTTTAAAAACGTATACCAATCCCAGCACTAGGCTATCTTATTCAACTGAGATTTATATTATTTTAGTGTCTGAGACTGTTATATAATAAATATGGTTAAATTTAATAAGAAAACATTAGTCAATCCATGAATATGTACAATAAAAACACCCTAAATTGGACATCAACTACGTTTTTACAAAGTTGCATCGATTTGGATTTCATGCTTCACTGAAGTCTTGATTTGATTGGTAGATTCTGTAATCACCATGTTTTTGTAATAATAAACTGTTATTCTATTGGCTGCCGCCATGAAACGTGAGGACACGAATCACTTCCGTTGGTGATTGTGATGTGATGGACTCAAGATCTTTTGGCGGTCCCGGTGCACCGTGCCGTGGCACCACCACTAGGTACCCTAGCCTAGGTGCCTAGAGGGTACCGTACCCTCTCACTAGGTCGTCGGTCGTAGGGTCGTAGCATAGATTTAGGTTATACCTACTTGATCCTATGGTCGTTGTCTCGTGTCCCAAAGGCTATTCTAAATAATAATATACAACCTGTCCTGTCGACCTATGCAATGCATTATTCTGAACCACGCACAAATTACATAAGTACATACATATGTACATAAATATTTATTTGTCAAGAAAAATACTGAGTATTTCTTTGATAAAAAATCTTTTAGAGCCGATTCCGTAAGAAACAAACATAAACATAACATATTGTATACCTCAGATAAACAACACCATGTATAAAAATAGTAGGTACATTTGTTACAGCTAAGTATCAAAATTTATAATAAATTACCGGATTCAATCAAACCTCATAAAGGAAATGTTTTCAAAAATAATTTAAGAAAATGGTTAGTTTCAAATGCATTTTATAACTCTAAACCAATATTACGAATACTATGAACGTTAAAATTACAAGTAAAGCTATAAATATCTACAACCTGATTCTTCTAGGACATTAGGTACCTACGTACAAGAAACATTGTACCTGCCTACGTAGGTATATACGTATTATAAATATAATTATGTAGAGATACATTTTTGTTGTACGTCCGGAACGGACAAACTGTTAAAACTACATAACCATAGGAATAAGATCTTTTTTGTACAATAAATTATTTCTGATTTCTGAAAATCACGCCTGTATCCCATAGGGGTAGGCAGAGACCACGTACTTCCACTTGCTACGATCCTGACATATCTCTCGCTTCATTCATTCTCTTATCATTCCTCATACATTCTCGTCGGTTTAGGGTACGCTTGACCAGGGCCTTTCTCTAGAACGTCTGCTATCTGATCCAGATACGTCCTCCGAGGTCTTCCCCTCCCAACAGCCCCATTCACACTCGCCTGATGCACTTGTTTCGTTAATCTCCTTTCATCCATCCTCTCTACATGCCCAAACCGTCATAACATACCTTTCTCTACCCTCATCACTACGTTTTCTTTCACTCCACATTTATCTCTTAACACACTGTTTCTCACTCTATCACTTAAATTCACACCACACATATTAAGTCACGCTCTCATTTCTACTGCATTCACTCTACTCAGATGTCTTAAAATAGCATAATAAATTAATAAATACCTACATAACCTACAAGAATCATTATCAAACCTAGTTGCTACTAGTTGTGTTAGTTTTAGTGCCAATTCTGTTGTTTGACAGCACTAAAAATATTGCTGCCCCTTTCTATAAGACCAAAACAACAAGGATGGCTATAATTTTAAAGCTGTCAGATTATGTTAGTTTAGAATAATGCAACAACATGAATCGACAAATACCTACAAACTTCGTCAGTTCGCTCCATTTTAGAGCGGCTCAAAAGTGTTATTGTCACTGTCATTCCAACGAAAAGAGACGGCAACGGACTTGTTGGTCTGATAGGCTATTGGTGCGCTCAAAGACTACTAAGAATGAGGGCCATAATCCATAATTAAATCAAGCAAACTGCCATGAATACCAGGTTTTTACTACCAACTCTGCCTCAGAATTATTTGCATTTACTTTTTTTTTATATAACAAGCTGAATGGAACACGCAGGTGGCCCACCTGATTTTAAGTACTACCTACCTACATAACCATCACCTAAAAGCTCCTAAAAGCATTGCTTCGTAAGTCACGCACGACAGGAACGATTACACTTCTATGTGGGTGGTACATGTTGGGTCTCGAACTTTTGGGATAAACAAATGGGAAAAATAATAAATTGCATAAAACAATAGATTTTATTGTGTTTAAAAACGCTGCTTCTTTACTTCTTCATGTGCTGGTTATCTTTGAGTGATTCCGGAGGCACAGATTGAAACAGACCTTTTCTTGCCATTTCATCTGCCCAATCTTCAAATTCTGCCCGCCTAAAATAAAGAAGAAAAATAATAAAATATTACATAACTAACAAACTCTATGATTTTCAATTATGGGCTACAATTATGTACAAGAATAAAACATGGTAGAGATAAACCATTCTAAAAATGCACGCCCCTCTACCTGCCTTTGCTTTGCTTTTGTGGGTGAAGGCAGGTAGAGGGGCGTGCATTTTTAGAATGGTTTCTGTACTACAGAAGAAATAAAAATAAATGCAGAACAGGAACTGCAGAAGAACTAAGCTAAAGCTCATGGTCACAGTCAGTGTGACAGCCTTCACAGCCAGTGCTGCCAACAATTCTTTCCAGTATTATAATGTACTCTGTGGTTACAGTCCGACCAGAAAGAGTAGAAACGGAACTAAATTGACATGCGGGTATTTCGCATAGGTGTGAGCAAGACCGCATGTGAGTGAGCGTCGAAAATGTATCGCAAGTGGCGCCCCTATCATTTTCTACTCCTTTCGGTCAAGCTGTACCAATGCAAGGCGGCGCGGCCGTGTACATAAGCCAAGAAAACAACGCTAGAAAAAAATACAAAAAAGTGGCTGCTTGCTATCTTGCTTGCTTGCTGCTACCTGCTAGACAGAGACTAGAAAGAAAAAAAAGAGATTAGAAAGAAAAGAAATTGGCCAGAAAATCCAGAAATGGGTGTATAATCTTGATTGAGTGAAAGTGAAAGAAATGATATACCTATAATATTGTTAAGAGTAACAAAAGAAAAATCGAAACTAAAAAGAAAAAAATGTGTGTAAACCTACATTCAGCACTAATCTAGAGGTATGTTCCAATTCTTGAGAGTGGTTATTAAACAAAACATTTCTCCTTCCGAAGGTTGTCTTGCTTTAGGTTTTTCAGTAAGATCCTATGAGTAAATATTGTGAAATAAGTACGTAATATTTTCCCTGATCTAGAGGTGAACCTACAGTGAATACAAACAAATCAATTTTTTTATTAAGTTTTATATTTCAGTTCTGTCTTTTCTTCCAAAAAAAATTGCGTGATATTGTACATAAAAACTAATAACACTTGTCCTAATGTTGGGGATAGGGTATCAAGCGTTCCTAATACCATCCCAGAAAATGGTTTTTTTTTCATTTTTTCATGGTGCCAAACCCAGCAAAAACCTGTGTGTGTTGATGTGTTCTTATTACCTACTATGTATTTATTTATTAGAAAATCAACAGCAATTAAAATAGTAAAAAAATGAAGTAGCTGGTTGTGAAAAATCTTAGGAAAGGCCAAAAACATATTTTCCTAATTAATCATATCACCAGAAAAACTTTACTGCCCTCCAGCATAGCTTTACCTACAAGTAAAGGGAGAGTATGTGTGTGTGTACGTGCATGTGTGTAGTTATAGTGTGTGTGCGTAGAGTGAGTGTAGTGATCTATCTGTCTGCTATGATAAAGATAAAAAAAACAAATAAGCATATAAGAGTACTTATGCACTAATAAATGATGAAAGTAATTTGTAGAACTGTTCTAATTTGCTACACTACGACAGATACAACTATCAGAGACAAAACAATATCTGGAAAGAAACTTACGCATAGTAAATCTGGTAAGCCTCACGTCTGGGCACTGAAACCAGGAAATAGTAGCTGGAACCACCAAGAGCTGCTAGTGCAAAAGCCTGTGCCAGTATCCCTGTGGAGTTATTGTAAACTTTTATAATTATTAAGATTTTAACCCCATTGGAGGATTTGAATGTAGGCCCTCTTATTGGTTTATTGTCATAATCCCCACTAAGTTATCCCCACCAGTGGGTTTATGACAATCTTCAAATATTTTAGTAGGGATTATGGCAATTTATTTAGCTTGAAACTCTTTTTGGTCTCGCATCACTTGACCCCTCCAACTCGAACAAGCTCCAACCACCATGATATAATCGGACTGTGTTAGTATGTTTGGTCTTACGTTTACCTAATACCAAAATGATTTCTGACTCAAGCACATTTCCCTTATATTATTGTATTATTTGTGTTCGAACAGTATTTATGTGTGTCACTTTAGAGTTATTCTTTCAAACAACCTCCCTGAAATGAAATAAAATGAAATAATAGCCAATCGCACCTCGAAATTGCGAGCCGCTGTCGCCGGACTCTTAAGCTATTGACGACCTCAGTGGCGCAGCGGGCGAGAGTCCGCCTGCGACGCAAGAGGTTGCGGGTTCGATTCCCGCCTCGGAACAAATTTGTGTACGATCTGCAGAAATTTGTTCCGTTGGGTGTTTATGTATAATAAAAAATATCTATCTATGTAAGTATATAATTGTATTAAATATATCTGTCATCTAGTACCCATAACACAAGCTTTGAGTTTATTAACCAACTTCAAAAAATGAGGTTCTCAATTAGACTGTTTTTATGTTTCTTACCACATAAGTTTTTACTGAGTGGACCAATTTTGATTACGGGAAGATGGAGGAATGCCGATCACCTAAGAGAAAAATGCTCCATTTGTTTTTTCATTTGTCTTATGTTAGTTTTGATGTTTAGATACGATGCCTGCTCAAGCGTCTCAACCCCTGCGCTGCAGCGTGTCGCTGTGTTTTAAGGCACTTTATTAAATAAGTTATTGTAGTGAGCGGTATTACCCGACATAATCGCCATTACCCCTGCTTCGCCTACTTTTTTTTATTGAAAGCTGGTGCTTGTCATGTGGTCCCATTTCAATTTGTATAAGAACTGCCGAGTGGTTTTTGAGTTATTGTGTATATTCCAGTGCATTGAATTCGGTTTTTTCTCGAAAGAGTTAGTGATTATCTAGCTAGCACATTCTATATATACAAAAAAAAAATAATGCTGGACAATTTACACAGCACCATCTAGCCCCAAAGAAAGCTACTCAAAGCTTGTGTTATGGGTGCTAGATAACTGATATACTTAATATATGTATTATATACTTACGTTGTATATATATTTATTATACATAGAAAACACCCAGACCAACGGAACAAATTTCTGCAGATCATACACAAACTTGATCCGAGGCGGGAATCGAACCCGCAACCTCTTGTGTCGCAGGCGGACTCTTGCCCGCTGTGCCACTGAGGTCGTCAAAAAATAAAATAAAAGTATTTTATAAAAGTAAGTAAGTAAAAGTACTTGTGGTCTGAGCCCAGTGGAGGCCGCGCATGATTGGCTTGACGCGGCAGGGCGGCAGCGGCGGCGGGGGCGGGCAGATCTGCGGACAGGGCTGCGGCGGCAGCGGCGGGCACGGCGGGCATGGGGGCAGCTCGCATGGATTCATACTGGGGATTATAATCCTTCACTTTAATGGCACTTGCTATTTCTTACTATCGAGCTATTCAAGAGAATCAACTATTAAATTTTGCTCTATAGGTTCCATCATCTTTTAGAGTGATAAAAAAGTCAATGTCCCTATTATTCTTTCAGAAAGCAACAAAATGGCTCAAAGCTCGCACGGCGGCAGCCACCGGCGGAGTCGCGACCACGACTCGGGCCACGGCCCGGTGCGGTACACCACCGCCGATTGGGAGGCCAAGGAGGCGCTCTACCACCGGGAGCTGGACGAAGCCCGCGCTAGAGCCACGCAGATGGAGAAAACCATGCGCTGGTGGTCAGACTGCACGGCCAACTGGAGAGAAAAGTGGAGCAAAGTACGCAACGAACGAAACAAGGCGCGAGAGGAAGCCAAAATACTGAAGAACAAAGCCGATATCCTCTCCAAAGAACTGAACGCTTCGAAAACAGAGAAGAACGAACTCGAACAGCAACTGATAGACTTGAAACAAGACAACGAAAAACTCCTCAGCATAGGCGAGAGCAGAATACTCTCCGGAGATTTAGCAACGGAAGACGGCGTTGAGATGAGGCGGAAAAATATACTTTCTCCCAACGAGACTTCGAGACAACGAGCGTCGTTAGACTCCCACAAATTCTCGCACGTCGATAACGTGCTTGCAAACAAGTTGGGTGAGTTGCGGCTACGACTGGACGAAACGTTCAAAAGCCTGCAGAACGAAAAAGATCAGAAAGCGTTTCTACTTACCAAAATCGAGACCCTAACCTCAGAATTGCACAACACTAAAATGGAGCTTACCCACAACGATAGAACTTTAGGATCGACCGATTCAAGCCACAGCGAAGTCGAGAGGCTACAGAACGAGTTGCAGGACGAAGTAGCAGCGAAACAAGTCGTAGAGGAGAAGATTGTGGAGCTCAAAATGGAGATAGAGCGACTGAAGTCGGAAAACAACGTACAATGGAGTAAACGGGAATTGCTGGAGACAGAAAACATAGCCATATTGCGAGAGAACAAGAAACTGTACGGACAAGTGTGCGAATTGAGGGAGCAAATACACAAACTGAACAGGGTATCAGACGGAAGTGCTTACTTCGATCACAGCAATAAGCTGGACTCAAATATCCTGTATGTGAGAAAAACTAGTGTCAGTCCTAGATCTCACGAGTCCAGCAATGGTTCGTCGGAAGCGAACCTAGCTCATTTCGACGCGAAAACGAATACGTCAGGCGAAGACGACGAGCTAGCTATAATAGAAAGAAATGATAACTAACCTTCAATGTACCTTTAGAACTAAAAGTTTTGAATTTTCCAGAGTAATGGATTTATACAGAAAATAATATGACATGCATCAGAATAAGTCATGTTGAAGTTCCAAGCACAGAGTTATGTTTCAATCAAAGCAAAAAGTTCACAAAGGTTTTTAAGAGCTTACATGAAACAAAAGTACAACAAGGCATTTTTAAATTAGCATTTATTGACATTCCATAGAGATCACAAAATATGTTTTTGGTAAGTACAGTCAGCAACAGAAGTTTACATTTGAAATCTAGAATATACCTTATTCCACCACCGATCATTCTCTTTCGTGCTAAGGTCTACTATAAAACGTGACATTGGCGAAATTGCGGGCTACACAGCAAAGGCTATTCAAATAAGAAGAAGAACTGCAAAACTCACAATCAAAATGTTTGAAGAATTTTGAGGCACAAATTGTCATAATGGAGAATAAAGTCTTAAGAAACTCTGATAATCTACTTCTTTTGCTGATTGTACATAGACTTGGTGCAAAATAGAATAATGTAGTGTGCTTTAGTGCTGAGCGGCATTTAAATTAAACATTTATTTATTAAACATCATGAGTCTTACAGACTTACAAAATAAGTGCTAATACATATTTATCCCATACAAATGTTTTTAAGGATTTAGAAACACTGAAATTCTATTAGGTACTATATTCTAACCTTATTCATATTGGTCGCTCAGCGCTCTATTAGCGCACTGATTATCAGACCGATATGTTAGCATGAAAGTGACAAGTATACTTTATAGAGCCGCTATATAGAATTTGTATTCAAATTCCTTGGGGATTATGAATACTTTAGTACGTCGTTCGGTATCAACGACATTCCATACAAAATGCGCTGCTGAAGCGTGTTGTAACTGTAGATCGGATCACATGGTCATTGTGTTTAGCTTGTTCTAGATCTAGTCGTTTTAATGATTGGCTATTTCAACTCTTGGCTACACTAGTTATGAAGGCCAAGAGCTTCTTGCAAAATGTTTAATGCATTTCAAGTTCATTTTAGTAGCAATATATGTGTGTTAGTGATGTTGAAACATTGTGATAGATTACGAATAGATTAGTCTAATTTGGACCTTGCCTGAACGAGATTAGGTATAGATTAGAATATGATGGCTTTTAAACTTAGGTTTAATTTTATTAATGTATTTATTCAAGTGTTCAGTTGAATTTAAGCTAGAACTAAGTTTCACGTTATTGCGAAATCTCAAGGTATTGAAGGATAAAATGTTATGAATACGTAGGCACAGTGCGTCTAATTTTATTGTTTCTTTTTCAAGGATATTATAAAAACAATATTATGAGGGTAGTTTGGCAGCTTATTTTTCGAGCAAGTGTCGGGTTAAGCTACCTTAATTCCATATCTGGCGTACTAACGCATTGTGCCAGAAGGGTGTCTATAGCTCTCTGGTCAAAGTATTTTTTGACTAAAATAACAAAAATTGAAGTTATACAAACCTATAATGTTGACTGAATATTTGTGTGCTTTATTTTCAAGAACAAAGTTTATATTTAATTTAATGTATTATTGGCAGTTTATGGCCTAAGCCTAATTCAGCAGGTATAGCTATAATAAAATGGTTGTTTTAACTGTACCTATAGATAATAATATTTATAATTTAAATCGATTAATAAATGTATGCGCTGTATATCTTTATTTTAATTTTATTTCAACAGAGGTCTTGTGAGCGACCCTTCTGGTAGTGGCTTCGACTCCAGTTGTGCACAATGCCAATGCTCTCAGTCGAGGAAGGGAAACATCGTGACACCATCAAATCAAATGTTATTAAGCTCATCTTCACTGCTAGGCCGGTTTCTGAAACCTCGATCAAACATAATGATGTCAAGTCACTTGCTAGCTCTATCGAATTTGATGTAAGGATTAAGACAATCTAAACATATATAACTCAAAGGTGACTGACTGACTGACTGACATAGTGATCTATCAACGCACACCCCAAACCACTGGACGGATCGGGCTGAAATTTGGCATGCAGGTAGATGATATGACGTAGGCATCCGCTAAAGGATTTTGATCAATTCCACCCCCAAGGGGATAAAATAGGGGATGAAAGTTTGTATGAAACTTTGAATTCCTTGGCGCGAGCAAAGCCGCGGGTTCAGCTAGTAAACCGTAAAAAGTAATAGCAAGTTGAAAAGTAAAGCTTAGCTCATCTATAACGCTGGAATAAAAAATAACTACTGTATCGCTGGAAAAAAGTGGAGGGCAGGGCCCTAACCACAATCTCTTCATTCTTATTTCAATATTGCTTTACTTTTAGATCATAAAGCTGACTATGCAGTTGATATAAGATATTGACATAAAAGTAATATTGAAATAAGAATGCTTCAAGAGATGGTGGTACGGGACCAGGAGTATTATTGTTCTGTGATGACGCGAGTGTAGTGTTTGTGCAAACACACCCTCCCCTTTCTTCTTTAGCATTAGTAGTAGGTAGATATCATTTTTAGAAATATTTGTTATTCAGAATTTTTAGTGAAACAAACTCAAAAAGTATCAACCATTTATTTTCATTTCTTACAAAAAACTAAAATACTACAGAAACCTATTTTAACACAAAATAATTAACTATTTTATCACAGTTTAATAAATTAAAAATAAAACAAATAGCTTCACGACGTAGATGGGTGAATCAACTTTTAAGGCACTCCTTTTATGTCCCTGTCATGCAAAGAGCATAAAAATCCTAATTTCCTTATAAAATATGTTTGTTTTGATGTTAACGTAAACTTAGATCCTTTCCTAACATGCTAGTTTCATAGTATTTTATAGTTAATAGGAAAATTTTTGACTTTATTATGGTAACTCAGCAGAACATAAGCACTATCCATACAAAAAACATGTGTCCCCAGGCCTAGATGACGATACAATTTAGGACGTATCTTAAAAAAAAGGTATGAATGCACAGCCTTTTTACCCAATATTATGATTCAGAAAAAGATAAACTTACGTTTAAAGTTAACATTTATAAAAGTTTGACAAATATTTTATATTTTTCGTGCATCCAAACTTTTGTCCCAAACTTTGATCAAAACATCAGTTCTACAGAGTTACCGATAAAAATTCATGACCGTTATCAAGAGATGACGCCTACCTTGGTGTCATCTAAGGCGATTACTGTCTAATATTTAGTTGGTATGATCAAAAAATCTCTACCTAGCTTTACCGCCCCCCCAGCCTAAATTAAGTTCTCAGCTGGTGCGCGTAGGTTTATTGTCGCTCTACAGCGTTGCAATGGATATTTATGAGGCACCCTCGTCACTTTTTCTAAAAAAAACTCGTTAATATTAGCTTAGATGTCGTGCCCCACTGCAAATCCTAAAAATAGATAAACTTGTGCAAATGTTAACAGTATATTTTCATAATATTTCGATGATTTATTTTTTATTTTTAGTTGTTCATAATGTTGTCAAAGGAGTGTCTTAAAAGTTGATTCACCCAGATATCCCCTCAGATCTTCTAGTACCGAGTACCTACTAACTCCTCCATATTCTTTTAAATTTTCTTTTTCATCACTCCACTCAGCTATCATAATAAAGATTCGTGATTCGAGTTTCGAAAACTGCTAATTTGACACATTCTCGCTTGTTGATTACCACAACATACTATATCGCTCTTATTCTTAATCCCACCATTTTATCGCGGCTCAATAGAGCATTCTTGTCACTGTCATTTTTATGCCAACGAAAAGAGACAGCAACAGACTTATCGGTTTGATAAGTTATTGGCGCGCTCAAAGACCATTATGATTATGGGCTGATATGATAACACTCATAGTAGTAGCATAGACAAACTACTTTGTTTAAGGTAGTAGGTACCTTTAATAAATTACATACCTACCACAAATAGAAGTAGCTTAAGGGTCCGGTGACAGCGGCTCGCAATTTCGAGGTGCGATTGGCTATTATTTCATTTCGGGGAGGTTGTTTGAAAGAATAACTCAGAAACACGCATAAATACTGTTCGAACACAAATAATACAATAATATAAGGGAAATGTGCTTGAGTCAGAAATCATTTTGGTATTAGGTAAACGTAAGACCAAACATACTAATACCAAAATGATTTCTGATTCGGGCATGTTTCCCTTATATTATTGTATTATTTGTGTTCGAACAGAATTTATGCGTGTTTCTTTAGTTATTCTTTCAAACAACCTCCCCGAAATGAAATAATAGCCAATCGAGCCTCGAAATTGCGAGCCGCTGTCACCGGAGCCTTAATGAGTATCACTGGATAGGGTCACCATACCTCAAACACCTAATTAATGCAATCAAATATCTACCGATTAGATTTACTTCAAATTATCTCAGAGGCTCAAATATTAACATAAATAGATCATGAGAAATTGCCCTTAAAATTTAATATTGTGTATCCCTGTACTGTAGCCGTAGCCGCTATTTTATAGCGGCTCTGTATATAGTTGTACTAGTCTGTACTAGTCTTGTAAAAATTCCAGACCGAAAATTAACAGAACAATCTACCCCAGAAACTTTATTTTTGTAACTTCTTTACTACAAAATTGTACATCATTCCACTCTTACCCAACTTAGTTGATCTCACAACCACGCTTTGTTATGAACTTCTATCTACAAACATACCTACTGAAGTAGGGCCAATTTAAAAGGTCACATTTAACATCTTATCATCACATGTTTAGAAAGGTTTATTAGTCAAAGTATTTTCAGATTATATATAGTCTTTTAAGATTGCCTTCTTTTGTCAGTATGTTTCACTGAAAAATTTGAAGCAATCGTGCAAAATAGGCAATTTTACGACTGACTTTGACATAATCTGACTGAAACTGACATCAATTGTGACCTATTCACTGATCTGTAAATTGTTTATTTCAGATCAATAGACCTATTAAATTGGCCCTACGTATGTTTCACAGTTTTGTCTTACTGAACTAGGTTTGTGAGTCGCTTAAAGAATATTCTACTCTACTTTGCATAGTTTCTTTTTTGCATTCAACTAGAATCATCATCAAAGTTGGCGAAATCAAGCAGTCCCATTTTCTTAAACTTGGACCTGAGATTAGGTTGTTTCAACATTCGCCTATTCATATTTCGTTTCGCATTGCTATTGTCAAGTATTTTCTTGAGTGCCTCAACTTCTGCCCGTCTCTCGGTAACTGAGGAACTTTCCAGACAGTTACTCGTTTCGTTAATCGTAAGTTCACCTGCGTCTTCTGTTACGATTTGGAATACTTCTATAATATCATCACCGTCGCCATCGAGTTCTATTATCTTATCTTGCGACGTTCCGGCTACTTCTACCGAGACGTCGTTATCTTTGCGTGAATCTTTATCTTTTCTAGTTTCCTCATCGTCACTCAGTTCGCAGATCTCTTCGTAAGCATTCGCTCCTGTGTAGTTATCGATGTACTCGATCTCGATATCTTTAGTGGGAGCATCTTTTTCTGTTCTTATAACAATGTTATCGTTTACTTCGTACTCAACGAAATGTCTAATGACTCCTTTGGTTTGTATCGTCAGCTCTTTGCCTTTGCACGCTTCTACGTCTCCCGTATTTTGAGGTCCGTCATCTTCCGAAGTGAAGACGAGTTCTGCCGAAGTGCTGCTATCCGAATCTTCGTGGAAGTTAGTATTCAGTCTTAGTTTTTTGTTCAGTTTGTTTTTAAGCTTTCTCTTTTTCTTTTTCGTCGTATCCTTTTCGTTTGGCGTGACTTTTCTTTTTCTGTCGTCTTTTGTGGTAGGGGATTGTTTCTTGTTAGATTTCTTGACAAGTGCGTTTGCAGGCGATTTTGATTTATCAGGTGGTTTTGACTTACTTTCATATTCATTAACATGTTTATTTATAACTTTAGGTTCTGATACAAAAAATTTGTTGTAATCGCTTGTTTCAATATCCTCTTTTGTGAAACCTCTGAAAGGGACATCGGGGCTGTCCAACTTCAAATCCTCTAATTCGGTAGGGGTTTTATTTAGCGATGGACCATTAAGCGAAGGGCCATCAAGCAAGGAGCCATCAAGGGAGGGCAGAGAAAATCCTTTGCCAGTCTCCCCATTTGAGAAATGCTTGCCCAAGTCATCCTCATATGTTGTAATAGCTGGTTTTAATTCTGGTTTTGGTGTAGATTTCACTGGTTTCCTCTTACCCCTGTGTGATTTGAGCACTGGTTTGGGAGACTCTAGCTGTTTTTCCTTTTCTTTTTCCCTTTTATTTTGTCTGAAAATATAAACCAATAATCAAGTTGAATCAATTTGAATAGAATTTATCTAAATCGAATCGCTCACTCAAAAACTAGTGTTAGGTCACGCAGACCTTTTTTTGGAAGAATAAAATGTAAAGTTTTATTAAAATCAGTGTAAATTTTTTTATGGTAGGAACTGCTAATTTCAATAGGATATTTAATTCACTTCGAATGTATTCACCCGCGCAGATTTAAATCCCGGTATTCCCACGGGATAAAAAGTAGCCTATGTGCTATTCCAGACTATAATCAATCTCTCTGCCAAGTTTCATCCAGATCCGTTCAGCCGTTCCGGCGTGAAAGAGTAACAAACATCCATCCATCCATACTTACAAACTCTCGCGTTTATAATAGTAGTAGAATTAGCAAGGGCGAAGTAATTAAGACGGTTGTCAGCTTAAAGTTACCTGTCGGCCAACCCTTGGAGATGTTTCATAGGATCGACGGTCGTCTTCATAGCCTTGGTTTTCACTTGGCTTACAGCTGTTTCGCCATCTAAATTATATAAAGAAGTATAATAAGTATATAAAAAAATCTACATTTTAGGATAAACTTACACTCCCGCGATTCGTAGCCCACGAAGGTGAAAATACACGTGCAAGTAAAATGGAACAGTAGCGGGCATGCAAGTTACAGGCATGCAGGATTTACGGGCACATTGTGGATACATTTGCAAGTTAACTCGTCAGGTCAGGTGTTGCACGTTCACACATGCCGGTTTCGTAGACCCCCGCGACCCCTCCCACACGTGGCATGCCAACACGTCAGGTACTGGCATGCCTGTACCTGTCGCGACGTTCACACATGCCGGTTTCGTAGCCCCCCGAGTCCCCTCCCTCACGTGGCATGCCAGTACCTGACCTAAAATAGAATGTTGTGCTAACTACTTATGCGAAGCTGGGACAGGCCGCTAGTTATTATTATAAGTAAAAAAAAAACTAAGTTGTGAGGGTAGTTTGATAAATTCGTACCATTTTCGTCTTTTTTCTCATGAACCTTCGTGGTGAGTTTACGAAGTGATTCTGCCATCTGCAACGCTTCGGGTCTAAACAGATCAGTTTGAAACTGCGTACCTGTTAACAAATTTACCTTTTTAAATTTGACAGCCTTCACCAGCTGGTAGTAGTAGAATCGGAAAGTCAGAGGACTTCTGCGCCGTAGGCCGTGGAGTTGATTCCGACCAAGAACAAACATTTGTGTGATGGGCATAGATGTTTTTTCTCTGTTTGGGAATCATGTATTATAAGTATGTATTTATAAAAACAAAGTATATAATGTATTTTATCAGCTATCTGGATCCCAATAGTACAAGCTTTGGCTTAGTTTGGGGCTAGATAGTGATGTGTGGAAGTCCACATTTATTTATTTACGTAACATCAGATGGGTTATCTGCTTGTTCCATGAATAATTAGTACAAAAAAGTCATTTGTACCTGGATTAACAGCCTTTGCTGCCAACCTGGTTTCATTCCTTAGCTTAACGTACTTAAGCTCCTCTTGCGAGATGTCTTCTAACGCTTTAATTCTGTGCCTGTTTAGTACGCCGTGCCATCGACTTCCTATGTAGAGAGGTACATTTGTGGTACCTGAAAAGAGAGCATGTTTTATTGAAGTAGTTTTGTTATAGTGGCCTTCTCTTGTTTCATAAAATGTTTTGTTTAAATTCACCTTTATCAAATAGACACTATATATACATACTAGCTGGTACCCGCGACTTCGTCTGCGTACTTTTCGCAATAAAAGGTAGCCTATGTCCTTTCTCAGGGTCTAAAGATTGTCTGTGCCAAATTTCATCAAAATCGGTTGAGAGGTTTAAGCGGGAAAGCGTAACAGACAGACAGACAGAGTAGGGAATTAGTAGGGATAAGTTTTTTGTGTACAGAATAAGAATGTGTAATTGGCAGTATGTGTAGTATAAATTTCATAAATGTTATATAAAGTGCTGTTGATTCTATGACAAATAAATAAATAGAAAATTATTTATACAAGAATTTAGTTGAACATGCAAAGATCAATATGCTGTCTGCAAGAGATTGCTGTTATGCGATAAAACCGCCCATTATAATGCCAACAACCATCATCTACGAATTTTGGTAAAATATCAGTCAGATCAGATGAGTAGTTTTTTAGTTTTAGTAGTATGAGTGTGTAAAAAATTTGTCATCAAAAGCGGTCTACCCAGTAAAATGAGGTAGCAAACATAAAAAATTCAGTCAAATGGAGAACCTCCTCTTTTTTTTAAATCGGTTAAAAACTACCATACTTTTAAAAGCAATAATAGGATAGTTTTATAATTTAACTAGTTGCGCCGCGTGGTTTCACCCGCGCAGATTTAAATCCCGGTATTACAACGGGATAAAAAGTAGCCTATGTGTTATTCCAGACTATAGTCTAACTCAAATAATCTGATAATAATCTCTAATATAACTCTGCCAAGTTTCATCCAGATCCGTTCAGACGTTCCGGCGTGAAAGAGTAGCAAACATCCATCCATCTAATTTATATCCATCCATCTATCCATCCATACTTACAAACTCTCGCATTTATAATATTAGTAGGATAATTCAATTTGTTACCATCATAGTATTTCCGAATGCTGTTGTCCATAGCCCGCTCTCGCAAAGCCACATGGAAATGCGTCTTCCCATACAAGTACATCTTTCCAAGTATCATCAGAACATCCTTGCGACCATCTCTTCGGATCTCAGCCTCAAACTTCCTGAGCGGAGTCACATCTGCAGGCACCAGCCTTAGAGAGACCAGGTTCTTGTATGGTTGAATTATCGTGATTGCGTAAGCTATGAATAAGCCAATCACTTGAGTCTGAAATACATTCAACACTTATCATAAAAATTATCAATTTTTTTTCAAATTCATAATTATACAGGCAATTATAATTATACGAGCACCGGTGGTCTAGTGGGAGTGACCTCGCCTTCTGATCATAAGGTCGCAGGTTCGAATCCTAGTCACTAGTTGCGCCCCGCGGTTTCACCTGCGCAGATTTAAATCCCGGTATTCCCATGGGATAAAAAGTAGCCTATGTGCTATTCCATACTAATCTATCTCTCTGCCAAGTTTCATCCAGATCTGTTCATGCGTTCCGGCGTGAAAGAGTAACAAACATCCATCCATACCTACTTACAAACTTTCGCGTTTATAATAGTAGTAGGATAATTAAATACCTCTAAACTATGAGTTTCCGTGATCATGTAGAGCATGGCTATTTGCAATACCTCTTCTGTGAATTCCACCACTTCAGGGCCTGATTGCCTTCCACTGAAACCAATAATATTGTTCGATAAGAAAAAGTGGACTGTATTATTGATCTTGGAATGGTGTAAAAGTTATCGAAACGAAACGAAATTAGTTGACTCTGTGTTCGGGTGACAATAAGAATCCTAGTCACTTACCTCCAGCTCCTGGGGGGTGATGCTTCTTGTCGCCTTCACAACCGAAAGGTTCCAGCCGAGTCAGATCCCTCTAGCTAGATTTCACTTTTCTTCGACTGTCAGGTGCTTCCGATGTGTTGCGACAATTCCAGGTGTATAAGAGACCTAGGACTTTGCACCCCGGACACAGTAACGAGCCAACGTGTGATTCAAAATAGTTATTAGGTATAAAACGAATAATTAGGGGTTCTGTCCGATGACGCGATGTTGATTCAACGATAAAAATTTGAAAAGTGTTACGAGACGAAAAAGTACGTTAGAGGTCAGTCAGTGGTCAACGCCGATGGCTAAAGAGTATACTACGGTTTTTGGGTGTCGATCGATTGACACTGACAGTCCGCGCGCGACTACCGCTTACATGAATTAATGAATAACATGTCAAAACTTAACATTCCGACCACCAAAATACACAGTATTTTAACCGAGTTGCTAAGACCAGCGATAGCGATAAAATTACAGGTACAACCAAATAAACGAAAATCATACCTACCCAAAATGTGCTAACATACTTTGATTAAAAAGTAGTTAAATTAAATAACGATAATAATTAAATAAAGCGAGATAATAATTGAATAAAGCGAGATAATAATTGAATAAAGCGAGATAATAATTGAATAAAGCGAGATAATAATAAAATTATAGAACAGGATAATTATTAAGCAGACGCAACAGGAGGATCCTGCTGGCACGTAGAATCTTCGCTCTGAGGCGATGGGATCACAGGAAGAATGCAGAGTTTGACGATGGGTCGTTTACATTCTCCTGTAGCAGTGCGGAGGGTAACAACTCGACATATCTTGTCAGCTCCCATGTGGAGATGAGTCACACGACCGAGTTTCCATTTCAGGGGGCTGCATTGTTCATTAACTATAAGGACGAGAGTCCCGAGAGCAATATTAGGTTTATCTTCTGACCATTTATGCCGCTGTTGGAGCGTGTGGATATATTCCAGGTGCCATTTCCGCCAAAAATCTTGATGCATTTTCTGAATTAGCTTCCAGCGATGGAGAACGCTAATGCTGGTGTCGATCATCGATACTTCCGGCAGTATAGTCAGGGGTTCCAGTGTTAAAAAATGACCGGGGGTTAAGACTGACAGGTCGTTTGGGTCCGCACTCAAAGGGGACAATGGCCTTGAGTTAAGCAGAGCCTCGATCTGTGTCAACAACGTGATGAATTCTTCGTACGTCAGGCGTTGCAGACCAACGACACGAGCAAGGTGAGTCTTCATTGATTTTACACCAGCCTCAGCTAGGCCCGAAAAATGGGGGCTGCCGGGAGGGTTGAAAACGAACTCCACTTGCTCAGCCTGCGTAGCCTGAGACATCAAATCTTTCAACAGGCTGCTGGCCCCAACAAAGTTTGTGCCTTGATCGGAGACTAATCGAGAGCAGCGACCTCTGCGTGCCATGAAACGCCTAAGGCAGGCTAGATAGGCCTCTGATGTGAGCTCAGAAGCGAGCTCCAAGTGCACTGCTTTTGTGGCAGTGCACACGAAAACGCAGACGTACCCCTTGTACGTGCGAACACTTCGGCCACGTCCGAGCGAAATATCGAATGGGCCGGCGTAATCAACTGAAGCAGACGAGAAGGGCTTCAGCTGACTTATTCGATAAACCGGGAGTTCCCCCATTCGAGGAGGGGCAGCTAAGCGTGGGTTCACCCGGAAACATTTCAAGCAAGATGAGATCACAGACCGGATTGCTCGTTTTGGCGAAAGGATCCAAAATTCTTGGGCAAGTAGGTTCTGCAATGTTTGAAGTCCCGGATGCGAAAATTTGCGATGATATTCTTCAATTATTAGTGAAGTGAGTCGATGAGTTCTAGGTAACAGCAAGGGATGCTTCTGGTCATAGTGAAGCGCACTATGAGAGAGGCGACCGCCCACCCGCAATAAACCATTTTCATCCAAGAAAGGACACAATTTCCGAATTGCCTTAGGTAGCAAATTAGGAGTGGCTTTGGCGAGCACGCGAATTTCGGAAGCAAATGTGCCTTCTTGTACATGTCTCACAAGAAAGTTTGAGGCCTTACTCGCTTCATAACAGGACAAGGGACCGGACAACCGATCTGCCGGGTGTCTTAAATTGTGTAAAAAGCGTAAAGAGTATGCCAACACATTAACAACCCGTTTGTAAGACGAGAAACGAATTAATAGGTCATCGACAAGAATTGCGGTGTTAGTTGTGAAAAGACTCAGGATTTTTTCCTCATTTAGAGCAGTTCCATCATTAACATTGAATGATTGTGGCCAGTTTTCTTGCGGAAGTGAGAGCCACGCCGGTCCCGACCACCATGAGTCACACGGGACCAAATCCGCAGGCAACAACCCACGAGAGCCATGATCGGCTGGATTGTCAGTCGTGGAGACATGACGCCAACAATCAGGAGGTATGTTATCCTGGATCTCGGTCACTCGATTAGCGACAAAGGTTTTCCAACGTGACGGACAAGATTTGATCCAGGTCAAAGCAACACTAGAATCAGACCATGCGAAAATGCTATCGACATCCTGGATGCCCTTTAATGAGACGGCGACCGACGACATGAGCTCCGACAGAAGAACCGCTGCCATTAATTCCAACCGCGGAATCGACCGCTTCCGGAGAGGTGCTACCTTTGACTTGGCACAGCACAAACGCACCACGCTAGGCGAACCTTCACTGATGGCACAACAGTATATGACCGCGCAGTATCCACGTTCAGATGCGTCACAGAAACCGTGGAATTGGAGAACCGTAAAGGAGGGAACCATTCTGCGAGGCAATGAAACAGAGCTCAGTAACGGCAATTGAGTTTTGAATTTGAGCCACTCGTTTGACACCTCCGACGGGGCGTCATCATCCCAATCTACACCAGACAACCACAGTAGCTGCATAATGTATTTTGCGAGAAATACGACAGGTGATAGCAGCCCTAATGGATCGAAAATCCGAGCTATATCCGACAAGATTGATCTTTTAGTACACCGATTGTGAACTGCGACAGTTTTAAATGTGAGCTGATCTGACTTAGGCAACCACAGCATGCCGAGAATTTTTAGGGAAACGTCTTGGATGTCTTCGAAGTTGTGGAACTGTTCAACGTACAAATCTGCTGGATCTAACCCGTCAAAAAATCCTTCATGGTTAGAGGTCCATTTACGGAGATGGAGTCCCGCAGACGACAAAATTTTGACAAGGTCGTTACGAATACGAACAGCCGCTTCCACGGTATCTGCTCCCGAGACCACATCGTCAACGTAGGTATCCCGATCCAGTACGGCTGCGCCAAGTGAAGCGCGCGTTGCGAATTCCTTTGCCAATTGAGCGATACACCACAGCGCCTGATAAGGGGCACACGAAACACCATAAGTCACTGTCAACAGACGAAAGTCCTGCATTGGCAGATCAGGAGACGTTCGCCAAAGGATCCGTTGGTAATCAGCGTCTGAAGGGCATACCAGAAATTGTCGGTACATCTGCTTTATGTCCCCAGTGAAAACGACCGCATGCCAACGGAATCGAATAAGAAGGTCGAAAATACTTTTCTGTAACTTTGGGCCAGGCAGCAACACGTCGTTCAAGGATCTCCCCTCTGCGTCAGTCGCGCTAGCATCAAAGACTGTTCGAAGTGGCGTAGTAGCTGAGCCAGGTCGCAAAATCCCATGATGTGGGATATAATAAAACCGGCCGCTATTTGAACCGGGCGGAGTGACCTCTTCCATGTGACCGCTCTTCAAATAGTCAGTCATGAAGTCAACGTAAGCAGCCTTAAAGGAAGGGTTAACGCCGAACTTCTTCTCCAGATTCAGAAACCGCTTCAACGCTATTTCACGCGAATTCGAGAACAAAGGTTTATTCTGAGGTTCAGAAAAGGTCAGAGGAACAACTAGTCGACCCTGAGGAGTTCGACGATGAGAAGACTCCATGTGATCAGCACAGGCCAACTCCTCTTTGGATAGAACTGTCGGTTTGGCCGGGTAAACAGTTTCCAGTTCCCAGAATCTCTTGATCGAATTGTCTAACGTCAAGTTCGAAACGAAGAAACAACTTTTTTGCCTACTTACGATATTGCGTCGAAAACGAGAAGGGTCAGCGGCAACCATGCATTCCCCCATGAGTAACCATCCGAAAATAGTGGGGATGGCAATGGGTTGACCTGGTGCCCCTTTTATCAAACCAGGCTTTAATGCCGAAGCGAGAACGTTGACACTGACTAGCATATCGACCGGTCCTGGCTTATAGAATTCAGGATCGGCAAGGTCCAAACCTTGGATATGATGCCACAACGAGTAGTCTACTTTTCCAGCTGGCATCTCTGAACAAATAGTATGCAACACTGAAGCCTCCAAGGACAGTTTGTTTGAGAAGTCTCCACTCGATGGAACTATTTCAACATTGACCGACCCAAGTGTAGCAGTTGACACTTGACCAATTCCATTCACCGACTGGGCACAGTAGTTTACCTTTAATCCTAACCGCTGTGCACAAGTCTCAGTTATAAAATTACATGCACTGGCGCTGTCGAGAAGTATGCGCACTCGGCTTAATTTATTAAATTTATTTTTAATTAAGACTATAGCAGTCGAAAACAAGGCTTCTGTGCGTGGAGTATAAGCAGCCAAGGCAACCTGGGATGCAGATGGTACAGGTACCACTTCTGGAGTAGCCTCAGAAAAGTGAAGCAAGGTATGGTGACGGTTGTCACACTCAGCACATTTAACTTTCGAACTACACTTTCTTACTGTATGTGATGGACCCAAGCATAAAATGCACAACTTTTTCTCTTTGGCTACATTATACCTATCGGTAGCGGATTGTTTCAAGAAACTTGAGCAGGAATCTATTTTGTGCCCTACCTCTGCACAGATAATGCATTCCTGGCTTGGAGCTACTACAAGCGACAATTTATTTTTCTTAACAACAGGAATCATCTTTTGATCTGAGCTTCTATGACAGTTTTCCAATGCACGGGAACGTTTTTCAATAAACAACATTAAATCTTCATACTGAGGTATGTCCACATCTGTGCCTAACTGGAGTTCAAAAGCTTCTCTAGATGCTACATCTAATTTGGACCACATCAACTGGAATAACATAAAATCTTGGCTTGGTAAATCATACTTACCCAAAATTGCCAAGTTTTCAGTGAATGTTCGATGAATTCTTTCTAACTCTGCACTACTCTTGCCTTTTACGACCTCGCAGTTTAACAATTTGTTATAATAATTAACGGCTATATTCCTCTTCCTATCAAAATATTTATGCAAAGCGCGATACGCTATCAAATAACTAGCATCTGATAAAGGGTAATTTTTTATAAGGTCATAGGCAATACCCTGAACACTTGACAACAAATAATGAAACTTTTCCACATCAGGCAGATCCCTCTGGTGTATTAACGAATCATACAAGTCTTTAAATGAAACCCAATTTTCCAATTTGCCATCAAATGGCTTGATACTAATTTTTGGAAGTTTAGCTAAGCAGCTTGACTTTGTTGGCTTATCATCACTTTGTCTTAACCGGCCCATAATACTGCGTACTTTGGCGTCAAAACCGACCGTATAAGCGCATTCCGCACGCTGATCAACCTTTGAGCTTTTCACTAAAATACACTTTTGAGCAGTGTGGAACTCCGAAACTATTGATGAAACATCTTGCTCACAAACTCCGACTAAGTCCGAGGCATATATCAATTCAATCCTCATTTTTGCGTAGTCGCGGGCGATCCTGTCTGCATCACCTAGTTCCATTTCCTCAACCTCGCACTCTGCTTGCGGTTTCGACATTTTCAGAAGGAAAACAAAACAGCCGAACAAACTCAACAAACAAACAAACGTAAACAACAAAAGGTTCGTTCAAACTAACTTCACTCGCGGAAACAAACACAGATTATATAAATTTTAACTTTAATGGTAATGAACGAATGAAGATTTGATTATGTCCAGTCAAACGACAAAACGTCAAGTCACTTGACTTTGACACGACAACGAGAAAAATTGATTGACAGCTATCAAACCTGCAAACATACGTCAAACGAACGACAATGAAAAAAAAAACAAATTATAGGTACCCTACCGATTTGATTGAAACCGATGACGAAAGAAAAATACAGAAATACCCTATACTTTTATTAAATTCCGAAAACGACAAAGTTGAAATATTAATAAAGCAATACGATAAAAAGTATTCTGTACGTCACTAGAATCAAATTAAATATGTTTAAAATGATGAAAATGTGCAGTACCTACCTACGTTAAACGAAACAATAGATTATTATGAAACGTAGGTTTACCTATTATTGATCGGACACGTAGCATCAAAATGAACAATACGATAAACTAAATAAACCGTAGGTAACTTTATCATTGAATCCGGCTCGAAGGACCAAAATGTTCGATAAGAAAAAGTGGACTGTATTATTGATCTTGGAATGGTGTAAAAGTTATCGAAACGAAACGAAATTAGTTGACTCTGTGTTCGGGTGACAATAAGAATCCTAGTCACTTACCTCCAGCTCCTGGGGGGTGATGCTTCTTGTCGCCTTCACAACCGAAAGGTTCCAGCCGAGTCAGATCCCTCTAGCTAGATTTCACTTTTCTTCGACTGTCAGGTGCTTCCGATGTGTTGCGACAATTCCAGGTGTATAAGAGACCTAGGACTTTGCACCCCGGACACAGTAACGAGCCAACGTGTGATTCAAAATAGTTATTAGGTATAAAACGAATAATTAGGGGTTCTGTCCGATGACGCGATGTTGATTCAACGATAAAAATTTGAAAAGTGTTACGAGACGAAAAAGTACGTTAGAGGTCAGTCAGTGGTCAACGCCGATGGCTAAAGAGTATACTACGGTTTTTGGGTGTCGATCGATTGACACTGACAGTCCGCGCGCGACTACCGCTTACATGAATTAATGAATAACATGTCAAAACTTAACAAATATTCTGCATGTATTGTTATGCTATGGGTTTGCTGATTTGTTCACAGGCTCAGAGGGGATTTAGCTGTCTTCTCATTCAATTCTTGTAGAACACAGAGATGAAATAGACTTTCAACTATTGGTGACTCATTTCAAACAGTTATTAAATAAATAAAATAAAAATAAATAAATAATGCTGGACAATCCACACAGCACCATCTAGCCCCAAAGTAAGCTACTCAAAGCTTGTGTTATGGGTACTAGATGACTGATATATTTAATACATTACATACTTACATAGATAGATATTTTTTATTATAAACATAGAAAACACCCAGACCAACGGAACAAATTTCTGCAGATCATACACAAATGTGTTCCGAGGCGGGAATCGAACCCGCAACCTCTAGCGTCGCAGGTGGACTCTCGCCCGCTGCGCCACAGAGGTCGTCGAAGTTATTGTTGCATACATACATAGATTAGATAGATTTTATTGCACACAACTTATAGATAAAACAAATAACAAACTTAAAACTATAGGTATATAGGTCTTAGCAGTAAATATCGATATCTACCTGACAACAGTGGTAGATTTATGTAAAAAAATTTTTTCATACAGATCCTCTATATTATAAGAAACAAAATTATTGCAGTATTACTAAGAGTACACAACTTACTAAAATAGCATATCAAACTCCATCTCCTTCCAGAAATAGCAGAACTTGTGCCAATCCACTATCTTAAACTTCTCCGTTAGTGTTTGTATTAGCTCATCGCAATCTTCCATAAAGCCACTGGCTATGTAGGTCTGTACTGCAATTTTGTCATAAAGGTAAAATGAAAAACATGCTGACAATTACAAATAGATCAGAGGGTCAACCACTATCTCTTGAAGCATTCTTATTTCAATATCACTTTACTTTTTGATCATAAAGCTGACTCTATGCAGTTGATATAGGACATTGACATAAAAGTAATATTGAAATAAGAATGCTTGAAGAGATTGCGGTTGGCCCTCTGTACCTGTTTTAATGAAATCAAAAAATGCTAATTTTGTGCCGCAAAAACAGGAAATTCGAACCACACTTACTCATGTTTCTGTGTGATAAACGTTATTAAGTTACATATTATCTTTAGAAGACTAGGGCGCCCACCAATGGACTGTCAAATTATGCTGCTGAGCGATATCCTTGTCAGTCCAACTGACAGGCCAGCCTAAAATGATACATACTTATCAGTTGTTCCAGCCAGACACAGAGGATTATTTTTGGATATTTAACCTACACAAAGCAGACCTGTGAACCATGCCGAAATAGCCACCCGGCACTGATATGTCTATCAGCAGGAGGATAAAACTCACGTGTCATGTTGTCCTTTTTATTTAAACTGCGAGTGATTCTGGCAACGAAGAAATTCAATGAATTTCCAGTCTAGAAAGTACCTCGGCTGTCTTTTTTAACAAAAAACACTACTATAAACTGATCCTACTAGAAAATAAAATTGAATTCACAGATTTATAAGTTTAGAGATTGAATTGATTTGTTATTTTTTTGTTTGGAATTGATATCCAAAGAGTATAAATAAATATGTACACTCTTTGTAATTGAGCAAAGAGAATGTAAAACTACGTAATTGAGTTTGAAGTTTAGCTTCTCATAAATTGCCCGATAGTGATGTGGTAACGATTTTAAACACCTAGTCGATTATGGTAATCGTTTCGTACGTCATCTACCGATGAGTAGCAGTAGCTCGAGAAAATGTTACAATAATAAAGTTCACTTTATAAAAAAGAGATGGCGTAGTAACAAATAGCACAAATTTCAAAAGGTCAAAAATATTTTAAACACGGAATTTGTAGCTCCTTGTTGATTCTATACCAGCCGCAGGCTATCGTATCCTAGTATATAAATTCCTTGATCGTATATATCTAAGAATAAAACACGTACTGACCCAAGGAATATAGTAGTATTCAAATTCCTTGCACTGAATGAACACGTAGGGAATCTTAGACCACAGAAGACAATATCAGACGAAACCACTTTGCTGCGCAGGATATCTTAGGGATGCTAACGCATGCTTAAGCCAAGCAGAAACCGGTCGTTATTCTAGGAAAACAAAAATCTATCCACTAACTTAAATACGAGTATCCATTAATCCTTAGAGTATTATATTCCTTGATCAAAGGTGTCAGTCACACTGCTAGAAGCAGATCCTTCAATAAAATGCGTTCTGTTACAACCATTCATTTAATAACACTAATCAGCAATACATACATGCATCAATAAATCCAAAGGAACAATAAAAACAATGGCTATGCTTACAATTATTTAATATTGCGTCGATTTGGTTGATACCGCATTCTCTATTATACAATGGCAAAGAAACCGTGACGTGTGGTGTGCGTCCTGAGATGCGAGTTGTATTGAAATTGATCACTACTTTATAATAAACTAATTTATTTAAATGAGCTCCTTCTCAACAAGCTTGTACCAATGTCCGCACTCGCAGCGACGGGGTTGGTCCTGGAATCATGAAAATAAAAATATCTAAGCATGTTTCCATCACAAAAAGCTAACACATATTCGTAACTTAGTCTGACTGAATCGTTTTTATTGAACAACTAGTTGCGCCCTGCGGTTTCACCCGCGCAGATGTAAATCCCGGTATTTCCACGGGATAAAAAGTAGCCTATGTGTTTATTCCAGACTATAATATATCTCTGTGCCAAATTTTCACCAAAATCCGTTCAGCCGTTCTGGAGTTATAGAGTAACAAACATCCATCCATCCATACACTAGTACAAACTTTCGCATTATAATACTAGTGGCGCCCCGCGGTTTCACCCGCGCAGATTTAAATCCCGGTATTCCCACGGGATAAAAAGTAGCCTGTGTTATTCCAGACTATAATATATCTCTCTGCCAAGTTTCATCCAGATCCGTTCAGCCGTTCCGGCGTGAAAGAGTAACAAACATCCATCCATCCATACTTACAAACTTTAACGTTTATAATATTAGTAGGAATATAATATTAGTAGGATACTAATAATATTAAATAATGTGAATGAATGAACATTGCTGTTTGTTCTCTGTCTGGGTGTCCAGACAGAGAACAAACAGCAATGTTCATCACACAAAAGTTTGTTCTCAGTGGGGATCTATGTAGGTGATAGTATGAGTTCTTAATTTAGTTTTAATTACCTTGTGTATCCAGATCCACGTGATAGCGGTGGCGTGTTCCTCACCTGGAAACAATACGTCGTAATTATTTTAACAGTTTGTAGCATCAGTAATGGTGACCTTAGACATATTATACACCATGCCATATTATATTGAATTTTCTTTAGTTTTTATGTTTACTTTTTTGATTGTATTTTATTAACTTCATCTAACACAACTTGTAAGCTTGATTGAACTAATCTTTTGTATTTTAATTTTAACTTGACGAGTATTTATAATTAATTTAATTTGGATTTGTATGTACTGTATTTTAATTGTTATATTTTTCTCATGATAAGTTAGTGTAATTGGTCTGCGTACCGTACTTGTTAATTAATCAAATAAATAAATATAGGCTAGATTTAGCTGCGGCCATGGGCTGGCTTGGTCACGACGACCTTACGCTACGTTTATACTCAGCTCATGTCCGTGGCAATGCGAACGTCACCGCTCTCCTCTTTCTCTCTCTCGCGTTACCGCACGAGTTGCCTTTCGTGCATTGCCCATATGGTTGCCCTTGTCCCTGCGCATTTGAGTGTAAACGGGGTAGTAGGGGCCAACGGCTAGCTTAGTCACGTGGGGAATCCTACTAATATTATAAACGCGACAGTTTGTAAGTATGGATGGATGTTTGTTAGTCTGTCACGCCGGAAAAGCTGAACGGATCTGGATGAAACTTGGCATAGATATTATAGTCTGCCAGACTATAATATCTCTATGCCAGCAGCACTACTACTAGCACATAGGCTACTTTTTATCCCGTGGGAATACCGTGATTTAAAACTACCCGGGTGAAACCGCGGGGCGCTGCTTGTAGGTAATAACGCAAAATGTAACAAAGGTAATGGTTACGGTTAGGACGTGCCTCTGACTATCTCTCTTACTTTCTCAAGGATCTAACGATTCCCATCACTTTTTTGTCACGTAAAATAGAGGTCGCGTCCTTGAGGATTTTATTCCCCCTCCTTTAATTTGACGTTTCAAGGAACGACAATTTCCAGCTCATAATAAAATAATGCTGGACAATCCACACAGCACCATCTAGCCCCAAAGTAAGCTACTCAAAGCTTGTGTTATGGGTACTAAATACTGATATATTTAGACTGATATATTTAATACCTACGAATATACGGATAGACCTACGGAACAAATTTCTGCAGATTTTACACAAATTTGTTGAACCCGCTACATCTTGCGTCGCAGGCGGACTCTCACCCGCTGCGCCACAGAGGTCGTCATGGCTCTGGCTCTGCCTGGAGGCTCATACCTTCCAACTTCCCCCAATCATCCCAAGATACTTACATATGCATCCAACGATACGGGCATCGAAGCAGGACGGTACCAGCGTGGGGTTAGCCTTGGTTCCTGCAGCTTTCTTCAGCACCTTCATGTTGAAGGGATCATCGTTACCAGCTTGCATTGCCAGCAGTTCTTTGCGCTCCATGCCGGTAGCGTGCTCCAGGGGATCAGGCATCACTATAAAGTTTGAAAATTATTATGTTATCTTTAATTTAAACTAGCGATCCGCCCGCGCGCCCCTGCTTCGCACGGGTGCACATATCATGCATGTATTATACATATAAACCTTCCTCTTGAATCACTCTATCTATTAAAAAATACCGCATCAAAATCCGTTTCATAGTTTTAAAGATTGTAGCAAACGTAGGGACATAGGGATATAGGGACAGAGAAAGCCACTTTGTTTTATACTATGTAGTGATAGTGATATGCGATCAGTTGCATGACTATGAATAAGGCATGTAAGCTATCTGCCCTTTAACCAACATTTCTTTTTTCTAAGTCATCACGCTCCCTCACCTAGTTTAGCCATGGGGTGGATAATAGATAGGAAATTCTTTATTACACAAATAGGGTACATGGGTAAGCTTAATGCTAGATACCATTAACTACCTGCTAAACTTTGGGCAAAGGAAAACATTTTTTTTGATGATAATAGTGGGTAATTTGCCAAAATGTTAGTTTTAGGTGGTGATCGAACCCACAGCCTACCATGCAGACCAAGCTCCTAGCAACTGGGCTACTAGGCCTGTTGTGAACTGCCAGTGGCAAACACTAGTGATGGTGTTTTTAGTCTGCCCCAAGTTTTCTGGAACCTAGATGGGAAGATTTATGGATAGTGGACTTTGACAGCCAGGTGATTTAGATGTGATGCTAATAAGTAATTCCTTAAGATTTTAGTTTTATTATGTTTTTGACTGCAGTTTGTTTGCAAGATGGTATTCAGTGCTCTTTGTATTCTTAGTAACCCTTGTCCTTATTCATGGTGGTCTTTGAGAGCGCCAATAGCTTATCGGACCGAAAACTCTGTCGCTGTCTCTTTTAGTTGGCATGAAAGTGACAGTGACAAGAACACTATTGAGCCGCTATAAAAGGCAGGGATTATGAATAAGAGGGTAAGTTTATAAAATCTTTGGCTAAAATAAATATCGTACTTATGTATTTAGTTAGTGATAAAATTTGTTTATTCCATCCAGTCCAACGAGCAGTTCAATAATCTAATTGTTTGGATAGAAATATTCCAAATTGTAAGACTGACTACACTTTTTTGGATTGATTTTGGGCCTGTTGCACTTACAAATTATAGCAAAAATTGTTTGTAGAAGAGGAACTTGTTCAAGATGTTTCTGAATTCAAAATCAATTATGAAATATTGGGTTTGGTTCTTTCAATTGAAAATTGTGAAATCAATTCTATCAGATTTAGGATGTTTAACAAGTCTATGAAGTCAAGCTCTGGAGATTTGAGATCTGGTTATGTATGAGAGGCTACAGTGATCAGTTTAAGTACTAATGTAATTATTGTTAGCTATCAGTTGTCTGTTTTTAACAATGTTTCTATGACAGTTCAGATCACACGTTATATTAACATACAATGCTGTCATAAAATGTGTCTAATCTCCTTCTCAAGCTAAGGATAAAGTCGTATTTATCATAAATGATAAGATAACCTATAAAATCTATTCAAAAATCTAAATAGAAAAAATATTTATAGGTGAGTTATAAGAATCAGTATCAGACGAAATAGGTACTTTAGATTTTTAGAACAGGACGTGGCATAAGCTGCTGGTTTATTGATTCAGTAAGTACTTATGTAGGTAAATAAGAATCACCTGCAAAACCAAAATAAATCAATAGCATGCCATGAGCGAGCTTTGCGTACTGGAGAGTACGTAATATTGCAGGAAGATTTTTGACACAACATTATATTGGATCTGTAATGGTATTATTTCTGGGATTTTCAGGTAACGCCTGAAATGAAAGGAGATCTAGGACTTTTCTGACATTACGTAACTAAAACATTGACAGAAGTGGTATTGAAAATGTAAAACTTGTACTTACTTTTGTCAGAATATCCCCGCCTGGCTGAGGAAAATAGAACACTTCGTACAGCATTTCCCCTAATAATTTGTCTACACAAGGAAGCCATTTCTGCGTAATTTGTTTCACTAGACCGCTTCTTGCGATAGCAAGTGCTCCAAAATTTCCTCGTTTCGTGCGTAACGTAAGTAAACTAGAGATAGATAAAATAAACCGGCAACTTACCGGTGCAACTAAAAATCCCTACTATTTTAATCGATGTTTTTTTAATTTTAGTCGATTTTTATGTTAACCCCCTACCTACTACCACTGAATATGCCACTGAAGCTTGAAGGACTGATGACCGATGACCTTGGCCTTGATGTCATTTTTATGTACCTACTTTGTATCTTATGATAATATCATACATGTACGTGGTCTACTATCGTGGTCTATATTATAGACCACGATAGTAGACCACGTACATAGAACAAGAATCTTCATCCAAGACCACGTAGTATTCAAATTCCTTGGGTAGACCTTTCATACATACATACATACATACTTACTACTCTTGGCTTACTACCTCCTACTGAAGGTGATGGTTAGTACATACTTTCCTATTTATTGACTTCTATATTTATGGAGATTAAATAAAATGAATAGGCGCAAAGTTAAAATTGTTTTATTTGAAGGTATTTTTAATTACTTCACTTAAAAATGTATTTGTTTCCGATTTCACTATTGTATAAAGCTGAAATAAATTAAAATATTAGAATGATAGTTAAGTAGGTAGCTACTTGTTGTGGAGTGGGAAAAAAATTGAATTTCAAGTAGGTATGTACCTAATAGACTAGCCCCCGGTTTCTGAGAGCTCGATCAACACTAACCGGTTGTCAAGTCACTTGCTATTTCAGCTTTTTCTTTAAATTGGAGATAGCAAGTGACTTGACAGCTGCTTAGTGTTGATCGCGCTTTCAGAAACCGGGGGTTTCGTTTTCGTTTTTCTATTCTTTATTGTACACAGTGAAAATATACAGTAAACTTAAATAACAATACATGTACAAAGGCGAGCTTAACCCTAAAAAGAGTTCTCTTCCAGCAAACCTTGAAGGATCTCGGGGGTTGATCTTAATTGACCAGTACGCTCTGGTTTAAATTATGATCCATGTCAGTGTTGGCTGTCATATCATCTTAATGGGTTTATTTTAAATTAAACTTGAATATATTCTATAGTAGGTATATTTTGATTAGAGATTTTTAAACTACCTACTTTTTATCCACAAAGCTCCAGGCATAAGCAAATAGGTACCAAACAAGTTTAATGTTAGGTAACATACCTACCTACCTTGTTAACAAGTATGAATATATTGAATATGCTGGAAAAAAGTGGAGGGGATGTGTTTGCGCATATTATTAATATTCGCACCATCACACCCCCACCCCCTCCTTCCAGCGTTCTTTTTGCGTGACTCGCACTACACCTTAGTTTAAA
Source organism: Plemyria rubiginata (assembly GCA_963576535.1). Classification (NCBI taxonomy): domain Eukaryota; kingdom Metazoa; phylum Arthropoda; class Insecta; order Lepidoptera; family Geometridae; genus Plemyria; species Plemyria rubiginata. The sequence continues at coordinate 2,617,630 of OY754929.1, forward strand.
GTAGGTACCTTATGCTTACCATGACCAAAAATTGTATCTTGCGATGTATTTTATGCACATTTTTTAGACAAAGAATAAGGGAAGACACAAAATATGGTTTTGAAAATCAATTTCGTGTTCGACCACTTCTCTGAATAAAGCATCCCTTGAAAGAGTTGAGACGGACGTCAATTTCACCTTCTTCAAGCTGCAATTATATAAAAAATGCAGAATACTCTTAGTTTATGTACTTACTTTCACAGACAGTTATCTCCTCAAAACTTTTAGTTGGTAACAAGTTCATAACTAACCGCTCAAAATTCTTTAAGTATGTCTAAAGGGAGTTGTTCGATAATTAGGTAGGTATTACTAGGTAGAGTAAAGAATAATTATTTACAGGATCAGACTGGTACAGCTCACGGTAGCACGAGGGTGATACGCATTCTCTGATACATCTTGTTCGCTGTAGTCCAACCATATGACTGCATGCACTGCTTTGCTCACATGCAGTTTCAAACTCTCTGAACGTCATTTCCTGTAAGGGTTAATAGTCACAATAAGTAAAATATTCTTGTAATCAGTCATCACTTCACGGTTATGTCGGTATAGAACGAATCATACGTTCTTTGGAGAATCTTTGTACTGGTATTCTTTAAACGTAAATGTTACTGGGTTTTGCTCAGCAACTGCATCTTTGACACCATACAAATTTATTAAAGCGCACCATCCCATTAGATACGCTAATCCAACCATTTTTTTCGTCGAGATCTAGATTGAGTAGTTTGCGTATGGTATGTAAGCGTTGAATTTTTTTTATGAAGCATGCATGATCAATATTCAGACAGTCTAGCTGTAGTGTTACGGACATGCGCAATAAGAATCGGACAAAAAAACTTTGTATTGAACTGTGTTTATGGTATGATAGTGAAGTTCAAAATGATTTTAGGTCCTCACTTATGTGAGGATATCATTTGGGGTTATAGGTTCGATGTTTCGCGATTTCTAAAATAAAACCGAAAATTATCCGATTATTCAATTACACTTGAATCCCACTTCTCTTTTTTTTGCGTGTCTGACGTCAAATTTGTCAAATTCATGTCAAATTTGTCGTCAACGTATTAGAGTTGTTACTTTTCGTGTGATTACGATTATCAAGCAAAAGCAAAGTATTGTTTCATAAAAAAACTACATTAACTAATGAATTTCAGTTTTAAAATCTACGAAAATTAGACTTTTATCGAGTATAAGAATGAACACATGAACAAAAACAATGTTTTCGATGCATGCAATGCAAGCCAGTTGTTTGCTTGAAGTCCATCTACCTCTACATGAATCTACTCACTCAAATTGCAAATAATCAATCATCTCCACCTTACTAGGTAGGGTTCTTATCTCAACTCTAGTTGGTTTGGTTGGTTGATGTCTTGGATGAAGTATAATGTTGATCTCATTAATAAAAAAAAAATTGATCTCAAAGCAGTTTTACGTAGTACAAAGTCTTTCAGCCTTATTATAAACAAATCAAACCTGGGTTTAAACCTAGCTCAAGTCACGTTTTCTTATTATAAACAACTTAAACCTGGTTTATCTCATAAATTTAGGATCATCTCAGGTTTATCATTTTCGTATTACAAAAGACACTTTAGTCGAAGACTACATAGTACCTGAGATAGTCCATGATTCATCATCACAGAACATAATCATTCAACAAATATCCACAGACTATAACAAATTATGGCAATCAATCGTTCATTCATTTTGGAATCACCAACTTGTCTGAGCCGGTCTGAAGTTAGCCGCTTGTGCATAAATGGCCAATAGTGAATCGAGAATTCTCTAAACAGCTAACTTCAGACCGGCTTAGATAAGTTGGTATAACTGTACTCTCTTGCCGCAGGCTAAAGTCATATGCGCATACTACCTCGTCTTTCGTTTTAACGAATCAATTTTTAGTTTCTCTTCTTGACTCAGATCTCCGCCTTTTTGTTTTAAATCTCGTTATCAACTTGATATTGACAAATTCGTGGCAACCCATGCGTTTTGACATTTCAAATTTAGATCGGAGTCCAGAGTTTGAAATGTATGTTGGATAATGCAGTGCTACAAGTTGTTTTATTGAATAAACTTATGTGAGAGACCAAATAAAATTTGGCAAAATGAGATTTTTATTAGTTAGACCATACTTAAACTAGGGGTCGTTCGGGTTTATCTTTAAACCGTGGTTTAGGGGATAAACTCCGTTATATAATAACGTCTGGTCTAAGTCTTTGATTTTTCTATAGAGCAGGGACCAACTTCGGTATCAAAGTTAGACCACGGACCAGTTAGTCCTGGCTTAAGCCTAGTCTAACTCACATTTTTATAATAAGACGGTTTGAGTTTTACATTCTCTTTGGTTTTACATTCTCTTTGATGTTGATGATGATATGATTGGTTATTTCGTGTATTCAAATTTTCCTGAGAGATTCGTTTTCTGTCATCTATCGAAGCAACATAGCATTTTCATTTTAATTGTTTTTCTAGTGTTTTTTTGAGTTGTATTGTGTAATTTTGGTGGTATTTTAACCAACATTACTTGTGGTCTTAGCACAAAGTGTAAGCATTTGAAATGAAAGTGTTATAATATGTGATATCGTGATTTGACCGAAAATGTTTCAAATGTTTTGAAGAAACCGCCACCATTTTCTTTAAAACAATTGACTGACTCGACGACTCGACTTTCGACTGACGTGACTAGAAACATAGCAGAGCATAATTATAATCTCTATCACTTGACACTGGCAAGATTGTCGATAGACAGGAGCCATATAAAAAAAAAAAAGTTTTCCTAAAAAATAAATAATAGGTAGGTGTAGCGTAGCGATAAATACTCTTGCTTGGAATTAGTTGTTCTAGACTAGACTAGTACGTAGGTACATAATATTAATTTGTAGAGCCTTTCATCATTCTAGTACCAGATAAAAAACAGTCAGAACAAAGTGAATTCGGTGCTGTGCCAAGTGAATTGTGTTGTGTCAAAGGAAAAATCCAGGAATATTGGTTTTGCGAGGGAGGAAATACTTTGCAAATATTGCTGGCTGTGGTGAGTTTGTAAAGTTGTCTACCTATCTTCGATTTATGCATATATTGGAATATTTTATCTGTTTTATGACGTATATAGGTAGATATGACTATCATTTACAAATGATAGTCAAAACCTGCCCTATGTAGGTACACCTACATAAGGCAGGTAAGTGTTTTGCAGCCTGTATACTTTCACCATCTGTAAAAACCTCAATTTACGATTGGTACTGCTTAAGGCAAGTAAAGATGGCCAGTAGGATACCAGGAGGCTCTATGAGTTATACCATTTCTATTAGAGTGATGTTCACAAAGGTTGAAAACATCAGTTACCAACCTACCTTTAAAACTAACACCAAGAAAGAACTGGCGACTCTACAGGTATATGTAAATAAATGGAAACAAAGAAAGATTACTAAACAGTTAAAAAAAATATTGTAATATAGGTACAAAGGACACTCAAGGACCCCTTCTAAATTTCTGAGTCCATTTAATCCTACAGTTGTAATAAAAACAGGTAAAGATCGCTACTTAGCGATAAGGCAGCCCATTGTACTTTTAGTTTTGAGTTTCTTTTTTTGTTGTAGTAGTGTTAGAGTTCTATAATAGTAGGTAAGTACCTATAGAATGCTCAAACAAAAATAGGCACAAGATAAGGTAATTTTGAGACAAAATCTAAGTACTTATGTATACACTAGCGACCTGTCCTGGCTTCGCATAGGTGCAATCCTCATACCTAGTACTTAAATACACTACAGAATGTCTATGACATCACATTAGAAACCCCTAAAATTATCTGTGTTTCTCTACTTTTAAGGATGTATTATAAATAGAAACTTTACTCTTGAATCACTAAAATACTAATCTACATTAAGGCTCCAGCGACAGCGGCTCGCAATTCCGAGGTGCGATTGGCTATTATTTCATTTCGGGGAGGTTGTTTGAAAGAATAACTCTAAAATGACACGCATAAATACTGTTTGAACACAAATAACGCAATAATACATATAATTACATAAATAGATATTTTTTATTATACAATAGTATGTTTGGTCTTATGTTTACCTAATACCAAAATGATTTCTGACTCAAGCACATTTCCCTTATATTATTGTATTATTTGTGTTCGAACAGTATTTATGTGTGTCACTTTGAGTTATTCTTTCAAACAACCTCCCCGAAATGAAATAAAATGAAATAATAGCCAATCGCACCTCAAAATTGCGAGCTGCTGTCGCCGGACCCTTAAGTATAATCTATTAGAAAAAAATGCATCAGAATTTGTTGCATCATTTTAAAGATCTAAGGATACGCATAGGGACAGATAGCGGGAAGCAATTTTGTTTTAAAATACTCTTACAATAAGAGTTCTGACATAGGTGCACATTCATCTCAATACTCAATACATTTATTGCTTTCACATGATTGAGGTACATACCTATATAGGTAGTTATTAGTTGTAAACAGGCACCACATGGCCCTGCATAGCTGGTACAGTTGACTGCACATCAGACTACACACACAACACACTGCGCCATATGAAATTCAGAATAAAATTGTGAGAAAGGGATTTTTAACAACTACTTACATATCACACCCTACACACCACATCTCGCACGATTTGTAATTTTCGACTCAAAGTCTATACTGTTTAGCTTGATGTGTATCCATGTGTTGTTTTGTATACTTAGAGGTGTGTAAGCCGTATCAAATCAAATAAGAATCTGTAGATGGTGGTGCGAGTGAAAAGTAACTATTGACAAAGACGGTGTGCTAGTGGTACCTACCTAATGATTACAGTTGCCTTTGTTAAGTACTTTACTGGCGAGGTTTAAGTAAACCTATCTATCATTTTAAAGTAATCTATAAAATACAAGTTTCCACAAGTCCCCCATCATGAGTAATCTTTACCCGCCATGAATCATCATGATAGATACTTATGTTATTATTTTGCAATCAACTTTCATTCAAACAGAAAAGGCCGCTAAGTAAGTTACTATATAGTGCTTCATCAAATATTTCCTATGCCGTCATTTACTTATTTATTTTTATTTACCTAGTTATTTATTTAAAATTTTCACACAAAACAATGTAGTGCTAGGAGGACTTAATGCTAATAGTGTTGTCTACCAGTCTTCCTGGGCGTGCAAAAAGATGGTGTGGCGTGTCATGTTGGCAGCAGTTATATCTTATTAGTTTATATTAATAACGGCCTGTCCCAGCTTCGGATGGATGGACTCAATTTTTTTACATGAGATATTGCACCAATAAACTTTTGAAGGTTTGTCTAGGTGCTCACACAGGTAGGTGCACATTTGTTTACTAGATTTTTACTATCAATAAAATAATCTACTAACCTACCTACTCTACTATGTCCTCTTTCCAGTATACAACTCTTCTTCGTACCAAACTGTTTAGCTGTAATCTTATTCATTATAGGTACATAGACTATGTTAGAGTATATTATGTAGAGGTACTAAGATGTAGGTAATTACATAACTTACAAAAAGTTGTCAGTTATCCAAAACTTAAAAATCATATAAGTAACTAATTCTATTGATCAGTTTGTTTTTTTTGAGTTGGTGTACTATATCTAGGGTTAATTACAATGCTGTGTCACTATTATGAGTTACGAATTGTACTAGGTACTACCTACATCTTAGCGCAGCCGACTGTAGCTGATAATGATTGTTTGCTGACGTCACAACTCCTTTGTCGCGAAAGTAGCGACTAGCGAACCTGCTTTATTACGTTTTTTACTCCATTTTTTGTTCACGTCATCGTCGTATTGACCCCAGCATTTGGTGCAAACTCGGTGCAAACGTACTGAAAAAGGCATTATTCGTGTCTTACGCTATAGGTACCCCATCTGATCTGTATCGGAGACACTGCCTGTTTTGCAATGCAAAGTGTTACTCTTTCAGTTTTGAAATGAGTTGAAGCAGGAATAAGTACAAATTTCGGTTGGGATAAAGTTTAGAATAGGATGAAGTGTAGTATGTTTGAAATTCGTTGACTTTAAAGAGGATTCTGAAGTAAGGTCTGATGCTCAACGACCAAAGGTAGGCACTATAAACCGGATCTATCATATTCATGATCATTTTTCTGGTATCGCCGTTGTTGTATTTCTGTTTGAAGGTTTTGGATGCTGGTGAGAACTGGTGGTCTGGTGGTGAACAAAATTAAAAACCCAGACACTAAAGCAGCTGAAAGTAAATACGTACCTAAGTGGAAGGACCAGTTGGCCTAAATACTTCACACTTAAATATCAGTTAGTTATAGGGTTAATGGGACTCTATAATTCGATTTAGATTTATAGTAGGTACATTAGCAATATTATATTAAGTACCTACAGGCTTATATAATTAGTACTAGCGATCCGCCCGAGCGCGCGTGCTTCGCACGGGTGCACATATCATGCATTATACATAAACCTTCCTCTTGAATCACTCTATCTATTAAAAAAACCGCATCAAAATTCGTTGCATAGTTTTAAAGATATATTATTAGCATACATAGGGACATAGGGATATGGGACAGAGAAAGCGACTTTGTTTTATACTATGTAGTGATAAAGCAGGGATCTAATTGGCCTAACGAACTTAGTTATCACAACTTTATTATCTTTTAGGTTAGCAGTTTTTTTTGTGTGGCCAATAAATTGCTTTTTTCTTTCTTTCTATCTGCAAGTAGGACTGATGCACTTCGTTTGACTTTGTTTTGAGCATTATCAATATGAAAAAAACAAATTATTAAAATTCTGCGACATTAACAGTTTTATAGCAATTTTATCAATGTTGGCGAATTCAATACTGTATCTCATTTTTCACAATTCATAACGCTAGAAAGGGCTCAACGATCACTCATTCAAGTAATATATTACAAATCGTACAGATACTCTACAGATCTCCTTTACACATCTCCTTTACACATCTTGCCAGTTACTAACTGTTCGTAAAATATATATTCTGACAGCCTACGTAGCTCAGTTGGTAGAAGCTCTGCCTTCTGCGCCATAGGTCGTGAGTTCGATTCCCACCGTGAACAAACATTTGTGTGATGAACATAGATGTTTGTTCTCTGTCTGGGTGTTATATAATATTATAAGTATGTATTTACAAAAAAAAGTATATAAGTAGTATATCAGCTATCTGGTTCCCTTATTACAAGCATAAGCTTAGTTTGGGGCTAGATAGCGCTGTGTGGAAAGTCCAACAATATTTTGTTTATTTATTTATTATTATTTATTATATTCTACAAACTATACTTAGGCTACATAAAACATTAGTTTTTGACCCTAAACATTGACTCGAAGAAGGAAAGATAAAGCTGTTAAAGTCTATGCCTCTAAAACTTCATTTGCTATGAAACAATACGCTAATCAATCAGCACACCTTTACAATTCCATTAACAAAGTTTTGTATATCTACCCTAAACTTTACTATGAATGTAAAACTACTTTAACTGGATGGTTACTAATAAAACCATATGAGGAGATTGATGCGCTCCTAATTTATATAACCTAAGATCGTTATTAACTAAAACCTATTTAAACTAACCTATGTACTTTGTCTACTAATAAACTATACAATTTTAAAACCCTTGCAATATAATCTAAACACATCTACACCTATCTACTATATTTATATACGTAACTACTACATTTACACAATAACCTCACATAATATTACATTATCGACATTACCCTATCTAGTGACAATACGCACAGTCAATAGGTAGGTAACTCACCTTATAATAATAAAGTATATTTTTTTTTATAAATAGTCACTACATATCTATGGATTGTACATTTAAACTTTTAGGAACCCGATAAACGATAGCATACTCTTAAATTATTTTCTATCTACGTTTGCAAACACTTAGAAATGTAAAATTTAAACATAGTAGGTACAGAATGTAAACAAGTGGGTAACATTTTTACTATTTTATTTGTAACCATATGGATATGGAAGAGCGAGGCTCCCTAACACAAGTATTACATACTTATAAGAGGGCCTCAACACTGTAAAAAAATTTTTACTTATAATGGTTACAGAAATAAAATATTTTTCATTTTCATCTCATGCCTGTGTGGTCCGTTACAAGAGCTCCTTATATAAGGTACAAAAAACAATACCTACAACATTATTCTATTGATTTTATTATAGAATGGAGATATCTAAACTCGCTGTCGTTCAAAAGAACAGTTTGTTTTTTCCTCATGATAAGTTTTTTACTTAGTGACGCATCCTAAAATTCTCCATAAAAAAATTATAAGTAAGTAGGTGTATATGAAAAGGTACTTAAGTACTTAAATGAATCCCGAGTAGATACCTACCTAATTTAGTTTTCTCATCATACCTACCTAGTAGGACCTACGTTGGTAGTAGTTTCAGCTGTGTTCAGAGTGTTTTGGTTTTCTTTTCCTGGGTTTGTATGGATACCTACACTATATGCGGCGTCCTGAGTACCTACTTGTGATTCTATACAAAACCATACAAAGGCTCGGTAACACAGAAAACCAAATACAAAAAACTAGCTTGGATCAAAATTAATATTTTTGCTGATCCTTTGTGATCCATTGATACTTAATAATAAAGCTATTGCGTATATAAAAAAATAGAACTGCGCGATCGAGAAGTACCTACCTTATAAATTTAGGTAATATGTTTAAGTACTTATCTAGTTTTGACACTGAAGAACACTATTCTTAGTCATAATCATATTTTCAAGAGTGTATCTTGCTTTACGTCATTTGTTTGCACATTACTTAATTACAGTCAAATTTATTTACAGTCAAATATATTTTATTTATTTTATCAGGGATCAGGCACCGTTTGCATAGTAGGTAAGGTATTATAAATTAACCCCTGATAGCAAGTTTTGGTTAGATATTTCACAACAAACAAAGTTATGTGAAATATTCACTTTGCACTCGCGGTCGTACCCGCACCCCTCCCTGCAAAGGAGGGGGGGCGTGCGGGCCCCGCTGTAAAGGCGGGGATGTTTGCGGGCCCAGCTGTAAAGGCGGGCGGTCTGGATGAAAAGGCTCCGCCGGTTTCTCAGTTCCCCTCCGCTGGACTGTTTAGTGGGTATACCGGGAAGCAGAACCGGGGAGTCCCACATATCCCTCCCATCCTCCAATGGGGGGGAATGCGTATCGCATTTTTCCCAGCGTCAAAAGGGTCGCTCGGGTTTGTCTTTAAATCGTGCGTGGTTTAGGAGGTAAACTTCGTTTTATAATAACGTCTGGTCTAAGTCTTTGATTTTTCTATAGAGCAGAGACCAAATTTGATACTTACCGGACTGTGTCAACTGTGAACTCACATTTTTATAATAAGACGGGGATTGTCTGCGCCCCGTATTCCGCAGTCATGGTGTCTCGCAGGCACCTACGGTAAGCTTTTGGTTTGGTCTGGTGATCCTGACATGGAATAGGCTATCACCTCCTTGTCTACCCTCCAGTCGATGTCGTAGCAGGCGACTAAGAGACCCCACCAATGTAGAGGGATATCTACGCCCAGTTAGTGGCCTTGGCCGCGATGATGATGATATTATATGATTGCACCCAATAATATAATAAAAAAATGGGCTTATCATGAAGATGGATAGACTGTGTGAAAGATGACATGAGTTAGAAAAGAGAGCTTTGAGATGATGGATAATAAAGGAGAATGTAAGAAGAAAACCTGTTGTGCCGACCCCACTTAGCATGGGATAAGGGCCAGAAAGATGATAGGCTCATCAAAAAGAGGAAAAACGGGTATTGACCTCATTAAACCAAAAATCCACTGCGAATGTATACAAGCGTACCAATTTCGTTGCAATATGTTTCAATTTCAGTACATTAAGACGAAGACAAGAGCTAATGTGACTCTCGCTCGCACGTTTTGACTTGTTGAAAGATATAAAATCACTAAACCCATTTTCGAAAAATCGCAAACAACCATTTTGTGTGCAATCATATTGCGCACAGTTTAGTAAAAAAAAAACATTTTGATCGATACAAGTTTTCCTACTCAAAAGTTTGCTTAAGTACGAAAACTAGAAAAGCAGGAAAGCTTGTATCGATCAAAATGAGTTTTGTGAATGTGATTGCACACAAAATAGTTGTTTGCGATTTTTCAAAATTGGGATTTGGGATTTTATATCTTTTAAAATGTCGAATCGTGCGAGCGAGAGAAATAGTAGGTGTTGTCAACGCCTTAAGGTAATTTATCCTATACGGGTTAAATGTAAGCCTTGATCTAATTAGTAACACACAAACGCGCGTAGGTAAATAACCTACGTTGCCAGTGCGTTGAGTGTGCATGCACTGACTTCATTTGTTTTAGTTTCTGTTACAAAACAGGTTTGCAAAGCAATACTTTTAAAAATTCAGGTTTTGAGGTCCGTTCTCGTTATGACTATAGTCTTGGGCCACTAGCGCCTATAAGATAACGCCTGTCCATTGACGCGGAGCGGAGAAACTGAGAAATATTAACCAATACTATTGCATATAATCGCCCCTCTGGTGCTGAGCGGAGATTTTATGCAATCCTATTGGTTAATATTTTTCGCATAGGACAGTATTTTATGGACAGGCAGCCCTAAGGCCCTTATTCATATACCTCGCGATTTTATAGAGGTTCCAATAAGTATACTTGTCATGTCAGCGAATAGCGATGTAGACAACAACAGACTTATCGTTCATTGTAGCTAATGGAGCCCTCAGCGATTAATATGAATAAAAGAAGTTATTCAAATGATGAACTAGTCGCATTTTTACTATGAGACGTTAGCGATTGTAATCCAAAACAGACTACAAAAAGCGACTACAAAATGTAATTCATGGAAAATTATTCTCTATATTAAATAAGGTAATGTCTGAATTCCCGAGGTTATAGCATAAGCATGCGTGATATTCCGACTACTCTGAGTGCAAATGAACTGAACGTACCTAACCGACCAAAAGTTTTTTTTTTTTTTTTTTTAATCATTTATTGAGGTTTTTTTTAAACAATGTTTATGACAAACCTAAAAGTTCACAGTAAATTAAATATAAGTACATAAGTTAACTATTATCTAACTAAACAAATTTTATGAACACCGCGATGCCGGTGCGCACCCGCAGAACCAGATTAAGAGAACCTACCGCGTTTACATTTTTAGACATTGCAGGTAGTCTCAGATAGGCACCAACCATGCACACCTGCATCGCACTGTTCGGTAGGTTACCCACAGAATCAATTTATAAAGACAATTACCTAATCTATTGCACGAACTAGTTCATAAACTAGTTTTGCTTCCCTAGATTTGGGACAAGACAGAATACTATGAAATATTCCAATATTTCTTATATCGATACCTAGCTCAATGAGAACCTTTTGCCTTGCAGTTCGGTTCCGGATACATTCCGTAAGGATATGGTAAACATCTTCTGGTTTTTCGCATACTGCACAATTAGGTGACGGAACTTTTCTCATTAAATAAGCAAACTTATTGAGTGGCATGTGTCCGGAACGAACCCTGTGAGCCATTACAATGTCCCTTCTAGTTATGTCTCCAATAAACCAAGGCGAACGAGGAGGTTGACTTTGTATAATTTTATACCAGATTCCTTTAGTTTTCGATCTTTCATCAAAATATTCTCGCCAGTACTTAAAACATACAGCATTATATTTAGGTAGTAATTCAGTGTAAGACGGTAGTATAAATATTTCGGAGCCATCAATAACAGCTGATTTTGCTAATCGGTCTGCCTCCTCGTTGCCAGACAATCCTATGTGTGACGGTATCCATTGTAAAACAACGTACTTATTACTTTGGTTACATTTTTCTAATAATCGGAGAATGTTGTAAGCCACCAAAAGGCCGCGCTGTCCAGATGTGCAACGAATAATGTGTTGCAATGCGCTTTTGCTATCACTATATATGACTATGTTCAAAGCAGTATCTACAGAGTAGTTTATGTATGACAGTGCTTGTAATATTGCAAATAGTTCCATCGTCATGATAGACACTGTCGATGAATTTTTATAACATTCTCCTTGTTTAAGTATTGAGTCATAAAATGCTGCACCAGATACATTAGTGCTTTTTGACCCGTCTGTAAATATAGTATACCAATTTTTATATTTTAAATTTAATTCCATCAAAACCTCATTTTTTAACAAATTATTCTCATAATTTCTCTTTGCACTTTGTACACAAATTAAACTGTCTCTAATATTATTTTTTAAACACATTTTAGATGGCCATATTTCAAGTAAAAACATTTCCAGGGGGTTTGATGATGCAATTCTATCTTCCTTAACCGTATCATACGTAGTCATTAATAAAGGTTTTTTCTTATTCGTCCAGTATCTATTAACAGAAAAAGTACTAAGTGTTTCCAGACTGCTCAGAGTCATTCCTTTAGACCATGATTTAGCTTTAATACAAAATTTAAAAGCTAGGTATTGCCTTCTCAAAGATAATGGAGGAAGGCAAACTTCACTCTCCATGACGTGTATTGGCGTGGTTTTAATGAATCCACCTATTATTCTAAGAGCTTGGTTTTGAATTTTATCTATTTTATAAGTATGGGAGTTTGCACTGTTGTCATAAAAATAGCTACCAAAATCAATACGACTTCTAATCAAGTTAATATAAAGCCTTCTTAAATGCTTAGGATGCACTCCCCACCCACAACCCGCTAGTACTTTAAGTATATTCAAAAATTTTTGAGTCTTTTCGCAAACTTCATTTATATGCCGACTCCATCGAAGTGATCGATCTAGCCAAATACCTAAATATCTAATACTAGGTTCACATGATAACGGTACATTGTTTACTTTAAGTTCAATTTGATGGTGTCGATGACCTCTGCTAAATAAACAAAATTTAGATTTATTTGGTGAAATGTCTAGTCCAATTGTAACGAGAACGTTAACAATTGTATCTAGAGAACTTTGTATACTCTGGACGCAGTTTTCAATCTTTTTATCGCTTGCAAAGACAACAAAGTCATCTGCAAATTGTGCAATTTCTACGTTAACACTTTTGCATATTTCGTACGTCACAATATTAAAAAGTAACGGAGAGATTGGATCTCCTTGGGCCAAACCCATGGAAGTCCACCTAACCAGATCATTCTTATCAATGTTATCAATTGATATTTTTAAATGTCTTTCGCTCAAAAATTCCCATAAATAATTAATTATCTTGCAACCAACGCCTAAATGATCTAAAGTGAGCGTAATTTTATTAATGAGGACATTGTTATATGCATTTTCTAGATCAAGAAAGCACGCTAGTGTAGGAATGTTTTTAGTAAATCCTATTTGAATTCTTGAAACTAAACGAGCTATCGAATCCAAACAAGATTGGGCTTTTCTAAAACCTGTCGTGCTAGGCGATAAAATACTATTCTTTTCAATAAACCATTCTAATCTTTTTGTAAGCATACAGTGAAATATCTTACAAATGCACGATATCAAAGATATTGGTCGCAACTTTACCGCAGAAGGGTCTGCACTATTTCCTGTCTTAGGAATCGGTATAACCTTAATATCTCTCCACTGTTGTGGAATGTAACCAATATTAAATATTTGATTGTATAAATTTAGCAAAAAAATCTTTCCTTTTAGAGGTAAGTTGAACAACATAGAATACGTAATACTGTCATTGCCGGGAGCAGAATCTTTACTTTTTAAACATAACTCGAATTCCTGCATACTAAACTCTACTTCTAATAAATTATTGCATGAAACAAAAAGCGGTTTGGGCATTCTAACGTAGTCGGGTGCTAGATTACATAATAACTCCTGTATCTTATCATTGGGCGCCTGAAACTTATTTTTACGGTATCCTTTAATCCACCTCATACGTCTCCACATATCTGACAACGAAGTTGATTCATTCGTAGAATTGCAAAATTCTCGCCAATTAGTTGATTTTGCCCGTGATAATTCTTTTTTAACAATTAAATTCTTATTTTCCAAAGCGGTTAGATTATCAGGAGTTGGATTACGGCGAAATGTACTTAGCGCTAAACGCCGCTGAGCTACAACTTTTGATAAGTCAGCATTCCAATACGGTTTTGGTAAGAAGTTTCGTTGTGGATCAGTACATATTTTAAAGAACGGAATACTGTTGTCAGCTGCCTGATTTATGATGCCTATAAATGTATTGTACCTACTTTGTATATTGTTATTATCCTGTTCATTGAGGTGCATGTCATTTAATAATCTTTCAACTGATTCTGAATACAACGGCCAGTCAGCCTTTTTATAATTGCGTCGCTTGATGAAATGAGGTGTTTCCTGGAAGCTTGTACTTACTTTAATCACATAGTGGTCGCTACCTAAACTTTCGTTCAAAACAGTCCACGAAAAATGGATAACTATATCTGAAGACATAAAAGTAATATCTGGGGAAGATTCTTGCATTCTATTATTAACATATTCAGCCCGAGTTATGCTACCATTATTCAAACTAATAAAACCATGGTCCAAGGAAGCGTCTAAAATCTGTAAACCTTTAGTGTCATTTTTATGAGACCAATTTCTATGGTGGCCATTGAAGTCCCCAGCTATTATTGTATTACTATTGAATTGCGAAAATAATTCATCCCAGTCTGACTGGATCGTATGAACTGACGACGGACAATAAAGAGAAACTATATTTTTTATAAATTTACAATTGAGCGTCTTAATTAGCATAACTTCAATACCTGTGTTAGTTAAGTTTAATTGACATACCTCGATCCTAATAGATTTATGTACAAGGATACCCACTCCTCCGTACGAGTCAAAGCGATCCCTTCCGTACCAATAATAGTCACTAATATGTATGTTTATATCTTCGTTCAACCACGTTTCACTGATTATAGCTATATGCACTTTATGTTGAAACAATAAACACTCAAATTCAGTCTGTTTCGGTTTGATGCTACGAGCGTTCCACTGGACTATATTAATAAAACGTTGAGTCATACAACTGTTATCCATTTTTAAAAATGGATAGGATTTTATTAAGATAGTCCCCTATCTTGAACAACTCAGCTATATACATATAGCACTCTTCAAACACGACACTCAACATCTTGGTGATCTTCTCCTCCCATGGTTTATCTAACGCAACAATCATCTTTAGTCTATTGTACAGTCTCATAAAATTAAATGCTTTCTCTCTCTTTGGCTCTTCTTTTTCAGATGTCATACTAGTTTCACTTTCTACATCTTCTTTATTCTCCGACTCTCGATCACCGTGACCTTCTATATTCTTGCTGATTTTTCTTTTTTTTCGTTTCGTCTTCGCTTTCTGCCAGTCATTTCCCATAGGTTCTTCCACTGAGTCATTGCAATTATTGGTTTCAGGTACTACTTTTTTTGGTTTCTGGGACAAAAACGCCTCCCTATAATTTCTTGATGTTGTTGGGGGTTGATCCTTCTCTTTCATACCAGCAGGATCTTCTGTTGTAAATATATTCTCAAAGTGCCTGGTTTTTTCTCTTTCTTGGTACATCTCATAGGCTTTCTTGTATATACAATTCTCATCGCGCATGATAGCTCTGATATCTTTTTCTTTTTGAAAAGCTGGGCATTTAGATTTTTCTATAGACATGTGGGGGCCTTTACAATTAATGCACTTAAACTCCTTTGTTTCACAGTTCGCGTGATTTGATCCGCACTTTGGACATAATATTTTCTTCATGGGGCAAAACTTTACCCTGTGCCCATACCTCCAGCAGCCCGAACATTGAGAGACGGGGAATATGTATGGTTCCACTACAAACCTGCAACCATATGCTTCGACATACGGAGGTATAGTGGAACCCTTGAAACATAAGCGAACTGTCTCGCTTTCCACCCATGTCCCTTCGGTTGTTTGTCTCTTTAAACGCCACACTGCAGTAATTTCTAAATCGCTTTCAAAAATTTTACTTAGTTCTTCGTCACTAAATTCCAAGTCTACTTTCTTTACAATACCATATCGGCTGTTCATTTCATCTGTTTTTTGGCATTTAAAACCTTTATTTTTCAGTTCCTCGCATTGCAACAACAATTCAGCATTTTTCTTATTTCCAAAGGTAATCATAACTTTGTAACTACTTTTATATTTTATCTTTAAGACATCCTTGATATTAAGACTTCTTAACAATTTGGCCAAAGCCATCTGCTTGGGCAATGGGTCTGAAGCGGTCAAGCTAATTTCATAATGAGTAGGTACTTGTTCGGATGTTTCGAAGAAGTCCGTCTTAGGTTTTCTATTTTTGTTTTGAAGTTTTGGTTTACGCGTCACGGGTGTGAAACCCTCATCGGAGTCCGCATCACAGTCGATCCATTGTTCGCTTCTCACTCTCTTCAACGAATTATCTGAGTGGATATCGTCTACTGATAGTATACGGTCAATCGGTTCCTTCTGCTCACACATCACTACCGCGGGTATACTGCGCCTACCCGCAAACGGACGGGCGGCCCACCTGACTAAAAAATGTGGATTAGTCGATATACGTGCACTCCTTGCACCGGTCGGCGCGCAACTGGACCAAAAGTTCGTGTGCACCAAACAGGATACACTTTTGCACTCTACAATAATTACGGCACGAATATCTAAGAGATTTTGATTTGAACTATTGGGCCTCGAACACTTCATAAAAACTCTGCCTCGTTTTCCACCAAGTTTTGTGAAGCCGCGATAAGTAGGTACCCCTATCAGACGTGCTGACAACTTTCATCACACCTTACAAAACCCACGCGGAGAACTATAAAAGGATCTTAAATAAAAAATTAAAACGAAAACTACTTAAAATGATCTTTATTCTATAAATCACAAGGATTACGTTAAAGCGACTTCACGAGTACCACAATGCGCTGAATTCGTACTCAGGTTTGTAAATATGCCATTGGAATCAACAGCTGCGATCCAAACTTGTTTCATAACGCATTCTTGAATTGTTTTATGGCTGTCAGCTATTTTACCACACACAACTGCGTTTGTTTCTGCTACCTTCATACATGGTTGCTGGATTCCTGCAGTGAGGCAGAAAATTCAGGTCCCGCTCTTGGATTATATCGTAACCCAATAGAGGGTAGTATTGAGTTGTAGGGCAAGTCCTTGCACCGTTCTCTGCAAAATGCAATTTTCTTATGGCGAGGATATCCCAGAACCTCCTACCTCCCGTGCCGCCTAAGGCGGTTCTTAAACAGTTGTAAATCTACTAAAATGTAAAATTTACATGAAAAAACCGAAAACTTTAAAATTGAACAAGTACGCGAGCGCTGTGTAAAGATAGAAACGGAAATAATGATAATTTTCTCGATAAAAAAAAATCATAAAGATGACACTAAATCGATATTTCAAACATCCATTACTAAGAGAGTTTTTCTTGAAATCATGTCAAAGTTATATCAAAAGATAGGAATTACTATTTATTAGTGCTGTGTGAAAAACAAATTTAATGCAATACAGAAAACTAGAAACCAAAAACAAGAACTAATCATAACCGCTCTAGACCAGTGTTTTTCAATCTTTTTGAATACAAGACCCCTAAAAGGGTTCAAAAATTCGTGCGACCCCCGTTGGGCCATAGAGAGACAAAAAGTTTTACTCCATTCTTCTCACTGAAATTGTGGTTTTACTATAGTGTAGAACCTAGCCTTTTTCCTTTTGCCGGCCACCACAGAGAAGGCATCGTGTGTATGATTGAAAAATACTGCTCTAGACAATTTAGTCAGGCTGCACAGGCTCACGAGTCACTATATTCTTTAGATTCTAATAGTTCATGATTTTATCCTACTATAAAAATAACTATTAAAAGCTAAACAGACTGCTTAAAACTATAACCATCTCTTACAAGATAGTAACAGTCAGTACCAGGGCAAATTTAAACAAAGGAAACGTGCGGAGACTTCGAATAAATAAATAAATATAACCAGTTTTACATAGATTAATGCCAAGGCGAATTTAAAGCAATTTTTAAAACGCATAGATTATAATATGGGGTATATGACAAGACTTTAACCCAGTGTCAAAAGTCAATGTTCTAAAAAAAGAACAAAGAAAACGTGCAATGACTTAAATAAATAAATATATCAAGTTTTACATAGATTAACGCTGCTATTGGCGGCAGTCGGGAGCGTGTGCTGTTGTTTGTGACACGTATATACGTGCCTTAGATAATACATTATTATTTACTTTTAAAAGTTCACGCGCGAAGACTGAATTAATATTCTACGAAGGTTTTATGCAATTCGAATTGTGAATCAGATTGTGAACTGTATAACAGTAAAGGAATAGTGAAGTGAAGTGAAATTGAAAACTTGAAAGTTCCGAAAAGTTTGTTTGGTTTTGCAGAATTTGGCTTGGATTGTAATTTTATTGCAAAATAATGGTACAATGTGAGTTATATGATTTTATTATATTTTTGCTGTTATTATTAAGATAAGTAGGTACTAGGCTACTGGGAATATGTGCCTAAAGTAATGTTTAGAAGTGACTCGTCACTACTCTATCAGCAACTCGACACGTACAATTTAGAATTACACTCGTAATTTCGTAGAAATAAAGTTCTAAACAACATGCGCTCTATCGAGACCATCGAGATTTCGAAAATTGTGAGAAATAGCAGATTTTCAACCGACTTCAAAAAAAGGAGGAGGCTCTCAATTCGTCTGTATTTTATGTTTGTTAGGTACCGCATAACTTTTTACTGAGTGGACCGATTTTGGTGATTCTTTTTTTAAACTTTATTTATTTATTTAAATTTTAAAAACGAAAGCTGGTGTTGCCATTTAATTTGAGTCAGATCTGACGAGTATTTTTTGAGTTATTTTTTAAAGATATTGATGAAAATCTTTTATGTAATCTATATGAATCCAATAAAAATTAATTTACCTACTACTTGAAAAAGTAGAAATCATTTATCATTTAACTACGTAAGAGTTCTTTTCTATCGCTTGAACCGCCAGTTCATCGCAACCAAAGCCTAGAAGATCCTACCTACATCTGTCTTCTTTTGTAATAGCTACTATTATTTTAAATTTAAGATCCCAGTAGATCCCAAGAATTATGTTTGTGTGGTAAATTCATTTTTCTATAATATAAAAAAGAAGAACTCTGAAGGTCAATATGAGTTCTAGTTTGGCACATTAGAAATCATTTTATAGTAAGTAGATTCATAGCTAGTTAAATAAGTTAGACCGCCACGTATTAATCTAGTATGTGTGTCGCAAAAACACCTGAGGCATTCTACAACCAGCCCATCACACTTACCAGCTCTACCGTTTTCTGACCAATGTGCGGTAAAAGGTTTGTCTGGCCTGAAGGGTTAGTTTTATTTGAGCCGGATCTCTAGCCAATGTTTTTCTGAATTTTACCTTCTAAGGTACCTAATATAGCACCTAGTGTTGGCGCGACTCCTCGCCCCACCGCTTTACCATCCCCTTCTGTGTGCCGGCGCTCGGAGCGGGTAGCAGGACGCGTGGCTCGCGCCAAACGCGGGGCTCCCCACCAGTCACTTTAGAGCATCTGAGCCGAGAGGCCGCTCGCGCGCGCGCCGGCAAGATAGTAAATCCTAATAGTTCCTATAGCGATAGTGCCAAAAGGCTGTATTCTATTCAAGTAAATAATTCAAAGCAACAATATCTTTTATTTCTAAAACGTAACCTATAACTGGCAGCCTAACGTGGAGCAGAATACAAACTATTTCGTCGATAGAAGTGCTTAGGAACTTACGCGTAAATTTAGGGTTTAAATAAAGTGTCTGTGTTGATCGGGAACAGTTTATGTTTACATAAAAGTGTCTCAGAACGGTCTAGTACATAAAACCGAATGCCTACGTGTGTGTAGTCGTGTGCTTAGGAATTTTAGTAACAGTTTTGTGAACAAGGTGTGTTCAGTGTTTTGAACAACCTTGTTTTAGTGCATAAAACTGAATACCTAAGTGCGTGTGGCTATAGGTATTTTGAGTGACGGTTTTGTGAACAGTGACTTGATCAGATTGGATTGTTTTAGTGCACAAACTGAATACCTAAGTGCGTGTCTCTGTATAGGTATTTTGAGTGACGCTTTTGTGAACAGTAACTGATTCGATTAGATTTGTTTTAGTGCACAAACTGAATACCTAAGTGCGTGTCTCTGTATAGGTTTTTTGAGTGATGGTTTTGTGAACAAGTGACTGATCGGATTAGATTTGTTTTAGTGCATAAAACGAAATACCTAAGGGTGTGCCTAAATCGGTATCTAGGTATTTTTGGTGACGTTTTATTTGAACAGAGACTGGATTAAGTATCGAATAAATATTATTACGAGATGGTGTTAACAAGATCGCGTGCCGCGAGCCCGGCTTCTGCCGGCGGCTCGCCCGTAGACGCGGTGCCGCCTGTGGCGCCCGCGCCGGCGTCAGCTTCGCGCAGCGGCAGCGCTGACGCTGACGCTGCGCCGTTGTCGGCCAGCGTTTCCTTGCAGCCAGGGGCTGCAGCTGCAGCAGCTGCTCCGATCTCTATGACGACCGAGCAACTCTTGCTGCTGATAAACAGGCTAAGTCACAGCGACCCTGTAAGTACACCTGCTCCTACCTATTCCGGCAATTTTGCAAAATGTACGGCACGTTTCAACGGAGAAAAGTCGAGCAATGTAGAAGCTTTTATAGACACCGTGCAAACGTACAAAGAGTGTGTCCATGTCGAAGATCATAACGCCCTTCGAGGGTTAACGATGTTGCTAACGGGGATAGCCGCTACGTGGTGGCAGGGGATAAAAGACACTACCCTAACCTGGGAAGCTGCTCTTGACGCACTGAAGCAAACTTTTGGGCCTAGATTACCCCCACATCGTATTTATAGAAATATTTTTGAACGAGAGCAACGAATAGACGAATCAACAGATTTATTTGTGTGCCGCGTCAGAGCACTGTTCGCTCAGCTTCCGCCGTTGACTCTCACGGAGACCGTGCAAGTAGATATGACATACGGATTGTTGCACCGCCGGCTTCGTGAGAAAGTTCCTCGTACGAGCTTCGCCAACTTTACGGGGCTGCTGACGGAGGCGCGCCGCGCTGAGGATTTGTTTGACGAGGTTAAGCGTGATATCAAACCTACATTGCCCTCGTCGGGTGCGGTTTCACGCGCGCCAACAGCGCCGAGTGCAAATGCTGTACCTACTACTGCACCTACTAATGCGCAGACTGCTAATAAATCTAGACCGTTGTGCTATTACTGCAAACACTACGGACATCTGAAGGAGAACTGTCCGCGACTTACAAAACCGAAGGACAGCCCGGCAGAGGGCGAGTCGCGGACGTCTACGATAACGTGTTTCGGATGCGGAGCTCCCGGCGTCATACGATCAAACTGTCCGAATTGTAAGGAGAAGAAACCGGTCGTATCGGCAGTTACGTCCTTTCAATCAGTGTCCGCGAGTTCCGATAACATTGATTCGCGGGTGCGTCCAGTGTTAAGTGTAGAAATTTATGGTGAGGTAGGAAACGTGCTCATTGATACCGGTGCTAAGCACTGTATTGGTAGTGTAAGTTTAAGATCGCATTTAGTTAAGTACGGACATGAGTTCCAAAATGTATATACTGAACTTAAGTATGCGGATGGGCGGAGTTGTGCACAAAATGTCGACATTGCACACATTGATGTTACGGTGCGAGGAGTCGCGCTTGCTGTTAGTTTTATTATGCTGCCCAACGCTACGGAAAGTTTATTGGGTATGAATTTTATTGAGGACGCTGGCATGGTATTGGACTTTGATCGAGGGGTGTGGTTTGTGAGGCATGATCGGACGCCTCAGCCGATTCGTTTTGAAGATAGGCCACTACAGCCTCTAACCTGTTCGTCTGTGGGTCTTCGCGAGGACGAGGGAACCCATCTTGGTGCGGATGAACGGGAGCGACTGTCCGAGCTCCTGAATGTCAACGAGGACATTTTTACTCCTGGGGGAGAACCTACCCAGTTTGCGGTGCATCGCATCGATACTGGAGATGCCGCGCCGACTGCTAGTCCACCTTATCGGGTTTCACCCGTCAAGAAGGAGATAATCAAAAAAGAAATTGATAAAATGTTGGAAGACGAAATCATCGAGGAAGCAGAGTCAGAGTGGGCCTCACCTGTGGTGTTGATTCCAAAGAAAAACGGTGAGATTAGGTTCTGCGTGGACTATCGTAAGCTTAATAGCGTCACTCGGACTGATAAATACCCGCTCCCCGTGATCGATGAGCTGCTGCAGAGCACCAAACCGAATTGTGTGATGTCTACAATCGATTTGAAGGCCGGTTATTGGCAGACTATTGTAGCACCAGAGGATCGCCATAAGACTGCTTTTACCACTCCTTTTGGGACGTTTCAGTTCCGCCGCATGCCATTTGGGTTGAAAAATGCACCGGCGACGTTTCAACGGATGATGGACCGGATGAGATCCGGCCTTAAAGATGTCTGCGTGCTGGCATATCTTGATGACCTGTTAGTCATATCGCCAAATATGGATCAGCACTTAAAGGATCTTCAACAAGTCATCGAACGCCTTCGTTTGTTCAACCTGAAAGCAAACAGAGATAAATGTGTTTTCGCGAGAGAAAGAGTTACTTACCTGGGTCACGTCGTTTCATCACGAGGCATCGAACCGGATCCTACAAAGGTCGAAGCAGTGATGAATATGAAGCCTCCGACGAATCTGAAGGAGCTGAAGACGTTCTTGCAAACCTGCGCGTGGTTTCGCAAGTTTATTCCGCGGTTTTCGGAAGTGGCGCGGTCGTTGACAGATTTGACGAAGAAAAACCGTTCCTGGCAATGGGGGGAGGACGAGCAAAAGGCATTTGAAGAACTGAAGTCGCGGCTTTCCACTAGTCCGATTCTGCAACAGCCTAACTTCAAAGAGCCGTTTATTCTCCGAACAGATGCCAGCGCGTATGCTATAGGAGCTGTACTTATGCAAGGGGAATCTCCGACCGAAGAAAGACCAATTGAGTACGCTAGCAGACTGTTAACGCCCGCTGAACGGAATTATCATACCACTGAGCGTGAAGCCTTAGCGGTGGTGTGGGCATTAGATAAATTCAGAGGATATGTTGAGGGAGCGCGCGTATCTGTGGCTACGGATCATCAGCCATTGAAGTGGCTCTTGTCACTGAAGACGCCAAGTGGACGGCTGGCCCGCTGGGCAATGAAGATCCAATCCTACGACTTGGACATCGGATATATACCAGGAAAGGTCAACGTGGTAGCAGATACTCTTAGTCGCCCGGTGTACGACGACACCGAGAAGTCAAGTTCTGATGTGTGTGATATTTGTCCAGTTGTTGTCGATTTACCCCAGCGACGACCAGAAGATGTTCGTGACGCACAACTCAATGATCCAGAGGTTAATAAAATTATAGTGAATTTCGAAGATGTAAGTAATCCAGAAGCATCTATACGCTGGACTGACAGAGGGTATTATCTTTCCCAAGGCATGTTGTACCGCTGTGATCCGGATGGAGAATCCGAAGAACCTCAGCTAGTGGTCCCAGAGTCTTTAAAGGCAGAGCTCATGAAGGAGCTCCACGATGCGCCTACTGCTGGACACTTGGGGTTGGAGCGGACCTTGAGGAAGATCAAGGAGAGATATTATTTTAAGAACATGAGATCTTATGTGGCTCAGTATCTCAAGTCCTGTGATGCCTGTCAAAAGTATAAAGCCACCAACCTTAAACCTGCAGGTCTACTCCAGACTCCAGTGCCTCAGCAACGATTCGAGGTATTAGCAATGGACCTGTTTGGTCCACTTCCCGAGGGTGATAAGGGAGAAAAGTGGATTCTTCTCGTGGAAGATACCGCAAGTCGATGGGTCGAGCTGTTTGCGCTTAACGATGCAACCGCCGAGACATGTGCTAAAGTGCTAATCGAGGAAGTTTTTATGCGTTATGGGTTGCCTCGTCGAGTGATC
This sequence comes from Plemyria rubiginata, assembly GCA_963576535.1. Taxonomy (NCBI): domain Eukaryota; kingdom Metazoa; phylum Arthropoda; class Insecta; order Lepidoptera; family Geometridae; genus Plemyria; species Plemyria rubiginata. Next base: position 2,641,561 of record OY754929.1, read on the forward strand.
TCGGACAACGGAAGCCAATTTGTGTCGGCCGTGATGCAAAAGGCCATGTTTGTGCTGGGGGTCCAGCAATCCTTGATCCCGGTGTACCATCCAGAAGCTAACCCAGCAGAACGCAAGAATCGCGAGTTGAAGCAACTTCTAGCTATTTTAGTTGGTCCTGAACATCGTCGTTGGCCGACCGTCCTTCCGACTGTGCGTTTTGCGCTGAACAGCGCTTATAATCAGGGAACTGGCAAATCTGCTGCGTACCTCACTTTCGCTCGGGAGTTACGATCTCCTATGTCAGTGCACACTGATTTCCGAGCCATAGTCGAGCAGCAAAATTTTGTTCCCCAGATAACTCCGTATTTACAGGAGTTTGCTCGCGTTTTACAAGATGTAAAGCAGCGAGTGGAAGAGCAACAAGACGTTCGAAAGAGTACCGGCGACCAACATCGTCGAGACGTTCCTCCGTATAGGGAGGGGGATCTGGTTCTTGTGGAGACTCACCTGGCGAGTAATGCGACTAAGGGTTTTACCAGTAAATTTGCGCCGAGGCGAGAGGGTCCGTATCGTGTCTCGCAGATCGTAGGTCCAACGTCTTTTGTAGTGGAGGATAGTACGGGAGTGGTTAAAGGGAAGTACCATGCCAGCGCTCTGACTCCTTACGTAGGATTGGCACCAGCAATTGTTCATCAGCGCCGTCGTGGGCGACCCCAAGCCAAGTCCAAGTCCAAGTCGAGACGCACTTGTGACTTGGAGGGGGAGGTTATAGCACCTAGTGTTGGCGCGACTCCTCGCCCCACCGCTTTACCATCCCCTTCTGTGTGCCGGCGCTCGGAGCGGGTAGCAGGACGCGTGGCTCGCGCCAAACGCGGGGCTCCCCACCAGTCACTTTAGAGCATCTGAGCCGAGAGGCCGCTCGCGCGCGCGCCGGCAAGATAGTAAATCCTAATAGTTCCTATAGCGATAGTGCCAAAAGGCTGTATTCTATTCAAGTAAATAATTCAAAGCAACAATATCTTTTATTTCTAAAACGTAACCTATACTAACCTATACGCTAAAACATTGTCACGAAATGTTATTTTTGTGAAAGTTGATGTTTTGTGAACCGAATCCGATTTTTATATTTTCTCAATGTTTCCTCGTATATTGTGTATATATATGATCACTAATAAAGAAACAGTTTCCATCACAATTCCGTTATTATTTATCTATTCCAATAATAAAAACGTGCATTCCGATAGCGATAAGGATAAGATAACGGACAGGAAAAAAACAAACATTATCTTAGAATTTTTCCTAACAGTGATTACTCTAATGAATTTAACAAGATACATAAATGCCCGTGAATTTTAATTCTTCAACAGACTCAGAATCATTTCGGTGCTCCCGTTCAATAGGTGCTCTTAAAATCAGTTATGTCAATACTAAATCCATTTATTGCTCACACATGTTTAAATTAACAGTTTAATAGGTATCACATGTACCTTGCATAAGGTATAGCAATTTGGAGGCAGGCCGAGGTTTTAAATTAAATAGTTGATCTAGGTGGAATATTTTCTTTTTAATACAGGCGGACTTTAGTCAGGAGTTGGGTATGTGGTCCGGCAGACAGTAACGCTCTTATTTTAAACCTAGAGCTAGAGAGACTAACTTAGAATGTTTTAAATAGCCATAAGAGGTCACCCCCGCCCCCTTATCATGTATCTTGCAAAAGCAAAGCAATAGCAAAAATCGTGCGATTTATGCTTCTCAATCGCTAATTCGTTTATGTAACAGCGATAATGAAGCCATTGCAAACTATCGACAGTGCTGCCTCTACAGGACAATCCGTAACACAGATTTGCATTCAACTGTAAATTTGTTTGAAGTTTTCGTATCACGTATCTTTACACTGAGAAAAATGGAATTCTGGCGTAAGGTTAATAAAGTCTTACACGGTTATATTGTAATTACGTAGGGCGAGTTTGTAACGCTTACCTTAGTTTTGACATAACTAAGTGAATGTGTTAAAACGATACCGTCTATTAGCTGGTCGCAAAACAACCAAATCAACTTTATGGTAAAGCGTTTTAGGAATTGAATCTTATCTTGTTATCAACGCAGTGCTGACGGTTAAAAACACTATTCGCTTACGGCGGTAAGTTTTCGGCACATGTCGCCGTAAAGAAGGCATTATCCGCTTTATGAAAAGTTTAAAAATGATTTAGTATTTAGAAAAAAACTTTAAATTAGAACAAAACGAACCTATACTTAAGTTTTAAATGGAAGTAGCCAGGCGGTTAATATAAACCGCGTAAGAATATTTTCGTCACATATGAAGGTGTAAAAGTATCTCGAAAAAGTAGTTTTTACTGCTACCGCATAAAGATAGATGGTCGTTACAGCTTTACTCATAAGGTCAATTTACCTATGCTAGCAAGTGAATAAGTTACTGGTTAAGTTAATTTCTGGCCTAAATTTCTGTGCGTTTTCGCTCAACGAAAAGTTCTTTCTTCGCGACTGACTCGACTAAAAAGGTACAATCCTAGATCGCGCTGACGAAAACGCACGGGAAATATGTATAAGGTCGCACTTTACTGTATATCTCAAAAATCGATGAGATGCAAGAAATTACTAAACATTGTGATAAGTATGTCATTGAGTTATTCCACCACCTCTCGTTAATAGCAAAGCTAGCTAGTGCGCTGCGCTAGCTTAGCTGTTGTTGTCTATCTAGCTAGGTAATAGTTAGGTATCCACTAGGTAGTTAGCTAGTGGCTCTCCTCATTCATAGGGTATTTTTATATTCCTTTCCATGGCTAGTGGCTAGCTACCTATCCTCTAAGCACTGCTCTTGTCTGGCTGGTATAAACATTAATTTATGCCTTATTCTTGAAGGTTAGGTTTTATTGTATTACGGTATAAAACGCCTTACGAGAAGGCGTTGCTGACTTGAGATGCGTCGAATATTGCCCTTGGAAAGCTTTGCGTGTGTTTGCTGAGCTACCTTACTGATTTTTAAAAACGCCTTACCAGAAGTTAAATGCCGCCGTCAGTACCTCGAGCTTTAACTGATTTACCGAGTTTGTCGTAGTTATGTTACAGCTGATATGTTCAATACTAAGACTAAATCGCAGTTTGGAGAACCTTATTCATGGTATACCTTCTTTTTAAATTTACTTACTCTGTAAATCGTATAACGTCTTCTGCCTAGAAGGCGTTTTTGTTGGTTATTACTGTTGGTCGGTTTTTAGCCTTCAAACCTACGAAATCGATCGTAATGACGATACTTTCAGCTTTACATTTTTCTCAGTGTATAAAAAGCAATGCGAGAGCAACTGGGAAGCAATTTGAACTGTCAAACTGCGACCATAAAATAAAAATAAAAAATAATGCTGGACAATCCACACACTGATATATTTAATACATTATATAACTACATAGATAGATATTTTTTGTATTATAAATAGAAAACACCCAGACCAATGAACAAATTTCTACAGATCGTACACAAATTTGTTCCGAGGCGGGAATCGAACCCGCAACCTCTGCGTCGCAGGCGGACTCTTGCCCGCTGCGCCACCGAGCTCGTCAAACAATCTTTTCAACAATCTTTTTGTTGTCGCGATAAGTGCATTAAAAATATCAACGAGCGATTAGCAATCGGTCTCGTACGTAATACCATTTCTTTTTACGTCCAACAATCAATCGCGCGTTGTCTGCGCGATAATTGTGCAATTATTGCTGATCGCAAATTTTAGCTAATACGGGGGCAGGGGTACTAGAGGAGAATTTGACTAAGATTGTTAGTCATGCCGATGCCATAGTCACAAAATACTGCATCCAAAACACGTAAGTGTCTAGGGATGACACTCAAGGCAGTCGACCACTTTGGCACGTGCCATGCTATTTACAGACGTTGTCGAATGCCGACTATATTTGTGTGTATACGATGATGAATCAGGCCATGTGGATTTAATTATTTAAGGTTGAATGGAGCTTGTTTAATCTGAGTATTACGTAGGATAAAAGTGATAATAGATAGGCAATGTTCTATTTGATGGAATAGAATAACATCGAATAGGATGTAGGCTTTTCCCGTATGCTGGAGGCTATTACTTACATGGCTTTTATATTTTTTTATAGAACAAGCAGATGGCTCACCTGACATTTAGTGGTAAACATCACATAACAAAGCATTGCCTCTCACGCACTATAGGAAGATGCATCTTGGACACTGCCCTGTATCCATCAACTTGGCCATTTCGCTTGTACCTACAATACATTCACGTTCTGCTCAAACCACGGGAGTCAATGCCGGGACTACTAACAGTAGTCTGCTTATCAAGGCTTGTTTGCAAGCTGACAAGTTGTCTTGTCAGGTATATATGGGCTAATCACGAACGTATTTGACGTGTCGCGCTAACTTATCGCATTCTTAAAGGCCATACCTAATCGACGAGCGAGTAAAACCGCGGTCTTATGGCTCGTCGGTAAAGCTCTAGTTCGTCCGTCATCGCCGGACTCTGAAGCTTTTACCGAGCCATAAGACCGCTCGTCGATCAGGCCCTTAACAACAGAATAAGGTCGAATATAGCTAGGTTACGTTACCGCGATAAATGTATAAATTCATTCGTGATAAGCCTGCTGTACTAAAAATTGGGTTATGTGCCAAATGTTAGAATGTACAGATTAACACTAGACCATCGGCTTAATGGATAGTAATTTACTCTAGAATGAGGATGTATGCTTATTTCCTGTCGAAGCCAACCGAAGGATCTTCCATTTGCAAAGTAACTTTATCAGGAAATACACCTTCCACTTCCATTACAACTAGCAATATGCAAAGCTCGTCAGTTTCCTGTTTTCAAGTCGTTTTAATTTAAACTGGTTTTGAACTATATATTTCGTAAAGTATAGAATATTAATAAAATAATGAAATGATTTGTGATGTATATTTGTGATCGCCGCTGGTCTAGTGGACCCGCTTTATTTTACGGTCGCGGAATCGAATCCGGTCTTTTAATCGGAGAAAGAAAATGTGCAATGGGCTCGGGTCATGTATTAATAATATTGGCAAATGTAACATTTGGACGTACCTTGGGTAATAACGAAACTTGATATGGTAGGTAGATTCTTCTGTAGTCTATTGCCTACGCCTCAATAAATTCGATTGGCACCACACTGGAGCTTCCATATTGTATTGGTACTGTCAACATAAGAGCTAGGCAGAGACAACTTGTTTTAGTATTAGTTTAGTATATCTTTTAAATCCTATGTACTACGAATAAATATTAAATCCTATGAAACCAAATTAATAATAAAATAATAAATAATGCTGGACAATCCACACAGCACTATCTAGCCCCAAAGTAAGCTATCAAAGCTTGTGTTATGGGTACTAGATAACTGATATATTTAATACATTATATACTTACATAGATAGATATTTTTTATTATAATAGAGAACACCCAGACCATCGGAAAAAATTTCTGCAGATCGTACACAAATTTGTTCCAAGGCGGGAATCGAACCCGCAGCCTCTTGCGTCGCAGGCAGGCTCTCGCCCGCTGCGCCACAGAGGTCGTCAAATTGGCGTACCTACCTACGTAACGTTGCTACACCTGGATTTAATTTTGTTAGAGTATAATATAAATTGTGTTTTTACCACATTCACAGGCTTCGAAAAGATTTCAGTATAAAGAATAGAGTAGGTAGGTAAACAAAAATATGGAGTAAACAAATTGGCAATTAACTGTAGTAGATCGTTTAGTTATCGCCGTGCTGTGTCGAGGTCACAGATAAGGAATATTTACAAGAACAACATATTTATAATACAACATTATTAACTTTTAATGTGCGATATCGCGGTATAAAAATCTGTGAAAAGAACAAGATCGGGCAAATTTTCCGAAATTTAACATATTGTATTGTCGATAAGCAAGTCACTGCGACTGTGTTCGTGACTCGGTTTTCACATCAACATTATGAATCATAATTTTAACTCTATTCACATAACACATAACAGGTTCTATCGAGGTAGACCTGGAGATAGCTCAGTGTCTAGCTCACTGTTGCCAGCCTATCAGTGTGGTAAAAGAGAGGAGGGCCTTTTTCTAGCTGTATACCACTATAGGATTCAATTATAAATGCGTTGGTTGACATCTAACCTAATACTTATCATTCATTCTTGTACTGGTCTCTTGATCTTGTACTATCCAACATAAATGATATAATAATTTTTTAACAGACTTCATTAACTTTAACTTTTTTTAACCTTTTTGAAGTTGGTTGTAGGTTCTTTTCTAATACATGTTCGTTTTTTTCTAATACATGTTTGTATGTTTATTACTCCGAAAATTATTAAGAAATTGATTTTGTAGATTTTGTGTTTGTTCGATAATTTATTGGTTCAGAACTTTTTGAAAAAAAACAATTATTTAAACCATACGATATTTAGATGGATGCCGTTTTGGTTAGTGGTTCCCGATTCCAAAGGTTATTTTCTATGTTTTTCAGTGTATATGAATGTTTTTTTTAAGTTAATTTTTTTACATATTTATACATATTTTATACATATTTTTTTTTTTTTTTTTTATACATATTTGTTTTCTACTTACTATGGTTTTATTATACATTAAACCTCTATAGATACTATAAATAGCACAGCTCGTTACAATGTTGTTGGAGACATACTCGACTTTGTATATAGGTTTATTTGAACTACAGTATGGCTCGCAATTCATTAATAAGAGGCCCTTGAGATAAATTTGTAGTTCGTCCGTATATATATGTATACAAACTAGTCTAACAAACTGAGCACATGGTATCTATGTACTATAATAACTGCCTAATGTATTATAATAATACTTTACTAGCTGCGCCCCGCGGTGAAAAAGTACATTCTTTTCTTCTATGTCTTTTCCCGACCCCTTTCTCAACCCCCCTCCCCCTACTTGATCCCCCTTTCTTTGAAACTACACTATCGATAATAAATAAAATAGATACATAATTATGTTTTTTATAATACAACTCTGATAAGTTTAACCGCAACCCTGTACGCATTAACCTTCAGTACCTACCTATTTTGTAACAAAAGCTGAACTCCAATAGAAATGTTACAATAACTCCACAATAACAAAACTTTTTCCGTTTTTGGGTCACAGTTCAAGGATACTGGTAGGGTGGAGTACCGACCTTCAGCTATCCTTGGTAACCTTGTCCCTTTCCTTTAGATAACAGACGCTTGTTGCATTTACTATACGTACGACTATATTTGCCACATGATTACATACTTCGCCAATCATAAATTGTATTTGATGATTATTTTTATTTTGGTAGATCATACTCGTACTTCAGTCAGAATATGTAAGCATCATCACTACAGAGTATAAAACAAAGTCGCTTTCTCTGTCCCTATATCCCTATGTATGCTTAAATGTTTAAAACTACGCAAAAGATTTTGTTGTGGTTTTTTTAATAGATAGAGTGATTCAAGAGGAAGGTTTATATGTATAATACATGCATGATATGTGCACCCGTGCGAAGCAGGGGCGCGCGGGCGGTCGGGTATATAAATATAAAATTGAAATTAATTATGCGCTATTTGGAACATCATCTTCCTGCCCTGCGGCCCGATTACGCTACTGGCTATCGAGATGGCTTTCAGTTTGACATTTAATCAAGGAATATAATACTCTCTTAAGAGCATATGATTCCCATAGTGTAAGCAACATATGGATGGATCTAGTATCTAAATTCCTTGGGAAGGATGCTAAATTCCTTGAATAGATAGGAATCAAATGTCAAACTGAAAGCCATCTCGATAGCCAGACATTAGCGTAATCGGGCCGATGATCCCTAAGTGGGGTTGGCACAACAGGTTCTATATCATCCGAAAACTCTGTAGTCAAAAAGTTTAAAAAAAACTGTTAAAAGTGAACTACTAACATAGTGAAAGAGCAATGACATAGTTGGTCGGGTTAGTGTTCTGTTTAAAACTCGTGACTCAAAGCACAGACACAAAATGTTGATTGCTGAAAACATAACAACTAAACAATCATTAGCCCGGCTGGCCTATTTCATTTATCGGACAGGATATTTGTTTCACTTGCGTCTGAGGTGTACTGTTACTGGCGTGTTGTTTGTTGTTTGTCGATCAATAAGATCTTTTTACCTATTAATTAAATAAAATCACTTTGTAATGTTAAGACAGTACAAAGTGAAGTTTTAAAAAACTAGATTCACCTAGACGTTTCAAAGTTATCCACAAAATACATCTCAAAATAAAACTGTTCAAGTGTTTTTATGGCATTTCAATTTGGAAGGTAACTTTTTTTTTTGGTCGAAAATGTCTATTACATTGCCTAGACTCTAGACTGTAATTCTCCTTTCATCACGGGTGTTATTCAGTATGACCAATCCAATTGCGTTTGCGTTTAGATCACGTTGTGACAACAGAAGTTAGGGTAAAGTATCTCCTATGTCAGAAAAAATAAAGTCCAAGATCACGTTGTGACTTCACACGGTTTGGGGCAAGGAATCTCCTATGTCATAGAGAATAATGTATCTGGTGAGATGGCTGTCGAACCTTTTGGCTGTCTAACAAAAAAACATGGTACCTAAGTAATTTATGCCTAATTATATTTATGTATAAGTCAAGTCTCTACCATAACAAGTTCAAAGAATCCATAAAGTTCTAAACACGCGAAATTCGTGAACAAACAATTCAATTATCACAAACGAGTACATAGAAATGATAAAGTTAACCGATAGCAACACATTAAGTTCGGCGCTGTTGCAAAACTATGTCATCCATGTACTCTACAGTTAATGTAGTGTTTAAGGGTCCGGTGACAGCGGCTCGCAATTTCAAGGTGCGATTGGCTATTATTTGATTTTTTTCATTTCGGGGAGGTTGTTTGAAAAAATAACTCTAAAGAAATACGCATAAATACTGTTCGAACATAAATAATACAATAATATAAGGGAAATGTGCTTGAGTCAGAAATCAATTTGGTATTAGGTAAACGTAAGACCAAACATACTAATACCAAAATGATTTCTGATTCGGGCATGTTTCCCTTATACTATTGTATTATTTGTGTTCGAACAGTATTTATGCGTGTTTCTTTAGAGTTATTCTTTCAAACAACCTCCCCGAAATGAAATAAAATTAAATAATAGCCAATCGCACCTCGAAATTGCGAGCCGCTGTCACCGGAGCCTTAAGTCTTCTGTATACCGCAAACCGAGTAGGTATGTAACCTTTTCTCACCCTTCTTAGTTCCTTTAATTATTGTTCATTTTGCCATGTTAGTATTTAAGTACCTAGGTACCTACCTATAGTTATGTTAAAATATTGGTGCCATGTTAGTAATAAGTAAGTGGCATACCTATTTAAGTTAAATTTTGTAAATAATGTAAACTTTGTTATCGTTTTGGCGCTAAAGCTGTGAAGATAATTATAAGTTGTAAATAAATAAATACAATCTTCTTCAGCCCATTTCTACCTAGCTGAGTAAATATGTATGTATTCAATCGCACGCTATTCTTTTCAGCCTTGGGCCTTCCACTTCCAGCTCCTTCTCACAACTTTGGCCGGTTCGGTCCATCTGATCTGTGGCCTGCTCCAGTTTTTGTGTTTGGTCTAGTGGACCATGCTGGTCACAGAAACTGGACAGCGGTTGTCAAACTTTTTTGGTGATAAACCTTTTTGGAAAGCGAAATACTTGTTTCGGGCTTATAAGCCAATGGTATAAATACAGAGTCAAAACAAACAGCAAGACGCCAAAAGCTGGTCAACTTGCTGATAAATATAGTGCGTGAGTGCAACGACCTCGGCTCTCGAGGTGCGTTACGTAAACAACCACGCTTTATGCGTTCACGCTTTGGAAGTACCTAGAGGTACTTTTGCGAAAGAGCTGTTGACCCTTTGTGGGAATGATTTTAGATCATTTCTTTTATTGTGTGTCACAAAAACGTAGCCAAAAATAAAAACACTTTAAATTCTATCAGTAGGTACCTGGGTATAGATCTTTCAGTCTAAAAATGCACGCCCCTCCACTGTCTTCACCCTCGCAAGCATAATATGAGGTGTATAGACGTTATAATGGCACCTGATAATTTAATTCGTAATTCAGTTTCATGAATGATGAAATTCAGACATGAAAGTGTCACTTTCATGTACAGCGGGGAGCTGAATGACAAATGAAATTGCTTGGTAGCATGTATTGCATCTACACATCTCTTTTGCTTGAGAGGGTGAAGTGAAGACAGTGGAGGGGCGTGCATTTTTAAACTGAAGTATAATCTACCATGATTCTGATACTCATATTGCTGTGAAAATTATTGTGAAAAGATTTTTTTGAATATGAGAGAATATTAATGTTCCTGTTTCCCCACCCCTCTCACCTAATTTTTAGAAACTATTTGTATATTAGGACACGCGGGAAGATGAGACGAATTTTTTGATTTGATGGCATTCATACAGTACGAAATTTTTTAACTAAATTGTAACTATTTTAAGCCGTCTAGCTTTGCCAGTGTTCGGCATAACCAACCAAGGTTGCCAAATAGTTGTCAACTCTAACTTCAGCTGTGGAGGTTCAAAGTTCACTGGCAGTATGCATTGCTCTGTGACTCTGTAAGTGACGTATGCACGGTCTACATAATCCATTAGTTTGGTCAGGACGGGGTCGCGGTCGCTTCCTATTGTCGTTTCAGAATTAACATTTTATCACAACTTCTGATATTAGCAATTGAAAATGACCCATCTGATGTTAAGCGATTACATCTCCCAATTCTCCTTTAGCAAAGCATTGCCTGGCAAGTTACGACACCTACCTGCTCTACGATATGTACTGCCTTGCATCTATCAACTTGAGTCAGATACCTAGGTATTAAATTCCGCATACAGATGTTGAGTTCATGTGCGTGCCATTTCACCGGCAAACCGAAACACAGCAACGCTGCTTGGCGGCAGACATACTTAGGTATTTCTACTTTAGACTTGTCAAAAGGTTTAGTTTAGGTTTTACTAAACTTAAGCATCCAGTTTAATACCGCGGTTACTTATGTACTTTTACTTATGTATTTACAAAAAAAAGTATTTAGGTAGCATATCTGCTTCCCGTATTACAATTTTTGGCTTAGTTTGGGGCGAGATAGAGTACTTACTTATGTATTTTCAAAAAAATGTATATAAGTAGCATATCAGCTATCTGCTTCCCATATTACAGGCTTTGGCTTAGTGTTGCGTGGAATGTCCAACAATATTTATGTTTTTTAAACTCGGCGAAGGAAAACATCGTGAGGAAAGCAGTTAGTATTCTAACAGCGGCGATGGGCTTGCAACCTGTCACGTACCTATGGAATACTAATTACTGCAAAATGTGGGTATGTGCCAAATGTAATGTTCGGACGTACCTCTGACTAACCCCCCTTAGACATCCTCAAAGAATCTTGAGTTAGTACTTGGTACTGAGAGATCTGAATGGATATCTACCGTGCCTGGGGATCAAAGTCGTCGTCTGTTTCAGTTTTTTTTTAAACTCGGTATAACTGTGTGGTCTCCTTTCCAGGTGCACTAGGCGACGGGCGCCACCGTCGCAGTAGATAAGATGCGCTCGCTGCTCGCGTACTACGCCGACGCGGTGATGAGCGGCGCGGGCTGCGCGCTGGACTGCAGCAGCCGCGGCGACTGCATGAACGGCACTTGTCTGTGCGAGATCCGCTTCGCCGGCGTGGAGTGCGCCGAGCACAACCTGCCGTATCATGCATGTTAGTAGCAATGCAATAGTTTTTTTTATTACAAATTAGCGACCCGCCCGCGCGCCCCTGCTTCGCACGGGTGCACATATCATGCATGTATTATACATATAAACCTTCCTCTTGAATCACTCTATCTATAAAAAAAACCGCATCGCGATATCCGCTTCTCCGGGGTGGAGTGCGCCGAGCACAACCTGCCGTATCATGCATGTTAGTATGATAGTATCAATACAATAGAAAAAGTATTAGTAACTAGCGACCCGCCCGCGCGCCCCTGCTTCGCACGGGTGCACATATAATGTAATTATACATATAAACCATCCTCTTGAATCACTCTATCTATTAAAATCAACCGCATCAAAATCCGTTGCGTAGTTTTAAAGATTTAAGCATACATAGAGGGATATAGGGACAGAGAAAGCGACTTTGTTTTATACTATGTAGAGTGATTAAACCATTTTACAAGTCAAAATCAAACTGAAAACTGAAATAGCTTCACGACTTTGATCCCCAGGCACGGTAGATATCCCTTCAGATCTCTCAGTACCAAGTACTAACTCAAGATTATTTGAGGATGTCTAAGAGGGTAATCAGAGGTACGTCCAAACATTACATTTGGCACACCCACATTTTGCAGTATAGTTAGTATTCCATACGTGACAGATTGCAAGCCCATCGCCGCTGTTAGAATACTAACGGGTTTCCTCACGATGTTTTCCTTCACCGTTTAAGAGCACTGGCATTGCGCACATAAATTTTTCTGTAGAACAATCCATTGGTGCGCGACTGGATTCGAACCTGCGACCTTACGATCGGAAGGCTGGGTCACTCCCACTAGACCACCAGTGCACACGAAAATCAAAATCAAATAGGTCTTTATTGAGTACATTCACAGAGATCACTTAGAAGGTAGTAGAGTAGAAAGTAATTTGAAAGTACAATACTTGTAGGTGAGTATCATCATCATCAGCCTACAGAAGACCTCAGCTGGACATAGGCCTCCCATATCCGTTTCCAGGAAGAACGGCTTCTGTCGTGTTCATCATTTTGAGGGGTTGCCATAGTCAATACGCTTGGCAGGCGGATTGGTGACCGCAGTGTGATGTGTTGATGGTGTTTACTCAGGAAATGCTGCTGCCCATTTCCTGGGGTGTTATGGGCAACGGTGACCATTTTCCATCAGGTGGTCCTAATGCTCGACTGCCAATTCCGCCATAAAAATATATATACCTATATCATAATTTGACAACCTCAGTGGCGCAGCGGGCGAGAGCCCGTCTGCGACGCAAGAGGTTGCGGCTTCGATTCACGCCTCGGAACAAATTTGTGAACGATCTGCAGGAATTTGTTCCGTTGGTCTGGGTGTTTTCCATGTATGATAAAAAATATCTATCTATGAATAGATATATAATGTATTAAATATATCAGTTATCTAGTACCCATAACACAAGCTTTGAGTACAGAGCTTTGGGGCTAGATGTTGCTGTGTGGATTGTCCAGCTGTTTCCCATAGGGGTAGGCAAGAAGAGACCACGGATATCCACTTGCTACGATCCTGACACATCTTTCGCTATTCTTATGTATTGTAAAAAAATGTTATGTTTATTTATTCACTACTAGCGACCCGCCCGCGCGCCCCTGCTTCGCACGGGTGCACATATTATCATGCATGTGTTATGCATATAAACCTTCCTATTGAATAACTCTATCTATTAAGAAAAACCGCATCAAAATCCGTTGCGTAGTTTTAAAGATTTAAGCGTACAAAGGGACATGAGGACATAGGGACAGAAAAAACGACTTTGTTTTATACTATGTAGTGATCAAAATCATTTTTTTCCAGGCATCGGTGGAGTGTTCCTATTGGTTGCTTTCGTCTGTGCCGTCCAGCTATGCATCTGCATTCTCACGGAGTACCGGCGGCTGAAGGCGCCTACCTTCCTCCGTGCCTGCAAGGTTACCACGCAGAAGGTTCTCTACATGGTCGCTTTCCTAGCCTCTCTCATCCGAGGCGCCTACTTCGTGTCACCGGTAAGAACGAAGATTGGGTCCCACTGCTATTCTAATAGCTTAAAATTTTATTCCATGCAAGTTTTCACACTTTTAAATGGGACTTTATATTTATACTAGTTGCGCACCGCGGTTTCACCCGCGCAGATTTGAATCCCGATATTCCCACGGGATAAAAAGTAGCCTATTTGTTATACCAGACTATAATGTATCTCTCTCCCAAGTTTTATTCAGATCCGTTCAGCCGTTTCGGCGTGAAAGAGTAACAAACATCCATCCATACATACAAACTTTCACGTTTATAATATTAGTAGGATATGTATTTAAATACATTTTTAATCGGGTGGAATCTTGCAACTCAATTTTGAAGCAGATTTCTTCAACCGATAGAGCTGAAATTACCTATACGCGTTTAGTTTGAATGACAATGCATGGATAACCATGCATGTATGTGTGTGTACGTCCTTACTGAACAGATTTCCCCCAGATATTGCTAGAGAAATCTATGCTAAGGCCTACCAACTAGAAAAGTGGTGAGGCATACGCTTCTATCGTGCGGGTTTTCGAGGCAAATGCTTTGTGTTAGGTGTTAATTACAACTAGAGGGCCATAATTTTTTTCAAGCATTATCAATACTTTTTTAATCAGAATAATCAGAATAATAAATTTATTGGTAACAGTCATTACAGGTCATGGTTTCAATATTTTGTTTAGTGGTAGGTACATTAATTGTACCTACCTACATAATTAGAAATAAAATTTATAACAATAAGCATGTAAAATTCAAATAATGATAAAAACTGCACATATTCTAATAAAATTATTAATAAATAAATTCGGATAAAATTAAAAAAATAAATTAAAATAGTAAGTCAATAAGTTCATAGGTCGAAAGATTAAATGCCTAAGAAATTCTCGATAAGATAATAGGTTCATCATATTCTAGTACCCATAACACAAGCTTTGAGTAGCTTACTTTGGGGCCAGATGGTGTTGTCTGGATTGTCCAGCATTATTTATTTATTACTAGTTGCGCCCCGCGGTTTCGCCCGCGCATATTTAAATCCCAGTATTCCCACGGGATAAAAAGTAGCCTATGTGTTATTCCAGACTCTGCTAAGTTTCATCCAGATCCGTTCAGCCGTTCCCGCTTGAAAGAGTAACAAACATCCATCCATCCATCCATACTTACAAACTTTCACGTTTATAATATTAGTAGGATTATTATATATTTTTTTTCAGTCGGCGTTCCAAGAAGGATGGGCGACCAGTCTTCTGTCAGCGTACTACCCACTTCTCATGACTGGCTCTTCGCTGATTGTCTGTTTTTGGGCAGAGGTGAGTTAGTAATAAAATACCTAGTAATTCATTGATTATTCAAAAAGTTTTATAGGGCATAGGGTGATATTTTTTTAATCTAATGAGATGGGAAATTAAGCTTACTGCCACAGGATAGAAATAAGTGACGCCGAATGTTTTTATTATACTTATTAACCTGATGAAAATCAAAGTTGATCCTTAGCTGTAGATATCTTTAAATGTTAACAGACCTTGTATACATCAAGGTTAAATAAAAGTTATATGTACAATAAAAATGAAGGAATGTCTAAAAAATTATTAGGCCTACATTCTCGTACAGTAGCGACATCTAGTGATTAACACTTGTAACTTGTTGAGGCGCAAGCACCACTGAATCAATTTATCGAACATTTGTGTCACATCATTTCGCTTTCAGGGTAGGCGCTGATATTGGTTCAAACAATATTCAAAAGATGGCGTTAGGAGTTCCAATAAAACTAGGCTTCTGCGATTTCTTACAGATGTTTTTAATTTAGTGTTTTTGAACAGAGATTTTGTTGTTTTTGTACAAACAAAACAGGGACAAGATTTATGCCCGGTTTCTGAAAGGCCGATCAACGCTAATCGGCTGTTAAGTCACTTGATATTTCAGCTTTTACTTCCAAGTTAGATAGAGATAGCAAGTGAATTGACAGCCTATTAGTGTTGATAGGCCTTTGAGAAACCGAGGGTTAGTGTCATGAAATAGTATTTCGTCTCAGTGATGAGTACTTTAAACTATAGAGACAATTAAGGTCATATTGTAACAATAGTAAGAACTTCCTTTATTTCTCGTAATTTGATATAATACAAGCCAGGAAGACTCATTTGGATCATTCACGTGTCTGTCGCTCTATTAAAAACGATGACATATCACCTGCACGGGGTTTTTTACTCTAAGGATTCCGTAACACAACATAAAAAAGGTTGTCGTCGAAAAAGTCCTAGACATTTAAAAAAAAGGAGTGGTCGAATCTAGGATATGGGGTCGAGATTAAGGGTAGGAAAAGGGGGAGTATATAATAGCAGGATAAAACGCAGTAGCGTAGCGATAAAGGACATTGTTCATTTTTGGATTGGGTCTATGTACTTGTACATTGTACACCACGTAGAAATTTTTTAAAATAATAGAATAATAAATAAATAAATATTGCTGGACAATCCACACAGCACCATCTAGCCCCAAAGTAAGTTACTCAAAGCTTGTGTTATGGGTACTAGATGACTGATATATTTAATACATTATATACTTACATAGATAGATATTTTTTATTATACATAGAAAACAACCAGACCATCGGAACAAATTTCAGCAGATCGTACACAAATTTGTTCCGCGGCGGGAATCGAACCCGCAACCTCTTGCGTCGCAGGCAGACTCTCACCCGCTGTGCCACTGAGGTCGTCATAGAAGACAACTATAAAGACACAATTGAATTGAACTTTTTAACTAAATATTTATCTGGTCGATTTTTTACTGATTCAAAACTATACTTGGCCGTTTTATATTTGAAACAATCTAACTAGGTAATATTATAAAATTATTATCACAGCATCTATGTTACTGTGTTAAAGTTGTGGCATTCTCGTGTGTATGTCTTGTTTAAAATTGCGTGTCACGTGGTTAAAGTTTTGTTCATTTTCCTCTGTGAAATCTGATAAGATCTCAGGCCATAATAACACAAAAGCAGCTTAGACTGCAACTGGCTAATGTTGGTTGAGCGGCAGACAATTTACGATCTTATGCAGGGACACATGTAGGTAGTTCCGATTTCGGAGAAAATACGAAAGACAAATAATCACTTCCTCTTTTCGTACTGAATGCCAAGGTCTTCATGGCTACTTAAAATCCGGGAAATAGCATTTTTAATGCAACATATTTTTGAACACTTTATGAACGGTCGCATATAAACTAACCGTCAGATAATTTCTCGATCGCACTTTGTATATTTTTGAAGTTCAGCCTCTTACTTTTATAAGCTTTTATTTAACGCTTTGAAAGCAGTGTATGGTTGTAAATTTATACGTTTGTTCGGGTGGAATCTTGCAACTCAATTTTGCATTTTCAACCGAATGAGCAAAAATGTTGTATTATAGGTGCATGTTTAGTTTGGATGATAATAAAATGATTTTTTACTAAACTGTGCGCAATGTGATTGCATAAAAAATGGTAGTTCGCGATTATTTTAAAATGGATTAAAGTAGTGAATTTATATCTATCAACATGTCAAAACGTGCGAGTCACATTAGTTACAAGAGCTATTTGACTTGTGACTCTCGCACGTTTTGACTCGTTGAAGGATATAAAATCACTACTCCCATTTTCGAAAAATCGCAAACAACCATTTTGTGTGCAATCACACTGCGCACAGTTTACCTACTGAATATTTCGATTTGATCGATACAAGTTTTCCTGCATAAAAGTTTGCTTTTCTAGTTTTCGTACTTAAGGCTCCGGTGACAGCGGCTCGCAATTTCGAAGTGCGATTGGCTATTATTTCATTTTATTTCATTTCGGGGAGGTTGTTTGAAAAAATAACTCTAAAGAAACACGCATAAATACTGTTCGAACACAAATAATGCAATAATATAAGGGAAACATGCCCGAATCAGAAATCATTTTGGTATTAGTATGTTTGGTCTTACGTTTACTTAATACCAAAATGATTTCCGACTCAAGCACATTTCCCTTATATTATTGTATTATTTGTGTTCGAACAGTATTTATGCGTGTTTCTTTAGAGTTATTATTTCAAACAACCTCCCCGAAATGAAATAAAATGAAATAATAGCCAATCGCACCTCGAAATTGCGAGCCGCTGTCACCGGACTCTTAAGCAAACTTTTGAAAAGGAAAACTTGCATTGGTCAAATTAAATTTTTTACCAAACTGTGTGCATGTGATTGCACACAAAAAGGTAGCTTAAGATTTTTCAAAATTGGGTATAGTGGTTTTGTATCTTTCAAAATGCCGAATCGTGCGAGCTAAAGGTACAATTAGGTGTTGTCAACGCTTTAAGCCAATTCATCACAACACTAGTGGTAGCAAGCAAGCAAGCATTCATTTCATTCTGTCAGTGCAGTGCAGTGGGTGAGGCAGGCACGCGGGAGCGCGCGCGAATCGCGTTGCTAAAACGAAAATCGAACGGAACAAAAACAAAATTTACAATAAAATTGTGTTTTTGGATTTCGGTGGGTGAAATCTATAATTAGGTAAGTAGATAAGAATGTTTAATAGCTAATGTTTCACATTGCGGTAGGCAATAAATTATTAGATTTTTTTTTGTCAAAAAAAGTTTTGTTTTGACAGTAAACATTTTGCTTGATTTTCTTATATTAGAGTCATTTTCACACGGCGCTATCTAGCCCCAAACTAAGCAAGCTACGGCACAGTTTTTTACAGCTTGTTTAATTTTTGAATTTGGCGTAAGCGTTCTCGTAAACGCTGAAATGCACGTAAAGGTACAAAAGTAGGACAACAGAAAAACATTAGCGTAATACAATAATAAAATCGGTACGGAAAATTATTGCTGACTAACATCGAAGTTTCCGTAAATATTTTCATGAATTGTATTTATTTGACCTCAAAATGAAATGTTGTATAATAGATTGGAGCCTTAAGGCGTTAACAACACTTATGTACCTCTCGCTCGCACGATTCGACATTTTGAAAGATATAAAATCACACATCCCAATTTCGAAAAATCGCAAACAACTATTTTGTGTGCAATCACATTGCGCACAGTTTAGTAAAAATAATTTCAATAGATACAAGTTTACCTACTCAAAAGTTAGCTTTACTAGTAATCAATTACCAAATCCTCCAATTATAATAGGCATAACTATAAATTTTTTTATAATAAAAGCATGAGCTGTTACAATAGTATTATACATATACAACATAAGTACATATTGTACATAAGCAAACTTTTGAGTAGGAAAACTTACATCGATCAAAATGAAATTGAAATGCGAAAATAACGATATATTTTCATTCATTCATTCATTTATTTATTCATCTATTGACATATTTACAATGTTCTTAGACAGGTCACATACAGTTTACAAGTTTTATTATAAAATAATTGGAATTAAGTTATTATTATAACAATAGTAAATACACACAAATAATTGAAATTTAAAAATTAAAACACTGAAGAGATATAGTTCGACTCAATCGCGGCGAATGAATATATTTCGTAACCTGGATTGGCATCAGGCCACCCTGTATCCGGAAAAAATACTGGGAACCGGGTATAAAGAAAAGAATTACCTAACCCAATAAAAGAAGAGAACATTAATAAATGTTAGCTATCACTTACACCAGAGGGAAGCTGCGCGCAGCTACAGTCGGTTTGGGGTACTCTTGACGTGACCTTTCTCTAAAACGACGCTATTGATCGTCATTTGGTCCAAATAAAGTTTCTTACGGGAAAGTTTGTGTTAACTTGTATTTGAACCAGGAAAATTATTTGTAAATGCCACACGTCATATCATAAATCATAATTACAATAACATACCATTTATGTAATTTACGATAAAAAACTTGAAATTCGACATGTTGAGTCAAAGTAACTGTACACAGTCACACTGAATTGCTATTCTGTCTACAACACTCAAGTGAACGCAGAATCACGGTGATTTATCGATTGGGCATTTTGTAATACATTCACCAATTACTAGCGACACCTGCGTGAGCTTGATCTTGTCGGTGAAAATGCCAACGTGAATGAGGCGAGACTCGTGAAGTGAGTGCAGATCCACTAGGTGATTATACTCTCCGTTATTTTATTTTAACAGTTGATGCGATTGTACCTTGTTTTGTTTGATTGGTAATGTGATTCATGTGAAAGCTCGACCAAAACTAATCGGCTGTCAAGTCACTTGCTATTTTCAGCGAGGAATTTAGATACTACGTACATCTTTAGCTTTTAATTCAAAGTAGATAGAGATAGCAAGTGACTTGTCTTGAGAAAACGGCTGTTGACGTATGATCGAAGCACTCAACAAAAAACTGATCAACCAAAGTTATCCTACTAATATTATAAACGTGAAAGTTTGTAAGTATGGATGGATGGATGAATGGATGTTTGTTACTCTTTCAAGCCGGAACGGCTGAACGGATCTGGATGAAGCTTGGCAGAGAGATACATTATAGTCTGGAATAACACATAGGCTACTTTTTATCCCGTGGGAATTCCGGGATTTAAATATGCGCGAGTGAAACCGCGGGGCGCAACTAGTAATTGCATAAAGTTCATTTTTGTATTTACTTATGGCGCAATTTTAGGCGTAAATCCAATATTATGGGAAGCCCGTAGGGCAAACAAAGTCTCATGGATCGCTAGTATATCAGTTTAGCTAGTTCGCCGACACCGTGAAGTTGGAGTGACCTTGGTTTGGTATTAAGTCGACCTTGATGGACCCTGTTCTTGTGATCCATAGCGAGTATTATGCTAATTCATCAAAATAACGTGAATAAATATGTGGATATGAAAGGAGTGAATGCAGATATCTTGGGTCAAAGGTCGTGGGTTCAGAACCGGTCGTGCGCCAATGTTTTATGTTAAAAAATGTATGCGCACAGTGCCAGTACGCATTTTATAAAAAGAAATAAAAAAACTCGTACGGTGAAGTTAATAAAATCATCGTGAGGAAACTGGCGTGAAAGGGGAAGGTAGTAGGTTCAAATCCCACTTGTGAAATAACTTTT
The DNA here is from genome assembly GCA_963576535.1 of Plemyria rubiginata. NCBI lineage: Eukaryota > Metazoa > Arthropoda > Insecta > Lepidoptera > Geometridae > Plemyria > Plemyria rubiginata. The sequence goes on from OY754929.1 coordinate 2,662,359, forward strand.
GGGATAATGTATTATAAAAAAAAACTTTGCGATCTCCTTATGTGTAGGTTAAACAGTATAAAACCTAATTTTTACTTAATATACTTTATGTATGTAGTATTTCTTATAAAACAAAACACTCTTTGTTGTCTGTTCCTCTATTTGTCAAGACACTTTTTCTCAGGAACGGCTAAAGGTCAACTGGGGCTTGCAAAGGTCTGTGACCTTATGAATAAATAAATGAACCTTAAACGAAGATAATCTTGTACTATACTGTATTATTAATACTTATGCTTTTATTGTAGTAAATGAAACTGAAAAATCTTCACAACTTGCATCCCCAAGCACGGGGTAATCAAACATACAATATTATTATTAATACATTGTAAGAGTAGTAGAGCTCTTTGTGAAGGGCTCGGCCGGGGAAGTACTAACAGGACGCCTTTTTCTGCTGCCAAGCAGCAACGCTGTGTTTCGGTTTGAAGAGTGTGGTCGCCGGTGTAATTACAGGCAAATGAGGCTTAACATCGGTATGCCTCAAGTTGATGGACGCAGGGCAGTGCATAGGGCACGTTCCTATCGTGCGTGACTTACGAGGCATTGCTTTGTTATAGGTGATGGTTACCACTTAACATCAGGTGGGCCATCTGCTTGATCGATAAGCTGGTTGTATAAAAAAAACATACACAGTATCCAAAAAAGAAGTTGAACTCCTCAAACATAACGTAGATCTTGTTTAGACCCTAAGAGCTCTAAAAAAGAGGAAACTGAAAAAAAAAAACTGAAACAGCTTCACGACTTTGATCCCCAGGTACGGTAGATATCCCTTCAGATCCAGATTCAGATCTCCCAGTACCAAGTAGGTACTATAATTCAAGATTCTTTGAGGATGTCTAAGGGGGGTAGTCAGAGGTACGTCCAAACATTACATTTGGCACATACCCACATTTTGCAGTAGTTAGTATTCCATACGTGACAGGTTGCAAGCCCATCGCCGCTGTTAGAATACTAACTGGTTTCCTCACGATGTTTTCCTTCACCGTTTAAGAGCACTGGCATTTTAAAAAAGAGGAATTATAACACAAAACAAATTGTATGCAATTACGGTACCACTTGAACGCACTTGCCGGTGTTTAAGAAATTGTGCGAAAACAATTGAATAAGCACTTGTTTAATTGCATGTTGCAACTGATGCCACTGTGTTTTCCAACTATTTAAAAAAGACTTCCCGGGTGCCGTTTTGTCGTTTATAACTGATTTTTCTTGGTTAAAGTCATCCCGTGCAGATGCAATAAATTAGTTATCACCTGCTTCACTATCATCACTACATAGTATAAAACAAAGTCGCTTTCTCTGTCCCTATATCCCTATGTCCCTATGTATGCTTAAATCTTTAAAACTACGCAACGGAGTTTGATGCGGTTTTTTAATAGATAGAGTGATTCAAGAGGAAGGTTTATATGTATAATACATGAATGATATGTGCACCCGTGCGAAGCAGGGGCGCGCGGGCGGGTCGCTAGTTTATTTACAAAGAAGAACTCCACTTACTTATCCCAAGATCTCCAAAACAACAAAGCCTAGAGATTTGTGGTCTGAAATTTGGCGCAGACACTGAGGGATGCGGCTGCTTACTTTAGTAGGAGGGTAGGGGGAGAAACATGGCTTCGCAACATCAGACAGTAGACTGGAAAGAAGAGTGGCCAAGAAGGTGGAATACCTATTTTTACTAGCCCTATATAAGGAGACTTAAAAGGATGACTTCGCCAACCTTCAGAAGAGGAAGAAAGACCAACTAGAATCAACATTAGACTCGCCGGAAAAACTAACTTTTAGTGAAATATATTGCACCAATTGAACAGAAGTTACCTCTGTCATATCTCGAGAGAAGAGAAAATCAACAATCTAGAAGCAAGAAACCCAACAATAACTATCGATGCGCACCCAAGGTGTTACCAATTATTATAATTGACCGAGCGAGCGAAGCGTCTCAGTTTCCACATTGGCCAAAAATGCGTTTGTCCGGATGTCTGTCTGTCTGTCTGTTCTCCTCTACAAGTCGCATTTTTCAACCGATCTGGACGAAACTTGGTACACAGGTTATATGACTTATTAGAATTTTTTGTCGTCGGGGATTTTTGATTGGACTTCCCCCAAAAAAAGGGCAAAAAGGGGCTATTTGATATACTGGATATCTCCACCAAATGAGATCCGATTTCGATTATTCTTTTTTTATTTGAAAGGTAGTAACTATAAGTTGGTCTCATAAAAGTTTGGCGAAGATCTGATAAGGATCTTCAGCGTGATGAACAGGATAGCTCATCAAACAATCGATGGTTTTCAATCAAATTTGAGAGAAACACAAAGGACCTCATTCTACATAAGATGATGCAAAAAAAATCTAAAAGATCAAAAAAATCACAAAACGGAAAATGCACTTGCACATTACATTCCTCAAATAGCTCACTTTTAGTATGCTCGCGAGGTCTACAGCTCCCAGAGCCACTAGTTTATTTATTTGGAACCAGGGTAAAAAACACTACATATGCTTTGCGTCACGCCTTCTTGTCTGGTATTGGTATTTTCCAATTTAATAGTTGTGATTTTCCACTGGTCAATATTCTTTACTTGCATAAAGGTACACACGTGCTTATTTTCGAGCTAAAAGCATGCTTTTTTCGAGCCTTGCTCAATAAAAGCACATGTGAAGTAACTGAGCATGCTTATTTGGTCGCACGTCGGTTGATTTTTGAGCATGCTCAAAAGAAGCATGCTTTATTTTGAGCACGTGTATCAGTACTTTTAACCACCACATCAAACTTTTCTCTTATCGCATCACTTCGTCTTCGTTAATTCCACATTGTTTTTTTATACTACCAAGGTAGCAAACAAGCATACGGCCCACTTGATAGGAAGCGGTTACCGCAGCCTATGGACGTTTGTAACACCAGAGGTGTCACACTCGCGTTGCTGATCCTTTAAATGTTTTCTTATTTTATGTTTTTTCACTCTTTAAATCGAGTACCTTTTCACTATTATTTCTATGCTTAGGTAAAAACAAAGTAATAAATTGCGCTAAACGGTTTATTGCAGGCAATCTTTTCAATATCGAATGTACTTCAGTCACGTTTGAATCAATAAACAACTTAATCTTGATCATCATGTAGCAAGAGCGTCACATTCATTTCCTAAAATCATCATCTTCCTGCCCTTATCCCCCTTCATGTAGGTACAACACTACATATTTATCTCCTCTTTCCTCCATCATCCGTCATCTCAGTAGGCAAAGCACTCCTTTCTTACCTTTGTCATCTTTCACACAAGTCATCCATCTTTTCTTTGGTTCTACTCTTTAATCCATCCACATTACTTTTGCCGCTGCAGCACACATTTCTTTGTTTTTTGTCTTTTGTGTTGTTTTGTGCATTTTTTAGGAAATAAATATCTGATGTCTATTGCATCAGTTTTCTTAATTATCTTCGGTTTCTTTGTCACCAGGTATTCCACCTTCGTGATATCCGCTGGGAGCGACCGCGGTTCCTATCGAAGTCATTCCTGGCTTTTGTAACCTTCAATCTCATCAGTTTCTCCTTGCTGGCTGCTGAAGTCCTCACCACGAACGTTCCAGGCACTACTGATAAGCAGAAGGTGAGCTTTGAAATGAGTCTACGTTTATATGCTTCTCACGATGATGCGTTTCTGGAAATAATTCTAAGAATGGAATTATGCCTTATTTGGACTAGCTGTGCCTCGCGGTTTCACGTGCGTAGTTTTAAATCCCGGTATTTCCACGGGATAAAAAGTAGCCTATGTGCTATTCCAGGCTATAATCTATCTCTGTGCCTAATTTCATCTAGATACGTTCAGCCGTTCTGGCGTTAATGAATAACAAACATCCATCCATCCTACTACTATTATAAACGCGAAAGTTTGTAAGTATGGATGGATGGATGTTTGTTACTCTTTCACGCCGGAACGGCTGAACGGTTCTGGATGAAACTTGGCAGAGAGATGGATTATAGTCTGGAATAGCACATAGGCTACTTTTTATCCCGTGGGAATACCGAGATTTAAATCTGCGCGGGTGCAACTGCGGGGTGCAACTAGTCCATCCATACTTACAAACTTTCGCGTTTTAGGATTTAACTAAAAGCTGTCAATTTGGTTGCAGAGTTTCTACCAGCATGTCTTCAACGGCATCTATGCGGTGATGATATTGGTCGTGGTCGTCTTCTTCCTTATTTACGGCGTCGAGGTGTACTTCAAGGTATGATATTTGGTCCTGTTCTTTATTTGTTTTGGTTTGATTTTATCTATGGTATAATTTCTGAGAGATTTCTGTGTAAAAATTTCAAGTGAGTAGACTTTCTTACAACCTCTCGCGACACTTGTTGGAATAATATAAAATATTAAAATATATATATTGCATTATCAAAAACTTTCTAAAATTCCTTTCTTGTGCGAGATAAAGTATCCTCTGAAATTCCAGTTTCCTGTTGCGGTCTAAAATATACGAATACGCACCTCTGGAACCCTCATAACGCGAGTCTCATTCGCACTTGACCGTTATTCGGGTACCTTCGAAAGACTGAAGGTCGGCTCGCACTTGACTGTCATACGAACAACAATTAATTACAACAGTTAGGGCCATCAGAAGGCCCATTATGCCTATATGAGTTAGAAAGACACTATGGTACTAGCATCCGCTTTGTGTGTAAGGAGGGCTTAATGCAGCTATTGTTTGTGTTCTATAGTGTCACACATTGAAATCAAATCAAATCAAAAATGTTTATTTGAAATTAAAATTATTGACGACTTATATGACTAAAACACAATTTAAAGTAGTAAAAAAAAAAATTTTTTTTCATTTTACATTGGTATACCAACCATCCGTATGAAAGAAGAGTATACTAAGTGAGGCTTAACACCATTATGCCTTAAGTTGATGGACGCAGGGCAGTGCATCGTAGGGCACGCTCCTATCGTGCGTGACTTACGATGCAATGCTTTGTTATAGATGATGGTTACGACTTAACATCAGGTGGGTCATCTGCTTGTTCCATCAGCTAGTTGTTTAAATAAAAACTTAAAGAGGAGATCCCAATACAATTATTGTAAAAAACTTGTGTTTATGTTTTTTTTTATTCAAATACATTCTTTCATTTACTGGTACATCGTTGCCTTTTGGTCAGTTTAAAGCCTCCATACCTGACCTTATACAAAAATAAATTTTTAAAACAAATATGTATCCTCTCCATGTTTTCCTTCACACTTTTGATGGCCAAAGAGCCAAGCCAAACGAGCGCACATGCTTGTTTCAATTATAAACTACTAGCTGCGGCATGCGGTTTTAATTATTAAAAAGTATATTGTCCTTTCCCGGCCACAAAACCTGACCGTTCCTACGACCGACCACCGATCAATGTTGAGCCTTATGTGCCTTTCATTAGACCGGCGACCACACTCTTCAAACTGAAACACAGCGTTGCTGCTTGGCGGCAGAAAAATGCATGGTAGTACTTCCCCGGACATGACTTTTAGAAAGAGCTCACTACTCTTTAAATTAATAAAATCCTACTAATATTATAAACGCGAAAGTTTGTAAGTATGGATGGATGGATTGATGGATGGATGGATGGATGGATGGAGGGATTGATGGTTGGATGGATGGATGTTTGTTACTCTTTCACGCCGGAACGGCTGGACGGATCTGGCTGAAACTTGGCAGAGAGTTGGATTATAGTCTGGAATAACACATAGGCTACTTTTTATCCCGTGGGAATACCGGGATTTAAATCTGCGCGGGTGAAACCGCGGGGCGCAACTAGTAGTACATAATAATAACTCAGTTGCAATTCAAAGAATGCACCGGTGACTAAATATGACTAGCTCTACCGCAAAGGTAGAAAACAATAGCCCGTTGTGTGTGTAAGTTATCGATAAGCATTATTGTTTCTGCTTTCAATCATATGATAAAGAGTCGAGTAGAGTGGAGTTATGTAATGACTTGTTGCGCCCCGCGGTTTCACCCGCGCAGATTTAAATCCCGGTATTCCCACAGGATAAAAGGAAGCCTATGTGTTATTCCAGACTATAATCCATCTCTCTGCCAAGTTTCATCCAGATCCGTTCGGCCGTTCCGGCGTGAAAGAGTAATAAACATCCATCCATCCATCCATACTTGCAAACTTTCGCGTTTATAATATTAGTACGATATTTAATCCTAGTTCTTAAATATGTAAATGCTTCCCAATCATCCGCCTATCTACGATCATCTGGAAGAAATATCGTGGTCACACCAACGTTCAACGTCCATTACCGCGATAATTATTGCCATTTCTCGATAGTGTGGCCGCTATATCAACACTAATCGGCTGTCAAGTAACTTGCTATTTCAGCTTTTACTTCACATTAGATAGAAAGCAAGTGACATGACAGTTGATTAGCTTTGATCGAGCTTTCAGAATCCGGGGATTAGTTTAAAGAATGATCTATGCCACTAAATGCATAATTATAAATATTCAGACCTCTAAAGAATGATTATTATTGTAAGTGTTTGGATCAGGTCCAAGAATCCTAACAAAGAACAATGTTGAGTTATGAGGGTACCTACATTTCGCGGAATTTACCTAACTCGTATTATCTTATTTTAGCGACCCATCGTGTGTGTTTTTCTTAGCAAACAAAAAAAATTAATACATACAAAAAGTTTACGACAAGTAAACATAAGAGTAATGTGTTCTTTACAAATACTTTCAAGCATGTATTTAAATCTTTCGGTTTTGTCTTTTTTGTTATAAAAACCAACGTTAGTATAGGTCGCGTCAACTAAAAATAACGCTGGAAAACAGTGAGGGGATGTGCGCATATATATTTTATGGTTTTTCCGAACGCCTTTCTCAAAGAGCTCTACTACCCTTACGTAGAGAGCCTTTTCGGCTGAGCTCTTCATATAAAGTAGACGAACAAGCTGATATTACACACAGCACTTCTAACAAACGCCCTCGCGTTATTAATCCAATCGCGTTTGCGTTTAGAACACGTTGTGACGTCACACGGTTTGGGCAAAGTACCTCCTATGTCATATAGAATAATGCCCAAGATCACGTTGTGACATCACACGGTTTGGGGCAAGGAGTCTCCTATGTCATCACTATCACTACATACATAGTATAAAACAAAGTCGCTTTCTCTGTCCCTATATCCCCATGTCCCTATGTATGCTTAAATCTTTAAAAACTACGCAACGGATTTTGTTGCGGTTGTTTTAATAGATAGAGTGATTCAAGGTTTATATGTATAATAAATGCATGATATGTGCACCCGCGAAGCAGGGGCGCGCGGGCGGTTCGCTAGTAGAGAATAATTCCCATGCCTGATGGAGTCGTCTGTATCACGTCTCTGGTTTCCAGGTGCGAGGCGAGTTCGTGAAGGAGACGAAGGTGTGCACTATCCTGTCCCCTCGGCCGGGACCCTCCACAGCCGACGACGATGACGTCTCAGATACGCTGGTCACTAAACAGGTGAGCTCAACTAATATCTACCTAATCAAAGTCAAAGTCAAAGCCAAAATATGTTTCACTACATCCCAACTAATATTATAAATGCGAAAGTAACTCTGTCTATCTGTCTGTCTGTCTGTCTGTCTGTTACGCTTTCCCGCTTAAACCTCTCAACCGATTTTGATGAAATTTGGCACAGACAATCTTTAGACCCTGAGAAAAAACATAGGCTACCTTTTATTGCGAAAAAAAGAGATGAAGAGATTAAAAGTACGCAGACGAAGTCGCGGGTACCAGCTAGTAGTATATAAAACCAAGTCGCTTTCTCTGTCCCTATGTCCTCCCTCATGTCCCTTTGTATGCTTAAATCTTTAAAACTACGCAACGGATTTTGATGCGGTTTTTTTAATAGATAGTGATTCAAGAGGAAGGTTTATATGTATAATACATGCATGATATGTGCACCCGTGCGAAGCAGGGGCGCGCGGGCGGGTCGCTAGTTATACATATAAACCTTCCTCTTGAATCACTCTATCTATTAAAAAAAACCGCATCAAAATCCGTTGCGCAGTTTGAAACATTTAAGCATACATAGGGATATAGGGACAGAGAAAGCGACTTTGTTTTATACTATTACTATGTAGTGATAAGTACAAACTGCCTCTAACCTACCATCTACCTGTCAGGGTCGGCTGGTAGAATATGATGTCTAGAATTAAATAGCTAATTTAACAATTTTTTTTTACGTAAAAGATCGGCCCACCTGATGGTAAGCGGTCACCGTCGCCCATAGACAACAACAACACCAGGGGCGTTGTCAGTGCGTTGCCTACCCTGAAGGACTTTATTAACATTTTTCTTGAAGCTTTTCATGTTAAATCATATCATATAAGAGTAGTAGAGCTCTTTGTGTGTGGCTCGTCCGGGGAAGTACTACCACCACGCCTTTTTCTGCCGCCAAGCAGCAACGCGGTGTAATTACAGGCACATGAGGCTTAACATCTGTATGCCTTAAGTTGATGGACGCAGGGCAGTGCATCGTAGGGCACGCTCCTATTGTGCGTGACCTACGGGGCAATGTTTTGTTTATAGGTTATGGTTACCACTTAACATCAGGTGGGCCATCTGCTTGTTCCATCAGCTAGTTGTATAAAAAAAAAAATCAAAAATAATCATGTTAATATTTTAATGTTTATGATCAGGGCGTTCTAACGGATCTGTCGGACGGCAACGGGAACATAGACCGTCGCTCGGTGGACATATCGCAGCTGCACCAATCCCGCGTCGGCCTGGTCAGCCAGGCGCTGATGCTGATTCTGATCGCTTGCTTCCTGGCCTCGGAGACGCTCAGCGAGCTGTGGAAGACCAAGTTAGTAAAGCTGCCATGATAACAATATTAAAAGACGCCATTCAAAGTCAGTGTATTTATTGCATAAATACAAGTATGAGAAGATGTAAAAAAAATATTTCTTATAATGTCCAATGTATTCTACTTAAAGCTAGGCGTTTTATGTTTTACTAGGCATTACGCCATAAAATAATATAATTTTAGTAAAAAATAATAAAAATGCGAAAAACAATATGCACTTACAAGAGCTTAAAAAAATAGAAGCATAGCTTAATTTTAAAAGCATTTACATAAAATATCCACTGCTTGGCAGTTTTTCCTGGGATAACATCACCTATGACAAAGCATTGTATCAGTCACTCGATAGTTCTTAGGACTCTGGTCTTTAACCACGAGTAAATAAATCATTTTTTTATACAACTAGCTGATGGAACAAGCAGATGGCCAACCTGATGTTAGGTGTTAACAATCACCTACACACCCCATCACATATATAACAACAATGCATTGCCTAAGTCACGACAGATAGACGTGCCCTACGATGCACTGCCCTGCGTCCATCAACTTGAGCTGAACTTGAAATTGATTTGATTATTGTTTTGTCCCAGGGTGCCAGTGGTGTCTCGCAACTGGCACGACCTGGTATTCCGCCTGGCGGAGATCGGCGTCGCGCTATGGTTCCCGTGCGTGCTGTGGAACTCGATGGCGCCGGAGCAGCTGTGGCTGCTCAACCCGCGCCGCCTGCTGCAGAGGCAGCTCGATGATGGCAAGCTGGCGGATCTGCTGGCGCATCGCCGGCTCACCAAGGTACTTCCGATACCCCAGTAGCCTCTATGGTACGTCACATTGGAACAACTATAGGATAATCTCTGTATTAGGTACGTCACATTGGAATACGCATAATGGACCACCCTAGTCTAAATGCGGATACAGGAGTCCAATACAAGTCACATTGGAATAGCTATAGGCTGACTTGTCTATGGTAAGTCACATTGGAATAACTATAGGCTGACCTATCTATGGTAAGCCACATTGGAATAACTGTAGGCTGACCTGTCTATGGTAAGTCACATTGGAATAACACAAGGTACGTCACATTGGAATTACTATAGGCTGACTTACCACACATATGTGGTAAGTCACATTGGAATAACATAAGGTACGTCACATTGGAATAACTAAAGGCTGATCTGTCTATGGTAAGTCACATTGGAATAACTTAAGGTACATCACATTGGGATAACTATAGACTAAACTGTCTATGGTAAGTCACATTGGAATAAATTTGTTCATTCGTTCATCTGTCTATGGTACGTCAAATTGGAAAGAAAAGAGACTTAGTAATCTAGGGTTCTTTAGTTGGCACCGGAGCATCTGACTTCCGCCTGCTAGCAAGCCAACTCGACGATGGAATACTAGCCGATCTGTTTGGGCATCGCTGGCTTGCTAAAGTGTGTCCAATAAATCCAATAAAATAATAACTAAGGAGTACACTGTTCTCTTGCAAGTCACATTGGAATATCTTTAGGCTGAACTGTCTATGGTAAGTCACATTGAGATAAATTAGTTCATTCGTTCATCTGTCTATGATACGTCAAATTGGAAAGAATTGGAAACTACGCCAATATTGTATGTTCTCAGAATTATCCGTTATGTACGTTGGCTGAATGCGCAGTACAGCGAAGTCAATGTACAAGTCATTGGTCATTGGTCGTTGTTTTTATAAAAAAAAAGTTGGTTTGTGTTGATCTGTGTCGTTTAAGCACTTGTGTGCATTTTGGTACTTGCTTAAGGTCGTCTAGTGTTTGTCTTCAAGCTTATATTGATGCTTATATCTATATACAGTTACAAATGTTATTAATACTTCGTGGGAATTCTAAAATGTTACCAGAAATTTTATTTTTAAATTGTACAACGTATGTTCTGGTTTTTGCGATACCTAAAAAGGGTGAATAAGTACAGTAGAAGACTGTGGTTAACGATAGTGGCTTTTCAAATCTCTATTCGGCTTTCGCGTTTTTATTTGTTCCTATGTTCGTCTTTTGTGAACAAAACTTCAATTTTTTCAAAATCCGGTCGTGCACCAATGGATTTTTCTATCAAAAAATTTATGTGCGCAATGCCAGTGCTCTTAAACGGTGAAGGAAAACATCGTGAGGAAACCAGTTACTATTCTAACAGCGGCGATGGGCTTGCAACCTGTCACGTATGGAATACTAACTACTGCAAAATGTGGGTATGTGCCAAATGTAACGTTTGGACGTACCTCTGACTACCCCCCTTAGACATCCTCAAAGAATCTTGAAGTTAGTACTTGGTACTGAGAGATCTGAAGGGATATCTACCGTGCCTGGGGATCAAAGTCGTGAAGCTGTTTTTTTTTACTTCAACAAAAAACTAACCCGCCGAAAAATCTGAAAAGCAATAAATAATATTTTTTTTTATTTAACCTTAGTAACTAAGATCTTAAACTAATGTGAGTTTACTTATGTAATGTTAAGATGGCTTTATATAATTAATTAATTTACTCGTTTGGCGCAAATACGCGAACACGAATAGCGATGTGAATGCCACCATAATAAGAATACATTTTGTTGCACGAGTATCTTTGGTTATGGTATTATGCTCAGGTATTATGTATATGTTTAATAAAGTACTCTACGGACCATGCTTCGTCAATGTATCATCCTGCAAGCTTACATCCATACCTATAAATATATATTTATTACGACATGCAAAAAACTTATGATAGATACACAGTTTAATTTTCCTTGCATATTATTTATTTATTCAGTCATCTTGGGTATTATGGTGTTATAAAGGGAATACGTTTATAGCACTTCTTGCGGGAACTTAATTTCAAATAAACTACCTTACTTTAATAATCACAATGAGTCAAAAAACTAATCCATTTTGTACATCTTTTGGAATATCTCTATCTCTAAGGTCCTCCGAGCTAATGTGACTCTCGCTCGCACGTTTTGACTTGTTGAAAGATATAAAATCACTAAACCCATTTTCGAAAAATCGCAAACAACCATTTTGTGTGCAATCACATTGTGCACAGTTTAGTAAAAAAATCATTTTGATCAATACAAGTTTTCCTACTTAAAAGTTTGCTTTTCTAGTTTTCGTACTCAAGCAAACTTTTGAGTAGGAAAACTTGCATCAATCAAAATAAAATTTTTACCAAACTATGCGCAATGTGATTGCACACAAAATGGTTGTTTGCGATTTTTCAAAATTGGAATTTGTGATTTTATATCTTTCAAAATGTCGAATCGTGCAAGCGAGAAGAAAATTAGGTGTTGTCAACGCCTTAAGTGAAGAATTCCTGATTTTAGACATCATCTTTATCAGATGCAACAAAAACGGGTTACTTATAAAGCTTACTTCAATATATCTCCTACACCTCTTGCTATATAACCGCATGAACTCGCCTCCAACTAACAAACAAATCTATCCCCAGTACACCGACCACGCGTGGTACAGAACAGCATGGTACATTGTCGAAATGGTCCGTAACTTACAATGGATGGTCTACCGCATGATTATAACTACTCTTGTTCGCCCTAAGGCTGTGAAAGATGGACTGGAGAAATGTTTGACGTCGAAGGAGTGTTTGGTGAGTTGTGTGCTCTTTTGGAGCGGTGTCTTGGTTTTAAGACTAATTGGTATTGTGTAATGTTGCGAAATATGGAGACGGACTCTCTGGTCTGCTAGTTACATTCAGAATGTGGAGACGGACTAGCTCGCTTATACTCAACCTGCGGCCCGCGGACCTTTGTTATTGGTCCATCTGTTACTTTATTATAAACCATTTTAAATTTCGCGCCCATCAGAGAATGGGTGTTCACAGTATCAAAATCGCATTTAAACATAATATAAACATCTTTGTTAAAACTTCTTTTTTCATGAATAAAGAAACTACATCGTTAACTTGGAATTACGTTTTAATTATCACTTGCTTGCGGCCCTGGACACCATGACTGAAACGTATGTGGCCCAATAAAAAAAGGTTGAGTATGGCTGGCTAGCTGATCGGCAGCGTGGGTCCAGGCCGCGACTGCTAGTTACGGGTTCACATTGGAATGTTGTAAAATGTGGAGATGGACCTCCTTGTAGGCAGAATTTAATAAATAGAACTGGTTCACATTGTTAACGTAATGTTGCAAAATGTGGAGACGGACTCGCTGGTCGGTAGCGTGGGTCCCCGCAACTGCTGGATCCGGGTTCACATTGTGCACGTCATGTTTCAGAATGCGGAGACGGACTCGCTGGTGGGCAGCGTGGGTTCGGGCCGCGACTGCTGGATCTGCTACGACGGCGGGCGCGGCGAGCCGCTCATCACGCCGTGCCGCTGCACGGGCGACGTGGCCGCCGTGCATCACTCCTGCCTCAGTCGGTGGCTGGTCGAAGTACGTCACTGTTGTATACAGCGCCATCTGTGATTCAACTGCTTAACTAGTTGCAAAATTCAGTATGCAATCTTTCTCTTTGATTTAGCCTTCATACAAGATTACTGGTTAGTTTTGACAGCTGCCATTACACACCTCTGCCTCAGTCGGTAGCTGGTCGAAGTACGTCACTGTTGTACACAGCGCCATCTGTGATTCAACTGCTTAACTAGTTACATAATTCAATACACAATCGTTCTCTTTGATTTAACCTACGATACTAGATCACATACTAGATTAATGGTTAGTTTTGACAGCTGCCATTACACACCTCTGCCTCAGTCGGTGGCTGGTCGAAGTACGTTACTGTTGTATACAGCGCCATCTGTGATTCAACTGCTTAACTACTTGCATAATTCAGTATGCAATCTTTCTTTTTGATTTATCATAATAATTGATCACATACTAGATTACTAGTTATTTTTGGCAGCTGCACTTAGGGCGCGGTTCCAACCTACACAGGGTGGCCAAAAAGTCGTGAATCAAACGAAACTAGGGTTAGATAGGGTCATCAGCTGCTAAAAATTGTTCAACAGGAGGTCCTTAAGGTCAATCCCTGCAGAGTTGTAATTTATTTTGTGCTTTATCGCCCCGCTTCTTCTTATTGTCGTTGCACGATTTCTTTCGAGGCAGTGTGGTGAAAGGATTTTAAGTGCGCCTCAAAGGAACCTCCCTTTCGAGCCCTTGACACATGTATAGAACTTTTTAGGTTCCGCGACATGCCGGTTTGCTCGCGATGTTTTCCTTCACCGTTTGAGAGGCCCGCCCCGGTCTGAATATATTATTACCTTCGTTCTGTAACGAGTTTCTTTGCATTGCAGAGTGTCAGCTCTCCTGACGGTCTGAAGTGCAAAGTCTGCAATGCGCCCTACATAGTACAGGAGACAAATAGGTAAGCGTTCTTTTGCATATTAATTGTATTGTGTTTTTAGGATATTGGCATTGTGACTCGTCGAAACCCTTTGGTCCATTTTCATAACTAGCTACACAACTAGTTACTTTCGCATTTATAATATTAGTAGGGAAGTAGGGATTAGTAGGGATAAATGTACAATGAGAATAAGATTATGGTTGTGGTTAGAATAGAATAGAATAATGACTATCGTGACTTCTTGACTTCTCGAATGGCTTTGTGACTTCTTGACTTCGTGACTGCGTGACTTCGTGACTGCGTGACTTCGTGACCTCATGACTTCATGACTTTGTGACTCCGCGACTTCGTGATCTCGTGACTGTGACTGTAACTGTGACTGGCTGACCGAGACTGTGACCGTGACTGTTACTATTCATACGTTGCATTTACTTATTTTCTCATTGAGGGTGATAAAAAGTAGTGTTCACCTCGGGAACAACACTATTTTAAAGCTCGAGTGAACTACTTTGGAATCCATCGCTACGCTTAGGATTCTACGCTTCGCTTTGGATTCAAAAAACACTCCCGCCGTCAAAATATTTGTTTGCCCTTGGTAAACAATCTACTATTGAATACAACTTCAGGGTGGAATGGGAGCGCGGCTTCACCTGCTCGCACTGGGTGCGCACCGCTCTCGGCGTGGCGTGCATGCTCGGCGCGGGCGCGGCGGCGTGGGTCGCGGCGCAGCTGTTCCCCTCGCCCGTGGTGCGCGTGCTGTGCGCCGGCGCAGCGCTGCTCGTCTGCTACGTCGCTATCAAGTGAGACGCATGCATGCATACATACATACATACTGCAGTATAGTGCTGCTCTCGGCGTGGCGTGCATGCTCGGCGCGGGCGCGGCGGCGTGGGTTGCTGTATCGAGCTGTTACTGCCCCTTGAGCTGTTACTTGAGCTGTTGTTTGAGCTGTTACTTGAGCTGTTGTTAGAGCTGTTGTTTGAACTGTTTCTTGAGCTGTTGCTTGAGAGATATATATATATATATATATATCCTAAACAAGAGGATTTCATCACACTATCTATATAGTTATATATATCTTGTTTAGGAAATGTGCTGTGTGTTGAATTGTTAAAAATTGTTGTGTAGGAATTATTGTGTTCAATCATTACCTTTAAGATGCTGCATAGAAAATCATTCATTGTGATTTACAGGTTCCTCGGCAATAACACAGCGGAAGCGTACCAGAAAGCGAAGATCACGTCTCTCCGCATCCTTACGGAGCCGATGATGGAGACTACCCTCGAACAGAGCCAGCTTTCCACCATCAGCAAAACGGTCACCGTCGAAATAGCATCCAAGGCTGTCCTGGACCACGCTCTGAAAGGAGACGGCAATAAGTAACTGTGACAAGAACTAGTGTGGTGCAAATAGTGCGCGAAAATCATAAAAATCATTCAAAAGTATTGAGAAACAAAAATCTGAAAAAAAGTTGTACGGAATCGCAAATCGCGAACTAGTGTGGTGAAAATACAGTGCGTGAAAAATATGATACAATAATTAAAAGTATTGAAAGAAAGACAAGAAAAAAGTTGTACTAGCCAAGTATGACTAACAAATCGGTGAAATCAAAGACCCTAAGATATCGCTTTTGCTACGAGCTAGAAAAAAGAAGTACCAAAGACGTGAATGGTAATCAAATCGGTTAAATCAAAGGTGATCTTGATATTTGGTACACATGAGCTAGAAAAAATAAAAAAAAATGCGTTTGAAAACATGCTGAACGAACAAAATAGTTAGTTAATTGAAATTTTTTGTAGTTAGAATTTTAAAGCCGGTTTGTTGGTTTGAAATAACCGGTATAATTATATTATCCATAAATAATTTTATTTTCCTGTTACATATTTTGATTTAAAGGCTATGTACTGATTACGATTATGATGAAATTTCTATGAAATTACCGATCGGAAAGTACGTACTCTCAAATAAAAAAAAATAATCTTAACAGTTTTTTGGTTCATAAATCACGGAGAAAAAGATAAAAAATACAGTCGATTGAGAACCTCCTTTTTTGTCGGTATAAAATAAAAAGAAAGATACACGAAAATATTACTTCTTTTCACATCTAAAATAGATGCAAAGGGTGTATTGTCAAAAACCGGGTTATTTGTATAAAAAACCGGTTTATTGGTAACAAAAAACCGGTTTATTGGTAACAAAAAACTTGGTTACTTGCACCACAAACCGGTTTATTGAGTCAATTATCGAGAAAATGCATCAGTTAACTAGATATTTCAGTCGAATGGCGGTTAGTGTAAATGGCATTAAAAAATAAGTCTCGCCAAATACTGGTTGTGTCCTAAACAATTTTGTAAAAACGTTCGAAAATATATTGTATTTTGTGAAGAAGTGTATGATGGACATAGAAAACGGTTCAAATTATCGATGCATGTTTCTATTAGTGTGCATTTTTTAATTAAGATGTATACAAAATTTAGATCGATACGTCTTTTCAAACGATAATTAGCGATAAATTTAAAGCGTAGGTGGTACTTTATCCAGAATCGCTCGATAAAATCTTGATAAATCTTTACTAATTTCAAGAAACTGATTGTAATACATAGTGTAATACATTTTGTGTTGTAATAATTACATTTAAAAGTAGTAGAGCTCTTTGTGAAGGGCTCGTCCGGGGAAGTACTGAAACTGAAAAACTGAAACAGCTTCACGACTTTGATCCCCAGGCATGGTAGATATCCCTTCAGATCTCTCAGTACCAAGTACTATAACTCAAGATTCTTTTTTGAGGATGTCTAAGGGGGGTAGTCAGAGGTACGTCCAAACATTTATTGGAAGTACTACCACCACCCCTTTTTCTGCCGCCAAGCAGCAACGCTATGTTTCGGTTTGAAGAGTGTGGTCGCCGGTGTAATTACATATCTGTAGCCTCAAGTTGATAGACGCAGGGCAGTGCAACGAAGGGCACGTTTCTATAGTGCGTGACTTACGAGGCAATGCTTTGTTATAGGTGATGGTTACCACTTAACATCAGGTGGGCCATCTGTTTGTTCCATCAGCAAGCTGTATAAAAAAAACATAGTGGCTGACTGTTTGAAGTTTATCAAGCGATTGTGAGTATAGAGGTATGTTTGAAATAGTGTTATTTCGATAGCTGGTTGGAGGAGATTCAGGTAGGTACATTGAGTATGTTTATTTTTGTGTAGTACAAAAACGGTGATCGAAAAGTGATAAAAATGCGATGTTTTTACACGCAATGGTAACTTTATTTGATTAATTTTAAGTTATTATAGTTACACATGATTTCACATCCAGTGACGTATCCATGGCCATACATTTTAGGTTCATATTTCCCTGTCATTTTATTTCTTGATTTTTTATACCTCTCTCTCTTTAGAGAGAGAGAGAGTGTTGACGTTCGCGTTGCCACGGACATGAGCTGAGTGTAAACGCAGCATAACGTATCCCAATGAGTTAATCGTTGGATGTGATTAGATTCCCATCCCATTGCCTCGTCATTGGTTACGACACTTTTGGGATATTAAAAATCTTAGTATTAAACAAATCTTACTATGCAGCTTTGAAACCATATCACATCACGCAGTGAAGTAAGTCCTCCAGATGACAATAAAACAAACGGCGGTAGTCAGGAGAACGTCCAAACAATGCAATAACCACATTTACACTGAGCCGACAACTTATCTGTTCAGCCCCTCGAGTATGGATCACAGATACGGTAAAATTTGACATGTTTCATGCTTGCACGGCTGTTTTTGTGTATTATACGTTCGTTCGATAGTCAAATCGAGAAAAACTGTCAGATTTTATCGTTTACGGGCAGTCTAGCCTAGACTTCTTTATGGTACCTTAAAAATGTGAAACAGAATATAGCAACTGACAACGAAGCGAAATGAGAGATGAAGATAAGCTCTTCCGGCCAATAGAATACATAATTTGGTGGTATACCTTGTAATAAGCGAGAAATAAATTGATCGCGTAACTAAAATGCTATCGTGAGTCAATGGACAACTTGTTTGGTTTCATAATCAGATTTAATTTTAAAAAAGAAGTTCAAATAAAAATGACGTATTTTTTAATAAAAATAATTATACGTAGTTTACTTAGTAACAATATGTACTTTGATTGTATGTAGGCCTAAATAAGTACAAAACGCCTAAAGTATCTATGGCCGCATTCCGAAATGGCTATAATCGATCACAGCGCTCACATCACCTCACAGGCGTTCCGAATTAGATATTGCGATTATGACAGCTCAGAGCTGTCAACAATTCGGAACGCTCGTAAACGCACTCACAGAAATATCGTAGGAATCATAACCTCAAACCTTGTTTAACAAACTGGCACTGCTTGGATATTTTCTGGATTTGTTATTTTATGATCGCAGAACATATTATACCCTATAACGACTATAATGCGACTGAAAACATGTAACCTCATCACAAATAACAACATAACACAAATGCACAACTGTCATTTTTGACAGCGCTCACATTGATATTAGAATATGGCATGGTCGGCGTAATCGCAAGATGGCGCATGTCATGACGTCATCTATGACGTTTCATGGGTCGCGCTCACGCTAATTCGGTACGGGTTTGTGAGCGCTCAAATCGATTATAGCGTATTTCGGAACGCGGGGTATGTATCTGGGGCGCCAGTACCGCACGTCTCAGCTGATTGGTTGAAATAATGTGTCAAAATAGCTTGCCCTGATTGGCTGGAAGTGCGATTCTAGCGACAATAGGTTGATTTGTTTGGATTGTCTATTTCATTGTTCGAAGCTGGTGTTAATTTTGGTGGTTAATTTTTAATAATTCAGAGGCTGGTTTGACTGGGAACACTTTATAAATAGGTATTTTATTATTGTTTGTTTAATTCAGAAAAAAATAAACATTGTACCACATTTCTTAAAAGTTGGTGGTATAATGTGTGTTGCAATAATCGTGTGTTCCCGTCAATTTGATTTAAAATTTTACTTAAAATAATTACATTTTACAATACAATAATTTATTTATAAGAAATGTATGGAGTTGGGTCACAAAATTGAATAAAAACAGTGCCAAAGACTTGTGTTTGTTGTATGAAAGAAAATACGTACCTAATAAGACATGCGTTATTTGATTTCGTCAGAATATCGACCCTATTTGTAGGCATGCAGAGATCAGGGTTCATTGATAGTATGGAATATGATTGTACTTTTAACAAAAGAGCGAGTAGAAAGAGAATGTTTCTACAGGAGACAATCGAAAAATTATACTATTGTGTACATAAAAAGTGACATTTAAGGCGCTTACAACCGTAACTTCTGGCTTTTTGAACATTATTAGGATATAAAATGAATGAAAAATAAAACTATATCACGAAAGTTACCTTCTGCAAAAAGTAATTTGGATCCCAGAGTTTTCGAACATTACCCACATTTTTTTGATGGCCAGAATTTGTCTGACGGTTGTCAACGTCTTAACTTAATCACGCTATAACGCTGTTGCATGTTTCATGAAATCGAAATACACAGTCTTGAAATGACAGCTGATGTGACACTTTGACAGCATACGTCATTCCCATACATTTTCGGTGTAACTTCGCGCTGAAAATTCTATTTTGAAGACAATTTGTCTGCAAAGCATTTTAGAATGCAAAATGCTTTTCCATCTCCCGATTTTTATTAAGTACCTTAAGATGTGTTTTCAGTAATAAATGTCCTGAAAGATTGAACCTTGTTTTGTTTCTGTTACCTAAGTACCTAAATTGAGGAAACAGTTTATATTAGGCTCAATTCACGACAGCAAAGCCGCCGGCAGTTTCGCTGTATATAATTTTAAACTTTGTACTCATTACTTCGATTTACCATCGAGTACTATCGAGTTTCATTACTATCGAGTACTTGGAGTGTAAACGCAGCATACCTAGTGTCTGTTAGGTACCTCGTAACTTTTTACTGGGTGGACCGATTTTGAGGATTCTTTTGGTGCTTGTCATGTGGTCCCATTTAAATTTGAGACAGAACTGACGAAAAATTTTTGAGTTATAAGCTTTTTCTTATAAGAGTTACTTAAGGTGAAGACAAGAGCTAATGTGACTCTCGCTCGCACGTTTTGACTTGTTGGATATAAAATCACTAAACCCATTTTCGAAAAATCGCAAACAACCATTTTGTGTGCAATCACATTGCGAACAGTTTAGTAAAAATTTCATTTTGAACGATACATGTTATCCTACTTAAAAGTTTGCTTTTCTAGTTTTCGTACATAAGCCAACTTTTGAGTAGGAAAACTTGCATCAATCAAATTCAAATTTTTACATAACTGTGTGCAATGTGACTGCACACAAAATGGTTGACTGCGATTTTTCAAAATTGAGTATATGATTTTATATCTTTCAAAATGTTGAATCGTGCGAGCGAGAGGTAAATTAGGTGCTGTCAACGCCTTAACACCTATCGCCAGACGCGAATGTGGTACAAGAGTTAACTAGTTGGACCTCCGTCAGCTAGTTATCATACTAGTAATAGCTAGTTAGGTAATAGGATAGGAAACTGAAACAGCTTCACGACTTTGATCCCCAGGCACGGTAGATAGCCCTTCAGATCTCCCAGTACCAAGTAGGTACTAATTCAAGATTCTTTGAGGATGTCTAAGGGGGGTAGTCAGAGGTACCTACGTCCAAACATTACATTTGGCACATACCCACATTTTGCAGTAGTTAGTATTCCATACGTGACAGGTTGCAAGCCCATCGCCGCTGTTAGAATACTAACTGGTTTCCTCACGATGTTTTCCTTCACCGTTTAAGAGCACTGGCATTGCGCACATAAATTTTTCGATAGATAAATCCATTGGTGCACGACCGGATTCGAACCTGCGACCTTACGATCGCAAGGCGGGGTCACTCCCGCTAGACCACCGGTGCTCTAATAGGATAGGATCTCTACAAAATCAAAAGGAAGAAGTAACAAAAGAACAATTTGATCTTTGGTAAGTAGGTAGGTACCTACTGCCAACCCAGTGAGTGGATACGAGCTGACAATGATGATGATGGGGTTTTATTAAGTAGCTAAGCTAAACTACATACCTACTAGATCTTAGATACTACAAATAGATGCGCAATTTTCATTTGTGCTCACATGTTCCAATGACCTTTTAACTGAAAGGTCATTGACGTCGTTTATCCCCATTGATTGGGATACCACCTCGGTTACTCATCACGTTACGTTAATTGATGGTTCATGGCTATTTTCTGCCAATGGCCGGTCGGCAAATTCGTGCAATCGCTAACAGCATAGTTGGTGGGCAGATCGTGAAGTTAGCTGCTGCTGTGAAAACGCAAAATGCGCAGCTCACATAGTGAGATTTGTTTACCATTTTTCGTTACATTTACATTATTACATTCTTATATTACAACAGAACACAATGCCTGAAACGTTGATAAAACATTTAAAAAAACCAACCATTGGACTCCATGTCGGAATTTCAGTTCCTAGGCTCCCTAAAGGACCTAAAATTGAAATAAGTCTTAAGGCTTTATTCAAAGTAAAATTCAAAGTCGAAATTATATTTATTCTATAAAATCACAAGTAACACTGAAACGTCTTAAAACTAGGTATGTAATTCTAGGTGCAATTTCCACGCGACCAAAGCTTAGAAGAACAGGCAAAAAACTCGGCAATTACCTATAACTCTCCCGTGAAGGCAATTCCGAAATGAGCATTCCTATATGGGCCACCCGACCTTCAGCTGGGGTGTCTGGCCATTTGCCAGAACCAGAAAATCAATGCAACTGCTGACGTGCAGCGAAGCGATCGACGAAGCTTTCGGTAATGGAAATAGTTCGAGACCGGACTGTGCCTTGCACGAGTACCTACCTAGGTTAAATTGCTTTGTAATACCTAGATAAGACTGCCATATGAAAGAATAAGTTACCCAAAAATATCAAGTCACATGGGGTCATAATTAGAATGAGAGGGTATTCCTCGAAGCGCACCCAGGCGGGTGCGCTTATGTGTAAAACCACTGTGGCTCCTTTTCCACGAAAATCACCGACGACGCGACCGTGGGTTGAGTGAGCCTAGGGGAGAGGATTTCGTCAAATGAAAACAAAATGGCAGCGCTTTCCCGCGCATGCTCACCTGCCTTCGCCCCTTGTCTGGATGTGACGTCGTCGTAGTGATGTACAAGAGTTTTCATCCCCATATTTATCGATATCGAATAATACGTATATATTTCGTAAATAATGATGATATTAAATAAAAAAATAAAAATTAAAACATGAAAGAATAATCATATTTGAAAGATATGAATCGTTAAGTAATTAATTTAACGATTCATGTCTTTAAAATATGATTATTCTTTCATGTTTTACCTATATCATGTAGGTAACATTATTTTCACATGAAAGAATAATCATCATTTTATTTTATTTTTATTTTATTTATTGAACAAAATCCACAGCTCTTTGTATTATATGACTAACATAATGAATGTAGCTGAAAGCCAATAATGGATTTACATTTTTTAAGCTAACTATGACAATATTTTATTTATTTTTATTTATTTATTGATTGTTTTGTGATATAAAACGACTATCACTAAATTAATTGATAACATAGGTACTAATGACATGACTGTATTGAAAGTGTGTATTGAGTGTTAATGTATGAGTTTATATCTACGAAAATAAGTTTAGTATGAAATATGTAGCTGCGGTTTGTGGGTATGTATGTTTGGCCTCTCCAGATTACACTAGTCTCATAAGAGTCTAGGGTTCACAGAAGAAGCCAGTGTGTGTGTAGGTACGTGTATGTGTGGGTGTATGTGTGTGAATCATCATTCTTTCATGTTTTAAGTGAAAATAATGTTACCTGCATGAAATAGGTACCTGTAAATGCATCTAAGACTATTTGATGACTCAGCGTGACACTCTTGTTCTCTACGGCGAAAACATTTCCGGGCCCAGTCGACTAGAGACATTTAGGTGACATTATGTATGTATTTAAAACAATCTAGATATTTTGGAGGGGCTAAATATTCTTGTTACATATTCTGTGTAATTGTTTGCGTAATGTTTGCAATTAAACGTCATTGTGGCCTAGTCAAGGACATATAGGCTCAAACATCTTAGGTAAAGCTGGTAGGTAGGTAGCTAGGTACACTACACTATCTTTGATGAAGGGCGCCTCATTAATTTTAGATAATCTTCTTTTATCACCTGCCGTGACACTTCCGTGAACTTGACTAAGTGCTTGGGTGATTATTTTTAGCTGATTTTCACGTTAATTACTTATGTACGAAATATATTTTAAGTTAGGTAATTAGTTGCGTAATAGTAGGTAACTATAATGAACTAACAACCTGCCTTTGATCGACTTTAAAAATATAACGAGGTAGCTAAAAATATATTTAAGTGCTATGTAGGTATTCCAGACTATATTCTATCTGTACCAAAAATTCAGATCCGTTCAGCCGCTCTGGCGTGCTTGAGTAACAAACATCAAAACTTTCACATTATAATATTAGTGGAATGTGGGATGGGATGATTTCTATTCGTAAATTAAATAAAGTACCTACCTAGCATAAACGTACGTATACTACAGTTATTATGTTTCTTTTGGGCGTGGGCATCCGTCTGTCACGTTACAATTAAATTGATTTTAACATTGATATCAATGGAACAATGAAAGTTAATTGACTGATGTCAGCTGTGATTACAGAAACGTATGGCAATCATCTGCTGAATTGATGCTAAAGTCCATGAAAACTCTTAGGTAAGTGAGCTGCATTTACCTAACAGGCATGCTAATAAATAAAACCTATAAATAAATAAAAAGAAAATAAATATTGATGGACAACATTCCACTCAGCACTATCCCAAACGAAACCAAAGCTATATGTATATAGATGGGAACCAGATAACTGATATTAGGGTGAATCAACTTTTAAGACACTCCTTTGACAACATTATGAACAACTAAAAATAAAAAATAAATCATCGAAATATTATGAAAATATACTGTTAACATTTGCACAAGTTTATCTATTTTTAGGTTTTGCAGTGGGGCACGACATCTAAGCTAATATTAACGAGTTTTTTTAGAAAAAGTGACGAGGGTGCCTCATAAATATCCATTGCAACGCTGTAGAGCGACAATAAACCTACGCGC
This sequence comes from Plemyria rubiginata, assembly GCA_963576535.1. NCBI lineage: Eukaryota > Metazoa > Arthropoda > Insecta > Lepidoptera > Geometridae > Plemyria > Plemyria rubiginata. Next base: position 2,686,690 of record OY754929.1, read on the forward strand.
ACCAGCTGAGAACTTAATTTAGGCTGGGGGGGCGGTAAAGCTAGGTAGAGATTTTTTGATCATACCAACTAAATATTAGACAATAATCGCCTTAGATGACACCAAGGTAGGCGTCATCTCTTGATAACGGTCATGAATTTTTATCGGTAACTCTGTAGAACTGATGTTTTGATCAAAGTTTGGGACAAAAGTTTGGATGCACGAAAAATATAAAATATTTGTCAAACTTTTATAAATGTTAACTTTAAACGTAAGTTTATCTTTTTCTGAATCATAATATTGGGTAAAAAGGCTGTGCATTCATACCTTTTTTTTAAGATACGTCCTAAATTGTATCGTCATCTAGGCCTGGGGACACATGTTTTTTGTATGGATAGTGCTTATGTTCTGCTGAGTTACCATAATAAAGTCAACAATTTTCCTATTAACTATAAAATACTATGAAACTAGCATGTTAGGAAAGGATCTAAGTTTACGTTAACATCAAAACAAACATATTTTATAAGGAAATTAGGATTTTTATGCTCTTTGCATGACAGGGACACAAAAGGAGTGCCTTAAAAGTTGATTCACCCATTATACAATTTGAACTTTTTTGTAATTACTTAATAATATTGTACATACATACATACAGGGGGGCCGGAATAGTGACGTCCAAAAATAAAATGGTCCCTCGTATCGTGGGGTATCGTGGGTTCATAGTTTTTGAGTTCATAGTTTATGAATTTATTTCTGAATTTTAGAGATTCGTAACTTTGATGAAAGTTATGAAAATATTGGAGTAATGTGACAAATTTTGGTTCGATGAATTATGAATTAAATTTTCAACTTAAAATTCCCTCATGATTGGGTCATCTAAAACGCTTTTAGCCAAAGCTACAATTCTAAATTCCTTAAGTTTACCTAGGTTGTTCAGTATCTAAAACGCAATATGCATTTATATCCAAAATAGTAGTCAGCGCGCGCACCATCCAGCGAAACCAACACTAATTTAATTTTTCACGAAAGAAGCCAATTCGCAACATGACGTTAATATATACCTATATAATATAATACATATTTTATATATATATAAAATAATAATTATACCTATGTTATTGACAAATGAACTATCTATGACAACTCATCAGACAAATAATACTGTTTTATTCTTGATTTAAAAACAGTCAGTGACGGAGACTTTCTTCTAGAAAGTGGTAGTCCATTCCATAAGCGAATTGCTTGGACTGTAAAGGAATCGGCATAAAAGCTGGTTAAATGCACGGGGGTTTTAAGAAGGAGATTATCCGAGGATCGAAGAGTACGCAGATTGGAACAGCAGAGATACTCAAATCGATCCTTCAGATAGCAGGGAGTGGAAGGGTTGTGGAGGATGTTGAATAGGAGGGAGAGAATGTGAGTATTCCGGCGAAGACGAATGGGGAGCCATTTAAGCTTAGAACGAAATTCAGAGACGTGGTCATATTTTCGGAGGCCGAAAATAAACCTGATACATATATTCTGAAGTCGTTCTAACTTGTTGAGGTGGTTTTCTGTGAGGTCGAGATAGCAGGAATCAGCGTAATCAAGAACAGGAAGAAGAAGAGATTGAGCAAGCGCAATTTTGGTAGCTGTTGGAAGAAAATTTCGCAGCCTTCTGAGTGAACCAGCAGACGCAAATAGCTTGCGGCTAACTGATTCAAGTTGGGAGTTCCACGACATACTGCTGTACATGAACACGCATAGGTTTTTCACGGAGGCAGAGAATGGAACACGTATGTAGGTATGGTATTTTTTTATATTTTATAAATAAATCAATAATATCTCAAGTTATTCACCTTAGGTCGTGATCGAGGCCATTTAACTGTCCTTGGGATGATTTTAGTGTTCTGTGATAAAACATCGATACGCATAATAAAGAGGAGTGTCACATCTCTTAGCATACATATAGAAAATACGGCAGTCAGTGGAGCTCGGCAGTCGCGGACGTACGCCAGATGCCGCGAATTTAAAAAAAAATCGCTTGCTGGAAATTGTTAAGTTATTTACATACACCTGCAATTCAAGAAAGGTCTTTGTAAATGAGTTTACATGTAAGTTTTCTTTTGTTTCTTTTATGTATGTAGTGAATCGGTAATTAGATTAAAAATCACGGCTGTTTTTTTGGTAAATGAATACGTTACGTTACTTATGTATTATATCAGCCATAACAAAAAATAAACAACGCAATGTTTTAAAAAAAGAACTTAAAAATAAAAAGAAACTTTTTTATCGATTGACCAACCTTGGACCTCATAATTGTTTTTAGCGTTGCTAATTACCTGAATAAGTAGATAATTTTAAAGTATATCGGCGGAGTTCAAGAAAGGTTGTATCACAGGTCAAATTTATCGATCGTGCGCGGCCAAATGCAGGAGATGCGCCCGCATCAGGCCTGTTCAGGTACTTAGATGGTGCTACTTGTAGGTAGAATGAAGTACCTACCCACATTGATGAAAGTAACGCACGTGGTCGTGCGTCATGTCAGAGTGACCTAGGTGCAAGCGATTATTTCCGTATTATAAAATGCAGCGCGTGGTTTATAAAGCTGAGATTGCGTAATTTGTGGGTAGGTATGTGTTTATTTTCACGCACAATATGAACGTGCCCTACGATACACTGCCTTCCGTCCATCAACTTGAGGCTAGGAGGAGGTAGGTGATCTTCGGGTGCATGCGTCGAGATATTTAATTCATATTTTATATTTTACTAGTGATCGGCCCGCGCGCCTCTGCTTCGCACGGGTGCACATATCATGCATGTATTATACATATAAACCTTCCTCTTGAATCACTCTATCAATAAAAAAAACCGCATCAAAATCCGTTGCGTAGTTTTAAAGATTTAAGCATACATAGGGACATTAGGGACATGGGGATATAGGGACAGAGAAAGCGACTTTGTTTTATACTATGTAGTGATAGTGATAAGCTCACCAAAAAAAACTGATACACCTTAATATACCTATAGTTACGTATTCTGTTCAAAATATCTAATTCTAATTAGGTACTAAGTAAATTAAAAATCTTACATAATATACATATCTTTAAAAAAAATCGCACTGGATATTGATTGATCTTCTTCTCTAAGAACACATTTGTTTTTTTTTAATGAATTCCACATTCGAAAATGGCTACAAACAAAGTTCCTACACTGCCGTGAAATGAAATAAGGCTTGTCTCTGTGTCCTTACATCAATCTTAAAATGGCGGTCTTATGAACCTACCCTATAAATCCTAAAAAGTATTCAATATTTTGCATCGATTACATTTCGTTAGGTTTGTTATAAAAAAGTAGGTACCTTATTATAACTAATCAACGCATCCAAATGAATCTATATTTATGTCATTGTGAATCCAACTGCAATATTACTAAAAAAAATAATCATTTCATAGCAGTGGAAATAGCTTGCATAAAACCTCCCTAAACAGTGTCATCCCTTACGAGGAGGGCGAATGAGAGGGATGCAAATTCACATGAGGGTTGTTTTGGCTGAGTCACGGTAGCTAATAGGTTACCTAACCTATCTATCACTCCTATCTTTAGACTCAACTAGGTAGGTACCTGTAGGTACTTATCTTTATTTATAACTAGCTGAACCCGCGGCTTTGCTCGCGCCAAGGAATTCAAAGTTTCATACAAACTTTCAACCCCTTTTTTATCCCCTTGGGGGTAGAATTGATCAAAATCCTTTCTTAGCGGATGCCTACGTCATAACATCTACCTGCATGTCAAATTTCAGGCCGATCCGTCCAGTGGTTTGGGCTGTGCGTTGATAGATCACTATGTCAGTCAGTCACCTTTGAGTTATATATATTTAGAAGACTAGCGTTGCGTAGTATACAAAGAGGCATGGGGACATAGGGATATAGGGACAGAGAAAGCGACTTTGTTTTATACTATGTAGTGATACAAATTTATGTTTCGATGGGGATCGAATCCACTATATGCACACAGTGCTGCTATCAACTGAGCTGAAGCTGCTATTCCGTAACAACATTCACCCAAGTTACCGCAAATTTCGCAGTGAGTTTTCGATTGACATTATGTGATACCTTCATCTATCAAGTGACAGCCATAGCTCAGTTGGTAGTAGCTCTGCTTTCTGCGCCGTAGGCCGTGAGTTCGATTCCCACCGAGAACAAGCATTTGTGTGATGAACATAGATGTTTGTTCTCTGTCTGGGTGTTATTGAATGATCAAGCGAGGTTACCTGAAGCGAAGCTCGATCCTTATTATACTGCCTTCAATGAAGAGAAACGTGTATTTAAAAATAAAGTATACCTATCAGTGTTTATTATACCAGCTATCTGGTTCCCATATTACCTAAAAGCTTTGGCTTAGTTTGGGGCGAGATAGTGTTGTGTGGAAAGTCCACCAATATTTATAATATTTATCATTTATTTAAAAAATAAAAAATTAGTACCTACTTGGTACTGGGAGATCTGAAGGGATATCTACCGTGCGTGGGGATCAAAGTCGTGAAGCTGTTTCAAGTTTTTTTTTTATTTACTAGCGTCACCCGCATGAAGGTTTACAAGTGAAAATGCTAACGTGAGTGAAGCGAAGATCGTGTTCGAAATTCGAAATGAGCGTGGATCCACTAGGTAGTTTCACCTAGTGGATCCACGTGATTTCATTGTTTCAAGAATCATCACCCAATGCTTTCGTTGCCTCATTATAATTTATGAGATGAGATTCATGAAACAAGCTTACCTTATTGATACGATACGAGTAGTCTCCATCAATCACGACTCTGTTTCAACGTAGATAACGCAAAAATAATGATTATGGAATATTTTCATGCAAGTACCCTACACACAGATAAAAGGAAATGATGTGAGCATAATTTTATTTCACTCGCGCAAATTTAAATCCCGGTATTCCCACGGGATGAAAAGCAACCTATGTTCTATTCCAGATTGTAATCTATCTCTCTGCCAAGTTTCATCCAGATCCGTTCAGCCGTTCCGGCGTGAAAGATTAACATACAACCATCCATCCATATTCACAAACTTTCACGTTTATAATTAATATAATACCAGCGACCCGCCCGCGCGCCCCTGCTTCGCACGGGTGCACATATCATGCGTGTATTATACATCTAAACCTTCCTCTTGAATCACTCTATCTATTAAAAAAAACCGAATCAAAATCCGTTGCGTTGTCTTAAAGATTTAAGCATACAAAGGGACATGAGGACATATAGGGACAGAAAAAGCGACTTTGTTTTATCACTATGTAGTGATAGTGATTAGTAGGATAGACACCTGACTCTATGCAGTGAGCTGCATAGTGTCAGTATTACTAGTTTTCTGAGAGCACTGGTGGTCTAGTGGTAGCAGCCCCACCTTCCGATCCTAAGGTCGTGGGTTCAAAACCGGTCGTGCACCAATGAGTTTTTCTTGTCAAAAATTTATGTGCGCAATGCCAGTACTCTCAAACGGTGATGGAAAACATCGTGAGGAAACCGGCATGTTGTAAAACCTAACAAGTTCTATAACATCTTCTATAACATCTTCTGCCTACCTTAGTTTGTGTAAGAAATTTCATTTTCTCCCCTTAGTTAAGCGACGTGAAATTGCTGATCTATGCTTCTTATTAAAAATTACATCAAACGATATTAATTGTCCCGATTTATTGAATAAAATTAAATTTAATGTCCCTAGTAAATGCAAAAGATTTAATCCCTTTATCCATATCCCTGTAGTTGGCAGTAATTACCGGCAAAACTCATTTCTGTGGCGAGCCAGCGCGAACTTTAACAAGTTAAGTAAAGATGTCGATTTAGACCTCTTCTGCACGAGTGTTAAATCAGCCAGGCAGCGAATGAACAGGGAGTTCTTCAATAGTGAGTAAAACGTCCATAGGTATAATTATCATTATGTTCACTACTTTATCTTTCTTTTATTGTTTTTTCAGGTATTGTGTTGACTACGGTGCTCACATTAATGTTTATGCTTTTATAATGTTGTTTAACCGTGAAAACCTTTTATTGGCTTTTGCGTTTTTATATCTGCTATGTTATTTTAGTTATATTAAGCTGTTGGTTTTCCAATAAATAAATAAATAAATAAACATGTGACAAGTGCTCGAAAGGAGCCTCTCTTCTTGATCTCATCTCATCTGCTCTTGAGGCGCACTTAAAATCCTTTCACCACACTGTTTCGAAAAGAAACAAGTGACACGATAAGAAGAAGACTAGTTTTCTAGGAAAGAGTTTTAAGAGTTCCTATTAGTTTCTATATACAACTAGCTGATGCAACAAGAAGATGCCCGAACTGATGTTAAGTGGTAACCATCACCTACAACTAAGCATTACCTCATAACTCACGCAGTCACGCATGATCGGAACGTGCCCTACGGTGCACTGCTGCGTCCATCAACCTGAGGCCTTTGATTATATAATTCCTATATAATCAAAGCCTGAGGCATACAGATGTTAAGCCTCATGTGCCTGCAATTATACCGGCAACCACACCCTTCAAAACCGAAATACAGCACCGCTGGGGCATTATGTAAGTTGGCCATTTGTTTGTTCTATCAACAAAACAAATTAAAAAACAATTTTTTTATTGTTTTTACAGTGTTTGTAAAGCGGTTTGCGGCGGAAACTTAAAATAAGACTTTAAGTTTTATAACCTGTGTTAGAAGAGTCCCATCCAAGTATCTCTTTTTGTGGTTGATGACGACCTCAGTGGCGCAGCGGGCGAGTCCGCCTGCGATGCAAGAGGTTGCGGGTTCGATTCCCGCCTCGGAACAAATTTGTGTACGATCTGCAGAAATTTTTTCCGTTGGTCTGGGTGTTTATGTATATTAAAAATATCTATCTATGTAAGTATATAATGTATTAAATATATCAGTCATCTAGTACCCATAACACAAGCTTTGAGTAGCTTACTTTGGGGCTAGATGGTTATTTTTAAAAAGCTAAATTAATGAAACCAATTCTATAACATAAATTCATCATGTCGCCAGCCCACGTGGATAGCCGTTAAATTATTGAATGGCGAGCGGCATACATTAAAAGAAGGGGCGCGGGCCCAAACTAGGTCACCGAGCTCTGTGAAGTGAAAACTTCCATTGTATAGCAGTCACTTGCTCCCCCCACTCCCCTACTTTAGACGATACTAAATGCGAATGTAAAGAAACACGTTCTAAAGGGAAGCTGTAATACATTGAGCAATTAAGAACGGTAGACGAAGTCGTATGTTTGTTGCCTGTTTTTACGACTTGGTCACGTGGAGCAAGTTGTATAAAAAACTCAACTGATCTTTTTTTTCGAAACACATAAATGCAGGTATCACTGCTTTGCGACGGAAATAGGTATACGATACGATGTACCTACCTCCTTGGATGAGTTCGGTACTACTCAGAAAGAACTTCAGAAAGCGCTCTTGCCTCGGTAAAGAAATGTAATAGTTAAGATAAAGGAAAACAAGGTACAAATTTGGTGTTAGGGGTTAGAAATTTCGTCTCTCTAGTCCAGCCTGACGGCATGTAAACATTCTTAAAATAAAACACAAAATATATTTAAATTAGGTACCTACAATAATTAAATTAACATTTCAAAAAAGTATTCAAAATTACCTAAATTAATTTTAATTAATTTTAAAATTAAATCTAAAATTAGGGGAAAACTCAGCTTCCTTTTGTGTAGCTGGCAACCAACGCACTTCAGATTCTCAGCCCTAAAAAAAACTAAATGCACACATCAATCCTCTATGAACTCTATCTGTCAGTGCCATTCTTTTTAGAGCCTCAAGAACCTATGTACTTCTCAACTTTACCAATGGGTCGGGTGGGCAGGGTTCATATATCTTCGAATAAAGTTCTTCGTATAATAATGATCGAACATCACAAGGTAAGCTTGTTTGATCACTTATTATACTAGACTTTATTAGTTAGATGTAAAAATTAAATGTCCAAGTCGTAATGTAAAAAATAGCAATGTCATCGAGAATTAATTAATTAATAACAATGTCATTAGTAATTAGGTACATATAGAAAACCTGGGGACCCTTTCATGACATCATGTGCAGATTGTGCAGCCGTCAGTTAATTCTGCATGCAAAACAGATGATGCGGCGTGAGACCATTCGTCAGGCGATGAGTGGTGCGACTATGCACTGGCACTAAGATGAGTGAGGAAAATCGGTGGGTTTTAGTCGGTATGCTGACCTTTGACAGAGAGTCCGACACCCCCTCCTATACTCCCCCTGTGTGAGAGTCATGCGTAAAGCATTTTCCCCAGTAAAAAAGGTCTGCCTTCTGCGTTTTAGGCCACGGGTTCGATCACCACACAGAAACATTCGTGTGATGAGTACATGTTTGTTATCTATCTGCGTGATACAACATAATAAAAAAATTGTAGTCATTTCCCCATGCAGCACTGTTACTAGCAATCAATCAATCAATCAATTCATTTATTTGCATAAAAACATGGTACAGGCTCAGACCAAATAAAAACTAAAGACAGACTTCTGTGAACAGCAAAGTGAAGCCAGTTTTCTAAAGATGTGTTGCGGTCAAACTACGCCTCGCCCCGTGTACATACACAACTAAACGCACACACACAGAAAAGTGAAGCCAGTTTTCTAAAGATGTGTTGCGTGGGCCGATTTGGTGTGTGCGTGCGAGGCGTAGTTTGACCGGCTTCACTTTGCTGTGCACAGAAGTCCGTCTTTTAATTTTTATTTGGTCTGAGGGTACAGGTACAAAGATCATCCGAGTTGTGAGCTCACGGATACGCATCACTACTCGCTTTTATACCGTTGTAATAAGCTTCATTTTTCATTGGCGTTATGAAGATACTGATTGGAACCAGATAGCTGATAATTAATACACATATTTTTTTATGTAAATCGGTAGGTATACCTACTTAAAGAGCAAAAATAAAATATTCTTTCATTCATCACTTATAATGTTTTTGTAACAAATAACTCGCGGTTAGGATCATACTTAACGCCTACAGCGTAGAAAAAACCAAATAAAATAAAATTATATGAACGTTTCCATTGAATTTTATTTTGTGTTCAAAAGAATCACGAAGATCACTTGGAATCATTACATGGGTAACTTCATCCAGACATCTTATTCCGATGTGCCCCGATTGGAAAGGACATATTTTTGCTCCACCGAGCGTATAATCAATTATCCTGTATCCAATGAAAATGCTGTTGTTAGACAGTGGATAGACAATACTGTAGCTATCTCATTGACTCGGAAAAACAACAAGGCCCAACAAAAGACCGTAACAACAAGGCCGGCTATAATTTTAGAGCTGCCAGATTAGGTTAGTTTAGGATAATCTAACAACAGAATCGACACCAATATTTATCTAATAATATCTACCGTGCCTGGGGATCAAAGTCAAAGCTGATTCAGTGTTTTCTGTTTTAAATGGTCCAAAAAAATATTATTTTCTAACCACTGTCTTTCGATGTTTTAATTCCAGTTTATGATAATGGATGTCATAATACAACTGCTCTCTATTGTTTCAGATATCGGCATCGTCCAATCCCAAAATGACGAGATCAAAGCGAATTGTCTCCTAGTACTAAGCCTTTGATTGAGTAATGTTATATTGGAGTGTTTAGTGGTACCACTCCATCTATGCACAGACAAGCAACTTACGTGTTCAGAGATTCTTTAAAACTAAGGCAGAAACTCCTGCAAAGAACTACAACGTACTTTGAAGTCGTCGAGTTCGTAAAGAAGGACGCGATACGATTCTTCACATATGACTACGAAATACATCAGTCAATATAATTTAGTATGAAACTGTTTTGTTACTATCATTTGAAAAACCTTGTCAAATTGAAATTGTAAACGGGGTTAAATTAAGTAGGATTTTTGAATTGAGAATAGTAGTTTGAGAATCCAAGATGGCGGCGAAAGCTGAGCCTATTGGTCCGAGAAACGGTCATGAGTTGGCGCCGTTGACAACTCGCGCTGACGGCAGCGAGCGACCTCATGGAGTGACCATAGTGCTGCAAGGGTCGCGAGGGTCTCTGCAGAGGGATGGTCTCCCGGACGAGGACAGGGCGGCCTGGTCTGGCAAAGTGCAGTTCTTTTTGTCTATCATTGGATATTCCGTCGGACTCGGGAATATCTGGCGGTTCCCGTACCTGTGTCAACAAAATGGCGGCGGTGAGTTTTCTTTTCAATATTAATAAGCCTTTGGTTGATTGATCAGTAGCAGTAGGAAGGCGAACTTAATGCTATGAAGCATTGTCTTCCACATAACCTTAATGTAATGAGGTTAAAAGAAATTATTATGTCGGTAGCCTTTCTACGTAGGCTTTAGGGACTAAATTACTACAAGATTGAGATACCCTTACCCCCGGTTTCTGAAAGCGCCTTGACAATCAAGTGACTTGACCGCCGATTAGTGTTGTTCGCGCTTTCAGAAACCGGGGGTTAATGTTGTCATATCGATAATTAAATAACGGCATGACAGCCGATTAGTGTTGATCGCGCTTTCAGAAATCGGGGGTTAATGTCGTCATACCGATAATTAAATAACGGTATCTCACTAACACTAACTGACATTGAATGATTAAGACTTTATTACGGTATCGAATGCTTTGCAACATCAAGAATGTAAAAGATCTATTTGGCCCTAGATAATGAGAAATTAAAAAAAAATTACTGCCACCAAGCTTCATTATTCGAGAACCCTAAGAGGACGGAGAGAGTTTCGTACGGAGTCGAAATTGAGAGTTTCAGAAAAAATATAAACCGTAAAATATTGATACGATAACCGTACTGTTATTAAACTTTAAAATAAACTGGTTACCTAACGCGTTGGTAGGTATGTACGAATTTGATCAAACGCATACGAGCGGCCCAAAATATTTTAAAACTCAATCACGATACTTCCCAAACGGTGCCTCTCGCCACCCAGTGTCTAATTTATTTTGCTAGTGATATGAAGTATGGGACCGTTTTCAGTCTCTGCAAATATTTTTAATTGGAGAAATTACTTGAGTACTAAATTCTGTATAACATAAAATATTTACTGAAGAATTATCAATTAGAATACTATTTTAATAAAGTACTCTTTAACAAGCTAAAAAATATAAATATAATGCATGGATGGATGGTTGGATGTTTGTTACTCTATAACTCCAGAACGGCTGAACGGATCTTGGTGAAAATTGGCACAGAGATATATTATAGTATGGAATAGCACATAGGCTACTTTTATCCCGTGGGAATACCGGGATTTAAATCTTAGTAGTGCCCCGCGGGTGAAACCGCGGGGCACTACTAGTCAAGCATATAAATAAAATTAATACCCAATACCCATCATAATAAACAGGAGGTGTGAGTGAGTATGTATGTGTGAATCTACGTAGGTTAAATATACACATCGATCTATGGTCAAATGTGATGACGTCATCGGTCAAAAGCCTTTGAGAAGTCTTCTGATAGTTCAGCTTAGCGTGGGCGTCTCCTTTGTCCTTTATTGACAACCATAATCAGACCCTAAACTCCGGTTACGTAAGATAAGTTAGCTACGGAGCTACGGCGTAGCAGCTCGTAGCACGATCGATACAACCCCGCTCAGACTGGGCAACTAAAAATAGATTTTATTGTGTACGTTATAGGGTGTTAAATAACTAGTGACTGTTTGAACAGCAAAGCGTGGAAAGCTACTGTTTTCATACAAAGTATGATTGGTTCGATCGAATATTGGTCTACTAGTAGTATGTAGTTAATATCATTTTATTTTTAGAAATGAGTGGGTTTACCTACATAATAGTTTTTATTGAAATACGTCGTTATGCTAAAGTGTTACTACCATTTTATGTCGTCTTGAAATAGGTACACAACCACCGAGGAAAGGTTCTCTCTTTATCCTACTAATATTATAAACGCGAAAGTTTGCAAGTATGGATGGATGGATGTTTGTTACTCTATAGCTCCAGAACGGCTGAACGGATCTTGGTGAAAATCGGCACAGAGATATATTATAGTCTGGAATAACACATAGGCTACTTTTTATCCCGTGGGAAAACCGGGATTTAAAACTACGCGGGTGAAACCGCGGGGCGCTACTAGTAGAATCTTTATACTCAACAACATATGTGTTTCGGTTTGAAGAGTGTGGTCGCCAGTGTAATTACAGGCACATGAGGCTTAACATCTGTATGCCTCAAGTTGATGGACGCAGGGCAGTGCATCGTAGGGCACGTTCCTATTGTGCGTGACCTACGGGGCAATGTTTTGTTTATAGGTGATGGTTACCACTTAACATCAGGTGGGCCATCTGCCTGTTCCATCAGCTAGTTGTATAAAAAAAAAAAACATAGATCAACACTCAACCGCACAGAAAGGCAGAGCTACCAATTTCTTCCAGCTGTCTATCAGAAAGCCTTCACACTTCAGTTGGTAGGGAAGTTGGTAGCTCTGCCTTTCTCAGACGACGAAAAAACAATTCGTTTACTTACTTTTTACTTTATTATATCGATACATTTCGCTTTTTACTTTTTTGTAGCTACATGCCATTTTGCTATTGTATACTATGCCTACCTCCTTATTATTATACCTATAGTCTTTTACAGTACCTGTGAATGAACCTACCTGTACCTGTACCTATCTTATTCCTACATAATTTGCAGCGCCCTACAGGGTACATGTACTCGCCTATTACCTTAGACCTAAGCTATAATTTATCTGATGTATGTACATGTTGGCAATAAATAAATATAAATTAACTTGAACAAAGCAATATGTAGTACTAATCGTCGAGCGCTGAGCTGAAAGTTCAGCTCTGAGCTTTCAGCTCAGCGCTCGACGAGGCAACACGTTCAGTGCACAGCGAGTCAATTTCCTGAAGATACTTCGTAGAGAGGCGAAACGCGTGTCGAAATCTAATTAAGTTTATTCCAGCTTAAGGAGATTAGATCAGCGGATTAGTACTACATATTGCTTTGTTCAAGTTAATTTATATTTAACAATTAAAATTAAATAAAAATTAAATAATGCTGGACAATCCACACAGCACTATCTAGCCCCAAAGTAAGCTACTAAAGCTTGTGTTATGGGTACTAGATAACTGATATATTTAATACATTATATAATTACATAGATAGATATTTTTTATTATACATAGAAAACACCCAGACCAATGAACAAATTTCTGCAGATCGTACACAAATTTGTTCCGAGGCGGGAATCGAACCCGCAACCTCTGCGTCGCAGGCGGACTCTCGCCCGCTGCGCCACTGAGGTCGTCAAACAATGGACTTCCGCAAAGTCACGCCTGAGTTAATTAACTGGCAATAAATAAATCTAAATCTCATTTTGGTTTCTTCCCCAGGAGCCTTCCTAATCCCGTTCGTCATCATGCTGGTCCTGGAAGGGATCCCGCTCTTCCTGATCGAGATGGCGATAGGCCAGAAGATGCGGCTCGGGTCTCTTGGAGTATGGAACACCATCCACCCGTGGCTAGGAGGCATCGGCATCTCGAGTTGCATTGTTACATTGTTCGTGGCGCTGTATTACAACGTTATTATCACTTGGGTGTTCTTCTACCTGTTTAACAGCATTCGAGTGAGTATGTCTATATCTGACGACCTCTGTGGCGCAGCGGGCGAGAGTCCGCCTGCGACGCTAGAGGTTGCGGGTTCGATTCCCGCCTCGGAACAAATTTGTGTACGATCTGCAGAAATTTGTTCCGTTGGTCTGGGTGTTTTCTATGTATATAATAAAAAATATCTATCTATGTAAGTATATAATGTATTAAATATATCAGTCACCTAGTACCCATAACACAAGCTTTGAGTAGCTTACTTTGGGGCTAGATGGTGCTGTGTGGATTGTCCAGCATTATTTATTTATTTATTTATTTATCTATCCTATAATCCTACTAATATCATAAACGCGAAAGTTTGTAAGTATGGATGGATGGATGGATGTTTGTTACTCTTTCACGCCGGAACGGCTAATCGGATCTGGATGAAACTTGGCAGAGAGATAGATTATAGTCTGGAATAGCACATAGGCTACTTTTTATTCCGTGGGAATACCGGGATTTAAATCTGCGCGGGTGAAACCGCGGGGCGCAACTAGTATTATAAACGCGAAAGTTTGTAAGTATGGACGGATGGATGTTTGTTAGTCTTTCACGCCGGAACGGGTGAACGGATCTGTGTGAAACTTGGCAGAGGGATAGATTATATAGTCTGGAATAACACATAGGCTACTTTTTATCCCGTGGGAATACCGGGATTTAAATCTGCGCGGGTGAAATTGCGGGGCGCAACTAGTATTCAATATTCATAGTCAAGAATAAAATAAGCAAAAGCAGCAAGACTCGTCCAGGGAAGTACTATTTCTGCCGCAAAGTAGCATTGCTGTGCTTCGGTTTAAAGGCTGCGATTGCCGCTGAAAATACAGGCGGCGTAGCAATATTCGACCTTATTCTGTTGTTAGGGATTCGATACGCGTCTGACGACAAATTCGTCCATGATAGTGCTCCTGAATAAAAGATTATAAAACCTATTATAAGCCATGTTCCTGAAAACACAAAGAGAGCTGAAAGGACAGGAAACTGTATACAATTCAGTTAATCCATGTAATTCTGTGATAGATAGTTTGAAATGACCTTTGCAAAGCGTGCAGTGGCCGTCATTATAGACTGTACTCATGTACTATAATCTAATGATTGAAGTGCTATTGTGTGCAACTTTACAATACGATATTCCTGGCAGTAGGTATGTTTGCTAATTGAGTACTTACATTACATTAGGTATACGTAGTGAATTGGCTTAAAAATAACTTTTCTGAAATAACGACCGACTGAATCAAATACACTGAAAACATAAAACAGCAAAATACCTACGCAATTTCATTCCCACAAAACATTGTCTTCTACTATAATAATAATTTATTTATTTCACATATAAAAATCCATAAAATATCAAATATAACATACACACTACTACTACAGACACACACACACAAACTATGCTCTGCCTTGAGTCCTTCAACTTGAGGCATACTTGTATTAAGTGCATGACCTATTGTGTTCCTATTGTGCGTGACCTACGGGGCAGTGTTTTGTTTATAGGTGATGGTTACCACTTAACATCAGGTGGGCCATCTGCTTGTTCCATCAGCTAGTTGTATAAAAAAAAAAAAAAAAATGTAATTTCACCAGTAACAACACTCTTCAAAACTAAACAGAATCGCTGCTTGGCGTGCCCAGAACTAAGCTTGTTCCGAAGTCAGAATCAAAAATCAAAATCAATAGGGTCTTTATTCAGTACAATCACGCACGTCTAAACGTCAATGGTGCCTAACTTAAAACAATGTCTAAAATTAGCGCTGTCCAATACGCATTGGGTAAGAGGTGGCAATAGTTTATCGTATGACTATTTTTGGTAGTAAGGCCTGAGTATTTTTTGTAGTAAGGCCCTTAAGGCTCCGATGACAGCGGCTCGCAATTTCGAGGTGCGATTGGCTATTATTTCATTTCGGGGAGGTTGTTTGAAAGAATAACTCTAAAGAAACACGCATAAATACTGTTCTAACATAAATAATACAATAATATAAGGGAAACATTCCCGAATCAGAAATCATTTTGGTATTAGTTATTAGTCATTTTGGTTTTGACGACCTCTGTGGCGCAGCGGGCGAGAGTCCGCCTGCGACGCAAGAGGTTGCGGGTTCGATTCCTGCCTAGGAACAAATTTGTGTACGATCTGCAAAAATTTGTTCCGTAGGTCTGGGTGTATTCTCTATGTATAATAAAAAATATCTATCTATGTAATTATATAATGTATTGCTACCTCTCTACGGTTGGGTGCGCCGTGCTGCGCGCCCCATCAGTGCCAGTGCGGTACTGCGGTCGATCAGCTTGGTCATCACGGATTGTCATGCACTAGAGCCGCCGGTCGGATATCTCGTCACGCCAGCCTTAACGACATCATCCGGCGAGCCTTTACCACCGTGAATGTACCAGCCGTTCTCGAGCCGAATGGTCTGTTACGTGACGATGGTAAACGGCCCGACGGTATGACTCTGGTTCCTTGGGAGTTGGGGAGGCCCATGGTGTGGGATGCCACTTGTGTCGACACACTTGCGCCTTCCCATCTGCCGAGGACATCCGTTGGTGCTGGCGCGGCGGCAGATTCAGCTGAGGATCTCAAGAGGCGCAAATATGCAGGTCTCGACGGGGCCTACGTATTTGCTCCTCTTGGGGTTGAGACTCTAGGTCCGTGGGGTACCGAGGCCTACCGGGTCTTCAAAATTTTATCCAGGCGACTTATCGACGCGACGCGTGACCCGAGGGCTGGTGAGTATCTGGCTCAGCGTATCAGCATTGCCATTCAGCGTGGCAATGCAGCTAGTATCTTGGGTACGCTTCCGACTGGCACTGATTTGGATCAGTTGAGCTATCTATAGATCGTTTGCAACGGTCTGCAGATAGCTCAACTGTTTCATATGTATTTTGTTTATTTTGTAAATAATTGTAACTATTAGTTGTAATTTTCTTTGTCAATAAAATTCCTCAATTTTGTAAAAAAAAAAAAATGTATTAAATATATCTGTCATCTAGTACCCATAACACAAGCATTGAGTAGCTTACTTTGGGGCTAGATGATGCTGTGTGGATTGTCCAGCATTATTTATTATCTTTATTTATTATTATTATTATTATTATTTTTTTATTAGTATGTTTGGTCTTACGTTTACCTAATACCAAAATGATTTCTGACTCAAGCACATTTCCCTTATATTATTGTATTATTTGTGTTCGAACAGTATTTATGCGTGTTTCTTTAGAGTTATTCTTTCAAACAACCTCCCCGAAATGAAATAAAATCAAATAATAGCCAATCGATCCTCGAAATTGCGAGCCGCTGTCACCGGACCCTTAACGTTTAAAGGTCTTATATACTAGGTGAGTTTACTGCAGTTCGTCGCGACCAAAGCCTAGAAGAACTGGCAAGAAACTAAATGGTTCCTAGGTACCTAGCGTTTTTTTGTTTGATCCTCTTTACACATATGGACCTATATAATTGTTTATTTTGTAATAAGTTGCATAGTTCAGTCAGTCCCAAGCTTTTTTTGTCTTCTACATAATCAGATATTTTATTATTTTTGGAACGAATGGAGACTTTCCCGGACAAGACCTTGCATCCAGTATGTACCTACTAGAACATTTATTGTTCTCAAATACCCTTTCTTTCTCCAGTTTTTTATTTTATTTGTATTTTTAAGTAAAAAGGTAACAAAATTACTGTATCCTATCATTATGTAATCTATAGTTGAATAAATGTATTTTCTTTCTTTCTTTCTTTTCTTTCTTTAACAGCTTACCGCCGATCAGCTTCCATGGGCGCACTGCCCGGAGAACGGCACAGCAGCAGTGGAATGCAACAAGGCCTCTGCGACCGTTTACTACTGGTACCGCGAGGCTCTGGACGCGTCTCCCAACATCGAGACTCCTGGCGTGCCGCGCTGGTGGATCGTGTGCTACCTGCTGCTGGCTTGGATCATCGTCTTCTTTATCGTGATGAAGGGCATCCAGAGTAGTGGCAAGGTGACTTACGTGCTTTTAAAATATTTCAATTAAAATAAAACCTAACCTATTTACTGAATTAAATTAAATTCTACAAGAGGTGATGTTACAAACAATAGAATAGAAAAATCTTTATTTCGTCTTGTTCATTGTCAATGAATAAAATATTATCAGTACCTAAGTCAGGTATTTTTACGATAATACTGATATCGTTTCAATCTATACAAATTCAGGTACTATACACAGGTCATCCCGCATGCGACAAATTCAGTTATCACTCAATTATTCCACGAAATTATAGCCAGTTCCTCTCGACCTAAGCCTGATAGGTAAATTACGGCTTGGTTTCTAGCTTTTTTGTATGTTCTTTCTTAAGGCGTTGACAACACCTAATTTCCCTCTCGCTCGCACGATTCGACATTTTAAAAGATATAAAATCGCTAAACACAATTTTGGAAAATCGCAAACAACCATTTTGTGTGCAATCACATTGCACACAGTTCGGTCAAAATTTAATTTTGTTTGATGCAAATTTTCTTACTCAAAAGTTTGCTTATGTACGAAAACTAGAAAAGCAAACTTTTAAGTAGGAAAACATCTATAGATCAAAATGAAATTTTTACTAAAATGTTCGCAATGTGATTGCACACAAAATGGTTGTTTGCTTATTCGAAAATGGGTTGTGATTTTATATCCTTCAACAAGTCAAAACGTGCGAGCGAGAGTCACATTAGCTCTTGTCTTGTATTTGTGATATGTGGAGCTGACGAAGTCGCGGTTCCTCTACAGTGCTAAATTCACACTTCGTTTTCAGGTGGTATACTTCACGTCTCTGTTCCCTTACGTGGTGCTGACCATATTCTTCGTGCGAGGAATCACGCTGCCCGGGTCTACCGATGGCATAATCCACATGTATAAGCCGAAGGTACCTAATGGACGTAACTTAGCGGTGATCCTATATGGACGGATGGGATGTTTGTTACTCTATAACTCCAGAACGGCTGAACGGATCTTGGTGAAAATTGGCACAGAGATATATTACAGTCTGGAATAACACATAGGCTACTTTTTATCCCGTGGGAATACCGGGATTTAAATCTGCGTGGGTGAAATCGCGGGGCGCTGCTTGTCCTACTAATATTATGAATGCGAAAGTTTGTGAGTATGGATGGATGTTTGTTACTCTATAACTCCAGAACGGCTGAACGGATCTTGGTGAAAATTGGCACAGAGATATATTACAGTTTGGAATAACACATAGGCTACTTTTTATCCCGTGGGAATACCGGGATTTAAATCTGCGTGGGTGAAACCGCGGGGGGCTACTAGTATACTATAAACGCTTGTCATGAGATCCAATTTGAATTTGAGTCAGATCTGCTGAGTAGTGTTTGAGATACATAGTATGAGTGGATTTTCTAATGTATTTGAAGACGGTTTTATCTTAAGAGATATCTTTAACGTATATAGGTAGGTGTGTGTATAGGTGTGTGGTAGTGTTGTTTTAAATCTAGTTATGTGTGTACAAATAGGTAAATATGTTTTCTTTCTATTGTTGATGTACCAAATGTCAAGTCTTATTTCTCGAGTTGTACCTAAGATTTGTTTTTAAAGTTCTGTATTTACATACCTATTAATAACACTTAGAACTAAACTGTTTAGTTATGTTTATAACTTTTAACAAGTTAACAACTACAACTTATCAGGTGAGGACGCCTCTAAAAAGTTTTTAGATAAAATTATTATAAGGGACATTGGTGTCGATTCTGTTGTTGCATTATCTGACAGCTCTAAAATTGTAGCCGTCCTTGTTGTTTTGGCCTTTTAGAAAGGGATGGTAGTATTTTTAGTGCTGTCAAATTAGGTTAAGTTAGGAAAACTAGACAACAGAATTGGCACTTTTGTACAGTAAGATTAAGGCGTTGACAAGACCTAATTTACCTCTCGCTCGCACGATTCGACATTTTAAAAGATAAAATCTCTAAGCCAAATTTTGAAAAATCGCAAACAACCATTTTGTGTGCAATCATATTGCACACAGTTTGGTAAAAATTTCATTCTGAACGATGCAAGTTTTCCTACTCAAAAGTTTGCTTAAGTACGAAAACTAGAAAATTAAACTTATATGTAGGAAAACTTGTATCGATCAAAATGATTTTTTAAACTGTGCGCAATGTGATTTCGCAAAAAATGGTTGTTTGCGATTTTTCGAAAACCGGTTCTGTGATTTTATATCCTTCAACAAATCGAATCGTGCGAGCGAGAGTCACATTAGCTCTTGTCTTCACCTTAAACTTTGTTTTTGCAGCTGGAGAAGCTTTTAGACCCGACAGTCTGGCTAGACGCAGCCACGCAAGTCTTCTACTCGTTCGGGCTCGCTTTCGGCTCTCTCATCGCCTTCGGCTCCTACAACCCGCCGAACAACAACTGCGTGCGGGATGTTTTACTCGTGTCCGTGTGTAACGCTCTGACAGCTATCTACGCGTCCGTGGTCATCTTTAGTATCCTGGGCTTCAAGGCTTTTACTATGGTGGAGACCTGCATCACCAAGTAAGACTTCTTCTTTCTTTCTTTCTTCTTTTTATGGCTCCTGTGTAGGTATAGACAATCTTGCCAGTGTCAAGTGATTCAGAGATTATACTCTTTTTTGTAGTTATGTTTCTAGTCACGTCAGTCCAAAGTCGAATCAGTCAATTGTTTTGAAGAAAATGGTGGCGGTTTCTTCAAAACATTTGAAACATTTTCGGTCAAATCACGATATCACATAATACACTTTCATTCCACTTTGTGCTAAAACCACAAGTAATGTTGGTTAAAATACCACCAAACTTACACAACACAACTCAAAATAACACTAGAAAAACAATTAAAATGAAAATGCTATGTTGCTTCGTTAGATGACAGGAAACGAATCCAAGTAAGACTTTATTACTACTTATTATAGAATTACGGTGAAGTATGTAGATTAAGTTTTGATATGTTTATTTGTTTTGATGTTTTATTTTTGGGCAGTGTGGACAAAGCCCTTTAAATAAATAAAAAAAAGATGAGGGTTGATAAGTATCTGGCTCAGCCTCGGACGAATGAGGTAAGCCCGCATCAGCATTGCTATTCAGCGTGGCAATGCAGCCAGTGTCTAAGACATGGATATAACAAAAAAATGGTGTTTAATTTTCACATCTTTAAATATTTTTAATAAATAAAAACAAGGCAAATATTACAAATGTCCTGCCATGCCAGGTCTTATCACTGACTGCCATTTTTTTTTTCTTTAAAAGCCAGCGAAAGAAGGTCTAAAGAGACACCATTCTTACATTTTTGATCAGAAACATTTCCGAATAATTTAAAAACCCTGCAGAACCGTTTGAAAAAAGTTAAAAAAGCGGTGACGGTTTTGAAATGTTGCCAACTAACGGGCCGATAAAGACTTTTCCACCGCAAATTAAAATGTGGCCTTGCCAAGTTTCTGCTCAAGCCTGAGCAAGCCTGTTTTTAGATTGCTTCTGAATCTGCACTTTTTATCCTACTAATATTATAAACGTGAAAGTTTGTAAGTATGGATGGATGGATGGATGGTTGGATGTTTGTTACTCTTTCACGCCGAAACGGCTGAACGGATCTGAATGAAACTTGGCAGAGAGATACATTATAGTCTGGAATAATACATAGGCTACTTTTTATCCCGTAGGAATACCGGGATTTAAATCTGCGCGGGTGAAACCGCGGGGCGCAACTAGTATCCCAACTTATAATATTATAAATGCGAAAGTAACTCTGTCTATCTGTCTGTCTGTCTGTCTGTTACGCTTTCCCGCTTAAACCTCTCAACCGATTTTGATGAAATTTGGCACAGACAATCTTTAGACCCTGAGAAAGAACATAGGCTACCTTTTATTGCGAAAAAAAGAGATGAAGAGATTAAAAGTACGCAGACGAAGTCGCGGGTACCAGCTAGTTATATATAAAAGCGGCATTGCTATGCGTTTCGGTTTGAAGGGTGTAGTTACAGGCATCATGGGTTTATTGTCATAATCCCCACAAAGTTATCCCCATCAGTGGGGATTATTGAGTTTTCCCCAATATCATTTTTATTCTCGCCGGTCCGCTTACTTTTAAAAGGCTGAAAGAGTATTTCATAGTTTGTTCGGTAATAGTTGAGTGTTTCATATTGCGATCCATACTTTTTGTTGTTTACGTTGCGAAGCGTTGTGACGTCAGTGGCACGTGTCTAGGTAATACCACCCAATTAAACTAGGTTAGGTACAGTCAGCAACGGAAGTTCATAAACTTTTGATGAATAAGTGATTACGTCTACAGGCGCGTTTTAAAACCCGATCCAGTTTCTGAAAAACCGCGATAACTAAATGGTGATAGAAATCAAAAGGGTTTTATGCAAAAGCAAATTAGTATCTAAAATCTTAATCAAAACTCTGATATCAGAAGGATAATTTTTAAACGTCTTTTAAAGTGATTACGTGAAAATTAAGTGAAAAGCGCTACCGCGCCGCCAGTTCATTGCGACCAAAGCCTGAAGAAGGAAACCATATAATTGCCAAGATTAAAAATTCTCATGTTTTGAATAATCCTTTCCAATTGTTTTCACTGTGTAGCAAAATGGTAAGATGCTGCCTCTGCTCAACGTTTACTACGGACTGTACTTGCTAACAGTTGTATTGACAATCAATTATTCTGTAAAAACAATTTTATTGGTGCTGGCCATGTGTACCTAATTGTGTAGGCTAAATAAAAAAAAATTGAATTTGTACAATTGGTTTGTTTGCGAGTCGGTAAGATAAGAAAATTCTTTATTGCACATAAATGAAGTAGGTACATTATGCGAACTTAATGCTAATTAGCATATTCTTCCAGTTAACCTTCGGTACGTCCAAGACGAAACGTTTATCTGCAACAAGAAAAGCGATGGTAAACATCTCGTTACCTCACGTTAACCGATAACTAACTCGATATTCAATATAAATAATCAAGGTCGAACAGTCGATTACATCACGATTATTTTCGTCCGAGGTCCGATCGATATTTGCAAGTTGGTAGAAGTGGGTGGAGATAGAGATAGTTCAAAATCTACCTTTTAGTATGGGGGAGTAGTAGAAAATGTAGAGAACTTAGTGTGTGGCTCGTCCATAGAAGTAGGTCTTTTTTTGGAAGAGCCAGGCCTAGAGATGGGCGGTTACCCGGTAAAAACCCGAACTTTGGGTTTTTACCCGTTTATACCCATTTTTACCTACCCATTTTGAATTAATACCGGGTAAAAATTCACATCTTTTTTTGGTCATTTATGTTTTTATTTGTTAGTTTTATTCTGATTTTAATTATCTAATCTTAATATTCTGATTATCTGATAAAAAAGTATCATTCTAGCTTATTTCACACAAAGATAATAAATGAAAGATGTTTTATAGGTACTATTACTACTATTACTGGGGAAAGCTGACCAATGGGTGGCCACCGCACCACAATTTGATTTTGACAGTGACATTTGTTTGTTTACCTTTTATAACATAGTAGAAAAAATGGTGTATAGACTATATATTTATATATATTATATATATTTATATATATTTTACCCTTCCAATTTTTACCCACCCGCCCATCTCTAGCCAGGCCTCTTTTTTACGTTCATATCGAACGCGAAGCGAAGCTATTGCTATAGATGAGGGATACCACGGACCGTCTGTAAGTTTTATCATCAAGGGGTATTAAAAAAAAATTACCTATTGGGGATGCTATGTCCGCAGATTTTTCCGTTTTGATAATCTATTTAGTAGGTAAGTAGGTTATCCTATCTAAATAGGTAGGTACTAGGAATTTAGTAATAACTTGTAGCGTAGGAATCTAGTAATAAGGTGTAGTAGCTAAACATTGCGAATTCGAGGTATTCATCGATTTTTTATCGCGTGTCAAAAGTTCATTAGTGCTTGGGTAGGTACCTACTTTACATAGTAGACTTTATTGTGAACTTGACTCTATATTTCTGCAAGGACAAAAAAGTTTCTTATTAATTAGGTAATTTCATGGAAAAAATGGCGTTTAGTTTCGGGGAATAGGGAAGCGGTAGT
The DNA here is from genome assembly GCA_963576535.1 of Plemyria rubiginata. Taxonomy (NCBI): domain Eukaryota; kingdom Metazoa; phylum Arthropoda; class Insecta; order Lepidoptera; family Geometridae; genus Plemyria; species Plemyria rubiginata. Next base: position 2,710,324 of record OY754929.1, read on the forward strand.
ACTCGTAACGAAACAGTACGTTTCTTGCATGTTTTTTTTATTGGACGCTGGAAAATGACGCTTCAAAGTTATCTTTGTATTTTCTATGATCGTATACTGTGATTGTAATCCATAATAACGTGTGCAGTGATTACATAAAATAAACGAAATTTATTTTTACTGTCATATTAATCATCGCTTGCCAGAATAAAAAAATGTCATAATCCCCACTGGCCAGTTTAAAAATTATAGTGGGGAAAACGCTTTTTGTTGAAGATTTTCATATTTCTCACTGGGGCGGGGACAGCTTAGTGGTGACTATGACAATAAACCGAATTGTCTGTCCCATCGGGATGAAACTTGGAACAAATATAGTTCGTAACCTGGATGGACAAATAGGCTTCTATACCGTTATATTACTTGGTACAGGTAGAACTCATGCACGAACCCAATGAAGTATAAATTGAGTGTAGAAGTCCTTTGTGACACCGCAATTTTGACATTATTAAAATCCTGTCCAAAGGTTGTCTGGAAGAGATCGCTCATAGTGATAAGACCGCCCATTGTACTTCGCTGTAGCTTAAATCAATTCTTACATGTTATATTATGTTATTTTGTTACTGCTGATCTGATGAGAAGGTAATCTTTTTTTTCCAGTGCATTTAAACTCGATTTTTAAAGAGTTTTTGAATAAACTTTCCAGGGAGATCAAAGTGTTGACCGAAGCGCACGTCCCCGGCTTCAATGTCAGCACCACTCCGGAGTACTACAAGGAGGAGTTCCCGAAGCTGCTGGCTGCCAACGGAACCCTGGTGCAGATGTTAAACCTGACAGGTTGCAGCATGGGCCGCCAGCTTAACGAGGTAATAATCCTACTAATATTATAAATTCGAAAGTTTGTACGTATGGATGGATGGATGGATTGATGGATGGATGTTTGTTACTCCATAACTCCAGAACGACTGAACGGCTCTTGGTGAAAATTGGCACAGAGATATATTATAGTCTGGAATAACACATAGGCTACTTGTATCCCGTGGGAATAGGAATTTAAAACTACGTGGGTGAAACCGCGGGGCGCTACTAGTAATAAATAATGCTGGACAATCCACACGGGGCTGCGGTGGTCTAGGGAGTGACCCCGCCTTCCGATCGTAAGGTCGCAGGTTCGAATCCGGTCGTGCACCAATGGATTTTCTATCGAAAAATTTATGTGCATAATGCGGAAAACATCGTGAGGAAACCAGTTAGTATTATTACAGCGGCAATGGGCTTGCAACCTGTCACGTATGAATACTAACTACTGCAAAATGTGGGTATGTGCCAAATGTACCTAACGTTTGGACGTACCCTACCCCCCATAGACATCCTCAAAAGAATCTTGAGTTAGTACTAGGTACTGAGAGATCTGAAGGGATATCTATTGTACCTGGGGATCGAAGTCGTGAAGCTGTTTCAGTTTTTAAATATGTCACCTAAATGGCTCTTTAGTGGACAGGGCCCGGAAAAGTTTTGGCCTGACGGGAACAGTCGGCCTACTTAATACCTTAAAATTATTACTTCCAATCACCAATCCACTAAAGAGCCCCTAAAATACAGACCAAACAAGAGTGTCACGCTGAGTCATCAAATAATCATATATAACTAGCATTCACAGGTCGTGCAGCAGTTTTTTTTTTGTAATGGAAATGTATGTTACTATTCCAGGCTGCAGAAGGCACAGGGCTGGCGTTTATAGTCTTCACGCAGGCTATCCTCAAGCTGACTCCAGCGCCGTTCTGGTCCATCATCTTCTTCCTAATGCTGCTCTCTCTCGGCCTCGGAAGCCAGATCGGCATCATGGAAGGCATGCTGTGCACTATCTTCGACATTGATATCTTCAAGCGCGTTAGCAAGCCTGTTTTGACTGGTATGTATAGCATTTTATGATTTAAAATAATCGTCATACATACTTATAAGCTTTGCTTTCAATGCTGTACGCACCTGTAAGTTACAGCGCGTATACTACCTACTTTTTAATGATAAAAAATCTAAATAATATATCTAATCAAGCACTATGTATCTGTCTATGCATACTTAGCTACTGCAAAAAGTGGGTATGTGCCAAATGTAATGTTTGGAAGTACCTCTGACTACCCCCTTCATCATCATCATCATCATCAACAGCCCACAGAAGTCCACTGCTGGACATAGGCCTCCCCTATCCGCTTCCAGGAAGAACGATTCTGAGCCCTTTCCATCCACCGACTACCCGCGATCCAATGTCGTCAGTCCATCGGGTAGGAGGGCGTCCCACACTTCGCCTTCCTGTTCGTGGTCGCCATTCAAGAACCTTTATTCCCCATCGGTTGTCAGTTCTTCGAGCTATAGGACCTGCCCATTGCCACTTCAACTTGCTGATTCTGAGAGCTATGTCGTATACCCCCCTTAGGCATCCTCAAAGAATCTTAAGTTAGTACCTTGGCTGATGATTATAATATGTATGTTTTTTATGTGTTTGCTTGTGTGTATGTACGATCATGTACACATATTTTTGTGTACTTACTATATTATTTGACATATTATTTGGTACCTACTTACTCTTTTGTAAAATTTGACTTTTCCGAGTGTACCAAATGTATCAAATGGAATAAAAATAAAAATAAATTGCATTGGTAGATAGATATATTGATCTATCCTTGCGGTACTGACAATGATAATCTCTCCAGGTATAGTCTGCACTTTCTGCTTCTTCGTGGGGCTGATCTTCACGACTGGCGCGGGAGAGTACTGGCTGAAGATGTTTGACTCCTTCGCCGGCACCATCGGTCTGGTGGTGGTCGCGCTTCTGGAGATGGTATCTGTCATCTACATCTATGGACACGAAAGGTGAGGGTTTCATTCTGTTGCAGGGTAGTCTAGCCAGGTGCAGTGGGGACAAACAAATACACGCAGCATACGATTTGCAACACTATCTTACTACTAAGTATTTTAGGACGACCTCTGTGGCGCAGCGGTTATATGTTATATTTACAAGAGGTTGCGGGTTCGACTCGGAACAAATTTGTGTACGATCTGCAGAAATTTGTTCCGTTGGTCTGGGTGTTTATGTATGATAAAAAATATCTATCTATGTAAGTATATAATGTATTAAATATATCAGTCATCTAGTACCCATAACACAAGCTTTGAGTAGCTTACTTTGGGGCTAGATGATGCTGTGTGGATAGTCCAGCATTATTATTATTATTTTAAACGCGAAAGTTTGTAAGTATGGATGGATGGATGACTGGATGGATGTTTGTTACTCTTTCACGCCGGAACGGCTGAACGGATCTGGATGAAACTAGTAAGATTATAGGATGGCATAAATTAGTAGGATAGTATGGTCGTATGTAGTATGGTATAAGTAGGATATGATGTAGTTATGGTAAATAAAATAAGTAATATATACCTAATGCTGGACAATCCACACAGCACCATCTAGCCCCAAAGTAAGCTACTCAAAGCTTGTGTTATGGGTACTAGATGACTGATATATTTAATACAATAAATACTCACATAGATATATATTTTTATTATACATAGAAAACACCCAGACCAACGGAACAAATTTCTGCAGATCGTACAAATTTGTTCCGAGGCGCGAATCGAACCCGCATCCTCTGCGTCGCAGGCGGACTCTCGCCCGCTGCGCCACGAGGTCGTCAATAGTGAAGAAGATGATTGACTTAATCCCCAGGTTCACAAACGACATTTACGAGATGACCGGCTACCGGCCCGGTATCTACTGGCAGGTGACGTGGCGCTACGTTGGCCCCTTCATAGTCACCTGCATCCTCATCTCATCGGTCATCTTCATGATGATCAACCCGCCGACTTACGGAGCTTGGGATGCTAACGAGGTGAGCTAATAACATCATAGGACAGGTAAGCAGCACTGACACCAATTTGCTTATACCCTTTGATTTATATGTCTGGAAGAAATCGCTTTCAGCGATAAGACCGCCCATTGTACCTACTACTTTATTTTTTATTTTATTTTTTGTAAATTTTGGTGTACAATAAATAATTTTTCATTCGACTTATAATAAAGTATTTTTTGTAAAAAAAATGCCTGGGTACCCGGTGGTAGGCCGGACTTAACCTTAATCTTTGTATGTACCTAGTTTCCATAGGCCATTTTAGCGGCGGTAATAGAGTGGTACTGTCACTTTCATGCCAACGAAAAGAGACAGCATCAGACTTATCGGTCTGACAAACTATGAAGCGCTTAAGAGTCCGGTGACAGCGGCTCGCAATTTCGAGGTGCGATTGGCTATTATTTCATTTTATTTCATTTTGGGGAGGTTGTTTGAAATAATAACTCTAAAGAAACACGCATAAATACTGTTCGAACTCAAATAATACAATAATATAAGGGAAATGTGCTTGAGTCAGAAATCATTTTGGTATTAGGTAAACGTAAGACCAAACATACTAATACCAAAATGATTTCTGATTCGGGCATGTTTCCCTTATATTATTGTATTATTTGTGTTCGAACAGTATTTATGCGTGTTTCTCTAGAGTTATTTTTTCAAACAACCTCCCCGAAATGAAATAAAATGAAATAATAGCCAATCGCACTTCGAAATTGCGAGCCACTGTCACCGGAGCCTTAATGACCAATATAAATAAGAGGGTAGTTTTACAAGTTACTGTGAAGCAGAAAGCCCATAATGAGCAATAATAACCAAAAATAATAATTATTCTGTAATTTCACCGGCAACCACGCCTCTTCAATCCCAAACTCCTGGTTCTTCGCCATTTATCTACCAGCCCATCTGAACTGTGTTTATAGGGAAGAGTGGAACAGACCCCGTACCCATCCTGGGTTCTCGGCATATACCAGCTAATCCGAACTGTGTTCATAGGAGTAGTACAAACCCCGTACCCATCCTGGTTTCTCGGCATATACCAGCTAATGTACGAACCCGTACCCATCCTGGTTTCTCGGCATATACCAGCTAATGTACAAACCCCGTACCCATCCTGGTTTCTCGGCATATACCAGCTAATCCGAACTGTGTTTATAGGGAAGAGTGGTAAAGACCCCGTACCCATCCTGGTTCCTCGGCATATACCAGCTAATCCGAACTGTGTTTATAGGGAAGAGTGGTAAAGACCCCGTACCCATCCTGGTTCCTCGGCATATACCAGCTAATCCGAACTGTGTTTATAGGGAAGAGTGGTAAAGACCCCGTACCCATCCTGGTTCCTCGGCATATACCAGCTAATCCGAACTGTGTTTATAGGGAAGAGTGGTAAAGACCCCGTACCCATCCTGGGTCCTGGGCATCGCAGTGGGCATGATCCTGGCCGGCGTGCTGCCGATTCCTGTGGTGCTGCTGCTGCGCCGCTTCCAGTGCCTCGCCTTCGACGTGGACATCCACCAGGGATCCATCCGCAGGATCGAGACTACCGTCTCCACTAAGGAGATGATGAGCGACCAGGATGTGAGTAGCTTTGAGGTTCAGCAATATAGATTTTACTAGTTGCGCCCTGCGGTTTCACCCGCGCAGATTTAAATCCCGGTATTCCCACGGGATAAAAAGTAGCCTATGTGTTATTCCAGACTATATATCTATATCTTTGCCAAGTTTCATCCAGATCCGTTCAGCCGTTCCCGCGTGAAAGAGTAACAAACATCCATCCATCCATCCATACTTACTTACAAACTTTCACGTTTATAATATTAGTAGGATAACCTTCTAGAGAATTCTATAAAATCTATAAAGCGTATGACGACGAAGATGCTAAATCTCTCGCCATACGATCATTATGAGCGCCTTCACAAACGGTTAATATATATATTTTCATATTACGGTATCTTATCATACTGATTGATAGGGCTACTTCATCTTAGGATGCCTTGCTGTGGAAATGTTAACATGTCGACATCGGAATCTGATAGGTACACTGTTCAAATAAATATTGTCCTCTAATAATTAACCTCTAAAAACTAACATTTTCAAAACAAAATCTGTCAAACTTTCAGATAATATCTGAAAATCATTCAGATATTATCTGAAAATCATGACAGATTTTGTTTTGCAAATATATATTGTCACGTGCTTTAGGTACATAACGGTAACATTTTTCTTGCTAACAGTGTATGTCCATCTAAAACCCATCTAACCCACTAAACCCACAGGTGCTGTCGCCGGAGTCGGCGCCGCCGGCTCAGTTAGCCGCCGAAGCCGCCGCCACTAGGTTCACTATCGGTGACTTCGATGTAAGGAGTTCGGTTATCGATGTTGTCTGGTCATATATACACAGTCACATATCTACAATAAACACGCGAATGCAGATCAAGCTATACAAAGTCAAAGAACATTATGGGCCTTACTACAAAAAAAATAGGCAAACGTTAAACTATGCTTAAACTTTTGCCATCTCTTACCATTGCGTAATGACAAACAGTGACGGCGCTGATTTTGGACACTGTTTAAAGTTAGACACCGTTTTGTAGTACGACAGGGGCGTTATTCACTATGATCAATCCAATCGTTCGCGTTTAGATCACGTTGTGACGTCACACAGTTTAGGCTAAGTATCTCTTATGTCATAAAAATAAAGCCCAAGATCTCGTTTTGACGGTACACTGTTTGGGGCAAGGAATCTCCTATGTCCTAGAGAATAATGCCCCAGATCAGTGACAAGGCCCTAATTAGGTAACGATTTGAAAAATAGAAATAACTTCATGATTTTGATCCCCAGGCAAGGTAGATATATCAATGCCCTCAATCTCTTACTACCTAGTATAATCTCTTGATTCTTTGAGGACGTCTAAGGGTTAGTCAGAGCCCAGAAGTACATCAAACATTATAAAATTGTTATTATCGATTTTACAACCCAAAGTTAAGGGATTAAAACCCACAACCTTCTGCGCATGCGACCTGCGCCATCGGATCCTAGGGGATCTGATAATACGGTACGTCAACGGTACGCGACCGTGATAGGTACTTATATTTAAGCGAGGTTTACAATAAATTCAACGTTTATAAGAATAGGGGATGATTTTGTAAATAGTGTTGGATGTTTTGTAAATACGTTGAACCCGGTGCCTCTAGGGAGTGGACAGCGGCGAGGAGCGGCCAAGCAAGCGTCTCTCTACCAGCATCGCCCGCCGAGCTAAGAAATAAATGTTTGTCTTGCTCTCTTTCATTTATGTGTTTAAGCGAAGCATGGCAGGTTTACCTTGTTAAAAAAAAATATGTGGACTAAAACAAATTATGTAAACATAAAAACAAGACCGTAAAATTATTATAAAAAAAATGTACCGTATGTAAAATCCATTAGTTTTCGTCAAATAGTCTAAAAGTCGTCTAACAGTCGACAAAAAGTATATTTACATCAGGGGTTAACACCATCGAACAGTTTTTTTTATTGCACATGTCACATTTTAAAAGATATAAAGAAATCACTTCTTGCATGTTGGCCGACTTGGGACTTTAGTACCCAGCTACTGAATTGAAAATGTTGGGCTGCATTTATACATACTGGACTATATTTGAAATGTGGTTAAAGTAAGAATTGCTTTTGACAAACTACCCACTCTTTTTATAATCTTTCTGAACTTCGGACGACCTCTGTGGTGCAGCGGGCGAGAGCCTGCCTGCGACGCTAGAGGTTGCGGGTTCGATTCCCGCCTTGGGACAAATTTGTGTACGATCTGCAGAAATTTGTTCCGATGGTCTGGGTGTTTTCTATGTATAATAAAAAATATCAATCTATGTAAGTATATAATGTATTAAATATATCAGTCATCTAGTACCCATAACACAAGCTTTGAGTAGCTTACTTTGGGGCTAGATCGTGCTGTGTGGATTGTCCAGTATTATTTATTTATTTATTCGTCTAAAACCATTAAAAATGTATAAGTAACTAAATATCTGCTGCCAATGCTTCGCATAAGCCATCTTAGATTTTCTTCTTTTTCATTATATGCTTTAAATATCTAATTTCTTTCAGCTTCGTTGATTTTCTTGGTGCATGGTCTTTTGAGTTGGTTTTTTGTTCTATTTCACTCGTCATCTGCAATACTTTTTCGGTTGATTTTAGTTATTTTGTGTCTTACTTGTACCTAATTTTTGTACACTTTCATCGGTTTTCATTTGTTCCTTCTAATACTAACTTAAGTACCTACTGTCATTTTTACAGTGGTTTACACACATTATAATATCTAACTGTTTTGCTATTTTTATTTCTACAGCAAATTTATTCAAGCCCAATAAGTATAAATATTATATTAATAATGTTGAATTCTTTTTTGCAGTCGTCAGAATCCGAGGGTGAAGTGCGCACGTCCGCTCACTTCGAAGATTCGAGTAGTGATGACGAAGAAATTCTAAATACAAAATGCTCAAATGCTAACACCGCAGCGCGCCGACTTGCTATGAAGCCCATTGGATACAACCAACATTTCAAAATGGATGTCATCGATTGACCGTTGGTTCTAATTACGATAATTTTAAGTTATTTGAATCGAAGAATTTTGGGGATATCGTGCCATTATGACTCTGATTAGGTTTTATTTATTTATTTATTTATTGTAATAATTAATAATAATAATACCTCGGCAAGTACGTGTCTGTCTACTATAAAAATTATTTATTTGAGTTAAAGCAAAATATAATGAAAAAGAAGAAAATCTAAGATGGCCTGAGCGAAGCATTGGCAGTAGATATTCACTTACTACACGTTTTTAATGGTTTTAGTCGAAGTTCAGAAAGATCAAAAAAGAGTGGGTAGTTTGTCAAAAACAATTCTCACTTTAACAACTGAGCTCCAAGCTTTACTAAAATTAAAAGATCTGCATTTCTACTAAATAAACTGTATGATTTAAACACAATTAAAACGCTCCAGTAAGTAGGCAACATTGAAGCGAAGGTGAAAGTATATCGATAGTAGTTATTTTGCACAGAATTATGTGGTAATTATATCATTCATAAAAACAGAAAAAACACCAAAATACCATGAAAAGACAATATCCAGCTACTAAAATAATTAATTTAGGTGTAAGTTGTTGACGATTTTTATAGATCTGTTGAATATTACAGCACACAGATTGAGCTCAATTTTGGTAGTATGAAAGAGCTAGAAGAGGAGAATAAACTCAATAAAGAGATTGTGGAATTATTTCGAGGGCTGCAGGCAGCGCAAAATGTTAGATAGATTCTAAACAGCGAAAAATTCACTGTAAATCTTAAAAACAATCGAGATTGAGTGTAGGAGCTTTTAAATCTGTGTGTACTTAAAAATTAGTATACTTAAACTTATGTGCATGTTAGAATCTAGATTCGTCGATGGTCTCGTCACAGAATAAACAAATCGAGTAGTAGTAAACATCAGATTTTTAGCTGTGGCTGTCTTTATGGCGATAGGGAATTAAAGAATATATGCCACAACTGCTGAGCTCAAAATACGTTACTCAGTCTGGTAGGTAACAATAAAAATCTAGGTAGCGGACGAAAACGATGCAACTACTGTTTTTTAAGTCAAAGTTCTTATAGGCCGCGTCACCAAAAAATAACGCTGGAAACAGTGGAGTGTTTGCGCATTTTTTTCATTTCATACAAAATAATTGCACCATCACACCCCTACCTCCTTCCGGCGTTCTTTTTGCGTGACGCGCACTATACATAGCTTTAATGGTTTCTTCATTTTATGTAATAAGCATAATGCCAAATGAAAATTATTCAAAGAATTTAGTGTAACATTATTTTTATGCGAAACTTTAACAGTATCAATGGAGGTCATCCTTAAGTATTTTATTTTATGAAATACTAAATTAAAATTACAAGAAATAGCTATAAATTTGTTGCAGGCATGCTAGTCATTATTTTAGAATAAACATAATTACACGCGTAGAACGCACAGTGTCGGGGGCAGACTTGTTTACTTTAGAAAAAGTTTAGCTAAGTTTAGTCTTGCTAAAAGTATAGCCATACTTTTATTTGTTTGGCTAAAAAATCATATAAAGTTAGCCTTTATGGCTCAAATTTAAGTAAGCTAATATAAGAAACATAAACATTAGTAAAGAAAGAGGAAGGGAGGAAGACATGGGTGTAGGACTTAAATGTGTTTAGCAAAATGTAAAGATGGAAAGTCCTACAGGACTGTACTGGAAACGGGGTATCTAGATTTAGTGAAGTGAAAAGGTCGGGTTCTAATGTATTACATGGAAAATAAGCTCATGCCTGGCCTATCCTGTTAAGGATGCTGCGTCCTACTAACTATGCAACCATTGACAGGGGCACTATTCACTATGACCAATCCAACCGCGTTTGCGTTTAGATAACGTTGTGAAGTCACACGGTTAGGGCAAAGTATCTCCTATGTCATAAAGAATAAAGCCCAAAATCAAGTTTTGACGTTTCACGGTTTGGGGCAAGGAATCTCCTATGTCATAGAGAATAATGCCCCAGTTGGCAATCGCGAGGGACTTAAAATTTACTTACGCAATATGGTAGTAAAACTCGCTGCCAACTCAGTTGAAGGATGTAATTGTGAACTGTGGTGTTATTATAGGCACATGAGGCTTTACATCTGTATGCCTTAAGTTAATAGACGCAGGGCAGTGCATCGTAGGGCACGTTCTTATCGTGCGCGACTTACGAGGCAATGATTTGTCATAGATGATGGTTACCATTTATTCTTCAGCTAGTTGTAAAAAAAAAACAATTTGTCTAGTGAGTGGTGGCTGTGAGAACCCATAGAAAGAATTCCGCACGAATACGAATAATCTAGGTATCATCTGCCCCTTTGACGTCGTGAAGTGAATAAGTACATACAGCTAAATTCACAAAAATGTGCCGTAGTTAAAGTAGGCAGAACTTACTTTCTGAAAGAAAGCTATTTTCGAAAGTGAAGTTTTTTATGAATAAAATGTTTCGATACGATTTAGTGAGATTTATGAAAATTGTTATTATTATTTTGCGATGTCTGACATCACCATTGTCTGCTTTAATTTTATTTGCTTAAATTTATGTTAGGTACTTATTTTTTTGTGTCCTCGAGAATGAATTTGAATCGTAAATATAGGTACGTCAGTAATCTTTCATTTTGCGTGTAATTATTACTGTATGGAAATTGTTTACATTTTACATTAAAATCGGTAAGTCAATTACAGCATTACGTAAAATATACGTAACTTGTTACGTTTTGAATTTCCCTGTATCTACAACCAAAGTTATAAAATGTTCTGTAATTCTGTTGAATAAATGAAATATTGTTAGAGTAGGCATCACAAAATCATATAAGTTAGATAATAGTGCGCGTTTTGCAAAAAGAACGCCGGAAGGAGCGGGTGTGATGGCGCGAGTTTTTTTTACGGGATGTATTTGTGCATACAAAATACTCGCGCCACTGTTTTCCAGCGTTCTTTTTGGTGGACGCGACCTATAGCTACCTACCTACCTGGTAGAATGTAGGTGCTTAATGATATTGGGGTTTCGGAACATTCAATCAATATCAAATGTTTTACTAGCCCCCATAAATGCCCTAGGGTTAGCGCGTCGTTGTAATAAATACAGTTTCTTTATTTTCGAAAATCATAATAAATTTCTGACATAAAGCTTAGTAGGTATTTTTTATGATAATTTTAATGTTTTGTGTTACCGCGGTTTTCACAAACAAAATAATATCTGTGTGAAGGTACTTAATTGCTGAAAATTTATTTTCGTTATATTTAAATATGTAAGGGACCTTTTTCTGACCAAAGTCTAATTTATTATAAAATCTCAAGGTTATTTCAAAGATATAATTATCTTTAATAAAAATACGTTTTCAGCAATACTCACTGTTAGAATAAGCTCCTCTGAGCGTCTCAGTTTAAAGGTCTATTACACTACGCAATTTCAAGACGGTTTTACTAAGACTTAAGCTAAGCGTCCATCGCGTCGGCATCGGTGCGTACGGAGCGGACGGAGCGTCGGTATTTACAAAATGCCGATGGGGTGCGTCCACTGCATTCAGATTTTGCATCGGCAGTATCCATTTTCAAAGCAATCGAGTTCGCCTGTGCACCAATATTTACATTATGGAGGATAGTCACGAGATCCGAATGGCGCGTGCTTGCTTGCTATATGACAGTCTTACAAAGACTGTCTTGATATAGCGTAGTGTAAGGCCTTTTAGTAGTTAGAGGGATTTCATCCCGATAGGCTGTAGCAATGACATTGATATTATATTTAAGTCTATTGTAAGATTGATGCGAATAAACATTGCTATCAAATGGACTGTGTTTTATTAAATACCTACACTAGCTTTTATTGTTTGATAGCTAGGTATTCTGATTATACTGCCATCTTATCTGATGGAAAGTGAATATGCAGTAAAAGTCACGCACGATATGACCGTGCCCTACGATGAATACCTTGTGTACCTACATTTGGCAGCAGAAATAGACGTGGTGGTAGTACTTCCCGGAAGACCCATTCTTCGAAGCTCTACGCACACTTTGCTATTAGGTACCCACTCGTTCACTCTTGTCGTAAAGTTGTTACGTTGCGAGTAAAGAGTTCTACTCCTTAGCAGTTTGCACTAGTATGGTACTGACACACGTACTCATTTTTGGGAAAAAGTATGCTTTTTGTGTTCGCCTACTTAAAAAAATACGCGTCGACTGGAGAACCCCCTCCGAAATGATCCATTGAAGACTGATATAAATGAATTGTTATCATAATACCTAATAAATGCTTTGTCTTCCGGTTCTTGTCATCATGCAAGAATTTTCTACTTATCTATCAGGGGCGTTATTCACTATGACCACCAATCGCGTTTGCGTTTAGGTCATTTTGTGACGTCATACGTCTTGGGGCAAGGAATCTCTATGTCATAGATAATAATGCCTCAGTATGACAACAAAATAAAAAGGTTCTTACAAGTAAAAGTTATTTATTGAATTTCTATTACATTAATATCATAACTAATCATAAGAGATTTTTAAAGATCACGTTTTCATCTAGTGTAAGCAATACATTATTTTTTAAAGTTTTTGGTTCCTAAAAAAACCACTAAGTACAGTAAAACTAATAATAATGAGCAAATAAAAAGTACTCGTCTAGTATAATATATTAACCAAGTAACATCATGTGGCCAGCTCTAGGAACGCTATCAAATTGTTATTCATTTGCTATACAGGGTTACCGGTAACTCGACGTACCTACCTATTCCTTGCTGTACGTCATAAATTTTGTTATTAATTGGCTTAAAATGAAACATAATAAGGCGTTGACAACACCTAATGTAGCTCTCGCTGGCACGATTCGATCATAACTTTAAATTTTCATAAAGAAAGTAAATATCTATTGAACTAATTTTTTTCTATAGTTTTATAGTGGTTACTTTTAGTAGCATGTCCAAGAGTTATTCGTCGAGAGTGTGAATGGACTCCTATGGCGCAGTTGGTAGCATATCCCCGTATCAAGGGGAAGGTCGCGGGTTCAAATCCCGTTTGGAGAATAACTCTTGGGGCATTATAAAATCTTTGTAAATAGCCCGAAAACTACTGAACTGCGGTATAACATTTGGTGGCTTAACTTGTTGCATTTTAATCCTGCTATGACGTCTTACAAGGAATACGTCGGGTTACCAGTAACCCTGTATGTATTAGCAATTGAGCTAACTCTAGGTTGATTCCAGCAGTGCAGATTGCATAACTGTTTCACGTGAGTTTTGTAAGCACTGGGCCCGTACCACCATCTCTTGAAGCATTCTTATTTCAATATTACTTTTCAGTCAATGTCTTATATCAACTGCATAGTCTATGATCAAAAAGTAAAGTAATATTGAAATAAGAATGCTTCAGAGATGGTTGTACGGGCCCTGGTATTTATTAGTACCTAATAACATTTGATAGCCTATTTTAAAACAGTACTTATTAAAATATCTAAAAGTCTGGCTGTGCCAAATATTAAATTATTTACTTAATCGATAAATACAAAGTCATTACTTAGAGTTAAGGAGTAAAATTATATTGCACTAATCGCTTTTTTATAAAGCACGTGTATTTAATTTAATAATTACGATTAATTAGCTGACCACTGTCAACTACGCGATCGCACATTGAAATATTTATGAGAAAATAATATCACTTAACACTAATAGTAAGTATATTTATAATTCTGTGCCCCTGTGAACCACATACGGCTCAGAAAACTTCCCCAGACACACGTTTGCGATGTAGAATACATGGGGGTGATTCGGGTATTCGGTGAAGGGGTGATCTCTGGACTTTCGCTGACACTATTTTTTGGGACACCCTGTACTTATTTTTAGTTAGGACAGCTTAAAACACATTTTTATTCGATTTATAGTGCTTGTTGCTACACTTAAAGAAATTCTGGTATGATCAGAGTCCGATGATGGCTCAGGTACTTAGCACAGGCCCTTAGCAAGGTCGTGGGTTCAAATCCCACTCGGAAAAAAATTGTATTAAGAAACAATTTAAAATTTGCTTTTTTGTTCGGTAAGGGAAAGGAGGGCATTAAACCCTACCCATTTTCCTTGATAAATGTGCGAAAACTAACAATTAAAAACACTTTTTACGGCGTGTCATGTCTAAAGTCAACTTCGTCTTCAAAATAATCCTCTACACTAAATTCGAATACTCTAAAAGTTAATCTAACTTTCTGACTTTGTTTATAATCTATGCCCCACAAGTCATACGATGCATGATTCGAATGATTGAAGTACATACAAGGTGCAGGGCACATCTAAATGGCGTATATTGTGCTTTATTTCCATGCATTTTGAATTAAATTTGAATGGGAAGCCGCCCGCGCTATGTCCGCGCTATACGCCATTTAGATGTTACCCCCGCCCAAAAGCGAAGCGACTGCATAATTTTTGATAAAACAACTTTTTTTTATTTTAGACATTGTAATATCTTTTAAAATTATAAAAAGATAAAAACTAATTAAACATAAAATACTCGAACACTGCTAAATATTAATATAACGAATGAGATTTCTAATTTACATAAGGTACAGGTTCTAAGTACATAAGATACGAAAAATTCTAAATTCA
This sequence comes from Plemyria rubiginata, assembly GCA_963576535.1. Taxonomy (NCBI): domain Eukaryota; kingdom Metazoa; phylum Arthropoda; class Insecta; order Lepidoptera; family Geometridae; genus Plemyria; species Plemyria rubiginata. The sequence continues at coordinate 2,725,357 of OY754929.1, forward strand.
AATTCATTCTAAAATATGAAATTCATTTCACCACTAAAACTAAAATTCTAAATAGCTAATTGGAATATCGTAAAAACCTATCTTGCATGTTCTTGTAAACTTTACAAGGACATATTTCTTTAGATTGTAAAGAAACCTGTCCTTCAATGCCGGGTTAACCAATTGGTTACATCAAATGAACGAATCTAAAATGGCGCCGCCAATCTATACCACACGAGTGCGAGTGAGCGGGAGCTATGGTTACAATAGTGTGCGAGTAAGGGGGAATGATTAGCGACACCATTTTAGATTCGTTAATTAAAACGGGGTACTAATTTAATTTAATTAGTTTGTTGGATACTGAATGCAAAATTAATTTAAATTAATTAACATTATAATAATTGTCATAAATACTGTACAGCTCGTAATCTACTGCGTTTCTATGAGATGATCGCACATAATACCAATCATTGACTAAGGAAATTCAATTGTACTCTCTTAGTGAACTGCTATGATAATCGTGTTGCCACTTCAACGTATCTCCTTCAAAAAAAAACTGTCTTCAAATACACTGGAAAATATCATAATACCTTCTACTATAACACAAAAATTACACGTCAGATCAGGAACCCTATTCACTATGACCATTTGCACCGCGATCACAGCTAAGACAAGGCAGCCGGTGTCATACGGTCAGGGCAAAGTATCTCCTATGTAATAAAGAATAAAGCCCAACATCAAGTTTTGACGTTTCACGGTTTGGGGCAAGGAATCTCCTATTGTCATAGGGAATAATGCCCCTGACTGAAATTTAAATGGCGCCACATGACAAGCACCAACTTTCGATCAAACAAAAAAATCATCAAAGTTAGTTGTACCTTATGTATACCTACCTACGTAGTAGATAGGTACCCAGAAGTTCACGATTTTTGTTATTATTTCATCGGATTCATATCCTCTCTGTCCCTGAGCACATCTGCGACAAGAAATTAATAAAAATGATCCGCAAAAGATCTTGCCGAGTTTAGACCCCTTGGAAATTACAGTCAAAAAATTTACTCATATTTTTTTTATTATTAAAAAGGTCGAGGATCTTGTCTACTTTACACCTTTTGAAAATTACAGTAAAAAAATATTTTATTTTAATATTGTAATGTTCGCACTTCAAATGGCTTTTTGTGTTCTTTTTTTCTGTAGTATTTTTTTATAGGTAAGCACGTTGTTATGTTTTGTTGACGAATACCTACCTACGCAAATACCGAAGCCACCTTGTTTTTGTTGCAAGTCGAAGAAAACAATTTCCGATAATTAAAAATGCATGGGCACATTTATCTTAGCAGATCACTAAAATTTATTCCACTGTAGATAGAATGGTGATAATTTTTATCAAAAAATATTTTTTTACACAACTAGCTGATGGAAAAAGTTGATGGCCACCTAATGTTAAGTGGTAACCATCACCTACAACAAAGCATTGCTCTGCGGCCATCAACTTGAGGCATACAGAATACAGATGTTAAGCTTCATGTGCCTGTAATTACACCGGCAATCACACACTAACGTGGATTCAATCCTGTCTCTTGTGCCTGATATACCTACACACATTTATAACAGAAATTGTCACCCTTCCCTTAAGACGCACTACCGTCAATGTATCTCTCGCTCGCACGTTCCCAAATTTTTCAGGATATGTAGATTTTTTGTTTTAGATTTCATATAATAAAACATTTCGGTAAAACTTATTTGGAAAATTTTACTTTTCTCCGAAACATGGTAATTTTAAATTTCAGAACTTCATTCTGTAATGATGATATGTTCAAAAAATGTTAAAACGCGCGTGTTAGGAATACTTTGAGGGTAGTCTGACTCTCTGAAGTCATTCATGGCTGATAACAAAACGGGCATAGATTTAAAAGATACCGTTACATGGCCTCAGCTCTATTATTTTTTTGAGTCAGCTTACTCAATGTACTCAGCTGAGGGAATGCCGTCTTATTCTGAACCGGGTTCAACCTAGTAGTCAAGAATATAAAAGGTTCATACAATGACGCGCGGTCCATGGCAGAGACTTCAAAATGGCGGATTTTTTCCCGCGCGCACCAATTTGTAGCTTTTGAGCAGGTGTTTTCAAGGCAATTGATGTCATCAGGGCCTGTGCGGTTGCCGAGGACCAACATTACCACCTGTAAGAAGGGTTTGAGAAAAATATTGGATTTAAAGATACCTCTGACCCCCCTTACACCACCATTGAGGTATCAATCTTCAGTTGGTACTTGGGCACAGTACTTGGGACTAAAAGTGGGGATTATCTTAGGGGATATCTAACATGTCCGGGGATTTTGATCCCCAGTAGTGAAGCTGTTCCTGATTATTAAAAGTAAGTAAACATTTATGTAATAGTTTTTTAAAAGAAACCTGCGCCTATAAACAATCTTAAATGTCAAATAGTGATGCCTGTATTATATTTTTATGGCTGATTCTATCACCATAGATTTGCATAGATAGAAGAACTCTGCTTAAGGGTCCGGTGACAGCGGCTCGCAATTTCGAGGTGCGATTGGCTATTATTTCATTTGATTTCATTTCGGGGAGGTTGTTTGAAATAATAACTCTAAAGAAACACGCATAAATACTGTTCGAACACAAATAATACAATAATATAAGGGAAATGTGCTTGAGTCAGAAATCATTTTGGTATTAGGTAAACGTAAGACCAAACATACTAATACCAAAATGATTTCTGATTCGGGCATGTTTCCCTTATATTATTGTATTATTTGTGTTCGAACAGTATTTATGCGTGTTTCTTTAGAGTTATTTTTTCAAACAACCTCCCCGAAATGAAATAAAATGAAATAATAGCCAATCGCACTTCGAAATTGCGAGCCGCTGTCACCGGAGCCTTAAACTATAGACATATCTATAGTATAAGAAGATTTATCTAGTTAAATGTTAGCAACCTCTTTCTTGTCCTTATTCCGGTCAATATCTTTCTTCAAATACATCAAGACGTCCAGTGACTCCGGCCGGGTAGTGTCGTACATCATGACATAACCTTCAGCAAAGCTGAGGTAGTGGCGCTGAAGGACTTGGTTGGCTGTAAGCTGCATTGTCGGGGACTGGGGAGGACCTGTTTGATACAAAATGATACTCTTGGTACTCAGTAAGCACACTGGTTTCTGCAAGTAGACAACTGGTAGGCCCTTTTCAACTATAACTAACTTACCAAATTGACTAATTTGTTGTAGATATCTTCCACTCTAAAAATGCACGCCCCTCTACCTGCCTTCACCCTCACAAGCAAATGAGGTGTATAGACGCAATACATAACACCTGATAATTTTAGTCGTCATTCAGTTTCCCGCCGAACGCGGAAGAGACGGGCGCCCCGTCTCTTCTGTATGTTTTGCGTCGCGACGCTTCTATACATTTTGTATGAAAGGGACGCGAGAGAGACAAATGTCCGCAACGAACGCAATGTCTGTATGCCTCAAGTTGATGGACGCAGGGCAGTGCATCGTAGGGCACGTTCCTATTGTGCGTGACCTACGGGGCAATGTTTTGTTTATAGGTGATGGTTACCACTTAACATCAGGTGGGCCATCTGCTTGTTCCATCAGCTAGTTGTATAAAAAAAAAAACGCGTCCTCGTCTAGCATCTCTGTCTGGCCTGCCCCTTAGAGTGGAAGATCTCTACCTACCTAATACAGCTAGTATTCTAATCTCTCTAATTTCTAATCTAAAAAGACAACCTCAGTGGCGCATTGGGCGAGAGTCCTCTGTGAGGCAGAAGTTGCGGGTTTGATTCCTGCCTCGGAACAAATTTGTGTACGATCTGCAGAAATTTGTTCCGTTGGTCTGGGTGTTTTCTATTTATAATAAAAAATATCTATCTTTGTAAGTATTTAAGCAGGTAACTCCTGTGACCCCTGGGTTCCGTGGACCACCATTTAGGAAACCCTGGTCTAGAGGCAGACCACCCAACAGTTACTTAGTCTTAACAACATTGGTGTGTGGGAATTCTGTGGATGAGAACAACCAAGAGACCAAATAGAGTGGTGTTATAAAGAGGAAACTTGACAGTAAAATGATGATGATAGTATAAACTAGTGGAAAGCCTGTGATCTGTATAAATACAACCCTAAACATAACATTCCCAATATTAGTCAAACATTTATTTACATAGTAAGACCGTTTATTCCAGTACATAAATGAATATTAATTTACAAGATGAAGCCAAGTTAGATATGTACCTTTAAAGTGCTGCAAAAGCCTGTGCACTGTTCACCAAAGCTAAAAATAATAAAATATCTTAAACCTTTTAACTCGCCTGTAAGCGGTGGCTCCAAGCCAGCTGTGTCATAGAAACAGACCTTCTCTTTAGAACCCCTATCTGTTTCTATGTTAGCGACGTAGATATCTTCGATCGTTGGGTAAAAATCTGATTTCAGATTGACTGTTCCGTATATCAGCTGTTCCAGAACAGCGGTCTTTCCCACCTCTTTCATACCGCAGACGACAACTTTGCTTGTTTTACCCATTTTACTAGACGAATTGAAATGTACGTGAATACTTTCACTTCCCAGAGTTCTGCGACATATTTTTCCCACAATGGCTGATTATTGCCTACTTTTCTTGGTGAAAAACGCATGGCATAACCACCAAGTACTTATATGAATTGTACGGTGTTGTTTGATCCATGGTTTTATTTTTTTTAGCAGCAGCTTTTAATAAATTTTCTTTACTATTTTCCCATATTTTCCCAATCCCATTGTCGCGCAAGGCCGCTGCCTTCCTGACAGCCAACGATCTGTCACTACTGACAGTGACACATTTCAAATAATTCTATCAAGGACTTTGAATACTCTTGATTCTATTCATCTTGATTTGGCACTAGTTAGTAGGTACTTGAAGCTTTGCCAAGTCCTTTTGAAAATTCACCATATTGCTAGCCAGGAGGCGTAAAACGCATTGAAGCAAACAAGAAAAATGTTTCCGTTCCACCACTACTACTTAATGGAACGCTAGAAATTTTGTGGTTTTTTCAAAAACAATCGATTTTTGAGTAAACTTTGACATGAATTAATCGCAGGAAGCCCGATGAGGCACTCAGCTGATCCATGTCAATGTCACATTGTTTCACTTCACTTTCAGTTAAGTCAGTCAATTCAATCAATTGTCAATCTTGAAATCATGGCGACGTCCACAGGTCTTGATTCGGAAATTACAAAAAGCGATAAATACTCGATATTACTGCCCACATACAATGAAAGAGAGAATCTTCCGATCATAATATGGCTTATCATCAATTACTTGGATAAATTGTAAGTCATAAGAACTACTATCATGTGTTCTAGGCACATCTCAATGCTTTGTTTTGATACCTACAATTTATCAGGATGTTTCTGTTTGACCGGTAGCAATTACGACTACGAAGTGATTGTGATAGACGATGGAAGCCCTGACGGTACTCTGGATGTCGCTAAGAAGCTCCAGAACATCTATGGCTCGAACAAAATTGTACTTCGCCCGCGCGAGAAGAAGCTTGGACTGGGCACTGCTTACATACACGGCATGAAGCATGCAACAGGAAACTTCATTATTATCATGGACGCAGATTTGAGCCACCATGTAAGTTCATTTAATCTGCCTAAATTGCGACTACCTACAACTCAAACATAAACTCATCCAGCCTTATTATAAACAAATCAAACCTGGGTTTAAACCTAGCTCAAGTCACGTTTTCTTATTATAAACAACTTAAGCCTGGTTTATCTCATAAATTTAGGATCATCTCAGGTTTATCATTTTCGTATTACAAAAGACACTTTAGTCTAAGACTACATAGTACCTGAGATAGTCCATGATTCATCATCACAGAACATAATCATTCAACAAATATCCACAGACTATAACAAATTATGGCAATCAATCGTTCATTCATTTTGGAATCACCAACTTATCTGAGCCGGTCTGAAGTTAGCCGCTTGTGCATAAATGGCCAATAGTGAATCGAGAATTCTCTAAACAGCTAACTTCAGACCGGCTTAGATAAGTTGGTATAACTGTACTCTCTTGCCGCAGGCTAAAGTCATATGCGCATACTACCTCGTCTTTCGTTTTAACGAATCAATTTTTAGTTTCTCTTCTTGACTCAGATCTCCGCCTTTTTGTTTTAAATCTCGTTATCAACTTGATATTGACAAATTCGTGGCAACCCATGCATTTTGACATTTCAAATTTAGATCGGAGTCTAGAGTTTGAAATGTATGTTGGATAATGCAGTGCTACAAGTTGTTTTATTGAATAAACTTATGTGGGAGACCAAATAAAATTTGGCAAAATGAGATTTTTATTAGTTAGACCATACTTAAACTAGGGGTCGTTCGGGTTTATCTTTAAACCGTGTTTTAGGGGATAAATTCCGTTTTATAATAACGTCTGGTCTAAGTCTTTGATTTTTCTATAGAGCAGGGACCAACTTCGGTATCAAAGTTAGACCACGGACCAGTTAGTCCTGGCTTAAGCCTAGTCTAACTCACATTTTTATAATAAGACGGATCAGGCTTAACTATGAGAATTCAACATTTGGTTCCTGAAGTGGAGGACCTTGATGTTATCCACAAGGTTTAGTTGGCCTTATTCACAGGAAAGGCATGGACATTCCTCATGTTTAACTTTACTGTTTTTTTGACAGTTATAATGGTCCTAAATACATTTTATAAAGGCTGTTCATGTCCCTATTTTGGCTTTATGGTGGCCATTATGTTTTTGAGTGATCTGGCTAAATTTGAGCTAGCCAGAGCTAGCCAAGATATCTCTCAACAGACTAGAGACTATAACAGTTAACCATAAATATTGGTTAACTGGTTATGATTTCATGATACCATAAAGTCTTATATTTGCAGCCAAAATTCATCCCACAATTCATAGAACTGCAACGTAAGCATGACTATGACCTTGTCTCCGGCACAAGGTATCAAGGAGATGGTGGAGTCCATGGCTGGGACTTCAAGCGCAAGCTGATATCCCGAGGAGCCAACTTTGTAACCCAAATGCTGCTACGACCAGGGGCATCCGATCTAACTGGTTCATTCAGGTAGGTGATATACCTATTTAGTTTTTGTAAACTACCTACTTACTTTTGGTTTACAGATAAAATTGATTTATATATTTTAGGCCGTATTGTCCCACTGCAGGGCCATTTCCCAAACCAACCAACCAAACCCACACCAAACTCTTGCCTGAAAGAAATCCAAGTTAAAACACTGCATTATACTTTTTAAAGGTTGTTGTTATATAGGATGTTCCAATATTTTAAAATGGAAATACAAACAGATATTTATTTTCATAGAACATACATTACATTTCTAGAACATTACATTACTTGGAATGTGTACAGCAGCTTAAAGGCCTCACATGAGATGCATAAAGGCCACCCACTTATTACCTAATAAACAATTATGTAGGTCCATATTGTTTTGTAAAGAGGATCATACAAAACAATTCTAGGAACCAAGCTTTGTTTCTTGCCAGTTCTTCTAGGGTTTGGTCGCGACAAACTGGCGGTAGATTCACATAGTATATAAGATGTTTCAATGTGATCCCTGTGACTGTACTGCATAAAGACCGTTTTGATTTTAAGAACCAACGTCTGTATAACAAGTAGTGTGAATGAGTAAGTAAATAGTGATGTTTTGTGTATGTGTTTTTTTCAGATTGTACAAGAAAGATATCCTACAAAAGTTGATTGACAGTTGTGTCTCGAAAGGCTATGTTTTCCAAATGGAGATGATAATCAGGTTAGTACAAACTTTCACTTCTTCACTAAATAGTATAAAACAAAGTCGCTTTCTCTGTCTCTATGTCCTATATCCCTATGTATGCCTAAATCTTTAAAACTACTCAACGGATTTTGATGCGGTTTTTTAATAGATAGAGTGACTTAAGAGGAAGGTTTATATTATAAATAAATAAATAAATAATGCTGGACAATCCACACAGCACTATCTAGCCCCAAAGTAAGCTATTCAAAGCTTGTGTTATGGGTACTAGATAACTGATATATTTAATACATTATATACTTACATAGATAGATATTTTTTATTATACATAGAGAACACCCAGACCATCGGAACAAATTTCTGCAGATCATACACAAATTTGTTCCAAGGCGGGAATCGAACCCGCAACCTCTTGCGTCGCAGGCAGGCTCTCGCCCGCTGCGCCACAGAGGTCGTCATGTATAATACATGCATGATATGTGCACCCGTGCGAAGCAGGGGCGCGCGGGCGGGTCGCTATACTTACATATAACAAGTAGGCTTGTAAATGTATCAAGTTATATATTGTTGTGTAGTAGTACAGAAACTAGTAAAGGATCAATCCACAAAACAGTTTTTTTTAATACTGGTTTTTAAGTTCACTTTTTAAAAGCATGCAAATCTTTCCTCTTTCTTATAATAGTGTCCACTCATCCGCCTATTAAGTAGTCCACCAACTGATTGCAGATGCTAATGAAAAAAAAATAAAAAAAATGTAATAGTGTAGTTTATTGCTATAATTCAATTATTTTCGTTTCAGAGCGAGACAACTAGATTACACTATTGGAGAAGTGCCTATAACCTTCGTTGATCGCGTGTATGGAGAGTCGAAGCTAGGCGGCTCAGAGATCGTGCAGTTCGTCAAAGCATTGTTGTATTTATTTGCTACCACATAAGGTGTACATTCCATTGTATATTGCTAAGTTTAAGAAGAAATGGATAATGTCAAAGAACACTTGTGTCAATAGGTATGATGTGTTTTTTGTTCAGACGGTCTTTTTTTATTCAGTAATATTCATTAATCGATTCAGGCGTGACTTTGTGGAATTCCATTGTTAATTATAAATGAAAATGAAACAAATCTATAGTACTCATCCGTTCATCTAATACGTATAAGATAACTTAAAAGGAAAGGATACCTGAGAGACTTGAAAAATAGGTATTTAAAAAAGCTATCCTGTCTCACTGCATGCCGCTGCCGCGGCCCAAGCAAGAAAGGGACAACTGCAGCTCAGATCGTTTAGGTACATACTTATTGATCAAAACAGCATTTTGTAGTCAGCTGTTTATTCTCACAAAAGATGCCCAGTTTTTTTTATTATTTTTCATTTAGTTGAACAAAATCTTCAGCTATAGCTATACTTTCTAGTTTTTTTGTAAATTTGTGTATTTTTTTGGATAAGTATCTGAAAAAGTTTAAAAAGTTAGACAATTTTTCAAGTTTTTGAAGACTCATACTTCCTATGATAATTAGAATATGGAAAAAAAAACAAAAAGCATGATCATAGTACTTAAAGGTTTTATGGTAGGTACAAAAACATTTCCTCTTGTGTTATTCCAGGGAAGAAACAGTCGACTATGTTTGTATGGACAAAGAGCCGGTTTTCTTTCCTTTTAATGTACTCATGTGTATACTCATGATCCCTGTACAACACCTGTAATAATATTCAATAATAATAATGAAAAACCTATACAACACCTGTAATAATATTCAATAATAATAATGAATAACCTATACAACACCAGTAATAATATTCAATAATAATAATGTTCATGTTTTATGTCGGTTCTATTACTTTACCTGTTTATTTTTACATTAGCGTATCCATACTCAATTTATTTTAGAGGGGTTTCAAGCCAATTTATATGTAAAGTTGCCATTTTAGTGTTATTTGGACTAATAATTTATTGAGGTTGAAAAAACGGTTTGTCTTATGGAATCAATAAAACAATAATTATTTTTGCAAGGCTTTTGTAGTTTTATTTTAAACTATGTAGGTACATCACTACATAGTATAAAACACAGTCGCTTTCTCTGTCCCTATGTCCCTTTGTATGCTTAAATCTTTAAAACCACGGATTTTGATGCGGTTTTTTTTATAGATAGAGTGATTCAAGAGGAAGGTTTATATGTATAATACATGCATGATATGTGCACCCGTGCGAAGCAGGGGCGCGCGGGCGGGTCGCTAGTACATAATATTTTTCAAGCTTTTGCGTTAAAATAATTTAAAGTACGGACAATTATTGCTACATTTTATATATACTATACTATTTTATATATACTTACATACTTATTATAATTAACAGCCAGACAGAAATATATAGAAAATAAAAAACAAAGATGACTCTTAATCGCATTTATAATAATACGCAATATAGGTACCTAACCTACTAAGATTACTCTATCCATTGATATGAATTTCGCTGCGATGTTTAAGGCTCCGGTGACAGTGGCTCGCAATTTCGAAGTGCGATTGGCTATTATTTCATTTTATTTCATTTCGGGGAGGTTGTTTGAAAAAATAACTCTAGAGAAACACGCATAAATACTGTTCGAACACAAATAATACAATAATATAAGGGAAACATGCCCGAATCAGAAATCATTTTGGTATTAGTATGTTTGGTCTTACGTTTACCTAATACCAAAATGATTTCTGACTCAAGCACATTTCCCTTATATTATTGTATTATTTGTGTTCGAACAGTATTTATGCGTGTTTCTTTAGAGTTATTATTTCCAACAACCTCCCCAAAATGAAATAAAATGAAATAATAGCCAATCGCACCTCGAAATTGCGAGCCGCTGTCACCGGACTCTTAAGTTATGTAACGAATTACGCATGTCTTTCACTTGTGGCCTCAATGATTTGAAATGAACTGTAAATTCATTATTCTGTTTCATACCTTCGATAGCTCAGTTGGTAGAGCGGTGGACTGTAGAGGTATTCATTGTCATCCATAGGTCGCTGGTTCAAATCCGGCTCGAAGGAACTATTTCTTTTTGTTCTTATTTTGTTGACAAACGGACTTTTTTTAATTGAAGAACCTACAATATACTATTACAGCGTAAAAAACAGATATCGGTTTACAAATTTCCTGATCCACATTTGTTTATGTTATTTGTATTTGTTTTATATTATTTGCTGATGGAACAAGCAGATGTTCCACCTGATGTTAAGTGATTGATAACTCATAAGACGTGCTATGACAAAGCATTGCCTCGCAAGCCATGCACGATAGGAACGTGCGTTACCTACCTACTATATACTGCCCTGCGTGCATCAACTTGAAGCATACGGAAGATAAGCCTCATGTGCCCGAATCACAGCAACGCTGCTTGGCGGCAGAAATAGGACTGGTGGTAGTCACGGAACAGACAAATATAATATTTCTATGGTGGTAGTACTTCTCCGGACGAGTTCTTCACAATGTGCTTACTACTGCTAAAAGTATTAGGTAGGTAAGGTAGGTACCAAAAGGTAACCCAGCAATATAGGGGGTCTCTCCCCAACATCTCTATAGCCGTCCCCCGGAAAGATCGTAGTGCAGCGGGTTGCTGTTTGGCTCGGCTGTTGTCACTGGCTGACACATATTTTTTTGCAAAAGAATTCGGAATTAAATCAGACGGAATAATCTCCTTGCTCATTTGGGAATGCTGTTTTGTTGCTCACGGAATAGAGAAGTTGCTAATAACTTCATCATCCACTAATGCTTTTGCTACTCACCAATAGATGGCGTTGACCAGAAATTGAATTGGAATGAAAACTGTGGTAAAGAGTGAACATGATTGTGTCAAAAAATGACATTTCAAATGAGTGTCAAGTCAAAATTCCTTGGATCAAGTGAGTGAATGAATTGTTCATTCATGCAATGCTATGCTGTGCTCATGATGATTCACTTTTTTGACGCTCCGTCGTGTACCATTTTCGTTTTTGTGCAGTTTTCTTCATTGTTTTTATAATATTTTCTCAACAAAACAAATTCGCGAAGCTGATGTAGAAATCGTGCCAAGAAAATGTCTACCAGCTATTTCCAAAACGTTGGCTCGTTTGTTCGCGACTGCAACGGAACAACGTTACATTTCGACCAGGCTTGTTTACAAATTATTGCTGATGAGCCTATAACTTTTTGGAGTCAGTACGATGAGTGCGAAGGCTGCATTTTGCAGGAAACGAAAAAGAGAAAGGGTACTGATGCGTATGTTCTTAATACTCTGAGCCCTCTGCACTATGCGGTGCACTATGAGACTGGACAAGTCTGCAATGGTAAGTCTTACATGACGTATTATTTACCTCTTACACAGGTATTCTGGTTTCACTTGTATCCTTTGTTTGATTCTGACAAGGTATGGGCATGCAAGCTTCCCTGCTGCGTTTGCACTTTTTAAAGAACGATTATGTATATTTTATAAGCAGAATGATTTCTATATGTATAGTACCTATACTCATACATTGTGTACTTTGAGTTATTTATGACTAATTTATACAGGCCTTGTCGGAAATGCATTCTCATGAGAAATTACAAGATTGGATTGTTAATAATAATTACTCATTTGTTTCTTATGAGTGCTAATCCTCTAAATATTCAATTCTCAAATTTTCATCCCAAATGCATGCCTTATGTTTACATCAAGTGGTAAAAGAACAAGTCAGTCACTTAAATACTCATAATTAATGAAAAAAAAAACTAGAAACTCTATTTTATCTTACTATTTCTATTGTTTCTTCTATTGTATAAACCTTCATTATGCAAACCGCTAAGGAGTGGAACTTGTTACCGTACTGTCGTTTGTCTTTCCTGACCATTATAATATATGTCACTTCACGGCAAGAGTGAATAGGTATCTTCTAGACCATTCTGCTCCACTGTAGGCTACATCGTCGCTTACCATCAGGTGAGATTGTAGTCAAAAAACAGTCTATTCAGTTTAAAAAAAAACTACTTAAATAACTGCAGCTGTTTTAGTTTGTTCATCCAACAAAGATTGGTCTGTGGTTTTCCGAGTATGTACCTAGTTGAGAGCACTGGTGGGCTAGTAGTTGCAGCCCCACATTCCGTTGTTAAGGTAGTGGGTTTAAAACTGGCCATGCGCCAATGAGTTTCTATGTGCACAGTGCCAGTACAGTCAAAGGGTGAAGGAAAACATTGTGAGGAAGTATGTAGCAGAACTTAAAAATATCTAAAAACATTTGACAAGCTAGAAACAATGTGACCGTGCTCTTTGAGGTGCACTTAAAATCCTTTCACCACACTGTTTTCAAAGAAGCTGACGGAAGAATATATAAGAAGACGGAAAATAGTGTGAAAACATTGTATTCTAACAGAGGAGGTGGGCCTGCAACCTGTCATATGGAATACCAACTACTTACTGCTAAATGTGGGTTGTGCCTAATGCAGTATTTGGATGTACCTCTGGCATCCCCTTAGACATCCTAAAAGAATTTGTAGTTAGTACTCGGTACTAACTGCAAATTCATAGAGTAGAGGGGAAAAGGGGAGGAGGGGAGGTAGAGGGGATATCTACAGTGCCTGGGAATCGAAGTTGTGAAGCCGTTTCTGTTTTCAGTTTCGAAAGAATTAGTGACACAACCATTATTATTATTATTATTATTATAATGCTGGACAATCCACACAGCATCATCTAGCCCCAAAGTAAGCTTCAAAGCTTGTGTTATGGATACTAGATGACTGATATATTTAATACATTATATACTTACACAGATAGATATTTTTTTTTATTATACATAGAAACACCCAGACCTACGGAACAAATTTCTGCAGATCATACACAAATTTGTTCCGAGGCGGGAATCGAACCCGCAACCTCTTGTGTCGCAGGCGGACTCTCGCCCGCTGCGCCACAGACGTCGTCATAAGAAGATTAGAAAAAAATATGGATTTTTTCAAGGGCATTTTACTAGGAAGCTGGTTAATCCAATAATGCACACTAACCTCATTATCTGAGTTCATGTCACATGTGACAATGACTCATAGCTAGAGATGGGCGCTTACCCGGTAAAAACCCGAACTTTGGGTTTTTACCCGTTTATACCCATTTTTACCTACCCATTTTGAATTAATACCGGGTAAAAATTCAAAACATCTTTTTTTGGTCATATATGATTTTATTTGTTAGTATTTATTCTGATTTAAATGATCTAATCTTAATATTCTGATTATCTGATAAAAAAGTATCATTCTAGCTTATTTTTATTCTGATACTTTGGATTCACACAAAGATAATAAAATATGAAAGATATGTTTTATAAGTTACTATTCAAATCAAATCGTTTATTTGCAACTAATTATACAAAAGGTATAACAATAGGTTGAAGATAATCACTAAACTAATAAACTAAAACACAAGCAATAAATATAAATAAGACAGTTGCAAACTGGTCCCAACTCAGCATTTGCAAGTTGCAATGACTTGCGCTGGTCTTCCGTTGGGACCGTTGAGGATCAAGTAAATAAAATAAGACAAGTGGACGTGACTACTGATTACATACTAATTACATAAAAATACAAATTTTAAATTACATAAAAATAAAGATACAGAATTTGGACAATTTACACTACATGCCAACATAACTATAGGTATATCTAACAAGCAAGCTCTTGCTTCAGTAGAAAACAAATTTCATTAGGTTTAGATATTCGATAACAAAAATGTAAAATTAAGAAAAATCGTCAAAAATCATTAAATGGTAAAGGGAATTATAATTAAAAGTGTTGTTATCATTTATCTATCATCAGATCATCATAGCTATTCATGTAGTCATATAGCACTGGTATCCAGTCTAAGAAATTCTTGCTCTTTTTGCCAGTTTAACAGGTATTTTTTTAACTTTAACCTAAAACATTGAATACTTTGTAGGTTCCTAATTGGGGGTGGTATATTGTTCCAACATTTCGATGCAGCGTATCGAAAACTGCCTCTAACGCTACCGTTCTATGTCGCTGTGATGGAAGCTGCACCGAACATTGTCTCCGTTCGCAAGATCTAAAACTTGACAGTTTGTTTAGCTTACAGTATAAATATGCAGGTGCTTTATGCTTTAGAACACCAAAAAATAGACATGCTAAATGAATTTTGCGTCTGTGTCTCATCTTGAGTAAAGAGTGCTCATTCAGGAAGGGAGTAACATGTCCTCTCCATGGGATATTGAAACAATATCGAGGACAAGCGTTTTGAACTCGTTGTATCAATCGCTGTGTCTTATCTAATAGTCGAGGACCAAAGACCACATCCGTGTAATTTAATTTGGAAGGAACAAGTGACTCTACCAATTGTATACGTAACTCTTCTGATAAGTACGGCCTCATTCTATATAAAACTTTTAACTTATAAAAACAGGTCTTAACTAGGTGAGATATATGATCTTCAAAGCGCAGATCGGAATCTACTTCCAAGCCTAGGTTGCGTGCTTTATAGACTCTTTCGATGGGTTCATCCTTAAGCATCACATTTACAATAGGTCCGATACTTGCCAGTTTATGTGGACTACCAAAGATCAAATATTTAGTTTTGCTGGGGTTAAGGAGTAGATTGTTATTTTCAGACCTCAGAACAATGTTAGAAAGGTCGGCATTAAGTTTACCAACTGCTGTGTTAATATCAGAAGGATAGCATGAAATGTAGACCTGTATATCATCAGCGTAAATGTGAAATTTACAATATTGAATATGAGTCTGTATATCCGCTGAGTACAAAATAAAAAGAATAGGACCCAAAATGGATCCTTGTGGTACTCCTCTTTTTACAAGCTCTTTGCGCGAATAGTTTGAGGTTCCATATTCTGGGGAAAGCTGAAGAACTGAAGAAATTTGTATGGGAATCGTACCCCCTTAATATATTAAGTTTTAGTCAGTTTGATCATGTTGTGCAAAATTTTGGTTGATTTTATGGTATGTCTTTTTGAAAATTTTACTGCGATTAGTATTATGTATGAGTATTTAACAGAAAGGATTATTAGTGTGCTATTTATAACCCAATATATGTTTTCAAAATCATTATTCATTGGTTTTATTTGTCAAAGCATATTTAATTAAGGTTTAATTAGATCGTGTTACCTCTAAAATACATAGCCACTACTTTTTTTAAGTAATTAGGTTTTTTAGGATTATAAAAATGCAGGTCGTATTTTATACCCGGTATTAATAAAATATACCCGGTATAAATGGGTATTTTTTAATTTTTACCTATTTTACCCTTCCCTTTCTTTTTTTACCCTTCCAATTTTTACCCACCCGCCCATCTCTACTCATAGCAGATAGATTTCGCACATTGCACTATCTTGTTAATTAACTAAGCTATTAATGTTGGCGCTTCAAAGCTATTTGGTATTTACACATTTGTCTTGCTAGTAAGTGAAGTAATTTTTTCCATTTCCTAGAAAAAAGGACTCAAGGAAAGGACTTGCCCCCCACTTGCAACCCCCCTATCCCCAACCCTCAAAAGGATTTGCCACCTACCCCCAATTGCAACCCCCCTACCCCCAACCCTCAAAAGGACTTGCCACTTACCCCCACTTGCAACCCCCCCTACCCCCAACCCTCAACTCAGGTACAAGGGTAGCTATAGCCAACCCAATAAAATGCAAATATACATGTCACTAGCCAAAGTTGACTGCTACATAGACTATACATTTCCAAGATGAATACTTATGACTCCTATACATCCTCCGTAATATATAATCCTTCTGTAATAATATGAGCTGTGAGTACATTCAATCCAAAATAAACTCATTCCAAATACCAAATTGTTATTGACTAAGATACCCAATAATGTTATAGAACCAGTTTCGCCAGTTATGCATTCGGCTTTGCCGTTTTATGGCTTTGTTATGCAAAGTATAACACAGACAAGTACAGTATACTACTGTAGTACCTACCTAGTACCTACTTCATTGTACCAGTACCTTCAGCAGTCATAAATGATAACATACTTGGTCATATATGAATCTTTTTGACTATATGATTATAATATAGGTAATCATAAAGCCTACAATCCTACAGAATCCTACTAATATTATAAACGCGAAAGGTTGTAAGTATGGATGGATGGATGGATGTTTGTTACTCTTTCACGCCGGAACGGCTGAACGGATCTGGATTAAACTTGGCAGTCTTTTTTTTTTTTTATACAACTAGCTGATGGAACAAGCATATGGCCCACCTGATGTTAAGTGGTAACCATCACCTATAAACAAAACATTGCCCCGTAGGTCACGCACAATAGGAACGTGCCCTACGATGCACTGCCCAGCGTCCATCAACTTGAGGCATACAGATGTTAAGCCTCATGTGCCTGTAATTACACCGGCGACCACACTCTTCAAACCGAAACACAGCGTTGCTGCTTGGCGGCAGAAAAAGGCGTGGTGGTAGTACTTCCCCGGACGAGCCCTTCACAAAGAGCTCTACTACTCTTGGCGTCTTGGCATAGTCTGGAATAACCATAGGCTACTTTTCATCCTGTGGGAGTACCGGGATTTAAATCTGTATTATATCAGCTATCTGGTTCCCATATCACACGCTTTGGCTTAGTTTGGGGCTAGGTAGTGCTGTGTGGAATGTCCACCAATATTTATTTATTTCAGGAACTTACCAATTCGGGGAGTTCGGCCAATACATCCTCAACGCCACCGAGGCGACGGGCGAATGCAAGCCTCGCATGACGGCGGAACCTGACGCGGCGTCTCTGCCGATCCTGACAGCGGCCGTGGTGTTGCTAGCTATGGCGACGCTTTGGTACGTCGTCAAGGGGATCGGCAAGAGACTCGTGGCAGGAAGGCTGTACGCTAGGTATTTTGCGAGGTGAGTGACGTCACAACTCCTATATATATGTCACACCAGGAGCCTTGTTCACTATGATCATTTTCACCGCGATCACAGCTAAGACAAGGGAGCCGGTGTCATACGGTCAGGGCAAAGTATCTCTTATGTCATAAAGAATAAAGCCCAACATCAAGTTTTGACGTTTCACGGTTTGGGGCAAGGAATCTCCTATTTTCATAGTGAATTATGCCCCAGGCCACGTCTGAGAACCAGCGTTGCACTGTACCTAGGTTAGGTGCAGCATTAAGCTGAGACGCGACCTTTTTGCCCCGCAGAACGTTAGGTAGGTACGTACTGATCTTGTTTATTAGTGTAGGTTATTATTGTATTTCTGTTAGTTTTATGCAAGTGCCTATGTTTGTGGGTCAAAATAAATATGTTTTCTTTCTTTCTATAAAATTTACGAGTGCAAGTATTTTGAAATGGAACAAAATACACGTTAGTGTTCTAAAAAATAATCCTACTAAGTACTATTATTATAAACGCGAAAGTTTGTAAGTATGGATGGATGTTTGTTACTCTTTCACGCCGGAACAGCTTAGCGGATCTGGATGAAACTTGGCAGAGAGATTCATTGTAGTCTGGAATAACACATAACACATTATATATCCCGTGAGAATGCCGGGATTTAAATCTGCGCGGGTGAAAACGCGGGGCGCAACTAGTTACACAATAAAGGTAAAAAAAAGTTAAAAAGAATATAGTCAAAAGTATATCTATACTGTTGTATTTCTATAATAATTATTATCGTTTGTTACAGAGAAGACAATGAGCTTGGTTCTGAGACGCGCGTCCTTACGGCTGAGGCGACCATCCCCCGCTCTCCCACGCGGGCCCGGCTTCGCTCTCTCGATATCTTCAGAGGAATCGCTATAGCCCTTATGGTGAGACTAGTTGCGCCCCGCGGTTTCATCCGCGTAGCTTTAAATCCCGGTATTCCCACGGGATAAAAAGTAGCCTATGTGTTATTCCAGACTATAATACCTCTCTGTTCCAATTTTCACCAAGATCCGATCAGCCGTTCTGGAGTTATAGAGTAACAAACATCCATCCATCCATACATCCATCCATACTTACAAACTTTCACGTTTATAATATTAGTAGGATGAATAACAGGAATAGAAGCTAGTGTAGGACAACAACTTTACAATCTTATTCATAACTAGCGACCCGCCCGCGCGCCCCTACTTCGCACGGGTGCACATTGTTTTTCTACTATATCATGCATGTATTATACATAATATAAACCTTCCTCTTGAATCACTCTATCTATAAAAAAAACGCATCAAAATCCGTTGCGTAGTTTTAAATATTGAAGCATACATAGGGACAGAGAAAGCGACTTTGTTTTATACTATGTAGTGATAGTGATGAAAAATTGAGGACCTCTGTGGCCCAGCGGGCGAGAGTCTGCCTGCGACGCAAGAGGTTGCGGGTTCGATTCCCACTTCGGAACACATTTGTGTACGATCTGCAGAAATTTGTTCCGTTGGTCTGGGTGTTAACTATGTATAGTAAAATATCTATCTATGTAAGCATTTATTGTATCAAATATATCAGTCATCTAGTACCCATAACACAAGCTTTGAGTAGCTTACTTTGGGACTGGGTGCTGTGTGGATTGTCCAGTATTATTGTTGTTATTGACCCTGCCATTTTAAATAGAGTATTATTCTCACTGTCACTTTTATGCCAACGAAAAGAGCATAGCTAGCACTAGCATTAAGTCCACCTATGTACTTCTTTTTGTGTTTCAATGCTCGAAAGGAGCCTCTTGAGGCGCACTTAAAATCCTTTCACCACACTGTTTTGAAGGAAACTAGTAATAGATAAATAAATAAATAATGCTAGACAATCCACACTGCATTATCTAGCCCCAAAGTAAGCTATTCAAAGCTTGTGTTATGGGTACTAGATAACGGATAAATATAAAACATTATATACTTACATAGATAGATATTTTTTATTATACATAAACACTTAGACCAACGGAACAAATTTCTGCAAATCGTACACAAATTTGTTCCGAGGCGGGAATCGAATCCGCAACCTCTTGCGTCGCAGGCGGACTCTCGCCTGCTGCGCCACTGAGGTCGTCAACTAGTGACACGATAAGAAGAAGACTTCTTTTTGTGCTGTTTTGTATTTCAGATTTTCGTGAACGCGGGCGGCGGCGGCTACCAGATATTCTCTCACAGCGTTTGGAATGGTATTACCGTGGCTGACATGGTATTCCCTTGGTTCGCCTTCGCGATGGGAGCTGCGCTGGTGCTTTCTCTGAACGCCAGGCTTCGCACCGCTATGCCGCGCATCAGTGCTTTCAACCAGGTAACTATTAGCCTTTGCCGGTGAAGGAATATACAGGGTGGCCAAAAAGTCGTGGATCAAACGCAACAAGGGGTGGGATGGGGTCATCAGCTGAAAAAAAAATTCTACGGGGGGTCCTTGGGGTCAGCCGTTGCAGTTATAATTTATTTTGTGTTTTTATGAGTAGTCTTAGTATGAGTGGATTTTTCGAATTTTAATAAGATAAAAATAGTCAATTTTCTCATAAAACACAAAATTAATTATAACTCTGCAAGGGTTGACCTTAGGGACCTACCGTAGAACAATTGTTTGCAGCTGATGACCCCATCTAGTCCCTAGTTGCGTTTGATCCACGACATTTTGGCCACCCTGTATACAAAACCTTCACGTGGAGACCAGCTGAAATTAACGGGTGACACAGCCATTTTTTTCTTTAACGTGATGTAATATGCTAATGACCCACCTGATGTTAAGTGGTAACCATCAGCTTTAAACAAAGCCCTGCCGCGTTAGTCACGATAGGAATGTGCCCTACGATGCACTGCCGTGGGTCCATCAACTTGATGCATACAGACTGATGTTAAGGCTCATATGGTGAAATTACACACCGTGCTTAAGGGTATTCATTTTTGATTCCCATTTATATTTCCAGGTGGCACGGCGTGCTTTTCTAATGGCGTTTATCGGCGTTATCCTGGGCTCCGTGAATTCCACTTGGGTGTCGGTTCGACTCCCGGGCGTGCTTCAGCGGCTCGCACTGATGTATCTCGTGGTTGGTGCGCTGGAGTGTGCTTTTATGAGAACCAACCAGGATATCACTCCAGGTACAGGGTTCTTAGTTAAACAGCGGCCCGATTACGCTGATGTCTGGCTATCGAAATGGCTTTTAGTTTAACATTTGATTCCCATCTATCCAAGGAATTTAGCATCCATCACAAGGGATTTAGATACAAGATCCATCCATATGTTGCTATTACATTATGGGAATCAAATGCTCTCGTCAGAGAGTATTATATTCCTTGATCAAATGTTTTTTTTTTTTTTTTTTTTTTTTTATACAACTAGCTGATGGAACAAGCAGATGGCCCACCTGATGTTAAGTGGTAACCATCACCTATAAACAAAACATTGCCCCGTAGGTCACGCACAATAGGAACGTGCCCTACGATGCACTGCCCTGCGTCCATCAACTTGAGGCATACAGATGTTAAGCCTCATGTGCCTGTAATTACACCGGCGACCACACTCTTCAAACCGAAACACAGCGTTGCTGCTTGGCGGCTGAAAAAGGCGTGGTGGTAGTACTTCCCCGGACGAGCCCTTCACAAAGAGCTCTACTACTCAAACTGAAAGCCATCACGATAGCCAGACATTAGCGTAATCGGGCCGCAGGTACTTTTAGGTTTCTTTACTTGTAATTGTATTTCCGTACTTGTATACCACACCCTGAAATGAAATGAAATGAAATTTGAAATGAAATAATTTATTTGATGATTATTACCTATGTTAAGAACCTCACATTTCGCCAGAAAAACCTAGCATGCAAAATTATGAACATGTATACACATCATTTTCATAAAAATACAATTTAAATTATGTAATAGTTACCAATCATTTACAATTAATAAAGCATTATAAAATTCAATTCAAAATTAAAAGACAGAGAACAAACAATATGTTCATCGTACTAATGCATGCATGATATAGTAGAAAAACAATGTGCACTCGTGCGAAGCAGGGGCGCGCGGGCGGGTCGCTAGTCTCTATATAAAATGAATTATAATTTCCAGGCCGTTCCCTCTTCCGCGATATCTCTGCGGGCTGGCAACAATGGCTGGCTACTCTATTACTGGTAGCCATTCAGGTAATCATTCTATTATTATCTCTTAAAAACAAAAATATGTATTTAATCGTCTTTTACAAACATTACTAAAAATATCTTTTTTTATTTATTTTTTATTTATTTATTAGACAACGCCAACAGCACACATAATAAACATTGGTAAAAAAAACACATGAAATAAAACTATACTATAGGATGTGTGCCAATTACAGGCATGCACAGCATTCACAAAAATCAAACAGACAACAGCAAAGACAGAAAAAAAGAGAATCGAAAATAAAATTTATAACTACTATATACAACTTAATCTAAAAACACAAAAATCTACTAAAACACACTACTAAACTACTACACTAAAATCTTTTGAAAATAATTAGAACTGATAATACGGCCAATTATAAACGGCTAATGCTAATACCAACATGTAAATAGGTATGAATCGGAAAGAATCCTGAAAATATGAAATCCACGGTCTCTGTCTACCCCTATCGGAAACAGGAGTGATTTGATGTTGCCATTATTATTTATTTTATTTGAACCTAATTAACCATTGTAGGTATGTGTAACACTACTAGTCGCTGCACCCGGATGTCCCCGCGGGTACTCGGGTCCAGGCGGGCTCCATCTATCGGCGTACGGAATGAACTTGCAAAACTGCACCGGTGGCATAGCAGGATATGTTGACAGGTATTGTAAAGCTACAGTAAACGAAACATTTGCGACTCCTTCTTCTTCCTATCCTTATCCCACGCTAAGTAAATCACTACATGGTACGTAACTGAAAAACTGAAACAGCTTCACGACTTTGATCCCCAGGCACGGTAGATATCCCTTCAGATCTCCCAGTACCAAGTAGGTACTAATTCAAGATTCTTTGAGGATGTCTAAGGGGGTAGTCAGAGGTACGTCCAAACATTACATTTGGCACATACCCACATTTTGCAGTAGTTAGTATTCCATACGTGACAGGTAGCAAGCCCATCGCCGCTGTTAGAATACTAACTGGTTTCCTCACGATGTTTTCCTTCACCGTTTAAGAGCACTGGCATTGAGCATGGTACGTACGTACGTATATGTATGCTTAAATCTTTAAAACTACGCAACGGATTTTGATGCGGTTTTTTTATGCGGTTTTTTTTATAGATAGAGTGATTCAAGAGGAAGGTTTATATGTATAATACATGCATGATATGTGCATCCGTGCGAAGCAGGGGCGCGCGTGCGGGTCGCTAGTAAATAATAAATAAATAATACTATAGTGCCTTTTAATTTAAAAACTGTTTTATGTATATTTTTCTATGTGTTGCAAATAAAAACTTATTCTATTCTATTCTAAGTGGGGTCGGCACAACAGGTTCACTCTCCTCTATCATTCGTCAACTCTGTGCTCACTCCTTTCTTACTCATGGCATCTTTCACACAGTCCATCCATCTTTTCTTTGGGCTACCTCTCTTTCTAAAACCAATCACATCCATAACTAACACTGCTCGTAATATGACCATGCCCATGCCACGCTAACCTATTACTCGAAACATTTGTGACTACCAAAAAAAAATATAACTAGACAGTTGACATACCTTTTTTTACCCAGCGGCGATGGGCTTGCAACCTGTCACGTATGGAATACTAACTACTGCAAAATGTGGGTATGTGCCAAATGTAATGTTTGGACGTACCTCTGACTACCCCCCTTAGACATCCTCAAAGAATCTTTAATTAGTACCTACTTGGTACTGGGAGATCTGAAGGGATATCTACCGTGCCTGGGGATCAAAGTCGTGAAGCTGTTTCAGTTTTTTGGGGTTGATAAATAAATATTGGTGGACATTCAACACAGCGCTATCTCGCCCCAAACTAAGCCAAAGCTATATAGGAACCAGAGAGCTGATATACAAGTATACTTTTTTTAAAACCATGCTTATAATATTCTACCTATAACACCCAGCAGAGAACAAACATCTATGTAGGTACATCACAGAAATGTTTGTTCTCGGTGGGGATCGAACCCACGGCCTAAGAAGGCAGAGCTACTACCAACTGAGCTGTGAAGGCTATGAATTGATATGGTTTAGTTAGATAGTTAAGAATAGGAATAAGGTGTACTTTAAGATTAAGAATTACTCTATTGCATTAGGATACTTTTAAGATAGATGTAAGTTGAAATAAATAAATAAACATTCTTTTTATTCCAGACTAGTGTTCGGTTCGTCGCACATGTATGGATATGGCACGTTTGTCGACATCTACCGCACTACAGTAAGGCACGACCCCGAGGGATTGTTGGGCGCCCTGTCGGGCATTCTGTTGGTACAAAGCGGCGCCCACGCGTCTAGGATTATGCTCGTTTACAACCACGCTAGGTAAGCCAAAATACACAAAATTATTACCCTCTTATTCATAATCCCTGTCATTTTATAGCGGCTCAATAGAGTATTCTTATCACCGTCACTCATGCCAACAACTTTTTGTTGACAGTTTGTGAGACAGCAACACAACAGCGACTTTTGTAAGTTTGATTTCGGTTTCGGTTTGATTAGCTATTGGCGCGCTCAAAGACCATTATGAATAAGGTTGACATTTAATTTATGTTGATGTCTGTCATATTTAATATTTTCTGTTATGTTTTAAATTTTTTAACATTTAACTTTAGATGGTGCAACAGTCATGAACTTATGTTTATTGTCATACTCCCTATGTACCGGCCACAATAAAAAAATGACATAATTCCAACCGGCGAGAATAAAAATGATAGTGGGGAAAACGCCAAAGAATTTTTGAAGATTGTCATAATCCCCACTAGTGCGGATCTTCATGATAAGTTTTTGAGCTATAGTAGTACTAGCTGTGACCCGCGGTTTCACCCGCGTAGTTTTGAATCCCGGTTCTGATCCCGGTTAGAATTCGCACGGGTTAAAAAGTAGACTAATCTATCTCTGTGTCAATTTCATCCAGATCCGTTCAGCCGTTCTGGCGTGATTGAGTAACAAACATCCAAACTTTCACATTTATAATATAAGTGGAATTAGTGGGGTGCGAAGTGAGATGATTGTATATTCCAGCGTATTTGAAATCGGTTTTTTCTTCGAAGAGATGCATTTATATGTACCTATGTATGTTTTTTCCACAGGGCTCGTATCATGCGTTGGGTATTCTGGTCCATTGTCTTCGGCGTCTCCGGTGGCGCCCTCTGCATGTTTTCAAAGAACGGCGGCCCGATACCCCTCAACAAGAACCTCTGGTCCGTCTCCTACTGTCTCGTCTGCGCGTCTACTGCGTTCTTCGCGCAAGCAGTTCTGTACTTCATTGTGGATCTGAAGAACAAGTGGGGAGGAAGACCGTTGTATTATGCTGGTATGATATCACTACATAGTATGAAACAAAGTCGCTTTCTGGGTCCCTATATGCCCATGTCCCTATGTATGCTTAAATATTTAAAACTACGCAACGGATTTTGATGCGGTTTTTTTTATAAGACTGATTCAAGAGGAAGATTTATATGTATAATACATGCATGATATGTGCACCCGTGCGAAGCAGGGGCGCGCGGGCGGATCGCTAGTTGCTAATAATTTACAATATAGGTACTGGTGGTCTCGTGGGAGTGACTCCGCCTTCCGATCGCAAGGTCGCAGGTTCGAACCCGGTCGTGCACCAATGGATTTTTCTTTAAAAAAAATTTATGTGTTCCTAAACGGTGAAGGAAAACATCGTGAGGAAACCGGCATGTTGTAGAACCTAACCAGCTCTATAACATGTGCTAAGTGCTCGAAAGGACCACTTTGAGGCGCACTTAAAATCCTTTCACCACACTATTTCGAAAGAAACTAGTGACAGGACAAGAACAATATATAATTATGTACAATGTACATCACAGATGTATATGTAAGTAGAAGACACAAGTATCACGATTTGTGTACATCCAAATTTTCACATTTATAATATCAGTTAGATTAATGTAATAAAATTTTATTTGTTTTACTTTCAGGTCAAAACGCGCTATTCCTTTACGTCGGCAGCGAGTTGCTGAAACGTCACTTCCCACTGCACTGGGCCATCATAGCACCAACCCATAGTCAACTACTAGCCGCCCACGCAGGGGCAATGCTACTGTGGCTCGCTGTCGCTGTCGCGTTGCACAGGAAACGCGTCTTTATCACCTTGTAATAGAGCTCTGATTACAACTTACTGTCATGACGCCAATGATCGAGATAGTAGACCTAAATGCGACTATATCTTAGCGATAGAGCTCATTATACTACTCAGTACGTCAACTCACAGCCAACTATTATGAGTATACACTATTATGTCGTTTCGTATTGCACAGGAAACGAGTCTTTATCACCTTGTAATAAAGCTCTGATTACAACTTACTGTCATGACGCCTAAGTCTTAGCGATAGAGCTCATTATACTACTCAGTACGTCAACTCACAGCCTATTATCAGCCTCACAACTATCATCAGTATACACTGGGGCAATGCTACTGTTACTGTCGCTGTCGCATTGCACTGGAAACGCGTCTTTATCACCTTGTAATAGAGCTCTTAAAACACCTTACTGTCATGACGCCAATGATCGAGGTTGTAGACACCCAAAGCATCTTTATGTCCTATTGATAGAGCTTATTATCCAGCTTGCAACAAACTGTTGGTATTCAGAGAAATTTTACTGTGGCTCGCTGTCGTCGTCGCGTTGTACTGGAAACGCGTCTTAATCGCTTTGCAATAGAGCGCTTATTACAACTTACTGTTATTATGTCATCATTGAACTTACTGTTATGACGTCATCGTTCATACTGTCACAGCGGCGAAAATCGAGTTACTATACACTACATACGTCTTTTTGTCAACAGTTAAAAGTAAATGCGTCTTAATGTCTTAGCAATAGAGCTCATTATACTACTGTCTTTATCACCTTTTAATAGAGCTCTTATTATTACAAGTTAATGTCATGACGTCATCTTCGAACTTACTGTTATGACGTCATCGTTCATACTGTCGTCATGGCGGCGAAAATCGAGTTACTTGACACTAACTGCCTCTTTTTGTCAACAGTTACACTCCCCGCGTTCCGAAATACGCTATAATCGATTTGAGCGCTCACAAACCCGTACCGAATTAGCGTGAGTGCGATAACGATGACCCATGAAACGTCATAGATGACGTCATGACATGCGTCATCTTGCGATTACGCCGACCATGCCATATTCTAATATCACTGAGCGCTGTCAAAAATGACAGTTGTGCATTTGTGTTTTGTTGTTATTTGTGATGAGGTTACATGTTTTCAGTCGCATTATAGTCGTTATAGGGTATAATATGTTCTGCGATCATAAAATAACAAATCCAGAAAATATCCAAGCAGTCCAAGAGGTTATGATTCCTAGGATGTTTCTGTGAGTGCGTTTACGAGCGTTCCGAATTGTTGACAGTCGCTTAGCTGTCATAATCGCAATATCTAATTCGGAACGCCTGTGAGGTGATGTGAGCGCTGTGATCGATTATAGCCATTTCGGAATGCGGCCACTATCTCACCGAAAAATAAATTACGTCATATTTGCCGAAACCCCCCCTTCTCCCTTGCGATCGAGTGAGGTTCTGCTCGGCCCCCTCCTTCCCTAACCCTAAGAGCCTACGTAATTAATAGACGCCCCCATACTTTATGATAAGAGCTCATTATTGTGCCAATGGGTGATGTGAGCTTATAAGTTACTGGTATAATTTATAACGCCAACATAAAAGTTGCACAGAATTCACGTTTCTAACACCCTGTGATAGAGTTTAAATTGCATCGCAACAGGTTATAAAGATTTTTTAATGGATCTTACACTCATTATATAACTATTCACCGAAGTGTTACTTTTTTCAGCATTCTTAGCTTTAGAAGCGTATTATAGTTAGCTGTAATCTTGGTGTGTGTGTCTCCAGCTTCCTCATATTGAAAATGTAATTTCTATAAATGCCAATATTTAAAGCATAATTAGTGCACTCATAGATTTGAATCATAATTTAGCTGCCAAATAAACAACGATGCTATAAGCTTATAATAGTGTGTAAGCTGGAGTAACATGTCTCCAGCTGCCTCAGTCAGTGTGGGCAAACGGCTAATGATAGAGATATATAGTAAACGCAAGGATTTAGTACCAAACGAATTAGCGAGGTACCAAAAATTTCAGGTCTGTAGCTCGGAAACTCTTCGAGTTATAAGACTTGATCAACGTGTAAGCTGGAGTAACGATACGTGAAAAAGCATATGCTCGTTCTCTGGAATGGCTGGAGCTAGCAGGTTGCTTTAAGTCTCCAGATTTAGTACCAAACGAATTAGCGAGGTACCAAATATTTGAAGTGTTTCTGTTCAAAACTCTATGAGTTACAAGCTTTTCCAGCTTTTTTTGTTTGTCCAACTTGCACATGTTGGATCTCAGCAACCACAATAGGTACAGACTCGGTTGATGTCTCTGAACCGAGCTATGAATTAGTGCACTCGGTACCAAAAATTTGGAATCTCTAGGACAAGCAGTTCTGTTGTAATCAGCAAAATAACTAATATTATGATGAGTTACAGAATACCAGATAGTTCCATTTCGACCAGCCTTCAGTTGATAGTAGCTCTATCTCTGTCACTACAGCGAATGCGTCACACTCGTACCTACTGATGCAATCAAGGAATTTGAATATATCTGTCTGTATTCAAATTCCTTGGATGTTATTTTGCTGATTACAACAGAACTGCTTGTCCTAGAGATTCCAAATTTTTGGTACCGAGTGCACTAATTCATAGCTCGGTTCAGAGACATCAACCGAGTCTGTACCTATTGTGGTTGCTGAGATCCAACATGTGCAAGTTGGACAAACAAAAAAAGCTGGAAAAGCTTGTAACTCATAGAGTTTTGAACAGAAACACTTCAAATATTTGGTACCTCGCTAATTCGTTTGGTACTAAATCTGGAGACTTAAAGCAACCTGCTAGCTCCAGCCATTCCAGAGAACGAGCATATGCTTTTTCACGTATCGTTACTCCAGCTTACACGTTGATCAAGTCTTATAACTCGAAGAGTTTCCGAGCTACAGACCTGAAATTTTTGGTACCTCGCTAATTCGTTTGGTACTAAATCCTTGCGTTTACTATATATCTCTATCATTAGCCGTTTGCCCACACTGACTGAGGCAGCTGGAGACATGTTACTCCAGCTTACACACTATTATAAGCTTATAGCATCGTTGTTTATTTGGCAGCTAAATTATGATTCAAATCTATGAGTGCACTAATTATGCTTTAAATATTGGCATTTATAGAAATTACATTTTCAATATGAGGAAGCTGGAGACACACACACGTAATCTTGTATAAAATGGTATATCTACCACGAATTATAAAAAAAAATTAATAATATTATTTTGTTAGAAAGGCCAAAACTTAGCTACACTGTAATTGATTTTTTGTATTATAAGGGTATCGGATTGTAGATCTATTGATTTACTTACGTCAAAATTCTTCGTATGTCTGTTAATGAGTAGTTATAGAATACCTTCGGTGTATATGTATAACTAGCTGATCCCGCGGCTTTGCTCACGCTCGTTTACTTTGAAAATTTCATACAAACTTTCATCCCTTATTTTATCCCCTTGGGGGTAGAATTGATCAAAATCCGTTCTTAGCGGATGCTTACGTCATAACATCTACCTGCATGCCAAATTTCAGCCCGATCCGTCCAGTGGTTTGGGCTGTGCGTTGATAGATCACTATGTCAGTCAGTCAGTCACCTTTGAGTTATATATATTTAGATATACACCTTATTTAATTATACCTACCAATACGTGATTAAATGCAAATTATCAGGATATTTGGAACGTGATGATTAATGGTAGTGTGATAGACGCCTATTAAGTCAAATGGTATATAAACAGCTAAATCAAGGATGAGGATCTCTTTGAAACTTTTTAAAATTAGGTGAATTTCGGTACCAGTTTCATTCGACTGGAGCCTAGGAGAACAGGCAACAAACTTACGGCCTCCGTTCTTTTGTATAAGTCAAGGCATACCTAAGTCCGCATAAAACTGAGTTTTCTAATTCACTTGTCGAATTCTTCTTCTTCTTCTAATTTAAGAGCAATGCTCTTGTCGGCGTAATTGATGCATTTCTCTCCAGGTGTTTATTTTCAGGGCAACCTCCTTGACCTCCTTATAAGACATGACGGCAACCTTCGCTTTTATTTGGCTCATGTAGCTTATCCTAGGTCTACCCCTGCCTCTCTTTCCTTCGATTATTTTCCTTATAAAGCTGTCATGTCTTACAAGATGGCCAATCATCTTTCCTCTTCTACTCTCAACTTTTTTTTTTTTCTCAACTGTTTACAATGGCTCTTTCCTCGTTCACTCTTGTCAATATTTCTACATTTGTAACTTTTTCTGTCCAGCTGATCTTTTCCATTCTTCTCCAGCACCACATTTCAAATGCTTCTAAAAATTCTCTGTCTTTTTGTGTCATTGTCCACGTCTCACACACATACAGTGCTATGCTCCACACGTATGCTTTTATAAGCTTTTTTTTGTTGTTTTTTTCGACTTGTCGAATTATGTATGTAAAAAATATATACTGTAATGTTTATCATTATACCATGCGCGCTGACTTGGTAGGCGAGGAAGGTCTGAAAAAACTGAAAGACCGTTTTGATTTTGATACAATCTGTGTTGTAAATAGGTCTACAATCCGATTACTCTTAGACTAATTATGTAATGACTATTATTATACAATAACATTTTAAATTATAAAATGTAATTGTTATCATAACGTATCAAGATATTATTTTAGTTTTATATTGATTATGTACTTGCTCAAGTGTAGAGCAATAAATTAAATTATAGGTACAGTCAAGGGCAGTAATGCGGTAACGTTTGCAAAATTCCTATCTAAATTAAATATTTGAGAGGCGTTTGCAGTCTTGCGTTTTAAGCCTAATATAAGATTTGTGCTAGCTGTAGATGTATTTTTTTAATAAAATAAAAACGCTGGGGACAGATTTTTTTTTCTCAGTACCTTAATTACTTACCTATATTTATTTATAAAGAAAATTATGTAGATACAATGAATACAAGTACTTACAGTATGTACAAAAAACATACCTCTCTATTTCTGATGGACCCATCGGTCAATGTCATCACATTGAAATGCAAATTGCGTAAGTTTCCGAGGGCCAACCGCGATCTCTTGAAGCATTCTTATTTAATTAAATTTTGCCATCGTTAACATATTTATTTCCCTGACTGTACTTTTATGCTAAGTTCATAAATTCGTCTAGAGTTTAATTATTGCTATAGAGAGCATAAACGCTTAGTTAACACCAAGTTAGTAAGCGGACGTTATGCTATTATTGGTTCCTCCTAGTTATATAGCAGAGCGAGCGATACTTCGTACGATATTCGTTGCCTTTATATTTTACTTATAGTAGTTTAGTTCTTTATTATGTACTAGCGACCCGCCCGCGCGCCCCTGCTTCGCACGGGTGTACATATCATGCATGTTATACATATAAACCTTCCTCTTGAATCACTCTATCTATTAAAGAAAACCACATCAAAATCCGTTGCGTAGTTTTAAAGATTTAAGCATACATAGGAACATGGAGACATAGGAATATAGGGACAGAGAAAGCGACTTAGTTTTATACTATGTAGTGATTTTTTATATCATGTTCCGGATCACGTATCTACGTACTTTGGCTTTCTGTCATATTTATGTTTATCATTGCCTGATTTATTTCTAAAGATGAATCCTAGCTAGATTGATTTATACCCCCGAAACCCCCTGCATACTTTTCATAAAAATCGTTTAGCCATTTCAGAGTTTCAGATTATATACGTATAAAGAAATATACAAGAATTGCTCGTACAGAGGTATTACTTAGATATTCAGCGGTTAGCCACGTGATTCGTCTGAGTATAACTTGTTTGTCGTATTAATTAGCGAGGCTAGAACTCAAGTAATTTGTAAATCTTTTGATCGGCCTTATGAACTACGTGATTTTTGATTCTGCATTAAACGGTTAAGTTTTCTAATTGGTGTTTTATTTAAATCATTATTATTCTATGATATAAATAGGATCACTCACGACAACCTGTGTAGAAGAATTCCCTTTTAACTGTTAGTAGGTACAGCGACTTTTAGGTAATTTGGAAGGGCCTCAGGGGCGTTAGTCACTATGATCAATCCAATCGCGTTTGCGTTTAGATAACGTTGTGACGTCACACGGTTAGGGCAAAGTATCTCCTATGTCATAATGAATAAAGCCCAAGATCACGTTTTGACGTTACAAGGTTTGGGGCAAGGAATCTCCTGTCATAGAGAATAATGCCCCAGAATCGTTCTTCCTGGAAACGTAGAGGGGAGGCCTATGTCCAGCAGTAGACTTCTTTAGGCATGATGAATATCTTTAACATAGGGTAAATACAGGATGTCTCAGGAAGTACTGTCAAGCGGTGGCTCAGAGCCCTTTGGCTACCCAAATTAACGCCATCTGTTTTAGGCGATCTTTGGTAGATTTTGACTTTTTGTGATTTAAAAAGTTGCAAGTCAATTTCTATTTATATTAAGAGGAATCCTATCCTATATCCTTTTTTAGTTATTTTTCTAAGTCTTCAAAACAAAGAGTACCTACCAACTCCACAACACATAGACTACGTCATAAAATAAAAGAATGTCAAACTGCCAATACTTGCTTTTAAAAAAAGTTACAAACGTAAGTTACGACGTATTATGTAAGTAGATAATCCAAAGGTAGGTATTTCAAAAAATCCTTTGTTTCATCATTTTAGTGTACTAGTAGCGCCCCACGGTTTCACCCGCGTAGTTTTAAATCCCGGTATTCCCACGGGATAAAAAGTAGCCTATGTTTTATTCCAGACTATAATAGATATATCTCTATGCCAATTTTCACCAAGATCCGTTCAGCCGTTCTGGAGTTATAAAGTAACAAACATCCATCCATCCATTATTTATTTATTTTATTTATTACTAGCGGTACCCGCGACTTCGTCTGCGTACTTTTAATCTCTTCATCTCTTTTTTTCGCAATAAAAGGTAGCCTATGTTCTTTCTCAGGGTCTAAAGATTGTCTGTGCCAAATTTCATCAAAATCGGTTGAGGTTTAAGCGGGAAAGCGTAACAGACAGACAGACAGACAGACAGATAGACAGAGTTACTTTCGCATTTATAATACTAGTGGCTCTGGGAGCTGTAGACCCCGCGAGCATACTAAAAGTGAGCTATTTGAGGAATGTAGGTAATGTGCAAGTGCATTTTGACGACCTCTGTGGCGCAGCGGGCGAGAGTCCGCCTGCGACGCTAGAGGTTGCGGGTTCGATTCCCGCCTCGGAACAAATTTGTGTACGATCTGCAGAAATTTGTTCCGTTGGTCTGGGTGTTTTCTATGTATATAATAAAAAATACCTATCTATGTAAGTATATAATGTATTAAATATATCAGTCATCTAGTACCCATAACACAAGCTTTGAGTAGCTTACTTTGGGGCTAGATGGTGCTGTGTGGATTGTCCAGCATCATTTATTTTTATTTTATTTTTTTATTTATTTTCCGTTTTGTGATTTTTTTGATTTTTTTTTTGCATCATCTTGTGTAGAATGAAGTCCTTTGTGTTTCTCTCAAATTTGATTGAAAACCATCGACTGTTTGATGAGCTATCCTGTTCATCATGCTGAAGATCTTTATCAGATCTTCGTCAAACTTTTATTACTACCTTGTTACTACCTTTCAAATAAAAAAAGAATAATCGAAATCGGATCTCATTTGGTGGAGATATCCAGTATATCAAATAGCCCCTTTTTTGCCCTTTTTTTGGGGGAAGTACCCCTTCAATCAAAAATCCCCGACGACAAAAAATTCTAATAAGTCATATAACCTGTGTACCAAGTTTCGTCCAGATCGGTTGAAAAATGCGACCTGTAGAGGAGAACAGACAGACAGACATCCGGACAAACGCATTTTTGGCCAATGTGGAAACTGAGACGCTTCGCTCGCTCGGTCAATTAGTAGGGATTACAGTGCAACAACAAACTAACAGCCCTAAAGCCAAAACGTTTGCGCGCCAGGTAGTACAAAAATAGAACATCAAATTCGAATTAATTGGTGGACAGGTATTGAAATAGAAAACGTACCTATACAAATATCATTAAATCCATCCAACCATACTTTAGTTTTTATTAGGTACATTAGTAGGATAAGGTAGGTACTACTTATGTATATCGAAAATCTTTATAGCAGCATCCTTCAAACATGCGAGCAAAATGGATGATATAATTTTTTTTCAGATGTCTAGAAACTATGTTTTTTTAGAATTAATCTACCTGCGATCTATGGGAGTGATCCCGCCTTCCGATCATAAGGTCGTACACCAATGGATTTTTCCTATCGAAAAAAATTTATTATGTGCGCTTGGTGAAGAAAACATTGCGAGGAAACCATACAGTATTCTAACAGCGGCGATGGATTTGCAACCTGTAACGTATGGAATACTAACCCCTCGGTTTCTGAAAGCCCGATCAAAGCTAATCAGCTGTCAAGTCACATGCTATTTCAGCTTTTACTTCAAATTAGAGATAGCAAGTGACTTGACAGCAGATTAGAGTTGATCACGCTTTCAGAAACCGGGTGTCACTAATGCAAAATGGGGTTAACTATGCGCCATAGTAATGTTTGGACGTACCTCTGACTATCCCCTTTAGACGTCCTCAAAGTATCTGCAGTACCTACTTGATAATTAGATATCTGAGATGTCTACCGTAAAATAATAATAAAAACTCACAGAATAGATATTTTTCCTTGGAGTTTTCAGGTAGTAAAGTTACCATACGTTAAGGGCTTCACATCATAAATCGGGCGGTGTACAACATAAATCATTTTCTTCGTAACTAGTACTTGTAGACATTTTAATTAATAAATAACTATAATTTCAACAGTGAAAACGAGTTGTGAAAAATGTTTCGCTTCGGCGGGAAAAATAATCAGTTTTCATAAGCGCGCGCATTGCGATCGGCCACAGAATAAAGGGATGAGGTTTTTTTTTATTTTCCGCGCATAGGGTTTGCGCGTTTGCGCCTATTCTCACGACCTCAGTGGCGCAGCGGGCGAGAGTCCACCTGCGACGCAAGAGGCTGCGGGTTCGATTCCCGCCTCGGAACAAATTTGTGTACGATCTGCAGAAATTTGTTCCGTTGGTCTGGGTGTAAAATATCTATCTATGTAGGTATATAATGTATTAAATATATCAGTCATCTAGTACCCAACACAAGCTTTGAGTAGCTTACTTTGGGGCTAGATGGTGCTGTGTGGATTGTCTAGCATTATTTATTTATTTATTTATTCTGCCACGTACAAAATGGGGAATTTAAGTTTTCTTTTATTACAGAGAAAACAAAAGTTTATTTGAGTGAATGTTTTACTTATTAAACACGTACGAGTTAAAATTATCTATATATATAAGAAGTTGCATGAAATGAGCAAGCAATAGGAACATTAATTTATTTGTTCTATTGAACACGATCTTTTTTTTAAATAAAAACTTTTAGGAACAAAACAACTCAAGCAATACAATTTTAAAAAAAATCTATAACTCACTAGTGGGTTATAGCAATGAAAAAGTCACAGTTTGAATAATGGGTGTCATTCTGTGCCTAATTGCGGTGACCGTAGAGCCACTTTATGAGCAACTGTGTTGAAAAAATATTGAAAGGGTCAGCAACGCGAGTGTGACACCACTGGTGTTGCAAAAGTCCATAGGCTACGGTAATCGTTTCCCATCAGGTGGGCCGTATGCTTGTTTGCTACCTCGGTAGAATAAAAAAACGAATTATCTGTAACACGACAAGGCCTTCAGTAGATGAAGAGGAACTGTGGATCACATGCCTTTATATCATGTTATAATTCAGATAGCCTGTGTTTTATAGGATGTTCCCACGGATACACACAGTTCCGGCGTCCCATATATCTGATATCCGTCTGTGACTAATACGGTAAAACAAACAAATCGACAATATTAGCATGATTCTTTCTTTGGGTAATTTTTTTAGGAGTAGGTACCTTATTTTACCTTACCTTGTGAAGCGCTCGTCCGGGGAAGAACTACCACCATGCCATTATTGTGTTCTTGTTGTTGTATTGTGTCAAACTTACCTACTTTTTCAAAAGAGGTAAGAAACCCGTCAAAGGTGTTTCTTAGGTAAGTCTATGACTATTTTAGGCTCATGATTTTATGAAGTTTTTATGAACTCTTTTAGAAACGTATTTGTTAAGTTAATCCCATGGAATGCGATTGTATTCTTAGCTAATTCCATTTTTAAATTTGACGTAGGTTCGCGAGCCTCAGCCAGCATCAAAGGCAAGCCGTAAAAAAAAACCAAATCGGAGTTAGCAACAGACGCGGGTCGTTAAAAATGAAAATAAAAAATGCGAATAATTCGAATACAAAATTTAACCGAACATGCCAAAGGGAATAAGAGTTTTTAGTCGTAAAAATGCGCCATAAAGCTAAGGCGGAGCCTTTGACGCTGGGTCGAGTGGTATGTGAATGTGATGTGATCTCTATGCTAACGATGGGGGACTTCGTTATGCGGGAACCCGAGATTCTGTTCTAAATATAAATCTGATGTTTCATTCTGAATTCAAAATGTATCCAGATTCCACGGACAGTTAGGACCAAGGAGTTTGAATAAAACTGTAAGCTAAGCTCGAGATTTCGATTTCGTCATACGCATCATACGATTTTTTATCAAGCAAATTAATAATTATTCCCGAAACACTATTATTATCGAGAGCATAATTGTTGAGAGGTCATCTACGTATCCCGCCTGCCGGTCAAACGGACCAATTCACTACCGCATTTAGAACTATTAAAAATAATCATAATTATTGATAGTCATTCCACAAAGATACGCCTGCCATTATAAAGATACGATAGGATCAAAGTGAGCCCTATGCCATCGTAATAGTAGTTGGAATGAGAAAAGACGTTAAGTTTGGCGGGAAAAATAAAGTTGCGTGGGAGTATATCAGTAGGATTGTACGCGCAGGAGTATCAGTCTAGTGTGGGTCTTGACCGATGCTGGTCATCTTGACCGGGCGCATTGAGGAACTTATTTTTGTGTTGTGCACGAAAAGTGAATGAGATGCGTTGGTTGACGGTGGTCGGTGTTCTGTTGTACCTGACTAGATGTAATGACGCAGGAGGTAAGTGTGAAACTGAAACTACCCTCATTAATGCTATAGTGATGGAACAGCCGGGCCCTCTTAATTACCTACTATGCCTATACCAATAATGCTAAGCAATATAAAGTCGTTATACAATTTGCGGAAGCCCTATCATAGGTACTTCTTAAAAAATCTATAGCATTTGCCCATTCCTCCGTCCATGATAGATAATCTAGTTTTGCTACGTTTGTTACGTTTGTTACTGCAAAACAAACAAAATGTTTTGGCAAGTTTTTAGTTTAGGGCAAAACACGTGTAGGTACCTATGTATGTATGTACTTGTACTTAAATAGAAAATTTACATAAAAATATTATATACGTATAGATAAAAATCGGTTTAGGTTTTAGAATCGTTTTCTAATGCAAATTATTAAACTGCCAATTCTCTAGTTTTTACTCAATCGTGTCGTTCTAAAGAGTCAAAAGACCCGTTGTACCAACCTCACATGAAGTGATGGTCTCGATCGTGTCGTGAAATCGTATGATTTTATAATGCCATTACACCTATGCCATAAATAATGTTTGTAGAAACGGATCAAAACTCCCATATAAAATTTATATAATTCCTAAAAGGACCATAAAAGGATAGGTAAATAATAAACACGCTAATTAACTAGCTTCAAATTAATCTATTTTTGTGAACATAAACCAGCTAACAGAAAAACACAGCTCATACCTACAGAATATTTGTAGGTCAATATGATCTCTCCTTGTCGTTATGAGTGACCAACATGAGATTTAGAACTGACCTACCTCGTCGTAGTGTTTAGCATGAGATGGTACATACCTATGTTAAGATGGTTTGTGCATGTAGAGGATGGATGAAATGAGATTAACGAAACAGGGTGCATCTGGCGAGTGTGAATGGGACTGTTGGGAGGAGAAGACCTCGGCGAACGTGTCTGGACCAAATAACAGACATTTTAGAGAAAGGCCAGGTCAAGAGTAGGTGCCCTAAGCCGACGAGAGTGTATGAGAAATGTTATGAGAGTGAATGAAGCCGAAGGGCTAGGTATGTCAGGATCGTAGCAGATGAAAATCCGCGTGGTCTTTGCATACCCCTATGGGAAATAGGCGGGATTTTTATGTAGTACTAGTAGCGTCCCACGGTTTCACCAGTAGTTTTAGATCCCGGTATTCCCACGGGATAAAAAGTAGCCTATGTGTTATTCCGGACTATATTATATCTCTCTGCCAAGTTTCATCCAGATCCGTTCAGCCGTTCCGGCGTGAAAGAGTAACAAACATCCATCCATACTCACAAACTTTCGCATTTATAATAGGTATTAGTAGGATTATGTGGACCACTATTTTTTTGTTTTTTTTTTTATTTATATTTCTCATCGTATCTACATAAAAAATCTAAAAATAAGTATTATTTTTGTTCATTACGAGGACCCATTTCTTTAGCTCATTAATCCACGTTAGAATTTTCATCCATTTTTTATATAAGAGTCCGTCGCCAAATCGAACGAAGTCAAGCGCTTGGCTGAGAGCGGCGCGTTGCGTGGCTTGATATAGGTGAAGTTTTCAAAAAAACAACCAATGAAGAAGCAGATGCCCACGTATAGGTTCATACATATTTTAAGAGTACCCAGCAGTGCTCTTGGTGAAGGGATCGTCCGGCGAAGTACTCCACCACGCCTTTTTCTGCCGCCAAGCAGCGTTTATGGACCATCAACACATGTTCAGGCTGTGCATCGAAGAGGCAATGGAGGGAACGCTTTGTAATTGATGCTTATAACTTTACATCAGGTGGGCCATCTGCTTGTTCCATCAGCTAGTTGTTTAAAAGAAACGAGTGCAAACGCGAACGGTGAACAACTGACCGATAACTAACAGGTGTGTTATTCACTATGACCAATCCAATCGCGTTTGCGTTTAGATCACGTTGTGTCGTCACACGGTCAGGGCAAAGTATCTCCTATGTCAAAAAACGAATACGAACGAATTTTAATAAAGAACAAAGCCCAAGATTACGTTTTGACTTTACATGGTTTTGGGGCAAGGAATCTCCTGTCTTAAAGAATAATGCCCCCGATAAGCTCTGGTCACTCCTCCCTCCAATATAAAAAGTTAATCAATTTTTGGAGTGATGACAAGCTAGACATTGTTCACCATTCCCACGATTCGCTCCAGACATGTCTGATTAAATTGTTGGGGTAAGCACTTTAATTAACAGTCTATTTATGGAATATGATCCTTCTCCAGTTGTGAAGATCGGATTGCGACATTCAATTCAATAAAATACGTACCGGCTGTTACAATGAAAACAAAAATAGATGGTGATACAAGAACAAGAAGTAAACAAGAAAACAATCTATCCTACCAATATTATTGTGAAAGTTTGTTAGTATGGATGGATGGAAACACATAACCCTCGGCACTCGGGTAATAAAAATGGACGACATCATTTTTAGTTATCCATAATGGGTCATGTAGGAAAAAATACCAGCAGAACTCGCACCACTGTCGAAGTCCTGAGGAGTTGCCCAAAAAAGATTGGAGTCTACAAGAATTCTCGAAAAACTCCCTTTAAAAAAAAAGATAAGTTTCCTAGTTTAAAGTTAATTTTCAGGCGAAAACGTAGTCATAACTCAGAAGTGTCTGTAAAACAAATTTGCGTAGCAATGGATGAATTTATATAGGTACCTAAAGTCCAAAGTCTGCCAATTATTATAGGTGAGCAAAAAACGCGTTTCGGAGCTGGCGCCGTCTATATTGAATGCCAGTTAGCGCGAATGAAAGTTCGATTGTGGCCAATTGTGGTGATTGATCCTTGAGCTTAGAACCTGAGACTACATCTACATACTTAGCAAGTTTGCTGTGGATTCCGCGACCACTTGTTTCATTTTTTTACGTATTATTAATTACTTGCGATCTGCCCGCGCGCCCCTGCTTCGCACGGGTGCACATATCATGCATGTATTATACATATAAACCTTCCTCTTGAATCACTCTATCTATTAAAAAAAACCGCATCAAAATTCGAGATTTAAGCATACATAGGGACATGGGGACATAGGGATATAGGGACAGAGAAAGCGACTTTGTTTTATACTATGTAGTGATATTTCACCAATTAGACTGCATCTCATACCATGGAGAGGTAAATCCTCCTAGATATTATAATATAAAAGAGATTATAATATCTATATATCTACTACAACTGAAACTACTACATAAAGCCCTGTTTCTTGAACGAGTGGGTTATTACCTAAGGCATAATTTTCTCGTTCTGGCCCATCCCTGATTATAAAGCAGAAACGCTGAATTGTATTCCCCAAGGGTCTGCACTTTCACCACTCTTATTTATAATGTTCACGGAACACTATGATCCTACTTAGGTAGTTCTGCTGACTTATTATTTCCAAGGGGATATATCGGAAAATCGACAGTTGTCGGCTACATATCCTACAAAAGTTCTGTACTTATATCGGTCACGAAATCTTCCTTAAATACCCAAGACACTGCGATAAAAACTTCGAAAAGCTGGTCATTGTTGGGAACGTAACTGTTCCCTAACTGGGTTTTCCGACAGACCAACAAGCAGCAAGAGGGTAAGTATAATGCTAGTTATAGGTACGATGTGATCCAAAATGGCCACCAACAGAAAGCGCTAGAAACAAGCACTCCAGTACAGGAAACACATCTTCAAGACGTGATCACGATCTTCAGATAGAAGTAAAAAAAAGAAGAAGTAGTTATGAAGTGCCGAGCACAGAGACAAATCTATAGAATAAAGATTATCCTTGCATCGATTAATAATAGTCGTAAAATGACGTTGTTTCATAATTCAATAGCTGACCTACAGTGTGACATGACGATGCGTGACTACAATGGCGGCTAGTAATTAGCGAGACAATGATACGATTATATTGTGAGAAACATATTTTCCTTGTTCGTTTGACATGTGTTGAGTTGATTCCTATTCTTCACATAGTATTTTTTTTCTGTAACTAGACAATGTAAGCTATGTTCCTTTAGAATCAATATGTGAGATATTGTTGTTTTTGATTCGAAATAAGTAGGAAGAAAACTTGTAAATTTTAGCATAAAACAGTGCAAAATGCGATTGGCTTTTATTTCATTTCAGGGAAATTATTTGAAAAAATAACTATGTAGTGACACACATAAATACTATTCGAATACAAATAATACAATAATATAAGGGAAATATGCTTGAATCAGAAATCATTTTGGTATTAGGTTTGTATGGGAAATGGCCCTCCGCTGGCCCCTTAATACCCGGATGGGCTTTCATCCTCCCGCTGTTGCATGATTTTCCTACGACGCAGACAACTTAAACAATTTTTTGCTACATTTAAACATTTTTGAAGATATGAAATCACTGAATGTTATGGTCAGTTCGCAAACAACTGAGTTTTAGAGTATAACTTAGCGAAACCAGTTAGACACACATTGACCTAACTGTTTGTTTAAAATGCTTGTATTTCTATTTACTGCTGTTTTTTTCTGAATTTGTATTTATGTATCTGTGTGTTAGTTCTTTAGGCAATTAAAGAATCTAAGTTAAATTATGCATAAGAGTTTTCTATCTATAGATTATATTCTAGACATACTTCTCTCTCACTTGGTTAATTCGAACTTTCTGAAGATATTTTTTTTTTCTTTGAGGATGTCTATAACCCCTGGTTTCTGAAAGCTCGATCAAAGTTAATCGGTTGTCAATTCACATGCTATTTCAGTTTTACTTGAAATAAGATAGAGATGATAGTACATCCTTGGTATTATAACAGGGGATATCTACCGTGGCTGGAGGATCAAAGTCGTAAAGCTGATCCTATTTCTGTTTGTAATTATATTTCGAATTTACCACAGAGATTAAAATCCTATATTATAAAACGATGATTCCTCATTATTATAACCTTATATCGGGGTTCTCAAAGTCCTCGTTCTGTGACGTCATCACTGATAAGACTAGTGAATGAACGTGACCCGGCCTGATACCAAGGCATGACGTGCTAGCCACCTCGACGCCAGGCTAGGTACCTATCTACTGACTATGATAAGCTTTACACTCAGCTCATGTCCGTGGCAACGCGAACGTCAAAGCTTTCTCTCTTTCTCGCGTTACCGCACGCATTGCCTTTCGCGCGTTACCCATGTTTACCAA
Source organism: Plemyria rubiginata (assembly GCA_963576535.1). Taxonomy (NCBI): domain Eukaryota; kingdom Metazoa; phylum Arthropoda; class Insecta; order Lepidoptera; family Geometridae; genus Plemyria; species Plemyria rubiginata. The sequence continues at coordinate 2,767,552 of OY754929.1, forward strand.
TTTTTTCATTTGTTTTCTGTTCTTTCTTGTCTGTATGCTTCTTCTGTATGTTGTCGTCAAATAAACTTATTTTCTATTCTATGTCGCTGCGCTGCCCATGTCCCTGGGCATTTGAGCTAAGTGTAAACGCTGTAATTAGTCCATTAGCGTGAACACTCATGTGTTTTCAACACACTCGATAGAGGCCGATATCGAGTCTCCATAAAAAACAGCATATCGATACAGAAAACGAAAAACAAATCTAAGGATTAGTTCAACCATCTAACACGTCAAATCGGAGGTTTTTGCAGAGAAATTTGGCACAGAGATAGATTATAGTCTAGAATAGCACGTAGGCTACTTTTTATCCCGTGCATATCAGGATTTAAAACTACGCGGGTGAAACCGCGGGGCATAGCTAGTTAGTTATTAAGAATCAAAGAATCTTCTAGAATTCGATGTTGTTTAAATTATTATTGTTGTTTGTTTTAAAATTCAAGTTTATATTAAACCAGGATATCGAAATTCCCTGTACCGTTAGATCGCCCTGATTGTAGACCTGTTTAGTGCTTTGCATTCAAAGGTCCGTACACTGTTGGACAATAAAACGTCTTGAATTGTATAATGTTTAAGAATAGCAAAAATAATTATCCAACTTCTATTATAAACGTGAAAGTTTGTAAGTATGGATGGATGGATGTTTGTTACTCTTTCACGTCGGAATGGCTGAACGGATCTGGATGAAACTTGGCAGAGAGATAGATTATAGTCTGGAATAGCACATAGGCTATTTTTATCACGTAGGAATACCGGGATTTAAATCTGCGCGGGAGAAACCGCGGGGTGCAACTAATTTTTAATAAAAGTATGTAAATAGACACATAATTAGTGGTGTAGGAACCAATTAAGCCGTAAGTATGTTGCCGGTCAGCCTAGAGGCTGGTCGCGGAAAGGTTGAAGGCTGACTGGGAGAGACCGCTTTTAGCGAAAAGCTGCCCATTGTACCTTATTTTTTTAAGTTTCTGTATTGGTTTTTTCCTTTGTGCATTTATCTATATATCTTTAAGACATTTTAAAGTGATCCTAATGATTTAACTCGACCTTTTATCTTTATTTATTTATTTACTTAGACTTTTAACTAGACTAAGGAAATTTTATTTAGAAATTTTTCGGGCGACAAACTGAAACAGTACGACTATCGTATTTTGTGTTGACCACAAAGTTTTTAGCTGTGATCGATTATCGTGTCCTCGAGTATACCGCACAGATACCAGATCTACCTGTTAGTGTTCAAGTCCGGGGTCATTAGCCTGAGATGACCTGCTACCAAAACATCTGCTTTAAATTATGGTTATTCAAGCAACGCAGGTCAAGTTGGTGGATTTGTTGAAGGACAACAACCTGTATTTACACCGGCATCCACACTGTTCAAACCCAAACACAGCGTTGCTGCTTGGCGGCAGAAAAAAACATGGTGGTAGTACTTCCCAGAGCATCCTACTATCCAACTAATATTATAAATGCGAAAGTTTGTATGGATGGATGTTTGTTACTCTATAACTCCAGAACGGCTGAACGGATCTTGGTGAAAATTGGCACAGAGATATATTATAGTCTGGAATAACACATAGGCTACTTTTATCCCGTGGGAATACTGGGATTTAAATCTGCGCGGGTGAAACCGCGGGGCGTAACCAGTACCTCATACATCGGTATAAATAAAAAATAAAATAAATAATGCTGGACAATCCACACAGCATCATCTAGCCCCAAAGTAAGCTACTCAAAGCTGGTTATGGGTACTAGATGACTGATATATTTAATACATTATATACTTACATAGATAGATATTTTTTATTATACATAAACACCCAGACCAACGGAACAAATTTTTGCAGATCGTACACAAATTTGTTCCGAGGCGGGAATCGAACCCGCAACCTCTTGCGTCGCAGGCGGACTCTCGCCCGCTGCGCCACTGAGGTCGTACTGAGGTATGCCTCAAGTTGATGGACGCAGGGCAGTGCATCGTTGGGAACGTTCCTATAGTGCGTCATTACGAGGCAATGCTTTGTGGTGATGGTTACCACTTAACATCTATGAAAGAAAAACATAACCTATGAAGGAGCACAACTGTTTAATAAATTACCTAATAGCATTAAAGAAGCCACAAGTCTACACTCATTTAAAAAAAAATTAAAGGAACATGTCATAAAACATATTGCCATATTATAAGCATACCTACTGTCAACCTACTCCTACTCTCAATAAAATAAAAACGTTTGAAGAAAACCGACTCGAAACGCTTGACATAAAACGCCAAACACGCAAAGAGAGACCTAAGCCCTCCTATACATATACATACAACTCGGTCGGTCAACTCTATTGCTCCACATGTGATCGAGTATTTAAGAATAAGTTTGGTCTAGCGAGTCACATTAGGGCTCATGCTAGGAAAAAATAGTTATTTTAGTTGGGGTTGCCGTCATCGAAATCGATGAGGAGGACTATATATATATATACTCTCAATAGTTACTTTTATGTATAGCACTGTTACCTAGCTGGAGTCAAACCAGTACACGGTGTACACACATTCTGTAATATGTATTCTCTGTAAGTGAACTTTGTTCTTTGAGAAATAAATATCTTTAACCAGAACATCACATGCTTGTACCCTAAGCTAGTTGTATAAAAGTAATCAGCCCTTCACAAAAGAGTTCGACTCTTTTTTTAATTTAAGGCGTTTACAACACCTAATTTTCTTCTCGCTCGCACGATTGGCTATTTTGATGAATATTAAATCACTAATCCCAATTTCGCAAAATCGCAAAAAACCATTTTGTGTGCAAACACATTGCACACAGTTTGGTAAACATTTCATTTTGATCGATGCATGTTTTCCTACTCAAAAGTTTACTTTTGTACGAATACTAGAAAAGCAAACTTTTAAGTAGGAAAGCTTGTATCGATCAAAATAAAATGTTTACTAAACTGTGCGCTATGTGATTGCACACAAAATGGTTGTTTGCGATTTTTCGATTTTTCGAAAATGGGTTCAGTGATATATCCTTCAACAAGTTAAAACGTGCGAGCGAGAGTCACATTAGCTCTTGTCTTCACCTTAAGTTTGCCTTATGTAGTATGTTCTTAATTTATGTGCAATAATGTGTAGGTACCTATTCTAATCTATTCTATGTACTCAATGTAGGTTTAGGTACCTATGTGGTATGGTTATGTTTATTATTTTATCTTTCAATCGGCCTTTGTGACTTGGCTACTACGAAAAGATAGCGTATTGTTATTGTGTGTCAGTTGTATCCCAGATAAGAAGAGGAAGGGGTACTTTGGTGCAGTTCTAGGAAATATGATAATAATGTCAAATTTATGTGATATGGGAAGGGTTCTGAGGAAAAATACTGACGAAGATTTCCAGCTAGCAAATAATTAAAACGGTGTTTGTGGGCAATATAGTATTATACCTAGGTACTACAGCGTTATGTAGGGAGAATGCACTTTCATCCGTAACACAGTTTTAAAACTAAAATAGAAGAAGAACCCTGGTTTCTGAAAGCTCGATCATAGCTAATCGGCTGTCAAGTCACTCGCTTTCTATCTTATTTGAAGTTAAAGCTGAAATAAAAAAAAAAAATGTTGTTTTCTATGGTGTAAATTGATTGTTGTTTATTGTTATAATTACTATGTATGTACCTACTGTTTGCTAAAATATATTCTGTGTTCTTTACTTTTACTTGTCTACCGGTCGCATGTCACACCAGGCCAGGCCACGTCTGAAAACCAGCGTTGCACTGTACCTACGGTACCTAGGTACCTAGGTTTAGTGCAGCATTTAAGCTGAGACGTGACCTTTTTGCCCCGCACAACGGTAGGTAGGTTCTATAAGTGTAGGTTATAATTTTATTTTCTGTTAGTTTTAAGTAAGTACCTACCTGTGTTTGTGGGACGAAATAAATATGTTTTCTTTCTTTCTTTCAAATAGCATTTGACTTGACAGCCGATTAGTTATGATCGGACTTTCGGAAACCGGCGGAGAGTGCTATTTTATGATGCAGGTGCACACATTTTTATCGAATAAATAATTTTGTTTTTGTAATATCAAAATTAAGTTACAAAGTTTTATTATTAAAACATATTTAAAAGTCATATTTACAAGATGGTCTATGGAAAGCTTGGAGGCTTTAATTACGCTTTTGTTTTTGAAGTTTAGTATTTTATTTAAAGTTTCGCTTTCAAAAACATTTTACCTATTGTTTTTTTGACTTTGTATACTTTTAATATTTAGCACCTAAACAGAGAACAAACATCTATAATCACCACATAAATATTTGTTCTCGGTGGGGATCGAAAGCACGGCCTACGGCGCAGAAGGCACTGTCTGAGGAACTATATAGTAGTACCTATTATTTGACAGCTTACGTAGCTCAGTTGGTAGTAGCTATGCCTTCTGCGCCGTAGGTCCTGGGTTCGATTCCCACCGTGAACAAACATTTGTGTGGTGAACATAAATGTTTGTTCTCTGTCTGGGTGTTATATAATATTATAAGTATGTATTTACAAAAAAAAAGTATTATAAGTAGCATATCAGCTATCTGGTTCTCCCATATTACAAGCATAAGCTTAGTTTGGGGCTAGATAGTGCTGTGTGGAAAGTCCACCAATATTTATTTATTATTCTAATCCGTTGGCGTCCTATCTTCAGAGTTTCCAAAGTAATTTCGTCAAAGCTATCACCTTCTGCAAGGAGCAATCGCTTGCTATTATTAGATAGAACTGCAATAATAATTGCCAAGGCCAAAGGGCAAGTTGTGGACCAACCGGGCTAGCTCCGCCCGAATTGTCACATGACTTATATTTTTTTGTTTTTTTTTTTATACATCTTATCTGATGGAACAAGCAGATGGCCTACTTGATATAAAGTGGTAATCGTCACCAATAACATCAAACAGCACCGTAAGTAACGCTCGATAGGATGCCCTACGATGCACTGCCCTGCGTCCATCAACTTGAGGCATAGAGATAAGCTTTTTACTTTACCGGCAACCACACTTTTTTAACCAAAACACAGCAACATTGCTTGGCGGCAGAAAAAGGCGTGGTGGTAGACTTCCCCGGACGAGCCCTTCACAAAGAGCTCTACTACTCTTGAATCGTTTATTGTATGTGATGGTTAATAAAACCTTTTTTCTCTTTCCAGCTTTAAAATGTCATCCTGGCAGTCAAGACCCGTTGTGCGCGTTAGAAAAAAAAGAAATATGTACGTAAGTTCCGTTTTCAAAATATTTGCGGATATTTAATTGGGAAAATAAAGGCTTATGATAGATGATGCACAGTAAAACAACAGGTAAATGGCTCATGAATCATGCATGAGCGATGATAGATGATGCACAGTAAAACGTCAGGTAGGTACAATAATTATTAACAGTAGAAAACTACGTAGGTCAGTGTTGTTGTCAATAATAATTATGTCGATTTCCTCGACCTAAATATACGTACGATCTAAGTGATATTGTTAACTAGCTTTGGACTGCGATTTTGCCTGCGTACTTATTAGTAGTTTTGCTTATAATATCATTCAGGGCGTTTTGCCATTATTGAGCTCATTCATGCTTTCTTATTAAAGACTGTAATAAGTAGTAGTCCATATGCTCATACAGGTTACGAGCTATATTTTCTCCGAGTTTCATCTTGATCGGTTCAGTTACGTCGTCATTGAGCCACAAACATAACCTAACAATAATCAGCATTTATATATTAGAAGACTTGAAAGTAGGATAGGTAACCATGAACATTTTGTCTTATTTCAGCACCAATCCAGAACCTCATCGAAAGAGATACACCGACATCAGATGAAAGCCAGTGCTTGCCTGGGAGTGAGTGGGAGAGCGACTGCCACCGTTGCCGATGCTCAGAGTCAGGATTCGCGAAGTGCACACAGCTGGACTCCTGTTTATTAGCAGAGCTTGGTGAGTCACCTCTAGTCGATCTAAAGCATAATTATCTAGGTACTTATTTATTAAGTACTTAGGAAAAGTAACATTCTAGAACCATTAATCTACACTAATATTATAAAGAGGAAAACTTTGTATGCATGTTTCGAATAGGCTCAAAAACTTCTGGTCCGATTTCAAAAATTCTTTCACCATAAGAAAGCTATATTATCCCTGAGTAACATTATAGGCTACATTTATACTGAAAAAAATTAGGACAAAAATTATGTCCACCCATGCGAAGCTGGGACAGGCCGCTAGTAATAACATATTGTAACATGATTAGAGGCATTTATTTAATTTTGCTTTTGGAACAAACTCGCTTAAGACCTAGTCCAGCATCAAGACATGGCAAAAAATCTGTATTTATACACGAATATCTTATAACAACTACATTTTTGTTCCGTTGTGTGACATTTTCAGTTGTGAAATTCGGTGTATGACGATTTAAAAAATTTGGTCCTTTTGATGCTTTTGCTATTTTTAAATTGTAAATATGTTTTAACAAATAATGATTAAATTAAATTTTGTTCAACTTTCTTCTTATCTTGCACAATTTAGAAAAAAGTATTCTCAAATTTGGATCTGCCGAAAAAACTCAAAGCCGGTTAAATACTCCACCTTTAAAAGGGATAAAAAAACTTAATTCTATAGATTTGCAGTAAATAAAATTATATGTAGCATGATATGTAGCGTAGATAAAAAGTGGTAGTCTGAAAAAATATATTTTATTAGTATTTTTATTCATAATTTTTTGGACCATTTTACTTATTATTTGTATTATGATTCCAGCTGAACCGATTCTCTGCAAACCAAACACAACCTTCAAGAGGGCTGGAAATACATGCATATGCCTAGAAAATGGTCTGGGTCTGTGCACACTATACACACATAATATTGAAAAGAGAAGTAAGTTTGCTGTCATCCTACTGTGCAAAATCCGCTGTCTTCATCACTACAACACACAAAGTCGCTTTCTCTGTCCCATATCCCTATGTATGCTTAAATCTTTAAAACTACGCAACGGATTTTGTTGCGGTTTTTTTATAGAATTTTTAGAGATTCAAGAGGAAGGTTTATTATGTATAAATACATGCATGATATAGTAGTAAAACAATGTGCACCCGTGCGAAGCAGAGACGCGCGGGCGGGTCGCTAGTCAAAAAATAAAAATGTATTTATTAAAAACTAGTTGCCCGCGGTTTCACCCGCGCAGATTTAAATCTCGTTATTCCCACGGGATAAAAAGTAACCTATGTGCTATTCCAGACTATAATCTGTCTCTCTGCCAAGTTTCATCCAGATCCGTTCGGCCGTTCCAGTGTGAAAGAGTAACAAACATCCATTCATCCATACTTATAAACTTTTATTATAGTAGCATTTATAAGTATTAGGATAATCACAAGGATCACTTTGAAATATCTTAAAGCTAGGTGACTAAATGTGCCAGTTGCTCGCAACCAAAGCCTAGAAGAACAAGCAACAAACTCGGTGACTTCAAAAGTGTCATATTTGGCTTTGTTAATAATAATGTGAAAATTTTGGAATTAAGGGGGTAGTCAGAGGTACGTCCAAACGTTACATCCTCAAACAACCTTGTGTTAGTACTTGGCACTGAGAGATCTGAAGGCGTACTACCGTGCCTGGGGATCAGTCGTGAAGCTGTTTCTTTTTTTCTTTTCTCTGTAACTATGATGGCTTTGCTTTAATTTCCAGGTCCCCAGCAAGAGTGCACGCCCGGTACAACGATACGGAAGGAATGTAACACATGCCACTGCGTTGCTAATGGCAAGTTGGCCTGCACAAAACGAGCGTGCATCAGTGGGCCAAGTAAGCATATAATATGATTTATTCATAATCTTCTTCTTAGAACTCTGAGGGGCTATCGCGAGTTCCAGTGGCGACCGTGATCGATCGTTGATCACAGCTATAGAACGCATTTCAAGGAAATTATATATTATTTTCATATTCCTATTATATTGCTGATGATGACGACCTCAATGGCGCAGCGGGCGAGAGTCCGCCCGCTGAACCACTGAGGTCGTCGGTCCGCCGCTTCGATTCCCGCGTCGGAACAAATTTGTGTACGATCTGCAGAAATTTGTTCCGTTTGTCTGGGTGTTTAGGTATAATAAAAAATATCTATCTACGTAAGTATATAGGTAATGTATTAAAATATCAGTCATCTAGTACCCATAACACAAGCTTTGAGTGCTTACTTTGGGGCTAGATGATCCTGTGTGGTTTGTCCAGCATTATTTATTATTGATTTATTGTTATTATTTTCATCATTTTTCTTATTAGAAATATTATATATAATAATCGCATTCTTTGAGGCTCCCCAATTAAATTATGTGAAGCTTCTCAAAGAATACACTAGATGCCGTTGTTTAATTTCCTTGAAATTCGGTGTAGATCGTTGCGATCTACGATCGATCGCGGTCGGCACTAAACTCATGATAACTTCTCTGGTCGTGTTACTTTCAAAATAGCGTGATGAAAGGCAAATAAGAAAAAGCGTACAGATTGAATTCTTATATTAATTTTTATATTCCATTTACAGGTAAAAAGAAGCGGGAAATTCCTGAAGCAGTAAGTATTTACATATTTTGTTTTTATTTAGGATCACCATTTATTTTGCAGTCATAGTTTAATTCATATATTTACCTCGATTTATCGCCAGCACGGTAAAACACAGTATTAAATCATTTACTGTGCACCGTGTGAAGTGAGCTTATTGCACTATTCATTTTTGCACTCGGTGTCTAACTAAAAAAACATTTATTTCGAAAAAAAAGCACGTCATGGGAAGGTTGCACAGTGAGTAACAAGATGTGTTGTGAATATTTTGTATCTTTGATTAAAGGTAAGTACTTTTCCTATAAATATTATAACATGTTATTTAGTTTAAAGTAAGTATTTTTATAAATTAGGTATTTCAAAGCTCCTAATAATTATACTTAGGTAATTATGAAAAGTTAGTCATATCAATTCTAAGTCATAACAATTCTAATTAGTTTGTAACTATCACATTTTTCAGTTCTTCAGAATTTTTATTATCGATGGCACGTTGATTATGAGGCAATACTAAAACTAAGACAACTATCTAGACGCAAAAAATATACTGACCTATAACGTCACCATTCTTATCTCATTTTACGTGAACTTTTATGTGTTTATGATAATAAAAATGTCTTTAAACTTTACCTTTAAAAGCCTATAAAAAATTAATCTATTGCCATCATACTACAGTGAGTTATAACTTAGTGTCTTAGAGAATCAGGGTTATAATTATAGCAATGTTTATAAAACAAGTATAATGGTTTATAAAACAGTTGATATTCTATTAAAGATATTTTTTTTTCCAGTCTATACGACGGTACAGTCATCGAAACAAGCGCTCAGTATGCAAACCAAATTCAGAGTTCAACGTTGATTGTAATCCTTGCAAATGTGCCGCCAATGGCCTGTCATACACTTGCACCCACAACGAATGTCTCGAGGGAGAAAACTCTAACAGGGAGGATGTCGAAGTCTTCATGGAAACTGAGGTATATTAAGAACGTCATCTTTCACTCATTATCCCAACTAATATTATAAATGCGAAAGTAACTCTGTCTGTCTGTCTGTCTGTCTGTCTGTCTATCTGTCTGTCTGTTACGCTTTCCCGCTTAAACCTCTCAACCGATTTTGATGAAATTTGGCACAGACAATCTTTAGACCCTGAGAAAGAACATAGGCTACCTTTTATTGCGAGAGAGAAGAGAGATGAAGAGATTAAAAGTACGCAGACGAAGTCGCGGGATACCAGCTAGTAAGCCATACGTGGTTAAACTTCACAGCTCAGTTGGTAGTAGCTCTGCCTTCTGTGCCGTAGGCCGTGGGTTCGATCCCCACCGAGAACAAATATTTGTGTGATGAACATAGACGTTTGTTCTCTGTCTGGGTGTTATATAATATTCTATGTATGTATTTACCAAAAAAAAGTATATTACTTCAATTTTTCTATATTATTTCCTAACAAAACCTAACCTATCTAGTAAGAAGAGTAAGAAAAAGTGAAGTTATGTTTGGTCATCTCCTAGACAAAAGGACTCAAGGGAAGGACTTCTACCCCCACTTGCAACCCCCCTACCCCAACCCTCAACTCAAGGATTGCTATAACCAACCCCTACATAATTAACTCATTGTTATAATAATTTGAAAAGGATCCTGCAAAAGAAAGAATGACGAATGAAGAAGATGACGACCTCAGTGGCGCAGCGGGCGAGAGTCCGACTGCGACGGAAGAGGGTTCGATTCCCGCCTCGGAACAAATTTGTGTACGATGTGCAGAAATTTGTTCCATTGGTTTAGGTGTTATCTATCTATGTAAGTAAATAATGTATTAAATATATCAGTCATCTAGTACCCATAACACAAGCTTTGAGTAGCTTACTTTGGGGCTAGATGGTGCTGTGTGGATTGTCCGGCAATATAAAAAAAAAATTGGTAATTAAGCTGTAAATTTCTTGCCTATTCTTCTACGCTTCTGATCGATCTGCCTAGCTGTAGAATTAGTACAACCTTGAAAAAAGCAAGAACCTTGGTTTGGCTGTATTTTTTTTGTCGCCATACGCACCATTTGAATAGATGTTTCTACTTGTTCTCATATAGGGCACGGACCATATCGAACAACATTCGGTTTGCAAGCCACGGGCGACGTTTTACGTTGGCTGCAATACTTGCCGCTGCAACTACCAAGGCACTGATTACTCCTGTACCAACAAGCCCTGTCCACTGCCTAAGGATGTCGAGCTTTTTCATGAGCTGAAGGTTGGTATTAAAACTGAAACTGTAAGGCCGCGTACAAATTACGCGCGGTAAACCTTAGAACATCGGCTCGCACGGCAGCCGCGCGCAAAGTGGACGGGGCGTTAGCCTCGCGCGGCAGCTCAAACAATACCGCAACATTGGTTTACCGCGCGTAATTTGTACGCGGCTTTAGGCGAAGTTTGTAACTAAACGCCTGAGAGTGGATCAAGCCCCGTGGCGACACCTATTACTGAATCCCTAGCTTGCAAATTTGACACTTATAAACTTATCGCAGATGTATCGCGACTTCGCGAGTTACATATCGTCGGCTTATTGTTAGAAGTCACTAACTACAAAATGTCACTAACTACCTTTAGTGGACCGGCGCACTCGCCTGAATGAGCTCTACAATAATCAAAAATCGATTTATTTCTAGATAATCTAGTTTCACCGATATTGCACCTGTTTAAAGTCATTATTCAACATAATTGGCATAAATTAAAACTTCCATTGCGTTTTCCCACAAATTTAGTTTTGTCGCTTAGTGACTTCTAGCAATATTTAAAAATGGGTAATGTAAATCTAGTAGTTGCTATTACCGACGATACAGCATGAGAAAACTTTAAATCTAGGGTTCATTCGGTACGGTGGCTCAGACTTTGTTACAATAATAACATCAAACATTTTTTTTCAGGATATGAAACCAATAATACCATACATCGAAAAAGGGAAGCTATAAGACGAAGTTCCGGATGATATAACTTTCCTTCAATTCCATAGAACAAGATAAACAACTATGTCCTACCGACTTATGTCTATTGTTTACGTTAACATTACACCACACTCAATTATTCAACATTCGATGAACATTAAATAAGAGTATAATAATACAATTAGTATTATTTTACATGAAATAAAATTTAGTTTTAAACCAGCACCAGATAAATATTATTATGCAAATTATGCGTATTGCCTCATCTTGACTTGAACCCCATAACCCATAAAATTCCTAATAAAAAAAAAGCTTATTTAGGACGATTACATTCTAATCTAAAATAGAACTTTTATTTTAGATCTATTAAATTTAATTCCGATTTTTTTACCTTTTAATTTTAGTAATGTTTTTTGATAAGAATATTTTATTGATAACACCTATGTATATGTACAGAGGGTCTATCACGAGTTCCGGTGCCGACCGCGATCGATCGTAGATCACACCGATAGAAACCGCATTTCAAGGAAATTTAATATTATATATTATTCTTATACTGCTAATAAATTATTATGATTTTTATCATTATTCTTATTATAAATATTATATATTATTCGCATTCTTTGAGAAGCTTCCCTTAAGCTTCTCAAAGAATACGCTAGATGCCGTTGTTTAATTTCCTTGAAATTCGGTGTAGATCGTTGCGATCTGCGATCGATCGCGGTCGGCACCAAACTCATGATAGCCCCCCTGGTGTTATAAAATTATCATTTACCCATTGCGGACGTCGTCGTTAAGATGAAGAAAAATATAAACTATTATTTTAAATCCATAGTAGGTAGGGCAAACTACATATTTTTATGCAAAAGAACTAAATTATCTATATGGACTAATACCATTGCACCTAGAAATTAGTCTTCATCTCCTTGACTTACTAGATACCGGTGACCCAAAAACCCTCAAACAGCACCCGAGTGGTTTGCGTCGCCAATCGCATGTTCATCAAGGATTGCAACACTTGCTGGTGTAACGAGGATGGTACCAGCTACTTCTGCACCAGGAGAGTGTGCATAGAGACGTCTGAAGATGCAGTGGATCCTAACCAAGAGGTGACTTCTTGGTGATGGGAAAAATATTTTTTATATACAACCAGCTAATGGAACTAGCAGACGGCCCACCTGATGTTAAGTGGTAACCATCACCTACAACAAAGCAATGCCTCGTAAGTCACGCATGATAGGAACGTGCCCTACGACGCACTGCTCAGCGTCCATCAACTTGAGGCATACTGATGTTAAGCCTCATGTGCCTGTAATTACACTGGCGACCACGCTCACATGATGACATGCTTGTTATAGATTGCTAGTTAGTGCTCGAAAGGAGGCCCTTTGAGGCGCATCCTTTCACCCCAAAGTTTCGGAAGAGACTTCTAATGACACGACAAAAAGAAGAATAAGATTTCTCTTTGTATTTCACTGTGAGCTTCGCAAGAGAACAAAAAGTGTATTTAATAAAAATACTGTGCACAACGAAAAACACTGCGCATTTACTGTGCGCTTTGTGTAAATAAGATAAGATAAATTTTGCATAAAAAACTTTACACAGCAAAGATTACATCAGGTTGTCTTATTAAATAAAATGCAATCCTGAGTGGATGACATAGGACCCAAACTAGGAAGTCCTGTGAGATGGCGTACCTATACCCTCCGCCGGAGAACTTGTTATAATTAACAGAGAACTATTCTAAATATATATAACTCAAAGGTGACTGACTGACTGACTGACTGCCACAGTGATATCAACGCACAGCCCAAACCACTGGACGGATCGGGCTGAAATTTGGCATGCAGGTAGATGTTATGACGTAGGCATCCGCTAAGAAAGGATTTTGATCAATTCTACCCCCAAGGGGATAAAATAGGGGATGAAACTTTGTATGAAACTTTGAATTCCTTGGCGCGAGCAAAGCCGCGGGTTCAGCTAGTAATAAATAAAATGAAAAGGATTTGTTAATAAGTTAAAATTTTATTTATTACTAAGTACATACCGTACCTACATATGTTACAAAATCATAGCAATAATAAATTTGTAGCTGAAACTGCGGGTAGTGAAGAAACAATGCACACCCAATGAGGTGTTCGAAATGGACTGCAACATGTGCCGATGCAGTGAAGACGGGAAGTCTTTCTCTTGCACGAGAAGAGCCTGTGTGGACATGGATGAGAAGGTTTGACTCTCGTTTGGTTCATCATCCTTAACTGGTGATGGTATTTTCGTAACTAAACACTCCATTATCTTTATTGCTTACCTTTCACATTGTCTTTGTTCACTATAATATTATTATAATATAATGTAATGAATAAAAATATTTTTTTTTGTTAAAATTATTTGATTTCTCGTTTTGAAAATAATTATTTTTGATGTCGATTATGTTATACTTAGCTAAAAATAACCTATAAACACTAAAAATGTTTGTTTTCTTGATATTCTTCGTGGTGGTGGAATTGTTTTATAGTAAAACTTACCAATAGGTATTAGAAACATAGAAAGAAAAACCAAAACTTATGACATAACGTCATATCTTGATCTTGATTAATTATAAGGTTTCATTTCATTTATTATAGTTTTATATTCTTTTAATGTTGTAATATACCTAAATAATTCTAATTAGATGTTAAACCTATCATTTTAACGAATCATATTTTAGTCTCCGTTCTTGACTCAGATCTCCGCCTTTTTGTTTTAAATCTCTTACCAACTCGACATTGGCAAATTCGTGGCAACCCCTATCGGCCACTGAACAGCCATAAATAAAAGAAGAAGAAGATAAGGTTTCATACTTTAAATTATTGGATAGGTAATTACTATAAATAGGACCATACTTTGGGTTTTTCCGTGTTGAGCTGCCATTAACCTTAAATTCTTCTCCAGTATTGCAGGGCACTGATCTCTATTATTACAAAAGTAACATTTATTTTGTTTGCAAGTTCCAAAGCACTTAAGTTAAATAAAAATAAATAAATAAATAATGCTGGACAATCCACACGGCACTATCTAGCCCCAAAGTAAGCTATTCAAAGCTTGTGTTATGGGTACTAGATAACTGATATATTTAATACATTATATACTTACATAGATAGATATTTTTATTATACATAGAAAACACCCAGACCATCGGAACAATTTTCTGCAGATCGTACACAAATTTGTTCCAAGGCGGGAATCGAACCCGCAACCTCTTGCGTCGCAGGCAGGCTCTCGCCCGCTGCGCCACATAGGTCGTCGTATGGAGTTCATTCATTGAACCTCACGGTTCAGTCCTAGTTGTTTTTTATCTTGTCTAATACAGATCATTGTAGCAGGAGGACAATGCTTTTCTGCATAATGACAATGTTTTTCTGCATAACAGAAACTTTTTTCATTTTTGATAGCATTTTTAGTCATCTCTGAAGTAAGCTTAGTAGCTTATTAAGTAAGCTTAGTAGCTTATTAAGTAAGCTTAGGAACCTAAACACAAAAATGATCAATTTATAATGTCAGAGGGTAGTCACAAAGTCGAACTGTGAAGCTCTTTTTTGAAGACGGTTAAAAAAGGGATTACTTTGAACGTAATGTTCAAACATACCTAATTTAATTAATTTATGTATTTTATAACCTGATGCTTTCGTTTTCAGAATGCAACATCGAGGAGTATACGAGCGCTACCGGTAATATTTTTTTTATTCAATCGATTGTTATCTTATTTTTATAATATTGAAAGGTTAACATTGTAAAACAAACAACTTCTCTCTCGCTCACACATTCCAAAAGGTTTGATGTTTAATATTACTAATTAACATTGTTTTAGAAAATACATTAGAAAGCTCTAAAAAATAAAGGTTTAGAATAAATTTTTGATTCAAACAAGTTTGTGTGTATAGAACCTTATGTCGTGTGGAATGTTCATCAATATTTTATTATTATTATATAATATCACTAGTAGCGTCCTTCGGTTTTAAATCCTGGTATTCCCACGGGATAACAAGTAGCCTTGTGTTATTCCAGAATATAATATATCTATGTGCCAATTATCACCAAGATCCGTTCAGCCGTTCTGGAGTTATAGAGTAACAAACATCCATCAAATTCAAATTCAAATTCAAAATATGTTTATTCAATAAAATCACAAGGATCATCCATCCATCCACACTTACAAACTTTCGCATTTATAATACCTATTAGTAGGATACTAGTGGATTATAATAGTGGTGGGGCCGCTACTACGACCACCAGTCTAGTCTCCAGTGACAGCGCATCTACTGTTATAATTTGACCGTAGTGCGAGTAGCGAGTAAGTACCATTTGTTGGCAGATGCCGCCGAAGGCGTGCCAGCCGGGCCAGGAGTTCCGGATGGACTGCAATAAGTGTCTCTGTAACGACGAGGGCCAGGACTTCTCGTGCACTCGGATCGACTGCACAGCACTCAACAACGGCGGAGGCGCGGAGACATTCGCGCGCAGGAAACGAGGTGAGGATGGTTATGATGATGGTGATGTTGATGATGGTGATGGTGGTGGTGGTGGTGATGATGATGCATCAAGTCCTCTGCAACGAGGGCCAGGACTTCTCGTGCACTCGGATCGACTGCACAGCACTCAACAACGGCGGAGGCGCGGAGACATTCGCGCGCAGGAAACGAGGTGAGGATGGTTATGATGATGGTGATGTTGATGATGGTGGTGGTGGTGGTGGTGGTGATGATGATGCATCAAGTCCTCTGCAACGAGGGCCAGGACTTCTCGTGCACTCGGATCGACTGCGCAGCACTCAACAACGGTGGCGGGACGGAGACATTTATTATATTAGCGTCTGCGCAGAATGCACCGAAGTTATTATCATCCTCATCATCCGCTATATCATCACGCTTTGATTTCTAGCTCGTTACATGAAATGTTTTGTTAAAATTAAAAACCTAAAACCAGACCAGCAGACCATATTGTTGCTACGAGTCGTAGCACTATCATAATATTTTGAGTTTTAAGCTACATTGGCTTGCTACGCGGGCCTTCACTCCCATTTTTCTTTGCTACGTAGTCCGTAGCACTGTTAATTTATTTTTTACTCATACAAATATTCGTTGCTATGCTGCTCCTAGCTCTTTCACATTTTCAGTTGTATCATTGCTAGTTGGTACGCGTCGCATCAACCGTCAAACAATTTTACCTTCCCACATTTCAACAGTTAATTAACAAAATACATTACATACCCTTTCGTTTTTTTTCCATACTACACAGAGGTTTACTGGAAGAGAATGCTCTATAGGATTAAGTTCGCCTATGTACGATACATTTTGTTCTGTGCAAAAAAGAAAATTCTATCATCTATCTATGAGTAACTATAGACCATCGTGTTTCTCGAACAAATCACTAACGCCCGGTTTCTGAAAGGCCGATCAACGCCAATCGGCTGCTAAGTCACTTGCTACTTCAGCTTTTACTTCAAATTAATAATAATAATAATAATAATAATGCTGGACAATCCACACAGCACTATCTAGCCCCAAAGTAAGCTATTCAAAGCTTGTGTTATGGGTACTAGATAACTGATATATTTAATACATTATATACTTACATAGATAGATATTTTTTATTATACATAGAAAACACCCAGACCATCGGAACAAATTTCTGCAGATCGTACACAAATTTGTTCCACGGCGGGAATCGAACCCGCAACCTCTTGCGTCGCAGGCAGGCTCTCGCCCGCTGCGCCACAGAGGTCGTCAAATTGGATAGAGATAGCCAGTGACTTGACGTCCGATTAGTGTTGATCGGCCTTTCAGAAACCGGCGGTTAGTCGTGTGTGGGTTCAGATCACACTCAGATAATAGCATTTCGTACATTGTTAAGAACGGTCCTTTGTTATCAGATACAACAGCTCGAATAGAGTTAGAGTGCGTCCCAGACAGCGTGTTCGACCGTGAGTGCAACGTGTGTCGCTGCACCGCTGACGGAAAGCACGCAGCGTGTACCCTCAAACGGTGCCAGAAGGACAATGACGTCACCACGGGTGAGCAATCCCCCTGTACAATCGTATCCAAAGTCAAAGGGCAACGAAATAGTTACATTTCATGAATAACAGTTAAAAACAATAGTAAAAACATTGAGCATTGAAACCAGCTTTAAAGAAGAATGGTCATGATCAATACAAAATTTAATACATAAGCCCGGCGCAAACGCGAGATACATACATCATTTATTCTCTTTGTAAATCTAGGTAATTGAAAAAAAACAGATGTCATATTTAATGGATAGCTCACTAGATACTGCCATTAGGCGTACAAAGGGTTTACTTAAATTTTTACTTTTACTTTACTTAAGTTTTAAATACATTTCATTTCAGTGAAATAAAAATCTTGAGTTAATAAGTGCTAACTCAAGATTCTATTGTGATTTTTATGTACTGAGAAATCTGAAGGGATATCTAGCGTGCCCGGGGGATCAAAGTCGTGAAGCTGTTTTTTTATCAGTATTTTTTGTGGCTAGCTTAGTTTAATTGCCTTCTATTGGCAATTTTAGTAATTAAGCCTGATAAAAAAAAATAATGCCTGATTTTCAATGCACCTGCTGCATGAATATCAAACAAACTGAGTTACGTTTCGTTTGCGCCGGGTCTGGGTAAATTTTGAATCGATCATGACCATAGCAGATTCTTCTTTGTCTGACTTTCGTCCATCTTTTCAGAGCCAACTCCAGCATTCAGATGCACGCCAGGTGATCAATTCCGAAAGGATTGTAACGATTGCACGTGTTCTGCTGATGGAAAGAACGTCTTCTGCACGCTACGTCTCTGTGACGAAGAGCTAGGGGAGATCACACCTTAAATATTTGCCTCGAATCCGTCTGAGGGACGTCATTCCCAGCGACAGTTACTTTCAACAGTTATGTCAATTTTGCGAATTTGCAAAAATGTAAGATATAAGCACATGTCCCTGACCACTAATAACTGTGGTGAGTGACAAAAGCCTTTTAATAGTTTTTCAATATTTATATGAATAGTGCAAGAAAATTCAGCCTTGCCTACATTAAATAATTATTATGCTACAATAGATATAGGTCGCGTCATGTAAAAATAACGCTGGACTGAGGGGGGATGTGTGTTGGCGCGAGTAGGTATTTTGTATGCGCTAACACATGCGTTCCACTGTTTTCAAGCGTTCTTTTTAAATGACGCGACCTCACATGCACATAAGAGCGCACAATAGCTTAAATTATCGATTTCACAAACTATTCAGTTCAAAAAATTGTAGTAATTACCTGTGGTGCGATCATAAAGACTACTACGAGTATGTAAGATTCTATTTCTGATTTATTCTAAGCTAAAGAAAAATTAACCTTAATTTTTTTTGGACACTCCCATTTTTTTATACTTGTTATAATGAAATATAATGAAAAAAAGAGTGTTTCTTATACGCTGGCGGAAATCTTTCGCCAGTATTCGTGGCATCTTTTTGTAATAATTTTAATAACAAGTATTGTTTCGTACGATTGTTGAGTGATCAATAAATATGAGTATTAGATAAGTTATTTTTTTATTAATGATTTAACAGAATCATGCATAGTTGTTAACTTCATTTTTTTACAAATAATATCCTACTGGTAACTTGACCACGTTCATTCCATCTTTTTCTTATCATTTTTATTTTAACATGTTGGTCTAACTTAAGTTTTTTAGTTAGTGAAATTAATTAGTTAAGTGTCGAGGTACATTTGTACTAATGTATTAAAACATACGTAAAGTATCGAATTAAAATTATTGCAAAATAAAGTGTTTCGATTATGTAAATGTTGTCTTATTTTAATTTATGATCCTGCCGGCTGCGCCATATAAATTAATTAAATAATTAAAAGACATTCCACACAATATTATCTATTCACTAACTAAGCAAATCATGTTTTTTTCGCTTTCAGCGATAAGACCGCCCATTATACAGTTACCTTTTTATTTTTTAGTGTACTGAGTATTTTTGGTGTAAAACAATGCTTTTCCATTCATGGATGTTCACCGTGTCTGGGGATGAACGTCTTGACGCTTCTTCTGTTTCTCAGGAGTTGTCATTGATCAGCTAACTAACTCCAATACCAAAATAGTGGAAATTAACGTTCATGATGATTTTTGCATTTTACTAATGTCGTAAAAATAAAAGTGTGCCCTTAGATTTAATTAATGACTGTTTTACGAGCAATACCTTAAAAATCATTTCGTTAGCTGCTTCTTAGATGATCGAACATTTATTTGATTAATTTATTTTAAAATGGCAGCCTATGTTGTTTTAATTTCGTTGCTTTTACTTCAAGTGGTTGGTGGAGATAAATTATGTAAGTAATCAGTAAATTTTATATTTATTAATCTAAAAACTAGCCAGCGTCTTGGTTACGTTTCCGATTGGTACTGTCTGCAGATAGCTAAAACGTTTCATGTGTAGGTATAGGTATTGTACATTTAGTAAATACTTTCTTGAAAAAGGTTTAACTGACACAATACATATACCATGGGAACGCTCACTTAGAAAGTATTTTATTTTCTAGAACATAGTATACCTACCTACCTAAATAACATTATAATTATTGATTTCGCCCCGAACTGAGAGAGATCTCGTGATGAGATCCGAACACTCCGACTATTATAAATACTACTGTGGTATTCCGAGGAAAGTCAAAACATATTAGGACTTTCTTCTGACCACTCGCACTCACCATATCTCAAACATTCCGACAAAAATTCCGCAACAGGCAATACTATAGGTACTCAACTCTTTTAAATGCTAGCTACTGTGTTATAAAAATCTCGGACTTGGTACTGTGGCATTTATAAATTCATGTAAAATACCAGATAACTTTTTTCACTTGGAGTTCATAAAAATACATACCACCGGTGAGCTTCTCGCTAGCAATTTTAAAGATTTCTGAAGATGTGATAGGTACATATTTTTTGTGGTACCGAGATTTGCAATTTCATAACGCGAGTTTAAATGTCAGTGCGTCCTACGAAGAGGTGTGTACCGACTTCTACAATCGTGGGTGCGTGTCACCTTTGCGTGTGCTACATTGACGGCATTTACCATTGCCGCGAAGTAACTTGCCAGGACGTAGGTGAGTCTAAAATCTAACTAATACAGCGTCATGACTTTATCCCCAGACATGGAAGATATCCCCTCAGATATCATAGGCTTTCTTAACTCACGATTCTTTGAATATGTCTAAGCAGGTAAGGCTGCCTGTTGATTGAGGCGAAGCGAGAGAACGGAGCGGAGAAATAATAACAAATAGGTTTGCATAACTAAAGCTGAGCGGAGATTTCACATACTAATAAGAATTTGACACAAAATGATATAGAAAGACAATAGAAAGGATTAAATTTTTCTTCCAGTCAATGATTTTGTAGTGGTCACTTAAACCTTAGTTTCCCATGAAACAATAAAAGTCGAGCCGTTTTTATACAATGTCCAAAATGTATCTCATCATTACAGTTTTTTCAGAAGTGTCTGATCCAACACTCCGCGAATGCGAACCGAAAGAGCTTTACCGCGAGAATGCCATCTTCTGTTCCTGCGCAGCCTCAGGCCATTGGCAGTCAAATAATTGTAGAGAACGATTCCATCGCCTCCTACCCAGAAACGATCCAATAAAGAAAAACATACGGACTAATATCGCCTGCACACCGGGCATCTTATACATAACAGATTGCAACGTGTGTCTATGCAATTCTAGCGGTGTCATCAACTTCAATTCTTGCACCAGTAGACCTTGTCCGAAAAGTCTTAAGGGCGATTATTGCAATCCAGGCGACGTTTTCCGATCTTCCAACGAGTTCTGTATGTGTAGTTCTGTAAACTACTACCTGGATCACATGTGTCTTATAGTTTCAGACGAAGTCGTTCAACCGGTAGAGCCAGAGGATCTTGCCCGTGCTATAGATATCGGATCTCACACAGTTATAAATGAGAACGAGTGTGGGAATGCTTCGTTGGTCATAGATTGCAACACTTGTACATGTCATAAAAATAAATTTAAATGTACTAACAGATCATGTGTTGGTAAATCAGCTTTGAGAAACTCTGGCAAATCTAAGCAGTCAATGCTTGAGCTCAAAAATGATGATGATAAATGTGTTCCAGGGAAGAAATACAAGTTTAGGTGTAACACGTGTGTGTGCAATCGAAAGGGTGACCCTATATGTACATCGATGATATGCCTTCAAGATCTGGTGGCTGACGCAGCCGCTCTGGGAGAAATGATCATATCGCATTAATTTATTTGATTAAATGCTTTTTATTGAATCAGTAAACCTTTTATTAACCAGCTTATCACCCTAAAAAAACCATGTTTCTTAAAAAACATAAAGTGTACCTTATTAAAAGGTGGTCACGCAAAGGCAGTCTTTTAGGTAAGTTGAGTGAAGTAAATATTGTAAACGGTTCTCCATTTATTTAGACTGCATCTTCGCCTTCCATCAGATATGGTTGGTATGGTAGTCAAACGTCTAGCTACCAAACAATTAACAAAAATATAGAATCTCAACCTGCCTACACAGACAGACAAGCCAGCCAATGTAGATAGGTAGTTCATGCTGACATGCTGGCCACGCTGTATCACACTGTCGAGACTCCTACTCGATAAATCAACATAATGCAGGTTGAAAGAATTACGGTACATAGTTGCGAAAGGTAGTTGAAACTTTTTGATTCAAGTAACGGTCTTCTCAATTTCTAGCAAACGCATCCATATCTCGACAGCGCAATAAAAATCTGCCCGCGATAACTGAAGGGGAGCCATGCACGCCCGGGATGTCTTACAAAATGGACTGCAACCGATGCCACTGCACTGAGACAGGAAAACTCGTTTGTTCTAAGATGGCGTGCGTCGATTGGTCAAACTTCATAAAAAATAATAATGAAAAGCTTAAACGAGTGCCTAAGATTACAAAGCTTCGAACGAGACTCACAGCTGACAAGCCTAAGGGTTCTGGCAAACTTTCTGATAAAAAAGGCAAACTATCCAATCCCACTGGCAAAGCAGCTGGTCCTACTGGCAAGTCCATTCTTCCAAACTTGCCTAAAGGAAAGTGTGTTCCGGGAAAATTTTACAAGAAAAGATGCAGACGATGCTATTGCAATGATTTGCGAAATATCATGTGTTCGAACAATGCCAATGGTGCCTGTAAACTTCTCGAAGATGGTACGAGTATAGGTTTAGATAACCTGCCCTGACATAGAACCACCTTCCATTACCCCTCGCGGATTTCGTAAGAGGGGGCTCAGGGAACGCAATAGGCGATAGACAGCAGTACCTACATCCTGAAGAGTAGTAATGCATTAATCAAAATGCATTGCAAAATAAAAAATGCGTTTGTCCGGATGTCTGTCTGTCTGTTCTCCTCTACAGGTCGCATTTTTCAACCGATCTGGACGAAACTTGGTACACAGGTTATATGACTTATTAGATTTTTTTGTCGTCGGGGATTTTTGATTAGAGGGGTACTTCCCCCAAAAAAAGGGCAAAAAGGGGGCTATTTGATATACTGGATATCTCCACCAAATGAGATCCGATTTCGATTATTCTTTTTTTATTTGAAAGGTAGTAACTATAAATTGGTCTCATAAAAGTTTGGCGAAGATCTGATAAGGATCTTCAGCATGATGAACAGGATAGCTCATCAAAAAATCGATGGTTTTCAATCAAATTTGAGAGAAACACAAAGGACCTCATTCTACACAAGATAATGCAAAAAAAATCAAAAAGATCAAAAAAAATCACAAAACGGAAAATGCACTTGCACATTACATTCCTCAAAAATTTACAAAATTAAATAGAAAAACATAAGAAAGATTAAACAGGCTGGTAAACGTGTAAGGGGTGGTGGGTGAAGGGGTTTCGGTAAAAAAGGGAGAATGAGATAACCTACAGTGGGGGTGTCAGGTGAGAAGTAGTGAGGATGGGTATTTTATACTTCTCTTCAACATTGATAGGTTTCTTTCAAAACTCTGAAATAGCTTTTGCTAAGGCAGTAAATAGCTCACTTTTAGTATGCTCGCGAGGTCTACAGCTCCCAGAGCCACTAGTTATAGTTTAGGGCCATAAGCTCTAACTATAGACGGTAGATACTTCATCAGGCACCTACGGTGGTCTCAGTAGGATATCCTGTGCTATTATTCTTGTTTTCGGCCTTCGGTGACATGCATTTTTTGCTCATAAAGTATTTTCAATTAGGATTAATTAATATTCTGAGGAAGCTCACTAGATTTCATACCTTATTTTTCGAGATTGTCGCTTATAGCTGGTTCGCACTGGTCGAGTAGAGAGCTCAGTAGCACCTCCCACCACGTGTCCATGGTCAATGGTTGGCCAAGAACACCAAATTACAGGCAACTCGACCAGAGCGAACCAGTTATTAGAGACAGATATGACTTCTAGGTCTTCCAGTCCCCGTCAGAGTACCAGAAGACGTCCGTCCTCCGTTCTCACGAGAAGAGTTA
Source organism: Plemyria rubiginata (assembly GCA_963576535.1). Taxonomy (NCBI): domain Eukaryota; kingdom Metazoa; phylum Arthropoda; class Insecta; order Lepidoptera; family Geometridae; genus Plemyria; species Plemyria rubiginata. Next base: position 2,791,557 of record OY754929.1, read on the forward strand.
AAGAAGGCTCCAAGCTTGTCCAGCGCTTCGCAGAAGTGTGAGCCAGGCAAGACGCACATAGTCAGATGTAACGAATGTATTTGCACTGAGAGGCACAACCTGATATGTACCAAGTCTCTTTGCTTGAGCTTCGACGATATCAACCGCGTGGAGGCTGATGAGAGATCAGGTAATCTTTACCACCGAGAAAATACTGGCTCAAGAAAACTGAATCGAATTCAGAGATAATAGACGCGTATACTACGAGTCCAAGTCGAGTAAGAGGTAGTAGGTTCTCTAAGTGGTACTACCTAGTTATATTTTTATTTGAAAACAGCTTAAAAATATTGAGTCGCGCGGTGGTCCACTATTTAGTTATTCTTCTGTCGCAAAGCATAGACGATAGGAACATGTCCTGTGATGCACTGCCCTCCGTCCATCCACCTGAGGCATACTCTGTTAAGCCTAGTGTGCCTGTAATTTCAACAATCAAGATCAAAACGGTCTTTATTCAGTCCAATCACAAGGATCACTTTGAATTACAAAGATCACTTTCGGCCTGTACCTACCAGCTACTTTTGTTTTAGGAAAAAAATGCACAGGCAAAAAAGTGACTACCGATTCGTGCGTAGAATGCCGATGTATCAATGGGAAGACGGCGTGTCAAAGGATCAAGGGCTGTATTGTTGACACAAAGACTAAACTGATGAAAGCTGCCAACATCACCTCGTTGAAGATGACTATAGACCCAATAGGGGACCATTGTGTTCCGGGAACTATTTTTAAGTAAGTATACGCATCGACAATATTTTTATCAGACTTCATAAGAGAAGGTTCGCAACATTACATTACTTCAGACTTCAGAGGCAGAGATATAAATTTTATTGAATTTGATGCTTAATAAAAAAACCAACGTTTATAAAAACTATTGCTTTCACCAGTAGCTTTGTATTGTATTTTTCAGAGGTTGTTTATAACAAAAGGTTTATTGTTCACCAAACGTTAATTATACACAAAACTCAAGTCTACTTATTAGTTATAAACCTTTTATTCAGTAAAAATATTTTAAAATAATTTTGCTGTCTATGAACTTTAATGAATCAAGAATATGCCCAAATGTTTTGAATTGTCCTGCTGATTTGCGTTTCAGCTTAGTTTAGGTGCTTCTAATGGCTTGGTTGGTTGTTGTTTTCTTTTGTTATTCTAGGGATGACTGCAATAATTGCTACTGCCAACCCGATGCATCGCTTCGTTGCACGCAAAAGACCTGTCTCAACTACGCCCAGGCCAAATATATGAAAGAACAGTTCGCGCTACTGGAGAAGGAAGGTTTATGAAGAAGAGTTTACTCTGATATTATTGAGACTATAGTTTTTAAGGTCTGACTTGGCTAGGAAATGGAACGGTACCTACTTATTTATTAAATGGGAGCATTACATTTTCGATTTTTAATTACCTTTTATTATTTGTCTCAGCGTCCCCAGCCCGAAGTATGCCTCAGGCAGCATTGACATCTGTCTGTATGCCTCAGGTTGATAGACACTACGGTGCAGTGACCTGCGTTAGTGAATTGTAGGACACGCTCACATAAAAAGGTTAAATTTTATACACACAAACACTGATTTCATCAAAATATATATGTATTGGGGCTACTTATTTAAAAAGTACCTACCTATATTTTATATTTCATTAATTAAAGTAAAGATAAAGCGCCAATAAAATTGATGTTAAGAGTTTAATTGAATTGGCCACCCGCCAACCATTACCTACAGAATAACGTAGAATATTTCGCCTTACTCTAAATATCTTCATGACTGTTACATTGTCTGATTATCGCATTTAACATTAAAATTCTAGTCTTCATTTCAAGGTACGTGTATACCGAACACACAATTCCAAATGAATGGCCATATTTGCTATTGCGACGGCCGCGGACGATGGAGTGAAGCGAATTATGAAATTACGAGGTGCATTAATTGCCAGCCCAGTCAGATTATATGGGAGGACTGCAACCAATGCATTTGCCAAGGGTACGGTCAATTGCAATGCATTAGTGTCGCTTGTAATGATGATATAGCAGTTCTCAAATGCCGGCTCCTCAGGACCTCGATCTAGCAAACATGTGGTGTTCACCATTCGTCTCGTTCTATGTCAACTGCAGCCTGTGTGTATGTCCAGCTTCAGGCAAAATGAATGAAGCTCGGTGCGCCAAGGACGCGTCTTGCCCTTTTGCAGGCTCTTCAGATTTCTTAAAAGCGGTCAAACAAAACGTGTGCATACCAAAAGTAATGTACCTTTTCCCCTGCCTTCAATGCCGCTGCTCTGACGATGGCTTCTTTCTCATCAATAAATGCACAGAAGCGAATGTTTTGCCGATGTCCCGAAAATAGCTTTGCCAATGAAGAACTATGTAGCAAAACTAAATGTAACAATCGATTTAAGCTTTTTCCTCTGAATAGTTTGAAAAATACTACTACTACTGGATGCCACAGTACTGGACTGGACACACATGGTTTTGCAAAAGATAGGTGTAGTCCAGGAGGACTACACTTATCTTTAGCAAAACTGTATTTAACACTATCAACTTTCTTTTTATTCGTGCACTTTGATTCTAAGCACGGGTTTTCGTTGACGGTGGCATTTAGGTTACACTCGCAAAAGTAACATTTGGGGATCGTGAATGTATTTCGAAATGGTTCCGTTTTGTACTGAATGTCTTTGCTTGCGAAACAGACTGACCGATCCTAATTATTGCACAAATGTATGTCCCCACCTAATTCCGACCTCTGATTATAATACTGCTCTAAAACGTCTTGACTCACAGAACACATATATAGTCTGACTGTTCAAAGGCTAGATTTATTTCCTAATCTGGGTAGGGTATATTTATCAAAGTTTCATTAAATGACGACCTCAGTGGCGCAGCGGGCGAGAGTCCGCCTGCGACGCAGAGGTTGCGGGTTCGATTCCCGCCTCGGAACAAATTTGTGTACGATCTGCAGAAATTTGTTCCGTTGGTCTGGGTGTTTATGTATAATAAAAAATATGTATCTATGTAAGTATATAATGTGTTAAATATATCAGTCATCTAGTACCCATAACACAAGCTTTGAGTAGCTTACTTTGGGGCTAGATGGTGCTGTGTGGATTGTGCAGCATTATTTATTTATTTATTTAATAAATGCACAATTCATAACAGCGCATGCTCATAAGAGTTAGGTACCTACGACTCGGGTTTCATGATCTTTTTTCACCAATAACTAGGAAATTACACATTTAATAACTATAAAAATTATCTTACATCATCATAAAAACTTCTATAAAATGGCCGAGTTACCTAATTAAACTACGTGGCCCATTTATAATTGGAACACTCATAATCTGAATATGACAGGATTCTGCCTTGTCTCTATAATATCAATTACAGAATCCGCTTCTGTTTTTTACCCGAGTGCGAGGGTATATATAGTGTTTGGGGGTGTGTGTGTCTCCAGCTTCCTCATATTGAAAATGTAATTTCTATAAATGCCAATATTTAAAGCATAATTAGTGCACTCATAGATTTGAATCATAATTTAGCTGCCAAATAAACAACGATGCTATAAGCTTATAATAGTGTGTAAGCTGGAGTAACATGTCTCCAGCTGCCTCAGTCAGTGTGGGCAAACGGCTAATGATAGAGATATATAGTAAACGCAAGGATTTAGTACCAAACGAATTAGCGAGGTACCAAAAATTTCAGGTCTGTAGCTCGGAAACTCTTCGAGTTATAAGACTTGATCAACGTGTAAGCTGGAGTAACGATACGTGAAAAAGCATATGCTCGTTCTCTGGAATGGCTGGAGCTAGCAGGTTGCTTTAAGTCTCCAGATTTAGTACCAAACGAATTAGCGAGGTACCAAATATTTGAAGTGTTTCTGTTCAAAACTCTATGAGTTACAAGCTTTTCCAGCTTTTTTTGTTTGTCCAACTTGCACATGTTGGATCTCAGCAACCACAATAGGTACAGACTCGGTTGATGTCTCTGAACCGAGCTATGAATTAGTGCACTCGGTACCAAAAATTTGGAATCTCTAGGACAAGCAGTTCTGTTGTAATCAGCAAAATAACTAATATTATGATGAGTTACAGAATACCAGATAGTTCCATTTCGACCAGCCTTCAGTTGATAGTAGCTCTATCTCTGTCACTACAGCGAATGCGTCACACTCGTACCTACTGATGCAATCAAGGAATTTGAATATATCTGTCTGTATTCAAATTCCTTGGATGTTATTTTGCTGATTACAACAGAACTGCTTGTCCTAGAGATTCCAAATTTTTGGTACCGAGTGCACTAATTCATAGCTCGGTTCAGAGACATCAACCGAGTCTGTACCTATTGTGGTTGCTGAGATCCAACATGTGCAAGTTGGACAAACAAAAAAAGCTGGAAAAGCTTGTAACTCATAGAGTTTTGAACAGAAACACTTCAAATATTTGGTACCTCGCTAATTCGTTTGGTACTAAATCTGGAGACTTAAAGCAACCTGCTAGCTCCAGCCATTCCAGAGAACGAGCATATGCTTTTTCACGTATCGTTACTCCAGCTTACACGTTGATCAAGTCTTATAACTCGAAGAGTTTCCGAGCTACAGACCTGAAATTTTTGGTACCTCGCTAATTCGTTTGGTACTAAATCCTTGCGTTTACTATATATCTCTATCATTAGCCGTTTGCCCACACTGACTGAGGCAGCTGGAGACATGTTACTCCAGCTTACACACTATTATAAGCTTATAGCATCGTTGTTTATTTGGCAGCTAAATTATGATTCAAATCTATGAGTGCACTAATTATGCTTTAAATATTGGCATTTATAGAAATTACATTTTCAATATGAGGAAGCTGGAGACACACACACGTTTGGGGTGTATTTATCCATGTACGAGCATGTATCCATCCTTCGATATTTCCTTTAGCAGCCGTAGCACCCATACGGCTGGATGGATTTTTATTATTCAGGTAATAAAAGGTTCGTCACTTCCCAAGTGTCCTCAGAAAAAAGGTGGACAGGAAAGCAGGAGCGATATTCTCTCACATAAAAACAATCTTTTCACAATCATAGCAATATGGGTGCGAGCAGTCAGTCAGTCACCCGACGAGGTGTCTTGGAGGTTGGAGGTTCTAGGATATCCCCGCCTTAATGATACAATTTTGAGGTTTAGAGTAGAGAGGCTGCCTGCTCAAGCGTCACAATAGTGTTTTCAACTAATATACAGGGTTACTGGTAACTCGACGTATTCCTTGTAGAACGTGATAGTAGAGTTAAAATGCAACAAATTAACGAGTACAATCCTCTCCATCCCAAGTCTGGAACAGATCGATTTCAGATCACCCATTGTACAGTTAAGTATGATATTTTTTTTATTTTCTAGTATACTGTGTTTGTTTGGTGTACAATAAAGCTTTTTCATTCACGGTTGATGTCGATCATGCCTGGGGATGAAAGTCTTGAAGCTTCTGTTTCTCAGGAGTTGGCGATCAGTTACCTAACTACGATAGGTAGGTACCAAAATAATGAAAATCAACTTTTGTGATGATTTTTGCAATTTTATTAATGTCGTAAAAATAATTGTGAGCACTTAGATTTAATTAATGACTGTTTTACGAGCAATATTACGGTAGCATACCTTAAAAACCATTTCGTCAGCTGCTTTATAAATGATCGCACACTTATTTGATTTATTTATTTTAAAATGGCAGCTTATGTTGTTTTAATTTCATTGTTTTTACTTGAAGTGCTTGGTGGAAATGAATTATGTAAGGAATCAGTAAATTTTATATATTACTAGCTGATCCCGCGGCTTTGCTCGCGCTCGATTACTTTGAAAATGTCATACAAACTTTCATCCCCTATTTTATCCCCTTGGGGGTAGAATTGATCAAAATCCTTTCTTAGCGGATGCCTACGTCATAACATCTACCTGCATGCCAAATTTCAGCCCGATCCGTCCAGTGGTTTGGGCTGTGCGTTGATAGATCACTATGTCAGTCAGTCACCTTTGAGTTATATATATTTAGATTAATCCAATAACTACTTAATAGCCCGCATCTTGGTTACGTTTCCGATTGGCTCTGATTTAGATCACTTTTGCTATCTCTAGATCGTTCTCCACGGTCTGCAGAATGCTAAAACGTTTCATGTGTAGGTATAGGTATTGTACATTTAGTAAATACTTTCTTGAAAAGGTTTAACTGACACAATACATGTCATGTACTGTGGGAACGCTCACTTAGAAAGTATTTCAAAGTTCTAGAACATGGCGCGTAATATAATTTAAAAACTACAAAAACTTTATTATCTACTACATTGTGGTTCGCCCCGAACTGAGAGATCTCGTGATGCGATCCGAATACTACGACTATTATACTAGGTATGTAACGTTCTGCTTAATTTCCAGCAAACGCATCCATATCTCGACAGCGCAATAAAAATCTGCCCGCGATAACTGAAGGGGAGCTATGCACGCCCGGGATGTCTTACAAAATGGACTGCAACCGATGCCACTGCACTGAGACTGGAAAACTCGTTTGTTCTAAAATGGCGTGCGTCGATTGGTCAAACTTCATAAAAAATAATAATGAAAATAAGATTACAATGCTTCGAACAAGACTCAAAGATGCCAAGCCTAAGGGTTCTGGCAAACTTTCTAATAAAAAAGGCAAACTATCCAATCCCACTGGCAAATCAGCTGGTCCTACTGGCAAGTCCATGCTTCCAAACTTGCCTAAAGGAAAGTGTGTTCCGGGAAAATATTACAAGCGTGGATGCAGACGATGCTTTTGCAATGAATTGGGAAAGAGCTTGTGTTCGAACAATGCCAATGGAGCTTGTGAACTTTTCGATGGTAGGTACCGTCTTCGAAAGGAATATAGGTTAAGAATAACAGTTATTTAGATAATCTGAGGGCCAGCCGCGATCTCTTGAAACATTCTTTTATCAATATTACTTTACTTTTTGATCATAAAGCCGACTCTGGAGTTGATATAAGACATTGACATAAAAGTAATATTGAAATAAGAATACTTCAAGAGATCGCGGTTGGCCCTGTGCCCTGACATAGAACCACCTTCCATTACCCCCCGTGGATTTTGTTAGAGGTGGCTCAGGGAACGCAATAGGCAGCAGTATCTATATCCTGATGAGTAGTAAATGCGTTAATCCATCTGCTAAGCGTCAAATCAACTATCCACTCAAACTCACTCACATATCCTATGTATAGGACAAAGGAGACCTAATGTTATTATAACAGTAAGCTTATTCCCAAAAGACAGATTTGACTTCCAGGTTTTCCAATCCCCGTCATGGTACCGACAGACGTCCGTCCTCCGTTTTCGCAAGAAGAGTTAAAGAAGGCTCCAAGGTTGTCCGGCTACTCGCAGAAGTGTATGCCAGGCAAGACATACAAAGTCTACTGTAATGATTGTATTTGCACTGAGAGGAACAACCTGATATGTACCACGTATGCTTGCTTGAATTTCGAACTAACTAACAGCGCGGAGGCTCGTGACAAATCAGGTAATCTTTACCGGCGTGAAAAAACTGGCTCAACAAACCAGCAGTGCAAGTACCGTTCTTATCGATCGCTTATTTGACATTTAGAATCGTAAAAAATTCGTTAAAATTTGTTTCAACAATGGATAAAACCAGTTTAAACGAATTTTGACGATTCTAAATGTCAAATTAAGCGATCGATAAGAACGGTACTTGCACTGCTGAATCTAATTCAAAGAGATTATAATATAAACTACGAGTCGAGAGAGAAATACGCATATCAAAACTTTATATACATACTACCCTAATTCTGCCAACCTATATAGCATCTTGGCTGGACCCGACAGGGGATAAGCTAAGATGCTATTAACCATACCAACATTCATACATCGCCTTCCAAAACAACTTAGTCTGAATGCATTGTTACGAACGCAAAACATGTTGTACGTTTTCCAATGTACCGCATTCAGCAAACAGCTTACTTATACTTACAATAAAAACCGAAAAAGTGCGAATCGGACTCGCGAACGAAGGGTTCCGTACCATTATTTAAAAAAAATTGTTGTATGGGAGCCCCCGAGATGTTATTGATGATGGCAGTATTTTTTTTCTGTTTTTATTGTTGTTGTAGCTGCAACAGAAATACATCATACTCTGTAAAAATTTCAACTGTCTAGCTATCACGGTTTATATGAGATACAGCCTGGTGACAGAGGACAGATAGACATAGACAGAGCGGACAGTGGAGCCATAGTAATAGGGTTCCCGTTTTACCCTTTGGGGACGGAACCCCAAAAACCAAGTCGCGCGGTGTTCCACTATATGTAGTAGGTACGCTCGTGTTTACTTTATCAGTCTTGTTTTAAAGATGAACAAGTAGATTGCCTAACAGGATGTAAAGTGGTACCTACCACTATCTAACCATCCCCCAATAACAAAGTCAAAGTCAAAAATGTTTATTCAATAAAATCACAAGGACCATCTTGAACCGTCTTAAAACTAGGTGACTCTAGTGCCAGTTCCACGCGACCAACACCGAGAAGAACAGACAACAAACTCGGCTTGGTATCTAGTAAAGATTTCTGACACAAAGCACAGACGATAGGAATATGTCCTACGATGCACTGCCCTCCCTCCATACTATGTTAAGCCTCGTGTGCCTGTAATTTTAAAAATCAAAACGGTCTTTGTTCAGTACAATCACAAAGATCACTTTGGATCACAGAGATGACTTTCAGCCTGCACCTACCAGCCACTTTTGTTCTAGGAAAAAAATGCATAGGCACAAAGGTGACTAGAGATTCGTGTGTAGAATGCCGATGTTCCAATGGGAAGACAGCGTGCGATAGTATCAAGGGCTGTACTGCTGCAACTAAGGCTAGACTGTTGAAAACTGCCAACAGCATCGGCATTACGTTCAAGACGAGAATAAACCAACGCAATGACCATTGTGTACCGGGCGCTATTTATACGTAAGTATTTTACGCCGCATCGACAATATTTTCATCAGACTTCATAAAAGAAGGTGCGCAACAATCATTTGATTTCATTACTTTAGAGGTGCTCCTATATAAATTTAATTGAGATTGATTCGGGGCTTATTAAAAAAACAACGTATAAAAAAAGTTTTGGTTTCACCATTAGCTGGTTTTATATTTTTCAGTGGTTTTTAAATCGGTGTTTTTGGCAAAGACGAGTTTATTATTCACCAAACGAATAATTGATTGTCTAGGGCAAGTGTGATAAAACCTACTTGCTTACTACAAGGTTACAAACTCATCTAAAATATGTTATGACTTATGTTACAACTGCCCCCATAACAATAATAAGAATTATAATCATAATTATTATTTTAAATTTTAGTTGTAGAATTTCATATGCAAAATTGTTTAAAATGTTCTTTTTTTTTGCGTCTCAGCTCAGTATAAAATGCTTCTAATCGGCAATCGTCATACGATTATACCAGCATTAGAAAAAAAAAGTTTTTTTTTATCCTAGTGATAACTGCAACACTTGCTGGTGCGAGTCCGGTCCATCGCTCTCTTGCACCTTGAAGTTCTGTATCAACTACGCCTCGGCCAAGTTTCTGAACGACCAGTTCCAGCAACTGTTAGAGAAGAAGAGTTTAACTACTGTCTGATAGTTACTTTATTGAGACAATAGTTTTTAAGTTTTGACTGGGAGTACTTAATTAATAAACATGAGCATTATATTTGCGATTTTTAATTACCTATCATTATTTATCTCAGCGTCCCCAGTCCGAAGTAGTTGACTGCTGGACACGCGTGCCTTATAAGGCAGCATTTTTTTTTTTTAATGCTGGACAATCCACACAGCACTATCTAGCCCCAAAGTAAGCTACTAAAGCTTGTGTTATGGGTACTAGATAACTGATATATTTAATACATTATATAATTACATAGATATATTTTTTTTTATTATACATAGAAAACAACCAAACCAATAAACAAATTTCTGCAGATCGTACACAAATTTGTTCCGAGGCGGGAATCGAACCCGCAACCTCTGCGTCGCAGGCAGACTCTCGCCCGCTGCGCCACTGAGGTCGTCCTCCTGATTGACACCTGTATTCCTCAGGTTGATAGACTCTACGGTGCAGTGAACTGCGTCAGTGAATTGTAGGACACGCTCGCATAAAAAAGGTTAAGACTTATACAGAAACACTGATTTCACTAAAGTATAATTATTTGGGCGTATGTATTCTTCTTCTTTCTGCCCTTATCCCACTTTAGGTGGGGTCGGCACAACAGGTTTTTTCTCGCCACTTTCCTCTATCAACCGTCATCTCAGTAGGTACCTAGTTACTCCTTTCTTTCCCATGTCATCTGTCACAAAACCCATCCATCTTTTCATTGGCCTGCCTCTACTCCTAAATCCATCCACATTCATCCGTATCACTCTTTTCGTTACATGACATTCATCCCTTCTCATAACATGCCCACCACGCTACCTAATTACTCCTTATTTTTTCGGTCTCTGGCGCCACTTTCAAACTGCCTATAATACAGTCATTCCTTATCTTATCCATTCTCGTCACTCCACACATCCATCTCAACATTCGAATCTCCGCTGTATGCACTCTTCTTTCATCCGTCCTATTAGTGGCCCAACACTCCGATCTATACAAAACGACAGGTCTTATGATGGTTTTGTATATTTTCACCTTTAGTTTTAGGGGTGTTCTTGGATTGCAGGTTGTTCCTGTGACTTCTCGCCGTTTCATCTATGCTGCATTTAATCTCTAACTTAAATCATTCCTGTCAATCTCACCATCATTCTGTACTACTGAACCGAGGTACCGAAAAACGGAACAGACTAGCAGGGATACACCATCTAAGGCAATATTGGCGAAATTGGAGGGACCACTTACAAAACAAACGTCTGTTTTGGTCCTTCTGTACTGATCATCAATCCAACACTCTCTAATTTCCCCTGCCATTTTACCAGCCTGCTCTGCAACTCAGTTAAGTCTTCTTCGATAAGAACAATGTCTTCGGCGAGCACCATGCACCAAGGTGCCTCCTCCTGTAAGTCTGATGTCAGTGCATCCATTACCAGGAGGAACAAACAAGGGCTTAAAGCCGATCCTCGGTGCAAGCCTACAGCCACATTGAACGTATCGGTAGCGCCAGCTTCGAACCCGCGGCCCGATTACGCTAATGTCTGGCTATCGAGATGGCTTTCAGTTTGACATTTGATCAAGGAATATAATACTCCCTGACGAAACCATTTGATTTCCATAGTGTAATAGCAACATATGAATGGATCTAGTGTCTAAATTCCTTGGGATGGATGCTAAATTCCTTGGATAGATGGGAATCAAAATGTGAAACTGAAAGCCATCTCGATAGCCAGACATTAGCGTAATCGGGCTGCTGACTTGTGTCCTAGCTCAGCTATACATAGCCTGTATAAGCTGCAGTTACTTCCCAGGCACACCTTTCTCTTTCATAGTCCACCACAGAACCTCACGGGGTACCCTGTCGTACGCCTTTTCTAGGTGAACGAACACCTTTCGCAAATTCTTGTGTACACGGCGGCATTTTTCGCACAGTTGTGTGATACCTCACTTAGAGTGAGGGTTTAGGTTAAGGGGGCAGGAAAGAAGAGGCAATATTCTCTTACAGTAAAAAAATATTTTCACAATCATAGCAATATGGTTATTAAAATCAAGAAAGTGGTAGAGTGTTTTCAAATAATATAAAGGGTTACTGGTATCTCGACGTATTCCTTGCAGGCCGTCGCGTCGGTAGGGTTAAAATGCAACCAATTAACGATTACAATCCCCTCCATCCCAAGGTTGTCTGTAAGAGATCGCTCTTCATCCGTGTCGCTATCAGACCACCCATGTACAGTTATTATTTTATTTTTATTTTCTAGTGTACATACTCGTACTGTGTTTGTTTGGTGTACAATAAAGCTTTTTCATTCACGGTTGATGCCCATTGTGCCTGGAGATGAAAGTCTTGATGCTTCTTCTGTTTCTCAGTAGGAGGTGTCATTGATCAGTTACCTAAGTGCGATACCAAAATAGGAGATCAACTTTAATTATGATTTTTGCAATTTTATTTATGTCGTTAAAAATAATATAATGAGCCTTAGATTTAATTAATGACTGTTTTACGAGCAATATCACGGTAGTATACCTTAAAAATCATTTCGATAGCTGCTTCATAAATTACCGCACATTTATTCAATTGATTTATTTCAAAATGGGAGCTTATGTTGTTTTAATTACGCTGTTTTTACTTGAAGTAGTTACTGGAGATAAATTATGTAAGTAGGTAATCAGTAAATTTTATATACTAATCTATTCAGGGGTATAAGGGGTTCCAAATAACACTTCCTGGAACCCAAGTCAACCTCACCTGCCCGTGGTACACCCTGCTGACCAACAAAGGAGGCTCTGATGCTCCACCCACCAACACGCACTGGACCAGCGTGGTGGGTTAAGGTCCAAACCCCCCCAATATGACAGACATCAAAAACGATAGGCCCCAAGTTCCCGGGGGCTCTGGGGATTGGGGTTGTTGATGACGGAAAACAAAACCATCCCGGGGCCAGGGGTGCTAAGAATCTCCGGGCGAGATCGATTCCCCGTCAAACGACCCAAGCTAAAACGAAACCGGACTTAGTTAAAACCCCGAACATTCTGACGTATAACGTACGCACTTTTAAATCAGAAGAACGATTAATGGAACTTGAAAATTTCCTAACTGATATCAATTAGGACATAGGTATTGGTTCATAGTTATTTATTCATAACAGATTTGTAACAGGTCACTTAGTAGGTACACCTACGCATGGACCAATAATACTAGTATTATTGGTCCATGGTATACGGTATAGCTTAATAAATTCATACATTAGATGGTGTGAAGTTAGGAGGGAAGGAGAATAAACGATAGAAAGAGATAGCTGTATTTACTACAGTGGTAATGCAGGAGGACTCTATGGAGTGGGATTTTTAGTAAATAAAAAATGGAAATTGAAAAAAAAATAATAAATCGACATAATGCAGGTTGAAAGAATGAGTAAAATGGTACAGTTGAAAAAGGTAGTTGAGTTAATTTTTTTTGATTCTAGTAACGGTCTGCTCAATTTCCAGCAAACGCATTCATATCTCGACAGCGCAATAAAAATCTGCGCGCGATAACTGAAGGGGAGCCATGCACGCCCGGTATGTCTTACAAAATGGACTGCAACCGATGCCACTGCACTGAGACAGGAAAACTCGTTTGTTCTAAAATGGCATGCGTCGATTGGTCAAACTTCATAAAAAATAATAATGAAAAGCTTAAACGAGTGTCTGAGATTACAAAGCTTCGAACAAGACTCAAAGCTGACAAGCCTAAGGGTTCTGGCAAACTTTCTAATAAAAAAGGCAAACTAATATCCAATCCTACTGGAAAACTAGCTGGTCCTACTGGCAAGTCCATGCTTCCAAACTTGCCTAAAGGAAAGTGTGTTCCGGGAAAATATTACAAGAGTGGATGCAGACGATGCTTTTGCAATGATTTGGGAAAGAGCATGTGTTCGAATAATGCCAATGGTGCTTGCAATCTTGAAAAAGACGGAATGATTATAAGTAAAGGATAACAGTTATTTAGATAACCTTCTCTGACATAGAACCACCTTCCATTACCTCGTCGTGGATTTCATAAGAGGGGCTCAGGGAACGCGATAGGCAGCAGTACCTTTTCCTAAGAGTAAATTTAACATTAATTCACCTTCTTCAAATCTATTAACCACTCAAACTTACTCTGAAATCATATTTATAGGACAAAGGAAACCTTAGGCCGGTGCCAGATATGTATGTACGTGATCACTTAGTCGCTCGCTTAGTGAGGCACGAGACAGTGAAGAGTTTTACGATCTTCGTCCAGTGAAGTGCGCTTTGCCACGCGGTATCGGTTTTTTAGCAGCGTTCACTGTCTGTTGAACGTTTTGTGATGTTTGCGTAGCCTGCCACACTGCTAGGGATGCGCGATCCAGATCATTGATCCGATTTTAAGGATCGGATTGGTTCGTGATGCGTCGATCTGATCCGCGGATTGGATCGCATGCCGTTGATCCGATATCAATGAAATCGATCCCGATCTGCGCGAAGTTCAGTTGCGCGAGCGCTGTTGAGCGGAACGGACGACCTACGAGGTCTCTTTCTGTACATTTCATACATCCATTTGCGTCTTTTTCTTGGACGTTTCCATATTTTTTTATTATTCCTTTAATTAATAAAATTATTAAATTTAAATTTTCTAGTAATAGGTATATTAAATAATTGTACAATAATAAGGATACATGATAAAATAACTACATTATCAAAAAACTAATATTTTTGATAATAGGTATTTACATTTTGTTGCACATATAAAAGATAATTAAATAAATAAATAAATAAATAATAAATAAATAATGCTGGACAATCCACACAGCACTATCTAGCCCCAAAGTAAGCTATTTAAAGCTTGTGTTATGGGTACTAGATAACTGATATATTTAATACATTATATACTTACATAGATAGATATTTTTTATTATACATAGAGAACACCCAGACCATCGGAACAAATTTCTGCAGATCGTACACAAATTTGTTCCAAGGCGGGAATCGAACCCGCAACCTCTTGCGTCGCAGGCAGGCTCTCGCCCGCTGCGCCACAGAGGTCGTTTATTACATGCACAGTGTACATTGTATCAGATACAATGTACACTGTGCAGAATAAGCTTACTGTTAGGGCGGCGCCAGATTCTGGCGCCGCCCTAACAGTAAGCTTATTCTTTTAAGCATACCCATTTTGTTCCAAAAAAAACCTTTTCAGAATCTCATTTATCCTCGAGTTAGCTCAAACTATAGACAGTAGATAGGCACTTTCATGAGGCACCTACTTTTTTACCTGTGCTTTTATTATTGTTTTCGGCCTTCGCTTCGGTGATACGTTTTGTTTGCTCATAGAACATTTTTTGTTAGGATTTATGAATATTTTAAGGAAACTGACTAAATTTCATACATAATTTTTCTTAGAGACAGACTAGACAGATTTTAGCTTAGAGACAGATATGACTTCCAGGTTTTCAAGTCCCCATCACAGTACCGGAAGACGTCCGTCCTCCGTTCTCACGAGAAGAGTTAAATAAGGCTCCAAGCATCTCGCAGAAGTGTGAGCCAGGCAAGACATACAAAGTCGACTGTAATGATTGTATTTGCACTGAGAGGAGCAACCTGATATGTACCAGGTTTGTTTGCTTGAACTTCGAAGAAATTAACGGCGCGTATGCTGATGAGAGATCAGGTAATTTTTACCAGCGTAAAAAAATGGGCTCAATAAAACTAAATCTAATTCAAAAGGATTATGATAGACGCATAAATTAAAGTGTATAATTATAACGCTACGCTAAGAGCATAAACTAAAGTTATAGTAGTTTATGAAACTGTTGCATAATGAGGGGTATTAAACTCGAGGGGGTGTTTAAAAACCGAGCCGTAGGCGAGGTTTTTAATAGTATCCCACGAGAGTTTTAATACCTACTTATGTGCAGTTTCATACACTACTTTATCTACTCTCATACATTAGTGTTGAACCTAATAAATAAAATATCAAAGTTAGTAAGAAATCCAGTTGACTGAAACAAAACGTATCAATTGGCGCCAAACCAACCGTACAACAGCGCATGCGCGCGCTGCGCCGCCGCCGCCGCGCCGCGCCGTCGCCACAGACTATCAAACTCTTTGGCTGTACGGTTTCAAGACCCTTGCCTATTCCAAAAAGAAAAAGAACTGTATCGTTATGGTAAAAAAGTTATTTTATACAACTATCTTTGTATGAGGAGCTGTATCATAATTATTTTTTTTAATTTGGTTACGGTATTGCGTTTATAAAGTATATCAATATGAATTCGTTTTGACGTTTATAATTCGAATTTTATGACATGAGAGTAGATAAAATACATTATTTGGCTGACGTGTCGCGTCGCGATGCTCGTAGTCGTGGCTTCTGTTCACATCTACGCGACTTTGGCTAAGAAAACGCCCTCAAACTACAGGGTTATAAGTCCTTAACATTTAATCAGCATCCCACACGATAAACTTACATGTAAAAGGGCTTGGTTTGGACATTCCAAACCTATTTTTTTTTTCTAGCTTGCCTGCTTTTTGAGATACAACCAATAAGTTAAACTAGTAGTTCGCCCCGAACTGAGATTTCGTGACGCGACGCGAACGCTCCGAAAATATAAGTAAGTAGTAGTCAGAGGCAAGTCCAAAAATATTGGAAAAAGCAAAGGAACTGACCGACCAGTAGAAAAACCTTGATGCCAACGAAACTCTTAGAAATGAGAGCTCTTGGGTCGTTGGTTTACTTAATTTAACTTTACTACCTTAGAAAAACAATTAAAATGGTTTTGGAATGTCCAAACCAAGCCCTTTCATATGCCATATAACTTTATTTTTTTGTGTAAATTTTTTAATTTTCGCCCCCTTAAAAACCGCCATATTATCCGATTTTACTCATACCTATACTTACCAGTAAATTTGTCAAGTACAAGCTATCGACTTACCAAATTTCATGCAGATCGGATTAACGGTTCTCAAGTTATCGTCGGACAAACATACAAACATACACACATACATACATACACACATAAAATCCCAAATCGCCCAAGTTGTTTGTAAGATTTTCGTTCGCTTCGCTCACTCAATCAATTAAGATAACCAACGACCCAAGAGTTCTCATTTCGAAGAGTTTCGTTGGCTTGGCATCAAGGTTTTTCTACTGGTCAGCCAGTACCTTTGTTTTTTTTTTACTTGAAATAAATTGAGGAGGTACTTGGTTCTCATTAAATGGTGATAGCGACCTGTTCTGATGATGGAGCCAAGATCTGTTCAACAGAACTCTTCAATAAATAGGTCAATTCAGTTGAAACTTGGTTACCATAGTAAGTAGTGGCAGTCAGAGACAAGTCCAAACGCAATGCTTGAACTTGCCTCTGACTACCACTTACTTATATTTTCGGAGCGTTCGCATTGCATCACGAAATCTCAGTTTGGGGCGAAAACTACTAATAGTTTATTCGTTATAGGAACTATCTGGTGAATGAAACGCATACGGATTTTTTTTAAACAGTTATCCTTTAATAAAAACCGAACAAGTGCGAATTGGACTCGCGCACGAATGGTTCCGTACCATTATCTAAAAAAATATTGTTGTGTGGGAGCCCTCGTCAATATTTTTTTTTCTGTTTTTTAATTGTTGTTGCAACTGCAACAGAAATACATCATCTGTAAAAATTTCAACTGTCTAGCTATCACGGTTTATATGAGATACAGCCTGGTGACAGAGGACAGATAGACATAGATAGACAGCCGAGCCATAGTATTATAGTTCCCGTTTTACTCTTTGGGGACGGAACCCAAAATACAAGTCGCGCGGTGTTCCACTACTAAATATTATAGTATTTACTTTAGCATGCTCGTGTTTACTTTATCAGTCTTGTTTTAACTACTTACTGAAATCACATAGATGAACAAGTATATTGCCCAACAGGATGTAAAGTGGTACCTACCACTATCTAGCCATCCCCATAACAAAGCTTTCTGACACAAAGCACAGACGATATTACGAACTTGTCCTACGATGCACTGCCCTCCGTCCGTACTATGTTAAGCCTCGTGTGTCTGTAATTTCAAAAATCAAAACGGTTTTTGTTCAGTACAATCACAAAGATCATTTTGAATCACAGAGATCACTTTCAGCATGTACCTACCAGCCACTTTTGTTCTAGGAAAAAAATGCACAGGCACAACAAACGTGATTAGAAGTTCGTGCGTAGAATGCCGTTGCCTCAATAACAATAGGACGACGTGTGATATTATCAAGGGCTGTACTGCTAGAACTAAGGCTAGACTGTTGAAGGCCTCCAAAAGCACCGCGTTGATGATGAGAATAGACCCACAAAAGGACCCTTGTGTACCGGGCGCTATTTATACGTAAGTACCTACCTATATATTACGCCGCATCATATCCTACTAATATTATAAATGCGAAAGTTTGTAAGTATGGATGGATGGATGTTTGTTACTCTATAACACCAGAACGACTGAACGGTTCTTGGAGAAAATTGGCACAAAGATATATTATAGTCTGGAATAACACATAGGCTACTTTGAATCCCGTGGGAATACCGGGATTTAAAACTGTGCGGGTGAAACCGCGGGGCGCAACTAGTCGACAATATATTCATCAGACTTATTTTAAGACTTCGCAATCATTTCATTAAATTACTTTAGAGGCAGAGGTGCTCCCACATAACAATTATTGAAATTGATTCTTATTAAAAAAAACGTTTGGTTTCACCATTAGCTGTGTTTTATATTTTTCAGTGGTTTTTATGTCGGAGTTTTTAGCAAAAAAGAGTTTTATATTCACCACACATCATCATCACCATAGTCGCCCATTGTTTTGCCTAGATTTATGCCTTTACCCTGTTTTTTTGTTTCTGTGTGGTGAACAATAAAGAGTTATCTATTATAATATCTATCTATTATAGGGCAAGTGTGATAAAACCTACGTGCCTTCTTATCTTAAAGGTATCCCAACTAATATTATAAATGCGAAAGTAACTCTGTCTGTCTGTCTGTCTGTTACGCTTTCCCGCTTAAACCTCTCAACCGATTTTGATGAAATTTGGCACAGATAATCTTTAGACCCTGAGAAAGAACATAGGCTACCTTTTATTGCGAAAAAAAGAGATGAAGAGATTAAAAGTACGCAGACGAAGTCGCGGGTACCAGCTAGTATGTATTATAAATACCCAACCCAACCAGAAGTACCTGCGTAGCCACTCTTTACTTAGCCATTGAAAGTGAGCGAAAAACTATTTTGTTCTCTATTTACGAGGCGTAAACACTTTTCGAATTGGTGTGTAATAAAGAATTTGTAACAACTGCCCACCTAGTTGTAGAATTCATGAAAAAATATTTTAAATCTTTTGTTTAGTAAAAATATTTAAAAATAATTTTGTAAACTATAAACGAACATTATGAATCAAGAATATGTCCAAATGCTTAAAATTTTCCAGCTGATTTATGTCTCAGCTTGGCATAAATGCTTCTAATGGTTTTCTTTTTTTATTCTAGTAATAACTGCAACATTTGCTATTGCCAGCCTGGATATTTAAATTGCCAGTTAAAGGCCTTTAACAGCTACGCCGTGGCCAAGTCTGGACAACCAGTTCCAGGAACTATTAGAGAAGAAAGGTTTATGAAGAAAAGTTTACCTACTCTCTGATATTTTATCGTTTTAAGAGTTTTTAAGTTTTGACTGGGTTAGGAAATGGAACTACTTATTTATTAAACATGAGCATTTTATTTTCGATTTTTAATTACCTGTCATTATTTATCTCAGCGTCCCCAGCCCGAAGTAGTTCACCGCTGGACACACGCTACCTTATGAGGCAGCATTGACATCTGTATGCCTCAGGTTGATATACTCTACGGGGCAGTGACCTGCGTCGGTGAATTGTAGGACACGCTCACAAACAAAAGGTTAAAACTTATACTGAAACACTGATAAGTATATCTATTTGGGCGTATGTAGGTACTCTTCTTCTTCCTACCCTTATCTCACTTTATGTGGGGTCGGCACAACAGGTTTTTTCTCGCCTCGTCTCCTTTCTTTCCCATGTCATCTGTCACACAATTGTGCCTAGGGATGAAAGTCTTGAAGCTTCTTCTGTTTCTCAGAAGGCGGTGTCATTGATCAGTTACCTAAGTTCGATACCAAAATAGGAGATCAATTTTCATTATGATTTTTACAATTTTATTTATGTCGTTATAAATAATATAATGAGCCTTAGATTTAATTAATGACTGTTTTACGAGCAATATCACGGTAGCTAGCTTACAAATCATTTCGTTAGCTGCTTCATTATATGATCGCGCAACAAAATGGTAGCTTATGTTGTTTTAATTTCGCTGTTTTTACTTGAAGTAGTTACTGGAGATAAATTATGTAAGTAGGTGATCAGTAAATTTTATATATTAATCTGATCTATATTAATAATTCTCTCAAAGGATACGGTAGACTCGATTGAAACCTTACCTGAATAATAAAACAAAAAATAATGATTTCGAGTCGACAACATAATATTATATCCGCAAAATTCAGTGTCGAGTATTTTATTAAATTCTGATACAGTTTCGTTCGGTCCGGCACTTATTATTCAAATTCCTTGGGTCCGGCACTTACGTAGTTTTTTTATACTGTTTGGGCCAAGGAATGTATTCAAATTCCTTGGTTTGGGCCAAATTCAAATTGGTTTGTTTGGGCCAAGGAATATAGATAACTTTGGGCCAAGGAATTTGAATACAAGTCCTTGGTTTGGGCACAGGCACAGAACCGCCATATTTTCTATGAACGCACCCCTGTAAGTCAGTGTCAGTGACGACCAATGAGGTAAGAAGCTCAGCGAAGCAGCAATGAGTTCACGCTATGGAATCGGCCAAACAAAATCGTTGGACACTATCTATCTACACTCAATTTTAGATTGTATTGACTTGCAATAGAGTTTGTAGTCAGTTACTAGATTGTAGTTCATTTAAGCAACACCACAGCGCTAGTGTTCAATGCAATGAAGGCAGCTGCAGACTTGACGTTTGGCTTGGCACCTTTGTATGTACCTAATTTCATTATTCATATTTTTTCGATTATGTATTTGAAAATTTTGTCTAAGGATATTTGTTTGAAACGGTGTAAATAAAATGGGTGTAACTAAATGTTGTGTCCCTAGGTGCGAGTCTAAAAGCGACAGTGGTATCATAGGTATTACACTGTTTTCCACGAGCACCTTATAGAAAAAAATTGTGGCTCAAACAAATAAACTGTAAATCTTTAAATTTACTCAATACCATTCAAATAAGGAGTAAATGAGTTTGCCCCAAACATTTTGAGCGTAAATTTTACGAAAATGATCGCCTGAATTGCCTCATTGCGCGGCCAACTTTATTTACGGCGGCAGAAATTTGTAGTGAGATTCCACTAAACGGACAAAGTAAGTACCTAATTTGCTGGTTCCTAGTGATTCAAATATCTCTCTAAATTCTTCAATTATTATTATTGTCCATAAATATAGATTGCAATCGTTAAAATAGTACAAAAACATCAATAACAGTGATCGATGTAAAAAATAGGGATGTGCTACATAAATGCTATTATTTTATTTGCTATCGATGTTTTGTTATTTTTACCCCGACTGCAGACATAAATGTTTCTATATGGAGGGTAATATTTTAAAGAGTAAGTATGTATGTACGTATGCCCCTTACTTTGACACGCTGCTCTGCACCCTAAAAAGGTTAAAAAAAGGCATAAAAAGGTATCATTATAACAATGATATGCCACCATTTTGGCAAAAACTACTTAATAGTACATTTAACGTAAGGTCTCCTTCAAAAAAGGCAGGCTGGAAATACGGTTACAATTTTTAGATTGACAATAGGTTCTGTAATGTCTTATTCTCTAATTTCAGGCGATGAACTTGATGTAAACAACTGTATCGAAGATTGCAGCAAATATCACATAAAACCAGGAATCTCAAGAGTACAACACACCGATTACAAATGAGCACAAAATTTGTGGAGTCAAAGCTATTTTCCAATTTCGATAAACTGCCACATCTGACAAAATCTTTTATTACGATGCAACTGAAATGTGTAAATAGAAAACCAAAGCTTCGAAGGTATTCATTGGAAGAGAAAGTCATGTGCTTAGCTTTGTTAAAATGTAGTCCCAAAGAATATCGTCTTCTTCGTGCGATGTTTTACTTACCATCTAGAAGAACTTTGTCAAAGTTGATTCAAAACATACATGTTACAACTGGAATAAATAAATGCTTGGTTAATGTTTTAAAGAAAAAAGTAATGAAATGGAATGAACTTAAAAAAATGTGTTCAATAGTATTTGATGAGGTATCATTGGATCCACGCTTAAAATATTCAGCACATGAAGATAAAATTTATGGGCATACCGATTTAGACGACGATGTAAATCAAAAGCTCGCAGACCATGCTTGTGTATTTATGATCAGAGGTAGGTATTATAATATTGATACAATTTGAATTAGCTATTCGGACCATTACGTACGAAGTTATGACCAAATTACTAGAGAAGTTCACTGAGTGACCGCCGCGGGTGCGTGTGACGTCACTGGGCCGCCCGTTAACCGTAGGCAGATATCAGTTTTTAGTGATTTACTCCGAAACTAACAGTTTAGGAAAAAAACTTACAGAACCAAATAGACTCAGTTTTGAGAGACCCATCGAATAAAAAAATAAAAATAAAATCCATTCGATGGGTCTCTCAAACCTCTCATTAATATTCTTATCTCTCTTCTAATTAATATAGTGCTGCAGAATTTTACAACGTCTTGTATACTAATTTTTGTTTTTATAGTGCGAAAGCACTCAGGTTCTGGGTAATTTGTCTGTTGTTTTTTTGTCTTGTATAATTTTATTGTAAAAAATATTGTGCACATAATATATTATGTTTAATAAATAATAACCAAAATATAAAATCCTTCGTTTTTTATTTCAAGTTCTACTTTTGTATAACAACAAGTGGTATGTAGGTACATCGATATCGATATCTTATAGATATTGGCGCATCGCTAGCAGGACGCAAAAGATAGCATCATATCTCTGTCTCTCTCTAAATGCACACTAGCGACATCCACTCGATAAACGGAACTGTAATTAGCGTCCACAGCTAATAAAGGTCCGATTCCTATCTGTCCTTTAGGACTATACTTATAAATAAACAAAATCGTTGGACACTATCTATCTACACTCAATTTTAGATTGTATTGACTTGCAATAGAGTTTGTAGTCAGTTACTAGATTGTAGTTCATTTAAGCAACACCACAGCGCTAGTGTTCAATGCAATGAAGGCAGCTGCAGACTTGACGTTTGGCTTGGCACCTTTGTATGTACCTAATTTCATTATTCATATTTTTTCGATTAAGTATTTGAAAATTTTGTCTAAGGATATTTGTTTGAAACGGTGTAAATAAAATGGGTGTAACTAAATGTTGTGTCCCTAGGTGCGAGTCTAAAAGCGACAGTGGTATCATAGGTATTACACTGTTTTCCACGAGCACCTTACAGAAAAAGTTTGTGGCTCAAACAAATAAACTGTAAATCTTTAAATTTACTCAATACCATTCAAATAAGGAGTAAATGAGTTTGTCCCAAACATTTTGAGCGTAAATTTTACGAAAATGATCGCCTGAATTGCCTCATTGCGCGGCTAACTTTATTTACGGCGGCAGAAATTTGTAGTGAGATTCCACTAAACGGACAAAGTAAGT
This sequence comes from Plemyria rubiginata, assembly GCA_963576535.1. Classification (NCBI taxonomy): domain Eukaryota; kingdom Metazoa; phylum Arthropoda; class Insecta; order Lepidoptera; family Geometridae; genus Plemyria; species Plemyria rubiginata. The sequence goes on from OY754929.1 coordinate 2,814,956, forward strand.
ACCTAATTTGCTGGTTCCTAGTGATTCAAATATCTCTCTAAATTCTTCAATTATTGTCCATAAATATAGATTGCAATCGTTAAAATAGTACAAAAACATCAATAACAGTGATCGATGTAAAAAATAGGGATGTGCTACATAAATGCTATTATTTTATTTGCTATCGATGTTTTGTTATTTTTACCCCGACTGCAGACATAAATGTTTCTATATGGAGGGTAATATTTTAAAGAGTAAGTATGTATGTACGTATGCCCCTTACTTTGACACGCTGCTCTGCACCCTAAAAAGGTTAAAAAAAAGGCATAAAAAGGTATCATTATAACAATGATATGCCACCATCTTGGCAAAAACTACTTAATAGTACATTTAACGTAAGGTCTCCTTCAAAAAAGGCAGGCTGGAAATACGGTTACAATTTTTAGATTGACAATAGGTTCTGTAATGTCTTATTCTCATTCTCTAATTTCAGGCGATGAACTTTACAATGTACGTAAAATACCGGATTTTTTAAGATTGCTGCCCCATATTGGAGTCAAAATTAAAAGTATTAATCCAAAGATCTTAAGTCCATATGTAAACAACTGTATCGAAGATTGCAGCAAATATCACATAAAACCAGGAATCTCAAGAGTACAACACACCGATTACAAATGAGCACAAAATTTGTGGAGTCAAAGCTATTTTCCAATTTCGATAAACTGCCACATCTGACAAAATCTTTTATTACGATGCAACTGAAATGTGTAAATAGAAAACCAAAGCTTCGAAGGTATTCATTGGAAGAGAAAGTCATGTGCTTAGCTTTGTTAAAATGTAGTCCCAAAGAATATCGTCTTCTTCGTGCGATGTTTTACTTACCATCTAGAAGAACTTTGTCAAAGTTGATTCAAAACATACATGTTACAACTGGAATAAATAAATGCTTGGTTAATGTTTTAAAGAAAAAAGTAATGAAATGGAATGAACTTAAAAAAATGTGTTCAATAGTATTTGATGAGGTATCATTGGATCCACGCTTAAAATATTCAGCACATGAAGATAAAATTTATGGGCATACCGATTTAGACGACGATGTAAATCAAAAGCTCGCAGACCATGCTTGTGTATTTATGATCAGAGGTAGGTATTATAATATTGATACAATTTGAATTAGCTATTCGGACCATTACGTACGAAGTTATGACCAAATTACTAGAGAAGTTCACTGAGTGACCGCCGCGGGTGCGTGTGACGTCACTGGGCCGCCCGTTAACCGTAGGCAGATATCAGTTTTTAGTGATTTACTCCGAAACTAACAGTTTAGGAAAAAAAACTTACAGAACCAAATAGACTCAGTTTTGAGAGACCCATCGAATAAAAAAATAAAAATAAAATCCATTCGATGGGTCTCTCAAACCTCTCATTAATATTCTTATCTCTCTTCTAATTAATATAGTGCTGCAGAATTTTATAACGTCTTGTATACTAATTTTTGTTTTTATAGTGCGAAAGCACTCAGGTTCTGGGTAATTTGTCTGTTGTTTTTTTTGTCTTGTATAATTTTATTGTAAAAAATATTGTGCACATAATATATTATGTTTAATAAATAATAACCAAAATATAAAATCCTTCGTTTTTTATTTCAAGTTCTACTTTTGTATAACAACAAGTGGTATGTAGGTACATCGATATCGATATCTTATAGATATTGGCGCATCACTAGCAGGACGCAAAAGATAGCATCATATCTCTGTCTCTTTCTAAATGCACACTAGCGACATCCACTCGATAAACGGAACTGTAATTAGCGTCCACAGCTAATAAAGGTCCGATTCCTATCTGTCCTTTAGGACTATACTTATAAATCTGTGAATGAGTTTTCTATAGTTGAGTAGCTGAGCTGGTGTTGCAGCTTGCAGCATACACCAACTCTGAGTATCAACCTGCCTACACAGACATACCTACAAGCCAGCCAATGTAGATAGGTAGTCCATGCTGACATGCTGGCCACGCTGTATCACACTGTCGAGACTCGACTAATTACTCGATAAATTGTCATAATGCAGGTTGAAAGAATTACTTAAATGGTCTTCGATCATGAAGTAAATGGTACATAGTTGAGAAAGGTAGTTGAAACTTTTTGATTCAAGTAACGGTCTGCTCAATTTTCAGCAAACGCATCCATGTCTCGACAGCGCAATAAAAATCTGCCCGCAATAACTGAAGGGGAGCCATGCATGCCCGGGATGTCTTACAAAATGGACTGCAACCGATGCCACTGCACTGAGACTGGAAAACTCGTTTGTTCTAAGATGGCATGCGTAGATTGGAAATTCATAAAAAATGAAAAGCTTAAACGAGTGCCTAAGATTACAATGCTTCGAACGAGACTCAAAGCTGAGAAGCCTAAGGTTTCTGGCAATCTTTCTAATAAAAAAGGCAAACTATCCAATCCTACCGGCAAAGCAGCTGGTCCTACTGGCAAGTCCATTCTTCCAAACTTGCCTAAAGGAAAGTGTGTTCCGGGAAAATTTTACAAGAAAAGATGCAGACGATGCTATTGCAATGATTTGCGAAATATCATGTGTTCGAACAATGCCAATGGTGCTTGTAAACTTCTCGAAGACGGTACGTGTAAAGGTTAAGATTAACCGTTATTTTGATAACCTGCCAGGGCAGGTCTAACTATAGACGGTAGATAGGTACCTCATCAGGCACCTACGGTGGTCTCATAGAACCACCTTCCAGTACCCCCGCGGATTTTGTAAGAGGGGGCTCAGGGAACGCAATAGGCGATAGGCAGCAGTACCTATATCCTGATGAGTAGTAAATGCATTAATCCACCTGCCTAACTCAGATCAACTAACCACTCTAAGCCACTCACATATCCTGATATAGGACAAAGCTGACATAATGTCAATATAACAGTAGGCCTATCCTTAAAAGTATACTACTCATTTTGATCCCTCAGTTTTGAGAATCTCATCAACACTCGAATCGCCTCAATCTAGTTTAGGGCCATAGCTCTAACTATAGACGGTAAGTAGGTACCTCATCAGGCACCTACGGTGGTCTCAGTAGGATATCTGTACTATTATTCTTGTTTTCGACCTGTGACATGTATTATTTATTTTCAGTTAGGATTCATGAATACTTTGAGGAAACTGACTGACCAGATTTCAAACCTTATTTTTAGTAAGAGATTGTCGCTTATAGCTGGTTCGCACTGGTCGAGTAGCGACCCGAGTAGCACCTCTCACCACGTGTCCGTGGTCACTGGTTCACTGGCCAAGAACACCAAATTACTGGCAACTCGACCAGAGTGAACCAGCTATTAGAGACAGATATGACTTTTAGGTCTTCCAGTCCCTGTCAGAGTACCAGAAGACGTCCGTCCTCCGTTCTCACGAGAAGAGTTAAAGAAGGCTCCAAGCTTGTCCAGCGCCTCGCAGAAGTGTGAGCCAGGCAAAACGCACATAGTCAGCTGTAACGAATGTATTTGCACTGAGAGGAACAACCTGATATGTACTAAGTCTCTTTGCTTGAGCTTCGACGATATCAACCGCGTGGAGGCTGATGAGAGATCAGGTAATCTTTACCACCGAGAAAGAGCTGGCTTAAGAAAACTGAATCGAATTCAGAGATGATTATAATAGACGCGTATACTAAGAGTCCAAGTCGAGCTAGAGTACTACTACTACCTAGTAATATTTTTTTTTGGAAAACAGCTTAAAAAATCGACTCGCGCGGTGGTCCACTATTTAGTTATTGAATTGCTTTTCACTGGTGTTTACTTTATCAGTCTTTTTTACTATGCTAGCACATAGGTAAACAAGTAGATGACCCAAGAGATGTTAAGTGGTAGGTACCAACCTTACCCAATAACAATGCTTTCTCTCGCAAAGCATAGACGATAGGAACGATGGCATCGTTAGGATGCACTGCCCTCCGTCCATCAACCTGAGGCATAATCTGGTAAGCCTCGTGTGGCTGTAATTTCAAAAATCAAAATCAACACGGTCTTTATTGAGTCCAATCACTTTCAGCCTGTACCTACCAGTTATTTTTTTTTCCTAGGAAAAAAATGCACAGGCAAAAAAGTGACTACCGATTCGTGCGTAGAATGCCGATGTATCAATGGGAAGACGGCGTGCCATAGTATCATGGGCTGTACTGCTGCAACGAAGACTAAACTGATGAAAGCTGCCAACAGCACCTCGTTGAAGATAAAAATAGACCAAATAGGGGACCATTGTGTTCCGGGCGCTATTTATAAGTAAGTATTGGTAATACGTGGTGTAGGTATTACCAATATCGACAATATTTTCATCAGACTTCATAAACAAGGTTCGCAATCATTTCATTACCTCAGAGGCAGAGGCTCTCCGTTTTCTCTGTTCCAATTTTATTGAAATTGATCCTTAGCGCTTATTAAAAACCCAAACACGTAAAAACGTTTGGTTTCACCAATACCTTTGTTTTATATTTTCAGTAGTTTTAAGTCGGTTTTTTAGCAAAAAAAAATTAGTTAATTAGTGTTTAGTTGTCTTCGATCAACGATTACATCGTTGTAGTATTCATGTACAATTATTTTAAAATTTCTATTCAGTTAAAATATTTTTATAAAAGTATTTTGTTAACTCTGAACTTTAATGAATCAAGATTATGTCCAAATGTTTAGCGTCCTGCTGATTTGCGTTTCAGATTAGTATTATTTTGTTATTCTAGTGACGACTGCAATAATTGCTATTGCCAACCCGGTGGATCGCTTCTTTGCACCATGAAGACCTGCCTCAACTACGCCCAGGCCAAGTATCTGGACGAACAGTTCGCGCTACTGGAGAAGGAAGGTTTATGAAGAAGAGTTTACTCTGATATTATTGAGACTATAGTTTTTAAGGTTTGACTTGGCTAGGAAATGGAACGGTACCTACTTATTTATTAAATGGGAGCATTATATTTTCGATTTTTAATTACATATTATTATTTATCTCAGCGTCCCCAGCCCAAAGTATGCCTCAGGCAGCAGACATCTGTATGCCTCATGTTGATAGACCCTACGGTGCACTGACCTGTGTTAGTGAATTGTAGGACACTCTCACATAAAAAGGTTCAAAATTGATACAGAAACACTGATTTCATCAAAATATATTATTATTTATTGAATATAAGTGTGTATTGGGGTTACTAAATTAAAAACTCCGTAACGCGAAGAACCTACATATAGTACCTTTATTTTATTAATTTAAGTAAAGATAAAACGCCAATTGATGATAAGAGTTTAATTGAATTGGCCGCCCACCAACCGTGAAAATCAATTACCTATACCTAGAATAACGTAGAATATTTCATCTTACTCTAAATATGTTCATGACTGTTACATTGTTAAGTCTGATATATCGGATTCCGTATGGCGTCTCCGTTTTCCGTAAGTGTCTTCTGCATTTTGCCGCAAACTGAAACGTTATCACTTTTACTGATTTTAAAATTCAAGTCTCCATTTCAAGGTACGTGTATACCGAACACACAATTCCAAATGAATGGCCATATCTGCTATTGTGACGGCCTCGGACGATGGAGTGAAGCGAATTGTGAAGTTACGAGACGCATCAATTGCCAGCCCGGCCAGATTATATGGGAGGACTGTAACCAATGCATTTGCCAAGAAGACGGCCAATTGCAATGCATCAGTGCCGCTTGTAGCGATGATAGAGCAGTTGTCAAACCACAGGCTCCTCAGGACTTCTATCTAGCAAACATGTGGTGTTCACCATTCGTCTCGTACTATGTCAACTGCAGCCTGTGTGTCTGTCCAGCTTCAGGCAAAATGAATGAAGCTCGGTGCGCCAAAGACGCCTCTTGTCCCTTTGCAGGCTCTTCAGATTTCCTAAAAGCGGTCAAACAAAACGTGTGTATTCCAAAAGTAATGTACCTTTTCCCCTGCCTACAATGCCACTGCTCTGACGATGGCTTCTTTCTCATCAATAAATGCATTGAGACTTGCCGCAAGCCTCAGATTTCTAATACCTCTAGAAGATGTATTCCTGAAACACTGTATAGAAACGAATGTAATATTTGCCGATGTCCCGAAAATAGCATTGCCAATGAAGAACTATGTAGCAAAACGAAATGTAACAATCGATTTGAGCTTTTTCCTCTGAATAGCTTGAAAAATAGAACTACTGGGTGTCACCGAAATACATTCACGATCCCCAAATGTTACTTTTGCGAGTGTAACCAAAATGCCACCGTCAACGAAAACTCGTGCTTAGAATCAGAGTGCACCAATATTGATAGTGTAAAATATGGTTTTGCTAAAGATAGGTGTAGTCCAGGAGAAATGGTTCCGTTCTGCACTGAATGTCTTTGCTTGCGAAATGGACTGACCGATCCTAAATATTGCACAAATGTATGTTCCCACCAGGAGAAACTAATCGTGCTTGAGATGGGGATCAAGGATGGTATTTCCAGTCAAAGGGTTATTGATAAGGAGGCCATTAAAAAAGCAGCAACAAGCGAAGCTTGTGAACCAAATTCGATTTATTTAGACGAAGGCAAGTACTGTTTATGCCCAGACAATGGCAACACAAAGTTCAAGCTCTGCACATCCATCGTTGAAAAAAATGTAAGTGCAAACGAGAGATTTGAGCGCTATCAGAGACCGACAGATGGCATAGATTTCACAGCTCCATGCGATCCAAGTACATTTGTCGAGTTCCGTTGCAATACTTGCTACTGCCTTAAATCTGGAAAGCTTGATCCAAACTGGTGCACCAATGATGACTGTGAAGCTAAAAAAATAACTCTAGAGCGTCATAAGATTCCTGATGGCGTTGTCCAATCAAATGGTTCTTGTGTCGCTGGCTCAATTACAAAAAATGAATGTAATTTCTGCATATGTCCATCTAATGAGCAGCTCAAAGACCAAGCTTGTACGAAGAACAGCTGCGCAGAACTCCGACATCCGACAACCGATGAAAAGCTCTCATGCGAGCCCCTGGCGTACTATAACGTGGACTGCAATACTTGCTCCTGTCCAAAGAACGGTCTCAAAAACGTGGCGAAGTGCACTAAAAATGTATGTGAGAAAAGTTTTTTGAGGTCAGAAGTTTGTGCCCCAGGAGACCTCTTCAGCAACGGTTGTAACATCTGCCTCTGTCCACCCAACGGGGATAAATCAGACAGCGTCTGCACGAATCACACCTGCTCTGACACGGATACTGCATGGAAGAAGATCTTCAAGCTTTCGCAGAGTCTGTTGAGCAATCACGTGACGGAAGACACCGCGCCGAGCTTGGAACTATGCTTCCCTGGTGAAGAGTTTGAAGTTGGATGCAAGGTTTGCGTTTGTCCAGATATGGGATTAAGAGTTTATGCAACTTGCACTCACATGTTGTGCAATGAAGATAGGACTGCGAAAGACGTAAGATGAATCCAAATTATTATTTGAACAGTATAAATATGTTAGGTAGGTATTCTAATAAAAGTTCCGTATCCTGAATTCAAATTATCAGATGGTGAGCGGCGAGGAGCCCAGTAAAGCAGCACATTCACGACAGAAACGTCATGAAGGAGAGAGCTGCATGTCGTACAACCTTACCGATAGCTCCGAGAGAAAGGAGTGTACTCCTGGTTCCATGTACATTATTAGGTAAAGAAATAATCCATACTAGTTAGCATACAACCTATTCGCACTAAGCGTTTTGCTTCTAGCTACATTATGCGAACGGCTAAGGAATAGAACTTGTTACCGTCGTCTGTTTTTCCTGACCACTATAATCGAAATCTCTTCAAGACAAGAGTGAATAGGTCTTCTAGACCGTTCTGCTCCAACGTCGGCTACATCGTCGCTTACCATCAGGCGAGATTGAAGTCATAGGACGATTTATTAATTACTTATAAAAAAAAAAGTAAAAAATACGCACGGTCTTACTTGGTTAGGTCCAAAGAAATTACAGGAGAATCGTCAGTGCCATTAGCTTGTATTTAATTTATAAGTATCTAACACATTGTTTTATGAGAAGTAGAACTCTTTGTGAAGGGCTCGTCTGGAGAACTACTACCACCATGCCTTTTCGGTGTGATTGCCGGTGTAATTACAGGCACATGAGGCTTAACATCTGTATGCCTCAAGTTGATGGACGCGATCAGTCCATCATAGGGCACGTTCCTATCGCTAAAAGTACCAGATGAGCCATTCATCAGCAAGTAATACATAAAATTAAAAAAACAAGGCAAACTCCGTCATCGCTATTCGGTTACTGCTGTTCTGCAAGCTTTATTGTCTGTATGTTTCCAGGTGTAAACAGTGTATCTGTCCGTACAAAGGCAATATCAACCACTTCTGCCGGCCGCTGCCAAAGGGAACTTACTGCGAGCAGCCATTTCCAGGGTTTAACTACATGCCCATGGGCAGAAGAACCGAAGGTATTATAACTTATGAAACAGCACCATCGTTTAAACCATTATTTATCATGGTTTGTGAGTTCAATATTTCCCTATGTTATACTAACTACTGCAAAATGTGGGTCTGTGCCAAATGTTATGTTTGGACGTACCTCCTATAACGAGACTAACCCTCGGTTTCTGAAAGCGCGATCGACACAAATCGGCTGTCAAGTCACTTGCTATTTCAGCTTTTACTTCAAATTAGATAGAGATAGCAAGTGACTTGACAGCCGATTAGTGTTGATCGCGCTTTTAGAAACCGTGGATAAGTCTCAAGATTGTTTGAGGACGTTTGGGGGTAGGTACCCTTAGACATCCTCAATCGATCTCGAGTTTGTACTTGGTACTAAGAGATCTGAGGAGATATCTACCGTGCCTTAGGATCGAAGTCGTGAACAACTAAATTTCAGATAGCCTTACGTGCTTAAAAGGCTAACAAGAACAATTTACAAAGCTAATTTTATTTTATTGCAGCTAAAAATAAAAGTACAATAACCAGAACTAAAAATAATAATACGAGAACCATAGCAGTCCCTCACAACCATACCCTTCATTCCTGCGACAAGACAGGTAAGGTTACGGATGAGTGCTTCATCTGCGACTGTGAAGACGGCGTCGTCATTGAAGAGCACTGCTTTAAAAGTGATGCTGAGGAGTGCAGCGACCGTACACCTAGTTTCTTCAGAGATAATAAAGACGAAACATGATTAATGTCATTTGATTGTAATAACCTTGATAAAATGTATTTTTTTTAAAAGAAAACGTAGAAGAAAACTGATATAATACTTTGAAATCAAAATCAATACTAAAACAAAATATTACCTACCTACTGGTTTGTAGCTACTACATAAGTATATTTAGTTTAAAGCATCTTCACACCAATTTATACGTGCAACATTTACAAGATTTTGAGTAAAATAGTAATAATAGTAATAATAATGATGCTGGACAATCCACACAGCAAAGCCCCAAAGTAAGCTACATAGGTACTCAATATCAAATACAGAATATCAAATAATTGCGTAGAAGGCGCGTGTTTTAGGCGCGAGTCCACTCGCGCGTGAAACGCGCCCTCAGGACAGGCTCTAACCAGTTAGGTATACTACTCGAGTCTCATGCTCTGTTCGCACCAATAACTAGTAAATTACGGACTTAGGCTCGGTAAAGCGCGAGTGCTTCTGGACAGGCTGTAGGTATGTATAGCTTTATAATCTCGGTTACGCGCGTAAAACGCGCCCTCAGGACAGGCTCTAACCAGTTAGGTATACTACTCGAGTCTCATGCTCTGTTCGCACCAATAACTAGTAAATTACGGACTTAGGCTCGGTAAAGCGCGAGTGCTTCTGGACAGGCTGTAGGTATGTATAGCTTTATAATCTCGGTTACGCGCGTAAAACGCGCCCTCAGGACAGGCTCTAACCAGTTAGGTATACTACTCGAGTCTCATGCTCTGTTCGCACCAATTACTAGTAAATTACACATTTCATAACTATAAAAGTTATCTTCTCATCATCATGAAAACTTCTATAAATGGCCGAGTTACCTGATTAAACTACGTGGGCCGTAAATGAAACACTCGTTTATGAACATGATAGGATTGTGCCTTGTGTCTCTAATATCAATCACAGACGCCGCTTCTGTTTTTTTCAAAGGTCATATAGAATAGCTGCCATATTCATTAGTTTTAAGATGAGTTTAGCATTTTCACCTGACCTCTACCTTACGTGACTTCTAAAAAGAAAAAGGATCACGATTCGGTTAATTCTGTCAATTATTATTTTATTTATAACTAGCTGAACCCGCGGCTTTGCTCGCGCCAAGGAATTCAAAGTTTCATACAAAACTTTCATCCCCTATTTTATCCCCTTGGGGGTAGAATTGATCAAAATCCTTTCTTAGCGGATGCCTACGTCATAACATCTACCTGAATGCCAAATTTCAGCCCGATCCGTCCAGTGGTTTGGGCAGTGCGTTGATAGATCACTATGTCAGTCAGTCACCTTTGAGTTATATATATTTAGATACACTAGCGACCCGCCCGCGCGCCCCTGCTTCGCACGGGCACCCGTGAGAACATGCATGATATGTGCACACATATCATGCATGTATTATACATATAAACCTTCCTCTTGAATCACTCTATCAGTTATAAAAAACCGCATCAAAATCCGTTGCGTAGTTTTAAAGATTTAAGCATACATAGGGACATAGGGATAATAGGCACAGAGAAAGCGACTTTGTTTTATACTATGTAGTAATAACCGGTTTCGTACTAACTACCTACATATTTAACGTCATTTCAGATACTCCTCTAGTTGTTAAATCATGTACCGAAGGAGTAACTATCAAAAATGATTGCAATAGTTGTGTGTGCTCCCAAGACCACGTCTATGAATGCTCTTCGATACATTCTAATATATGTGAAGATAATGCTAAGACTAGATCAGAGTGTCAACCAAATATAATGTACGTTAAGAATGATACAATATGCATTTGTAATACAAATGGCCAGTGGCCACATGACCGATGCAACAAAACTTTTCAAGCTCTTGGATCAACAGGATATACTATTAATTGCACGCCTAACTCTTACGTCAAATATGATTGTAATGTGTGTAGATGTGGACCTGACGGTAAGCTTGAAAACGGACGTTGTACGAAAAATAAATGTGAAAATTTGAAAAGTCTTAAAAATATCGCCAATACCCGAAGAGCTGCCAAGCAGAATGTCTACGGAAACTGTGAAGTCAAGAACTGGTACTCATTAGCCCCATGTCAATTCTGCTTCTGCGTAAATGAAAATAGATTAGTTTGTAACACTGGAAACAGTTATTCTCATAAACTAGAGCTGGGAACTTACAACTTAAGCGTTTGCGGCAAAGAACTTATAAGAGAAGCAATAGAGCTCATTCCAGAACACCAAGACACTTTAAGGTACGGAGTGGAAAACAAAACAAATATGGCTGCTACACCAAAGGAAATCACATTACATGACAACAACGTAGCGATCAATATAAATCGAGAGAATGGCAACCTGAAATTTGACACAAATAACAACCAGGATGAAAACGAAGAATACTACACCGACTCTGAAGAAGAAAAACTTCCTGCAAACGTTATAGAACGAGAAGTTTCAAGCATACCACTGCCGTACAATAAAGAAAATCTAAATGTCTTACGTGAAGAAAGAAAAGAAGATGAGCAAGAACTTGAAACGGATAATGAAATGGGTGTTGAAATCGAATCAGAGATTGCCCGCAAGCCTGATGGAAACATCGTAGAAATCAAACCGAATATACCAGCTTCACCTCACCAGCAATCAGCACTTATAGATCAACTGCCCGAAAATTTCAATTTAGGTGAAGCTCTGAAACTGAATTTGCCAATGGTATTGGATAAGGTGTTTCAGATGGCCCTAAGAAAGTCTATGGTTTCAGTTGATTCAAATTCTAAATGTACCCCAGGGGCTGCTACTATACTTAAATGTAATGTATGTTTTTGCATAAAGGAAAATAAACTTTTATGCACTAACAACGAATGCAAATAAAGTTTTATAGCAATTCAAGTAAATCATTTGAGTTATTTCGTACTTTTACACTCCAATAACAGCTATTGTACCTACCTTCATTTATATCTTGTATATTACTATATAATATACTACTAACCCAATATATTTTAAATCATAAAAATTTTCATGAAATACAGTTACTGGGTGAGTGTATAAAAAAATCCACGTTGCCAAAATCTAGTTTATATTTGATTGGTCTTACGGCTATTCTAGTGGTGTCTCAGCGTTCTGCGCTGTAGATTAATTAATTATTCTATATTATTTTATTATTTTTGGTCTACATTTTGTTTGTAATCTTACAGTCTTCAACCAGTGCAGTGTGTTACCAGTGATGACATAATATTATGGGACTGAGACATGGTCGCTTACTATTAGCCTCATCAACAAGCTCAAAGTCGCTATGGACCACAGAACAGTAATATCTGTATGGAGAGAGCTATGCTGGGAGATTCATTACGGGACAGAGAAAAAAAGAAATCCGTAGGAGAACCAAGGTAGCCGACATCAGAATCAGCAAGTTAAGGTGGCAATGGGCACGTTATATAGTTTGAAGACAATCGCTGGGGAATAAAGGTTCTCAAATGGAAACCAGATACAGGAAAGCGAAGCGTGGAACGCTGACTGACGACATTGTTATGACCGCGGGTAGTCGGTGGATGGAAAGGGCTCAGAATCGTTCTTACTGGAACGTATAGGGGAGGCCTATGTCCAGCAGCGGACTCCTGTAGGGTGATGATGATGATTATTAACTGTAATAGTACCTATTTCTAAGTACGTATGTAATGGAAAAAATATTATAGATTTTTGACATAATCGCTACCTGTGTGAAAATGTTCACTAATATTTTATTTAAGTAGGTTTATGTATTTTACATAAAGGCCATAATGGTCATAAAAGTCATTGCAAGTCATAAAGCAGAAATCTCATTAACTGCGTCTAGTTCAATGAAGGAATGAAAATGACGAACAATTGAAAAAGTTTTACGACCGACGCAAAATTACAAATCTGAAAATGTTAGTGAAACCAGCCTACATAAATTTCCTTTTTTTTATACCGTTCGTGTTTTCGTTTAGCTATGAAAAGCGTAAGTACCAAGAACGACTTTCAGTCAAAGTCAAACGGTTTTATTTAATGAATCACAAGAACTTTAAAAAAAAAAAAAGCACGATCAACACTAATCGGCTAGTCACTTGCTATCTCTATCTGATTTGAAGTAGACGCGCAAATAGCAAGTGACTTGACAGCCGGTTAGTGTTGATCACGCTTTAAGAAACCGGGGGTTAGCCTAGAAGAACAGGTAATAAACTTGCGGCATGCTTAGAGTAGTTTTTCAGTATTTCTGGTTTAAAAAAATATAGCAATTTTCTTTTATCTAAGAACCCCACGGAGACTACAAGAAAATAAAGTAATTTTATGTTAATGGGGATAAAGCTGCCAGGCTCAAATGGGGTTGGGCGGGCCACATCATTCGGATGTCTCCCGATAGGTGGGCGAGGATCTGCACACCATGGGTTCCTGACGCTGGCCTCGTGGTCGGCCGAGAAAGCGCTGGCGGGACCTAGATGCCTTTAAAGGTAGATGGTGGAAGGAGGCTCGGGATAGGGCAGGATAGCAGTGGGACATAATAGACTAAGGAAAACAATATGTTAATGGAACAAGGTCATGGACTTTAGGAAGACGTCATATGAATGCATAGCCCTGTCCATTAAGTTAAGACTCACAATTGAAGCTATAATTGTGTCCGTAATCTTCCCCCACATCCATAGTACTATAACCTTCGATCAACCATCAACCGTTGATTATTGATCAAAGATTATAACCACTAAACCATGAATACAACTTGCAGCCGTCTCCCAAAAGCTCTGGCAACAGCGATGCGTTCGAAACGCGTTGGTGCTGAACGATTGCAACTGGTGCCGTTGCAGCGAAAACTTCAGGTATACTTGCGAAGCCAAAGTTTGCGGAAACATCGATATGTTCGGCCACTTCAATGGTAAGAGACATAGCTTTACTTAAGGAGAGGTGGGACTAGGAGGACTTGGAAAGGCGCTTTACTTTGCTGACTTTAGGCAGGAGCCGACGTGGTCGTGGTGTTTCATCTATATCTAGTGTATCATCTTGCGAGGATGTTGTAAGAGGCGATTATTGGAAGACACCAGCAGTAGCATGTCCGGCCAAGCGTGCCTAATGACTACGGCAAGCCCCTTGAACTGTATGGAGAAGATCTTTGTCCAGTATTGGACGTCCTCAGGCTGGTTATCAGCCTGAGGAACTTGATTTACGAAAAGGTGAACAGAACAACTCTCGCTGTAGCTTATATCACTATCACTACATAGTATTAAACAAAGTCGCTTTCTCTGTCCCTATAGCCCCATGTCCCTATGTATGCTTAAATCTTTAAAACTACGCAACGGATTTTGATGCGGTTTTTTTTAATAGATAGCATGATTCAAAAGGAAGGTTTATATGTATAATACATGCATAATATAGTAGAAAAACAATGTGCATCCGTGCGAAGCAGGGGCGCGCGGACGGGTCGCTAGTATTATTATATATACATAGAAAACACCCATATAATTATTATTCTCTAGTGAAAGTGACTATACATAATTAGCGGTAGTAACATTTTTAGAATCTTCAAGTTTAACTAATAGGTATACAAATCTTAGACAATGTGTAAAACTTTCAGATGCAATTCAAGACATAAACGTAGGCATGGAAGGGCATGGAGTCTGGCGGTCCACCCCGTCTGCATGTGAACCAGGAGTCCACTACAACAGAGGAAACCTCCTCTGTGTCTGCACAGAAGACGGCAGCTGGCCACACCCTGTCTGCCGAGACACCTTCAGGACCCTACACCCAGTGGAAGTTATTCAGAACTTCAAATTATCTGAATATCAAAAATGCACTCCCACTCTTTTGTATTTAGCTGATTGCAACGTCTGCTTATGTCCGTCCAACGGTCGCATAAATCCTAGCCTATGCACCCAGAAGAAATGCACGTATAATTCTTTACTATCAACTAGATCTGAAGATGAAAAGGCAGAAGAGGTATATGCAGAATGTGGCATGCTTCAAAAGTACAAAGTAGGCTGCAAAAGCTGTATCTGTCTGAGAAATAATCGTTTGGTTTGCGATAATTGTACCAGACAATCAGAGTGTGCCGGTAGACTACCGGGCGAAAATTTCATTGTCGATTGTAATACATGTAACTGTGATGCAAAGGGCACTATGTACTGCACTGTCAACCGATGCCTTAACAGTCGCGAAGAAATAGAAATACTGAAGAATACGCGATCCAAACCAGAAATTGAAGAAAAACCATATGAAGGACTGAACTGCTTACCAGGTACAGGCTATCTTGACGTCTGTAACACATGCTTCTGCTATATGCGGACTAAATATTATAGAGGCAAGAAATGGGCTTGCACACTCAAGAAATGTAGTCCAAGTCATAATCCGAGGAAATGTGACAGCAAGGACATATATACCATCTTCAGAGGCTGTGCTATGTGCTACTGTGGCACATTTAGCGGAAGAATTAGGGAGATATGTGAAACTGATCCAAGATGTTTGCCAATTGAGCCATCATTTCCGACAAGACAGCGTGAAAACTCGTTACAAGAATGCATACCGAATCAAGTGTACACGAATGGTTGTTACAAATGCAAGTGTTCGTCTGACGGTAAGAAAATTAAATGTACGGAATCAGATAAGGATTGTACGGCTGAAAAACCAATAACTTTAGAAATGATACCCGTATTTCAAAATTTACCCGAATGTCCGAAGGGTCATTCATACAAAATCGATTGTAATTATTGTTTTTGTTTGGATAATGGCAATGCTATGTGTACCACTATCGATTGTAATGGCAAAAATGACTACTAGTAACTACCTACAAAGTCTCCGCAACATTAGCTACATTTCAATATTTCCTACGTACCTGCCTAGCTACAAATGAAATAACGATAGATATTGGGAATGAACCAGGGAAAGGAAAGTCGGCAATAAAAAAATACATTTGTTTAAACATATAATTTAAGAATTTGTTATTTAACAACATATTATATATATTACTAAGGGTCTTTTAATTAACTATAAATTGTCTATCAACTAAATCCTAAGAAATAAACGCATCGAAAACTTATTTGTGCATTATTTGTGCTTTGTTAATGTTGATAATTTAAGTAAATAAAATTAGGTATCATTATACTTAGATTTATATAAATAAATAATGCTGGACAATCCACACAGCACCATCTAGCCCCAAAGTTTAGCTATTCAAAGCTTGTGTTATGGGCACTAGATAACTTACATAGATAGTTTTTTTTTAATTATACATAGAAAACACCCAGGCCGACGGAACAAACACAACCACTCAAATCTGAATGTGACTATAGAAGGGGAAGCAGGGGTAATGGCGCTCACCGGGTAATCGCTCACCCCAATAACTTGTTAAATACGGTGCCTTGAAATACAGCGAGCATGCTGCAGAGCAGTGGTTGTGACGCATAAGCAGGCAGCCTAAACTCTAACTAAAAAGTAGAAACCTCAAAATTGTATCATTAATAATTAAGTTTAAGACAATTAAGAAAATAAATAGATCATTTTGCTCTCAGGTGAACGGCATTGCCCCGTCTTCCTCTATCTACATTGTCTAGAAATGCATGGCCCCGTTTTCGAAAGATTGGATTTATTATATATTATTTATATTATAGGGTGTTTTATTGTACTTCAGTAGCTAAACAGTGTTTTCTGGAAGTAGGTAATATAGAACTTTCAAGTCTCCATACAAAAACGGCGGGAAACTTGTTTAGAGAAAAATTACATCATATCAGACTTCCATCCGAATCAGTCCCCATGAAACACCGTGGTCAGCAATGTACCTAACATATTCACAGCATGTTGCCATAGTAACACATAAAAGCAAGGTTGTCATTTGTGCTATAACCGCGGCCTCGAGAACTTTGACGTTATAAGCGTAAACGTATCGTATTGTTAACTCTATCAAGTTATGGGATATTTATTTAGTTGAATTATAAGGATCTTTTTGAAACGTCTTAAAACTAGATGCATATGTGCCAGATCCACGAGACCAAGCCATTTTTCAAATTTAGAATACATGTACTCGTAAGTGCTACAAATGTTATAGTGTCGATATGTATTTTGCCATGTCAGGCGTCATGTCAGGCATGCCTTGACATGCCTTACATTATTACATTGCACGCCTAAGAACAGGCAAAACTTACGGGTTAGTTCATTAGGGCAACAAAAACAGTTAGTGGCAGTAAAATCCATATACACAACAAAATAAGTTTGAATGTCTGTACAATATACGATAACGCCACAAATGGTAAAATACATGCGTGATCAAGGCCCAGATCTAAGTATAACTTACACACTAGTTTCATAAGAACTTCCCTACACGACGCCCTTTTTAAAACACTTGCAAAAAATTAGGCAATATAAATAGGCACTATTAATGTAGAACTTTAATTCATGTAGCTAGATACCTACTACACATCTGGTGCCATTTTAATAATGTTTTTTGCGATAACACTACCAATCGTGAGTAAACTTTTTCTACTGGTGATCATAAAAAAGCTTAGGTACATATTAAAAATCAGCAAAACAACCCAAACGTTGAAATTCACTTTCAGACTTGCGCCAAGCACATAGAATAAGTTGCTGACAAGGTTGTGTGACCGAGGAAGAAAAATAGAATATTTGTAATAGTGTAGTACATTAGGTACTTAGGTAGTATAGATAGGTACCTACTAATAACACGCTGAGCCTTAGGAAAAAGTGCAGAATCAAACTAAACAATGACATTACTGAAAATCTCGGACGAATAGCTGTAATCGAACCTCATTCTAAGCAAATAATAGTTATTTGTTATACAAGCGTGCAAAGTTGCTTTTTAACCGCGTGTTCAATTTTGATGACCGAGCAAGCGAAGGATTCTAAAATTTAATCACGAGCGCAGCGAGTGATTCAAAATTAGAATCCTGAGCGTTAGCGAGGGAATCAAAAGAGCACGAGGTGAAAAATCTTTGCACTCGAGTGCAACACGTAACTTTTCATTCCACCTCAGCGAGGAAATGACTAAATGCAAAAAAAAAAGTTTACAATCACATGTTGGCGTCAAACAAACTTCCTCGTCGCTATAGAATC
Source organism: Plemyria rubiginata (assembly GCA_963576535.1). Taxonomy (NCBI): domain Eukaryota; kingdom Metazoa; phylum Arthropoda; class Insecta; order Lepidoptera; family Geometridae; genus Plemyria; species Plemyria rubiginata. The sequence goes on from OY754929.1 coordinate 2,833,128, forward strand.
ACTCATTTTAGTTTTTCACTTGTTTTCAAGTTTCTTGTTTTTAATATAAGGTTTAACAATGACGTGAAAAAATGCTGCATAAAGAACCGCGTACAAAGCAAATTGAAAAAAGAACACCAAGAAGGTTCCGAGTCTAAGTTTTTAACTAATTAAAAAAAAGTTGTATGATATATTCGGCACCATAGAGGTAGCAGTAAATAGGTTTAATGTTTTTTTTAATTCACAAACTTAGTGCACACGATGTTCTAAATTCAATTTACTTTATCCTCTAGAGAATAAAAACGGCTTTTGCTATCAGATATTGAAGAGCAAAAATACTCTTTCCGAGATGGTGGGATGAAAAATCATTTTACTAAATTACGAAAGACAAAGGAGAGTCACACGAAAAGTCATAGGTAGTGACAAAGATACTTTTTTATTTTATAGTAGACAAACAGGCTTACGGCCACTAGTAAAAAGAGATAGTCTATAAGCAGTGCTAGTGCTCGTAGATATAGAAAGAGGAGTAAGATAGGACAGTACAACAGCTTTAGCACTAAAGTTACATCAAAAACAGTTCAGCAAAATTCTTGCCATCCTGTACCTAGTTCTCGGCGTAAGTCTAAAGACCACAACAATAATCGTAAAACTAAAAGGCGGTAACGGAGCCTGCCTATCGAGCCTGCGTTGACGCTTGTGATACAAGATCATCAATGCTGCTAAGAAACATTCACTAGGAAAACTTAGGAGAAGAAGTCCTCGACTTTAAAAAAGAAGATCTATTGCCTGCGATGACGCTTATGATACAAGATCATCAATGCTGCTAAGAAACATTCACTAGGAAAACTTAGGAGAAGAAGTCCTCGACTTTAAAAAAGAAGATCTATTGCCTGCGATGACGCTTATGATACAAGATCATCAATGCTGCTAAGAAAAATTCACTAGGAAAACTTAGGAGAAGAAGTCCTCGACTTTAAAAAAGAAGATCTATTGCCTGCGATGACGCTTATGATACAAGATCATCAAAGCTGCTAAGAAACATTCACTAGGAAAACTTTCTTATGAGAAGAATTCCTGGACCTAGAGAAAGAAGACCTATCGCCTGCGATGATGCTTATGATACAAGATCTTCAATGCTGCTAAGAAACATTAACTAGGAAAATTTTCTTATGAGAACGAGTCCTAGACCTTAAAAAAGAAGATCTATTGCCTACGATGACGCTTATGATACAAGATCTTCAATGCTGCTAAAAAACCTTTACTAGGAAAACTTTCTTAGGAGAAGGAGTCCTGGACCTAGAGAAAGAAGACTTATCGCCTGCGATGATGCTTATTATACAAGATATTCGATGCTGCTGTTAATGCTTGGTATATTTGATCCCCGATGTCAGAAGACCTTCATGAGTAGAACTCCTAAGAGAAGGAGTCGTTGACCTGTCTGCAGCAGCGGATGAAGGTGGCCCGTCGCGGAAGCTCCCTTAGCCTAGAGGCTCCGACGTACGTGCAAGCTGAACGAAGACCACCGAGGATGTCCTTGACTGTGGTGGTTACATCACCTCGGTATTCAACTTGTACCGTTTTACCTGAAACAAAGTACATGTGGAATTATACGGGTATAGGTCGCGTCAGCCAAAAAGAACGATGAAAAACAGTGGAGGGTATGTGTTTGCGCAAAATGAGGTTCCTAATTCGTCTGTTTTTTTTCATGTTTGTTAACTCGTAACTTTTTACTGACCGATTTTGATAATTCTATTTTTGTCCAAAAGCTGGTGCTTGCCATGTATGTGTATGTAGTGTAAAGGGCCACCTTTCAAATTTGAGTCGGATCTGACGAGTACTTTTTGAGTTATATTAGTACGAGTGTATTTTCCAGTGTATTTGAAGTCGGTTATTTCTTGAAAGAGGTATACAACGAAATACCATGGGAATCGAACCCACGACCTGCGGCGCAGAAGGCAGAGCTACTACCAACTGAGCTATGTAGGCTGTCAAATAAATATTACAATTATCTGCGCGAAAAAGCAAGTGCAATATACCTTCCGAAGACCTATAATCAGCGACGCCGCCAGAATGCTTCAGCATAGCAGTGGACGAAGACATGCCGTAGAACAGCTTGACCTTCTTCCCCTCAGGAGTGGTCAGCAGCTCGCCGCCACACTGGTCGTGTCCGGCGAACATGCCGCCAGCCATCACGAAATCTGCGCCGGCGCCGAAAGCCTTTGCGACGTCACCGGGGCAAGTGCAGCCACCATCCTAAAAATAATTAATAAATAATAAAATAAATAAATAATGCTGGAATACTAACTACTGCAAAATGTGGGTATGTGCCAAATGTAATGTTTGGACGTACCTCTGACTACCCCTCTTAGATATCCTCAAATAATCTTGAATTAGTACCGACTTGGTACTGGGAGATCTGAATGGATATCTACCGTGCCTGGGGATCAAAGTCGTGAAGCTGTTTCAGTTTTTTTTTAATGCTGGACAATCCACACAGCATCATCTAGCCCCAAAGTAAGCTTCAAAGCTTGTGTTATGGATACTAGATGACTGATATATTTAATACATTATATACTTACACATTAGATATTTTTTTATTATACATAGAAAACACCCAGACCTACGGAACAAATTTCTGCAGATCATACACAAATTTGTTCCGAGGCGGGAATCGAACCCGCAACCTCTTGCGTCGCAGGCGGACTCTCGCCCGCTGCGCCACAGACGTCGTCATGAATAATGAATGAAAACTCTTTATTATGTAGATATAGAAATAAGAAGCAAATTATAAAACGCAAAAAAGATACAATAGTATCCTACAACTTATCGTGAATGCATCTGTTTATGTGGCCGGTAGTCCAGTGTAGGGTTTCCTAAAAAGTGGTCCGCGGAGCCCTGGGGAGTTATAGGAGCCGTGGAAGGGTTATAGTATAGAAGGGGTTCCGCGGTGGTCTGTCCAAGAGTTAAATAAAACGGTCAAAAGCGCGGGCGGGCATTCAATTGTCAGACATAAAGCCTGATTTTAGAGCTATCATAAAAAAAGTGTGAAAAAATATCATTCTTCGCATTAAACCTACATTGTACCTACCTCCTTGACCTTCTTATATGACATGACGGCAACCTTCGCTTTTATTTGGCTCATGTAGCTTATCCTAGGTTTTCCCCTGCCTCTCTTTCCTTCGACCCTTCGATTAATTTGTAACTTACAGAAATAATGTGTCCTTTCAGTCCATGCGCTGCGTCTGCGCATTCAATGACGGCGGATAGCTGCGGATAACCCACGCCGGTCTTAATGCGAGTTGTGCACACTGAACCTGGACCTATCCCCACCTGGAAAGGAAAACAAATGACAATACAACATCTTCGTGTTCTTAACCCACATCATACATTAATATCTGGGTGATGGAGTTTTGCTCTGTTGCTAAATCCTATACCTAGATCAATTTAACGCCCCCGAAAACCCCTGCATATTTCATGAATGTTATTGTACACGAGATAAAAAGTAGCCTATGTGTTATTCCAGACTATAATGTATCTCTCTGCCAAGTTACATTCGCTCCGTTCAGCCGTTTCGCCGTGAAAGATTAACAAACATCTATCCATTCATCCATCCATCCATCATACTTACAAACTTTCACGTTAATAATATTAGAAGGATATATTACTAAATAAGAATGAATGAATGAATGAAAATGCTTTATTGTACACCTTACAAACTAACAAAACAAGTGAAACAAGGATTAACAACTAGAGTACCTACAATGGGCAAGAGTTGCTCGTTTAGAGGTATTAGATTAGGTTCATTGCCTATCCGCAAAAGAATCAGCTACCCACGTAGTCCTGGAATGCGAGGGTGTAGCAACTCAACAACGAGAAATCCTGGGCAACTCCAGATCACTCAAAATATAAATTAACTTGAACAAAGCAATATGTAGTACTAATCCGCTGATCTAATCTCCTTAAGCTGGAATAAACTTAATTAGATTTTGACACGTGTTTCGCCTCTCTACGAAGCATCTTCAGGAAATTGACTCGCTGTGCACTGAACGTGTTGCCTCGTCGAGCGCTGTGGTGACTTTCAGCTCAGCGCTCGACGAGGCAACACGTTCAGTGCACAGCGAGTCAATTTCCTGAAGATGCTTCGTAGAGAGGCGAAACACGTGTCGAAATCTAATTAAGTTTATTCCAGCTTAAGGAGATTAGATCAGCGGATTAGTACTACATATTGCTTTGTTCAAGTTAATTTATATTTAACAATGGACTTCCGCAAAGTCACGCCTGAGTCAATTAACTATTCAGGTCACTCCTCCAAGCCTGCGAATCCCAAGGAAGCTTTTGAGCTTATGGGAGTTCGGCTGGCTACAGATATAGCCAGCACATATGGCGCACAATGGACCATTTTTGGGTCTGATTCTGGAAACAGGAGTCCACAAAAAGAACAAGGTTCATTGCCATAACATGTCATGAAGGAAACGTTAAATTTCTCTCTCTTGCTCTCATTTTGTTTTTATTTATGCTGATAAACCAACAAGAAATTGACTTTTCCGGTCGGAAACGTTTCCGAATGTTTTGATTGTCCTGCATGTTTTGGTTTTCGATCAACAATCAACTTTTGTAATAGTTTTACAGTAGTTCTGCCTTCAGGGGGCCGATTCTAGCCCATTGACTTTTTTGTTACTGTAGATCTCAGACCAAATAAAAACTAAAAGACGGACTTCTGTGCACAGCAAAGTGAAGCCGGTCAAACTACGCCTCGCACCACAGAACATAATCGCACGCACACACCAAATCGGCCCACGCAACACATCCTTAGAAAACTGGCTTCACTGTTCTGTGTGTGTGCGTATGTACACGGGGCGAGGCGTAGTTTGACCGCAACACATCTTTAGAAAACCGGCCTCATTCGTGCTGTCCGCAAGACTCTGTCTTTTAGTTTTTATTTGGTCTGAGCTGTAGATATATATCACGGTAACTGTCAAAATTCAATAGGAAATTGACAGTTACCGTGATATACATATATCTACCGTGACAAAAGCTTCACTGGGCTAGAATCGTCCCCCTGCTTAGAGATAGTGGATTGTGGGCAGTGTTTTTCTTATTATTATGTTGGTTGTACCTTGATAATATCGGCTCCGGATAATATTAACTCTTCCACCATTTCTCCTGTGACAACGTTGCCAGCCTGGAAATAGATAAAACAACAAATCTTACTCTAGTAAAACACGTTTAAAATATGGTTCGTAATCAGAGTTCATAAAAATATAATAAGTAGCTTTAATTATTATATGATAAGATAGTATTATGTGATTTGATCTAAATCAAAATCAAAATATGTTTATTTTGGAACAAATCAAGGTACAGCATATACGGGTACAGTATACCCAATAGAAATAAATAAAATAAATAATGCTGGACAATCCACACAGCCAATCTAGCCCCAAAGTAAGCTACTTAAAGCTTGTGTTATGGGTATGGGTATATGGGTGAATCAACTTTTAAGACACTCCTTTGACAACATTATGAACAACTAAAAATAAAAAATAAATCATCGAAATATTATGAAAATATACTGTTAACATTTGCACATGTTTATCTATTTTTAGGTTTTGCAGTGGGGCACGACATCTAAGCTAATATTAACGAGTTTTTTTAGAAAAAGTGACGAGGGTGCCTCATAAATATCCATTCCAACGCTGTAGAGCGACAATAAACCTACGCGCACCAGCTGAGAACTTAATTTAGGCTGGGGGGGCGGTAAAGCTAGGTAGAGATTTTTTGATCATACCAACTAAATATTAGACAATAATCGCCTTAGATGACACCAAGGTAGGCGTCATCTCTTGATAACGGTCATGAATTTTTATCGGTAACTCTGTAGAACTGATGTTTTGATCAAAGTTTGGGACAAAAGTTTGGATGCACGAAAAATATAAAATATTTGTCAAACTTTTATAAATGTTAACTTTAAACGTAAGTTTATCTTTTTCTGAATCATAATATTGGGTAAAAAGGCTGTGCATTCATACCTTTTTTTTAAGATACGTCCTAAATTGTATCGTCATCTAGGCCTGGGGACACATGTTTTTTGTATGGATAGTGCTTATGTTCTGCTGAGTTACCATAATAAAGTCAAAAATTTTTCTATTAACTATAAAATACTATGAAACTAGCATGTTAGGAAAGGATCTAAGTTTACGTTAACATCAAAACAAACATATTTTATAAGGAAATAAGGATTTTTATGCTCTTTGCATGACAGGGACACAAAAGGAGTGCCTTAAAAGTTGATTCACCCATATACTAGATGACTGATATATTTAATACATTATATAGGTAGGGGAGAGCAGGTAGGATTCGTACACTTTTTACTCTGTGGTCTGTAAAAAAAAAGCTAACCGCTATTGTAAAATAATTTCAATGCTGCTTTAATACCTACTTTAATAAAATTGTAGTTCAGTGTTGATACAATGACACATAGTCGAGCTTTGGTGATTTTTCTAAAAAATGGGAAACGTACGAAAGCACCCCACACGCGTGGTGGCTTCGTGCATAGTGTGGTGCACATTCGTACATAGTGGGGAGCCTCCGTACACAGTGATTAAATTGCCTTTTCTACATAATAGAAACATTTATTAAGATTAAAATTAACGCATAATCAGCCTTAAATGCAGTAATAAATCTAATATAATACTAAATAATTTTATATGGAGCTTTTTTTAATGAGTTCTCAATCCTTCGGCTGATTAGATTTATTTTTTATTTATTTTTTTTTATATTTTGTTTCATATTATCATTAACATATTTTTTTAGAAAAGCCCCTACTTTTTTCTAATAAAAAATTGTGTATATGTAGCTTTTAACTGTTTCTTCTGTGCGCAATAAGTTTTTTATTCTGTATCTATATGTGAAGACTTACTCGTATTATTAGCCTTTTGTTTTCTAAAGTAGGTATTATTGATATAAATGTATGGTGTCCTGTTAGTCTTCCTTCTTTCTGTGCTCACGCGGGGTACATTTGTACCGTACGAATCTACCCCAATCATAACTGTACGTAGGTACCCTAACCCAAAACAATCCACAAATAAATTTAAAATAAAAAAAACCGTTACGGTTATCTTAAAATAAATTTTAACATAATAAGCTAGGGCATCAATCCATAAACTACAATAAATAACCTTGACATTTAGAGCAAAACATATTTGAGATAAACACGTTCAAAAATGCATCCGAAAATTCCTTACGCGGCGCAAAAACACGTATCGACTCCATCCAACGAAACCGGCGGCCGCACTGCTGCCCCGCTCCGGGGTTAGACTATGGGTATGAGCGGGGGTCACGGACAGAAACATGAACGCGTCAATGTATTGTATTGTGTAGAAATGACCACTGTACGAATGCTCCCTCTGTACGAATCCTACCTGCTCTCCCCTACTTACATAGATAGATATTTTTTATTATACATAAACACCCAGACCAACGGAACAAATTTCTGCAGATCGTACATAAATTTGTTCCGAGGCGGGAATCAAACCCGCAACCTCTTGCGTCGCAGGTGGACTCTCGCCCGCTGCGCCACTGAGGTCGTCAATAGAAGATAGGTACGTACAGACGGACACAGATCAATCTACTAAGCCAAATAATTAACATGACGCCTTCTACAACAGCTAGCAGTGTGCATATCCGTGTGTATGTGTACCAATTGGGAAACAGGTACCTAGGTAAACTGTTAATATTACGTACAATGATTGTGTGCGTAGGAAAGCCTGCGCGCACTCTTCTGACATACTCCACGAAATGCTGGCTGTACCCATTAGCCACGTCCAGACAGACGAACTTCAAGTCCTTGACGTTGTTTAGGATCTCCGTCAGTCTGTCGTAGTCTGCGTCTGCAGTTCCCGAGCTGGCAGCTAAAATAAAAAAAAAACAATGTGCATAACGTCAAACTCCTTAAGCCGGGTCCGCAGCGCCAATTTTCTAACAAAACATGTTACATAACATGTTAAGCATAACATGTTTTTAAAACAGCCCGTCTGGTGTGTTCTGTTTTGTTTATTGTTTTTGTTTCATTCCAATTCATTTCAAAAATGAGTTCCGACGAAGAGGACGTAGAAGCTTACACATATATAACATAAAATGTGACGCTTCCCCTCCCCGCAGGCGAACGCGGGTGATGTTATCCATTTGTCTCGGCAAACATGTTTTTGTGTTTTTGCTAACAAAACTGTTAAGCCACGCCCCTATTTTGTTTTGTAAACATGTTAAGATGTTAGAAAACACGAAAACACGGCGCTGCGGACCCGGCTTTAGGGAAAATGTTCAGAAGGCGTAGTCGCAGTTTTGGTTGACATATTACACGCGTGTCTGGTGTACACTACACGCAGTTTTTGTATGAAAATAAGAAAAGCGCCCCTAGCGGACACGACGGGCTTTTCTTATTTTCATACAAAAACTACTACTACGCCCTCTGGCCGTAAGTGCCTTGATTGGCCTTGATAGATAGGTTAGATCTGTCTTGGGACTAACGGCTATATGCCCAATACAGAACATAGCCAGTAATGGTATTGCAATAAACACTTATTAATAAAGAAAATTACAAGTATTTAAAAAATGTACAGGATACTATGAAACGGTTCTATCTCCCAATGATCTAGAGATAGATCACCTGATCCAAATCAGTCTCAATCGTAAGCGTGCCCAAGACACTGGCTGCATCGTCACGATGAATGACAACGCTAATGCGCTGAGCCAGATACTCACCAGCCCACTCATCACGCGTTGCCTAGATAAGATAATATTTTGAAGACCCGGTAGCCTGCGATACAAGATACGACCTTGGTGAACAAAAAGTACTCACCCATATGCTGTAAGCAGTCCGGGTGTTCGCTGGCGAATTTAGTCCAGTCTTCTAAACTGTAGTATTTGTGGATGCATGTGAAAAGCCCGTGCTGTAAATGGTTATACAATGAATACGAGTGAACCAAACATACTGCCTAGTGGCTACACACTATCTTGCCATAGTAGGTACTAAAAATGCAAATGTTTTTTGCTAAGTATGAGCTGGAACATTTAATCCAAGAGATTTAGATAAAAATTAACGGTTTAAAGAGTTTATTTATTTCAGTTTTTATATTTTTTAGTGCATATTTGTTGTACCTTTGCTAGTTCAGTAGCCATCTCGAAGGTGCCTACGGTGTCCATGTTGCTGGCCATGACAGGTACTCCGCGGTACGTCTGCCCTGAGTTACGGAATGTGATCTCCCGGTACACGTCCACCTGGAAAGAACATCCTGCTATTATTATAAACGTGAAAGTTTGTAAGTATAGATGGATGGATGGATGTTTGTTACTCTTTCACGTCGAAACGGCTGAACGGATCTGAACGAAACTTGGCAGACAGATAGATTATAGTCTGGAATAACACATAGGCTACTTTTTATCCCGCGGGAATACCGGGATTTAAAACTGCGCGGGTGGACCGCGGGGCGCAACTAGTTCACCATACAGCAGCGTAATTTTGCTTTTGAAAGATGTTGCATTATTATGATGACCGTATCAATGAATCAATCTATAAAACTGATTTGCAATTTCATTTGTTTTCTATCTATCAACTAGCCTACGCGCACCTATTGCTATTATGGACCTCTTTAGCATACAACAACTTCAACCTCTACGCCAATTTACTCTACCTAAAGATATCATGTGATCACCAGCTAGCTAGTAAGTAGGTGGTGGCTAGGTGGTATACATACCTACTTTAAATCTAGGTATAAATTCCTCTGTGATCAACCGCAATTTTAATTTGCTAATGGTAGCAATTCTGTTGCTAAATTTTCCTAACATAACCTAATTTTACAGCACTAAAAATATTGCCATCTCTTTCTATAGGGCCGAAACAACAAGGACGGCTATAACTTTGCAGCTGTCAGATTAGGTTAGTTTAAGGTAATGCAACAACAGAATCGACAATAATTTTATGCGCTTAAACAACATGCTCTCTATAATCTCGCATATCCCATTAAAAAAAATTAAATTAGGCCCATTAAAGCTATAAAAGGCATCCCGGTCGTTCTGCTAATCTCAACTAGAGCTGATCGTTTAAGTGTTAGTTACGAACATTATCAACTCGAAGTCTACCAACTTCATTAACACCGGAAGGCTAAATATAGCGTCTACAGACAGACACACCTTCAAAATACATAGCCAAGTATCTGAATCTATTGCATTCGCAATGCCAGTACCCACACCAATGTTAATAATTTATAATTTATTTATAATTTATTTATAATTTATTTATAATTTCAACATTACATCTATTATTACAGGTAAGACCTAATACAATAGAGATACATACGTACATACTCGTCCGGCACGCAGAGTCCCATCATCTCCAGGATGGTTGGATTGGATACCATCCCCCGGAATACCCTAACCATATATAGCGCCAGCGCCATATCTCTTCTAATTTCCAGCTTGTTGTATCCAACCATACCCAAAACGAATAAGGTTGGATACATCAAGGGATAAAACGGATAGACACCGTATCAAAAATCAAAAATCAAAAAATCAAAAATATTTTATTCAATAACACAAGTTTTTACAATAATATGGGTTGGGATCTCCTCTTTTAAGTTATATAAACCTGTATTAGAGGAGTCCCCTCTTTTCTGTGGTCTTAAAGTAATTAGTAATGTAAATAATATTAGATTGAGTTTTAGGTGTAAAAATGATGTAACAGAGCAAAATAAAATAAAATTGTAAATTTGATAGGGTAGGTACGTATGTCTTCCAATAAAGATAACGTGTGAACTTGTTCTGTATGCGCTCCAACATGAGGCTATATTTCGCTTCATGCGGAGCCCATACAGAAGCTGCGCTTTCCATCTGGCTTCTGACCAGGGCATTATACATTGCACTTAGAGCCCTTAAGTTCGTGAAACCGTTTGCTCTGCGTAAAATGAATCCTAACATTCTATACGCCTTTTTACAAACGGTAACAACATGGACTCTAAACCTCAACTCGGTGTCCAGCCGAACCCCAAGATCTCTCACCAATTTCACCCGCTGCAACTGCGCGTCGTCTATCTGGTAGTTGTAGTGGAGTGGGGCTGTTGCTCTGCTAAATGTTATTATGGAACATTTGTTCACATTAAACTGCAACTTGTTTCTTCTGCCCCACTCCACTACCCTATCCACGTCTTGTTGAAGACGAACGCAATCTTCTGCATCCTTTATTGGCAAAATCAGCTTGAGGTGAATAGAGGTGAGCTAGAGATGTTATGTTATTTACCACTCATTCGCACTAAGCGTTTTGCTTCTACCTTCATCATGCGAACCACCAAGGAGTGGAACTCATTGCCGTCGTCTGTTTTTCCTGATTCCTACAATTTGGGTGTCTTTAAGGCAAAAGTGAATAGGTGTCTTCCGGACCGTTCTGTTCCATCGTCGGCTACATCGTCGCTTACCACCAGGCGAGATCGTGGCCAAAGAACGGTCTATTAAGTTAAAAAAAAAATAACTTAAATATTTTTTTTTATATTTAATAAATAATAATAAATAATGCTGGACAATCCACACAGCACTATCTAGCCCCAAAGTAAGCTATTCAAAGCTTGTGTTATGGGTACTAGATAACTGATATATTTAATACATTATATACTTACATAGATAGATATTTTTATTATACATAGAAAACACCCAGACCATCGGAACAAATTTCTGCAGATCGTTCAAAAATTTGTTCCAAGGCGGGAATCGAACCCGCAACCTCTTGCGTCGCAGGCAGGCTCTCGCCCGCTGCGCCACAGAGGTCGTCATATAATATAATTTAGTTTGTTTATTTCACTTTTGGTTTTCTACTTTGCTATGTATTAAATCTTTTTATTGTCTGTCTGTTTCTTTGCCCCTATCAAATGTGCACTACCCTAAAAAAAATTCCCATTACCCAAAGGTTAGCTGGTAGATAATGCCAGTAACAGTAGTAACGTCGCATACAAATGAGAGTTTTGACTTATGGGCCATGTGCCAAACGCAAAGAAACAATGTTAGCAGAATCAGTTGTAGCTGTTATCTGTGTAGGTATTTTTATCAGTTTATTTAAATACTCAGTCAGCGTAAAGTTATTTAAAAATAAATATTTAGATTGGAATGCAACTCTGTATTTTATAACTAGACGTTTCGCGGCAGTTATAGCATATTATACCGACATTTATTTACTACTTAAAAAACTACCTAAAAATGTACAATTTTTTTTAAGAATAGTTAAGTAGATAGTATTCAAATCATTTACAGAGAAACTACTTACAAAATGTACAAAAAAAACTAAGAGTAGGTAGTGGACCTATTTAAATTTGAGTCAGAGCTGACGAGTAGTTTTTAGATGTAGTTGTATTTTCTGCGTTTGAGAAATTGAGAGTAATAGAGTTCTTTGTGAAGGGCTCGTCCGGAAAAGTACCTACTACTTCCACGTCTTTTTCTGGCGCCAAGCAGCGTTGCCGTGTTTCGGTTTGAAGAGTAGGTATGGTCGCCGGTGTAATTACAGCCACATGAGGCTTAACATCTGTATGCCTAAAGTTGATCTTGGCTTGGCGGAAGAAAAACGGTAAATTTGAGGAAGTATTTCCCCGGACGAGCCCTTTAAATTGAGCTGTACTAATAAACTACTGTAAAGCCATCGGAGCGGTACCTAGTTGTTATCATCGTCATGGCAACGAGCAGCAACGAGCAAATCAACAATACAATAACGAGTAATATCTGGTTATTAACGTCGCTTCTAGGAAGATAGAAGATGGAATGTGATACGCACGTGCAAAAATATAGATAACTAGCTGGTACCCGCGACTTCGTCTGCGTACTTTTAATCTCTTCATCTCTTTTTTTCGCAATAAAAGGTAGCCTGTGTTCTTTCTCAGGGTCTAAAGATTGACTGTGCCAAATTTCATCAAAATTGGTTGAGAGGTTTAAGCGGGAAAGCGTAACAGACAGACAGAGTTAATCCCAACTAATATTATAAATGCGAAAGTAACTCTGTCTATCTGTCTGTCTGTCTGTCTGTCTGTTACGCTTTCCCGCTTAAACCTCTCAACCGATTTTGATGAAATTTGGCACAGACAATCTTTAGACCCTGAGAAAGAACATAGGCTACCTTTTATTGCGAAAAAAAGAGATGAAGAGATTAAAAGTACGCAGACGAAGTCGCGGGTACCAGCTAGTAATTAATAATAATTAAACAAGGTTGGGATTAAAGTTCATTATACCCAATAATAAGCCCATTTTTTTATTCGCTTATTATTAGCACACATTTTTTTTATTGAATAGACCGTCCTTTGACTACAATCTCACCTGATGGTAAGCGAAGATGTAGCCGACGTTGGAGCAGAACCGACGGAGACACCGTAGCGTCTCCATCACCTTATACCGACTTCAAAACAAATAGGTTTTCAGATCACTTGTGCTTTTTATGTTTGTTACCTCCTAACTTTTTACCGACGTAATGATTCTTTTTTTTTATCGAAAGCTGGTGCTTGTCATGTGGTCCCGTTTAAATTGAGTCAGATCTGACGAGTTGGTTTTGAGTTATAGTAGCAGGTAGGGATGTGTGTACTTTCCAGTGTATTTCACGTCGGTTTTTTCTTGAAAGACATATTATTATGTTTACTATACGTTGTCTTTCGACCTAATGTTTGGTGTAGTTAGATTATTTCAACAAAGCCTACATAGACTATGCCAGGAAGTTTAGGACATTCAGTCAGCGCATAATGTCAACAAACATCGACCGGAAAAGTAAACTGTAAAATGACGATGACGTCATCAAACCAACAAAACAGTAATCTCGAAGATTACTGTTTTGTTGGTTTGGTTGCGTGCCTGTCTATGTGTTTTATTAGTATTCAAATTCATTGGTTTTATTACTGTTTTTGTAACTTTTATTTTATTATTTAAAGGGCTTTGTCAAACATCATCATCATCACAAAATAACAACATCATTACAAAATACACCACATAGTTTTTATACCTTAAATCTATAGTAAAAAAAAAGTTAAAGTGATTGACTGATGACAACGCACAGATCAAACCAATATTCAAATTCCTTAGATAACACCCTTAGAGCTAGCAATTTGAAATTTCGCACACGCATTCCTCCTAAAACGTAGGCACCCACTATGGAAGGATTTTTCAATAATTTTGAACGCCCAAATGGGTGAAATAGGTGACGAAAGTTTGTATGGAAGTTTCAAAGTAAACGAGCGTGAATGAACACGTGAGTTCAGCTAGTAAATCAATTAAAATGCTTAAATGTCGGCTCAATCAAACCGTAAAGGCCTATACACACCTTGCGGGAACCCGCACCGAACGGTGCGGATGTCCAATAACACTTCAGGAGAATACAAAAGCTAATGTGACTCTCGCTTGCACGTTTTGACTTCTTGAAAGATAAGAAAACACTCATCCCATTTCCGAAAAATTGCAAACAATCATTTTGTGTGCAATCACATTGCGTACCTACATTTTAGTAAAAAATTCATTTTGATCGATACAAGTTTTCCTATTCAAAAGTTTACTTATGTACAAAAAGTAGAAAAGCAAACTTTTTGGTAGGAAAACTTGCATCTATCGAAATGATTTTTTTAGTTAATTGACTCAGGCGTGACTTTGCGGAAGTCCATTGTTAACTATAAATTAACTTGAACAAAGCAATATGTAGTACTAATCCGCTGATCTAATCTCCTTAAGCTGGAATAAACTTAATTAGACTTCGACACGTGTTTCACCTCTCTACGAGGCATCTTCAGGAAATTGACTTGCTGTGCACTGAACGTGTTACCTCGTCGAGCGATGATTGATTTTTTTACCAAACTGTGTGGCAATGTGATTGCGAAAATTGGTTGTTTGCGATTTTTCAAAATTGGAATAAGTGATTTTGTATCTTTCAAAATGTCGAATTGTGCGAGCGAGAGTTACATTAGGTGTTGTCAACGCCTTAAATACCATTACAAAACAAGCCCGGCGCAGGTTTGGTGTGTAGAGGCCCTAAAAAATTATGATAGATCAACAGATTGGAAACCTTATTATTTCCACTGAATTTATTGAAGTTTGCTCAAAAAATGTAGAGTTTGTAAAAACTAGATTTCACGATCGTGCATTTTAGCCGAGACTTAGATAGAAGTCTGTCCCTAACAATTTTCAAGGTAGAAAAAAATATAATTATAGCTCCGACTGAGATAAAAAGTTAAAGAAAATCTACAGAGATAACGCGCAGAGCTTGTTCAAGAATTTATGAAAGATGTGCGGCAACCGGGGCCTGTTTTTTTAGACAACTAGCTGATAGAAAAAACATGGCCCTTATGATGTTAAGTCGTGTGTGTTCGAAGTGATCCCTGTGATTGTACTAAAGACAGGCAACTAGCTGATAGAACAAGCACAAGGCCCACATGATGTCTTCAACAAAGCATCACCTCTTCAGTCACGCACAATAGAAACATGCCCTACGATGCACTGCCGTGCGACCATCAACTTGAATCACACAGCAACGCTGCTTGGCGTCAGAACTAGGTGCGATGGCAATATAGAGGTATTACCTACTTCCCCAGACCAGCGGCCCGATTACGCTAATGTCTACTATCGAGATGGCTTTGAGTTAAACATTTGATTCCCATCTATCCAAGGAATTTAGATACTAGTTCCATCCTTAAGTTGCTATTACACTACGGGAATCAAATTCTCTTGTCAGAAATTATTATATTCCTTGATCAAATCAAACTGAAAGCCATCTCGATAGCCACACAAGCGTAATCGGGCCGCAGCCCTTCAATCAGTAGGTCTTTCGCTCTCTTATGTTGAAGAAGGGTATTTTTCAATGGAATTCATCAAAATTGATAACGCTCATATAAATTGTCAACATCATAAATTGTTGTTATCATAAAGGGACATTTGAATACCTAAAAAACCATTATAAACCTACAGATAACAAACACTTTTATGCAAAAGCAGGCAGACGAGCATACGGGCCACCTGATGGGAAGGGGTCACCGTCGCCCATGGACACCTACAACACCAGGGGCGTTGCTGATGCGCTGCCGGCTTTTTAGGAAGAGATAAACCCGCCTTTTGAAGGACCCCATGTCGTAACTCCGAGGGAAAACCGCAGGGGGAAGTTCGTTCCACAACTTACTCGTTCGAGGTAAAAATGACCTGCACATACACATTGCACACTGCACATTTGTTTGATGTTCCGGTATAAAACGGGGTATTATGCAGTAGGTACTAGTAGCGCCCTGCGGTTTCACCCGCGTAGAACCATTCAGTTACAGTGTCCATTTGATGACAACCATTTTTCATTGTCGTGCAAATGGTTCCACACTTTATGATTTTAAGACAACGGTCACGTTTTTAGATATTTCATGATATACACAGTCTTTTTATACTTGCAGTCTATGGGTCAAGTATACACAGCGCTGCTGGAGTGCCCTGCGCGTCCAGTATAACAATAGCTTCAGGATGCTGCTGGGGCTGCCGCGCTTCTGTAGTGCGTCGGGGATGTTTGCGGATGCACGAGTAGATGACTTTTACGCAATCATCCGCAACAGAACAGCATCTCTATTGCGGCGGTTGCGCGGCAGCACCAACAGCTACCTCCGATTGATAGCGGACAGACTGGACGTCGACACAGTGTTCATGAAGCACTGGACACTAGTGCACACTGTGCACTCCTAGTTTGTGTGCATAGTTTTATTTGATAATAATTGTATGTGTATTTTATTTGATAATTATATGTGTACCTAGTTGTAATTAATGCATGTATGTCCCACGTAGTTTTAAGTAGATATCTATGGCTTAAATACTTTTTGTGTGTAGGCTGAAATAAACGTATTATTATTATTATTATATTATATACCGTGTTGAGATAACTTGTCGTCATCAAATCTTACGTATTATGAACCTACAGTTCTTCCCCGGCATAACACTTTGTGTGTGGCTAGTCGGGCGAAAAAGGTACTACCTACCACCACGCCTTTTTCTGCCGCCCCGAAGCGTTACTGTATTTCAGGTTAAAGAGTGTGGTTACAGGCACATCTTAACATCTGTATGCCTCAAGTTGATGGACGCAGGGCAGTGCATCGTAGGGCACGTTCCTATCTTGCGTGACTACGAGGCAATGTTTTGTTATAAAATCTGATTCCCATAGTTTTAGCTTTGCTTAGTTTGGGGTAGACAGTGGAAAGTCCACCAATATTTTTTATTTTAGTTTAACTACTAGACCTTATCGAAACACTGAAGGCTTATTATGGTATTATTTATATTTTTCAATGAGAGCTCCACTAGCTTAAATGCCTGATAAATATTTTCCGATCTCTTTCATTGACATACCTAGGTACTTACCTAAAAGTGACAATGAAAAGTATGTTTTATTGAGCCGCTATTAAATACAGGAGAAAAATGTATGTATTCTATTCGATACGAAGTTTTACCAATTAACTTAAATGTATTTTCATAAAAAAAGAAAAGAAATAATTTTTTTTACAAGTATCTACCTAAACGTTGAATAGATAATCCATAAGTAGGTTTTTTGTATACAATTAGCTGATGGAACAAGCCGATGGCCCACCTGATTTTAGGTGGTAACCATCACCTATAACAAAGCATTGCCTCGTAAGTCACGCACGATAGGAACGTGCCCTACGATTCACTGCCCTGCGTCCATTACAGATGTGCCTGTAATTACACCGGCGACCACACTCTTCAAACCGGAACACAGAAACGCTGCTGCTTGGCAGCAAAAAAGGCGTGGTAGTAGGTACTTCCCCGAACGAGCGCTTCACAAAGAGCTCTACTGCTCTTAAAACGAAAGAAGGCATCTAACTGAAAACTGAAACAGCTTCACGACTTTGATCCGCAGGCACGGTAATAGATATTCTCTCAAATCTCTAAGGTCCAAGTACCTACCTACTAACTGACTGCAGAGTCTCTGAATAGGTATGTCTAAAGGGGTAGTCATAGTAGTCAGAACATACATTTGGAACATACCCCCATTTTGCAGTAGTTGGTATTCCGTACGTGACAGGTCGCAAGCCCATCGCCGCTGCTAGATACCTACTAACTGGGTTCTTCGTGATGTTTTCCTTCACCGCTTGAGAGCGCTGGCATTGCGGACAAACATTTCTGACTTCTTCTTTACAAAGCTTTAGTTTTCCATGGTCTCTAGCCCAATGATATAATTAACTTGTACTTGGCTACTTAGCATACAAAGTTTAAACTATATTTGTAAGAGAGTTAGCTTATGTAATTTTATTATAATATAGGTATCTCTACCACAATGAGTTACTTAAAGCGGACCAGAGCATATCCCATCCCATCCCATCCCACTAATATTATGTGAAAGTTTGGATGTTTGTTACTCAATCCCGCCAGAACGGCTGAACGGATCTGGATGAAATTTAGCCCAGAGATAGATTATGCCTGGAATAGCTCATAGGCTACTTTTCCCCGTGGGAATAACGGGATTTAGAACGACGCGGGTGATACCGCGGGGTGTAGCTATCAAATAAAGTTCAAAGGAAAGTAAAATTCAGTCTGACATCCACAAACGAGACAACGTAATTTTCCCAGCCTTGATAATTTCAGTGCAGAAACTTACATCACTTCTGCTTCGTAGAGTGCTTCTTTTAGGGCGCAGAAGCACGTCCTTAAAGTCCAACTTCACCTCGTTTATTATATTAGGCATTTTTTTAATAACACTGTATTTGTTGATGTTGTTACACAACGCGACCGTCTCTCCCCGCGGCTGGGTATTGACTGACGACCGAAGTGCCGGGCTGCCGGGCACACACGGTGCTGCCAGGATCGGATCGAAATAGCATTGATTACCCTATCTGGATGTCTTAAACTTATTCAGCCTTATTATAAACAAATTAAACCTGGGTTTAAACCTAGCTCAAGCCACGTTTTCTTATTATAAACAACTTAAACCTGGTTTATCTCATAAATTTAGGATCATCTAAGGTTTATCATTTTCGTATTACAAAAGACACTTTAGTCGAAGACTACATAGTACCTGAGATAGTCCATGATTTTTTTTTAATATTCGCTCCTTGGAGCAGGCTATAGTTTTAAACCATACCGCCTAGTCTTAACGTAAATTTTTTTTTTACTTAAGTTAGTTTGTTTAGTGTATTTCTTGCGTAAATTAAATATCGTTTTAATGTAATCATATCAGTTACAGATACACATCTGAATGAAAACATACCAATAGCTGGTACACATCTGACTGTTTTTATACCAATTTTATAACTAGATGGCGCTAGTAAAAGTGTCCGAAAGGTAGACCGCGCTAGTGATGCGTTTTGACATTTCAAATTTAGATCGGAGTCTATAGTTTGAAATGTATGTTGGATAATGCAGTGCTACAAGTTGTTTTATTGAATAAACTTATGTATATATATTATTACTTGAGACCAAATAAAATTTGGCAAAATGAGATTTTTATTAGTTAGACCATACTTAAACTAGGGGTCGTTCGGGTTTATCTTTAAACCGTGGTTTAGGGGATAAACTCCGTTTTATAATGACGTCTGGTCTAAGTCTTTGATTTTTCTATAGAGCAGGGACCAACTTCGGTATCAAAGTTAGACCACGGACCAGTTAGTCCTGGCTTAAGCCTAGTCTAACTCACATTTTTATAATAAGACGGTTTATGAAAATTTTATGAAGACTCTCAGCAATTCCTATTTTGTGAAGCATATTACGATTCTTTAGAAAACTGACCACCAGACGAATCGGATCACAAATCGTAATAAAAATTAAAATGACAGAACGTGCAGAAAAGTATGTGTCAAAACCTAATTCGTCCGTAGTCAAAACCTGAGGGTTACTCGTAAAATGCGTATTAATTACATAGTCATTGCTCATTATGCTTTTAGTCATTTGGCGTATGCGTAATTCAGCTTATTGGCATTGTTATTATTGGCATTTATTGGTCATTCTGAGAATTGGACATTTCGCGATTAGGTACGTGTTTGGCCAAATTTTTAGTCATGCGTCAGACCCATTATCTAGGTGGTCATTTTGTGATTCCTTAGGTGATTCCTATTAGGATCACCTTTAGGATTCATTCAGTAGCCTTTCTAAACCTGTAGGAGAAAAAAAGGCGAATGAAATGAAATGAGTGTTTGGCAGATTGCGTTAGGATTAAATAAGTGATTATAAATATAAAACTAAATGCCATGCTCTTAGGCCAAAAATGCTGCATAATTTTAGAATGTTTTCAGTAAAATCATGTTTTTTGCGATTTGTTCAGGTACCTAATACTGCATTTTTTGGTCAAAATGATGATTATTTTAAGTGTTTGTGGTAAATATGGTGGTGTTGTAATAAATGACCATTCAGCACGCAAATTATTCTATTCTAAAATCTTCTGAAACATGGACGACTGAAAATTGGTAAATTTTTCCACCCTAGCAACACCGGCAGTACCGTAAGCGTGACACGTGACGTCACAAGGGCGCACAGAAATACCAGCTTTCAGCGGCCGGGTGAAGGTTGCCAATTGAACCATACTGGAAGGAAACCAGCAAACTCGTCATGGACTATGTACTCGTAGCTTAATTAAATAGTCAGAGCTTCGTGAACTGACAAACCAATTTTACGGAAATAGCGAATAGGTATAACTCAACATTATCATTCTTTTTTCTGACTTTTTTTAACTAATAAAGATACGCCAGATCTTAATCGCGTGACTTAATACAATTGCACAATTTTTGACGACCTCTGTGGCGCAGCGGGCGAGAGCCTGCCTGCGACGCAAGAGGTTGCGGGTACGATTCCCGCCTTGGAACAAATTTGTGTACGATCTGCAGAAATTTGTTCCGATGGTCTGGGTGTTTTCTATGTGTAATAAAAAATATCTATCTATGTAAGTATATAATGTATTAAATATATCAGTTATCTAGTACCCATAACACAAGCTTTGAATAGCTTACTTTGGGGCTAGATAGTGCTGTGTGGATTGTCCAGCATTATTTATTTATTATTTTTTTTATGAAAAATGGTGCAATTGTATTAATATACATACGTAATTACAGAATGTCATAAATATTGTAACTGTACATTGATAGGTAGAGATCATCCACTCTAAAAATGCACGCCCCTCTACCTGCCTTCACCCTCACTAGCAAATGAGGTGTATAGACGCAATACATGACACCTGATAATCTTATTCGTCATTCAGTTTCCCGCCGAACATGAAAGCAAAGAGTATACAATAACTATGCATGAAAGTGACACTTTGAAAAACAAATGAAATTGCTTGGTGGCATGTATTGCATCTATACACCTCATTTGCTCGTGTGCGTGAAGGCAGGTAGAGGGGCGTGCATTTTTAGAGTGGATTAGAGTTGTGAGGAGTTCCAAGTCTATCTAGCCCCAAACTAAACTACTATACATATTATGAGCACTGGCATTGCGCACATAAATTTTTCGATAGAAAAATCCATTGATTTCATTATGTTTGTGGGTTAAAATAAATATGTTTTCTTTCTTTCTTTCTTTACACAAATATTTGTTCTCAGTGGGGATCAAACCCACGCCTTACAGAAGGCAGAGCTACTGAAATTGTGAGAGCTCTTTTAATTGATAATGAATAACAATTAGATGTTCACCATGCGCACGGAAGCTAATCTTGCCAAATTGAAGTGGCATTGGCTAGCCCAGCCAAGGCAGATGTAAAGTCTCGGTTGGTCAGGGTTAAAATGATTTAAAGAAAAGAAAAGTACTGGTGGAAATTTCGCTGATAAACACTGGGTAGTGGGTTATTGTAAGAAGATGGCTGTTTAAGGCCTTCAATGCCTAGTTTAAAAAAACCGCATTTTTTTGAAAAACAACAGCTATGTGCAGACCCTGCATGGTATCACTACTTAACTAAGTTTACTAATTCCGCATAATATAAAAAAAAAACTAGTATAAAATACTTGTATTTGCTCCTAGTGCAATCCTACTAATGTTATAAATGCGAAAGTTTGTAAGTATGGATGGATGGATGGATGTTTGTTACTCTAGAACTCCAGAACGGCTGAACAGATCTTGGTGAAAATAGGCACAGAGATACATATACTAGAGTCTGGAATAACACATAGGTTACTTTTTATCCCGTGGGAATACCGAGATTTAAAACTACGCGGGTGAAACTAGTATAAAACACTTGTATTTGCTCCGTGATACTTCATAATCTCCAATTTTTTTTTATTTGTTTTATTGTTTTTAGCGATCTCTAAAATTAACTAATAATGTTCACCTAACTCGTTACGTACAATAAATGTTATTTTCGGCTGTATGCACATATATTTACGATACAATCCAGATCAGTTGTAATATTTCAGCTTTAGTTTTTTCTTGGTTGTAATGTGTTTTGTGCGTTTAAATAAATAAAAAAATAGGCTTTATAGGTATGCAGTGCAATAAATAATAATGAAATCCGGAAGTGTAGAGCACTCGCCTCATGTTTTGAGGTTATCATTTCAGTAGTATCAAGCAAATGATGCTTTTCAGGCTGATTCAAAGTATCCTGGATTCGTTTTCTGTCATCTAACGAAGCAACATAGCATTTTCATTTTAATTGTTTTTCTAGTGTTATTTTGAGTTGTGTTGTGTAATTTTGGTGGTATTTTAACCAACATTACTTGTGGTCTTAGCACAAAGTGTAAGCATTTGGAATGAAAGTGTATTATGTGATATCGTGATTTGACCGAAAATGTTTCAAATGTATTGAAGAAACCGCCACCATTTTCTTCAAAACAATTGACTGACTCGACTGGACTGACATGACTAGAAACATAACTACAAAGAGTATAATCTCTGAATCACTTGACATTGGCAAGATTGTCTATGACAGGAGCCATAAAAAGAAGAAAGAAAGTATCCTGTCACTAGCGGAGTTTTGGAAATATTTTCACTGGACATTTGTCGCGTTGTCTAGGTAAGGTAGGATGTACTCCCCGTGATTCAAGATCAAGATGATCCTTGTGAATTTATTGAATAAACATATTCAATAAAATCACCACATATATTTTCTAGCTGTGGCTAACTTCAAGGAGTAAGCACAGGAAATGTACCATCTTTGTTTGGTTATTTTTGTAAGAATTGTGTATTACTCACTGGAAGCCCTGAATAAATAAAGAAATAAATAAATATTTTGAATTTGATTTATTTTTTTACGGAACCATGATTTACTTTTTTACGGAATAGCACTACTTGACGAAACCTGACAACAGATTCAATTATCTCATGCTTCGCAGCAAATTGGACCAAGACCGGAAAAAGGTGGATAAACCACCAAACCGAGACAGCAAACTGACTGAACGAATCCTAGAAGACCTACCTTCACTAGGAAATATAGCAACATAAAATGCGAAAACTAGGGTCGATGTTTGTACGAGTAATGCAGAATTTACTAGCTTTTACAACAAGCTTTGGCTTAGTTTGCGGCGAGGTTGTGGTGTGTGGAATGTTCACTAATATTTATGTATTACTAGCTGGTACCCGCGACTTCGTCTGCGTACTTTTAATCTCGTCATCTCTTTTTTTCGCAATAAAAGGTAGCCTATGTTCTTTCTCAGGGTCTAAAGATTGTCTGTGCCAAATTTCATCAAAATCGGTTGAGAGGTTTAAGCGGGAAAGCGTAACAGACAGACAGACAGATAGACAGACAGACAGACAGAGTTACTTTCGTATTTATAATATTAGTTGGGATTTATATTTTTTTATTTGCTAAGGCTGATTTAGATCGCTGTTAGCGATAAGGCCGCCCATTGTATTATTACAATTTTTTAGTTTTAAATTAAAATGTATAAATATATTTATTTTATTGTAATAATCAATAAAAAGAGTTATCTATCTAATAGTATATTTTAAACTTTCGCGATCATAACACATACCTATTTATGATATTTCACGGGTATTTAAATAAAAAAGGTAAATACGCGATAAATACCCGTGAAATATGATAAATAAGTATGAGTTATCTATCTATCTATCTAATTAACTCTAATTCTGCCAACATTGTATGATATTTACATTTATAACAATGGTGTTGTCATCCATTATTAATGAAAAGGCTCAAAAGTGAGCCAACTGAAAATTGGCTAGCCACCTTTGAGCATATCCATTCAACTACAACTAGCCGATTTTTTTCCCTCCAAACACTGACGGCTACATAATGGGAGGCCAAGGGATTCTCAAAGACCTAGAGGCAGACCACCCGCCCGTTGGTCAAACGACATTGAAGCAAGTGCTGGAAATAGATGGATGAGACTCGCAAGGGACCAGAAAGAGTTGCTTACTAAAGAGGAGGCATATTACTCAGCAGTGGGTGCAAACGAGCTGAAATGATGATGTTTAAATACAAGCAGATCCGCAGTAAAAGCTAGGTTGAAACAAAACAACGCTTAAAATTTTCCGCTTTATTATTTGTAGATAATATCAAACAATTATAATCTAATAAAATTAAATAGCAGTGGTAGGGTTGTCAACTCGCGAGGTACGGCGGGGCACGGTTTGTGGCGACCCTGAAAACAAAATTGCAATGAAATTACATTAAAATATAGAATTAACCATCGGCCTTGTTTGTGTACCATAATTCTGGGGCTACACTAGCGGGTACGGCGAATATTCGTCGAATATTCGCGATGATGAGTGATGAGTGTGGCCGGGTAAATCGTTATAGTATTCGGGGGAAGACGATGTATCAAAAGTCAAAATAATACTAGTGGCTCTGGGAGCTGTAGACCTCGCGAGCATACTAAAAGTGGGCTATTTGAGGAATGTAATTTGCAAGTGCATTTTCCGTTTTGTGATTTTTTTGATTTTTTTGTTTTTTTTTTGCATCATCTTGTGTAGAATGAGGTCCTTTGTGTTTCTCTCAAATTTGATTGAAAACCATCGATTGTTTGATGAGCTATCCTGTTCATCATGCTGAAGATCCTATCAGATCTTCGCCAAACTTTTATGAGACTAACTTATAGTCACTACCTTTCAAATAAAAAAAGAATAATCGAAATCGGATCTCATTTGGTGGAGATATCCAGTATATCAAATAGCCCCCTTTTTGTCCTTTTTTTGGGGGAAGTACCCCTCCAATCAAAAATCCCCGACGACAAAAAAAATTCTAATAAGTCATATAACCTGTGTACCAAGTTTCATCCAGATCGGTTGAAAAATGCGACCTGTAGAGGAGAACAGATAGACAGACAGACAGACAGACATCCGGACAAACGCATTTTTGGCCAATGTGGAAACTGAGACGCTTCGCTCGCTCGGTCAATTATGTGTATTAAATAAAATCACAAGGATCACCTTGAAACGACTTAAAACTAGGTGACTGTGTAGGTGCCAGTTCCACGCACCAACGCCGAGAAGAATATCCGTATCCTTGTTCCTGCTTGCAAGGGTTAGTGTTTAATGTTGTACCTTGATATAAATATAAAATTGACGAATGTGAGCACCAAGACAAACCTTCAAAGGTTTATTGGTGCAATATCTCAATAACCTTGTATTTATTACATTGTGTTACTTAATAAATAAAATAAAAAAAGGCAAAAAATTCGGCACTTTCAATAAACTGGCGCGCATCAAAGGGTTTTGTAGCATCAATATTCACTTGGATGGCTACATCTACGTCACTTAAGTGTGAATTACATCTTGGCCGAACAGCGCGACAGGAGAGTGTGCAGCGGAACTCCATAGCTTGATTCCCCCATCCCCGTTCTACCATCGGCATCAGCACCAACGTGTGATCTGTTTGAAGACCGACGGACGAGTGTATGTAGAGAATGTATGAGGCACTGTGAGCTGAATGATAGTGTTCGAATCAGTTCTATATGTTAATTTATTGTGTATGTTCTTTTTATTCTTTATCTTTCTTTGTCTGTATTCCATAGCGCATTGGTGTAACTGTAATGCTGTGTAATTATTGTCTAAATAAATAAATAAATCGGACCACCAGACTACGGAGATGAGAGATCCGTTCATGGTTGACATTCCTACTGCACGCACAAAGCGCTTTGCGTCTACCTTCATAATGCGTACGGCCAAAGAGTGGAATTCCTTACCGGCGGCGTCGGTTTTTCCAAATAAATAAATATTGCTGGACAATCTACACAGCACCATCTAGCCCCAAAGTAAGCTACTCAAAGCTTGTGTACTACTAGATGACTGATATATTTAATACATTATATACTTATATAGATAGATATTTTTTATTATACATAAACACCCAGACCAACGGAACAAATTTCTGCAGATCGTACACAAATTTGTTCCGAGGCGGGAATCGAACCCGCAACATCTTGCGTCGCAGGCGGACTTTCGGCCGCTGCGCCACTGAGGTCGTCAAATGCGTACCTACAATTTGAATGTTTTCAAGAGACGAGTGAGTAGGTTTCTTCTAGGTGAACGTGTTACACCGTATACCGCATCGTCACTTAACATCAGGTGAGATTGCGGTCAAACGTTTTCCCTATATACAGTAAAAAAAAAAGAACGCAGCCTTGATTTATCCTCCGACATTGACCCCAGAATCTATGATAGATTGCACAGTTTTTCTGTCGTATTTTCTTACTACACTTAGAACAATAGGATATTTTTTTAATGAGTACCTACCTACAGTTGAGCCTATTCCTTTTTTGAAGTTAGTTGAAAATACAGAACAATATTATGTAAATTTTTTTTTTTATACAACTTCTTCCGGTCCTTATCCCACTTTATGTGGGGTCGGCACAACAGGTTTTTTCTCGCCACTTTCCTTTATCATTCGTCATCTCAGTAGCCACTCCTTTCTTTCCCATGTCATCTTTCACACAATCCATCCATCTTTTCTTTGGCCTGCCTCTACTCTTTAATCCATCCACATTCATTCCTAACACTCTTTTCGTTACATGACATTCATCCCTTCTCATAACATGCCCATACCACGCTAACCTATTACTCCTCATTTTTTCGGTCACTTAGCGCCACTTTCAAACTGCCTCTAACACTCTTCAACTTAAAACACAGCAATGCTGCTTAGCGGCAGAAAAAAGCGTGGTGGTAGCACTTCCCCGGACGAGCCACACACAAAGAGCCTACTACTCTTAGACATCATAGTAAACTAGGTACGTACCTTCTGTGACGTCAGCAGTGGTGGCAGAGTTGTTCCATTCGTCGATATGCGGGGTGAACACAGCCTCCTTATAGTTTCCGTAGCCGTCGCACTCTACGTCAGAGTTGGTGCGGCATTTCTCCCTAGCGCAATCTGGTTATTACAAACACAAACATTTATTGAGGACAATGTACTGATGACATAAATCTAATACAATACGTTTAAACGATGCAACGAAGCAATTCTCGTATATCGAATATCGAGCAATATCGAACTGTATAGATTTTTGTGGTTCATCATCACTACATAGTATAAAACAAAGTCGCTTTTTGTGACACAAATTTTTGCACGCCTTGATGAGGCAGAATGTCAGCTATTGTACCTACATTCCTGCAAATAAATGATTTACGATTTCTCTGTCCCTATATCCCCATGTGTGCTTAAATCTTTAAAGCTACGCAACGGATTTTGATGTGGTTTTTTTTAATAGATAGAGTGATTCAAGAGGAAGGTTTGTATGTATAATACATGCATGATATGTGCACCCGTGCGAAGCAGGGGCGCGCGGGCGGGTCGCTAGTAACTAGAAAACTGTAATCGTATGCGGCCTCCCGCGACACAGGTTTGTTCTAGTGCGGGGACCAATATGTAACGAATCGGCTCTTATACTAGTGGTCCTATTTTAAAAATTGTATAAAAATTGTATAATCCTTATTATTTTATTGTATACATACTGACGTGTCTAAACATGTAATTTGTGTCCAAATAAATTTAATAATATTATTATTTGACGGATGTTTGACGGTTGTCTGCGACTTAAACGAAGTAACGTAGATTCGACTCACCACAGTTCATGTTGGAGACTTCTACTCTGGGTACTTTGATGCCGTGTATGAAGCTTCCGTCTTCTAAAGAGCAGTAGCACACGAACCGGCGACACTAGAGGAATATTTCTATGCAACTAACTGATGCACCAATCAGGTGGCCTATATGATGTGGTAACCATCACCTATAACAAAGCAATCCCTCATAAGTCACGCACGATAGGAACGAGCCCTATGATGCACTGCCCTGCGTCCATCAACTTGAAGCATACAGATGTTAAGGCGTTGACAACACCTAATATTTCTCTCGCTCGCATGATTCGACATTTTGAAAGGTATAAAATCACTACATACAATTTTGAAAAATCGCAAACAACCATTTTGTGTGCAATCACATTGCGCACATTTTAGTAAAGATTTCATTTTGTTCGATATAAGTTCTCCTATTCAAAAATTTTCATATGCACGAAAACTAGAAAAGCAAACTTTTAGGTAGGAAAACTTGCATCTATCAAAACGATTTTTTTACCAAACTGTGTGCAATGTGATTACACACAAAATTGTTGTTTGCGATTATTCAAAATTGGGATCGGTGATTTTATATCTTTCAAAATGCCGAATCGTGTGAGCGAGAGGTACATTAGGTGTTGTCAACGCCTTAAGCCTCATGTGCCTGTAATTACACCGGCGACCACACTCTTCAAACCGAAACATAGCGTTGCTGCTTGGCGGCAAAAAAAGGCGTGGTGGTAGTACTTCCCCGGACGAGCCCTCACAAAGAGCTCTACTACTCACGCACAGTAGACATGGATTGGAGTACAGCGTGATATTACCTGAACCGGAGCGTAGAGCCAGAGAGGCGTGCACTGCGGTGCCTCGTAGTGCATGTGACCATCTTCACCGTACTTCTTCTTGATGTATTTCAACTCGCGTTTACACGGCTCTGAGTAAATACATAAAATATACATCACTATCACTAGTACAAAATAAAGTCGCTTTCTCAGTCCCTATATCCATAAGTCCCTATGTATGCTAAAATCTTTAAAACTACGCAACGGATTTTGATGCGGCTTTTTTTAATAGATAGAGTGATTCAAGAGAAAGGTTTATATGTATATACATGCATGATATAGTAGAAAAACAATGTGAACCCGTGCGAAGCAGGGGCGCGCGGGCGTGTCGCTAGTCAATTTAGAAAATACAAAATTTTTATTAGTTAGTGATGCCTCTGTATACAGGGTGGCCAAAAAGTCGTGGATCAAACGCAACTAGGGGTTAGATGGGTCATCAGCTGCAAAAAAAATGTTCTACGGGAGGTCTTAAAGGCAACCCCTGCAAAGTTATAATTTACAAGCTGCGCCCCGCGGTTTTACCCGCGTAGATTTTAATCCCGGTATTTCCACGGGATAAAAATTAGCCAATGTGCTATTCCATCTATCTTTGTGCCAAATTTCATCCCGATCCGTTCAGCCGTTTTTACGTGAAAGAGTAACAAACATCCATCCATACTTACAAACTTTCGCGTATGCCTTAGTAGGATTTTTTTTATGAGAACATTGCCTTATTTAACTAATTCTTATTAATGTTGGAACAAATCTACATGATGTATCTTTTTACCCGAGTGCCGCGAGGGTTATGTGTTTGGCGTGTATCTATCCATGTATGTATGCATGTATTTATGTATCCTTGCTTCGATATTTCCTTTATTACCACGTAGTAACCAAACGGCTGGATGGATTTTGATGATTCGAGTATCAAAAGATTCGTCGCAACTTTCCAAGTGCCCTTAGAAATAAAAAATAACCAAAAAGTCACGTGGGAAGGAAAGGAGGAGCGATATTCTCTCACATTAAAAAAAAATCTTTTCGCTATCATAGCAATATGGGTATCAAAATCAAGAGATTGATGAAGTGTTTTCAAATAATGTATTAGTTTTTGATTTAAAGCAAACCCTCAAAGACAAAACCAGAACGCAAAATTCGTTAAGTCACTTTAGCGAACTAGGCCATGAGTGACAAAGTCAAAGTCAAAATATGTTTATTCAATAAAATCACAAGGACCATCTTGAACCGTCTTAAAACTAGGTGGCTCTAGTGCCAGTTCCACGCGACCAACACCGAGAAGAACAGGCAACAAACTCGGCTTGGTATCTATCGCTCTTTTGTATGATCCTCGTTACAATGTAATAAAATACCTAGACTATTGAAGCTATATATAATACATTAAGTAATCTAACAGAAAAAGGAAAAGTAAACAGATTCATAAAAGAACACAAGCTTCAAACTAATAATACTAATACATAAGTAAGAAGTGTAGTAAGTCAAACAACAATATATATTTTTTTTTTAATAACATAATAGTAAAGACATTGCAGATATGTTAGCCGTCGATGGGCAGAGCGACCGGGACATCGGGCCACGCACTTTTATCATTAATATAGGTAGGTAACTATCTATAGTATAGTAAGCTTTCCTTATCAGATAATTCTTAATGTACACTTTAAATTTTTTAATAGGAAGCCCAGTGACACTTTCTGGAAGTTTATTATAGAAGCGTATACCGTTCCCCATGAACGAGCCATTTACCTTTTGTAATCGAAGTTTCGGAATGCATAATTTATTTTTATTTCTAGTGTTAACGTTATGTGCGTCACTCTTTTTCTTAAAGCTACCTATGTGTTTATGAGTGTACAATAAATTTTCAAAAATATACTGTGAAGTTACTGTGGGAATATTAATTTAAGGGAATAATTTAAGGAAATTAATATTTTATATGAGTCACGTGGTTTCATTTTATAAATGGCACGTATCGCCCGTTTTTGAAGTACAAATATACTTTGTATATCAGCAGCTCTACTCCATAGCAAGATACCATAGGATACTAAAATATATCATAAAACCTTCTCCATGGTCATACAAATCGTTAAGAAAAAACCGCATCAAAATCTATGCAGCCGTTTCGAAGATATGAAGAATTTTGTTATAAAAAAAATGTAATTGCTGGTAACCCCAAAGTGATCAAAATGAGTTATACGACCACAGGCGTCAGTAAACTGCTAGGACATAGGTACACGAGCCTCCGACTGTCTGCGATCATTACATTTTTATCATTCGTCTCTTGACGAATGATAAAAATGAAGAATAATGACTACTGAAGAATGGGTTTCAATATTAAAAAGTACCAAATTGAAAACATTATCTTATTTACCTACCTACATACTTTTAGTTCGGGCACTCGGGTTTTTTTTTAATAAATCTTCTTGTTTAGTATTTTATATACGTACTAACTGAACCATGCGATGTAACTCGCGATTAAAAAGTACCTTTGTACTTTTCCTCTGTTCTCCCCCCCCCTTGGCCCCACGGCTCCGACTTCCCCCCTCAATTGACCACCCTCCTCGAGCCCCCCGCAAATTATCCCAAAGTAACCATACAATTTACTGGGATAAAATGTAGCCCATGTGCTGTTCTAGACTATAATACCTACATAATATTTAATATAATATATAATGCTGGACAATTCACACAGCACCATCTAGCCCCAAAGTAAGCTACTCAAAGCTTGTGTTATGGGTACCTACTAGATGACTGATATATTTAATACATTATATACTTACATAGATAGATAATTTTTATTATGCATAAACACCCAGACCAACGGAACAAATTTCTGCAGATCGTACACAAGTTTGTTCCGAGGCGGGAATCGAACCCGCAACCTCTCGCCCGCTGCGCCAGCCATATTGAGTAACAAACATCCAAACATTCACATTTATTTTATGATAGTAGTGGGATGGGGTAGACCATAGCCATACCATAGCACTCACCATAAGCAGTAGGCACGCCCTCGTCCCTCCTCTTGCGGCTGCCTGAAGTGGTCTGGATGATGTGGATGTCCTGGCAGTGACCCTGTCTGCAGACCAGTCCATCATCACAGCCCGGCTCCAGAAACTCTTCTTCCACCTCACAAAAAACAAGTTACAAAAACTCTGAAATGCTTTGACAGCCAATTTTTATTGGTTTTTATAGTGCTTGCTACACTTAAGGATATCCCAATGATTTTATAAGGTCCCAAAAGTTATCCTCCAAGCTCGGAGAATAACTTTTGGTACATTATAAAATCTTTGTGCTTTTACAGCTTTTCTATTAATATTTCTGGTCCATATTATAGCGCCACCAACTTATCTGAACCGGTCTGAGGTTAGCCGTTTGTGCATAAATGGCCAATAGCGAATGGAAGCTGCCCCAATCGGCTAACTTCAGACCGGTTCAGATATGTTGGTGGCACTGAAAAAATATACCTGAAAAACTAACCGCTGGTTTCTGAAAGCTCGATTAAAGCTAATCAGCTGTCAAGTCACTTGCTATCTCTATCTAATTTGAAGTAAAAGCTGAAATAGCAAGTGACTTGACAGCCGATTAGCTTTGATCGAGCTTTCAGAAGGCGTATGGATCTAAGCCTGAGCTTAGCTAGTGCTTACTTCAATTTCCTTTGTCCCATTGATTTTAAGAACTGTTTTCTTGAATTCTGCACATTTTTGATTTAATTCTGAAACAGGATTACACGCAAATAATTTTTATGATTTTATTTAAATATTTTTTTTTATTTTCTTACAAAAACTACTAATTCAACCAATACATCGCACGCATAGTATCTATTCAAAGTATCATGAAAATTTGTTCAGTCATTAAGCGAACCATAAAAACTTAGTCAAATGTATAAATTCGTAATATTGGAAATAGTCTCGTAGCACATGCTAAAATCTCGTAGCACTCGTATCGTTTAGACAAGCACGTGGGCAGATGCTACGAAAACCGTAGCAATGAGAACGTGACGTAGCAGGTGCTACGAAAAATAAGCGAAGTCTTATTATTTTAATACAATTTGCTCCAGATTAAAATCCCGGTATTCCAACGGGATAAAAAGTAGCCTATGTGCTATTCCAGACTATAATCTGTCTCTCTGACTTTCATCCAGATACATTCAGCCGTTCCGGCGTGAAAGAGTAACAAACATCCATCCATCTATCCGTCCATCCATCCATCAATCCATCCATACTTACAAACTTTCGCGTTTATAATTTTATTATTGGTAGTATTTCTTCATGGAAAACTAAACTTGAGTATTTGATATTAATTTCAGCCTCCACGCATTCCTGAAAAAAAGGGTTGTGACAGACAGACAAACGGACACCAAAGTGATCCTAAGGGTTTCGTTTTCCCTTTCGAGGTACGGAACCCTGAACAAGGAAAAGCTAACGCTGGTAAGCACTGCACCGCCCGCAACAGTTGCACTGCTCCTTATCAGGTAGGTAGGCGCCAGGCGCGCACTGCTTCTCCTTTACGAGGTCTCCATAGCAGACGTAGCCGCGGCAAGAGATCGGACAGTCACGGCCTCCGGTGGGAGGCGAGTAGCGGTAGCTGCGACGACTGGAAAAGAAACAATGTCGAAGTCAAAAAAGGTTTCAGCAGGTAAGGATTAGCCTTCACAGTTCAATTGGTAGTAGCTCCGCCTTCTGCGCCGTAGTGGAGCGTTATTCACTATGACCAATCTAGTCGCGTTTGCGTTCATACAAAATAGCGATGGATACTGTAATGTTCTGATATTTCTCGGCTCACCAACACCACACCACGCGTACAGTCACACACAACCGCCCGCTACAATGGTTGCCTAGCGACTGACACGTGACGTCGGCTCTTGAGACGATCGCAATACATTACAGATACCAAGCCGAGTTTGTTGCCTGCTCTTCTCGGCGTTGGTCGCGTGGAACTGGCACTAGAGTCACCTAGTTTTTAAGACGTTTCAAGATGATCCTTGTGAACATATTTTGAATTTGAATTTGAATTACGTTGTGACGTCACACGGTCAGGGCAAAGTATTTACTATCTCATCCTACTAATATTATAAACGTGAAAGTTTGCAAGTATGGATGGATGGATGTTTGTTACTCTTTCACGCCGAAATGGCTGAACGGATCTGAAGGAAACTTGGCAGAGAGATACACTATAATCTGGAATAACACATAGGCTACTTTTTATCCCGTGGGAATATCGGGATTTAAATCTGCGCGGGTGAAACCGCGGGGCGCAACTAGTAAAGAATAAAGGTCAAGACCACGTTATGATTTCACACGGTTTGAGGCAAGGAATCTCCTATGTCATAGAGATCTGGGTGTTACATAATATTATGTGTTTGTATTTACAAAAAAAGTTATGGCTTAGTTTGGGGCGAGATAGTGATGTGTGGAAAGTCCATCAATATTTATTTATTATTTATTTAGACATCGGGCCACGCACCTGTATTATTCATACAATACGAATAATTCTAGCTATCTAAACTTTACTAAGCTTTTAATTTTGAACCACATTGAGCTTTGGAAGAAAATTGAAGCACTGGAAGAAAAGAAGAAGCAGAAAAAGACCAAGTCAGAGTTAATAAACCATAAGTGATTGGTTTCAAATTAATTTGTTTTATTTATTTATATGTCATAGAATCAACAGCATTTAAAAATAACATTTGTGACATTTATACTACACATACTGCCAATTACTGATTCCTACTCTGTACACAAAAAACTTATATGCATATAGTGTCTAATCGCTAAAGGCGAATTTGAACAAAACAATTTATGAAACAAAAGAAGTTGCACGTATATAAGCAAAGTTAAAATTTAAGGGGGTAATTAAAATAAAAACACAAGTTGAAGAAGTCATAAAATATGTACTAACATGTTGAGCGTTTCATTTGGCAGCGATGGTTTAGTAACTGGTACACCTGAAAACACGTAAATTTATAACAAAAAAAATTTAAAGCAAAATTTTATTGATATATAAAATTGAATTTTTTTATACTTTTTACTGTTAGTAATCTCAGGTGAATCAAAAAGTTAAATCTCGGGCACATCAGTTAGCATCTGTATACCTTAGGGGGGCTATCATGAGTTTGGTGCCGACCGCGATCGATCGCAGATCGCAACGATCTACACCGAATTTCAAGAAAATTAAACAACGGCATCTAGCGTATTCTTCGAGACGCTTAAGGGAAGCTTCTCAAAGAATGCGAATAATATATATAATATTTATAATAAGAATAATGATAAAAATCATAATAATTTATTAGCAGTATAAAAATAATATATAATATATAGAATTTCCTTGAAATGCGGTGTCTATCGGTGTGATCTACGATCAATCGCGGTCGGCACCGGAACTCGTGAGGTTGGAAAACAACGGGGCAATAAATTAAATAATTAAATTAAAATATGATTATATTTGTTATAACAATACATACTATACGCGATCAAAACCGAACTGTTAATCCTACTATCATACTAATATTATAAACGTGAAAGTTTGTAAGTATGGATGGATGTTTGTTATTCAATAACTCCAGAACGGCTGGACGGATCTTGATGAAATTTGGCATTAAGATAGATAGTCTAGAACAGCACATATGGTACTTTTTATCCCGTGAAAATATCGGGATTAAAAAGTACGCGACTGAAACCGCAGGGCGCTGCTAGTTAGTTATAATGCAATAAAACTCACATCTTCTTAAAACCTTATCACACCGTAAAGCCTTCAACTCCTGTTCCGGATGTCCCCAGTAGGGGTTGCAGCCTGCCCTGAAATCTGGCGCCAGAACACTTTCAGCTGAGCAAGTTGATACCTAGTACAGTGAGCGACAAAAGTAGACCAAAAATTTCAGTTATTTAAGACGAAGGGTAGCCTAATTGTGCAAGATAATGGTGCCAATTCTGTTGTATAATTTTCATAACTTAACCTAATTTAACAGCACTAAAAATATTGCCATCCCTTTCTAGAAGACCGAAATGACAAGGACGGCTATAATTTTTGGCTATAATCTGACAAGATTAGGTTAGTTTAGGTTTAGGATAATGCAACAACAGAATTGAAACCAATATTTATAAGGGGCTCTAAAGTATGAACTACCAAAGAAAAGAGTCATCAAAATCAATTCAAAATGGCAGAGTAATCACGTAACAAATAAACAAAAAACATACAGTCGAATTGAGAACCTCCTCTTTTTTGAAGTCGGTTAAAAATTCATGAAAATGACATAAGCTTGACGAAACTATTGTCATTTTCATACAATTTATGTAATAAATTATTATTGTTTAAAGTTAGTTTGAAGGAGTTCTCCAGTTAGTATTTACTTAACTAACCAGAAATGTTCATCTGTTTTTATTGCTGACTGTACCTGCAAACGTTCCAAAGTTTACTTTGGAAAGGTTCCAGAAATAAGTTGGTCAGTGTGTCACACAAATCGCAAGTTTCGCAAAACGAGGCTGTTTGATTCATTTTCACATTATTTGTTCTCTGTGAGATCGTTATTTATCTATTAGTACCTACAAGAGTTTTAAAAAAGTAGAAAAGTGTTAAGTATACCTGGTATATCACTTCACTACATAGTATAAAACAAAGTCGCTTTTTCTGTCCCTATAATCCCTATGTATGCTTAAATCTTTAAAACTACGCAACGGATTTTGATGCGGTTTTTTTAATAGATAGAGTGATTCAAGAGGAGGGTTTATATGAATAATACATGCATGATATGTGCACCCGTGCGAAGCAGGGGCGCGCGGGCGGGTCGCTAGTAATATATATATCTGGTTTCCCCATAATTAGCTTTGCTTAGTTTAGGACTGTTCGTTAGTGCCGTATGGCAAGTCAACCATTATTGTTTTAGTTTATGAGACTTCTACTATTACTAGTGGCTCTGGGAGCTGTAGACCTCGCGAGCATACTAAAAGTGAGCTATTTGAGGAATGTAATGTGCAAGTGCATTTTCCGTTTTGTGATTTTTTTGATCTTTTTGATTTTTTTGCATCATCTTGTGTAAAATGAGGTCCTTTGTGTTTCTCTCAAATTTGATTGAAAACCATTGATTGTTTGATGAGCTATCCTGTTCATCATGCTGAAGATCCTTATTAGATCTTCGCCAAACTTTTATGAGACCAACTTATAGTTACTACCTTTCAAATAAAAAAAGAATAATCGAAATCGGATCTCATTTGGTGGTTGATATACTGGATATCTTTCAGTATATCAAATAGCCCCCTTTTTGCCCTTGTTTTGGGGGAAGTACCCCTCCAATCAAAAATCCCCGACGACAAAAAAAATCTAATAAGTCATATAACCTGTGTACCAAGTTTCGTCCAGATCGGTTGAAAAATGCGACCTGTAGAGGAGAACAGACAGACATCCGGACAAACGCATTTTTGGCCAATGTGGAAACTGAGACGCTTCGCTCGCTTCGCTCGCTCGGTCAACAAAATCGCTAGAAGATGGATGTTAGGTATATTTACCAATAGTGGTAACTGGTAGAAACTCATCGGCATCAAATGCGTATTCATCTTGAATGCAAGACTGGTCTAATTCTGAAACAAGACACAATTTAGCGAGAGAGCTAGAAGGACAAATTAAGGCGTTGACAACACCTAAAATACATCTCGCACGCACGATTCGACATTTTGAAAGATATAAAATCAATAAGCCCAATTTTGAAAAATCGCAAACAACCATTTTGTGTACACTCACATTGCACACAGTTTTGTAAGAATTTCATTTTGATCGATGCAAGTTTTCCTACTCAAAAGTTTCCTTATGTACGAAAGCTAGAAAAGTAAACTTTTAAGTAGGAAAACATAACTACGCGGGTGAAACCGCGGGGCGCAGCTAATATCCAATATGTGTCATGATTCATGATCGTGAAAGTTCAAACATGGCTTTTTACCACCTACCTCTATAAAATACGCACTCATCACAGCATCTACACTGCGAGTAGTCAGCAGCCAGAAACATGGTCGTCCACTTGCCGTATTTACGGTCGCAGTAGGTTCGGAACTCGGATGGGGACACTCTTCTTTCTCTAAATAATAAATTGCGAGTGCCTTGCAATTATTCGTTGAATAGGCTTCGCATAGAATTGGTATACTCAGTAATCGTATTGAATCACAGTTCTTATGAAACAGTGTGATGAAAGGATTTTAGGTGTGCCGCAAAGTGGCTCCTTTAGAGCACTTGACACATCATTTAGAACTGAATACTAAACTAAAATAGGTAATGCTGGACAATCCAAATAGCACCATCTAGCTCCAAAGTAAGCTACTTAAAGCTTGTATTAAGGGTACCTACCTACTAGATAACTGATATCACTCTACATAGTATAAAACAACGTCGCTTTCTCTGTCCCTATGTCCCCATGTCCCTTAATATGCATAAATCTTTAAAACTACGCAACGGATTTTGATGCAGTTTTTTTTAATAGATAGAGTGATTCAAGAGAAAGGTTTATATGTATAATACATGCATAATACGTATATTATATGTGCACCCATGCGAAGCAGGGGCGCGCGGGCGGGTCGCTAGTATTTAATACATTATATACTTACATAGATAGGTAAATACTAGAACAGAAAGTTCTAGTACATGGTTTTGGTTCGATGGCATGGAAATGATATTTTCCTTTAGCATTTGATTTCCTCGGCACTACAGACCTCGCGGGTCTCAAACAAAATAATGGAATGTACCTGCAAGATCCCCGAAACAGTTCACATTCCGTGTAGTTGTTGAAATGAGGGCACTGAGGGCATAGTTGACGATCTAGATAATAAAGAAAGGTTTGATTACCTACTACGAAACGAAATACGAAGTCTATACTATACAGCATGGCCGAAACAGTGACGTCCAAAAATAAAATTTAGGTCCCTCATATAGTGGGGTATCACGAATCTTTGAGACTTTCCACCAAAAGAAATCAAAATAAAAAAAAAGTTTTTACTTTTTTTTTGCAACTTTATCCATTTTAAAACAATCAGTTTCGTAACTTTGATGAAATTTATGAAAATATTTGAGTAAAGTGACATGAAGTCACCCGTTTAGTGTTCTAATTACAAGTTAAAAATTTCTTTATTCTTTATTGTACACAAACTGATTTACACAAAAAAAAATACATAATAGTCATGTACAAAGGCGAGCTTAACCCTATACAGAGTTTAAATTTATGACATACTACTGCGCCCCGCGGTTTCACCCGCGCAGATTTAACTCCCGCGGGATAAAATGTAGCCTATGTGTTATTCTAGACTATAATATATCTCTGTGCCAATTTTCACCAAGATCCGTTCAGCCGTTCTGGAGTTATAGAGTAACAAACATCCATCCATCCACCCATCCATCCATACTTATAAACTTTCGCATTTATAATATTAGTAGGATTTTTCACCGAACCAAAATTTGTCACTTTACTCCAGTATTTTCATAACTTTCATCAAAGTTACGAAGCTGGTTGTTTTATGCATAAAAGTACAACTCATGAAAAAAAGACAAAAAAAACTTTTTTTTTATAAAACTAGCTGATGGAACAAGTAGATAGATGGCCCACCTGATTATTATTATTATTACACCTATTATTATTATTTATAATTACACCGGCAACCACACTCTTCAAACCGAAACACAGCGTTGCTGCTTGGCGGCGGAAAAAGGCGTGGTGGTAGTACTTCTCCGGACGAGCCCTTCACAAAGAGCTCTACACTCATAAAAGTCTTCTACAGATTTCCACAGTTTAACCGAAGACATAATTTGTTAAACTAACGACATTGTGAGAATCGTGGGAGATGAACTTCCTCCCGCGAACACTCAGGCTGTGGAATGATCTCCCTGCTGATGTTTTCCCGAAAGACTACAGTATGGGGCTCTTCAAAGAGGCCGTTTTAAAACTTCCAAAGGGTCAGCCACGCGCTTGTGATTCCTCGGGTATTGCAGGCGTTCATAGGCTACGGTAACCGCTTCCCATCAGGCGGGCCGTAAGCTTGTTTGTCTACTTTGTTGTATAAAAAAAAAGATGGATGGACATAGGTCCATTAGTGGATTTCTTCAGATTCTGTTTTATTTAGAAAACATTAGAGTCTTACCAATCCTACTTCTACAAATAGGTCTGACAGTTCTCTTGCTAGCGATTTCGACAATCAAGTTGTCCGGCCTCGTTTGTTCACATTTGTCGTAGTCAATATCAGCTTCTCTTGCTCTGACCAATGTCAGTATCTCTGTCTCTCGCCAATACTCGCTCGTATCTTGGTCTCTGTCCATCAGCATTATGAAGGGGAGAAACTAGAAAATAACCTCTCTGTTAGCTGATATGCTCCTAAGTGTTCTTATTCAAGAGTTCCATAAGTACGATACTTTCAAGCAAAAACTGACTTTTCACTGGAAAATACACTCTTCACTATCACTCTACATAGTATCAAACAAAGTCGCTTTCTCTGTCCATATATCTCCATGTATGCTTAAATCTTTAAAACTACGCAACGGATTTTGACGCAGTTTTTTTAATAGAGTGATTCAAGAGGAAGGTTTATATGTATAATACATGCATGATATGTGCACCCGTGTGAAGCAGGGGCGCGCGGGCGGATCGCTAGTAATTCTATAATTCCGGTACTCGTCATAATCTGACTCAAATTTTAAATGGGACCATATGACAAGCACCAGCTATCTATTAAATAATCATCAAAATCGGTCCGCCCAGTAAAAAGATGAGTTTGTGTTTGTTACAATAATAAAAAAATCGTCGAATCAAGAACCTCTTCCTTTTTTTGAAGTCGGTTAAAAAGAAGGTCTCAGACATAGACAGGGGCGACTCCAGTCACGATAAGAGGTAAAAACCTACATACATACTAAAAGAAACCAACCTCAGATGCTTCGGGTCCGAATCCTCTCACTCTTCTTGAGGCTGGCTAAAAATTAAACTTTTGTTTAACAATAAACCCATCTATGAAGACGTAAATAACATTAACAGCCTATATACGTAGCTCAGTTGGTAGTAGCTCTGCCTTCTGCGCCGTAGGTCGTGGGTTCGATTCCCACCGTGAACAAACATTTGTGTGATGAACATAGATGTTTTTTCTCTGTCTGGGTGTTATATAATATTATAAATATGTATTTACAAAAAAAAAGTATATAAGTAGTATATCAGCTATCTGGTTCCCATATCACAAGCATAAGCTTAGTTTGGGGCTAGATAGTGCTGTCTGGAAAGTCCACCAATATTAAGCTTAATAGATCGAGCAAATTAAACCAGCGTCAAATGGACCTTACAAAAAAAATGTTGTTTTGACCTCAGGCTTCAGAGTATTTTGAGTAACAACGAAGAGAACCAATAATTACTTAGTTCTCTTCGTCGTATCTCTTGTCTTTTTGTAGAGTTCTTCTGATTATTAGAAATACTACAACGTGAGATCTAACGTCCTACTCTATAGAGTTTCAAGAACTTGATAGAAGATATTGAAATTGGCTAGGTCATGGACTTTTTTACAACTTAAATTGTGAAATTGATACTTACACCACTAGTTAAGTCAAAGTCTAGTAAAGTTAAAGTTTAGTTCAGTAGTTTAGTAAGTATTTAAGATAAGATAATGTTTATTTCAGACAAAAAGAAATAGATATGAGTTGAGCCATACAGAGGTCTATTCTAGGGATTTTAGCTTATCAGACAATCTGGCACATTGGTTACGGAACAATACCTTCCGTGCTAGTTAAAAAACTGTGTTACGGCAAGGTAAGTGCTTCTCTCCCCAGGTGCTACTAATACCTGAAGCACATCCGCATTATAGCTCGTAGTATTTTTTCTTCCCATTATCTTCCGCTTGTAATGTGGCAGACCACCAAAAACAGTAGAACGAGAATACAATAAATAAATTTCTTCATTAAAATCAAGGGTCACTTTGAAGCATCTTAAAACTAGGTGCCAGTTCTGGGCAACCAAAGCCTAGGAGAACGAGCTGGGAACAAATTTATACGGCTTGGTTCTTACCGTTCTAAGAAAAGTGTTGTCACCATTATGTGCCGTGATATTTTGACTCCTTAACATAGGATCCAAAGTCAGGATTGGCACTGCGTTGTCGCCAAAGCCGTTGCTAAATAAGCTCAAAATTATCACAACTGGAAACAGTAGCCTATTCATTTTTATAGTAAAAATTTTTTCTTCATTTTTTTATGTTGCAGTCATGACGTTTGCTATATTTTTTTAAACAGACTAAAAAGAAGCTGAAACAAGAAGAATCATGAAAAGAGTATTTTGGTATATTGTTTATTCATGACACCACCGCCATAAAAATGAACAAATCCTTACATAAACACCGAATCTAGATATCAATATCTATATAGACATTGAATCCCATTGTAATCCCAGTGGGTGGCAAGGAATATAGATTATTCAAATTCCTTGGTATAGGGTCTACCTTTA
This sequence comes from Plemyria rubiginata, assembly GCA_963576535.1. Classification (NCBI taxonomy): domain Eukaryota; kingdom Metazoa; phylum Arthropoda; class Insecta; order Lepidoptera; family Geometridae; genus Plemyria; species Plemyria rubiginata. Next base: position 2,875,323 of record OY754929.1, read on the forward strand.
TACCCTGCGGTATTTTGTAACATAAAATAGTAATAATTTTTTTTTTATTACAATTTTACGTTACAAAATACCGCAGGGTATAAAGGTAGACCCTATACCAAGGAATTTGAATAATCTATACCTCCCTCGCTAAAGATTCGCGCGAAACGTTTAGTGGCGAATTCGCACCCTTCTGGACAAGACCTTAGGTACCTTAGGTAGGGCCTTAGGTAGTTTTTAAGAGTAGATATGTATTATAGTAGAGCCAAGGAATATAATACTCTCTGACGTGGTCTGACGAGAGAGTAGAGCTCCTTGTGAAGTGCTGTCCGGGAAAGTACTACCAACACGCCTTTTCTGCCACCAAGGAGCGTTGCTGTGTGTCGCCGGTGTAATTACAGGCACATAAGGCCTAACATCTAACGCAGGGCAGTGCATCGTAGGGCACGTTCCTATACTGCGTGACTTACGAGGCAATGCCTTGTTGTGATGGTTACGGCTTTCCTCAAATGTACTACCACCTCCATTGAATCCACTTATTACTATAATAAAATCTTATTAAAAACTGAACGTGTATGGTACGTTCTTTCTAGGAAAAAAGTTTGCATAGCCTTAACTTAATTTACGATATTTGGTTAATAGCTTATATAAAAACACATTGTAATGTATGTACCTAAATTTTATTTGATTTTTTTTATTAACAAAATACACCACAGCTCATAAAAAAACAATATTAGTAACTTAATTTCTAAACAGATAGCCAGTCATATTTATTTTGAAATGTGTGTGGAAATCCAATAATTTTTTTTGTAATTTCGAGTCGAAATTTCTCAGGTAAGAAAGTAAATATTTGTACAGCCTTTAAAACAGTTTTATTTAATTACAATCAATCGATGTAAATATAATTATGTAAGTTAAGTAGTCGTGTAAAAATACAGGATTCTGTTTATAGGAACAATAAAACTACCATTTGGCTGAGGCCAAACGAGCGTAATTTTCTCAGTTGTGAATCAAACATGACTTTTTTATGAAAAATGATGCAGCAAAAATTACGCGACCGAAATTACGCGACTTACACACAACTCAGAAAATACGCTGGTTTGGCCTCAGCCTAACGATATCATTTCAGTCAAAGTTAAAAACAGTAAGGCTGAGGCCAAACGAGCGTAATTTTCTGAGTTGTGAGTCGCGTAATTTCGGTCGCGCAATTCATTTTGTCAACATTTGGTCGACTTATTTTGCGTTCATACAAAAGCCATGTTTGATTCACACGGCGGTAAATCAAACATGGCTTTTGTATGAAAACGAATACAGCAAATTAATTACGATTAATTGATTACAATTACGCGACCGAAATAACGCGAATCACAACTCAGAAAATTCCGCTGGTTTGGCCTCAGCCTAACGATATCATTTCAGTCAAAGTTAAAAACAGTAAGTGAGCTATAATAGACTACACTTCAACAGTTGAGGTATCTTAAGGCCACTTTGCGTCAAATCGTGTAGATCTGATCTTGAGCAAGAACCTACCAACTTATGTTATGCCCGCTGTAAACAACGCAGTGAAAAATAAAGTTGTGAACTGTAGGTATAAAACAAAACTGAAAATTTTAAGAACTTTTGCTCAGATTAGTTACCATTGTATAAAACGAGCTTTACAAAATACACATCACAAAACTACAATTTAGGCCCTATATTAAAAGTAATTTTGACTAGAATATCAATACGGTATTTGGTCTCCTACACCAATATATTCAAACAAACAAATTCTCAACTAGGTGGTATAAGTCACTTCACGCGAAAAGAACGCCGGAATGAGGGGAGGGGGTGTGATGTGTGATGGCGCGAGTGTTTTTTATGAGATGAGCAATTACATCCCCTCCATTGTTTTTCAGCGTTCTTTTTGGTTAACGCGACCTATACCTAGTTATTTTAGGATATCCTATATAGATGATTAATTCAACTAATTTAAAGACTACAAAATATGTTGATTAGACTAGTGTTTTGCGTTTTACCTATTTCTAAATAGTGAGTTATTTATTATTTTGACAAACAATTTAAGCATTTTACCATTAAGTGCAGCTTGAAGTTAAAATATTGGCGCCTTTGCTACCCGTCCAATCATAGTTCAACTAAAAGAAAATGGCGTTACTATCGACCAATCAGAGACCGACTCACTAAAAGGAATACCTTGCAGTGGCGCATTTGTACAAAAATTTCCGCAGGTCGCATAAATGGCCGAATAAAAAACATTCCGATAGATTATAAAATATTGACTAGAAAATCAAATACAGTTCATAAACATTTACAAGTCGACTTCGTAAAAACCACATATTATTCATACAACGCATGTTCTAGAGTCCAGATTTATTATTAGTTGGTACAAAATGTTTTATTCTAGTAGGTAAGTGGGCAATGCTACTACGGTTTTATTTTCCATCAAAGAGCTAATTTTTACGACAGTTTTTTATTTGTGTACCTACCTAACTGTGGCATATAAAAAAATGTGTTTTTAATTTGTTTAGACAGGGCTTTGACTGTCCCTTAATCAGCCTAGACTAGCAAGGATGACAATACCGTAATCAGGGGAATTATTCTCTATGACATAGGAGATTCAATGCCCCAAAACGTGTGAAGTGTCAACTTGATCTTGGACTTTATTGTTTATGACATAGGAGATACTTTGCCCTAACCGTGTGACGTCACAACGTGATCTAAACGCAAACGCGATTGGATTGGTCTTAGTGTGTGCTACACTAATGACCAATCCAATCCCAGGGATGTCTACCGTTCCGTACAACAGTTGTTATCATATTTTTAATTTGGACTCTGGGCTTACAATACCAAGTCCATTTTAGACGCCGGCAACCAAATTGAGTAGACCATCCGTCATCTGAGTCATACCACCTTCATCTACACCATACAAAAAGTCTTCTACCGCGCGATATATAGCACAGCCCTGAAAACCCTTACCATCATCGGATACTGGTCCTCAAGTCCATGAGCGCACTGGCTGTGATCACGCCATGTCTTTGCCTCCCTCCCAAGTAGTCAGCATCCCCCCCTATAGTCACAGTCGAGAACGAAGTGGAGTTCCGACGCTGCTGGACCGACTTCTTCCCCCCACTCATCACTCCTAGCTCAGACGGACTTTGCCGAGTAACCGGCTGGAAGTAGTCTCCGTGGTTTCTCGTCTCAGTCCACTCGTGGCGCTCAAAGAGTTTGGTCGCCTTCAATGGCTTGGTCACGTTGTGATCAGAGCGGTATTCTTTGAGTGGGCGCTCTGGTTTTGCGCGTAGTTTCGCGTCAGCAGAGACGCTGAGTTTGGACTTGTATTTGGTCTCTGTTTCTTGGAAACTCTTGCTTTTCGTCGTTGGTTGCGGAAGGGTGTGAGATTTTGAGCTGTAGAAATAATTTAACGGTTCTTAATATGTATATAAAAAAAAAAAAAATTGCTCGACAATCCACACAGCATCATCTAGCCCCAAAGTAAGCTACTCAAAGCTTGTGTTATGGGTACAGATGACTGATATATTTAATACATTATATACTTACATAGATAGATATTTTTATTATATACATAGAAAACACGGAACAAATTTCTGCAGATCGTACACAAATTTGTTCCTTGTTGGGAATCGAACCCGCAACCTCTAGCGTCGCAGGCGGACTCTCGCCCGCTGCGCCACAGAGGTCGTCAAAAAAAAGAAAAAAGAAGAACACGACAGCCGATGAAGTAAGGGTTTCTTCTTTTCGTGTCACTTGTTTCTTTCGAAACAGTGTGGTGAAGAAACTTGACCATGTTATAAAACTAACTACATGCTGGTTTGCTCGCGAGGTTTGTCTTCACCGGTTCAGAGTACTGACATTGTGCACATAAGTTTTTGAACAGAAAGAGTGCACGACCTCGATCGGAAGGTGGGGCTGGTACGACTAGACCACCTACTCTCAGTAGTTAGTACTATATACGTGACAGGTTGCAAGCCTTCACCACTGTTAGAATACTAACTGGTTTCCTCACGATCTTTTCCTCCACCGTTTCAGACTCGAGCCCATTACTGTAAATTTAAACCGGGTAACTTACCTGGAGTAGTTCTTCCTTTGCTGCTGGCTGCTGAAGGAGTGGTGTCCCTTAGTCATGATGCTGTAAAGCTTGTTCCTGTAGTCGTCTATTGACATCTGCTTGTCATCTCTCAGAGGAAGGATCACATCGGATGGTAGGGTCGGCTCATCTCGTTCGCGGTGGAATCTGTATGAATATGTAGGTAAATTTAATAATGATGTTATAGCAAGAAATAAAGTAGAAAGAAGAAGAAAGAATCTCGAGTAATCACGAACAATTACGGATATAGATCAAGCTACACAAAGTCAAAGAAAACTTTTTCAAGAAAAACCCGACTTCAATGCACTGGAAACACACTCATGCTACTATAACTCAAAAGATCCTACTCAAATTTAAACGAGACCACATGACAAGCACCAGCTTTCGATAAAAAAAAGAATCATCAAAATCCGTCCACCCAGTAAAAAGTTATGAGATACCAAACATAAAAAGGTGCTTGCTTGTCGTGTGGTTTAAATTTGAGTCATATTCGACGAGTAGTTTTTGATTTACCGAGGTATGAGAAATCGGTTGATAAATAATAAGCCTGAGCGTATCCGTGTCTACTTGGTAGGTACTAGAAGACCTGGGGGATCTTATGTGGCGAAGCCGTTTCTATTTATTCATAGCACCATTCGAATTTTGGATGTTTTTGGCTTATGCACGCCATGACAGTTTGGCTGATTTGGAAGAAACTTGCGAGGATAGAACAAATTCGTGACGTCCGTAAGTAGGCTACTCACTTGGAGACATATTCATGGTCCAATGCCCGCTCAGCACTCAGCCGCTTCGATGGGTTAAAGACTAGCAGTTTCTGCACCAGTTCGGCCGCATCTCTTGGAGCACAAGATAGTAGGGACGTTAGAGACGCGTTTCCTGTCGCATTGGCAGCCTGCTCCCGGATGAGCGAGGAACCGTAGCCGCTGCACACTGCTGATATATCTGGAAGGTTGAGTTAGACAAACTATAATGTCCGCCTAAGCTGCGGCGGTATCAACTGAGTCCCCGTACGTCTAGTGCCGATGCAGTGTCGGACAATTCTTCAGAGACAAACAATTGGATTTTGCACTGGCACTGAGGCGAGAACGACTTCTTGAAATGCTAGATTGTTTGGTGCAATAAAGAATTGTGAATATGTGGGTTTACTATTACTATGTAACAAATTTTAAGGGGATTCTGGTGAACCGTTCACTGGGTTCCTCTGGGGTATCAGGTTAGGGGATCCTGGTGGCTGAACTCGCAAAGTCCAGCATCCTCTCATACTCTCTCCGAGAGTTACGCAGCATGCGTAATGTATTTACCCTGTTAAAAATAAATTAAAAGGTAGGTTGATTGTATGCTCTTGGAGTTCAGAGTTACCAAACCTTCATAGACCGCAATTTACAAGAGCTTATATATTATACCTGGGATTTGTGATTGGTGTCAATCAAAGAAGACTTGGCATTAAACAACAGTTCCCTGAAACTGTTGCTTTAGCTTGAAAATATTTCTAGCAATCATTCTTTTAAAAAACAACCAGGCAAAGGGCAGATACATGCGCTAAAAGAAATCCCAAGCAAGCTCGCAAGTCGAAGTCCCGAAGTAAAGCCTCAGTATTGCATACCTTCAGACGAAGGTCGTGGCAATGCAGACATGATCCTCTCGATCTGATTGACGGTGGAAGTCCCCGGGAACAGAGGCTTGCCCGTCAGCATCTCTCCTAGGATGCAGCCCAGAGACCACATGTCTATACCTTTTGTGTAGCTGGTAAGATAGAAAAGAAAATGTGAATTTCTCATCTGAAATCCATGGCGTCTATTGTGCAAGTTTACAAAAAATCTGCCATTAAAGTTATTGCATTTTGAATTTTGCGTTAAGCAATAATTTTACTTATGAAGTTGTTAATTAGGTATTGTAATTTAGTAATGTGTTGAGTGAGATCGTTAACGAGATACTTAACTGTTTATACACTTACTTTTACCTACTTAAGTACATTATGTAAATGTTTACAACACAAGGTTTCTTGAATCGTGGCTCGTGACTGTTTTATTTTATGTTATAAAAATAACAAATAACAACTGTTCTGGGTAAATTGGAAGCCGACCTTGATCGTGGCAAGCGGTAGTTTGGGCGCATTGAACATTAACAATGAAATTACTAGGAAATGCTTTTAGCACTGAGACAGTAGCATTTTCGGGGAGACGTCCATGTTACATGATTTTGGCACATACCCACATTTTGCAGAAAAATATGCTGCTTTAGGTACCCACACAATTCATAAACAATTTGTAATTCGTTAGAAAAACTAGAAAAACATTTTTTCGTAAGATATGTTTACTGATCTATACTTTTTATATCCTCTTCACTAGTGATCATAAAACTACAAAATTTTTAAAATGTGCGTGCAACAAAATTGTTTCACAAATGTCTAAACCTCAATCTCTCCTATGCCCACAATTTGATTCATGGTAAGTGAGTAGCGATGGAGTAAAACGAACGAAGGTCCTCACACTTACTTCTTGCTAGCGATAAGTATCTCAGGAGCGCGGTACCACCTAGTGGCAACGTAGTCTGTGAGGCATGGATCCGCGCCATCTTCACCCCCTGAATACATGCTGGAAACTGATCGGGCCAAACCGAAATCGGCCAACTTCACTCTGAAAATATAGTCAACGCTAAAAACTACTGGCACAAGGCTTTATGGCCGGTTTAAATTATTCCAGTCCAGTGATCGAATCCAGCGCTGAACTAGATTCGTTATCGTCTACATTATTCCAGTAATTTAGAAGCCGTTGAAACATGAACACTACAGTGACAATGATTTCAAAAAGAGCTGGCACTGGATTGGCCGTCTACATTATTCCAGTTGCACTGGATTGATCGCACTGGATTCAAAAGTAGACCACGAATCAAGTTACTGGACTGGAATGCTTACTGGATTCAGTTCATTCCAGTGCCGTTTTACATTTTTCCAGTAAGTAATCCAGCGCTGGATTCGATCGCTGGACTGGAATAATGTAAACCAGCCATAACATCTGCTGTCTCAAGTTGATGGATTCAGGGCAATGTAACTTAGGGCACGTTCCTATCGTTATAATTAATAATTACCTAATAACAGTTCCGCCAATGCTTATGCCATCAGCATGTTGATATCATGAAAATGATGATGCTGATGTCCAGCATTATTATTCATTATTATTATTATTTCTCATAGTCCACCTATCTTTTTTTTTGACCCACCTCTAATCTTATATCCATCAACATTACTCCTTTTCGTTACATAATTCTACCTTCGCTTAACATGCCCATACGCTAATTTCCTACACCTCATCTTTTCAGTCACTGGCGGACTCCAGTCTTCTTGTCGTGTCACTTATTCTTTGAAACAGTGTGGTAAAAGGATTTTAAGTGCGCCTTTAAGGCTGCCTGCCTGGAGAATTTATGCAAACCTATTGGTTAATATTTCTCCGTTTCTCCGCTCCGCTGCCTCGTATCCCGGTGATCCTATCAGACCTTTGTTCGATGTAGGACAGATTCTAGATTAGACAGATTCGTCATTCGACAGATTCGCTACGCGACAGATCTTGAGTGTGTCAGATTCTTGAATTCGACATATTCGCTAAGTACTAGACAAATGTACGGGCGTAAATAAAATATCAAGTGGAACCAAAGTATTTGAAGGATGAAGGAGTATTTAATAGGAGCACGAGAAGGAAGCGGCATGACGACATGAGACATGAGCACGAGAAGGAGAAGGACGGCACGAGAAGGACGGCAGCCTTCTCGTGTCAGTCCTTCTCTCAACTCCTTTCGAGAACGGGGCATTAGGAAACAATAAAATAAGAAAAAACAAGACTTACCGACAAGCGCTATCAATGAGCACATTGCTGGGCTTCTGGTCTCTGTGTATCACGTTCCCAGAGTGGATGTACTTAGTAGCCTTCAGCATCTGATACATTATGTACCGCTTGTGTATGTCCTTGAGGATGTTGCCGCGTTTTATCACGTTGTGCAGATCAGTCTCCATGTATTCAAAGCCGAGGTAGATATCGCGGTTGTTCAGTGCCCTGGTAAGATTGTATGTCAGAATGGTCATACCATTCTGATTACAGAACTAACAGCCTGGAACCTCTGTGTTAGAACACAAGGTTAAAAAATAAACAGAGGTAAAATTTTCGCTTTCCAGCTTTCTAGGAAAAGGACGAAAGCGCTGCCCTTCGTGAGATTTGAACCCTCGACAAGGGGACAGTCCGGAGCGATTCGCAAATGCCTTGGTAAGAAGCTCTTAAAATTATGTAGCAAGTCCAAAGTTGTACTGATAATGATTATGATGTATGTAGGTAAAAACTTATCATTATGAAACCACTCCACTGCTAAATATAGGCCTTCTCCATGGATTTCCAGAATGAACGCGGCGATTTGGAGCCATTTTAATCCCCCGACTTTCCACAACCCTTCGAGTGTTGTCGATCTATCGGACGGAGGCTTATATAGTAAAAACTTACCGATGTATGCTATGCAGCTTTACGATATTCGGATGGTTCCTAAACGACTGGAGAAATATAATCTCTCTAAAAGTCCTTTGAGCGTCAGTCTGGTTCCGAAATGCATCGAATATCTTTTTGATCGCCACCACATCTTTAGACTTTCTATCGATAGCCTTCCACACAATCCCGTAAGCACCCTTGCCCAACCTCTTTTTTATCTCAAACCTCTTTAGAATATGCTCGTCGATCTCGGACATATTCTTTTCGGGACTCTTTTTTGCAACCTGCTTCTGAGCTCCATCCTTTTTTCTGTCATCCTTTTTTACGTTCTGTACTTGACTCATATTTTCACCGACTTACGTTCCGGGGTTCAATCCTGTAAACGATTTTACGACGCATCGTTAGTCTTGGAATTGGGACGTCGAATGTAAATTGTACGCTTATCGCTTCCGAATTTGAATATCGGAGGTATAAGCATGACGGTAACCATTGTAAAATATTGATTGTTTTAATCCAAGCAACCGCAATAATATCGACGGGCCTCAATAACTAGGTAGGTGGGTACCTTACCTACCCTTTCCCCTGAGTAGTTAGATAAATAAGTAAAATGCAGGTCAGGTAGGTTCCCATGTAAAAAAACTGAATAGAATGTAGTGACGTTAATTTGTTTGTAATGCTGAACTAAAGCTTTCATCGTATTCAAATAACTACAATGTTAACAAAGAATGAAAAAACCTAAAAATTAAAAAAGAACTCTCAGTTGACAACAGCAAAGATGGAATAAGATTCTGATCTCCTCGCTCGCCAATTCAATGATCACATAGTTTTCAACACGTTTCGCTAGTGTATGAGTTAAACTGATGAGGAAGTCAAGACTATAGAGTTGGAAAAGAGAGATACCTACCATGCAATGGGAGCAGTCACCTAACAAATTATGCAATAACTTATTGTAGGTAGGTACTCACGTACGTACACGTAACGCTGTGGACCAATATCCATTTTCTTTGTAAATATTCCCAAATATTTTATTGTTAAACAATTTTCCAAGAAATTAGTCTAGATTTGTGCGAGGCTTGTCACATTTCATTTGTTTACGCCACCCAAACAAATTTGTCAGTTGCCTTGCGACTTGCCATGGCAACCGCAAATGACAACTGAAGCAAGGTTAAATTAAATTACGAACTGTAGATGGCCAGTTCACAACTGATTAGCTGCCAAGGAGTTTAACTAACCTATAGGTTCAAATTCCTTGTAAGCTGCTGAGGAGGCTATATGCTATATGCCTCAAGTTGATGGACGTAGGATAGTGCATCGTAGGGCACGTTTCTATAGTGTGTGAGGCAATGCACATATAGGTGCTACCACTTAACACCAGGTGGGCCATCTGCTTGTTCCATCAGCTAGTTGTATAAAAAACTCGACTCGACTGCACAAAAATTATTGAGGTCGAGGCATAGGTAGCTAGTAGATACACAATTTCAATAGATATATATAGGCACCTAGTTAGACGCTAGGTACCTTAGGTACTAAGTACAAAAAAATAGGCAAACGTTTAACACTGCCTAAACTTTTGACATCTCTTGCCATTGCGTAATGGCAAACAGAGACAGCGCAAATAGACATTGTTTAAAGTTAGACACCGTTTTGTAGTAAGGCCCTAACTCTCTCAGAGAGAGCTCTATATAACTTAGCCTAACGGAAGTCTCTACCCAGTTACCCACACCTGTCCATCCTACCTACCACCACCGATGACGGTACAAAACACCAGTTTTCCAGTGTCCTTTTTACATGACGCGATCTCTACTATCAAAAGAAAAAAGTTTTCTCCAATATCCATTAATGCTGCGCGTCCACTGCGCCCGCATCGCTGCGTACGCAGCGGACGGAGTGTCGGTATTTACAAAATACGGATGAGGTGCGTCCACTGCATCCGGATTTTGCATCGGCAGTATCGGTATTCTCAAAGCAATGCCGATCCAATGCACGCTGTACAAAGCAAGAAATCCGTCCGCTCCGTCCGCAGCGATGCGGATGCAGTCGACGCGTACCTTAACAAGGAATTTGAATACTACGCGTGGCACCCAAACAAAACTTTATGTTGCCATGACGACCGCAAAGCGACAAACTTTAATAAAACATTGTACTTGTACCCAGTAGTGAGGGCAGTTACGAACTGTTAAATCGATAATCCGATCGCGATTATCGATTGAAGGTAGGGTCATAGAGGTACCGAGTCGTTCGTGGTGACTAGGTATGTGCCAGGCAGGTGAAAACTTTTTTGACATTATCTGTGAAAAAAAAGATAATTATTACGAAACTATCCAAAAATCTAATTTTGAACGAAACATGTGTTGTTAGTAGTCTCAGTTCTAGTGAAAATTGGTCAAAATGTATTAACGGACCCTCATTGCACATTTTCACCTGCCAGGCACATAGTCACCACGAACGACGGTAGGTACTTTCTTACACAACTATAAAACAACCTCATACCTACTAAACCAACTATCGAAAGTTGAAATCGAAAGCTCAAGTCATGCTAGATAAAATAGATAAAACCGGTTTGAAGTCTAAGTACTTACCTGCGTAGGCTACTATATACATGCCTACCCGTAGTTTGGTTTATTTAACAAACAACCAACGTTAAACAGTCAAACATGATTTTTATTTAATAACCTAAAAACAACAATACTGAGTGGATCGCCTACCAACAAATATATACTCTGGTAATAGTTAAAAAGTTACTTACGAATTTTAAACATTTATATTTGAGTAAGTTGAATAGGCTTATATTTTATGCATCTAGTTATATTAAGTCTAATATATTCTATCCTAAATTTATAAATGCGAAAGTTCTGATGTTTGGTTACTTAATTAAATGTTTGTAGCAAGTTACATCATACATGTATTGTGTCCACCTATGATGTATATTAATAATAATACTAATAGTAAAGCCTTTTATTTATCCATTGAATAAATGTGTAGTACAATCAAGAAATTAAATAAGCTTATTTATACCTATTGCTGTTCACTATCTTAAATATTAAAATTGACTTATTACTATATTATAAGCATGCTTTTTTATATTATAATTGAAAATAAAATATTATACTTTATACATTTTGAAACATTGATTTTAAATGTTTTAATTAATACCTCTTATTATTTTTAAAATTAACTAAGAAAATTGTAAACATTTTTATTTTATTTTATTCAAGGATCTCTATGCGAGTCAAGGCCTCCTCCAGTTTTTGTTTGCCTTATTAATACAGTTTCAAACTATCTGTATCGATTTCTTTAGTTTTATGAAGTATATAACTTGGCTCATTTCATAAAGGGACAAAGAAGAAATCCCAGAAGGAAAGCGCTTCAAACAGACTAGAAAAGACGCAAGCGGAAGCTAGAATTAGTCATATCTGGTAGATACCTTTCTCTAGCTATAGGTACATTCACAAAAAGTTAGACCTACCTACTACTACTAGGTCGTAATCTAGAAATGTGCAATTATCTAGTGATTTACTACCTACCTACTGAGGTACTCTCCAAATGCGAAGGCACATCAGCTGAGCATTGAACACCTTGAAATATATTTTATTTAGTAAGAACGAAGATAAAAAGTATTGTAACTTTTAAATTACCTACGATATACCCCTATCTAGCTCATCTAGCTATATAGGTACCAGCCGGAATGGCAGACCACAGCAGCACAGGATCGCACAGAGTGGAGGAAATGGGGGGAGGCCTTTGGCCAGCAGTGGGACATAAAAAGCTCATAATATAAATAATAATATAAATATTAGGCCCCGTTTACACCTCAAATGCGCAGGGGGGCAGCGACATGGGCAATGGTAGGTATGTCGTCGGTACTACGGTATGATATGTCGTGACGTCTGACATCTCCGTTGGACGTCCTAAGTGCTAATTGCCCCGACTTTGTCTGAAATTTGAATGGAATAGGAAGCGCGCGTCTCGTTCACGTCCTACGTCATTTAGGAGAGGGCCACGCCTTTTGTAGGTACCATTATATCTACCATTTTTTTTATATAGTAGGTTGGAGCATTATCTACCTGCTTCATTATTTTAATAGTTTTTTTACTTTAGCTTTGAAAATTATTAAGTACCCAAATGAAAATTATGTTTCTGAACACCTAATTTTATACTCTATTCAACCTATTCGCTGCAGCATTCACAACAGTGGAGGGTGAATCCTCTTCTTCTCTTCCGCGTCAAGCCGACCGAGGTCGATAGATGATGGTGTTGGCAACCCACAAGGTGTTTCCAGATAATCTGCTTCATGGGTCATAATATGCTCCGCTTCCACTGAAAATTAAACCAGCAAATTATTTATAAGATTTAGGTTGCCTTAGTACCAAGAACCTACACACAAATTATGTAGGTACCTATAGGGGTAGTGTGCTGATAACAGAGATTTAAGATGAGCTATCTAGTTATTGGTGTCGATTCTGTTGTTGCAATAACCTAAACTAACTTAATCTGACAGCTCTTAAAATTATAGCCATCCTTGTCGTTTCGGTCTTTTAGAAAGGGACGGCAATATTTTTAGTGCTGTCAAATTAGGTTAAATTAGGAAAACTAAACAACAGAATTGATACCATTATTTTTATTTAAAAAATGCCAATTACAAGCACAATATTGGTGGGGACTTCAAACAGCGCCATCTAGGAGCATCTAGGCATTTATTTTTTTTATTTAGAATGAGGTATTTTCTACGTAAAGTGCTAGTGTGATGGTTTGATGATAGTGAACGTTTAGTTTGTTGTGTTGTGTAGGTACTTACTTCTTATCCTGTGTACTTTGTTGCCATACGCAAGATCCCAGTAGTAGAGAGTTGTAAATGTTAGGGGTATTAAAGGAATTAGAAGGTAGGGTCTTTTCGTTCTCCTGAAACTGTTAGGACAAGTATGGGTTAAACTATAGCTACCCTGGTACCTGAGTTGAGGGTTGGGGATAGGGGGAAAGCATGTGGGGGTAGATGGCAAGTCTTTCCCTATAGTTCTTTTTTCTAGGAAATGAAAAAAAAAATCCAAAAAATTTCCTTCAAATTTCTTCACTTTAAAAAAAAAAAAAAAATAACCCTTACCTAATGAGAATTCCTTCCCTTGAGTCTTTTTGTCATAGAGATGAAATATTAATACCAATTTTTTTCATATAAAAAAAAAACCCTAACCTAACTAGTAACTTACCTGAAAAATTAAATTTTTTTTTTCATTTCCTAGAAAAAAGGACTCAAGGGGAAGACTTGCCATCTACCCCCACTTGCATCCCCCCTATCCCCAACCCTCAACTCAGGTACAAGGATTGCTATAGCCAACCCCAAGTATGTTTATCAACATACCTACTTATTGTAAATATGTATTGTATACCATGGTTAGGTACCTAGGTAGGTACCTTACCTACTAGTGATTAGTAGTTATATGCTCAGTGCACATAACATAATTATACCTAATCATTAGTAGGTTAATTAATTATCAAGTTCGTTTAGGGCCAGTTAGGTAGTCACCCAAACTAGAAATTTTGTATAAATCACGGAGGCTTTACTTGGGGGTATACCTACCCTGCTTATTTTAATAAGTACCTACTTACCCAGTAAATAAACCTGCTACTGATGTGACGTAGAAAGCGGTAAACCACAAGCAAGTATCTCTGTTTTTTGCTATTGTCATAGCCATTTGTCTTTCCTGTAACTGGTACTGTAGCTGAATTTGTCTCTCCATCTTTAGAAGAATAAGAATAAAAATATTTTATTGTTTACGATAATATTTGTATGCACACATAAATAAGTATAAACTTAAATTAGAATAATATATAAGGGTACCTACCTACCTAACTTAATATAACAACACCATTAGTACTAAACTGTTTACATAGATCTATGATTTTGACAGTAGTTAGTAGATACCTACCTAACTCAGAATAATAAAAAAAAACATGGGTTGAATAAACAACAAACCTTTATTTTGTTGATACTTTGAATAAACTCCTGATTCTTTTTGAAATTTTCTTCCATATTTACAGTGAAGTAATTGCCCATTTTGTAAAGTGGTACTTTTCACTTGACACTTTATTATTATTTTATACTACGATCAATAACACGCTTGACTCTTCTGCACAGTAACTCACTTCACACCAAAGAGTAAAATAAGTATGTGGAAACTTCACACTACGGTACGCACGCACACAGTCACACACACACACACAGTCCACACCCACCAAGGTAAAAAGGCTACGTCTGGCAACAACATCGATGCTACGGTATAGGGAGTACCTCGGTAGTTACGTATAACTACTAACTGCAAAAAACGATCGTACTACATACGTATTTGGTGATCTCATGATACCTATTAAATATTCATGTTCAAGAGAGCCTGTGGTTATTGTTGGAGATTTGTTTTCCTATTGTAAGACGATCAAAATTACTAAATAGAACACCGATTTTCAGCAATGATCGTATCTGTTTGAGTGCATCACTATCGATTTTGGGATATCTTCGCCTCAATTCAATTTTTATATTAGTGGCATGTGGGGGTAAGCCAACTTCGCCAATGTCACGTTGCAAGTTAGGCCTTAGCATGAGTGAGTTAAATAACCGGTGAATCTATGTATTGTTCCACCAATAAGCAATACTATTCGGTTAGTAAAAAATGTACCTCATTATGACAAAATACAAGAGTACTTGTTTTTTGCTCGTTCGGAAATCGGAGGCTCTTGAATGAGGTATAATCTCTAAGGAGGGACTAGATGGCAATAGCAAGTCAAATCGACTGTCACTGTCATCATGACAGATTGACAACAAAAAAATACAAAACATTCGTTTCCCGCCACGATAGCCACGAATGGCCGGACCGGCGCGGACGCTTTTTGGATTGGAATATTTGGAATAGTTTAGTTTGGTAACAATTATATCGCGAATCAAATTTTCTTTTAATCAACATGGGTATTCTAGGCTTATCTAAGCTTATAGCAGATATTGCACCGCAAGCAGTGAAAGAAATGGAAATAAAAAACTACTTTGGTATGTTCTTGTAGAAAAAAAATGTATAATGACAAAACATAACTTGGCCTCACGGTTCCAAGTAACCCATATACTACATTTGCAGGCCGTAAAATTGCCATCGATGCTTCTATGAGCCTGTACCAGTTCCTGATAGCTGTGAGAAGTGAAGGTTAGTGAACTGCAATACAACTGCATATTTTATTTAATATATCCCAACATTATGCACAATACGCACCACAGGCTTATTAATTTATTACGACTCTAATTCATGAATAAAAATCTTCCGCAAATAAGGGATGAATTCCGGATGGTAGGAATACCGGGATTTAAATCTGCGCGGGTGAAACCGCTGGGCGCATCTAGTAATTAATATATTTGAACTTATCAGGTGCACAGTTAGTGTCAGTTGATGGTGAAACCACATCCCATCTAATGGGCACCTTCTACCGCACCATCAGACTGGTTGAGAATGGCATCAAGCCAGTCTATGTCTTTGATGGAAAGCCTCCAGATATGAAGGCCCACCAGCTGAACAAGCGAGCGGAGAGGCGCGAGGAAGCTGAGAAGGAGCTTCAGAAGGCTACAGAAGCTGGTAATAATATAACTGAATGTACAGTTTAAGGCATGTTAAACATTGTTATCTTATAGCAGTAATTTATGTAGCTTTTACCCATGAGCTACCAATGATTTGACATCCTCAGTGGCGCAGCAGGCGAGAGTCCGCCTGCGACGCAAGAGGTTGCGGGTTCGATTCCTGCCACGGAACAAATTTGTGATCTGCAGAAGTTTGTTCGGTCGGTCTGGGTGTTTTCTGTGTATGATAAAAAATATATATCTATAATGTATATATAATACAATATATAAGTATAATGTATTAAATATATCAGTTATCTAGTACCCATAACACAAGCTTTGAGTAGCTTTGGGGCTAAATGGTGCCATGTGGATTGTCCAGCATTATTTATTTGTTTCATGAAAGCAATATGTCAATCTATCTGATTTGTGGATAACAACAGCCATTGGAAATAAAAGGTAATCATAATGGCTATCACAAGCTTAAAGAATAAGTGGACAGGAAACCACCTAATGTATCAAGAATATCGCAACAAGTCATCAATGTAGTGGGCTTGAAATTGTGCTTCATAATATTTGGTTTCCTTTTTAAGATGGTCAAAAAGTATAGCATGATTTTTCTTTGCTTCTCTGTTTTAATATGAACATTATTTATTGCAGGTGACCAGGCTTCAATAGAGAAGTTCAACCGTAGACTAGTAAAAGTAACCAGACAACACGGAGAAGAAGCTCGGGAGCTGCTGAAACTTATGGGAGTCCCAGTTGTGGAGGCACCTTGCGAGGCGGAGGCACAATGTGCAGCTTTGGTATTTTTATTATCCTACTAATATATATTTTTTTTTTTAAATAGTGTACTTTACTAAGGTACTCTACTTATATTACAATCTAGCCCCAATAGCGGGCTACTGAGTATTTTTACTAATATATAAACGCGAAAGTTTGTAATGTATGGATGGATGTATGTTTGTTACTCTTTCACGCCGGAACGGCTGAACGGATCTGGATGAAACTTGGCAGAGAGATAGATTATAGTCTGGAATAGGCTACTTTTTATCCCGTGGGAATACCGGGATTTAAATATGCGCGGGTGTAACCGCGGGGCACATCTAGTAGAGTCATAAAAAAGGCTACCACTCAGCATTTTCCATATATGCCATAGTAGCTTCTATTGCGCAGGTTTTCAGTGACGAACGATTCTGTGACCAAAAATATTATGTATGGAACTTTGGATAACCCGTCATTTCTCCAGGTGCGAGCTGGCAAAGTATTTGCAGCAGCCACAGAGGACATGGATGCATTAACGTTTGGCTCCAATGTGCTGCTGCGTCACCTGACCTTCTCGGAAGCCAGAAAGATGCCGGTCCAAGAGTTCCACTTGGATGATGTGCTTACAGGATTGGAGCTTGATCAGAAGGAGGTACAAAGTGGTTTACGTTATTTTTAAATAATACTTCTTATTATTTAAATATGCATATTAATATTTAAATAATAATCTATTTACTACATATTTGAAGGAATAATGATATAATAATATCTAGGTTTTGCACAGATAAATAAATAAATATTGGTGAGCATTTGACGCGTCGTCATGTAGCCTTAAGGCTCCGGTGACAGCGGCTCGCAATTTCGAGGTGCGATTGGCTATTATTTCATTTTATTTCATTTCGGGGAGGTTTTTTGAAAGAATAATTCTAAAGAAACACGCATAAATACTGTTCGAACACAAATAATACAATAATATAAGGGAAACATGCCCAAATCAGAAATCATTTTGGTATTAGTATGTTTGGTCTACGTTTACCTAATACCAAAATGATTTCTGACTCAAGCACATTTCCCTTATATTATTGTATTATTTGTGTTCGAACAGTATTTATGCGTGTTTCTTTAGAGTTATTCTTTCAAACAACCTCCCCGAAATGAAATAAAATGAAATAATAGCCAGTTGCACCTCGAAATTGCGAGCCGCTGTCACCGGACTCTTAAACAAAGCAGTAGATAGATAGAAGATATATCTGTTAAGTCCTATAGTAAACAACCATAGTGCTCAGTCTTTTGACCATGTATGTATATACCACCTGCTGTGTGTATCATCAACCCATCATTGAGATGGTCTTCCTCAACCATCTCCTTACAATTTATTTATTTATTCAAGAGAACTATAAATACAATCATAGTATGGATTTATGACATCTATAAGCCCAGTATTTATATTCCATCTACCCTTTTCAATAATGTAATGCCGTGTAAGCTATTAATATATTTGATCTAAGTTAAATTAAATGATTTTCTTAATTTATTTTTTGCAGTTTATAGACCTCTGTATCCTCCTCGGCTGTGACTACTGCGGCTCTATCCGCGGCATCGGCCCGAAGCGCGCCATCGAGCTGATCAAACAGCACCGCTCCATAGAATCGGTGTTGAAAAACATCGACACCACTAAATACCCCCCGCCGGAGGACTGGAATTACGAGCGTGCCCGGGAGCTCTTTGTTGAGCCTGAAGTGACGGATGCTAATGAATTGGAGGTAGGGTATTTCTCATCATCCCGAGAGCACTGGTGTGGTAGAAGTGTCGGCCCCGCCTTGCAATCCTTAGGTGATAGGTTCAAAACCGGAATATTTTTATACAACTAGCTGATAGAACAAGCAGATTGCCCACCCGTGGGCCCACCGGTTTTTATAACCATCTTACAAGCCACGCACGGTAGGAACGTGCCCTATGATGTATTGCCCTGAGTCCATCAACTTAAATCATTAAGGGGCAGCATACGGCGCGCCGCTATCTCGCTTGCACAATGTAACATTTTTAAAGATATAAAATCATTGAATATAGTTAAATAAAATCGCAATCGGTTAAGTTGTTCTCAATGGCATTGCAAAGATTTAGCGAAAATAAAATTTTGATACAAGCAAGTTTTCATACTTAAAAATGCGGCTTTATATTTTCCAATTTTTATGTATGAAAACTTGCTTGGATCAAAATTTTATTTTCGCTAAATCTTTGTAATGAAATTGACCACGACTTGACCGATTGCGATTTTACATAACAACATTCAGTGATTTTATATTTTTAAAAATGTTCAATTGTGCGAGCGAGATAGCGGCGCCCCGTATGCTGTGCCTTGTCATGGTTTCTCTTGACAGATAAAATGGACCGACCCGGACGAGGAAGGGCTGGTGAAGTTCCTCTGTGGAGACAGGCAGTTCAATGAAGAGCGCGTGCGGAACGGAACCAAGAAACTGATGAAAGCCAGGAGTGGCACCACGCAAGGACGACTTGATGGTTTCTTTACGGTACATATTTTAATTTATTTTCCTAACGAATTTTTACTTTCTATCAGTTGTGATGACAACTGAACACTTAGCAAATGAAATGAAATAATACTAGACAACCCACACAGCACCATCTAGCCCCAAAGTAATCTACTCAAATCTTGTGTTATGGGTACTAGATAATTTTTTTATACATAGAAAACACCCAGACCAAGGGAACAAATTTCTGCGGATCGTACACAAATTTGTTCCGAGGCGGGTATCGAACCCGCAATCTCTTCCGTCGCAGGCGGAAGCATACAGATATTAAGCCTCATCATTGTGCCACCGGCAACCACACTCTTCAAACCGTAAAACAGCGTTGATGCTTGGCGGCAGAAAAAGGCGTGGTGGTAGTACTTCCCCGGACGAGCCACACACAAAGATCTCTACTACTCTAGAATATAACTATCCTGTCTAGAAAATAAATAACCTATAATGAAACTGAGAAATTGTTAAAGGTGATACATTGAATTATGTAATTATTACTTTATGTTGATTTGATAGATATTTAAATTAATTATTACTAATTAAATTGAATGATATGTTTTTTTTAGTTATTTTTCATTCACTTTTTTTTTTAATCTGGGCATGTATAATCATTTGGATTTTATTTAGATTTGATTGTTTATTTTATTTTATTTTATTTGTGCAATGAGTTTATTAAACATAAATTCCTGTAGTAATTTGATTATTTATCAATTTAAATTATTAATATGAATATGATATTTATCATAGGGCATTATACTCTGAGATACCAATGAGTAGTTGATTGTTATTTATTAGAACTTTTGTTTGATTTGATAAAACTTATATTTATGTATGGCTTACACGTTATTTTCGTTACCTGGAAGGAATGCAGAGCCTACAACACAAGTCTTTATGACTTAGTGTAGCTTCTGTCTACAACACGATAATAACCAGCCATTAACAAGATTATAAATGTTTTGATTATTATTGCTATTTTTCTTGTTTATTACTGTGTTAAAACACAGTAATAAACAAGAAAAATATGCAATGTTTTCTAAAATAAATAAATTATTATTATTAACTATATATATAGTTACAGTTATAAAACATATAATATAATAATTATGATTTTAAACTTCAATTTACTTACAGATCAAAACTACACCCAACCCCAAACGGAAGGCTGATGATGACAAAAAGAACTCCGCGAAAAAGAAAGCAAAACCCGGCAACACCAGAGGCAGAAAACCGAAATAAGTACAAATACAAGCCTAGTTTTAAGTTCTGTTAAAAATATTATTGCTAGACTACATACCTACTACTTCACCATGTATTTAAAAGCGCTTACTGGGGCATTATGCACTATGACAATAGGAGATTCCTTGCCCCAAACCGTGAAACGTCAAAACTTGATGTTGGGCTTTATTCTTTATGACATAGGAGATACTTTGCCCTGACCGTATGACATCGGTGACTTGTCTTAGCTGTGATCGCGGTGCAAATGGTCATAGTGAATAAGGCTCCTAAGTGGGGTTTGTGGAGTCGAGATAAGCGCCCCTGGCGGGCGTTTTGAGAACTTTCGTGACTGCACCCAAATCTTTTGGTTAGTCATCATAGTTCTGGAATATGCGGCCTAACTAACTGTCTTAACCCCGGTTTCTGAAAGCGCGATCAACACTAATCGGCTTTCAAGTCACTTGCTATTTCAGCTACTTCAAATTAGACAGAGATAGTAAGTGACTTGACAGCAGATTAAGAAACGAGCTTTCAGAAACCGGCGGTAATTCAATCGTAATCGGCACAGCTGAGGAAATATGTAGTATCGTAATAGCACGAAATTCGACCGTGGCACAGATGAACTTGATATGTAGTACAGAAAGTTTATCCTTGAAACTCAGAATATCGTCATGGTAATAGGCTTCAAGATAGACAATTAGAGTGATGGTCTCTATCTGGTGTTCTAAACTACCTCAATATGAAGATCGTACTTTCTGCGACATACAGGTTTTCTCACGACGTTTTCCTTCTCCGTTTGACAGATAAAAATAAAATATTTTTTTCACAACTAGATTTGATCCCTCGACAGTAGTATCGAAAGGCTGGGCCGCTACCGCTACTCACAATAAGTTCTTCTATTGTTACGTGTTTATTATGTGTTTCTGTTTTAAATCTGTCTAACTATTAATTAATAAGCCTTAAAATTAAATAGCCCTATGGTCTCTTGAGTAAGTGAATGATAATATGAAACTTGTGATAAAAATAAAAGCAATGTTTTCCAAAACAGTATTTTTATTTCTACACTAAATACAACAGCACATACAATAACTATAAATAACATTTCATATTTTTTTTTCTTTTGATCTTACAATAATAGTTTTAAAAAGTTATCATCATATTTATCTTTTACGCTATGCATTCTTAGCTTCCAAGTATAAATAAATGGCAGTAAATTAACAAAATAACGACACAATAAATATTTTCACTTAAATTTCATAAAAGTATAAATATATTCAAAAACAATAAGTTGATCAACTGACACATAAACTTACATACATACAAAGCATATTATTTGAATACAAAGATACAAACATGGATACTTATCTGAATAAAACACCTGTCGCATAGTTGCGCATACGCACCCGGCTCGCAGATGGTAACTTCAGAACCACATAAAAAAATTACAGCCATTCCGTTTACAGTTTTAAAATTGGCGATTCAAAATTGTCTAGACAATTTTTTCTACATTTGATGTTGTATTTCTAAAAGTTAGCCTTCAAGAAGTTGATAAGTCCATTGGTGGAACCGTCGTGGCTAGACACAGGGTTATTGTCCATCAACTCGGGTTCAATGGCCTTAGCCAGTTGCTTGCCGAGTTCAACGCCCCATTGGTCGAAAGAGTTAATGTCCCAAATAACTCCTTGCGTGAAGATCTTGTGCTCATACATAGCTGGAAAGTCAAAATGGTTTTTATATCAATTGTGTAAGGATCACTATGAAATGTCTTGAAGCTAGGTGAATCTACGTGCCAGTTTCACGCGAACTAGCTTTGATAAACAGACAGAGAACGGGAGATACTAACTGGCGCCAATAAACGAATTTAAAATGGCGGCACGAGTAAGTGAGAGGTAGGTATTGGTATGAATAGTGTGTGAGTGAGATAAAAATATTAGTGACGCCATTTTAGCCATGCAGTAATGCCGCTTTTTTTACGATTTCCGATTTCAAGCGGTGAAGGAAAACCTGACGTGTGCTCGAAAGGAAAGCCTATTTGAGGCGAATTTAATCCTTTCACCACACTGTTTCGAAAGAAAATTTACACGACAAGAAGAAGCAGAGACTGAAGAATCATAAAATGCTGCGTGGAATGTACACCGAAATGTATTTCCAAAAGAATTTATAAACTACTAGTTGCGCCCCGCGGTTTCATCCGCGCAGATTTAAATCCCGGTATTCCCACGGGATAAAAAGTAGCCTATGTGTTATTCCAGACTATAATCCATCTCTCTGCCAAGTTTCATTCTGATCCGTTCAGCCGTTCTGGCGTGAAAGAGTAACAAACATCCATCCATACTTACAAACTTTCGCGTTTATAATATTATAATAATTATAATGCTGGACAATCCACACAGTACTATCTAGCCCCAAAGTAAGCTACTCAAAGCTTGTGTCAGGGGTACTAGATAACTGATATATTTAATACGTGATATACTCACATAGATAGATATTTTTTATTATACATAGAAAACACCCAGACCAACGGAACAAATTTCTGCAGATCGTACACAAATTTGTAACGAGGCGGGAATCGAACCCGCAACCTCTGCGTCGCAGGCGGACTCTCGCCCGCTGCGCCACTGAGTTCGTCTGTGTGTACGAGTATATTAGTAGGACGTTATAAATTACTTGGTATTTTCTTACCGATAAGCGCGCCGAGTGTGAAAGGTGTGACCTTCTTCACGACAATGGAGTTGGTAGGCCGGTTGCCGAGGAACACCTTGTGAGGAAGGATCTTTGCGACAGCTTCCGGAGCCATGCCAGACTTGTCCAGCTCCGCTTTCGCCTGAGAACAATCCAATTTAGTCTGTATGTGTATAACATGACAATAATATCCTACTATGATGATGGATGGATGTTTGTTACTCTTTCACGCCGGAACGGCTGAACGGCGGCCCGATTACTGCTTTCAGTTTTACATTTGATCAAGGAATATAATACTCTCTGACGAGAGCATTTGATTCCCATAGTTGTAATAGCAACATATGGATGGATCTAGTATCTAAATTCCTTGGGATGGATGCTAAATTCCCTTAGATGGATGGGAATCAAATGTCAAACTGAAAGCCATCTCGATAGCCAGACATTAGCGTAATCGGGCCGCGGGTCTGGATGAAACTTAGCTGAGAGATATAGTCTGGAATAACACATAGACAACTTTTTATCCCGTGGGAATACCGGGATTTAAATCTGTGCGGGTGAAACCGCGGGGCGCTAATAGTACATACATAAATAGCCTAGATTATCATCATTATCATCCGCAGCCTGACAGCCCACAGCTGGGCATAGGCCTCTCTATATTCTTTCCAATTTAAACGGTCTTGGGCTACCCTCATCCATCTACGGCCCACACTGGCAATGTCGTCCACCCATCGTGTAACTTAGATTACCAGGTACCTTAAGTCTTAAGTACCAAGTAAAGAAAGAAAGAAAGAAAAAGTTTTTATTTATGACGACAACACACACGCACACACATAACAACAAAGCGACACACTAATAATAAAAATAAACAGCAGATATTTTAAACAAACCTATACTAAACTTACAAGAAGCAAATTTGGGGGGGGGGGGGGGAGTGTGTCTCTCAATACCGTACATACCAAGGTACATACGTCCACGTCATAAAATGGTGTCCAGCTCAGCATGATGTTGCGTTTGCTGTTGGTAACACAACGCTGATCTTCCGCCAGAACCACGATTAACCAGTAGATTATTTAGATAATGATTAGTATATGTATAGGTCCTCAAATTTTAATATTGTCCGTTAGTGACTACACCACTTTAGTTTTAATTAGATCTATCCATCCAAGGTTGCCTGGAAGAGATCGCTCTCAGCGATAAGGTCGCCCTTTGTTTTGCCTAGATTTATTCCTTTACCCTGTCTTTTGTTTCTGTGTGGTGAACAATAAATAGTTATCTATATATTAACTTAGCTTTAGCTTATGGGATACTTTTTGTCTCAAGTTAGGTATTCGTCGCGTCAACCAAAAAGAACGCTGGGAAACAGTGGAGGGGATGTGTTTGTGCGCACAAAATACACGCGCCATCACACTCCCTCCCCGACGGGCGTTCTTTTTGCGTGACGCGCACTATATTACAAGTTTATAATTTTTATAATTTGTAATAGTACCTTAGTATTTGCGTAAAACCTAATTTTTTAAATTTATAAGGTGTGGAAGGCCTCATGTACCTCATCAGAAGTCTTTCCCTTCATCAGAGCCTCTGTCTGCGCTAAGAAGTTAGCAAGTAGGATCTTGTGGTGAATGCCGCCGGCGATTGGGTTGTGGGTTTGGGCGGGCGCGATGAAATCACAGGGTATCAATCTGGAATCAAAACACGTATTCATTCATATCCTAGAGTAGAGTATCCATTCATATCATAGAGATTTTAAGAGTAGTAGAGCTCTTTGTGAAGGGCTCGTCCGGGGAAGTACTACCACCACGCCTTTTTCTGCCGCCAAGCAGCAACGCTGTGTTTCGGTTTGAAGAGTGTGGTCGCCGGTGTAATTACAGGCACTTGAGGCTTAACATCTGTATGCCTCAAGTTGATGGACGCAGGGCAGTGCATCGTAGGGCACGTTCCTATTGTGCGTGACCTACGGGGCCATGTTTTGTTTATAGGTGATGGTTACCACTTAACATCAGGTGGACCATCTGCTTGTTCCATCAGCTAGTTGTATAAAAAAAAAAAAAAAAAAAAAATCCTTAACCAACGGCCTGCCCCGGCTACGTACGGGTGGAAATTAACCCCCGACAGCCCTCTTAAACTACGTTCTATCCAATTGTTTTCGCACCACCAGCATTCGAATAAAGAAAGAGTCATCACAATCGGACTTAGTAAAAAGTTATGAGGTCACAAACATAAAGAAACTGTCGAAATCAGACTCTTTTTTTAAGTCGGGTAAAAATAGCCCTTCAGGTTCCTAATACAATTTGACATTTAATACCCATCCATCCAAGGAATTTAGCATCCATCACAAGGAATTTAGAGACTAGATCCATCCATATGTTGCTATTACGCTATGGGAAATAAATGTTCTCGTCAGAGAGTATTATACTCCTTGGTCAAATGTCAAACTGAAAGCCATCTCGATAGCCAGACATTAGCGTAATCGGGCCGCCCCGGTCTGCGTTGGCCTTATCAGGGCCCGTACCATCATCTCTTGAAGAATTCTTATTTCAATATTAGTTTTATGTCAATGTCTTATATCAACTGCATAGAGTCAGCTTTATGATAAAAAAGTTAAGTAATCATACTAATATTATAAACGCGAAAGTTTGTAAGTATGGATGAATAGATAGATAGATGGATGGATGGATGTTTGTTACTCTATCACGCCGGAACGGCTGAACGGATCTGGATAAAACTTGGCAGAGAGATGTGTTATAGTCTGGAATAACACATAGGCTACTTTTTATCCCGTGGGAATACCGGGATTTAAATCTGCGCGGGTGAAACCGCGGGGCGCAACTAGTAGATAAAAGAGAATGCTTCAAGAGATGGTGGTACGGGCCCTGGCCTTACCTGGTGCCCTGATGTATAAGCTGGTAGAACGCATGCTGTCCGTTGGTCCCCGGCTCGCCCCATACTATGGGCCCTGTAGAGTAGTCCACTTGTTGGCCCGAACGGGTCACGTATTTGCCGTTGCTTTCCATATCTCCCTGCTGGAAGTAGGCTGCGAATCTGGAAGTTATAATAAAATAAATATTGGTGGACATTCCACACAGCACTGTCTCGCCCCAAACTAAGCCAATGCTTGTGATATGACCAGATAGCGATTTACTACTTATTATATACTGTTTTGTAAATACATAATATTGTATCAGGTATCATACAGACAAAGACAAATATCTTTTGATTGACGACCTCTGTGGCGCAGCGGGCGAGAGCCTGCCTGCGACGCAAGAGGTTGCGGGTTCGATTCCCGCCTTGGAACAAATTTGTGTACGATCTGCAGAAATTTGTTCCGATGGTCTGGGTGTTTTCTATGTATAATAAAAAATATCTATCTATGTAAGTATATAATGTATTAAATATATCAGTTATCTAGTACCCATAACACAAGCTTTGAATAGCTTACTTTGGGGCTAGATAGTGCTGTGTGGATTGTCCAGCATTATATTATATTATTATATTATTATCTATGTTTATCACACAAATGTTAGTTATCGGTGGGGATCGAACCCACAGCCTACGGTGCAGAAGCCAGAGCTACTACCAAAATTGAGCTGTGAAGATCGCAGTTTAGCGTTAAGACCGCCCATTGCACTTAGTAGTTTTAAGTATATTTTTATGTTATACTAGCGACCCGCCCGCGCGCCCCTGCTTCGCACGGGTGCACATATCATGCATGTATTATACATATAAACCTTCCTCTTGAATCACTCTATCTATTAAAAAAACCGCATCAAAATTCTTTGCGTAGTTTTAAAGATATAAGCATACAAAGGGACATAGATATGTAAAACTATGTAGTGATTCATAAGTTGTATGCAATGAAGTATTTTCTACATATCTAGACCTGCCAGATATGTTCTTTTAACCTAAAAAAGTAAAGTTACCTGTGTAAATACTGGTCGTATGGAAGTAAGGCGTGCGTCTCAGCTCCATAAAAGTTGCTGTACCATACACCAAGCAAGGCTAGGAGAACCGGGGCCTGAAATTAAATTCAAATAGTTCACTCTTGAACAAGTCATATAAAAAAAAAGATAACAAAATTTTTGTTATTAGAAAAAGCAGAATTAGAGGTACGGTTTCATAATTTTTGAGTTACGGGATTGTAAATTTTACAAAGTAGCTAGAAATGGCTTGTGTATACACTTATTATTCCAACATCATTATTTGCCAAAAGAGACTAACTACCTACCACACTAACCGCCGGATTCTGAAAGCTCAAAGCTAATTGGCTGTCAAGTCACTTGCTACCTGATCTAATGAAGTAAAAGCTGAACAGCTAGTGACTTGACAGCCGATTAACTTTGATCGAGCTTTCAGAAACCGGCGGTAAATGTTCCTATGTACACTGGATATTCTCTATGGTGTGGGAGTGGTGGGAGTTGCGTACAGATAACTCGAACTATGTAATTTTTTTATAGCATGTTTATATGGTTACAATAAATAAAATTTACACACTGCATGCCGGTATGTATTTTTTACTGTACCCGATTCTTTTCCAAACTAGACTGAAAGCCGGATGGTAGAAAATAATGTTTTTTTTTGTGTTACTTACATTTTTCTCCAAAGGCGCTGTACAGAAATGGTTGTCCATGAAGCTGGCCCCTTCGAGAAGTTTCTCGAAGTTGTCGTAGCCTATGTAGAGAGAGATAGATAGACCGATCGCCGACCACAGAGAATACCTAGGAGCATATAGTAAGGTTCCGTGAAACATTATTCTTTAAGGTCTATCCCCACACATCAGTGCCGTGACAGGGACGTGTTTCGTCAGGAGTCCACAAAAATATCATTGCATACATTGTCTATGAACTCGATGTCCGTGCCGGCAAACAAAGTAACGAAGGCAACAAAGTTCCTGCCCCGTCCCTGACACGGCACTGATGTGTGGGGTGATCTTTGATTTTCATTGGTTTGTGTGTACGTATGTAGTAAAAAATAAATGTAAGTATTTCTCAAACAAAATGTACGTAACGAAAAAGGAAAACGTTACGAAAAAGTACTTTTTCGTAACATAACTCTAGGAACTTAAGGAAGAAAAGTTACGAAAAAGTACTTTTTCGTTACGTACATTTTGTTTGAGAAATACTCATGTCTGTTTTGTCTATGATTTATTCGTGACTTACCTTCCTCCGACCCAATCCCAGAATCCGAACATATTGGTAGGATCGATCCCAAAGGCGGTGACCTTCTCGCCGTTTGTCGATAGCGCCACAAAGTGCTTCGCGACTGCCGACGGCTGTATCACAAACAAAAGAGGGTGTAACAGGCGCCAAACAAGATGTCCGCTGACTGATGAATCACGTGATGTGCGCATAACGAAAATAATTGTAAGAAAAGGTCATTTCTTCCAGGCTATTTTTTCAAATCGGTCCACTAAGTTAAAAATAATGAGATTAGTATGCGTCTACTAAAAAGAACGCTGGAAAACAGTGGAGGGGATGCGTTTCCGCATACAAAGTACTCAGCGTTCTTTTTGCCCGACGCGCACTACATCAAATATAAAAAAGAGTCGAATTGAGAACCTCCTCTTTCTTTTGAAGTCGGTTAAATAATATGGCTATAAGTCATGAAGGTTTGCTTACGTTCTTAGCGACGTCCAAGAACCAGGTCTTCGCAGAGGTGGCGTTGGTGATGGTCTCCTGGGTTGTGAAGGTCTTGGAGGCGATAATGAACAGAGCTGTCTCAGGGTTCAGCTTCTTGAGGACCTCAGCCATGTGGGTGCCGTCGATGTTGGAGACGAAGTGGACCTTGGGGAGGAGAGAATAAGGGTTATATTGCTGTAAGCTCCAAGGCGACCTGAGCTGCAATGGTTAATATTATTTGCATACAATCAAAAATGTACCTTCAGATGATTGGCATAAGGCTTCAACGCTTCAGTGACCATGAGAGGACCGAGGTCGGAGCCGCCAATACCAATGTTGATGACGTCAGTGATAGCTTTGCCGGTGTAACTGGGTCCAATCAAAATTCAAAATCAATACAATATTAGACACACCTTTTGAATAAATTATATAAAAAAAATATAATTATAATAAAAAGTAGCCTACCTATGTGCTATTCCAGACTATAATCTATCTAAATCTGCCAAGTTTCATCCAGATCCATTCAGCGATTCCGGTGTGAAAGAGTAACAAACATCTATCCATCCATACTTGCAAACTTTCGCGTTTATAATAGTAGTAGGATTATCATAACATTTATAATATAATTTATAACATAAAAACGTTAATACCCTTTCCATTGTCCCCCGATAACTTGTCCACAGAACTCCTTCATGTGTGCCAGTACAGCATTGACATCCGGAGTGACATCCTTGCCGTTCACCAGGATTGGTTTGTTCTGTCGGTTCCGGAGCGCGATGTGGAGGACGGCTCGGTCTTCTGTGAAGTTTATCTTCTGACCTGGAGAAAGGTAGAGATTGTGCATTATATGGGAATTAATTCCAGAGTTATGTATTGAGAAAAACATTAGTTCTCTACATGCCCAATAAGGTTGTTTATATCACAAAATTACAAAAAAAAGAGTAGAGGAAAATGGAGGAATGCCGATGCTGAGAAAAATGCTCTATTTGTTTTTTCATTTGTCTTATGTTAGTTTTGAGGTTTAGAGATTCTGTCTGCTCAAGTGTCACAACCCCTTGCGCTGCAGCGTGCTCGCTGTGTTTCAAGGCACCTTATTTAATAAGTTATTGGAATTGTGAAGGAAAACATCGTGAGGAAACCAGTTAGTATTCTAACAGCGGCGATGGGCTTGCAACCTGTCACGTATGGAATACTAGCTACTGCAAAATGTGGGTATGTGCCAAATGTAATGTTTGGACGGACGGACCTAAGCTCTGACTACCCCCTTAGACATCCTCAAAGAATCTTGAATTAGTACCTACTTGGTACTGGGAGATGGATATCTACCGTACCTGGGGATCAAAGTCGTGAAGCTGTTTCAGTTTTCAGTTTATTGGAGTGAGCGGTATTACCCAACACAATCACCATTGCCCCTGCTTCCCCTATATCACTATCTAGTTCCCATACTACAAGCTTTAGCTTAGTTTGGGGCTAGATAGTGCTGTGTGGAAAGTCCACCAATATTTATTTATGATTTTTTTTACATTTCATTATAAATCCCTGTTATAGTTTGCACCACATTTACACATAGAATTTCACAACAATACATCACCATACTTTAAGTCAATTATTACCCGAGAACATGGCATCTCTTGCTTGCTCCACATTCCTGCCCTTAGCCAAGTTGAAGAGTAGACCGAGGGTGTCTCCATCGACACGGTTCTTAGAGTAGTCCAGCAGGATCTCACCATCAGCAGGTGTGGGAACACGAAGGCTAAGAATTAATATCAAGGTAGTTAGGTTAAGGAAATAGGTCCCTATGATTCTTCTCACTGACATTTTGCATAAATTTGGTAGAGTAACCTCCAGTTTCGTAAAGCTCGATCAACAATAATAGGCTGGCAAGACACTTGCTATCTCTATCTAATTTGAAGTAAAAGCTGAAATAGCAAGTGACTTGACAGTCGATTAGTGTTGATCAGGCTTTCAGAATTCGAGGGTAAGTTTCATGTTAAAGGATTTATAAAGTACCTTTAGTTTTAAAGTAGGTATAGGAAAAAAGAATCTAGACATAAATTAACATTATAGTTTCATCAAAAACCTGCAGAAAATACCTAAAAATAATGAAAGTAGGTAGGTAGGTACAACGTCACTGTCGCTGACCTTTTAATGAACTTATAAAAGGTGATCTGTAAAACTGAGAAAGTGCGTCCCCTAAAATTGTAACTCAAAGAAAACGGTCTCAAAAATAACCAACTTCGTTTAAAAACGTAAAATAACTGTATTGACATACAAATAACAGCAAAAACTTAAATAATATGCACCTACCTGAATTTATTGAATCGCTCAGGGTCCTGCGCGAATAACTGCTGAATGTTGATTTTTCCTGCGTTACTATCGTAATATTCCTGCAGTTTCTGGAAGGCAGGGTCCTGTTTTAGGCTGATCTTCGGCTCCATGGTTTTTACAGAGAAATATAGACGAGCGGAAATATTATAGGAAATAAGCGGCACGAACTTGCTAATCTTGCTATCAAGTATCAACACCGCTGATAGCAAATGTCTTTTTGACATTTCAATGTTATGTGAAGGTCACGCACGCAGTGCACTGCTTGACAAAACGCATATCTTTTCTGTTCCCTTCACTCAAGTATTATTAGCAATGTTTTTTTGTTTCAGTCTCATTCGCTCTTGTTAAATGAGACAAAAACCTAACAGCTGCGCTGCTGTCAAAATTAGCATTAGCATTTTTTAGCGAAAGAACTGGACCGCACCCGCCCACCACAAATACAAATCCAAAAAAAATAAACACGAAAGCAAAACAAAAATGTTTGCATGATTTTGTTTGTGAGACGAGGCTTTGAGCTTTTAACAAAGCGAAAATGGACGACGGAAATTCTATTATATATGGACTTGAGCATCAGGTAATTAGAAAGCTAATTTAGACAATAATTCAAACACTTTGCCAATACAACATCAAAGATTATCATCGATTGGGTTGTAAATTAATGTATAGTATAATCAATGGTAATTTTATATCTCATAACCCAACTTCAGGAGCCTTATTCACTATGACCATTTAAACCGCGATCACAGCTAAGACAAGGCAGCCGGTGTCATACGGTCAGGGCAAAGTATCTCCTATGTCATAAAAAATAAAGCTCAACATCAAGTTTTGACGTTTCACGGTTTGGGGCAAGGAATCTCCTATTTTCATAGTGAATAATGCCCCTGATTCACTTGCTAAAGTTATAACAGGATGTAGGTAAGTAAGTGCGACATCGCGAAAAGTAAAATAATTTAAATTTGGTAATATTATTTCATTTTTTTATTCAGACCCGCGCCCTATCCCCTCAATATGGTGACAGTGATGCGATTAGATTCCTCATCGGCACACAAAGTCTTAAACCAATGTCCAACCAAGTGCATGTTGTGGAGTTAGAAGAAGACACTGGAGCTTTACACACTAAGGTAATAGAGTTAGATACTCGCATAATAGTCTAGTCACTAGTAGTATGCCCTCACACCTGGGCCGTTATTCACTATGACCAAACCAATTGTTTCCATTTGTATAACATTGTGAAGTCACATGGTTAGGGCAAAGTATCTCCTATGTCATAAAAAATAAAACCCAACATCATTTGCATTTATATAACTTCATTGTTTGACTATAGGCACAGAAAAAGAGAAGTCTAAAACTTTGGCTCAATGTTTTTTGTAGGACTGCACCATTTTCATTTATATAATGTAAGTACCTCCACAATGCTCCACTTACTATTCAATATTCTTGGAATCAGTAGTGGAAACCTATAATTGGCCGTGCTTATTAATCTAGACTTATTACAAATTGTTTGTATCACTGTTGGCTTCCCAATAAATAAATCAAGTTATGACATTTCATGGTTTAGGGCAAGGAATCTCCTATGTCATAGAGAATAATGCCCCTGAGTTGGTAGAAGACTTCTGCACTGTAGGCTATAACTTCAATCCCTTACTTTGTGGCAACCTCTATCAGTTACTGTATTCACAAATAGGAGAAAAACTACCCTTACTGACAGAAGTTTAACTTAAATTGAACTTTTGTTGAATATATGTAAAAAAAATATTATTTCAGACCACTAAAGACTCCATACCTATACTGTTGATTGTATAATTGATTGAAAATACTTTATTGCACATTTAAATAACAACACAAAGGCAATCTTAATGCTATAAATGCATTATCTTCCAGATAACCTTACACTACCTGTAGTTACACGAAATTAATACTCATTAAAGAGCTTACAAATAAAGAAATAAAATAGGTATGCCATAGTGAAGTGAAGTTCTGAGTATGATCAATGGGGGAAATAAATTATATTTCTCCATTGATTGTTCTCAGCACAAGACACTGTGACATCCGGCTGTCAGCAACAGCCCTCAAGAAGTTGGGAAGTTGGCTTAAGTTTAGTCTTCTTCTTCTTTTATTTATGGCTGTTCAGTGGCCGATAGGGGTTGCCACGAATTTGCCAATGTCGAGTTGGTAAGAGATTTAAAACAAAAGCGGAGATCTGAGTCAAGAACGGAGACTAAAATAGGTATGATTCGTTAAAATGATAGGTTTAACATCTAATTAGAATTATTTAGGTATATTACAACATTAAAAGAATATAAAACTATAATAAATGAAGGTTTAGGTACAGTGAAAGGTACAGTCAATAGTTGTTTAATTCATGACAGGTGTTTAAACATGACATCGGAGAGATCTGGCACCTACGCTGCTCGCCCCACGATGCTGCAACCCTGGTCACCACCCACAGTGCTCACAACGCTCAGACAATGCAGTGTCGCATGGGGGTGTCACTTTATCGCCTACCCACAGTTGAAGTATGTAGTTCCACTTTTACTTATTATCAGTAATTTTCTAAAACAACAAAAATATAGTCAAAATAATATTTATATTGAATTTCGCTCATTGTAGGTTTATGTATGATGCTTATGCGAGCGGTTTTTCGGAGTGGGTTTTTTGGGTTCAACATAACACAAGATTTTTTTAATCTTCCTGCTTCTTGGCGATCTGTTTAATAACAAAAACAATAATCCAATATGCTGTCTGATTGGTCCATCTGTTTCAATCGACTTGTGAAGAGAGATGCTTCATAACAAGGCTCGTTGCCTTGTTATGAAGCATTTTTTATCCAAATATTCATCTCATTCATCACATTCATCCAATATTCAAATATGTTGTCTTTCCAGGTGATTCCCAAAGACATGGACGATCTGAGTGCGATTCAGGGCCGAAATGCAGAAGAAATGGAACACCTCCTTACAATAACGCCGGAGGTACAGTCACCTGCAATAAGATGGTCATAAATAAATCATAAATCATTTATTCTCTGTAAATCTAGGTAGTTAAAAAAAAACAGATGTCATGTTTATGTATAGCACACTAGATCCTGCCATTGGGCGTACAAAGGGTTTATTTACAAGCTAGTTTACAAATTGCACATTAAATCATTAACATATGTTCGTCAAATAGTTATTCTGGTATACTTACATTAAATAGTTAAATAATAAAAAAAAATATGCTAATAATAATAATAATAATTTAGTCACAGCTTATAATAATCTAATCAGACAAAAATTCATTAACACTATAAAGCTTTATTTATCAATATACTTTTTAATTTAGATTTAAATTCCGTAGTGGACAGCTGACGAATAGATATTGGGATTTTATTGTATATGATCTAACATGGTCTATGGTTTAACATCACATTGCAGAAACCCACTTAGATCTACCACCAACCCATACATTTCCATTAAATATTCGAATATAAAAAGAATAACACCCTCCCAAGGTCAATTTATTATTAATAGTCAGTCATTTATTATAATTATTCAGTAAAATAGCATTGCATAAAGAAATCACAATATAAGCAATGAAATATAAATAATAATGTATAAAGAGTGATGATGATGATATTGGTGTAGATTCTGTTGTTGCATTATTCTAAACTAACCTAATATGACAGCTCTAAAATTATAGCCGTCCTTGTTGTTTTGGTCTTTTAGAAAGGGATGACAAAATTTTTAGTGCTGTCATATTAGGTTAAGTTAGGAAAATTAAACAACAGAATTGGCACCAATGTCCTCTTTAACGTATAGTGCGCGTCACGCAAAAAGAACGCCGGAACGAGGGGGAGGGGGTGTGATGGTGCGAGTATTTTGTACGCGCAAACACATCGCCTCCACTGTTTTCCAGTGTTTTTTTTAGTTGACGCGCACTAGCATTGTCTTACACAATCTGTTCCATGGCGCACATTGTAACTGGCATAGAATAAGATAAAGACCTACATGCTTAATTAACTTTTTTTTTAAACTTAATTAACTTTAACAGAAACCGGAAGACGAGATCCGATGTTCCGAGTTCCACCCCACCGATGCGAACAAGCTGGGCGTGGTATCCGAGAACGGGCTGAGTGTGTATGACGTCACGAGCGGCGCGTGCGTCGCGGGCGCTGCGCCGGACGGCCGCGCGAGGCTCAAGTTCACTAATGGCAAGTGGGAGCCGCACCGAGGGCATTGCCAGGTATAATAAATAATAATAAATTAAATAATGCTGGACAATCCACACAGCACTATCTAGCCCCAAAGCAAGCTACTCAAAGCTTGTGTTATAGGTACTAGATAACTGATAAATTTAATACATTATATACTTACATAGATAGATATACATAGAAAACACCCAGACCAACGGAACAAATTTCTGCAGATCGTACACAATCTTGTGCCGAAGCGGGTGGTCGACAATAATATCATCACATAGTATAAAACAAAGTCGCTT
This sequence comes from Plemyria rubiginata, assembly GCA_963576535.1. Lineage (NCBI taxonomy): Eukaryota > Metazoa > Arthropoda > Insecta > Lepidoptera > Geometridae > Plemyria > Plemyria rubiginata. Next base: position 2,911,073 of record OY754929.1, read on the forward strand.
CCTGCTCTTTTTTAATAGATAGACCTCCGGTTTCTGATTGCTCGATCAATACATACTTATGTATACATAACTGAACTCAAACCAGTACACTGTGTACACATTTTTTAATATCCTATCCTACTATTATAAATGCGAAAGTTTGTAAGTATGGATGGATGTTTGTTACTCTATAACTCCAGAACGGCTGAACGGATCTTGGTGAAAATTGGCACAGAGATATATTATCTGATCCCGCGGCTTTGCTCGCGCTCGTTTACTTTGAAAATCTCATACAAACTTTCATCCCCTATTTTATCCCCTTGGGGGTAGAATTGATCAAAACCCTTTCTTAGCGGATGCCTACCTTATAACATCTACCTGCATGCCAAACAGCCTGATCCGTCCAGTGGTTTGGGCTGTGCGTTGATATATATATATAGTCACCTTTGAGTTATATATATTTAGAAGATAATCTGGAATAACACATTTTCGACTATGAAATGCTGTTTTGATGAATAATTATGTACCTAAAACGGTGTGAGCTGCAGTTCTCCCTTTCTTGCTTGGGGCGCGGCGGCGGCATATCGTCGATGGAAATTTCAATTGGCGTAAAGGACACGACGATGGAAATTTCAATTGGCGTAAAGGACACGACGATGGAAATTTCAATTGGCGTAAAGGACACGACGATGGAAATTTCAATTGGCGTAAAGGACAAAATGGCGATATTGAGTAATAACTCTTATGTTTACATATGCATATGAGTAATAACTCAATATCGCCATTTTGTCCTTTACGCCAATTGAAATTTCGATCGACGATTATAGTGAGACAGGAACACTATTGAAATACCTATTTTTCAAGTCCCTCTGGTATCCTATCCTCTTAATTATCTGCCAACAGTTCGCGGTACTTCAAGACATGCACATTAAATGCTACGACACGCGAGCGGACGGCGGCAAGCCCGCCTGGACCATCGACAATGCGCACAGACAACTCGTCAGGGATCTAGACTTCAACCCTAACAGGTGAGCGGGAAAACGGCAGAACAAGCCCACATAGGTGAGACCGGTTCCTTAAAGCTTGATCAAACGTGATATTATTATTATTCATTTATTTCCGATTAAAAATCCATACAATAACAAATATAATACTAATTCCTACTACTATTATAAATGCGAAACTTTGTAAGTATGGATGGATGGATGTTTGTTACTCTTTCACGACGAAACGGCTGAACGGATCTGGATGAAACTTGGCAGAGAGATATATTATAGTCTGGAATAGCACATAGGCTTTCACATTCTTTCATCCCGTGGGAATATCGGGATTTAAATCTGCGCGCGTGAAACCGCGGGGCGGAGCTAGTTAAATATAATTTTACACAAAAACTTACAACTAAACACATACTGCCTAAAATAAATTATTTATAAAGTGCTATACCAACTTGATTCATTTATGACGCTAATCACGCTTAACCAAAAATTTTTAAAGCCATAATGTTTTTCTTCGCAACAGAGTAGATGTTTTAAAAGAAACTGCGCCTGTATCTCCTTTGGTTATGGGTGCTGCCGTACTGACCCAGTTACAAAATACACTGTATATTTAAAACTAGTTGCGCCCAGCGATTTCACCCGCGCAGATTTAAATCCCGGTTTTCCCACAGGATAAAAAGTAGCCTATGTGCTATTCCAGACTATAATCTACCTCTCTGCCAAGTTTCATCTAGATCCGTTCAGCCGTTCCGGCGTGAAAGAGTAACAAACATCCATGCATACTTACAAACTTTCGCGTTTATAATAATAGTAGAAAGGATAGTGCCTGCTAATAATTATTATTCATTTATGTTTCAGACAATTTCACATCGCGAGCGCGGGCGACGATGCTGCTCTAAACATCTGGGATTATAGGAACGGGAAAGAACCCATTTTCAGCAGGACGGACCATTCACACTGGTAGAGATCTTACAGTCTAAAATTGCACGCCCCTCCATTGTCTACGCCGTACAAAATGCCTTTACCTAGAAAAACGTTTAAGGCGTTGATAACACCTAATATTTCTCTCGCTCGCACGATTCGACATTTTGAAATATATAAAATCACAAGTTCCAATTTTGAAAAATCGCAAACAACCATTTTGTGTGCAATCACATTGCGCATAGTTTGATAAAAATTTCATTTTGATTGATGCAAGTTTTCCTACTCAAAAGTTTGCTTGAGTACGAAAACTAGAAAAGCAAACTTTTAAGTAGGAAAACTTGTATCGATCAAAATGATTTTTTTACCAAACTGTGCGCAATGTGATTGCACACAAAATGGTTGTTTGCGATTTTTCGAAAATGGGTTTAGTGATTTTATATCTTTCAACAAGTCAAAACGTGCGAGCGAGAGTCACATTAGCTCTTGCCTTCGTCTTAATACAGGGGCGTACATTTTTACCCTCTTATTCATAATCCCTGCCATTTTATAGTGGCTTTATAGAGTACTAGCGACCCGCCCGCGCGCCCCTGCTTCGCACGGGTGCACATTGTTTTTCTACTATATGATGCATGTATTATGCATTAAACCTTCCTCTTGAATCACTCTATCTATTAAAAAAAACCGCATAAAAATCCGTTGCGTAGTTTTAAGGATTTAAGCATACATAGGGACATAGGGATATAGGGACAGAATGTGACTTTGTCTTATACTATGTAGTGATATAGTGTGCCAATGTACCTAAAATTTCATCATGACTTGTGAACTGTTTCTACTATCTATATCTGTATTTTCTGCAGGGTATGGACTGTGCGATATAACACATACCACGAGCAACTACTACTCACGGGCAGTTCTGACGCGCGGGCGCTTCTGACCGCCGCCGCCAGCGTCTGTGTCGATGATGATGAAGATAATAACACTCCAGTGTGAGTAAATAAATAAATAATAATAAATAAAAAAGTATATAAATAATGCTGGACAATCCACACAGCATCATCTAGCCCCAAAGTAAGCTACTCAAAGCTTGTGTTATAGGTACTAGATGACTGATATATTTAATACGTTTTAGACTATATTTTTTATTATACATAGAAAACACCCAGACCAACGGAACAAATTTCTGCAGATCGTACACAAATTTGTTCAGAGACGGGAATCGTACCCGCAACCTCTTGCGTCGCAGGCGGACTTTCGCCGCGCCACGGAGGTCGTATGATCTGCAGAAATATGTTCAGTTCAGTTGGTCTGAGTGTTTTTTAGTATAATAAAAAATATCGAACTATGTAAGTATATAATGTATTAAGGCTCCGGTGACAGTGGCTCGCAATTTCGAAGTGCGATTGGCTATTATTTCATTTTATTTCATTTCGGGGAGGTTGTTTGAAAAAATAACTCTAGAGAAACACGCATAAATACTGTTCGAACACAAATAATACAATAATATAAGGGAAACATGCCCGAATCAGAAATCATTTTGGTATTAGTATGTTTGGTCTTACGTTTACCTAATACCAAAATGATTTCTGACTCAAGCACATTTCCCTTATATTATTGTATTATTTGTGTTCGAACAGTATTTATGCGTGTTTCTTTAGAGTTATTATTTCAAACAACCTCCCCAAAATGAAATAAAATGAAATAATAGCCAATCGCACCTCGAAATTGCGAGCCGCTGTCACCGGACTCTTAAGGTGAAGACAAGAGCTAATGTGACTCTCGCTCGCACGTTTTGACTTGTTAAAGGATATAAAATCACTAAACCCATTTTCGAAAAATCGCAAACAACTATTTTGTGTGCAATCACATTGCGCACAGTTAAGTAAAAAAATCATTTTGATCGAGGTTTTCCTACTTAAAAGTTTACTTTTCTAGTTTTCGTAGATAAGCAAACTTTTGAGTACGAAAACTTGCATCGATCACAATGAAATTTTTGTCAAACTGTGTGCAATGTGATTGCACACAAAATTGTTGTTTGCGTTTTTTCCAAGTTAGGCTTAATGATTTTATATCTTTCAAAATGTCGAATCGTGCGAGCGAGAGGTAAATTAGGTGTTGTCAGTTATCTAGTACCCATAACACAAGCTTTGAGTAGCTGACTTTGGAGCTAGATGGTGCTGTGTGGATTGTCCAGCATATTTTTTTGTAGATTAAGTTACTGAATAAAAAAAAAATTGTCCAGTCTAGAAGACGGAGTTCTGCAGTCGTACGAGCAACACGAAGACTCTGTGTACTGCGCCGAGTGGTCGACAGCGGAGCCCTGGACCTTCGCCTCGCTGAGCTACGACGCGCGGCTTGTGCTGTCGCGGGTACCGCGCCACTTCAAATACAAGCTACTACTGTGATAATGCCTGTTTTACTTTGAAACTACATGGGCATTATTCTCTGTGACATACAAGCACGAAACCGAGTGAAGTCACAACGAGATCTGGGACTTTATTCTTTACTAGTTGCGCCCCGCGGTTTCACACGCGCAGATTTAAATCCCGGTGATCGGAAAACATTTATACCTACGATTGCTGATATCACTCATTGCTCAAAACGCACTGATAGCGCGTGCTTATCTTTCCTGTGGCGACATCTAGTTATTATTTAGGAACTTAAAATGTATCAGCTAAATACGGTAAAATGCAAAACATCTGACAACACCCGGTATTCCCACGGGATAAAAAGTAGCCTATGTGTTATTCCAGACTATAATCAATATCTCTGCCAAGTTTCATCCGGATCCGTTCAGCCGTTCCGGCGTGAAAGAGTAACAAACATCCATCCATCCATACTTACAAACTTTCACATTTATAATATTAGTAGGATGACATAGGAGATACTTTGTCCTAACCGCGTGACATCACAACGTGATCTAAACGCAAACGCGATTGAATCGGTCATAGTGATTAACGCCCAGTACTCTAACCGCTGGTTTCTTAAGGCTCTATTAAAGCTAATCAGCTGTCAATTCACTTGCTACTTATCTCTATCTAATTTGAAGTAAAAGCGGATATAGCAAGTTACTTGTGGAGGTTTGCACCCGAGCAAACCTCGATCACCCAGATATTTATCAATAATCATTCCAACCAGATCTTTCTGTCCTTAAAAACTGTATTATTTTGATGATGAAATCCTAACATTTATTTATTACCTATTACTAACACTAAACTTAGAATTATGCTGAAAATATAAACCATAGAATATTGTATTAAAAGAACCTTTACAAATAAACAATTTTTTATTAGCTAAAATCTCTGTGAAACTCTATTCGCAACATTCCTCAGGTTCCCATACACTTTAGATGGAGGTGATCCCATAATCAAGTTACATATGGCTCTCCGGGCCAATGCTATATTCTGATAACTACCAAGAATGTGAATTTTTGAGTCGGCAAGTACTATCCTAGTTTTAGTGACGTTTTCAATAGTAAACTTTGTGCGACCAGCTTTGCCTGCCAAACGGCCAATGGCTCTGCCTAAGTGGTCCCCATTAAGAGTCTTGACGTCTTTTATTTCGAATGATTCAACAAATAAGTCATCTAGCCGGAGTAGGGCGAGGGCATCTTCAACATCAAATCCGAATATAAATGCCTGAAATAGGAAAACATACACTTTACAATAATGTGGATGAAGAATGCTGGAAGAATGGTGGGAAGCAACAGTAGGTTGACAGGAATGGTTGGATATCTTTTCCCAGTATTGGGAATGTTTAGGTAAAAATAAATTTATTTTAAATTAGTATGTGTGGTTCCAAGGTTGTTTTAGGTTTAATAGGAGACTTACTCCTGGTTTCTGAAAACTCGATCAACACTAACCGGCTGTCATGTCACTTGCTATTTCAGCTTTTACTTCTAATTAGATAGAGATTGCAAGTGACTTGACAGCCGGTTAGTGTTGATCGAGCTTTCAGAAATTGGATATCAGTGATATTAATTATTTTCTTTTTTTGAGTTGTAGTTCTATTTCTGTTGGAATGTACCCTTGTATTATTTGCAATAAACCTAATTTATGTATACATACTCGGACAAAATCAGCAGCTTTCTGTAGATTTGCTACATCCTTAGTCTCTGGACCAACTTTTATCTCAACATTACGTGTTTTTGTGTTGAATCTGACTTGTAAAAGTAGATGCTCCACTATAGGAGTAAATATCTTTAACCAACTTTCTTTAAGAGGTGTATATCTGGAAAAAAATAACAAAAAATTGGCACAAGTGTTTTGTAAACAAGTAGAAAATAATGTTCGTTTTCTCGGAGCGTGGATTAGATGACATAAACCAATAGATAATACTGAACATAGGACAAGGAAACGAACTAAGTACTTATTCCGTTTTCCGTAGAACAGAGGCTGGAAGGTAAACTAACTTTGTAAAATTGAGTTAGAGGTTATGTTACCTGTGTGCTGGCACTGCAACTTTTCTCATATTTTCCTTGCTTTCGTTGGGTTCTGTGTTTTTCTTCTGCTTCTTAGACTTAGACCGTGAATGTTTGGGTTTCCCTTGAATCCCGTTGTGCTCTTCAACTTCCATTCCATCACCAGATTCGGAGACTGCTCTTCGTTTTATATTTTTAAGCTTTATCGGCCTTTTCGCTGGCAGAAACTCGTCTATATTTATGTTTTCCGTCTCCATGTTTATATTTATTTAACTTGCAGCAGCGTAACTCACTAATTGCAACTGAAATCGAGATTTTTGGTTGAAAAATAAATCCAATCAACACATGGTTTGGTGCACAGAACACATATATTAATTCTTTACGGGTTTGGTGTCTCTTCTCGTCTGTGGTAGTTATTGTATACTCTTTGGTCTGTGGTCTTACGAGTAGGGAATCAAAGAGTATACAATAACTACGTAAGATAGGGAATGTAGGAATCCGCAAAAATTATCGATCGATACCCAGAGGTATCGATACTTTTTTTTCGATACTGAGTACTTTTGGAAGCGATACTTTTGTTCTGATACTTGATACTTTTGCAGTATCGATACTTTCCAAAAGTATCGATACTTTCCAATTTTAATGAAGTAGTAACAAGATATCTTACTCTCGGCCGCAAAGAGTATACAATAACTGTACTCGGCCGTGTTACAAGCAAAGACCTTGTACCTATAACTAGACTGTGCGCCAAGGCGCAAGAACCGGTCCGCGTGAGAGGGCTCCTGGTGGGAGTGTGTCCCTTTCTAATGAGGTGACCATGAATAACCAAACAGACCACGGGACAAATTGCTTGTACGATTGCGTATCCTAACATATTGATGACCTGACTATTTACGCTACCATATTTATATAAGTAAAAAAAAAATTACCAAAAGATCTCTTGTGTATATTTTTTTGGAATCAACATCACTTTCCCTACACGTGGGTTAAGGGTCGGAAATACTTTTTTCTTTCCTTTATAATAGGTAAGTATCATCATTCTGACCTACCGTTAATTTGGCAAAAACCTAACAACATTCGCTCCTTACAGACGTAGTTAAAAAAAGCTAGGTTTGTCAAATGTGAGATATCACCATAATAGCATATTTATTATTATTAAACCAGTAAAATAGAGGAGGTCAACATATAAACCTGATGCAATATTCTGGAATTAATTTTTATTGAATTTGTTTTATACATTGCTGGACAATACTGTTTTACGCAATTTTTGTTTTAATGTAGCCTTATCTACTACATACTTGAGGGTTAGACTTCCCTTAGCTTCTAAGTCTTAAATTTAAGAATTTTTTCAACCAACACACTTTCAGGCGTTGTTGTAACACTTTCACATCTCGACGTAATTTCTTTTTACGTGGCGTGTCAGTAGTTGCAGCGGATTCTGTTTGTGTACAAACACTTTCCGTAATGGTAATCTCCTTTATGGCACTTTCTTGCAGTTTTGCCTTTTTTGGTGCTGGTCCTCTACCTCTTCTATAGGTACAGATATTGCGTAGAACATGCACTGTTTTTTTGTAGGGCATGACCTGTAAAGATATTTGAATATAATGGGACACGGTAGGTAGGTAGACAAGAGTAGACTGGAGCAGAGTAGTGCAGATGAGAGGTTATATTTATTTATTTAAACGTATGCCAGAATATAAATAATAGGCGAAACAAAATTTAAACAAGTACTGATCTTTACTAGTACACCTACTTAACTTCAAATTAAATATTACCTTAAAAATTCAAACAAACCAAAACTAAAAATTCAATTTACCACGTCGGCTCAGTAAAACCATGTGAAAAAGGCATCGCAAAATTTGAATTTTCAAGGTTATTGTTAATGCGCGGACACACTCGGATGATTTATTCTTACCTTAGGAAATATTGACGGGACAGCATCAGGTTTCAGCATTTTACTAGTATATCCAGGAATAAAGTCGTCACATTTAAAATGCGCACTGCAAACAACAGACGACTGAGTTTTTTCCAGGTACTTTATTTTCCAACTTCAATTTCTAGTTTTCGTTCTTTGGAAATCTACAATACAAGAATTAGTTATTAACAACAAACGTCATCGTCTCAAACTCAAAGAACGCGTTAAGAACCACTTTTTTTCACCGAAATCTCCAATTTATGACAGTCGAGACGTATCAACCTACCTACTACTAAGTACGAGATTGTAAAAAAATCTTTGATCAACAAAACTCATGGTTACCCTTGAACATAATTGTTGTTTTTACTTACCCATGGAAAGAAAAGCGGCTACCGGGATAAGACTCATTTTTGCACCCTTTCACACAACAAGAATTCACCATTTTTCATTAAAATTAACAGGTTTTATGAAAATTTACACTATCACAAATCGAAGCACGAGAATCATCCAAACAACCACATAAGCAAACCGCCATCTGCATTTGGTATTACCAGCCCCAAACATTCAATTACTACTCTTACATACTCAGTGTTATTGGATAATTTATGAAATACAACGAATTGATGATTATTTATACCTACTTTATGAACTAGAAATATTTAATAAAGTTTCAAAGATTATAAACGTTCGTTTTGGTAATTCATAAAAAAGCAAAACGTATGTACTTTATTGTACCATTTCTACCAAACCGGTAGGTTAGTTGAGCTGGCAAGACGTCAGACAAGGACACACTCCCAGCAGGAGCCCTCTCACGAGGACCGTTTTTAGCTCGCTACCGCTTTTAAGGAAATAGCTACCCTATGCACAAGACAATAAATCTCATTTTAGCTAATCAAAATTTTTTTGTGCACAGTCTAGTTATAGGTACAAGGTCTTTGGTTACAAGTTATTGTATACTCTTTGCCGTGTTACTTTTTTTACTTCATCACAGACTTTATATCAAGGAATATTAAAATAAATAAATAAATAATGCTGGACAATCCACACAGCACTATCTAGCCCCAAAGTAAGCTATATTCAAAGCTTGTGTTATGGGTACTAGATAACTGATATATTTAATACATTATATTTTTTTTATTATACTTACATAGAAAACACCCAGACCATCGGAACAAATTTCTGCAGATCGTACACAAATTTGTTCCAAGGCGGGAATCGAACCCGCAACCTCTTGCGTCGCAGGCAGGCTCTCGCCCGCTGCGCCACAGAGGTCGTCAAATACTGTAAGTAAAAATATTGTACTTGTATTCAAATTCCTTGCTTTATATCTATCTATGAATCAAGGAATTTGAGTATGGATGCCTACTTTAAGCATGTGTAGTACTTTCGTTCGCTCGCTCCAAGGAATTGGAATAATTCCTTGTCTCGCTCCATCAAATTCCTTGGCTCGCTCCAAGGATTAGATAAAACACCCGGCCTACTGCCTCCTACCCTCTCCTACCCAAGGAATTCAAAGATTCAAATTCCTTGCTCCTAATACCCTACTTACTTTAAAAAAAACCTCCAGTACCAAGGAATTTGAATACAAGTATATTCCTTGAGTCAGTACCAAGGAATTTGAATACAACAGTACAAACAAAGCTGCGTTCATAAATATTTTCAGCAGACCATGCTCCATCCATCTTTGCTTGCTTTGCTTTGTCCCGTCGTTCGTCTTGTCAGAAATGAATGAACGCACCCTTTCTTCATGTGAGAGTGTTACGTCACAAAATCCCGAATTCCCGAAGATATTTTGTTTTGAATTGATCGATTTGAGGTGAAAATTAACATTATTTCGATAAAAATTTACGCTCTAGCACATTAAAACTAATTTCTTTAATTCATACAGGTGGGGTAGTTGCCTCAAGTCAGTATGGCCACTCTTGTAAGAACCGCATTCGTGAAGGCGTTAAATCCTGGCCAAGGATGTAAAATCGCCTCATGCACCGTTTTACAAAACCGTGACATCTCGGGAAAAGCCTTGAGAGAATCGCTGCCTCCACCGCCACCAAAGCCTGCGCCTTTCGACTATGTGAATAAGGACTATTCTTGGCTGCGTAGTCTTTTCGACCGCACTACTCATCGATTCGATGACAACTCGAAAGTCATCGTTGTAGAGGGTCCGGTGGCTTCAGGAAAGAGTCAGTTCGCGTCCTGCTTAGCCGAGGACCTCGGCATGAAGTACTTTCCTGAAGCAAATATGGATATACACTACATCAGGCCAAATGGCTGTGATCTCCGTATGTTCGATGACCAAGTTCCCGAAGACACTAGGACCTTCGACCATGTCAACTTCAACTTGTGCCCGAACCATCGCCTGGCTGCTAACTTCCAGATTATGATGTACACCGCTCGTTATGGACAGTACATTGATGCTTTAACTCATGTGTTCAATACTGGCCAAGGAGTTGTGCTGGAAAGAAGTCCCTTCTCTGACTTTGTGTTTCTAGAAGCTATGGTTGCACAGAAATACATTAGCAAGGCTGTGAAGAGAGTGTACTATCAACTGAGGGCTAACACTATTGAGGAGCTGTTGAGACCCCATTTAGTTGTTTACTTGGATGTACCTGTTCCCAAGGTAAGGCAACTTTCTTTTTGACTGCTTCACAAAGTTTTGGACAAAGGCCTGGTATATCACTATACAGGAATATTGGACCTCATAATAATCTAAAAAATTAATGTATGTTTAATTAAAAGCTAGTAGACATTTTATACCACCAAATGCAGGTAGATATTCTTATTTTCAGGTGCAAGAGTTCATCCGGTGTCGTAACTTGAAGCATGAGGTAAGCGGCAAGGCTCTCACTCCCGAGTTCCTCACCGAGATGGAGCGTCAGTACAAAAACCAGTATCTCCGGGACATTGCAACCCATTCGGAACTGCTTGTCTATGACTGGACTGGTGGTGGCGATGTTGAAGTTGTAAGTATAAATATTGGTAACTATTATGTCCAAAGAAACACTGTATTTTCGTAAATAGGTTTAATGAGCTTTGTAGCAAAACACATGTGAAGATGAAGTGAAGTAAAATATATCTACCCACTAGTTAGCCAATCTTATTAATTAAACAAAGTTGACAAGTACCCGCATTACATATACAACAGTAACAATATCCCACCGCAAACTAAGGGAAGCTTTCGCTATGGGAACCATTTAGCTCAGTGTTTTTCAAATCTGTGGGTCGCGACACACATGAAGCCTTCCTCGGGGGGTTGCTGGCAATAGGAAAAAGGCAAGGGTCTTCAGTACAGGAAAAACACAATTTCAGTGAGAAGAATGGTGTATAACATTTTGTTTGCATGAGCATAACACCCAAACAGAACAAATATATATTCATTACACAAATGTTTGTTCTTGGTGAGGATTGTACCTGGACATGGGCACCCATCTCTAGGAACAGTTTTTAGTTCCAAATAGACTTCAATAGATGGCGATACAGGTTTCGATTGAAATATAGGTTTTTGTTTTAGTCCAATTAAGAAGAATTATGGTCATGAATAGCCTGAGTTATACTGTGAAAAAATCTCCCATAAGCACGGGAAGATGAGGAAGTATGCTTTTATCAAATGCTTTATGTTTTTGAAAATGTTTCACTTTTTTGTGATCTCACTTTTTCTGGTGGCTGTAATTTGTACTACATTGTTGTTTGCTTCCAAAAGTTTGTTTTGTGTATTGATGGATGGCCCTATTTGCTGTAAACGATTTTTTTGCGTTTCGTTCAGGCATTTCAATAATGTATGTAATATTTCATATTTTAATTACCAATGTCCTATCTACATTATAAAAAAATACATAAATTAGTTGCAAGTGCATTTTACGAGATGACCGCCGCTTGCTCGCAACGCAATTTAGCGACATCTAGTGGCAGTGCGGGCTATTTTGCTTACATTTGCGGGCAAAACAAAATAGCCTAACTTAGGACGGGACCATTTCAATGTATGGCGCGGGGTATCTGTACTAGTATAGTATTCTTTTATGTGTGACCTGGAACAAAAAGCTAAACCACTACTGTAATGTTGTATCTAGCGCCGCCGTTAAAACAATAATATTAGGTACATTACAAACCTACCTAAAGGCAACAGGCCACACTACCAAATGAGTTGTGAAGAAGGGCTGACTTGAAGGAATGACTCAGGCCAAAATCTGTGGATTACTGATTAAATTAACATTTCAATAACAAAGCCAGTTGGCAGTAGCTCTGCCTTTCTGTGCCGTAGGCCGTGGGTTCAACCCCCACTGAGAATAAATATTTGGGTGATGAACATAGATGTTTGTTCTCTGAGTGTTATACATGTTATATAGGGTGGCCAAAAAGTCATGGATCCAACTTAAGTAGGGGTTAGATGGGGTCACCAGCTGCATTGTTCTACAGAAGGTCCGGAATACACACTCAAACCTCTCACTCATAAAAATTAACTTTTTTAAATTTTTTCATTTAGTAATTTTTATTAAAATTGGAAATACACCTGTATCCATATCTGTAAATTTTTAGTTGTATTAGATCCACGACTTATTGGCCATCCTGTATATAAGTAGTATATCAGCTATCTGGTTCTCATATCACAAGCTTTATGGGGCTATATAGTGCTATGTGGAATGTCCACCAATATTCAATTTAATTACAGGTAGTAGAAGACATTGAGCGCTTAAACTTCGATCAATACATAGAACGCGAGGAACCTAAGATGAAAGACTGGCGCCTGCCGCGCGAAGTCGACTGGGCAGACAAACGAATGCTCTACACCAATGGCAAATTCTGGCTGATGAACCTGTTCGGGATCCCGGTCCTGGATGTTCCTGAGCTGATCACCAGCGCTGAGGATGCTTACGAAAGGGAGAAGGTACATTTACCTGTAATTTTGGAAAATACGGCGGGTATCTAATCGACTATCAAGTCACTTGCTATTTCAGCTTTTAGTTAATTGACTCAGGCGTGACTTTGCGGAAGTCCATTGTTAAATATAAATTAACTTGAACAAAGCAATATGTAGTACTAATCCGCTGATCTTTACATTTTAGATATCACTTTAGATCAGCGGATTACTACATATTGCTTTGTTCAAGTTAATTTATATTTCAGCTTTTACTTCAAATTAGATAAGAGATAGCAAGTGACTGACAGCCGATTAGGTTTTAACGAGTTTTCAGATACCGGCGTTAGTCGCGTATGGTATCCCAAACTATAGAGGAAGACGGGGGAATGCCGATCACCTGAGAGAAAAATGCTCTATTTGTTTTTTCATTTCTTTTGTTAGTTTTGAAGTTTAGAGAGTCTGCCTGCTCAAGCGTCACAACCCCTGCCCAGCAGCGTGCTCGCTGTGTTTCAAGTATTTAATAAGTTATGGAAGTGAGCTGTATTACCCGACACGATCGCCATTACCCCTCAAATTCAATTCAAATTCAAAATATGTTTATTTAATAAAATCACAAGGATCATCTTGAAACGTCTTAAAAACTAGGTGACTCCATTGCTAGTTCCACGCGACCAACGCCGTGTAGAACAGGCACTAAGTTTCGCTAACGGCACAAAGCCAAAATTCATTCGTCATCAACCTGTTGACTTCTTTGCTTTGATTTTGCTGATTAATATTGCCAAGATGGGAAACAAGATAGAGAAGTTGAGGGGTTACGTAGTCAGGAATATTTAAAAATATTTCTCATTTTTGCCTTCATAAAAACCTATTTAATCAACTGTATTGTTTTATTTCCAGATAATCTACAACCACCCTAAGTTTGAGTACGAGCATGGATACACGCAGGGGGAATCGGGTCTATTAGTCAAGAACAAAATGCCGAAATATACGGAATTCATATAATTTATTGAACATATTGTAGAACTGTAATAAAATGTTAACGTTTTATTGTTGGTTTTAAAACTAGCTTTCTTCCGAGACTCGAGTTAGGTAGGTAGGCTAGGTTAATCTAATGAAAATTAAACACAAAATCCCAATAAATTAATTTATTTATAATAAAACAGTATAAAATATTGCGTTTCATTTACAGCACCACCTGTGGATTTGTTTCCCACAAATTTTCAGTTTCATATTTTTGACGTTAATATTTGACAATTATTTATAAACTTTTATTACTAATGCGTAATTTTTAAGATGCTTACCAAATGACTTCTGTTAAGTTTAAATATTAATAAATGTCAAGTATTTATTAGTGGAATGTCAAAGTTCAGTACCTACATTAATTTAATAGCAATCTTACCCCATGTTAAAAACCTAGTAAAAATAAAATCCGAAAAATATAAACAATACTGACCATGCAAGTAGGTACGTCGTACCTAATTAGATTGTCTCACTAATAGAGGTTAATGGGGATGGTTTTGTAGCGTTATTTTTGGTTGGCGCGCACTATACCATCACAGAGTAACACCAATACCACACTTCCGTATCTACTTTGAGACTTGAGTTTAGTTTATGTAGGTAGGTATTATACATACGATGTGTCTAAAGATAGCTTCCGTATATAGACTATTGCATACTCCCCGTGTTTTTGTCTTTTACGGTATAGCACTACAGTTAGTGTAAACCCTAAAACAAACTAGAAATTGCGGCAATTTCAAGCTGCAAATGTATCAGTCTTGTTCATGCAAATAGATCGTAAGCAGGATAGTTAAACAATTGCAGCAATAAATTGCCACAAATCTAGCCCGTTCATAAGTACCTCTAGTAAGTTATAGGTCGCGTCAACGAAAAGAACGCTGAGAAACAGCGGAGGGGATGTGTTTGCGCATACAAAATACTCGCGTCATCACACCCCCTCCCTCCTTCCGGCGTTCTTTTAGCGTGATGCGCACTATACGCGACTATAGTCCAGGGAGTGTTGATCATGTGACAGTCGCTTTGATCCGAATACTGAAACGCAACTCAGATTTAAGCACGTCTCATGTGACGAGTTTTTGACGGAATTTCATTAAAAACTGTCAAAAAACCACGACTTGAGACGTGCCCAAATCTGAGTTGCGTTTGAGTAGTCGGGTGTTTGTGTATCAGTCAATGTTTTTACCCCGTCTGAGTTTTATTTTCCATTCTTCGTAACGTTAGGCCTTTTTTGTATACAAAATCGTGAGTTCAAGGCCTGAGGCTACGAAGGGTAAAGAGACTAGAGTTGGGGTACTGGATTTGGTGCAGTATGCTACATATCCAGTAGGAATGGAGAGTCTAATGCTCCTAAACCGGCCGCGACGCCTCCTTCGTTCGCGTCCGCGAGCTTCGTTCTCAACATGTGACCTACTTGCTTGTTGCTGTATATCTTGTCTTTGGTTCTGTGGACAAAGTTTAGTTTTAAAAGCTTTTTTTACGGTTGCAAAGTTTAAATAAACAAAAATAATAAAAATTAACCACAATAACCGAAAAATGGTTACAGATTGACTAAATTTTTAGGTTCTTCTTATATGCCCATAATCTTCAAACTGCATGGGATAGATTTTTCTCATGATGTTTACAATCAATCCTGTGGGCCCGTTTCGGCTTGACGTTGAGTGGATAATCCTTTACCAACGGGTAGGTCTAATAATAACGGCTCAAAAAAAATGTAAACATTAAAAATCTGAGTTCTTGGATATATTAGAATTTTTAATACTTTATTACTAAGTGTGGTCGCCGGTGTAATTGCAGGCAAATGAGGCATTTTTTATACAACTAGCTGATGGAACAAGCAGATGGCCCACCTGATGTTAAGTAGTAACCATCACCTACATACAAAGCATTGCCTCGATGCACTGCCCTGCGTCCATCAACTTGAGGCATACTGATGTTAAGCCTCATGTGCCTGTAATTACACCGGCGACCACACTCTTCAAACCGAAACACAGCGTTGCTGCTTGACGGCAGGAAGTAGTACTTCTCCGGACGAGCCACACACAAAGAGCTATACTATTCCTAAGTGTCTAGTTAGCTTAGCCTACATATTTTTATACTGTGATGGTTGTATACACTGGTTTCTTTGTAACACTCACCCGATGATAACTCCGAATATCCCCAGTTCCGAGACGAGGTCAGTGACCGCCGGCGGTACCGAAGCTCCCGGCCGGACTACGTAGCCCGAAACCTAAACAAAGTAAACTTATTGCCATGCATTAGTATTCAAATCAAAAACAAAAATGTTTATCACTACATAGTATAAAACAAAGTCGCTTTCTCTGTCCCTATATCCCTATGTCCCTACATCTCGATTCAGTTTTTTTTATGTAAAAGATAGGCAAACTGGCTAACGGCCCACCTGATGGTAACCGGTCACCGTCGCCCATAGACATTAACAACACCAGGGGCGCAGTCAGTGCGTTGCCTACCCTGAAGGACTTTCTAGGATAGTTCTATGGATAAATCATAAAAAAAAACGTGAAAGGTAATCAATGGAAGTTTAATTCAATCATTATTTAGGAAGGTAAAATGTATGCTTAAATCTTTAAAACTACGCAACGGATTTTGATGCGGGTTTTTTTAATAGATAGAGTGATTCAAGAGGAAGGTTTATATGTATAATACATGCATGATCAGTGCACCCGTGTGAAGCAGGGGCGCGCGGGCGGATCGCTAGTTGAGAACAAATTACAGAAGTTATCAGACACTTTCCTTAGTTATTGTTAGTTTAAAACGTGTACTGTTTTATGACTTTGTTTACTTTTCCTTTCTCTGTTAGATTACTAATTGTATAGTTAGGACCCGCGGTTTCACCCGCGCAGATTTAAATCCCGGTATTCCCACGGGATAAAAAGTAGCCTATGTGCTATTCCAGGCTACAATCTACCTCTGCCAAGTTTCATCCAGATCAGTTCAGCCGTTCCGGCGTGAAGGAGTAACAAACATCCATCCATCCATCCATACTTACAAACATTCGCCTTTATAATTTTAGTAGGATTCACCAGAGGAGGTATTCGTCTTCACACTATCTCAGTTCATATTAGACTATACCTACTCACTAGAGTAGGTATAATCCCCTCCACATTATCTAAGTTAATACTAGACTAGACTCACCAGTGGAGGTAATATCCGCTCTACATAATCTCAGTTAATATTAGAATACTCACCAGTGGAGGTAATATCCTCTCCATGAGTATGTAGGCGGCGCGTTCTCGGCTGTGGCGCATGCGCAGTAGCGCCTCGCGCACGTCCGCCCCATACAGATTGTTGCCGCCGCCCTCGCGCTGAGGTTTCAACACGAATCTACAACATTTCTCAATATTACATATTTTTTATTATATCTAGTTTATGGTAATAAATTGGGATTCGACCCCAATCTCATCCCTGACAGACACTTTTTAGAACAAACATTATCTACCGTGAAGTATGTTGCTGACAATTTAATGTAAATCATTAGTGTTATTTAAGCGATGTTTTGAACCTGTCAGAATTTGCCAGTTTATTGAGTGATGTTTTGTACAGTACCTGTCAGCATCAGCCAGCGCCATCTCCACGGCGCGTTCTCCGCTCTCGTCGAAGTCCAGCGAGTACAGTCCCGTGAATATGTCCCGGACGCGTCCCGCCGCAGCGCCGGGACCCATGAACTGTTCCAGGACGCCGGGACTGGCGAGCGCTTGCTGGACCTTCTTCGTGCCCGCCAGCTGGTAGTGGATGGACGGGCATTTTATTGCGCTGGAAATTGAGAAGTGACAGTTAAAGATAAGATCCTACTAATATTATAAACGCGAAAGTTTGTGAGTATGGATGGATGTTTGTTACTCTTTCACGCCGGAACGACTGAACGGATCTCGATGAAACTTGGAAGAGAGATATATTATAGTCTGGAATAGCACATAGGCTACTTTTTATCCCGTGGGGATACCGGGATTTAAAACTGCGCGATAGTAACCGCGGGGTGCAACTAGTAAAATATAAGGAAATGTTTATTCAGGGGCACTATTCTCTATGACATAGGAGATTCCTTGCCCCAAACCGTGTGAAGTCACAACGTGTTCTTGTGCTTTATTCTTTGGTTGGTTTCACCCGGCCCGGTATTCCCACGGGATAAAAAGTAGCCTATGTGTTATTCCAGACTATAATGTATCTCTCTGCCAAGTTTCATTCAGATCCGTTCAGCCGTTCTGGCGTTATTGAGTAACAAACATCCATACTTCACATTAGTGATCTTCCATATTAGTGTGATAGAATAGAATAGAAAACTCTTTATTGCAAACCACAAGGACAATTAAAAACAAATATAAGGTGATAGTAATAGTATAGTGTAGGGTTCTCAGCAAATGACAACAACTGTATTCACTCATTAATGTATAATTATCCTCGATAGACTATCACATATAACAACTCTACAAGTTAGCATCTCGTCTCGTCCGCTCCGACTAGCGGTCTCTCGCCGAATGCCGGCTGCCAACCTTCTCAGTCCACAGGTGCGCCCCCTACCGCAAAACTACCACATTTCCGCCGTCAGTGTGGCCAGTGCTAGCCTTTTAAAAATATACCATTTCCGTTCTAAAATAAATTAAACCTTACAATAGTGTTATACTTACGTGGATCTTTCTACTCGTAGTCGCGCGTCCCACTCTCTCTGCGAGGGGTATTGTGCGGGTTCGTATCCCGACCTGTAGTACACCACTGCAATCGGCTGGCCGTCACTGCGAACATAAACATACAACTTTAACTTCACGACTTCGTTCTTTATTCTTTATTGTACACAACATGATTTACACAAAAAATACATAGTAGTCATGTACAAAGGCGAGCTTAACCCTAGATAAGAGTTTTCTTCCAGCAAACCTTAGAGGATAGAGAGCTGATTATAGTGGTGGGAAGGTGTACAACATAAATTTAACACCTACCTCTTGTTTGTTTACCTTTGATAGAAATTTTTATTTTCATTGTGTGTTAGTGTTAAGTTAATGTGTAATTGTGTATGGAAACGTGACATCTTAAATAAAATAAAATTTAATAAAAGAAAAACATTGAAATAATAAGAGAGAAATCCTAATTAATTAGATACAGTACAGTATACAGTATACAGTACCTATATGCAAAATGAATATATATATATATACTACTACTTCGTTCCCCAGGCACGGTAGATATCCCCTCAGATTTTTTAGTAACAAGTACTAATTCAAGATTTTTGAAGACGTCTAAGAAGTGTAGTCAGAGGTACGTCCTAAAATATTTGGCACATACCCACATTTTGCAGCATTCCATACGTGACAGGTTGCAAGCCCATCGCCGCTGTTAGAATACTTAATGGTTATTCACGATATATTCCTTCTTTGTTTAAGAGCACAGGCATTGCGCACATAAAATTTTTCGGTAGAAAAATCCATTGGTGTACAACCGGATTCGAACCTGCGACCTTACTATCAGAAGGCGGGGTTAGTCCCACTAGACCACCGGTGCTCTTAATTATAGAACTTTAAGTTTTACTAAGCCGATTGGTGAAAGAGGCAACATACGGCACGTACGGCATTTGAAACGACACTCCGCTAATACAATAGTTTTAGGCAGAAGTATCGCTCAACATCAGGTGGGTAAAAATTTTGTTTAGTCATGCAAGTATTCTTATCACACCAAAGCAAGAAACTTAACGCAAGTAATATTAATAGTTTTAATTAAAAATGTACACTTACAGTACAAGTTGTTTTTTGTCATTCAATTCTGTCTCTTCGTAGACTTCATTTAGAGTCCTTCTGATAATCTGAAAACAAAGTTTAGGTAGCAGTGCCAGGTAGTAAAATGTTTATTTAATTTTATGTAAGGTGAAGACAAGAGCTAATGTGACTCTCGCTCACACGTTTTGATTTATTGAAAGGCATAATAACTGAACCCATTTTCGAAAAATCGCAAACAACCATTTTGTGTGCAATCACATTGCGCAATTTGCGCACAGTTCGGTAAAAAATTCATTTTGATGGATGCAAGTTTTCCTACATAAAAGTTTACTTTTCTAGTTTTCGTACTTTTGCAAACTTTTGAGTGGGAAAACTTGCATCGATCAAAATGATTTTTTTACCGAACTGTGTGTGTGTGAACACAAAACGTTGTTTGCGATTTTTCAAAATTAGGCTTAGTGATTTTATACTTATCTTTCGTCGAATTGTAGTAGAGCTCTTTGTGAAGGGCTCGTCCGGGGAAGTACTACCACCACGCCTTTTTCTGCCGCCAAGCAGCAACGCTGTGTTTCGGTTTGAAGAGTGTGGTCGCCGGTGTAATTACAGGCACTACTTAAGCCTCATTAACATCTGTATGCCTCAAGTTGATGGACGCAGGGCAGTGCATTGTAGGGCACGTTCCTATTGTACGTGACCTACGGGGCAATGTTTTGTTTATAGGTGATGGTTACCACTTAACATCAGGTGGGCCATCTGCTTGTTCCATCAGCTAGTTGTATAAAAAAAAAAAAAAAAAAATTGTGCGAGCGAGAGGTACATTAGGGGTTGTCAACGCCTTACAGGGCTTTGACGCTGGGCGACCACACTGTCCTAAGTAAAATGATATTGAAGCAAAAAGGATTTCAGATGTGCATACCCACAGGGATGTAGCCAGGACGAAATACGGGGGCAATATATTCTAGAGATTTGTTATTTGTTTGATTAATCAATCAATCAAATATCTTTCGAAAAATATTGAAGCAAGAAATATTTAAACTGCGTGTTAAATCCGTACGTAGAGCACGACAATTATTATAACATATTAATAGCTTCAATAGTGTAGGTATTTTATTACATTGTAACGAGGATCATACAAAGGAGCGATAGATACAGAGTTTGTTGCCTGTTCTTCTCGGCATTGGTCGCGTGGAACTGGCACTAGAGTCACCTAGTTTTAAGGCATTTCAAGATGATCCTTGTGATTTTATTGAATAAACATATTTTGACTTTGACGAGTTTTAAAAAACTTGTTTCATATTCCAATTCGGATTTCGTTTTCCAGCTGGTTTTGTATCAACATGCGATAAGCGCCCCTATCCGGCTTATTATTTACTAGCGTTCCGCCCGCGCGCCCCGGCTTCGCACGGGTGCACATATCATGCATGTATTATACATATAATCCTTCCTCTTGAATTAATAATTATATAATTCTTCCTCTATCTATTAAAAAAACGCATCAAAATCCGTTGCGTAGTTTTAAAGATTTAAGCATACATAGGGATATAGGGACATGGGGATATAGGGACAGAGAAAGCGACTTTGTTTTACACTATGTAGTGATTCGTAGGTTTGTGTATCTACGCTTGCATTATACGGAAGATGCTCCGTAATACAAAATATTATCAAAACTCAGAATAGACTGAAAGATCTATTATGCCTACTGACAGTAAATTTTTTGCGCACGTATTTCAGAAAGTTCGAAAACCCCTGTTGTAAGAGGTAGGTACTTACTTGGATGTCCGGCCGTGTCTCCGATATATGGAACTCATGGAACCGCTGATCGCAGATGTTGTACGACACTTCCTCGACCACGAACAGCACCAGGGCTCCGGGCACTCCGAAGAGGTCGTAGGCATCCGTGATGCCGGCACAGAGTCCTGAGAGAGCTCGATTCTCCGGCATCTTCAAAATTATATACAAGGTTACAGGAAAAATCGTGCTAGATCCGTTAAGGGCGTGGAGTACCCATCAATTCTGACTTATTTCACTATAAAACACCCTACCCTAAACTGAACCCTTTTCGAGATATTTAGGCTACTAAATTTATTTAAGTTTATTTTGTGTATCTTATTATTATTGCATTTTTACATGTGTAATAAGATGCTTTAGGACGTCAATCATTAAAAATAGTGCATAAGTTAATTGAATAGACCGTAGTAGACAAGTAAAAGTGAAGAAATAAAAAAAAAGTTCATTTTTCTCTAAGGGATTTCTACAAAAAATATTGAAATATAAAATAGTGAAATAAGTCAGAAATGATGGGTACTCCACGCCCTTAACTAGGATCTAGCACGATTTTTCCTTTAGGTAACCCTGTATAACAAATAATAATATTGGTGGACATTCCACACAGCATTAGCCCCAAATTAAGCCAAAGCTTGTACTATGGGAACCTGATAACTGATATAAGACTTATAATACTTTTTTTTGTAAATACATACTTATAATATTATATAACACCGCAGACGAACAGAAATTTATGTTCATCACACAAATGTTTGTCTTCGGTGGGAATCGAACCCACGGCCTACGGCGCAGAAGGCAGAGTTTTTTTTTTTTTTTTTTTTTTTTTTTTAAACTGAATAGACCGTCCTTTGACTACAATCTCACCTGATGTTAAGCGACGATGTAGCCTACGGTGGAGCAGAACGGTCTAGAAGACACCTATTCACTCTTGCCTTGAAGAGACTCATGTTATAATGGTCAGGAAAGACAGACGACGGTAACGAGTTCCATTCCTTAGCGGTTCGCATAATGAAGGTTGAAGCGAAGCGCTTCGTGCGAATTGGTGGTATGCTAACTAGAAATGGATGGTATTGAGCCGTACGTCTATTTGTCCTGTAGTGGAATGGAGATAGTGGAATGAGGTCATGTAGTTCCTGAGCACATTCACCGAAATGTAGCCTATAGAAGATCGATAAGCAAGCGACTTTCCGACGGTGTTCGAGACTCTGGACTTTTGTCTCCGCCATGTATCGCTCACCTACTAACCTGAAAGCTCTGCGCTCAATCGAGTCTAAGGCAGCAAGCTGGTGCTTTGCTGAGCCATCCCAAAGGTGACAGCAGTACTCCATACCAGATCGGACTTGTGCTTTATAAAGACTGAGAAGCTGTCCCGGTGTGAAGTACCGCCTTACCCTATTCAGGATGCCTAGCTTCATGGAAGCCGTTTTTGCCCTAGACTCGATGTATGTGCCAAAGTTGAGAGCAGGCGTCAAAGTAGCACCGAGGAGTTCCAGGTGATCCTGTATAGCTAAAGGTACATCTCGGAAAACAGGAACTTTAAACTTAAACAGTTACTACCAACTGAGCTGTGAAGGCTGTCAATAACATAATAATAATGCTGGACAATCCACACAGCACCACAATGTTTCAAAACTTACATTTTTATTCAAGTCTCCGCGCCCTAGTTGTTGGAGTACATAGCTGAAAATCATAAAAAGCTATTGGATCAATTGCATCGACAAAATCTTTTTCTAATAAACAACTCATTCAATCAAAAACATAGACTACTTCGTAAAAAACGTACATGCACAAATGCTGATTTAAGCCCAAAAACTAAAGCAAAACATTTACTTTATGAACGACAAACAATACTAACATAAAACAATAGCACAACACGAAAGCAGACACACAAAACATAATAAACTATAACTATATTATTGCAATCAATAGGGTACCTAACAGTGCCAACAATTTGACAAGAAATAAAATGAAAATGAAGTATTTATGCATTTTATTAGCTATCTCATTCAGTAGTTAAGCTTTATTTAGTGTAAATACACCCAAACTGTGTAAATTCATCCAAAGATATTTATTACTAGTTGCGCCCCGCGTAGTTTTAAATCCCGACATCCCACGACATAAAAAGTAGCCTATGTGCTCTTCCAGACTCTAATCTATCTCTCAAGCAAAAATTTGATTTACACATTATTTTTGAAAATTTGATTATTATATTTTTTATAACATACTTAATATCTCAGTTGTTTTGTTATATTATGTGCAATTAATTTGTATTTTTATATTTTTTAAAGGCTATTTCTTCAAGTTAGCCACTAAAAAAATAGCTGATAAATAACAAAAACACTGAAATATATTTCTTTTGCGACGGGCCTGGGTCACAAATGAATATTCATCTTTCTACAGATTTATCGGGAAATGTCTACAGAAAGGTCTCCATTAATTTCATTTTGGGACATTCGTAGTATTGGGTTATCTACCGCGACGAGGTATGATATATGTATATGACGAATATGATCATGCGTGAGACTTTTTTTTCTGTTACCTTTTTCTTCATTACTGACAGATTTATGGCACATACCATTCTGCAATTCAATCAACCAAATTCAAATCAGTTTCAAGCATTTTTGAGGTATGAATGAAATCAGTGCCAAGCCATAACTGTATCCCCCCCCTCCGGTTTCTGGAAGCTCGATCAACACTAACCGGCTGTCATGTCACTTGCTATTCCAGCTTTTACTCAAATTAGATAGAGATAGCAAGTGACTTGACAGCCGATTAGTGTTGATTGTGCTTTCAGAAACCGAGGGTACATCTTGCAAAATAAATTTTAGATATTATTAAATGGATGTACATAAGTTTTTTTTAATTACTTATTATTTCACTTGCATTTCTATAGCACAAGCTTGGCTGAGTTTGGGGCTCAATGGCGCAGTGTGAAATGTTCAAACAATAGGTACTTATTTATTACTAGCTGGTACCGGCGACTTCGTCTGCGTACTTTTAATCTCTTCATCTCTTTTTTTCGCAATAAAAGGTAGCCTATGTTCTTTCTCAGGGTCTAAAGATTGTCTGTGCCAAATTTCATCAAAATCAGTTGAGAGGTTTAAGCGGGAAAGCGTTGGGATTTACTACGGACGGTTATTAGTACGCTCTTGAGTTAGTTTATGAAGGTATATTGAAAATACGACAATTTGTAGGCT
Organism: Plemyria rubiginata; assembly: GCA_963576535.1. Lineage (NCBI taxonomy): Eukaryota > Metazoa > Arthropoda > Insecta > Lepidoptera > Geometridae > Plemyria > Plemyria rubiginata. The sequence continues at coordinate 2,935,877 of OY754929.1, forward strand.
TACTTCTAGCATGCTTCACAAACTAACGTTATGATACTACTACTAGGTAAACGATTAACAAGTGAAATAATCATTCTTTAATTAGTACAACAGGGCCGCATTAACTTTCAAAGAAGTAGGGCAAAATTGGGGCAAATTTTTGTACCCAATGTGAAAATCGTGTGCGTCTGATAAGGTGAGTTTTCACCAAAATTGTATACGATAAATAGTTTTCATTAAACTCCGTCCAAAAAGAGATCTTGTATTTCGTATATTAATTGCGGAAAAGAATTTTGATTTAAAATACAGTTTCGCGAGTCTTTTTGGGTGTGGGACGAGTAACCATCTAGATAACTTCTAAGCATTAAATATGAAAAAGAATCTTCTGTTTCAATGTATTTTGATTTGTTTATAAAACAAATTATGCTTTCAGATACAATGTATTTTGATTTGTTTATACAAGAAATTATACTTTCAGATATCATGAAGTGAATTTGAATATCAGCATATGTAACTGACCCCAGTTACATTCTTAAACGATTATTCAAAGTAAAAATCTTGTTGTTCGAATAGACAATTTTATGAAAAGCGAGTTATCGACAAGACGCTAAACAAAGCCGTGTTGTACTCATTGAAAATGACTGTTTAAGTAAGTAGGTACCTACCAGATACCACAAACTACTGTTCAGTTCATAACACTTACAGACGACCCATTGTCAATGCATTGGTCATTCATATTTGACTTCCTCATTTGAATGAGAATTTAGTACGCGAAAACTTTTTTAAAAAATCTAGTAAGGTGGGAATAACATGTTCAGTAAATAATTGAATGTTATCCGATAAAACGTTCTAAAAATATATTTTTATTTTATACCGAGTTTGGTTGTTTTTGCAGCACCAAAGCTATAAATTATTATTTTCAGTCAGATAAAATAATATGTAGATGCATGTAGACTGCAAAACTGTTTTATGCCTAAGTTTTGAGTCTATTTTTTTGTGTTGCAATTAAAAACTTATTATATTGTATTCTTGTAATTTTGTAAGTTATAGGCCATGGCAGGTCAATTTTCATACGACATTTTGATGCCTTAAGCAGATGACCCACTTGATGTTAAGTAACGCGCGATATGACCGTGCTCTTTGATGTAGTGCCCTGCTACTTTAACGCATAGAGTCACTTGGTATACGCCAGACACCGCTCTTATATTGAACTACAGCCGGCTTACACTCAAGAGACCTGACTCTTGACAGTGGGAACATTAGACTGATGACGAAGTACTCTTTTTGACTGAAACATAAGATTACAATAAAATAGCACATTTATGCATATGTAAGGAGCTCAAGATCAGACATTGGTGCCAATTCTGTTGTTGCATTATCCTAAACTAACCTAATTTGACAGCACTTAAAATATTGCCATCCCTTTCTAAAAGACCGAAACAACAAGGACGGCTATAATTTTAGAGCTGTTAGATTAAGTTAGTTTAGGATAATGCAACAACAGAATCGTCACCATTGTTTCCATTGCTGGGAGCAAGATCTCTTGTGCACGAATGCAAGTGTGTGTTTTGTATATCTTATCTACGTAAATATTTATTTAGTTTATTGTATTCTTTAGGAAACATGAATTTCAAACAGTTGCATGTTAACAGTGAAATTAGGTGTGTGCCAATTATAGTACGAACAAGATGCCACATCAATGAACAAGTATAAGCTCGTGTCTGATACTGAATTTATGGAAAAGCGCAAAATAATTTTGAAAGATGTGTACCCTAGCCTGACCCAGCAATGATGGACGGACACAAACCACACTGAAAAAACGTATTAGCACCATTTGGCGCTATAACACCGACAATAGGCATCAGGTAACATCTCTCAAGCGATATGCTACCAAGCCTACTAATGCAGTCTATAATACATGCACGTAATACTTGGACAAAACTAAAGTGATTCTAAATCTACCGCAACGCGTACCGGACCGAAAAAATAAGCAAACAAACAAGAAACATAACAAAACCCACATAAGTGTTTTTTTATTACTTCATGCCCATTTTCAAACCAAATTGTGAAGATTAGTGTAGGTAGGTACAGTGCAAGAAAAGACAAATGAAAAAAGCACTATGCAATTATGAGATGAACGTAGCGTGCAGAAAAGAAAGAGATAGCAGTCACATGAGAGATGTCGACTGATTTGTTGTGCTGTTGACGCGGAGAGTTTCGACCTGGATGTTTTTATTCATGCTTACATGCGATTACGGCATAGTTCCAATAGAAACAGAAACAAAGATACACAATCAACAGAAAAGTTGCCCCCGCCACCGTACTGAGTACGCCCATGGCATTATCGACCTTACTACAAAAAAATAGTCAAACGATAAACTATGCTTAAACTATTGCCATCTCTTACCAATGCATATTGGCAAAAAGAGACAGAACTAATTCTAGACATTGTCTAAAGTTAGACACAGTTTTGTAGTATTTTGTATATTAGTTTATAAAAATATCTAGGCCGAAACACGCGCGATCAGCTGTCGGTACCGAGACATGTCGGGTAGGTGCGTAGTTATGGCGCCAAAACTCGACGCGACCGTGTTAAACTCCACTTGTTTTAGCTTGTTGTCCTCCGGTTGCTGCATCAGGTAATCCGAACGGAAGAGTCCGAGGCTGAGCGACTGGAAATTACATTAGGTTATGTCAAAAATGACAGTCAGATGTCAGCGTGACATTTATACGGGTTTCTCACTGAGTACATGTCATGTAAAATTGCGCATGTATGCATTCTGATTGTGACACACGCACTAGGTTTTTTGGAGTATTTCACAAAGGCAGTCAGATACTTTTTTTTGTTGGGAATTCTGAGCATCTATGTAAGAATAACTGTGATAATAATATTAATTTGTCAGGCAGTTAGTGTTGTCCATTCATTGTTGAGGCTCTCTATATTTATACAATATACAATTTGATTCAAAAAGTTTCAACTCAAATCAAAAATACAGTCACACAACTATAGTTAACGTTTCATAAAGTTAATAATTATAAAAAAATAGTTTTGCTTAATTTACCCCAATGACATGTTATCTATACTAAATGTTGTCATAAGTATGATATATCAATAATTAAATATGATACATCTTCAAAATTGCAATGACAACGGGTCTCATACAGTTACTAATTGCCACAGATGGTAAACAAACACAACAACGGTCATTAGGAGGTTGTTATTTTTAGTTTAATGTTCGATATCCCTAAGATTGTAATAAGCCCTCTTCAACTAACTCAAACCGTATAGACAAAATGTTATGCAGCATTGTACATTTTAGTTCTAAATGAAAGTGACATGAAAAATATATAACTATAATAACTATAATAGCCCCATTTATCATATCACTTTTACAAATCTATTTGTATGAAGACTGTCGACTATACTGTAAAATGATACTTAGGCTATTAATTAATGCTATCATTGAGACAATTGAATAACAATAACCTGCTGTGTTCACAATTTTGCCAGTTAAATCAATTCTGCTCGTGTACATGAATTCATTAGGCAAACAATTAATAATAATTTATATGTCATTTATCGATATAACTGTTACCTGCTTAACCAAGTATCTAGTCTACAGTATAATCCACAAAATCTATTTTTCGAACGCACATGGGTAAACTTCAGATAAGTGCATAGCTGTACTACTCAAACTGCATTTTCCAGAATTTAAAAGGGTACCTACACCACTACCTACAGAAATTTAGATCTGTTAGTAGGTACCTACTTAATGTATCTGAGACAATAAGCCTATGATAGACATACACATACATTTAATCAACTACAGACTATATTAAAATAGGAGTATTATTATAAATAGAGACAATGGACAAACACTACTTTTAAGAGTAAGGAGGAGTATTCAGACCGGCCAATGGTGTCGATTCTGTTGTTGCATTGTCCTAAAATAACTTAATCTGACAGCTCTAAAATTATAGCCATCCTTGTCGCTTCGGTCTTTTAGAAAGGGACGGCAATATATTTAGTGCTGTCAACTTAGGTAAAATTAGGAAAATTACAAAATATAATTGACACTAATTCGGACGATACCTCTGTATCTCCCTGGAAACGGGTCCAAGATGGCCGAAACCCGACGCTATGCTGTTGATTTCCACTTGCTTCCACGAGCAGTATGGCGTGTGCTTCGCGCATTGATTCTCCGTGTGGGGGCAACGAGACTCCAGCATTATGTCTGAGCGCAGCATTCCTAGCGAAACCGGCTACGCCAGACATATTCGTAAGCATACTTACGTAGTAATACAATGAAAAATATCACCTAAAAGGTGCCCCCACGTTTTTACTGATTACGCCCCAGTCCCCAAAAAATATATTATGAACCTATAGCAGCTGATCAATGACCCAAGGCTGGTTCTCATTGCATCCCTGCCTTGCCGATTAAAGCGTTATTAAATTGAACTCCACACCCCTCTCTCTATTACCATCCGTCATCAATTTCTGAATACCTAAGTATATTCACCAAAATATTCCCACAAGTCTTTGGTACATAGGTTATGAGTGAGATGTTTATTATTTTGCTAAGGAAATGACGTCATACGACCATGATTTAACTATTTATCTTCGCAGTCATGACTGTGTGTGTTGTAGGGTGTTCTCTATTCCGTGACTGTGTTATTTGAAATGTGCTTGTCACTTTGGGTTACGAAACGATTACATACTTAATTTTTTTTATTAGCTTTATAGTGCTACACTTATGTAAGGAAATCTCAAAGATTTTATAATGTCACAAAAGTTATTCTCCGAGCGGGATTACTTATCCTCCCTCACCGTAATGTTTCAAATGGACGAAAAAGCAGAAATTGACCCCATTTGTAAATAATAAACATTAAATGTTGCAGCATTTTAGAAGTACGTAGAAAAAATTTTATTCTACGTACTTCTAAAATGCTTCAAGTAAAATACTGACAACCGTTGGACAACTTCTCTAATTTAGCATAACTATTCGCAATACACATTTTTCGTTAAAATTCAAATAAAAAAAAATTACGTTTTTTTTTGTTAATTCACTCATTTGTAACTGTATCTAAACAAACCATAATATAACTTGTATTCCTGATACCTAAGATACAGGCTGTTACGCCTAGTTCTAGCATCATCGCTAAGTTTATTAAACAATCCATAGAATTATGAATGTACTTATTTCAGCAAGTTTCCTGTGCGTGCACAAAATAGGTAATTGATAAAAAAATGTATGTTTGCAACCCAGTTTCGAAGAAAGTAGGTAGGTAGGATTTTCTTCGAAACCCGGTTTACGAAACATATATTTTTTTATCAATTATTTTGTGCTGGCACAGGCTCTCTCTACCAACGTTGAATTTACAAAAATTATACTAGCTTATTGTCAACCAAGACAGATGACCAATGAGCAGCACTGCGATTCCACTAAAAACGTTCACGTAAGTGATCCTCTAATACATTCTCCTATCACTAGCGTCACCCGAGCGGCCGCGTGAGTGTTTTGGCGAGTGGAAATGCCAAATTGAGTAATGCCGGCTACAGACCGACTGGATCGAGCGAAAGCAAGCGAAGGCTAGGGGCGGTGGCTTAGCTGGTTGGACCGCACGCTCGGTCGTCGTCACCATAGGCAAGCAAAAGCACTCACACCCTTCGCTCGCTCTTACTAGGACGTGCACACTAGTTCGCTTCTTTGCGCTTGCTCACTCCGTCGGTCTGTACTGGCAATAGACTGAGTTCGTGCTCGAAGTGAGCGCGGATCCACTAGGTGAAACCTTGCTGTTTAGAGAATCGAAACCGAGAATAGATATAACAAAAAAAATGCAGGTAGTTACTAGGTTTTGTGACGAGTCAGACAGTGAGTGAGTATTATGAGAATAGGATATTTTAGAATTACCTGAGGAATGCCTTCCTGGCGAACCTTCAGCCATATGTTGTACAAGCTAGCCGTGAACTCATCCACTTGAAGGGCATTCTGAAGAGTGCGTTCTAGGAAAGCATCATCGTGAGCCACCTGTGACAGTCATAAAATGTGTTAAGGTGTGCACTTGATACTTGGTAAGAGGACTGATTTTTGATGAGTAGACTGGTTTCCGCTAGAAGGTAGCTGGTAGATTTGTTTTGGATTTCCGCTTGCTACAATCCTTACATACTATTCACCTTACATCTATTTCGCTTTATTCACTCTCATAGCATTTAGAGACGATAGTCCGCCTGCGACGCAAGAGGTGGCGGGTTCGATTCCCGCCTTGGAACAAATTTGTGTACGATCTGCAGAAATTTGTTCCATTGGTCTGAGTGTTTATGTATAATAAAAAATATCTATCTATCTAAATATATATAACTCAAAGGTGACTGACTGACTGACTGACTGACTGACATAGTGATCTATCAACGCACAGCCCAAACCAGTGGACGGATCGGGCTGAAATTTGGCATGCAGGTAGATGTTATGACGTAGGCATCCGCTAAGAAAGGATTTTGATCAATTCTACCCCCAAGGGGATAAAATGGGGGATGAAAGTTTGTATGAAACTTTGAATTCCTTGGCGCGAGCAAAGCCGCGGGTTCAGCTAGTGTAAGAATATAATGTATTAAATATATCAGTCATCTAGTACCACAAGCTGGCAGCTTATTTTGGGGCTAGATGGTGCTGTGTGGATTGTCCAGCATTATTTATTTATTCTTTACAAGTAATGTACTTCCTTTATAAAATGTATACATAAATTGATATAGAATGCTGCATGAATGCATACATGAATTATACTGTATACCTTATGCATAAGCTCATTCAGAATAGGTTGTAGAGCTATGGCCTTCTCAAATTCAGTCTTGGGAAATGTTGATGGCAGTAACACAAAGGGGGCAATCTAGAACAAATCATTAACAAAATATTACCCAGCTTGTTGTTTGAATTTTACAAAGAAATCCTACGAATATTATAAACGTGAAAGTTTGTAAGTATGGATGGATGGTTTGTTACTCTTTCACCCCGGAATGGCTGAGAGGATCTGGATGAAACTTGGCAGAGAGATTGGTTATAGTCTGGAATAACACATAGGCTACTTTTTATGCCGTGGGAATACCGGGATTTAAATCCGCGAGGCGCAACTAGTATGTTAAAATTAATTGATCAGACTTATGTAGGTACTTATAGGGTTGTACAGCCATCAAACAGCTTCTCCCTTGCTAATTTCTGCCTATTAAAGATATTAAATCACAGACTCTATTGGCTCAAAATTATATGAAGCAACATGGTTCATTGCAAATTTTCATAAAGTTCAATGATATCAAAATGTTGAATTAGTGAGAAGTTCTTTGATGGTTGCTAAATAAAATGCTCATAAATTGTTCATGCATTTTACTGATCTATGCAGATTGTTTATTTATCTCTTCTTGCAATAATTAATTAATTCAAGGCGCTAGGCGATAAAAAGTTGTGCAGTTAGGTCCAGTGGGATCCTTCAAAGAGGGGATCCTTTCTCTAGACTAAGAGAGACAAAGGTGGTAGCCTGACCAATCATAAACCAGATTTGATATACTGCAACCCTTTTGGCCTGCACTCTTATGGTCACAAAAATCACGAACCTGAATAGCATCTTTGGTAAAATTCTTTCGATCCCTCATACCAACTCCATGCATCAGCGCCCAGTCCTTCGCCTTTTCAACCACACTGACCAGCGCCTTGGGCTCCAATGGCAAGGGTATGCAAGAGGCAAGTCGTGATTGAGACATTTTATCAATATTATGGAAAAATCAACACTAATAATTTTGAACCGCAGTGCCGCACAGTCTTGGGTAACATGACAGACAGACACTGACTGCATCTGACTGTCGGATTCAGATTCTGACATATTATGGACAACGAAGGGAGCCAATAATGCACGACTCACAACGAACCCTTGTATTCAAATACCTTGCAACGAACCAACCAACGCAACGTAAGAACAAACTTTTTTTGGAGGACGCGGCGGGGGGCAGAGTGGTTATGTTGACTTTGGCAGATCTCTTACTTTTTCAAATGGTTGTCACTGTCAATAGGTCTGTCAATGTTAATATCTAGTGTTGTCAGATTACCTGCATTACCTGCATATTCGGGAGAATTTCTTGTCGACGGGGAGAATAAATCCTTTCCATGAAAAATTTTTTTTAGGGTGTAAGGATGAGTGAGCGGGTTATGTGACATTCAGTTATAAGGATTTGATTTGAGGATTTGAGCTTATCGTGAAACGATCTATCTAAAACATCACGAGCAATTTTCATTTCCGCGACTGGGTCTGAAGCTAACTCAGGGAACTTTTTCAGGGAAATTCACATAGCTTTCTGCCAACACTCGCGGGTAACTCGCTCGCTTGTCGGCATTTTCGTTTCGGCAAATTCGTTCGACCGACCGACATTCGCGTGCATCGACTATTTCCTTTCACCTAATTGTTTAGTTTGGCGGGCAGCAATCTGCATTCTATTTGCGCTCTCAAAAAGCAACCAACTCGCAATTATGGAAGTTACCGACGACAACTTAGTTACCCTAGCAAACTACTTGCAACAAACTTTGAATCCTGACCCAAACGTAAGGCGGCCCGGTAAGTTTTGATTTCTTTGATTATTGCTTGTTTTCTCTATTCTTGCGTTCATTATGTATCAAACTATTCGTATATTGAAGTTTCTTCTAGTTAATACAGGGGTAATATTTTGTACATGGTTCGAATACGTCTGAAAACCCTTAAACAACATCATGTTGCATGATAGACAATGTAAGACATTGTAAGATGTTTTAGCAATTTCTAATTTGAAATTAGCTGAGATATTGAGTACCAGCAAAGATAATCAGCCACCTGTTAATACGTAGCCCATCTACTATGTACCTACGCACTTACTAGTTCAAATTATTGTAATTATAACCTAATTAAAAAACCCTTTAGATTACAATTTCTTAATCGAAATAAAACAATAAAACTCGAGTCTTATTGTTGACAGATGTGGTTTGTTCGGTCTTGCTTTATCTATGTGTGCCATATGTGAAGGTTTACAAAGTGTTCTAACATCCTAGATTCACTATGCTTGGCCAACCCATCACACCGTTTGAAAGTTATTAGTGATACAACAAGAAGAAGTCCCTCAGTATGTTTTGAGGAGCTTGTTCTTGTAGCCTAGCCATAATTTCCTTATTCTAGTAAAAGCAATATAAGTTATAGGTTAATAAATGAAATCATATTAAAACTCCTTGGCACCAAAAGAAGAGCCCTCGCTTCTACATACAAGCTCATGCTTAGTTAGAGCGAGGAACTCCACTTATTGTCTACCCTAAGGTCTTTACCTACAACATAAAATGAGTGATCAATTAATAAAACACACATAGATATACCATACTGATATGTTATCACTACATAGTTTAAAACAAAGTTGCTTCCTCTGTCCCTATGTCCCCATGTCCCTAAGTATGCTTAAATCTTTAAAATTACACAATGGATTTTGATGCGGTTTTTTAATAGATACGAGTGATTCAAGAGGAAGGTTTATATGTATAATACATGCATGATATGTGCACCCGTGCGAAGAGGGGCGCGGGGGTGGGTCGCTAGTTAGTGTATAAGACTATGCAATAAACATTTTTTTTCTTTATCTTTTATCTTCATATTTTGCAGCGGAGAGATTTCTGGAAGGTGTGGAGGTGAACCAAAACTTTGCCATACTCCTGCTCCACTTGATCGACAAAGATGGAGTGGATATGACCATCAGAGTGGCAGCTGCTATTGCTTTCAAGAACTTCATTAAGAGGAATTGGCCAGTGGTAGACATTTTATTTTAAAAAATATGATATACAGTAACAGTTTCACACAATTTTCCCATGGTAGCTATCCCCTCAGAACTCTTAGTACCAAGTTCTAACATAGAAGTCATTGAGAATGTACCTTTAAAGCTGGTTATCAGAGTTCAAATAATACATTGGGCACATAAGTACTTATTCATATTTGGAAGTAGCAAAACAGGCTTGGATTGGAACCTGTCACATATAAGTGACTGACTACCCCCGTTAAACATCCTACTACTTTTATAAACGCGAAAGTTTGTAAGTATGGATGGATGGATGTTTGTTACTCTTTCAAGTTGAACAGCTGAACGGATCTGGATGAAACTTGGCAGAGAGATATATTATAGTCTGAAACAGTACATAGGCTACTTTTTATCTCGTGATAATACCGAGATTTAAATCTGCGCGGGCGAAACTGCGGGGCGCAACCAGTAAAGAACCATAAAGAAATATCTGAGGAGAGCCTAGAAACTGCTGCTTAATTTTTTTTATCTCTATTTTTTAGATTTAGTTTTTAATGAGTGCAGAGAGAGAGAGAGATAAGCTGTCTCTGTTGTGTAATGGTACTTAATTTTTAGCCCTTATTGTGCTGGTTCAATCTAAGTTATCCAATCTTTTTAGGTAGATGATGGTGTGGACAGAATCCACAGTGCTGACAGACTTTCTATCAAGACCCTTATAGTCTCACTGATGCTTAAGTCTCCGGAGGCTATCCAGAGGCAGTTCAGTGATGCTGTGTCCATCATCGGTCGGTTTGACTTCCCGGAGAAGTGGCCTGGCCTCATTCCAGAGATGGTAGATAAGTTTGCCACTGGTATGTACTTAATGTAGTGTGCCAACTTAAAGCTTTGTAAATATACTTGATAGTGTTTAAAGACGGGTCTGCTCTGTTAAGTTGAAGAGAGTCCCAGAGTACGTACTCTTAAACGGTGAAGAAAAACATGAGAAAACCGGCATGTCATACAACCTAAAAGATATTGTGTTTAGTGCTTGAAAAAAGCATCTTGGAGCACTTAAAATTCTCTGTCAACACTACATACATTTTCGACGCTAACTCACATGCGGTCTTGCTCGCACCTATGCGAAATACCAGCATGTCAAATTAGTTCCGTTTCTACTCTTTCTGGTCGAACTGTACTTCTTTCGCTTCAGTCTCTCGTAACATTCTTCATACATGCTCGTCAGCTTAGGATTCTTCTAGTATTCTAATATTTTACTATTAAACAGGTGACTTCCATGTGATAAATGGTATACTGCGAACTGCTCACTCACTCTTCAAGCGTTACCGATATGAGTTCAAATCGCAAAAGCTGTGGGTAGAGATAAAACTTGTACTTGATACATTCGCAAAGCCTCTAACCGACCTGTTTGTGGTAAGTTATTTAGACGAGATAAGTAATAGCAAGTATACTTAAGTAAAAAAAATCCTCTATCCCTAATCTTTTACATTTAATGATCCTACTACTATTATAAACGCGAAAGTTTAAGTATGGATGGATGGATGGATGTTTGTTACTCTTTCACGCCGGAACGTCTGAACGGATCTGGATGAAACTTGGCAAAGAGATAGATTATAGTCTGGAATAGCAGATAGGCTACTTTTATCCCGTGGGAATACCGGGATTTAAATCTGCGCGGGTAAAACCGCGGGGCGCAACTAGTTAATTATATTTTATGAAAGTTCATTCATGTAAATAAGATCCTACTAATATTATAAACGTGAAAGTTTGTAAGTATGGATGGATGTTTGTTACTCTTGCACGCCGGCATGGCTGAACGGATCTGGATGAAACTTGGCAGAGAGATACATTATGGTCTGGAATAACACATAGGCTACTTTTTATCCCGCGGAAATACCGGGATTTAAATCTGCGCGGGTGAAACCGCGGGGCGCATCTAGTTAAGCTATACATTTAGGCATGGTAGTACCCCCCGGACGAGCCCTACTATTACTAAATTATAATTTCAATCTTAATTTGCAATCTTCTTAGTAGGTAACTATTGTGTCCTTCTTTCTAACAGGTATTATTTATTCCAGGCCACTATAGAACTAACGACTGTTCACGCCAACAATGCCCAAGCCCTTAGCGTCATCTACGGCTCATTGGTGCTCATTTGCAAGGTCTTCTACTCACTGAACTACCAGGTACTAGTAAATATAACTTACTAGCGTAGCGATCCGCCCTCGCGCAAACAAATGCGCGAGCAAGTTTGTGTACGATCTGCAGAAATTCGTTCCGTTGGTCTGGGTGTTTTAAATGTATAATAAAAATTATCTATCTATGTAAGTATATGTATAATGTATTAAATATATCAGTCATCTTGTACCCATAACACAAGCAGTAGCTTACTTTGGGGCTAGATGGTGCTGTATGAATGAATGAATGAATGAAAAATTCTTTATTGTACACCAAAATTTACAGAAAGAAAAGAACACTTCGTAATATAAAAATAAAGTAGTAGGTACAATGGGCGGTCTTATCGCTAAAAGCGATTTCTTCCAGACAACCTTTGGATGGAGAGGATTGTTAAAAGAGAGATTGTTGTATGGATTGTCCAGCATTATTTATTATTTAGTTATTTATTACTAGCGACCTGCCCGCGCGCCCCTGCTTCGCACGGGTGCACATATCATGCATGTATTATACATATAAACCTTCCTCTTGAATCACTATCTATTAAAAAATACCGCATCAAAATCCGTTGCGTTGTTTTAAAGATTTAAGCATACATAGGGACATGGGGATATAGGGACAGAGAAAGCGACTTTGTTTTATGCTATGTAGTGATGGCGAATACAGGTGCTAATGGTAAAAATAATTGTTTGTGATTTTTTTAATTGGGAATAGTGATTTTATATCTTTCAAAATGTCGATTCGTGCCACCGAGATGTAGGTATATTAGGTGTTTTCAAATCCTTAGCTCAAGAGCCTGACTCGGATATCTACTTCTCGATCGCACATTTGATCATTTTTGATTTGATTTTGATTGTTTGGAGGAGTGAAAGCTGCAGGCCGTGAATTTGATCCTCGCCGAGAATAAACATTTCATTTTGTGTTATAAATAAACATAGATTCTTCATAGACATTTCCTGAATTGTATTTAGTCCTTTAACGGTGTGTTTGTCAGCAAAAAATTTAAATTGGCGCCGCGCCTAACTGGAAGAAAATTTTTCACCAAGTAAGGTCGCCTTTGTTCTTAATTTTCTGCAATAAACAAAATATCTTATCTGCCAGGACCTGCCGGAGTTCTTCGAAGACAACATGAACATTTGGATGCCCAACCTTCTCAACCTACTCCAGATCAAGGTGCCGTGTTTGGAGGCCAATGTGAGTATATGAACTTCTAGTTTTTATAGACTACTTGTGGTCGAAAAAGCATAAAATCTTACTATCTAATCTAACTATATATTATCACTATATTGTCACTGTATTGCCTAAATTATTACTATTTTGTCTATGTCTATTATTATAGTCTGGAATAGCACACAGGCTACTTATATCCCGTGGGGATACCGGAATTTAAAACTACGCGGGTGAAAAATTTCTTTCTTTTATCGACAGTCTTCACAGCTCAGTTGGTAAGTAGCTCTGCCTTCTGTGCCGTAGGCCGTGGGTTCGATCCCCATCGAGAACAAACATTTGTGTAATGAACATAGATGTTTGTTCCCTGTCTGGGTGTTATAAAATACTAGTTGCGCCCCGTGGTTTCACCAGCGCAGATTTAAATACCGGTATCCCCACGGGATAAAAAGTAGCCTATGTGCTATTCCAGACTATAATCTATCTCTCTGCCAAGTTTCATCCAGATCCGTTCAGCCGTTCTGGCGTGACAGAGTTACAAACAAACATCCATACTTACAAACTGTCGCGTATATAATAGTTAGTAGGATTATAATATGTATGTAGTGAAAGAGTACCAAACGTCCATCCATCCATACTTACTATCTGTCGCGTTTATAATAGTTAGTAGGATTATATGTATGTATTTACAAAAAAAAGTATCTGATTCCCATATCACAACTATGGCTTAGTTTGGGCGCGAGATAGTGTTGTTTTTTTCAAAGTTATAGGAGAAGCCACTGGCTCCTGAAACACAGTATTTACTAGTTCGGGAGCCTATGGATTCAATATTGAATTGTGCCTACTATTTATGTCAATAAAGTTATTTTGTATTTGTGTTTGTGTTGTCCACCAATATTTGTGTTCGTTGCAGGACGACGAAGATAAACCCGGCACAATGGAACAGCTACGCACGGAAGTGTGCGAATGCGCGGCGCTCTACGCTCTGAAGTACGAGGAAGAGTTCGCGCAGTACGCGCAAGGATTCGTCACCGCTGTGTGGACAGTATTGCTGTCTACCACAGCACAGACTAAATACGACGCGGTTAGTATATTCTACGGCCCTTATACATAATCCTATACATAATCGTAAAACTACCCTGGCCGGTGTGGAAAACCTTAAATAGACTCGGAACACAAGATAGAAGATAGATAGAAGATAGAAAATACTTTATTGCACACAACGGATATAACAAAAAACAAACTTAAAACTACAGAGTACAATGGGCGGTCTTATCGCTAAATAGCGATCTCTACCAAGCAACCTTTGGATGGAATGGACTTATGAGATTTAGAAGGGGTGTCAAGAGAGGGGTGTCAAGTGTATGTGTGGTGCCCCACACGTACAGTCTATGCGTTGCAGTCTTTGCGTCACGTGCTCGAGTGCCCGTCTTGCCCCACTACCTGCACAATGGAAGACCTAAGGACCTGCACGGACAATACAGTAGACGTGGCCACCTATTGGTCTAAGTGGCTGTAATATTTATTAAACTGTTGATCGTCGACTCGAAAGACGAAGAAGGTCCTTATACATAATCGTCGGCGTATTGTTAGAAGTCACTAACTACAAAAGGTCACTAACTACCTTTATTGGACCGGCGCACTCGCCTGAATGAGCTCTGCAATAATCAAAAACCCATTTATTTCTAGCTATTCTAGTTTCGCCGATATGGCACCTGCTTTAAGTCATTATTCAACATAATTGGTATATATCAAAACTACTATTGCGTTTGGTAAAACGCAATTTTAGTTTTTTTAGTTTTGTCGCTTAGTGACTTCTAGCAATAAGTCGACGTAATGGTGTTTGAGCGCGCCAATAGCTTTTCAATTCAACTCAATTTAATTTTGTTTTGTTTTGTATTGTCTATATATCTGTTTCCAGTTGGTATCGAATGCGCTGACGTTTCTCTCGAAAGTGGCAGAAAAGAAAAACTATAAGAGTCTGTTCGAGGACCCGGGGACGCTTAGCAGCATTTGCGAGAAAGTCGTCATTCCTAACATGGAGTTCAGAGGTAATACAGCGTTGACAGCTCTATTTAAGTATTATGTCAGCTATCTGGTTCCCATATCACAAGCCTTGTCTTAGTTTGGGGCTAGATGGTGCTGTGTGGATTGTCCAGCATTATTTATTATTCACAGAATCCGACATGGAACTGTTCGAGGATAACCCCGAGGAATACGTCCGGCGGGATATAGAGGGCTCTGACGTCGACACCCGCAGACGCGCCGCCTGCGATCTGGTGAAGACGCTGGCGCAGCATTACGACGAGAAGATGATGCACATCTTCGGACAATACGTCCAGGTACGTCGATAATTTTTATCAGGGAGAATCAAAAATCAAAATCTAAACGGGTACGTCGTTAATTGTTATCAGAGAGAATCAAGAATGAAAACGGTCTTTATTTTCATTTTTTAGTAGTTTTTATAGTTATTTATTTAATCGTATGACAAAATAAAATAGGCGAAACAAAAATTAAACAAAAAAAAACAAAAATCAAACAGTCAACAGGCTCTGAGCAGAGCCGTTTTTTGTGGGGTTCTGAGGAACCATTTGCTGGTAGGCTCAGGGGAGAGCCACAAGTATTCATAATTAGTGAAAGTATTGCAAAACGCCTATTTGTCTAGTTTCGAGCTCGTTTTTATAGTGTTTACTACACAAGGAAATCACAAAGATTTCAAAGAAAAAAAAAATTACATAAGGGAATCACAAGAACAATTAACTGTACCTAGCTGTAAGTTTTCCTGAAATTCCAAAATAAAATGAAGTAGAGACCAAAGATTTTATAATGTCCCAAAAGTTATTCTACGAGCGGGATTTGAACCCGTGACCTTCCCCTTCAAGTAGTACTCCCGTATCACGGGGAAGACAGCAATTCTCGGTCTTCTTCTTGTCTTGTCACTAGTTTCTTTCGAAACAGTGTGGTGAAAGGATTTTAGGTGCGCCTCAAGAGGCTCCTTTCGAGCACTTGTCACACATGTTATAGAACTTGTTAGGTTTACAACATGCCGGTTTCCTCACGATGTTTTCCTTCACCGTTTGAGAATACTGGCATTGCGCACATAAATTTTTGAACAGAAAAACTCATTGGTGCACGACCGGTTTTGAACCCACGACCTTAGGATCGGAAGGCGGGGCTGCTACCACTAGACCACCAGTGCTCTCGGTAAATTTGATAACGAACGAACGTTTATAAAAAACAGCCGCGCGAGCATGTAGCTTGTCAAATTGTATCGTATCGATATGATCCATGCTCGAGGGGCTGATACGAGATGGGAGAAATCCCCTGGAATCTACGATCTCGGGACGATCGGAAGGCGGGTCAAACACACCAAACCCGGTGGTTGCTCATGTTTGTTGTATTTACAGATGATGCTAGCTAAATACGCCGAGTCCGGTCCATCGGCGTGGCGCGGCAAGGACGCGGCGATGTACCTGGTGACGTCACTGGCGTCGCGCGGCGCCACGCACGCGAGCGGCGTGACGCGCGCATCGCCGCTCGTCGATCTCGCGCAGTTCGCGGCCAACCATGCGCTGCCGGAGCTGCAGAGGCAACCCGGTGAGATACAGTATAGTAGATAGTGTACCTGCTGGTGACGTCACTGGCATCACACACGCGAGCGGCGTGACGCGCGCGTCGCCGCTCGTCGATCTCGCGCAGTTCGCGGCCAACCATGCGCTGCCGGAGCTGCAGAGGCAACCCGGTGAGATACAGTATAGTAGATAGTGTACCTGCTGGTGACGTCACTGGCATCACACACGCGAGCGGCGTGACGCGCGCGTCGCCGCTCGTCGATCTCGCGCAGTTCGCGGCCAACCATGCGCTGCCGGAGCTGCAGAGGCAACCCGGTGAGATACAGTATAGTAGATAGTGTACCTGCTGGTGACGTCACTGGCATCACACACGCGAGCGGCGTGACGCGCGCGTCGCCGCTCGTCGATCTCGCGCAGTTCGCGGCCAACCATGCGCTGCCGGAGCTGCAGAGGCAACCCGGTGAGATACAGTATAGTAGATAGTGTACCTGCTGGTGACGTCACTGGCATCACACACGCGAGCGGCGTGACGCGCGCGTCGCCGCTCGTCGATCTCGCGCAGTTCGCGGCCAACCATGCGCTGCCGGAGCTGCAGAGGCAACCCGGTGAGATACAGTATAGTAGATAGTGTACCTGCTGGTGACGTCACTGGCGTCGCGCGGCGCCACGCACGCGAGCGGCGTGACGCGCGCTTCGCCTCTCGTCGATCTCGCGCAGTTCGCGGCCAACCATGCGCTGCCGGAGCTGCAGAGGCAACCCGGTGAGATACAGTATAGTAGATAGTGTACCTGCTGGTGACGTCACTGGCGACGCACGCGAGCGGCGTGACGCGCGCTTCGCCTCTCGTCGATCTCGCGCAGTTCGCGGCCAACCTTGCGCTGCCGGAGCTGCAGAGGCAACCCGGCGAGATACAGTATAGTAGATAGTGTACCTGCTGGTGACGTCATTGGCGTCACACACGCGAGCGGCGTGACGCGCGCGTCGCCGCTCGCCCTTTACAGCCTAATCATTCACCCCCCACATCTGTGCTCGCATATTGGTAAGCCCTTCTTGAGTGAGAACAAATGAAGTGATTGTCTTCCCATTATATTGTTATGTGTTCTCCTTTTCCTCATCTTGTCAGTAACTGTAGCTTATATGAACTTTATTTCAGTGACGGAACTGCCAGTGCTGAAAGCTGATGCTATCAAATACCTGATGACGTTCCGAACTCTGCTCCCCAAGGAACTGGTCCTCCAAGCTGTGCCGCTCATTGTAAGTACCATTATTCAAGGTACTATGTAATTTACACTTGACTTCATTATTGAATACTTTATACATTACGTGAGAGAGTACATAAAGGCTGGAGAATAATATTACAACACAACGCACAATTCTGTCACCATAAGGCGGAATCACTTCTCCTATAGCTCGACCGCCGTAAAGTCGTCCTTCTCGATGGTATGCGGGACGGGGGGGTGGAGGCGGGGTGCGCTTTACCAATCAACAGAGCTCGCGCGGTGGTGTGTACGCGTGCGTGTGTGTGTGTGTGTCGGTGTGTGCGCAATGCCGTGTGTACGTGTGTGTGTCATTCTGTGCGCAATGCCGTGTGCACGTTAATGTGTGTCGGTGAGTGAGCAATGCCGTGTGTACGAGTGTGTGTGTAGGTGTATCGGTGTTCGCGCAATGCCGTGTGTACACGTGTGTGTGTCAGCCTGTGCGAAATGCCGTGTGTGTGTATCAGTGTGTGTGCATGCCGTGTGTACACGTGGGTGTGTGTGTCAGTCTGTGCGAAATGCCAAGTGCACTTATGTGTGCGTGTGTCGTGTGCACGTGTGTGTGTGTTTGTGTCGGTGTGTGTATATATGCAAACCCGCACCGTGTGTACCCGCGTACCATCAGGAGGTTCGAGTTAACAACGGTCGAGCTATATAGACTACGTAAGAATAACAAACGTTTAATTCTATAGATCCAACACATAACAGGGCGTGGCGTAGTATTGACATACGCGGCATGCTGCATTGAGAAGCTGATAGTGGGCGGCATGGTGACCAAAGCCACCCTGGAACCTCACGCGCCCGCCCTTCTTCAAGCCCTGTTCCAAGCGCTCTCCGCCCAACACGACGCCGGAGAACACAACGAGTACGTCATGAAGGGTGAGTCTGCCGTCATGGCTTAACGTCTGTTACAGGCGAGGAGACAATCGGGACGACCGAAACACAGCGATGCTGCTTGGCCGCAGAATAAGGCACCACCACGCCTTTTTCTGCCGCCAAAGCAGCATCGCTGTACTTCCCCGGACGAGCCCTTCACAAAGAGCTCTACTACTCTTTAATAATGCTATTACACTATGGGAATCAAATGTCAAACTGTAAGCCATCTCGATAGGCAGACATTAGCGTAATCGGGCCGCTGGTCAGGTGTCGTCCAAATTCAATGTCCTATTTTGTCTTCCAGCCGTGCTTCGAACCCTGGCCTGCCTCCAAGAGTCATCGCTGACGTATCTAGGACAAGCGCTGCCAAACCTCGCCCACATCCTGTCGGTGATAGCCAAGAATCCCTCCAAACCGCATTTCAACCACTATCTGTTCGAGACCCTGTCTTTGGCCGTTTCGTAAGTATCTTACTTCGTACTAATACTATAAACGCGAAAGTAACCACTGGTGATGGTTACCACTTAACATCAGGTGGGCCATGCTTGTTCCATCAGCTAGTTGTATAAAAAAAAAAAAAGTAAGTATGGATAGATGGGTGGATGTTTGTTTTTTACTCTTACACGCTGGAACGGCTGAACGGATCTGGATGAAACTTGGCAGAGAGATTATTGTCTGGAAAAGCACATCGGCTACTGTTTATCCCGTCGGAATACCGGGATTCAAATGTGCGCAGGTGACACCGCGGGTGCAACTAGTCCTATATACATCAAATAAAAAATAAAAAACGGTTATTTTGTATCACAAGAACATAGGCGAAATATAAAGAACAATATTGGTCACGCTGCGCTCCGCGGTTTCACACGCGTAATTAAAATCCCGGTATTCCTATGGGATAAAAAGTAGCCTATGTGCTATTCCAGACTATAATCTCTGCGCCAAATTTGATTCAGATCCGTTTAGCACATCTGGCGTTATTGTGTTATTATATTATTGTGCTACACATGATATTTTATATTATTAGTAAATTAATAAATATTTATCCATCTATTTTCTAGACTGGTGACAAAGGCTAACCCGAACGCAATAACAGCGTTTGAAGAAACACTGTTCCCTATATTCCAAGAGATTCTTCAGAATGATATCCAAGGTATAATTAATTATAAATAAATAATTAACTATTAGTGGAGAGAGAACTAGGAGTAACCTATAAATAAATAAATTAATTAATATTGGTGGACTTTTCACACAGCACTATCTAGCCCCAAACTAAGCCAAAGCTTGTGGTATGGGAACCAGACAGCTGATATACCACTTATATACTTCTTTTGTAAATACATACTTATGAAACTGAAAAACTGAAACAGCTTCATGACTTTGATCCCCAGGCACGGTAGATATCCCTTCAGATCTCTCAGTACCAAGTACTCACTCAACATTCTTTGAGGATGTCTAATGGTGGTAGTCAGAGGCACGTCCGAACATTACATTTGGCACATACCCACATTTTGCAGTAGTTAGTATTCCATACGTGAGAGGTTGCAAGCCCATCGCTGCTGTTAGAATACTAAGTGATTTCCTCACGATGTTTTCCATCACCGTTTAAGAGCACATAAATTTTTCGATAAAAGAATCCATTGGTGCACGACCGGATTCGAACCTGCGACCTTACGAAGGAAGGAAGAAAACTATCTAGGATTAAGCTCACCTTTGTACATTACTATTATGTATTTTATGTGTAAATAATTTGGGGCAATCCTCGAACCGCACCTAAATGAACCGCACCTAGGCGAAGCGCACCCAAGTACTTCTTCAAAGCGGGTTCGCTTCGCCTAGGTGCGGTTCATTTAGGTGCGGTTCGAGGAATGCCCCATAATTTTGTGTACAATAAAGAATAAAGGAAGGCGGGGTCACTCCCACTGACCACCGGTGCTCTTTTTAATATTTATCTATTTCATTCTCGTAATAATAGTTAGCCTTATCCCCCAGAGTTCATGCCCTACGTATTTCAAATGCTGTCTCTCCTACTGGAGCTGCGAGGCGCGTCGCCGGGCGCCGGGCCCGCGGGGGACGCCTACGGAGCCCTACTGCCGTGTCTGGTGGCGCCGCCGCTGTGGGAGCGCGCCGCCAATGTGCGGCCGCTAGTGCGACTACTGTGCGCCTTTGTGTCTGTTCGCTCAGAGCTAGTGCTGAATGGAGGGAAGTTTGTAAGTATTCTAAATGGTGGAGAGCACCGCTGGTCTAGTGGGAGAGACCCCGCCTTCCAAATTCAAATTATGTTTATTCAATAAAATCACAAGGATCATCTTGAAACGTCTTAAAACTAGGTGACTCTAGTGCCAGTCCCACGCGACCAACGCCGAGAAGAACGGTATCTATCGCTCATTTGTATGATCTTCCGATCGTAAGGTCAGGCTCGAATCCGGTCGTGCACCAATGGATTTTTCTATCGTAAAATTTTTGTGCGCAATGCCAGTGCTCTTAAACGGTGAAGGAAAACATCGTGAGGAAACCAGTTAGTATTCTAACAGCGGCGATGGGCTTGCAATCTGTCACGTTTGGAATGCTATCTACTACAAAATGTGGGTATGTGCCAAATGTAATGTTTGGACGTATCTCTGACTACCCCCCTTAGACATCCTCAAAGATTCTTGAGTTAGTACTTGGTACTGAGAGATCTGAAGGGATATCTACCGTGCTTGGGGATCAAAGTCGTGAAGCTGTTTCAGTTTTTTTTTCTTGGTTGTGGACTTAGGCGGGTTTTAGAGACACGCTGATCTCACGTTGGCCGTCAGCGCTGACAACCGTAACGTATGAAGTGCACGCGCTGCGGCCCGATTACGCTAATGTATAAAGATTTTTTTTATCTCTCCCTCTCCTACAAAATATATCTTTTGACACTGAACTAGCTCAGTTTAGCTATCTCTAGATCTCTCTCAGCGGTCTGCCTGTAGCTTAACCGTCTCATGTGTATATCGTACATTTTGAAAATAATTGTAATCATTGCATTTTCTTTTGTAAATATACCAAGGTCTGTTTCTTTAATTATTAATCTTAACTTATATTTTCAGAATGCCATTCTGGGCGTGTTCCAAAAGCTGATAGCTTCAAAGACGAATGATCACGAAGGCTTCTACCTAATGCAGACTATTTACTTCAAATTCGGCATGTAAGTTTATCCTATTCTATCCTAGATATGATACATGAGAGTTGTAGAGCTCTTTGTGAAGGGCTCGTCCGGAGAAGTACTACCACTATGCCTTTTTTACCGTCAAGCAGCATCGCTGTGTATTAAGTTTAAGAATGTGGTCGCCGGTGTAATTACAGGCACATGAGGCTTCACATCTGTATGCCTCAAGTTGATACGTTGATACGCAGGGCAATGCATCGTAGGGCACGTTCCTATCTTGCGTGATAGGAGGCAATGCGTTGTTATAGGTGATAGTTACCACTTATCATCAGCTGGGTCCTAGTTCATAATTCATCTCAAATTTTAAGCATAATTTAACTTTAGGCACCATTTTATAGTATCAGGGAATGTTTTCAGGACTGAAATAAAATGCAGCAGATGAACACTTTTATACATATTTATTCCGAGACAAACTGTACTTCGAAACGGTATCGAGTACTTAATACTGCTATGACTACATCTCCTAAGACTTCCTGACACCAACTGACTGTGCACCGAACGTTCCGTACCAAGATACCTCCGGTGGGCAGTTTCTAGAAAAATGCCAGCACGAAACAGTTTGCGTTGGTCGCCCCGCCCACTGACGCGCGAGCAGGGTAGCCAACGAAACAGAAATTAAGTGGTGCTGCCATTAAAATTATCGAAATTACGACAGGACTGTAATGCAGCAATATACGAAGCAGATAATAACGCTGCTCTTCCAACGGCTGTCGTCATCGAAGACGACGAAGTACGTGCGCGGTCTTATCGCTTTCTTCGGTTTCTTCGCGGCGCACTACGGGCCCGATCCGCTAGTAGAGATCATCAACTCTGTGCAGGACAAGTAAGTGGACATCTATTGAAGTATCGCTATTAGTCCAACTTACTAATAATAATATACAATATACTCGCGCCCTCACACCCCGTCCCCCACCTTCCGGCGTTCTTTAAGGTACTGACACACGTGCTCTAAATAAGCATGCTTGTTTTGAGCATGCTCAAAAATCAACCGAGGTACGACAAAATAAGCATGCTTATTTATATGCACGACCCGTTCACACGTGCTTTTATTGAGCAAGGCTCGAAAAAAGCATGCTTTTAGTTCGAAAATAAGCACGTGTGTCAGTATAGTATCCGCCAAACTTCTTGGCCAAACGACCTTGAATGAAAAAGAAACGAAAAATAGGTCTCTTTGGTGGTGCGAAGAGTGCAAACCTATCCCCTACCACCTCGCGCGATGGCCAAGAAGTTTGGCGGATACTATACCTTTATGCGTGGCACGCCTTACCTTAGTTGTTCGTTCCAGTTTGTTCAGCATGTACGTGGAGCGCGTGCTGATAACGGACCTGCAGCGCGTGACGGGAGCGCTGGAGCGCAAGGCGGCGGCCGTGGGCTGCGTCAAGCTGCTCTGCCAGTCGCAGCACTTCCGCCAGGGGGCGCTGGCGCCGCGCTGGCCGGCACTCATGCAGGTACCTCACGGAAGATAGATAGATAGAAAATACTTTATTGCACACCACATAATAATCACTACATAGTATAAAACAAAGTCGCTTTCTCTGTCCCTATATCCCTATGTCCCTATGTACGCTTATATCTTTAAAAGTACGCAACGGATTTTGATGCGGTTTTTTTTAAGATAGTGATTCAAGAGGAAGGTTTATATGTATAATACATGTATGATATGCGCACTATTGCGCACCCGTGCGAAGCAAGGGCGCGCGGGCGGGTCGCTAGTGACACATAACAGAAAAACTAACTAAATTTCAGTTTTTACGTCAAATTAGATAGAGATAGCAAGTGACTTGACAGCGATTAGTGTTGATCGCGCTTTCAGTAACCGGGGGTAAATCTCTTTCGAACTTGCTAAAACATGTTCCCTTTGTTAAGGCGCTGATATCCCTGTTCGAGCTGCCGCCGGACGATACAACGCTGCCAGACGACCATTTCATAGAAGTGGACGACGCGCCCGGCTACCAAGCTCAGTACTCGCAACTGACGTGCGCTAAGGGAGCTACCAACGACCCCCTTGCCAGTAAGTGTACTCAATATTTAACCGACTTCAAAAAAAAGGTGGTTCTCAATTCACGAGCACCGGTGGTCCAGTGGGAGAGACCCCGCCTTCCGATCGTAAGGTTGCAGGTTCGAATCCGGTCGTGCACCAATGGATTTTTCTATCGAAATGTTTGTGCGCAATGCCAGTGCTCTTAAACGGTGAAGGAAAACATCGCGAGGAACCAAGTTAGTAAGGTAGGTAAACTTTAGCATCACATATATTATATACATAATATGCCTTTCTCCGAACTACTTATAAAACGTCCCCACGTTTCCAGATATAGAAGAACCGAAGCGCTTTTCTTCGATCAACTAATCTCTGATAATACAGCGTCACGTTTCCAGGTATAGAAGAGCCGAAGCGCTTCCTAGCGGAGTCGATCGGCGCTCTCTCCCGCGAGTGTCCCGGCTTGCTACCGCCGCGTGTCGCCGCGCTCGAGCCGCGCTACAGGGACACTCTGCAAGCGTATCTAAATATGTACAGTGTACAGGTGCGTACACATCAATATCACTACATAGTGTAAAACAAAGTAGCTTTCTCTGTCCCTATATCCCTTTGTATGCTTAAATCTTTAAAACTACGCAACGGATTTTGATGCGGTTTTTTTAATAGATTGAGTGATTCAAGAGGAAGGTTTATATGTATAAATACATGCATGATATGTGCACCCGTGCGAAGCAGGGGCGCGCGGGCTGGTCGCTTATACATTTATATATTTACTAGCTGACCCGGCAGACTTCGTACTGCCTGAATTGATTAATATTTATTCACCTTTTAAACCTCTGGACTTCCACAAATAATTAGCCAAATCGGATCAGCCGTTCTCGAGATTTAGCGAGACTAACGAACAGCAATTCGTTTTTACATATACAGGGTGTCCCAGAACTCAACGTCAAGCCGAAACGGGGCGACAGGATTGATTGTAAACATCATAAGAAAAATCTGAAAAAAAAATCTATCCCATGCAGTTTGAAAATTATGGGCACTTCAATCTGTAACTATTTTTCGGTTATTGTGGTTAATTTTTATTATATTTGTTCATTTAAACTTTGGAACCGTAACTCTAAATAACATTTCTAAGAATAATATTTCTAAGAAAAGTCAAAAATAATGTTTTTTTTTTTTTTTTCAAATAATCTGGTTTTTCTCACGGTGTTTACAATCAATCCTGTCGCCCCGTTTCGGCTTGACGTTGAGTTCTGGGACAACCTGTATAGAATAGAAGATTCAACAAAACATAAATTACAGTATTAATAAATACTTCATGGACGTTTGTTACTCTTTTACGCCGGAACTGCTAAACGGATATTGGTGAAAATTGGCACAGAGATATATTATAGTCTGGAATAACACAAGCTCTTTTTTATCCCGTGGGAATACCGGGAGTCAAAACTACGCGGGTGAAACCGCAGGGCGCTACTACTCAGTTATGAATTAGTTTATAATTTTTTTGATGTTCTTTTTTTATCCTTCCAGGTTTGCTGAGTCGACTTGCCCTCGATGAGAATACGCTCCGGCGATGTGACTTTGTTAACGGGACTCAACTGTTCTTGAGAAGACGATCAAACGATTAAATTATCAGATAATATTCGTGAGACTTTTATATGTTAATTTGCAAAGTGCGTGCTGTGTGTTGTTTTGATCTAAAAACCAGTTATATGACTAAAAAAGGATTTTTTGTGTGAATTAGGTGCGTATAGTGATGGACGGAATTAATAAATATTGGACTTATTCTATATTTTGGGAGGATTTGTGGTTGCCGCTTGTTAGGTGAATTTGTGATCGTAGACAAGATAGAGATAGTGTGTAAAAGAAAAAGCAGTGTAATTGCTTACCGGCTGCGTCCGATTTTCAATACCTATAATTTATGTTTTCAAGAAAAGAGAGAACTGTTCTAGGTAAACGTGCCAAACCGAACTTTTTTTTAAATAATTGATATAATTTGTATGTGACGAAAAATATTCTATGCGATTATTGTAAGCCGAGCTCATCCGGGGAAGATCTAACACTATTCCTATTTCTGCCGCCGAGCAGCGTTGCTGCTGTGCAAGTCCCGTTCTTAACGATCGCTAAAGTCGATAAACGTATCGAATCGTATCGTTCCATGCGAGTGCGGATCTCTTGTCGACAAATGTTCTGCTCCTCTTTTAAAATCATTTTATGACCAAACTCCATTTTATTGAGCACACCGACCTTTACCTAGACCATCTTCAAAGTCGCTAAAAGAATCGCGTAAATAGACGATTTCAAATGTCATTCAAAGGATCTCTTGTCGACAAATTTTCTGCTCTTCTTCCAAAATAATTATATGATCAAACTCCATTTTATTGAGCACACCGACCTTTACCTAGACCATCTTCAAAGTCGCTAAAAGAATCGTATAAATAGACGATTTCAAATGTCATTCAAAAGTTCCATGCTAAGGTTATCGGTAAATTCGTTAAAATTTAACGAATTTATCTACCGATCGATTAAGTTGGTAACATACTTGCAGCTGTCGATAAAACCATTTTTACTGACACAATTTTTTTATAGAAACAAATCCTATTTTTGTTTATATTTGATCCTGTATGAATGAATTCACTGTATTTAAGGTTTCATTGTGTATAAACGATTTAAATTACTTTTAACTGTCTGTGAGAATGTATTTTGGAATTTGTATAGGTACTACTATAATTAACATAATACTTTCATTTACCCCCGGTTTCTCAAAGCGCGATCAACACTAATCGGCTGTCAAGTCACTTGCTATCTCTATCTAATTTGAAGTAAAAGCTGAAATAGCATGTGACGTGACAGCCGATTAGTGTTAATCGCGCTTTCAGAAACCGGGGGTAAGCTATTTAAATAAGTGGCTTGTTAATAACGCGTAGCGTCTTCGTTTAGTATTTTGTTATATTTTTCAGTTAGACCCCCGTTTCTGAAACCGCGATCAACAAGTTACTTCCTATCTCCATCTAATTAGAAGTAAAAGCTGAAATAGCAAGTGACTTGACAGCCGATTAGTGTTGATCGAGTTTTCAGAAATCGGGGGTTAATGTATTAGGCAGCCGTTTTTGTTTCCTCCTCCTTGCGTCGCACTCCTCACCACTGAGGGTCGTGACCCCTCCATGGATCACTTTGTCCTTCACAAATCTTCGCCATCTAGATCTGTTGCTGGCGACATGAATAGCTTCATGGACCTTCACATCGAGAGTAGTGCGGATTTGATCAGACCAACGTATCGGGCTTCGGCCTCTTGGTCTCTTGCCCTCAATTTTGCCAGTGAGGACGAGTTTTTCCAAGTTTTCTTCTGGTTTTCTGGCTATATGCCCGAAATACTCAAGGACTCGCTGGAGGCAGATGGATGAAAGCCTTTTGGTCCTTCTCGCTGTCCAGGGGATTTTTGTTTCAATGTGGCTTAAATCTTTGTAATTTGAAACTGAAAGTTATTTTGATATTGTTATTGTAAGGGTAATATTGAATACAAAGTGTAAACATAATCCCTTCTTTTTGGTATCTCAATAAATGTAAAATTTGTGTATAATCCTTTAATTTTATTTATGAAGGTAGCATCCACCCTCGGCTAAGCTCTCATGGTACCGGATAAAAGTAAAAAGCCGGCTCATTCCCTTTTTTTTTACTAAAATTCGAGTTTTTAATATAATAAACTGATTCAGGTCTTTCATATTCAGGCACGGTAGATCTCCCCTCAGACCTAGTACCAAAATAAGACCAAATACCAAACAGTTTCTTAATATAGTAACACGCCACACCATCTTTTTTCACGCCTAGGAAGACTGGTAGATAATGCTAATAGCATTAAGTTCTCCTAGCACTACATTGTTTTGTGTGAATGTTATTAAATAATTAAATAATAATATTCTATGAGAATGTTCAGAGTTACGTTGAGAAAAAAGAAGAAGGAACACAAGTATTAAATAAAACCAATATTAACCATTGACCAATATAATTGAAAAAGCAATTTGCGATAAACATTTTTGCGAAATCCAAAATAATTCAAAACTACAGGAATGTCATATCTATAATATAAAAATGAATTACTAATAAAATTATTTCACATCTCGAACCAAAAAAAATGTTCCAAAAAAATGCACCTTTATTTTCAAACAACATGATTAAAATAACAAAATACGTCGCAACTTCCATCCGTCATTTGTCATAAAAATGGACGCTTGGTGTTATTAATTGTTTTTGAATAAGGTGCAGAATATGCAAATTTTGATTTTGAAAATACTACAATTATTTTTAATTAAACAGCAAATAAAAATTCAAGACGACATTATTATTCTACTTTTGCTTAATGCATACAAAAAATTTAGTGACAACTTTTGGCCATCTATCCAGTAGGCTACTACTAACTGCGGCAACATTTCGTCGCCAAAAGTTGCGGGTGACGCTATTCATGCTTATTAAGGTCTATCAACACACATCAGTGCCGTGTCAGGGACGGGGCAGGAACTTCGTTGCCTTCGTTGCTTTGTTTGCCGGCACGGGAACGGACATGTGTGATCGAGTTATTTTTGTAAACTCCTGACGAAACACGTCCCTGCCCGTCCGTGACACGGCACTGATGTGTGGAGATAGATCTTAACGCGGCAACGGCGCAAACTGAAGGTACCTTTAATTTGCTTGTCAGATGAATACGTGAATTGCCCCGTTAAGGCGTTGACAACACCTAATGTACCTCTCGCTCCCAAGATTCGACATTTTGAAAGATATGAAATCACTGATCCCTATTTTGAAAAATTGCAGACATCCATTTTGTAGGGAATTACATTGCACACAGTTTGGTAAAAAACGCATTTTGATAGATGCAAGTTTTCCTACTTAAAAGTTTACTTTTCTAGTTTTCGTAGTTAAGCAAACTTTTGAGTAAGAAAACTTGGATCGATCACAACGAAATTTTTGCCAAAATGTGCGCAATGTGATTGCACACAAAATGGTGGTTTGCGATTTTTAAAATTAGGCTTAGTGATTTTATATCTTTCAAAATGTCGAATCGTGCGAGCGAGAGGTAAATTAGGTGTTTTCAACGCCTTAAGCGTCAGCCGCCGCGTCGTAGTCTCAAGTTGCGCGAATGTTCAACGCTCGCAACTTATGTTAACGCTCTTTAAAAAGCACAGAGAAACAGACGATAGAGTGATAGTGACCAGTTGCCGCGTTTAGTTGCCCAGCGTGCGTAAGGCCTTAACCATAGAGATGTGATCACACAATTACAAGCAATATACATTAGGCAGTAGCAAACAGCGAGACTTTTTGAACAAGAACATAAATAAAATAATATATTAAAATTCGCTATATAAATACATTACAGAAATAAAATTCGGGTCTTTCAAACATAAAAAAACGTCAAAGTGATAACCCTCACGCGCTGGTAAAATATATATATATAGCAAACTAATATTGCAATATTTGCCTACCTTTTCATTTTGGACCATCTTACCAACACATGAAGCTTCACAAATTTTTGACAAATTGATAGCATTGAATAAAATAAATAATAAATTTTATTTCGTCACCATACAATAAATACACAGTATGTACTACATTACATATTAAACAGAAAAATGGCTTTGTTTTTTGTATTTGTTGACTGACTCTTATGCGAACGTGATGTATTCATATTTAGAATTTCAAGCCAAGAATGTAAACAATTGTAAACAACAAGAAATGTCTATAATCCATAGACACGGTAATTATCCCATCAGACTCCTTAGGTAATCACCTATTTATTGGTCGTATGTTGGTAAGAAAATCTATATATGATTGAAGTGTCAGTTTGACGTTATAACAAAGCTTGGGTGTTAGTTACAAGCACACAATATAATTGATTGTTCGTGTTACAGTGTTGCCAACCCATATGTTCTACTGCATGAGGCTTAGTTGGCAACTCAAAATGATAAAATGTGTCGAATATGTACTACTTTCAATTAATTTAATAAAAAACTAAAACGTAAGGTCGGTCAAGTAACCTTGAATAGTAATGTAGAAATACATCAGATTATTTGATGATTTTGATTCATTTAGCGAGCGAGTTTATTTCTAGATCAAAGTAGTTTATAAGTGATTCAAGTGAAATCAGATTATTTGATGATTTTGATTCATTTAGCGAGCGAGTTTATTTCTAGATCAAAGTAGTTTATAAGTGATTCAAGTGAATAAATGCCTTTGAATAATGGCGGCCTTCTACAGAAAGAAGAAGAATAAGTTGGCAACACAAATTTTAGCCCTAAAAAAAAACAAGACCCAAAAACATTAAAAACACGCAAATTAGACCCATTATTATAAACGAAATACATATATTTTCTCAAGCTTTCCGACACGTTAATATGGTACAAAACAATATTTTGATATCATTCATCATTTTCCTATTCATTGGACGTCTACTTAAAGTCTGCGTACCCTGTGATGTTAGAACTTACGTCAACACACGTAGTTGCCAACTTCAACAATGTAGTAACAAAACATGGACACAATAAAAAAATATTTCGATCAATAAAAATTTGTATGTAGCTCAAAACAGAGAAATAAATTTAATTATTACTTATATAATGATATCACAAATATAATTTTAAAATAATAATTATTCATTTTTGCCTTTAAAAAATCATTTATAATGATTGCCTTTTAGACAATTCAAGCTGGCAACTCTGGCATGGGCATTGCAAATTCCCCGTACTTTTAAACACAACTTATTATGTATCGAGACCCAATTCTTACATTATTTCTTATTTATTTCGATACCAGATTCATATTGAGCTTGCCTACGGACTTCGGTAAACGGCGCGAACAATCTCCAAATAAAAAACCATTTTAAACAGATTTACTTATCAAATTATATAATGTAAAAAAATAATCTCAGAGTTTAAGCTACCGCAGCCTAGGTAAACGCTTTCCTTAGACACAGGCGTGCGGTCCGTTAGATTGTTTGTCAATAAAAAAAAACAATTGATTGCTTTCTTCAACTTTTAAAATGCGTATAGCAAAAGAATTGGATTCCTTTTTCCGAATTCCGATTCCATTAAAGAGAAGAGTTTTATAGGTATTTTCTAAGAAAACGTGCCAAACCGTCGACCACATCACTTAGCATCAGATGAGATGGAGGTCAAACATTTTGCATATAAATTGATAGAATAAAAGAGCTAACTATATCTAAAATTACAATTTGGATAAAATCCGTGAGATTCGAGATTAGTTCGCGCCGCGCTTTTGTTATCTAAAGACGACGCCCAAAGGCACCGAGATAACTCTGCACAAGACATTTCTAAATTCTTTGTATACCGAATCCATAGATTTCAGATATCGAAAAACCAAGATTTCATATAAAAATGTGAAAAATACATTATAGATGTGAATTTCACACATTTTATACAAAACACTAGATAAAAATTGCCGAGACAGTATAGAATGGCGTATGTTCATAGGTAACAATGTTGAGAAGTAAACGATAAGCAAACTATTGTAATGTACCATTTGCAAAATCTTAGCGTTTCATTTGAGTGCGCACTCGACGAACACCCCGGGGTGGTCCAACAGGGGGCTTCCGGGGGGCGAGGGGGTGTCTGGGGGGGTCGAAAGGGGGGACTGCTCCGAGTCAGAGCTGTGCGGGCCCGGGCCGAATGGCTCGTCGGTGAAGACAGCGGAGGTTAGCGGCAGCATGTCTTTCAGAACAGCCCTGTAATATAAATAAATATTAATACCTCGTTTACTCAAAATAGCTTAAATGCGCAGGGACATGGGCAGCGACATGGGCAATGCACGAAAGGCAACGCGTGCGGGATAGAGAGAGAGAGAGAGCATTGAAATTCGCGTTGCCATAGACATTAGCTGAGTAATAGGTTTTTATTTCATGTCTTCTTGACGTGTCACTAGTTTATTTCGAAACAGTGTGGTGCAGTGAAAGCATCTTAAGTGCATTTCAAATGTGCTCATTTCAAGCAATTAACTTTGAGAACTTTTAAGGTTCGTTGACACGCCTGTTTCCTCACGATTTTTTCCTTCACCATTTGAGAATACTAGCACTGTGCATACGAAATACATAAAGAAAAAAAATAAGCAAAATACGGCCTTTTCTGCTCTTGGCCGTGGGTTCGACCTCACACAGATCAATAATTTGTTATCACTGCATAGTATAAGACAAAGTCGCTTTTTCTGTCCCTATGTCTCCATGTCCCTTTGTATGCTTAAATCTTTAAAACGACGCAACGGATTTTGATGCGGTTTTTATTAATAGATAGAGTGATTCAAGAGGAAAGTTTATATGTATAATACATGCATCATGTGCACCCCTGCGAAGCAGAGGCGCGCGGGCGGGTCGCTAGTATTTGCTAAACTCTTAAAAATCAAAAATTCGAATGTCCACAGTCAACTTATTAAAAAAAGGGGGTAGTGGTCGGGGAAGGGGAAAAGGATACTTTTTAATCTCGGATAACACCGCAGGGCGTAGCTAGGGAATAATAAAGAACAAAACAAGAACATTCACATAAAATTGAATATTAAAGCAATATAGCGACACCAACTTATCTGAACCGGTCAGAGGTTAGCAGTTTGTGCATAAATGGCCAATAGCGAATGGAAGATGGCCCAAAAGGCTAACTTCAGACCGGTTCAGATACATTGGTGGCACTGTACACACCACAGGCTCGCAGATACGACTGGCCGCACAGTGGGCACCGGGAACCCGTTGAATGGCGACGCGACAGGCAGCGTATACGCGCCCATGTCCGGGAACAGAAGCCACTCTCCCACGCGCAGCGGCGCCAGTTGCGCGCTAGGCAGCACGCAGTCCAGTCCGTCGCAGGACGGACCCCACACGGAGCAGGACGTCTTCTTGGCTGACGACGGCTGGGGAACAAGCATTCATCAATAAAAAAAAAGGGTAGACATTCCACACAGCACTATCTCGCCCCAAACTAAGCCAAAGCTTGTGATTTATGCCTCATGTGCCTGTAATTAAACCGGCGACCACACTCTTCAAACCGAAACACAGCGATGCTGCTTGGCGGCAGAGAATAGTGTGGTGGTAGTACTTCCCTGGATGAGCTGTACACAATTAGGTTATCAGACAAAAGTATGTTTTCCAGTACTTAACTCCCAATCCCCAATAACCTCAACTATCCTCCTAAAATTATAAACGTGAAAGTTTGTAAGTATGGATGGACGTTTGTTACTCTTTCACGCCGGAACGGCTGAACGGATCTGGATGAAACTTGGCAGAGAGATGGATTATACTCTGGAATAGCACATAGGCTACTTTTTATCCCGAGGGAATACCGGGATTAAAATCTGCGCGGGTGAAACCGCGGGGCGCAACTAGTACTCTATATCTACACTCTTAATTATAAATATAAGGGGGTAATCTTCTTTTCGTTAGTAGTTAGTATTCTAACAGCGGCGATGGGCTTGCAACCTGTCACTTATGGAATACTAACTACTGCAAAATGTGGGTATGTGCCAAATGTAATGTTTGGACGTACCTCTGACTACCCTCCTTAGACATCCTCAAAAGAATCTTGAATTAGTACCTACATGGTACTCGGAGATCTGAAGGGATATCTACCGTGCCTGGGGATCAAAGTCGTGAAGCTGTTTCAGTTTTTTTTCAGTATTACTAAGAATGTTTCCATAAGCACTTTTCTCAGTCTCTACTTAAGGCGACACATTGTTCATTAAAAGTAGCTGTTTCAGTTTTTCTTAATTATAAATATGAGAGGGTAATTTTCTTTTCGGGCTCATAAGGATATTAAGTTACACAGTAGATTATACCTTGAGCGGCACAGTAGTGATTTGCTGATGGTCGTACAAGATGCAGTTGAAAGAGCCGTAGACGCCGTCATTTATAAAGTACATGGTGTGCTTCTCTCCCGTCTCGTCAGTGGCCGCGATCTGATTAATTAATAATTAAATTAATATTTAGTCACAAAATACATATTTATCCCAGTAATATCTTAAGGTTAAAACCATCCATCCAGGATGGTATGTTACTCAATCACGGCAGAACGGCTGAACGGATCTGGATGAAATTTAGCACAGTGATAGATTATAGTCTGTAATAGCACATATGCTACTTTTTATCGCGTGGGAATACCGGGAATAAAAGCTACGCGAGTGAAACCGCGGGGCAAAGCTAGTATACATAATTCTCTCTCTCTCTCTTTTCGAATTGTTGTGAATGAAAAAAAAGTAATTGTAGTACATCCAAGTACCTCTCTAAAGAGCACCGATGGTCTAGTGGGAGTGACACCGCCTCTCGATAGGCAATAGTAAGATCGTAGGTTCGAATTTGGTCGTGCACCATTGGTTTTATTTTATCTTATAATTTATGTGGCAATGCCAGTGCTCGGACACCAATTAGTTCTAAGAGCGGCGATGGGCTTGCAACCTCTCACTTATGGAATACTAACTACTGAAAAATGTGGGTATGTGCCAAATGTAATGTTTGGACGTACCTCTGACTACCCCCCTTAGACATCCTCAAAGAATCTGTAGTTAGTACTTGGTGCTAAAAGATCTGCGGGGATATCTACCATGCCTGGGGATCAAAGTTGTGATGCAGTTTCAGTTTGAGTACCTCTCTGGTGGAATGCACGACGGCGGCCAGCGTGTAGGCGGCGGCGGCGAAGTAGCGGCCCGGCTCTGCCAGCACGCGAACTCCGCCGTCGGGGAAGTGCGCCAGCAATGCCGCGTTTATCACCTGCGACACCTGGATAACAAGTTGTTCAATAAGTTAAACTTCCCCATACTCACTTACTCACACACGTACACACACACACACACACTCCCATTCATGCCGCGTTTATCACCTGCGACACCTGGATAACAAGTTGTTCAATAAGTTAAACTTCCCCATACTCACTTACTCACACACATACACACACACACACTCCCATTCATGCCGCGTTTATCACCTGCGACACCTGGATAACAAGTTGTTCATAAAGTTAAACTTCCCCATACTAACTTACTCACACACACACACGTACATACACACACACACACACTCCCATTCATGCCGCGTTTATCACCAGCAGCACCTGTATAACAAGTTGTTCAATAAGTTAAACTTCCCCATACACACACACACACAAACTCACACACACACACACTCACATACACTAGATTCTAGAGAGTTCTCCTGTGAAACCTAGACTTGTGCTATCACACACACACAGTTTTTCTCACCACACACACTGCAGTGCATTTGAAGTAGGTTTTTTCTTGATCGAGTTACATTAATCCGATATTATCATGCTTTGCGTGTACAATTACCTCAAATATATCAGTATCCTTCCCGCCCGGGAAGCCACCGCCAATGTCCAACAGACGCATGTTATGTCCGAGTTTGGCGCCCGCCGTGAAGAGAAGGCGGCACGCGAGGATAGCGCGCGAGTATACATCCGTTTCACCGGCGCCGGAGCCAACGTGGAACGATATACCCACAACCTGCGTAAGAAATGAAAACGAAATGAAATTATTTATTGCAAACAGTACAGTTTTACGACGACGTACAGTATGGCGACCTCAGTGGCGCAGCGGGCGAGAGTCCGCCTGCGACGCAAAAGGTCGCGGGTTCGATTCCCGCCTCGGAACAAATGTGTGTACGATCTGCAGGAATTTGTTCCGTTGGTCTGGGTGTTTTATAGGTATATTAAAAAATATCTATCTATGTAAGTATATAATGTATTACATGTATCAGTTATCTAGTACCCATAACACAAGCTTTGGGGCTATATGGTGCTGTGTGGATTGTCCAGCATTATTTATTTATTTATCTGTTAGTGCTTACGTTGAGTTGATGCAGGGCGGCTAGTTTGAGCAGACGCGGCGCCTCGGTGACAGGGTTGCAGCCAAACTTCATGCCGAGCGGGCATTGCGCAGACGCAGCGTCGCAGCGAATACGCAGCACCAGACTGTAGTTGTGATAATATTCAATATGGATGGGCTTAAAATAAATATATAATAATAAAATAAATATATATATAATATATTAGAAATATGAATAACTAGATGCGCCCCGCGGTTTCACCCGCGCAGATTTAAATACCGGTATTCCCGCGGGATAAAAAGTAACCTGCGCTATTCCAGACTATCTAAACCAATCTCTCTGTCAAGTTTCATCCAGATCCGTTCAGCCGTTCCCGCGTGAAAGAGTAAGAAACATCCATCCATCCATCCATCTATCCATCCATCCATACTTAAAAACTTTCGCGTTTATAATATTAGTAGGATGATTCATTTGTAAAAGTGGAATAAACAGGCATTTCTATTTTATTTTATTGTTGGACTTTCCTGCTTGGTAGAGGTGGCGTCATTTAGAAAGAACGCTGGAAAACAATGGAGGGAATGTGTTGGCGCATACAAAACACTCGCGCCATCACTTCCCCCCCCCCCACTTCCAGCGTTCTGTTTACGTGACGCGACCTATAGGCTAGGTAGTCTAACGATATTTTAACTAGTATAACGCATTGGGCGTGGTCTGTAATGTTGTACTGATATTAATAAATTGAATTTGAATAAAAAACGATATGGCGCTGGTTTGCATGGTAGATTGTCTGTCTGGCAGCTAAAGCTGAGTCGAGGTCTTTCTGTCATGCCATTCAGCACGTAACGGGACTGGCTAGGACCAAGATTTTGTGTAGGTTTGAGTAGTTTTTCTGCTAAGTTTCATCCCATAGCCAGCCCAACTCCTTAAAGTAGCGGAGAAGGACCTTGGATTGATGGTTTGTGTGAATCTAGTGATTTTACTAAATAATTACTTTTTGACTCTTACTAACTCAAGTAATAGTTTTTCTGCTAACACCCCAATTAGTAACCAATGAATTTAATCTAAATTCTTCATTGCACCAAACAAAGTTTGTACAAAAGGAGGGCTTAATGCTAGAAAACATTTTCTACCTTCTTCTTCTTGTCGTGTCACTAGTTTCTTTCGAAACAGCGTGGTGAAAGGATTTTAAGTGCGCCTCAAGAGGCTCCTTTCGTGCACCAACCTTACCAGCAAATCTTGACAGCTAGAGAACATGAGGTTGGCGTGCATAAACTTAAATAGGTACCCTTTGAGGGTAGGCTTTTTTTTATACCTCATGTAGGGTAGGGTACTCACTGCGCGTCCGGGAACAGATGCTTGATCTTGTGCAGCTCCGTCTCAGAGTCAAACGTCATAGTAGAGACGCGCAGAGCGGCCGCGCGGCGGATGTGAGAGTTCATCTTTGCTGGATTCGCGAATATTATACGCCTGTTGAACGAATCACTACATAGTATAAAACAAAGTCGCTTTCTCTGTCCCTATGTCCCTAAGTCCCTATGTATGCTTAAATCTGTAAAACTACGCAACGGATTTTGATGCGGTTTAATAGATAGAGTGATTTAAGAGGGAGGTTTATATGTATAATACATGCATGATATGTGCACCCGTGCGAAGCAAAGGCGCGCGGACTGGTCGCTAGTATTGAATATAGTATACAAAATTAAATACAAAACTGGACTTAAAAAATGGACTTTCCGCTATACAGGGTGGCTAAAAAGTCGTAGTTCAAACGCAGCTAGGGGTTAGATGGGATCATCAGCTGCAAAAAATTGTTCTTTGGTCAACTCTTGCAGAGTTATAAATTTATTTTGTATTTTTATGACTAAATTTACTTTAGTGTTTTTTAAACTATCGTGATCATAACACATACCTACCTACTTAATTTGAAATTCTACACTGTATTTTTTTTACTTTAAAACGCGATAAATAGACCTTAAGGACCGTGTAGAAATTTTTTTTAAGCTATTGACCCTTTGGCCACCTGTATAAATATAAATAAATATAAATATTGGTGGACTTTCCACACAGCACACTATCTAGTCCCAAACTAAGCTTATGCTTGTAATATGGGAGAACCAGATAGCTGATATACTACTTATAATACTTTTTTTTTGTAAATACATACTTATAATATTATATAACACCCAGACAGAGAACAAAAACGTCGTGAACACACAAATGTTTGTTCACGGTGGGAATCGAACCCACGACCTACGGCGCAGAAGGCATAGCTACTACCAACTGGGCTACGTAGGCTGTATAGGCCCCTCTACTAGGTTAAGTCCACCCGTGCGAAGCCGGGGCAGGGCAGGCTGCTAGTACAAAACAATAGTAAGTAATGCATACTCGGGCGGGACTCCGAGGCCGGTGACCAGTTCCATCTCCGCCTTCGAGGCGCAGTCGAAGCCGGCGCCCAGCGCGGCCAGAGTGCTCACCAGGAGACGGTCGTCGTTGCATTTCACCGCTGGAACAACACAACCATATTATTATATTACTAGCTGGTACCCGCGACTTCGTCTGCGTACTTTTAATTTGATTAAAGTTTCATGGTTTTATCTTTTAAAATTAAGAAATCCCATACAAACTTTCAACCTCTTCATCCCTTTTTTCGCAATAAAAGATAGCCTATGTCCTTTCTCAGGGTCTAAAGATTGTGCCAAATTTCATCAAAATCTGTTCGGAGTTTAAGCGGGAAAGCGTAACAGACAGACAGAGTTACTTTCGCATTTATAATATTGATGATGATGATGATGATGATGATGATGATGATGATGTAGTCCTAGCCGTTTTCGGCTACGGCGACTGTTACTGGAACGTATGATCTGTGTGAGGGCCCTGTTGTTCTGCCCTCTGATGCGCTCTAATATGGCTGATGTACCCAATTTTATTAACGAAGGTACGAGCGCACGTGGGGCATGTCAGTACCCCACCAACGTATTTGTATGTGATGGCTGCTGGTGGTCTGGCCTTTAATAATATTAGTAGGGATTAGAAGGGATAGTAGGGATTAGTAGGGAAGTAGCTATTTAGTTTTTTGAGCGATAGAGTGAGAAACATTTTGGTGAATGTGCTTAGGAACTGCACGACTTAATACCACCATCTCCTTGCCACCACAGGACGAGTAGACGTACGGCTCAGTACCACCCGTACCTGGTAAATATACCACCCATTCGCACTAAGCGCTTTGCATCCACATTTATTATGCGAACCGCCAAGGAGTGGAACTCATTGCCGTCGTCTGTCTTTTCAGATCACTATCATTTGGGCCTCTTCAAGGCAAGAGTGAATAGGTGTCTTCTAGACCGTTCTGCTCTATCGTCAGCTACATCGTCGCTTACCAACAGGTGAGATTGTGGCCAAAGGACAGTCTATCAAATAGAAAAAAAAACAGTACTCGAGCGCTACAGCCGATGTTTCGGTTTGAAGAGTGTGGTCGCCGGTGTAATAAGCCCTCGAGTTGATGGTAATAAGAATGTTATGAGAGTGAATGAAGCGAATAAGGCATTTAAGGACCGTAGCAAGTGGAAATCCGTGGTCTCTGCTCCCTATCCTATCCCTACCCAGACATGATTGTATATAATGTTCGGATCGTATCAAGAGATCTCAGTTTGGAGCGAACCAGTTGCAAGGTTGCCGTAAAGTCGTCCTTTCCGAAGGTATGCGAGGCGCAGGGGGCGGGGCGTGGTGCGCTCGACCAATCAACAGAGCTCGCGCGGTTGTCGTGTGTACGTGTGTGTGTGTGTGTCGTAGTGTGTTTGTAATGTGTGGACGTGTGCGTGTGTGTGTCGGTGTGTGTACCCGCGGCGTTCCATCAAGAGGGTGGAGTTAACACAGGTCGAGCTGTTATTTAGCACAGACTCACCATAGAAAGGCTCGACCCGCGGCATCAGCTCGACCCACCGCTGGTACCTTGCCACCAGCTCCCCGAGGTCCATGACGTAGAAAGGGTCTTCCTGCAGCCCGCTGTCCACTATATCCTGGACCACGGAGGCGGGGCTCCATTCTCCATGCATCACTCGCACGCGCGGCTCCAAATCCATAGCTGGGACCTGGAGAATGAGATAGTTATATAATTTTATACAGCCTTCACAGCTCAAGTTCTGGCCAAGTTATTTTAAAGCCTAAGTTACATTGTCATTTGTTTTGTTAGCACTAAGTTCTTCTGACTTAATAAT
This sequence comes from Plemyria rubiginata, assembly GCA_963576535.1. Taxonomy (NCBI): domain Eukaryota; kingdom Metazoa; phylum Arthropoda; class Insecta; order Lepidoptera; family Geometridae; genus Plemyria; species Plemyria rubiginata. The sequence goes on from OY754929.1 coordinate 2,975,889, forward strand.
TATTGATAAATAGGTACTCGTGGAGGTATTTACCTAGGTATATTAGTTATTAAAATTTTCTACTCTATCCAAAACGTGATAATTTTTACTGAAGATTTTTTTCTAAACTCTAAGGCTGCAACATAAATCAGTAGCTACCGATTGCTTTAGTCTTACCTTCATCTTTATCGTCAAAATATTAGTCAGTTGTTCTAGACTATTCTCAATCAAGTAAATTACTTGAAGTCCAAAACTTCACTAAGTTAAATCCAAGTCTTCAAAATCCGTGTCACGATTATTCAAAGTTCACCCTGAACAGATGTTATTCACGCGATGTTTTTCTTCACCCGAGGGTCAAGGACGAAGTTTCCCGAAGGGTGCCGAAGGTTTCACCCAATGGTATTCGGTTCTGTCGGTCAGGGCCCGAAGCCCCGGCGACGCCGAGGCGAGTCGGGCGCTATGCTGCGAATGGGTCAACGATCCGGATAGATGAGCCGGTGTCAAGTGGGAAGGCCCAGTGGAGGGGGCCCACTAGCGCTTGTCCACGGGTGTCAGCTGAAACAATGGAACCACGTTTAATACAGACATTAGATTTTTTTGTATTTTTTTTATTTGTTTTATTTATAGACGAGCAGCTTTCGCTGATATCTACGTCACAGTGTTGAAATTATTGATAATTGAATTTGAAATGTTAAAAATTATTAAAAATTAAAACTGAATCGTTTAAATTACTTAGGTATTATTATTTAAATTTTTTTGTTTAGTAGTTTATATGTTTAAGTACATAATATCCAGATAAATTATGGATCAATTCAATTTTAAAATAACTTAATTTGTACATAATATTTTCTAAAGTTTTACAAATTCCAGTGTAAATTTAATCCAAGAATGTAATAATCGAATATATAAACGTAAATCAAGCTTGTGCGCTTCTCAAAACTTATATAAATTATCGATCAGAAAGTCATTTAAAGTAATAACATTTATTGCTGAACAATGCTCTCAGCCTTCTCCGGACAAGAACAAGGCATCTCTCTCAGTGAATCCGGTAATTTGCACACGGCACAGAAGGCAGAGCTACGAGTACTACCAACTGAGCTGTGAAGGCAGATGGCTTGTTCTCACTTCTCAGTGTTTATATACTCACGTGTCGGGCGTGGTGTGGCGTCAGCGGGCCCGCAGGCGGCGCCAGGGCGGGTCTACGTTGAGGACGCGGCGCCAGCAGCGCGTCGCGGGACGAGGCTCGCACAACGGACGCGATCCTCCGTCACGTGTAGTGTATACGTACTCAGTGTCAGATACTCACGTGTCGGGCGTGGTGTGGCGTCAGCGGGCCCGCAGGCGGCGCCAGGGCGGGTCTACGTTGAGGACGCGGCGCCAGCAGCGCGTCGCGGGACGAGGCTCGCACAACGGACGCGATCCTCCGTCACGTGTAGTGTATACGTACTCAGTGTCAGATACTCACGTGTCGGGCGTGGTGTGGCGTCAGCGGGCCCGCAGGCGGCGCCAGGGCGGGTCTACGTTGAGGACGCGGCGCCAGCAGCGCGTCGCGGGACGAGGCTCGCACAACGGACGCGATCCTCCGTCACGTGTAGTGTATACGTACTCAGTGTCAGATACTCACGTGTCGGGCGTGGTGTGGCGTCAGCGGGCCCGCAGGCGGCGCCAGGGCGGGTCTACGTTGAGGACGCGGCGCCAGCAGCGCGTCGCGGGACGAGGCTCGCACAACGGACGCGATCCTCCGTCACGTGTAGTGTATACGTACTCAGTGTCAGATACTCACGTGTCGGGCGTGGTGTGGCGTCAGCGGGCCCGCAGGCGGCGCCAGGGCGGGTCTACGTTGAGGACGCGGCGCCAGCAGCGCGTCGCGGGACGAGGCTCGCACAACGGACGCGATCCTCCGTCACGTGTAGTGTATACGTACTCAGTGTCAGATACTCACGTGTCGGGCGTGGTGTGGCGTCAGCGGGCCCGCAGGCGGCGCCAGGGCGGGTCTACGTTGAGGACGCGGCGCCAGCAGCGCGTCGCGGGACGAGGCTCGCACAACGGACGCGATCCTCCGTCACGTGTAGTGTATACGTACTCAGTGTCAGATACTCACGTGTCGGGCGTGGTGTGGCGTCAGCGGGCCCGCAGGCGGCGCCAGGGCGGGTCTACGTTGAGGACGCGGCGCCAGCAGCGCGTCGCGGGACGAGGCTCGCACAACGGACGCGATCCTCCGTCACGCCCGGCACTGAATGTCGCGCCGGACTCGTCCGGTGCTCCCTGATAACACATACTCATGTTAACATGACATACACCAGAAACTACGATTAGAATACTTCTTCTTCCTGTCCTTATCCCACTTCATGTTGGGTCGGCACAAAAGGTTTTTTCTCTCTACTTCCCCGTCATCCGTCATCTCTGCCTTACAATCCATACAATACCTACATAGCCATAAAATAGAAAGGCAAGACAAACGGCAAGACCCTAGAAATTAGCGACCACATGGTCTACCAGATAATGCCGATAACAATCTTTGACTCTACGAATTAGATTTGAGTTGGGTACGCCAAATATGGCAACTTGACTACGAATTAATTAGGAGTAGGTAGATACGACTAGAAAAACATGACAAATAGTGACAGTGCTAATTTAAAGAAAATACATTTACAATTTAAATCAATGTTTGCTAAAATTCCGGAATTCAGTGATTGAATACAGTCAGTTGCACCAACTTTATTCAGTTTGAATAGTTCTAATGAGCCCCAATATATCGATAGCAATAACAGCGAACGAGTGCAAAAGGTCAAGCCCAAACCAATTGAATATTATGAACCATATCATGTTTACATTGTTTGTCAATTTGTAAATTATTGGCGATATGTACCTATATCTACAAAATGGTTGCAGGTATACAATGGATCATCAACGTTTAGAACATAGGTACCTAGTCGTACAGAATGGCGATTTGGCGTTGTCTGTACTTTGCTGTAGCGTAGCTAATAAAATTATCTATGATCTTGTACAGAAACGAGTAGACATAAGAGTGTTCACACAATAGAAAGAGACAGCTAATTTAATCGGAGGAAATCATGGCTGGCCATTTGGTTATTCTCGCGATCACATGTTAAAAAGTCGTGTAAATATTTCTGTAAAGTAAAACTGAGTTTCCCGACGCGTCATAAAACTCTCCGTAAACTCACGACGCATGAGATAAGTGCTGAAGTATTTTAGCACTCGTATTTTGGTAGCAAATATTATCAAGTCCTTGAACCAAAGTGTTTCCTGATAACATTTCAGTAACTCAACTACAGTTATCAGTTACCACAAATGCCGATACTAAAATATAATACACCTATGTACTGTAACTTTTTTATTATTGCATAATTGATTGTAATCTGTTTTGTGAATTTAAATAAATAAATACATATTTATACCTAGGTATGTAATATGATAGGTAACATCCTAAAAGTTGACGTAACGCGGCTTCAATCATTCAAATCGCAGTTAGCCCCTTCGTACACAAGCCTACGCAAATCTTGGATACTAATGTTGTATACCTAAAATCATTGAATGTAGTGATGTAAAATCGCAATCGGTCAAGTTGTGGTCAATAGCATTACAAAGATTAACTGAATTTGTTTTTTAAAACTAAGCATGTTTTCAGAATTAAAAAATGGGATTTTAAATTTTTCTGATTTTTGTGTAAGTATGAAAACTTGCTTGAATTCAAAAAAATTCACTTAATCTTTGTAAGTAATGCTATTGACCACAATTTGACTGATTGTAATTTTACATTACTACAAAAAATAAATGTAAAATTTTGTGAGCGAGGTAGCGGCGCGCCTCGCCGTATGTTGCCCCTTAGAACACTTTCACGAAACTGCATCAAAATAACTAATGATAGTGAGACGACATACAAACATATCCAAAGTCCAAGAAATGTAACATTTTTAAAAACGGTAGATCAATATGTTCAATTGAAAAGCATCGACTTCAATTCGTGTTTCGCCGACAATCATTCAGTGGGGCCAACATAATTTAACTAAACGGACCTGACGTGTCAATAGGGATCGCAGAGCAAACAATATTGAGTCTACAATCATCGCGTTAAAGCTTATTGTAGGTTGAAGTCGAGGTGTAGGTAGTGACCACACGTTTGCGTGAATAAAATTCGTGATGAACTGATCAATCATACGGCGGTGGCGTCGTCACAAGCGCCAGGTTGACTCATATGAGATCAAGGTCAATGTTAAATTCCATTATTTTTTACGATAAATGGGTAGTTTACTCCTATATTTTAACACCTACTTTTTTCCTTTTTAAGTATGTTTCACAAATTGACTATTACCTATTTCAGTTCATGCTTTTATTTTTAACTAATATGGTTAGGTCAAAACAACAATATATTTTGGAAAAATCGAATAGTCTGATTGGTAATAAGTTTAATCATCAAATAAAAGTATAGGTCGCGTCAACCAAAAAGAACGCTGGAAAACAGTGGAAGGGATGTGTTTGCGCGTACAAAATAAACACGCCATCCCACCCCCACCCCCTCCTTCCGGCGTTCGTTTTGCGTGATGTGCACAACCTGTGTGAAGTAAATGAAGAGGATGGTACCCTACCTGGGACAAGTATAAGAAAATAGCTGAATTATTACGAAGTACCTATTCATAACTAGTTAAATTGCCGTGTTCAATAAAGTCCAACAAGACGACCCAACTAAGCTTACCTTTAACAGCGTAATTCTCGAAGCTTTCGAAATCTGCTAAGCAACAACCCTAGGTTGTTGCTAAATAATCACAAGAACTGAAACGCGAACGCGGAATAACAGCACCGTGCACCTTAGCATAGGTTCACGAACGTTCAAACGTTACACAGTAAAGTTGAAGAGCTACTGATAAAAACATCACGAGCGCTGGATATTTATGCATTGCGTTATCAGTACGGGTGGGCCCAGTTATCTACACATTATTGTACTATGTCTGATGTAATCTAGCTACGTACACCGGCAAAAGTCGGCGATCTCGTATAAAATGTAAAGTTCTTTAGCTGACGACTGTACGGTCTCGTCTGGTCTCGTCTGTTCTGCTGTGAACCGCTTCTGTGACGTCATGTCTAACATAGGTAGGTACAGTAAGAAACAGATAAGCATCGTCTGTGCTTATCTGTTTCTTACTGTACCTACCTATGTTAGTGTTCCGGTTCCAGTTTGGAAAAACGGAACACTTATGGTCATACTCCAGTAGGGAAAAGTTAACAACAGAATAACTGAATTCAAGAATATCAAATCAAATGACTAACCGCCGGCGTTTGAAAGCTCGATCAAAGTTAATCGGTTCTCAAGTGACTTGCTATCTCTATCTAATTTGAAGTAAAAGCTGAAGTAAAGTGGTGGTTTAAATTGGTGTCTTACCAATTGGTTGGTCTTTCCAGTTGGTAAGACACCAATTTAAGCTACGAATAAATAATTTAAACTAAAAAATCAATGATTTAAGGCGCTGTTCTAAGCTGGTTCTATTACTTAATCGGAACATTAATTATGCGAATCACTTTGCTTGCCAAATTATTGTTTTATGGCAATTCTATGATTAACCTACTCATTAACAGTCTTTTAGATTATTGTTTTAATAGCTGTCTGTCTTATTAGATACTAGTGTAATATTAGTGTTAACAGCTTATGAGTTGTATAAAGTTCCAAGGTTAATATTTTGTGTTCCTAGAATTAGGAGTTAAAGGCTCTAAAATAACCTTGAAATTGTCGTCAGATTTAGGAATCTGGGGTTATAGTCAGTGCAGAATAAAATTAATATATTGGAGGACACTAAAAAAAACTACAGCAGGAAAGCTACGGCCACGAATAGCAAATGCTAGAGGAGAATGGAAGGAGTTGGAGGAGGCCTATGCCAAAGGGCACACAGAAAATCAAATAGAAATTACTAAAAATTGTGTTTAAATACCTACTGTCAAATGTAAGAAATCTTTCTGAATAAACGGCTATTATTATTTATTTTTATTATTGTATATTGGACAAGTGGACATTGCTAGATGTATACTCAGACCAAATAAAAACTAAGGACAGACTTCTGTGAACAGCAAAGTGAAGCCAGTTTTCTAAAGATGTGTTGCGGTCTAACTACGCCTCGCTCCGTGTACATACACAACTAAACGCACACACACAGAAAAGTGAAGCCAGTTTTCTAAAGATGTGTTGCGTGGGCCGATTTGGTGTGTGCGTGCGAGGCGTAGTTTGACCGGCTTCACTTTGCTGTGCACAGAAGTCCGTCTTTTAGTTTTTATTTGGTCCGAGGATGTATACCTCCTCCACTATCCAATCTATCTCATTCCAATGTTATAGAGGAACGTTCTACTTACACTAGATATGAGTTATGAACCTATTTGTCAATAAAATAAGCACGTGCAGCTTATTAGTCCAAATCAAATATAATTTATACTTCCTAAGAAATGATAACAAGCAGGCAGAACATACATTACAATAAAACGATATATCTTTATCCCCAGCACGAGCTAAGGAAAACAGTCCTTGGCCAAATGGCTTTTAGACTCACCGTAAATATTAAAATGTGTAGATAGGTACGTATTTTTGCTTATAAATCATTCATAATATTGTGATTTGCTTCACTACACCACTATCCCTATATCCCTGTCCACATGTCCCTATGTTTGCTTAAATCTTTAAAACTACGCAACGTATTTTGATGCGGTTTTTTTTAATAGATAGAGGTAGGTTTAAGAGGTAGGTTTATATGTATAATACATGCATGATATGATCACCCGTGCGAAGCAGGGGCGCATGGGCGGGTCGCTAGTGTATTATAATAGGACGTTTTTAAAAATTTCTGTTAATTAGATACTGGACACGATACAGCCCCTCGAGCATGGATCATCGATACGATAAAATTAGACAGTAATTAGGGGTAGGTCTACCTTCATCTATTGCAAACAGCAACGGCTAAACTTATCTGATTCCTTCCAATGAGATTATAAGCTTACCAAGTAACTGATAAATCATGACGGAGACAATAATAATTATATGTAGGTACTTATTTATTTCAGACATTTGCATAATGTAAATTCAAGCAAATTTTTTATTTCTTAATTTAAAATCAAGTACCTTTCTTGTAAAAATTCGAGCTTCCCATGCATGATGTCTACGGTAAACCCCCGCCCCCTCCATCGCGCCTAAATGTGGGTATTTAAGCCTATGGCCAAAAGGCTGTTGATGGTGAACAATTGAAGCTAACATTCACCTAGATCTAAATACAGGCTTACACGGCCTAAACATTTGGCTAACACTAGCTAAGAAACTTTAATCATTTTCATAACTAGGTATGCCTCTTATATGTATAAGCGTTTTTTAATTTTTTTTCAACATCCAAAACGCTGCTTGTCATACGGAGATCCAATCGGGTAACACACGATGCCTAGTTAGACTATTCTTTGTTTGACCTTCAAGGTAAATATACCAAGGGGTCCCTCTGGGACATGCATTGCGCAGTCGCAGTCATCAAAGTTAATAGGCAAGCAGGAAGGATATCGTGTTAACAGCCAGCCTATGTTAACCTCGTAGCTTTTCCCCTTCCCAGCCAACAGGGGATTGCAGGATGGGAAAACTCTTGAACTATACGAATGAACTTCATGAACGGAACGTGGCGGCCAACCGTGTGAAGATGTGATGCGATAAGGAGCCTTTTGATTGGCATGTGTATCGACTGTCGATACAACAATTTAAAATACATGATTTCTGAGTCTCAATTTATTTCGCTAAAGTTCGCTTGGTTATCGGGATAAGCGCATTTATCCAAGCTATCTTATGACTATCTTTAGCTGTATCCAAGTATGTACTTGTAAAAACAGACAGACAGTCTAATGAAGCTGTAAAATGTGGTGCAATCTAAGATCTATATTGACAATCTTAACGTTATTGACATAACAGATGATTCTAAGAAAGTAATCTTGAACAATCTTCAGTAATCCTTTAATATTGTCAGAAACTTTCCTTACGACTTTTCTCTGGTAAGATTTTCTCTTAGATTCACATCTTACTCCACTATATTTCTCGGAACATTATATTTATGTTACAAGCCTCATTTCGTCTAGTAACATAAAGTTATTGGTCATCTTTACTATGGTAAAGTAATTTTGCTACTTTTTCGTATCACTGACCGGTCTTCTTCTTATCGTGTCACTAATTTCTTTCGAAACAGAGTGGCGAAAGGATTTTAAGTGCGCCTCAAGAGGCTTCTTTCGAGCACTTGACACATGTTACAGAGCTTTTTAGGTTCCACACCATGCCGGTTTCCTCACGATGTTTTCCTTCACCGTTTGAGAATACTGGCATTGTGCACATAAATTTTTGAACAGAAAAACTCATTGGTGCACGACCGGTTTCGACCCACGACCTTATGATCGGAAGGCGGGGTAGCTACCACTAGACCACCAGTGCTCTATCTATATACTGACCGGTATCATGCTGAAACTAGAGACATTTACGACAGACCTTCAGACTGCCTGGGTGGTAGTCTAAATATACTCTTACTAGCGACCCGCCCGCGCGCCCCTGTTTCGCACGGGTACACATATCATGCATGTATTATACATATAAACCTTCCTCTTGAATCACTCTATCTATTTAAAAAAACCGCATCAAAATCCGTTGCGTACCTTTAAAGATTTAAGCATACAAAGGGACATGGGGACATAGGGACAGAAAAAGCGACTTTGTTTTATACTATGTAGGTATGTATCTTTTATCTAACGTCTGTCTATTGACTGAAACGCGAAACCAAGTGAATCTCAAGTGGGTAGTAAGTATCGGCTATCACGTCAATGCTCTTATCCATGATACCTAGCGTAGTATGACGAAGGCTCAAAGGTCACGAGACCCCAAGCGACTATTAAACTTTAATTCGGAAAGAAAGAGGGCCAATCAGTATGACCTTATAATGTAAACTAAAATCATGTAAATAAACAACGATAAATCAATATTGATGGACTTTCCACACAGCACTATCTAGCCCCAAACTAAGCCAAAGCTCGTAATATGGGAAACAGATGGCTGATATAATAAGTACATCTTTTTTATAAATACACAAGCGACCCGCCCGCGCGCCCCTGCTTCGCTCGGGTCCACATATCATGCATGTATGACTTTGTTTTATACTATACTAGTAGCACCCTGCGTTTTCACCCGCGTAGTTTGAAATCCCGGTATTCCCACGGGATAAAAAGTAGCCTATGTGTTATTCCAGACTATAATATATCTCTGTGTCAATTTTCACCAAGATCCGTTCAGCCGTTCTGGAGCTATAGAGTAACAAACATCCATCCATCCATACTTACAAACTTTCACATTTATAATATTAGTGGGATAATATATAAATACATACTACACATTAACACCCAGATAGAAAGAACATACATCTATGTTCAGCACACAAATGTTTGTTCTCAGTAGGGATCGAACCCACGGCCTACGGCGCAGAAGGCAGAGCTACTAACAACTGAGTTGTGAAAGCTGTCAATATCGTTAAGGGGCAGCATACGGCACGCCGCTATCTCGCTCGCACAATTGAACATTTTCGAAGATATAAAATCACTGAATGTAGATAAGTAAAATCGCAATCGGTCAAGTTGTGGTCAATTGCATTACAAAGATTTAGCAAAAATAAAATTTTGATTCCAAGCAAGTTTTCATAACTACATAAAAATTAGAAAAATATAAAATCCTATTTTTAAGTCTGAAAACTAGCTTGTATCAAAAAAAAAATTCGCTGAATCTTTGTAATGGTATTGACCACAAATTGACCGACTGCGATTTTACTTATCTACATCCAGTGATTTTATATCTTCGAAAATGTTCAATTGTGCGAGCGAGATCGGGGACTAGACTGAAAACATAGTTCCTTTTATATCCTCTCCAGCTTAGTTACTTAAGGCTCCGGTGACAGCGGCTCGCAATTTCGAGGTGCGATTGGCTATTATTTCATTTTATTTCATTTCGGGGAGGTTGTTTGAAAAAATAACTCTAAAGAAACACGCATAAATACTGTTCGAACACAAATAATACAATAATATAAGGGAAACATGCCCGAATCAGAAATCATTTTGGTATTAGGTAAACGTAAGACCAAACATACTAATACCAAAATGATTTCTGATTCGGGCATGTTTCCCTTATATTATTGTATTATTTGTGTTCGAACAGTATTTATGCGTGTTTCTTTAGAGTTATTTTTTCAAACAACCTCCCCGAAATTAAATAAAATGAAATAATAGCCAATCGCACTTCGAAATTGCGAGCCGCCGTCACCGGAGCCTTAAGTAACTAAGCTGGAGAGGATATAAAAGGAACTATGTTTTCAGTCTAGTTAGTCGTAAACTCATCAGTCTAGATGACTGATGATTTTTCATCAGTCTAGATGACTGATGATTTTTCGACCGATTCTAATAAAGACTTTTTTATCTTGATCTAAGTATATTTACTACTATGGTGCGCAATTTCTTGCCGTACGTGTGCGATCATAGAGCTGTTTTTTTTTTATTAAAAGGTTCACAAACCAGCCAATACAACAAAATATCACATATAAACAAGCATCTTAAAACTAAATTGCTGAACGGTCTTCTAGATGCGAACACAGCATGCTGTTATGGGTTTCTTTTGGAAATAGTGTGCCATTGTGTACAAGGCGATTTCCGACGAATAACGACGATGGATCATTGTGTGGCACCGAGGCATTTTACTTTGGTTCTTGAAATATAACATTCGTGCTCATAGCTCGTCCCGAAACATATGCGTGAGCTGTAGCGATTTGTGATAGTTCAAGGGCGTGTTCAATTATTCGCACCGCGCAAAATGGCTCGGTTTATTTTGCACTGCCATCGAGCACATTACCTAGCTCGATGTGAACTGCTGAACACATGATAAATTATTGGAGTTACTATGGAGTTACCACTCTGAACATAGTGGTTAAATCATATGGCTATATTGTGTTTAGTTTTGCTAACCCCGGTTTATGAAAGCGTGATCAACACTAACAGGCTGTCAAGTCTCTTGCTATTTCAGCTTTTACTTCGAATTAGATAGATAGCAAGTGACTTGACAGCCGATTAGTGTTGATCGCGCTTTCAGAAATCGGGGATAAGCCTATGGTATTTTCAATCTTTTTCGATATAAGAATTTAACTAGATTTTCTCCAGACTTCGTTTCTCGTGCGGAAATAAGAACAACCAACCTTAGAACCTTCTTTTTTTTACCTTTTATTTGTCTCCAAGTTTTACTATTAGTTACTAGCTTGTACATTTTTGATCCACTTGTTTGTGTGACAAATAAATTTTTTTTTTTGATCCACTTGTTTGTGTGACAAATAAATTAATTTTCTTTCTTTCTAACAATATAAAGTATTGCACTGGGTACTTGAAGAGACTACAGTACCTTTATATTATTGTTTCGTCACACGAATGCGTGCTAAGTGGACATGACTGATATGAGGAAATGCTTGTTATAAGCAGTTAACTTTCTTTTTTAACTAAAATCTACCGTCCTTTGACTACAATCTCACCTGATGTTAAGCGACGATGTAGCCTACGTTGGAGCTGAACGATCTAGAAGACACCTATTCACTCTTGCCTTGAGAACTGTTGAAGACTTGAAGATCTTCCATCATACCATACGCAGGTACCGTATGTTTAGTCTTGTTGCAATCAAAGCAAGAAAAACAATGTATCACGATCGCCCCTAGTGACTGTGGTACCGACTATTATCACAAATTCACGTGTATGTTTATCTAGGAGGGGTCACCGGCTTCGGTGGGTCATCTTATTATCGGGGCGCCATTGAACGCAACGCCAGTTTTGCGGGGTCATTTGTGTATACCTACATACCTATAGCATTTTATCCGTGGGTTTGCTTGCAAGTTATTATTATTTTATTATTAATATCAAACTTATGTAGAAGGTCTTTAACTTGTATATATCTTGTCCTAAACCCACTTCATGCTTGGAGTCTGGACAAAAGGTTCACTCCATTCTCCTTTATCCTTTGTCATCTTATCCAGAGATGACGCGTCATCTCTGTAATCACTCATTTCTTACTCATGTTTCACACAATCCATCCAACTTCTTTTATATCACTCCCAAATACCTAGTATTCTTCTAGCTTCCTACCTAGCACATTCTTCATTTCACAAAATATAACATGCTTACCTATTACATACTCCTTATCAATATTATTTTAGCGATTTTAGGAGCCATATAAACGCGCACTTCTTTCTCTAATTTTGACAGATTGCAAGAGTATCGCAACTCAATCTACCGCAATTATAATCGCAAATAAAAAAAAAACGCGTGTGTATCCGTGTAAACAATACAGGACAACGGGAGCCCTTTCTGCCGTAGTAACTGTTTACTTGAGATGAGGTACTGAAGAAGGCTGGCCATCTATTTCAACCCTGCATAGGGAAGTTTAGCGTTTTGAGACGTCTTCTCTGCTGGCAAAGGAACGAGCTGTGTCCGCCGCGGCGCCAGCGTTGGAGATTGTTGTTTTTAAGTACTTGATAAGGTAGTATCCAATTAAAAGTAATAAGGACGTAAAAGATTATCGAATAGGTAGGTACAATAGTCATAGGTCACCGTGATATCGTTACGATACTACATAATGAAAGTAAGCAGTGTACGATTCGCGAGGATATCTCGGAGATTACAGTTTGAGACAATCTTCGACTTAAAACTTCGCGATTTATCTCAAGTTTATGTAATACCTTGGCACCCGTGTTGTGTACCTACAATTATTATTAGTTCGTTGCTAACTGATACTTCTTCTTTTGCGTTTGGCAATTCTCCAATCCATGCTTCTGCGGGGTCTAGTCTTATATTTCCACGTCTTTCCTGTAGACTAGAAATCCGTCAACCTATCTTTTAACTATTTTAATTGACCTGCAATGCCATTGGAAATAGAATATAAGAAATGGGAGCTCAAGGTGTGGCACTTTTTATATCCCCGTTTGTACCTTGATTTAACCTTCCACCGAATTGACAAATATTAATTCAATCAAAACGGTCTTTATACAGTACAATCACAGGGACCACTTTCAAACGTGGTTTCATACTAGTTGAATCTACCGCCAGTTCATCGCGCAAACCCAGATATGAGTCCTTTATTCAGGTATTTCAAGAAGATCGGATTACCATTTCGTTAGTTAGGTATTAAGATATTAACGCCGATTCGTCAGTTTGGGAAATCTTAAATCTCTTCGCTTCTTGGTCGACGGCCGACTAAGCTGAGAGGTACTTACAGAGGTGCTGGACAGGCCATCTAACTCCTATCCCAAGCACATCTGCGTCCCGTAAGTAGGACACGGGTATAGTTCTTGACTGCTATATCCATATTAGGAATTTTGGTATGTATATTGTGCTCTAATTCTCATTCAGTCATTCGTCAAAGTTGTTTTTAATTTAATGTAGGTATAAAAGCCTACCCCCAAGATATATAAAGAAATATTTTTGTCTGACAGCTCTGAGTTGTTCGAACTCGCCCACTATTTTAAGGCTATACTATCTGCATTTAGATAAATATTTTACAACATACACAAACATAGATACCGTTAATACCGTAAATTGCAGAGATAGATGAAGATATCTAGAGATCGGTATTTGTAAAGAGTTTTGTTCGTAAGATAGGTGAGTTTGTATAGAGGTCCCTATCATAACACGCACGCGAATTGGTATTCTTTTTATAAACTTAATACGCTTGCAAAATTACTTAATTATTTCGTTTTTTCGGAGTAAAAAATTTGGTACATCCAAGCTTTCCACTGTTTATTTCACCCCAGGTCACAAAAAATATCTGGGTAGGAAGGTAATGAAAATACGTAGCACATACTCACAATTAAAAATTCTCAATTTATTGAACTAACAGACACACCGACAACTGAATACACTGAATGAACAAACAGCGTAGTTTTGAGCAATACAGGCGAAATTACAAGTTCATGGTTATTAACTGGCGACATAAGCTATTAAAACTGAGCTAGGCCTCGACCCTATATCAGAGCATCAATGTTTACTCCATCTGGGGTTCATCCTACCTAACTTTTATGCAAAAAGTTTTTAATAAACGCATTTATCCTACTTAATATTATAAACGCGAAAGTTTGTGAGTATGGATGGATGTTTGTTACTCTTTCACGCCGGAACGGCTGAACGGATCTAGATGAAACTTGGCAGAGAGATATGATATAGTCTGGAATAGCACATAGGCTGGTTTTTACCAATTGGAATTACCAATATAAACCAACCAAAATATTGGGAATACCAGGATTTAAATCTGCGCGGGTGAAACCGCGGGGCGCAACTAAGTAGTATAAACTTACAACGGGCGCCTCTAAGTAGTCCTTGAAGCACAGCAGATGGTAAAAAGACCCAAGAAAATCATCCTATGTACATACCAGTCCCACCAGTCCTATTCGATAATGTTGCATCCACAATATCTTTCCAATCTAGCCCCATATGCTCGCACATTTCAATATTTTGAGAGATAAAAAACCACTGAACTCATTTTTGAAAAATCACTTTCAACCATGTGTGCATTGGACACAGTTGATAAAAATAGTTCTGATAAACATTTGCTTCTTAGTTTCCAATACTTTTCAGTAGGAAAACTTGTTCCAATCAAAATTTAAAAACGAGGAAGCTGAGAAATACCTAACTTTTTTAGGTAAATTGTACCTATTTATATTAAAATAACATCCAGTTTATAAAATAACAGCAAGTCAATAAGTATGAAAACGGCAGTGACAGTATGCTTTGATATAAAGTTGAAGCCTTATCTTAAAATCAATAGATTCTGATAACCATGCATTTTTCTTTGACTTTTCAATCGCCTGCTTAAGGCTCTCTGTCCACTGAAACGAACGAGAAACGGAAAAATACACACAAAATCTCAGCTCAGAGATTTTATGCAATCTATTGTATAATATATTATTATCTCCATTTCTCTGCTCTGCTTCAGTGGACAGGCAGCCTTATACAATACAAATGTTATAAATTGAACACAAGGATCAATTTGAAACAAAACTTAATATTCTTACAACTCTATTGGAATCAAAATGGATCAATATACCTTTAACCACCATTTTATACATCGCGCTTAAAATAAATTGATTTGAGCTAAGCACATTTAAAAGATGAGATTAACAATTCTGCAAATAAAGCACTAATTTCATCAGCTAAAAACTCCATTATCCTTTCTGGATTTTCTCTAAGAGCATTTCAAGCCTCCCAGTCATCATCGGCTGGCCTTTCTTATTCTTCTTGCTTAACTTCTTGAACCGTTCATGTTTATTCTTCTTATACTCTTGCAATTTCTTATTGCGTTCTGCTATAACCTTCTCCAACTCCTCTCTCTTCTTTATTTTATCATCTTTGACCTTTTTGAACTGATCTTTAGCTTTTTTGAAAGGATCTTTTTTAGCTTTGACTTCAATCTTTTCCTTCTCAATAATGTCGGGATGTCTGACGTATTTGCCAACATCTTGGGAGTCAGTGGTGTCTTCATCGAATGATTTGGGCTTATAGGAACCAATCACAGGGTCATTTTTGACATCATTCTGGTACTCACGAATGAGTTTCTTTCTCCTTTGTTCTTCCCATTGTTCTAGTTTGTATTTCTTGCTGTATTTCTTTAAGCGATAGGTTTTCTTATCGAAAGGTTTTTTCTCAGACTTTTCTTTCTCAGTCTTATCTACATTTATGGCACGATTCTTGTCAAACTGTTCCTGGCGTTTGTACTGTTTATCTGGTTGATCAGTCTTTTGCTTCTTGTTGGCTAAGAAGAATGAGTCCCGTTTCTTTTCCATCATACCAATGTTTTGTCAGACCTATAAAGAAATGAGAAAGCGTGTTTGATCAAGAATATTAGAACAAGAGTTGCGAATTTCTCCTGTTAGGGATTTAAACAGATTCCTAGTAACGGAATACATTTCAGATATTGGAATATGGGGTGAAATAGATTAAAATTTAAACAAATTGAAAGAAAAGGTAATACACGCTTTTTCATTTCGTTTAAGGTTTAGTGAGTTTAATCTTTCTGGTTGTATGAATGATTCAAGATCATCATTATGCATATGTAAAGGCCCTGATCGATGAGCGAGTTAAACCACAGTCTTATGGCTTGTCTACCGACTGACCAAGCTTTACCAAGCTATAGTCAATCCATCATCGCCTTAAGGACTCGAGCTTTACCAATGAGGTGGCTGTCGGAGGTTTTACACTCTTGTCAATCATAGCTTTAATGTAAGTTTCAGTAAAAATCAGAAGGGTAAGTTAATACTTTGTAGATAAAAATGGAGTATATTGATAGGACTGAAGTCAGCCACTGCCATTACCTACCCATATTGGCCATAATTATACAGTCTAATAGAACCACCAAGTTAACTTATGAACTGTATGAATAAACCTGGGTATTTAAGTGATGTGTCTATTTTTGGTCTTATTAACTTCTCATTGTCAAGTAGAGGATTTTTATAGAGCAGGTTATCAACTATATTAGGGTTAGGTAAATGTTGGTTTGAATTGTATTTTTGCCAGATGTCCTACCCTACCTTCTATCAGACTATCAATTAGAGATCTCAAAATACTACGCTTGAAATAAACCTCGCAAGTTTCAGTAATAGACTCAGTCTCTTGACGTAAATTTCGTCACAGGCCGAAGACAGAGTCAGACATTTTGAAATCATGTGCGTTTCATGGGCATTCGATTCTTCGCAACCAAGAGCCATAACCCTTTCGAGAACTTTAGCACGTTTTGTGATCTTTTAGCCTTGGATTTGATGAGAACATTAAAGTATGTGTTTGCTAGGTGCCGTCATCATCTCGTAGCATACAGAGAAGTGATCAGGTGTGGCGTTGCGATATTGTAACAAGCAAACAGCTGGTCGTTACGATAGCGATAAAATCATCAAAATGTCTTAGACTTGAAGATAACTTACCAAGACTAGCCACCCACTGGGTAGGCTTCTATTTTTCGACGGAATCTTGATAGTTTACTTGCACTTGGCACTAAAAAAAATCGCGCAGGACGAATTTGTTTTGTGACTTGTGGAGCGAAATACTTTACCGACCATGCCCTTTGGTGTTTTATCAGTTTTTTACACAGAACAGACGGACGGTTCACAAAAACGTCACCAAAAGGGCCGAAGAAACACGGAAAGGAAACGATTTGCGATTTGCGCAAAGGATGCCCTCTATGTCATGTTTCAATCAATGTTTGGTTGGATTCGCAATCTTTCGCATCAAGAATGGTGCATATTTTTAAATTTTGCGAAAAAATTGTCATTCAGTTAGTATTATTAAATAATTACATACATAATCATATGAAAATTGCAGAATAATTATTTATTTGGTTAGACATTGACTCCAATATTTATAATCGATTTGCTTCATTTGCTGCGTAAAACGAAACGAATCTGAGAGAAATAGTTTGTCTTGTTTACCGCTAGATGGTGATACGATACCGCACCGCACCGCACGCAAAGGGAGTAGGCAGCAAAGAGACCTATCGGAATCCGTTTTTGTTCATCCTCAAAGGTTTCATTTTGATAATCTCTTTTTGTGGCTGTAATATCACCAGCACCCATCCCGTGCTGCTTAACGACAGATATATCTAACTAAGCCCAAAGCAACACTAGCGTGCCCCCATCTCTATTAGTACATAGGTACAACTGTAAGAAGTAGTGCCTCATCCTCAACGAAATTATGTAAAACTAGTACTTACTACTTACTTTATTTATTTTATATATTTATAGACCTACCCGATGCAAACATCTACCTCTATGCCGATTGGATACCTCTATGCCAAAAGAAAGTACCTAGTAGGTACTTAGGTATGGTAGGTAGATACAGGCCTACGTCGTCGTTTGCTGGTTGAAACTTCAGACGACTGAGTTAGCCGTATTGAATTACGGAAAGTACCGAGTGGTACACTCAAGACCACTAACGCACGTCATTCGACTATTAATTTTGTAACCTAAAAAAAAATTTGTTTTACTAACTTTACGATTTACTAATGCGCGTCAACCAAAAAGAACGCTGGAAAACCAGTGGAGAGGATTTGTGTTTGCGCATACAACATAATCGCGCTATCACACCCCCTCCCCCTCCTCCTTTCGGCGTTCCTTTTGCGTGACGCGCACTTACCTCTACGGTTGTCAAAAAATAACGATTGATTATCACCATTGAATGTTGTTCTATTCAATGATTAACACGTGGATATTGGTAAAATCATCTTTTATAGATGTAAAAGGCCAATGATGATGATGATGATTGGTAAGTAGTAATAAGTACCTATTATAGATACCTACATCAATTGCTAGTTTTTTTTCTGTTTTTGATATCCTAGCGGATTCCGCTAGGGCTTGCTGAGAAGAGAATAGGTACCTACCTATGTTTTCACGTCAAAAAAGTGAGGTACCGGAGGAGCTGGCAAGGAATTTGGAAACTGGACAGCTGGAGCAGGACAAAGCAGGGCCGTAGTCAAGACTATACCTAGTCTAGAACTTTATGGGGCTTAAATTATTTTTGTATACATATAATATGTATGTACCTACCGACATATTTACGAAAGTACTTACCTAGTAATTTATGTAAACTAGGTGGTGAATTAGGTATAACGGAATTAGTTTACCTCAATTACGATAGTTTTAGAGGGGCATTATTTGCAATATTGCCTATACCTAAATCATCACTAGGTACATAGTATAAAACAAAGTCGCTTTCTCTGTCCCTATATCCCTATGTAGGTATGCTTAAATCTTTAAAACTACGCAACGGATTTTGATGCGGCTTTTTTTAATAGATAGAGTGATTCAAGAGGAAGGTTTATATGTATAATACATGCATCATATAGTAGTAAAACAATGTGCACCCGTGCGAAGCAGGGGCACGCGGGCGGGTCACGGACTCGCCCGCTGCGCCACTGAGGTCGCGTTAGCTTTCAAAGTGACCCCTGTGATTGTAGTACTATCTACAGTAAAACGGGGTGGATTGAATTCAAGGGGTGAATGAAAATGAAACCAAAAAAGCAATTATTAACAAACATTTTCAAATAAAAACACCAAATTCTACATATTATATAGAATTTGGTGTTTTTATTTGAAAATGTTGCGTATTCAAATGTTTGTTAATAATTGCTTTTTTGGGGTCATTTTCAGTCACCCCTTGAATTCAATACACCCCGTTTTACGGTACTGTATTCAGTACCGTAAAACGGGGTGGATTGAATTCAAATAATGCTATATACATAGCTCAAGAGCTATAACGATCTTTAGGTATTCCTAAAGATCGTTATAGCTTTTGAGCTAAGTAACTAATTCACAATTAACTAAGTAGGTAGGTACTGTGGTTGACTGTACCTCACAGTACATTGATTAGGGTGCCCTATTAACCACTAATCCGGACAATCAACCAGTAACGGAATACAGCAGACGTCCGCCTATATTGGTTATTCCTTCACTATATTGCAGAATTATTTTAGCGACTGCGTCACACACGGCGGGCATTTGAATAATTAGGATTCAGATGCAGTTTGGAACCAGTTATTGATCTAAATAGCGACTTACCTAAATGTTCCTATTAATTTAGAAGCAGTGCTATCGGTCGGGTGGAATGACTTGTGTAGTCATCGTCAAAATTTATTTACGTGCAGTGGAAAGCGTTGCATCTTCTAATTACAGGTAGATATTCCGTGTTTTTAGGGTAATTAAACGGGCTTTTACTGCATTCATGCCATTATTTTGGATCTATCCCGCGAACAAGGATCCTTCACGTACACGTTGGTTTCCCAAAATATTTATGGTAATTTTTTTAATTAAAGAAATCCTACTAATGATCCTATTATAAACGCGAAAGTTTGTAAGTATTTATGGATGGATGGATGTTTGTTACTCTTTCACGCCGGAACGGCTGACCGGATCTGGATCAAACTTGGCACATAGGCTAAGTACTTTTTATCCCATGGGAATACTGGGATTTAAATCTGCGCGGGTGAATCCCTGGTGCGCAACTAGTAGACAATAAGAAAAGCATTTTATAAATCTTTAGTAGTTAGTATACCTACCTAGTTAATTACTTACCTATAAACATGTCTTCTAAAACTTCCTGCTCCATCCTCGACTTCATTGCCGCTTACCACTGTGCTTATGTCCACAAAATGAAAAATTGTGGATTCATTAGGTTTTTTAAACTGTTGAAACTGAAACAGCTTCACGACTTTGATCCCCAGTCACGGTAGATGTCCCTTCAGATCTCCCAGTACCAAGTAGGTACTAATTCAAGATTCTTTGAGGATGTCTAAGGGGGGTAGTCAGAGGTACGTCCAAACATTACATTTGGCACATACCCACATTTTGCAGTAGTTAGTATTCCAATGGATGGATGAATCAATTCTCATAATTTAAGAACATTAAAACTTATTAACTTGTCATGACTTAGAGGTCACATCAGTCAACGAAGGATGAGCCTTTTGCAGTGCACTAAAGTTCATAGTCCTTTAAATATATTTCAGATGATCTAAAGTCATGACGATCATTCGTGAGGACTACACCGTGATTGAAGATGACGTCAAGGGAACCCCTGGGCTGTCCAAGGGCGGCCTTAGCGTCGTCTTCGCGATCCTGTGCATTATCGACCTCTTTGGAGTGTTTCCTGTAGTTACTCTGCCGAAAAGTGTCATCTCTTGTGGTAAGTACCTCTACGTCACCTTTCTCTACCCTCAAAGGTTTGCTGGAAGAAAACTCTTAGGTTTAAGCTTGCCTTTGTACATGCCCTTTATTTTTGTCTTGTTTACTATGTGTTAGGTAGGTATATTGTGTTTATTAAAGAATAGATTGTAGACCTTATTTAACTTAAAAGCACACACATCTCGCGAATGACTGACTGTGTGGACATACATACATTGCAAAGGGCGTCATACAAAAGGGCAGTAGGAACCAAGCCGAGTTTGTTGCCAGTTCTTATAGCTGGTCGCGTGGAACTGGCACCTAGAGTCATCTAGTTTTCAATATGATCCTTGTGATTTCATTGAATAAATATATCTTGTCTTTAACGTTAACATAGAGTACATTTATGGGTGCAAACCAAAAATAGAAGAGCCTTTACTTAATAATTTGAATTTGGGCAGCCATTTTCTAAATGTTCTAAATAAAAATATGTATTTATTTTTAACGATCAGGTATTTACGGCATCCCAATGGTGCTATCAGTGATTGGTCTGCAGCTGTACACCGCAGTACTCCTCGGGAGAAGTTGGCTTTTAGCCCAAGAGATCACACCACTCATCACCGAGAAGAATAGGTATATAGGTTGACTAGCTGATCCCGCGGCTTTGCTCGCGCTAGTTTACTTTGAAAATCTCATACAAACTTTCATCCCCTATTTTATCCCCTTGGGGGTAGAATTGACCAGAATCCTTTCTTAGCGGATGCCTACGTCATAACATCTACCTGCATGCCAAATTTCAGCCCGATCCGTCCAGTGGTTTGGGCTGTGCGTTGATAGATCACTATGTCAGTCAGTCAGTCAGTCACCTTTGAGTTATATATATTTAGATAGGGAGACTTCTTTTATGGAAGACAGAAAAGCCTCAAACGCATCTGCAGTCGCCCCTTACTTCATGTACAGCTAGAACTAAAAGTACCTACTTTACCTACTTCTAGAACTTAATGTAAAAAAATAGGCTAGACCTCCAAGGTAAGCCACTTTCCGGTTATTAATTTACTACTAATAACTTTTATGAATTGCAAAAGCTGACTTAAATAAATTAAATAAATAAATCCCCATCTCGCCATACCTTTTGCGGAGGATGGCTCACAGGGGGGTTTTTAGTGGGTTCGAGCCCCACATACCCCTTCCGTCACCCCCATGACGGAAGGGTAACGGAAGGCATTGTCCACTTCCAAAAAAAAAGGCTAGTATTTCCCGAATCCATCCAGATTCGGGAAATTCTAGCCTAGCTGTGTAACAATATAGAAAAACTATTACCTAACAGGTATCCGTATGCAGCTATAGGCGAACTCGCGTTTGGAAAAATCGGCAGGAGAACAGTCACTGCACTCCTCAACGCTACAGTGTTTGGGTCTGGGATACCCAACTTTATTCTTGGTAAGTCAACCCACGTGCAGACCAATGGTCAGACCAGCCATATGGCCATCAACTGTCAGTACCTAGCTATATCTAGATAAGGCACCACCTATAACGAGGGCTCTATATGAAAACTGTCACGAATCTGAGCCTTGATGAATGCAGTGATCTGAAAATATGGTTATAGTAAGTATTCCCACCTATTAACCTATCGCATCGTAGTATTTTATTTTAACGGCCTAAGTAATTACAAAAGTTTAATGAGTAAAAAACTTAACAAGCTTCGAAATTAAACTTACAAGGACCTCAGGATTATCTTGTCATATCAGCGAAAATACCATTATTTGAACCTGAAACTCAAAATCAAAAAAATTTTTTAAACACAGCGTCGCAGAGCTTGCAGTTGTTCTGGTGGAAAATAACAGACGGAGCAGTAGGAGTCACTTACTGCGTTTGGATGATTCTGCTTGCTCTATTGCTGTGCCCTGTCATGTGGCTTGGGTCACCTAAAGACATGAAGTAAGACTTTTTTTTATACCAATGCGAAATTACAGGCATAGAGGCATAACATGCCTCAAGTTGATGGATTTAGATTTAGATTTATTTATTGCCAACATGTACATACATCAGTTATATTATAGCTTAGGTCTAAGGTAGCTAATAATAATAATAATAAATAATGTTGGACAATCCACACAGCACTATCTAGCCCCAAAGTAAGCTACTAAAGCTTGTGTTATGGGTACTAGATAACTGATATATTTTATACATTATATAATTACATAAATAGATATTTTTATTATACATAGAAAACACCCAGACCAATGAACAAATTTCTGCAGATCGTGCACAAATTTGTTCCGAGGCGGGAATCGAACCCGCAACCTCTGCGTCGCAGGCGGACTCTCGCCCGCTGCGCCACTGAGGTCGTCGAATAAGCGAGTACATGTACCCTGTAGGGCGCTGCAATCTATGTAGAAATAAGGTAGGTACAATAGTTCATTAATAGGTACTACTTGACTATAGGTACTATAATATATAATTATGTACTATATATACTATAATGGACGCAGGGCAGTGCGTCGTTAAAGGTGATGGTTACCTAGCATTTTTCACCAGGTGGCCCACTTGGTTGTTTCATCAGCTAGTTGTTAAAAAACCTATATTTACCTTATATTTTTAAATTGCTACAGATCAGCCTGACATTCAGTTTATTTAAAAGACGTTTCATTCAATGTGCTTCTAGGGACAAACTAGGCTAACACAACACGTGTATACCTACGCACGGTGCATATTGTGCACCCCAATTTTTTTTTGAGTAGCCAGCTAACTAAATCAATGAGTTTATTTTATAAGAATGTATTTAGGTAAGAATGCATCAGGTAATTTTTATACGTGAGATTTGTCACAGATAAGAGAATAGTAGTAATTTTGTCAACATTTTGAAACTACTAAAATTCGTTATATTTTGCGTGACAAGCCCACTCCTCATCCTTGTTACGACCCTGACCCATTTACGTGCTTTGTGCATTATTACAAAATCTGTAAATCTTTGATTTCGAAAAGAGAAATAATATTATACAAGTAGGTTTTTTATATACCTAGGTACATACATACTTATTTTAAATACCTATGTACCTACATGTATACAGTTATTGTATACACTTTGATGTAGGTATACAAGATAAGAATAGACACAGGAAGTCTATACAAAACAATAAAAAGTTCGATTGTGAGCAAGCACTTTCGTTTTGAAAGTGCTTTTATACATAGATATCATCATCACTAGATAGTATAAAACAAAGTCAAAGTCAAATAATGTTTATTCAATAAAATCACAAGGACCATCTTGAACCGTCTTAAAACTAGGTGACTCTAGTGCCAGTCGCATTCTCTGTCCCTATATCCCTATGTCCCCATGTCCCTATGTATGCTTAAATCTTTAAAACTACGCAACGGATTTTAATGCGGTTTTTTTTAATAGATAGAGTGATTCAAAAGGAAGGTTTATATGTATAATACATACCTGATATGTGCACCCGTGCGAAGCAGGGGCGCGCGGGCTGGTCGCTAGTAATATATATTATACATAGATACATAATGTAATATTTGTTATGTATTTAATGTTTCAGACTCATAGCATTATCATCAGTGCTGATAGTGACGTCGGTAGCTATATCCACGTGGACCT
The DNA here is from genome assembly GCA_963576535.1 of Plemyria rubiginata. Classification (NCBI taxonomy): domain Eukaryota; kingdom Metazoa; phylum Arthropoda; class Insecta; order Lepidoptera; family Geometridae; genus Plemyria; species Plemyria rubiginata. The sequence continues at coordinate 3,000,192 of OY754929.1, forward strand.
GCATATCGCTGGACGACGTGTCTCCGCCCAGCACTCGGACCGTGCTGGCCTACTCGCCTCAGCTGGGCGACTTCCTCAGCGCTTACGGGATCCTTGCTTTTCAGGTAGACGCGTTTGAGTCAGGAAACACTTAGCCCCCCCCCCTCTCAGAAATAGTAGGTACGCCAAATTCCTACGCAGTACGCTACAGTTTGGCCAAAAAGTCTAGAAACGGAACTAATTTGACATGCCACCATCACCATCACCACCATCACCATTCCACCACAGGACTAGTAGACGCACGGCCGGGTATCATCCTTACCTGGTTAGCATACCACCTATTCGCACTAAGCGGTTTGCTTCTAGCTACGTTATGCGAACTGCTAAGGAATGAAACTCGTTACCGTCGTCTGTTTTTCCTGAACACTATAATCTAAACCTCTTCAAGGCTCGAGTGAATAGGTGTCTTCTAGACCGTTCTGCTCCAACTTCGGCTACATCGTCGCTTACCATCAGGTGAGATTGTAGTCAAAGGACGGTTTATTCTTTATAAAAAAAAAAAAAGGAGGAGGTATTTTTTGTTTGTTACATCCTTCATAACTTTTTACTGGGTGGACTGATTTTGATGATTTTAATAGCTTTAATAGCAATAATTTTAATAGCAAGCTGGTGCTTGTCATGTGCTACTATTTAAATTTGAGTGAGATCTGACGAAAAGTTTTTGAGTTATAGTAATATGAATTTATTTCCAGTGTATTTGAAGTCGGCTTTTTCTTGCAAAGAGTTATTGTCTGAATCTATTAATACAATTTTTCATTTTTCAAGTGAAAATGTGTACCTACCTACCTATCCTTATTTGTTGTGGTACTCAATAAAAAGTTATCTACTTCATATAGAATAGAATATAAGTTTATTTGACGACAACACACAGGAGAAGCATACAGACAAGAAATATATGCACATTGTATGGCTCTACGTATGGCCGTACGGAGCCAGTTGACCCTTACCTTTAAATTATTACTTGCCGCCTTGGAACAAATTTGTGTACGATCTGCAGAAATTTGTTCCGATGGTCTGGGTGTTTTCTATGTATAATAAAAAATATCTATCGATGTAAGTATATAATGTATTAAATATATCAGTTATCTAGTACCCATAACACAAGCTTTGAATAGCTTACTTTGGGGCTAGATAGTGCTGTGTGGATTGTCCAGCATTATTTATTTTATTATTTATTTATTACTTTTCGGGGTCAGTCGACTAAAGAACCATTGTATGCAGTTCGACATCCACCCAATGCTGCTGACCATCCAAGTGGACATGCGCGACAGTCGTCAGATCAACAAGGCTGTGGTGGGCGGCTTCCTGGCAACACTCACGATGTTCACTGTCACCGCTGTGCTGGCCGTCAATAGATACGGCATGGATATTGACAATAACATCTTGCAAGGTATGTAAGTTACGTACATTTAATAGTTGTTGGTATTCCACGTGACATGACGTGACCACAGAATCGTCCACTAATCTGTAATCGTATATACAAGGGATCGTCAGTTTGAAATAATTTTATTTGATCAACAGGCATTCCTCCATCCATACCGCTGTACATAGTAGCCTTGCTGGTCACGCTACAGCTGTGTTTGTCATCCGCTGTCGGAAACTCAGTGCTGTTTCAACAAGTTGAAGATTTCTTCCGTATTCCTAGAAGTAAGTACCTTAACGTAGACCAAAGACGATGACTTAGACTTTTTAGTAAGGTCTATAGATCAGTCGGTAGTAGATTAACAATTTCAGTTACCTACCTATAGATAGATAGATTTTTTTTTTGCACATAAACAAAATGTATCGTACATAGGCAAACTTAATGCTAGAGAGCATTCTCTTCCAGTTAACCTTTGTGTAGTTTTGAAAAACCGAAAGGGCAGTGCACACACATGGATGATGGGATTTTTTTTTTATAATAACTAAACAAAAATAGGTATTAAATATTTGATATAGGATTATATATCAATCTTCAAATAAGTAGATGACCTCTAACTTTTATCGAAAGCTGTTTTAGGAAATTGATCTTCACTGACCGTCTAAAGTTCATGTACGGCTACCGTCTAAAAGAGATATAAAGTAAACTGTTTAAATCGTTTCAGATTTCTGCTGGCAGCGCATCCTAATACGAACATCAATAGTATTCTTCGCCGTGTTTCTAGCTGAGTCGGTGCCGAGATTCGACCTCGTCATGGGCCTAGTCGGGTCCACTCTCACCGGCCCACTAATGTTCATATTTCCACCCATCTTCTTCCTCAAACTCTGCTATATAAAAACAACAATGGTATCAAAAGATCCCCTTAAGTTTGGCAAAAGAGTAACAGGGAATTCGCTGAGGAACGGTAATGGAAAACAAAATGGCGCCCATGTTACACGAAATGGCGACCTCATCATACATAATGGCGACGAAATCCCGCTGATAGATTCGCTGACAAAATATAAAACGTTTACCCATAAGTATTATAGAAAAATATACGTGGATACGGACGACGATTATACCATAAAATGGTATGATGTTATGTTAGCATTAATCGTAATGAGTATGGGAGTATGTGCTACTATTGTTGCGGCCTACTCGAGTTGGGCGAATTCTATACAATACGCGACTTACTCGCCGCCGTGCTTAGTTAACGCTACCATAGCTGCAAGAAGCTTTTTAAGTGCCCTGTGAATAATTAATTAAATAAATAGAATGATTTATTTTTATTAATTAATTAAATGAATAGAAATGGTAGACATTGCACACAAAGTTATTTTTGTAATGTTTCAAAAGATATTCTCCGAACGGGATTTGAACCTTGCGCAGTTGCTAGCGTAGCTCCGTATCAAGGGGAAGGTCGCGAGTTCAAATCCCGCTTGGAGAACAACTTTTGGAACATTTAAATATAAGTTTCCTCTTCGGCCTGTCCCAGCTTTAGGAGTACATGAAAAGTTATAATACCTCCTTTGACTTGTATAAAAATAACATAATTTTCATAGTCTAGGGTGTTATCCAATAATAACAATAATGAAATACTTATTTATGTACCTGTCGACCGTCTACGGTCATGTGTCACTGCCTGCCCAGTTAGAGAAAAAAAATAGCCATATCTAAGATAATTCATTTATGTTGATTAGACTCTTCTCTCGAGATCCCAACCCCATATTTAAACATTGTCATCCTTTTTCTGCCTGTATCCTACTTCATGTGGGGTTGGCATTTAAAAACACTGTAAAATAAATTATGAAAAAAAAACCGTAATAAAGTTATTTTTTTATGACGAAACAAAACATATTTTTTTGATCTAACTTCAATTTACTTAAGTAGTCATTTATTAAATACATAGGTCCTTACGGCAGTCTAAAATAACACGAAGAGCTGATAAGAAGTAGGTCCAAAAAAGAAACATAAAAAAAACTTGGACTTGAGGTACAGGAGCAGGACAAAGCAGGGCTGTAGTCAGGACTAGTCTAAACTTTAAGGTTAAATAGTCTATAAATTATTTTTGTATATACCTAGGTACGCATTAACGAAAGTTATAGGTAGGTACTAGGTATGTGTAGAATATAAATAAATAAATAAATAAATATTGGTGGACTTTCCACACAGCACTATCTAGCCCCAAACTAAGCTTATGCTTGTAATATGGGAACCAGATAGCTGATATACTACTTATAATACTTTTTTTTGTAAATACATACCTACTTATAATATTATATAACACCCAGACAGAGAACAAACATTTATGTTCACCACACAAATGTTTGTTCACGGTGGGAATCGAACCCACGACCTACGGCGCAGAAGGCATAGCTACTACCAACTGAGCTACGTAGGCTTTCTTTTAATATGACTGAATTATAAAGGATATTTTATATATTTTAGACATTGTTTAAAGTTAGACATCGTTTTGTAGTAAGGCCCTAAAGGTCCACAATCAGGGGTGTTTTAGGGGGGACCTATTTGCAATATGCTAACATTGTTAGCTACATAAATTAACAATTTACAATTGAATACTGTGGCTGACTGTAGACCTACATTCTTTTATTTACTAATCACCAATTAGAATAATTAGGCTTCAGTTGCAGTTTGGGACCAGTTTTTGATCTAAATAGCGACTTACCTAAATGTTCCTTCCTACTAATTTAGAAGCAGTGATATCGGTTGGGTGGACGCGTGTGGTGATCTTCAATGTATTTACGTGAAGTGGAAAGCGTTGTGGCTTACAGTTACAGGTAGATAATAAAATAAGTGTTTTTTTAGAGTAAGCAAACGGTCTTTTACATCATTCAATGATTATTTTGAATTTTGTTATAAGCCTCACTCAAGCAAGGACCTTTCACGATATCTAAATATATATAACTCAAAGGTGACTGACTGACATAGTGATCTATCAACGCACAGCCCAAACCACTGGACGGATCGGGCTGAAATTTGGCATGCAGGTAGATGCTATGACGTAGGCATCCGCTAAGAAATGATTTTGATAAATTCTACCCCCAAGGGGATAAAATAGGGGATGAAAGTTTGTATGAGATTTTCAAAGTAAATGAGCGCGAGCAAAGCCGCCGGAACAGCTAGTCTTTTTATATACGTACTTATCCTACCCACCTAGCCTACGATGAAATATTTCATCGTAGTACCTAGCACTTTTGTTGAAGTACCTACATGGATATGTACCTACCTCCTATCAGAAGCCCAACCAACACACCAAAGTTAGTGAATGTAGTCGGTGGTAAAAAATATTAAATTTGTTCATTTACTTTGAACACGTTTGAATTTTCGAAGGCTCTGGTTTTCAGATTTGTTGTGGGTTTCAACTAATTATTTCTTTTTGAACTAATTGGATATATATTCTTAAGAACCCATGGTGTTTGCCGGATAAAAAGAAACTAAAAGACCTGTGTGGTCTGGGAAGGAAATTGGTAAACCTACAGGACCAGCCTTTGAGTTATAGGCATTCATTTAGTCTAGGTACCTGTTCCGCGGTCTGCTTCGAGGTCGTTTCCATCTGGAATCTCCTGCTCCACCCTCAGCTTCATAGTCACTTACCAACTACCAAATGCTTTTTAGCCAAAACCGTCTGCCAAATGTAAAAAAGGATTCATTATGAATATCATACGAGTTTCTCTGTTTCAGATGAAGTTTATTAACCTACTTATAAACACACTTATCTAAATATATTTCAGATGATCTAAAGCCATGAAGATCATTCAAGAGGACTACACCGTGATTGAAGATGACGTCAAGGGAACCCCTGGGATGTCCAAGGGCGGCCTTAGCGTCATCTTCGCGATCATGTGCATTATCGACCTCTTTGGAGTGTTTCCTGTAGTTACTCTGCCGAAAAGTGTCATCTCTTGTGGTAAGTACCTCACAGTCACTCTTCTCTAGCCTCAACGGTACCTACCTACCTATGCTTGAAGAAAGCTCTTTTTGGGGTTAAGCTCGCTTTTGTACATGCCCTTTATTTTTGTCTGTTTACTATTATTATATTGTGTGTATAAGCACACACATCTAGCGAATGACTGTGTGGTGGACACAGAGTAGGTGTACCTAAGCCAAAGAAAGGATGAGCCTTCACTCACTTCAGCCTCACCGTTTTCAAATAGTTCTAAATAAATACTTATTTTTAACGATCAGGTATTTACGGCATACCACTGGTGCTATCAGTGATTGGTCTGCAGCTGTACACCGCAGTACTCCTCGGGAGAAGTTGGATTTTAGCCCAGGAGATCACACCACGCATCACCGAGAAGAATAGGTAGGTTGATTAGGAACACCTCTTTGATGGCAAACAGACAGCCCCAAAACGCATCTGCAGTCGTGCCTATACATAAAGATGACAACTAACACAAATACACATAAAGCTATCGTGGCCGGCGGTGGTCTCCTTCAGCGAATCAGTTAGGGCGAAGGAGGCGGCGAGCGGAGCGACCTATGGGAGGACAATGTCCAAGCTGACCTGCTCCAGCGTAGACGGACAGGAGGGAGACGGAGGCGGTTAGCCCCTTCTCGCACCTCTGAAGTGGGGTCACCAGTGGAATGTCCGAGGACTTCCGCTGGCTATTGTTGCCCTGCATGACTGGTGAGCAAGGTGGCCCCAGGGGCATTATTCTCTATAACATACGAGATTCCTTGCCCCAAACCGTGTAGTCACAACGTGATGTTGGACTTTATTCTTTAAGACAGGAGATACTTTGCCCTAACCGTGTGACGTCACAACGCGATCTAAACGTAAACGCGATTGGATTGGTCATAGTGAATAACGCCTCTGCACAGACGAAAGTCACCACTACCACACCATCGTGGCATGGTGAATAACAAACGCTATCCCATCTCGCCATATCCTTGCGCAGGATTGTTCACAGGGGGTTTTTTGTCGGTTCGAGCCTCACAGAGCCCTTTCTTTCACCCCCATTGCTACAGACTAGTAGGGATGCTTGCCATGGCAGAAGGGTATAGCGAAGACATTTACACATTTCTAAAAAAAGGTGGCTAGCTGCGCATAATAAACCTCTAAGATAAACATTCCGGTTATTAATTAGGTACTTTTACTACTTATTGCTTTTTAATACTTTAATAACTAAATAATCATTAAATTACAATGTGACTAGGTAGGTAAAGTATGTTAACGATGCATGTCTTTAGCGTTTATAAAATTTGCATGGATACGGTCCGCTTCTCTCTATTGCAACACTCTAATTGGGTAGGTGCATTATGTATTTAACCATAAAATACTATCATGGCAATGTAAAATAATAAAAATAAACAAAGGTATAATAATAATGCAACAAATATACTGAACTGAATACATAATAAGTAATTACACAAGGTGATTGACGCCTTTCGATAGGAAAGATGGTTGGATTCGGAAAATACCTACTAGACCAGGCTATGTAAGTAACAATATAGTTTTAAAAAACTCTAAATCTCTTAAATATTAACAGGTATCCGTATGCAGCTATAGGCGAACTCGCATTTGGAAAAATCGGCAGGAGAACAGTCACTACACTCCTCAACGCTACAGTGTTTGGTTCTGGGATACCCAACTTTATTATTGGTAAGTCACACTCACTCTAACACGTGAATACAGGCGGGCGTCAGAGTGAAAGAGAGATAGAGCAAAACTAGGCAATAAAAACACAACCTTTTACCAATGTCATAAAAATAAAACAAATGCCTATACTACAATTTTATGTAAATTTATCCACATTCTGAAATATTAATTTTAATAATTTATTTAGTGTCTGAGCTTATGAGCCTTGCTTCTGCATAATAAAATTCAAAAATTTTAAAAAATATTCGCATCGTAATAAATTTAATTAAAATCGAAGAAGTTGTTTTGTTTGACAGGCACGTTGTAAGTAAACATACCTACCTACCTACAAAACTTCTCTGGGTAAAAAAAACTTAACAAGTTTTTATATGAAATTAAACTTACAAGAGACCTCAAGATTATCTTGTCATATCAGCGAAAATACCATCATTTGAACCTAAAACTCAAAAACATTTTTTTTCCACAGCGTCGCAGAGCTTGCAGTTGTTCTGGTGGAAAATAACAGACGGAGCAGTAGGCGTCACTTACTGCGTTTGGATGATTCTGCTTGCTCTATTGCTGTGCCCTGTCATGTGGCTCGGGTCACCCAAAGACATGAAGTGAGACTTTTTTCTTAGGTATACCTACTTAACAATGTGTAATCACTTTTACATACTTATTTTTCTTAAAAAATACGTATAGGCAGGTATTTTGTAGGCATAGATTTAACGTCATAAAGAATTATTTTTCTTGTTTGTATGCCTTATGATGTGAGTGATGTGACCTATTGTCACAGATAAGAGAATTGTCGACATTCATAATGAAAATGATTACTAAAATTCGTTATATCTTACGTGACAAGCCCCTCTCCCCATCCTTGTTACGGCCCTGCCCCATTCACGTGCATGTAGATACAAAAAGTGTAAATCTTAGATTTCGAAGAGATAAAAAATATTAATTTGCTAGATAAGAATAGACATAGGTAGGAAGTCTTTAAAACTACCTATCTACCATTTTTAACATTTTTAAACGCTTCTTTTTCCATTTTTTTTTGTAGAAATATTAGGAAGTATACAGGGGACGATTGATTGTTTACTCACTGATTGTAATGTACCTCACTATTGTGTAAGAAAACTCAATTAATGTACCTAACGCATAACTTTTTACAGAGTAAGTAGGTACTTAGTCCGATTTTGATAATTCTTTTTTGTTGGTTAGGGTATACCCCTAAGTTGATCCCATATAAATTTTGAAAAAATCCTAGCCTAAGACCACTCTCTCATAGTAGACTATAGCCACAAAAAATTATAAAATAAAACTGTTTAACAATAAAATAAACCGCCGAAAAATCTGCAAATAATTTTTATTTAAACTTTTTTATTTAACCTTATTAACTAAGTTCTTAAACTAATGTAAGGTTAGGTTCCTATGTAATTTTGAGTCGGCCAAACAAGAAAATTCTCTTATTACCTAGAGCTGACTCTAAATTACTTTGGTGAACTTACATTCGTTTATGAACTTAGTTATTAAGGTTAAATAAAAGTTTTTTTTGCTTTTCAGTTTTTTCGGTGTTTTAATTTTTTGGTTGAATGTTTACGAAGTAATAATTTAAACCTAGGTACCTACTTTACCTACAATGCGGATACGAGGGTCATTTCATTTTATTGTTAAATAGTCAATTGATCAATATTTAAGGCACTTGGCCTTGGTTTTCTCCACTTGTGATTGAAGAATGGTAACCTTTTGTTTGTTATGTATTAATGTGGTTACTGGTTTATATACGCTGTAAATGAAATTAGCTTCGAACATGCCTATAATGTGCTGATCGAATCTTCCTTCCCCGCATCCACATCACCATCGGAGATGCTAGATAGAACATTGCTGCCATCAACCTAAAGTCCTGCTCCGCTACTTAGTATATAGCTGTGCTGGCCGGGGTAAGGTTAGCAGGGGATAATTAACAACCCGTCACAAGCTCTTGGCAGTCCCAAAAGCCAGAACCAACCTATTGCACGAAGCTCCCATGACAAGGGCTCTTCGTTTGATCAATAGTTTGTGCGAAGAGGAAGATTTTGACCTTTTTGTGGTTTCTCTGACAAAGTTCACAGAAAGAGCCTTGGTGTCAATTACTAGATAAGTTAAGTAATAGTTATTTGTTTGTGTATTTTAAATTATTTTTAATGTCGATTTAATATTTAGGTATTGTTATGGCATTGAAAAAAAAAAAAAAAAACTACACCCCACTGCGGGACGTCAGTGCAGTTCTTTTTCCCCCACCTTGAATTAGAATTACCTCCAATAATGCCTTTCATCAAACTGTTTTGAAAGAACTAGTGACACGACGAGAAGAAGAAAAATAAGAAATCTTATTTCAGAGTCATATCATTGTTATCAGTGCTGATGGTGACGTCGGTGGCTATATTCACATGGACCTGCATATCGCTGGATGACGTGTCTCCGCCCAGCACTCAGACCGTGCTGGCCTACTCGCCTCAGCTGAGAGACTTCCTCAGCGCTTACGGGATCTTATCTTTTCAAGTAGGTAGACTATTTTCTGGAAATATTTTGAACTAGCGACCCGCCCGCGCGCCCCTGCTTCGTACGGGTGCACATTGTTTTTCTACTATATCATGCATGTATTATACATATAAACCTTCCTCTCGAATCTCTATCTATTAAAAAAAACCGCATCAAAATCCGTTGCGTAGTTTTAAAGATTTAAGCATACATAGGGATATAGGGACATATATAGGGACAGAGAAAGCGACTGTTTTATACTATGTAGTGATAATTGGCTTCGTTTGTAGCCGGAGGTTTGTTTTTCGTTTTCCATGTCGTGAGTCTTTTTTGTATGGAGATTCGATGAGCGCATCTATCGGGCGTGCTGACCAGACAACTCACATAAATGGCGTAACGATACGGAAAACGAAAAACAGACTAGGAGTCAGAAAACAGATCATCACACTAGTCCTACTAACTCTAACTAACGATTCTTTGAGGATATTTATGGGAGTAGTCAGAGGTACATTAACCTTAGACACCTAACCTTCGTCGAATCGACGAGTACACAACATAAATATTGCTGTCATTTTTCGCCGCGTGCGCCGATCTTAGTGTCGTCCTTTGCCAACTCTATGTACGCAGAGCTCTATCGGAAAACGACGGAGTCCAGCGCGTAATTATTTTATTTCTCGATATATTATGAAAATCGTCGTTTCGACGAATGGTTAGCTAGAAGGAATTAGGCGGTTAAGGTGTACATTTGAACTCTAAAACCAGTGCCATATAATACAAGACATAAAGTAATTATTTATATAGCAAAACATTACTTTATTGGTTTGTTTACTAAAATAATACTTAGTTTATGTATATAAGTAATAAAAATAACGGAAACATTTATAATTAAATACTTATAAGGGCTTAAAATTGCTCGTCGAATCGACGTATGGTTAGGTTTAAAAGTGTATATGCGAAGGTTAGGTGTCTAGAGTTAAATTATTACAGTTAAAGTAGAGTGAAATTTTTGTGATGAGAAAATAAACATATTTTTACTTTACTTTCTATTACATTTGGCTCATACCCACATTTTTTAAGGTAAAATGTATACTTACTGTCCTTTACTGTTGCGGTACCTAATCAATATATCTAAATCACATTGTATGCAGTTCGACATCCACCCAACGCTGCTGACCATCCAAGTGGACATGCGCGACAGTCGTCAGATCAACAAGGCTGTGGTGGGCGGCTTCCTGGCAACACTCACGATGTTCACTGTCACCGCTGTGCTGTCCGTCAATAGATACGGCATGGATGTTAACAATAACATCTTGCAAGGTAAGTCACGAACATTTAGTAGTTGTTGGTATCTCATGCGTGCCAGGTTACAAGCCCATCTAAAAATACTAACTGGTTTCCTCACGAGTTTTTCCTTCGCAAAGCATTGGCATTGTTCACATACATTATTCGATAGGAGAAATCCATTGGTGCACGACCATCGAAACCACGATCTTACAATTGGAAGGCGGGATCTCTACCACTAGACCAACGATGCTCTTGCACCAGGATTATCAAAATAAAATAATTTGATCTACATTCAACAGGCATTCCTCCATCCATACCGCTGTACATAGTAGCCTTGCTGGTCACGCTACAGCTGTGTTTATCATCCGCTGTCGGAAACTCAGTGCTGTTCCAACAAGTTGAACATTTCTTCCGTATTCCTAGAAGTAAGTAAACCACCCAAGTAGGTTCTACGTGTACGAATTTTAAATAACGACTATATTAATAGGTCAGTCGGCAGTAGATTTATAAACAATTTCATTTACCTACCTAAGTACCTACATAAAAGAAAAAAACAGCTTCAAGACTTAACCTAGGCATAGTGAATATCCCCACAGATTTTTTGGTACCAACTTTTTATTCAAGTTACAGTTCCTTTTTATCTGGATAAACCAAACAAAGGAATGCAACTTCAGTTTGCCGATCTTTTTACGTCTAAAGGTACGAGTAAGTCTGCAAAAACGGCCTGACGACGATACAGAAAACCAAAAACGAAACTCAATCTTCAAATACCTAAGAATGACCTCTAACTTTTATGAAAAGTTGTTTTAGGAAATATTTGATCTTCACAGACCTTGTTCTAAGTTTATATACGTTTAGATATAAATAAAGTAACTGTTTAAATCGTTTCAGATTTCTGCTGGCAGCGCATCCTAATACGAACATCAATAGTATTCTTCGCCGTGTTTCTAGCTGAGTCGGTGCCGAGATTCGACCTCGTCATGGGCCTAGTCGGGTCCACTCTCACCGGCCCACTAATGTTTATATTCCCACCTATCTTCTTCCTCAAACTCTGCTATATAAAAACAAAAATGGTACCAAAAGATTCTCTTAGATTTGGCAAAAGATTATCCGGGAATTCGCTGCGTAACGGTACTGGAAGACAAAATGGCGCCCGTGTTACACGAAATGGCGATCTTATGATACATAATGGCGACGAAACCCCGCTAATAGATTCGCCGACGAAATATAAAACCTTTACCCATAGGTATTATAGAAAAATATTCGAGGAAACGGACAACAATTACGCTATAAAATGGTACGAAGTTATGCTCGCATTTATCGTGATGTGTGTGGGAGTATGTGCTACTATCGTTGCGACCTACTCGAGTTGGACGTATTCTATACAATACGCGACTTACTCTCCGCCGTGCTTAATTAACGCTACCATAGCTGCAAGTAGCTTTTTAGATGAACGGTGAATAATTAATTAAATAAATAGAAATGGTTGATATTGAACACAAAGCCATCTAGTCCCAAATCTCCAACTATAATACTTGCGTACGTGTGTGTATACGAGAACTAGATAGCTGGTTGAAACTTAGACGAAGATGTACCCAAGTCGGTTCTCGACCACAACCTACAGCGCAGAAGGCAGCTACTCTCAACTCAGCTGTATGGCTGCCCAGTTAGATAATTAGAAATGTAAAAAAACTTTTTAACAAAAACCTTAACCGCCGAAGCAACTGAAAAGCCATAAATAATAAACCGTTTTTATTTAACCTTAGTACTTAACTAAGTTCTTAAACTTATGTAAGTACTAGTTACTAGTACTACTAGTAACTCTGTCTGTCTGTCTGTTACGCTTTCCCGCTTAAACCTCTCAACCGATTTTGATGAAATTTGGCACAGACAATCTTTAGACCCTGAGAAAGAACATAGGCTACCTTTTATTGCGAAAAAAAGAGATGAAGAGATTAAAAGTACGCAGACGAAGTCGCGGGTACCAGCTAGTAAAATTAAATAAAAAAAAGGTTTATAATTTTTTGTTTTTCAGTTATAGCGGCGGTTTCATTTTTTGTTGAAAGGTTTAATTTTATAATTTTTTGTTGCTATAATCTACTACACCGATATACAAGAGCACCGGTGGTCTAGTGGGAGTGACCTCGCCTTCCGATCGTAAGGTCGCAGGTTCGAATCCGGTCGTGCACCAATGGATTTTTCTATCGAAAAATTTATGTGCGCAATGCCAGTGCTCTTAAACGGTGAAGGAAAACATCGTGAGGAAACCAGGTAGTATTCTAACAGCGGCGATGGGCTTGCAACCTGTCACGTATGGAATACTAACTACTGCAAAATGTGGGTATGTGTCCAATGTAATGTTTGGACGTACCTCTGACTACCCCCCTTAGACATCCTCAAAGAATCTTGAATTAGTACCTACTTGGTACTGGGAGATCTGAAGGGATATCTACCGTGCCTGGGGATCAAAGTCGTGAAGCTGTTTCAGTTTCAGTTTTCATAATCTACTACACCCGTGGGGTAGGTTTTTTTTTTTCAAATTTATATGGGACCAACTTCGAGGTATACCCTATCCAATAATTTTATCAAAATCGGTCTACTCTGTAAAAATGTATGCGTGGTCAATGCTTGTACAATGTACGAATAAATAATATGTCATTAATAAATTCGTAGGTGATCAAACATAAAAAATGTATAGGCACATGAAAACCTCCAAAAATTTTTTGTCGGTTAAAAACTAGTAGTTTTCATAAACTAGGATAATACTAGGTAGGTAGGTACTGCTATTGTTTCTTCTGTGATATTACAACATAGGCACGTTATATTATGCGATATGCGAGTAGGTATCTAGGTATAGAATGATAGTAGTAAGTTTACCAGACACTTCATTGTCGTGCCATAATAAGGCTTAACACAGAAAAATGATTCCATAAAAAATTATAAGGTCACCGACATAACTTGAATGATATTGCAGTCTTTTGTATCGGAGAATTGACAACCGCTGGGGAATAAAGGTTCTGGAATGGCGACCACGAACTCGAGCATTGGATGCCCTTCTTTCTACCCGATGGACTGACATTGTAAAAATCGCCAAGCCAGAGGGTGAAGAGGGCTGAGAATCAATTTTTCTGGAAATGTATAGGGGAGGCCTCAGGCAATGGACTAAAATTATAACCCTTTTTACTTGGTGATGACAGTAAAATAATTGTTCATTATGTTGTAAAAACTAGCAGATGAGTTCCTATTGCACATTATATCATTCAAAATTCGTCTTACCACGGGAATCGAACCAGCACCCCTTGCCTCTTGCCCATGCCAGTCACCTATGTCATCAATGATGGTAGTATATCTTTTTATGAGATAATCCTTTGTTGAATTGAAATATACGAAATCATAAATATTTAAAAGTTAATGTTTTAATCACACTATGTAGTTTTATACCTAGCTTAAAGGAACGTAATATAAGCAAGAAAAAATTGTTACTTCAAAGTTGTCTTTTATTAACGAACAATAATTAATATTAACAAGATTAAAGTCATCAGACTAAAATAACATTAAATTAAAATTATTTACAAATATTTGTGCTTCTGTTATAATAAATATCATAAAATAGATATAGGACTACCCTCCAACGAATTTTAACGGTTTCAGAAATTTCAGTCTTTCTCATTTTATTATGTACTATTAACATATTACTTTCTATTCCACAATATTTATTATTTATTGGTTAGATAAGACATAATCTTACTAAAATAAAATTATAATTATAGGAATAAATGCACTCACGAAAGTTTCACCAACAAAATAATTATTAAACAATAAAATAAATTGTTGTCCGGCCCTATATAATAGAAATATTGATCTTATTCATCATGGCTGATCAGCATTATCACATAATCAAAATGACGCCGGTAATCGTAGCTCTCGCTCGCACACTAGTGTACAACGGTAATGAGAGAGTGAGATGCATATACTCTGATATATTCCGATTTTATTTGACTCCTTTCTTCATTGAAGCAGTTTTGAAAGGAAATAATGTTGCCTATTAGCCAGTTTATTAGTAAAACAATATCAACCCCCGAAGGGTACAATGGGGGTGGTAAGTTTGATTCCACTGGTACTCATTTTTGGCTTTTTTTATGAAGTTAAACCAGTACTAGAATATTTCGTTCAATTACATTCCATACTCGATTATTGGATAACATTTTGGGCAAACTTAACTAGAAAACTCATTATAACTAAACTCTACGCAGATACTATAGATACAGAAAGCTGTTCACAGATGTTGTTATCACCAAGTTGAACAAACACTTTTTAATTGCCAAATTGCATTATGATACCTTCTCTGCATTAAAATGCGACTAAGAATACGCAAGGCATAGGTCACCAATATACCTGCCAGGAAAGCGAGGATCCAGCCCTCTAAAAAAAATTGTGGATACAGCCACCTGAAAATCAGCCAAGCGCTAATAAGAGTAACAAAGAACAAGCTCATGATCAATATAGTGCATGCAAAGATGTTTAAAAAATATATGACGCCATGACCAAGATTTTGAGTGTACAGTTCCACGTGGGCGAGTGGGTCGAACACTGTGACGTCACAAGTCTATTAACGAACCTTTTCATTCCGTCCCTGTAGGTACTTTGGCGTAAAATGATTTTCTGTCGCCATTTAACAGCCAGTTTTTGAAAGAATTCTAACCCGCTTACCCCAATTACTTCTTCTCCAGCACCATCTGTTTCCCATACAGTTTCTTGATCTCCTTCTTGTCCAGTTTCCCCATGGCGTTCCTGGGCATGGTGTCTACGACCACCAGGGTTCTGGGGAGCTGGTATGGAGCGAGCTTCGAGCTGACCGCCTGCTTCAGCTCCTTCAGCGAGACTTGGCATGACTCTTTGACTACCACCACGGCGGATACTATTTCACCTGCGAAAACAAAGTCAAAAAGTTTTTAATCAGTTTTAACAAAAGGATCACTTCACACAGAAACGTCTTAGAAGTACACACTGACGTGCAAAAAATACGGGCCGCCTTTAGATTTTAGACTCATTGGTTTGCAGCAGTGTTTAGTGTATAGGCCTTCCTCATGTTTTGCCAGCCTCCAGTCCTTTCCAGGCTGATCATCATCATCATCATCATCTCAGCCCAGTACCTATCACTCACTTTTGGGTATAGGCCTTCCTCATGTTTTGCCAGCCTCCAGTCCTTTTCAGGCTGATGATCATCATCTCAGCCCAGTATCATTCACTGTTGGGTATAGGCCTCCTTCATGTTTTGCCAGCCTCCTCTGTCCTTTTCAGGCTGATCATCATCATCTCAGCGTAGTATCACCCACTGTTGGATCTACATCATGGATATATTATATTCAACAGTGGGAGGCCTATGCCTTCCTCATGTTTTGCCAGCCTCCTCTGTCCTTTTCAGGCTGATCATCATCATCATCTCAGCCCAGTATCACCCACTGTTGGGTCTATATCCAAAAGTGGGAGGCATATGACTTCCTATGTTTTGCCAGCGTACTCTGTCCTTTTCAGACTGATAATAATTATTATTGTAAGTGGTAGTAGAAGCAATTGGTACGGTATTGGTACGGTAGGTAGGTTTTTTATTAGTGTATGTTATAATTTTATTTTCTGTTAGTTTTAAGTAAGTACCTACTTGTGTTTGTGGGACGAAATAAATATGTTTTCTTTCTTTCTTTCAATTGAGTATAGCAATACCACCTCACCTAACGTTTCATCATCGACACCCAGCACAGCGGCGTCTGCGATCGCGGGATGTTCCAATATGGCCGACTCTACTTGGAGCGCGCTGATCTTGTATCTAAATAAATAATAAATAAATAAATAATGCTGGACAATCCACACAGCACTATCTAGTCCCAAAGTAAGCTATTCAAAGCTTGTGTTATGGGTACTAGATAACTGATATACTCGTATTTATTACATTATATACTTACATAGATAGATATTTTTGATTATACATAGAAAACACCCAGACCATCGGAACAAATTTCTGCAGATCGTACACAATTTTGTTCCAAGGCGGGAATCGAACCCGCAACCTCTTGCGTCGCAGGCAGGCTCTCGCCCGCTGCGCCACAGAGGTCGTCAGAGGTACAGAGGTATCTATAACAATTTAACAAATTAATTTTGAACTTGATGAAAACCCGGCTTCGCTCGGGTGAAATGTGACTCATAACACTCATGACATTTCTAATAAAATAAAAAGAAAAAGTCCTACTAATATAATAAACGCGAAAGTTTGTAGGTATGGATGGATGTTTGTTACTTTTTCACGCCGGAACGGCTGAAGGGATCTCGATGTCCCTTGGCAGAGACATAGATTATAGTCTGGAATAACACATAGGATACTTTTTATCCCGTGGGAATACCGGGATTTAAATCTGCGCGGGTGAAACCGCGGGGCGCTACTAGTATTAAATAAGTAATAGCATCATCATCAGCGTATATAAGTCTACTACTGGACATAGGCCTCCCTATACGTTTCCAGGAAGAACAAGTAAGTAAGGTAAGTAGCCTATGTACTATTCCAGACTAAAATCAGTCTCTCTGCCAAGTTTTATCCAGATCCGTTCAGCCGTTCTGGCGTGAAAGAGTAACAAACATCGATCCATCCATACTTACATACGTTCGCGTTTATAATACTAGTAGGATGACTTACCCGCCCGACTTGATAATGTCTATAGAAGTGCGACCTAGGATCCGGAACCGGCCGTCGCTGTAAGCAGCGGTGTCGCCCGTACGGAACCAGCCGTCCGGACTGAAGTCTCCGTTAAGCTGCGGCGCGCGGTTCCAGTATCTGTTACATACTTAGGGTTAAATCAATAATCATATCTGGGTGGCTTTTTCGCTATCTTCCGAAGTAACTAAAAATAACTACAACGATCACCTTGAAACGTCTTAAAACTAGGTGACTCTAGGTGCCAGATCCACGCGACTAACGCCGAGAAGAACAGGCAACAAACTCGGCTTGGTATCTACCGCTCTTTTGTATGATCCTCATTACAATCACTACATAGTATAAATATAAAACAAAGTCGCTTTCTCTGTCCCTATGTCCCCATGTCCCTATGTAAGCTTAAATCATTAAAACTACGCAACGGATTTTGATGCGGTTTTTTTAATAGATGATAGCCGCATGCGACCCGCATGTTTATTTTATTTTTATTGCATATAGGCTAAACGTTTGACCGCAATCTCACCTGATGTTAAATGATGATGCGGTCTACGATGTGGCACGTTTACCTAGAAAATACCTGTTCACTTCACTTCTTGAAAGCATCCAAATTAGGCAAGGCAAGGAGTTCCATTCTTTGGCCGAAAGTCGAAGCAAAGCGCTTGGTGCGGGCAGTTGGTAAGTCAAGTAAGTAAGTCAAGCATGTTTGACATGCTTGCTGTAAGCTATAGCTAGAAGGTATCACCTGGTGAAGACAGCGGGTCCCTTCAGGAACAGTTCCCCCTGGTGCACTCCATTGTCGCTGGGCGCGTGTTCCGTCACTTTCGACTCTTCCCACTCGTAGCCTTCATCCGGCTCGTGACCCTTGGTCGTCAGACCTAGCCGTTCTAGGGATATCTGGGACATTACAAAAATCAATATACAGGGTGGCCAAAAAGTCGTGGATCAAACGCCACAGGTTGGATGTCATCAGCTGCAAAAAAATTTTCTACGGGATGTCTATGGTCAACCCCTGCAGTTATAATTTATTTTATAGTATGAGAAAATTGGACTTTATTTAGTAATTCTTATTAAAATTCGAATTTAAAGAATTAAAAGACAATTTTCTCATAAAGCACAAAATAAATTATAAATCTGCAGGGGTTGCGCAAAAGAGACATATCTCAGTTTTTTTTTGTTATTTTAAGTACATTGAAAATGAGTCATTTTTCAGGCAAATTTATTTGAATTATCTTAAAAAATGCAATGAATCATCGAAATCGGTTCGCTCAGTAAAAACTTATGAGGTAACAAACAAAAAACACTCCTTTTTTAAGGTCGGTTAAAAAAGTACTAATACCTCAGTTTTTTTTTTCTAGCTCTAACCTAATAAATAACTGTTGCTATTTAATGCAACAACATTAGAACTTGATATTCATCCACTCATTCATTCATTCACTTCATTCATTCATTATCACTCATTCCCATACCTACATTTTAATTGTTATTTGAAATTCATTATTAATTATTTAATATTACTATTACTACTAGCGACCCGCCCGCGCGTCCCTGCTTCGCACGGGTGCATATATCATGCATGTATTATACATATAAACCTTCCTCTTGAATCACTTTATCTATTAAAAAAACCGCATCAAAATCGGTTGCGTAGTTTTAAAGATTTAAGCATACATAGGGATATAGGGACAGAGAAAGCGACTGTTTTATACTATGTAGTGATTATTACTATACCTCAGTATTCGGCGCTGCAGTCTCCACCGTGACAAGGGGTGAATACCCCCCCTCCAAGGGGGCGGCGATCCTAACCGCCACCCCCGGCAGAGGGTTGCCCACACAGCCCGCGGTGCGTTGCTCCACGGGTCTGTAAGGGTTGCTTAGTGCCATGCCCACTTCGGACATGCCGTAGCGTTCTAGGAGACGGAAACCGGATATCTGGGAACGAAAAACGAAAACAGCTTTAATACTTTTCCTCAGGAGCCTTATGCACTATGACCATTTGCAGCGCGAGCTCGTCTAAGACAAGGCAGGCGGTGTGATACGGTCAGGGCAAAGTATCTCTTATGTCATAAAGAATAAAGCTCAATATCAAGTTTGACGTTTCACGGTTTGGGGCAAGGAATCTCCTTGGAATCTCCTATTGTCATAGTGAATAAGGCTCCAGGCACGGTCAAATATATTAAAATACTAGCAGCGCCCTGCGGTTTCACCCGCGTAGTTTTAAATCTCGGTATTCCCACGGGATAAAAAGTACGCCCATGTGCTATTCCAGACTATAATCAGTATTCAGTATATTTATTGCATTATTATGTATGTATGTAGATTTTACATTGTCAGGACTTATGACTAAATATTTTTGATTCAATCTGAGATAGATGAATCAAAAATATGCCATTTTTCGGTTGTTCTGGTAAATTTTTATTATGTTTAAATGAACAAAAATTATAATAATTAACCACAATAACCGAAAATAGTTACAGATTGACCAAATTTTTAGGTTTTTAAATGCCCATAATTTTCAAACTGCATGGGATAGATTCTGATTTTTCTCATGATCTTCACAATCAATCCCGTCGCCTCGTTTCGGCTTGATTTTGAGTTTAGGGACACCCTGTATATTCCCACCTTCTGCCACTTATCCGCCAAGGTCTGAGGCAGCGGCGCGGAGCCGGCGCACATAAGCCGCATGCGGGTTCCCAGCGCGCTCTTCACGTACTGCTGCGTCTTGGCGTCCGCGAACATAAGCTCGTGGTCGGCCAGCAGCTTGGAGTACATGGCCGGCACGCCGTGGAACACGCTAACTCTGACCTCCTCGCGCTCGCCGAGCCCGAGCAGGCGCGCCCAGACCGTGTGCGAGGCGAATGAGCCGATCATGCGGATTCTATAATCAAGAAAGATATATAAATAAATAATGCTGGACAATCCACACAGCATCATCTAGCCTCAAAGTAAGCTACTCAAAGCTTGTGTTATGGGTACTAGATGACTGATATATTTAATACATTATATACTTACATAGATAGATATTTTTTATTAATAAACACCCAAACCAACGGAACAAATTTCTGCAGATCGTACACAAATTTGTTCCGAGGCGGGAATCGAACCCGCAACCTCTTGCGTCGCAGGCGGACTCTCGCCCGCTGCGCCACTGAGGTCGTCAAAAGAAAGAAAAAAAAATATTTATTAACCCGACCCCAATAATACATAGATACAGGTAGGTAACAAAAAAAAACTTTCTTTTTTGTTACCTACTTTTAATTGGCCTTTAACATAATCAATTTTTTTTTAAGATTTGTTAATTATTTTTCTAACAATGATCTGGACCTAGCTGTAAGTTTTCCTAAAATTTCAAAATAAAATAAAACAAAAATGAATGAATGAAAAACAAATGAAATGAATGAATGATTTGAAAAATAAGATATCAGCCCCTTGATCACGTAACTTTGGTTGCATTCAAAATCCGGTTGCATTGTGTCAATTTTGGCAGTTTTGCCATCGCAAATATGCCAAAATCGACATATGCAATCGGATTTTGAATGTAACAAAAGTTACGCGATCAGCCTGCAGCCTGCTGGGGTTAGAAAGGGTAGGTAAGGTACTCACCTCGCTCCAGCCGCTAGCGAGGCGAGCATAGAGTTGAGTTGTCCATGGATATGGTGCAACGGCAGAGCATGTAACACAACATCCTGGCAGGAGTACTGCCACGCTGTGTGCAGAGCTGATATCTGGGTTTGCAGCATCTTGTGCGTCCATATCACGCCTTTCGGCTTGCTTGTCGTACCTGATAGAGTGAATTTGTATTTAAAAGGGTATTTAATTGGTTTAACTTTAATTAAAATGGTAACATAAAACCAAGTACATTAAGGCCAGGATTTTCGATTTTCCCGATTTTTAACTGTCTCAATAGCTATAAGACCTATTCAAATTAAGTCTTCAAATTCATACATATCATAGTTGAGGATATTTTCTAGTGCATAGTGCAATAGCAATGTCATACAAGATTGCAGCCATTTCACCCGATATATAAAAAAAAATACAAATTTACCTCTTAAAAAGGCGTGTTAAAATATTTAAAGGGTCAGCAGCGCAAGTGTAACACCTCTGATGTTACAAGCGTCCACAGGCTGCGGTAACCGTTTCCCATCAAGTGGGCCGTATGCTTGTTTCCTACCTTGGTAGTATAAAAAAAAGACAGGTGCCATAAAAAAGAAAGAAAAAAGAAACAATACGGGTTCATGACACTTACCGCTAGTGTAGATGATAAGTGCGTTGGCATCGCCATACCACTGGTTCGACTTGCCAGCATCGTTCAACCCTTCCACCTTAGGCTTCAGGAAGTCAGTATTGGGCTGGTATAGCTGCGCCGTCAGCTCTTTGTCACGCCCCGTGATGAGGAGAGGCTTCGTAAGCTCCAGGGTGATGGGGCGAAGAGTCTAGAGAAAGATAAAAAAAGTTTAAACGGTATAGGTCACGTCACGTAAAAAGAACGCTGATAGGAGGGGGAGTATGTGAGCCATCAAACCCTTCCCCCCTTCTAGTCCTTTACTCGTACCAGCGAGTGTATTGTATGCACAATCACATCCCTGGCACGATTTTCCAGCGTTCTTTTTGAATGACGCGACCCCTAATACTTAATAGATTATTTCATAATGTTGATTTTTTATACAACTAGCTGATGGAACAAGCAGATGGCCCACCTGATGCTAAGTGGTAATCATCACCTACAACAAAGCAAGCAGGAACGTGCCCTACGATGCACTGCCCTGCGTCCATCAACTTGAGGCATACATATGTTGAGCCTCATGTGCCTGTAATTACACCGGCAACCACACACTTCATAATGATGTTGTGTAAAAAAATGTCTTACCTTCTCATACTCCTGTGTGCATATCGCTAGATCTGCCATGCTGTCTTCTAGGAAGTACTTTAGCATATCCGGAGGGTGTAACGGTGTGAGTGGAACAGCTGAAACGGACGAAGTCAAAGTCAAAAAGAATTTATTCAATAAAATCACAACACACAGGCTAACAATAGCCCAAAGAGCTGTGAATAAATGGTCCGGACATCGAGTCAGACGACCATTTATCCATTCACTCATTCACATCTAGTCCACGCCTCTCGATAGAAACCAAGGCGCAATTTTGTTGCCTGTTCATCTAGGCTAGGTCGCGTGGAACTAGCATTTAGATCCATCTTGTTTTAGGACGTTTCAACTGACTAAATAGCTTTTGACTTCACTACATAGTATAAAACAAAGTCGCTTTCTCTGTCCCTATATCCCTATGTCCCCTTGTCCCTTTGAATGCGATTATTACAATTTATATTATTAGTTAGCTTAAAAAATGTGAATCCATTGTTGGTTTTCAGCTACAATTATTATGTTAGTTATATAATATGAAGAGCTGTGGATTTTGTTCAATAAATAAAATAAAATGCTTAAATCTTTAAAACTACGCAACAGTTTTTGATGCGGTTTTTTTTTAATAGATAGAGTGATTCAAGAGGAAGGTTTATATGTATAATACATGCATGATATGTGCACCCGTGCGAAGCAGGGCCGCGCGGGCGGGACGCTAGTTGACTTATAAAATGAGACAAACAGGAGCATACCAATGTTTCCCGACATCCAGATAGCCCACTGCACAATGATGTGTGATGCGTCATTGCTGCACATATATGCGACGGTTCTTTCTGTGTCTCCCACTGAAAATAGATTCATGAATTTAACTCTCATTATAGACAAAACCCTTTTTTTTATACTAGCTGATGGAACAAGCAGATGATGGTGAAATTATTAATAGCAAACAGTACAGTTTACATCTTCCTAATACAAATAGTACTAGAATTTTTTTTTTATTGCAAACAGTTATTATTAATTATCTTTCTAATCTTTAATATTACTAGAAAGAGCGCCACACGTAAAGGTGCTCGTCAAACGTTTGGTGTAAAAATTCTAAACTGATGTTAAGTGGTAACCATCATGTGCCTGTAATTACACCGGCAACCACACTCTTGAAACCTAAACACAGTGTTGCTGCTTGGGGGCAGAAAAAGATGTGGTGGTAGTACTTCCCTGGACGAGCCCTTCACAAAGAGCTCTACTATTCTTGCTTCTTCAAAGTATATATATATATATATAAATCTAGGATTCTACATCTATCTAGGAAGACAAGCATATCTCTTACCTAACTGTGCCGATATTTCCTGGCTAAGAACTGATGCTGCCTGGTACAGCCCAGCATATGTGTAGATGCCAAACTCATCCTGCAAAGCTACCCTGGATGGGAAGAGCAAGGCACGACGAAATACAGGTACAGCTCCTCCTACAACCAATATAATAAAAATAGGTTGTGATTTTTTTAAGAAAATTCATGATTAGAATCACATTATCACCATCACTACATAGTATGTACTCGTATGCTTAAATCTTCAAAACTACGCAACGGATTTTGATTCGGTTTTTTTAATAGATAGAGTGATTAAAGAGGAAGGTTTATATGTATAATACATGCATGATATGTGCACCCGTGCGAAGCAGGGGCACGCGGGCGGGTTACTAGTTACTTAGAAAGAAAGAAGCTTTCTTCTCTCTTGTGTTACTATTTTCTTGTGTGGTGAAAGGATTTTAAGTGCGCCTTAAGAGGCACTTGACAATGCTGGTTTCCTCACGATGTTTCTCTTCACCGTTTGAGACTATGCGCATTGTGCACATAAATTTTTGAACAATGCATGACCTGTTTCGAACCTACGACCTTAGGATCGCAAGGCGGGACCGCTACCGCTAGACCACCGGTGCTCTCCAGAAAGAAACTTGAATACTCTCTTTCGGATCGGACTGGGTTTTTGTTACATACTGTACAGCAGTGTTTTTCAATCTTTTTGAACACAAGACCCCAATATGGATTCAAAAATTCTGGCGATCCCTTGCACCATAGAGGGACAATAGGTTACATGCCATTCTTGTCACTGAAATTTTGTGTTTTTACTATAGTATAGGTAGATACAACCTTGCGTTTTTCCTTTTGACCTAGGGGTCATGACCAACAGATTGAAAAACACTGCTGTAAAGTGTCATAAGCATAAAGAGGTTAAGCCTCATGTGCCTGTTATTTCAAAACACATCTTAAGGTAGGTCTCCCTTGAGGTACCAATGAGGCTTTTTTCATCTAGCATTCACCAGAGAGAGAATTGGGTTGGCTATAGCTACCCTGGAACCTGAGTTGAGGGTTGGGGATAGGGGGGTTGCAAGTGGGGGTAAGTGGCAAGTCTTTCCCTATAGTTCTTTTTTCTAGGAAATGAAAAAAATTCTTTACTTTTTCAGGTAAATTAATAGTTAGGTTAGGGTTTTTTTTTTACTAAGGTGAAGAAAATTGGAAATAATATTTCATCTCCTAGACAAAAAGACTCAAGGGAAGGAATTCCCATTAGGTTAGTTCAATTTTTTTTTTTTAAAAGTGAAGAAATTTGAAGAATTTTTTTTTCATTTCCTAGAAAAAAGAACTATAGGGAAAGACTTGCCATCTACCCCCACATGCATCCCCCCTATCCCCAACCCTCAACTCAGGTACCAGGGTAGCTATAGTTTAACCAGAGAATTAAATTAAAACCCTACCACACTTAATTATACAGGGTTACTGGTAACTCAACATATTCCTTGCAGGATGTCATAGTAGAAATGCTATAAATTAAGCCACCAAATGTCAAGCTGAATTTGTAATGTATACCCACCTGTTACCCCCCTTAGCAGAAAACCAGCATTGCAGTGGCAAGATGCAGTGGCATTATGCACCAAACGGCCAAAAGAAATGTTATTTTGTTAAAAAAATGTTGTAGTAAAGTTGTTTATAATGTTATTAAACTGTACATTAAAGTTTTTAAGTTTTAATCTTAATAATTGCTATCTTGTTTGTCTTTGGTTCTGATATTTTATTATTTTGTGTGGTGTTTATTATATGTTTTTATCTTTATATCTACACATTTTAGTAGATAGGTTTTGTAATATGTTATTGTAAATTGTAATCCCTAGATCTCATTTACAATGAATCACAATAATTTTGTAACTTACAAAATAATATTGGTTTCGAGAACTTACCTAGTTTGGTGTCTTGGTTGAAGGAGTTGAGTAGTCCTGTATTGACTTCTTCCTTCACCGCGGTGCCCGTAACATTTCTATACGCAGATATTCCAAAGGGTTTTCTAAGAAGCCGGCTAAAAATGCGGATAGGACGACAACTGACTTCCATAATCTGAACAAAACAAGGACCTGCTCTGATTGAACTTGTAACTTGCTTGAGCCAGCGATGAAATATTGTAGAATATGGAGAAATGTGATACCGCTTATATGAAGAAATCACGAAAGAAAGTCGGTAGGTAATATCATAGTTTTCAATGAAATTCTAATTCCTCTAGCACAGTAGCACTTCTTCTTCTTTTTTCAGTAGCACTTGTGACTTTGTGACTTAACATCAGTGTGACCGTTTCTAATTTTATAAACCTACCAACGGAATCTTTGAAATCTACTAAAAAATACTAAATAGAACACTCAATTATACCAAAATACTACCAAAATATTTGCTTCATTATTATGGAAATATTGCGAATAAAACACATAATTTTTAATCCAAATTGTTTATTCTAAATCTATAGTATAATCATTATTACTAAATTTATTTATTTTGATCATGTCGGTCGTCGGAACAAATGAAGTACAACCGTCAGTCAAACCTTGCTTTACATGTAAGATTGAAGAAATATGATTTGATGTAAACCTGTTTCTGTATACAGTTTTGATCATATTAACTTGGAAAAAAATTCGTTCACACTGAGCATTAGATATAGGCAAACACATTGTAGGTAGCGATTCTACTTAAAAACGTCACTCCACATAGCATTTTCATTATATTTATCTTTGGTTAACCAAGAAGAGAATTCCGGGTTCCCACTCCGATCTATATTTCTGTTCTTATTTGCGCTTCCTTCATATTGAAGCAACCACCACAAACCTTCACAAACCGACCAAAATACACTGTTGCCAACTACCACCACCATTACCTCAGTAGCTAGATCATTCGCAGAAAGTTGCCAGATCACCATATTTTACCTCAAAAAGTAGCTAAAGTAGCCAAACTTCATGAACCTACTGGGAAACCCCCGGGTGAGTTCCGAATCATCAATCATTTGAAAATGTTTTACGGTCTATTACAGGGCTGCCAGGTATATATACCAAAAAAATACCATAAAAGTTAAAATTGTACCAATATTATACTGATATTCAGTAATATACTAAAAATATACTGTAGTCATTCTTCGGAGCCTCAAATATACCAATTTAGTACCAAAAATACCAAAAAAGGTCACACTGCTTAACATGACTTTAAACTTGACATATGTCTTGACATAGTCAACGATTCGATCAAGTGGAGCGAGTTGTTGACGTAAGTCACGTAAGTTGACAAATAATGACAAGTGACAAATTGATTGGTTTGACAATCAGATGCTGACAAATCAATAAATTGCTTGGTTTAATAATGACAGAATGATTGCAGCGGACTCCTAAATTTTTGTTGTGTTGTGTTTGATCCTGAAGGAGACTATAGGAAATGGCGACAGGGTCACAGGAACAACGCAAACGTGCGGAACTCAGATTATTTTCGTTGTTTTCTTTTTAAACAAAACGACGTCATTTTGTATGAATCTGACATTGACATTGACAGTAAAATCTTACAAAAACATTCATTTAAATGTCAATGTCAGTGTTATGTTAAAATTATGTCAATCAAACCAAAGCTGGTACTTTACTTGCTGTGCTTTGCTTGTGTTTTTCAATTTGATGTAGTTTTTTGCTGAAATTCAGCGACCAGCGTGTTCAATCAGTGAGTGAATACAGCTATCAAAGAAAGATAGAGATGCTGTAAATCGCGTTAAAGATGGTCGTAAACGCCCCGGACACGCCTGTACAGGCACAAGTTATATTCGCCATCGAAGCGACAGCAGCTAACGGAGCTTATATTGGCGAATTGAAGTCCAATTACATTATTCCCACCCTTGAGTAAGTTAAGAATTTTCCGCTATGACTGTGCGTCATTATCTTTTACCGCATGCTCAAAAAAGTACAAAAGCATCCCATAACCTTGCCCCACTTAAATTGTTAGTATCCGTATCTTTGTATGTATCAATTTATTCAACTAAAGTTTCTACACGCGTACGTACAAATCGCATCAACATGCCCGACACAGAGGCGAAGTCTCCTCCGTCGAACTTGGCACGTTATCTCCGGCCAGACCGGTTCGACACAGAACCATCATCAACGAGTGCGGACTTAAAGTGGGAGCACTGGCGTAAGTCTTTCGAAAGCTTCTTACAAATAGAAGCGGCTTCTGCTACAGACGAGGCAAAACTACTTTTGCTAATAAATCACGTAGCACCCACTATATACAATATCATCCGTGACTGTACTCAATACTCTGACGCTATAAACCGTCTTAACACCACCTTCGAAAAGAGGAGAAATGTAATCCTAGCACGTCATCTCCTAGTGACCCGCAAACAAAAACCTGGTGAGACTATAGCCGAATACTCAAGAGCTCTTTCCACTCTCGCTCACGACTGCGATTACAAACAAGTAACAGCCGACGAGCACCAGAGCCAGTCCATTCGAGGAGCGCTAATTTCTGGCATTTCCGACCAGAGAATACGTGAGCGTTTGCTCGAAAATTCAGACAAGTCGCTAGAAGAGACTTTGAAGCTCGCTTTGTCCTTAGAAATGGCAGAAAACTCGTGTCAAACTATACAATCTCCGACAAGTCACAACGTAACATCCCTCAATGCTGTAGCAGATATTTCTCAAGTTCCTCACACCGCTGCTGCTGCTAACACCAACAGACCTCGTCGACGCTGCTTCTTCTGTGGAGGAAATCTACATCAGCGGTCGAGCTGCCCGGCGCGCAACACTGAGTGCCAGCTTTGCTCACGAAAGGGCCATTACGCTAGTGTCTGTCGCAGCTCCGGGAAACTACGCCACAATGCTGCCATGATCGCTGAAGATGAGCCCCAAGGCACGGCGACCACATCATCTTACCCAGAAGAAACATGCGCTGCTGCTCCATCTAGCTTACGTAAGGCTACCACACCTATTACAATTAACGATCACAAAGTCGACGCTTTAATTGACACAAGGAATCTTCCATCAGCAAACTCATTCAACTGCATAAATCACTATGTCACCCCGGCATCGCTCGTATGATTCACTGTGTACGTTCAAAGAATTTACCATTCTCAGTTGAAGAAGTTAAGAGGATGACCGCTGCATGCCCCACCTGCGCTGAAATCAAGCCCAAGTATGCTAAGAACGAAGGACTACTAATAAAAGCAACCGCTCCTTTTGAAAGGCTAAATGTAGACTTCAAAGGCCCCTTACCATCCAAGACTAATAATAAATACATCTTAACGATTATAGATGAATATAGCAGATTTCCGTTTGCTTTTGCTTGCAAGGATATGACTTCCGAGACGGTGATAAAGTGTTTCCAAGAATTAATTTTGCTGTTTGGCACCCCAGCGTACATTCACTCAGATAGAGGATCTTCGTTCTTATCAGAAGAGATGAAGAGTTTTCTGACGAGACTGGGAATTGCCAGCAGCCGGACGTCACCCTATAACCCACAAGGGAACGGTCTAGTAGAACGTTTAAATGGAACCCTGTGGAAAACCATCCAGCTACACCTGCGGTCTAACAATCTAGACGGCGACGATTGGGAAAAGGCCTTGCCTACAGCTCTCCATGCTATTCGATCTCTCCTTTCAACTGGGATAAACACGACGCCTCATGAGAGAATGTTTAAACATCCCCGACGATCATGCAACGGTGCATCCATGCCGTCCTGGCTGATGACACCCGGCCCTGTTTATATGAAGAGGAACGTCAAAAATTCCAAATACGAACCCAACGTTGAAGAAGTCGAACTGCTCCAGAGCAACCCTGATTACTCCTATGTGAGACTACCCGACGGCAGGGAGACCACTGTCTCTAACAGACGATTAGCGCCGCTTCCGAGAGCCGAAGACGATGACGAGTACTTGACTGCCGAAGACGATGACGAGTACCTGACTGGGGATGAGCACGAGACACAACAGCCTCCACAGTCAGAGGATGACCCGTCTCCAAACGAGGATCCATCTAGTGTGCAACCTGTGGAAAATATTGAAGTTTTACGCCGCTCTGAACGAGAACGAAGAGCGCCAGCCTACCTTCAAGATTACGTTTCATTCACAGACAGGGGGTGAATGATATGAACTCCTTTATTCGTAAGAACTACGAAGATTCTGTTTAGTTGTTTGACAAGAGACGTTGTCATATTTAAATCATATATTTTCATTGCAAATGTTTTACGTTAATTCTTTAGTTGAATAAAGCATAATATTTCTCCAGTATCCGTATCTTTGTATGTATCAATAGGTAATTGCAGCACATAAAGTATGCATACATATAAAAATATGCATACATATTATTTTCAGATATTTTCATGGTGGAGCATTAGAGGAAGCTGGGGGCAATGGCTCAGTGTACTGCATTGTTACATACAAATCAGCAGACTGTATCCCTGGTCTCCCCACTGCCATATTCGGACCATTTCATACACCACAGACTGTGTTGGATGCTGTTGAAAAAATACAGTATGTTTGTGTTTGTGATTTTCTATTATGAGAATAAATGTACATACTTACTTATTATTAATTTAATAACTGAGTTGTTATTAATAATGTTATTAAAAATAACCAAGATTAGATTAGATAGAGGAGAGCGGAGGCGTAGAACCTGTTGTGCCGAGCCCACTTAGCATGGGATAAGGGCAGGAAGAAGAATTATTATTAACTAGCTGGTACCCGCGACTTCGTCTGCATACTTTTAATCTCTTCATCTCTTTTTTTACGCAATAAAAGGTAGCCTATGTTCTTTCTCAGGGTCTAAAGATTGTCTGTGCCAAATTTCATCAAAATCGGTTGAGAGGTTTAAGCGGGAAAGCGTAACAGACAGACAGAGTTACTTTCGCATTTATAATATTAGTAGGGATCTTCTTTACTGCCACAGTTAATAAAATAATGATTACTTAATAAGCTTTTTTGGTGTGAATTTCTTTAGTGAAATTCATTTACCAAGGAGTGGATTATTTGACTGATAAATACCTCTGGATGTGGCTGTTAGTGCTGTTTATGTTATAATCTATTTTTGAAAGAACTTGCATCTTTTAAGCTGGGTCTCCACTAGAGGCAGCCTCGGGCCGAGCGGGCGCCTCGACCCGCGGCAGCTCCAATGGAGACGTTGCCGCGAGTCGAGGCTGCCGCGACTCCGAGGCAAAATGTGCGGCCGCGGCGCGAGCCAAACTTTGTCGGTAAAAGGGCGTGCTCAAAGGCGCCTCAGTGCGCGGCGTGCGTCAGTGGAGACGGTCGTGCGTATGCTCGGGTCGCGGCAAGATGGATAACGAAAAATGTGTGCAATTCATCATTCACGTCTGTCAGACATGATGGTAAAAGTAATACTGAGGCAATTTCGGATCGGGTCCGAGGCATAGGTATTTCGTGGGCTCAAATGGAGACGCAGCGAACTTCTGCGGGCCGCGGCAGGCTCAGATTGAGGCTGCTCGGCCCGCGGCTGCTTTAGTGGAGACCCAGCTTTAAAGATGATGTCAGTTCCATTGTATCTTTGTTTTGTCTCACGTCTCAGACAACTAAGAACTTTTAAATGAACCGGTAGAGCCTGTTAGCCATGTCGGATGTTGCCTTTAACTTACAAATTGTTTTAGAAACTGAATATTCTTATAAATTACCTAAGGTCATATTGAATATTAAAATATGCCAGCCTTCCAGGTATCTTATGTACCATTACATTTTCTCTATATGATTTTGTTAAGTTATTTTTATTTTTTAATTCAATTCGATTTTAGGTATTTTTTTTACATTAATATTTAATATAGTAACATGCCACACCATCTTTTTGCCAGGAAGACTGGTAGATAATGCTATTAGCATTAAGTCCTCCTAGCACTGCATTGTTTTGTGGGAAAGTTTTTAAATAAATGGATCTGACATCATCCTTAAATGACACAAGTTCCATACCGTTCCACCCTTAGGGTGTTACCACAACAATCGATCGATCGATGGTATAGAATGTATTAATCGACGTCGATCGATCGTTTCTACCACACCAATCCAATCGATCAACTTCGATTGATGCCGTCGATCGACGATCGGTCGATTGGTGTGGTAACACCCTAAAAAATAGATAAAAAAGGGCATTATGTTATGTTTGGTAGATTCCATGGAGGTCATGCGGAGAGTAAAGCATGCCTGACTGAGGCGATAACGACAGCACAAGCCTGCTTTGAGGAGCTGGGCCGCGGTGAAACCTCATCTCATTTGCTGATCCTGTGCTGCTCTCCTCCCTATTCGGCATACGCTGGAGGAGTGGTGCCACCTGGTAAGCCCTACTACTATTATAAACGCGAAAGTATGTAAGTATAGATGGGTGGATGGATGTTTGTTACTCTTTCACACCGGAACGGCCGAACGGATCTGGATGAAACTTGGCAGAGAGGTAGATTATAGTCTGGAATAGCGCATAGGCTACTTTTTATCCCGTGGGAATACCGAGATTTAAATCTGCGCGGGAGAAACCCCGGGGCGCAACTAGTAACTAATAAATGAAAACAAATACACATCTACTTATTTAATTCCCATACCTTATTCATACACCATCTAGGACTAGGTATATTATTATAAGAATATTCTTAATTATCACTACATAGTATAAAACAAAGTCGCTTTCTCTGTCCCTATGTCCCTATGTATGCTTAAATCTTTAAAACTACGCAACGGATTTTGATGCGGTTTTTTAATAGATCGAGTGATTCAAGAGGAAGGTTTATATGGATAATACATGCATGATATGTGCACCCGTGCGAAGCAGGGGCGCGCGGCCGGGTCGCTAGTAGTTCTACAAAATGTGTTAAGTTTGTGAAAGAGTGAGAACCAATAACGTCTTTTCGTAGGTGTTCCTGGAACCGTAGAAGGGGCAGCACGATTGCTCGGAGAAAGAGGCATCCAGGTCTCGATAGCTGCTGCCAGGCGTGTGCCAGCATTGCACGCTTTGTTCGAGCACGCTGGTGGGGAGTTCCATGCAGCCATGCAACGGAACTACGCCAAGGATCCCAGACACCTGGTGTTGCTGCGAGGATACAGCTTGAAGGAGCGCCCGCCGAGCCCGGCACCTCCACCCGCCCCCGATATACAAACCGATGTCTATGGGTATGTCTTAGTGTCTTTTTAACAGACTTCAAATAACTGCAAAAAAACCCACTTCAAATACACGGCAAAATACATTCATACTACTTTAACTCAAAATCTAATCGTGAGATCTTACTAATATAAATGAGAGCACAAGGGAAGCACAAGCTTTCAAATAAAAAAAGAAAAATAACAAACAAAAATAAGTCGAATTGAGAACCCCCCTTTTTTAAGCATCAGCTTTCAAATAAAAAAAGAAAAATAACAA
The DNA here is from genome assembly GCA_963576535.1 of Plemyria rubiginata. Classification (NCBI taxonomy): domain Eukaryota; kingdom Metazoa; phylum Arthropoda; class Insecta; order Lepidoptera; family Geometridae; genus Plemyria; species Plemyria rubiginata. Next base: position 3,033,280 of record OY754929.1, read on the forward strand.
ACATAAAAAAAGTCGAATTGAGAACGTCCCCCTATTTTGAAGTCGGTTATGCACTTGAAAATACACTCGTACACTAATAACTCGAAAACGACTTATCCAGTGTAATTGAAGTCGGTACGTATTTTAGTTTCTAGGGTGTTTATGTGCCGCCTGAAATAAATTTTAGACATGCTACTATATTACTTACGTGACTGTGGTTCCATCTACAACTGAATGCAACTTCGAGGTTATTGAGCAGGACTCTTGATAGTAATAAGTTAAACCTGTATATGGAACCACGGTCACTTAAGTACCGTATTAGGAATAACTCTTGGACATGCTAATTTAGCATGTCCAAGAGTTATTCGTAGAGTGTGTTAGATCTCCGGTTGCGCAGGTGGTAGCGCAGCCCCGTATCGGGGAAGGTCGTGGGTTCAAATCCCGCTCGGAGAATAACTTTAGGGACATTATAAAATCGTTGTTATTTCCATAAGTGTAGTAAACAGTATAAATGTAATAAAAAATTGAAATGTATTCTTTCAGTCAGCGTGGTGGCAGTGTGCCCCCACGGCCGATGTCAGTGGTGCCCCCCTCCGTGGGTGCCCCCACGGGCGCGGGGCCGGGCGTGTTCCCCCGTGCGGGGGGCGTGCGGGGCAACTGGCTCGCTCCGCGCCAGCCTCTCTACGCGACCAACTCGGCGTTACTCACGCAACTGGCGCAGCCGTCTCATCCTCCGCCATCCCATCATCCCATTCAGGTAAGTGGCATGCAATTATAATAATTTTCCACGCCTTTTTCTGCCGCCAAGCAGCAACGCTGTGTTTCGGTTTGAAGAGTGTGGTCGCCGGTGTAATTACAGGCACATGAGGCTTAACATCTGTATGCCTCAAGTTGATGGACGCAGGGCAGTGCATCGTAGGGCACGTTCCTATTGTGCGTGACCTACGGGGCAATGTTTTGTTTATAGGTGATGGTTACCACTTAACATCAGGTGGACCATCTGCTTGTTCCATCAGCTAGTTGTATAAAAAAAAAAATTACTACATAGTATAAAACAAAGCTTTCTCTGTCTCTATGTATGGCGCGTGCACATATCATGCATGTAATATACATATAAAACTTCCTCTTGAATCACTCTATCTATTAAAAAAAACCGCATCATAATCCGTTGCGTAGTTTTAAAGATTTAAGCATACATATGGATATAGGGACAGAGAAAGCGACTTTGTTTTATACTATGTAGTGATAGTGAAAATCACATGGATCATCTTGAAACGTCTTTAAACTAGTTAAGTTCATTTAAATTATAAAATACACAAGTAACTTTGCTTAAATCAAGAATCTGGCGCAGGCGTCTCATTCACCGACCTTCCATTATCCCATACGAGCGGCATGTAAATAAAATATATGCGACCAACTTGGCTTTTCCCACGCAACTGGCGCAGCCGTCGCCATGCTTTGTATTCTTGTTAAAATATAGCAAGTAAGACATTTTCAAATGTTTGTTTTTATCTACTATCGACGACCTCAGTGGCGCAGCGGGCGAGAGTCCGCCTGCACCGCAAGAGGTTGCGGGTTCGATGCCCGCCTCGGAACAAATTTGTGTATTATCTGCAGAAATTTGTTCCGTTGGTCTGGGTGTTTTCTATGTATAATAAAAAATATAGTTCAAAACGTATTAAATATATCAGTCATCTAGTACCCATAACACAAGCTTTGAGTAGCTTACTTTGGGGCTAGATGGTGCTGTGTGGATTGTCCAGCATTATTTATTTATTTTATTTATTTATCTGCATAGCAGCACCAACGCATGCCGAGTATGGTTACCCAACAACAACAACAGCAGCAACAACAACAACAACAGCAGCAACAACAGCAACAACAGCAGCAGCAGCAGCAACAACAACAACAGCCTTCATCATCTGTTCCACTGGGGTCATTACCCCCTGGAACAGCCGTCACCCCTGCTGGGCTTCAACGAAGCTACATCTGGAGTGGGGTCATCGAGTGGATGGAGAAAGGCAAGGCTCCTGGAGACCAGCAGAAGACCACCAAGCATTTGCCGTGCCAAGTATGTGGCTAGTGATCACTGGAGATCTAAAAAACGAAGCTTAGGATGCCCTCCTACCCGATGGACTGACGACATTGTTAGGATCGCGGGTAGTCGGTGGATGGAAAGGGCTCAGAATCGTTCTTCCTGGAAACGTATAGGGGAGGCCTATGTCCAGCTGTTGACTTCTTAAGGCTGATGATGATCATGGGGGCACTTTGTGACTATGTTTTATTCAACCGATTTTGAATTTTTATTATTATTAAAAGTCATCTATGTAACCATGTCCCACTGCTGGGAAAAGCACTGCATGCATTATCACTACTCTGATGTTTTGTCTCCTGTACCCAACTTTCACTACCAATTATCACCACTTTACAGCCAGTCATGTCTTCTGAGACAGTTTTCATCTGCTCATAAATGTGTGTGCCTTTTCACACATTTTCAGTCACTCCTTTTAAAATGATATAATGTAAGAAAGACAGAAAGAAAAAGTTTTTATTTATGACGACACGCACGACACATGACAACAAGAGCGACACATTAACTAATAAACAACATATTCAACACATATATAATATGTAATACACTAATCTAACAATATATGGGGGAAGTGTGTCTAATCCCAACTAATATTATAAATGCGAAAGTAACTCTGTCTGTCTGTCTGTCTGTCTGTCTGTCTGTTACGCTTTCCCGCTTAAACCTCTCAACCGATTTTGATGAAATTTGGCACAGACAATCTTTAGACCCTGAGAAAGAACATAGGCTACCTTTTATTGCGAAAAAAAGAGATAAAGAGATTAAAAGTACGCAGACGAAGTCGCGGGTACCAGCTAGTATCTAATAAAATAATTAACTGCAGGTATCAGCGAGCACAAAAGACATTGAGCCCGAGCTGAAAGTGGACACTTGGCCGAACAAGCTGCTAATGCAGCTGATGCCGAAGCAGCTGATCAGCAGCATAGGCGGGCAATACCTCAAGGACAGCAAGTCGGTGCTCTTTCACCTGCAGCCGAGCGAGGCTCTGGACTCGCTCACCAAGGTCATGGTCAACGGGTTTGTGAGTATCCTTTCACTTCTTTGGATACTTAATACTTGGTACTTGGTGAGCGGACTGGTTTCCGCAAGTAGGCCGCAAATGGGCCCTTTTTGCGTGTCGGGTGGTGGGTGCTAGCTCAGCCACCCGATGTCCTCCAGGAAAGCCAGCAGCTCGCTGATGCTGGTGCAGGCGCTCCAAGGTATTGTGCTCGCTGAGGTGCCACACTGTTGCACTCCAGGGTTAATGTGCGGCGGTTTCTTCTTTGGATAAGATATTACATGACTTACCCCCGGTTCTTCTTCTTTTTTGTTTATGGCTCCTGTCCGTATAGACAATCTTGCCAATGTCAAGTGATTTTTATTGTTAATACTTTTTAGTTACGTTTAACACGTATTAAGGGACTATGTTCTTCTAATTTTTATGTATGAAAACATGCTTGGATATAAATATTTTTTTCGCTAAATCTTTGTAATGCCTTGGACAACAACTTAACCAATTCCAATTTTGCATAACTACATTCAGTGTTTTTATATTTTCAAAAATGATCAATTGTGCGAGCGAGATAGCGGCGCGCCGTATGCTGCCCTTTAACTGTTTTTAGTGATTTTATATCTTTCAAAATCTAGGCCGACCGAAAGCGCGATGGGTCGACGACATCGTAAGGGTCGCTGGAAACACCTGGACCCGAGACGCAAAGGACAGAGGAGGCTGGCAGAAAATGAAGGAGGCCTATACCCAGCAGTGGGTGACACCGGGCTGAAATGATGATGATGATGATATCTTTCAACATGTCAAAACGTGCGAGCGAGAGCATTCACCATAAAGTGTTCTATTTGGTTCCAGGCCGGCTGTGTCCACTTCTCTCCGATGTCTTCTCCACCGCAGTGTGACATCAAGGTCCTTATTCTTCTGTACACGCCAGACAAGAAGGCGTATCTCGGCTTCATACCGAACAACCAGGCTACCTTCGTGGACAGACTCCGAAAGGTTTGTTTACTTTATTGAAACTGAAATAAACTGAAACAGCTTCACGACGTAGATCCCCAGGCACGATCGATATCCCCTCAGATATTATCTAAGTATAATAATCCCATTTCCCACGTCCTACTAATATTATAAACGTGAAAGTTTGTAAGTACGGATGGATGGAGTTTGTAAGTATTGAGACTGCACCACAGTTTTTAACTATTGCAGTCTCATCGTTATTTTGTAATTTGTCCACTGTACATACAGTTCTGAATAAATATTATTATTATTATTATTATGCATGACTGCAAGTGCATTGAATGCTGAGCAGACGATGAGTCCTGCAATTAAAGATTTGTATTCTCATGGATGGATAGATGGATGGATGTTTGTCACTCTTTCACACCGGAACGGCTGAACGGATCCGGATGAAACATGGCAGAGAGCTACATTATAGTCTGGAATAACACAAAGGCAACTTTTTATCCCGTGGGAATACCTGTATTTAAATCTGCGCGGGTGAAACCGCGGGGCGCTACTAGTATATCATAAATGAAAAGTTTAGATGTTTGTTACTCAATAACGCTAGAACGGCTGCACGGATCTGGAAGAAATTCAGCACAGAGATAGATCATAGTCCGGAATAGCACATAGGCTTTTTATCCAGTGGGAATTCTGGGATTTAAAACTACGCGGGTTAAAATGGTGGCGCAGCTAGTAGAATATAATTATAAATCTTAATAGACAGATGGTGGACTGGGTGGAATGTCCACTAATAATATTTTTTTTTAGATTTTTGCTTAAAAGACAACATTTTCAACAGTCAACATTTTCTTCATGCACTGCTATTTGTGTTTTCGTCAGGTAATCCAACAGCAGAAGATGTCGACAATGATAAACAAGCAGATGCCAGCGGTCAGCTCCTCGGGTGGAATGGCTCCCAACATGCCACAGTCTACCATGGCAGGTAGGGCTCCGGGAAGCACAGTGCTACCAACTTATCTGAACCGGTGTGAAGGTAGCTGTTTGGGGCATCTTCCATTCGCTATCCTACTAATATTATAAACGCCAAAGTTTTAAAGTATGGATGGATGTTTGTTACTCTTTCACGCTGGAACGGCTGAACGGATCTGGATGAAAATTGGCAGAGAGATCGATTATAGTCTGAAATAGCACATAGGCTACCTTTTATCTTGCGGGAATACCGGGATTTAAATCTGCGCGTGTGAAACCGCGGGGCGCAACTAGTACATTCATAAAAATGTCGAATACAGCGCTTACACTCAGCTCATGTCCGTGGTGGCAACCCGAACGTGAACGCTACCTCTCTCCCTCCCTCTTTCACCCCCTCTCACCCCCCCTCTCTCTCGTTACCCATGTCGCTGCCTATGTCCCTGCGCATTTGAGCTAAGTGTAAACGGGTTATACAATTTCTTCGTTGCTGGCTGATCCAGGATTTTGTAGTTCAGTTCAGTTCCGTACCAAGATACTAGCCACTTTCTAGAAAAATGCCAGCACGAACCAGTTTGCGTTGGTCGCCCCGCCCACTGACGCGCGAGAAGGGTAGCCAACAAAACATAAATTAAGTGGTGTTGCCATTAAAATTATCAAAGTTACGACAGCAGTCACGTGATATGTTAATGTTGGTTGTTTCCCCGCAGGATCGTCAGGCATGCCGTCTGGTAGCATGGCCGGAATGGGGCAGGTCGGGCAGCTCGGGCCCGGACCCAACCAGGGCATGGGGCAGCCGCAGATGCAGCAGCCGCAGCATCAGGTAACATGGAGATAGACAACCTCTTTCAAGATTTTTTTTCCCTAGTTTTATCTGCGATCAGTTTGATGAAAATCAAAATCAAGAATGAACATACTAAAAAATAGCTCTAATGACCTAAAGATAGATACGGAACGATTTTCCCCTTGGTCTCTACACATAGAATAGAATAGAATAAGTTTTTATTTGCAACACATAGAAAAATATACATAAAACAGTTTTTAAATTAAAAGGCACCATAGGCATGTATTGTTTTTACAATATCCAGCGACAAAGGCCTTTAAATAAATAAAAAAAAAAAAATTGGAATATACATAAGGTAACTACATCGAACGCCAACGTGCAAATAGACCCGCAGTCTGTCTGCGCCTGCTTTTATAGGTGCGCTACTGCCTATTGCTAATCAGTTGAAGACGTTGCTTACAATATTTTAGTAGGTACGTATAACGAACTAAATGTTTTTAACAAATAGTACCTACTCTCAAAATAATAGTAATAGGTAGTATCTTCTCTAAAAGTTTCATCTGTTGTATGTATTTAAATGTAATTACAAAAGTGAAAACCACTCACCATTATTAGGTAATCTTCTAGGAGTTTATTTACACTTTCTGGCGGAATCAACTTCGCAAACCATCGAACGCAAGCAAATAATATGCCAAATACAACTCACGTACACATAGAATGCATCGCTCTCTTTCTCTTGCTATTTCAGTCTATCAAAAATACCGATTAAAACAACCCTTTCATTTCTGTTAACCGTTTCATTCGGTATGGGTTTTTATTTCGGTTAATACCCAAACCAAACGGTTACCGTTTCAATGGGTTACCGTTTCATTCGGTAACCGTTTCAAACGGTTAACCTTTTATATGGGTTATCCGATCCCTGATTTTAATTTACAAAAAAAATATTATATCAGCTATCAGCTTGCAATATGGGTGCAAGCTTTGGCTTAGTTTGGGACTTGATAGTGCTGTGTGGAATGACCACGCAGTATAAAAAAATATATAATTAAGTACTAGTTGCGCTCCGCGGTTTCACCCGCGTAGATTTAAATCCCGGTATCCCCACGGGATAAAAAGTAGCCTATTGCTATTCCAGACTATCTATCTCTCTGCCAAGTTTCATCCAGATCCGTTCAATCGTTCCGGCGTGAAAGAGTAACAAACATCCATCCATACTTACAAACTTTCGCGTTTATAATATTAGTACAGATATTATTTACCTTTGTACAGGATTTTTTTTAATTAGTATCTAGAAATGGCACCAACTAATATAAACTGTTTAAAATTTTGCAACAATATTAAATTAATTATTTAAATTACATAATTTATCATTATTAATTACTAGTTGCGCCCCGCGGTTTCACCCGCGCAGATTTAAATCCCGGTGATCGAAAAACCTTTATACGTACGATTTCTGATATCACTCATTGCTCAAAACGCAACAATAGCGCGTGCTAGTCTTTCCTGTGGCGACATCTAGTTATTATTTAAGAATGTATCAGCTAAATACGGTAAAATGCTAAATATCTGCCAACACCCGGTATTCCCACGGGATAAAAAGTAGCCTGTGTTTCTCCAGACTATAATCAATATCTCTGCCAAGTTTCATCCGGATCCGTTCAGCCGTTCCGGCGTGAAAGAGTAACAAACATCCATCCATCCGTACATACAAACTTTCGCGTTTATAATATTAGTAGGGTTCCCAATTTCACTACATTATCATAAATCACTTTGTACAGGGTATGATGATATCGGGCGGCATGCAAAACCAGGGTATGCAGGGGCAAGTCGGCGGCGGCAAAGGTCCGCGCGCCAACCAGTTGGACGGCCTCGAGGCGGCGCGCCAGGAGAACTTGCACAAGATACAACAACTGCAGCAGACGTTGGAGGCGGCGCATCAACAAGTAATCAACATTTTATAACTAACTTGACAGCCTACTTAGCTCAGTTGGTAGTAGCTCTGCCTTCTGCGCCGTAGGTCGTGGGTTCAATTCCCACCGTTAACAAACATTTGTGTGATGAAAATAAATGTTTGTTCTCTGTCTGGGTGTTATATAATATTATAAGTATGTATTTACAAAAAAAAAGTATTATAAGTAGTATATCAGCTATCTGGTTCCCATATTACAAGCATAAGCTTAGTTTGGGGCTAGATAGTGCTGTGTGAAAAGTCCACCAATATTTATTTATTTATTTATTATTTAACTTAAATATTTTGCAAAGATAATTCTAATTCAAAATATGTTTATTCAATAAAATCACAAGAATCATCTTGAATGAACATATAAGTGGACAGCCTTCGCAACTCAGTTGGTAGTAGCTCTGCTTTCTGCGCCGTAGACCGTGTTTTCGATTCCCATCGAGAACAAACATTTTTGCATTTGTGTGATGAACATATACGTTTGCTCTGTCTGGGTGTTATATAATGTTATAAATATGTGTTTACAAAAAAAAGTATAAGCTCTCTGGTTCCCATATAAATAAATATTGGTAGACTTTCCACACAGCACTATCTCGCCCCAACTAAGCCAAACCTTGCAATATGGGAACCAGATAGCTGATATAATACATGTATACTTTTTTTGTCAGATAGTGCTAGAAGCAGCACTAAATAGCCCCTATTTTAACACTTATGCTAGAATAGGTGATAAATTGTGCTGTGACAAAGTCAACAAATTCTTCAATAGCCCTTATTCTAGCCATTATTCTAGAATAGGGGCTAAATAGTGTAATGTGGAAAGTCAACAAATCCTTTTTTTAAATACCCATGTACTTAATATTCAATACCTAATTTCTATTAATGTGTTAAGGCTCCGGTGACAGCGGCTCGCAATTTCGAGGTGCGATTGGCTATTATTTCATTTTATTTCATTTCGGGGAGGTTGTTTGAAAGAATAACTCTAAAGAAACACGCATAAATACTATTCGAACACAAATAATACAATAATATAAGGGAAACATGCCCGAATCAGAAATCATTTTGGTATTAGTATGTTTGGTCTTACATTGGCACATTTTCCTTATATTATTGTATTATTTGTGTTCGAACAGTATTTATGCGTGTTTCTTTAGAGTTATTCTTTCAAACAACCTCCCCGAAATGAAATAAAATGAAATAATAGCCAATCGCACCTCGAAATTGCGAGCCGCTGTCACCGGACCCTTAAGTAAACAAATCCATTACGCAAGAAGTAATAAATGCCATTTCGGTCAGGAGGCGCAGTTCAAGAGTCAGATGGACATAATGGGACACCTGCACGCCGCCCAGCAGCAGGAGCAGCATTATAAGCAGCTAGAGGTACAGACCCTTAGTATTGTCACTACATCACTACATAGTATAAAACAAAGTCGCTTTCTCTGTCCCCATATCCCTATGTCCCTTTGTATGATTAATTCTTTAAAACTACGCAACGGATTTTGATGCGTTTTTTTTAATAGATAGAGTGATTCAAGAGGAAGGTTTATATGTATAATACATGCATGATATAGTAGAAAAACAATGTGCACCCGTGCGAAGCAGGGGCGCAGGTCGCTAGTAACAAAATAAACTCGACAACTGGTTTCGAACATGTAAAATAGTGCTTAAAAAGGGGAACTAAAAAAAGACAATAACAAAGACACGAAATAAAAATATTAAAATAATTATACCTAATTTCAACGATTCAATTTAAATCCTATTAATATTATAAACGCGAAAGTTTGTAAGTATGGATGGATGGATGGATTTTTGTTACTCTTTCACGCCGGAACGGCTGAACGGATCTGGATGAAACTTGGCAGAGTGATTGGTTATAGTCTGGAATAGCACATAGGCTACTTTTTATCCCGTGGGAATACCGGGATTTAAATCTGCGCGGGTGAAACCGCGGGGCGCAACTAGTAAAGCATACAGCCAAAGAGTAGAATGCCTTACCGGCGTCGGTTTTTCCAGATGCGTACACTTTGGATGTTTTCAAGAGACGATTGAATAGGTTGCTTCTGTAAACGTGCTACACCGTATACCGCATCGTCACTTAACATCGGGTGTATATATAGATATAAAAATATAGATTGTAAAATAAATAACGAAACCGATTCACTAATTTGATCCCCAGGCACGGCAGATACTCACATCATTACTCTCTCACTCAACTCACTCATTAACACTAAGACTACTTATTATCTCGCTAATATCGGGATTTAAAACTACGCGGTTAAAACTTCGGGTGCAGCTATTAAACATATGCCATAAAGACATATGTATATAGTATATATATAGTATACATATGTGACTAAAGATATTTATTTCTCAAAGAACAAAGTTCACTTACAGAGAATATACATATTACAGAATGTGTGTACACAGTGTACTGGTTTGACTCCAGCTAGGTAACAGTGATATACATTAGTTTTATACGTAGGTAACTATTGAGAGTAGGAGTAGGTTGACAGTAGGTATGCTTACATAATGGCAATATGTTTTATGGCATGTTCCTTTAATTTTTTTTAAATTAGTGTAGACTTGTGGCTTCTTTAATGCTATTAGGTAATTTATACGTATGTAAAAACATATTTGTTTACAGGAGCAACAACGCAAGCAACAGTTGCAAGCGCAGTTGCAGCAACAGCTGCGCAACAACAGCGTCGGCGGGATGGCCGGACACAACCCCCGTGTGATGCGTCCGCTGCTGCCCTCCAACCCGGGGCTCAGGCATCTCTTGCAACAGGTGTGTTTCTAATGTCACCGATATGTTCTTTTAATTGACGACCTCTGTGGCGCAGCGGGCGAGAGCCTGCCTGAGACGCAAGAGGTTGCGGGTTCCCGCCTTGGAACAAATTTGTGTACAATCTGCAGAAATTTGTTCCGATGGTCTGGGTGTTTTCTATGTATAAAAAAAATATTTATCTATGTAAGTATATAATGTATTAAAAATATCAGTTATCGAGTACCCATAACGCAAGCTTTGAATAGCTTACTTTGGGGCTAGATAGTGCTGTGTGGATTGTCCAGCATTATTTATTTATTATTATTTAATGTCACCGATATGTTCTTTTAAAGTGGAGATAAGAGCTAATGTGACGGCAAAAAAAATATGTTTCAAATAGAAAAACAACCGAAACAGCAGTGAAAGTCGATCGCTTAATTTAAATTTAGAATCGTCAAAAATTCGTTAAAAATGGTTTCAGCAATGGATAAAACCATTTTTAACGAATTTCGACGATTCTAAATGTCACATTAAGCTATCAATAATAATAATAAATAAATAATGCTGGACAATCCACACAACACCATCTAGCCCCAAAGTAAGCTACTCAAAGCTTGTGTTATGGGTACTAGATAACTGATATATTTAATACATTATATACTTTACATAATACCTAGAAAACACCCAGACCTATGGAACAAATTTCTGCAGATCGTACACAAATTTGTTCCGAGGCGGGAATCGAACTCGCAACCTCTGCTCGCAGGCGGACTCACGTCAATAAAAACGGTACTTGCACTGCAGCTTCACATTCTCCCCAGGCACGGTAGATATCCCCTCAGATAACTAAGTATCAAGTTACAAGATTCCTTAAGGATGTCTGAGGGAGGTAGTCAGAGAAGCGTCCAAATGTAACAATACCATAACCAGCTCAAGTCTTTAGACTCTAAGCATCTGCTCGAGGCTGATTAGATAAATAGATAGATATGTGACAGATGGCAAGCTCAACGTCTCTGTTAGAATACTAAGATTTTTTGAAAATGTCTAATGGGAGTAGCCAGAGTTACGTCCAAATGCTACATTTGGCACCAACGTTCATTAGCGGTTGGAATACCACGTGGCAGGTTGCAAGCCTATCGCTGCTGTTATAATACAAACTTCCCCACGATGTTTTTCATCACCGTTTGAGAGAACTTGTCTGTTGAATGACAGGTGCCACAAAAGGGGCGAAGAAGAAACGGTAGAAAAATTATCTATGGTATCATGTTGAAACTTTCTCTTTCTACCGTAGAAATAGATTTGCTTGATACTATGACCACTTTGCTACCATCTAAATGGCGTATGGCGCGGACGAGGCGCGGGTGGCTTCCTATACCATTCAAATTTCATACAAAATGCATGGAAATAAAGCACAAATTAAGTTAGCACTTCGAAAGTAATTTTTAAGTTATTTTAATTATAGAATGTAAGTATCACTGTTTGCCGAATATTTTTTTTTTATGAAATTTGAATGGTATAGAAAACCGCTCGCGCCTTGTCCGCGCCATACGCCATTTAAATATGGCCTGCGCCTAATCCTTTTGTAAACGATTCTTCATTTAAATTCATACTCGCTTTTAACAACATAATGTGAGAAAGTAAAAATGCGCGATAAAACGATTTTCATGAATTGATTATCGTGTATTTGTGTAATTTTCATGGCTCGCTCACAAAATTTTTTTATTTGTAATGTGCCTTATTCATAATTGTTATATTTCCAAGACTTTGTATAAGAATACAAGAGTCATTGTTACTTTCTTGGTAAAAAAACAAAGCTATTATCAGAGGTTTATAGGACTGTTATGAAAAAGGCGGAAAATAAAATTCTTCCACACATTAAATAACCAAATCAAAATAAATAATAGTCTTATAACTTATAAGCCAGCAATTTATTTAGTGTGTTTTGTACATCATTACCATATGATATTCTTATGTATATTACTTTCATTACAAATCCACTTTCTCCTTTGGACTTCAGGCAACCACTTCAGAGGCAGCATATGGCGCGCCGCTATCTTGCTCTCAAAATTTAAAATTTTTATTATTGTCAATTAATTACAAAGATTTAGCGAAAATCTAATTTTGATCCAAGCAAGTTTTCAGACTTATGAGTCTTTGTATTTTTTTAAACTTTTATGTATGAAAACATGCTTGGATCAAAATCTTATTTTCACTAAATCTTTTTAATGCCATTGACAACAACTTAACCCATTGCAATTTTAAATAACTAGATTGAGCGGTTATATATCTTCAAAATCGTTCAATTGTGCGAGCGAGATAGCGGCGTGCCATATGAGCAGCTTAAACGATTGTGATAATGTTCGATTGTGCGAGCGAGATAGCGGCGCGCCGTATGCTGCCCCTAAAGCTGAGTGCACACTATGTTTCTAGCAACAAGCGGCGCCGCGCGGCGGACGGCCGCACATGTGAACACAACTCAGTATCATCTGCACGCACAAGTAATGCTTCACTCACATTTCATTACTCAACTAATCTTGTTTCTATCAGTTTACTTCTTTGATTCATTCATTCAACTCTCATTCACTCTACCCTTTCAACATCAAATTATCTTTTTTCTATAAGTTTACTTTGCTTTTCATTCTTTGCTTCATTCATTCAACTCATTCTCTCCATTCACTCTACCCTTTCATCATAACTTTAGAAGACAAGTGTGAATGTCTTTTCAAATGATACAAATATTACAACCCTTTGGCATAATTAATAATTAATTTTCATTATTTTATGTCTAGCAGCCGCAATACCGGCCTGGCGGGACCGCGGCCCGCCCTCCGTCACAATCTCAGCCGTTCGATGATGTCAACAACTATGATTTGTTTTAAAGTGTCACCATCTTAGTTCTTTATCGCGGATCAGTTAACGAAAAACAAAGCAGTACGGCAGGAGTAACTTATACAGGGTTACTAGTAATTCAAAAAATGCCTAAAACCTTGGCGAATAGGTAGGTATCACTAACAAAACATATATTTTTTTGTTTTTAAATTTTGTTATCATTTGGCTAATTTGTTGCATTTTAACCTTACTATGACGTCCTGCAAGGAATACGTCGAGTTACCAGTAACCCTGTATAGCGAGCCCTTCGTCTGGGGAAGCAGAACTACCATGCCTATGTCTACCGCTAAGCAGCGTTGCTGTGCTTCGGTTTGAAGAGTGTGGTTACCGTTGAACTACAGGCACATGAGGAATAATAATGTATGCCTCAAGTTGATGGACGCAGGGCCATGCCATTAGAGTGCGTTTCATCAATTAGTTACTATGCCGTCATGTTGCAGAATAGAATAGAGAATCGAAATTAGGTAGACAATAGTAGACATAAACACCCGCTAATAGTTATAATGATAGTTTATTTATTAGTAGAGATAGATTGCGTTTTAACAGATAGTTCCAATGGCGTATTGGTGTCACACTTTTCTGTCAACAGTGTCAACACGCTAAGACGTATCTCTATTAATAAATAAACTGCTGAAATATACTGCCAACATGATGGCATAGGAACTATTTGATGAAACACATTCTACAATTAAATTGACATGACTGTGGTGCCAATTCTGTTTTATTTTCCTAACTTATCCTAATTTGAGGGATTCGTTTCCTGTCATCTAACGAAGCAACATAGGATTTTCATTTTCATTGTTTTTCTAGTGTTATTTTGAGTTGTGTTGTATAATTTTGGTGGTATTTTAACCAACATTACTTGTGGTCTTAGCACAAAGTGTAAGCATTTGGAATGAAAGTGTATTATGTGATATAGTGATTTGACCGAAAATGTTTCAAATGTTTTGAAGAAACCGCCACCATTTTCTTCAAAACAATTGACTGACTCGACTTTGGACTGACGTGACTAGAAACATAACTACAAAGAGTATAATCTCTGAATCACTTGACATTGGCAAGATTGTCTATGACAGGAGCCATAAAAGGAAGAAAGAAGAATCCTAATTTGACAGCACCAAAAATACAGGGATGGCAATAATGGATTCTGAAAAACCGAAACAACAAGGACGGCTATAATTTTATAGCTGTCAGATTAGTTTATTAAAGGATAATACAACAAAAGAATCGACACCAATGTGTTGACCATAAAATTATACCTACACGGCAGGAACTATTATCAAAGATATTTTAAGAATTTTAATTTACAATGTTGAATGTTTTAAGATTTATATGTCGTGCTTTTTTAGTAGTGATGTATAGTATAATGTTTTAGATAAAATTATGATTTGTGAAAACCCTTACAGCTCAGTTAGTAGTAGCTCTGCCTTTCGCCACTGTTGGCCGTGGGTTCGACCCTCACCAAGAACTAATATTTGTGTAATGAACATAGATGTTTGTTCTCTGTCTGGGTGTTATATAATATTATAAGTATGTATTTACAAAAAAAAAAAAAAAAAGTATTATAAGTAGTATATCAGCTATCTGGTTCCCATATTACAAGCATAAGCTTAGTTTGGGGCTAGATAGTGCTGTGTGGAAAGTCCACCAATATTTATTATTTTATTATTATTTATTAGTATTTAAGTATTTATTTCAGTTATCTGGGTTCAATAGTACAAGCTGTGCTGTGTTATTTCGCCCAATTTTTATTTTTTTACGTTCCTCTATAAAAGGTGTCTTTTAGTTAATAATAATAATCAAATCGATAAATTGTTAGAAATTGAAATATGGTTATTTTACCATTTGAGTGAAAATTTATGATAATTGATGTAATACTATCATGGCATTTAAATGAGGTATCTATTTGATATAAGTTACTTTCAGGTTTATGAAATTACAGTGAATATTCGGTAAAAAAACTGGTATTTTTTAGAATTTTCTGGATTTATTGTTACAACTTACATAGGTACCCATGATTTAGTATTACAACTTATATACTAATCATTTTTAAGATTAGTGTTCTGTCTTTAACTTCATGTATCTTCGAAAATTATCCAAATATCCTGATGTGTATATATGATATATGTGTGTGAATTTTCTTTAGAATCATCATGTGCTTGGATTAAATTATCTAATATTTTACTACCATACCGAATAATGATATGTTTGACAGACTTCACAGCTCAGTTGGTAGTAGCCCGCCTTCTGCGCCGTAGGCGGTGGGTTCGATCCCCACCGGAACAAACATTTGTGTGATAAACATAGATGTTTGTTCTCTGTCTGGGTGTTATAATATCATAGGTATGTATTTACAAAAAGAAGTATATAAGTAGTACATCAGCTATCTGGTTCCCATAGTAAAAGCTTTGGCTTAGTTTGGGGCTAGATAGTGCTGTGTGGAATGTCCACCAATATTTATTTATGTTGTCTGTTTTACGCGCAAATTAATGAATCTCAAATGGCGACGCTCATCAGTGCCTCTCGCTCATACACTGTAGTTAGCGAAAGTAACCTTTCACTCGCATTCGCGAGTGGCCGCCATTTGAGATTCATTTTTTTATATGCGGGTTTTTAGGTTTTATTACTCTGAAACATGTAATTATGATTTTGTAGTTAGTCCTATTAGAATTATTATTATAATTTGTAGTAGGCATGACTGATAATGGTAAGCGATTGTGATCGATATTATATTTTAAAATATGTAGGGTTTTCGTACATAATAAAATGAATCTTACTTATTAAATAAATGTTTTTTATATAATTTGTGTATTATTTTCTCTACTCCTATACTCCAACTTGGAGTTATATTTCTCAACAACATTACTCCTGAGGTAATCCGGTTGTTATAACGCAGAAATTACCGCTCAATATCAGGTGAGTCATATTCTTAAATCATCCTATTATACTAATAAATCTTATAAACCAGTTTATAAGATTTACAGAAAAGTGGACTAGTGGACGTCATTCGGATAGTAAAAAAACAGTAAGTATTTGAAAATATTCACATTTTATTTATTAGCATTTGTTTGCAAATTAAGTAAAGACCAATATTCAATATGGCTCAATTCACAAACATACGGCAGCGAAGCGGCCGGTAGTTTTGGTGTATATAATTTTAAACTTTATTGCATAGTATCGCTTGAGAAACTAGAAGCCGCGCGGCGACTCCTCGCGACCGGGCCGTGCCACAGCAGGATCCCGACCGGGGCACGGTCAAACATTAGGTATGGTATACATTTTGTATAAAGTAATTCATGCCTAACCGTGGCTCGGCGCACGGCCTGGTCGCGACATGGTGTAGCGTGAATCATCCTTTATAGTAATGACGGTAAAGTTTAAAATTATATACACCGAAACTGCCGGCTGCTTCGCTACCGTCCTGGTGAATTGAGCCCATGCCTAGCTAACTACGCCTAAGAGGTACCTTGTAAGCCTGGAGAGCAATTTCATGATAAACAGACCGAACGGACTAACTTTCCCTAAGTTGGCATATTTCACCTCAAGATACTTTTGGTCTTAGTCTTCAAAAAGGTGAATGAAAAAGATTCTATGCCATTTATGTATCCTAGATAGCGTTAGTGAGCCGTGGGATTTCAATAGGAACGAACTGCATCTTACTACGTCACTGCCGGTCAATGGAACGAATGGAAACATTAGTTTCCGGTCAACACCAACGCCATCTACGATTTGATTGAGAAGCTTTTGAGTCACATTTAGCTTGAAAGAGATGGTGTCCCCAAAAGTAATGATGAAATGGTCATTAAACTCAGGAAAATCATACTATTCCTTTCATTTTATTGGTTGATTTATTTTATTTTACCCCCCCCCCCCCCCTTAAAGCAGCGACAATGTATGCAAATTACAAGATTCCATTCAATTGGACTATGAAGTAAACTACATGTCGACTAAAAGGCTACCCCGGGATTATTTATTACCTCCTAGGTAAAATGCACATACATTTGGTTGAACTTCTGGCACACAACATAATATAACTAACTAAATTACTGTAATTTATCTTTCTTATTTTTGCCAAGTCTTATTTGTGGAATAATATTAAATTAGCGAACCAATTTGATTATAAATAAATTAAATTATAGTAGGTATGTATGACACTATGTTTTGCAAAATTTTTCACTTTTCATTCCTAAACTACAGGGTTACAGGAAAAATCGGTTCAACTTGAAGTTGTTAGAATTAATTTTGTTTTTTCGCCTTAACTCTAAAAATGCTTATATTTTTGTATCAGGTTCGCATTCAATGCATATTTGTATTAACTACATATTATACTTCCCTCCCTTTCTTACTCTAACGCTAGAGAGAGTTCGACATATTATTATGCCTACAAATAAAGTAAAATTAAATCTAGTATAGCCCGGGCGCCAGATATAGCTTCAATGTTTGTAGGTTTGATGGCTGTGCGCCACAAGAAACTATTCAACATGCCACACAGCAATCAAAAATTTTAACAAAGATTTGAAACTCGCGCCAATAAATAAACGAATCCAAAATGGCGTCGCTATTTCTTACCACTCACTCACACACTCTTGTTAACAACAATCTATAGTGAGAAGTATTTATTCACGACGCTTCTTATTAGGTTATTTTATTATATGCGCGGGTCATACATGCGGTAATTAGCGATCAGTTACTCAGAAATTCTAAAATTAAATGTTTTGCAACTTTCAATAAATCTTCACTGGTCTATTGTTAGTCACTGCGTTGAGTCAGTGACCTGCAGGCTGATCGCGTAACTTTTGTTGCATTCAAAATCCGGTTGCATATGTCAATTTTGGCAAATTTGCGATGGCAAAACCGGATTTTGAATGCAACAAAAGTTACGCGATCAAGGGGCAGGTTAATGAATAGTGGTCATTACAAAAACATATTTTTGAAATATGTAGAAATCGAGCTATAACCTGTAGCTCATAAATACATGAACTAAAAACTCGGAATCATGGTAGAAAACATGGCTATTTATTTACATTGATCCTATGACCAATTTTATATGGAGTGTGGTGCAAGGACTGCGAGCGCCTTGTAGAGGCTTATTTTCTAAAAAACTATAGTTAAAGTAAACTAGACATAAAGAAAAACTAAAGGTCGACTAACTAAAGCGTTGCGTATGGAAACGTACTTTCTTACACTTCAACGGGATATACAACAAACGCCTTAGTATATACATGCCTTAAAAAGCTATCACACTTTCAATCGATATGTAAATAAATATAGAATACCTAATAAATAAAACAATGCATAAAATAATTCAGCATAAAAATCATTTTGTTTCTAAAAATGGAATGCCTAAATTGTTTAATATTTATCCAATTAATCATTAAATTCGAGTATCATTAGCTCCGAGATTGTATGTCGAAATCGAGAGCAAAATTATGATATTAGCCATGCCAATACAATATACAAACCAAAAAGGTGTGTGTGCTTGGCTTGCTTCACAATATTAGTACAGAGGACAAACGAATCCAAAATGGCGGCGATATTTGACATTAAAAAAATAAAAAAAATATATAATAATAAATATTCGAATCATGTCAAACAAAAATCAACAACACTTTCAAATAAATCTTGTCACATAAATAAATTAACACAAATTTTCTTCTCACTACATTATTGTCAACTAAAGCGTGTGAGTGAGAGAAAGAAGTGAGCATCGATATAACGAATGATAGAAGAGAGTGGGAGAAGAAACCTGCTGTGCCGACCCCACTTAGCTTGGGTTAAAGGCAGGAAGACTGCGTGTGAATGAATCTGCAAATGAAGAGTTCCGATTACCGACGCCATTTTAAATTCGTTTATTAGCCCGTATATCTACCGGTATATATTACCGGTAGCAAAAATTACACAACAATAAATTCATAAATCAATATTAAATGCTACAAAACTGTATGTACGAGTATATTTACATACA
Organism: Plemyria rubiginata; assembly: GCA_963576535.1. Classification (NCBI taxonomy): domain Eukaryota; kingdom Metazoa; phylum Arthropoda; class Insecta; order Lepidoptera; family Geometridae; genus Plemyria; species Plemyria rubiginata. The sequence goes on from OY754929.1 coordinate 3,052,630, forward strand.
CTAATGTTTTAAAATATAATTCAGTTCATTATAATATATATCGAGATAAAAATCAAAATTATTTATTTTATATCATTTTTATAAAGTCAATTGGGACCCTAGAACAATGTTGGCACTTTCAAATATTTAAAAAGATCACAAGTTTATAAAGTTTTGAACTGTAATAAATTTAGGGTGCCTTATTTTACGTGGTCCAAAAGCGACATTTTGTCGATAATAGTAGCCGTCATTAATTTAAAATGTTGCTCAAACATACTTAAAAAAAAAAGAGACTACTTTTACAATATAAGCAAATGATTTTGAAGACCTCAGTGGCGCAGCGGGCGAGAGTCCGCCTGCGACGCAAGGGGTTGCGGGTTCGATTCCCGCCTCGGAACAAATTTGTATACGATTTGCAGAAATTTGTTCCGTTGGTCTGGGTGTTTTCTATGTATAATAAAAAAATATTCATCTATGTAAGTATATAAGGTCTTACTACAAAATGGTGTCTAACTTTAAACAATGTCTAAAATTAGCGCTGTCTCTGTTTGCCATTACGCAATGGCAAGAGATGTCAAAAGTTTAGGCAGTGTTTAACGTTTGCCTATTTTTTTGTAGTAAGGCCCATAATGTATTAAATATATCAGTCACCTAGTACCCATAACACAAGCTTTGAGTAGCTTACCTTGGGGCTAGATGGTGCTGTGTGGATTGTCCAGCAATATTTATTGTTTTATTATTTATTTTTGCATGATTTGAATAATTTATATATGCTTAGCTACTATAGTATAACTATACAAAATGTTTATATTTACATTTAGTATACAAATTACTAATCAAAACTTAAAACTCATGTTGATTTGGTATAAACTCTCTATTTAAGAAGTTATTTTGCGAGTAAGTCGATAGCTAGGCCTTAAATCACACAAAATATGTATACTATGTTTCATTTACGTTTACACTTTTAAGACGCAGACACCGTCAAATATTTTTATGCACGCACATTTCGACAAATGATGATTCAAATACAGTTAGCACACAGTTTGCTACAGTTATTCAGTAGTTGAAAAATCTAATAACCAAGTTTCGGATACTAACAGTACAAAGTCTCAGCTAAAAAAAGGTCTACAATAGTTTTACGAGTTTGCGTTCTTTATTTCTTTCTATTTACTCTTCGCTACAAAAGTTCATTAGTTAAGACTAAACACTTTACATCTCAGGTCAGGATAGACAGTTCAACATCAAAGACGTAATAAGTAACTGCTCAACATCAAGTGCGCTAAGTACTCCTTTGCCTACCTTCGAAGCATAGCCATCAGCTTCCACGCGTCTGCAACTCGCCAATCATAAAATCCTCATTCATACCTTAACCTAATTTATGACACTTTCAACTTTTGACTTTGACAGTTTTCACTCAACGCGTCATCTGTCACTTTGACAGCTCCGTTGGTGCACTTTCCGTTCGTCTCGGGTCGTTTCTCTTCTGTTTTCTGTGGTTTTTTCTTGGGCATTTCTATAACCCTCTCCATTAGTGCTAGGAGGATGTTACCGGGTACTCTTTGGTGTTCTTCTATCAAATCTTCTATGGCTGTTGCGACCTGAAAATAAGTAAATATATATAAATTATTTCTTCGTAAGGCTCGTGATCGTAGTGACTGGCGGAAATTGGGGGAGGCCTTTGCCCAACAATGGGACACTATGGGCTAATAGTAATAGTAATATGTAGTAAGATTTGTTTTGGAATTTTAAGAAAACCCACACCTAGATTAATATAAAATTAAATAATATATAACACTATATGTATATATAATATATACCACCATGCCTGCGTCTGCCGCCAAGCAGTGGCGCCTCGCTCTCTCCCGGATAGATAGGCTTGCTAGTGATACGAAGATCTTACCTTCCTCTGAATATCCTCGGGCGCCTCGCTCTCCCCCGGATAGATAGGCTTGCCGAGATGCGTGATCAGCTTGACGGGAAAGCCTCCGTACACCGGCGCTAAGGGCACGCGCGTGGCCGCATACACCCGCAGCCAAACGCCTCGCAGCCAGCCCACTGTGCGGAACGCCTCGCGGACGTTCTGAGTGAACATCGGGATAATGGGCTGGAACAGAGAAATATTCTTTAAGATATTAATACAGTAGGGCCAATTCAATAGGTCACATTTGACATATCACATGTTTAGAATGGTGTATTAGTCAAAGTAAGTCGTAAAATTGCCTTATTTTGTCTTTATTACAATAAATATGTAATGTGTATGTATGTATAACTGGAAAAAATGATGCAATTTTCCTAAGAAGACAATTTTACGACTTACTTTGACATAATCTGACAGATGTCAAATGTGGCCTATTAAATTGGCCCTGACTATTATACATATCATACTGTATAAGATATGTGTACCTGGATGAGGTTTGCTCGGTCGCTTATCAGCGACATCTACTGAAGTGACTTAGAAATATAATAGAACTAGTTGCGCCCCGCGGTTTCACCCGCGCAGATTTAAGTCCCGGTATTCCCGCGGGATGAAAAGTAGCCTATGTGTTATTCCAGACTATAATGTATCGCTCTGCCAAGTTACATTCAGATCCGTTCAGCCGTTTCGGCGTGAAAGAGTAACAAACATCCATCCATCCATCCATCAATCCATCCATACTTAGAAACTTTCACGTTTATAGTATTAGTAGGATTTTTATTCGCCAACAGATGTCAGGAAGAGACATATTTTTCAGTTTATGTTTTTATTGCCTGAAAACACGGATAAAACGACAGTTGCTAATAACGAATCTTAGCTAGATCGATTTATCGCCTGCATTTATTTATTTTATTTTATTTTATTTTATTTTATTTATTGAACAAAATCCACAGCTCTTAAAAATACACTATATATACTTAAATTTCTAGCATGCAGCCAATAACGGATTTACATTATAAAATTATGAAATAGGTAACAAAAATCGACGACAGTTAAAAACACCACAATAATAAGGACTTTGTTTTGCATACTAAATTTCTTGCGGGGGGATAGGGAAGAGCCTTTTTTCTAAACCTTTTCTAGAAGACTGACTCACAATCTTGGCCTCCTGCGCGACCTTAGCGAATCCCTTCCTTGACTTCCACTTGAGTTTGTAGTAGTGGTCCCCGAACTGCGCCTCGAAGACTCCCCCCGGCGAGATGGCGAGGGGGTTTCCGCCCCGCAGGACCGCTGCGCAAGTCTGGATCGTGCCGGGGATCACGCATAGACCTTCTAGGAGGGACGACCAACCTGGAATCATATTTTTTTTCACTCCTTTTGTTCTACTCGTATAAGACCGTCATAATAGCGTACCAGAGCGGATGTGAAATTGCATTTGCCCTAGGGCGAAAAGTATTTTTTTATTTTCGTCTGCTTGCGAAAATGCGAAAGTCTCGGAGAATGCCGATCTACAATGTTTCTCTATAAAAAGATTGTCTTATTTTTTTATGCAATTAGCTGATGGAACAAGCAGATGGCCCACCTGCTGTTAAGTGGTAACCATCACCTATGGCAAATCATTGCCTCGTAAGTCACGCACGATAGTAAAGTGCCCTACGATGCACTGCACTGCGTCCATCAACTTGAGGCATACAGATATTAATACTCATGTTTTGGTAATCACACCGGCGACCACACTCTTCAAACCGTAACACAGCGTTGCTGCTTGGCGGCAGAAAAAGGCGTGAGGGTAGTACTTCCCCGGACGAGCCCTTCACAGAGAGCTCTACTACTCTTAAGGTATATCGTGCCTCACCAACTACTAAAAGTCCTACTGTACCTACTACCTCTGCTTGTGGAGTAAGTAAATGCATTTGGTTAACAACCATCACCGTAAAGCATGACTTACCAGGTATTTTAAAGAGCAGCCTATCGGCGACCGTGTGGATATGCCTTCGCTTGATGAGCAGCATCCTCGCTATGAAGTAGTACATGTCTATAGGCAACGCTCCGTGGTAGTAGATCACCAGGAATGGGCCGTCTGGGATGTTTTCTAGGCCGCGGATTTCGTAGCCTGTTATAATAATATTATAATAATTATTATTATTGGCCTCATCACCAAGCTCAAAGTCGCACAACGAGCTATGGAGAGAGCTATGCTAGGAGTTTCACAACGAGATAGAATCAGAAATGAGGAAATCCGTAGGAGAACCAAGGAAGCCGACATAGCTCTCAGAATTAGCAAGTTGAAGTGGCAAATGGGCAGGTCATATAGCTCGAAGAACTGAAAACCGATGGGGAATAAAGGTTCTTGAATGGCGACCACGAATAGGAAAGCGAAGTGTGGGACGCCTTCCTACCCGATGGACTGACGACACTGTTAGGATCGCGGGTAGTCGGTGGATGGAAAGGGCTCAGAATCGTTCTTCCTGGAAGCGGATAGGGGAGGCCTATGTCCAGCAGTGGACTTCTGTGGGCTGTTGATGATGATGATGATGAATTATTATCATCAGCCTGCGTCGTCCCACTGCAGGGCAAAGGCCTCCCTACCCCCCTTCCACTTTTCTCTGTCCTGTGCTATGGACGACGTATCTTTCATAAATGAATCTAGGTCGTCCCGCCATCTCAGTCTTGCTCTGCCGCGAGGTCGTTTGCCGTTGTTAGGGGCCCACTCCGTCGATGTTCTAGCTCGAAGATCGTTCGGCATGATATTAGGTGTAAAAATATTACGTACTATTTGCGCCCCGCGGTTTCACCCGCGCAGATTTAAATCTCAGTATTACAACGGGATAAAAAGTAGCCTGTGTGCTAATCCAGACTATAATGTATGTCTCTGCCAAGTTTCATTTTTTTACATCCATCCATCCATCCATACTTACAAACTTTCGCATTTATAAAATTAGTAGGATTTCACCTTGATTGGATGACCTCAATATGAGGCGTATTAACTATAGGTGAGTTAAACATATGCAGCCTTATTATAAACAAATCAAACCTGGGTTTAAACCTAGCTCAAGACACGTTTTCTTATTATAAACAACTTAAACCTGGTTTATCTCATAAATTTAGGATCATCTAAGGTTTATCATTTTCGTATTACAAAAGACACTTTAATCGAAGACTACATAGTACCTGAGATAGTCCATGATTCATCATCACAGAACATAATCATTCAACAAATATCCACAGACTATAACAAATTATGGCAATCAATCGTTCATTCATTTTGGAATCACCAACTTATCTGAGCAGCAGTGCAAGTACGGTTCTTATCGATCGCCTAATTTGACATTTAGAATCGTCAAATTCGTGTAAAATGGTGGAACGATGCGATTCGATTGGTTCATCGACTTTAGCCGATCGACAAATAGGCGATCGACAAGAACCGTACTTGCACGGCCGGTCTGAAGTTAGCCGCTTGTGCATAAATGGCCAATAGTAAATCGAGAATTCTCTAAACAGCTAACTTCAGACCGGCTTAGATAAGTTGGTATAACTGTACTCTCTTGCCGCAGGCTAAAGTCATATGCGCATACTACCTCGTCTTTCGTTGTAGTTTTAAGAAAGAAGTCTATCGAATGACGGACAGACAGTGCTTTGCTTATATCCAGGCATAAATAAAATAATAATTGATCCTAGGACAGGGGCCAAATGTGACATATACATGACGTGCCCTAAAGACAGAAGAAAAAAAGATTATTTTATTCTAGTTTCTACTGTCCTACAACTTTCACTGTACCTACACCTTCATTTACTATAGTTTTAATTAATAAGGGTATAAGGCATGTTAAGTGACAGTCGAGTATAAGGGTTAATAATTATACCTACCATTTTAACGAATCAATTTTTAGTTTCTCTTCTTGACTCAGATCTCCGCCTTTTTGTTTTAAATCTAGAGTTTGAAATGTATGTTAGATAATGCAGTGCTACAAGTTGTTTTATTGAATAAACTTATGTGGGAGACCAAATAAAATTTGGCAAAATGAGATTTTTATTAGTTAGACCATACTTAAACTAGGGGTCGTTCGGGTTTATCTTTAAACCGTGGTTTAGGGGATAAACTCCGTTTTATAATAACGTCTGATCTAAGTCTTTGATTTTTCTATAGAGCAGGGACCAACTTCGGTATCAAAGTTAGACCACGGACCAGTTAGTCCTGGCTTAAGCCTAGTCTAACTCACATTTTTATAATAAGACGGATGAGGTGTAAATATACAAATGGATCTAAACTAAACTTAGGGTTTAGATGGGATCATCAGCTGCAAAAAATTGTTCTACGAGAGGTCCTTAAGGGCCCGGCGACAGCGGCTCGCAGTTTCGAGGAGCGATTGGCTATTATTTCATTTTATTTCATTTCGGAATGAAAATCCGAAATGAAATAAAATGAAATAACTATCCAGTGACACGCATAAATACTGTTGAATACAAATAATACATAATATAAGGGAAATGTGCTTGAGTCAGAAATCATTTTGGTATTAGGTAAACGTAAGACCAAACATGCCAAAATGATTTCTGATTCGGGCATGTTTCAAGTTTTGTATAAAAAGTACCTATATGTATAGATAAATATGTTTGTACCATTTAGTTTGTTTTATTTATTTATTTTATTATACATATTTAGATATTGTATGTAATTTTTACAACTTTTTAAATGTATTAGGTTTAATGTACCTATCTCTACGTTTTCCTCTCACGTGCACTACTGACACATCTTATGTCCACAATACACAAAGGTTATCTGGAAGATAATGCTTTATAGCATTATGTTCGCCTTTGTACTGTTATTTTTATGTGCAATAAAGTATTTTCAATCAATCAATCAATCAATCAAATTTGTTCCGATGGTCTGGGTGTTTTATATGTATAATAAAAAAATATCTATCTATGTAAGTATATAATGTATTAAATATATCAGTTATCTAGTACCCATAACACAAGCTTTGAATAGCTTACTTTGGGGCTAGATAGTGCTGTGTGGATTGTCCAGCATTATTTATTATTTATTAAATGTCTCAAAATCTCAAACTGTATATGGCTGCAGATGAAATAGATCGTGATGTAATGCTTACCATGCCACAGCCACCCGTGTGCGTCCCACAACGCACACACGGCTACCCGCGCCGCGGCGCGCCAATCGCCTTGTACTCCATCAACTACCCTCAATCTGAAACAGAATTAAATCATATTAGGTACTAGTTGCGCCCCGCGGTTTCACTCGCAGATTTAAATCCCGGTGTTGCCGCGGGATAAAAAGCAGCCTATGTGCTATTCCAGATTAAACATATCTCCCTGCCAAGTTTCATCTAGATCCGTTCAGCCGTTCCGGCGTGAAAGAGTAACAAACATCCATTCATACTAAGGTACAAACTTTCACGTTTATAATAGTTTATATTATATAAGTATGTATTTGAAAAAAGATCTATCTGGTTCTCATATTACAAGCTTTGGCTTAGTTTGGGGCTAGATAGTGCCGTGTGAAAAAAGTCCGCCAATATTTATTTATTATTTATTTGTAGTGCTGACAGACTTATCGGTCTGATAAGCTAATGGTGCGCTCAGCGACTAATATGAATAAGGGACTTAGTCTATTTACATAAACGACGATCTCTGTGGCGCAGCGGGCGAGAGTCCGCCTGCGACGCACGAGGTTGCGGGTTCGATTCCCGCCTCGGAACAAATTTGTGTACAGTCTACAGAAATTTGTTCCGTAGGTCTGGGTGTTATAATAAAAAAATGTGTATCTATGTAAGTATATAATGTATTAAATATATCAGTCATCTAGTACCCATAAATAACACAAGCTTTGAAGCTTACTTTGCTGCTAGATGATGTTGTGTGGATGGTCCAGCATTATTTATTTATTTATTTACATAAACATTAAACTTACCTATAAAGCCTGTACACGTAGAATATGATGCTGCTTGTGTATATTAAGACTATGAGGACCGCCGGAAGCAAGAATGTAACTATGACTGGTGTCAGGAACCACGTGAGCCATAGACTGTATTCTGTGTCCACGTATTCAACTGGAAGAAAAGATAAATATGGTATTGCCAGTCGCGAAATTAAAAGAATATAAAACCACTAGCGATCCGCCCGCGCGTCCCTGCTTTGCACGGGTGCACATATCATGCATGTATTATATATACATATAAACCTTCCTCTTGAATCATTCTATCTATTAAAAAAAACCGCATCAAAATCCGTTGCGTAGTTTTAAAGATTTAAGCATACAAATGAACAAGAGGACATAGGGACAGAGAAAGCGACTTTGTTTTATACTATGTAGTGATATGGAAATAACATGCTTCCCAACGGTGAAACACTTTTTTAAATAGGTCCAATAGTTTTGGAGCCTATTCAATACAAATAAACAAACAAATATAATGAATACAAATAAATGATTATTGTATTGTAAACAATCAAATCTTTCCTCTTTAAACTATTAGTATTAGTTTATAGAGAAATAAATAGTTTACTACCAAAAATTGTGTACATATTTATAAACTCTTAGATGTTTCCATATTTATAATCGTGTTGAGGGTGACATTTTGCGAGGCAGTGTTGCCTTTGACTGTACAATCAAAATACGTGACGGATTTCATGCATCATTTTTTTATTTGAAAGCACTTTGGACATTGGACCTTTATCAACGGACGTGAACTATCTCCATATAAATATGATTCACCTTTTTCTGTCGGAGATACGTTTCAAAGTCAAAGTATACTTAGTCTTATTGCTTGAATACATGTGGGAAGATGTCAAAAAATTCAAATAATGTCCAATGTATTCCTAAAACTAGGCGTGCAATATTTTGGTTTACTATGAAAAAAAGACAAAGGAAAAAAGGAAAGAGACAGTCAACAATATTATCCTAACAATGAAATAAAATTAATCAATTACCTATCTACATATTTCGACCATGATATGCGTAAGTTAGATTTTGAACAATGACATTAAGAACAAATAGATAGTGCTCGTATTGCCTTATTTACATTGTGTGTCTGAACTGTTTGTCTTTTGTCAAGTTTTTACACTGCAATAGTAGGTACTAAATATATACCAACAAAGTATTTAAAAATTTGATGAACTGGCAAGAAACTAAGCTTGGTTCTTTGCGTTTTTTTGTATGATACTCTTTACAAAACAATATGGACCCATATAATTTTTTTTTTTTTAATAAATAATGCTGGACAATCCACACAGCATCATCTAGCCCCAAAGTAAGCTACTCAAAGCTTGTGTTATGGATACTAGATTACTAATATATTTAATACATTATATACTTACATAGATAGATATTTTTTATTATACATAAACACCCAGACCAACGGAACAAATTTCTGCAGATCGTACACAAATTTGTTCCGAGGCGGGAATCGAACCCGCAACCTCTTGCGTCGCAGGCGGACTCTCGCCCGCTGCGCCACAGAGGTCGTCAAATTCTTTATTTTGTAATGAGTTCTGAAAGCTCGGTCAAGTCACTTGCTATTTCAGCTTTCACTTCAAATTAGATAGAGATAGCAAGTGACTTGACAGCCGATTAGTGTTGATCGAGCTTTCAGACACCCACCGGCGGTTAATCGACCTTCTACATATATTCTAAGGTCTACCTCTGTTACCTCTCAAATAATCCATTAATAAAGATGCTGTTTTTCTTCCATTTTCTTCTCATTATTAATATTATTATTATTTTATATATTATTATTTTTATTATAATTGCTGAGTCAGGGCCTTTTTGGCGTACATTTATGTTTTCTTTTGTTTTTGGTACTGTTTCTTCTTTCGTTTTGTCTCTGTTTATAGCTGTAATTTTGTATGTACCTATGTATTTCTTTTCTTGTTGTGTATGTCAAATAAATGTATTTTCTTTCTTTCTTTAATATTAGTATCTAATTGGTAGGTATTAGGTACTTAATAACCGAACATTAATATATTCAACGACTCGCACTTGGCCGGCGCTGCAATCTCTGTGTCAGCATCCGGGTGTTATCATTATCAGTGTCTATGGGCTGTCTGGGTTCAAAACCACACTTGCTACAGGCTTAATTTTCAGCTCTATTTCAATGCCATCAAGAATCAAAATAGCAGGCTTTTAAGTAAAACGAATTCAAACGAAATTTCAGTTCTATGTTTACGTTGATAAGAAACAAAATAGCGCGTTCCCAAACCTCGTGACAAGCACGTATCACGCGCAAGACGCAAGGTATCCCCGTAGTATCCCCTTGTTATCAGCATTTATTTGACCATATGGAAACTTCCAATAAATTTGATCGAAGAGTCATCAATCACATCCTAATCACTACAATATGTCCTCTCTGTCCCTATATCCCTATGTATGCTTAAATCTTTAAAACTACGCAACGGATTTTGATGCGGTTTTTTTTAATAGATAAGAGTGATTCAAGAGGAAGGTTTATATGTATAATAAATGCATGATATGTGCGACGTGCGAAGCAGGGGGGCGCGGGCAGGTCGCTAGTTACCTATAATAAATAATCCTACTAATATTATAAACGCGAAAGTTTGTAAGTATGGATGGATGGATGGATAGATGGATGGATAGATGGATGGATGGATATATGGATGGATGGATGTTTGTTACTCTATAACTCCAGAACGGCTTAACGGATTTTGGTGAAAATTAGCACAGAGATAAGTATATCATAGTCTGGAATAACACATAGGCTACTTTTTATCTCGTGGAAATACCGGGATTTAAAAGTACGCGGGTGAAACCGCAGGGCGCTACTAGTAAATTATAATAGTCAGGTAAGTAGTATTTAAGGATGATGAAATCTATCTCTATAATTAATTAAAATTTAAGTAGACTAATAAATATTGGCGGACTGTATTATCACCATTATACAAGTGAAAATAAATAACATCTTTTACCTACATTCAAGCATTTCAGCTAGTGCATGTCTCTATCATGTTGTGATTATGTCAAAGTTTATCGCATTACGAAACTGTTTATCTAAACGATGTTTTATAATATTATTATCTTAACGGTCGTTTTATGCATTATAGATAGATCTTCTTTCTATGCATATTCTGTCGTCTTACCGCAAAAGGTCACACCTAACAAATTGTAAAACCTCGAGAAAAATGGGTTTAAAGTGTTTTGGGTTTGATGTTTTTCGGGAATAAAAACCATTTGAATATATGCAGAAAAAATAAATTTTATTACTTGCATATACATATGTATACGTATTATATTTAGATATATTTTTATTATTTATTTAATTATTCTCATTCTTTGTATTCGTGATTTTTCCATTTAGCTTAATACAAAAAATCTAATGTTAATATATTTTTTCAGATGCGCCTTTATCTCCTGATTCCGAATATAACTCAATATAGAACTCAATACCTATAACTCAATTTTGAAAAAATGTTAGATGCGACCTTTTGCGGTAAGACGGTAGTATTATAAAACTGAAACTGAAAAAACTGAAACAGCTTCACGACTTCGATCCCCAGGCACGGTAGATATCCCCTCAGATCTCTCAGTACCAAGTACCAACTCAAGATTCTTTGAGGATGTCTAAGGGGGTAGTCAGAGGTACGTCCAAACATTACATTTGGCACATACCCACATTTTGCAGTAGTTAGTATTCCATACGTGACAGGTTGCAAGCCCATCGCCGCTCTTAGAATACTAACTGGTTTCCTCACGATGTTTTCCTTCACCGTTTAAGAGCACTGGCATTGCGCACATAAATTTTTCGATAGAAAAATCCATTGATGCACGACCGGATTCGAACCTGCGACCTTACGATCGGAAGGCGGGGTCACTCCCACTAGACCACCGGTGCTCTGTAGTAGTATTATAATGCCTACACATAAGTACATTTCAGATTTATTTAATTTAGAATACATAATTTAGATTTTTTTACTGGCTCCTTATAGTTACCGGGAGCCGCATTTTTTTTGTATACAACTGGCTGATGGATAATGCATATTATTATAGCCCACCTGATGCTTAGTGGTAATCTACCTAACCACCTATAACTAAGCATTGCCTCGTAAGTCGATAGAAACGTGCTCTACGATGCACTGACCTCCGTCCATCAATTTGTCAAATACGGATGTAGGCCTCATGTGCCTGTATTTCACCGGCAACCATATTTCTTCTTCGCTCCGTTTATGCCACCTGCGGCCCGATTACGCTAATGTCTGGCTATCGAGATGGCTTTCAATTTGACATTTGATTCCCATCCATCCAAGGAATTTAGCATCCATCCCAAGGAATTTAGATACTAGATCCATCCATATGTTGCTATTGCACTATGGGAATCAAACGCTCTCGTGAGAGAGTATTATATTCCTTGATCAAATTTTGTTTTGAAGCAAACATTTTCACATTTAAAACAATCCTCCATTAATTGTGACATTGACACATTGATAAGTTAAACAGGCATTGCCCTACAATGGAAAACAACTGAATCTAAAAGGAAACTTATCTCTAAAATCCGGTGTGATAGTTACAATCAAAACGATGTACAGTGGAAAGTTATAATTTTAAATAAACAGTATCTTATGAATAGTAGAGCTCTTTGTGAAGGACTCGTAAGAAGAAGTACTACTACTATCACCTTGCCTATTTCTGTCGTCAAGCAGCCTTGCTATGTTCGATTTGCCGATGAAATTACAGATACATGAGGCTTAACATCTGCGTAATTTGCTGGATGCAGGGTAGTGCATTGTAGGGCACGTTCTTATCGTGCGTGACTTGCAACGAACAACGACGCAATGCTTTATAGGTGATGGTGGGCCATCTCATTGTTCCATCAGCAAGGTATATAAAAAAACATGCTTTACTGAAATTAGGAACACGTCTCTCGATCGTCCGTTTGTTTGGTCTGTAACGAGATATACTTTCCACTACATTAGTCAGGAGTAGCCGGATTGGCTTTGTCATAACATGCACAGGGCTCATCATCTCTTGAAGCATTCTTATTTCAATATTACTTTACATTTTGATCATAAAGCCGACTCTATGCAGTTGATATAAGACTAGCTGATCCCGCGGCTTTGCTCGCGCTTGTTTACTTTGAAAATCTCATAGAAACTTTCATACCCCTTTTTATCCCCTTGGGGGTTGAATTGATCAAAATCCTTTCTTAGCGGATGCCTACGTCTTATCAATACCTGCATGCCAAATTTCAGCCCGATCCGTCCAGTGGTTTGGGCTGTGCGTTGATAGATCACTATGTCAGTCAGTCAGTCAGTCACCTTTGAGTTATATATATTTAGAAGACATTGACATAAAAGTAATATTGAAATAAGAATGCTTCAAGAGATGGTGGTACGGGCCCTGAACATACCTACCTTGAGAACCACTGATCTCTATATATACACTGTACATTATTACAAAGTTTACAAACAGTGTTGAGAACCTTTGAACGCTTACGATGATTCAAAATTCAAAATATTTGTCGCGTCTGTTTCAAAACATGGAACTAATAATTGTTTATATATTATCGGGTACTGCTCCATCTAGCCCCATCTAAAACTACGCAGTTTTAATGAGGAACCTAATAAACAGTTATATAATTTTTTTTTTAACAGATATCTAGCTAGACCTAGGTACTTTATAACCTTCACTTTTATTTATTAAACGAATGGGTGGGAATCGACCTCACAATCTGCAGATGAGGCAGAGTACCTAAGTCACAGATAAGATAATATATACCTACTATACTATGCACGGAATAGAGAACACCCTACATATTTCTGTGATACTATGAGTATGTACCTAAGTACAGTTTTATTTAAATGCAAAGTTGTAAGGTCAGTACGAAAGAAAACTGTTGTTGTACCAAATGACTCAACTCGATAGATTGTGAAATCGATAGTCTAAAGGTCGATTTTTTCTATGTACTACTAATGTAATGACTAACTGTCAGGTGGTAAACAGAGTATTAAGTACCGTTATTCTAGTATATTTATTTAGCAAAAAGGTCGCAGAGCAAACCCTATTCGAGAATTCCCCTCACCTTTTTTCTGATTATTGAGACTAATGGAGGTAGCCAGAGGTGCGTCCAAATATAGAGAGGGGTCGGGAAAGGACATACTTTTTAATCGAGTTTAACACCGCGGGGCGCGGCTAGTTATAATATAATACGTATTTATAAGACAACTAGCTGGAACCCGCGACTTCGTCTGCGTACTTTTCGCAATAAAAGGTAGCCTATGTCCTTTCTCAGGGTCTAAAGATTGTCTGTGCCAAATTTCATCAAAATCGGTTGAGAGGTTTAAGCGGGAAAGCGTCACAGACAGACAGAGTTACTTTCGCATTTATAATATTAGTAGGGATGTATACTAACCACTAAACTAGTGGTAAGGCATACGCTGAGTCGAGACCCTTTTGCTGCTGCAGCACACAAACCCCTACATACCTACCTACTGTTATTGTTATTAACTGTTTGTCATTTCTTTTTTTTATGTTTTGTATGTGTATATGTGTTTTTTTGGCAAATAAATGTCTGTCTATGTCTAAGTATTTTTGTGCTAGATTGTGGTGTGTCAAGTCCATAATTATTAATTTACTAAAAACACAAATGGAAACCAACAAATCTATTCGCTTGTCCGTCGTTGTCGCGGCGACCTTCAACTTGAATGTTTACTGTCATTTAATGATAGAATTATACAGTGTTCCTTTATTTGTTGAAACTTACGATAAAATAGTAATATACCTGGGTTGGCTATAGGAGTCCTTGTACCTGGGTTAAGGATTTGGGGTAGGGGGTTGGAAGTCCCTTCCATATGTCCTTTCTTCTAGGAAATGAAGAAAAAACGCTTTTTCAGCTAAATCTAAATATATATAACTCAAAGGTGACTGACTGACTGACTGACATAGTGATCTATCAACGCACAGCCCAAACCGCTGGACGCTCCGGGCTGAAATTTGGCATGCAGGTAGATGTTATGACGTAGGCATCCGCTAAGAAAGGATTTTGATCAATTCTACCCCCAAGGGGATAAAATAGGGGATGAAAGTTTGCATGAGATTTTCAAAGTAAACGAGCGCGAGCAAAGCTGCGGGATCAGCTAGTACCGAATATACTTCAACATAAAGTAGGTGCTACTAAATGAAGCGCTCTTATACTGAACAGCCTGTATTTTTCACAATCTCAACACATTTAGAACAATAGGCTAGTAATGAAAGTGATAACCGATAAGAAATACTTAGAATATACTGTGGATTCGGTTGTTTCTACCCGACTAACCTGTACATACCCGAAGTCAGACTAGTGAAGGGCGCGACGGAGGAAGTAGGTACTACCTCCACGCCTTTTTCTGCCGCCAAGCAGTGTTGCTGTGTTTCGAAGAGTTGATTGTGGTTGAAAAGTGTGATCGCCGGTGTAATTACAGGCACATGTATGCCTCAAGTTGAAGAACGCAGGGCATCAGTGCATCGTATTACTACTCTTATGCCGTACGTCTTACGTTATATTGTTAAAGACAGACCACCAATTTTTTATATTCGGATTTAACACTTGTCATTGAAAGTGTTCAGCATGTTTGTGTAACAGTTCAAGAATAGCATTGTTTTTAATATGATAAGACATTGGTATTATCTAACAGAACGCCTTCAAATCGCGTGCAAATGTTTTAGGTATGTTCCGGTCAATGAGTGACGACCTCAGTGGCGCAGCGGTCGAGAGTCCGCCTACGACGCTAGAGGTTGCGGGTTCGATTCCCGCCTCGGAACAAATTTGTGTATGATCTGCAGAAATTTGTTCCGTTGGTCTGGGTGTTTATGTATAATAAAAAATATCTATCTATGTAAGTATATAATGTATTAAATATATCAGTCAACTAGTACCCATAACACAAGCTTTGTGAAGCTTACTTTGGGGCTAGATGGTGCTGTGTGGATTGTCCAGCGTTATTTAAAAAAAAAAAAAAAAAAAAAAAAAATGAGTGTGACTTCTAGCTTTGATTGGCTTCAGTCCTCATTTCAGGGCAATGTAAAGCCAAGAGTTTGAATATTGATAGGGCCATATTGTGCCTAGTGGGAAATCGAGTGCTTTTTTATCTAATTTCACTCAGACGGTTGGTGGAATTGTATAATAATTAAGCAGTAGTGTATTATATAGATTCAATAGTGTAGGTATTTTATTACATTGTAACGAGGATCATACAAAAGAGCGATAGATACCAAGCCGAGTTTGTTGCCTGTTCTTCTCGGTGTTGGTCGCGTGGAACTGGCACTAGAGTCACCTAGTTTTAAGACGGTTCAAGATGATCCTTGTGATTTTATTGAATAAACATTATTTGACTTTGACTTAGGTAAGAAATTGGACGGGTGTGTTTGTGCATGGTAACACTCGGGCAAAAACATCCCCTCCACTATCTTCCAGCGTTATTTTTACATGACGCAACCTATAGGTATAGGCGACGTATAAGTATAAAAACCCTAAATATATTAATGAGTATAGGTCCTATATTTAGGTTTTATTAGTTATTTAAGGTTTAATATTTTATTTTACGTCATGTCATAAGCATAACTTTAAAGATGCATATTACTTGGCAACAGCGAACTAATTCCATTCGGCCAGCTAATTCCGCCATCATGTAAGTTTTTACTGGAATAGAGGATGCGTGAAAGGTCAAAAGCACCATGGCGCATGTCCTGTTTTAGTACGTCTGCATAGATCAGCCGCGGGCGATAATTATGAATATATGCACCTGTCACATCACCTGCTTGACAAGACGCGGTCTCCATGATCCTGTATGGCAAAGGTGATCAAACGGTGAATCGCCAGCAATATACCTATTAATTAGTACTCACTCATTCCTAAGATAAATGCCTATCGAACCCTTTATTATTATGCGTAGGTTTGTAAAAAGTGCACTAAACCTAATGAAAACGAATAAAACTTTTTTTCTAGAAAAACTTGTATTAAAGGCTCAGGAAACCAGGATCAACATTTTATTTTAGCTGAACCTTAAGTAATTTTCCGGAAGTTGGTCGTTTGCGATTTTGTGTTTGTATTACATTCAGTTATGTTGAAACCATGTGCGAGAAGTGGTTCGACGGTTGTCAGCGTCTTAACGCTATCATTACATGTCATTACGAGAATGTCTCATGTCGCTTCTTAGTTGTAGACAAGTATTTACGGCCTCACTCAGAGATACCAACCGCAATCCTTTTTCAAAACTACATTAAATTCAAATTATGGAATAGATTATAGAATATAATAGAATAGAACATTCTTTATTTTGTCTCATAAATTTTTAACACCACTTTTACAATTTGTTTGACGACAAAAAAGGCCACCACTCAGCATTTGCTGTATGAGCTCAAGCCCACAGAGCGCTGGTTTTCAGTGGCGCCATAAATTCACAAAATACCAAACCGATTTTGGAGTTGTCGGGGCAATCAATATAACGTCGTCAAATAACTAGGGACTTGCGAGCATTTTTCAACATTCTTAAAGACATGAAATCACTAACTCAACAAACAGCAAGGAAAGCAAGGTTTAGAAGTTTTATGAATTTCGATAATACAAAATGTTTGTTTTCTTTCCAACAATGTTACCTTAATTTTAACACTAGTTGATACCTCCTAAGTAAAAATACTTGTATTAGGAGGCATAGCTCTTCCTTATCATACTTCGCGAAATATAAACTATTTTTTTGGATTTGAATGGTGCAAACATAACTATAACCTAACCAGTTACGTCTGCACCATTAATGGGGACCATTAATGGAGCAAATCAATGGTGCAAACGTGACCGCGAGATTTTTTTTATCTTATTTAATTTTACTTTTATAATAATAATAGTTTTATTTTAATTTAATTATTTTTTATTATGGCGGCAACATAAATACATTTGCTGTGAAAATGTTCAAACTGTCTGAATTGTGTTCATGAGATACATTCTGGTAACAGACAGACAAACCGACGGAGGGTCATTAAAATGCGACGACACTGAGTACAGGTACACGAGAGCGGTTTAATTAACCTGTAGTTATGTACGTATAGCACTCGTTTTTATACATGTGAATCTTCATTGCATCTTATAATTTATAACTGTGCGTTTTCAATGTATGTGATGGCTGATCTTGAACGGATGCGTTTATGGAACTACTTAACTTGTTCTATTAATTAAAATAAATATAGGTCTAGTGCACATTTCTCACAGCTATGTCTAGCCCTAAACTCATCATAGTTTGTTGTACTATCCCCCGGTCTCTGAAAGGCCGATCAACACTAATCGGCTGTCAAGACACTTGCTTTCTCTATCTAACTTGAAGTAAAAGCTGAAATAGCAAGTGACTTAACAGCCGATTAGCGTTGATCGGCCTTTCAGAAACCGGGCGTAAGTGAACCAGATTAGCTGACATAATACCTACATTACAGTTTTATTTTTGTAAATAGGTTTTAAATAACTCGTACAAAACGAAAATCAGAAATATCAAAAATTATGGTAAAATGATGGTTAAAATGAATATCTTTCAGACAAACTTGTGATGATGATGGATAGTACGAAAATCAAGCAAAATCCTACTTTTATTATTCTATAAATCTTATCAAGCAGATACCTACTATAAAATTAATCATTGTGCGGTTTTTACAATCTTTTTTAAGGGAAATTTTACTGGCAGGTTTTTGTGAATTAGATAGAATGCATGTAAAGTATATATGGGTGGAAAACGTTCGTTCCTGCTGTCTCCGAGAAGGCTATTGAACATCACCTACCTCTATTCGACTCCAGATGGCCCAAGCTAGGCTGCAGGCATGCACGGCACGCCTCAGAGTTCAGGTAGGTTTCCAGGATAAGCACGGCAGACCTAGGTTCTACAGATCTTGAAGAAAGCACACTACACGGCCGTGGGTCCACAAACACTTTACAGGTGTTAGAACGTCTAACGGTGAGGATTCGACACGTTTAAAATGAGTGGGAAAGAACGTCCGTCCAGCTCAACGCGCTAAAGCTTCCTGTCGTTGCCGCTATGCCAGCGGCACACCGTCGTCGATTTGAGTTCGGTGATGAATTACCAATCTACCCTCAATTCAACAGCAGATATCGAACAATAATTATACTTACCTTATTACAATTTCGTACTAATATCAAGATACCAAGCCAAGTTTGTTGCCTGTTCTTCTCGGCGTTGCGTTGGTCGCGTGGAACTGGCACTAGAGTCACCTAGTTTTTAAGACGTTTCAAGATGACCCTTGTGATTTTATTGAATAAACATATTTTGAATTTTTGAATTTATAGATATACATAGAAAAAACATCCAAGTATGTTCATTACACAAATGTTTGTTCTGCGTGGAGATCGAATCCACGGCCTATATACAGCGTGGAAGAAAGGGCTACAAATGAGTTCTAAGTTATTAAGATAGTGAACTGCGCATGACTTCGCTCGAGTGGCAAAATTTCAAACTCAATTCTTTGTTATTCTTTAGCTACAGGCTATAAATGTTAATTGTACCTACTATGCAATTTACTAAAATGTTATCAACCTCAACGTTTATTACCTCGTCTACCTATAAATTTCAAATTTTATTATATCTGTATAACAAACAAACAGCTTCACGACTTCGATCCCCAGGCACGGTAGATATCCCTTCAGATCTCCCAGTACCAAGTAGGTAATTCAAGATTCTTTGAGGATGTCTAAGGGGGGTAGTCAGAGGTACGTCCAAACATTACATTTGGCACATACCCACATTTTGCAGTAGTTAAGTATTCCATACGTGACAGGTTGCAAGCCCATCGCCGCTGTTAGAATACTAACTGGTTTCCTCACGATGTTTTCCTTCACCGTTTAAGAGCACTGGCATTGCGCACATAAATTTTTCGATAGAAAAATCCATTGGTGCATGACCGGATTCGAACCTGCGACCTTACGATCGGAAGGCGGGGTCACTCCCACTAGACCACCGGTGCTCTATCTATCTGTATAATATGCATATTATGTCTCGTCTATAAAGGTGTCGATCTGTAGTCCTAAAGTTATTTTGCGATGCCCGATATTTGAACTTACCATCACC
This sequence comes from Plemyria rubiginata, assembly GCA_963576535.1. Taxonomy (NCBI): domain Eukaryota; kingdom Metazoa; phylum Arthropoda; class Insecta; order Lepidoptera; family Geometridae; genus Plemyria; species Plemyria rubiginata. Next base: position 3,072,584 of record OY754929.1, read on the forward strand.
AAGTTGAATTTATATACTTGTAGTTTTATATAGCTTCTTAAGTAACTATCATTATGTACTATATTATAAGTTACAAAATGTGAGCAACTTATAAGAAAATAAATTATGTTTATGTTATGTTATGTCGATAATACTCAGAAAATCTAGTGAAAAACCACTTTATTTAAAATTTTTTGACAACTTTTTTGCAAAAAAAAAAAATCTTCAGATATAGGTACTACCTACACTGAAAATCATAATAATAACTACAATTTTGATGAATGGAACCACAAACCTTAACTTAACGTATTTGTAATTTGTTTTTGCGGGTTTTTTTATAGTTGCTGCGGCCCGATTACGCTAATGTAATGGGTTAGATTCCCGCCTTGGAACAAATTTGTGTACGATCTGCAGAAATTTGTTCCGATGGTCTGGGTGTTTTCTATGTATAATAAAAAATATCTATCTATGTAAGTATACATATCATGTATTAAATATATCAGTTATCTAGTACCCATAACACAAGCTTTGAATAGCTTACTTTGGGACTAGATAGTGCTGTGTGTATTGTCCAGCATTATTTATTTATTTATTTATTTATTTAATGTCTGGCTATCGAGATGGCTGTCAGTTTGACATTTGATCAAGGAATATATTACTCTCTGACGAGAGCATTTGATTCCCATAGTGTAATAGCAACATATGGATGGATCTAGTAGTAGTAGTAGTCATGTATACATGCACCTTATAAATAAATATTTTTATTATAATGATGGTATTCCCGCGGGATAAAAAGTAGCCTATGTGCTATTCCAGACTATAATCTACCTCTCTTCCAAGTTTTATCCGGATCCGTTCCGGCCGTTTCTGCGTGAAAGGGTAACAAACTTTCGCGTTATAATAGTGGTAGGGTTATATCAGATCAGCTATTTGGTTTCCATAACACAAGCTTGACTTAGTCTAGGGCTATATAGTGCTGAGCGGAAAGTCCAGCAATATTTATTTATAGGTACTCCACAGTAATCCTGTCTGGCTCTAAGAAAAGGAAAAATATCTGGTTTTATAATAGTGCAATTTGTTTCGACATGTTACAGATACTTATGAGGAAGTTAAGTATAGTTCGTGCGGTTTACCGATGGACTTCGGCTTGGCTTTACCAGAAGCCGAGATATATGATAATAACACGAACATGTATCTTCAATTATGTTTGCCTTACAAAACAAACTAATTCGCCCGAGCTAAGAATCTACATTCTATACTAAACGTAAAAAATCCCATCCAAATATTGATTGGGGCTCTACAAGGAACAAGACTGGTGCAATCTGTGCTCTAAAAATCGGTGGTCATCGAGGAAGGCCTCCAGAGTTTCACATATTAAAAAAACTAGTAAGCCTTCAAACATTTTTTTTTATCTTGTTTGTTTTATTGACTAGCCCAGCACCTGTTTATACATTCCTCCCAGCAAACTCCGGGAAAACATTCCATGACATCTTACTATTATTATAAATGCGAAAGTTTATAAGTATGGATGTTTGTTACTCTATAACTCCGCAGAACGGCTGAACGGATCTCGGTGAAAATTGGCACTGAGATATATTACATATCTGGAATAACACATAGGCTACTTTTGTGAAACCGCGGGGCGCAACTAGTATGAATATGTTTATGAAAGTTTGTTTCTTTAACCTTATATCAGCATAGCGACGAGTAGATAAGTAGGTATAAGGTATTATCTCAGAATCTTCGTTTGTTTACACACATATTTTATTCAATAACTAAAAATGCAGATAACTACTATCACTTTACATAAATATCACGTTTCGCCGTTCACTTGTAGTTGTAGGGCAAGTTAATGATAAAGCGTTTACGGTTTTTTTTAGGTTATGAGTATTGTTAAGTAAGTTCTAGGTTTTATTCTTTACTAGCGATCCGCCCGCGCGCCCCTGCTTCTCACGGGTACACATATCATGCATGTATTATACATATAAACCTTCCTCTTGAATCACTCTATCTGTAAAAAAACCGCATCAAAATCCGTTGCGTAGTTTTAAAGATTTAAGCATACATAGGGACATGGGGATATAGGGACAGAGAAAGCGACTTTGTTTTAAAATACTATGTAGTGAGGTTGCAAGTTATGTATATTTCACTATGTATAGTATATCATAGTTAATTCTTATTCTTTATTATACACAGTGAAAATATACAGTAAACTTAAATAACAATACATGTACAAAGGCGAGCTTAACCCTAAAAAGAGTTCTCTTCCAGCAAACCTTGAAGGATTGTGAGAGATTGAAATTAGAGGTGGGTGCGTGTACAAAATGAAAGAGGATAAATAAATTATATTAATAACTACTACAACTATTAAAAAACAAGATAAAATAAATACCTAAATCTACACAAGACATATGTACTTATTTACTTCGACTTAAGGAAAAAACAGTATTATACTTTGGTTTCTACAACACATGAATAGCTACTAATATTTTGTGCGCAGGTAGGTACGTAAAGTATTTAGCTTCTATTATTTTACTATTCGTATTATTTCCTATTTCTATAACAGCCTGCAGATGTCCACTAGAAGCGCCTCTTTCCAGTTAAAACGATTCTAAGCCTATCTATTTGTATTAACCTACTTACCTATAAATTATTCATTTATACATATCGGTAGATATTATTTGTACTTTAAAACATTCAATGTCACCGTTTCTTGACTCTGGATTGCCCCACGAATGTATATGTAGTCAAATAAAAATTAAAGGTTTCCTAAGAAAGTAAAATAAAATGTCCATTATATTTTTTTCATTACCTACTGTACCGTATTTTTTTTTATTTATTAGCTTCTCCAACAGTGTATATACAACGCTTACATATAAGTACATAAAGTTAAAAGCCTTAATCTATGTGTATAAACTTATTACAGGCAAACACCACTTGCTAAGACTTATTAACATTTATACATAGGACCTATATTTTTTTATATAAGTCCACAGAATAAAATCTAACAGTCACATACCTATACCTACTTTAATTATTTAAAAGTCAGGCTAATCTATAAAAAAAAAAGAATACAGATTTTTAAGTTACTTTTTAAACTAGGTATCATGGTTTTGAAAATAGTTTTCATTTCAATTTGATTTACTCGCATAGATTTCAGTTTGACCCGTAGCATGATGCATGGTGCAATTATGACGAAACACAATGAAACAATATCCCAGAAATAATGATCGATTACATAGACATAGACAGACTTTTATTTGCCAGAAAAACACACATACACATACAAAACATAAAAAAGAAATTACAGTTAATAATAATAACAGTAGGTAGGTATGTAGGTGTTTGTGTGCTGTGCAGCAGCAAAAGGGTCTCGACTCAGCGTATGCCTCACCACTAGTTTAGTGGTTAGGCGCTGTTATTCTGCCGAGACCTTTATTTTACCGATTACCGTTAAAAAACATTTTAAAAGTTAAATAAAAAAAATACATACGATAAAACATTCCCATGTAGACGCCAACGACACCGGCGGCAATTTTCACGAAATCATTCGTGGTGTCTTTGTCGAATTTCTTCAGTAGATCACTCATGATGTACGTTTTCACAGGCCTCGCGTCGCACTGAGTCTCAACCATTCTTATCGCCTCCCAAATTATTATTATAAAAATGCACCGATAACCCAGCGACCGTCAGATTATGCATACGGAGCTTGCATGCCCATAAAATGTAAAAAAAAAAAAACTTTCGCGCCAACGGCGTATGCTAGCCGCGAGGAGTACGGCCTGAATGAGTGGACACGGAATGCTATAATGCTAAGCGACCCTTCCAGTATGGAATTAATTAAAGTTTTATCTTTTACTACGAGCGGATGATGTTTTCCTACTAATTATAAAAGCGACAGTAACGATGTTTAGAAGTGGCTCAATCACGCCCTAGCCCCTGAAGTGAACTGATTGGTGTGAAACTATATGCAACATATAACATGCATGCAAGCTAAAAATATTGTACACCAATCAAAATAAGTAACAAATAGATTTCACTTCTATAATTTAGCTGTATCTTTACCTACCTATGCTGAACAATAAATGATCTTCGAATGAAGTGAACTCATATAATATTGATCGAACTTCACAGAAGTTCATTTGATCACATTTTATTATTATACTAGCGACCCGCCCGCGCGCCCCTGCTTCGCACGGGTGCACATATAATGCATGTATTATACATATAAACCTTCCTCTTGAATCACTCTATCCATTAAAAAAAACCGCATCAAAATCTGTTGCGTAGTTTTAAAGATTTAAGCATACAAAGGGACATGAGGACATAGGGACAGAGAAAGCGACTTTGTTTTACACTATGTAGTGATAGTGACAGCCTTCACAGCTCAGTTGGTAGTAGCTCTTCCGTGTAGGTTTCGAACCATTTTATTTCTGGAGGTCAATTAATTAATTTTTATTTCCGACATTATGAAACTGAAACAGCTTCACAACTTTGATCCCCAAGCACGGCATATATCCCCCCAGATCTCTTGGTATGAAGTTCTAACTCCGGATTCTTTGAGAACGTCTAAGGGGGTAATCAGAGGTACGTCCAAAAAATTTGGCACATACACACATTTTGCAGCTTTGGTTCCATACGTGACAGGTAGCAAGCCCATCGTCGCTATTAGAATACTAACTGGTTTCCTCACGACATAAAGTGCAAATAACTTCATGAACGAGTCGACGCGACGCGACGTCATAATACATCTTTGTCACACAGTCTCCTAACTAGGTTCTTCACCATAAATAATTAACAATGAGCGATATTTCCAACCATATTTGGTGAATGGCCAACGAATTGATAATTCGAATCTACGACTAAACCCTATTGACGACCTCAGTGGCGCAGCGAGCGAGAGTTCGCCTGCGACGCAAGAAGTTCGATTCTTGTCTCGGAACGTCTCGGAACTATCTGCAGAAATTTGTTACGTTCGTTGGTCTGGGTGTTTTCTATGCATAATAAAAAATATCTAACTATGTAAGTATGTAATAATGCATTAAATATATCAGTTATCTAGTACCCGTAACACAAGCTTTGAGTAGCTTACTTTGGGTGTGGATTGTCCAGCATTATTATTATTATTTAGTGCTCGTAGGTTAAAGGTTAGAATAAACAGATGGTCCGTTTCATCATCCTCATTCACTAGTCCACTACTGATAGCGGAGGCCAATGCTTTGATAACAAAGCATTGGCCTCGTAAGTTATAGGTGATGGTCACCACATAACATCAGGTGGGCCATCTGCTTGTTCCATCAGCTATTTAAAAATACCGTCAAACAACTGCTCGCTCGCGCACATTTCAATAAAAATATTTAGATCCAAAACATGTTTTTCTAAAAGAAAACTTTCTTTTAGACTAACTAGCTAACTAGGCTAGGCTGACTACCTTAAACTTTGGGATAAAAATAGTATTCAAATATACCGTAGAAATAGCTTGTTTGAAGCTATAGATAGTGATAATTATTGGAATGTCCACATTAGTGTATTTTTATAGGAGTATTAATCACTTTCCCAATCAAACATAGACAATGCATGCCATATCTGATTGTTATACAATATTATATTAGATGATGTATTGATGACGCATGTACCTACGACTTCGAGACGAACACTGTTGGAGGTCGTCGTCAATCGTACCACCACCACTAAACTACATGAAATTATTTCTCCTCTTTATAAGTATTTATTGATTATTGATAATTGTTTTAGCATCTAGGTAGTTGAATTTGTTTCAGTATTTCGGTTGTAAATTAATCTTATTGTTTAGTAATCACATCCACTTAGGTATCTCATTTTCTTACTAACTCGATCCTCAACGGCCCCAACGGAAGACCAGCGTAAGTTTCTACAGCTTGCATATGCTGAGTTGGGACCATTTTGCAACTGTCTTTGTTTTGCTACTTTTTATTGTGTTTTAATCTATAAGTCGTCCAACATATTTATTAATTAACATAGGTATTACCTACATAGTTGCAAATAAACTTTTTGATTTAATTTGATTTGAAATTTATTAAGTAAATTGAGATCATTAACATCAGTAAATCTCAGTACAAATCTTCTTCTTCCTGCCCTTATCCATCTTTATGAGGGGTCGGCACAACACCACATTTCCTCTATCATCCGTCATCTCAGTAGTCACTCCTTTCTTTCTCATGTCATCTTTCACACAATCCATCTTTTCTTTGGCCTTCCTCCCCTCTTATATCCATCCACATTCATACTTAACACTCTTTTCGTTACATTCATCCCTTCTCATAACGTGCTCATACCACGCTAACCTATGCTCATCATTTTTTCGGTCACTGGCGCCACTTTCAATCTGCCTCTACTAAAGAACAAATTTGAGGACAAATCCTACTACTCTTATAAACGCGAAAGTTTATAAATATGGATGGATGTATGTTTGTTACTCTTTCACGCCGGAACGGCTGAACGGATCTGGATGAAACTTGGCTTACATCTGATCATATAGTCTGGAATAGCACATAGGCGACTTTATATCCCGTGGGAATACTGGGATTTAAATCTGCGCCGGTGAAACCGCGGGGCGCAACTAGTATACCTATATATTTTAAAATTTTGAAACGTGCGAACTATTAGCTGTTATCAACGCGTTATTAAGTTTGTGTTCAAAAAGTTTGTTTATTTTATAATTTACTTTGTTAGTTTATTCTTATTTTGTTTGTTATTTCTCTTATTTGTGTGTATCAGTTGGGCAAATAAATGCGTTATCTATCTATCTATCTATCTATCTAACGCGCATGTGATAGCCCGTTGCACAAGCTACGGTAACCGCTAATCATAAGGTGAGCCGTAGTTTGCTTACTTAGTAGTAGGTACAAAAAAAGCTTAACGGGAACAGTCTCCTGTGTAGACGATCCTAGTACGATAATAAAGGCATTTGTGCATGATAAGATAAACGAGTACCTAATCAAAACAGAACGTTGAACCAGCCACTGGAGCAAAAACCTTAATCGAGACATGTAAACGCCCAGGAGATTGCATTAGCGAGATTACAAAATGATAAGATAATTTATCAACAGTGGACCAGCTTTTTGCAAAGGGCCACGATGAACCGAGATGACGTTGCTACGTTGCAAATTGAATGAAAACTAATATTATTATTATTCTTTCTTTATTTTTTACTGTACACAGAAACAACATGCGAGAACTTAAATAATAAAATATGTACAACGGCGAGCTTAACCCTAAAAAGAGTTCACTTCCAGCAAACCTTGAAGGAGAGAGACTAGTAAATTTAGAAGTGGGTATGATGTGTACGAGATGAAAGATAGAAAAAATGAAGTAATATAAAACCTACAGTAAACCTACAGATTACTTACAAATACATACGTAAAATAAAGAAATTACATAAATTATTAGCTGTTTCTGGTGAAGGAAAACATCGTGAGGAAACCGGGATGTCGTAGAACCTAAAAATCTCTAAGACATGTGTCATGTGCTGAAAGGAAGCGCATATATAAAATCCTTTCAAAAAACTATTTCGAAAGAATTTAAGTGACACGAAAGACCTGTTTCTTTCATGTTTCTTTAAGCAAATGAATCCGACATGGTGCCGCTTATCATTGTCTCTCACTCACACACTTCTGTAAACAATATTCACCTCTTACTCGGACTTAAAGGGTATTGATTACCGGCTCCATTTTAGATTCGTTTCTTCAATAAATCCGGTTATAACGATACGGCATAGTACCTACTTTAGACGCTTGACTCAAGGCGATTTTACACTAGACGGTACGGCGACGGCGGCGACGTAAAAATGCTGGGGAAGCAAACATGTATGAAAATAAATGGCTAATTTTTCCACTGCCCCGGCCCGGCAAATCTGCATGTGTATTGTATGAATTGTAGCCGTGTGCATGTGTGAGTGCGCGGGGCTGGTAGGAAGGAGGACGGCAAACCGGCCGGCAAACCGTGCGTGATCAACGTCACGTGAAAAGTGAAAAAAAATGTAAAAACGAAACCCCGGAACGCGCCATTGCCGTCTAATCGAAAACCGCCCAATCACGCCGTCGATAGAAAACCGCCAATTGATGGATAAATGTGTTTATGGTCTACAGTAGCATATAATTTATAGACAAGCAGCTGTCGCTGCTGGTGTGTCTATATTGCAGTGGTGGAATTGTCATTTTGTTGGTTTTGGTTAAACTATAGCTACCCTTGTACCTGAGTTGAGGGTTGGGGATAGGGGGGATGCAAGTGGGGGTAGATGGCAAGTCTTCCCCTTGAGTCCTTTTTTCTAGGAAATGAAAAACAATATTAATTCAAATTTCTTAACTTAAAAAAAAAAAAAATAACCCTAACCTAATGAGAATTCCTTCCCTTGAGTCTTTTTGTCATAGAGATGAAATATTACTACCAATTTTCTTCATATAAAAAAAAACCCTTACCTAACTAGTAACTTACCTGAAAAATTAAAGTATTTTTTTTTCATTTCCTAGAAAAAAGGACTCAAGGGGAAGACTTGCCATCTACCCCCACTTGCATCCCCCCTATCCCCAACCCTCAACTCAGGTACAAGGATTGCTATAGCCAACCCGGTTTTTTTAGCACGGATTTGTTAGAAGCCAGTTGTTGAGCTGGTTTTTATGCATTGACAGTAGGAGCACAGTAACAATGTCTTTTGATAGTGCATTTCGGGCGTAACCAAGAATATCTCCGGCGAAATCTAGTATACACTAAAGCTCTGATCAAACTGGTAAATAGACATTTTTATAAGCATCCAACAATCATAATAATATTGTCACCTGCCGACTGTGACTCTCCTGACTGTGGTGTGATGTGTGTCTGTCCAGTGATTAAATATGATTAACATTTTCATTATTTTAAATTCTCTACATAAGATTAACCAGGGATATAAAAATAAGAATAGCTGTAAGAACAAAAGTGTTGATATATGATAGAAGAGCCTTACATCTTAGACCCTTGGGCCTTTGGACCTCACAAATTTAGGTACCTGCAAGCTTTGGATACATGACGAAATACCCATGACATTCTTATAATAACATAAATAGTGGGTTATTGGTTTCATTAAAATGTAGGTCATTTACACCAGTAAAGGCCATGATTCACGGATCTATTGAAGGTTGATATATGCAAGTCACTCACCGATCATTTCATAGAAGCTTGGCGTATAGTTGTCCATGAAATCTGATAGATAACTCATCTTGATCTTATCGACAGTCTATTTCAGATATTCTTCTTTAAAAACTCACAAACTGCACTTACAACGGAATCAGTGTTGGCAAGCAAGCGTTACGAAATAATCAATAAAATCACCTCATCAAAGATCAAATTAGCGCATTGTTTATTTTATTTTATCAACATCAGCGGAATCGTTTTCAAAATTCCATTGTATTTGTGTCAATCATTTTTTCAGATTTGTTGTGCTGTCTGTCAGATTCATTCGGGTCCGGTTAATGTACAACCACGTATTACGCAGCCCGAGAATTCACAGCCAGGAATGTACAGGCAGGAATACGCAGCCAGGATTTCACGTCCAAATGTACATGAAATCCGTGGTCGTGCTATCCTAATGTGTGCAGGGAATGTACACCAAGGAATGTACACCCCTGTAAAACACGGCCAGGAGTTCATGTACATGAACTGCGGGCCGTGTTTTCCTGGCTGTGCTTTCCAAGTACACTTGGGATTGTACAGCCAGGATTACACGCCCATGGACTTGGTGACCATTGTTCTGATTGGTCAAAAGCCTATGCTTTGTTTAGATGGACTAGTGGTAAAAACTGTACTATCCCATCGTCAATAAGACAAGTAGCACAGATAAAAAATGTTTCTCTTTTATCAAACAGAGGGAAATTCTTAGATTTAGATTAGGTTCCATTAGGTATCCTTGATAATGGTAGTGGATCGTAGTATTGGTAGGAATTTAAACAAGAAATAAATTCTGAACACCCAGTACCTACATACAAGATTACCTACTAAAAGATTGGAATGCATTCATAAAAAATATAAATATGACTTGATAACCCTAAAATACCAAACAAAACATTGACAAATATATACAAATTGATATTGTAGGTATAAAAGGAGCATCCTTTTATTAGCATGAACGAAATAATAAAATAAAATACAATTTTCTAGAATGTGAATCCTTATTAATTTAAAAATCAAATCATTTTGTGTTTAACTCCATGTAGTAGTAGGTACAATGATGTGTTGAATTTAAAAAATAAAATAAAATACGATACGATTTTCAATTGAAGCCTTTATTACAAAAAAAAATTATAATGTTCACAATCCTAAACGCAGACTGTTTTTATCATAGATAATAACTGTAGTACTCAAGGAGGATCACTTGTTCCCAAAACACCAAGTTCTTACTTAGTTTTGAAATCAAAGAGCCCATCTGTTTAACCGATCATTGTACAACTTTGTGATTTTATTCAAATAACTATTTTTGCTATAGTACGCTCTTTTTATGTCTAATAAACTTAATTTTTATTATTATTTGTTGTTTAGCTCCATCTATTAATAAGAAGATGCGTTAATTTGTTATCAACCTTTCGAGTTTCAACTTTCTGTTTCAACGGCTGCTAGCAAGGTTTCCGGCCTATGAGTCAGCGCCATCTAGGCATCTCGGAGTTTCGAGCTCTTTGTCCATGATATGAGGCACAGAGTACATTGTTTTATATATTAGGTATTCAACTCTTTGATCATCATAATATTTATCTAAAAAGTTAACTGTACAAAGTTTTCTATAAAAAAATATACTATTTGGACGTATATGTAATAAGAAAAACTAGAGTTTATGATAGTTTTGTAAGTTCATATAACACCGCCATACGTTCATAAAAAATTATCATAGTAGGGTTTATCATTAAGGCGTTGACAACACCTAATTTACCTCTAACTCGCACGGTTCGACATTTTAAAAGATATGAAATCGCTAAACACAATTTAGAAAAATCGCAAACAACCATTTTGTGTGCAATCACATTGCGAACAGTTTAGTAAAAATTTCATTTTGATCGATGCAAGTTTTTATAGTCAAATGTTTGCTTATGTACGAAAACTAGAAAAGCAAACTTTTAAGTAGGAAAACACGTATCGATCAAAATGCAATTTTTACTAAACTGTTCGCAATGTGATTGCACACCAAATGGTTATTTGCGATTTTTTGAAAATGGGAGTAGTGCTTTTATATCCTTCAACAAGTCAAAACATGCGAGCGAGAGTCACATTAGCTCTTGTCTTCACCTTAATTTAGCCTTGGCACATACTACGGACCAAAATATTATTTAATGATACGTGGGGTAGGTAGGTATATTACATATACCTAGGTAGGTACCTACCTACTATCAGAATCAACGCACGGAGTACCTATTTCGCAATACACGCTGATGCTGATGATGCAGATGCTGATATATTTTATTGTCAACACAAGATTTGCTGCCATTGAGTTAGAATCTATAGAATCACAATCAGCCAAATAAAATGTCTGCGTAAAAACTCGGCGCACGCTATGCAGTGCGTCGAGCTTTTGTTTAGTTGTTTATATGTTTCCACATACTTATTTACTCTTTGGTTGTATGGCAACCGCAATCCTCGTACAACGTCCGCGATCAAATACGTGCGAAAAAGGATGGTGTTTCATTTTTTAGGTATCATAACAAATTTGACTATACACGATGCATATTTACATTAATTATAATAACTTTCATATTTTTAGCACAACAAAACGCTAACAGCCTTGTTACTTTTTCACATGTTAGGCACAAGCAAGCTTGTTACTTTTTTATATGCAAGAGTAAAAGAGAAACATTTGTCTCCCGTGCGTTATTTTGTTCCAACGCAGAGCTATGGAGTTGATTGATACACTAAATATTTTCACATAATGAACATGAATAATTATATATTAAGTAGGTACGTACCTACTAAGATATAAAGTCTCAATTAATTCCTATTAATTATTCCAGATTGATGATGAGTTATGGAAAATTGAAGAAATAAGTCACCAAACTAACACTGTATGCTTGCAAGTAGATAATTTACGTCATAAATGACATAAATGGATAAAAAAATGTTTTCATATTTTTATTTGCTTCAGGAGGACAAATCAAGAGAAGTAGAATGAAGTGACAGCAGTATAACTAGTGGCTCTGGGAGCTGTAGACCTCGCGAGCATACTAAAAGTGAGCTATTTGAGAAATGTAATGTGCAAGTGCATTTTCCGTTTTGTGATTTTTTGATCTTCTTGATTTTTTTTGCATCATCTTGTGTAGAATGAGGTCCTTTGTGTTTCTCTCAAATTTGATTGAAAACCATCGATTGTTTGATGAGCTATCCTGTTCATCATGCTGAAGACCCTTATCAGATCTTCGCCAAACTTTTATGAGACCAATTTATAGTTACTACCTTTCAAATAAAAAAAGAATAATCGAAATCGGATCTCATTTGGTGGAGATATCCAGTATATCAAATAGCCCCCTTTTTGCCCTTTTTTTGGGGGAAGTGCCCCTCCAATCAAAAATCCCCGACGACAAAAAAATTCTTATAAGTCATATAACCTGTGTACCAAGTTTCGTCCAGATCGGTTGAAAAATGCGACCTGTAGAACAGACAGACAGACAGGCAGACATCCAGACAAACGCATTTTTGGCCAATGTGGAAACTGAGACGCTTCGCTCGCTCGGTCAATAATGTGTTAATCCAGGGTATAAGATGTCTGCTAATAGGTAACCCATAAAAAGGTGTCAAACTCCCATTTCACAATAAATATGTATTACCTCTTTACCTATACATTTTGTTTAAATAGCGTCTCCACTGCTCCCTCTGCTCCCTGTCCGTACGCATGGCCTGAGTTATGGCATAGTGTACATTCAACATTGAACATTATACAAGCGAGATAACGTTTACATTCGAGCATTTGGTATTTGCAAACGATATAATTGATTGAGTGAGCGAAGCGAACAAAAATCTTACAATCAAATTGGACGATTTGGCATTTATGTGTGTATGTATGTTTGTCCGACGATAACTTGAGAACCGTTTATCCGATCTGCATGAAATTTGGTAAGTCGATAGCTTGTACTTGAGAAATTTACTGGTAAGTATATGGGTAAAACCTGATGAGGGGTTATTAACATTGACATGTTTAATTAAGTTTACTAATGTTGGAGTGGCATGAGCAGGGGAAATTTGTACTGCAAGGCAATCGTCACTTGGCGACACAGCAAATAAAATACACTTTGATATGTTTACGTGGTTTATTGTTCGTGTTCCCCACACAGCTCGGCAAAACAGATTTACGCAATTCACTTAAAAGTCTTACGATTAAATAGAAGACAATTTTGTAGTGCACACACATAGGCATGGCAGGACAGAGATAGCGAGGTGACAGATGTCAACTATATGGTATGTAACTCATAGTGACAGCTGACACTGACAGGAAATGCAACAGAATATAGCTAATTCCAACACTCCTCCTTATTCTTTACATTTCCTAGAATTAACAACTCTAAGAAAAATTAACAACGATATTGACAAAGCTCTACACTTGACTCTATAAGTATGTCTCTACATAAAACATTAATAATTAGTAAAAACTCTACATTCACAAAATAGCACATAACTATAGGCATAAGAAAATGACAATTCAAAACATTTTTATTTTCCTATTTCAGATGTAGACACTTAACAAAGTCATCATGTTTCTGTTTACACAAAGGTTTAGTCAAAACATCAGCTAACATCTGGTCTGTAGGCAAATACTTTACATTTATTTGTTTTTCCTGAATCAGGCCTTTTACATAGTGATACCGCAAATCTATATGTTTTGTTTTCTTATGGGAGTATTCCCTTACAAGCAACAATTTCTGAGCACTTTGATTATCATTGTACACAGTGACACTAAACTTTTTATTAATCATTTCCATCAAGAAATTCATAATAAAACATATGTCCTTACATACATCACCAATTGCAAGATATTCAGCTTCTGTGCTAGATAGCGCCGTACATCGCTGCTTTCTAGCCTCCCAATTGATGACGTTTTCACCAATTTTTATGACAAATCCGGTATAAGATTTGCGGTCTGACAAATCATTGGCCCAGTCTGCATCTGCATAGGCATTAATATTAAAATCCCTACATTTGGCATAATGCAGTCCGTAATTTATGGTGCCTGCTAAATAACGTAAAACTCTCTTAGCAGCGCGCCAATGATTTATGTCAAAACATGTATTGTACTGACTTAACTGACTACAAGCACCTATGATATATCTGGACGTGTACAAACAGATAAGTACATCAGTGAACCTAACAATTGCCTATACTGATAAACATTATCATCTAAACAATTATCCTCTGATTTGTCCAGTTTACAATTTACAGGTAATGGTGTACTGACAGGCTTGCAATCAGTCATTTTATACTTGTATAACAAACGTTTTACATAATCAGACTGATCAAGAATAATAATACCCTTCTTTACTGTTACATTTATGCCTAAACAATTTTTAACAGTACCCAAATGGCGGATTTCAAAGTGTTGTTTTAACAATGACAATACTGAGTCTATACAACCATTGTGAAATACATAGAAATCGTCCACATATAGGGCTAATATTACATATTCATGCCTACTTTTCTTAACATACACACAGGGTTCGCATTTGCTCTGTTTATATCCATTTTTTGATAAAACATTACTTATTTTTATATTCCACATGCGACCTGCCTGTTTTAACCCATAAATGCTTTTCTTAAGTAAACATACTTTATCCTTATCATTATCAGGCTTGAAACCAGTTGGTTGCTCCATATAGATTATTTCATCCAATTTACTATTCAAGAAAGCGGTAGTTACATCTATATGATCCATACATAGGTCCAACTGATTTGCAACACTAAACAAGATTCTAAGTGTTGAATGTCTTACTACAGGGGAAAAAGTTTCAGCATAGTCGATACCTTCTATTTGACTATAACCACAGGCAACTAACCTTGCTTTATACTTTATGAATTTACCTGTTGCATCATATTTCTTTTTAAATACCCATTTATTTTTGACTACGTTATGAGATTTAGGTCGGTCTACAAGCTCCCACACCTTGTTTTTCATCATGGAGCTGAACTCAACTCTCATAGCATCTTCCCAATTATCTTTTTCAGACGAATTTATTGCGTCACGAAATGTCTGGGGATCGTCAAATGAGCCTGCGGCCTCGCTAGCCGCGACAAGTAATGATGATAAGTCGAAGTCCTTATATCTATTAGGTACAGTACCTCGTGTGCTTCGTACAGGTCTAGAGGTACACACATTGTCAGATGAACCACCTGACGAAATTGGTTCTCCTCCTTGATCTATAGGCTCCGCCGGCAGAGACGAACTGACATCCAATGGGACATCATCAACATCATCACAAGCGTCACTAGAAGCTTCTTCCACGGTGCAGTACTGGTCAGACAGTGGTGACCACGTTGGTGGTGTAATATCCACATCTGAAACAGATTGAATAGATTCATTAGAATGATTAGTTTTATCACTACTATCATCATTAGGACAATGCTCATCATTACTTGAAACATTTACATTATTATTGTCATTACATTCATAATTATTTGGAATTTCATTATTATTATAAGATTCAATATTATTCTGAATGTCAACATTAATATTATCATTGTTTAAAATAAAACCATTATGGTCAAAATTTATAAAATGTTCTCTGCCTAGCACACTTTCCATATTAGATCCTTTTCCTATAAATGTATCCTCATGAAAAATAACATTTCTAGAGTAGATAACTTGTTGAGGATAAACAGGATCACTGAGACGGTATCCTTTGCAGGATTCACCATAGCCTACAAACACTAACTTTCGTGCCTTCGGGTCTAGCTTACGTCGCCGCTGATCAGGAATGTGGGAATATGCCACACAGCCAAAAACGCGCAGATGACTAAGATCAATGTTAGATCCGGTCCATTCGCATTCAGGAATTTTATCCGACAATGAGCTTGAGGGTGACCTATTCTTCAGATAAATGGCCGTCATAACAGCCTCACCCCAATAGCGATTGTTAAGACATGATTCCTGTAACATGGCCCTAGCCTTCTCAAAAATAGTGCGGTTAACACGCTCAGAAACACCGTTCTGCTCAGGGCAATAAGGCACAGAGGTTTGATGAATTATGCCTGCTTGTTTTAAGAGATCAGATAATCTGCTATTACAGTATTCTGTACCGTTATCAGTTCGTAAAATCTTTATGTGCATCCCTGTCTGTCTTTCAACTAAATTTTTAAAAGTGACAAAATGGGTACATACCTCTGATTTGTTCTTCATGAGGAAGCCAAATGTTTTCCTCGTCTTATCATCAGTAAAGGTCAACAAGTAGCGCGCTCCACCCCAGCTACTGACTTGCATGGGACCACAGACGTCTGAGTGTATGAGTTCCAGTGTGTGAGCAGCAGGGCGTCCATCGGTCCGTGGAAAAGAGAAACGGCTCATCTTTCCAGTAAGACACGAGATGCAGCTGCCTGGCGTTACGTTAACATTCTGAAAAACAACACCAGAACACTGACCACCACCACCCAATATTGACATACCTTTATGGTGTAAGTGACCCATTCGCTTGTGCCATAGACTCATTGGCAAGAGTCCTGCAGCATTGGCGCTCGAAGTTCCCTGCCTTTCATGAAGGGAGTTGGAGATACCTGTATAGGAGGTGTGGCGACCTTGCACCCTTAACTTGAAGAGCCCATTATTTAAGTCTGCTTTTAAAATATGGTTGCCTGTGATTTCACATTTATCATAAATTTTACAATAAGTTTTATGGAATATTACAATATAACCTTTTTCTGTCATCTGACTCACAGATATTAAATTATTAGACAAGGAAGGAACATACAAAACTTTATCTAGGTGAATATTAGAAGATAGAAAGACTTTACCTAAACTTTCACTTGAAAGACTTTCTCCATTAGCTATAGAGATAACACATTTCTTTGAGGTAGTCTGTTCAACAAGGTCAGGATCAGAAGACATATGATTGGTAGCACCACTATCGATGATAAACTCTCCAGTACTAGAAGCAGAGTATGCAGAAGCAAGCATTGTATGCTCATCAGGCTTCGCAGCTTTCTCCTCTCTTCTCTTCTTGAAGCATCGTTTCTCTACATGTCCAGTCTTCTTGCAGTATGTGCAAACTGATCCGCTTTGATTCTTCTTCTTTATAACAAAGGCTGCTCCATCAGTATGGTTACCGTTTCTGCGATGATCTTCCTGAAGAAGTCGCGTACGAACAAGTTCACTGGTGAGTCCGCTTGCGATGCTCGCTGTTTCTAAGCCAGACACCAGGGTATCATACTGTTCGGGTAATCCTGACAAGAGTATTTCCGCTATCTCACCATCATCAATTGTTTTTCCAATATCTCCCAACTGAGCTACCAAGCTCATAATACCTTCAATGTAGCTAGACATGTCCGGGAAGTTGTTGTATTCAGCTCTATGAAGATGACGTAGCAACAGAACCTTTCTGTATAAGCCTTTATCTTCAAATGTGTCGGATAAGCGTTTCCAAGCGTCCTTGGATGTCTTCGCATCACGAACAAACTGGTACAAATTTGGTTGAATTGAGAGACAAATGCGCGCTAGGGCTCTTTTGTCCCGCGTAGCATCAGTGTCAATGCCCAATACGCAATCCCAAACTCCGTCCAACGTCAGCACCATCTTGATGGCAAATTTCCAATTTAGGTAATTGTGGAGTCCTTGTAATTTGTCTATTCCGGTTATATTGCTACCTTGTGTAGTGCACAGTGAAGAGCCAGTGTTGAGGTTATGACTGCTTTCAGACATACTGTTAGCAAAAAAAACTCACGTGAAAAAAAAAAGTACACGGAGAAGTCGTTGCGTTCTTCGTTTATATTGCTGGTGCAATTCAATGCAACAATGCCTTCCAAATTATCTGGGCCAAATAACCTGTTGGAGTGGCATGAGCAGGGGAAATTTGTACTGCAAGGCAATCGTCACTTGGCGACACAGCAAATAAAATACACTTTGATATGTTTACGTGGTTTATTGTTCGTGTTCCCCACACAGCTCGGCAAAACAGATTTACGCAATTCACTTAAAAGTCTTACGATTAAATAGAAGACAATTTTGTAGTGCACACACATAGGCATGGCAGGACAGAGATAGCGAGGTGACAGATGTCAACTATATGGTATGTAACTCATAGTGACAGCTGACACTGACAGGAAATGCAACAGAATATAGCTAATTCCAACAACTAACAAATTATGGATTGACATCTGAAATAAATAAATTGAATTGAATTAAAATATGGGGTTTTAAGGAGGCAAAAATTAAAAAAGTAACCCAAAAAAATAAAGTTACGTGTTATATGAAAGGGCTTGGCTTGGACATTCAAAAATCATATATATATTTTTTCTAGTATGGCCGCTTTTTCAGATACAACATAAAAGTTAAATTAAGATAACCAATGACCCAAGAGCTCGAATTTCTAAGAGTTTCGTTGGCATCAAGGTTTTTCTACTGGTCGGCCAGTTTCTTTGCTTTTTCAATTATTTTTTCTTGAAATAAAATAAAAAGGTACTTAGCTCTCATTAAATGGTGATAGCGACCTGTTCTGATGATGGAGCCAAGGTCTGTTCAACGGAACTCTGCAATAAATAGGCCAATTCAGTTGAAACTTGGTTAACATATTTAGTTAGTAAGTGGCAGCTATAGACAAGTTCAAACACAATATTTGGACTTGCTTCTGACTACCATTTACTTACAGGGTTACTGGTAACTCGACGTATTCCTTGCAGGACGTCATAGTAGGGTTAAAACGCAACAAATTAAGCCACCAAATGTTCTACCGAAATTCAGTAGTTTTTGAATTAGTTTTTATATGAAAAATCCCAGATTAAATTACTTGAAACCAATTTAAAAATGATTTACGGCGCGACTGTACTGAAATTTAAGTTATTATCATAGTTGACGCCGTAGCAGATCTTTGTTAATAATTAAAAGTTCAATAATGCCTAAAACTTTGGCAAATATCACTAACCAAACATTTATTTTTTTGTAATTTTTGCTATTACTTCATAAAAAATGTAGTCTAGTGCAAAAAAAAAATACTACACCTGGTGTACAAATTACTAGGAAAATATCCTTGTCTTATCAGTTATTCAAAAAGGTATGAAAGTTAATACAAAATCATGGACTACATTATGAAAATCGTTTTTTATTTAGTACAGGCGTGCGTTTCACAAAAAGGTGATTATTCGAAAAATCAAAAAAAATCGTGAACATTATTATTATTTTTAATCAATATTAAAAACTTTAATTACACACATTTCACACGTCTTGTTCGATGTGCTGCCCTCGGTTTCGAATACATGTTCTTATTCGCTTCCTTACTTCGGTTTGTTATTCTTGATGTGATTTTTGCCCTCATCTGGTCCGCCGCATTTGTAATTCTCTCCCTTAGTTCTTCAACTGAATTTACTGGGGTCACATAAACTAGATCTTTCATATGACCCCAGACGTAAAAGTCTAGCGGCGTCAGATCAGGGCTTCGTGCAGGCCACGGAATCGGCCCACCGCGCCCTATCCATCGGTTTGGATAGTTTTCATCCAGCAATTGTCGAATTGTGATTCGGAAGTGGGCTGGACATCCGTCATGTTGGTAAATCATGTTTGCTCTTCTTTCTTCCGGTACATCCGTGAGCAGTGCTGATAAATGATTTCTGAGGAAATCTTCATAAAGTTCCCCATTTAGTGTTCGGGGTAAAAAATGTGGGCCAATTAATTTGTCGTCAATAATACCCATCCAAACATTAAGCGAGAACCTTCGCTGGGATGCGGTTGGTTTCAGTTTTTTAGGGTTTGCTTCTGCTTTCGGTATCCAGTAATGTAAGTTGTGGTAATTTGTGATACCATCACGATCAAAATATGACTCATCGGTCCACAGAATGTTTTTTAAAAAGTTTTCGCTGTCGGCGTCGGCACTTAGAATAAAACGACAAAATTCAAGCTGTCTCGGCGGATCTCCTTCTTCTAATGACTGGACTGGTTTGTAATGGTATGGATGTCGGCCTGACAAGTGAACTACAGACCAGACTTTCCACTGTGACATACCAAGCTCACGCACTACGATGTTTGTCGATGTGTTAGGATCGTCAATAAAACGTTGAAGAATAAGCTCCTCGTCCACAGCCGTGTATCTCCGGGAACGACTAGTGTCAACTTGCCTGCTTCTTTGGACGCTGCCAGTTTCAGATATTCGCCGATAAGTCGATCCGAAGACACTAACGTGGGGGAGTCGGCGGTTGGGAAAGCGAAGTTGATATTCTCGCCACGCCTCAGCAGTGTTACCATCACAAAGTCCGTAACAGTACATTATGTCAGCGTATTCAGGATTAGAATATGCAGCCATAGTCAGCGCTTATGAAGGCACAGCACAGCACAAGAGCAAGATACGCAGCAACAGTTAGGGAAATAGCCAGTAACAAAACACGAGCTTGCGCGACGTAGAGTTGAAACTAACTAACGCTGACGACCAAATTTTGCAAAATCGCACCCCCTGTCATGCCGAGAGAACAATAGCGACCAATCACAAAGCTCCCCGAGTGTTTGGAGTTCAAGCGCAGGTAAAAACTACGAATAATACGAATACGAAACAATAGGTTGACCGTCTCGCAATTTTACCTGCCCCCCATAAAACTCTTCTCTTCCCTGGCACACATGCAAAAGTATTGACAATCATACCTTTCTGAATAACTGATAAGACAAGGATATTTTCCTAGTAATTTGTACACCAGGTGTAGTATTTTTTTTTTGCACTAGACTAAATTTTTTATGAAGTAATAGCAAAAA
This sequence comes from Plemyria rubiginata, assembly GCA_963576535.1. NCBI lineage: Eukaryota > Metazoa > Arthropoda > Insecta > Lepidoptera > Geometridae > Plemyria > Plemyria rubiginata. The sequence continues at coordinate 3,093,477 of OY754929.1, forward strand.
TTACAAAAAATTAAAAAGTTTGGTTAGTGATATTTGCCAAAGTTTTAGGCATTATTGAACTTTTAATTATTAACAAAGGTCTGCTACGGCGTCAACTATGATAATAACTTAAATTTCAGTACAGTCGCGCCGTAAATCATTTTTAAATTGGTTTCAAATGATTAACCCTACTATGACGTCGCAAGGAATACGTCGAGTTACCAGTAGCCTGTATATTTTCGGAGCGTTCGCGTTGCTTCACGAAATCTCAGTTCGGGACGAACTACTAGTAACAATGTATAGGTATGTAGAACGGCGCTCGGACATATTTGGAGTGTTGTTAGACAGAGATTGCGATTCTATATGATTCTAACTCAATGTTTGCTGCACTCACATTACCTACCTACCTCATAAACAAACTTTGTGGACAAAGGGTTTTGGCTTGTCTTATTGATTGAGTGAGTGAAGCGAACGAAAATCTTACAATTAACTTGGGCAATTTAGCATTTTATGTATGTACATAATATTTTGTTTGTATGTATGTATGTTTGTCCGACCATAACTTGAAAACCGTTTGTCCGATCTGCATGAAAGTTGGTAAATCGATAGCTTGCACTTGAGAAATTTACTGGTAAGTATATGGGTAAAATCGGATGAGGGGATATTAAATATGGGAAAAATTAAAAAAAATTACCCAAAAAATAAAGTTACATGTCATATGAAACGGCTTTGTTTGGACATTGCAAAACCGTTTTTAATTTTTTTCTAGGGGGCCTGCTTTTTTAGATAAAATAATAAAGTTAAATTACGATAACCAACGTCGCAAGAGCTCCCATTTCTAAGAGTTTCGTTGACGTCAAGGTTTTTCTACTGGTCGGCCAGTTCCTTTGCTTTTTCAATTTATTTTTTCTTGAAATAAATTAAGAAGGTACTTGGTTCTCATTGAATGGTAATAGCAACCTGTTCTGATGATGGAGTCAAGGTCTGTTCAACGGAACTCTTCAATAAATAGGCCAATTCAGTTGAAACTTGGTTACCATACTCAGTTAGTAGGTGACAGCCAGAGACAATTCTAAACCTAATGTTTGGACTTGCCTCTGACTACCACTTACTTATGATTTCGGAGCGTTCGCGTCACGAAATCTCAGTTCGGGGCGAACTACTAGTTTTAGATCATTCTGATGATTCAAATGAAAAAAGATGTTCTAGACTAGAGAAAGACCAGAAAAAGTAGGTACCTACTTACCCTAGGCCGACGATAATGTATGAGGAATGTTATGAGAGTTAATGAAGTAAAAGAGGTAATTATTTATGTAAGGATCTCGTAGCAAGTTAAAATCCATGCGTGATTTTATGTAAATATACAGGGTGTCAAGTAATTAATAGATAACCTTGAAACGTCTTTAGTATGACAGCTGTTCTAGGCCGCTCTGAAAAAATATATCATACCTAAATAAAGGTAATACATCTTTGATATCTTTTTTAAAGAAATATCAATTTTTTTTATCTTATTTTACTTTCTTGAACACTATGACTAGAAAGGAATGGATTCTATTAGTTTAATGTTGTTTAAGTAATAAATAATAAAAACTATTTGTGCTGATATGTAGAAAGACGACTAGCTATTGCGGTTTTTTTTATATAAAAATTCGCAAATAATTTCATTTTTGAAATATTTTGCAAAAAAAAAAACTCGTTTTTAATAACACCAAAATAGAAAAAAATCATTTCTAGTGCTCAGGAAAGTAATATATAATAAAACATAGAATTTTTCTTAAGACGAAGACAAGAGCTAATGTGACTCTCGCTCGCACGTTTTCACTTGTTGAAAGATATAAAATCACTAAACCCATTTTCGAAAAATCGCAAACAAACATTTTGTGTGCAATCACGTTGCGCATAGTTTAGTAAAAAAATCATTTTGATCGATACAAGTTTTCCTACTTAAAAGTTTGCTTTTCTAGTTTTCGTACTCAAGCAAACTTTTCTTTTCTTTCTTCTTGAGGCCAATTCTAGCTAGCGAGGCAGAGGCAAGGCTTAAAACCTTGCCTCTGGTGTTTAAGTCAGCCACCATAACGTCACTTAAATATGTATAGTGATAAGCATGTATGAAAATTAGCCCAGTAACGCACATATTATATCACAAAACCTACCTACACATGCATATCCTTTACCTAAGAAGAATGGTGTAAGTCTAAGTGAGATTCGTGCCGCCGCCATTTCGCTCGCATGATTGCACATTTTTGAAGGTAATACAATCACTGATTGCAATTTTACATAACTACATTCAGTGATTTTATTTATATCATCAAAAATGTTCAATTGTGCGAGCGAGATAGCGGTGCGCGCCGTATGCTTAGGTGAAGACAAGAGCTAATGTGACTCTCGCTCGCACGTTTTGACTTGTTGAAGGATATAAAAACACTGAATCCATTTTCGAAAAATCGCAAACAACCATTTTGTGTGCAATACATTGCGCATAGTTAGTGTTAAAGTTTCATTTTGATCGATACATGTTTTCCTACTTAAAAGTTTTCTTTTCTAGTTTTCGTACTTAAGAAAACTTTTGAGTAGGAAAACTTGCATCGATCACAATGAAATTTTTGTCAAACTGTGTGCAATGTGATTGCACACAAAATGGTTGTTTGCGTTTTTTCAAAATTAGGCTTAGTGATTTTATATCTTTAAAAATGTCAAATCGTGCGAGCGAGAGGTAAATTAGGTGTTGTCAACGCCTTAATTTCCTGAAAGCGCGATCAACGCTAATCGGCTGTCACTTGCTATTTCAGCTTTTACTTCAAAATATGAGATAGAGAGAGCAAGTGACTTGATAGCCGATTAGTGTTGATCGCGCTTTCAGAAACCGGGGGTTAAGCTTACATAGTCTACATAAATTATCGTAATCCACAAACCCATTTATTTCCATGCTTTGTAATAATCACCTATTGGGTTTTGAACATTTTTATATGTAGCTCTGGCATAGGTACCTACCTACTTACTAGGGCGCCATTTTGAAAAAAACATGTTTTGGCCGCCAGTGAGTGATAAAATGCATGTCAATCGACAGAGTAGGTAGGTACCTAAATGATTACATACAAAAATTCAGTTCAGTTCAGTGTTCAAATCTCCTAAGTGATTCGGTCTTTCTTTAAAATAAGACTTTTTTGATGATGTACCTACCTATATTTTTTAGTTTCATTCATGTACCTACCTAACGGCCGAATACTCAAACGCAACTCAGATTAATGTAGACTTGAGTTGACTCAGATTTGAGCACGTCTCATGTGACGAGTTTTTGACGGAATTTCATTAAAAACTGTCAAAAAACCATGACTTGAGACGTGCTCAAATCTGAGTTGCGTTTGAGTACCTATTCGGCCCTAAATCTTCTAAAGGCGCATGAAGGACCCGATGACATTCAACGCATGTCGTTTCGGTCCCAAAAGAGTGGTATAGATTGGTACATACATACACAGTAATGCACAGAATTATTGCAAAGGGAAAAAAATCATTACATTACAAATTCATTTGTATCTACCACTTGGAGGTAACATCTTCGCCAATATTTAGGTGAAAGAAAAATGACAAAATCTGTCGTTTAGATGTAGAAGCCAATTTTCAATCGAAAACTTTGAAAAATGTTATTTTCTTTCACATAGTAAATAAACAGGTAGTTTTTTTTGTTTGTACATTTTACTACTACTATATAAGGAATGATGTAAGGCTGCGACTCATTCCAACTAAGTAAAATTTCCTACAAGGATCCATCAACAAGTTCCTATATACGCCTTAATGCACTTTAAAATATTATTTCTGTTACTATTTGTATAAGTTTATCTTATTTGGGTTCCATACCCACAGGGTAAAACGGGACCCTAATATATTAGGTACCTACTAGGACTCCGCTGTGCTGTATCTCATGAACCGTGATATACAATTGAAATTTTTGGGAATTCCTCGAAGCACACCTAAATGAAGCGCACCCAGACGAAGCGCACCCATTTACTCCTTGAAGCACACCCATTTGGGTGCACTTCATTCAGTAGGTATAAATGTTAAGTTTTTATTTCTTGAAGCGCACCTTTGACAATTTATGGTAGTAGTGATGGGGTAAGTACATAAAATTCACATTTTAATGCATTACTAACTAACTTATTAAAGCGACTAGTTATCGACCAGGTAGTTAAATTAAGGTGAGGATTTTTAAGCGGGGCTCTCTTGCACTCTCTGTGTAGTACCTACTGAGCAAGACGGTGCGCAGACAGCCGAGATTTTGTAGCATTTTATTAGGTACTAGCTTTTGCCCGCGGCTTCGCTCGCGTTTAGAAGTATTATTATTAATTAGGCATAGTTTTTGCGGTTTACTTTTGTTAAGCGTGTGTAAAAAATTGGGGGGTTGAATTTATCAAAATCCTATTGAAGCGGACGTCGTCATCATAGTAGCTCCAATCTTTAATTTCAGTTCAATCATTCGAAAATCTAAAAAGATATTTATACAAACTTTCATCCCTATTTTATCCCCTTAGGGGTGGAATTTATCAAAATCCTTAAGCCTACGTCATAGTAGCTTTATGCATGCAAAGTCAGCCCGATCGGTTTAAAAATAACAAAATTTCATACAAACTTTCATCCCCTATTTTATCCCTTTGTGGGTGGAATTTATCAAAATCCTTTCTTAGCAGATGCCTACGTCATATCATCTACCTGCATGCAAAATTTCAGCCTGACCCGTCCAGTGGTTTGGGCTGTGCGTTGATAGATCACTATGTCAGTCAGTCAGTCAGTCACCTTTGAGTTACATATATTTAGATAGAAGATAGATAGATTAGAAAAATTAGAATTAGATTAGATTTATATTTAGATTTAGACAGAAGATAGATAGAAGATTTATACAAACTTTCATCCCCTATTTTATCCCCTTAGGGGTGGAATTTATCAAAATCCTTAAGCCTACGTCATAGTAGCTTTATGCATGCAAAGTCAGCCCGATCGGCTTAAAATTGACAAAATTTCATACAAACTTTCATCCCCTATTTCATCCCCTTGGGGGTAGAATTGATCAAAATCCTTTCTTAGCGGATGCCTACGTCATATCATCTACCTGCATGCAAAATTTCAGCCCGATCCGTCCAGTGGTTTGGGCTGTGCGTTGATAGATCACTATGTCAGTCAGTCAGTCAGTCACCTTTGAGTTATATATATTTAGAAGATTTAGATAGAAGATAGATAGAAGATTTATACAAACTTTCATCCCCTATTTTATCACCTTAGGGGTGGAATTTATCAAAATCCTTAAGCCTACGTCATAGTAGCTTTATGCATGGAAAGTCAGCCCGATCGGTTTAAAATTGACAAAATTTCATACAAACTTTCATCCCCTATTTCATCCCCTATTTCATCCCCTTGGGGGTGGAATCGATCAAAATCCTTTCTTAGCGGATGCCTACGTCATATCATCTACCTGCATGCAAAATTTCAGCCCGATCCGTCCAGTGGTTTGGGCTGTGCGTTGATAGATCACTATGTCAGTCAGTCAGTCAGTCAGTCAGTCACCTTTGAGTTATATATATTTAGATTTAGGTGTTTTTAATAATATTTGTATAGCATATAAAAACATTTTCTTGTCATACTATGCGTTTGTAATATCTCTCTACGTTTGTAATGTTTTGGTACAAATTTTGTGTTATTTTATTCATTTTTCTATTCACAAAGTTACATTTAGAGGTAACTTTGTAATATTTTTCTATCAGGTTAAATGGCACCATTTGTGTTTTTGTCTTCTAAAGCACTAGAAAATATCCTCAACTATATCTGATTTTCCAAACTATAAGTCTTATATTTAATGAGGTACGGACAGTTAAAAATCAGAAATCCTGCCCTGCTATTAACTCCTACAGCAGCGCAAGTAAGGGAAGCGGTGACACATATCAAGCGCAGCGCAAACCAGCTTAGGGCAGATTTGAATGCATTTGACGAGTCCATCCGATTACAACCGAATGCTCGCGAACCTTGCTACGGTTATGTATGTTCTAGTGTTCTGTAAGACTGATTTTAAACTAAAACTAAAGTTAAAAAAAATTAAGTTAAAACTGAAGTTAAAACTAAAGATTTATTCCTACTAAATGAAGCGCACCCAGACAGGTGCGCTTCGACGAGGTACTTGGGTGGACTTCATTTAGGTGCGCTTCGAGGAATGCACCAAAATTTTCACAGATGATATAATTATTTCTGATGCCGCTCGCCGCTCCAACAAAATAAAATAAAAAACAGAATACAATAAATATTGGGAACTTCCATACAGCAAAATGTGATTAGTTTGCCGTTTTTATAACTTGGCAATTTTTTTAATTATTTTAACCGAAAAACCTTTATTTTCACTATGACAGTAGGGTTATTGCGCCTGATTCCGTCCAGTTAGCGGAGTTGTCACATTCAATCACCAAAAAATCTATGTTATAGTAAGTCTTTAGAGGTGAAACTTATTCTTTCACATAGCTTATATCCTCTATTTTCATTTAATGTAAAGTATTTAATTGTGAAGTAATCTGGGAATTTTATAAAAATATTTTAATCTCAAAACCCTGTTTTACCCAGTTTTCGTCCAGAAATTCCAGTTTTCGACCACCTGCTACCCAGTTTTCGTCCATTCATTTTTGATGGGAAAATATATCAAATAAAGGAGTAAAATTGATGGAAATGAAACTAATTTAATTAATAATGTCATATATTTCAAAATTCATAGTAATAATAAAATTTTCTGCATTTAAAGTTCAAAAACTAGGTACTATTTAGGTATCGAAAATCATTTTTGCCAACTTCAGAAGAAATGTTTCTTTGGATTATAGTTTGTATAATTGATTATTTATAATATTCATTCGTAGCATATTATCATCATCATCATCATAATCATCACCAACCTATCTTCGACCCGATTTCTATCCTGGTCTTCATCTCTTCTCATCCAGCTTCATTTAGCAGATTGTCACCCCACCTCACTGGAAAACGTCCTACACTACGCCCACTTACACGTGGTCTCCACTCAAGTATTCATTTGCTGTAACGATTGTCGGTTCTACGGCATACATGGCCGGCCCACTGCCATTTCAGCATGGTAATCCTTTGAGCTATGTCGTCTACTTTAGTTCTGCCGTATTACCTCGTTTCGGATTTTATCCTTCAGAGAAACTCCGAGCATAGCTCTCTTCATAGCTCGCTGAGCGAATTTTAGTTTGTGGACCGACCCTACCGTTAATGCCACGTTTTGGCAGCATAGGTCATAGTTATAACGGATGGGACGACTGGTTTCAACTTTCGTCTTCAAACATAAAGGGATGGGCCGAAGACCTGAAGAAATTTCCCAAACGAAGAACGAACTGAACCCAGCTAAGTTTTTCGGTCTTGATATCTCACCCGCAGGGTCTACCCGAGGCAGACATATTCCTAGTCCCTATCATAGCTTTATCCAAGTTCATACCCAGAGTTCTGGACCTGAACAGACATGGTGGCATCATTACATGTATAAACATCTCAGCAATTCGATGTATCGCCAGATTTGCCAGTCAACCTGACATCGTTGCAAGGACTGCAAAACAGCTAAGGTTTCAACAAAGTTGAAGGCATTTTCATGGTCTCAAACGCACACGGCCTGATTATACTCTTCAGATTTATACGTATAATCTGTCGGATTGTGTGAACGTGGCATATGATATCAAATGTGGTGCCAATATGGTGAAAAATAACACCACGACACTCCTGCTCCACACCCTTAGATTTCTCTCATGGTTAAAGAAAGGAGTTGAAAACACGTTGGAGTTCTTACAGAACAGGAAACTACCCGCCTTTAAGAGTTGTGAACACTAAGGTTCGGAACTAACCCAAGGTCCTTCTCCGCTATTTTAAGGAGTTGGACTGGCTGGGGCGAGGTTAGCAGGGGGATAATGCACAATACGCACCATTGCGGAACGTCCGTGCAGATTAAATTCCCCTACCACGAATTAGAATTAGGAAGAGATCCGAAGTGATTCGTCTTCTCCTGGGGATTTTCCATAATTTTCTTCCTGCGATACCTGCGAGGCGTACAACCGCCTGAAAAAGTCCTCTAACTCATCGAAGACCTCCGGCTTGGAGAGGAATAATCAATAATTTCTTAAATGGTCGAAAACTGGTCGGCTGTATCAGTTTTCGTCCACAGTAATACGAAGAATTTTAGAGGAAATTTATATGTGAATTAAGCAAAACCTCAAGAAAATAATAAAATAGGCATAAATACATATTATTCTATTGCTGAAAACTAAAGTTTATAGACTTTTATTCTATTTATTGCATATTAAAATCATGGTCGAAATCTGGAAGTCGTATTTACCCCATCCTGTTCTCGACCACCAGCATTTTATGAGTATCTGTATTTCTTGATCTAATCATATTAGCCCGGACGAAAACTGGCTAATCAATTTAGGAGGAGTAATAAGGCTCAATATTCTTAAAAAGCAGCAGTTAGCTTTCATACATAAAAAAATACAAGCAATCACTTTATTGACATGATTTGCCAGTTTGCCGACCACCTGGACGAAAAAGGGATTTTCTTTTAAAAGCATGGTACAGTTCTCGTCCACGTAATTTAAATAACTTCTAATATAAATTTTAAGCTGAAAACATTATAAACATATTCTTTGGTCTATTATGAAGGCATACAAATCACCAATACTTTAAAAGTCATAAAAATAAGTGAATAACTTAGCGTGAAAGCGCCTACACTTCACTATTTTTTTTGTTGTTTTTGGCCCATTCACATCGTATCACAGCTGACCACAAAATGATTATATTGTTTATAATAGTTGCGCTTGAACTAGTAACTTGAAACTTGTTTGTGTGTCTACTTGGACATCCAAGAAGGCGCCAAAATACTCATAATCAATGTGTGCATGTGAATTATGCTATTTTTTGGGTTTATTTACTAGTAGTGCCGCGAATGGACGGGAAAGGGACGTGGACGGTAAACAGGCCTACACACCCTATGGTTTTATATTATTAGGAATGACCGTTTACATTGAAATTTCAACTTTATTTCCATACAGATAGATTATATTTTTATTCTTCTCCGAAAAATACCTTTCGATGCCATTCCGCTAATGGGTGCCGGGCGAGAACTTTTATTGCTTTAAAGGGACTGACACACGTGCTCAAAAAAAAAGCATTCTTGAAATAAGCATGCTCTGCAACTGTTCACATTTGCCACCAATAGGTATGCTTATTTTAATGTGCTCAAATAAGAATACCTATTAGAGGAATTTTGACTGTGACTGATAAGTTGAGGAGTGAGGCGGTGATTGGTTTTAGAAAGACAGGTAAGCCAAAGAAGAGACAAATGGACGATGTGAGAGATGACATGAGTAAGAAAGGAGTGACCACCGAGATGACGAATGATAGAGAGGAGTGGAGTAGAACCTGTTGTGCCAACCCCACTTAGCGTGGGACAAGGGCAGGAAGATGACTCATAAATAAGAATGCACCAAATAGCACGCCTACCCATACGTTTGCTTTGAGCAAACGTATGGGTAGGCGTGCTATTTGGCACCAGGCTCAAACCAGATATAAATCTATATAGAACGAGAGCCTCATACAAACTCTTTTTGAAACTGTGTCCTACCTAACAATATGCATGCTCATAAGCGAACCTGTTCAGGCGTGCTTGAAGCCCCCTTCTACCCATGCCTCAAGAAGTATGCTCAAAAATCTCGAAATAAGCATGCTTATTACTAGCAACGCCTAGACAAACGTGCTACTAATGTGAACAGTTGCAAAGCATGCTTTTTTTAGCACGTCTGTCCGTACCTTTAATTCAAATGAATCCTAAGGCCCGTTGCCGACTAAATTCACGCCGAGTCGAGGCGGGGGCGAGAAACAGGCGGCGTAGAGTCGAAGCGTGGTCGCGGCGTTGTCTCTATGAAGCTTGACTCCACAGGCTCGCACAGGCGGCTATACTTCCTTCTCACATTTTGGACCGAAAAAAACGAAACGGAATGACAAAATGGCAGTAGTTGCGGTGCGGGTTGGCACGGCACCCTCGCAAATGTAAAAAAATACATGAAAAAACGAAAACATTAAAATTGAACACGTACTCGAGCGCTGTGTAAAGATAGAAACGTAAATAATGATAATTTTTTCGATAAAAATAAATCTATGTTTCAAACATCCATTATTAAGAGACTTTTTCTTGAAATCATGTCAAAGTTATATCAAAAGATATGGATTAATAGGTATTTACTAGTGCTGTGTAAAAAAATTTTTTTACATTTCATTATTATTAATCTCTGAGAAGAAAATCTAACGAAATCTAGCTGTTCAAGTGCTGCAAGTCTTGGAGGTTGGAGGTTCTGGGATATCCTTGCCTTAAGGTGAAGACAAGAGCTAATGTGACTCTCGCTCGCACGTTTTGACTTCTTGAAGGATATAACATCACTCAACCAATTTTCGAAAAATCGCAAACAACAATTTTGTGTGCGATCACATTGCGCACAGTTTAGTAAAAAAATCATTTTGATCAACACAAGTTTTCCTACTTAAAAGTTTGCTTTTCTAGTTTTCGTACTCAAGCAAACTTTTGATTAGGAAAACTTGCATCAATTAAAATGAATTTTTTCCCAAACTATGCGCAATGTGATTGCACACAAAATGGTTGTTTGCGATTTTTCAAAATTGGAATTTGTGATTTTATATCTTGTAAAATGTCGAATCGTGCGAGCGAGAGAAATATTAGGTGTTGTCAACGCCTTAAGAAAACGTAGAAGCGGTGCGGCGCGCCTTAAAGGCGCCTGTGCCTCGACGACGCGAGACGCCCCGCCGCGCGCTGCCGCCTCGACTCCAGCTCATGTGGGCACAGGCCTTAAGCACTTGTGATGTGTATTATGAACAGGTTTAAAGTTACAGCATAACTGTAAACATAGTCGTGTAAACATAACATATTATATTTGCCAGCCGTCACAGCTTAATTGGCTAGCAGGTAGGTAGATCTGCCTTGCGCTGTGGACCGTGGGTTCGATGTTTGGTGGGTATCGAGATAGAGAGAAAAACATTTATGTTCATTACACAAAATATCTCAGTCTGAATGTTAGGTATTATGTAATTAAGTAGGTAGGCATATATTTTCAAAAAAGTATTATAATTAGCTATGTGGTTCCGATACCACCTGCAAGCTTTGCTTAATTTGGAGCTAAGTAGTGCTGTGTGGAAAGTCCACCAGTATTATTGATTGAGCGAGCGAAGCGAATGCAAATTTTACAAATAACTTAGGCGATTGGAAATTTGAAGTATGTACTTGCGGGCTGTCGCAGCTTCGTATGGGTGGACATAATTTGTTTCAAAATTTTAGGATAAACTTAGAATCCCGCTCTTCGTAACCCACGCCTTCGGCCGCCAAGTCCCACGCTGAGTTAGAATTTGCCTCGTTTTCGCGCTTTACAAAGCGCACTAAAACTGTAATATTTTTTGAATGAAAAGTCCGATTAAAAAAATCTACAGGTACCTATTGAAACAGCCTTGCAGACTAAAATATTTATTTGGACAAGGATTATTATAAAGGAAAGATAATTATAGGTAGATAATAATCTGTTTTTGTCGCATTTCTATCAACATTCAAAATTTAGAAAAGTACAAGTTCAGTGTGGCTGTAGGTTTGCACTAGGGGTCGGCATTAAGCTCATATTTGTTTCTCCTGATTATAGATGCACTGACATTGGGCATACAGGAAGAAGCACCCTGGTGCATGCTGTTCGCCAACGACATTGTTCTTGTTGGTGAAGATGCGCTTGAGGTCCAGAGCAGGCTGGGAAAATGGCAGGAGAAATTGGAGAGTGTCGGACTGAAGATAAGCAGGACAAAAACCGAGCACTTGTTCTGCGACTGTGGTGTTCCCTCCAGTTTCACCCCTATTGCCTCAGATGGTGTATTCTTACCAGTCTGCTCCGACTTTCAGTACCTCGGCTCATCCATTTAGAACGACTTGACGGTGAGATCGACCGATACATGAAAAATAGAATAAATGCGGGATGGATGAAATGGTGACAGGTCTCAGGAACAACATGTGATCCACGAATGCCCCTTAAATTTAAGGGGATTGTTTACAAGACGATCATAAGACCTGTCGTGTTGTATGGATCTGAGTGTTGGAGGATGACATGAGACCGAGATGACGAATGATAAAGGAGAGTGGAGGAGTAGAACTCGTTGTGCCAATCCTACTTAGCGTGGGATAAGGACAGGAAGATGATGATTCAAAATGTAGAAAAGTAGTTAACTAGTTACATCTACAACAGTTAGACATACCTATGCTATCGAATTATTTGTAGATAATAAGGTAGGTATGTGTTCTTTAATATTGTAGAACAATTTCTTGTTCTATCGTTCAATAGTTTGTTCATGCGATGAAAGACATGTAATTATATATTACACCTTGGGTTACATTTTTGATGTTTTAGTAAGGATCCCTAATTTTTTCCAATAATAAATGTATCCTTGCTTTTTCTTATTTTTTTCTTGAAATGAATTAAGAAGGTTCACAGTTCTCATAAATAGTGATAGCGACTGTTCTGATGATAGAACCAAGGTCTGTTCGACGGAACTCTTCAATAAGCATACTTACTGTCAACCTACTCCTACTTTCAATAGTTACTTTTATGTATAGCACTGTTACCTAGCTGGAGTCAGACCAGTACACTGTGTTCTTTGAGAAATAAATATCTTTAACCACAAGAAGGCCAATTCTACAGGCCAGTTCAGCTGAAAATTGGTTACCATACTTAGTAGGTGAAAGCCAGAAGCAAGTCTAAGCACAATGTGCACTAGGACTTGCTTCTGACTACCACCTAGTTATAGGTATATTCAGAACATTCGCGTCGCATCTCGAAATCTCAGTTCAGGACGAACCTCTCTCCAGTTTATTTATAGTTGGACTAGTGACCCGCCCAAGCTTTGCTCTGGTGCACAGTGTTTTTCTACTATGTAAATGCATATATTTATAAATCTTTCTTCCTCTTGAATCTATTATAAAAACCGAATCAACATCCATTGCGTTGGTTACAAAGATCTAAGCATACCTACATACGGAGGGAGAGACAGACAGACAGCGGGAAGTGACTTTATTTTATACTATATACTTACCTAGTGATAGTGATATAATATCAATAAGAATCATTTATTGTAAACCTGTGTTAATAGATATTACAAAGGTATTTTAGTTCCAACAGTCTACCCATATCGGCGTATTGCATACAATATTGCAAATACCTACATATAACCTGGAAGAGATGGCTCTCAGCGATAAATTCGCCCATTGTTTTACCTAGTATGTATGCTTTTACTCTGTACTATGTTTCTGTGGGGTACTTGGTACTTGGTGAGTGGACTGGTTTCCGCAAGTAGGCGGTTTTTGTGGGATAAACAATAAAGAGTTATCTACCTATCTATTTATAACTATCTATGTATGCATTTAATATTATTTAAGTATATAATCCTTCTATCTATTTAGAGTGTTATTTGACCTATTTGTTTACACTTAGTTTTTTCGGGCACCTGCGATCAACTTCCTTAATTTACAAATCTCTCCATCCAAAGGTTGTCTGGAAGAGATCGTCTCAGCGATAAGACCGCCCATTGTAAAGTTAGTTTTATTCCTTATTTATTTTAGTGTACTTACTGTTTTTCTTTTAAGGAGTACAATAAAGTATTTTCATTCATTCATTCATAACAAATTCATAGGTAGGTAATCTAAGATTAGTCTTACATTGGAAGGTAGGTATTCTACATAAAGTATTTAATATTTGTATTTTATTTTTTATGGCTCCTGACCTGACAATCTTACTATTGGTGTCGATTCTGTTTGTTGCAATATCCTTTTTGTTTTTTGACGCTGGGAAAAATGCGTTAAGCATTCCCCACCATCGGAGGATGGGAGGGGTATGTGGGACTCCCCGGTTTCCTTTACCGGTATTACTCACTAAACAACCCAGCGGCACTCCCGCGTCGTCTTTGTTGGAGGGGAACTGGGAAACTGGCAGAGCCTTTTCATCCCCCTTTGCAGGGAGGGGCCCGGGAGTGACCGCGAGTGCTCGGCCGTTCCCACCCGACGGGAGTGGTGAATATGTCCAATGCAGGAGAAGGTGCCCAGAGCTTCGCTGACATAAGTAGAAAATAATAGGGGCTTCACTTCACTGGCCAGGTCTTCTCCCGCTATTCACCACGTAGCGGCACGAGAAGTTCGGCGTCTCATTTTACGTCACATTTGTATTTTTCATGTACATAATGCATGACAGTGACACAGACTGAAAAAGCCATGTAGAGAAAGATAGGGGAATGCCGATCACCTGAGAGAAAAATGCTCTATTTGTTTTTTCATTTGTCTTATCTGTCTGCTCAAGCATTACAACTCTGCTGCAGCGTAGATTGAGCAGTACCTAGGTATTACCTGACACGATCGCCATTATCCCTGCTTCCCCTAACGTTATTAGGTATTTAACGATTAATTATATCAAACTAGTTGCGCCCAGCGATTTCATCCACGCAGATTAAAATCCTGGAATTCCCACGGGATAAAAAGGAGCCTATGTGTTATTCCAGACTATAATGTATCTCTCTGCCAACCGATCCGTTCTTCACCCAGATCCGTTCAGCCATTTCGGCGTGAAAGAGTAACAAACATCCATCCATCCATCCATATTTAAAAACTTTCACGTTTATAATATTAGTAGGACTAGCAACCCGCCCGCACACCCCTGCTTCGCACGGGTGCACATTGTTTTCCTGCTATATCATGCATGTATTATTATACATATAAACCTTCTTCCTAAATCACTCTATCTATTAAAAAAACCGCATCAAAATCCGTTGCGTAGTTCTAAAGATTTAAGCATACATAGGGACATAGGGACAGAGAAAGCGACTTTGTTTTTATACTATGTAGTGATAGTGAAGTAATGTATAGTTTCTTAATAATTAGTTGTTTTGTACCTACTTACCTAGATAATGAAAATTGATGCATCGTAGATACTTACATTATTCATCAGCAAACATGAAATACCTATGTACGTACTTATTATGTAGTTACTTATTGATTTGTAACACAAAATTAAATAATAAAGGAAACGTACCTTGATTTATATATTACTAGTTGCGCCCCGCGGTTTCACTCACGCAGATTTAAATCCCGGTATTCCCACGGGATAAAAAGTAGCCTATATTATTCCAGACTTTAAAGTATCTCTCTGCCAAGTTTCATTTAGATCCGTTCAGCCGTTTCGGCGTGAAAGAGTAACAAACATCCATCCATCAATCCATCTATCCATTCTTACGAACATTCACGTTTATAATATTAGTAGGATTAACTAGTTAGCATTCTTAATATTTATACATTCACACAGTTAAGTAAAAATTTCACATTGATAGTAGGTACAAGTTTTCCTTCTAAAAAGTTTGCTTTAGTAGCAAACTTTTTAATGGGAAAGCTAAGCCCCCTTCTAGGCTTCGTTGAATACCTCTTGGTCATAACAACAAAATCAGCTCGTTTATATAGGCACCTACATTGTCCAGTCAAGAACACCCTTAAGCTTTCAATATAACTCGGAATATGGTAATAGGTATAGTATATAATAAACACTTTGTTTACCTAATTATTATTTAAAATTAATGCTGGTTTAGGAAGCTAGAATATGACGTGGTAGGTTTTTCTAGAAAAACGCATGGCTCCTTGTAAATTTTTAATACCCACACACCGTATGGTATGGCTATGCCGTTGCTCATGGATTTACTGAAGGTGCTTCAATATTATATAAAAGCAGTCGGGCCCTTCTTCTATCTAGGTGCTTAGTTTTCGATTAACATGTTTCGATCAACGTTTTAAAATATGATACTTAGCTCATTGGTCAATGGTAAAATAGGTTTTTTGTTGATTGGGTGAGCGAAGCGAACGAAAATTTTACAATCAACTTGGGCGATTTGGCATTTTATGTATGTACGTATTCATGTTTGTATGTTTGTCCGACGTCAACTTGAGAACCGTGCATGAAATATATATAATATGTTTTATACCTATTGTAGTTTCCTGTCCGTTCTGTATTTCTTATTTTCTATTTTTTTTTTGTGTATGTACTTATGTGTGTCAAATAATGTATTTTCTTTCTTTTTTTTTCATTCAATTTAGTTGAATCTTGGTAACCGTACTTAGTAAGTGGTAGCCAGAGACAAGTCCAAACACAATGTTTGGATTTGCACCTGACTACCACTTACTTTATTTTCGGAGAGTTTGCGTCGCGTCACGAAATCTCAGTTCGGGGCGAACGACTACTATTTATTAACTAACAAAACCCAGACTTTCTGAAAACCAAGGTGAGTTAGTTCTATATAGAGGTACCTACGGATAACAGGATAATAAAGTTTGGATGGTTCGGAACCGAATTACCTTTTCTTTTGATCTATGATCAGAGTACCTACTCCTGCCTTATACCGTCATCAAACATCATTAAATTAATTGATTGATATCGTAGACACTAATTAAATCATAAACAGCTATTTAGCTAGGCTTTTCTATGAATTGTTGTAGGTACAGTAGTTCACAAAGTATACATTTGTAACAATCTATATTCAAAGTTTCAATCATATTAGATCTTCATCAATACACCTTTTCACTTGCACAAGCTCGACTCTTGTTCAATTCAAGTTACTGAGTAAGCAACTGGCAAGTGTAAATGAAGCATAGGATTTGGCATCGAAATCCATGGGTGTGAAATCCATGGTTGTACATTCCTGATACGTGTGGGGATTGTACGACCCGGATTTGGATGCCATTGGCAGCGTATTCCAGGGTTGTGTATTCCAAATGTGTGCTAACTTTGTACGGCTTGGAATGTACACCCGCGGATTACACAGTCATGGAATTGGCAACCAAATTGTACATCAATTCCGGGCTGTGTTTTCCAAGGTTGTGCAATACGTGGTTGTACATTACTGGCTCCCGATTCATTCAACAGAAGCTAACTCGCATTTTGACAATGACGTTGACGGTTGACGAAGTGAGAAGGGATGTCAGTGCCAATGAAGCAGGCTCAACTCAAGCGCGAAATAAAAATTGGCGAACCATATCGAGTGGGGTATCATTGAATAGAGAATTAAAAACAAAATTTCGGTTTACCGTCTTTCATTTTATCCGCTTGCGGCACCAGCTCCGCGCGGCCGCGCTTTCTAAAGGCAACGCGTGTCGACCGACATTTTTTGCGGCCGGCGCCGCGGCGCGTGGTTTACCATCTGGCACCTAAAGCTATTTCTGACGCAACTCATTGTATTTAGACCCTACTTGTGTTTATGTTTTTTGCTGGGGTTGAGTTAGCGCTTAGAATAACATAGTAATATGTATAGATGTGATGGCATATTACGAAAAAAAATAGCAATGAACATAAATATTTTTAAAAATGTATAGGGTACATTGGGTATACAATGATTTTTAATTTAAAAATGTTCGGATAGATGTTTCAGATGTTTTATATCAGTAAATAGCTACAATCTAAAGCAGAAAAAAAAACAAAACAGTACATTGTACAAAATTATTCATTTACAAGCTTGTAAAACCAATACAATATTTGTTTGTATCGCGGTTTTTCCTCTTGCATAATTTTTCCTACATTTTACATTCATAGACTGAATAGTTTGTTCCAGTTGGCATACATGTAATGAAGCGTAAAGGAAGTGCGAAAGGGATGGCAATTGGTCCTTACGTATATTTTAATTAGAGAAAGCAGGATAAACGGATTTTTTCCAAGGGGCCCCGGATATTCAATATCGGGTACCATAGTACCCAGGTTGCTTTTAGCTACGAACTCGGCTGGGTACTATAGTACCCAAGGGACCGCAAGCGGTTATGCAACCATTTACTATCTATAATGATTTAAAGTTCGAAATAGGTATACATTTCTAACGCAGTCGGGATTTTTGATTTTTTAAATTTGATATCTTGTTAGGTACTACTTCATTAAAATTGGAAAGTATCGATACCTTTGGAAAGTATCGATACTGCAAAAGCGTCGGAACAATAGTTTCGATACTTTTTGCGGATCCCCAGTAGCAATCACAACTAACTTCACAACATGGGGCCTTACTACAAAAAAATAGGGAAGGTATTATATGTACCGGCCTTTTTTTTTCTCACAAATCCGGTATTTACTGTCAAAACTGACATTTCATATTGTCCAATAACAAACTGCTTGCTTTTGATTGCTAGGATTCGTCGAGCGAGCTCCCTCCCTCCTCTCCCGAGTCCTCCCTCCATTCCAATGGGCAGCATAAAGGCCCATTTACATGATGCCATTTTCTTGTACGTACAAGAGCAAATAATTGAATGCAATAAATGAAGCGCAATAATGACCTTCGAGAATTGCAAGCAACTGTTTACACGCGGATACTAGTAAAAAAGTTGAATGCAAATCTTGACAAGAAATAATTGCAGCTGTCTTTTGTTTACACCAATACGATTATGTTTAGGAGTTTATTGCTTTCAAGTCTTGCTTTGTCTAAACACAGACTTGTACGTGCGTGTACAATTTTTTGGTGCGTTCGTTCAAGTATTGCTCATATTTGCGTTGCTTAATTTTTCATTCAAGTGTTGAACGTTTTAGATTTTTTTTTTCATTCATATTTTAGAATGCGGTTCTGCTGATTTTAATAAAGTTTATTGAGATTTATCGGATACCTACACAATGAAAATTTTAATTACAAGAGCCGTGATGCACGTAATGCTGCACTAGCAGCATTTGGAAAGGATATCGCAGTTTAAAGGTTTCGAACATATAGAAATACGAAACAAAAATAAAAAAATTGAGCATCCAATTGAATATAAAAATTGCATAAAAAAATATTGTACTTGCTTTTTCTACCAGGGACAGTTTTGAATGCAATAATTGCCTACTATAGCAAGAATGTGACATGCTGTACAGATGATGCCAGCTAATTATTGCTATAATATTATAGTATGCAACAGGCAATAAACTTGCCTCGTGTAAATGGGCCTTAAGCCTAGTTTGCCGTCCTAGGATTTCGAGGCCTGCTCAGCCTGGAGCCTTATGCACTATGACCATTTGCAGCGCGAGCTCGGCTAAGACAAGGCAGGCAGTGTAATACGGTCAGGGCAAAGTGTCTCCTATGTCATAAAGAATAAAGCCCAATATCAAGTTTTGACGTTTCACGGTTTGGGGCAAGGAATCTCCTTGGAATCTCCTATTTTCATAGTGAATAAGGCTCCTGGTGGTAAATCCGCCACTGCGTCCGAGACTAAATGATGATCTACCCCTGATGTAGATAGGTAGGTACCTACCTAGGTATTTCTTCGCCCATCAACAAGTTTAGCAAAATCGAAAAGTAAGTAACAAGCTTCAGAAAATAAATAAATAATAAATAAATAAATATTGGTGGACTTTCCACACAGCACTATCTAGCCCCAAACTAAGCTTATGCTTGTAATTTTTTGTAAATACATACTTATAATATTATATAACACCCAGACAGAGAACAAACATTTATGTTCATCACACAAATCTTTGTTCACGGTGGGAATCGAACCCACGACCTACGGCGCAGAAGGCAGAGCTACTACCAACTGAGCTACGTAGGCTGTCCTAATACCTAAGTAGCATTATACATGTACATACATTCATTGCGAAAATGTACTAGGTAGGTACCTACTTACTGAAATTTCGTAGCTAGTAAAAAGTACCTAAATATCACGGAACACAGAAAACCCATAAATATCTAGATAGGTAGGTAGTTATCTAAAATCTGGTCGCGGGGCGCGTAGGTACCTACCTAGGTATGGTTGCAGAACGGCGCGGCGGTCATTGCATCAGTAGGTACGAGTGTGACGCATTCGCTGTAGTGACAGAGATAGAGCTACTATCAACTGAAGGCTGGTCGAAATGGAACTATCTGGTATTCTGTAACTCATCATAATATTATTCCTACCGACTTTCTAGATCATCATCATCATTTCCACTTACTAACTATGTTGAATTCTATGTATCTCTCAAAGCTAATGCAGTAAAGATTTATACCGCCGTAATAAATGTTTGCTAAAGTGCATTAAATAAAATGTCTCATCATTTTATAATAATTTCTTGACAATGCATGCATAAACATTATTTAGATATCAATTAGCTATGAAATTATGCTCACATTTTTGTTTTACGAATCAGAAAGTTTAAAATGAGAAAAAAGACCGAATGAAAGTTGAAAAAAGTCGGTGAACATAGGCGCCCCGAAAAAATAGGCAAACGTTAAACACTGCCTAAACTTTTGACATCTCTTGCCATTGCGTAATGACAAACAGAGACAGCGCTAATTTTAAACACTGTTTAGACACCCGTTTTGTAGTAAGTAAGGCCCATCCATGGTGTTTTGAGTTGCGATGTGTTGTGTTGTGTACAAGGAATTTGAATACCGCGGCCCGACAAACAAAAATGACATGACAAATAAGTAAAAATAGCTCCGCTCTGTTATTCTGTGTGATTAAAATGACGGACCGCATATACAGAAAGATGCTACTTCGCCGTAGATGTTGTAAACGCGTTTGTGTCTTTACCGTGTGCTGCGCTCTTTCCTATTTTTTGACGATTCTTCTATTTGGTGAATTGAGGAGTCCCTCAGTGATGAGTCTTACCGATTTAGATCGCTGCCCGGCCTGCTATGGTGTGTCGGTCTGCCCAGAGCTGTATTCAAATCAAATAACTGTCGAAGACAACGGGTGGACGAACTTGTTCAATGCCAAGAACGTATTTTACGGTTACACTAAATCGAACAGACGCGTAGTTCTGAAGAAATTGGCCCACGACTGGGAGCTCGAGGAACTAGATTCGAGGCTCTGCAAACGCTGGAATATGCCAGCTAGCTGCAAACCTATGGACTTGGCTAATGGAACAAACATTGATGAGAAGATAGTGAAACTTGTACAGCATGGAAAGTTAAGTGAGGAAACTGCTGGCCAGAAGTTGATTCTGTGTCCTTATGCATATAGTATCTATGACTTTGTGCAGCCTGCTTTGAATGCTAAGACAAATAACAAGTTTGATAGAATGTATATCTGGACAATGCTCAAGATAAACCCGGAGCCTATTATTCTACAGGTAAGAAACTTTTTTTAATACTACTGTAATTGACAGGCACTTCATTTTTCTATAAATCTCTTTACCATTTCAGTTTCTCTACCACTTTTAAATAAGTTAAATATCTAATAAATGTTGTTTTCAGGTAATCCCAAAGTCCCGAGGATGGCCAGTGCCAGCTTATGGAGGAGTATGTGGCAGACTAGAACTAGTGGCATATGAAGGTAGTCCACTCTCATCCTTACTGGACATAGAATGGCATCGGAAACTGAAGTATGCTAGGAAGATACTCACTGCTGCTATGGACTTTACTTATAAACATGACAGGTTTGTAACTCAGCATTAAAAAATAGATATGCCTCAGACTTCCCTTATAAATCCATAAATAACCAAGCATCTGACATTTTTAAAACACTTTATTCCCATTTTTTAGCAAAGTCAAATCTTCAAATATTTGTATAAATTTTGATCAAGATGTTACAGATTCTAAATAATAAGCTTTCAAGTTATTTTGATTTATAAAACTTAATTAATAATGTCTTTTCTTTATCAACATATCTTTCATCTTCTAGGTACCGTTTCTACTTGAAGGACTGGTCGTTAGACAACATAGTAGCCAATGAAAGGGATGAAATAACATTTGTAGACCTTGAAGAGTTCATCATACTTGACAAGCACATATCCCCACTAAAAGATTTTCCAAATTGGTATGAACGCTACAAAAGCCCTTTCAGCTCCTTATTTGCAATGGAAATCACCCAGATATGCCAACATCATCTAAGTGATCATAACATATGGGCAGCCTGTCATGTACTAGCAAATGACCACAACCCTTTGCTATATCCTATACCGAAGCAAGTAAATGATACTTGGCCTCATTTTGACCGGTTGTTAAGTGAGTGCCTGAATGGGCATGATCGGTTCCGAGCAGTGATAAAGCTCCAAAAACTTATGGATGATATGTTGGAGGATGAAAACATAGTTGGCTATGGGGCTCAGCCTCCTGAGTAAACCACAAGTTGTGAATAGACAGAACCTATCTCAAGATCTTTTGATCTGATATTTTGAATCTTACGCAAGATGGAAAAAAGCGCGATTTTGTATGGCAAATGATCTCTTAAACAGATGGTGACTCTGGCCCAGAATACTCCCAGTGTAACCATGAAGGAGAATTTTTATGCGGAACATAGTCTCAAGAGCTTAGAGGAGAAACTGGCCACCTAGGAAAAAGCATAATTATGAAAAGTTTCAGCATTATTCCCATAATTCTCATCTGACAGGGATAAGAAATAATAGAATGTTTCAGGATATATCAGGAAAATAAAATATTATAATGCACCTCATAATTACGCGATAAATACCTGCGTGATATTCAAATGTTTTAGCATAGTATTCCTGCTCATTTCCTGCATATTATTGATCTCTTGGACTGACGAGATAAAGCATGATGATAAAATAGATGATGTTTTAAGCACAGTACCTCAAGACTGGGTTTTAGGCAGGCTGTTTTTGTATGGAGACCATAAGAGAGCTAATATATATCTAAAAGTGGCCTGTTATTCAGAAAATGTATTTGAAAAAAATACACAAACAACTCTGCCTATTACTGGACTATTAAAGATCTAGTATTTAATATTCTCTAGAAATGGTCAATGGTAATTTAAATGTATGAACATAACACTTGAATATTGCTAGTTCTATATCGTTTTTATTTAGCCTATTTCGCCCCACTGCTGGGAGGCCTTTGCTCCCCCAAGGACTTCCATTTCTCCCTATCTTGACTATAATAATATAGATTATTAGATAAATTAAATTTACAGTGTTCAATTTTGAAATCATTTTAGGTATTTGAATCTGTGATTTTTTTGTTTATTATTATTAAAATTAAATAATTTACAATGATTTATCACATGTTTTTTTCCACTTTATCCACCATTACTAGATAGATATTGGTGCCAATTCTGTTGTTCCATTTTCCTAACCTATCCTAATTTGACAGCACTGAAAATATTGCCATCCCTTTCTAAAAGACCGAAACAACAAGGATGGCTATAATTTTAGAGCTGTCAGATTAGGTTAGTTTAGGAATAATGGAAAAACAGAATCTACACCATTGGTGTCGTCTCGTGTGTGATTATTTTTGAACCTCGATCAAACTAAATGTATGTAAATTATACAAAAAAATTATAAGACATCAAAAACACGCTTCGTACAAGCTTAAACAATACACATTGGTATAGGTAAGGGAGAGCATTTTGATCGAATATTTATAATTATTATTAAAAAAACAGAATTTAAAAATTTTAACTATTTTATTTACGTATCTCTAGATGTTAGTGTTATTTCTCATTTATCTATCTTTCTTTTTATGTTTAGATTTTTTCTTTTTATCTTTAGCCTTATGCTTCTTCTTTTTTTTCGACTTCTTAGCTTTGACTTCTTTTACATCCACCCAGGAATCGTCTGATGATGAACTAATCACATGGATTTTAGCATTACCATCTTTACTACTATTACTGTATGTATCAATTTGGTCTGATTCTAATCTTTTTTTCAAGTTTTCTGGTATCTTCGGCCCGTAGGTTTCCACTTGCATTTCTACGACTTTTTCAGGTTTTTCAGAATTTTTTGGTACCGTGACGTCACTTCGTCTCCAAGAGTTTAGCTCGTCGAAATCTATATTAGCGAAAATACCTCTAGGTGGGGAAGTGTTTCTTACAGTGTTCTTAGGGACGTCGACAAAATCTACCTTCTCTGTATTCTCTGCTGGATTTGTATCTTCTGTCTCATCTTCGCTATCGCTAAGGAAAATAGACTTGTATAAGTCCATTTTGTCGAATTTCTGAATTGCTTCCGTTACTTCTTTTCCTTGCTCTTTCTTATCTTCTGATTCTTTTATAAACATTTCGGCAACTGTCATTCGTTTGAAAGGGTTTAATTTTTCAGTAATTTTCGGAGCTGGTATAGATTGATCAACAGTTTTAGATGTTTCTGGGGTTTGAGTTGTAGTTTGGTGTTCTTGAATAATAGTTCCTGGTTTTTGAACATTTTTAGCTGTCTCGGTGTGGTCTCTCTGTGATTTAGATCCGCTGAATTTGCCCTGTTCTTTGGAGAAGCTGTTCTTATCGTGGACTGATGACTCCATGTAAGAGAAGACTGAATAGGAGATTTTGGGTCGCTCTTCTTTCTTCGGCTCCAGTCTGTAAACAAAAAGGCAGGTTTAAAGATACAATTTTTTGACAATATTTGTATGTTGTATAATGAAACAACAAAATATCCTAATATAAAACTGCTAAAGTTAAGTTTTTTGGATGTTGTTTTTGGAGTTTATGGCACCATCTTCATTAAAATACAGTACAAATTCAAATTAAATTAATTATAAATACTCAGTTAAGTTCAAATTAATATACAATATAGATTAGTTCTGTCAAGCTTACAAATAGTGTCATATGAAGTTGATAAAATACGGTCAAAAAAGTAAACATAAATAAAAAATCCTACTACTATTATAAACGCGGAAGCTTGTAAGTATGGATGGGATGGATGTATGTATGTTACTCTTTCACGCCGGAACGGCAGAACGGATCTGGATGAAACTTGGCAGAGAGATATATTATAGTCTGGAATAACACATAGGCTACTTTTTATCCCGTGGGTAATACCGGGATTTAAATCTGCGCAACGAATAAATAAAAATTGATATTTAAGCAGTAATAAATAAAAGTTGATATTTACCTGGTAACATTAGGCTCTGGTACATTGAACCGCCGGCACACGACCGTGTCAGGTCGCCAGGCGGCGGTTGTACGCGTCATCGTTCCGTAGACGCCTTTCTCCGCCGCCGCCACCTGGTCCGGCGTCGCAATGCCGTAGTTACTGCCGCTTTTGGCGACCGCCGTGAGCGGGTTAATGCTGTCATCGGGCTGCGACGCATGGGTGAACCTGTGTAGAAGAAAGAACTTCACAACTGCGGAAAGCACCGGTAGTGCATCAATCGATTTCTCCTATAAATAAATTATACCAGCGGCTATGCAACAGCGGATTACGATAATGTCTGGCTATCAAGATGGCTTTCAGTTTGACATTTGATTCCCATCCATCCTATATAATTGCTATTACACTATGGGAATCAAATGTCAAACTGAAAGCCATATCGATAGCTAGACATTAGCGTAATCGGGCCGCTGGTTTGCAACTTACATTTTGTAGTAGTAAGTATTCCATGCAGTATGGAATACTTACTACTGCAAAATTTAATGTTTGGACATACCTCTGACTACCCCTAGACTCAATGAATAAAGTCGTACTTGGTACCAAGAGATCTGAGGGGATATCTACTGTGCCTGGGTATCAAAGTCGTGAAGCTGTTTCAGTTTTATGTAACAAAGATCATAAAAAAGAACGATATAATATGTGCAACGGCGCATCTCTATCTCGCTCGCACAATTGAATATTTATGAATCTAGTAATGTAAAATCGCAAATGGTTAAGTTGTTGTCAATAGCATTACAAAGATTTAGTGAAAATAAAATCTTGATACAAGCTAGTTTTCAAAAATAAGTGTTAAAAAATATAAAATATATACTTTTACATGTGTTTGTTTCTTTGGCCGGGGCAGGCCTCAAAAATTGCAAAACTTAGAATCTTACCTATCTCCCATGATCCCAGTCAGAGGTCTATACAACTTAGCAGCCTGCTCAAACTCTACCATCTCTCTCTCCAGCTCCCACTCGCTCAGCTTGTCCATATCGCCATCTCTTTCCACCTCACCCTTCTCACAATACATCTCGTATCTCGCTTGCTTCTTCGGGTTCGTAACGAACGGTTTGAAAACGTTGACTAACTCATTTCCTGAATCTTTTATTGATATATAATCGGCTGTATTTTCTTCCATTTTCTTTGTCATGTCTATAATTTTAACGGTTTCTGGTGGTTGACTTTTTGTCATGTCTATAATTTTAACGCTTTGTGATGGTTGGCTTTTTGTCATGTCTATAATTTTAACAGTTTCTGGTGGACTTTTTGTCGTGTCTTTATTGTCTGTTTTTGTATCTGTGGACACGAAATCGAGGTTTCGTCTCATGATTTTGGCTAAGAGTTCGTCTTTCTTTGACTGTGTGCTTTCGGTTATTTCGTCTCGTATTGACGGCGTCGTTTGTATATCTGTTTGTGTTCTTGTTGGAGGACTTTCGCCTAGTAATTGGCCTCTGGCTTCGGCTGTTAGATCATGTCTGCCTAGACCTGAAACAGGATAATAAAACAAGTTTAGTCTAAAGTGATCCCGGCTTCTGATCGCAAGGTCGTGGAATCGAAACTTGTGCTTGAATGAAAAAAAATTACTCTTCGAAAAATTGATGTGCACAATCAAAAATAACCATAGATTTATTTTTTAGTAAATGCATATATCGTCTGCTTATGTATAGTTAAAAGTCACAAACTACCTTTATTAGACCGCATTCGCCTATTATTTATTCGTAAACTAGCGACCCGCCGGGTGCACATTGTTTTTCTACTATATCAGGCATGTATTATACATATAAACCTTCCTCTTGAATCACTCTATCTATAAAAAAAACAGCATCAAAATCCGTTGCGTAGATTTAAAGATTTAAGCATACATAGGGATGTAGGGACAGAGAAAGCGACTTTGTTTTATACTATGTAGTGACTCGCCTGAATACAATGATCAAAAACCCATTTATTTCTAGCTATTCTAGTTTAGTTTAGGCAAGAGCACCGGTGGTCTAGTGGAAGTGACCCCGCCTTCCGATCGTAAGGTCGCAGGTTCGAATCCGGTCGTGCACCAATGGATTTTTCTATCGAAAAATTTATATGCGCAATGCCAGTGCTCTCAAACGGTGAAGGAAAACATCGTGAGGAAACCAGTTAGTGTTCTAGCAGCGGCGATGGGCTTGCAACCTGTCACGTATGGAATACTAACTACTGCAAAATGTGGGTATGTGCCAAATGTAATGTTTGGACGTACCTCTGACTACCCCCCTTAGACCATCCTCAAAGAATCTTGAGTAAGTACTTGGTACTGAGAGATCTGAAGGGATATCTACCGTGCCTGGGGATCAAAGTCGTGAAGCTGTTTCAGTTTTTCAGTTATTCTAGTTTCGCCAATATGGCACCTGCTTAAAGTCATTATTCAACATAATTGGCAAAACTTCAATTGCGTTTCCCCACACTTTTAGTTTTGTCGCTTAGTGACTTCTAGCAATAAGCCGACAATATTTTAACCACCACATACATAATATTCACACAAATCTTACTCCGATAATAACTTTTGGGATGTTCACAGTACTGTGTTTACCTTGATCTCGCTGCGGCGCTTCAGTGGGTTCGAACCTGGACCTGCGAGCGCCGGCGGGGAGGGGGACATAATCCCGGGGAAGCGCGGGCGGGGGGTACGAAGGCACCGATGGAAACGGTTTGATTGACCGAATGAAACCTTGCAGCACCTGTCATAGTAAAAACAAATGATTTTTTTAGTATTGAATAAGATAATTCGTTTTAAGATTTTATCATATTTGTTTTCAGTGTCTTGATTGTTTTAACTAATTAATTAACCGACCTCAAAAAAAGGAGGAGCTTCTAAATTCGACTGTTTTTTGTTTGTTCAACTTTTTACTGAATGTAGTACTATAGTAAGTATAGTGTAGTATAGTAATATCGTATAGTATAAACGCGAAAGTTTGTATGGATGGATGTTTGTTACTCTTTCACGCCGGAACGGCTGAACGGGTCTGGATGAAAGTTGGCAGAGATATAGATTATCCGGAATAGCACATAGGTTACTTTTTATCCCGTGGGAATACCGGATTTAAATCTGCGCGGGTGAAACCGCGGGGCGCAACTAGTATTAATATAAAAACATACATTAGATCCTTCCTTCTTCACTGGTTTCACCGACTGTTTGTCCTTAGAAGCGCCAAGTGCGAAGTCATAATGAGACATGTCCTCTGTCGCATAGATATCTTCGTCGTCCGCTTCGAATGCGCCTACGCCGAAAGCTTGGCCTCGAATGGATACCTGGAATTAACTAATAGTTACATAACTCTGTATAATGCCGCTTAAATAAAAATGTGTCAGCCTTCATGGCTCAGTTGGAAGTAGCTCTGCCATCTGCGCCCTAGGTCGTGGGTTCGATTCCCACCGAGAACAAACATTTGTGTGATGAACATAGATGTAGAGAAGAAGAGTAGTAGAGCTCTTTGTGAAGGGCTCGTCCGGGGAAGTACTACCACCACGCCTTTTCTGCCGCCAAGCAGCGACGCTGTGTTTCGGTTTGAAGTGTGGTCGCCGGTGTAATTACAGGCACATGAGGCTTAACATCTGTATGCCTCAAGTTGATGGACGCAGGGTAGTGCATCGTAGGGCACGCTCCTATTGTGCGTGACCTACGGGGCAATGTTTTGTTTATAGGTGATGGTTACCACTTAACATCAGGTGGGCCATCTGCTTCTTCCATCTGCTAGTTGTATAAAAAAAAAAAAAAGATGTTTGTTCTCAGTCTGGTTGTTATATCATATTATAAGTATGTGGGTGAATCAACTTTTAAGGCACTCCTTTTGTGTCCCTGTCATGCAAAGAGCATAAAAATCCTAATTTCCTTATAAAATATGTTTGTTTTGATGTTAACGTAAACTTAGATCCTTTCCTAACATGCTAGTTTCATAGTATTTTATAGTTAATAGGAAAATTTTAGACTTTATTATGGTAACTCAGCAGAACATAAGCACTATCCATACAAAAAACATGTGTCCCCAGGCCTAGATGACGATACAATTTAGGACGTATCTTAAAAAAAAGGTATGAATGCACAGCCTTTTTACCCAATATTATGATTCAAAAAAAGATAAACTTACGTTTAAAGTTAACATTTATAAAAGTTTGACAAATATTTTATATTTTTCGTGCATCCAAACTTTTGTCCCAAACTTTGATCAAAACATCAGTTCTACAGAGTTACCGATAAAAATTCATGACCGTTATCAAGAGATGACGCCTACCTTGGTGTCATCTAAGGCGATTATTGTCTAATATTTAGTTGGTATGATCAAAAAATCTCTACCTAGCTTTACCGCCCCCCCCAGCCTAAATTAAGTTCTCAGCTGGTGCGCGTAGGTTTATTGTCGCTCTACAGCGTTGCAATGGATATTTATGAGGCACCCTCGTCACTTTTTCTAAAAAAACTCGTTAATATTAGCTTAGATGTCGTGCCCCACTGCAAAACCTAAAAATAGATATATTTTACAGTATATTTTCATAATATTTCGATGATTTATTTTTTATTGTTAGTTGTTCATAATGTTGTCAAAGGAGTGTCTTAAAAGTTGATTCACCCATGTATTTACAAAATAAAAGTACTTATATAAGTAATATATCAGCTATCAGGTTCACACACCACAAGTTTTGGCTTAGTTTCGGACGAGATAGTGCTGTGTGGAATGTCCACCAATATTTATTTATTCTCGATTGGCGACCATGAACTGGAAGACGAACTCCTTGTCGAGTCACTAATTTCTTTAAAAACAGTGTGGTGAAATAAAAAAATAAAAAATAAATATTGGTGGACTTTCCACACAGCACTATCTAACCCCAAACTAAGCTTATGCTTGTAATATGGGAACCAGATAGCTGATATACTACTTTTTTTTGTAAATACATACTTATAATATTATATAACACCCAGACAGAGAACTAACATTTGTGTTCATCACACAAATGTTTGTTCACGGTGGGAATCGAACCCACGACCTACGAAAGGATTTATAGTGTGCCTCAGAGGCTCCATTCGAGCACAATAGGTTTTGAACCGGCGACTTTCGGATCGGAAGGCGGGGCTACTCTGTCTAGACCACCAGTCTATCAACAGGCCATCATCTATTTATATATATAGGAATATTATATTTGACAACCTCTGTGGCGCAGCGGGCGAGAGCCTGCCTGCGACGCTAGAGGTTGCGGGTTCGATTCCCGCCTTGGGACAAATTTGTGTACGATCTGCAGAAATTTGTTCCGATGGTCTGGGTGTTTTCTATGTATAATAAAAAATATCTATCTATGTAAGTATATAATGTATTAAATATATCAGTTATCTAGTACCCATAACACAAGTTTTGAATAGCTTACTTTGGGGCTAGATAGTGCTGTGTGGATTGTCCAGCATTATTTATTTATTTATTATTATCTATAACAGCATTGCCTCTCATGGCTCTATGATACACTGCCCTTCATACATCAACCTGAAGCATAATAATAATGCTGGACTATCCACAAAGCACCATCTAGCCCCAAAGTAAGCTGGTACTCAAAGCTTGTGTTATGGGTAATGATATATTCAATATATTACTAGGGACCCGCCCGCGCGCCCCTGCTTCGCACGGGTGCACATATCATGGATTTATTATACATACAAACCTTCCTCTTGAATCACTCTATCTATTAAAAAAACCGCATCAAAATCCGTTGCGTAGTTTTAAAGATTTAAGCATACATAGGGACATGGGGATATAGGGACAGAGAAAGCGACTTTGTTTTATGCTATGTAGTGATGGTGATATACTTACATGGACAGATATTTTTTAATAGTTAGAAATAAGCTTCATATACCTGTAATTACACCAGCAACCACACCATTCAAACTGAAACACAGTTCTGCTGTTTGGCGGCAGAAATAGGCAAATTACACATACCTTCTTTCCTTTATCTTTCATAACCAGCCGACTAGACTTATCCTCACTCCCATATTCCCCCACCAAGTTTCCTAGCACAGAATGCCGACTGAGTCCTTTATACCCGAGTCCGAAACGATCGCTCTTCTGGTTTAGGATATACGGCTCATAGTCGTCTGGCGCGTATAATGTATCATAGTCCACTTCTGAGTCGGAGCTGCCTTCATTTTCGGAGTCTTCTTTCTGGAAAAAATAAATAACTTCATTATCCGACTTCCTTTACTTAAATGATACAAATGAAAGAATAATCAAAATTGATTAACATTTTGAGCAGATATCAAGTTAGTAAAATGTGGTAATGGTCACGTCATTTAAAAAGAACGCTGGAAAATACATACCATTTGCGCGGAAACGAAGATGCGACAGAGGACATGTCTCATTATGACTTCGCACTTGGCGCTTCTAAGGACAAACAGTCGGCGAAACCAGTGATGAAGGAACGATCTAATGTATGTCTTATATTATGATTATGATCTTATTATTATGTATGTATTATATTGTTGCGTCCCGCGGTTCCACCCGCGCAGATTTAAATCCCGGTATTCCCGCGATATAAAAAGTACTACGTGCTATTCTAGACTATAATCCATCTCTCTGCCAAGCTTCATCCAGATCCGTTCAGCCGTTCAGGCGTGAAAGAGTAACAAACATCCATCCATCCATACATCTAGCCATCCATTCATCTATACTTACAAACTTTCGCGTTTATAATAATAATAATTATAATGCTGGACAATCCACACAGCACTATCTAGCCCCAAAGTAAGCTACTAAAGCTTGTGTTATGGGTACTAGATAACTGATATATTTAATACATTATATAATTACATAGATAGATATTTTTTATTATACATAGAAAACACCCAGACCAATGAACAAACTTCTGCAGATCCTACACAAATTTGTTCCGAGGCGGGAATCGAACCCGCAACCTCTGCGTCGCAGGCGGACTCTCGCCCGCTGCGCCACTGAGGTCGTCAATAATAGTAGTAGGATAAAGGTATACAGGTTGCACAATGATCCAGCAAAAAGACTCGTTCGTTGTACAAGTTAACTAGTCTTATATAGTTTTAAAATATTGTCGCGGATTTCTGTATAGGCAGCTGTAGTTAAGGCTCCGGTGACAATGGCTCGCAATTTCGAAGTGCGATTAGCTATTATTTCATTTTATTTCATTTCGGGGAGGTTGTTTGAAAAAATAACTCTAGAGAAACACGCATAAATACTGTTCGAATACAAATAATACAATAATATAAGGGAAACATGCCCGAATCAGAAATCATTTTGGTATTAGTATTTTTGGTCTTACGTTTACCTAATACCAAAATGATTTCTGACTCAAGCACATTTCCCTTATATTATTGTATTATTTGTGTTCGAACAGTATTTATGCGTGTTTCTTTAGAGTTATTATTTCAAACAACCTCCCCAAAATGAAATAAAATGAAATAATAGCCAATCGCAATTCGAAATTGCGAGCCGCTGTCACCGGACCCTTAAGCCTCATGTGCCTGTAATTACACTGGTAACCACACTGAAACCGAAACAGCTGGGCGGTAGAAAATGGCGTAATGGTAATTATGTTCTCTTTCCATAACTTACCGTCCTCAACTCAGGCGGCATATAGCACCCGTAGACCTTATGACGGGTGGCGGCGCTGCGCTTCTCTCCCCGCCGCAGCCGCGCCCCCGCGCCCTGGCCGGCCCGCCAGCCCATGGCTCGCAGCATTCTCACTGCTGCGGTCTCGTGCACTGGCTTCAGTAATTGGTCTAGGACCGGTTCTCCTGGTAAATACAGTATGTAATTTGATGAAAAAATATAAGAATTAAGAATGAATCAAAATGCTTTATTATATTCCTTACAAACTAACAAAAAATGAAACAAGGAATAACAACTAGAGATATGTACAATGGGCGGTCTTATCGCTAACAAGCGATCTCCCCCAGACAACCTTTGTGAATTAGATCACATTAAAGCCTCAAGTAGGTTTAAGATATAAATATTGGTGGTTGAGACCCTTTTGCTGCTGCAGCACACAAACACCTACATACTACTGAAATTATTATTAATGATTATCTTTTCTTTTGTTTATTTGTAAAAAATACATTTAGGCTTACAGCTATCGCCAAGGCACCTAAATGTTACGAAATAAATACCTATTACAAAAAATTAAATAATAAATAAATAAATAATGCTGGACAATCCACACAGCACTATCTAGCCCCAAAGTAAGCTATTCAAAGCTTGTGTTATGGGTACTAGATAACTGATATATTTAATACATTATATACTTACATAGATAGATATTTTTTTATTATACATAGAAAACACCCAGACCATCGGAACAAATTTCTGCACATCGTACACAAATTTGTTCCAAGGCGGGAATCGAACCCGCAACCTCTTGCGTCGCAGGCAGGCTCTCGCCCGCTGCGCCACAGAGGTCGTCAGATTAATGTCAAAAAATTTAATGTTTTGTATGTGTTACGTGTATTTTTTGGCTTTATTTTTGTTGAATATTTATTTTATTGGTGCCAATTTTGTTGTTCAATTTTCCTACCTTAACCTAATTTGACAGCACTAAAAATATTGCCATCCCTTTCTGTAAGACCGAAACAACAAGGACAGCTATAATTTTAGAGCTGTCAGATTAGATTAGTTTTTTTTTTTAACTTAATAGTCGCTTGGTGGTAGC
Source organism: Plemyria rubiginata (assembly GCA_963576535.1). NCBI lineage: Eukaryota > Metazoa > Arthropoda > Insecta > Lepidoptera > Geometridae > Plemyria > Plemyria rubiginata. The sequence continues at coordinate 3,127,019 of OY754929.1, forward strand.
GACGATGTAACCGACGATGGAACAAACAGAATGGTCCAGAAGACACCTATGTTTAGGATAATGCAACAACAGATCAACACCATTGTGGCTTACCAAAAACTTGTTTAAATGAGGTACTAGATTTGAAGGGTGGCTCCTACCTGGTATAGGGCCATCATGGAAGGCTCGAGGTCGCTGCCGTTTCTGGCCGGAGAACTCGCTGCTAGTGTGCACGTGTTTCGGCGCAATGCCGAACTCACTGCGGTCCTCTTCATCCATGAAGTCTTCAGGTTTCTGGCTCTGAAATTAATATTGGATTGTTATTAAAACTAACATTTGATGGTCTTTAAAAGACAATCAATGAATTATCATTAAACCTTTGGTGGTATTTGCACAGTCTCAAACCCATAAGAAAGAAAGAAAGAAAACATATTTATTTGCAGCTACTACTACTAAACATACTACTTAATAAAAAGAAAATAATTAATCAAATAAAAATAATAATCTAAGAGCTGCAAAAGGGACCCTGGCGCTGGTCTTCCGCCAGGGCCGTGCAGTAATGCCATAACAGTTAACTACTTGTCACTTGTAATGGGCTCCTGTGTCCCGTGTCACAAATTTGATAGATGTTACTAAGATAGGAACTGAGAATAAGATGGGAACAAGATATGATTCTAATCCCGCCTTGGAACAAATTTGTGTACGATCTGCAGAAATTTGTTCCGATGGTCTGGGTGTTCTCTATGTATAATAAAAAATATCTATCTATGTAAGTATATAATGTATTAAATATATCAGTTATCTAGTACCCATAACACAAGCTTTGAATAGCTTACTTTGGGGCTATATAGTGCTGTGTGGATTGTCCAGCATTATTTATTTATTTATTATTTATTTATTAAAAAACTTTGGCTTAGTTTGGGGCTTGAGGGTGCTGTGTGGAAAGTCCAACAATATTTGTTTTCATAAGGATGACTTTAAATCAAGAAAAATAAACATTTTATTTAATTATTTGGACTTACCTGGCTACCTCATAATGATCAGTATGTATACTGCAAGATCTGATAGATTGGACCTAGTTAGGGTAATATTGATTATTACCTGACCTGACATACATACCGAAGCTACAGCCTTCTCCTGTCGGGAGCTCTTGAAGGTCTGCGGAGTCCATCCCTCCAGGCTGCCAACTGTGTTACCGAAGCCAGCTGAGAAGCCCCCCGTGAAAGCTCCGTGGAACCTTCTCCGGCCATTACTGTCCACTGCATATTGGTCTGCTGGCTCTTGGTACTTGCGTTTGGATGGTACTTCATCTTTGGAAATATAATTATATCTACAGCATTACATAACCAGAATCAAATATGTGTTTTTCAGTAAAAGCATGAATCACTTTCACAACAAATTAACAACAACACTAAATATACTGACACCAACCATCACTGATACCGAAAGTTAATCAGACTGATAAGTAAGAAAACAACTAGGTAGGTAGTGTCAAGCATTGAATACTGTTTTTTTGCAGCCGTTGGTTTCAAGTTCAAATGCAGCACCAGCATAGGTATCATGTGATACATACAGTCTGGTGACAGATGGACAGTGAATTCTTAGTACTACGGTCCCGTTTTACCCTTTGGGTACAGAACCCTAAAAACTGCATGGATAAAGATATCGGTGGTTGAGAGGGAGGTATATCTACTATCAATTTAACCCATGTGGTGTGTGCTGGAGTCACAACTATACTTCATTGCTGAAGCTTTTTCTAACCATAAGTCCATCAGTCCTACTACTAACCTTCTTCAAACGGCTCAAGCGGAGTCCCGTACCGAATAATATTCTCATCTGAGTCTGAATCACTCATCAGAAATACAATTAAAACCTATAGAGAAATTAATTCAAGCTAGACGAGATCGACACCAACCGCCTGTTTGCATTCCAAATGCTTGTTTGCAAGCAAGTGAACCGTGAAACAATGCAAAATTTTATTCTTGAAATAAACAATTTCATCTATTTTCACTAGATTTTTATATTTTTTACCGAGGACGAGGAATAATTTACAATTTAGTATTTACTCACTTCTTCTTTTCGGCTCCTGTCGAAAGAAATGTCACGATTATGTCACTGTCATTATGGCAAATCAGGGGTAGGTAATATTTTTTTAACCATGGCTAATAAACATGGTTATGGCGCGCGGTTTTGCTTGAGCGAATACAATATTTTATTTCATAAAAAAACTTCAGAACACAATACTGTACAGTAGCAATTGTACCTCCTACGATATTTATACCGCATTGATGGAGCGTGGATGCGACTAATTATACAATGGCAATGAATGTTTGGGTTTAGATATATGTCATTGTGTATGTGTAGTGCTACTTACCTACTAGTTATGTGATAGATAGGGACATCAGTTTACATAACTTCCTATACTCTTTCTCTAAGTATAATCCCCACAGGGCTTAGCTAGCTTATTCCGCCGAGATGCAACGCGACGAACGCGCTCCGCTCGCCCGTGCCGCATACACCGCACGCCCCGCCGCCTGCCGTAGGAAAGGAATCGAACCCGTACCTCTCAGCTCTCAGTCGTTTGTCTAGCCGACCGATACCGTCGAGTCGCGTCGTCATCGTCGGCTTTGTACTAAAACGTAATTATACTTTGACGTAGTACCAAAATAAACAGATTAATTAATGTACCTAAAAGTTAGGTAGGTAGGTATTTTATTTGCTTGCTGTCTAGCTAGTACACAACTCAACGTATATTCGTATATTATAAGGTAGGCGTCAAGACTCCTCAAGGTTATTTCGAGAATGGCGGGAAACTAAGTGATGAACTAAATAACACACTTTGTAGTAGATAGATAGCTACGAATGTCTGCCTAGCTTATGCCTGCCGCAGTTAATATATCCAGCATGCCTCATATAATAATAATACCTACCTACCTATTGTGATCTAGGATCCAGGGTTAGTGACACAGTAGATAGGTATATTAGGTACCGAGCTGTAGAGCTCAAATTCAAATTCCTTGGTAAAGCTAGATAGTAGACTAGACGCGCAGTCTAGTCTAGCAAGCAATCAATCAATGTAATGTAGCTGTTATTTACCTAGATAGAATGCGAAAATAACAATATTTTATATTACATTGCTGCTTGAACTTGAGAAATGTAATGATATCCACCACAGAAAGTGGAGTGGAGACGCTCAGTGAACGAGGGGTATGGAAATGTCGCAATCGCGTTAAAAAATTATCAATAACAAGTCTATAAGAACGAGATGGCCTAACACAGGGTTACGTAGTTTGAAAGAGATAGCAGGTAAACTGTTGATGCAAGTGAGTAGGCTAGATGGTCAATGGAAGGTGCAAGAGTGAAACAACAATAAAAAGGTCATTTCTGTATGATTTTATTCTGCTGAGATTGGGTACGCATGCGTCATAGAAAAAATTCCAGAGGCGTATTTAGAATTACGTTTACAAATTAAATTTATTTTTATTTATTTAAATTATTTATTTTATTTATTTACGATAGATTATAACATTACAGATACAAATAATCCAATGCGTTACATCTAGTATTATGGAAACAATTAATAGTAATAAAAAAGTAGGGTAATATTGCACATAAAATAAAACATAGGACGGCTTAAGTAATAGTATTTAAAAACAACAGAATAGAAATATAAAATAAAATAATATAAAATTAAACATGAATGATGAATTATGTACACATAAAATTCTAACTTGGAATAGAAAGGCAGCCAGCCTTTTTATCCATATCTTTTTATGCTTTCGCTCGTCAGCAAGTATGTAAGTGTACTTACATAAGTAAATACGTAATGCCATAATTTCTGGCAGCCTTATTACGTAGCGCGTAGCGCGTAGGTGCTACACATACTTTTTACTTCTCAGGATAAAAACAGGTTATTTATTGGGTTATCGTTTGCCAGTCCGACGACTTATCTACATATTCGTGATGACGCGTGACGTGACGTCTTGTTTCAAGCAAGCTTCCTTTCACTTGATGCGGCTCTGGCAAAATACAATCAGCTGTTTGTAATGACAGTTCCTCTGACAAACACAAAATGGTTGAGAACTAAAGTTGGCAAACAAAGAAAAGGCAGCGTAATTGCGTATTTTAACAAGAAAAACTGTTATTTTAAGTGAAAGTTTATTAGTTTAGTTTGGGTGCGGTGTTCTGTGCATAATGTTGGATTTGGAAATAGTTCCGGAGCGCTCCTTGGGCGGAGATGCCTGGGAGTTCGTTTTGGGTGAGCGCATTCTTCTGTTTATAATCTTACGTCAATATTCTACGCTTTATTTTTGCGGTTCGCGTCTTACGCAATGGTGTTTTGGTCGGCGATACATCGCAGTATATGTTTCTGTCGAAATTTACCTTATCCAGTGTCGAAACACTTGATTTAATTGATTTTTCCCTGAGCTCTGCGCGAGGCCTTTGTCTCTAGAACCACTCGTTTTTTATTTGTTATCTTGACCGTGAAAACACTTGGCCGTTGCTTTTCATGTTTACAATGATTGTTTTGATGATCGTGTTTTATGCTGTTATCAAAGTTATAAGGCCTGCTATTTGTGGGCGTATTTAAAGCGAGATTTACCTAAATAATTATATTTTACAAATAAAAATGGCTTTATTAGCTATGCACACTATGTATTTATTGCCAACATAGATATGACTCAGACCACTAAATTATCAATGTTAATTGCACTTTGAAAGAACAGATTTTCCCTAATAATACTGGTTTTATAAACCTCTGAGTGGTTACAAATATGTTTTCCCAGTTTCACAAGGGGCTCAAATAAGTACATACATGAATACCCTCAGAAATCGAAGTTATCTGCTATAAAAGTCTGGCCAAGTGCAAGTCTGACTTGCACACGAAGGGATCCATGAAGGATCCAGGAAAGGATCCACAAAGAAAGAGTCATTAAACTTATGTTAACAAACTTACATTTACATTCAAATCTTGGCAGAACAAGATTATAATGTTTGTTGTAAAACTATCTGAGCTGCAATTGTAAGTTTGTGCCTTATCAGTTGTGGCAATGAGTAGTGTTATTTAAATGTGTTGCATCATTTAATAAGACATTACTAACTGCCACACAACATGCATGAACTAGGTAGTAATTCTTATGCATAAAAGATTATTTTGCCGGTGCTGATACACTCCGTGCATGACACGCGACGTTGATGGCTGGTGATGGAATGGTCTAGTGAGCATAGTCCCGTACTTTTCAATACAAAGAATACTTTTTTGTCTGACACGTTTATAGCATGGTCATGGTATGATACGGTGTAATGGGTAGAGACCTTACGCATTACAATCGGGTACAGAACGCCGTCGATCCGTACAGTGGGCAAGGTAGACCGTGTCGTATTATTTTCGTGTCTGACACATTCATAGCACGGTCATGGTATGATACGGTGTAATGAGTAGAGACCTTAATGGTAATTTTTTTATTATTTTGTGTAGGCAAGTACTTCATTTACATACGCCACTTAGATTACAATCTAGCCACATTGTAGGTTTATGATTAAACCAGCAGCGCCCCGTGGTTTCACCCGCGTAGTGCACTATTCCAGATTGTAATCTATTTCTGTGCCATTTCATCCAGATCTGTTCAGCCGTTCTGGCCCCGTGATTTCACCCGCTTAGTTTTAAATCTCGGTATTCCCACTGGATAAAAAGTAGCCATATCCATAAAAAGCTAGAAGTGTGATTAAACTTAGAAGGTATGTTTTTCATTGGTTTTAAGCTAGCATCAAATATATTCATATCCCATAGCTCTACGACCTCAGTAGTGCAGCGGGCGAGAGTCCGCCTGCGATGCAGAGGTTGCGGGTGCGATTCCCGCCTCGTAACAAATTTGTGCACGATCTGCAGAAATTTGTTCCGCTGATCAGTTATCTAGTACCCTATAGCACAAGCTTTGAGTAGCTTACTTTGGGGCTAGATGATGCTGTGTGGATTATCCAGCATTATTTATTTATTTATAGCTATCTATTCGATCCTAGGTAGTAGGTATTATAGTAGGACCTATTAGGTATAGATTTGTAAGGTAAGTATTATAAGACTATGTAATTGTTTCACATAACAGGGACAATAGGACATTGCCAGAGCATAGTAACTTGAATGTGTGTGCTATAATGTTCATTACCATTTGTATTACAATCAGTGGATAAACGAGAAACTAGCGAAACGATAGAAAACACGGAGACCACAGATTAGCTAGGAGTATTTAGTATTTATAGGGATCACAGCTTAGGGAAAGAACAGCTAGCTCACTCATGGGACTATGTAAGTATGTATAGTATAATCAAAGCATCATGCATATTGAATGAATAAATTAAGCTCCTAATTACCAGGTCGCATCATTTAAAATGAAAACTAGTAGGACCGTGGAGGATAGCGCCATCGCGCCATCCAGCATTATTTGTTTATTTATTTTTATAATTTAAAAACTGGAGTTAACTCCAAGTCTCCCTATGTCTATAAATCCATACAGTAAGTAAACCATTTAGATTATAATCATTCAGATGTATCACTTCTGTGATGAAAAAAAAACACTCATGTTCAGAACCGTGATGGTCTGAGGGAATGAATGGAAGAAAAGGAGTTTTTCGCTCCTTAATGAACGTCGTAAGACAAACCAGCTGTTCCCTCTTATCTGGTACAATCTTTCAAGTTTAGACATAGGTACCTCCAAAACGATGTCCTTGAACACTATCATTGTTATCAACAATGTTTTCATAAACATGTTGTTCGACAATTCTGCGACTTGGGGTTATTTATAACATTCATGATGAAATCTATGGGAAGAATGCGAAGACGTCTTTCCACACATAGGTACTATAGCTATAGGTAAAGTTATAGTATCAGTACATAGTATAAAACAAAGTCGCTTTCTCTGTCCCTATGTCCCTTTGTATGCTTAAATCTTAAAAACTACGAAACGGATTTTAATGCGGTTTTTTTTAATAGATAGAGTGATTCAAGAGGAAGGTTTATATGTATAATACATGCATGATATGTGCACCCGTGCGAAGCAGGGGCGCGCGGGCGGGTCGCTAGTAATTTTATAGGTTGTGTAGTAGGTATGTAATAGCAGTCCACTCTCACGCAAATACGCGAATCGTGTTTGCGCAGTCGCGTACACTTTTGTTTCTGGCGCTTTCGGCCTCTTTTTTGTTGCTTTTGCTTTGTTATGACAAAGAATTGCCTCGTAGGCCACGTACGATGTTTCGCCTGGTGAAAGTCCTTTCGAGCATTTGACACATCATTTGACTTTGTAATATTTTAAAGTGTTCTTTTTTTTCCAGGGATGCATTTCTCTCAGTCAGTAGCGATAATACAGAGCCAAGTGGGCACGATACGAGGGGTACAAGTGCTGTATAGTGATCAGGTGAGTTTGAGGATAATTACTAGCACTTTTACTAGCGGCTTGTCCCGACTCCCTGCGCGGCCGACACCATGGGTGGATACTATGTTTTTAAAACATTTAATTATAGCCTGTTACTTAACCCCGCCTTCATCGTAAGGTCGCAGGTTCGAATCCGGTCGTGCACCAAAATATTTATGCAATGGCTGTGGTGAAAAATGCGATGATGGTGCGATGGGCTTGAGCTTGGTATTGCTTGGTATTGTCAAGCTGTAAGTGAATGATTTTGAGATTTTTTTTTAAATCGAGTTCTAATACGATAGTGTGATGTAGGTCATTCGACTTATGTCGCATACAGTACTTACTATCAGTGTTACACTAAGTTTAACCTTAAATTATCCTTCGTAATGAGGACAAAGTAGTAACATATCTTACAACTAGTAGCGCCCTGCGGTTTCACCCGCGTAGTTTTAAATCCCTGTAACACATAGACCGACATAGACCGGAATAACACATAGACTATTTTTTATCTCGTGGGAATCCACGGGATAAAAAGTAGTATATGTGTTATTCCAGACTATAATATATCTCTGTAGTAATTTTTACCAAGATCCGTTCAGCCGTTCTATAGTTATAGAGTAACAAACATCCATCCATCTATCCATCCATACTTACAAACTTTCGCATTTTTAATATTAGTAGGATTGTGTCCTTATACATAGATTGGCTTGAGGTCTTTTAGTGGTGGTAACCCTGCCTTGCGGGGTCGTGTGTTCGAACCCCTACTTACAAACTTTCGCGTTTATAATAGAAGTAGGATATTTTGAATAATAGTTATTTTTGTTTCAGAATCCATTGAACGTAGACCTAGTAATAAATATGCCTCAAGATGGGGTACGGTTAGTGTTTGACCCCGTCGCGCAACGACTCAAGATTATAGAGATCTATAATATGAAACTAGTTAAACTTAGATATAGGTGAGTATCGGATAATTTTGATGAACATCAGGTGGGCCATCTGGTGCGCGATCAACACTAATCGCCTGTCAAGTCACTTGCTATCTCTTCTTCTAATTTGAAGTAAAGTCACGTGACTTGACAGCCGATTAGTGTTGATCGCGCTTTCAGAAACCGGGGGAAAAGCTATTTATTAAATAGATCGCAAGGATCACTTTGAAACGTCTTAAAACTAGTTGAATCTAGGTCTCAGTTTTTTTAATACAACTAGCTGATGGTACAATCAGATGGCCCACCTGATGTTATGTGGTAACCATGACCTATAACAAAGCATTGCGTCGTAAGTCACGCGCGATAGGAACGTGCCCTACGATGCCCTGCACTGCGTTCATCAACTTGAGGCATACAGATGTTAGGCCTCATGTGCCTGTAATTACATCAGCGACCACACTCTTCAAACCGAAAAACAGCGTTGCTGCTTGGCGGCAAATAAAGGCGTGGTGGTAGTACTTCCCCGGACGAGCCACACACAAAGAACTCTACTCTTATAGGTTCACGTGACAATGTCTACAAAATTTACCGACTAAAACTTAATGATATTTATTCATTTTATCGCCTGTCTGTCATTAGACATATCTGTGACCTAATGACATTTTAATGCTAAGCTATCAACATTATAACGGATTTTTTGTATTTTATTTTATTTAAAGATGGTCTTTGGCCTTTTGTATATATAAATATCGTCACTAAGCTTATTACAGATCCCAATTATAACTCAACACGACAGAAAACTCTATTTAAACTGAATGTATTTCATATTACATACATTTTAAGTTTGACTGCCTTCATAGCTCAGTTGGTAGTAGCTCTGCCTTCTGCGCCGTAGGCCGTGGGTTCGAACCCCACCGAGTTCCGGGGCGAGATAGTAAATAATGCTAAATAAATAAATAATGCTGGACAATCCACACAGCACTATCTAGCCCCAAAGTAAGCTATTCAAAGCTTGTGTTATGGGTACTAGATAACTGATATATTTAATACATTATATACCTACATAGATAGATATTTTTTTACACCCAGACCATCGGAACAAATTTCTGCAGATCGTACACAAATTTGTTCCAAGGCGGGAATCGAACCCGCAACCTCTTGCGTCGCAGGCAGGCTCTCGCCCGCTGCGCCACAGAGGTCTTCGAAAAGTACTGTGGGGAAAGTCTACCAATATTTATTGTTTTATTAATAACTAGCGAACCGCCCGCACGCCCCTGCTTCGCACGGGTGCACATATCATGCATGTATTATACTTAAAAACCTTCCTCTTGAATCACTCTATTTTTTAAAAAAACCGCATCAAAATCCGTTGCGTAGTTTTAAAGATTTAAGCATACATAGGGACATAGGGACATGGGGATATAGGGACAGAGAAAGCGACTTTGTTTTATACTATGTAGTGATAGTGATGTATTCCGAAAACCTGTTACAATATAATAAACAAACTCCTCTTGACGACCTCAGTGACGCAGCGGGCCAGAGTCCACCTGCGACGCAGAGGTTGCGGGTTCGATGACCTCAGAACAAATTTGTGTACGATCTGCAGAAATTTGTTCCGTTGGCCTGCGTGTTTTCTATGTATAATAAAATAATATCTGTCTATGTGAGTATATAATGTATTAAATATATCAGTTATCTAGTACCTATAACACAAGCTTTGAGTAGCCTACATTGGGGCTAGATTATGTGGATTGTCCAGCATTATTTATATATAAACTGCTATGGACAAATATAAAGTGCTACCCAATAAATTTCAGTGGCATGTGCTTCAACTCTCCAGAGATAACGCCATCTATTGAGCAGATTGAGCACTGCTTCGGCGCGACGCATCCCGGTCTGTACGACTCACAGCGCCATCTATTCGCGCTTAACTTCCGGGGGCTGTCGTTCTACTTCCCCGTCGATAGCAAATTTGAGGTAAACAATCATAGTCTTCAGAAAGAAAGAAAGAAAAAACTTTTATTTGTAACGGACGGTAACAATAACTGCGACACTGCGGGACACACAAACACAGAAAAACAAGTAGCAACATACGTAAAATAAAAAAAAGTATAACAAAAATAAAATAAATGAAATTTTACATTACAATACAATTTACAAAGAAATAAAGGTCTCCCGGCACCAATTACCACTACTTACTTCACTAACAGCTCTTCACTAGTGTGTACGATTCAACCGCGTAGTTTTAAATCCCGGTATTCCCACGGGATAAAAAGTAGTGTATGTGTTAGTTCAGACTATAATTGACCGAGCGAGCGAAGCGTCTCAGTTTCCACATTGGCCAAAAATGCGTTTGTCCGGTTGTCTGTTTGTCTGTCTGTCTGTTCTCGCATTTTTCAACCGATCTGGACGAAACTTGGTACACAGGTTATATGACTTATTAGAATTTTTTTGTCGTCGGGGATTTTTGATTGCAGGGGTACTTCCCCCAAAAAAAGGGCAAAAAGGGGACTATTTGATATACTGGATATCTCCAGTCTCCACCAAATGAGATCCGATTTCGATTATTCTTTTTTTATTTGAAAGGTAGTAACTATAAGTTGGTCTCATAAAAGTTTGGCAAAGATCTGATAAGGATCTTCAGCATGATGAACAGGATAGCTCATCAAACAATCGATGGTTTTCAATCAAATTTGAGAGAAACACAAAGGACCTCATTCTACACAAGATGATGCAAAAAAATCAAAAAGATCAAAAAAATCACAAAACGGAAAATGCACTTGCACATTACATTCCTCAAATAGCTAACTTTTAGTATGCTCGCGAGGTCTACAGCTCCCAGAGCCACTAGTCTATCTCTGTCTAGTTTCATCCAGATCCGTTCAGCCGTTCTGGCGTGATTGAGTAACAAAGATCCAAACTATCACATTTATGATATTAGTGGGATGGGATTTTCTTTGATTATTTAGCTTTTGTCTAATTTTTAAACTAATTTAGCTTTTGTCTAAATTTTTACTTAAGACTTTAAATTTAGAAAAAAAAAAATCTTGTAACCCATAAATAATTGTCTATGGTGTCGACTCTGTTGTTGCATTGCTCTAAAATTATAGCCGTCCTTGTTGTTTCGTCTTACAGAAAGGGATGGCAATATTTTTAGTGCTGTCAAATTAGCTAAAGATAGGACCAATGTCTATTTTTCAGCCTGGCTATGCGCACGGCCTAGGCTCTCTCCAGTTCCCGAACGGCGGATCGCCCGTCGTTTCAAGAACTACCATCTACTACGGATCTCAACATCAGGTGAGTTCAGATTCAATCTACCTCATGCTTTTCATAAAGATATATACAAAAGATATAAATATCATTGTATATCTTAGGCCGTAATTCATATTTCCTGCCATTTTATAGAGTACTCGAAATCATTATCCCAACTAATATTATAAATGCGAAACAAAAGTAACTCTGTCTGTCTGTCTGTCTGTCTGTTACGCTTTCCCGCTTAAACCTCTCAACCGATTTTGATGAAATTTGACACAGACAATCTTTAGACCCTGAGAAAGAACATAGGCTACCTTTTATTGCATAATATTCAAATTAAAAGTACGCAGACGAAGTCGCGGGTACCAGCTAGTTTTTTATATTTTATTAATCACGTTATTTCAATATAATTTACCGTAGGTACCTACCCTTTGAGGGAATTATTAATATAGATATTTGTCACTGTCACTTTTCATGCCTCACACAGCTACAGACATAATAATAATAATAAACCTTTTTTATTTCCTTATTAACTAAAAATAACATATTAACAAAAAATGAATTAATACAATTAAATTTAAAATACAATTAAATTAAGACACATTTTTGTTTAGATTTTGATTATAATTACGAAAAAAACATTTACATTACTATTATTTGAAAATGTGGGTATGTGCCAAATGTAATGTTTGGACGTACCTCTGACTACCCCCCTTAGACATCCTCAAAGAATTATAATAATAATTATAGTACCTACTTGGTACTGGGAGATCTGAAGGGATATCTACCGTGCCTGGGGATCAAAGTCGTGAAGCTGTTTCAGTTTTTTTTTCCTTACCTAAATTCATATGCATTTATTAATTAATTAAATTTGAACTATGAGTAGGTAGGTACCTGCCTAATGTTATAAGGACCTCTCAACGAGTAAAGGCCTCCTCCATTTTGATTAGATGAATAAGGCTACAGACATATCGGACTGTTAAACTCAGTTAAACTAATGGAGTGCTTAGTGACCAATATAAATGAGAGTATTTTTTTATACAACTAGCTTACCGAACAAGCAGATGTCAACCTGATGTTAAGTAATAATAATAATAATAAATATATAAATAATAATAATAAATAATTACACCGGCGAACACACTCTTCAAACCGAAACACAGCGTTGCTGCTTGGCGGCTGTAAAAGGCGTGCTGGTAGTACTTCCCCGGCCGATCCCTTCACAAAGAGCTCCTATTGCTTGAGGTTGTTATGTTTTGGTAATTCCAGACTAGTACGACGACGGCGGCCGGCACGATGGTAGGCGCGGGTCCTCTGCCGGAGCTGCCGCTGTCCTGTTACCGGCACCAGCTGCACCTGCGACGCTGCGTGGTGCTCCGCGCGCATCCCGCCACCAGCGGCCTGCGCCTGCACTGCTTCACTGAAGGTAGGCATGTAGCTGGGAGACTAGCAATAATAATAATCAATAATCATTTATTTGGTACTAGCGACCCGCCCACGCGCCCCTGCGACGCACGGGTGTACATTGTTTTTCTATTATATCATGCATGTATCTAAATATATATAACTCAAAGGTGACTGACTGACTGACATAGTGATATATCAACGCACAGCCCAAACCACTGGACGGATCGGGCTGAAATTTGGCATGCAGGTAGATGTTATGACTTAGGCATCCGCTAAGAAAGGATTTTGATCAATTTCACCCCCAAGGGGATAAAATAGGGGATGAAAGTTTGTATGAGATTTTCAAAGTAAACGAGCGCGAGCAAAGCCGCGGGATCAGCTAGTTATACATATAAACCTTCCTCTTGAATCATTCTATCTATCAAAAAAAACTGCATGAAAATCCGTTGCGTAGTTTTAAAGATTTAAGCATACATCGGGACAGAGAAAGCGACTTTGTTTTATACTATGTAGTGATAATAATCAATAATCATTTATTTGGTAAGCATATTACACGTCATATAGTAGATACAAGCAGGGTGTGCTAAGTGAAAAACATAAAACACATAAAGCCGTATAGCCGCCATAGCCGAGCGCTTATTCGTTTATTGTTCAGAATAAGGTTACATGATGGCTTAATAGTAGGTAGATGGCTTAATAGTAGTTGTCTGGAAGAGATCGCTTTTAGCGATAAGACCGCCCATTGTATATCACTCAGATGTTTTTTTATTGTTATGTTATGTGTAATTATTATGTGGTGTGCAATAAAGTATTATCTATCTATCTATCTATCTAGATCTGATATTAGATGTTACAAGCTTTTATAATTTGGTGCTGTGAGCTTCGGACAAGACAATCTAGCCGTTCTGGAGTTAAAGAGTAACAAACATCAAACAGACAGTTTCAACAGTAACAAACAGTTTTCCCGCCAAGATTTAACATGAAAAGCTACAAGAAAAATGTTAATAAAGTCCTTCAGGGTAGGCAACGCACTGACAACGCCCCTGGTGTTGTTGTTGTCTATGGGCGACGGTGACCGCTTACCAGCAGGTGGGCCGTTAGCCCATTTGCCTATCTTTTACATAAAAAAAACATCCATCCATCCATACAAACTTTCGCATTCTAGCGTAGGGGCTCGAGTGCGACAGACGTCCCGAATCAGTGACAGTTTGCAATTTGAAGTGTGGTTTTATTACATCTACGTCAGTATACACATAGCCCTGAATATCGGTACACAACAGTAGGATATAAAGTTATCGAAATGTACGTTATCGATCGATTTGTTTTCTTTCCAGGCACAAGTCGATCCCTAGAACCGTTGCAAGTACCGATCTGCCGCGTCATCCGCTTCGGCGACTCGTGCCAGCACGTCGCGCGAGCGCTCGGCGCGCCCGCCCGTCTCTACTACAAGAGTGACGACAAGATGCGCATCCATCGGCCAACGCCCACCAGGCGCCGCCCGCCGCCGGCCAGCGATTACTTCTTCAACTACTTCACGCTGGGACTGGTGAGTACTTTAGGCCAGTCGCCGGCTGGTAAGTCGAGGCGGGGCGAGGAACAGGCGGCGTGGAGTCGAGGCGCAGGCGGTTATGTTTTATTCGCACATTTTGAATTGAAAACAACGAAACGGAATGACAAAATGGCCGCGACTCCAGTATGTGAGCGCACTACCATTCATTTCATAAGAAAACGTAGAAGCGGCGCGCCGCATAGGTTCCGGGGCCTCGACGCCGCCTCGACTCCAGCTCGTGTGAGCGACACGCCTTAGCTTGGCATTTGGACTAACCAAAATCAAAATGGTCTTTATTCAGTACAATCACAAGGATCACTTTGAAACATCTTATACTAGTGACACTTGGGTAGGCACCATTATTACAAGATCGAAACGCCCCTGGTGTTTTTGATGTCTATGGGCGACGGTAACCGCTTATCAGGTGGGCCGTTAGCCCGTTTGTCTATCTTTTACATAAAAAAAAAACGAAAAACTTACAATTACCGCATGCCAAACTGATATAATTTTATACCGTAAACCGATAGTGTATCTGATCTAGTCCAGAGAGTAGACTAGACCCCCGTTGCCGGTAATAACTAAAAAGTTAAAAGCGACGAATCTCTTTGGAAATCTCTCTAGGAAAAAAGTTACTTAAATGCACTGGAAAATACACTAATACTATTTTAATAACTTACAAACTATTCGCCAGATCTGACTCAAATTCGACCACATGACAAAAAAAAACATCAAATCGGTTAACTCAGTAAAAAGATAGGAGGTAACAAATATAAAAAAAATATAGTCGAATTTTTTTTCTGAAAAGACGCCTGATAGTCACTTCGAATTCAACGGTATACCTTTTGGGCTGGCTGATTCTCTTTCAGAATCACTTTTACACCAACTTTGCAACTCACAACTAGACAGTTCAGTAGTACAGTAATGTTATTAGCATAGTCATTTTTACAGTTTTATTTTTAACTTTGCATGAAATGCCCATACTAATGAAATAATTTATCTTTAAGGATATTCTGTTTGACGCGCGCACGCATCAAGTGAAGAAGTTTGTCCTCCACACCAACTACCCAGGACATTACAACTTCAATATGTACCACCGGTGCGAGTTCGAACTGACAGTGCAGCCGGACAAGTAAGTTCATTTAAGTTGCGATGACTCATGAAACTTAGGCGTGTCGCTCACACGAGCTAGAGTCGAGGGGGCGTCAAGTCACATGCGCCTATGCGGCGCGCCGCTTCTACATTTTCTTAAAGAATGAATGGTAGTGCGCTCTCATACTAGAGTCGCGACCCGGGCGATGCGCAGGCGATACGTAGGCGAGGCGGGGACGCCGTGCCCGACCGCGTCGCGACTCTGCCGCCATCTTGTCATTCCGATTCGTTTTTTTCGTTTCAAAATGTGCGAAGGAAGCATAGCCGCCTGCGCCTCGACTCCACATAAAGCCGCGCCTCGACTCCACGCCGCCTGCGCCTCGCCCGCGCCCCGACTTACCAGTCGGTGACGCGTCTTAAAACTTTGACGTCTCAGTATAATACGTAAAGAGTAGTAGAGCTCTTTGTGAAGGGCTCGTCCGGGAAAGGACTACTGGCACGCCTTTTTCTGCCGCCAAGCAGCAACGCGTGTTTCGGTTTGAAGAGTGTGAGTAAGATAGTATTTAAGGCATGTCTCTGGCAAAGATGGTGAACCATCTCTATTTAGATACGCCTTTATTGTTTAAGTAACCTACTTTGCAGACAAATTATTTTAGCAATTTGCAACTCTTTCTAGATGTGAGAGCAACTCCCTGGTGGAAAGCCGCGGTGTGGCTCAGATCACGGCGTACTCGAAGTGGGAAGGCGTGCAACGCGCGTTGCGCGTTTGCGAGCGACCCGTCGTCCTCAACCGTGCATCGTCCACTAACACCACCAACCCCTTCGGATCTACCTTCTGCTACGGGTACCAGGATATGATCTTTGAGGTTAGCTAAACTGAAAAGTACCCGCAAATTTATGAAAAAGTAAATGATATGAATTTGAGGTTAGCTAAACTAAAAACTACCCTAAATTTTGACTTATTACCTAAAATATATAATATAACACACGGCACGTAAGTCTAGCGGTGAACGAAACGTGGAGGGGATACTGCGCATACTATGGGCCAATAAGAGCGCTCGAATGCCGAGGCATACCTTATTTTCGACTTCTGCGCATTAACGGTCAGCGTTCGACTTACGTGCCGCTTATTATCATAGGGGTTTTGAATAGGATTTGATACGAGGATCAAGTACATGATCTTTGAGGTTGGCAAAATTAAAAACTACCCCCAAATTTGAAAGAGTTAAACAGTGTTTGGTCTGTCCTACTTAACTGTCCCTCGTCCACCAACACCACCAACCCCTTCTGATCTACCTTCTGCTACGGGTACCAGGATAAATGATCTTTGAGGTTAGCTAAACTAAAAACTACCCGCAAATTAAAAAAAAGTTAAATGTCACAACTTGTTAATTTTAACGTAATTTTTATTTGCGTTAAAATGTATTCTTTCAAAAAAGAAATACTTAAATAAATAAATGAATATTGGTGTACATTCCACACAGCACTATCTCGTCCCAAACTAAGCCAAAGCCTGTAAAACAGGAACCAGATAGCTGATATACCCACTACTTATTTTTTTTAAATACATACATACACCCAGACAGAAAACCATCATCCATGTCCATCACACAAATATTTGTTCTCGGTGGGGATCGAGCCCATGGCCTATGTCGCAGAAGGCAGAGCTACTACCAACTGAGCTGTGAAGGCTGTCAATTTCTTGGAACAACTTCTATATCGATAAGAATACAACAATATAACTATAGGCATCTTTGAAAGTGTTGTTTTTCGCAGGTGATGTCAAACAACTACATCGCTTCAATAACTCTGTACCAGCCTGAAGGCACGCGGTCTAACTACGCTGTCAACTCGATCGCGTGACGAAGCCAGGTATGTTAAACGAATTAAACTGAAACTGAAACAGCTTCGCGACTTTGATCCCCAGGCACGGAAGATATCCCTTCAGATCTCCCAGTACCAAGTAGGTACTATAATTCAAGATTCTTTGAGAATGTCTAAGGGGGGTAGTCAGAGGTACGTCCAAACATTACATTTGGCACATACCCACATTTTGCAGTAGTTAGTATTCCATACGTGACAGGTTGCAAGCCCATCGCCGCTGTTAGAATACTAACTGGTTTCCTCACGATGTTTTCCTTCACCGTTTAAGAGCACTGGCATTGCGCACATACATTTTTCGATAGAAAAATCCATTGGTGCACGACCGGATTCGAACCTGCGACCTTACGATCGGAAGGCGGGGACTAGACTCCACTAGACCACCGGTGCACTAAACTAATTAGCAATTAAACTAATTAGCAAATGGATAATTGGGTGATCGTGGGTTCGATTCCCACCGTGAACAAACATTTGTGTGATGAACATAGATGTTTGTTCTCTGTCTGGGTGTTATATAATATTATAGGTATGTATTTACAAAAAAAAGTATATAAGTAGTATATCAGCTATCTGGTTTCCATATCACAAGCATAAGCTTACTTTGGGGCTAGATAGTGCTGTGTGGAAAGTCCGCCAATATTTATATTTATCATATGAAAAAATAATTTTTAACATACTTCAAAAAAAGGAGGTTATCAATTTGAATTCAGCTCAGTTCATTTCTTTTTCTCACAGGCATGTTATACATTGCACTTAAGAATGTCAAGATTAGTAGTCGTTTTGTTGTATTTTATTTGTCAAGTCAGTGTTTTTTTGTTTGTTTATTTATTTCAACATTACATCTCTGGTCTGGTCTGGGTGTTTATGTATAATGAAAAATATCTATCTATGTAAGTATATAATGTATTAAATATATCAGTCATCTAGTACCCATAACACAAGCTTTGAGTAGCTTACTTTGGGGCTAGGTGGTGCTGTGTGGATTGTCCAGCATTATTTATTTATCTATTTTATGTTTTTATTTTATGTTTGTTACCTCATAACTTTTTACTGAGTGGATCGATTTTGATGATATTTTCTTATCGAAAGCTGGTGCTTGTCATGTGGTACCATTTAAATTTTAGTCAGATCTGACGAGTATTTTTTGAGTTATAGTAAGCATGCGTGTAAGTAGGTACCTAAAGGGTAAAACGGGAACCCTATTACTAAGACTCCGTTGTCTGTCTGTCTGTCACCAGGACCCGTACCACCATCTCTTGAAGCATTCTTATTTCAATATTACTTTACTTTTTGATCATAAAGCCGACTCTATGCAGTTGATATAAGACATTGACATAAAAGTAATATTGAAATAGAATGCTTCAAGAGATGGTGGTTGGCCCTCAGGCTGTATCTCATGAACCGTGATAGTTAAACAGTTGAAACTTTCACAGATGATGTATTTCGGTTGCCGCTATAACAACAAATAATCAATAATTAAAATAAAATTAACATTTAAGGAGACTCCCATAACACAAACTTTTTTATTTGCCGTTTTTATAGATAACTAGATGGGCCCCGCGGATTCACCCGCGCATACTAAATCCCGGTATTCCCACGGGATAAAAAGTAGTCTATGTGCTATTCCAGACTATAATCTACCTCTGCCGAGTTTCGTCTAGATCCGTTCAGCCGTTCCGGCGTGAAAGAGTAACAAACATCCATCTATCCATCCATCCATCCATATTAGTAGGATGGTACGGAACCCTCGCGCGAGTTCGACTCGCACTTGGCTCGTTTTTATTTATTTTAAATGTTCCTCATTTCTTTTTTCAATTTGTTCTTTTTTTAATTTGTCACACAGGCTTACCTCTGCAGTGTCTTCACATCCTGAATTCTGGTTGTCCCACAATAATCCGGTCGCGTGATTCAAAAATACTGTATTCTACATATCTTACCACGAAGCACCTAAGAGAAACAGTATTTAAAAAAAAAATGTGATAAAAAAAACTGTGAAAAAAAAACTCTACAAGCGAATGATAGATCTCAGAATGTGAGTTTATTTTAAATTTAGAAGCAAATTATGGACAGTAATAGTGTTTATTTCAATAATTATAAGTCAGTTATATATTTTCGAACATAGTCAATTGTGTTTTTAAGTTATTTCCGGAATTCGTGTGGTCTTGCAAAATATGTGATAGGTGTATATAAAATCTGGATTTTGGTCGGGGTCGGGGATGAATAATTATATTTGCAAGTTTTTATTCCGTATCAATAGTATACATTTATTAAAACACACAATTTTGCACGAACATCGACAATTATGAGTTCATGGTGGTTAAAAATTATGAATAAATTTGAATTAAAACTAGAATTGTAAATATTTGGAAAAAAAATTTGACAAAAATTCGATGTATTTTTTCTAAAACCGTAGATTTAATTAGTGTTAGTAAAAGTGCGAAAAATATTTTTTATCTACGACGGCACTGTTTAAGAAATTTTGTATTCGCGTGTTTTATTATGATTATTATTTTATTATGATGTGACTCCTATAATCAATTTCACTATCTCATTAAATAATAACGGCATTGCTACTGTGATTCTACTGTAAAAAACCCTTTAACTAAAGGCTTTCCCCCACAGGCGCGTTATTGTGATTTAGCGTTTTTGCGATTGCGTTATTGCATTGTCTGTTTTCAGTACATTTTGAATTAGGCCGCGCACGACGGTACACACTGCTGCGTTAATGACGCGCGCTCTTATCGCGCATTATTATCGCGCCTGTGAGCGAGAGCCTATTAATAATTTAAAACTCATTGGCTGCTTATTTTTTCCTGCAGATAAGAAAAAGGAAGCATTTTAAACAAAAAATGAACGTAATAAGGACGGGGCAAGGGGGCAAAAAAACTTTTTTGTGTTGAAACTTTAAAATGTTTGGAGATTTTTATGTCATAAATAATTATGTTTGCAGGAAGTTTATTATATAGAGTTAGATAGTGATAATATAGGAGTCCAATATTTCTTATCAAGTATGTTCTATTATTGTTAAAAAACCATGGATATGGTTTTATTCTTATCTAATATTTGGATATTAATAATTTATTTGACTACAAAAACGTAGTATTTTTATTAAACTTGACAAAGTGCTCAGTTAAGGCGCAATTTTTCATTAAATGTAGATTTTTAGGCTTGAGAATGCTCGTGTGTGTGTTTAACTTCTGATAGATGCGTTGTGTGAACGTTTATTAAATTAACATTTGCAGTCGCGGTCACAAAATAGCTGTTTTAAACAATAATCCGACAAATACGACTCTTTTCGCTCACATATTCAAAGTAACGGCTGGTTTCTTTGAGGTATAGCAAAATCATGAACATGACTCATTTGCTTATTTTTCTTCAAGCTTATGACAGTAAGGACTGTATATTTTTAAAGCAGTGAGAGCACCCTTTAAACCTATAAACACAGGTTTCACAGAACAGATTTACATCAAGTTTATATTGAAGCATAATTGTAAGAACCTATGTGTATGAAAATAAACGTTTATCTTATGTTTTTCAAACAGAATACAATGTACCGATTGGAGAGAAAACAGCAGTACAAGATAAAAATAATTTATGAAAACTTGTACTATTGACAAAAGTTCCGCACTAACTACCTTAAGGGCGCATTTCCTGTAAGTGAGCTACCGATCCGCTGTGCCCCCGCCTTGCGAACGCAACAGCTTGCCAAACGAATCTGTTTCTAAAGGAAGGCGTTAAATTTGGCGATAGTACCTACATATAAAATATATATAAATCCCAATCTCCAGATAAGGCCAGGTGCCTGTTTATCTCAACAGACGTGTCTGTAAAAAAGTTATTGACTCCAATGATACTTAATAATTCTGTTAAAATATATATTTGGTAATCAGTTACAAGAAACCGGCCGTGATTCATCGAATCGGATATAAAACGATAAGATATCATTGGTACTTGTAAATCAATCTCATAATGATATCATTTTGGCGTTAGGTAGGTATCCATTTTTGTAGCTTGGAAAAAAGTCTTGAAACAGAACTAATTTGATATGCGTGTGTTTCGCATAGGTGCGAGCAAGACCGCATGTGAGTGAACGTCGAAAATGTATGGAAAGTGGCGCCTTTTACATTATTTTTTACTCTTTTTTCCAAGCTGTACATAAGTTCATATTTCCGATTGTCGCCAATGAAACAACAGAAGCTTCGTAAGAATGGCAACATTTTGTGGCAGCACATTGAACAGTTCATTGTTTTTTCAAACCAGATTATAAAAACTTGCTTTCCAAGTTCCAATGTTTTGCGAAATTGGTCTATACGTTACCCTAAATAATTATTTCGGAAACGAGCTTCTAGTTAAGCTTCAGACGGCCAGAGGCTGGTTGTGAAATATTAAACAACTTTAAGGGATAACAAAATTTTACATCGATAAGAATTATTATTTCTAGGTATCATTTTGAACTGTTTAGGTCTTTGATTGATAAATAAGAGTATATGTACAGTACAGGGGTGTATGTATACTGTTTGGGGCTAGTATAGTTTTTTATTTTAGTCGCTGGCGACATTAAACCATAAAGCTTATCTGAATTTTATTAGTTTAGGTTGGAATCATAATAATTTTAAGTCAATATTTGTTATACCCTAAACATGAGTGGGATACCTAAACAGTTCAAAAGTGCCTTATCATAAAAAGTAGGTTGGATTATGCACAATGGATCACAAGTGTGATTGTCGTGTGGTATAAAATGGCAGTAGTGCCATATAACGAAAAAAAAATAAAAAAAAATCGACAAATAATGGATTAAAAAAAGTATTAAATTTAAGGTGGCGATACGCTACATTAAAGTTGTTGGTGTGCAAATAATCATTATTCAACTCAAAAAAAGTTGGACATAATTTATTGATTAGTTTTTCATTTCTAAATGCATCAAAGTAGGTACACTAAGATTCTCTTAATGCCATGAGTCAATTCTCCTTCTCTTAAAATTAATTTTTTGCAAAAAGCAAGTAGGATTAAGTCAAATTTATGCAGTAGTGTGATAAAATCTAGTTTTGGCGTACAGACTAACGTTTTCTGCGAACCAAGAGTTATATTCTGAGACTGATATATTTGCACACACAACAAGCTTATATTTTTTATAATGACTAGAATTATTAACGCACTGTGCTCTGTAATCGTCACGGTGTGAATCACTTAATCATAATGATTGTATGTATTTTCTATGTCAGCCTTTTGCTATTAAAAAAAAACGATACGAATAAGGTGTAGCACCTACTCCAATACTTTTTAAACGATTTGCACAAAGCATTAAAATAAGGGTATCCCTTAATTTTAAATTAGGTAAAAACAATTTCGGTGTGTTAAATACAAAAATATTTTTTTTTGTGTAATCTATAGCAATACCTGGGTCTCAAAATTTTAAACGTTTTGGAACATTTTTAGATTATTTTAATTGAAAACTGTCGTTTAAACGGCTGGCATATAAGTAATCGTATAATATAACCATAGCTTGTATATTCTACGTGTAGTGTTATATTATGCATATAGCGTTACATAACAACCCTTATGATAGTGATTATAGGACCCACTCTCAAACGGTCGATAAATTAATTTGCATAAAGATGAAACAGACAATTTACAACAAAAAATATAGAGCGTGAATTTAGAATGAGGTTGACTAAGATGGTCTCATATCCATATATCTGTTTTTCTGTTCATATGTCTATTACATCTTTATGTTTTTTATTACGTAAGTAAGTAGTAACAATTTCAAGAGGCATAATAAACCGAATATTTTTTTTAATCGACAGGTATTTTTGAAACTTGAAAATAAAGTTTTAGAAGTGATTGTGTGGCTGTATATATTTCGTATTTTGCAAAGACGTCGCTTTCGAGTGTTGCCAGATGCAATACTGATCCAGAACCGATAACGTATACTTTGAAATAGGCAATTTTGTTACTATTATGATATTGACCACATTGTTATTGCTTAGCTAAAATAGTTGAGTTTGTACTTTTGATCTCAAAAAAGATCACTGAAAATGGTTTATTAGATTTTAAATTTGTAATAACCTATTTTTTGGTGTTAAAGTTAAGCTTATAGTACAAAAATGAAAGTATATATCTGAAAAAAAACATAAAAAGGGTTGCCATAACAATATTGTTGGAATTCAATAGTGATTTACAAATAATGTGAAGAATGTAGTATATTATTAGGTACCTTAAAACTATTCAAAGTGTGTAATAATTATGAAGCATGTAATTAAAAACAATACTCATGTGCATATTTTTAACAGCCAATTCAATGGTAATAAAACATTATCATATTTTATCTGAGTCCATAGAATTGTTTTTACAAATACTTAATTTTACGATCGACAAAACTGTTTCCATTGTGGAATTTTGTTACATAAAAATCTACTTCGATTATATTTACCTACGAGTATTAGCTTAAAAATCTGTAAATACGATCTAAAAGCAAAAAAACATTTTTTTGGCCGTAAGTTTTAATCATGATACATTTTATACTTACGTCTGAAGAGTTAAGGATAAGACAAAAATATGCATTAATAGAAGCAGATTTTACGTGAGTTTTAACTTTACAAAACTGTAAAATAACTATACAAAACTGTAAACAGTAATTTATATATTCATAATGGCAACTCTTCGTAATTAAAATAACAACAGAAAAATAAAAAAATGCTCTTTAAAAGTCAATATGTAACTAAGTTATTACTTTTTTTTTACTTTACTAAAGTTCATTTGTATTGTTAAATTGTTGCACTAGTAATGTGCTTAGACTTTGTTTAGCATCTGTAGTGACCAACATTCATTGATTAGTATTGTATACCTAATTATTTATTACCCATATACCTAATTTTGTTATAAAATTTTTGGGATTTACCCCCATATTCGAATATTGAATTGTCGTTAAATGCAACGATCATTTTGTTTTTGATTCAAGATACCCAATTTATTTTATTTATAGTTTAAAAGAAAACGTCAGTTTCGGGTAGTACTACTTGTGTTTCTATTCAATTCAATTCCGATATTTAAACCATGGGCGGTACAAAAAGCCGTTTTTTACCGTCAAATTAAATTTGCCCCCATTGTGTTCCTAGTTCGGCCCTGCATCATTGGTTATCTGTAGGTAATCTGTATCTATGAAATTGAATTATCATAAAAATAAAAAACGAATGTTTTTTGTAATGTAGAAAACTAGGTAAATCTCATAATGTGTTCAATTTAAGGCTCGATTGATTACATTGATTGAGAGGGTCAACGCGGCTACAAAAATAAGCAAACCGGGTTTAGAAACTAAATGTTTCCAAATACTTAGCATAAAAGAAAAGTGATCGACATTCTGTTTGCATTTATGCCTGCAGATTAAAGTGTGTGTAAATTACATTAGCTTCTGAAAATCTGTCAAACTAATGTAATTTTCATACAATTACAACTTTCCGTAGGCGTTATTACAGTGTTCCTTGTCTAGGCAAAGGGCGTATCACGAATGATTTTGACTTTTGTGGCGTAAACGTAGTACCTAATTCTACCCTTAGCTACAACACAATATGGTCGTATACAGGTTGTCCCAGAACTCAACGTCAAGCCGAAACGGGGCGACAGGATTGATTGTAAACATCATGAGAAAAATCAGAAAAAACATCTATCCCATGCAGTTTGAAAATTATGGGCATTTAAAAACCTAAAAATTTTGGTCAATCTGTAACCATTTTCGGTTATTATGGTTAATTTTGATTATTTTTGTTCATTTAAACTTTGGAACCGTAACCCTAAATAATATTTCTAGGAATCACAGTCAAAAATAATGTTTTTTTTTTCAATTTTTTTTTCTGATTTTTCTCATGATGTTTACAATCAATCCTGTCGCCCTGTTTCGGCTTAACGTTGAGTTCTGGGACACCCTGTATATAGTACGGTTATCGCCACAAATGTCAAGATGCATTAGTGGTTCGTCCAGTCCACGCTACCAAACGTAAAGAAATGGGTGCCGTTTCTAGCCCAGTGACTTTTTTGTCACGGTAACTGTCAAAATTCAATAGGAAATATTATGACAGTTACCGTGATACATAATATCTATCACGACAAAAAAGTCACTGGGCTAGAATCGGCCCCCTGACAGCCACCGGGCACGTCACTGCGGACGCAGGTTGATCGCGTAGTGTGGCCAGGGCTTAACTCAATGTAAACCCGCCTTTATACTTGTTAAAATTATCATCACTATTACTTGTAGGTACGTTTGTATGCACCATTCTTATTTATTTTTTGCAATAATTAGCAAAAATGTCAGCTAACTATCATCCGAGTGGGTACAAAACAAGTGTCTCAAAATATACCAAAAAATCAATAAAAATTTCGTACCGAAAACAGCTTTTTATTTTAAACCTGAAATTATTATGAGCGAGTGGTCTTCGGTGGGTGCGACCACACGATTTTGAAGTTTTCTACAAGTATTCCTACCAAAAAATGTGTTAACTAGTTTTCAAACTGATTCAAGCTTTTAGGTAGAAAATGTATTTGAATTAAAATTCAAATACATTTGAACCTTGGTTGTACAAGATATGGGCAGCGACTGGGCAATGCGCGAAAGGCTACGCGAGAGCGTTGATGTTTGCGTTGCTACGGACATGAGCTGAGTCTGAACGCCGCATAAAGTTCAGACTCAACTAGAGCTCTTTGTGTGTGGCTCGTCCGGGGAAGTACTACCAGGGGCGTTATTCTCTATGAAAATAGGAGATTCCTTGCCCCAAACCGTGAAACGTCAAAACTTGATGTTGGGCTTTATTTTTTATGGCATAGGAGATACTTTGCCCTGATCGTAAGACACCGGCTGCCTTGTCTTAGCTGTGATCGCGGTGCAAATGGTCATAGTGAATAAGGCTCCAGCATGCCTTTTTCTGCCGCCAAGCAGCAACGCTGTGTTTCGGTTTGAAGAGTGTGGTCGCCGGTGTGATTACAGGCACATGAGGCTTAACATCAGTATGCCTCAAGTTGATGGACGCAGGCAGTGCATCGTAGGGCACGTTCCTATCGTGCGTGACTTACCTACGAGGCAATGCTTTGTTATAGATGGTTACAACTTAACATCAGGTGGGCCACCTGCTTGGATCATTAGTTGTATAAAAAACTGACAACCGCTGAGGAATAAGGTTCACGAATGGCGACAACGAACTGGAAAACGAAGCATGTCACCCCCTTACCCAAGGACTGACGACATTGTAGATCGCGGGAAGAAAGGGCTTGGTGTGTAAAAAGTAAAAATTTGTTTATTTTTCTCTTCACAAAGTACCTAGGTAACAAGCAATCTATGCTTGACGAAGGTGTTTTAATGCGAGGCTTACCTATCTGTGTGGTTATTAACAAACCTTGTTGAAACAAGTTCACTTATTTCGTGCAATATTATCTATTTTATCCTCAAGCCATTATTTATCCACATACCTACCTATCTGTGGTTAGTTTTGCCTGACTCATTTCCTCTTTGTTGCTTGTGTGACGCAAATCAAAGAGTGCCGAACTAGGTACGTAGGTATAATATCAGTAGGTTTGTGCTGTCAACTCAACATCAGCCACAAGATACCTATCCAGATCAATTAGTAAAGCTTTTGGGCTTGTCATGGGAAGACGCGAAATTGTTCGAGCAGACGGCCTAACCTGGGGCCAAATAGGTACCTAGCACAAGAAAGGAACGGGGCATCTTTGGAGGAGGTCTTCACCCAATCTTGGGCTTTACAGATGATTAATTGATTGATTGACGTACTACCAACATGACTTTTTCCAAGGAATTTGAATACAACTTTTTCTGCCGCGCCATGCAGCGCTACGTTTCGGTTCGAAAAGTATGGTTGCCGGTGAAACAGGCACTATGCCTCAGGTTGATGGACGTAGGGCACGTTCCTATGTGCGTGACTTGCGAGGCAATGATTTGTTATAGGTAGTTTATCACGAACTCTCGGGACACTCGTGTGATATTTGTTCAGTTTTCCGCTAGCTGTAGTGTACACCCTGTACTAAAGCTTAGAAAATTCGTAGAAATGGTTCAAACTAGCCCTCCTATGCCTAATCCGAACAGGTAGGTAGGACTAGGTAGACTAGGTACTTATCTCTATTATTACCTATCTAGTCCTTCGTTGATAGTGATTGGGTGAACGTACCTACATAGGTACCTATCTGTGTATTGGGTAATTGGGTGAATCAACTTTTAAGACACTCCTTTGACAACATTATGAACAACTAACAATAAAAAATAAATCATCGAAATATTATGAAAATATACTGTAAAATATATCTATTTTTAGGTTTTGCAGTGGGGCACGACATCTAAGCTAATATTAACGAGTTTTTTTAGAAAAAGTGACGAGGGTGCCTCATAAATATCCATTGCAACGCTGTAGAGCGACAATAAACCTACGCGCACCAGCTGAGAACTTAATTTAGGCTGGGGGGGCGGTAAAGCTAGGTAGAGATTTTTTGATCATACCAACTAAATATTAGACAATAATCGCCGTAGATGACACCAAGGTAGGCGTCATCTCTTGATAACGGTCATGAATTTTTATCGGTAACTCTGTAGAACTGATGTTTTGATCAAAGTTTGGGACAAAAGTTTGGATGGACGAAAAATATAAAATATTTGTCAAACTTTTATAAATGTTAACTTTAAACGTAAGTTTATCTTTTTCTGAATCATAATATTGGGTAAAAAGGCTGTGCATTCATACCTTTTTTTTAAGATACGTCCTAAACTGTATCGTCATCTAGGCCTGGGGACACATGTTTTTTGTATGGATAGTGCTTATGTTCTGCTGAGTTACCATAATAAAGTCAAAAATTTTCCTATTCACTATAAAATACTATGAAACTAGCATGTTAGGAAAGGATCTAAGTTTACGTTAACATCAAAACAAACATATTTTATAAGGAAATTAGGATTTTTATGCTCTTTGCATGACAGGGACACAAAAGGAGTGCCTTAAAAGTTGATTCACCCAATTATGTCCATCACTTACCCAATACCTACCTACCTAGGGACGTGATGGTTACCAAGTAGACACCTAACAGAAATAAAAAAATATACCAAGTTCCTAACAGAGATAAAAAAATAGGTAGGTACCTTACCTACCTACCGTAGATATGAAAAAGTAGGAAGGTACCTAGGTATCTCCTTATCTAGAAGCACAGCAATAATAGCACAAATAAAAGAAAGAAAGAAGAGCAGGAAAACAAAATCAGCAAGTTGTAAGTACCTACTTAGGTAGGTATAAAAAGTATAAAAAAACACACTATACCTATTAACACAACACACTAATATTTATTGTGCCTATCCACAGACGACCATGTTAGGTATGCGTCATCTGCGTCTCTTGTGGGTGTTTTCCTGTGACCTTTACGATGTCGTCGACCTATCGCACTTTCAGATGGCCTAGATTTCTTCGGCCACGAATCGGTCAAGGCTTTACTTCACCGGCCATCACCACGCCTGCCCAACTCCACTGGAGGTTTATCGACCTGCCTCCGTCGTCGTGAAGTCTACGTAAAGTCTAGCCTTTCTCTTTCATAATCCCTGCTAGGTATTTTATAGCGCCTCAAATAGAGTGAGTATTCTCGTCATAGTCACTTTCATGCCAACGAAAAGAAACAGCAACAGACTTAGCGGTCTGATAAGCTATTGGCGCGCTCAAAGACCAAGTGAATAAGGGCGGAGTATTGCGTAGTACTCCATGCAGAACTGTTATGCTGTCCATGGCCTGATCCATGGACCAGTGCAAAGAAAATTAAAATTAAAAGGTACCTTCCGCGTAGAGGTTAAAGAGTAGGTAGCTCTTTGTGAGGAGATCGTCCTGGGAGGTACCTACCTATACTACCTACCACCAAACCATCTGTGTCGAAGAAATCAACTTCCGATACTGAAAGTACTTACTTACTTAGGTACCTACTAAATGCCTAGCTACCTTGAATATGTTATCTTCCTACCTTCGTTATATAAATATATGATTAGATAGGTCTGTTCCTATTATTATACCTATCTACCTATAGTTTATCGGAAACTATTTTATAATATACCTACCTAAGTAGAGATAAACCATTCTAAAAATACACGCCCCTCTACCTGCCTTTGCTTTGCTTTTGTGGGTGAAGGCAGGTAGAGGGGCGTGCATTTTTAGAATGGTTTGTCTCTACCTAGGTACCACATTTTAAACTATACCTACTACTAACACTCGGTTACTCTTATCTATTCCTAAAGATAATCAGTACATGTATGTTCAAGATAAACAGAACCGTCAGTCATAGTAAATTTTACAGCGCTTTTAAAAATCCATTAATCTTCATAGATCAGAGAGTGTTCGGACATTGGATAGATAAACACTTGAATTGACTTGGCTCGTAGACTCAGCTTGAGACTTGGGCAATCGAGACGAGGCTATTGAGTCAAGCACTAACACAACAACAAGTCGGTACGTAAACGTAATACCATAGATAGAAGAAATAATAGTAGGTATGTAAGGTATAGTGGTACCTTACCTACTACCTACTAGTGGCTCTGGGAGCTGTAGACCTCGCGAGCATACTAAAAGTGAGCTATTTGAGGAATGTAATGTGCAAGTGCATTTTCCGTTTTGTGATTTTTTTGATCTTTTTGATTTTTTTTGCATCATCTTGTGTAGAATGAGGTCCTTTGTGTTTCTCTCAAATTTGATTGAAAACCATCGATTGTTTGATGAGCTATCCTGTTCATCATGCTGAAGATCTTTATCAGATCTTCGCCAAACTTTTATGAGACCAACTTATAGTTACTACCTTTCAAATAAAAAAAGAATAATCGAAATCGGATCTCATTTGGTGGAGATATCTAGTATATCAAATAGCCCCCCTTTTGCCCTTTTTTTGGGGGAAGTACCCCTCCAATCAAAAATCCCCGACGACATAAAAATTCTAATAAGTCATATAACCTGTGTACCAAGTTTCGTCCAGATCGGTTGAAAAATGCGACCTGTAGAGGAGAGCACAGACAGACAGACAGACATCCGGACAAACGCATTTTTGGTCAATGTGGAAACTGAGACGCTTCGCTCGCTCGGTCAATTAATT
This sequence comes from Plemyria rubiginata, assembly GCA_963576535.1. Lineage (NCBI taxonomy): Eukaryota > Metazoa > Arthropoda > Insecta > Lepidoptera > Geometridae > Plemyria > Plemyria rubiginata. Next base: position 3,157,612 of record OY754929.1, read on the forward strand.
CTTCTAGGTTAGGTAGGTACATAATATTCCTAAAAACAGAAAGTTTCTAACCGTGGTGAAGATCAGACTGATGCTAAAAAAAAACTAAAAAGTACAGAAAATGCCCAAGTGTTTACATAAATTATAGGTACCTATTTACTGTAAACATTGTAGATAACTGTGTGATCATATGTACGTAATCATAACAGAATACAGAGTATGACTAATATGTATCTGTTGATACCTACCTCTACACTCACGCCTAACAGCATAAATGGTACCTAGGTACATTAGATATGAATATTCTGGGTGTAGTAAAAAGAGAAAGTTTTTTTTAGATATTCGTTGTTTTTTATTTATATCTAGGTAACTCAATAACAATATCTTTAAAAAATAACGATTTCGTCTTATTCCATGACAGTTTTTTTTTTAAATTTGAATAAACTTATCTCGTTGATTGTACAAAGTCTGAAATACTTTTCAGTCAAGGCCATCCTATTTTTTTTTACCAACGCGTTGCCAAAACCGCACGCAACAAATTAATTGCAAGTCTCGTGGATATTAGATCTACTAAAATAAAGTGGTTGTAATTTTTTGTAACCCAAAATAAAACAAGCAGGCACTAAAGACGCAGACTTCCTTCAACGTAAAAGGAGCGTTTTTGTACTCTGTCATAATAATTGTTTGCACATCAGTTTTAATTTTAACAAGGAATATTCAAATTCCTGAGTTTTACCAGGAATATGAATGTAGGTAAAGATTTGAAAGATTTTTGCGATCATCACTCGATAAAATAACTTTGTTAGTAATACAAGCTACCTTGTTGCCGCAATGCAGTCCTACCTACTACTCAATGGCCTCCATACTGGGTAAGGTAGGTTACATTATAAGAAAACAATATTGCTTAACCTTTTTGTTGGTTAATAAAAACTACAATTAGGTGACCTTGTAAAATAGTATAAATAATTTAATTGTATAATAGGTATATCCTGTGCGGAGGTACATACTTATATTATATAGTATACAAGGCGTAGTCGTGGTGTAGTCCCTCCCTATAAGCCCGAAAGGGGGGTAGGTACCTAGTACACGTCGTCATGGCGAACAACGCTTGTTCTACGACTTTAGAAATAAGGAAGTTTTTCATTCATGAAATTCCTTTTGAACTTACCTCCAAAACGTGAACACAACATAAAGTAGCCCTATCTATTATTCTTATTATATCTATCTATTTACTACAGCTGTGTTTTGAAGTTTTAGGTGTGAGTGTGAACACGAAATAACCAAACTTGCATCAAATCTTGGCACACGACAAATTATTAAAAGTTTTGCTAAAAAAATATATGTACCTAATAAAAAACTTCGTACTTATGTAATTTCAAAAATCGTATAGCCAGCGTTGTTTGATAGACGTGTGGAATACCCCCTTTTCGGGCTTCTATGGACATTAAATGTTACATTCTGTACCGTAGGTAACGTAGATTTTTCAAGGTACGATCCTAGAGCCGTGTGGTTGTTGGTAATTCTACTGAAGCTACAGTCAACTAGGGTGAATAACTAGGTACCTAAGGTCGCCGATCATCAGATGAGATTGTAGTCAAAAAAACCTGATGGTCGATATTCAGGATATAAGACAAAACATCTGAAGACGAAACGTGAACGCGCCTTCTCCAAAAAACCGACGAAATGGTGCATGAGGATCTCGGTAAGTCATTGGTTCAGAATCGTTGATCCTGGTATAGAGGTCTAATTGAGGAGGCCACAGACTTCTCAGGCGAATTATGATGATGATGACATCAGCGAAAACCTTTGACACACGTCCAGTAATTCATTCAACAACTCGACCCATGACCGTAGTAATAAGGAGTTAGGACTAATTTAAAATTAGGCCTAATTTTTTTAATTTAAATTTAGAACACTGTCTAAAAGAGTCTCGTTAAAAAGGTCCCATCCCGACCTAGTTAGTTAAAAAGGTCAATTAACTGACCTGGATGGTAGTTCAATGTGTCATGTTTCGAGCTTATGTCATGAGGTCAGATGGGGGAATCCAAGGAATTTGAAGGGGAATCGTTGGTGTTCGAGTCGAGTAGACGTCGCGTCGCGGCGCCAAAGCGCAGAATATACCTTATTACCTCTTACTCGTAGGTGGGTAAGTAAAGTAGGCAGTAAGACTACAACTTCTATAATGAGCTGGTAGAAAATCCTTCAGCAATTATTTGTATGTTTTCGTGTAATATAAAATTAAATATCCAAACCATCAAACCAATTTCTTCCATTTCAACATTTTTGAAATTACTGAAATCTACATTACCTACCTGCTTATAAATATCTATTAGATATAAAAATCGCAAAAATCCCAGATAAGTAGAACTTTGCATGCTATTGATTTTAAGGAAATGGTCTAGTCTACTGTCAATTACGGTATTGGAATTTGATATGTAAGCGATTTCCTTGGAAATGCTACAAAACATGACATCATCTTTGAAAGGACCTACGAGTTGCTAAATTAGTCATTTGATTCTAAAATTACAATGTCAATTTAGCTAAAATTAAAAACCATGTTCTACTATAATATTATTCTAATTAATAAATAAATACACAACGGGCTATGAAGAGAGCTATGCTGGGAGTTTCACTACGAGATATAATCAGAAATGAGGAAATCCGTAGGAGAACCAAGGTAGCCGACATAACTCTCAGAATCAGCAGGTTGAAGTGGCAATGGGCAGGTCATATAGCTCGAAGAACTATAAATAAATAAATAATTACCCAATGGACCGACGGACGACACTGTTAGGATCGCGGGTTAGTCGGTGGATGGAAAGGGCTCAGAATCGTTCTTCCTGGAAGCGGATAGGGGAGGCAGGCTAGCAGTGGAATTCTGTGGGCCGATGATGATGATGAAATAAATATTGGCGGACATTCTACATAGCACTATCTCTCCTGTGACACTGGCTGGAAGGGGTGGAGCGCGATGAACATTAGGCATCTAAAAGTATTGACGACAAAACGTGTTAATTTTATAATGCTATCGTGTTCAGCTATTTATTATATCTCCAACAGTCATTCACGACGACACTTGCCAGTAAGCAGGTGCATGAGTAAATTGAGAAAAACTCATTGAGTTAAAATGTACTACGGAAAAAACTTAGATTTTTAAGTTATTTTAATATATTCAAATGGCTACTTCATATTTCCAATACGTTTTCTTAGTGCGATTTTTTTTATCATAATTTACACGTACCTACACAGCTTCATAATCCATTCTAAACTTGGCACATCAACCAAACGGCTTTCAGCATTAAGTATATTTTAAATCATTCTTAACGCACACGCCTGTGATTGTAGAGAATAAATAGCTGAACACGATATAATTACAAAATTCGCACATTTAGACATCAGCGTTTTTAGATGCACAGTCCATCACGCTCCATACGTTCGCGCCAGTGTGCGTGGAAAGCAGATAGCTATATTCACTCTTTTCATAATATAGATAGGTATAGTATCCGCCAAACTTCTTGGCCAAACGACCTTGAATGAAAAAGAAAGAAAAAATAGGTCTCTTTGCTGGTGCGAAAAGTGCAAACCTTTCCCCTACCACCTCGCGCGATGGCCAAGAAGTTTGGCGGATACTATACCTACCTATTTCATAATTTAATGTCTCCGCTCTTGGCATAAAAAAATAAATTTTTCACGTTTTAGTTATAGGATAAAAAAAAAACTTTTTTTATCGCTGACTGTACATTGTTTATTACGATGGATTGGATTACGTTCTTTACTAGCTGCCGATATTCTTGACAATAATTAAGTAAGTAGGTATCTTTAAAAATAATATCACATAAATGAAACTGTAAAAACATACAAATACGAAAGCACATTGTACTTTTATGGTATGTTTGTCGTTCTCGGCACTAATTTTAATATAAAATAATTAATATAAAAAAACAGTCACTACACTACTAGGATTATACTGGGTATTTATTACACATACATACCTACTACATAGCAGGTACTATTATTTATTGTGGTACTGGCTGGGATTTTATACATTTATTATCAATTCTGGATATTAAAATTACCTACATATTCGAAGTATACTTATTTTGAAATATTACACGGGTATTTATCAGGTTTTTAACTATATTATTTATTATTTTTTTATTACTTATTAAAGGTAAAAACGTGATAAATACTCGTGTACGGTACACGAGTATTTATCACGTTTTTACCTTTAATACACACCTTTGGTACACGGTGTACCTAATACCTATTTCAAAATAAGCATGTGTTTTTCGAATTATTTTACGGAGAACCCGTAACTAGATTTTAGAATAGAATATAACCTTATACGAGCGAATAATTTGATTATACAACAGGTATTAACAGGTTTATTAGGTGTAACTAACATAATTAAATTATTTAAGCCCGCAACAGGTTGTTAATGTTATCTGTAACAATAACAATGTGACACCAATGTAGATGCTATTTGAAAGTCGGCGTTAGTTTTAGACTCGAAAAAGGAAGGTCTGTATCTTACAGCAATGCTCAAGCACAAATCGATTCATTTCTTCAAATCAAGGGCATACTCTGCAGCAATGCTATCCGTTGTACACGATAGTAGACTAGACTCCATAATTACGTTGCTTAATTTTAAAATTGCATAAATATTGCACTACCGTTGTTTTTACAAATTTACATTTTTGTAGCCTTGTGGTAAAAAGCCCTTGCATTTGTTAAATTTAGATTGCGTTAATGTCCCAAAGGTTTAAATAGCTATAGGTACGCAAAACGACGATATCAACAATACGACAAGGGTCCTGTAATGTTGGATGCGACAAAAAAATTGTGTACAACAGGAGTTATTCGAACTAAGCATAGATTTGTAAATAGCTCCAAAAGTTTTAGTTTTGAGTCGTATAAATAATTATAAAACATTACAGTATTATTGCTAGGTTACACTGGGCCACTCACACCAAGTACTGCCTGGCTGGTAATATGAGCTTCAGTTGCAGATCTCTAACCACACTGGGTTTTAATGTTACTAGGAGATAACAAACCACGCCAATAAATTATCTTCACTATCACTACATAGCATAAAACAAAGTCGCTTTCTCTGTCCCTGTATCCCGGTCCCCATGTCCCTATGTATGCTTAAATCTTTAAAACTACGCAACGGATTTTGATGCGGTTTTTTTATTAGATAGAGTGATTCATGAGGAAGGTTTATATGTATAATACATGCATGATGTGGACCCGTGCGAAGTAGGGGCACGCGGGCGGGTCGCTAGTAATTTATAAAACGCGCTGCTAATCATTGCATGTCACTCGCACACTAATTGTGTACGTGTGTTAGTGAGAGGTACAGATTAGCGACGCCATTTTTGATTCACCATTTATTGACGTGGGTAGGTAATACTATTTTAGCCAAAAAAATATTGTAAACTTTAAATTAAACTGCTGATATAGTGGACCACATATTTTGTACTTTGGAGGCTCTTGTTTAGAAACCTGACAAGGTTATTCCTCGGTTTCTTACAAAAAAAAACAAATGTAGGTATCTACACTATTGAATACATACGAAATTCGATTCATAGCCTGTTTGAGCTAATGTTCAAACTAAGCAATGACAATCCTAAAAAAGGCATTTTTTATTATAGTGTAGCAATTTTTACTATATTCACAATGAGAACATGCTCTATGATGCACTGCTGTGTCTATCAACTTGAGGCAAACAGATGTCTTATACATATCTGATACAGATCTACAAGCACCAAGTGCTAATAGAATAATAAGATTCTAATAGAATGGAGAACAGTAGTGAGTTACCTCTAAAATGCTAAATTTTATATTATTATGATTCACATCTCTGATAAGTAGATCTATGTACTGGCCATACAGGATTTGGTGTGAAACATATCATGTTCTTATCATTGGTTACAAGTTGTGGTTACATGCAATGCAGATCTTGTTACAAACCTAGTACAAAATTTACATACCAACATACCTACTGATTTTACATCAATAATATTGATTTTCTGTATGCTGTGTCTTTGTGACTCGTGTATGGCTAGAACTTTGTACTAGATCCTGTTAATTACATTGTTCATGATGACAAAGAAAAACAGTTTGTCAAGTTTTAATAGAGTTCTACACCTTGAGCAGGTTTTAATACAGCAGGTAGATGAATTTGACGACACATGCCAAGAAATTATCTGCCCCCTATAGAGCCTATATATTATATACATTATAATTATTAAAAAATTACAAAATCAAGTCAGTATCTAAAACAGGTACCTCAGGTAGGTAAAGGTCAGTACCTCTTTAAAATTACAATGTTTTCCAGAAATAAAAGAAAAAGCACACAAAGGCATGTAGGTACCTACACTGGTTGTGAAATATAAAATTACTAGTTGCGTCCTGGGGTTTCACTCGCGCAAATTTAAATCCCGGTATTCGCACGGGATAAAAAGTAGCCTATGTGTTATTCCAGACTATAACACATCTCTCTGCCAAGTTTCATCCAGATCTTTATTTTTTTTATTATTTCAATATTCCAGAGTTTTATTATTTCAATGAACAATTAAGTAGGTATGGATGTAGGTATATCAGATATCTATTTGTATTAGAAAACCAGTTTAGATGAAATATTCAGTCCTTTCTGAATGAATTAAATAATAATAATAAATAATGCTGGACAATCCACACAGCATCATCTAGCCCCAAAGTAAGCTACTCAAAGCTTGTGTTATGGGTACTAGATAACTGATATGTTTAGTACATTATATACTTACATAGATAGATATTTTTTATTATACATAGAAAACACCCAGACCACGGAACAAGCTTCTGCAGATCATATACAAATTTGTTCCGAGGCGGGAATCGAGCCCGCAATTGAAATGTGTTTGATATATTAATTAATTTGTTAATTAATTAAAGTGTTTGAGGATATTATCATACTCAGAGAAGTTATGAAGTGCGCTTTTATGTATAAACATATAAACCTTCCTCTTGCATCACTCTGTCTATAACAAAAACTGCATCATAATATTGTAGCATTGTTTTAAAAATCTAAGCATACATAGACAGACAGTGGGAAGCAATTTTGTTAATGCTATGTAGTAATAAATATATTGGAGACTGCTCATCCATTAATGGGAATAGTGAATTGATGGGTTATTTTGCAGCAGTTTACTACTTAAAAGTGACAAGGGGGCAGGCGCCTGATAAGCATGTACTCACATCTATGGCTTGGTATTTTATATTATTTTATACATTACGTATTTGTTTTTAAAAAACAAAATTATAAATCACTGGTCGGTAAATGAATTACCAAAAAATAATTAAACAAAAATAAACATTTCTTTCTAAAACAAAAGTAACAAATTATTCATTGAAATGAATTATCTAAACAAAAATCTTAATATTATCAGTTTAAATGGAGTTAGTTCACATTCTTCCTGGTTTTGTTTTGCCGAGGCAAATCTCGAGAATAATAATGATAGGAAAGTGAAACTTTGCAGCTTCTATCAGCTGATAACACTCACACCTGACTCACTCCAATTAAAGCTTTTCAGTACAAGTGGACAACTCAAAACTTGAGCTTAGGGTTGAGCTCATGGGCCCGCCCGCCCCAGTCCAGCCTGTAGCTGCGAGTCCGCCAGGAGATCTCCGGACTGAGGAGCGCTACGGGTAGCACAAACGGAGCACAACACTCATTCCACACCCACCCAAGCAAAAACTGCACTTTTGTAAACGGCGGCGAGCCGTTCTGCACCGAACGTAACATAAGCCAGTCTGACAGGAACCACAATAAGACGTGGACCAGGAAGAAGGCGAGAGGTTCAGCACCGAAGAGCTCACCGGCCGCCCAGGCGGCTCCAGCCCCCAGCGGCATGCACTCGCTGAGTGGCTCGAGTAGCGCCGTCGTGGGGATCATGGCGATCCGCAGGCGCGCCCAGCGCGTCAGCCGCGCCTGCAGCGCTCCCACGGACCGCGTGCCACAGTTCTGCAGCGCCGGCAGAGACGCCACTCGCATTCTCCAGCCGCGAGAGCAGATTGCCTTCGCGATGAAGTAATCCTCCGCCAAGTAATCCGCAAATGCGGTCAGCCCTCCCGTCTCTTCCAGCGCGCATCTCCGCACCAGCGAAGACATGCCGACATGGCAGTTGATGCCGAGGAAATCGGCTCCAAGATACATGCGCGCCTGCGCTGTGCCAAAGTACACCTTCTCGTAGACAGCGGCAAAGCCTTCAGCATCGCACACGAAAGGCATCTGATGCACTATAGCTACGTCTTCTCTCATATTTTGCACCATGTCTAGAAGCGAATCCTCGCGCATTCTAATGCCCGCGTCGCTAATAAGGACCAGCGGGTATTTCGCAGCTAGGTACGCCGGCTGCATGTTATTGATTTTAGGGTTCACACCGACCTTCGTCCCGCCAACGAATAGTCTCGCATCGACGTGCGAATACTTCGTTATCAGTCTGTTCACCAACATCGCCGCCGGGTCGTTTTCATTCTCGATGCAGAACAAAAGCTCGTAAATCGGATAATCCAACGAGAAAAACGTCTCAAGGTTGGAGAACAGGTTCGGGTCGACGCCCGTTAGCGGCTTCAAGATCGAGACGCCCGGGTAGGGCTGCTCGGGCGGCGACCGGTCTACCGCTCGGTGCAACTTCCACTTTGAATACGACAGGGCCATCAGGTGAATTAACCACAGACACACCCAAGCTACCATAAAAAATATAGCAAAACCGTAAACGGTATACACCATAGGTATCATAATTGTATTTTTTCTTCGTTTTTACGTTCGGGCCGCATACTATCGACTGGTTTACGTCGAGCGTCGAGGGAGGGCCGTCCGTCTGTGCGCTAGGATTCGATCCTATCACCGAACTAAAGCCGAAATTGAATCCGCAATAACAACGAAACGCGACGCAACTGTGCGATTCCTGATATGATTACACATTATATATTATCACGTTATCGCTGCGGACACTTGTAGCTGATTAGGCACACTTAAAATTAGATAACTTCGAAGAAAGAAAGAAATACCAAATTCCAAAAATTTCACACGCACGTAAATACTTCAAGCGTCACTGCCGCCAACTGAAGAAACGAAAATCACTTGTCTAAAATGTCAAAGGTGAAGTGACCGAATGATAAAAGTGAAAGATACATCATTGTCCATGGATGCCATTTTTGATGTAGCCTATTCAAATTCCTTGATGTAGCCGTGTGGAAAATGCAAAGGTAATAAGAAAGCCAAAGGCGTGCCCTAAGTGTAAGGCCACACGAGCGTTTTTTTATGTCGGCCAAGTAATTTCTGTTGTATTCGGTTTCATACAAAAGTCCTGTTTGATTAATACGAGCGTAATTTTCTGAGTTGTGAACTTGTAAGTAGCGTGATTTTCTATTAAAACAAATACAGCATAAATTACGCGGCTCACAACTCAAAAATTACGCCCTTGTGGCCTCACACGAGAGTCTCGTGCATTCAAACCTTTGAATCTATACTCGGTCGGCTTTACCTCATTGGGTGTTCGTCCCGCGAAGTGCCCCTCCAAAGAGTATACAATAACTATGTGCCCCTCATAAAATTTATCGCTGCCCGTCCCGTTCGTACAGCATGTTGTTCATTCTTCGTTCCCTCACTCTCATCATCTTCCTGCCCTTATCCCACGCTAAGTGGGGTCGGCACAACAGGTTCTACTCCTCCACTCTCCTCTATCATTCGTCATCTCGGTGCTCACTCCTTTCTTACTCATATCATCCTTCACACAGTCCATCCATCTTTTCTTTGGCCTACCTCTCTTTCTAAAACCAATCACATCCATGTCTAACATTCTTCTCGTAATATGACTTTCTTCCCTCCTCATGACATGCCCATACCACGCTAACCTATTACTCCTCAACTTATCCGTCACAGGCGCAACTTTCAAACTTCCTCTAATATATTCATTCTTTATTTTATCCATCCTTGTCACTCCGCACATCCATCTCAACATTCGCATTTCTGCTGCATGCACTCTTCTTTCATCCGTCCCTTTGGTTGCCCAACACTCAGATCCATACAACACGACAGGTCTTATGATCGTTTTGTAAACTTTCCCCTTAAGTTTAAGGGGCATTCGTGGATCACACGTTGTTCCTGAGACCTGTCGCCATTTCATCCATCCCGCATTTATTCTATTTTTCACGTCTCGGTCGATCTCGCCGTCGTTCTGAATTGATGAGCCGAGGTACCGAAAGTCGGAGCAGACTGGTAGGAATACACCATCTAAGGCAATAGGAATGGAACTGGAGGGACCACCAAAGTCGCAGAACAAGTGCTCGGTTTTTGTCCTGCTGATCTTCAGTCCGACACTCTCTAATTTCTCCTGCCATTTTCCCAGCCTGCTCTGGACCTCAAGCGCATCTTCACCAACAAGAACAATGTCGTCGGCGAACAGCATGCACCAGGGTGCTTCTTCCTGTATGCCCGATGTCAGTGCATCCATAACCAGGAGAAACAAATAAGGGCTTAATGCCGACCCCTGGTGCAAACCTACAGCCACACTGAACTTGTCGGTGGTGCCAGCTTCCGACCGAACGTGAGTGCTGGCTCGGCTGTACATAGCTCGAACCAACTGCACATACTTCCCAGGCACTCCCTTCTCATTCAACGCCCACCACAGAACCTCTCGGGGTACCTTATCGTATGCCTTTTCTAGGTCCACGAACATCATGTGCAAGTTTTTGTGTACACGTCTGTATTTTTCGCACAATTGACGAACTGCAAAAATAGCGTCCGTGGTACCTCGTCCCGGCATAAACCCAAACTGGTTCTGTGATACCTCACTCTCCCCTCTCATTCGTCTCGCTATCACTTTCTCCCATATCTTCATATCTTCATTCATTCTTCGTTCCCTCACTCTACTATTCTCTATTCTACTCTCTCCTCTACAACTGACTGAATATTCTCTATGATTATTTTGCTTTGGTTGCTTTGCTTGCTTTGCTTTGCTTCTTGTCATGTCAATGTCAACGTTCAATTTTGTTAGCGCGCGCCCGCGGTAAAATCCAAACAAAGAAATTAGAGATAAATGTAGAAAATGGATATAAATTTTTTGCTCAAAGATGTTAAAAATGTGAATGAGTACATTACTGCTACTCGTGATATCTTGAATCGGTCTAAAAACTTAAAAGTAACCATCAACATTGCGACAATTCTGACTCTGAAAAAAATTAAATATCTGGAAATCGAGGTATGTTTTCAGCTCCAAACCCAGAAAAAAAATAACCCATGGAATCTATATACCTATTCTGGTTCTTAGTAGGTACCTATCTAGCTACTTTTCTTACCTAATTCCCGCGCTCATGTACCTAGGACAGTAGGTAGGTACCTACCTACCTATGTAAAAACATAGGTAGGTAGGTACCTACGCCTTAGAACTCTAAAATTTCAGTATCTCAACAAATGTGACGAAAATGGTGTGGCATGTATAGTGTTTGAAGGTTTACTAGCCTCACCACCGTCAAAAGTATGGGGCGTCTTGGCGAAAGAACTGGTTTACCTGCTGCAGTACTGGCTCGAAGTGATAAGGAAACACTTTGTCAACCACAGCACTCGCTGGTGGATGTTTCTGAAGCTGATCTTGAAGTTTATAAAGGTACTTTATTATTATTTGATTGGCACCATACTGCGGCTTCATTAATTATTGAAACAAGAATTATACAGGATGGGACGACTGACTGGAGGGGTCAGTCCTAGCCTAGCCAAGCTGGTCTAATTATAATAATAATTTGTCTAATCATTCAGATGTAACACTATTAACTTGTGCTGTAACACTAAGTAGATACTGATGAATTAACAGTGAAAGAACGACCTCTGTGGCGCAGCGGGCGAGAGCCTGCCTGCGACGCAAGAGGTTGCGGGTTCGATTCCCGCCTTGGAACAAATTTGTGTACGATCTGCAGAAATTTGTTCCGATGGTCTGGGTGTTTTCTATGTATAATAAAAAATATCTATCTATGTAAGTATGTAATGTATTAAATATATCAGTTATCTAGTACCCATAACACAAGCTTTACATAGCTTACTTTGGGGCTAGATAGTGCTGTGTGGATTGTCCATTAAAAAAAAAAAAAAAAAAAAAGAACAGTAGGAACCAAACTTTAAGTTGGTTGCTTGTTCTTCTGGTTTGGTCATGTGGAACTGGCACTTAGATTCACCTAGCTTTAAGATGTTAAGAATGATTATAGATGTTAAAAAAACTTTAAGCCTCCACCCGCAGTTTAGCTGGCATGCAGATGGTTATTGCTATGATACATTTTTAAGGCACTCAATCCTGAGCCAGGTTGTTTTTTCACCTGATTATTGTTCGGAATAAGGAGTACTACCTGGGGTGATAGTTCAGAAAAAAAACAAGCTAAGATACAATACAAGGTACAAGTTTGATCCTCATTTGTACTGCAATTGGTTGAGTCACACACACAAAAAAAGATACAACTTCTTGTAACTTTTTTTTATCTTTCTCGTGATGGAGCACCCATTACCTATGACAAATCATTGCTACAATTCAATGCCTTGCATCCATCAACTTGAGGCATGCATAAAAGCCTCTTGTGCCTGTTACTTGGCCGGTTGTTTCAGGAAATCCGACTAAAAGATCCTGTCATCCCCAACATCATAGTAGAGCTTACTACAGAATGCCTGTTTGATCTGGCCACTGCCCCCAAGACAAATGTGTTCCAGCGGCATGAGATCCTCTACTGTCTTAATATAGTCTGTGCTGAATCCAGTCGGGAGATCAGATTTGCTATGAGACCCAAGTTTGGGGACTATTTGTAAGTTTTTCATAGTTATTTAATTTTTTTCTCATTATTTTACCGGACTTTAAATCATGATAATCTTTTATGAGTGCCTCCTAAAGAAATACATGAATATTTACATTATTTACACCTACAGCTATTTAAATAGATACCTACTAACCCCTGGTTTCTGAAAGCTTGGTCAAGCTAATTGACTGTGAAGTCACTTGCTATCTCAGCTTTTACTTCAAATTAGATAGATATAGCAAGTGACTTGACCTTGCCGATTAGTGTTAACCTCGCTTTTAAAACCGGGGGGGGGGGGGATTCTGGTAGGTACAGGTAGGTACAAAAAGACAAGGATTTCACATGTATTTGATAACATTTAATCCTTTAAAATACCGAATTATATACATACAAGTTTTGGCACCAACTTCAATCTTCTTATCAATTCTTTATAGGTTTTATTTGAATAAATAACAGTCATCTAAATGTATAGGTACCTACTAGGGTAAGTCTAAGTAAGTACTTAATACCTATGCACAAGCAGTTTTGAAAACATTTAGTACTTAAGTAAATAGATATAATATATTATTTTACTGATATAAAACACAGATATGGTTAGTAGGTATACATAATAATATCCCAGTGTCATCCCGCTCTTATCAATCTTTTCTTAACTACGCCCAGTTTCAATCCGATTTTATACTAATATTTTAAAACCAGTTTCTACCATCATATTTTTAATACACTGTTTCATTCCGATTTTATAATCATATTTTTTAAAACCTTCCATTTTCTTCCCGTTTTCATATTTGTCCTTCCTTGATTGACCAGAAAAATAGGTTATTTATAGAAAATGGCATGTACCTACCTAAGTTCGCGTCTCTACAGGATTCTGCACGTCAAATTTGTTAAATGGTTTGCTAATGAAGTGATTTACGAGTAAAAAGTCGCTAAGTGAGCGAGTTATCTTCAGAATTGTACGTCATCTAGATCCGTCTCCTCGATAGGAGGTCCATTGATGGGTAAATGGGGATTATGTCTTGTCGATCCGGTGTTTTCGAACGTCTTCACCCAAGTCATTATTAGGATAGTAGACGGGCAGTCCTTCAGATCGCGTCGCTGATAGTCCAGTCTGAAGAGATGTTGGACGGTCACAATTGAGCCACAGTTGAGGTAGTATTGCTTAACGCAGAACGCGCGTTGCCTTCCCGTGAACTCCTCCATCGCGGGCGGTAAGAGCCAAACTGGCTGGAAGCTATTTCAAGAGTTCTGGAAGTTTCTGGTGCGCGCGACGCACCCCTTTTCACTCCCCTTGTAAAGGGAAAGCGCGGGATGTTTAATGAAACACGTGACCTGTCAGTAGTACCTGTTGCTTATTCTGTGACTAAAGCTTTGCCGTGATAAGCTTCCGGAAAATGCCACTAGATGGATCTGTCACCAATTTCTTCCCAATTTTTTATAAACCTGTACGAGTATTAGAGATCATTTTAAAGGGCTTCTCCGGGCAAGTATTAACACCATGACCATTTCTGCTGCCAAGCAGTGTCGCTGGTAAACATATAAAGTGAAGATATGCATGCCCCAAGCTAGCTGATGGAACAAGCAGATGGCCCACCTGATTTTAAGTGGTCACCATCCCCTATAACAAAGCATTGCCTCAGTAAGTCACGCACGTATTACGTGCCCTACGATGGACTGCCCTGCGTCCACTTGAGGTCAACTTGAGGCATACAGATGTTAAGCCTCATGTGCCTGTAATTACATCGGCGACCACACTCTTCAAACAGAAACAGCGATGTTGCTTGGCGGCAGAAAAAGGCGTGGTGGTAGTACTTCCCCGGACGAGCCCTTCACAAAGAGCTCTACTACTCTTCTTGCTTCTGCTGATGTATCACGAGTGTTTATAACAGCCTTGCCAGCTCAGTTGGTAGTAGCTCTGCCTTCTGCGCCCGTAAACCGTGGGTTCAATCCCCACCGAGAACAAACATTTGTGTGATGAACATGCATGTTTGTTCTCTATCTGGGTGTTATACTTATAATGTTATAAGTACCTATTTACAAAAAAGTATCTAAGTATAAGTAGTAGGTATATCTGCTATCTGGTTCCCATATCACAAGCTTTGGCTTAGTTTGGAACGAGATAGTGCTGTGTGGAATGTCCACCAATATTTTTATTGCTGTTTTAGTGTGAAGATAGCATCACACATGGCAACCACAGGATACTTTCCCTGCCAGCACAGCTCGCTGGAATGCCTCATGCGTTGGCTGGTGCCGAGGCAGGAGCGGTCGCTACGAGTGGCAGCCACTGAGAAGTGGCTACCACTGGACCTTTGCCCCGCGGCTGCTAGGACATTATTCTTGAACAGCAATTGGATGAACTTTTTCCAGGTACAAAGGCAATTTTTTTTTAATCTTTTTAAATGGGTGTTTTGTCAAAATGACCACGTCACCCCCGTACAGACAATACACAAATAACAAAAGCGAACTAAACTATATTACCCGTAAATAAAGTTTTAACAGTAGGTACATTGGTGTTGATTCTGTTGTTGCATTATCCTAAACTAACTTAATCTGACAACTCTAAAATCATAGCCGTCCTTGTTGTTTCGGGCTTTTAGAAAGGGATGGCAATATTTTTAGTGCTGTCAAATTAGGTTAAGTTAGGTAAATTAAACAACAGAATTGGCACCATTAGCTTCCTCAGATAGTGGGGATGCAAATACTTTGGCTAGTAATAAAAAACCTTTGTATTTTTGTATGTAACGAATAGGCTTAAAAACTACTTGTCCGATTTCAAACATTCTTTCACCATAACAATACTACATTATATCCCTGAGTAACGTAGGTACTTAAGCTATATTTATTGCTGGAAAAAATTAGAGATACCTACTAAAACATCAATAAACTAAAATATAATAAAAATAAAATGTTCTACAATATTAAAGAACACATCATTTTCTACAAATAAGTCAGTGATAGAATATGTCTAACTATTGTAGTTATGTAACTATAACTACTTTTTTACATTAAAAAAAAAAAAAAAAACAGCTTCACGACTTTGATCCCCAGGCACGGTAGATATCCCTTCAGATCTCCCAGTACCAAGTAGGTACGAAATTCAAGATTCTTTGAGGATGTCTAAGGGGGGTAGTCAGAGGTACGTCCAAACATTACATTATGCACATACCCACATTTTGCAGTAGTTAGTATTTCATACGTGACAGGTTGCAAGCCCATCGCCGCTGTTAGAATACTAACTGGTTTCCTCACGATGTTTTCCTTCACCGTTTAAGAGCACTGGCATTGCGCACATAAATTTTTCGACAGAAAAATCCATTGGTGCACGACCGGATTCGAACCTGCGACCTTACGATCGGAAGGCGGGGTCACTCCCACTAGACCACCGGTGCTCTTTTTAACATTTTTAAAGTTGATACATAATATACCATTATGTCTGGGAAAACTCACATATATCACTGTTGTCTTATTATTTAAACTCATATACCCACATAAACAGGTACTGTAATAAAACTTTTATAATCATTGTTTTATGTTCCTAGGATGCCAGAGATTTCCTGAACGCTCTCAACGAAGGAAACGGACTTGTGACGTCACTGATTTGCAGACGCCTTTCTATAGGCGAGATTGAGATAATCTATGTAAGTTCTTGAAGAATTCCCACGGGATTGTTACTTACTTGTTACTTGTATTGGACTCCTGTATCCGCATGTAGACTCTAAGGTGGTTTATTATGCGTGAGGGGTGATTTGGCTATAATTGTAGCCAGCCTAGCACCTCCCAGAAGCGCAGAAGCTTCCTGGGGGCTTCACAGGCATGGAGGAGTGACCTGGGGGTTCCTAGAATTTGGTGTCGTTGGGAGGCTACGCCCTCGCATTCCAGGACTACGTGGGCGGCTGATTCTTCTTCGGATACGCAGCCTCTGCAGAGTGGACTGTCTGTCGATCCGATGTTGTAGAGGTGTTTGTTTAGTGGACAGTGGATCCATCTGTTCAGCCGTTCCGGCGTGAAAGAGTAACAAACATCCATCCATCCAACTATCCATCGATACTTGCAAACTTTCGCGTTTATAATAGTAGTGAATCATTCCATTTGAAACGCTACAAGACCATTTTTTTATTGTCTATATTTAATTTTATCAGATTTATTATTGAAAACTAGTTGCGCCCCGCGGTTTCACCCGCGCAGATTTAAATCCCGGTATTCCCACGGGATAAAAAGTAGCCTATGTGTTATTCCAGACTATAATATATCTCTGTGCCAATTTTCACCAAGATCCGTTTAGCTGTTCTGGAGTTATAGAGTAACAAACATCCATCCATCCATACCTACAAATTTTCGCATTTATAATATTAAGTAGGATTTTCTTGTCACTGATCGCCTCAAGGAGGCTCCTTTCGTGTACTTATAATAATTATTCTAGGGGAATGAGAAACAGCAATCCTGGGTGGATTTCAACACGAGCGGGAAGTCGATATCAGTGTTACTAGACCCGAGGGTCCTGGAGACCTTCGGCGTGGCGGACCACAGGGCCTGCGAGACCCTACTCATTGAAGAAGAGATAACGGAAACTGCGTTGTTAAAAAGGTACCTATAGACTAGACGATTCGAAAAAAAAAAACTAGTACATACTCAGAAAACAAATAGGTTCGAGTACGTAAGTATAAAGGTTTCATAAAAAACTTGCGCCCCGCGGTTTCACTCGCGCAGATTGAAATCCCGTTATTCCCACGGGATGAAAAGAAGCCTATGTGCTGTTCCAGACTATGATCTATCTCGCTGCCAAGTTTCATCCAGATCCGTTCAGCCGTTCCGGCGTGAAAGAGTATACTCTTATCTAAAGTTTGTAAGCATGGATGGATGGTTGTTAAACAACCATCCATCCATGCTTACAAACTTTCGCGTTTATAATATTAGTAGGCTAGATATATCAGTTATCTAGTACCCATAACACAAGCTAGTCAGCTTACTTTGGGGCTAGATGGTGCTGTGTGGATTGTCCAGCATTGTTTATTAGTATACGAAAACAAGCCAAGTGCGATTTGGACTCGTCAAACATCTGACGTTTATTGACTGTTAGGCGGAAGATTGCGGGTTCAAATTTCTGCAGATCGTACACAAATTTGTTCCGTGGCGGGAATCGAACCCGCAACCTCTGCGTCGCAGGCGGACTCTCGCCCGCTGCGCCACTGGACTATTTTGGATCGCGCGCGCATTAACTTGGCACGAGCTGATTTGCACCTTCTACCTATCTACACACGTCCTTCTCTGTTTTTAATTCTACTTTTCTTACCTACTGTTTATTCTGAAATTGTTCTTCTTTATCTTCTTGTGTTTGCTTTTCTGTCGTGCTTCTGGTAATGTTTTATTTTATTTTCTTATTGTTGTAAATATTATAAGTGTATGTATCGTGTGTGTCCAAAATAAATGTATTTTCTTTCTTTCTTTTACTGAGGTCGTCATCATATTGCAATTTTGATTTTTCATTTGTAGAGAACCGCTAGGGCTGACGATATCTTTGACAACCCTGAGTGCTCCGTACATCCGGCCAATTGAGATCAGCACGGGCAAGTCTTGCCAAGTGTCTATAGTTGTCAGCTCCAAGGCTGACTTGACGATGCTGGATGAGGCTATGAGGAAAACATTCGGACTTAAATACCAGGTTTGTGCTTACAACTTTATATACAAAGCTTAAGGCGTTGGCAACACCTAATGTACCTCTCGTTCGCACGATTCGACACTTTGAAAGATATAAAATCACTAAGCCCTATTTCGAAAAATCGCAAACAACCATTTTGTGTGCAATCACATTGCACACAGTTTAGTAAAAACATTTCTAGTTTTCGTACTTAAGCAAACTTTTGAGTAGAAAAACTTGCATCGATCAAAATGAAATTTTTACTAAACTGTGTGCAATGTGATTGCACACAAAATGGTTGTTTGCGATTTATCGAAAATGGATTCAGTGATTTTATATCCTTCAACAAGTCAAAACGTGCGAGCGAGAGTCACATTAGCTCTTGTCTTCACCTTAATATAAAATATCTGTCATAAAAGAGCTTGGGTCTTGGTGGATGGAGAGGGCTCAGAATCGTTCTTCCTGAAGCGGGAGGGGAGGCCTATGTCCAGAGTGGACTTCTGTAGGTAAAAATAACTAATAAATAGGTGGTAATAATAGGTAATAATAACTTCTGTATAGGCTGATGATGATGAGGGTTCATCATCTTTCTGTCCTTATCCCACGCTAAGTGGGGTCAGCACAAGAGATTTTCTTCTTCCACTCTCCTATATCATTTGTCATCGGATGACGAATGATAAAGAAATAGAGATTTGGGACTCATATAAAATCTAATATAAATTGATTATTTACAGCTTCTGTTAGATTTGGATACTGACGTGTCACAGTCGCCGCAAAGATCTTACGCCAAGAAGAATGAATGGAACTCGGTAAGTACATAGTCAAGAATATTATATAGATAAGTTATGTATCGCCTTCTTTTTTTATATTGATGGACATTCCAAACTATCTCGCCCCAAACTAACACAAAGCTTGTGATATGGGAACTATAAAGATAGCTGATAAAATACATATGGTTTTTTTAATACATAATGTACTTATAATATTATATAACACCCAGACAGAGAACAAACATTCATATGTTTGTTCTCGGTAGGGATTGAACCCACGACCTACGGCACAGAAGGCAGAGCTACTTCCAACCGAGCTGTAAAGACTTGCTAATTCCATGTCCTTTTATGTACTAAGTGCAAAAAAAATATTTTTGAGGGTACCTAAAAAAGTTTTGATACGCTTCTGTGTTATTGTTTTGATAGCTAAAGTTGTGTGTGATAAATTTAATTAACAAAATAAGATTAGAATAAAACTAAGTGTGTTTTTAGCAGGAGGATACGCGTTTTTCACACCCGGTCGAAATAAAACAGCGTAAACAATCTGGTTGGTACAATATATCTTATTTTGTTTTCCTAATAGCGTTTTGGTGATCAAAATGGGAAATGGGAATGTACGCAATGGGAGTAATGTCAAGCGCATTATAAACGACGGAGGTTATTTCATCTTATGACATCATCATAAGTTACGATTTCATCAGTTAATTAACGCTCGCGATACAATCACTATGGACTTGTATCTTAAGATACCTACCGTAACATTATATTATCTTAACCGTATGGGATGGCTCACAGTGATTGTATGGCGAGCGATTTATCTAAAGATGAAATATTATTTCATTATAATAAAAATATTTTTATAAGGTGCATGTAAGTTTTTGTGTATTTGATATTTTATGGATTTTTATATCTGAAATAAATGAATTAATAATAAAAATATCATGAGATAAAATACTTACCTACCCAATAAGGAGGAGTACCTACTTACCTACCTAATTTTATGTAAAGCCGAAAATTAATAAACAAAAACAAACTAAAGTTACTGAATCCTACTAATGTTGTAAACGTGAAAGTTTGTAAGTATGGATGGATGGATGTTTGTTACTCTTTCACGCCGAAACGGCTGAACGGATCTGAAGGAAACTTGGCAGAGAGATACACTATAGTCTGGAATAACACATAGGCTACTTTTCAACCCGTGGGAATACAGGGATTTAAATCTGCGCGGGTGAAACCGCGGGGCGCAACTAGTATGGTATATATTAGTATTAAGTACATATATATTCAGTAATTTTTTTTATATCAAATGACGAAATTTGCGAATGAGACGATGTATACCTAACAGATATTTTTTTAGGTTATCTCGTGAGATCAAAGAATGCCGGTGGGCAGATCTCACCATCCACTGCTTCCACCTCGTCGTTGATTCATGTGAGTTGCAAATTAATTATTATATTATTTTGTACTAGCTGAACCCGCGGCTTTGCTCGCGCCAAGGAATTCAAAGTTTCATACAAACTTTCATCCCCTATTTTATCCCCTTGGGGGTAGAATTGATCAAAATCCGTTATTAGCGGATGCCTACGTCATAACATCTACCTGCATATCAAATTTCAGCCCGACCCGTCCAGTGGTTTTTGCTGTGCGTTGATAGATCACTATGTCAGTCAGTCACCCTTGAGTTATATATATTTAGATGTTATTCACTACGAGATAGAATCAGAAATGAGGAAATCCGTAGGAGAACCAAGGTAGCGGACATAGCTCTCAGAATCAGCAAGTTTTTTTAAATACAATAATGCTGGACAATCCACACAGCACCATATAGCCCCAAAGTAAACTACTCAAAGCTTGTGTTATGGGTACTAGATGACTGATATATTTAATACATTATGTATACTTACATAGATAGATATTTTTTATTATACATAAACACCCAGACCAACGGAACAAATTTCTGCAGATCGTCACAAATTTGTTCCGGGAATCGAACCCGCAATCCTTTGCGTCGCAGGCGGCCTCTCGCCGCTGCGCCACTGAGGTCGTAGAGTTGAAGTGGCAATGGGTAGGTCATATAGCTCGAAGAACTGACAACCGCTGGGGAATAAAGGTTCTCGAATGGCAACCACGAATAGAAAAACGAAGCGTCGGACGCCCTCCTACCCGATGGACTGAGGACATTGTTAGGACCGCGGGTAGCCGGTGGATGGAAAAGCCTCAGAATCGTTCTTACTGGAACGTATAGGGGAGGCCTATGTCCAGCTGTGGACTTCTTTAGGCTGATCATAGTGACTGATGATAATAGTGATTTTTTTGTAACATATTTTGTGTGCTCCCACAAAATAATGGTAGGAACCAAACTGTGAGTGTTGCCTGTTCGCGTGGAACTGTCATCTAGATTCACCTAGCTCTATGGCGTTTCAAACTGATCCATGTGATTTAGCTGTTCGAATGTCCTATGACTTATGAATGTCTTATGAATATGGATAACTATGTCATGAATTACATTTAAGTAATTTTTTTTTTAACACTGAATCATGTTGAAGTTCTCAAAAAAATATCATTTCGTTTCTTTTTTTATATATAGTGTCGATTCTATTGTTGCATTATAATAAACTAACATAATCTGACAACTCTAAAATTATAGCCATCCTTGTCGTTTCGGTCTTTTAGAAAGGGATGGCAATATTTTTGGTGCTGTCAAATTAGGTTAAATTAGAAAACTAAACAACAGAATTGACACCATTAGCTGATGCCGTTCTAATTAACTAAATAAATAAGTTAGGCCTAGATTTATTATGTTTTTTTTATATTACCAAGGTAGCAAATAAGCATACGGCCCACCTGATGAGAAGCGGTTACCGCAGCCTTAGGACGTTTGTAACACCAGAGGTGTCACACTCGCGGTGCTGACCCTTTAAATATTTTAACACGCCTTTTTTGAAGAACCCCATATTGTATTCTCCAGGAAAAACATCATGTGTTGAACTTTTTTACTTCTTAGTTTTTACTTGTGTACAATACATTGTTATTTATCTCTATGTTTCAGCTAAAAGACAGGCTAGCAGCGCTACCCCGATACGCATTCGATAAGGTACCAGTGAGTGTGTGCGTAGAGCCAGCTTTGTCCCACGTGACAGAACTCACAGAACGAGACGACCGCAGCATTGTAACAACCAAATTTCAACCTTACGGCGTTTGCCAAAGGAACTTCAACACACTTGTAACACAAAACATATCTAAAAGTGAAGGCGAAACTGTAAAACCAAAGCCCAAGTCTCGAGGCGGCAGACGAAACCTCTCTCCAGTCGTCAGCGATGATAATTGCACAAGCCTTCTATTAGCAGCCACTGTAGGATCGAATAGTGATTCGGTTATCAATGAAACGATAGAGCGATTGTCCAAGTCCAAAGACTTTCAGGAAGATAACATTGTCAATCTTCTCATTCGAGAAGCTTTGCAAGATAAACCTAAAAGTAAGGAAGTGTCGGATAGTAGCATTAACACAGATGAAAAGAAAAGCCAGGAGAGTGAAGCAATCGAAGATACACCTTATCAAGTAAAGGAATCAAGAAGCAGAGCTCCCAAGAAGCAAGCTATAGTCAGCAAATCCACGACAGACGATGAGTCTAACACTGAAGCTATAAATGACACACCCGTTTATGTTACCTCGAGAAAAAATACAAGAAACTATAAGCCTAAAATTAAAGTCGAAACTGAAAAACAGATATTTCCCCACAAAACTGTCGAAGAGTTCTTTTCTCAGCATATTGCTGAGAATGAAAAAAGAGAAATAGTTATAAGTCCTTTACTAGCTAAGAAAATCAATGAAACTAGTTCAGAAACTAGCGAATACTTCGATGATAACTGTTTGTTAATGAACGAAGAGGTTCATACGGATGTGGAAGAAACTATCTTCAACGAAATAGCTATTGTCGATTGCCTAAACGATATGGTCGACAAAGTTTGCAGCAGTGTTAATAACTTTTCCGAGAACCTATGCAACCAGAGTATCGCCAAAAGAACTGTCAAAGATGAAGAACTAAATTATTTTAAAGAAAAGAAAGATCTAACGATCCAAAAGCCTAAAAGAAACACCAAACAAAAAATCAAACCAGTTATGAAACCTAAAACACGTGTTACGAAGAAAACTAAGAAGCTTGAGCCGGAAAGTCCTAAAAAGATGTCAACTATCATCGAACTAAAAGAAGACGATACTATACCTGAAGAAATAATCCCAGAAAATGTCAATGTGGTCAAAACTCTCAGCCCCGAGAAAAAAATTGAAACTCCGCGTGCCAGCGACAAAGAAACTCCGTTTGCGCGAAAAAGGCGAAAACTATACTCTCCTAAAGACGGTGCCATCGAGAACGATTTACAAGACTTAACTATTGAACTAACAAGTGATGATGTTCCTTTATCCGAAATGAAAACACGTAACAACAATAAGACGACAGCTACATGCTACAAAGAGCTAGAAAAAGAACGTAAAAAATTTATTCGCTTACCAAGATCCCGGAAATCAAGAGCTAAAGTCATGGAAACGCTTTCACCTCGAACAGTCAAAATGGATGCAATGTTTAAAACTCTCAAACAGATGCCAGGAGGTAACGAA
The DNA here is from genome assembly GCA_963576535.1 of Plemyria rubiginata. Classification (NCBI taxonomy): domain Eukaryota; kingdom Metazoa; phylum Arthropoda; class Insecta; order Lepidoptera; family Geometridae; genus Plemyria; species Plemyria rubiginata. The sequence goes on from OY754929.1 coordinate 3,181,430, forward strand.
CAAATTACTTTGGTTGAAAAGGATATAGATGTGTACAACTTTTCCAGTGAGAGTGATGCTGATGATTTCAGGAAGAAAATAGATGTAAAAAAAAGTGTAGTAAGTACAACAACTGTTGGTCCTACTACGGTAAAAAAGAGTAGAAAAACCCGTCGCGTTAAAGGATCCGAAAGCTCTTATGAAGAAGAAAATAAAGCTGCTAATCGTAAAAAGGTTACGAAACGTACTAAACGGTGCCCCAAAGCAAAAATACCTGTTGTTGACTTAGTTGGTGAAAAAATAGACCTTGTTGATGAAAAAATGAGGGAAGCTGCAAGAGAAGAGTTGAACACTTCTATTATAATTGAAAATACTGCAAACTTGGAACCAATAGAGATAGAACCAGCATTTAAAGAAGTTTTTCGAATGGAAGAAATTGATGATAGCGTGTCTAATGATGCATTAGTATCGAAGAAAAACTATAAAAAGGCTCAGATAGAGCTTGTATACACTAGCGATCTCAATACCTTGTCGTCAAAGAAAAGCTCTAAAGATACCCAAATGGAATCACATTGTAGGACATCCAATGATACACTATCGAAAAAAACTAAAGACAATGTTGATTTAGAAGAAATACCTAATAAAAAAATTAAAGAGGCTATGGCGCCCAAAAAAAATGTAAGCAGGAGGGTTAACAAAAACACTGAATTACTTTCCATTAAAAAAGAAAAGGGTTTAGCTGAAATAGCTAAAACTAATGTAGTATATGTTAAGGACGATGAAGGAACTATAAGTCCTTTACCTGGACTAGAAGTAGAGTCCATGCCCAGGCTTATAGAAGACAATAACAGTGACATCCTAACGACAAACATGCTACAAAAATTCAAAAAAATCATCCGGGATGGTCCTGACGTTACAAACGATACTATAAACACGCAGAATATGCTCTCCGATGTAGAAAAATTAGATTACAGTGCGCAGAACTGCTTCAAAGAAGATATATCTTTTGTGGGCGATAATAAAGAAAATCTAGACGCTGAGAGGGTGAAATATAAAAAAGGAAAGAAATCTATACAGCCAAAAACTGTAAAGTACACTAAAAATAGTTATAAGATTGCACCCGGAGAGGAAAAAAATATAGAAACGATCAATATCACAGATGAAAATGATTGTCAATCAGAAAGGTCCATAGCGACGGATGGTATAACAGCTCACGGGGACTTTGACGAAGCGCCTCCAAGTCCAGATAATTTAAACGAAGAGCTTCAACCTAGAGAACTACATGATATGGATCAGTCTATGAAAGATTACTTTACCAAACTAACTGGAGAATTACGCAACTCAAAAGGGCGTGAGTCGAGCAAATCTATCGAGGGCGAAGAAGTCACAACTATCATGTCCAATGATATCAAAAAGACGAAAAGCGTTATATCACCGGTCGTCTCTATAAAACGATTGTCGCTTGATGATATCAGAGAATGGATGCCATCTAGGCGCACATCTGACACTGATAGTCCAGTGACCAGCCCTATACTCACTAGTCGGACTAATGACCAACCCAAATTCAATGGTGACACAGCCCAAACCACCCCGATTTCAAATCAAAATAAAACCCCAAAGATTTCCACCCCTAAATCTACCGAATCAAAATCCCACATTTTACCAACCACTGGAATATCGTTGGCAGAGTTTGACAAATGGCTGCCGATGCCGAAGTGTTTCGAAGACAGAAACGTTGGTGCTCCTGAAAATAAAGAAAGTAAAGGCGATTTAAAACTAGTATATAGGACTAGATCTCAAGATAAAAATGCGACAAAAGTGCCGATATCTGTGAAAAAACAAGCTAAATGTATTAAGAAGTATACCAAAGAAAATGCGAAACAAATAGACGTTGAAACTGAGTCGAATAATTGTAATATTGATTCAAATACTATGAACACACGTAAACTGAGAAATAGAGCTATGTGTACACGCAAAGTTAAATCACAAAATGCAGACAATAGTAGTTCAGATGAAGACGAAAACGCGAAGGAAAATTTCAAAATTGGAAATACATACAAAAATTATAGAGACAAAAAACGGGCACAAGTTGAAGAATTGAATCTAGTTATTAAATCTAGCAAAACGTCCAACATTAAACCCGAAACAAGAAACAACTATATAGATAAATCTCCCAGAAAAACAGGAAAAGCTAAGCCAATAATTTCTCCAATAAAACTCACAGGAGATTTCGTATCCCACATTAAAGATAGCAGTTCCGACGATGAATGCTTAAAGAAGATTCGATGCATGTTTTCGAAAACGAAAGATAAGGCTAAGGTACCTATCATATCTATTTCAAAATCTAAGAGCATAGAATCTGGGTTAGAGCAACCCACAGAACCTCAATTAAAAAGAAAATCTACATCCCCTCTGCTTAGTCGATCGAAAAAGCCTAAGATAGACGAGCCCAGAACAAAAGAGCCAAAAAGCACCATCGAATCAAAACGCCTGGAAACGAAAAGGTCGATTGAAATTTTAGAAGATGTTGTGATGTCTCAGAGTGGTCCAAGTGTATCCAGCGTCAACGATTGGTTCAGAAGAACGGGAGACAGCGGTAAGGAAATGTTATTAATTACCTATTCATTTGCATTTATGTTGACAGCCTTCACAAGTAAGCCATGGGTTCGATCCTCACCGAGAAAAAAATACTTGTGGGATAAACATAGATGTTTGTTCTTGAAACATATACAGGTGTTGTTATACTGTGTATTTACAAAAAAATATGCAGTTAATGAGTATATTAGCTGCCTGGATCACATATTACAAGCCAACTACGCCGTGGGTTCGATCCTCGCTGGGTAAAAATATTTGTCGGATAAACATAGATGTTTGTTCTTGAAACATAGACGGGTGTTGTTACACAGCAAAAAAAAGTAGGTAACAAATATATAAGCTCTCAGAATCAGCAAGTTGAAGTGGCAATGGGCAGGTCATATAGCTCGAAGAACTGACAACCGCTGGGGAATAAAGGTTCTCGAATGGCGACCACGAACAGGAAAGCGAAGTGTAGGACGCCCTCCTACCCGGTGGAATGACTACATTGTTAGGATCGCGGGTAGTCGGTGGATGGAAAGGGCTCAAAATCGTTCTTCCTGGAAACGGATAGGGGAGGCCTATGTCCAGAAGTGGACTTCTGAAGGCTGCTGATGATGATGATGATGAATATATAAGCTATCTGGATCACATATTACAGGCTGTGCTTAGTTTGGGGCTAGATAGTGCTGTGTGGAAAGTCCACCAATATTTATTTATATAATATCGTCGGTCCATTTCAGTTCACTACTTTTACTGGCATAAATAGTAGCTGCGCCCCGCAGTTTCACCCGCGTAGTTTTAAACCCCGGTATTCCCACGGGATAAAAAGTAGCCTATGAGCTATTCCAGACTATAATCTATCTCTGTGCCAAATATCATCCGGATCCGTTCAGCCGTTATTGAGTAACAAACATCCATACATACGTACAAACTTTCACATTTATGATATTAGTGTGATTACTTATTATAAAGTACATAGGTGTTTTATTTCTGATACCTATACACACTTTTATTTTTACAGAATATAATGCTTTCTTGTCTTACAAGGAAACAATACAAAATATTATGGAAAAGTTGGAAACTACACTTGTCGAAACCAATCTAAATACGAGTAAGAAGTAAGTAAACCATACCTTTTACAAAGCTTTGCATAGTAAGTCACGCACGATAGGAACGTGCCCTACGAACCACTGCGTCCATCAACTTGAGGAGTATCGTGTGCCTGTAAATTACACCTACAACCACACTCTTCAAACCGAAACACAGTAACGCTGCTTGGCGGGCATATCTCTGTAGTAAGTATATATTGTTATTTTATTTATCGGTCGCGTCAACCAAAAAGAACGCTGCAAAACAGTGGTGGGGATGTGTCTGCGCATATAATACTCGCACCATTACACCCCCTACCCTCACCTATACCTCCTTCCGGCGTTCTTTATGTGTGACACGCAATAAACCTTGTTTTATGTTCATAAATTACAGACTTGTGAAACTGTTTGTGGAGGCACAAAGAAACCTAACCGAACAAAAGAATGAACAAAGTGAACTGTACAAGAGCGTAGCCAGAGAACTCGTAAAAGGCGTAGCTAGTTTTATCGAGAAGATGTACATCGATCTAGACCAGAAGTATGTAACTTTTGCATTATTTATAACCGAATTCAATCCTACTAATATTATAAACGCGAATTTGTATGGATGGATGTTTGTTACTCTTTCACGCCGAAACGGTTGAACGGATCTGGATGAAACTTGGCACAGAGATAGATTATAGTCTGGAATAGCACATAGGCTACTTTTTAACCCGTCGGAATACCGGGATTTAAATCTGCGCGGGTGAAACCGCGGGGCGCAACTAGTACTTAAATATTTTATGAAAAAACAGACTTGAATACACTGGAATATACTAGTACCGCTGGTTTCTGAAAACTCGATCAAAGATACCTAATCGGCTGTCAAGTCACTTGCGTTCAGCTTTTACTTCTAATTAGATAGAGATAGCAATAGCAAGTGACTTGAATGCCGATTTGCTTTGAACGAGCTTTCAAAAACCAGGCGGCAAACTACTTACTTAACCCCCGCTTTCTGAAAGCCCGATCAACACTGATCGGCTGTCAAGTCACTTGCTATTTCACCTTTTACTTTAAATTAGATAGAGATAGCAAGTGACTTGACAGCCGATTAGTGTTGATCGAGCTTTCAGAAACCGGGGGCAACAAATCAAATATAGGCAATTTTTAAATGACTTCATAAAAACCGGTTCTCTTTTTTGACTGTATATAATGTTTTCTGTGTTGACTCGTATGTTGGCGATTACTCCACCAATTGAATTCATTTTAATGATTCTTTTTTGTTTGGTAGGATACAGGTATAGTATCCGTCAAACTTCTTGGACAAACGACCTTGAATGAATAAGAAACGAAAAATAGGTCTCTTTGGTGGTGCGAAGAGTGCAAACCTTTCCCCTACCACCTCGCGCGATGGCCAAGAAGTTTGACGGGTACTATACCTAGCTACCTACTAGAGGTAAAAACAGATGACGTTTGGTTCCTTAAAGCAAAAGGTTTGTCATATATTTCGAAACAATTTTTTTTAGCAAAAAAGTTTTAGTGCTGTCTTAAAACTTAGTACCTATAAGGTACCTAGACTACCTAGCTGTCATCTGCGTGTTTTTTTCTGTGTTGCTCAACAATGCTTTTCCTTCTTAGATCGCAAGAAATGAACAATCTTTTCATGGAAAACTTGAAGAACCAAGCATTCGCTCTGATCCGTGACGATTGTAAGCAGAAGCGAGCTATGGTAGCCATGTTGAAGGAAGACGTGCAGGCTGTTTTAGACCATATTCAAAGTAATAAGTAGTCATTCCTGTTATAGTACGCGTCACGCTAAAAGAACGACGGAAGGATCGAGAGGGGGTGTGACGGCGCGAGTATTTTGTATGCGCAAACACATCTCCACTGTTCGGTTTGGTTGACGCGCACTATACCTTTGTGTCTTACAATCCCCACCAACAGCCCAGCCACAGTGGGGATTGGGGAAGAACTGTAAATTCTTTATTCCCATTGCATGGATAATGTCACTTGGTAAGGATTAGCTTATTCAGTTATTAGTTTCAGTGTCCATTATGAATGAGTGGGGATTATGAATCCGAAAAACATCGATTTATATTCTACATTGCACGAACATGTCGTGTAGTGGGGAAATTTAAACAATAAATATAAAGATGGTGGACTTTGAGTTATATGAAATTTAAGAAAAAGAAATGCCCATTGCATGAACGTGTTACGAGGTGGGGATTATGAGTTTATTTAGTTATCCGGCACACAAGTGTCATTATGAAAGCACAACAAAATTGCCCCATAATCCCCACTACACGATTTGGACGCGCGGTGGGGATTTTGATGTTCGGTTGTTAGTTTTATGATGTCCACGGGCCACAGTCAACAAGATTTGTATGAATTTAATATGAACTACTTATCCATTCCTGTTTTCTTTAATATAAACTTGTTAGCTGTTGTATAACATTCTATTTTTGTTAGTTACGATGAAGATTTATAATTTTGTTATTTTATGTATTAGTTTCTTTTATCTTTAAGTTAAAATGATTGTTCGAAAAATACAATGAAGTTAATATTATAATACTCTTTATTTTAATATATTACAGTATAGTACCTACCTACTTATAATAGACTATTATAGTGATCTTATTATATAAAATTATTATAATATACATTCTCATGGGACGAACTAATCTTCATACAATATTACTTGCACCAACAAAAAAAAACTTAGATGGTTAGGGCTGCCATACTGGTTTCTTTATTTTTCACATTTAAACGTTTTGAAAGATATAATTGTGTACTAAAAAAAAAACGGTGAAGGAAAACATCGTGAGGAAACCAGTTAGTATTCTAACAGCGGCGATGGGCTTGCAATCTGTCACGTATGGAATACTAACTACTGCAAAATGTGGGTATGTGCCAAATGTAATGTTTGGACGTACCTCTGACTACCCTCCTTAGACATCCTCAAAGAATCTTGAATTAGTACCTACTTGGTACTGGGAGATCTGAAGGGATATCTACCGTGCCTGGGGATCAAAGTCGTGAAGCTGTTTCAGTTTTCAGTTTAATTGTGTAATTGTACTGATTTTTGAATAATCTTCTTTCTAAAAAACCTTTTGATCCAAAGTAGTTTTCAAATAGTTTGTTTTACTAGTTTCGGTACGTCGGCAAACTTTTAAGTGGGAAAACTTTTTTCAATCATAATTATTTTTTTACCGTAACAACTTGGTTGATTGCGATTTTACCAAAATATATAACGTGATTTTAGAAAATACTGAAACAGCTTCTCGACTGATCACTAGGCAGGGTAGATATCCCCTCTGATCTCTCAGTACCAAGTACTAACTAAAGTTTCTTTGAGCACGTCTATGGGGGGTAGTCAGAGGAACGTCCAAACATTACATTAGTTCCATACCCACATTTTGTAGTGATGATCTTTTAAAATGAAAACGAGTGAGAAAAACATAAGCAGTTATCATTGGTGCCACTTCTGTTGTTTAATTTACCTAACTTAACCTAATTTGACAGTTCTAAAAATATTGCCATCCCTTTCTGTAAGACCGAAACAACAAGGACGGCTATAATTTTAGACCTGCCAGATTAGGTTAGTATAGGATTATGCAACAACATAATCGACACCATTGTCCTGCAAATAAGTTCATTGCTTGAACTAAAACGTGAATCAATGGCTGAAGATTTAAAATTTAAGAGTCGTCTTGAGATGTCTGCACTTGTGCGATATAAACTTGTTGTTGCGGTTGGTGTTGGCCTTGTGACGTCACCTGGAAAAAATTAGAACGGACAAACTATTAGCTTTCTATCTAGGCCTATGTCCAGCAGTGGATTTCTGTAGGCTGATGATGATGATGAGGAGATTCCTTGCCCCAAACCGTGTGAAGTCACAACGTGATCTTGGACTTTATTCTTTATGACATAGGAAATACCTACTTTTCCCAAACCGTGTGACCTCACAACGTGATCTAAACGCAAACGCGATTTAAATAAAAGATAAAGATAAAAAATATTTATTGCATAAGTCTTATACACTAATAACATATAAGTAAGGTTTATCTACGTGAGTTTCTTATGTCGTAGGTAAAGACCTTAGGGTAGACAATAAGTTGAGTTCCTCACTCTAACTAAGCATGAGCTTGTATGTAGAAGCGAGGGCTCTTCTTTTGGCAACAACTAATTTTAATGACATGTAGATTGTAGGTAGGTTCAATATAAATACAATTTATACTAGACTGAAAACCACGGAACGGAGCTTATCATGCAAAAAGAGAAAAAAAAAGTTACTAGATAATTACTAATCTACATAGGTGTGTATAGTAGTGTCAATTACAATTTAAAAAGATGGTAATAGAAAATGAGACACAATTCAAAATAAACTATTCCTAAAATAAAATACTAAAATTTACTTAATTGAAGGGTGAGTTACATACGCCTGTTAGATGATAGTGTAGTGTGAAAGGGAGTGTGCGAGTTAGTGTGTATGTGTGTGTATAGAGGTGGGCTATCCTACTACTACCAGTCTCATAAGATTTGATTGGTCATAGTGAATAACGCCCCTGATAATTAGTAACGCGTGATGGGATCGCGCCCTACGATTCATTATCTTGAGGCATACAGATGTTAAGCCTCACGTGGCTGTACCGGTAGCCACACTTTTCAAACCGAAACACAGCGTTGCTGCTTGGCGGCAGAAGGGCGCGGTGGTGTTCCGAAGATTACCGAAGGTCCGTTACCCTTATAGATAATAAGACTCGCTTCAATCTTAGATAATTAACCTGTGTACCTGTATAATCTGTGGAGATTGCTGCGCCTGCGCTTGGATGATGATTGGCTGGTTCGGGTTGTTCTGGACTTGGAGGCGTATCATGTTCAACTGGGCTTGGGTTAGCTGTATCTGCGACTGTGGAGATAGAATTAATAAATAATTAAACAAATATTAGTGCACTTTCCATGCAGCACTATCTAGCCCCAAACTAAGCCAAAGCTTGTGGTACGGGAACGAGATAGCTGATATACTACTAAATACTTTGTTTTTCATATCAATAATCACAGGAACATACTGTTTTTGTTACTTACAGGCATACTCTGTAGTTCGTTATTTGAGACGACTTGGTGCGACTGAACTAACGCCACCGGATGAGGGTTGCTTGAACCGGCGCTAGCAGGGTTTGATGTCTGAAATAAGGTGTTATCTGTTACTAATCTTTCTTATTCATAATCCCTGTAATTTTATAGCGGCTCTATAGAGTATTCTTGTCACTTTCATGGCAACGAAAATGGACAGCAACAGACTTATTGGTCTGATAAGCTATAGGCGCGCTCATAGACTATTATGACTATGATGAAGGGCCTTAGTGTTCACTACACTGAAATCACTCTGTTATTATCCGCCTTAGATGATGAGTTTTTTTGACGTGATGCAGTCTTCCTTACGATGTTTTCCTTCACCGAGATTACTAGCACTGTGCAAAATGTGCACATATCGGTTTTGAATCGCAACCGCACAGAAGAAATAATAGTAGTACCTAGTAGCACCAGTGCCCATATGAATATAATATCGGTAAAATTATAACTCACTAGTTGCGCCCCGCGGTTTCACCCGCGTATTTAAATCCCGGTATTCCCACGGGATAAAAAGTTGCCTATGTGCTATTCCAGACTATAATCTATCTCTAGGCCAAGTTTCATCCAGATCCGTTCAGCAGTTCCGGCGTGAAAGAGCAACAAACATACATACAAACTTGCGCGTTTATAATATTAGTAGGAGTAGGATTCATAAAGTATGTTGTTAAAAAACCAAGAGATATGACTTTTCACCTGCACTACTTGTGTCATGGGCTGGAGCACAATTTGCTGCTGCTGCGTATTCTGCTGCAATGTTGCGTGGTGCTGCTGCGTTGTTTGCTGCAGGCAGGGCTGAGAAACGAAGTCAAAGTCAAAATATGTTTATTCAATAAAATCACAAGGACCATCTTGAAACGTCTTAAAACTAGGTGACTCTAGTGCCAGTTCCACGCGACCAACACCGAGAAGAACAGGCAACAAACTCGGTTTTGTTGATAAAACCATTTTAAACGAATTTTGACGATTCTAAGGGCCTAACTACAAAAAATAGGGAAACGTTAAACACTGCCTAAACTTTTGACATCTCTTGCCATTGCGTAATGGCAAACAGAGACAGCGCTAATATTAGACATTGTTTAAAGTTAGACACCGTTTTGTAGTACAACCCCTAAATGTCTAATTAAGCGATCGATAAGAACGGTACTTGCACTGCTGATGATTGTAGGTAGCTACCTGTTGGGTCCTCACGGTCGGTTCTGGCACTGTCGGCTTGGAATGCGTCCACACTGACTCGTAGCGTGGCTTGTTCGCCTTCACCTCGTGGCGCGGAACTATGTCGATGAGGAAGTCGAATTGATCAGACTTCGAGATAGCCATGGCGATGTCGTTGCGCTGAAACGAAACGTAATCGGGTTATGAATGCGATAATCCAACTACTATTATAAACGCGAAAGTTAGTTAGCAAACAACTACTACTACGTGATCTTCTTTTCCCTCCTTGTGGGGGGGAAGAGGGATGGGCCTCGATGGTGTGGCATCTTTGCCCTGGCTTCTACTCCTGGGGTAACAACCCCAGGGTCTTGGGGTATCGCCCTACAGTTAGGGCGGTGCACTTACGAACTAACAATTTTTTTTTTTTTTTTTTTTTTTTTTTACGCGAAAGTTAGTTAGCAAACAAGTTAGTCACCTGTAGCGTCCTACGTTTGTTATCTTCTGTATGGCTCCAAGCGCGAAGAGTTAGCTCATGTATGAATATCTCCACGGCTTTGGCAAACAGCACGGGTGCTTCTGCGGATATCATCTTCACTTCCTCATCCAGTTTCATTATCTTCTTGATGCGGGCTAGAGGTAGTGCTTGGGTTTTGAAGTGCTCCTAAAATATGCACGGTTGATCATAAATAAATCTTAAGTACTAATATTATAAACGCTAAAGTTTGTGAGTATGGATGAATGGATGGATGTTTGCTACTCTTTCACTGAACGGATCTTGATGAAACTTGGCAGAGAGATAGATTATAGTCTAGAATAGCACATAGGCTATATATTTTATCCCGTGGGAATACCGGGATTTCAATCTGCGCGGGTGAAACCGCGGGGCACAACTAGTAAAATTAATAATGTTTGGTCTCCTCAGATCTTTTAGTAACAAATACTAGCTCCAGATTCTTTGAGGACATCTAAGGGACTAAGTAGTCAGAGGTACGTCCAAACGTTACATTTGGCACATACCCACATTTTGCAGTAGTTAGTAATTCATATGTGACAGGTTGCAAGCCCACTGCCGTTAACATAATAACACCCTTATCAAACATCTATGTTCATCATACATTAATGTTTGTTCTCGGTGGGGATTAAACCCACGGTCTATCGCTGAAGTTAGAGCTACCAAAGAGTATACAGTGGTGCCAATTCTGTTGTTTAATTTTCCTAACTTAACCTAATTTGACAGCACTAAAAATATTGTCATCCCTTTCTAAAAGACCGAAACAACAAGGACGGCTATAATTTTAGAGCTGTCAGATTAGGTTAGTTTAGGATAATGCAACAACAGAATCGACACCAATAACTACGTAGAGCTACTACCTACCAACTGAGTGTTGACAGCTGTCAAAAAAAGGTTTTTTTGTTGAGTTCATATCTGCGATCAGTTTCTAGACTATATTATGCAGGTTTGTTGTGTGTGGAGTTTTTTGGGGAGCTTCTCCAATGAGCCTTTCCCCTTTTTTGTTTGATCACGGATAGATCCAGGATGTCAAAAAAAGGTACATACAGAATTTACGTTCCGAATGTCGTCAGTGACCTTAGCCCAGAACTGCTCCAGGGTCTGCTGGGAGGTTTCCCCTGGGACACCCTCTTCCGCTCCTTCGCCGTCTATGTCATCCATGTTGGAGGAGCCAGCTTGATCACTAAATGACAAAAAACAGTTAGGGTTTACAAAAAACAATCTTAGGAAACTCGAGCAAACAATCTACCATAGTTACAGTCTATCGAAGTTCAGTTTTGTCTTTCGGGTTAAACTATAGCTACCCTTGTACCTGAGTTGAGGGTTTGGGATATGGGGGATGCATGTGGGAGTAGATGGCAAGTCTTTCCCTATAGTCTCAATTTTTCTTCACTTTAATAAAAAAAAACCCTAACTAATTATAGCTATTCTAATTTACCTGAAAAAGTGAAGAAATATTTTACATTTCCTAAAAATAGAACTATAGGGAAAGACTTGCCACCTACCCCCACTTGCAACCCCCTATCCCCAACCCTCAACTCAGGTACAAGGGTAGCTATAGCCAACCCGATTTTCGTTCTTTAACCGACTTCTAAAAAGGAGGAGGTTCTCAATTCGACTGTTTTTTTGTTACAGACTTTCGACTGGATGAACCGATTTTGATGTTTTTATTATTTGAAAGCTGGTGCTTCCCGAATGGTTCTGTGTAAATTCTCCAGTGCATTTGAAGTCAGTTTTTTCTTGAAGGAGTTAATGTTTTTGAAGATGAATGTCTGTATTTAAAAAACCAGAAGAAAAACCAGTTGTTTTGTCTCTAGATTATTTTTAAGTTACAATAATATATTACTTTGTACCTACCTATGTAAATTAGGTCCAGGTAGGTCGTAGGAAGGTATGAAGGTGACAGGTAGTTATACAAATAATTATGTTTTATTCAACAATTTGTTCGAAAACATTCAAATCATGAAACTAATCACGGCCTTCGCCGGTATAAACAGCGGGTAGGAGGTATGCCAAATATAGATAATATTTTATCATGAACTTACGCATTCACAAAGAAGCACACGGACATCTTGTATTTCAATAGCACGACGTGACGACCTCGAGAAAATGCGTGAAAACACAACTGTTTACTCAAAATATAATATTTACGGGAAAATAACCGCGACACAAATCTAATAAAAGCAGGGTAACCAATAATCAGTGTAATATTTGGAGATCTCCAATCACCAATTACTGGAAATGCGCCAGACACACGATTCGTCCACCGATGACCAGTCACAGCTTGACGTTTGCAGGGATGCCAACTGTTATTAGAGAGCTACAGTTTCTACCATGACAACAAAAATTCTACTATTCATTATCAGTAAAATTGCCTCTATTTAGTTATAAATGGTAAAAATAAGTAGTAATTATGTAGTAAAAAATTGTTACTAGTTGTTTTTGTTTTTGAATAATTACTGAAAAGTAGCAAAATTGTTTTATAGTATTTTGGGTTTCCTATATGGTAGATTTTTAGAAAGTGCTAGCTGCCGGACCTACCGGAAGTAAATGGCATGTCTATAAACTAAAGGGCTGGTTATTGTACGACCATATAAAACGCAGCCCGAGAACTCACAGCCAGGAATGTGGGACAGGAAAACGCAGGCAGCCAGGATTTAACATGTCCAAATGTACATGGATTTTGATTATGTAGTGCTCGCCAACGTTGGCAACTAATGTAATGTATGTTAGTCTATCGTAAATAAATTTGAATTTGTGAATTTGAATTTGAAATTATATATTGTAATATTTTGGCTAATTTGAATTTGAAATGATAAATATATTGTAATATTTTGGCTATTATAGGCGACATTTGTACCTAGTGACCTTAAAATTTGCCACAGCTAGCCAAGTCATTGACAAAAACCAACGGTGTTTATCACGGCTCGTCGAAAATAGTTCTACCACTACCATGTCTATTTCTGCCAGCTGCGTTGCTGTATTTCAGTTTGGAACGTGTGGTTGCTGGTTGGTGATATTACAGGCACATCGTCATCATCATCCACATTAAGGCTAAGGCCGCACTACGGTTAAATCGCTGTGGTTTTTAATCGCGTGAATTTGTACCCCTAGAAAACTAGTACAAGCGGCCGCACCTGCGGTACAATTTTTCTAGGGGCACAAATTCACGCGATTAAAAACCACACACACCGGTTTAACCCTGTTTAACCGTAGTGCGGCCTTAGCCTAAAATTCAAAATCATTGATAGAAAAAAGTGGCTAGCTAGGCTAGCATCCATATTTTGACAGTGGTATTTTTTTATAAGTAGACGATAACTATAGCATCATTGTTGTCTTGTTGTCTTAGGTACATTTAAACATACATACATAATTTATTAAATAAAATAAATTAAAGTTTTTTTAGACAATTTACAGATTGATTAGATCGATTGTAGAGATTGTTGCTCTACGGATTTTTTAAAGTTGGTCATACCACACTTAGGCTACGTTCAGATGACAAGCGTTCAACGCGCGCTAAATTTTTGTGTGTTCACATGACACGCGCTTGTCAGGCGTTGAACGCGCGTTGTCGCGGCCCCCATAGATTTCAGACTTCAGTAGAGTTCTTATCTGAATAATCGCGACTTGTCATGTCCTATATCGCAGGGCGTTTCTCTATTTCATCTATAAACAACTCCGTATTAAAAGCTTCGGTTTCCATTTCGGACGATTTCTGAACGAACTGATCCCTTAAAATGCGTATATCCGCATCGAAAGCGCGCGCTCAACTGAACGGAAACATAGAAAACCAATGATCTCAACAATGCGCACGTTGACGCGCGCTGACAACAGTTGAGCGCTAGCGCAGCGTCAACGCGCGCTTTATTAAAACGCGCGTTAGCATGTGTACGGCCTGAATAAAAAGTATGTAGTTGTAAACGCGCGTTATCGAAGCGCGCGTTGATCGCTTGTCATCTGAACGTAGCCAATCTCACACACGCACATAAAAACGTCAAAAACACAACAAAAAAAACAGCGTCTGCTTGCTGCCAGCTTGCTAGAAAAATGGCGGCGGCTGAGATTCAGATAGTAAATCCATCAAATTTAGCTAAAATCGAAAGGTAACCAATGATTTTCTCCCGTAATTGACTGCATTCTTGTGAACCGTAAATAATTAGAAAATATTTGTGAAAAAGTGTGGTGTAACTTGTGAGCTAGGCTGTCGGTGAAATGGTGTCTACAATCTGTTTAATTTTACAGTTTTCTCCATGACCCCAGCTACAAGGAAATTATTGAGAACTCTTCCACATTCAACTCGAGACTATGTGCCGAAAGAAGAATGCGGATGCCTTTTATCGACACGCAAACCGGTGAGACTCAAATTATCGATTTTGCTGACTGAGCGTAATAAAGTTTATTTACGCCGTTTTGTTTTTCCCTTGTTCCAAAGAGTACAGCATTGATACAGAAAATCATGATGTTTCAATAAGTTCTGCTGCCTCACGTAATTATGCACGAATATTGGCCTTAATGTAATGCTTTTTATTTAATTTGTAGGCGTCGCCCAAAGTCACTGCAATTTGTTCATGACGAAGCGACAGCGCATGCCCGGTCAGAAAGAAGGGCAGGTATACACATATGCAGCACAAAGGTAAGACGATAAACATTAATTTTCTCAAAAAATAGGTACTGTAAAGTTGTAGCAAGCAATAAGATTATGAATCAATATGAAATACATATACTGGCAGCTGGCAGAACATGCCAGAAAAGCCATAATCCAAGAAGTGTTTGGGGTGAAAGGATTGTAATTTTGTGCCCCTGGGAGGAGGCTCCTTTCTTCCTTAGGCTTTAGATGCTATCATAACATATTTTATAGTGAGAAATTGTTTGAAATGTTAATAAAATAATAAATATTGGTATACATTCCATACAACATTATCTCGCTCAAACTAAGGCAATGCTTGTACTAAGAGAACCAGATAGCTGATATAATACTTATAAAACCCACAGCCTATGTAGCCGGAGCTACTACCAACTGAGCTGTGAAGGCTGTCAATATGATGATCTTTTTCTTCACAGTGAAGGATTTGCCACACATGATGGTCTGCAGTCAGGTCAAATTGAAATTTGACATCAAAATGGAATTGTTGTTCATACAAAAATATGGGGCTTGAGCTGGCCACAGACCGTATCAAGTATAGCAAATCCTGTAACCTATAAAATCTGACTTTGAGTACATTGTAGATGGCGCAAATCCCGCCGCCAATACCTAACAATGTCTTCTACCCGCTGGGGTTGGAGTGGAGCAGAGAGTGCCACAGAGACAGTTGGTGAAGGAGAGAACAGCTCGGGAATACCAGGGGAAGTCCTTGGGGGAGACGACAGCAGGGATGGTTCTCAGACTGCAGCTAAAGATGATCCTAAGGTAATAATTTTGTATATATTTCTTATTGTTTTTATATCTACTTTGTGAGGCTGGTGATCCTTTTTGCGTGATTGGTAGTTGTTACTAGTTTAGCAACTCAAAAGTCCTTTAATGCCAACATAGGCTTCCTCAAACGCCTTCTGTAGAAGTGTTCTAAAGTAGACTGCTGGTACAGCAATACGGAAGTACATGTGTTACTGTTTGCATCTAGCTCATTATTCATTTTTTTTACCAGTATGATTTCTCCTTTATTTTAAGGTAATAAAGAATTAATAAATAAAGCAAAATTAGATTTTAATTAGAAAATTTAGTTAGAATTTAATTTAAACGCGTAAAAAATATATGTCGGCGCAAAAATGTTGCTTCAAAATGAAAATCAAGTTATAAGAGTTCATTTTATAATTTACTAGTTGTGCCCTGCGGTTTCACCCGCGCAACTTGAAATCTCGGTATTCCCACAGGATATAAAGTAGCCTATGTGTTATTCCAGACTATAATATACGTCTGTGCCGATTTTCACCAAGATCCGTTCAGCCGTTCTGAAGTTATAGAGTAACAAACATCCATCCATACTTACAAACTTTCGCGTTTTTAATATTAGTAGGATTATTATAATGTGTTAATTTTTTTATTTATTATTATTCCATATATTATTACACCTACATACCTATACAACCCTGGACCTGTAGCTCGGTTATATATAAACTTGCAGGAATGGTTCTACGACGAGCTAGCGATGGAGGAGATGGAGACGGGCGAGGAGCCGGACCCGGAGTCCGATGAGGACTACTACGACGACACGTACGCCAACCGGCGCAAGCGTCGCGGCGGCGCCACGCCCACCGGGCCCGGCTCGCGCGGCGGCCGCACGCGCAAGTCGCTGCCGGACGACACGCCGGCCAAGCGCGGACGCGCCGTGAGTAATGTCATACACTACTGCAGGGTTTCCTAAATGGTGGTCCGCGGAACCCATTCCGTAAAAGGGTCACAGGGGTTCCGCGGTCTGTTCGAGATTAAAATAAAACGTTCGTGGAAAATACGCATAACCGCGCCGCATCGTCGCGTCGCATCGCGTCGATGTTTTGCAATACTTCTATTAATTATTTCTCGTTTATAATTTGTTCTTTCTTCCCAGTCTAAACTGCCTATATTCAAACAAGGTAAACTTATAAAAACCGCCAGCTAGGGTTCCGCCAAAAAATGTATGATCAATTAGGGTTCCATGGCCAAATAAAATTGGGAACCCTTGCACAACTGTATTCTAGTGATGTGCCGACTCCAGTTAACTCGAGTTGAAAATCTGGTAAAGGTACTGACCACACATCTTCGTGCTCAGATATAAGAATGCTTATCAACCGACGTACGACCAAATAAGCATGCTTATGCTAGCAAGACCTGTTCACACGTGCTTTTATTGAGCAAGGCTCGAAAAAAGCATGTTTTTATTCAAAATGAGCATGTGTGTAAGTTTAACTTGAGTTAAACTCGAGTTAGTAGAACGAAATTAAGTGTATGATTTGTGAAGCCCGCTCCACATTCCCGCGAAGACTAGATAAAAACTATAAACGAGGTTTCACATTTTTCTCGTGTTTTTCTAAGGCCAACTCGAGTTAACTCGAGTTGGCACATCTCTACTGTATTAATTGAATACGAAACAATATGTCCGGCACCCCTAGGTACCTAACTCACTTGGCGACGGTTTGGCATCGTCGCAAAGTTGGAAGTGTGGCCACGGGCTACAGCTCTCTACATGGCTTCTGGATACTCTGGCGGCCTGGCGACGTTGCCACTATAATGTACACGTCTAAACTTGGCAGTCAGCCGCCATTAAACTGGAACTAAAAAAGACAATAACAAAGACACTGCACAAAAAATTAAATAAATAAATATATAATGCTGGACTATCCACACCAAAGCTTGTGTTATGGGTACTAGATAGCTGATATATTTAATACATTATATACTTACATAGATAGATATTTTTTATTATACATAGAAAACACCCAGACCATCGGAACAAATTTCTGCAGATCGTACACAAATTTGTTCCAAGGCGGGAATCGAACCCGCAACCTCTTGCGTCGCAGGCAGGCTCTCGCCCGCTGCGCCACAGAGGTCGTCAAATAATAATACCTAATTTCAACGATTCAATTACAATTTTTAATAATTTCATCGATTAAAATTCAATTATCAATAATTTCAACACTGTGACGTAGACATATCAGCAAAAGCTGCTCGTCTATAAATAAAATAAATAAATAAATACAATAAATTTTTCAGGATATTTCCGTAAATTTGCATACAAGATAAAAAATACCACTGGCTTCGATCTGGTCCATCTTATTCTATTACTAAGTAGTATCAAAATACATTTGATAATTCTATCTCTTTCCAGGGTCGCGGGCGCAAGCGGGCCGGTCCCGGAACGCTTCCGTACGAGGTCCCCGGAGACGGAGAGAAGCCCTTCGGCTGTGAACGTAAGTCCAGAAGGAAGCATTAACCTACCGTGTAGCTCAGGTCCGAAACAGCCGTGCTTTCTTTATGTATTCACTTTTTTCATTGTATTCACTATTTTGTTTCACTATGAGATGAGATCAATACCCTGGATGCAAAGAACCAGCCGATGTCAATGGTAAAGGGTTTGATTTGTTTGTGAACATTGGCGTTTTAATTCTGTTTGTCTGATATTGTGGTGGTGTTCAGATAGATTTGAATTTACATTTGAGAGCAATGAATCTGGGTCACAGTGTAGAGCAAGTAGTAGAAGAGTATTTCTCAAACAAAATGTACGTAACGAAAAAGGAAAAGTTACGAAAAAGTACTTTTTTGTAACTTTTACTTCCTTAAGTTCCTAGAGTTATGTTACGAATTAGTAAAATTTCGTAACAAATACTTTTTCGTTACATACATTTTGTTTGAGAAATACTCAGAAATGAATGTGGTTGAAATAATTTATTTAAATAAAACGAGCATAAGGTGTTCATAGGGTGGTTCTTCTGCTATCTGATATGGCAATGGTGTTCAGACAAATTCGAATTTACACTCGAGAGCAATTAATGTGGGTCACTCGATTCTGGTATCTCGGACGCTTAGGCAGTGCTCATAGGTGTTTCACGGACTATTAGAATTTTAATGACAAAAGCAAATCCCGATATTATTAACACAAAAACTAACCAAAATATCTAGGTGGAGTAAAGTAGTATCAATCGCAAAGTATTTGGGTAGTAATTAGTGATCTATAAAGCTTTTGGTAACACAACATGACTTCAAAGCTTAGGACTTAGGTTGTTGAAGACCCAGATTCATTGCTCTCAAGTGTATAGTGGTTATTCATAGATTGGTAGACGGAATAAATTATAAGCATTAGGAAGGCACCTAACGTACAAAAAAAAATGTGCTCTTATGAAAAATCATAGCTAGTAAGTGCCCCTAAAATTATTCCCCTCCACTTAGAGTAGCTTAAAATTTTAGGTAGTTCACAATTTGTAAATATCTTTTGGCCCACCTTTACAGACCTATAAAATATTTGGAGAAAGCATGGTCACACAAAAGCATAGATAAAAATACGTATCCAATAGTGTAGTGTTTATTATACATTCCCTAATGTGCAATATAAATATTACCTAGGTACAGTAGGTTTGTATACTCCTAACAGGAGGATTTGCCTGGTGTTTTCTTTTAAGATATACCTCGAGTCATGTAACTTGTTAATCTTATTTATAAAAAACCGGAAACGAACGGGGAATGCTCGGAGGAGCTATTGGACCATATCCCAGCGTCGAGATTTTACCACCGCTCCTCTCGGCACCGGGATCGGCCTCATCCACACATTCTGGAACCCTGGGTCTCTCGTAATCTCCGTTTTTCACGCTCATTTCTCCCCCATATCCATAGGCTGTGGAATGAGTTACCATCAGAGGTTTTCCCGCCAAGATTTAACATGAAAAGCTTCAAGAAAAAGTCCTTCAGGGTAGGCAACGCACTGACAAAGCCCCTGGTGTTGTTGTTGTCTATGGGCGACGGTGACCGCTTACCATCCGGTGGGCCGTTAGCCTGTTTTTCTATTTTTTACATAAAAAAAAACCCCAATCAACCAAGTTGCAAGTGCACATGGTTTTGCAAATTATTACTTTGATCAAGGTTTCGTACCAAAACGTTTGCATATGTATTATGTCTTTCAGTCTAAAAATGCACGCCCCTCTACTGTCTTCACTCTCACAAGCAAAAGAGATATAGATGCAATAAATGGCACCTGATAATTTCATTCGATATTATGTTTATAGTATACAAAAACAGATACGCAAATTTTTTCAGTTTGCCCTTTTTTATTTTTCAAAATGTGAGAGCAAGAAATACTTTGAGGTGGCAGCCCAAGAAATGGTCAACTGACCAATAGTGTGATGAAATATTTTTATCCCTTGCACCTCTCATACCAATAAGACCCATTGTAAACTAAGGTTAAACAGTTTGATAGTTAGCGTTTTTCGAGAAATATGAAAGTTTACATCAGGCAGAATCCAACCTTATAATAATATATTTGCTCAATAGTTTTGATACAGAAGGACCTGAGCTTGCATAGTTATTCGGATAAAAACACTTCAGTTTACAGATATACATCATTAGCTAGATGAATCTCAATTTCAATTTTGATAACTTTATGCTTTGTAACATGGTTAACTGTTGTGGAGTCTTACCCACTTGTTCATAATCCCTGGCATTATAGCGGCTCTATAAAGTATTTGTAACTGTCACTTTCATGCCAATGAAAAGAGAGCACCGATAAGTCTGCAGTCTGATAAGCTATTGGCGCGCTCAGCGACCATTATGAATAATGGAATACCTTAAGGCGTTGACTACACCTAATATTCCTCTCGCTCGCACGATTCGACATTCTGAAAGATATAAAATCACTAAATACAATTTTGAAACAAGTTCAACAAGTCAAAACGTGCGAGCGAGAGTCACATTAGCTCTTCACCTTAAGGCTCCGGTGACAGCGGCTCGCAATTTCGAGGTGCGATTGGCTATTATTTCATTTTATTTCATTTCGGGGAGGTTTTTTGAAAGAATAATTCTAAAGAAACACGCATAGATACTGTTCGAACACAAATAATACAATAATATAAGGGAAACATGCCCGAATCAGAAATCATTTTGGTATTAGTATGTTTGGTCTACGTTTACCTAATACCAAAATGATTTCTGACTCAAGCACATTTCCCTTATATTATTGTATTATTTGTGTTCGAACAGTATTTATGCGTGTTTCTTTAGAGTTATTCTTTCAAACAACCTCCCCGAAATGAAATAAAATGAAATAATAGCCAATTGCACCTCGAAATTGCGAGCCGCTGTCACCGGACTCTTAATGTCTTCTTGATAGAGTAATATCCATTGCAATAAAGAAACTAGATAGCGCTGCTAATTGTTCTATTTCACTCGCACACAATTCTTAATAATACAGTGTGAGTGAGGGGTTCGTAGTTGTCTTCGCTTTAAAAGATATCTTTATGCTATTGACATAAGAAATAAAATGCATTGATTAGCAAAACTCCGTAAAAGTTAAATTTATTAGCTCAGTGATTTAATGCCATGTGTTTTTTAAATTTTATTCATTCTTCAGAACATTATTTTTATATGTATGCATATCTGTAAATTGAGTAAATAAAAATATATCATTAAACTAAGCATCACATGGTTTTAATAGAGAAGGGCCAATGATTACTCCTAATGTAGTTGTATAATTAGAGAATTGGCAAGTTATATGGTGTTGTATTTTGTTGGTACGCTCCGTATTGTGTGGTTGTTGGTGACAGACATTGTAAGAGGCTGACGGCCGTCAAATAACTTCTTCCTCACAATCTCTTATGACGAAAAAATATGACAAATTACGAAGTTTCCGACAAAGCAAGCGAGCATTACAAAAATTTAGTAAAATATAATTTGGTCATACCTATAGCGGAAACTTGTTTAACGATAGTCTGCGTCTTAATTCATTCTAAATTTTCGCAACCACTCAATAGAGACATCTCAAATGGCAGAAATTTATATGTTTTGAATTATTTCACATCGAAAACCTACCACAAAAAAAACGCAAGAGAATAAAAAAAATAAGTTCACATTTCCACCGCAAGATGTCTACTGGCGCTGTACCACAAACCACAGACACACAATACGAAGCGTTTGTCGGATAGTGTCGCAAATATGCCTTTTATTGTTGTGTATAAAATGTATGAGTAGGAATATTTGATTGAAAGAGTGAGTACGAGAATCTCCTAATTAGGAGTACATTCACGCCACAAAATCATAGACAAACTGTTTTATGGGAAACAGGTAAGGGCCTCGTACCTTACCCGCGACTCTTGAGGTTAAAAAAAACAATCTAGGCTCTTAATTATTTCATTTGGCTTATCTTACATCTCTGTTACAAGGATTTTGTTGGAGTGAATGTAAATTAAAAAACCGCTATTTTGTCTTCTTTTTCAAAATGATAAGCATTTATTGGGCTACCAAGATCATTCATGCGGTGTCTCTGTCTGACGTCATACAAGTGTATAGCCGTCTCTTTTACGCAACGTGAATTCATTGCCGTTGCCTGATGAGTGTCCTCAGCATTAAAGGAAGGCAAAAATTATAAAGAAAAATAATAAAAAAATATAGGTAAAAGTTTTAGGTGATGAAAAGTTCGAGTAAATTTCAATTTGTGAAATACTTGAATGTAGTTGGTTATTATATTAGTTAATCTTATTTATCGAAAAAGTTTGTGCATTTAGATTGATTTGTTGTTTAGGTGTTTTTAGTATTTTAAATTCTTCAATCATGTAGTTTTAAGTATAACTCGTTTTGTGTTTTCGAACTTTTTGTGTGCATGTAAATGAAAATTTTAAATTATTTTTAGTATATTTTTAACATATTTGGAACTATTTACCCTTTATCTAAAAAATATGTCCGTTGCTCGTTATTGTAAGCGGCTAATAGAAAAAAACTATGATATCATTATCAGACAACGCTTAAAAATCGCTTGTGTTTTACCTGATTGCTACAACCTACGAGCGCTTAGGCGCTCTTAGGAGCAATATGGATCGTCGACCGTCAAATAACCTCGAATCTCATTGGCTATATTGTAACCTGACTGTTATCAGGCGATGAGATACGAAGAATAACCGAAACGGGTAGGTATTTTAGAAGTTTTTTTCTTTGCTCACTTTTTTAATGTCTCACAAAAGGTCTTATCGTCAATAGCATCACGAAGTCCTTAATATAGTATGAATGAGAATGGATAACACCAATTTTAGTAAAAAATAGTTTTAAACACTGCCACAATTTGTACCAATCTGCGGTTTAGTCTAGGTTAGTTGTAAGTTAAGCGAGCGTTGATTCTTTTTGAACTGATTTTAGAGTACAGCTAAGTCGCTTATTCTAATTCGTGGTGGGGAAATGAGATGTACACGGACGTCCCGCAAAAGGGTGTATTGTGCACTAAGTCGCTAGCTAAGGGATTAAATTTAAACTTTAAAAAGAGTGCTTCAACAACAAGAAAGAAAGCAACGAAAACTATGCTTTTATGAATATAAACAACATTTTTTTTTCAATTAGCACACAACATAACATTACCCCGGTGCCAGATATGTATGACCTTACAATGATCACTTAGCCGCACGCTTAGCACCGGCCTTGGATAGAGACAAAAATAGTGACTAAACTTATTGATAGACATGTTACAGTTTGTGTGAGGCAGCAAAAAAGCAGAAGCAGCCAGCGGTCAAAAATTAAATAAGACCACGTGACATTTCGATAGCATTTGTTAATCCTGTTTTTATAATAGCGATAAAGAGCATGCGACTTCGCTAAAGGCGCGGTTTTAATCAAATTTGTTATAATAAAAACATACATTGCAAGGGAAAATCTATAATTTAGTAAATAATTGACTAAAATGCATTCAGTATAATTATACTGAATTGTCTCTTCTACGTGCACTGGAGGCGACCTTAACGCAATAAATGCTGCTATATCAGCATATTCACTATATTTTTTTAATTAATGTAATAGGTCTGTCAAAATATATTACCAAACTAATGTTAGCTAACTGGTATATATACAGGGTGTCCCAGAACTCAACGTCAAGCCGAAACGGGGCGACAGGATTGATTGTAAACATCATTAGAAAAATCAGAAAGAAAAATTAAAATAAAAAAACAAAAATCATTATTTTTGACTGTATTTCTTAGAAATATTATTTAGGGTTACGGTTCCAAAATTTAAATGAACAAAAATAATAAAAATTAACCACAATAACCGAAAAACTGTTACAGATTGACCAAATGTTTAGGTTTTTATTTAAAAACCTAAAAATTTGGTGGTTTATGTTTGAAAATTATGGGCATTTGCCCATAATTTTCAAACTGCATCGGATAGATTTTTTTTTCAGATTATCCCCATGATGTTTACAATCAATCCTGTCGCCCCGTTTCGGCTTGACGTTGAGTTCTGGGACATCCTGTATATACCTACATCCCGAATATTATGTTTTCTAAACCTGTCATTTATTGAGAGTCAATGCATCATGAAGTCAAGACTTCAATCATTAGTAAAATAAATAAGGTCTTAAAGTTAACATTAAATCACAATATATTCTTTGGATTGCGGATTCATTTGTATGTTCGACTGTCTGTGATAAATTATTTATTTTATTTCATTTTCTAATGGTTTTAGGATAATACCGTGCAATGACGAATTTTTTTATGATTTTTTACCTGGCTGATTCTCGGAAATTAAACTATTTATTTGTGAAAACCGGGTTATAATCTGTTTAATACCGCGCAGACAGACGAGGAAAGTTTTATGTGTGTTATGCGCTAAACGTAACTGGCGTTTACCAATTCCTTTGACGATGGCAGTTGTCCTTCTTTGTTGTACTGCACAAGAATGAGACAGAGTCATAGGAAAGTGGATTTGATTCCTCTTGCTTGGCTTTGATATAAGATGAGTTCTAAAACTACGCTTTGTTTTTTCAATGGTTTTATTCAACTTCCCTTCGGGAGGGTACTTTTTAATTTATAATTTTTTGTACTTTTTAATTTATAATTTTTTTTTGCTTATTTATTGAATTTTGGATGGCTTTTATAATTTTGAAGGCTTCTTTTCTAGCTTTGTTTGCGTTTTGATTTGGATTTAATCGATAAACAAACGAGGTACCCATTTATGTTTTTAGATAATTTTAACTAAAAAAATATATTTCTGGTCTTCCATTTATTTAAAAAAGTAAACGAAAACCCTATAATAGAACAGTAATGAAGTAGAATGAGTCTGAAAATATTACCTAAGAACCTCATCGGTCCACGAAAAAGATGCATTCTTTGTATATCGTGTGTACGTACATCCTATGACTATTCTTGTCACACAACACGAATATTTCTTTTTAGGCCGAAAATTGTTAATTATATCGCATGATTGTTTGGAAAAAAAAATATTTTAATCAATTTTTCGATTTGAATGAAAGTTTGAAGACTTTTTGTTTGTACGGTAAGAATTTTTTGATTGTATTGTATTTAAGTTTAGAATAAGAAACAGTGTGGTATAAAGTTGGCTAGGAATTTGTTTTACTGCAATTATGAACACGCCCAAGGCCCTTATAATTTAAGATACTCTGAGGAGTGAATCTTAAATATACTGACGCGCTGACCGTCAGAAGAGAGGTGGCGAGGATATGTAGCGGTGGTGGATAGTCAAAGCAACACAATATAAACCTTATAGTATGTAGCATAGTGTCGTTTATTTCGTAAAGGAAAATTGCGCCCGCGCCTTCAGGCGACGCGTCCCGTCACTAGGTGACATTAGGTCTTCGCCACGTCTCTTCTGTATAAGCCGCGCCTTAAAAGTGACAATGATAGGCGTTGAGCGTTTTGTGTATGACCTAGTAATATCTACTGCAACATTTGAAGATGTATCTCCGTATAAGGCGGCGGAGAAATAAGTAATGCTGCGTTCTTTCTAACATTATTATGTGACACTCTTTGAATTTATTATTGAAACATTTCATAGTTGCAACGATTTTTTGTGGCTTTAAAGACTATGCGTCTCGTTTGTCTTTGTATAGTTGTGATGAGATAGAAGGAGACAGGTGTCAAGCAGCTAAAGAGACAAATATTTGTTGTGACTGTTGGTGTTAGACAAATTCGAAGAGAACAAGAATTTTTTTTTCTAAGCACCGAACCGAACGGGCTTGGGCGGTAGCGTGTGAGCGAGTAAGTGATACTATCGCGCTCGTTCTTACCTGTGACGTAACGAGGGAAACAAATATGTTATCCCACTCATCTATGGACATTGTTAGTGATGTTCTGTGATAATGTCGATACTGGGTTGATCAGTATGCATCGATAATGCATTCAAAGCACAAAGTTTTTATTCCAGCTACATGCATTACCGATATCCCCATATTTGATCTGCACACCTATAGAGTTGGTGCTACTATCCAGGGGCATTATTCTCTATGACAATAGGAGATTCCTTGCCCCAAACCGTGAAACGTCAAAACTTGATGTTGGGCTTGATTCTTTATAACATAGGAGATACTTTGCCCTGACCGTATGACACCGGCTGCCTTGTCTTAGCTGTGATCGCGGTGCAAATGGTCATAGTGAATAAGGCTCCTGGACTCGCTCACTCGCTCGAGTTTGGTGTAGAGCTCCTAATTTGGATACACCAAAGATGTGAAAGTATTCCTATCGAACTAACCTAAAAAGTTGTGTTGTTGAGAAAGAAATAGTTGATCCGCTTTAGTTGGTCCGACTGGAACAAATGTTCCCAAAATAATATACACTAGCGACACACCCGTGCGCCCCTGCTTCGCACGGGTGCACATGTCATGCATGTATTATACATATAAGCTTTCCTCTTTTATCACTATCTATTAAAAAAACCGCATCAAAATCCGTTGCGTAGTTTTAAAGATTTAAGCATACATAGGGACATGGGGACATAGGGACAGAGAAAGCGACTTTGTTTTATACTATGTAGTGAAGATCAATCAGTTGGTTAGAGTGGCAAAAAACCCCTCATCGAGTTCCATTCTGGACAACCAGTTGGTCAGTTCAGTTAGATTGGAATGACTGAAGATCAGTTACTTAATAAAATATCTCACAGACTGCTGTGTTTGTTGCATCTTTGGTGTAAATTGCCTCTAGTAGGTCTATTTTAATAAACTACAGTGTAAATCTATTAGAACCATATTCCTAGTGACTTATGTATTGTATTTGTGTGCAGATAATATCAGGTGACTATGTTATTATTAGTTCCACCTTACAGTGGCGCGCAAAAACTCATTTTTTAACCATGTAACAAATATTTGGACATATTTGTACTGTTTGATAAAGTTTATGAAGTTAT
This sequence comes from Plemyria rubiginata, assembly GCA_963576535.1. Taxonomy (NCBI): domain Eukaryota; kingdom Metazoa; phylum Arthropoda; class Insecta; order Lepidoptera; family Geometridae; genus Plemyria; species Plemyria rubiginata. Next base: position 3,208,641 of record OY754929.1, read on the forward strand.
TTTGTATGAAAATTGATAGCATTTGTTGAAAACCCGTTTTTTCTATAGAATGACACAACCTTTTTGCTCGTCAGTGTATTATTATCACCCAAAGATTGTTATGAATTTATACAAGAAATATTTATGTTGATAAACGAATAAAATTATCCAATGTATTATTTAATTTTATTTTTGATGTTTTGATTGGACTCCAAAGTTGGATCATTTTGTGACACGTAGATTTTGCTCAATAAATTACAACTATGGCAAGACTGTAAAATGGGCTGATTTTTTTTATCTGTCAAAATAAAATCACGAACAGACTACGACTGATTTCTCGCGAAGTTTGGGAACGTCTCATGACACAAATATAATAAAATACACTTGAATAAAGTCAAAACCGTGTCACAAAATACTAATTTATCTTATTATTTGACAATGTTATCTGTGTACCGTATGGGCGGATCCATTGATTTGAAGTCATCAATCAAACTAGCCCCACGGGAGCCTGCGTCTTTAGAACCGAACAGACATCACGATGGACCGGCTTTCCTACGAGTTTATACGAACCATTACTGTCTACCCTCATTTATTTTAATTTTTTATCTTCTAAATCTTGTATCATTTCATGCAATCTGCAGTCAAACGGTCTATAAAGTTCTTATTTAGTGTTTTTGAATGTACAGACAGTTCGTATAAACTCGTTATTACTACGTATTTTTGATTGATGACGGATAATCCGGAAGGCTGCTGCTTCGTGGTGCCTCCTCTTTGCTCTGTTCTGATGACGCGGGCTACCCCACCCCTTTAACGTTAGATAGGTGTGAATAACGAGGAGGCATCACGGTGAGTCGATTTTCATTTATTATGTGGACGTGGGAGCGAACAAACGCCTCTAAAACTACCCACATTGTACAAAAAAAATGTGCATTTTTTATGAACAATTTTAAAAATGTAACAAAGCAATTAAAATAAATAAGTTACGTTCGTTTGTTTCCACGTCCAAACATTGAATTGATCCGCTGTCCACAACAATGACTAAACGTCGTTAATGTCTCACCAGTATGCGGCGCCAAGTACAAAACCCGCCCTGGCCTGACGTACCACTTCACGCACACACACAAGGAGGCAGCGGCGGCGGCAGCGGCGTCCGCTGGCGGCAGCGGAGCGGCGGCGGTGCATTCCGATGGGGACTCGCGAGACAGCCGCGGCGGGGCCCACACGCCGCCCGTGTCCGCCCTCGGCCCAGCGACCGAGTATCAAGACAGTTACGTCACGTTTTTGAATAACCCGGCCGGTGCGCCAAGCAACGGTGAGTACTCTGTACTGCGCCGTATCAACACCACTAATGGCGCGATCGAGACGAGACCAGCTGGTTGCAGATTAACAGGTACTGGTCCTTTAAGTTACAGTTCATTTAGCACGTTTCCATTGGACGCATTCGGCTCGTGTTGGCATCAAACATGAATATTATCTTCATTTGGTAACACTATGCTCAGTTGGTAACATTGAACCTCAAAACATGTCCATTTGGTCACATTAAATGTAATTGTCCTCATTTGGTAAATTAAAATAATTCAATTTGAAATAATTGCAATGGTTGTCGGTTTTCATGGTGTACAAATGTGTGCTAATTAAAAAATGACAATTTAATTACATTTTATAGACATTTATGTCATAAATTTGTTTGTCTATTTATACATATATGAATGCTTTCACTGGGTGACAGAGGACATGTTCAATATTACCATGAGTCCACTCTATACATTCCAACCATAAGAAGTCGTTGGCGGTCCTAGGAATCCAGGTATTATTTAAAATCTTATTTAGTTGCATGACATGCCACCTTGATTAATTACCCCATATAATCTTTGTTTAAATTTAAACATTGCTCAAAATTATCCTTGTACATTTATGATCATGTTATAATATCTCATTTTTTAATTAAAACATCTGTTGATTAATATATTTTTTGCGATGCTTCCTTTGTGTAACTTGTGACTGGTGCGTTGCTGTTATTTGACACTTTTAGTGAAGAAGTGACGTTTTACAGCGATGTACCAAGTATTAAATAATTCCATGTCTGAAAAAAAGACCATCCAACTATACGACGAATTATCCGAACGCAGCTCGTAATGACGCTCGTAAGAACTAGCATCAAGGACCGCGTCACCGCAATGTAGTGTAACCGTAAGCTCCGCCCACAGCCCCCGCGCCCCCCGCGGTGGTCCGGCGCCCCTCCCCGCCGCCGCGCCCCGCCTCCGCCGACACGTCGAGCTCTGACAGCGCGCATGCGCCGCTGGTGCCTCCACCGGCGACCGCCCCCGCGCCTCCACCCGTTGCCGCCCCCTCGACGGATAAACCGGAGCCCAAGCCGGTGCTGGGAGGGCATAGCAAGGTAGGCACGTGTGATGTGATGGTAGCAGAAATGTTCCTTTAGAGACGTTTGCTTCTTCATCACTATTCACAAACGCTATCATCTTATCGTCATCATCATCATAGATAGATAGAAAACACTTTATTGTACACCACAAGAAAAATATAACATTACAATAATTAATTTAATCTAAAATGAAGTAGGTACAATGGGCGGTCTTATCGCTATGAGTGATCTCTTCCAGACAACCTTCATCATCATCGGCATCAGTCCAAGAAGTCCACAAAGAACATCCCGGTACAGAACCCCTGTAAATTTTCAGGAAGAACGCTTCTGAGCTCTCTCCGTCCAGTGATGACTTATTGCGATATTCACAATGCCCACACTCCATCGGGTAGTAGGGCGTCCCACGCTTCGTTTTCCAGTTCGTGAACCCTATTCGAGAAACTTTATACCCCAGTACTTGTCAGTTCGAGCTATATGACTTGCCTGTTGCCGCGACAACGCGTTATCACTTATCACTACATAGTATAAAACAAAGTCGCTTTCTTTGTCCCTATATGCCTATATCCCTATGTCCCTATGTCCCTATGTATGCTTAAATCTTTAAAACTACGCAGCGGATTTTGATGCGGTTTTTTTAATAGATAGAGTGATTCAAGAGGAAGGTTTATATGTATAATACATGCATGATATAGCAGAGAAACACTTTGCACCCGTGCGAAGCCGGGGCGGGTCGCTAGTCACGTTATATGTTTAAAAATCTTCTTCCAGGCATCACCATCTCCATACTGCGACTTCTGCCTCGGCGATGACCGCGAGAACAAAAAGACGGGAACAGCAGAACAGCTAGTCAGCTGCTCCGACTGCGGCCGCTCAGGTACTTGCCCCCGGCACGTCTGCGAGCGGCACAAGCATCTCGCAGACAACCTCAAACTGAACGGCGTAGTCGAGATCCTCACGTCTATGTCTTACTCCGCAGACGCGTTCGATACGTTCGCAACGCAGACGAAGATGTTGAAAGATGATTATGTTAACGCTGTGTCGCCGCCGTCTAGACAGAGCCCGACGTTTTAAGGCGTAGTGCAACGTTAAGGTTCAAGATCCACCAACTTGCTTTACACTACGGCGATTGGTATAGTGCGATCTTTAGATAGTCCCTAGGTATCTCAGTGACGCAAGCATGTCAGAGGACGTCAAAGTTGAGATCCTCACTGTCAATGTCCATCATCGCAACAATTATTGCGATAATTCGCGTTAGACTCCACGTAGTGTGACCGTTTCAACGCAATAATTCTCGCAAACCGATGATTTTTCAACGGCAATGTTATTGCGTTGTTGCGCGAGCGTTCGCGTCGCGTCACGAAATCTCAGTTCGGGGTGAACTACTAGTATTTGATGATTCTACGTAGTCTTAAAGCCTGGTGCCTTATTCACTATGACAATAGGAGATTCCAAGGAGATTCCTTGCCCCAAACCGTGAAACATCAAAACTTGATATTGGGCTTTATTCTTTACGACATAGGAGATACTTTGCCCTGACCGTATCACACCGCCTGCCTTGTCTTAGTCGAGCTCGCGCTGCAAATGGTCATAGTGCATAAGGCTCCTGTCCTGAGCTCGCGTATTACGCGCGAGTCCACGCGTGAAACGCGAGCTTCTGGACGGGATGTATGTAGCTCTAGTACCTCGGCTACGCGCGTACTCGCGCTTAAGGCGTTGAAAACACCTAATTTTCCTCTTGCTCGCCCGATTCTCTATTTTTAGTGATAATAAATCACTTGGGATTAGTGATTTATTATCACTTTGAAAAATCGCAAACAACCATTTTGTGTGCAATCACATTGCACACAGTTTGGTAAAAAAATCATTCTGGACGATGAAGTTTTCCTACTCAAAAGTTTGCTTATGTACGAAAACTAGAAAAGCAAACTTTTAAGTAGGTAAACATGTATCTATCAAAATTATTTTTTTACTAAACTGTGCGCAATGTGATTGCACACAAAATGGTTGATTGCGATTTTTCGAAAATGGATTTATTGAATTTATATCTTATAAGATGTCGAATCGTGCGAGCGAGAGTTAAATTAAGTCTTGTCTTCACCTTAAAACGGGCCTTCTGGGCAGGGTCTTAGAAGTTGGTGCGACAATAGTCATATAAACGGTCATATAAACGGTCATATAGGGCGCGTCTCCTTTAGTAAGTAACAGTTTAGGGGGTCTAGAAAGCTCTAATTAAAACAGTCCCTCAAAATCTGTTAAAGAGAGAACTTCAAAACAATAGTAGTTTAAGGGATATCATAGAGTTTATTGTGAACGATAACTTGGACCAAAAAATATTGGATTGGTACAGAATTCTCGACCATATCGTTGCAGGGATTCAAGCAAATATCATTCTTATCTCTATACAAATAGAGTTTATATAAAACACGAGAGTGTTAGAATTACGATTGTTATTGCAACACGTGATTCGCTTTTCAGTTTACCAAAGTTTTCGAAATATAGATATTATTTACATAGTTATATTGTTTGGACATTCCATGATATAGTTTAAATAAATGAATATATCGTTACATAATCTCAATTTACTTACTTGTTTTCTATACATTTCTAGATATTGCGTTATAAATTTTGCATGACCACTATTCGGCAATAAATAAGTTTGTTATTATTAGTTTTGATTTTAATATATATACATTATAACTGTATTTTATCCAGAGTTAGCTATTAGAAGACGTGTTTTATGTTCTGATTCGTCGTTTTTAGGTTATAAAATTTTACTTAGAAGTGTTATAAGTATGCAGTTTTTATTGTTATAGATTTAAATGTGTATCTGTTAGTATAAAATAATATATTTAATGTCACTTGATGATCGTTAGTCAATGTGTTTCGGATAGTTTAAAGGTTTAACTTCAGTACGGTAGCAAAACATGGTATTATTACCGCTAGATAGTCACGGTAGATATCCCTTCAGATCTTGTAGAACCACGTAGTAACCTTAAGATTATTTAAGAATTTCTAAGAGGTTAGTCATTAAATATTACATTTTAGCATCTACCCACATTTTGCATAAATTTGTATTTCATGTGGTATGTTAATATTACCCAAAGGTACGTGGTTATTTTCTTTGGGTATCATCGGATTTGGTACAGCACGGTGAAGTTAGACCTTAAAAACTATAACAATCCTATGTCAGTCAATATAGATGTAACACATTATTTTAAATACAAAACACTGGCGTAACAAATCACTTAAATGTAAATGGGTGTATGAAATAGAAAATCGCGATGCCATTTCGTATCAACCTCGCCTTCTAACGTTATATGTTAGAAAGAGATGGTAAACCAAAATGGCGGCAGGTTGGTGTTTTTAACCTTTGAATAATTTATATAATGCGTTATTATTTTGATAACTTGTCAGTTACTAGATTTTATTACCAACATCTGGGATTTCCTTGTATAGTTTCTCATTCCAGCCAAGAGATAGGTGATACGCGTAATTTAAATGTTTTTATAGTCATGGTGTTGCCATGTTATAAATATTTTCGAATGTTGCCAAATTTAGCTATTTTATAAAGTTCCGCTGTTCGTGTTCTATGTGCAAATGTGCCTTACTTTTAATGAATTCTTCTTGTTAATTCCTGTCTGAATTAGTAGAACTCTCATGGAATGTGTTTGTGAACTTAGTGCCTCCGTGGTTTGGTTGTATACTAAGGTTAGTACTTTAAGTCATGTGTGATTTTGAGTATCAGGGGCTACACTCGAATGTTTTTTGAAATTTGTAGCGTTAACGTATCCTGGCGATATTCGACCTTATTCTATTATAGTAAGGGTTACAATACGTATATGCAGCTAGCATCAAATTCGTTCTTGATTAGGTCCCAGCAACGCGATTTTGTTTCACTCAATAGCTGATTCGGCGCCAAAGGTTTTCTCCGCAGAAATGCGGGCGGAAAGTCACTCGTTATCGCTTATAATCTTAATACCAAAAGCTTTCGACTACGGTAATCAAAATCACGTTATTCGAAAACTCTCGGAAATCCAGGATATCAAATTCAAATTATGTTTATTCAATAAAATCACAAGGATCATCTTGAAACATCTTAATAACTAGGTGACTCTAGTGCCAGTTCCACGCGATGTCGAATCCGACAAGGCTTATCGAGTGAAACAAAATGACATCGCATGTTTCTGAATGTATACAGGATGTATAATATACGAACCGCAAGCGGTTTTCGGTTCTACGACTGCGAGCGGTACGTTTTAAGTAGGATAACTCTTTGCTGTAGAAACAAAACCACGTCGCTTCCTAGCCTTTTCTAGTCACAACCCCGATATCGAGTCATGTATACGATTTAATTCGATAGAATGCAAACGACGTTAAAAATATAACGTAGTTACGAACATAGCACAGACACGGTTTAGGTACTTTCACCAAGCTGGTATCTTTGCATAATGATGCACTGCACTTCAAATCGCTATTCGTCCTTTATCGTTCTTTTCAAATCCAATGTCTCTCCAGATCTGGAAGAGATTGTTTTTACCGATAAGACCGCCATTTTTGTTTTTTGTTGTTGTGTGTGTATTAAGTGTGCAATAAAATATTTTCGATCTATCTATTCGGTTCGGCGTTTGAAGTTATGTGATTTAAATAAATTAAGAAAAAACTCACTTCAGATGCACTGAAAAATACACTCGTATTACAGTAACTCAAAAAATCTATCAGTTCAGTCAGATCTGACTCGGAATTTAAATGGGACCACATGAAAAGTCGACCCTGTAAACAGTACAGTTGAGTTGAGAACGTCCTCCTTTTTTGAAGTCGGTTTAAAAATTGACTTAATAAGAGGTAAAATAAATAGCGATAGCGACGAATACACGAACGTAAATAGCAATTTGAAGTGTCATCTGGATAACACACTTAATACTAAGTCGAACAAGATTCACTCCTTCAAACTCCAAAGAAACGATTCAAGTCAACTATGCCATTATAAAAATCTTTTTAATCAAATCGTTTTAGTCAGTTTTTATAAAAAAATACATATGTAGTAAAAGCTCGTTTGCCGTTATTGTATATGTGGTTCATTCCTGATCAAGTCCAAGACTAGACCAGGAATGAACCACCATCTCTTGAAGCATTCTTATTTCAATATTACTTTTATGTCAATGTCTTATATCAACTGCATAGAGTTAGTGTTATGATCAAAAAGTAAAGTAATATTGAAATAAGAATGCTTCAAGAGATTGTGGTGGAATGAACCACAAAAACGGCGAAAAAATGATCGACTTAGCATTACCGAACATTGTATTGGTGGCAGTTAAGGCTGCCCGTCGTCAATTGAATTTGAACATTATTTGTACAAACAATGAGTTGAATTTATGCACGCAGCCCACGCATGTCGGGTAGCCTATATTCCTATATAGACGACCCCGACCTAAGCATGGTCTATATACAACTATATTAACCACAAATCAAGTTCAAATTCAAGTAAAAATAAAGTAATGCCGTCTTTTACACGACAACTTTAAATCATTTCTGTTGAATCTAGAGCTTACTAGTGCCTTAGTGGTTTATTTGGAAATAAATAATAATAAATAAATAATCGCGACTCGCGACTATACCTGCGTAAAGTAGGCGACGTATCGACCTTTATTTACTATTTGAATGTGAACGCGTGCGAGAGAGTGCGATATATTGTTGTTATTTCGTTGGAAGCTGAACGTACGATAAGTTGAACGCGTGCAAGAGAGTGCGATATATTGTTGTTATTTCGTTGGAAGCTGAACGTACGATAAGTGCGAGAGATGCGATGTATTGTTATTTCGTTCGCACCACTAACGCACAGCCAGCCATCGCGCCGGAAATCGGAATCAAAACATTGATGGTATTTTTAGTCTAAGCAGTATCCAAGTCCTTTAAAACTTAACTTGGGGATGGTTTATATTCATAGCTTTCATATAAATCTTATAGATCAACAACATCAACTTTTGTGTTGTCTGGAAGAAATCACTTTCAGCGACAAGACCGCCAATTGTACTACTTTATTTTATATATTCAAGTTTTTTTGTTAATTTTGGTGTGCAATAAATAATTTTTCATTCTTCCTTCGTTCATTCATCAAAGTTTTGATTCCCAATAAATAATAATCATTTATTCGTAGTTCCCATTGCCATTTTGTTACCGCGGTAAGATAGCTGATGTGTAGTCTGTATTTTGTATTTCTGCGGTATTAAGCATTTACGAGTAACTCCCTGGACCCGTTACGAACTCAAACTAGATCGTTCAGTGTTTACCTATATACTGTAAAGAACACTCTTCAAATAACAAGTCTCTAGAAATAGGGGCTAGGTTGTTTTCAGTTTTTTCAGTTTAGAAATAGGGGCTAGGCTGTGCGTCAAGTCAGTAAGGATTTTCTTCTAATAATATAATTAATTATGTGTAATACTATATCGCAGACCTAAATTATCCCAAAGATGTTGATTTTTTTTTAAATTTTATCTCTATCAAAATCCTCGTTATATGATTTAAATTTTAATCATATCATTCCTATGTTATATGTAATTTTGTTTTATTATCATCCAAATTTAGATTATGTTAAATATATCTCTATCTATAAATGTTATGACAATTTAATATATTAGAAATTAATTATTCTTAGTTATTAAGACATTACTTTTCTAGACGTTATCATAACTGTGAAATATTATAAGCATATGTATTACTTATAACATAGTTAATTATATTGAATTTGTTATGCAAGGCATGCATTATTACTATTGTTTTTCATGGGAAAGTTTGACAAAAATATATAATATTTATACTTTTTTGAATAATATATAAATAATGACCATTATAGTAAGTTTTACACATTTGGTTTTAAATTAGCTAATATTCAGTGTCAAATTATATACATATAGAACTAAAAAATAAACACATAGCACTGTTGTCTATATAATAATTCTTAAAGCCTGTATCGACTAAAGCGGAGTGGATGTAATATTAAACAAAAAGTAAGCTTTAGATAAACAAACGTCTTTTTGACACACCATATCGATAATTTTTACTTTGCTGCGCTTTGGCAGGTATTAGCCCTAAATATATACATACATATCTATGTATATTGTTGTACGTTCATGGTAATACTCAGAGACATCAATATAAAATTTTTTAACTACCCTCACTCGCTACAACAAAAATCGATCTATGTTTTTCTTTTGTTACTGGTTTCAGGGAAGTTGGTGGACTGTAAGGTCATTTTATGTGAGTTTTGTGATAAGCCGACTTTAACAAGCAATTTTATAATTTAGTTTGGCTTTCACTAGTAGTTTTTTCATAGTTTTCACATCTCAGCCATAGTTTATGAAAAATAACAAAAAATTGCTAATTTAAACTTGATACGCTGTACCTATCGGTATAAAAAGTAGTCTTTATGTTATTCCAGGTCAAGAACTATTGAATTCCAAATATCTTCAATATCTATTCAGCCGTTACGCAAAATTTGTAGGAAATACACTTACGAACTGTCGTATTAAACATTTTGGCGTCGTAAGTTTCTTGTCTGTTCTTCTAGGCTTTGATTGCGAGGAACTGGCTCTAGATTCACTTAATTTATAAGCCGTTTCAAAGTGATCCTTATGATGTAACAGAATAAAGACCATTTTAATTTTTATTAGATCTATTGATGATCTGGGTGCGGCCAAGGAACTATAGTTGATAAGAGAGGGTAGTTTCTTAAAATTGACATACAAAACCAAAGTATTGAGAATGCTAGTTTGGAAGTGCACCCAAAGAAACCTGTTGTATTCCATGTTTAGCATAAGATCAAGTTGCATACCGCTGTAAATCATTTTGTAAGTGTTTTAGAATTAAAATTGAATTATTCAAAAAAACAAAAAAGTTTCATTTAGCTGTGCTGAAGAATAGTGAAAGCACTTCCATACAACATTGTCTGATACTTTGTAATTTTGTATGAACTTTTAGGCCCAATTTGCACCAAAGCAGTAAATGCCAGCATAGTTTTAAAACACAGCATTTTAAACCTTATCTTCATAACGCATTCTGGCGATTAAGCGATTATATGTCCTTTAGTTATGAAGATAAAGTTTAAAATGCCGTGTATCTGAAACGGTTGTTCGCTGTATTTTGGTGGCAAATTGAGCCTTATTGTATATTGTTTTATTTTTATTTCACTATTGTTCGGCACATAGCATTGTTATCCTTTAATTTTATACTGTGATGAATTGCTGTTATGAAGAGAGAAGAATTCAAGGTAAGAATGTTATGTGCCTTACAGTAATAGTTATAAGAGTCAGAATTCATACGCTTTAGTTATAGTCGCATATTTTAAGTTTATTCTAGTCTTTGACGTCTATACTTAAAATAGTTCATAAAAGTAGCTGCAAGTCTAAGTTGTAAAGCGTTGAGGATAAAAATAACATAATAATTATCTAGTCTATTTTATCGAGCGACTCTTGATAGTAATAGTCAAACCTGTTAGATGAAGCCATGGTCGCATAAGTACCGTAGTAAAATGTCCTGGAGTTATTCGTCGACTGTGATTAGAGCTCCGGTGGCGCGGTTACTAAATATATTTCCACTTCCATATTACAAATGTAAATTAAAATGTCTGGAATGGCTTTTATCCCTCTCTTATGATGAGGCCGAAAGTTGTCTTACATCTGTAGAATGAATTTCACTCTTCTACACTCAAACATGCACACCCTCTGGCCCCTACACTCCTACATACATACACACACACACACACACACACGCGCACTATCACTCTATACATCTATGCATACATCGCAATAACCTGACTCTTAAGAGACAGGGACCTTTGCGAAATTTGCACAACGTATACACCTGTAAAACACACAACATCACCACAATAAATTCATACACAATTCCTACCCTACATCATTCCCCATTTCCTGCTCTTTTACACAGGTACCTACGTATACATATACTTATTATTTTAATAAGAAACAATTTTGTTGTTATATAAATTCTTAGCATTTAGTTTAACTTCTATAACTTCCACGCATGGAACCTTGTACCAAATAGGTATTGCGGAGGAGGGCGTTGATATTCGCGACACAGTTTTTAACTCCTGCGGATATCATCGTTTTTCCATCTGTTACTGTATTTCCGTTAAGTGTTCCAAATAAATACTTTTTGATTTGATTTGATTTGGTTGGTAGCGCAGCCCCGTATCAAGGGGAAGGTCGCGAGTTCAAATCCCGCTCGGAGAATAACTTTTGGGACATTATAAAAATCTTTGTGATTTTCTTAAGTGTAGTAAACACTATAAATCTAATAAAAAATTAAAAATAATTATTGTCGTTGAAATTAATACTTAGCGCCTTAATTGTTAATGTTTTGTTCGTGTGTAGGTCACCCAACGTGTTTGCAATTCACGGACAACATGATCGTATCTGTGCGCAAGTATCGCTGGCAATGCATCGAGTGCAAGTGCTGCTCTATCTGCGGGACCAGCGATAATGATGTGAGTCTCTCTCTCTCTCTCTCTGGTTTATACAATAAAAAAGTCCCATCTTTAAGTGTGGAAACTTGTATTAATTTTTTTCGCCAAATCTTTAAATTGCGAATTTACATAACTACATTCATTGATTTGATGTCGACAAAAATGTTCAATAGTGCGAACGATTTAGCGGCGCGCCAAATACTGGGCCTAAATAAGGACAGCCTTCACAGCTCAGTTGGTAGTAGCTCTGCCTTCTGCGCCGTAGGCCGTGGGTTCGATCCCCACCGAGAACAAACATTTGTATGGTGAACATAATGTTTGTCTCTGTCTGGGTGTTATATAATATAGAAGTATGTATTTACAAAAAAGCATGTAAGTATATCAGCTTGGTTCCCATATCACAACCTTTGGCTTAGTTTGGGGCTGATAGTGCTGTCAGATGTCCAAGCCAGCTATAACACAAAGCGTATATTATCAATAGGTATTTTGAGTACAGGTCGGTTGGTTGGTTGGAACAGCGCCCCTAGTGGCAGCTGACAAAACTAACTAGTAATCTAGTATGTGATCTAGTATCACTACATAGTATAAAACAAAGTCGCTTTCTTTGTCCCTATACCCCCATGTCCCTATGTATGCTTAAATCTTTAAAACTACGCAACGGACTTTGATGCGGCTTTTTTTTAATAGATAGAGTGATTCAAGAGGAATGTATATATGTATAATACATGCATGATATGTACACCCGCAGTACGCTAGTGTAGGATAAATCAAAGAGAAATATTATTGAAATAAGGTATGTCTGATTCACGTCCTTATTTTCGAGCTAAAACCATGCTTTTTTCGAGCCTTTCTCAATCAGCACACTGAACAGGTCGTGCTAGTAAATAAGCATGCTTATTTATTCGTACGTCGGTTGATTTTTGAGCATGCTCAAAATAAGCATGCTTATTTTTAAGCACGTGTAAGTAACCATTATGTAATTAGTAAAGCAGTTGATTCACAGGTGCCGTGTGGAATGTCCACCAATATTTATTTGTGTGTTGTACAGGATCAGCTGTTGTTCTGCGACGACTGCGACCGCGGCTACCACATGTATTGTCTGGCGCCGCCGCTGGAAACGCCGCCCGAGGGCTCCTGGTCTTGCAAGCTTTGCATCGAGCAGTTCCATAAGAAGTGACGTCCATGTTAGTACCCTCATGTACTTCCTAATCTTCTTTTTCTTGTCGTATCACTAGTTTCTCTCGAAAGGGGACGTCCATTAATCACGTGAGACTCCGAAAGGGGGGGCTTCGGCAAAAAACACGAAATATCACAAGAGGGGTGTAGTAAGATATCACGTCTATTTATTTATTTGTCTAGACATTTAGATCATGTTGTTTTCTAGAATAAAACTAGAAATACACGTGATTTTGGGATGGGGAAGGGGGGTCGTTTTAAACCTCACCACGTATCACCAAGGGGGAGCGGGGGGGGGGGGTTTAAAGTGCTAAAAAAACATCTCATGATTAATGGACGGCCCCAACCAGCGCCAGCGTGGTGAAAGTGACGCCCATGTTAGTACCCTCATGTACTTCCTACTTCCTAATCTTCTTGTCGTTTCACTAGTGTCTTTCGAAACAGTGTGGTGAAAGCATTTAAAATGCGCCTCAAGTGGCTCCTTTTTTATATAAGGAACAAGCAGATAACCCATCGCTGCTGTTAAAACACTGGTTTCCCCACGATGTTTTCCTTAACCAATTCGGATTTTTTTCCTTAAAGAATTTTGGATTCATAGTATGTAGGCATGGGTGATAGTGTATAGTGGGTACCTATAGTTTTTTATTTTTATTATCTTCTTTTCAAATTACCTACCTTAGAAAGTTGATTTTAATTAATGTGTAAAATAAGTCGTTTTCTATTTAATATTACTTTTATTATACCTACCTACAATACCCTAATTGTATGCTGTATGTTTTTGTGGCCAATAAAATACTGTCTATGTCTATGTCTATTTAAATCCCTTATAATACTTATCTACTACATATTTTACAAGCATTTTTTTTTGTTTCAGGTGGCAATGAGAGTGAAAGAAAAGGATAGATAGCGTTAACGAATTCGCGAGGGATGTTTTGGTACAATCAGGTGATCAGGTGTATCTTGTCATTTTCATGTTAAGGTTTTATTGAACTATTTAACAGTGTTGCCATAGATTATAGAGTGATAACGGATACGGTGTGGCCATGAAAAATAATAAATATGAGTGGTGGATTTGCATACAATATATAGGCTTATAGCATAGGCTTGTTGTGCTATATAATAATATGAACCAGTATAACTAATATGATACTTTTTTCCTAAATACAATAGACTTATATATAAGATTTAATAATATAACTAACAGCTATTTACAGTTGGCCAAAATCAGTCCTATTTACATATAAATAAAAAAATAAAAGCACATAATCGTAATCCGTTTATTCGTCTGGCCACACCCTACGCCATTTTTTCGTAACGCATTATTGCGTATAACTTGGAAAGCTCATTTTGTGCGTGTTTTTAATTTGTGCATCAATTTATTTGACAAATCCCGCCAAAAAATAAAATAAATGGTTTGTCATTTAATTGCTAAAAAAATATTTTTTAGGTTAATTTGTCAAATAAATAGATGTGTAATACTCTCTTCTACCTCTGCCGGTGCTTGATTTTAGAATTTTCTTAATTTATTTAATAACTCACCCGCAGGCACGCGATTTTATTGTATTGAGAGATTTATACAACTTAAACAGGCATTAAGACGCAGAGAACCGCCAATTCCCTCGCACATTTGAACGTTCTTGACGATGTTAAGGGTCCGGTGACAGCGGCTCGCAATTTCGAGGTGCGATTGGCTATTATTTCATTTTATTTCATTTCGGGGAGGTTGTTTGAAATAATAACTCTAAAGAAACACGCATAAATACTGTTCGAACACAAATAATACAATAATATAAGGGAAATGTGCTTGAGTCAGAAATCATTTTGGTATTAGGTAAACGTAAGACCAAACATACTAATACCAAAATGATTTCTGATTCGGGCATGTTTCCCTTATATTATTGTATTGTTCGAACAGTATTTATGCGTGTTTCTTTAGAGTTATTTTTTCAAATAACCTCCCCGAAATGAAATAAAATGAAATAATAGCCAATCGCACTTCGAAATTGCGAGCCGCTGTCACCGGAGCCTTAAGCCACGGGCATTAGCCGAGCGTAAACGCCTTAAGGCGTTGACAACACCTAATATTTATCTCGCTCGCACGATTCGACATTTTGAAAGATGTAAAATCACTAAATACAATTTTGACAAATCGCAAACAACCATTTTGATTGCAATCACATTGCACACAGTTTAGTAAAAATTTGAACTTGTACCGATCAAAATGATTTTTTTACTGAACAGTGCGCAATGTGATTGCACACAAAATGGTTGTTTACGATTTTTCGAAAATTGGTTTAGTGATTTTATATCCTTCAACAAGTCAAAACATGCGAGCGAGAGTCACATTTGCTCTTGTCTTCACCTTAAAAGGATAAACAGAGGCAAGTCCAACTATGACTTGTTTGTTTATATAAATCTCGCAATACTAACTCGATTCTGACATTATACTACATGTTTATATACGTAATCGTACGTAATTCACTTTTCATCTTGTACATTTTTAGAAACGATTTTAGTCTGTAATATTGTAATCATTGCCCTCTTTATTGTGCAGTCGTGTAAACGGTAAACAATATTACAATGTAAATATTCAATCAGTTACGGAACGTAAACACTTGAAATAAGTGTAAAATATATGTAGGGAACACAATTAAGGAATTGTGTTAAATTATTTCGTTTTAAAATGCTGAACGAAATGGTTCTTAATATACAGTAATACAGACTAATTTCGCAATGCTTTCATTGCATTTAGGATATGATGTTAATAGTCTTGAGTATAACTTTAAAGGTCTAGCAAAATTATACTACATGCTACTTTTAGTTAACGTGTCCTTGATTTATCTATGAGCTAGTCGAGGGTTTTACCATAAATTAAACAGACTGGGTTAAATTATATTAAGGTATAACATACCTAATCTATCAGACGTCTACTATCGAGGTATCAGATTGTGGACCCACTATGATTTGTTGTACAAATTGACCAAGGAAAGTATTAATTAACTAGTTGCGCCCCGCGGTCTCACCAGCGTTGTTTTAAATCCCGTTATTCCCACGGCATAAAAAGTAGCCTATGTGCTATTCTAGACAAATCCATCTCTGTGTCAAATTTCATTCAGATCTGTTCAGCCGTTTTGGCGTTATTGAGTAACAAACATTTTGAGTAACAGACTTTCACATTTATGATATAAGTATGATAATTCCGTATTATGTTATTTTATCAGACGTATAGAAATTGTGTGTATGAATAAATTGGTATTGTTATTAATGCCCTGAATTATACAGTGGCATAATAATATAAAATTTTAGAGCCCCAATCACAGATCAACAAAAACCAACATGGCGATTCAGTTGGCCAATCAGAGCGGCTTTCTAATTACAGTAATAATTTTGCTAGACCTACGTTCATAATACCTGTAAAATTATATCTAAATAAGTACATTAGATACTCGATCGGTCTACACATGTGTGACGTGACACATGTGTACAATGTGTGACATTGTATAATACATCAACATTTGGTGTAAAAAACATTTATTTTGACGTAAGGTTTTTTTACTAATAAATTGTAACCTTCACTGGTTCTTTGTCACTCCATACTCTTGATATTTAAGTTTAAAAAACTTAAAAAACCACAAAAAACTCATGAAAATAACGCGTCAGAAAAACATGCATGAATCCCATGACGTTTTTATATTATCTCCAATACTTGCATAGACAATATTATGTGGAAGCGTGGCTTTGAGAAATGTCTAGTGCCGAAAGAACCGGTGTGGTGGAAGGAGTCAGTGCGTTTTGTATTAGGCGTTCATTCGCACTGATCCAATAAATTAGCCTAAATCGCTCATTCACATGAGAAGCATTCCAAGTCATCAAATCTTATTAAAATGTCCATTTTTACCTATCATTTTTGACATTAGAAGTAGTTTATGTCGACTGTACAAATGCTCGTAAGAAACTGGTGTCAATTCTGTTGTTTAGTTTTCTTAATTTGACAGCACTAAAAATATTGCCGTCCCTTTCTGAAAGACCGAAACGACAAGGATGGCTATACTTTTAGAGTTGTCAGATTATGTTAGTTTAGGATAATGCAACAACAGAATCGACACCTGTCGTTCTTATAGTCTGTCGCTCAAATAATCTTATAATCTGGGGCCAATTGGAAATGTTATACAAAATAACATCAGGAGAAATGACGTCAGAAATGTCTCGCAATACAAAAATCAAAGCGATTTTAAAAAATTGCTTTGTATAGCTACTGCTATACTGAGGGCCAACCGCGATCTCTTGAAGCATTCTTATTTCAATATTACTTTACTTTTTGATCATAAAGCCGACTCTATGCAACTGATATAAGACAATGACATAAAAGTAGTATTGAATTAAGAATGCTTCAAGAGCGTGTTTGGCCCTCTGTTGACTGTGTCCCGATCTTCCTTTTCTGTCATTATGCGAAGCAACATTTTCATTTCGATTGTTTTTCTAGTGTTATTTTGAGTTGTGTTGTGTAATTTTGGTGGTATTTTAACCAGCATCACTTGTGGTCTTAGCACAGTGATGGAATTAAAGTGTATGATGTAGTATCGTGATTTGACCGAAAATGTTTTAAATGTTTTGAAGAAACCGCCACCATCTTCAAAACAATTGACTGACTCGACTTTGGACTGACGTGACTAGACTTTTATCTCTGAATTACTTGACACTGGCAAGATTGTGTATAGACGGGTGCCATAAAAAAGAAAGGCTGTGTCCAATTTGATACCCATATCGGCAAAAACTCTCGCCCGTCAAATTTTGGTTTCAGGAGCCTTATTCACTATGACAATAGGAGATTCCAAGGAGATTCCTTGCCCCAAACCGTGAAACGTCAAAACTTGATGTTGGGCTTTATTCTTTATGACATAGGAGATACTTTGCCCTGACCGTATGACACCGGCTGCCTTGTCTTAGCTGTGATCGCGGTGAAAATGGTCATAGTGAATAATGCTCCTGCCCTATTTGTGACGTCATACCACAATGACATTTGTTTAACCTTCCAATGGCCCCTATCGTTTCATGTATCTGTCGTTCACAGAATCGGTCTTGTGACTTCCATTTTCAATCTTTATGTATTAGTTTTTATTTGGACTGGGTACTGTGGTCTATAGCGCCCCCAACTTATCTGAACCGGTCTGAGGCTAGCCGTTTGTGCATAAATGGCCAATAGCGAATGCAAGATGCCGATATGGCTAACTTCAGACCAGCGGCCCGATTACCCTAATGTCTGGCTATCGAGATGGCTTTCAGTTTCACATTTGATTCCTATAGTGAGATTCCTATAGCAACTGTATAGGATGGATGGGAATCAAATGTCAAACTGAAAGCCATCTCGATAGCCAGACATTATACAGACAGTAATAATCGTGCCGCCGGTCTGAAGTTAGCCGTTTGTGCATAAATGGCCAATAGCGTATGGAAGATGGCCCAAACAGCTAACTTCAGACCGGTGCAGATAAGTTGGTGGCACTGTACAAACCACATGGTTTTCTGGGAATCTAATAACTTAATAAATATTCGAACTAAACTTAATTCCATGAAATTCTGAAGTTCAGTTTAGCGTCGGTGTAGTTAGGCGTCTGTTTAATTAAATTAAAATATTTCAGTTTTTACTGATAGTTTTCACTCTCAGATGATCACCTTGAAGTCTTAATTCCCTGATCGACGAGCGAGTAAAACTGCGGTCTTTTGCTAAGCGTCCACCGCGTCGGCATCGCTGCGTACGGAGCGGACATATGTTGCTTTGTGTTGATTTGTATGGTACAGCGTGCACTGGATCGGCATTTCAGCACCAGATATCGGTATTTCTGCCGATGACGACATCCGCAGTGAACGCGCCATTCGGAATTGCTTTTAAAATACCGATACTGCCGATGCAAAACATCGGCATTTTGTAAATACCGACGCTCCGTCCGCTCCGTACGCCGCGATGCCGATGCGGTGGCCGCTTAGCTTTATTGATCGTCGGTAAAGCTGTAGTCCGTCCGTCGCCGCATTAAGGACTAGAACTTGACCGACGAGCCATAAGACCGCGGTTTTACTCTCTCGTCGACCAGAGCCTTTAGAGACGAGGTGAATCTAGATGCCAGATTCAAACGAATGGAGCTATAGAAAAAGGTTACAAATAAACACCTAGATAGAAGCCAAATTATGCCGATCGCTTTACGAACTTATAGAATCTAATTTTATTTAAAATTATGTCGTCAAATCTAAAATGGGAAATAATGTCAATAAAAGGTTTACTTTACACTGTATAAATTCATTTTATTTTTAATTAGGACTCATTTCATTGAGACATTCTGCAGAGGTAACCCTATAGGATCTGTTACATTTAACATAAAACCTTAACCCCGATCAAAAAAGGAGATTTTCGCAAATCAAAAGTGCAACTATCGTACTTTTTGGCAGACTAGCGCTCACACGGTCGCTGACCACGGGTTGTAAATCCACGCCATTCGATGAAGGTCATCGAAAGTCATGTCGGGAAACAGCGCCAAAACGGCAGAAAAAAAAATTGGCAGTAAACAAGTATGACGAACGATAAAATATTAAATCAGAAGATGTAATATCATTTATATTACATCCCATAGTCAAAAGCCGGCTTAATGCAGGGGTGACCTCTACAGAATGGCTTATTTACTGCCGTGTAAGAGTGCTTTAAGAAATGAATGATTTTTCACGTGATTGGTTATTTATTTAAAATGTGTCAACATCGACACAAACTTTTTTAGGTTTCACGGTGTTCTAGAAATTAACATTGTATTAAACTTTTTTTTTAATAAAAAATTCGGCAACTTTTTGGATGAATACTTGAATAAAGTTAGTACGTAACGCTGTAACGCTGTGATCAGATTAGGTGGTTGTGAGTAGCGGTGGGTTTACATGATTTTTGAATGCTTTTTTTATTTTTTAAGTAATATAATAATAGCCAGAAGAATTACTTTAACTTGAACCTATCGGTCAATACCAACTTCTAACACTGTAGGTATTTATATTTTTGTAATTGAATCATGTATGCGTATTATTGCGTAGGTATGTGTCAGAGCTCACAGATTCATTTATAGTACCTATGTAATGCCGGCATGTAAGTTATTGTCTGGCAAACTAGTTACATAACCGTCATATTGAATTATGTAACTGCGTCGAAATTGCAGCAAGTTTTACAAATTTTAACGTATTTGCGGGTAGCTACAAAAGTAACCCGTCGTCAGGTGACGTGTGTAAGCGAGACAGTGCGCTTGTTCTAAAGCTGTCTCGATCTAAAGTAGTCTGGAAGCACTGTCGTTGTATAGAATTTTGTTCGCATCGAGCGATAAGGGCGATCATTCAATGTAATATAGTTATGGTATCGTCACTATTTTGTTCTTCTGTACTTTTGTATATTTCTGGTCGCTCTCAGCTACTAAATTATTTGCTCTAAAATTTGTCTTTTTTATAACAAACCCTCATTCAATTCTAATTATGTTTAAAATGCTTATTTAATTGATTTTATTCCCGCATTGTCGGCACTGATCTACCCCTATTTACACTGGCTAGGGAGGTATCTACAGTATTTTATTCTAGTAGTGAGTACACTGACCTGTCTGTATACTGTTACTTTACAATGAACTCTCACTAAAAAACTGAATCGTTCGAATCAGCCAATCAGTCACAATGAATACACCTCTGAAATTATACTCGTCCCGTTTGCGCATGTACAGTTATTAGGAGCTAGAGCGAGATACGAGAACTGGCAACATTAGAGCTACAGATATTTATTGTGACTACCCTATTTTTAATGTGGCAATTGAGGGCGACAATGTTGAATGAATTTTGTGTTTTGTCTTAACTTTAAGATTTACATCCTGTACTGTGTGTCATACTATTTGTGGTGACGTAAGAATAAATGGAAATGATTTAATTTTTGTGGTTTTACTTATATATCCGCCGCGTCTGTCTGTCTGAACTCGATTAAAGGAATTATTCTTAGGCCGATGATGAACTTACGTGATCGCTTAGCCGCACGCTTTGAGGCACGAGAAAAACTTCACTGTCTACCAAAACCAATAATATTAATGAATTGATATAACAAATGAACAACAACAAGTGACAAAATAATATAAGTATTCCTCTAAAACAATTAATGTACCTAACGGACATACCTATTACCTAGATAGAGAAAAAAAATACATTATGTATATGATTTAAAGGACTTGTTTGAATCACATTCAACTAGTACCTATCTAGTGTTACAATTGTGCAGTTTAGTATCTAAACGAAGAGAAAATTATTAAACGTAATTGTAAGTTACTAATTACTAAAGCAAAAAATGTTTACAGTAATAGTAACTAGAACGATACATCTAATTACAATTAGGTACGGTGTTTTATGCATAAAATCCACTACGCTGTAATTAAACTACGGAGTAATGCTTTGGGGAACCGCAGCATATTCGAAAAAGATTTTTATACTACAAAAGCGCTCCGTTAGATACATTTTAGGCCTAAAATATAGAGACTCCTGCAGAGATAAGTTTAAAGATTTGAGCATTATGACCCTAACTGGTGAGTATATTTACCAAAATATTGTTTACATACGTGAGAATCTAGTTAATATGACATTTAAATTCGAGTCTCATAGCCATAGCACTAGACATAAGGAAAATATTGTGACATCGCATACTAGGCTGACGAAAACTTTAAATAGCTTCATTTGTGTATCCACAAAATTATATAATAGAATACCTATTGACATTAGAGACAAACCTGACATTGAATTTTTCAGATATGTAAAGAATCACTTACTAAATCATAGTTATTATAGCATTGACGAGGCCTTGGCTAATAAATATTTATTTTGTAATGACTTGTAATATTAGGTATGTTTACCTATGCTATATATATATTATATAATTTGACTAGTTTTAAGAATCTCTCCTTCTGTATTTCTATTAATATTAATGATTTTCATTGTAACTATTTGACGTATCTAAGAGCATGTAATATGTGTAAAGATTAATAATAAATGAAATGAAATAAATGAACAAAAGAAATAAAACACAAAATTAAGAATAAATTTATAACTAATGATTCGGATCCTTAACAAAAAAAAACATACGCGTGTGCGCTAGAAAGAGGCCGCTACTTTACTGGGGCTTGAGATTGTTCGTCACTTTCGGATATGATACGTACTTGCGGCGAGCCTTCTTTTTGAAACCGGCATGTTGTAAAACCAAGTTCTATAACGTGTCAAGTGCTCGAAAGGAGCCTCTTGAGGCGCACTTAAAATCCTTTCACCACATTGTTTCGAAAGAAACTAGTGACACGATAAGAAGGCTACAGATGTACAATAAACATGATGTTTGATAATAATAATGCTGGACAATCCACACAGCACTATCTAGCCCCAAAGTGAGCTACTCAAAGCTTGTGTTATGGGTCCTAGATAACTGATATATTTAATACATTACATACTTACATAGATAGATATTTTTTATTATACATAAACACCCAGACGAACGGAACAAATTTCTGCAGATCGTACACATATTTGTTCCCGAGGCGGGAATCGAACTCACAACCTCTTGCGTCGCAGGCGGACTCTCGTCCGCTGCGCCACTGAGTCATCAAATTTACATCTAAATATATATAACTCAAAGGTGACTGACTGACATAGTGATCTATCAACGCACAGCCCAAACCACTGGACGGATCGGGTTGAAATTTGGCATGTAGGTAGATGTTATGACGTAGGCATCCGCTAAGAAAGGATTTTGATCAATTCTACCCCCAAGGGGATAAAATAGGGGATGAAAGTTTGTATGAAACTTTGAATTCCTTGGCGCGAGCAAAGCCGCGGGTTCAGCTAGTTACATAATAAAACAGGTTGTTTAGGTATTCAACTAATTTTTATTTATTTTAACGGAACATTCACTAATTTGTATCTAAACCAAACGTCTATTTTGGCGTTAAATATTTCTGTGTCTAATGCTAAAATTGCACGTTCTACTAAGTACCTATATTTATTTATAAAATAATCTAATACAGTAACAGACACGGCCCGTTTCCGAAAGCTCGATCAAAACTAATCTCAGTTCAAGTCACTTTGCTATCTCTATCTAATGCGATGTAATAGCTGAATATCAAGGGACTTGACGGATACGTTTGATCGAGCTTTCAGAAAGCGACCGTTTACATAAGAAAAACGATATGCAGAACTAACAAATTGGTGATCCACTGTTAATATTAACAAAACTACCTAAAAATTAAAGATAGGTACTTATTTTATATTCCAAATGTTATTATCGAGTGGGACTCGAATCCTACTCAATTCGGAACATTACGCGTCTTTTTGTGTACCTAACCATTAGGTAGGTAGGGGAAGCTGGGGTAATGGCGATCATGTCTGGTAATACCGCTCACTCCACCAACTTATTAAATAAGGTGCCTTAAAATACAGCGAGCACGCTGCAGCGCAGGGGTTGTAACGCTTGAGCAGGCAGAGTATATAAACCTCAAAACTAACATAAGACAAATGAAAAAACAGAGCATTTTTCTCACAGGTGATCGGCATTCCACCACCTTCCCGTACCATACAACATGTATTTTTTCAATAAAACTAAGATTTGATTTGCTTTAGTTGTATTTCATACGAAGATATGATGCATAAACTGCTCAGTGAAATATTTTTAAGTAACTGATTTCAATATAATTATGTTTTATAAGGAAGTTCGATAAAATGTCCCTATCTGTAGGCTACGAATTAACAAATAATTTTTAACAATCATTATAAACTTTAAAGATCACTTTGAAATATAATATCACTGGATAAATAAACAAGACAAAAATTACTGAAGTACAAAAGTAACAAAATAAAATATTATAATAAAATTAAAAAATAAAGTAACACTATTTTCGTAATTTATGGCTAAGTGCACTACCAATATAATTGTGATTTTGTTAGACTATGTCATGGTTAAAAAGAAATTTATTATAAGACAAGTGAAAAATTTACCATTAACGAAAATAGTTGTATTATTATATAATAAATATGTATAAGCTTATTCAAATTTAAAAACAATAAAGGTAATTTCTAAACAAAAACTCAATAATTACATATTTATTAATATTATTATGCATGTTAACAACTTTATATTGGACTGTACATAACAACAAATCTAATGAAAGGGTATACATAAAATATTGACTTTATAAAAATTATAATTTACACGTTGGTAAACTATGAAAGTACCTAATTTGTAACATAAGTAAATACAAAAATATTTTGTTTAACACGTTTAATAATATAATCACTTTAAGTGATTGTATCGATTAATTAAAAAAATGTTGCAATTGGAAGACATTTCGATTTTGTTGCTTTAAATCTTGATATACCTAAGTATCTATACTTATAATAACTTAAGTACTTACTTTTTATTGTTTATGTATTTTTTTACTAAAATAAGTTAACTCTTGCAATTCTAATATCTGATGTAGGTAAAATTTCTTAAATGACGCTAAATACCTATGAATTGCGATTGACTTTGGAAAAACAATTATTTTATGCTTTTTTCGATTAATAAACTTTGGAAAAACCATTATTTTATACTACTAAATATAAGTAGTCTAACCCCCGGTTTCTGAAAGCGCGATCAACACTAATCGGCTGTCAAGTCACTTGCTATCTCTATTTAATTTGAAGTAAAAGCTGAAATAGCAAGTGACTTGACAGCCAATTAGTGTTGATCGCGCTTTCAGAAACCGAGGGTTAGTATATGTAACACTAAATGAATTTAAATATTTCTATAATTCCTGTAAAATAAGGGGCCTTGAAAGCAACCAATAAAATGGTCATGATCTAGAAAATCGAGATACCTTACACATTTTAATAATAGTGATTTCTGGAGCTGTGTACTTATGCGTAACTTAATTATATTTATGATAATGCTTCGAGATTATATTGGTGTCTACTATTTTACTAACATATATTAGAATTTAATATAATAATTCGTTTAATTAACATTAATCAAGAAGTGAATTTTAGATACTCAGTTTTTGTACCTACATATAAGTGAAAAATACATTATCACTTATTTTTTTCTGTTTTCAAATAAATGAAGGGACTTTTTTCTAATTATAGAGACTAATACCACAGAAGAGAAATAAGTAGCTAATACTAAGGGTTTTCTCAAGCCGATATTGCTATAGAGGCTATTTACTGGCCTTTTCATACGGGCAAAAGTAGATAAAATAATTTATAATAAATTATAATATAGGATTCAATAAACTTGGCTTTTTATTTTTAGTTAAGTATATAACTATAAATATGCATATAAGTAAAAATAGAAAGCTGATTGCTTCTAAGCAATATAGCTCCTATTTAGATTAACTAAGCCTAAACTTAAAAATTATGGCATATTATGGTTTTTACAGTCAGACCGAGTTATTTAAACTCTACAAAAAAATTGCATCCAGAGTAATAATGAGTTTAGAGGATAAACGAATAGTCTGACTGTATCTTGTATATTTATTTCACTATTACTTAGTTATACTAGTTGAGCTTCGACCTACCTATGTCTAACCAATTAAGCATTACAATAGATATATTTGGTTTAAACTCTACATGTAATCAAAGACAGCACCTCTAAATCACTGTAGATTTCGTTGTTTGAAATAGGAATTACATAATTTAAGAGCATTATTTCGATTTATTCAGAATTAGGTATACATTGAGCAAGCGCGATTTTAACTCTGAGACAATACAACGGAAAATAATATCCCTATAAGTGCAACCTCCCTATAGGACGAATACTTGGAAAGTTTGATAGATCAATAAAACAACTGTTATTATACAAAGAGGATTGCTGCATAGTAGATATGTCTTGCTTACATTTTGGAGGAAAGTTTAAAAGCAAAAAACTTAGTAGAGGTAATTTATATCGCAGTTAACTTTGTTTTCAAAATGTGACCCCATTATGGGGTTACAAGGATATTACACATCGTATAAGGAGGAACAGATCTCGCAAGTGTGAAATACGCTAAATTCGGACTTCGCCTCGTCTGAGGCTATGAGTGAAATATTGAATCTGCAATATTTCACTGGAAGTTAAGTAATATAAAAAGATATAAAACTATACACGATAGTCCTAACAAAATACACCTACAAATAATCTTTAAAACTTAACATAGTCAATATATTTCTTAATATAATATAACCGATCAAAACATAAATAAATAAATAATATATGAAGTAATAATATTTTATATCGCATTTTTGACGTATTTTTAAGTAAAACAGTCAAAAATGAAACAATACCGTTGATTGAGAAGTTGGCATTTTGACCATTTCTCACGTTAATGCATAATGTTGTGACGTCAATGATGTCTAGTTAACCATGAAGATAGGCCATTCAGGGCAAGCTGCTGGTGGTGGAATCGGGATGGGCGAACCACCATTCACAGACATGACTTCAGGCATCTGAAAGGACAAACTATATTTGAATCACTCCCATCAAATAGTAGCAATAGCAAACCGATCCGAAAGAACAGTGGGGTTATTTTCCTACTACTATTATAAACGCGAAAGTTTGTAAGTTTGGATGGATGGATGGATGTTTGTTACTCTTTCACAACGGAACGGCTGGACGGATCTGGATGAAACTTGGCAGATAGATAGATTATAGTCTGGAATAGCACATAGGTTAAGGTTTTTTAATAGGTTTTTAGGTTTTTTATCCCCTGGGAATACCGGGATTTAAATCTGCGCGGGTGAAACCGCGGGGCGCAACTAGTTTGTCACTAAGGCAGTAATAGTGTAATTAAGTAAAAGTGAATAAAAGTTAATCTAATTTAAGTAAGTAGGCATCATTGATGTAGGCTAATCCTATTATTGTAGTTTTCTAAACTATCTTGATTATAGCTGTACATTTTGTTGGTTCAGTTATGGAAGAAAGGATGGCAACAATTAAGTGTTTAGAAAAGCTATACAACAGAATTGAACCCAGTGTGTATTAACAATTCTTTTGTAGGTTTTATACTTACGATGGTTTGAGGGTGGTGTGGCGCATGGTAGTAATGCGCTGGTGACACGGGTGGTGTTGGATACCCCCAGTACACCAGCGGCGGGGGCAGAGTGGGCCCCATTGCTGGGTAGTAGTAGGTTAGGGGACCTGAGATATAAAATGCTGTAAGAATTTGATCACAACGTGCCGATACCTTAACACTAGTTATAATATTAATGAAAACGCACTTTAACTTTACAACGGAAAACCGAAAGGCATGATTCTTTTATTTTTAAGTTAGGGATTACAGTATTAATGTGCCGACATTTCACAAGGTTACTTTATAACTATTAATTTGAATACCTACATACACTTCAGTCATCACAGTTAAATCGAAAGAGATAATTATATGTTCCCAATAAAATTTTGCTCATGCATTTGTTAGTCACACTAATGTCGATTAAATAATATATAAAACCAGTACGAAGAGATATACGTTTGAAATTCCATAATTTATTAAAAATGTGTATGTACCGTTTCCACCAGGTTGCCTTGCTTGCTCCCAATAATGAACTTTAATGAATTCCTAAACCGAACCACTCGATATAAATTTAATCGAAAAGGCATTAGATAGATAGGGTTCTTTCCCCTACTAAATAATTCGCCAAGACCCCTTTAGAAATTCCATGACCACAAACCCTCATAAGTACTACAAAACGGTGTCTAACTTTAAACAATGTTTAAGATTAGGGCTGTCTCTGTTTGTCATTATGCATTAGTGAGAGATGGCAATAGTTTAAGCATAGTTTATCGTTTGACTATTTTTTTTGTAGTAAGAACGTTATGGTCTTAAAAAAAGGGTTTAGAAATAAACAATGCTTAAGCCATTCCTAACTTTTATCCAATAGATAACAAAGAACAGTTGCAACAAATTTTAAGCAATGTTTAAATCTAAACAACGTTATACGCAAGTGTAATTATTATTCTTTATAGGAAATGCTCAGCTCGCTTTAAAATAGGTACCTACATTGCGGAAACGAATTATTTATAGTGATGTTGTATCGAACAATACGAGAAAAGAGAGACGTACACAATAATGTAATAGAATTAATTATAAGGCATGTAAGAACTGCTTTTTAACATATACTAATATTTTAAATTGATTGTATTACTTTCTCATTTATAAGTTGCGTAAAATGGGTCGCAATCACACATAATTATCATAAATGTAATTTTTTGATTGGATGTTTGTTACTCAATCATGCCAGAACGGCTGAACGGATCTAGATGAAATTTGGCACAGAGATTGATAGTCTGGAATAGCACATAGGCTACTTTTTATCCCGTGGGAATACCGGGATTTAAAACTAGGGGCGCAGCTAGTTGGTTATAATATATTTAAAATTCCTCATGCCTTATAACGCTGTGTAATATTAAAAACAAGATGAACACTCACCAGGGTCTCAGAACGCATTAACAGTCCACCAAAGCAGTGCATTTACACCAATACTCTGTTATACACGTCGCCGCTGCCGCCAACACCAAGCTGCGGACTCTAGCAAACTTATGCTCGCCTAGTAACCCTAGTACTTTAGCACCGATTGTTGCGATCTCAATTTACATAAAAAAAAACTATCGTTCTTCATTTATAAACTGTTTACACAAAAATATGGTTAGGTACTTACCACTTTCATTCCTAATATATAAAATTACGAACGAATAAAAGGTAAAATTGAAGGCGCAACATTTAAATAAATGCGATAAACAAGAATAAGAAGATATTTATGTGATCCCACAACAATGAAGAAAGTACTTACTTTGTTATCGTTGATTGTGGCACTAACATACACCTCAGGCCTTAGGACCTTACCCCATGATTGTTTAAAGCACAAAAACTGGTTCCTTCTACGACACACTAAGCTGTCCCATAATAGACGTTTTCTGTCACCTGTAGTTTCCATGCATTGAAAGCGGAATTATGTAGATCCTACTGGTAAGGACTTTTCTCTAAGTTGCTCGAAAGTAGTTCAAGATAGACATCGTTAATATCAATTGACACCATGTAGGTAAACATATTCATAATAATTTTACCTTAGTTTAATTTATACTGTATTCAAATGTGTGATAATTTCTTTTCGATACAGTAATGCTGAATAAGTGATTTTATTTAACGAAAAAGTGATTATAGGTACATTCCTTATAAAATCATTTGCGACTTTAAAAATATGGCACTTATTATCTATATTTCTTGAAATATTTTCGAGTGTAGCCCCCTACCCTTGTTAACAAACGTCGAAGCTCCAAAGTGCTTTGAAGAAACCTATGACGTTCACTTGTCATTTTGTACAAGTTCCATAGGTAGTACATGTAACAAAACTTAGGTTAAAAGCTGTTAAGAGGAGAGGAATGACTGTGCTAGGTATCTAGGTGTACATTGTGAAGGAAAGTTATACATACTAATAATGAGTGTAGGTGAGTATTTGTAGGTATTTCTTGTCGTGTCACTAGCTTCTTTCGGAATGAAAAAGCTCTTTTCGGAAGAGTATTTGTTGTAAACATAATTAAGATTGATTTTTTTTTCAATTAACCATTCTAAAACTAAGAAACTGTAGTGAAACAGCATTTAGAAAAGTCATTTCATGCCTCGTTTGTTGAAACTGTAATTCCTATCTAGGTAAGCACTTAACTAACTTAGCACATAGCACCTACTTACAATTCCTTTAATAAATATTCAAGTACCTAAGGATCGAGCGAGTCTTATTCTAGAAATTCACAATCGTAAAGGTAAGATAATATATTATCCTCCTCAAATCACCGTGTAAATATTTTCCAACCACCCAGAAATGTATGTAATATGAAGTAGTTAGTACACATATACGGACAATACGGTAGAAATAAGCAGTAGTTAGTAGGTACACCCTCCTTCACAAGTACTTCACAGTATTCTACAATCATAGATACGATAGCACAACCACAGACCATATAAAACGCGCAATATGTTATTCTAACACGTAAACTACTTATTTATTTTGAAGTTCAAAGTAAAATTAATCAACTAATATAACTAATAACTGTAAATCTAAAGAGAAATAAACAGTTACAATCTTAATCAATAAAATGATTTAAAAGTTCCAACAAAATGTGCCGTGTCAGAATCATCGTTTCGAGTTGTAAACAATGAAAACTAACTCAATACATTGCACTATTAAAACATAAAATAAATTGTGACCCCGAAATAGTTCACGCTTAAAAATGTAAGTCCTCACACCACATCCCCCAGTCAATAAAACCGCAGGATATTTCAATAAAATTTAGAATAATACCAAAGCTCAAACTCGCGCAAATTGTCGCTCTATAAAGCTAAAGAAGTTAACTTAATTCCTTACGTAATAAAATTATTTCTGTGTAAATTGTTAAGTACTTCATTAGTAATAACTATTTTTATTGGCATCTACAAAATAATTTTATTGTGTTGGTACCGTAAAAAGTGATTTTATGAACATCACTTATTTGTTAAATAAGTGATTAGATTTTGTCGATAAATTATAGCCCGCCGTAATATCTAGATTCCAAACTGCTCGATTGCGAATAACTAACAAGTTATTGTTTTATTACATGCACTAAACCTTATTGAAATACCAGTCTTAAGATTTGAGACATCATATTATTAAGCTTGAAGATCTCATATTCAAGAGCGAAGGAAAGAAAGCTGAGAAAAAGGCATTAATGACTGGAGGAAGCCTAGGTAGCGATTCTAGATCAAGCTGTAGGTACTCAGTTTACCGATTACAAAAATTTTAGACGAATTCTACAATCCAAAATCAAAATGCATCTGTTCATCAAAATTATAGGTTATTTAAAAAAAATATTCGAAAATGGTGAGCAATTTAAAAATAAGCCGTTCAAAGTATTTTATCAGTTTTTTTGGATACGGTATTTTGAATCGGGACTGGAGATTATCACTGTGTGTGTTGAATCCGGGCGCGTTTGTGCTGTGGAAAATGCTAGTTTACACCAAGCTATAAAACAGTTCATGCAACAAATTTCTCTGACAAAGCACATGCTACCATCATACTTATAAAAAACGTAGCTACCTCAATATTTTGCGTAAAAAGATACCACTAATATAATTTTTATGATTGTCAGATTTTTTCCACTAAACAATTGTGCAAGACTTATTGAAACCCGACCCGTCGAGTCATGCAATTTTCCATAACACAATCCCGTTCGGATACGATGGTACAATTATTTCTTACCAAAATGAACACAATTATTCAGTTTAAGTTACAGATTACATTGAATAAGCAATTTAACAATCTTGCGCTTGAACCGTACGAAGCCGGATTGTACTGCTTATTCAAAGAAATAGTTGAGCAATAATTTGACTGCAGTGCGCTTTGGAAGACATTTATATAGATTTGTAACCTACGTTCAAGTTTGTTACTTCGGTCCCGTAGTCAAGTTAGTGCAAAATACCGCAAGAAACTGCTTTCAATAAATTACACCAATAACAGTTAGATAATATTCAGAATAACAGAACAAAGATTAGCCATTACACCGTGTATTTGTGACGGAAGCCCCATAAACCTAGTTGTGAAATATTGAGACGATGGCAACACCATAAAACAATGAAGTTAACTTATATATTCTATCCATAAACTGATCACCCAATTTAAAAAATATATTATCGTAAACTTGCTTTTATTTAAGTACAGTTTCAGGTGCGTTTGAGCAAAACAATATAGCAATTTTACGAGAAATATTTTCAAAATTGATATTATAATAGTAGACAATGACTACAATATGTGGTGTGAGGTATACTATCGATGACGTTAAGTGGGTATGCGTTGTTAGGTGACTATCATTACCAGAAATTCAGGGTCAGGATGGGAAAGAAAGGAAATGTTGCCAACTGACATATTATCTTAACCTACTATAATTTTCAAAAGGTGCAAAAATGCAAAACAAAACAACACAAAACTTACCTAAATAAAAAAGTGTATAGGCAACCACAATAAGTGAGTTGCACTGAAAAACTCAAACTCATATTTTGATTTTAAAGTACATACACCTAAATTAGTTTCCTACAATAATTTTTCAGACTATCAGCCTTGAATGTCGGCATTGTCTTGTCACATTGTCTTTTAGTATGGAATGTCTATGATTAAAACTCACAACAAAATACATGAAGTTTGACCCTAACCTACTAAACAACCGCTGATTCACTAACAAATAAAGCTTATTTATTAAAATAGAGAATTAGAGTAACAACTTTAGAGTCAATATAAATTCAACAATAAGTTTCTAAGTATTCTTAGCCTATTGGAATATCAAGAGCTGCCAAATAGTTGCCAGTTCAAATAACACGTACGATTTCTAAAATAATTATAAAAGTTACTTTAAATTGATTTTTATTAATCATAAAAGTGATTTTTGTTAAATAATAAGTGATTTGATAATCATTATAAAAAAGTGATTTAAATATTAGCCTAAAAGTGGATTAAGCTTCTCAGTAAATTCATAGATGGAATATTAACATCCAAAAGGCATAGAAGGCACAACGTAGCTTACTGTCATATATTTTACCCTGTTTTATATAATAGCTGCCGAATAGCTCAAAGTACTTAACAATATATTTAACTTCTACCATAAAATTTAATAAAATTCTTTTTTTTCTTCACTATGAAAATGTACCTTACCTAAGCAACTAACTTAATCAAAACGCATAATAGAAGCTGAAATTTCGACAGGTACTTTAACAATAGCGCTACACCTATTGTACTGTCATAAGTTCAAATATTTGATCATAGCATGATCGTAACAGAAAGACCCAACAGAAATAACCAAGGCAGAAATGCGGCAAATAGACTCAAAACTGTAAATCAAATTAAAACAATTACCTATAATTTTTGCGAGCGTTTTCAAGTATTTTTGCCAATCAAAAATGCGTGCTCACTGGTTTATGAGGTATTTTCCTAAACCCCGGGGTAGTACGGATAAGTTGGAAACATAGACAGCGGAAAAGGGCTGCCCATAGAAGCCATGGACCCTGGCATAGCTGCTGAAAGAGCCGCTCCATAGCCCGCCGGCAGAGCGGTCGGCACTGCCGTCGGCAGAGAGTAACTGTTAGCGTACGTCGAAAGCATCGGACTAGTGTTGGCGTACGAGAATATAGGCGCAGACGCGCCATACGAAAGCACCGGAAGCGACATCGGCGTCATAGACATTTGCGGGACGGTGTATTGACGTTTCGCGGACGTCGCTTCCGGCGCGAACGCGCGTTCGTAACTCCGCTTGGTTGGTAGCATTGTTTGCAGTTGCGGCAGGTACTGCTGAGGCGACGGGGAGCGCAGAGATGCGTAGGTTGGCAACATCGGGAGCATGGGAGGGCGGAGGGAGGCTAGGAGGAGGTTCTCGTGTTGGCGCGCGAGGAGGCTCTGGTGGGCAATGTGCTGCGCCAGCAGGCGGGGCGCGGGCGCCGCGGGGGGCGGGGGGGACATCAACGTACCGGGGGAGAGCACCTTCGGAGAGGTGGCGGGCGTCACGCCGCCTGTCAGCACCAGGTTCATGTCCTCGCCGGAGCATTGGAACACCTGTCAAAGTCAAAGTCAACATTTTATTCAATAAAATCACAAGGAACACCTTGAAACGTCTTAAAACTAGGTGAATAGGTGCCAGTTCCACGCGACCAACGCCGAGAAGAACAGGCAACAGACTTGGCTTGGTATCTATCGCTCTTTTGTATGATCCTCGTTACAATGTAATAATGTAATAATAATAATGAAACAGACACGGATACTCGACACTACTTTCTTTGTATAGGTCGCGTCATTTAAAAAGAACGCTGGAAAAAGTAGAGAGGGATGTGATTGGATACAAAATACTCGCTCCATCGGGTGCACGAAATAGAGAGAACCCTACATCGGATGTGATGGCGCAAACGTAACGTAAGTTTTGAACGTTGGAAGGAAGCGCCCTCCTCATCCTTCTAGCGTTCTTTTTACGTGACGTGCGCGACCTGTAATAAGCGTCATTTTTCTTTGGTTTTATGTTACTTAGGATCTGTATCCGTGTTTAAAGGCTTAACATATTTTATGGCTCACGTGCTGGGCAAGCTATGTATTCTATATTTAATCACAAAGATTACTTAGGTATAAACGTTTTAAAGCTAGGTGAATCGAGGTCCAATCCTTCGCGACCAAGCCTCTTTTAGGCTTGGTCGCGTGGGATTGGACCTAGATCTTACCTAGACCTAGATCCAATCCCTTAGACCTCGACCTCGACTGATATTTGCTGCCGTTTTTTTTTATTCAGAAAACAAACAGTGTTACATTCTATAATTAAAATTACTTAAAATAATAATCACCAATTATATATGTTTTCGCCTATACAAAACTAAAAAAAGGTTGTTTGAGTTTAAGGAGAAAAAGTAAATGCTTAACAAGAAATAAAAATCTGAAAGTGAAAGAAATTAGCCTAGGAACCAGTTCAAACCAAAACTGTGTCCAAACTTACCTCGATATATCTCTGCTTTTTCCCAAATGTCATATAGCGGTGATGCTTCTGTTGGGCGCAGAGAAAGGCGCTCGTTTCGCTGTCCATCTGGATGAAGGCTTCGCCGCTGGGGTGACCCTGGGCGTTGTACACCATGTGGACACCTTGGACTACTATGTTCTTGGCAAACTCATCCAGGAATGTTAAAATGTGCTCCACCTGGAATTAAAGATTGGATTGTATAGGTTTGATGGAAGGAATCACATTTTGTTTCACGCAGCCTCACGCAGACAGTTCTCGAGCCGAAAATAAGAGCTACGATCTAGATTAGGAGTTTCTCTGACAGCCTACAGCTCAGTTGGTAGTAGCTCTGCCATCTGCGCCGTAGGTCGTGGGTTCGATTCCCACCGTGAACAAACATTTTTGTGATGAACATAGATGTTTGTTCTCTGTCTGGGTGTTATATAATATTATAAGTATGTATTTACAAAAAAAAAGTATATAAGTAGTATATCAACTACCTGGTTCCCATAACACACGCTTAGGCTTAGTTTGGGGCTAGATAGTGCTGTGTGTAAAGTCGACCTATTTTTTTAACTCACCTGAGCCTCGTACGGCAGTCCACGCAGCCTCACACAGTCCTTGGCGGTTCCCGATGTAATCACGTGTTGTGGCACCAATGCTACCGGCAGAAGACCCTCAGAGGGCGCTGGCGCAGCCGCTGGAGTACTATTCTGACTCGTCCGCGTCTCCAGAGACCGGTTTAGGACCTGGAAATGAAGGTGGTTGGATGATGGGATGTCAATGAAATTAATTGTCACATGACCAACACTAAGTAATTACTCCTAGATATAAGTGTAGTTGTGTGTAGTTGTAAAAACTGAAAACTGAAACAGCTTCACGACTTTGATCCCCAGGTACGGTAGATATCCCTTCAGATCTCCCAGTACCAAGTAGGTACTAATTCAAGATTCTTTGAGGATGTCTAAGGGGGGTAGCCAGAGGTACGTCCAAACATTACATTTGGCACATACCCACATTTTGCAGTAGTTAGTATTCCATACGTGACAGGTTGCAAGCCCATCGCCGCTGTTAGAATACTAACTGGTTTCCTCACGATGTTTTCCTTCACCGTTTAAGAGTACTGGCATTGCGCACATAAATTTTTCGATAGAAAAATCCATTGGTGCACGACTGGATTCGAACCTGCGACCTTACGATCGGAAGGCGGGGTCACTCCCACTAGACCACCGGTGCTCTGTGTAGTTGTAAAAGTGTTTAATATTACAGATCACAGAACTTACCTAATAACATAATGACAAACTGTAATCTAAGTCAATCTGTATTTTATGACATTGCATTGAAACTAATATTTTTGAATAGTACAGATTTCGTTTTTAAATTTATTAAGGTGGGTAGTTTTAAAAATAAATTAGAATTTAGAAGACGAATTCTTTGTTTTTTGGCAACTAATGATTTTTATTGAAATTTTTTATACTACGCAATATGTAAATACCTACCTATAGGGTACTCACCAATGACACTCAAGGGCGCGCTAGGAACATAAAAAAATCATAAACAGTACATAAATGGTCGGTAAGTGTCTTTAGGTAGGTGAGAATGACCCACAAATTACACCTTTAGTTTTTTTATTCATAATACAAAATATAAACTGTTTATGAACATTTTGATGGTAAATGTTTGGTATCCATTTTTATCTTCTTTGGATTTTTTTACAATCATTTTGTAAAATTCGTGTTAGAGTGCGTTTCATCAAATAGTTATGCGTCAGCATCCTAGTAGTCTGTGAAATAGTTCTTATGCCGTCATGTTGGCAGTAGTTTTATTTTAGTAGTTAGAGACAGATAGAGTTTCATCAAATAGTTCCTATGCTGTATTGTTGGCACCCCTGTCTGTCAAAAATCAAAATCAAAATCAAACAATCACAGGGATCACTTAGAACTTTGAGCGTGGATTCGTTTCCTGTCATCTAACGAAGCAACATAGCATTTTCATTTTAATTGTTTTTCTAGTGTTATTTTGAGTTGTGTTGTGTAATTTTGGTGGTATTTTAACCAACATTACTTGTGGTCTTAGCACAAAGTGTAAGCATTTGAAATGAAAGTGTATTATGTGATATCGTGATTTGACCGAAAATGTTTCAAATGTTTTGAAGAAACCGCCACCATTTTCTTCAAAACAATTGACTGACTCGACTTTGGACTGACGTGACTAGAAACATAACTACAAAGAGTATAATCTCTGAATCACTTGACATTGGCAAGATTGTCTATGACAGGAGCCATAAAAAGAAGAAAGAAAGAAGAAGAACTTTGAACGCCAGTCAACAGTGTAAACACGCTAAAGGATGATTCACGCTACAACGTGTCGCGAACGTTCAAACATTATGGTACACTATTTGTATGAAGTAATACATGCCAGAACGTGGCTCGGCCGTGCCCCGTCCGTACGCCGTCCGGGCACGTCGTTGAAATGTCGGTGGGTATTGTTTCCCGTCGCCGGCACGTTCCGGCCCTAAACAAAGCCACACTCACCCGGACTCCCGGGCCCCGGTGTAACATGAATGACTGGCCGGCCGACGCACGGTGGACGGGGCCCGTACGGGGCACGGTCTGGTCGCGACACGTTGTAGCGTGAATCATCATTAAGACGTACATATCTCTACCTAATAAATAAACTACTAAAATATAACTACTGCCAACATGACGGCCATGGCTAATGTGATGAAACGCGCACTCTACAATATAATTCATAAAGCTCCAGTGTGGCTGCAGTGCGCCAATAAAAATCGTAAGTGTTGCTATGTGGCAATAAAAGAAACATGAGCAAACCTTTTGGCATAAATCTATTTTATAGTTTATGATAACGTCTAATATTTCCGCAATACAATTTGTAGAACATATTTCAAGTTCTTGAATGTTATGTAATACCTTCCTGACCTACCTTCTAATACAAGTGAAAATCAGCTATCGGGTTCCCATATTACAGGCTGTGCTTAGTTTGGGGCTAGATAGAGCTGTGGCCACCAATATTTATTTAATTATTAAGTTCTGTTTTATTAACAGACTTTAAAATAACTTAAAAAAAACCGACTTCGATGCAATACACTCGTACTGCTATAACTCAAAAACTTCAAAAGGCTTTATTTTCTTTACACTTTTAAGAGTAGTGGAGCTCTTTGTGAAGGGCTCGTCCGGGGAAGTACTGCCACCAGCCTTTTTCTGCCGCCAAGCAGCAACGCTGTGTTTCGGTTTGAAGAGTGTGGTCGCCGGTGTAATTAGAGGCACATGAGGCTTATCATCTGTATGCCTCAAGTTGATGGACGCAGGGCAGTGCATCGTAGGGCACGTTCCTATCGTGTTGACTTACGAGGCAATGCTTTGTTATAGGTGATGGTAACCACTTAACATCAGGTGGGCCATCCGCTTGTTCCATCAGCTAGCTAGCTGTATAAAACACCGTTTATCTGTTAAATATCTTACCTGTTGAACCTCTGCAGTGGTAGACCTGAACAACTCAATGTACCGAGCGCCGATCAGCTTTCGGTGTCTCGACAAGGCTTTAGGAGCGTCGTCTTCTTTGGAGAACAGGACGAAAGCGTCGCCTGTCGCCCGTCCGTCTGCGCGTCTCACGAAGAGGACTCCTTCTGTTCCATCCAGGACCTGGACTGGTTCGTCGCCGGTGGTAAAGAAGTCCAGCTGATGAGAAGAACATTTTTTAGTACTTTTTTTTATACTACCAAGGTAGCAAACAAGCATACGACCCACCTGATGGGAAGTGGTTACGACTATGGACTATGGACGTTTGTAACACCAGAGGTGTCACACTCGCGTTGCTGACCCTTTAAATATTTTAACACGCCTTTTCTGAGGAACCCCATACTTTATTCTTTTTTTATCTTTATTTAACTACTTAATTAAAGGAGAGGTCGACGGCAAGCCCGAGAGGTCGAAGTCCACTTCGATGGTCTGACCAAATCCGCTCATCATTGAATACCAAACTACACGATGCTCTTCATAATGCCAATTCAAATTCAAATTCGACAGTCATAGATGGCGGACCATCGTTAAAACTATGATGGCTTGAGCCATCATAGTTAGTGTCGTGATTCCCCCGACGACATCAATGTCGTCGGGGGAATCACGACCCTCAGTAATGAGGAATACGACGCGAGGAGGAGTA
Organism: Plemyria rubiginata; assembly: GCA_963576535.1. NCBI lineage: Eukaryota > Metazoa > Arthropoda > Insecta > Lepidoptera > Geometridae > Plemyria > Plemyria rubiginata. The sequence goes on from OY754929.1 coordinate 3,247,365, forward strand.
CTTCCTGTACATAAGGCGTTGACAACACCTAATATTTCTCTCGCTCGCACGATTCGACATTTTGAAAGATATAAAATCACAAATTCCAATTTAGAAAAATCGCAAACAACCGTTTTGTGTGCAATCACATTGCGCATTGTTTGATAAAAATTTCATCTTGATTCATGCAAGTTTTCCTAGTCAAAAGTTTGCTTGAGTACGAGAACTAGAAAAGCAAACTTTTAAGTAGGAAAACTTGTAACGATCAAAATGATTTTTTTTACTAAACTGTGCGCAATGTGATTGCACACAAAATGGTTGTTTGCGATTTTTCGAAAATGGGTTCAGTGATTTTATATCTTTCAACAAGTCAAAACGTGCGAGAAGAGTCACATTAGCTCTTGTCTTCGTCTTAAATGGGAATTTTGTCAAAATGACCATGTCAACCCTGCGCGATTCTAAGCCCTTTCCATCCACCGACTTCCCGTGGTCTTAACAATGTCGTCAGTCCATCGGATAGGAGTCTGTGGGAGGGCGTTCTACACTTCAGAACTTATGCCCCTGACAATATAAATTCTAATAAGAATAAGCTATTTTTATGATAGGTACCACAGCTAAATCAGGAATTTCAATTTTATACCCAATGGTATATCTATACTTATAAGTACGTATTAGGTACATCACATAAAAATCGCCTATCAGATAAGATAAGAACTTAGAACAATACTAGATTTTAATAACTCTACACTAACAATCTAATACCTTTAGACGAGCAATTTTTGTATATTTATTTTATTTATTATCTGAATCTCGGAAACCTATCCAACGATTTTCATGAAATTTAGTATGCAGGGCGTTTCGGGAGCGATAAATCGATCTAGCTAGGATTCATTTGTTTTAAATTTTTATTTAAAACAAGTTTAGATTTGTTTGAAATTGTCATTTTATCCGTTTTTTCAGGCACTGAAAAACACATCTATGGAAAATATGACTCTTCCTGACACGTATTGGCGAATAATAGTACTATTTTTTGACATATTTTTTGACATATTTTTGACTATTTGACAGCCTACGTAGCTCAGTTGGTGGTAGCTCTGCCTTCTGCGCCGTAGGTCGTGGGTTCGATTCCCACCGTGAACAAACGTTTGTGTGATGAACACAGATGTTTGTTCTCTGTCTGGGTGTTATATAATATTATAAGTACATATGTATTTAAAAAAAAAAAGTATATAAGTAGTATATCAGCTATCTGGTTCCCATATCAGAAGCATAGCTTAGTTTGGGGCTAGATAGTGCTGTGTGGAAAGTCCACCAATATATATTATTTTTTAAGCTACCTCAGTAGAAGGCGTAGTTAAGCAACCGAGCAAAGCCCGGTCACACAGATAAGTAAGTCATAAATAACAGAAAATAAACCAGAAACAGCTTCAAGACTTTCAGCTACAGGCCAGCTGCCAACCTGAGTGCATGGTAGAAAATGAAAAACAAATCATTTTCTGATTTACTATCGTAAATGATGAAGTAGGTGTAGGTTTTCTTCTTATCGGACCACTAATTCTTTCGAATTAGTGTGGTGAAATGATAGATATAAGGTACTTACAACTTGCTTAGGAGTAGCATCGTAAGGCAGTCCGCGCATGCGCACGATGACCTGCGCGCCTCGAGAGAGAAACGCAGCCGCTTCACACGTCGCCCCTCCAGCTACTGCTAGGAAATCGTCTCCACTGGCCCGGTATACCTGACCAGGAAACAGTAGGTTTATAAGTATTACTAGTTGACCCGGCGAACCTCGAACCGTTATTTTATCTTCTTCTAAATAGTGTTTTCAAGGAATGTTGTTTCAACTTGAGGCATACAGATGTTAAGCTTCATGTGCCTGTAATTACACCGGCGACTACACTCTTCAAACCGAAACATACCAACAGGTCAAGACAAGAGCTAATGTGACTCGCTCGCACGTTTTGACTTGTTGAAGGATATAAAATCACTAGGTACTCCCATTTTCGAAAAATCGCAAACAACCTATAGGTACAATTGCAGCAATAAATTACCACAAAACTAGCCTGGCGGTCCGCATTATAGGTAAATATTCTAACTATGATAAGTTGAAGATTATCATAGTTAGAATATTTACCTACTCATGATACGAGTACATATGAATGTGATCATGTACTACGACTTTGCAGAAAATATCATTGTTTATCTACAAAAAGTGTGGCGACAGCAATGCCATACCTCGATATACCGCGGCCCTATATGGTGTTTATGTCGTTTGAGCGCCATGTCTCGGTGTTCCTGCGTTATGAACCTCACTAGGGCTTCGCCGTTGCGTCTTCCTTGAGGCGAAAGGCACAGTGCTACACCACCCCTGTACAAAATATATCAAATAAGTCTTTCAAGACAAAACCAACTTTAATGCAGTGGAAAATACACTTATACTACTATAAACCCTGAAAGAAAAGAAAGAAAGAAAGATTGTTTATTAACCTAAAGAAAAAACGTTAAATTATGTGGGTTGTACAGTAGGGTGGAGCGTTAAAAAAAATTTATAATTCCGGATCTGAAGGGGTCTAAAAAGTTGCGCCTTGTTTAATAGATTACGATAAAAATGACAAAAAAATATTAAACCATTTTTTCAGCCCTCTACTACCCCATAAAGATTAATAAAGTTTCTCAATTGCTTTTTCCATTTTTTTTTACTATAATTATTAAATTTTAATAAATAATAGTAGAAAATACATAAACAGTCAATTAAGATATTTTTTAAAGTCATTAAAAAATGTTTACAACATCAAATCTCAATTTCATACGTAAAACGAAAACCATTTTTAAAATTTTTTCAAACCCAGTTCTCGCTATCTGTTGTAGCGTGTAATTTATTTGTGTTGGACTCTTTGTTTTAAACGTAGTGTTTTGCCTTATTTACAAGAACATTCGAATATTTATTTAACCTTTACAGCAGAGTTTGCCTACGCCTTTTAATAACAAATTAAAAACTTTGAAGCTTGGTAGAGGGCTGAAAATCTAATATTTTTTTAAATAAAAAGATGTGTTATGGAACTGTTAGCAATAAGGCAACTTTTAAAACCTATTCAAACTTCATAGTAACAAGTTTTTTTTTCTTCATACAATTGACGCTCCACCCTATTGTACAGTGCAAAACAAAAGCAAAAAATACTTAATATCAAAACAATAATACACATAATTCTGCTGTAAGTTTCAAAAACTTTCTATACAAAAGACATAAACGCGCTCGCTAATGCCTGTCGTATAGTAATACCAACTATCAGAAATAACCCCACTAATATCATAAATGTGAAAGTTTGGATGGATGGATATTTGTCACGTATTGAATCACGGCTGAACGGATCTGGATGAAATTTGGCATAGAGATAGATCTGGAATAGCACATAGTTCAAACTTGCTTGGGTCAAAATGTTATTTTTGCAAAATCTTTGTAATGCTTCAGGCAACAACTTAACCGATTGCGATTTTACATAATTGCGTCTCTCAGTGATTTTTATTATATGTGAGATAGCCCTTAGGGAACGGTGTTAGACCACATTTTATAAGCTTGTCTTCATCAAAAAAGGTATTAAAAATAACTTACTTGGACACATTGAGTCCTCTGAAGAATTTGGCGATATCCTGATCTGAAGACTGCCAGGGCAGACCTCTCGCTCGCACTATGCAGTTTCCGTCTATCTCATCGTCTTTTGAGCTGAAACAAACATAAAATAACGTGAGTAAAAGGAACCAAGTTGTTCAATAAATGACAAGACGCTTTTCTAGATCACACACACTTTAAAATATTGGGAAAAATTCTGCATCTTAATGCAATCTTAATCTAACCCTTATCTTAATATACTCCAAGTTTAAATAACCAAAAAAATTTACTAAATCCAGCTGTACCGTTACACATATAATTTAAACTTTTGCATTTATAAATAAATAATGCTGGACAATCCACACAGCACCATCTAGCCCCAAAGTAAGCTACTCAAAGCTTGTGTTATGGGTACTAGATGACTGATATATTTAATACATTATATACTTACATAGATAGATATTTTTTATTATATACATAGAAAACACCCAGACCAACGGAACAAATTTCTGCAGATCGTACACAAATTTGTTCCAAGGCGGGAATCGAACCCGCAACCTCTTGCGTCGCAGCCACCCCTCGCCCGCTGCGCCACAGAGGTCGTCAAATAAATAAATGTTCCTATCTCGACGCCATATCGCCATAGTTCACGACCTAGAACCTCATAATTATTATAACTGAAGCTTCATAAGAATTACTTCTCTTCCTCTGCCTGTAGCCCAACCTGTAAGAGGCGTTCATATTAGCGACATGACTTGTTTGCTTATGTCCATATTGTCGTTCTATGAAAATATAGTTGGTTTTTCATGGTAACAACTTAAACATACACCCAATATTTTGTAACTACCTACCAGAAAAAATTTAGGGACTGTTTCAGCAGAGGCTACTAATGATAATACATAGCACACACGATCAAAACATTTTTTTTAACTTTAAGTTTTATTTTAGTTTTTAGCTAAAAACGGGACCAATTTTATGGGCACAGTACTGGCAAATACTTCGCAGGTCAACGCAATGCGTGCGAGGTTTACTTGTGAAGTATTTTGGGAACAATTTTGTAGCATTTGTCGGCTGAAAACCTCGATAACTTGGTGGTAGATAGAGATTTAAACGTTTTGACGCTACTATCACTATAGTAGCTCTGCTAAAACAGTCCTTAATTTTTTTCTGGTAACAAAATAATTATTGTTTTATTATTGTTGTTTATTGTTTTTATTTAGGATAACAAACAATTACACTCACATGTTACAATAAATAGGTACTAAGTATATAATGTAGTTCTTCAAGTGCAATCAGCACCGTTATCCGCAAATAAGGTAAGTACAAATATCGGGCGGCATGAACGTATGAATGAAGAAGAGAGAGAGAGAGAGAGAGGGTAGGTATGTAGGTGTACTGGTCTGCAATTGATAAGAATACAGCCAATACATCCACCCACCTATCCACCTAAAATTATACAAATTTGAACTTGACTTGAAATAATAATAATTGTAGCCTTTTTATTTCCATCTGTTAAAAAATATGTAGGTATTACAAGTTTAAAAATGTTAGTAAAGTGTTAGTATTAGTTTTATAACCTAGTTGTTAGATAGTGTTAGTCTTCTTATTGTCAATGAGATGTGAAGCCTTTTTTGGGTGAAGGCCTCATCCATCCTTTTCCACAGCTCCCTGATATAATCCAAATTGCTGGGAAGGATTGGATGTCCGCAGGTAACAAAATAGTTGTGTATAAAAAAATAGGATCATCGTCAGTTCTCACGATAATGCCGACCGTTCCCGAACTCTGTAACTATACCTAGGTACTAAGCCTATGGTACATACCTACCTACTAAGGTGGGTATGGGACACGTGTGAACAATCTCACACGAACACATAGGTACCTACCTGGTGGTTCTGACTTACGTACCGGACGGATGGACTGCGAATCAAAACAACGCTACACAATCATGTTACGTTACGACACTTTAGTCATAACCCAAGTACATAGTTGTAAGTAGTAGGTAGGTGCATTATAACATATTGTACTTTATGTACTACAAGAACAATTAATCAACCCGATTTATGATTTATTTATTTATTTATTTACACGGACGACCGCTGTGGCGCAGCGGGCGAGAGCCTGCCTGCGACGCAAGAGGTTGCGGGTTCGATTCCCGCCTTGGAACAAATTTGTATACGATCTGCAGAAATTTGTTCCGATGGTCTGGGTGTTTTCTATGTATAATAAAAAATATCTATCTATGTAAGTATATAATGTATTAAATATATCAGTTATCTAGTACCCATAACACAAGCTTTGAATAGCTTACTTTGGGGCTAGATAGTGCTGTGTGGATTGTCCAGCATTATTATTATTATTATTATTTATATTGTTTTTTAAACTTTCGCGATCATAACACATAATTAATTTGAAATATTACACGGGTATTGATCGCGTTTTACCTTTATTAATTTCCCGACGTTTCGGCTAGGTATGTTGCAATAGCCCAATTAGAGCACCTTGTGGATTCAGGACCTAATCACTGGATTGAACTTCATGATCCCAAGGTACTGGCCAATGAACGACACTACCACAAAAGGATGATTCGTGAGGCGATTGAAATTAGGAAATATCCTAATTTCAATCGCGGATGGTTTCAGACTTTTTTCTGCGTGGAATCCCGTCATTGGAAGGTGTGTGCGTCGCGATGGGTTATCCAAGTGTGCGGACACTAACCGTTGTGGTGTGTCGTGGTGTGTACGCGGACATTGCGGATTCCGACGATCAAGTGAGGGTAGTTGTTACAACTGCTTCCACTTCACAGCGACGCCGACGGTAGATCTCAACTTCTATGCTCCAGTCTGCCCGCGACCACGGCTATTGCAACATAGCCGAAACGTCGGGAAATTAATAAAGGTAAAACGCGATAAATACCCGTGTAATATTTCAAATTAATTACGATTTATAGTTTTAAGAGGTTGACTATCGAAACAACATGTTCATATTTTACCATTTTTGAGTATCTAAAATCAATGCAGTGATGAAAAATAGCAAACTACCTACTAAGTTTCCAACTTATCTTTGTGAAGGGCTAGTTTGGTCCTACCAGAATGCCTACCTGATGTTAAGTAGTAACCATCACCTATAACAAAACATTGCCTCGTCAGTCACGCATAATGGAATAAAGGAACGTGCTCTACCATGCCCTGACCTGCGTCCATCAACTTGAGGCGTACAGATATTAAGCCTCGTGCCTTTAATTAGGTACACCGACGACCACACCGACCACACCCTTCAAACCGAAACAGCAACACAGGCTTCGTGGAAAAAGGCGTGGTAGTAGTACTTCCCCGGACGAGCCACACACAAAGAGCTCTACTAGTAGTAGTGTCTACTACAAAGATTTTATAATATTTCAAAAGTTATTCTCCGAGCGGGATCAAGGGGAAGGCCGCGGGCTAAAATCCCGCTCGGAGAATAACTTTTGGGACATTATAAAATCTTTGTGATTTCCTTATGTGTAGTAAACACTATAAAATCTAATAAAAAAGCTCTACTACTCTTCAATTCACGTAAGGTGGAGACGATACAAACATATTTGTAAGAAAATAAATTATAATGACAACTTTATCTATCGTATTAAGGCTGGAGCAATTTTAATCGATTTCTCATCAAACAAGAAAGATATCAATTTTATTTATCGATAATGTTTAGTAGCACAGTGATTGCTGCCGTCCTATCTACTCCCCCGTTGTGAAACCGATAAGTATAGCGTAAGTCGAGAAATTTACAGCGAGAACTTGCTATACTGTGCATGAGGGTCAGTCTTGCGGTTGAATGAATGAATGAACGAATGAAAGTAGGTGTAGTATCTAGTAATGAAAGTAGTGCGCCTTATGACGGCTCCATTCGGCACTTGAGACATGTGATAGAACTTTTTATGTTGTCCGACATGACAGAGATTCCTCACGATGTTTTCCTTCATTGTTTAAGAGTGCTGTCTCGTAAGTTTACGCTTGATATTAAGATGCTTATTTTCGAGAAAAAAAGATGCTTTTTCGAGCCTTGCTCAATAAAAGCACGTGTGAACAGGTCGTGCTAGTAAATAAGCATGCTTATTTGGTCGCACGTCGCCGCGTCGGTTGACTTTTGAGCATGCTCAAAATAGGCATGCTTATTTTTCAACACGTAGGTAAAGGTCGGGTCACGCAAAAAGAACGCCAGAAGGAGGGAAAGGGGTGTGATGGCGCGAGTGTTTTGTATGCGCGTACACATCCCCTCCACTATTTTCCAGCGTTCGTTTTAGTTGACGCGACCTATAGGTACGTAGGTACTTGATAATCTTCATATGCAAAAAAATACCATTCAAGGTGTTTTATTTGTATAAATATTCAACAAATAGGACAATGAACCTAAAACTAAAAACCTTAAAAAATATAGTTCAGAAAACATGCAACCTACGTCAGAAAACATTATGCGAGTCCGTCGTAAAAGGAGCGCAGCGTTTGTTCAAACAGCTGAAGCCGAGAACAGATAGTGCTTCTAAAAAACGATTGCCGTGATAAAGCGGAAACCCACCGGCCGCGCCGTCTTTTACCCACCGGGTATGGTGTGAATGCAACCTTCTGCCCCGTTTACACTTAGCTCAAAATGCTCAGGGACATGGGCAATGCGCGAAAGGCAACGCGTGCGGTAATGCGAGAGAGAAAGAGAGCATTGACGTTCGGTTGCAACGGACATGAGCTGAGTGTAAACGCTATAATACAATAAAGCCGGCGCGGCGGGTTTGATAACTAGAGGGCTTTACATCTAACTTACACACTAGCACTAGAAGCACTAGAAGCGCTTCATGCTTCGAAAATGGTAGTCAAGTCATGCTGAAGTCCTTAAAATTTGGCCAACAGCTAACAGCTCATCAATAATTTTTTTGTAGTAGGTACCTAATTGGTTGTTGGTTGGTCACTTAAGGCGAATACAGGAGCTAATGTAGTTCTCGCTCGCACGTTTCGACTTGTTGAAAAATATAAAATCACTTAACCCATTTTCGAATAATCGCAAACAACCATTTTGTGTGTCACATGGCACACAGTTTAGTAAAATATAATTTTGATCGATTAAAAAAAAATAGTCTCCGCTATAGAGGTAGGCATGACGGGACACGCTTTCTGGAAAACACGTAGGGTATCGAGTTACAAGCGAAGTAGTAAATTTGAAACCGATTTCTTTGAAATCCATTCGCCTGGCAAGCAAAACGTGTTCAATCGTTGTGAGAGCGCACGGAATTTTGACATTTTGGACGTTTTGTATTTGACCAAGCGAGTTACATAAAAAAATATTGATGGAAATTGCGACATTTCACACAGCACCTAGCACCAAACTTGTGTACTTGTAGGTATGAGAATTACAATGAGAGGCAATAGTTAAAGGTGACGGTAACCACTGTAGGCTTGCTAACAACAAGTTATATACAAATATGCAAATAAAAAAAGGAAAACCTAAAGGAATCTTCAGAATCAGTGAACGCATGCCGAAGTTATGCCCGGAGTAAAACGAAGTAAACAAAAGAGAGGTTTCCGTATGGTATAAAAACAGTTCCAAAACTGCTGAATGGCGATGCAAAATATTGGAATAGCATGTAATTTTTCAGCAGGTCAAAACCAAGAGTAAAAAATACAAATTTTTTTACTTATTAACACCCACTTTACTTCATCACTACATAGTATAAAACGAAGTCGCTTTCTCTGTCCCTTTATCCCCATGTTCCTATGTATTCTTAAATCTTTAAAACTACGCAACGGATGCGGTTTTTTATAGATGGAGTGATTCAAGAGGAAGGTTTATATGTATAATACATGCATGATATGTGCACCCGTGCGAAGCAGGGGCGCGCGGGCGGGTCGCTAGTTATTGAATAAATGCCTTGAGACTTTGACTTTAAGATAGTGCAGGGGCTCGTAGGAACTCACTAATTTCGTAAACAAATATATTTACGCTTCGTTAGCCCATGCTAATTAATTTGTTTCAAAACTACGCGATACTGGCTATCTATGTGACGTCATAATTGATTTTAAACTTTGCCCTGCTCTTTGATTAACACTTTTTTGAAAGGAAAAGTTTACAATTTACCTAAGTCAAGCTTAGGTATAGATCGTTTGCAACGGTCTGTCTGTCCGTAGATAAGTAGCCCTATTTCATGTCTATTTTGTAAATACATAAAATAAAATAAATAAATATTTGTATTCATTGTGAATTAATTAACTATACCTAAGATCGATTTGATCGCGGGTTCAAATCCCGCTCGGAGAATAACTTTTGGGACATTATAAAATCTTTGTGATTTCCTTATGGACTATAAATCTAATAAAAATTTAACTAGGTATACCTATTACCTAAAAAAAATCGACCAAGTGCGAGTCGGACTCGCGTACGAGAGGTATTCGTACAAACCTGAAAAAATCAAATTTTTAAGCCAACGCAATCAAAAGATACAACCATTTGCTGCAAATTTTCGACTCGAGAATGAAATGCTACAGAGTACTTCCCGTGAATTCAGAATCTTGAAACTTGATGCGAAGTACACCTTCTAGACTCTTGTTCTTATAGGACAGATAAAGAAAAAAATTGCGAAAAGCATAATTTTTTGTATCTTAATCATAAAATGATTTATTTGGATAAGGATTGATTATAAAGGTATATAGATAACATGGTCTGATTCTGGTCGCCATTTCTATCAACTTTTAAAATGAGGTAAAGTAGTTATAGTAACATAACTATAATAGTTAGACATTATGTTATTGTGACTTATTTGTAGATAATGATGTGTTCTTTAATATTGTAGAACATTTTTTTGTTCTATCGTCAATAGTTTCCGCAGCGCATGCGATGAAAGACATAATTTTGTATTACACCTAGGGTTACATTTTTGATGTTTTAGTAGGATCCCTATTTTTTTCCAATAATAAATGTAATATAGTTACTCAGGGATAATATACTTTGGTTAAACTATAGCTACCCTGGTACCTGAGTTGAGGGTTGGGGATAGGGGGAAAGCATGTGGGGGTAGACCAGCAGTTTTTTGAGCCTATTGGTAAAATACAAAAATGCAAAGTTTTCCTCTTTATAATATTAGTGTAGATTTTTGCAGAACTTGTGTGCAGCGCAATCACATTGCAGACCAGTTGGTTGATAGCGATTTTGATATTATAGTACGATTTAAGACGAAGACAAGAGCTAATGTGACTCTCGCACGCACGTTTGACTTGTTGAAAGATATAAAATCACTAAACCCATTTTCGAAAAATAGCAAACAACCATTTTGTGTGCAATCACATTGCGCACAGTTTAGTAAAAATTTCATTTTCATCGATGCAAGTTTTCCTACTTTAAAGTTTACTTTTCTAGTTTTCGTACATAAGCAAACTTTTGAGTAGGAAAACTCGCATCTAAATCTCAAAATAGTTGTTTGCGATTTTTCAAAATTGGGATTTGTGATTTTATGTCTTTCAAAAAAACTAATCGTGCGAGCGAGAGGAAATTTAGGTGATGTCAACGCCTTAAATGTTTTTTGTTGATATATTATATTGCAGAGGTACATATTATATTATGCAGTTGTCATATTGCGCCGCATTGGCCGCGCGGTATGTATCTTTTTGTTTAATTTTACACATTTCCTTCCGTGGGAATCGAGCAATATCTTTTCTCTAGCAAGCAGTGCTACAAAGGTAGGCAGTAGTTTGCGATAAGACGATTATACTCCTACTACCTACAAACTCCTACTAGGTAGGTATATTGTTTCTATGCTACGCCAGAGAAATACCTATCTTGAATATGCGTTGGTATTTTCTCGAAACCGTCGTTAAAATGACATTCAGCTGGTTAGAATTCATGTTAACATTGAATCATATTATGGTCTCATAATGTGGTTTGATCCCCACGTAGAACAAACATTTGTGTGAACATAGATGTTTGTTCTCGGCCTGGGTGTGAATATCTACTTATTGCAAGTATGTATAAATAAGTAATAGCTATCTAGTTCCTATATTTCGTGCTTTCCTATAAAATCTATTTCCTAGTGTTGTGTGGAAAATTCACCGATATTTATTTATTCATTTATTTTATTGGTCGCTGAGGGCAATTTGCGGCAGCTTTAAAAAATTAAACTGGGGCTTATATTTTTCTTATAAAAAAAGTATCATTCAAAAGCAAGATTCATATTTTTTATGTTTTTGCAGTGAAATGGCGCACGAGTCGGTTATATTTCGACCTTACCGCGACCGACTCAGATACCACTAGGTGTTTTATTAATTTCTGCGTTTGCAAATACCAGTGAATCGAAAATATAGTATGTAAGTAAATAAATTGTGTGACCAGAGGCATGACCGTAGTCGCAAGCAATTCTTATCACAGCGTCGTGTACCTACCTAACCTACGTAAGCAGTGTTCCAACCTCACTTATCCGTCGACTTGTAAATAACTTGCCTACCTAAACGCACGTGTCCCGGGATGAAGCCTACTATTGGGGTTGGCTATTATAGCTACCCTTGTACCTGAATTGAGGGTTGGAGATAGGGGGGTTGCAAGTGGGGGTAGGTGGCAAGTCTTTTCCTATAAGTAGTTCTTTTTTCTAGGAAATGAAAAAAAATTCTTCACTTTTTCAGCTAAATAGTTAGGTTAGGGTTTTTTTGATTAAAGTGAAAAAATTGGAAATAATATTTCATCTCCTAGACAAAAAGACTCAAGGGAAGGAATTCCCATCAGGTTATGTTTTTTTTTTAAGTGAAGAAAATTAAATAGAAAAAAGAAAAAGGGAAAGACTTGCCATCTACCCCTACATGCATCCCCCCTATCCCCAACCCTCAACTCAGGTACAAGGGTAGCTATAGTTTAACCCACTAGGTATTGGAATGACAATCGCCAAATTGAATTGAATTTGATCTCCTAGGTAGGTAGGTAAATAAAGTTAAGCTTTTCAGCCACCATGGTGTTTTAATTAAAGAAGGCAAGTGAAGGGAAGAACGTTAAAAGTTAAAATTGGATATTAAATGACACTCTTTTCATTATTATTACCTGACTAATAGGTACTTAATAATAATTTATTTATTTATGCAGACAACAATAAACTTATCTTAAAACTAATAGCGATTTGGTCCTCTGGATGAGTTGCCATACTCTGGTAAAAAAAGCTAAATTGTCCCAGAGGACAATTTATAAAAATCTAGCTACGAGTTTTTTTTTGTTTTTGATGGGAGATCCTAGACAACGCACATGACAGGTTAATTTAGAAAAAAGTGGTTTATTATGAAGGTAGTTTTCGTCTTGCAAACTAGGTACCTAAGTACCTATTGAGTTGGAAACCTGAATGGATCGAAAAAAGTTTGGTGGAGTCTATAAGTACCTAATTAAACCTACCTAGACGCTGTTATGTTTGTATAAGCTTGGTTGTTTGCGTATGCCATTGAGACCTTCATTCAGTGATCGTAGATCTTGCAAAATACCTACCGTAAAATACAACACTTATGCGAATGATAGGTAGGTAGGTACTTGTTTGAGTCAGTTTTCAAATCCCAAACCTATTTTGTGTTCAAATGGTGTATTTTTGTTTCTAGAGTAAAGAATACTAAACATAGTTTTGAGGTTAACTGCGTTCGTTCTCTAGCTAGTCGAGCTAGAGAACAAACGCAGACCTCGCAAATTTTGAGTCGAGCTGCTTACGCAAAGTCAGTCAAATTAAATCACACGGGTCACTTTTAAAAGTCTAAAAAAGTAAGATGAACCTAGGTGCCATTTACTCGCGACCAACCCTAGAACAGGCGTTTCTGTTTATTCATGCTTATATACTTGCTTCACACAATTGGCAACAAACAGGAGATACCTACCAGGGGTAAATATACCAGGGCACCGAGAAGCAAAGGAAGTGGTATCATCATCCCTGCAAAACGAATAATCATAAAGTTATCGCCTCTCACCTTGTTATCGCAAGTCGCAGCCGGGGACCGATAACACTTCCAAAAGCACACTTTATCACAAGACAAACAGTCAAGTATTCCAACACTCAAAGTCTAACGACTCAGGACTCTTATCGTGTTTTTATTACACTACGATTTGTTTTTAAAAGTTTTGCTGGTTCCTGCGAGGATACGTGCGCTCCGTGCGGCGGTAGACGGAGGAATGCGGGGGTGACGGTGTCGCGGACGCCTTGGTGACGGACGATTGCTGCGTTTGCGCATGATTTGTGTTGTTTTGTGATTTGAGATTATGGATCAGTGGATTATGTATGGGTTTGTGGCTAGAGATTTAAAGTTACTAGCAAGAAAAGTGAAATAATATGAAATATTTATAGCTTAAGTGGGTAGGTAGGTACTTCTTGAGTTGCAAGGCCAATCCTTGGTTTTAGTTTACACAAACTAATCCAAATCTAATAAAATCCTAACCTTATTTTTTTTATTACTCACATTGAATTTTTTGATTACACCTGATGATAAGTAGACAATATAAGTAGCCAACGTTGGAGAAGGGCTCACACAGTCATGTGCAGTACCTAGGTAGGTACCTAGTTAATTTAAGTAATGACTAACCTTTGTACCTACCTACAGTACCTGTAGAGGTCGCGTCATTTAAAAAGAACGCTGGAAAACAGAGTGGAGGTAGAGGGAATGTGTTTGGGCATACAAAACACTCGCTATAAAACACACCCTTGTCTTCCAACGTTAATTTTACGTGACGCGACCTATACATGGCTGTTGCTGACTAAAGGTGTTGAATAATTAGCTAGAGGTGCATTTCTGCTTTAATATACTTACCTACAATGAACTTTAGTACCTAATTAATGTCTACGCGGCAATTATTTACAGTATTTTAAACAGCATTTACACTTGGCTCAAATGCGCAGGGACATGGCCAGTGACATGGGCAATGCGCGAAAGGCAACACGTGCGGTAACGCGAGAGAGAGAGAGAGAGAGTTGACGTTCGCGTTGCCACAGACATGAGTGTAAACGCAGCATTACAGTCTGGGCAGTAGGCATGACTTAGCAAAATGTTTGTCGCTAAGAAAATCAATCCTCAGGCAACTTCAGACCTACTTTCCGAGTATGAAATATACTTTCGTAGGCAGGGTTAGCATCAAAAATTTATTAGGTAGTTTATACCTACCTACTAAATAACCAAGGCAATGCCTAAGTAGGTACCTATACAGGGTTACAGGAAAAATCGTTGGAGTACCCATCATTTCTGACTTATTTTACTATTTTATATTTCAGTATTTTTTTAGATATCCCTTTGAGAAAAATAAACTTTCTAATAATTTTTTTATTTCTTAAATTTCACTTGTCTACTACGGTCTATTCAATTCACTTATGCACTATTTTAATGATTGACGTCCTAAAGCATCTTACCTAACACATCGCCGTCCCCACCGAATAAAATCGTAATCGCAAAAGTCAAAATGTTCAGGAGAATTAAAAAACCGTTTTTTGACTATAACTTCTTAGTAGGCCTACTTACCAAGATTGTTTATATACCAAAAGATAGCTAAATTTTATTCAATATTGAAATTATGATTCATAAAAATACTGTGTTTACCCAAACAAAGTTATGGCTAAAAGTATATAATACCAGAAATTTTGACATTACTTTACGCGGTAAAGCAACAATACGATTTTATTCGCGGGAATTATCGATAGACATCTTACAGTAACATTCGATTGCGATCGTAAAGACTTCAAAAAAGCTTTGTTGACTGTACCGGTATTATGATATTACCATAGTATTCGGCGTTTAAACCAACTATGGAGACTATAGTAAAATTGTAATACGATAATTTCCTACGGCAATTAGATATTGTAAAAACTGAATACCGTGTATCACTTAGTGCAAATTATCTATGGTAATAATTACAAAATAACAAGAAAAAAAATCATTTTTATAGTTATTTTCAAGAAATTTAATGGTATCAAATACACATATTAAAATACAAACAAAATTTGACATACTCACAAACAACAAAAAAATCAGGAACACGTTTTGATATGTATTTTAATAAAATTGAAAAAAAAAACATACAATCTAAATTTTAAATGATTAATAAATAAAAATAAATAAATAAATAAATAATAATTCAAAGCTTGTGTTAAGGGTACTAGATAACTGATATATTTAATACATTATATACTTACATAGATAGATATTTTTTTATTATACATAGAAAACACCCAGACCATCAGAACAAATTTCTGCAGATCGTACACAAATTTGTTCCAAGGCGGGAATCGAACCCGCAACCTCTTGCGTCGCAGGCAGGCTCTCGCCCGCTGCTCTACAGAGGTCGTCAAACAAATAACAATAAATTAATAACAATAAATGAAACATCTACCTAATCTAGATTTTGGTTATTCGGTTCATTTTCTCTTTCATGGGTTCGAAAAACTTATGAGCTTCTTGGAAAAGCCGAAGAAAGCCACAACCCGAGTAAGTCTTCGTGCAGAGGTTTATTGATAGGTTGGTGGTAAATTTGTTTTCTCAAAACTCCACAGTATAACACATACCAATATTATAAACGTGAAAGCTTGTAAGTATGGATGGATGGATGGATGGATTGATGTTTGTTACTCTTTCACGCCGGAACGGCTGAACGGATCTGGATTAAACTTGGCAGAGATATACATTATAGTCTGGAATAACACATAGGCTAATTTTTATCCCGTGGGAATACCGGGATTTAAATCTGCGCGCATTAAACCGCGGGGCGCAACTAGTACAACGATATATTCTTGATAGCTCTTTGTGCTTCTTGTTGTACTTAGGTATTAAACTGCAACAAGCAACTTCCTATTTCGGCAGATCCCCTTTTTGCTATAGAGGTGCCACAAAAACTGTAAAATTATAATAAATAGGTTATTCTTGTTTACAATGGAAAATGCCTACTTATGATTGAGGGACGCTGAGAACTTTTTCTCAAAAACTGTTTTGGTGGTGTGCGTTGAATCGACTGCGGCTTCCCTATTAATTTATTGGCTCTGTCCTTTCGTTTTACTTGGGGCCTGTAATTTTCTTCTATTGAAGCCTTTTTATCTCTTCGGTTTACTCGTACAAAAAGCAAATTGCAAGAATAAATCTTTTTAAGGCTTAAAAAATCAGTAATTGTACTCGGTATTAAAAATTGATTCTTAGTGCTTCTTCGTAGCCATGCTCTCCAAGAAAACTTCTTAACTTCTTGATGCGCAAACCGAAATTTGTATAGTCGATACATCTTTTAAAAAAAAAGTCAGATTTGTCCACCTGTCAGCTCACACAAAGAATGATTCAAGACTTTTGGAGTTACTGGTCGCGGGACTATGTTCACCAGCTACAACAACGATATAGTGGCACGATCAGAACACTGAACCCAAAAGTGATTTAGTAAGTGAAGTATGTAGTTTGTGAAAATTGTGAATAAACATCCCGATGTCAAACGTATAGGTAGGTTGCGCACAAAAAAAAACGTTTATTATCGTCGACGCCATTTATTCGTCCAACTTCGATTTTAGTTGTACTTCCAGTCTGAGGCTAAACTGAAAATTATTAAAAAGATGGGCTTTTCGCACTATCGTAAAATCAAGGTAATGGGTTTCTTTTTGTTGATTTATGATACAGTAATCAATATAACAATTCCATTTATTTTACGAGTGTAATCGCAAGTGACTTCACTGTGATTGAAAAATCAAAAGTTCCGCCGAATAAAATCGTAATAGTACATTACCATAATAAATGATACATTGCGTAGTCAGTATTAATATGTTACGTTTTTATTCCAGGAAAAAAAGTGTTTTTCTGTTCAACCGAATAAAACCGTTAGATCCATTACAAAATCGCTAACTCGGTAAATACTCGTACGAATCTGTTGAAAAAAATTCACAAGGTGTAATCGGACCTCTAGAATAGTTATTTCAAATAAAAGCACTACTATCGTAATAGTCGATTACGATTTTATTCGGTGGGGACGGCGACATGTAAAAATGCAATAGCAATAATAATGAGATACACAAAATAAACAAAAATAACTCGAAAAGGGTTAAGTTTAGGGTAGGGTGTTTCATAGTAAAATAAGTCAGAAATGATGGGTACTCCACGCCCTTAACAGATCTAGCATGATTTTTCCTGTAAGTAACCCTGTATAATTCACGCATTCTTATTACCGGGGTAAAACGGGGTGGATAGAATTCCAGGGGTGAATGAAAATGAAACAAAAAAAGCAATTACTAACAAACATTTTCAAGTAAAAACACCAAATTCTACATATGTAGAATTTAGTGTTTTTATTTGAAAATGTTGCGTATTCAAATTTTTGTTAATAATTGCTTTTTTTGTTTCATTTTCATTTACTTCGGATGGAATTCTATCCACCCCGGTTTACGGTACTTTTTTGAATGATGAAATGAATGTTGGAGGTATGTTCGGCTCTACGATGTTTTAAAACAGCAAACTAGATTCATATTTAGAATCAATATTATTTTTAGATCTAATACCTACCTACCTAATATTGCCTCGCATCTCCGTTAGCTTTGTCTTATGTGCTGTAAAATGTAGGTACCATTAGGTAGGCATGTGTCACCTATAATTCTTGGACTCAGACATCTTTAAATAATCTTCAATACTTGGTGCTGGGATAGGTATCTCAGCGGTCATCTAACGTCTGGGTATCAAAGTCGGAAAGCGGTTTAATAAAACTACTGAATTTCAATTCAAAAACTATTTGAGAAAGATGAATCATATTTTGACGGTGACTGTAGGACCTTATGTAGTAAACACACGTGGTATCTATTAGATATTAGATAACCAAGGTACCTGACTGTACGTACAGGTGATTACAGATTATAGCAGGGTGTTTATCTTTCTACTACATTTAAATAAGTTGTAGGTAGATAGTCAGGCAGTGATAATATAAAAAACTAGGTAGGTATATAAGTTTATTAACCGTATTCAAAAAAAGGTGGTTCTCAATTCAACTGTTTTTATACATTATGTCCGATTTTGATTATCTATTTTTTTTAATAATCTTTTTTAATCGAAAGCTGGTGCTTGTCATGTGTTCCCATTCAGTATTTTTTGTGTTATAGTACCTAGACTAGTAGCGTCCCGCGGTTTCACCCGCGCAGATTTAAATCCCGGTATTCCTACGGGATAAAAAGTAGCCAATGTGCTATTCCAAACTACAATCTATCTCTCTACCAAGTTTCATTCAGATCCGTTCTGCCGTTCCGACGTGAAAGAGTAACAACAACCATCAATCCATCCATCCATCCGTACTTACAAACTTTCGCGTTTATAATAGTAGTAGGATTTTGAATGATTTAGGTACCCCCGGTTTCTGAAAGCTCAATCAACACTAATCGGCTGTCAAGTCGCTTGAAAGGAATTTAGATAATTTCCTTGTTATTAGGCCGCTTGCTCTTGCAGTTTCAGCTGTCAAGTCGCTTGCTATCTCAGCTTTTACTTCGAATCAGACAGAGACAGCAATTGAGACGCTTGAGCAGGTACTCTCTAAACCTCATAAACTAACATAAGACAAACGAAAAACAAATACCTAGAGCATTTTTCTCTCAGGTGATCGGCATTCCCCCATCTTCCTCTGAATCTTCAGAAAAGTTAAATGTGCGAGCGAGCGAGAACTAAGCAGTTGTCAGCCCTTTAAGGCTCCGGTGACAGCGGCTCGCGATGTCGAGGTGCGATTGGCTATTATTTCATTTTATTTCATTTCGGGGAGGTTGTTTGAAAGAATAACTCTAAAGAAACACGCATAAATACTGTTCGAACACAAATAATACAACAATATAAGGGAAACATGCCCGAATCAGAAATCATTTTGGTATTAGTATGTTTGGTCTTACGTTTACCTAATACCAAAATGATTTTTGACTCAAGCACATTTCCCTTATATTATTGTATTATTTGTGTTCGAACAATATTTTTGCGTGTTTCTTTAGAGTTATTCTTTCAAACAACCTCCCCGAAATTAAATAAAATGAAATAATAGCCAATCGCACCTCGAAATTGCGAGCCGCTGTCACCGGACCCTTAAGTGCCAAGGTGTTAGTTTTGTCCCGTTCGCTGTCTTCTTCATTCAAACAATACAATAGTGTTAGAAAAAACATATTATACGAACACGTGTTCACAACATGTCAATCTTGAAAAGTTTTTATAAAGCGGTGGGCGTTAGATGACGGAGGTAAAATAAAAATTGTGTAGAGAAACTGAATTGTGACGACTACAGCATTAAAATAACTTCAAACTTGCAAGTTTATAACAATATCAAATAGTAGTCTAGAATTTAATTAATAATTAGAGTAATTTGGTCTAAAATGTACTAGTTACATAAATAAAATAAAAAAATAAGATCAGTCAAGTTTGCGGCAATGAAATATATTTTATTTTATTATTTATATTTATTTATGATACACCCTACCCTACGAGATATTTCCTGTAACCCTGTATATTATTAATTAATATGATTTATGTCTATTATCTATTGAAAGATAAATAAATTATCTGGAACAGTAACCACGACACGTGAGTTAATTTTTTTGCAGTGTCATTTTTTTTATATTTTTCTTGTGGCTCCCGTGGACAGCAGATCGATCTGCTAATGCCTATATATATATATAGTTATCGTTGGGTAGGTATGCAAACGACAGCACAGTAGTTGAAAGACATTGTATCATTTGATACAATATCTTTCAACTACTGTGCTGTAGTACTGTGTGGGCATTTGCCCAAGCCAGACAAATTGTGGTTAAGCAGGAGAGAGACGAAATGCTGCAGCCATTGATTCTAAAAACATTAGCAGCATTGTTTATTCAATTGGTTTGTTAATTAATTAAATTAAATTAATTAGCTTATTGCAACGGCTGCAGCGCTTGAATTTGAAACAGAAGGCACTGTCCGACTGGGGCAATGGTAATTTTGTCAAATTTGACGCATCTAAAACGTAAGCCTTTTTTTTTACCCGAATGCCGAGGGTTATGTGTTTGGCTATATCTATCCATGTATGTATTTATGTATCCTTCCTTCGATATTTCCTTTATTACCACGTAGTAACCAAACGGCTGGATGGATTTTGATGATTCGAGTATCAAAAGATTCGTCGCAACTTTCCAAGTGTCTTAGAAATAAAAAAAACCAAAAAGTCACGTGGGAAGGAAAGGAGGAGCGATCTTCTATCACAAAAAAAATTTTTTTTCGCTATCATAGCAATATGGGTATCAAAATCAAGAGAGTGATGAAGTTTTTTCAAATAATGTATTAGTTTTTGATTTAAAGTAAACCCTCAAAGACAAAACCAGAACGCAAAATTAGTTAAGTCACTTTAGCGAACTAGGCCATGAGTGATATTAAAATATATCATAAAACCTTCTCTATGGTCATACAAATCGTTTAGAAAAAAACGCATCAAAATCTATGAAGCCGTTTCGAAGATATGAAGAATTTTGTTGTAAAAATAATGTAATTGCTGGTAACCCCAAAGTGATCATGAGTTATATACAGGTACGCGAGCCTGACTGAAGCGATCATTACATTTTTATCATTCGTCAAGACTGAAGAATGGATTTCAATATTAAAAAGTACCAAATTTAAAACATTATCTTATTTACCTACCTACATACTTTTAGTTCGGGCACTCGAGTTTTTTTTATTTTTTAATAAATCTTCTTGTTTAATCTAAGAAAAGTCTCTCGAGGCTCATGTCTCCGAGATGTAAGTACCTATAGCAATACAAAACACCTAGGTACCCTTCTAATATAGTATAGTAGGTCCTGAGATATCGTGCGCGTCACGCAAAAAGAACGCCGGGAGGAGGGGTGTGATGGCGCGAGTATTTTGTATGCGCAAACGCATCCCCTCCTCTGTTTTCCAGCGTTCTTTTTGGCTGTCGCGCACTATACTACTTGTGTGGGACTAAATAATAGATACTTATACATACCTACCTTTTTTAGTAATACAGACAATATTAAAATAGCGTGATCTTCAATGCATTACAGAAGCGATTTGAAGTAATGAATCTCAGATAACCCAAGCAGAAATCAAGAATCTCTAGCATCATGATGTCGATAATGACTTATTAAGCGCATCACAGACGACGAAGATACTATAATATTATCATCTTAGGATAATCGCTTGCCATATAATCATGGGCCAGTACCTATCGAAAATACTAGTTGCGCCCCGCTGTTTCACCCACGCAGATTTAAGTCCCGGTATTCCCACGGGATAAAAAGTAGCCAGATCCGTTCAGCCGTTCCGGCGCGAAAGAGTAACAAACATCCACACTTACAAGTTTTCGCGTTTATAATAGTAGTAGGATATACAATGTAGTATGTACCATACAATTACTATGGGCCAGTATCTTATGATGCCGTAATATGAAAATATTATAGTACCTTTTCTTGAACGTTGGGAAATCCTCATGGATACCTAATTGTGGTGACAACAGAAGAGTTATGTTGGACTCGTTACCCACTAAACAGGGTACTCCTACACACCATGCCGGGGCTGTGGGTACGCTTTCGCACTAATCCATGGAAAATTTTATAGTTCCTATCTTATGGCATTGACAACACCTAATGTACCTCTCGCTCGCACGATTCGATATTTTGAAAGATATAAAATCATTAATCCCAATTTTTAAAAATCGCAAGCAACTTTTTTGTGTGCAACTTTGCACACAGTTTGGTAAAAAAATCGTTATGATAGATGCAAGTTTTCCTACTTAAAAGTTTGCTTTTCTAGTGTTCGTACATAAGCAAACTTTTGAATAGGAAAACCTGTATCGATCAAAATTTTTTACTAAACTGTGCGCAACGTGATTGCACAAAAGATGGTTGTTTACGATTTTTCGAAAATGGTTTTAGTGATCTTTCAAAAAGTCAAAACGTGTGAGCGAGAGTCACGTTAGCTCTTGTATTCGCCTGTGATGGATGGATGACTCATAAACATTGTATAGCGAGCATTATCTTCGTCGTGTGTGATGCGCTTTAGACCTGACGTCATCTTTGCAAGGTCAGGGTAGAGGACAAACGAGCTATCAGCAGTTTATCAAACGGTCAAACTACTTGAGGGGCTGACAACCATCAATTTTGTGTGACAGCCTACGTAGCTCAGTTGGTAGTAGCTATGCCTTCTGCGCCGTAGGTCGTGGGTTCGATTCCCACCGTGAACAAACATTTGTGTGGTGAACATAAATGTTTGTTCTCTGTCTGGGTGTTATATAATATTATAAGTATGTATTTACAAAAAAAAAAGGTATTATAAGTAGTATATCAGCTATCTGGTTCCCATATTACAAGCATAAGCTTAGTTTGGGGCTAGACAGTGCTGTGTGGAAAGTCCACCAATATATTTTAATTCCTTGCAACCATCAAACAACTTCTCTCTCGCACGTTTCGACAATTACTGTAAACAGATACCTTAAACAGCTGACGCAGTACACTCACTCAGTGCATTTCACAAGCATTTACGTAACCTAATATGTTATATACAGCGTGGTCAAAATTCGTGGATCAAACGCAACTAAGGATTAATGGGGTCATCAGCTGCAAAAAAAATATCTAATCTAACCCTGCAAAGTTATAATTTATTTTCCTCAGTTATTTAGTTAAAAGTAACTGTAAACAGATAAGAACACAAAGAAAAACACAGAGAAAACAGAGAGCACAGAGAAAAACACAAGGAACCATCTTGAAAATTTATGTGCGCAATGCCAGTGCTCTTAAACGGTGAAGGAAAACATCGTGAGGAAACCAGTTAGTATTCTAACAGCGGCGATGGGCTTGCAACCTGTCACGTATGGAATACTAACTACTGCAAAAAGTGGGTATGTGCCAAATGTAATGTTTGGACGTACCTCTGACTACCCCCCTTAGACATTCTCAAAGAATCTTGAATTAGTACCTACTTGGTACTGGGAGATCTGAAGGGATATCTACCGTGCCTGGGGATCAAAGTCGTGAAGCTGTTTCAGTTTTTTTTTCAGTTTACCATCTTGAAACGTCTTAAAACTAGGTGACTAGTGCCAGTTCCACGCGACCAACGCTCTCTTTATAACTTCACAAGTAAACCTCATACCTACGCATTGCGTATGAGTTAGAAGTTGATGAGTGGTTGCCGGTGTAATTATAGCCAACCACGGGATGGGACCAAGAGATGTCCTTAACGAATAAGCAAGTATCATTTATGATTACGTAGCTCAGTTGGTAGTAGCTATGCCTTCTGCGCCGTAGGTCGTGGGTTCGATTCCCACCGTGAACAAACATTTGTGTGGTGAACTTAAATGTTTGTTCTCTGTCTGGTTGTTATATAATATTATAAGTATGTATTTACAAAAAAAAAGTATTATAAGTAGTATATCAGCTATCTGGTTCCCATATTACAAGCATAAGCTTAGTTTGGGGTAGATAGTGTTGTGTGGAAAGTCCACCAATTTTTTTTTTTTTTTTACATTTTTTTTCAGGCGTCAATTTTAATTCCGTCTCTTTAAACCTACCTACCTAACACTAATTTCTTCTGCACATTGTCCAATTTGTTTATAAAGAGGTACTGGTTTATTTCGTTGTTAAATTGATTGTGGTGTTCTGTATGAAAGTAATTCAGTTTCGAATGGTTGTTGGTATATGCTAGGTAGGTATATGCTATACCTAGTGTTAGAGGTAAGTTAGGTACTCACCAAATTCCAGTTTCTAAAACTAAGTCGACAGTCTCAGGGATTTCTAACCGGAAACCTGAAAACCAAAAAAAACGTGTTAAATATTTTTCCAATTCCTTATTTTTAAATTTTATTTTTCCACGAAAACTTAGCGTAGTACTTACCTACAATACATGGACCTATTATAACCTGTTAGGATCGGTAAAGTGGTTAACGCAAAAGTTTGTAAGTATGGATGGATAGATGGATGTTCGTTACTCTTTCACGCCGGAACGGCTGAAAGGATCTGGATGAAACTTAGCAGAGAGATAGATCTGGAATAGCACATAGGCTACTTTTTATCCCGTGGGAATACCGGGATTTAAATCTGCGCGGGTGAAACCGCGTCTATACTTACAAACTTTCGCGTTTATATTAGCAGGATAGGATAAATAGGTAGCAAGCAATGCGTCTTTTGTGTGATTTGCTGATATAATATGAAAAGGCGCTTACCATCAGAAATTATCCTTTGTATCACACTCGCCATGTCTTTTACTTCCGCGGCGTAGAAGTTGTCACCCGTGTATGAAGCTATACCTAAATCTGTATTAAAATATAGGAAGATTATTGTCCAAAATATCACAGGATTAGTAGGCGTAAACACGTGCCTATCGCCGCGCCCGCCGCCACGGCCGCGCCCTGGAAAAATGGTTACCTAATGCAAACGCGATCTCATCTCGATACACCATTCGCGGAAGATGTCGGTTTTTAGTGGGTTCGAGCCCCACATACCACCTTGCGTCACCCCCATGGCGCGGCGGCGGAGGAGAAATACGAAGGCATTTTCCCCTTAAAAAATAGGATAATTAAACAACGGCATGAGGATCAGTCACGTATTTTAATAAGTATGTAGATTGATAACAGTTAAAAAACCATGACATACTGTGTAAAAATATTCAAATCGGACAAGGAATGACAAAGATTCAGCGATTTATTAAAATACACCCGCGAGTACGAGACGCGAGCGTGTGACGTCATTTCAGACTAGCTCGCACTGCCTGTAATCTTAGGTAGCCTTCAAACCGAAACACAGCAACGGTGGAGATTTTTTTTTCTGAATTAGTTTAGCGCATGAGATGCGGTACCCTAATATCATTACAATCTAGCCAAGTAGGCTAATGAGTAAAGTAATTTTGTTTTGACTTAATTTTATAGAAGAAGTATTACTAAGAATGTATCCATAAGCACTTTTCTCAGTCTCTACTTAAGGCGACACATTGTCCATTAAAAGTAGCACTATCACTACACAATATTATGTTTGCCACTGCACTAACTCAAAAGGTTTGGTTCTTTTGATTGAGTCTTCTCGTTGGAGATGACGAATGACAGTTGAAAAAGGATACAAGTTAACATGTCGTGCAGTGACTGGGGGTGGTCGGGGGGCAGAGGGGGCGGCGGTGCGGAGGCGCGGGGGGGCGCCACCGCCCGCAGCGTATACGCACGGATATACTCCTTGCGGACGTCGTGGAAACGCGCGTAGTACGTCGGCAGTGTTATGTCTTTGCTGCAAGCTTCGGGGTGGAGGCATTGTCTGGAAAAAATAAGGAATTATTAGTACTGCAGCTATAAGCGATAATTACAGGCATGAGGTTTAACATCTGTATGCCTCAAGTTGATGGACGCAGGGCAGTGCATCGTAGAGCACATTCCTATTGTGCGTGACCTACGGGGCAATGTTTTGTTTATAGGTGATGGTTACCACTTAACGTAACGTAACGAACACGTGTGGTCTGCAGTGAACTTAATTTCGCGTTTTGTAATGTCAGTGCTTAGTAAGACACTGGGGCATCATTCTCTATGACAGAAGATTCCTTGCCCTAAACCGTGTGAAGTCACAAAGTGATCTTGGACTTTATTGTTTATGACATAGGAGATACTTTGCTTTAAGACGAAGACAAGAGCTAATGTGACTCTCGCTCGCACGTTTTGACTTGTTGAAAGATATAAAATCCCTAAACCAATTTTCGAAAAATCGCAAACAACTATTTTGTGTGCAATCACATTGCGCACAGTTTAGTAAAAAAAATCATTTTGATCGATACAAGTTTTCCTACTTAAAAGTTTGCTGTTCTAGTTTTCGTACTCAAGCAAACTTTTGAGTAGGAAAACTTGCATCAATCAAAATTAAATTTTTACCAAACTATGCGCAATGTGATTGCACACAAAATAGTTGTCGATCGATTTTTCAAAATTGGAATTTGTGATTTTATATCTTTCAAAATGTCGAATCGTGCGAGCGAGAGAAATATTAGGTGTTGTCAACGTCTTAACCGTGTGACGTCACAACGTGATCTAAACGCGAACACGAATGGATTGGTCATAGTGAATAGCGCCCCAGATGACCTAGTGGTAGCGACCCCGCCTTCCAATCCTAAAGTAGTTCGGTTCAAAACCGGTCGTGCACCAATGAATTTATCTGTTCAAAAATGTATGTTTACAATTCCAATACTCCCTAACGGTGAAGGAAAACATAGCAGGGCATGTTGTAGAACCTAACAAGCTCTTGAACAAGGAGCCTCTTGAGGCGCACTTAAAATCCTTTTAACCACTGTTTTTTTTATTGGTCTAACTAAGTAAGCGTTGTAGGTCGCGTCAGCCAAAAATAATTCTGGAAAGTGGAGGGGATGTCTTTGCGCATACAAAATACTCGCGCCAACACTCCCCCTCCCCCTCCTTCCGGCGTTCTTTTTGCGTGATGCGCACTAATACTGTATGGCGCCAATCTTTACGTAGGTAATCAGGTACATCAGTAATTTGCTGATTCGTTTCCTGTCATCTAACGAAGCAACATAGCATTTTCATTTTAATTGTTTTTCTAGTGTTATTTTGAGTTGTGTTGTGTAATTTTGGTGGTATTTTAACCAACATTACTTAGTTTGTGGTCTTAGCACAAAGTGTAAGCATTTGAAATGAAAGTGTATTATGTGATATCGTGATTTAACCGAAAATGTTTCAAATGTTTTGAAGAAACCGCCACCATTTTCTTCAAAACAATTGACTGACTCGACTTTGAACTGACGTGACTAGAAACATAACAACAAAGAGTATAATCTCTGAATCACTTGACATTGGCAAGATTGTCTATGACAGGAGCCATAAAAAGAAGAAAGAAAGTAATTTGCTGTTCGCTTTTTTACGAGCTAGGAAAGAAGATGTTTCATCGCATCCCAGAACAAGTAAATCGCTCTCATGAACTTTGATCCTGTTCAATAATCATAGTCTATTTTAAACAGTAATAATTCGTGTTATTTATGTAGTAGTTATCTTTAAAAAAATCTAAATAATTATCCCAAAGTTACAACAGGACGTCCGATTAGATTGCATAAATTACTCAAATTACGAATACGCTTTGGGAACCAAAGCGACCTTTGATCGTAAACGCGCATTATATTGATATTCATGTTTCCGAGTTTCAACCTCAATAATGTATGAGCTGATACTATCAGTATCAGACCTATCTCAAGTCTGAATTTTGTTTTTCGTATTTCATCAAAAAAAAGAACGAGGTTCTCAATTAGACTTTTTTTATAGAATACTAGCGACCCGCCCGCGCGCCCCTGCTTCGCACGGGTGCACATATAATTCTTGTATTATACATATAAACCTTCCTCTTGAGTCACTCTATCTATTAAAAAAACCGCATGAAAATCCGTTGCGTAGTTTTAAAGATTTAAGCATACATAGGGACATAGGGATATAGGGACAGAGAAAGCGACTTTGTTTTATACTGATAGTGATAGTGAAGATAGATTTTTTATATTTGTTTTTTTACATATTTTTGATTCCTTTTAAGTACTGGGTGGACCCATTTTGTTTATTCTTTTTTTGATCGTAAGCTGGTGCTTGTTATGGTTCCAGTTACGAAATTCTATACGAAGTACGAAAAACATAACTCAGACTTGGGTAGGTACAGACACTGTTTCCTTTGTGAATGTTCAATAAAAATTAGAATGATCTCAAGAATCGGGTTCATTATGTAAATTGTCGAGTCTAAAAAAGTACAGTCATTTTTGTAATGACTACTTTTATGAGCCTGCGAGTTGATGACAACAAAAATAGGTTAAAACGGAAGGTGCCATTTCGCGGATTCAAGCGAGTTTGAGACCCGCGAGATGACGAACGAGCCGATTTATCATGTAGAGTAGCCACAATACATTATGTATTAGGTATGCACTAAAAAAACAGCTTCACGACTAATCAACATCAAGATCTATAACATCCAAACTTTCACATTTATGATATTAGTGGGATTCAAAAAATCTAATTAAATAGGTATTTTATTTCTGTAAGAATTTTAGGTACATGGTAAATAAAGGTCTTCATAAAATTCAAAGTATCACTAAAATCCTACCATTACAGGGAAAAGTTTGGGTCAAGCTAGATTGTGCTGTGTGGATAATCCACCAATATTTATAACTTGTTTATTTAGATTGACGTCAACCAAAGTTCTTCATAATAAACGATTTTATCATCACTTCACTATCACTACATAGTATAAAACAAAGTCGCTTTCTCTGTCCCTATATCCCTATGTCCCTATGCATGCTTAAATCTTTAGAACTACGCAACGGATTTTGATGCGGTTTTTTTATAGATAGAGTGATTCAAGAGGAAGGTTTATATGAATACATGCATGATATAGTAGAAAAACAATGTTCACCCGTGCGAAGCAGGGGCGCGCGGGCGGGTCGCTTAGTTTCGTATAATTTGTGTGTATCATGGAAACAGTCTTTCATTGAGAGATGATGCACCGGATGCTTACTGATGGGTATCGCTGAATAGCACTAAGCTGATTTTAATATTTATTATCATATTCTATTGAGAGAAACATAACCCTTTTAGAAATAGGACTATCTGATCGCGTTCTCTCATCTTCACGGTCATAATTTCTGGAATATTTTAGATACTAGTTGCGCCCCGCAGTTTCACCCGCGCAGATGTAAATCCCGGTATTCCCACGGGATAAAAAGTATCATATATTGCTATTCTACTAGTATTTAATAATTACCTAAATAAATGTATGCAGGGATGTTTTGTTTACCTTAACGGTGGTTGACCATCTGTCACAAGCCTGAAGAGAGGCGAATGGGGGTCCACTTTTAGAGATCTCACGAAGTCATCAAACTGAAAAGTAGATAGAAATTACCTTTAGTATTCTGTACAAAGTCACAATACAATGTTGTACACGTTAATTATACAAGTCGTCGCAAGAGTTAAAGTGACTAGCACGCACGTTTTGATTTGTTGAAGGATATAAAATCTCTAAACCCTTTTTCTAAAAATCGCAAACAACCATTTGGTGTGCAATCACATTGCGCACAGTTTAGTAATAAAATATTTTTATCGCTACAAGTTTTCCTACTTAAAAGTTTGCTTTTCTAATTTTCGTAGCAAACATTTGAGTAGTAAAACTTGCATCGATCACAATGAAGTTTTTACCAACCTGTGTGCAATGTGATTGCACACAAAATAGTTGTTTGCGATTTTTCAAAATTAGGCTTAGTGATTTTATATCTTTTAAAATGTAGAATCGTGCGAGCGAGAGGTACACTAGGTGTTGTCAACGCCTTAGTAGGTACCTACGTATTTAATAGAATAGATTAGTTTATTAGACACACAATACACATAGGTAGACATGACAATAATAAATAAAGCCTAAAAGAACATACTTAAACAGAAAACAGTAGTGATAAATTAAACTGGAGCAAAGCAAATTGTCCCCTCTGTGTAGTGTGGGCCAAATAGAAATATAATATTTTAACAAACTGTGTTTTAATTAAAAATATCACCCCGTCGCCTTTTATACACGGATATCCGCTACTCATGACCAAGGTGGTTAGGTCAAATCAATTCTTTTAAACTTTAATCATCAACTCGGGTGGGAATATCAGACTTCAAATTGACAGGGCAATCAAGGTTATAATCGATGTAACTATAGTCATGACCTCAAGATGAACCTTCTGACATTGTGTGAATTTATCTGCTTGATCTAACCAACCAACATTATTAACAACCTTATTGATTGAGATGAGAAACCAACCGTTTTTACAGTTTTATATTGAGTAGTACGACCTATTATCCACTTAATAAATAAATAAATAAATAAATAAATATTGGTGCACTTTCCACACAGCACTATCTAGCCCCAAACTAAGCTTATGCTTGTAATATGGGAGAACCAGATAGCTGATATACTACTTATAATACTTTTTTTTTGTAAATACATACTTATAATATTATATAACACCCAGACAGAGAACAAACATTTATGTTCACCACACAAATGTTTGTTCACGGTGGGAATCGAACCCACGACCTACGGCGCAGAAGGCAGAGCTACTACCAACTGAGCTACGTAGGCTGTCTTTAAATAATGTAATTCAAAGGAAAATTCTTTAAATAATGGGTGGATCATTAAATACAAAATATATTTATTACCAATCAACATTACATTATAGTTCCCATCAGTCCCCGCACTTTGCCGGACAAGCCCTTTCAAATAAAAAAAGAATCATCATACTCGGTTCACCCAGTTGAACGTTCTGAGATAATCATAAAAAAATTGTCATATCGAGAACCTCATTTTTTGAAGTCGGTAAAAAAAAGGAACATTTTATTGCACAGAACAGAATAACAACACGACTTGATGTGAAAAACGTGAAAAACGGTGTTTTTGATATTACGAACTTGAGAAGAAAAACAAATTGACAGGTTCCGTAAGCTTTTTAGAAATAAATAATA
Source organism: Plemyria rubiginata (assembly GCA_963576535.1). NCBI lineage: Eukaryota > Metazoa > Arthropoda > Insecta > Lepidoptera > Geometridae > Plemyria > Plemyria rubiginata. The sequence continues at coordinate 3,278,381 of OY754929.1, forward strand.
TAAATAAATAAATAATGCTGGACAATCCACACAGCACTATCTAGCCCCAAAGTAAGCTATTCAAAGCTTGTGTTATGTTATGGGTACTAGATAACTGATATATTTAATACATTATATACTTACATAGATAGATATTTTTTTATTATACATAGAAAACACCCAGACCATCGGAACAAATTTCTGCAGATCGTACACAAATTTGTTCCACGGCGGGAATCGAACCCGCAACCTCTTGCGTCGCAGGCAGGCTCTCGCCCGCTGCGCCACAGAGGTCGTCAAAAAAAATGTTATGAGTTAGTAATTTTTGCTTCCGGATACCATAAATATCACCCGAACTGTGTCAACATATTTACAAGAGTGTTTCAAGTTGCATAAAGTAGTGTGTGGTGGGAAGTAGGTACTACTTAACACCATGACTATTTCTACCGCCAAACAGCGTTACTCAGTTTCGGTTTAAAGGGTGTGGATGGCGGTGATTACAGGCTGATAAAACCGACTTCGCAAATACTAGAAAATACACACATATATATATACAGTACTCAAAAACTACTCGTCAGATCTGACTCACATTTAAATGGGACTACATGAAAAGCACCAGCTATAGATAAAAAAAAACATCAAAATCGATCCACCCAGTAAAAGGTTATGAGCTCTGTGCGCTTCACGCAAAAAGAACGCCGGAAAGAATGAGAGGGGGTGTGATGGCGAGTATTTAGTAAACACATCCCCTCCACTGTTTTCCAGCGTTCTTTTTGGTTGACGCGCATTATAACAATAATTAAAAACCGTCCACTTGAGAACCTCCTTTTTTAAAGTCATTTTAAACATTGTGTTTCAAGATGCATAGACACTGACTCGTAGGAATATTTCATAACCAAAGCAACATAGTATTATATTAGGTTAGGTAAGGTATCTTTACAACCCATTTACAATCTATAATTCCGAATAATTACCTGCTAATAATTACACTCAGTAACAAAAACCCCGGCAGGCCGTTAATTGATGAAAATAACACGTTTGGTAGCCAGGGAGTACTACTCATGGTCTTCCAGTATCTAAGCACATTTGTGAAAATATTTTTGTTATTTGACGATCTTCTTCGACGATTTTTGTTATTATGTTATGCAATTTACAACAACGCTTGCGATTTTAAATAATTAAATTCAGTGATTTTATGTCTTTTGCGAGATAGCGGCGCACCGTATGCTAGGACGAGTCCAATACAATACAAGATCACTACTTATTATAAAACAAAGTCGCTTTCTCTGTCCCTATATCCTTATATCCCTATGTCCCTATGTATGCTTAAATCTTTAAAACTACGCAACGGATTTTGATGCGTTTTTTTTATAGATAGAGTGATTCAAGATGCAGGTTTATATGTATAATACATGCATGATATGTGCACCCGTGCGAAGCAGGGGCGCAGGGGTACATAATAATCATTTAGCAAAGATTCTATTGCTTTCTATACTATTTCCGCGCCAAACCATAGCCTACTCCGTCTTCTCCGTAGTCAGGTGATAACTGTCACCGGTGACAGTTAAGCTCAAATTGTTGAACGGCCCGCAAATATTTTCCCGGCGGCGCGCGGGCGTCGAACCCGCATTATGCAACCGGTACAGTTAGGAACAGGTTTCCATCGCATCCCAGTCTGACGGTATGTCTGCTTCATTTGAAAGTAGAATGTGAACTTTATGGGAGTATGATAGTTACGAATATGTAGTATACATAAATAATATTTTTATTACTAAGAAAATTACAATAAAGTCATTACAAAATTAATGTTTGAAGTCAGAAGAGGAAAAGAGGTAAAATTGACACGAAATAGAAGTGATACGAGATTTTTTCATTAATTTTTTTGAATGGAAGGGGTCGAGTTGACACGAAATAGAAATAAGTGACACGGGGTGTTTTCATATTTTTTTTTATTACATAATAAAGGAAGGTGTAAAATAGAGCAATTCGAAACGTTGACCAAAAAAATTTTAATGGCTTCGTATTTTCGTACGAAAAACAACTGAGTTTTGTTTTTTGTACGAAAAAACATCCAGACATCTACGAAATTTATGGGTGATTTCTAAATTTAAATTATCTATTATTTATCATCCATGACATATGGACTACACACATAACATGAACACCATGTAGGTATAATTTTACGTTGTAAATATATCTATACCACTTATATTTGACGACCTCAGTGGCGCAGCGGGCGAGAGTCCACCTGCAACGCAGAGGTTGCGGGTTCGATTCCCGCCTCGGAACAAATTTTTGTACGATCTGCAGAAATTTGTTCCGTTGGTCTGGGTGTTTTCTATGTATAATAAAAAATATCTATCTATGTAAAAATATAACGTTATCTTGTACATACCCATAACACAAGCTTTGAGTAGCTTACTTTGGGGCTAGATGGTGCTGTGTGGATTGTCCAGCATTATTATTATTATATAATCATGACGACATGTGTTCGTACAAACGTCGTTTGTTAGTGTGTACGCTAACCTTTATCTGGTTTTCAGGTCTCAGACAATATTTAGGTAAACTCCATTGTTGAGCCTTCAAAGAAATACATATTTTGACATCTGGACAAAAACTGCATGAATTACTCATTTTAATTTAAATATTGCTTTAGAGAGGTCGTTTGGGGGACGACTGGAGGGCGAGTTATAATAGACTAGTTGCGCCCCGCGGTTTCACCCGCGCAGATTTTAATCCCGGTATTCCCGCGGGATAAAAAGTACCCTATGTGTTATTCCAGACTATAACCAATCTCTCTGCTAAGTTTCATCCAGATCCGCTCAGCCGTTCCGGCGTGGAAGAGTAACACACTTCCATCCATCCATCCATCCATCCATACTTTACAAGCTTTTGCGTTTATAATAGTAGTAGAATAAGTAGCGAGAGGAAGTTGTTTGTAAAATATTACTTTAGGTATTGTTATTTCCTGATCAATCAAATATTATTTAATCGTATCTAGTTTTTAGGGTTCCGTGCCCAAAAAAAGAGGGGAAATATGGGAACCTTATCACTAAGGCTCCGCTGTCCGTCTGGTCTGTCCTCTATCACCAGGCGTATACCGACCTATCTTCTCATGAACCGTGTTAGTTAGAATAAATAATGGAGGTATAGTTACATTTTTAGGCTTATTGTCTTTCTGACAGTTCGATCAACACTAATCGGCTGTCAAGTAACTTGCTATTTCAGCTTTTACTTCAAATGAGATAGAGACAGCAACGCACAGCATCGCTGCTTGGCGAAAACTTGTAATATTTTTCTAGGTTTGGTGGCACGTAGATTCACCTAAGCTATATATGGCGTTTCAAAGGGATCATGTAAGACGAATACACGAGCTACATATGTAATTTGTCTCTCGCTCGCATGTTTTGACACGTAGAAGCAGTGTGCAATGTGATTTCACACAAAATGGTTGTTTGCGATTTTTCAAAATTGGGTTTAGTGGATTTTATATCTTTCAAAATGTCGAATCGTGCGAGCGAGAGGTACATTAGATGTTGTCAACGCTTTATTTTGACTTTGAATTTGAAATAAAAGTACCTATCGCACACGGTGTTTTTTCTGTAAACGGTGTACGTACATAACTTTAGAATGTTCCCTTCAAAACATGTAGGTACCTAAAAAGGACTTCGTTACTTTGGGGCATTCCTCGAACCGCACCTAGGCGAAGCGCACCCGCTTCGAAGAAGTACTTGGGTGCGCTTCGCCTAGGTGCGGTTCATTTAGGTGCGGTTCGAGGAATGCTCTTTTCCCAGGCTAAGATACAGTTACGAAAAGAACCAGTCTGCGCTAATGAAGGGTTCCAAAAGCGAGTGGACCGCTTTCACATGAGTGCAGTCCGGTTTTGCATTCGCTTACTCGTGGTCCCAAATAACGACGACTGATTTGGTCATGTATTGATGAAAAATGTACTCTTGTAAGTACTTTTTTTTATTGGTGGACATTACACACAGCACTATCTCGCCCCAAACTAAGCCAAAGCTTGTGATATGGAAACCACATAGCTGATATACTTTATACTTTTTTTTTTGTAAATACGTACTTAAAATAATGTATAACACCCAGAAACAGAACAAACATCTATGTTCATCACACAAATGACGACCTCTGTGGCGCAGCGGGCGAGAGTCCGCCTGCGACGCTAGAGGTTGCGGGTTCGATTCCCGCCTCGGAACAAATTTGTGTATGATCTGCAGAAATTTGTTCCGTTGGTCTGGGTGTTTTCTATGTATATAATAAAAAATATCTATCTATGTAAGTATATAATGTATTAAATATATCAGTCATCTAGTACCCATAACACAAGCTTTGAGTAGCTTACTTTGGGGCTAGATGGTGCTGTGTGGATTGTCCAGCATTATTTATTATTATTATTATTATTTATTAAATGTTTGTTCACGGTGGGAATCGAACCCACGGCCTACGGCACAGAAGGCAGAGCTACACCAATTGAGCTGTGAAGGCTGTCTTATTGGTATATTTTATTTATTTATAGAATCCAATTTAGAATTACGTTTAAGCGCAAAAGCGCTTAAACGTAAGAAACGCCTTTTTTAGGTACCTACTACTTGTTGATGCTCCACCTGTGGTTAAGTGGTAGCCATTTATCAAACCATTGCTTCGTTAGTCACGGACGATAAACACAAAGTTTCTGCGTGGCGGCAGAAAAAGGCATGGCACTCATTCTTAGAATAAATAAAAATAAATAAATAATGCTGGACAATCCACACAGCACTATCTAGCCCCACAGTAAGCTATTCAAAGCTTGTGTTATGGGTACTAGATAACTGATATATTTAATACATTATATACCTACTTACATAGATAGATATTTTTTATTATACATAGAAAACACCCAGACCATCGGAACAAATTTCTGCAGATCGTACACAAATTTGTTCCAAGGCGGGAATCGAACCCGCAACCTCTTGCGTCGCAGGCAGGCTCTCGCCCGCTGCGCCACAGAGGTCGTCAAAAGAATGTTACCAAATACAAGAAAAAATCTTATTATCAGTTATGATTCGATTCAATTCAATTCAATTTTTGTATTTTGGCATTAGGGGGTAAGCCAACTTCGCCAATAGGATACCCCAAGAGTATATACCGCTACGCTAAGAAGGATACCCAGTCAAGTATTTTTTTGGCTCCTGTCCATGACAATCTTGCTACCACCGAAATTACACAACACAACTCAAAATAACATTGGAAATACAATTAAAATGAAAATGCTATGTTGATTCAAAAATGTCGCATTGGTGAAAGATGGCAATAGGCAATAGTTAAGGTTTTTTTATGGATAGATTTTTATAAATGCTGGTTTGTAAAACTAATAGAAAGTTGTAAGATGTACATTAAACATATATAGTACAACTAGCTGAACCCGCGGCTTTGCTCGCGCCAAGGAATTCAAAGTTTCATACAAACTTTCATCCCCTATTTTATCCCCTTGGGGGTAGAATTGATCAAAATCCTTTCTTAGCGGAATGCTACGTCATAACATCTACCTGCATGGCAAATTTCAGCCCGATCCGTCCAGTGGTTTGGGTTGTGCGTTGATAGATCACTATGTCAGTCAGTCAGTCAGTCACCTTTGAGTTATATATATTTAGATACAACTCTAGATTTTATGACATGTATCTATTTTAGGTTTTCATGATATGGGCCATGTATTTAAATTATTATTAACTAGTATGTGCCCGACCACCTGCACTCGCGAGGACCTGGACCAAGCAACGGGACGAGGAATCGAGGTCGCCTTACTGGGCTCACGTTATATAACATTAGCAATGCCCAAAGAATTTAGATACTAGCCATTGACCCGAAAGAAGAAGAACTACTATGTTTCTTAAAATAAGAATCAATAAATTGAAAAGCTTCTTAGCTAGCTTCTTCTTCTTCTTATCGTGACACTAGTTTCTTTCGAAACAGTGTGGTGAATGGATTTTAGGTGCGCCTCAAGAGGCTCCTTTCGAGCACTTGTCACATGTTATAGAACTTGTTAGGTTTTACAACATGCCGGTTTCCTCACGATGTTTTCCTTCACCGTTTGAGAGTACTGGCATTGCGCACATAAATTTTTGAACAGAAAAACTCATTGGTGCACGACCGGTTTTGAACCCACGACCTTAGGATCGGAAGGTGGGGCTGCTACCACTAGACCACCAGTGCTCTCTACTGTAACAAAGTGACGGTTATAAACGGCTAGTTTTATGATTCTCTGCAAGCTATCAAGCTTGATCCTGACTAATGGTGTGTTCTTAATCACTGGTTTGATATTCAAATTACTATTTAATTGAGGCACCTTGTACTTACCTGGAATTCATGCTAATGGTGATGTTTCTGTGGCGTATTTTATATTACTGCAAAGAAGTATACTTCTATGTAAGTGTACTACTGCTAATTATAGAATTATTCTATGCTAAATAAAGAATTATTCTATTCTATTATATTCTTCTATTCTATTCTAATAATGCCTGCCCCAGCTTCTCATGGGTGAAATGGACATAAATTTTTTCGACATTTTGGGTTGGACATAGTCCTACCATAGTCTAACTGTTTTAGAGATTTGCACGGCCTTTTCCCATGCTGGGGCATTATTCTCTATGACATAGGAGATTCCTTGCCCCAAACCGTGTGACATCAAAACGTGATCATTGGCTTTATTCTTTATGATATAAGAGATACTTTGCCCTAACCGTGTCACGTCAAAGCCTAGAAGAACAGGGGCATTATTCACTATGAAAATAAGAGATTGAGATTCCTTGCCCCAAACCGGAAACGTCAAAACTTGATGTTGGGCTTTATTCTTTATGATATAGGAGATACTTTGCCCTGACCGTATGACACCGGCTGCCTTGTCTTAGCTGTGATCGCGGTGCAAATGGTCATAGTGAATAAGGCTCCAGGCCAGCCAACAAACTTGTATTTTTGGCAAGCCCTTTTTGTAAACTTTCACATACCTACTTACATTTCACCTTCATACATCGTTGTACCTACCTATCTTGGTAGGTAAATGAAATTCATTATAACCATAAGCGAAGGGTACTGAATATTTACGTAGAAACACGGATTTAAACATTTTCCCGCCAAAAAAATTGTTTTTATTTGGTCAAATATTTAATTGTTCTGTTATTTTGTAGATAAAATACTTAATTGATGTATGTAATGATTATAATTGAAGTTATAATGCCAATGTCATGAATATAATCAATTGTAGGTGGTAGACAAGTCCAAACACAATGTTTGGTTGGACTTGCCTCTGACTACTACCTACTTACTTATATTTTCGGAGCGTTCGCGTCGCGTCACGAAATCTCAGTTCGGGGCGAACTACTAGTATCCATAAGCTCAGGTTTTGAAGAGGTAACTAGGTTTAGCTTTGTTGCGAGTACTCTCAAACGGTGAAGGAAAACATTGCGAGGAAACCACCATGCCGTAAAAGCTAAAAAATATATAGTGCGCGTCACGCAAAAAGAACGCCGGATGGGGGGAGGGGGTATGATAGCGCGAGTATTTTGTATGCGCAAATGCATCCCCTCCACTTTTTTCCAGCATTCTTTTTGGCTGACGCGACCTATGACACATGTATCAAAACCTTAGTTAAAGGAACCTATTGACGCGCATTTAAAATCCTTTAGCCACACTATTTCAAATAAATAATTATTTCACGCAACAACTTTAATGTTAAACTTCAACGAGCGGTCTTATCGCTTAGCAGCGATTTCTACCAGACAAGCGTTGCTTACTTGTTGCACGACTATGTCTAAGGGCTGTCCTGTCTGCAGTTCGTCTGAAGGTCGCCTTGTGGGTCGGACCGCATATTCCCTTTCGCCTATTATCTGTAATAATAGAAATAACACCATGTTATGCACTGAAAATTATTTTAGATAGATAGATAGAAAATACTTTATTCCACACCATATAATAATTACACATAACAGAGCAACGAAAAACATCTGAATGATATACAATGCGCGGTCTTATCGCTAAAAGCTGTCTGGTCTGAAAACCGCTGAGGAATTTAAGTTCTTTGGTCAATATTGTTAACTAGTTAAGCGGTTTCACCCGCGCAGATTATGGAATCTGTTTGTAAGTAGTTTGTAAGTATGGATGGATGGATGGATGTTTGTTACTCTTTCATGCCAGAACGGCTGAACGGATCTGGATGAAACTTGGCAGAGAGATAGATTAAAGTCTCGAATAGCACCACATAGGCTCCTTTTTATCCCGTGGGAATACCGGGATTTAAATCTGCGAGAGTGAAACCGCGGGGCACAACTAGTCTATTTATTAATTATATTCTTTCAAGTTGAGTAGTATGACACTAGTCTAGACTAGACGACAATTATTTACAATTATTTATTGTATCAACACACTTTTCTATACAGGGTGTCCCAGAACTGAACGTCAAGTCGAAACGGGGCGACAGGATTGATTGTAAACATCATGAGAAAAATCACAAAAAAAAACATTTAATTTGACTTTGATTCTTAGATAAATATTACGGTACGGTTACGGTTCCAAAGTTTAAATGAACAAAAATAATAAAAATTTACCACAGTAACCGAAAAATGGATACAGATTCACCAAATTTTTAGGTTTTTAAATGCCCATAATTTTTAAACTGCATGGGGATAGATTTTTTCTGATTCAAATTCAAAATACGTTTATTCAATATAATCACAAGGATCGTCTTGAAACGTCTTAAAAACTAGATGACTCTAGTGCCATTTTTCTCATGATGTTTACAATCAATCCTGTCGCCTCGTTTCGGCTTGACGTTGAGTTCTGGGACAACCTGTATAACAAAATTTTCTTCTACAATAACAACGCTATTGTTCAACTGTATACCTAAATAATATTATTATAATAATGCTAATAAAATATGTTTCAATAACACCCCAAGAACTATATTTGCTCATTGTGTTCTACGTAGGTAGCAGGCACTTATATACAAGACGAGTCTTATATACCTACGGACTATTTATTATTTTATTAACTCGAAGATTTCTTCGTGGGTATGCCTGCATTACCACAAGGCGAGTCTTACCTACTTTTACTTTATTTGTAATGTACATAAATTAATTACATATTACTGTATAGGTACAACTTATAGATATGTAGGTACAGCATAAGGTATGTCATTATTTAGTATTTAAATGAAAGGCATCTTACCGACCGGCGGCGGCCCGATTAAGCGCATCACAGACGGCGAAGATACTATAATATTTTTTTTTTTATACAACTAGCTGATGGAACAAGCAGATATTGTACCTACCTTATTTCTACATAAATTGCAGCGCCCTACAGGGTACATGTACTCGCTTATTAGCTACCTTAGACCTAAGCTATAATATAACTGATGTATGTACATGTTGGCAATAAATAAATAAATCTAAATAAATCTAAATCAGATGGCCCACCTGGTGTTAAGTGGTAACCATCACCTATAAACAAAACATTGCCCCGTAGGTCACGCACAATAGGAACGTGCCCTACGATGCACTGCCCTGCGTCCATCAACTTGAGGCATACAGATGTTAAGCCTCATGTGCCTGTAATTACAGCTAACGATAATACCTACGTAATTAGGTACATCTAACGATATCGTAACATAAAATATTATAGTATAACTTAAGCTATCAGACACGGTTAAGATACGTTAATATATATTCTGTTGAATGACGCCGAAGGAGTAAAACGTATTTTTATTTAAACACCATATACAGGGTGTGTAAAATAATGGATGCGTCAAGTGACTCAAGTCTGACAAAACTGGCTTTCCTTTTGGTTGTCAGCCCCTTAAGCCGAAAGAACCTAAACCTTTTATGTATTATCTTCTGCCCCTAATTAGGGACACCTCATTAGAGAAGTAACAAGGAGGTGATATATCATTAAGCAAAGACATGAAATCTTTTATAGCTATAAATGTCAGTTGATTACGTAGGCATAAGCTGTCAGCTCACCTCCTTGGTATACTGTTATCCGATCTTCGACACTGTGGCTAAGATTACAAGGTTTAGATTGGTGTAGCTTTTTGTGTGCTTATTATTTTAATAGCGTGTGGTTTCTCGTAGCTTTGGTCAAGTGTTTTAAAGCCGCAAAACAGAAGTTTAGAATGTCGGTTAGGTTATTGCGAGAATGGAGAGTTAAGTTTATTTTAATCGTTTGTCTGTGGTGGGTGGATCCGAACACGGAACAGAGAAAACCCTGTTATATTTCTGTGGATCCGAATCATGCGTTGTATTCAAGGAATTTGAATACAAGGTTGTATTTAACTTAAAAGGCTGACATCCGCCAATAACTTAACTGCATATCATATTTTATTTATTGAAATGTCGCAATAACTAAGATCGAGTACTTCAGAGGATACATTTTATCGATATTCTATATAAATTTCTATTACTTTCAATACGTTAGTTGACCTGTGCTATCCTAGTTGCCCCATATTTTTAAATTTATTTTATGTATAAATTATATATATATATTGGTGGACTTTCCACACGGCACTATCTAGTCCCAAACTAAGCTTATGCTTGTAATATGGGAGAACCAGATAGCTGATATACTACTTATAATACTTTTTTTTTTTGTAAATACATACTTATAATATTATATAACACCCAGACAGAGAACAAACATTTATGTTCACCACACAAATGTTTGTTCACGGTGGGAATCGAACCCACGACCTACGGCGCAGAAGGCATAGCTACTACCAACTGAGCTACGTAGGCTGTCAAATTGTCCAATTAGGCATGTGCGAGGATCAGCCAATCAGGCGATGGGAACGATTAAACAATAATGGCGGTATTATCACAGGAATGACGATAATATGAACCTTTGACTTTTAGTTATTAATATAAACATTCGCGATACCCACATAAGAGTGAGACAGAAAGTGAGATCAAATCGTCACGACTTGTTTAACAGTTTACGAAATGAAAGGATACAATACGTCAATCGGCAATTCCCCAGATCAACCCACGCGGTTCTAATTTCAAACTGGGACGTGCTGCGGTCGGCCAATCAGAGAACAATGTAATTAGGCATGTGCGAGGATCAGCCAATCAGGCGATGGGAACGATTAAACAATAATGGCGGTATTATCACAGGAATGACGATAATATGAACCTTTGACTTTTAGTTACTGTAGGTATATTTTTTGCCAAGTGTATCCGTAAATAAATTACTAATTAATTGCGTTATTAAACACTAAGGTCATACTTTTTTTATGATCCATATTTTGCTGCACATACAAAAATGTACAGATAAACCTACCTCATCTATTTTATAAATAATTTTTGAAAACATAAAGCTTTGATTCTTATGAAAATATGCAAGTAATTGTGATTACCTTGTTATGTGAGTAACAAGTAGGTTGGTACGTATAATTGGCGATTATAGTAAGCTTAACCGTGTAGAGATTAATTCCACAAAAAAGATTACAACATAAAAGTGTTGTTACAAACTTATTTTAAGTCGAATTTTGACTTCATTGTATGTAAAATAAAGGTCGCGACACACATTGCGTATGCAGCGGTCAAATGTCACCGACAATGACGGGGGACGAAACGGTTTGCCGTTCTAAGGCCAGTTATACACTGGGCTAGAGAAGTTTACAAACTCCGCAAAATATTCAAGCAACTGCCAATAAACCAAGGAATTTAGATGTTCTGACCCCTGGTTTCTGAAAGTCCGACCAAAGTTTATCGGCTGTCAAGTCACTTGCTGCTTCAGCTTTTACTTCAAACAAGATAGAGATAGCAAGTGACTTGACAGCCGATTAGCATTGATCGGGCTTTCCGAAACCGGGGGTTTGCAATATACAATCGAATGAACTTTGACATTGGTCGCGCTAACGTATCCTAGTGATATTCGACCTTATTTATGCTGTCGTAGTTAGGAATTCGATCGTTCAGTCATCAGTTGGCCAAAATACGACTTTATGACTAGGATCATTCAGTCAGTTGACCATTAGAACACAAGACAGAAAGACGAGTGGAAGAAGAAAACCGGTTGTGTCATTCCATCTTAGCGTGGTATGAGGGCATGGTGGTGATGATGAAGGTTGCCTAGAAGAAATCGCTTGCAGCGATAAGACCGCACATTTAGTTTTACTAATTTACGCTTAGATTTATGATGTATCCTTGTTAAATATAGGTATGATGGATGTCATTGGCTAGTCATGATGAAAAGACGGCGTAGTGTAGATGACAACATTTTGACAAGTGTCATCTTGTATTTTGAAACAGACTGACTGCCTTCAGTGGCCTTGCTATTGTATTTGGAAATTGTGGGAGACTTGTAGATATTATGTAGGTACTTATTAACATTGTCTTAATATACAGGGTGTCCGGAAGGTCGATATATAGCCGTGAGGGGGGGGGAGGTCACCTCGTTACGCATCTATTCAGGCTAGATTACCTTAGTTTTTTTTATTTTATTTTTTTATTATTAAACACCTCCCATTAGTCAGTTATGTGGATACAGATGATTGTTTTGGTGTTTATCGATTGAATACACATTATGCTAGGACGCAAACAAATTGTTAGGCACTAGTAACTGTCTGTTTGAACACTATGAACGAACATGGATATTATGATTATTATGATAACTCGGAATTCGTCGACATTGGACTAAGGTAATCTAGCCTGAATAGATGCGTAACGAGATGACCTAGACACGGCTTGGCATCGACTTTCCGGACACCCTGTATAAATTCTGATTGTTTTATATTTAACTAGTTGCGCCCCGCGGTTTTACCTACGCAGATATAAATCCCGGTATTCCTACGATAAAAAGTATGTATGTATGTAAAGTACATAGCATAAAATATGCCTATGTGCTATTCCAGACTATACTCTACCTCCCTGCCAAGTTTAATACAGATCCGTTCAGCCGTTCCGGCGTGAAAGAGTATCAAACATCCATCCATCCACCCATACTTACAAACTTTCGCGTTTGTAATATTGGTAGGATTACTGTTATAGGTAATAATACATTACTATAATATGTAGATACATAAATGCTCCATACCCAAATGTAGACTTATAATGAACCCACATACTATTTAAACGTTATAAATTTCGTAGCAAAGTGCTACAAAGTCACGTAGCACTTTGCTAACATAAAAGACATAAACGCGCTGCTAAAAAGTTATGTAACTACCGTGCCTGGGGATCAAACTCGTAAACCTATGTTTTATAACAGTTTTTTTTTAGTTTTCATCTTCAGAATAAAACCTCAAAAAATATTCAATTCAAACTATTCGAACTCTTTATCTCGTCAAAAACCGTTCTTTGTTTGAATTTCTTCGGCGTTTATGGACTACACTAGTGGCTCTGGGAGCTGTAGACCTCGCGAGCATACTACAAGTGAGCTATTTGAGGAATGTAATGTGCAAGTGCATTTTCCGTTTTGTGATTTTTTTGATCTTTTTGATTTTTTTTGCATCATCTTGTGTAGAATGAGGTCCTTTGTGTTTCTCTTAAATTTGATTGAAAACCATCGATTGTTTGATGAGCTATCCTGTTCATCATGCTGAAGATCCTTATCAGATCTTCGCCAAACTTTTATGAGACCAACTTATAGTTACTACCTTTCAAATAAAAAAAGAATAATCGAAATCGGATCTCATTTGGTGGAGATATCCAGTATATCAAATAGCTTCCTTTTTGCCCTTTTTTGGGGGAAGTACCCCTCCAGTCAAAAATCCCCGATGACAAAAAATTTCTAATAAGTCATATAACCTGTGTACCAAGTTTCGTCCAGATCGGTTGAAAAATGCGACCTGTAGAGGAGAACAGACAGACAGACAGACAGACATCCGGACAAACGCATTTTTGGCCAATGTGGAAACTGAGACGCTTCGCTCGCTCGGTCAATAATATTATATCCATACGTAGAGGTACCTCTATTCATCATTTATGTAATTATATTAGATTTTATCTTAAATGAATGTGTAATAATAATAATAATTATTGTTGTATTATAATTCTTTCAGTATCTTTTCACTGAATTTTAAAAAGCCATTTTATAAGTTCGTAATTTGATGTTGGAAGCTTGGCTAACATTCGCGTGTCGTATTATTTATGGCCTGTAAGTACTCAAATTACAAAATAAGTTTATGTTACATCGTTACTTAAGCTATGAGAACTAGGCATTATAACACCGTGTCACGAAGATACGAGACAGGAGGAAATGACGAAGCCATCTTGACACGCGATGTTAGTCAGATAAATCTCAGATATAATAATCTATCGAGAAAGGCCAGGTCAAGAGTACCCTAAACAGACGAGAATGTATGAGGAATGTTATGAGAGTGGATGAAGCGAAAGAGGTAAGGATCGTAGCAAGTGGAAATCCGTGGTCTCTGCCTACCCCTATGGGATACAGGCGTGATTTTATGTATGTATGTATGTATAATAATCTACAATTTATGATTACAATCCCTCGGTGTCGCTCATGATTCTAGTGTCTAAGAGTATAGAGCTCTTTGTGAAGGGCTCGTCTGGGGCTCGCCCAGGAAAGTACTACCCTCACGCCTTTTTCTGCCGCCAAACAGCGTTGCTGTGTTTCGGTTTGAAAACATCGTTATGCCTCAAGTTGATGGACGCAGGGCAGCAGGGCACGTTCCTATCGTGGGTGACTTACGAGTCAATGCTCTGTTATAGGTGATGGTTACCACTTAACATTAGGTGGGCCATCTGCTTGTTCCATCAGTCAGTATAAAAAAAGTGTACAGAGCTATAATACCAACTTATCTGTACCGGTCTGAAGTTAGCCGTTTGGGGCATCTTCCATTCGCTATTGGCCATTTATGCACAAACGGCTAACCTCAGACTGGTTCAGATAAGTTGGTGGCGCTATACGCAGGGTGTCCCAGGAAGTAGTGCCAAGTGGTAGTCCAGTCCAGACAGCCACGGTCTTATAATCATGTATGTTCTGCTCTTTAGCCGACTCGCCCCGGAAAGTAATAAATTGAAGGTCGAATGTTCCCTTATACCTTGTTCGCACGCGACCGTGTTGGCTGAACTGAAAACACCAAAATACCGTGGTGGTAGGTGGTACTCGCGTCGGTATAACTCTCGTGCTAACGTACTATTAAGGTACTGACACAAGTGCTTATTTTCGAGCTAAAAGCATAAGCTTTTTCGAGCCTTGCTCAACAAAAGCACGTGTGAACAGAGGGCCTATCACGAGTTCCGATACCGACCGCCATCGATCGTAGATCACGCCGATAGATACCGCATTTTAAAGAAATTCAATATTATATATTATTCTTATATTCCTAATAAATTTTTATCATTATCCTATTATACATATTATATATTATTCGCATTATTTGAGAAGCCTCACTTAAGCTTCTCAAAGAATACGCTAGATGCCGTTGTTTAATTTCCTTGAAATTCGGTGTAGATCGTTGCGATCCACGATCGATCGCGGTCGGCACCAAACTCATGATAACCCCTCAGGTCGAGCTTATTCGTACGTCGGTTGATTTCTGAGCATGCTCAAAATAAGCATGCTTATTTTTGAGCACGTGTGACAGTACCTTTACGGCCAAAAAAAATTTCGGGCCCAGTCGACTAAAGAGCCGTATATTCGCGACTTTTGGTGGTTTACGAGTGTGTGTGCTTTTGTTTAGTGTACCTAGTTCCCACACAACGTCACCAACGGGAATAGGTAAACATCAAAGATGCCGGAAGCTTGTTAGAGTAGTAGGTACGTTTTAGTCATAAAGACATAAAAAACACGCAGATTCTAAACTGGTTGCTAAATTCTGTTATCAGATCAAGCGAATTCACACATGAACACGAATTAATTTTGTTGATTAATTTTAATTTCATATTTGCTTCTGTCTTGCTTATTTATGGGTCCTTTGCTTGGTCCTTTGTTATTTTTTTTTTAATTTTGTGCTGGCTTGGATACAAAGTCCTTTCGCCAAGTCCTCTTTGTTTATCAGAGTTTTAGGTCACTTCATTCACTTTCTCACATGTTTGTATGTTTTGTTTGTTGCTCACTTACATGCAATTACAATGCAATTACATGTTTTCAAAGAATTAAATTTTCCACTGTGTTGACCACATAGGTCCTTTGTTATTTCGGAGACACTTGCCTGTGTCAAGTATAATAAATATTGGTGGACTTTCCACACAATACTTCTAGCTTCGAACTAAGCCAAAGCTTGATATGGGAACTGGATAGGTATAATTATGCTAATGCATAGGTACATCTTTTTTTGTTCATCACACATAATGTTTGTTCTTGGTGGGGATCGAACCCACGGCCTAGGGCGCAGAAGACATAGCTACTACCAACTAAGCTGTGAAGGCTGTCAGTTGGTTAGCGCAGCCCCGTATCAAGGGTTCAAATTCTGCTCGGATAAAATAACTTTTGGGAAATTGTAAAAATCTTTGTGATTTCCATAAAACACTATAAAATTAATAAATTTGATGATAACATTTTATCGTATTTCTTCCCTGATTTTTATTCGAAGCTTATATTAAGTTACCTCCCTAACCCTCGAATACTTTGAATATATATATATTTTTTTTATTAAGAATAAACCGTCCTTTGACTACAATCTCACCTGATGGTAAGCGACGATGTAGCCGAAGTTGGAGCAGAACGGTCTAGAAGACACCTATTCACTCATATGCTACTAGTTGCGCCCCGCGGTTTCAACCACGCAGATTTAAATCCCGATATTCCCACGGGACAAAAAGAAGCCTATGTGCTATTCCAGACTATAATCTATTTCTCTGCCAAGTTTCCTACAGATCCGTTCAGCCGTTCCGGCGTGAAAGAGTAAATAAAATCCATCCATCCATCCATCCATCCATACTTACAAACTTTCGCGTTTATAATACTAGTAGCTCCCTGCGGTTTCACCCGCGTTGTTTTAAATCCCGGTATTCCCTCGGGATAAAAAGAAGCCTTTGTGTTATTCCAGACTATATAATGTATCTCTCTGCCAAGTTTCATTCAGATCCGTTCAGCCGTTCTGGCGTGAAAGCAACAAACATCCATCCATCCATCTATCCATCCATGCTTACAAACTTTCGCGTTTATAATATTAGTGGGATAGATGACTTTCGTAACGCAGCGGCGCCGCGTCGACCAAATAATTGCCGTAAATCGACCGACCGTCATGCCATTCCAATTAACTGGTTATAGAGGCTAATCTTAGTGTGAAGTTGATCACCCACCATCGGGGAGACCGCAACAAGATGGCTGCAACGATTAGATAGGTACTTTATACCTAATCATTTGTGCGGCTAAGAAATACCTTTATCACGAAGTTGACATGACAACTGTCATTCTTCTAGCTCGCTTTCAACGCTTTTGAAGCTACTATCGTAAACTGAAACAGCTTCACGACTTTGATCCCCAGGCACAGTAGATATCCTTTCAGATCTCTCAGTACCAAGTACTAACTCAAGATTCCTTGTGGATGTCTCAGGGAAAAGCGCACCCAAATGGGTGCGATTCGTAGTACTTGAGTGCGGTTCATATAGGTGCGCTTCGAGGAATGCCCCGAATTAATTAACTTACCTCAATACAGCGCGTTTACACTTAGCTCAAATGGCAAATGGGACATGGGCAGCAACTTACGAATAAATAAGGCAGTGACGTGGGAAATGCGCGGAAGTGCGGTAACACAAGAGAGAGAGAGAGAGAGAGAGCGTTGACGTGCGCGTTGCCACGGACATGAGCTAGGTGTCAACACGTAAATGGCAAGCGCCGGAGTGCCAGTAAACATTAGGTACAAGTCAATACCAACATTACTTATTACAAGATTGCTATAACAAGCTAAGAGCAAAGTCAATAGGCTAAACGACTCTAGGGTCATCACCTGCGCTTCAAGGAAATAGTATAAATAACACACTCGTGTCATGGCACTGTGTGTAAATACACTGATTTATAATTGTTTATGACGAGACAAAACATTATAACTTGGGTGCCGATAGATCCCACACAATCTTTTTTATTTTACTTCTTGAGTTGAACAGGCCAGCCCCACTCATGTTATGGGACCCGACTCACAAATTCTAACATGAAAATATCAACATTTTCGAAGATATAAAATTGTCAGAATTTTGTTACGAAAAACCGCACACAGTAAAGTTTTCATGAAAAAAAGTTGGCATCACTTGTTTTTCTAAGCAAACTTTCAAAAGGGACTTGACGAAAGGACATTGTATCCAAGCCAGCACAAAATAAAAAAAAAATATGCAAACTTTTGAGTATAGGTTTATAGGAAAATGTCATATTTACTAAACTGTGCTGTGTGCTACCAAGGAATTTGAATATTCCTAGTGTGCTACACAGATGTATATCGTGGTGTGCTAATTAGGTTGATTGCGATTTGTTAAAAAACGGGCCTGGGTCACAAATGACAATTCATTTTTGTGTGAGTTTTTATGTACCTAGTTGTATGAGTGTAGGTATTTTTCAGTGCATTTGAAGACAGTTTTTTTAAGTGTTATTACTGCGTTCGATTGTTGTCTACAGTAATAAAAACCATTTAAAAGTATACCTACACTACTATGCATTATAATTATTGTAAGCTGGAATATGACAAGTGCACTTTTAAACAATATGATGGTAGGTACTTAATTATCTCATTGCTATAATAGTTTCTAAGATCCATCCACTTCAGGTTTGAGTGTAGTTATTAAATAAAGTATAAATACAAGCTTGATATAATGATATATATATATATATATATATTATAGTGAGAGTGAGAGGGAGTCTGAGCAACCTCTTCCCTGAGGGTCTTGGGGCGGGTGCTTAGAATTTACCGAGCCTAAAAACTCGAGCGAAAAAATTTTCAAAAACATATAAGAGTAGTAGAGCTCTTTGTGTGTAGCTCGTCCGGGGAAGTACTACCACCTCGCCTTTTTCTGCCGCCAAGCAGCAACGCTGTGTTTCGGTTTGAAGAGTGTGGTCGCCGGTGTAATTACAGGCACATGAGGCTTAACATCTATATGCCTCAAGTTGATGCACGCAGGGCAGTGCATCGTAGGGCACGTTCCTATTGTGCGTGACCTACGGGGCAATGTTTTGTTTATAGGTGATGGTTACCACTTAACATCAGGTGGCCATCTGCTTGTTTCAACGCTAGTTGTATAAAAAAAAATATATATCTAGCAAATACAAAAATAATAAAATTTTCTAAGCGCTTTTCCACATTTTTTATGAACACTATCCGTCATTAATAATAATAAAAAAAAAAATGCTGGACAATCCACATATAGCACCAGCTAGTCCCAAAGTAAGCTACTCAAAGCATGTGTTATGGGTACTAGATCACTGATATATTTAATACATTATATATTTACATAGAAAGATATTGTTATACATAGAAAACACCCAGACCAACGGAACAAATTTCTGCAGATCGTACACAAATTTGTCCCGAGGTGGGAATCGAACCCGCAACCTCTGCGTCGCAACCGCTGCGCCACTGAGGTCGTCAATACTAATAATGAACGAACACGCGCGCTGGCTAAACGACACTTACTTTTGTTATTGTATTTTTGGGAAAAGTCGTATTCGAAAAGCTCTTTCACCTCAAGTTTGTGGATTTGTATTAAGATGGTAATACTATAGTATATATATAATAATATATATAGTATTATATATCGTGGGAAAAGAACATTTAGATCCTTAAACCTCTAACCATAAAGTAACTTTTGTAAAATTGGAATATGACAGCAACAAATGTCGCAGACCTCTTGCGTGTTACGTAAAAAGGCAGATCAGGGCGACCTTCTCAAACATGATCTATCGTTAACATAAATCTGTTTACAAACACTAAAACTGTTGCTAGTAAACTTTACAAATAGCAACTTAGCACGTTTAAGTTTTCCTGTCTCAGTCATAGCATCCTGTATACCACAGATGCAACTGATTAGCAACTATGACACAATGGCAGGTGTCAAACGGATTTCACGTCACTTGTTACATATGGAGTCATCGTATCCTACTACTATTATAAACGCGAAAGTTTGTATATTATTATCGATGGATGGATTGATGTTTGTTACTCTTTCACGCCGGAACGGCTGAACGGATCTGGATGAAACTTGGCTGAGAGATAGATTATAGTCTGGCATAGCACATAGGCAACGTGGCCCGTGAAACCGCGGGGCGCTAGTTGCGTGGTATAAGAATAAATGGAAAAGCTTTTCGTGTGTATCCATGCCTAAAAGCTCGATCAACGCTAATCGGCTGTCAAGTTGCTTGCTATCTCTATCTTATTTAAAGTAGAAGCTGAAATAGCAAGTGACTTGACAGCCGATTAGTGTTGGTCGAGCTTTCAGGAACCGGCGGTTAGGAGCTCTTTCGCGTATTTACGAATTACCAAACATTAACGAGAATTTACAGAAAGCACTTTTTTTACAGACTACATTTTTTTTTTCGAAAGCTGGTGGTTGTCATTTAATTAAATTTTAGTCAAATCGTCGCGTTATAGTAGTTTAGGGGTATTTTCCAGTCCAGATATATTTGGAGTCGGTTTTTTCCTGAAAGCATAAATATGCACAAAATACTACCTACCTAGGTAGTATTCTCAACCATTCTCAACTTCTATCAAAACTTCTTTAAAAACTAATCTCTTCACTCAAGGTATTTCAGCGCATAGGGTTCTGAATAGTACCTACCTACCTAATTACCAAGGAATTTGAATACCTAATTATCGAAACAAGTCGACTTTTTCAAAGGTTCTTTTGTTTTTTCAAAATTTCGACCTCTTTCGGAGAGTAATGGTATGACGGCCGACCGGATTGTCACCTACTTTGGGTGATATTTATCTGTTTATGGGCATTGGGTATCGCAGGGCCTTTAAGGCTGATGAAGCGGACTAATTGGTGTTGTTACTTTAGCTGGACTCTTTAAGATTTTTTTTTATATAGCTGATGGAAAAATCTGATGGTCCACCACAAAGTAATTGGTCACCATCACCTATAATAATTATAGCATTACTTTGTAACTTTGACAGCCTTCACGGCTCAGTTGGTAGTTGCTCTGCCCTAGGCTGTGGGTTTGATCCCCACCGAGAACAAACATTTGTGTGATGAACATAATGCTTGTTCTCTATCTGGGTGTTTAAGTAATATTATAAGTATGTATTTACAAAAAACAACAAGTATCTAAGTAGTATATCAGCTATCTGGTTCCCATATCACAAGCGTTGGCTTAGTTTGGGGCGAGATAGTGCTGTGTGGAATGTCCATTAATATTTATTATTTATTTATTTGTAACTGACGTGATACAAACGTGTTCTGCGTCCATTAATTGAGGCATGCAGTTGTTAGGTATGCCTAATGTCCTTGTAATTTCACCAGCAACCATCCTCTTCGAACCGAAACGCATGCAACGCGGCTTGGTGGCAGAAAATGCATGATGATAGTACTTCCCCAGACGAGACTTTCACAAAGAACATAAACCAGAGTTGGGCAAAATACAACTTCAACGAAACCCTTTTTAAAAACAATTATTATTACTAAAAAGACTATTAGTAAAGACTAGTAAAGACAAAGAATTTTCAGTTTGTAGTTCTGATCTAGAAGATCTGAATGGATATCTACCGTGCCTGGGGATCAAAGTCGTAAAGCTGTGTTTAGAAGGATGTCACGAAAACCTTTCTAAACAGTTAAGTAGTTAAGGCTCCGGCGACAGCGGCTCGCAATTTCGAGGTGCGATTGGCTATTATTTCATTTCGGGGAGGTTGTTTGAAAGAATAACTCTAAAGTGACACGCATAAATATTGTTCGAACACAAATAATACAATAATATCAGGGAAACATGCCCGAATCAGAAATAATTTTATAATAATATTATAATAAAATGAAATAATAGCCAATCGCACCTCGAAATTGCGAGCCGCTGTCGCCGGACCCTTAATACGACGTGGTTAGGCCATTAAAACGCTGCTTTATCATTAGCAACAATTCTTGTTTCTATCTGCTGTAATGGTGTAATAGAAATTAATTACGATGACAGTTGACACTAAGATCATAGAGGACAGGGCAAACCTTGACTCTGTAATGACAGGTTTGTGAGCACTTAGGCAGTAATAAACCATTTAGTTATGAAACACATTTTTTGTTGACTTTTTGCACATAATACATATTTATATATAAACTGAAACACATTTATTTTATTAGTTACAATGTTGAGGCGCGTGAACAGAGGGCCGATTCTAGCCAAGTGACTTTTTTGTCACGGTAGATATATTTATATCACGGTAACTGTCAATTTCCTATTGAATTTTGACAGTTATCGTGATATATATCCTACCGTGACAATAAAGTCACTGGGCTAGAATGAACTTCCTGGATTTACACAGATATCATCATCATACTTATCAGCCTGAAGAAGTTCACCTCTGGAAATATAAAATCTATTAGTTTTAGAAAGTTAAATAAAAATTTATTAACAAGGAAATTTCAATGAATCCTACTTCACGACATAGTATAAAACAAAGTCGCTTTCTCTGTCCCTATATCCCTATGTCCCTATGTAGGCTAAATCTTTAAAACTACGCAACGGATTCTGATGCGTTTTTTTTATTACGTAAGAATTACGTATAGGTCTACGAGTTGATTGAGTTGCTAAGGAAATTTAAGTAATTTTCTTTTACATTTAAATGAAATATTAAAATTATTACTTCTTCAAATGTAATGGGCAAACAACTCGATGTATGGTTAACCAATTATAAAACCGAATATAATAATGACAAGGGCCTTTACACATGCCTAAACAGTGTTCTGTGATACCTATATGTATCATACAGGGGCATTATGCACTATGACAATAGGAGATTCCTTGCCCCAAACCGTGATACGTCAAAACTTAATGTTGGCCTTTATTTTATTTTATTTTTATTTTATTTTATTATTCTTAGGAAAACTTACAGCTATGCACATTGATAATATCTTAATTTGCTATATGTGCGAAGCACATATTACATTGAAGGCCAATTACAAGTTTCCACATCTATGTAGAAAAAGTAAACTTATAAGTAAAACAATCGTAGACAACATAAAAGAAAACATGTGAACTAACAAAATTTAGACACTAAACTAAAATAAACAATTAACTTTAAAATAAATAATCAACTATCGAAGAATCTGCCACTGAGAAGGCGTTTTAGATTGCCTACAGATGAGTAGAAGAGGTCTAAATCTACGTTTGCCTTGGCCAAGGTGTTAAACGAGGAGCATGCTCTAATAATAAATGAGTTCTGCCTATAATTAGTTTTTGCTTGCGGAACGTGAAGAATTTTAGAATTTCTCAACCCAGCCACAGTGCGCAGTCCCACGAGCTCCAACAGCTCCGGACAGTCCACCGAACCATTTACTATGCCCATGAGGTATGACAGATCTGAGATACGTCTACGTTCGTAAAGAGGAAGAAAATGAAATTTGCGACACCTTGTGTTATAGTCTGGGAGGTAGATTTTGGCACGAAACTGCAAGTAACGCAAAAACCTCTTTTGGATACTCTCCAGCCTAGTAACATAAGTATCGTAGCAAGGGTTCCAAACCTGGGAAGCGTATTCGAGATGACTACGAACGTACGCACAGTAAAGAATTTTGAAAGTTTTTACGTTAGTGAATTCGGAAGACATCCGAAGAACGAAACCAAGTGCACGAGATGCCTTAGATATGATACAATCAATATGGTCGTCGAAGAGGAGTTTGCTGTCAAAAGAGACTCCTAGATCTTTGATGGTGTTCAGTCGTGTTATTAATGTATTATGTAAACTATAATTAAATTTTAATGGAGTCTGTTTGCGCGTGTAAGAGCATACGTAGCATTTAGAAACATTAAGGTCCAGCTTATTCTGGGCACAATAGGTTTGGAACCTGATTAGGTCATCCTGCAGAAGCTGTGCATCACTAGTAGACTTTATTTGGAATAGAATCTTCATGTCGTCAGCATACAGAAGTATTTTTGCGTGATGAAAGCAAGAAATTATGTCATTGACAAACAATGTAAAAAGCAGAGGACCTAATAAAGAACCCTGGGGAACTCCTGAGGGAATAAACATGGGTGACGAGGAGTATCCATTCAACACGACGGTCTGACATCTGTTATTGACATAAGAAATAAACCATCTGAAGAGATTACCTCGAATGCCTGCCCGTTGTAACTTCTTTAGTAAGATTTGGTGATCGATGCGATCGAAGCACTTACTATAGTCGGTGTAGATAATATCGACTTGCGATGGTTCAGACATTATACTAGTTAGGTACTCGGAACAAAGCAGAAGATTTGATGTGGTGGACCGACCTCTAAGAAAGCCATGCTGCTGCGGTATGAGGTTCTGTTTTACCGCGGGAAATAATTGTGAGTAAACTATTCTTTCCAGGACTTTTGCAAATAGACATAGTTTTGAGATAGGTCTGTAGTTTTCCACGGCGTTCTTAGGTCCTTTTTTATGAACAGGAGTAACATAAGCCGACTTCCAGATCACAGGCACCACGCCTTCCATCAAAGAGCGGCGAAATAGTATGGAAAGTGGCGACACTAAACTTTTAGCACACCTAACTATAAAAAGAGCGGGAACATTGTCCGGCCCTGCCGACTTGTTTAGGTTAAGAGATTTAAACAGACGAAAAACCTCCTCCTCGACCACTTCAATCATGCAAATATCACCACACGTAGGGGGGGAGATATCTACGTTTTGCACCTGGGTTTGTGAGTATTCAAGAAAGGTTGAGTGGAAATATTCAGCAAACATGTTACTTATAACATCACCTTGATCCGATGAGGTTGTACCGAATTGCATTACAGATGGGTAAGCGTTCGATTGATTCTTGCTCTTCACATAGGACCAGAATGCTCGAGGGTTTTTTTTTATGAGTGTTTCAGTTTCATTTATGTAGGTTTTATACATATCCGATTCCATAGCGCGGGCTCTGTCTCGCAGGATGATAAATGAGTCACGATCAGATGTATTGCCGTATGTTTTAAATTTTCTGTGATATTTATATTTTTCTTTAAGCAATTTTATGAGAGGCTGTTTGTACCATAAAGGATATCTACGCGAGGGTGTGACAATTTTTGAAGTAATGAAACTATCACGCAATTTATAAATGATGCTGTACATAAAGGTTACAGCTTCGTCAATGGTCTTGTCACTAAATTCAGAAACCCAATTAATACTATCAAGTTCAGCGCAAATTGAATCATAATCACCATTCTGATAATAATACTTAGTATAAGGAAGTGGCTTAATTGCATGGAGCTGCACAAAGTCAGCAGAAACGACTATAGAAGGGTGGTGAGCATCTAAGGGTACTAAGGGAGAATCACATGCGCGGACCGACACATCGCTATTGGAGAATACTAGATCAAGCAAACGGCGATGACTAATATTTAAAATCGAGTTGTATTGCAGAAGATTACACGTACTAATGGTATCAATAAAATTAATTTGATGCGGCCCTTGCAAATTACTCGGTGACAAAGAGATTTTATCACCACCTAGTGTCCAGGAGACGAGGGGCATATTGAAATCGCCAAGTACAATAAATTTATCCAACGGATTATCTAAAATGACACTAGTCAATTTATCAGCGAAATTAGACAGCTGCAACTCCATTGAATGACCTAGATTCTCAGCACAAATATACACCACGCATATATGCATTTTGTACGTATTCTTTATGACATAGGAGATACTTTGCCATGACCGTATATATGACACCGGTGCCTTATGTCTTAGCCGAGCTCGCGCTGCAAATGGTCATAGTGCATAAGGCTCCTGCACGGGTTTATGATATACTAGTTTTGCCCCGCGGTTTCACCCACGCAGATTTAAATCCTGGTACTCCCACGGGATAAAAAGTAGTCTATTCCAGGCTATAATCTACATTTCTGCCAAGTTTCGTCCAGATCCGTTCAGCCGTTCCGACATGAAAGAGTAACAAACATCCATCCATCCATACTTACAAACTTTCGCGTTTATAATAGTAGTAGGATTAACTTTTGCTTGTTTTAAACTTTAGGTCCATGGTCCATGTACCAAAAACAACCGCTTGTGTGCCCTTTAGACCCGGAACCAAAATTTGCAGATCATGTAAACAAATCAGTACGTATGCATGTAAAAAGGTGCCATGATTTGTCTATTAATAAAGATTAACCTCATACATATTTACCATTGCGCAACTATTTTGAGAAACTTTTTTATGTTTAGAATACGAATTACTGCAAAATGAGGGTGTATGTGCCGAATGTATTATTTGGACGTACATCTGACTACCCCCCTTGACGTCCTCAAAGAAGCTGGAGAACATAAAAACTATACCTTGGTACTAAGTGATAACTTGGTACGAAGTGATCTGAGGGGATATCTACCATCACGGTAGATATCCCCAAAGGCGTGAAGCTGGTTTGTTTGTTATATAGGTTATCAAATTGTTTGTTGAAAACGGCACATGAGTTGAGGGTCGCAGGGCAGGGCATCGTAGGCCACGTTCCTATCGTGCGTGACTTACGAGGCAATGCTTTTTTGTAGGTAATGTTACCACTTAACATTGGGTGGGCCTTCTACTTGTTTCAGCTAGTTGTATTACCCAAAAAGAGGTTCTCGAATGGCGGCCACATTGCAGCTTTTATGTTGCTATTATTTGTTTTTCTAGTGTAAGTAATTTTCACATCTATTTGTAATTTCGGTAAATTGTAAATTAAATTTTATTTCTTTCGGTTTCATTCAGAAAAATATCATTTTGATCCAAATGAGTACCCCTTACCTACCTACCAATCTTTTGACCCTGAAAATGCAACAGACAAACCTTTCGAGTTTATAAATGTTGTATTTCCAAAGTACTTGTACTAACTTGTAGTAAAAACTGTGTGTTTTGAGAACGTGTGTATCCGTATTCCGTATTCCGTATGATAAACGAATCTATACGGAGAGCACCAAGATTACGAACAAAAAATATTAATATTTTATATACCTACCAAAATAATCACTGGCGTTAGTAGAATTGAAGCCATTTTGTTGGACAAAAACTATAAGATGGATACAAGTTTTTTATAAGTCTGGTTTTGTCCGGTTTCCAATTTTAGTTTGTTATGTTTATACTATAAACATAACAAACAAGTATTTATAAGTCTGGTTTTGTCTGGTTTCCAATTTTAGTTTGTTATGTTTATACTATAAACATAACAAACAAGTATTTATAAGTCTGGTTTTGTCTGGTTTCCAATTTTAGTTTGTTATGTTTATACTATAAACATAACAAACAAGTATTTATAAGTCTGGTTTTGTCTGGTTTCCAATTTTAGTTTGTTATGTTTATACTATAAACATAACAAACAAGTATTTATAAGTCTGGTTTTGTCTGGTTTCCAATTTTAGTTTGTTATGTTTATACTATAAACATAACAAACAAGTATTTATAAGTCTGGTTTTGTCTGGTTTCCAATTTTAGTTTGTTATGTTTATACTATAAATCTATAAACTTTATAGACAAGGATCATACAAAAGAACTGCAGGAACCAAGCCGTCAGCTTGTTGCTAGTTCTTCTATTTTGGCAAACTTCTATAAATAAATAATGCTGGACAATCCACACAGCACCATCTAGCCCCAAAAGTAAGCTATTCACAGCTTGTGTTATGGGTACTAGATAACTGATATATATTTAACTAGCGACCCGCCCGCGCGCCCCTGCTTCGCACGGGTGCACATATCATGCATGTATTATACATATAAACCTTCCTCTTGAATCACTCTATCTAATAAAAAAAACCGCATCAAAATCCCTTTCGTAGTTTTAGAGATTTAAGCATACATAGGGACATAGAATAGAATAGTTTATTTTGACACACAATACACAGAGAATACAATACACATGCATATAACACAATATAAGGAGACACAGAAATTACAATATGAAGAAAGCCTAACGAAGAAACAGAACACACTTTGTAGATAGAAATTAGTTTCGAGCAAATTAGTCCCTAACAACACTAATATCCCCAATATTAGTATAGGGACAGAGAAAGCGACTTTGTTTTATACTATATGTAGTGAAAGTGACGAGAGACAAATGTATACGTTTGTACCTACTATGATATAATTTATTTTGTAGATTTTAATATTGTATTTTTATGTCTAGAAAGGCATAGGTATAAAATACAATATTGTACTTATGTGAAGTGTACAATTTTTATTTATTTTATTAAATAAAACCAGAAAGTTCAGTGAAAAAATTAATAAAATTATTCATTTAAGTAGAAGGTTAAATAGTTTTTTATTATTTATATAAACATTTCGAAAGGCAGTGCGACCAACTAAGCTAAGACCTAAAACTTCTTAGCAAATATACGAGAGGACAACGACCGTAAATCACACTAGGAGTATAACCCACCTCAATAAGAAACAGCGTCACAATCTGTCTCTCGCTCGCACTCGTGAGAGGTAACTGTTACATGCGGGAGTGAGAGGGAAAGATTACCGCCGCCATATTTGATTTGTATTCTGTCAATAGAAATGTCCACAATGAAGATAACACGGGATATTTATCATTTGCGTTCTGATGGCAATGATAAGATGATAAATAAGTATAGCGCCTTATAGTTTAATGGTATTTTACCACTGATCTATTTTACCCGTAAAAAACCTTTCTTATGAAACATTAACCTACTTACCTTACGAAAAAGTAGACAAATTTACGGCCTGCCTGTTCCATTCATTTACTAACGTGCTGCCGACGATTGCCCGTTTTGAAGAAGCCTTATCGTGGGAATGGGAGGGCAATTATTTATCTCATTGTACGAAAATATAAGTTTATTTTTCTTAAAAATGTTTTTTTATGTAATTTCAACATTTTGTAAGATATAAAATCGGTAGTTACGAAACATGTTTATGAAATGTGCGAACGAGATGTTGTTAGGCGGTGGTCTGCGTCTTATTTTACCTTTTTCGTTGATTACTACACCCACTTTATAAGTAGGTACCTACTACATTAAAGTTTTTGAAATGAACACCAACCTTCGATATTTCTGTACAAAAAATATCTGCCTAAAATAGCAGAATCTGATAGCTAGCGTAAATAATCATATAGGTTTGTAGATACTCTTGGTGATACGCAAATGTCTTATGTAGGTAGGTACGCAAATATACAATACTTCTATATTTATCCCAAGATTGCATCATTTATAAGGCTCTACTCACAGGCGCGTTTTGCGATTCTGCGTCCTGCGATTGCGCTTTACATTACTTTTTAATTAAATTTATTTATTAAAATTAGACAATTTTGGTCCATATTTTGTTAGTCAACTTACAAGCTAACTTATTTGCTATGTTAGTACCTATTTATAATAAAAGCAAGAACCAGGTAAAAAAGTTTTTGTGGCTTTCATTCGGTACCCGATCCCACAGTCTCATGATATGAGACTATCGGATCAGGACCCGAATGAAAGACTTCATTACGGGCAGGTCATACCTTATACCTTACCTCAGGTATGACCTGCAGGATGCTGTTGGTGCAGCAAAATGAATTACGTTTTTACTTTACGTTTTTGATGACATTTTCGTTTTACATTGCGTGTTACAATAGGACAACCAGGTCGCGCGTTTAGATCGTGCCTGTGGACGAATTGTCACATAAAATATAGTGTCTAACGGAGGTCCAGAGATACGGCAGCACTTGGGGTACCCGAATCACCCAAATGTTCCGAAATTTTTCATAGTTTTCTAGAAGTTTTTTACAGATTTTTTGAGAAATTCAGAGCCCCGTACAACTATTAAGAATTCTTGAAACATACTTAGGAACCATTAAGTGTCCTGGTTAGTTTTCCTACTAGGTACTTCCTACTAATATTATAAATGTGAAAGTTTGTAATTATGGATGGATGGATGGATGGATGTTTGTTACTCTATAACTCCAGAACAGCTGAACGGATCTTGGTGAAAATTGGCACAGAGATATAATATAGTCTGGAATAGCACATAGGCTACTTTTTATCCCGAGGGAATACCGGGATTTAAATCTGCGCGGGAGAAACCGCGGGCGCAACTAGTTCTAAATGATCCTGAATCTTCTAAAAGTATTATTTAGGGATTTGGCGCCCTAAGCAATAAATCATTACTACTACCTATCTACATCTTCGCTTAGCTATCAGTTACCCGAGTGTCGATTTCAAATTATGTTTTGTAATAACCACCATCTGTCATAACATAAGTTATAGGAAGCGACATCTTAGATTGGAAGCATCACTTTTTATAACAGAACTAGCTGATCCCGCGGCTTTGCTCGCGCTCGTTTACTTTGAAAATCAAATACAAACTTTCATCCCCTATTTTATCCCTTTGGGGGTAGAATTGATCAAAATCCTTTCTTAGCGGATGCCTACGTCATAACATCTACCTGCATGCCAAATTTCAGCCCGATCCGTCCAGTGGTTTGGGCTGTGTGTTGATAGATCACTATGTCAGTCAGTCAGTCACCTTTGAGTTATATATATTTAGATAAGATTATATAATTTTAATACTCGTTTACGTTGTAGTAAGCGGACATTTCATCATAAGATGTTTCGCAGTAACAAAATAAATTTGTGGAAAAACACTTATTAGGTCCTAAGATAAAATAAGTTAGATAGAAAAAAAGATGAAGCAGCTCAACTTCGACACTCGATTTACAGGAAGAACTATAGGTATCGGTATCAACACGTTTTACCCAACTCTTAAAAGACTAAAATCAGGAGGTGGTTCCCATTTTACTGTTATGTTTGTTACCGCTTAGCTCCGAAATTTATGAACCGATTTAAAAAAACTTATTTGAGAGGATAATTCAGATATCCATATAATAGAAATTTCATAAATTCGGTTTATTAATTTGGCTAGTTATGTCATACAAGTAAAAAAATCCAATGAGGTATGTACATAAATTGCTTAGAATTCTGTTTAATATTTTCTAGTGTTTTACGTATTCGGTTATTTTTGCAGAGATTTTTTTTTTTTTTATACAACTAGCTGATGGAACAAGCAGATGGCCCACCTGATGTTAAGTGGTAACCATCACCTATAAACAAAACATTGCCCCGTAGGTCACGCACAATAGGAACGTGCCCTACGATGCACTGCCCTGCGCCCATCAACTTGAGGCATACAGATGTTAAGCCTCATGTGCCTGTAATTACACCGGCGACCACACTCTTCAAACCGAAACACAGCGTTGCTGCTTGGCGGCAGAAAAAGGCGTGGTGGTAGTACTTCCCCGGACGAGCCCTTCACAAAGAGCTCTACTACTCTTGTGAAGAATGTATGTATCACAATGTGTAAAATTTTCTATTTCATACAGCGCTAGCTAATAGCTAAACCACAGACTACATTTTGAATACTTTTTTTTAAATACATATACATATATGCATACTAATAGGTACGACATACTTATGTATCATAATTACGCTGACTATAATAGACATAAAAAAATTAAAATGGTGTCCTCGGTGGGAATAAAACCCACAACCTTCAGGTCCGAGGCATACCGACTGAGTTGTTAGCCACACGATCTTCGCAATTTGAGCTAAATCTTTACAATTAATTAATTTACAAATATAATTTTGGTAACCTAATCAGTCCCTAACATGCCATAACTTATTATGTAATACATTAGTAGTATTGCACACGGTAAAGAGTAAATAGCTTAGCCATTTCAACCACACTAAAACATTATGTATCTTTCGAATTAGTAAGTCAAAATAGAAAAACAGGTTTTCAGGAAACGTCGATTTTTCAACCGGACCCACGACTATGAAACTAGTAAGGCGATGTCATTGGCCCGACATGGCAACATCTACAGAAATAGACGTGGAATTACGTCAGTATGATCCTTAGACGCACATCGTCGCCAAAAAACATAGCTGTACTATAAACATACTTTTAGAAAATTACCCATAATCATCAGATTTTTTAAGTAATATGTCCACAAATGCAGATATTACTTAAAAAATATCCTATAGGATATTCACATAACGAGTATTTTTATAACTTAAAAAAAGGAGTTTCTCAATTTCATTGTTTTTGATGATTTTTTTACGTTTGGTAGCCCACACTTAAGGGTCCGGTGACAGCGGCTCGCAATTTCGAGGTGCGATGGCTATTATTTCATTTTATTTCATTTCGGGGAGGTTGTTTGAAAGAATAACTCTAAAGAAACACGCATAAATACTGTTTGAACACAAATAATACAATAATATAAGGGAAATGTGCTTGAGTCAGAAATCATTTTGGTATTAGGTAAATGTAAGACCAAACATACTAATACCAAAATGATTTCTGATTCGGGCATGTTTCCCTTATATTATTGTATTATTTGTGTTCGAACAGTATTTATGCGTGTTTCTTTAGAGTTATTTTTTCAAACAACCTCCCCGAAATGAAATAATAGCCAATCGCACCTCGAAATTGCGAGCCGCTGTCACCGAAGCCTTAAGAACTATAGAAGTGATAAATTTTAACTACTATTGAACAAATCAATAAATTGCATAAAATAATTACCAACACAGATTACCTATTATCCTGAAGATAAACCTAATTACTTATTTACTTTTTTACAATTGTGGTTCCCTTTTTTTTTTTTTTTTTTTTTTTTTTTAACTCAAATTATCTTGCGATCTGCCCATTGGGCATTGAGCGAGAGTTGGGAAGTTTCACGACGTCAGGCATGAGTGGTATGCGTCCACTGACACATCCAACTATCTCTTTTAGTCCATGAGTAGGTCTTGCGGAGCTCTTCTCCTTATTCTTTTGAAAGTTATGGCGGCAGGGTTCATAAGGTCACATGCTAGTTCGTTCGGATGGCGGTCCAGGCGTTTGGCGTAAGATTTGAGCTTGGTTTTTACATCTTCTCTAACGGTTGGAATCTGGAGCTCAGTGTGAAGCTGATTGTTGGTAATGTACCACGGTGCGTTTGCGATCATGCGTAGCGTTTTTGATTGAAAGCGTTGTATTATATCCAGGTTAGAGTTTGCTGCCGTTCCCCATAGCTCAGCGCCGTACGACCAGATGGGCTTTAGAATACATTTGTAAAGGATTAGTTTGTTGGTCAATGAGAGTTTAGATTTACGAGCCATCATCCAGTGTAGCTTGCGGAGTTGAAGGCCTAGAGCTTTTCTTTTGGTGTAGATATGCTTCTTCCATGTAAGGCGTCTATCCAGGTATATGCCTAGGTAGCGTACATCTTCGCACTGCGGGATTTGTATGCCATTTAACTCGACGGCAGGACAAGAGCCGTGTCTGAGGGTAAAAGTAACATGTACAGATTTGGTTTCGTTAGCCTTGATTCGCCAGTTCTTAAGCCATTCAGAGATCAGATGTAGGCTTCTTTGCAGCATAGCGGATGCGACTACTGGACTATCGTGTGTGCCAATTAGGGCGGTGTCGTCTGCAAATGTACCCACGAGAACGTCGTCTGTCGTTGGTAGGTCAAAGGTGTAGATTAAGTACAGAACTCACACAGAAGTGGTTCCCTTAGCAAAATATTTGAGTCGTTTTTTTCACATAAAGTAACATTCTTCCTGATATCTATCGCTATTGTTTGTTCTTAGGTAATGACCCCGCCATTTCGCCTAGTACTTCTGTCTATAAGTAGTTTCATTAAATGATTAATCAATTTTATTACCTATCTACTTGTCTACTTTATATTTCTTCTGGTATCAACCGGATTTTATTAGGAAAACGGCCTTGTAAGAACACTCTGTTTGTTTTTTATTTTATACCTATTCATGATAATGTATATTTTAAATGTGAATATCTTACAAAAAATATCAGAATGCATTGTGCATGAGCGTCAAAGTTCAAAACTGTGACGCGCATACCTTGATCCTTTCTGTTTCTCCTACTACTATTATAAACGCGAAAGTTTGTAAGTATGGGTGGATGGATGTTTGTTACTCTTTCACGCCGGAACGGCTGAACGGATCTGGATGAAACTTGGCAGAGAGATAGATTATAGTCTAGAATAGCACATAGGCTACTTTTTATCCCGTGGGAATACCGGGATTTAAATCTGCGCGGGTGAAACCGCGGGGTGCTACTAATGTTTAATTGAAAGAAAGAAAGAAAATACATTTATTCAACTACACAGACACATTACATAATGATAGATATACAGAAATTTAGTTACAATTTTACTTAAAATATACTACAATGAAACACAAATACATAATAAAAAATAAAAAACTGGAGAAGTGAAATATTATAGGAAAGAAAGAATGAAACATATTTATTTATTTATTATTAAATATAAGCCAATGGATTTAGGGGATAGTGGTCTGGACTTTGTAATTGAATGTATTTAAGCAGGTATTTTATACGATAAACATAGGTATATATATGTAAAGTAAAACATTAGGCCGGCTTTTGACTATGAGATGTAATGTAAATTATTAATACAGCGACAACAAGTTGAACGAGATGCCACACAGCAAGAATTTTGACATTGGTCGCGTTTACGTATCCTAGCGATATTAGACCTTATTCTGTTGTTGTTAGGGATACGATACGTTTACGCGACTGACGTCAAATTTGTTCGTGAGTAGGCCTCTGAACAATACCCGTTTGTAAGATATACCTAATGTGATATATTCCAAGTCATTCAGTCTGGTACCAAATAAATGGCTTGAAGCTCTGGGCCCGTACCACCATCTCTTGAAGCATTATTCTTATTTCAATATTACTTTTATGTCAATGTCCTAGATGAACTGCATAGTGAGCTTTATGATCAAAAAGTAAAGTAATATTGAAATAAGAATGCTTCAAGAGATGGTCGTACGGGCCCTGGACTGAAAAGAAATGTTTAAAGTGCGTGCCGAGAGATGTGTGTATTTCTCAGAGTTCACAGAAATTAATGAACTAGGCAATAAATTATGTAATTAATGATTAAAATAATACAATCATGTCATCTATTATCAATTTATAATAGACTTTTCAGTCGCAAGTGATGGTAAATATTGAAATAAATGTATTAATTTTGTTTCCTGCTATCGCAAGATATCATATCAGCAGATAGGTAATACAGATGCTTAGCTATTTATCTAGTGTGTGAGCACTGATCGACTGACCAACTGACATAAAGATATAGATATTACAGCAGTTGCTAAAATTGTAAAGATAACACGTATTTTAAGAGTAGTAGAGCTCTTTGTGAAGGGCTCGTCCGGGGAAGTACTACCACCACGCCTTTATCTGCCGCCAAGCAGCAACGCTGTGTTTCGGTTTGAAGAGGGTGGTCGCCGGTGTAATTACAGGCACATGAGGCTTAACATCTGTATGCCTCAAGTTGATGGACGCAGGACAGTGCATCGTAGGGCACGTTCCTATTGTGCGTGACCTACGGGGCAATGTTTTGTTTATAGGTGATGGTTACCACTTAACATCAGGTGGGCCATCTGCTTGTTCCATCAGCTAGTTGTATAAAAAAAAAAAGTATAGAAAATCTTTATGCATGCAAGGCCGTGTTTGTTTATCTTGTCTTTGAGGTAACAACACAAAAGTGTACTTCTAACATTATTATGCAAGCAAATTAATTAATTCCGTGTCCAAATTTGGACCCGCATCTTTAGCATTGGTTTCTCTCTAAAATCCTGTCCCAAGCATTGACAAAATATGGAGATAATAATGGAGCCGAAAACCGGACTCAGTGGCGCGTCTTGCTTGAAAGAGAGCTACGTCCAGCAGTGGACTTAAATAGGTTCATGATGATGATAAATAAATATTGGTGGACATTTCACACAACACTATCTAGCCCCAAACGAGGCCAAAGCTTATACTATGGGAATCAGATAGTTTATATAATACTTGATATACTTTTTTTGCAATTACAGACTTATAATATTATATATACCCAGACAGAGAACAAACATTTAATTTTATGCCAATCACACAAATGTTTGTTCTCGGTGGGAATCGAAGCCACGGCCTACGGCGCAGAAGGCAGAGTTACTACCAAAAGAGCTGTGAAGGCTGAAAATGATGTGAATGATGACTAAATATACATTAAAAAGTAGACTCCCAATTATCTTGTTTAGTTCAAGTTATTTACGAAGTTAAGTAACTTTGTTCTCTGCAATTTGCGTCTATAAAATAACTGTAGTCACTTTTATTGGTGTACAACTTAATTATCAATAATTTTATAGTTCCTCTAGTCATGGTTGTAAAAGTTTATGATACTTATCTCCTATCTTTTCTGCTCAAAAGAACAATAGATACACATACATGGAATTTCAAGCCCTTTGCTCTTTGATTTTACGAGATTTGTGGAAAACGTCGATTGCAGTAGATCTCGTTAGAGTACCTACGAGTAGACAACACTTGACACCAGGCAGTTGGCAAACTGTATTAAAAGACTAATAAATAATTACTACTGTATTTTAATTCAACTTCTAGTCCCAAGCCAGATAGCTGAATCTGTTTGATGACCCCTCGTCAACTTTTTAGAAATAAATTATTTACTAAATACTTATCGATTGATATTATAAATCAAAAACATGTATGTTTCTCGAAAAAATATTAGTTATACACAAAGGAACTCGTTCCGTGATCTAAAATATGAAGTTCTGCTTGCCATATACCTATATCGGTTTTTTTACCTATTCCAATAGTTGATAGGATCTATATAGATTATATATATAGATAGTTTGTATTCGATAGATGTAGTCGATAATGTTATATTGACTACAACTTTCGACTCAATCCCGATACACAGCACTCCTTTTACCCCTCAAGACATAGTAAACTTTTCAGAAAATCTTCTTTTATCTAGTCTGCTGCGGGGCTATTTATTCTACCAGTAAACTCTGCAAGGTTAGGTAATAAAATGTTTATTACAGTCTGTTCCCAGGGTAACAATAAATCCACCTTGCTCAAGGCTACGCCAGTTAAGTACTAGGTATTACCAACTTGTCGAAGATTAAAAATTATACTCTGTTTTGTCATCTACCTGTGTTGTTAACCTTTCTCAATTTAAAATACTTGGCCTGAAAGTTCTTGTAAATGGCTTGTGCTCTTTTATGGCCATTAGTTTTCTTCACATCTATAAGTACTTGTTAAAATCAGAAAATACTGATTTTTATATCTTCTGAGATTTTCCATCATTATAAACGTATTTATGTGGCTGATTTGTACTATTAATTCTCAAACTATTGGCGATCGCATGATCGACAGAGTAACAGCACTACTATACGCTAAGCCGAGACTAGACACACAAGCACCTACAGATAGTTTTACCTACTTTTATTATTATAAATATTGGTAAAGCCAAAACTTGTCATATTTTGTATGTGTGTAACATTCTAACAAATAAATCTATACCTATCTTAGTGTAATCTATCTCTGTCGAAAATAATATTATAAACCACAATGTCATATTTATTATTCTTTAGGTATCTAACCGTTATTTTTATTTTTATTGATTCTATATGCCATGTATCTATGTCCGAAAATAATGATTTTTCTTTCTTCGTATTATGTATGTTCAGTCATCGAATGACTATGTACTTTTTAACCCGTGTGGGTCTGTATACATATCGCCGATATTTTGACAATGATTACGCTGATTTTGTTTGACAGATTCGATGTCTTCAGCAGTTGTGATAAAATTCATTATGCTTTGACAACTAATTTATGCAGCCATGAAATGTTTAAAATTGTAACTGTACATGCGATGCTACGGACTTTACAGTTTCAATATCATGATAGTGCATTAGAATCCAACAGGAATGTACTATGTACGTATGGTTCGTTGGAATGTTTAAAAAAGGTAAATGTGATTTTTGTTATAGGTATAATAATATCTTCTCTGAAATATTGAATAGTTAATGCATGAAGTTTCTAAATCAACGGATTCGTTGCTATCGGGGTCAAGTACCTACCTGCTTTATTGTCTGATTGTTTATTCATTTGTGCCTGAATTTATAATATTAGTTTAGCTGCATATTTTGGGGTTATTTATCAACTAGTTTAGTTTGTTAAATGGTTATTTTCTTAATCTTTTTGGTGTCAGTTTCTTTTGATCAAACTTTTTTCGTGATCATGGTTTTATATAAAGTAGGTAATGAACAAACTAAATTTTTGCGTTATCTTGGTTTTCAAAATAATGAATTTAATAATGAAGTAATATAAAAAGCTTATTTTCAGTGTCTGCGAAGTTTTCAAACACATTCTTTATAAACAAAATCTATAATTACCTAGTCGTAGAGACTGGAGATTTTTCGACATCTTCACATTCATAATTTATTTTAGCATTTTTTTGCTATTTCTTTCAGAGTTAGTTACGAACTGGTTGGCTTACCT
This sequence comes from Plemyria rubiginata, assembly GCA_963576535.1. NCBI lineage: Eukaryota > Metazoa > Arthropoda > Insecta > Lepidoptera > Geometridae > Plemyria > Plemyria rubiginata. The sequence continues at coordinate 3,316,723 of OY754929.1, forward strand.
GATTAGTGAGTACGTCGATAACAACAAACGCGAGATAGACTATCTCCTCCTCGTCGGAGCCGAGCGCGGCGCCGCCTAGCCCTGCAGTCCGCACATGGAGCGCACACAGCCAGCCGCCGCTGATCATCGCGCCATGCAACGAAACACTCCTTCACGAACCTTCCTCTTCTCCAAACACTTCACACACTGTCCATCCGTATCTTTCCACACTAAACCAACTTTCTAACGGTAAAGTACCAAAACCGCACCGACGCGCTACACCGTGGGTGTCACAAAGTCCGAATTTTCTTGTCTCTGAACGCGTCGAAAGCACTTTTTAGAAACCTGACGGTTACTCAACAAGACTCGCGTGCGGCGCGGACGCCGTTTTACCGCTATTCGTCTACGTAAGCCGTTTCCGCTGTAGGTGAAAAACTAGAATTAACTTACATTATTGGTTATACGAATGCCTTTAAACGAGTCCAGAGTGTCTGTTGCAAAGCTAACTTTCGGTGTCGACGAACCACCAATTCCAAATTTGAATTCTGTTGTCCCGTACACAAATTTCACTTCGCACGCTCGATTAAACACTGCCCTGATTGCCGAGTCTGTTTTGCTGTGTAGAAGTTCGGTTTTCATGGAATATTTTTGGAATTAAAAATGCTTAGACAGCCCGACACGAGCGTGTCTCAGCGATCGGTGGATCGACTGCCTCCGCTCGCTTGCCCCCCTGTTGACAGTGCGCAGGTAGCGCGCCAGGTGAGGCGAACGACGCGACGTTGCCAAACCGGGCATTATCAATGATGAGATAGCTGCTTCTACCACGTCATTTCAAAATTCACGCACCGTTGCTACCAGGTAAACTGCTGTTCAAGTTCCATTCTAAATTCAAATATTCCTTTGCGAGGCTTCGATGAATGGTACGCACCTTTTGAGTACCGAGACTGTTCGGTCGCTGTCATAAAAAGAATGACGTATCATAATTTTAGAAAAATGCGAATGTGACATTTTGTTGTTGCTGTCGATAAAATGGATAAAATACACTGCGTTTGCAGTTAGTCGACCTCGTTATCGTAAATTAGAGAAAGTGGAAATAGTCTGCGTGATATGCGAATGTTGCGAGCTGCATTTAGTTGCTATGTTCATTCAATAAAGGCAAGGTCGATTTAACGATAACTTACAAGTGTTTGTGAATTTGCTCTGCATTGCTGGGTCGCTTAAGAAGCGGTTGATCTTCTTCTTTGGATGGGATGGCGTGGTTGGTATATTTGGACTTGCTAGTTTCGATCGTCAAGCTGACCATATCCGCATCGCAATGATGTTGTTTATTGATTTTATCGGAGTCGATTCTACGTTTGTGGTTAAAAAGTACCTATGCCGTCACGGTACGGTGTTGTTTTTGACACGTCTAAGTACATTTAAATACCTACAACTTTTTTTACAACAAACCTTTTAGTTTATGTAAGTACTAGCTGGTACCCGCGACTTCGTCTGCGCACTTTTAATCTCTTCATCTCCTTTTTTTCGCAATAAAAGGTAGCCTATGTTCTTTCTCAGGGTCTAAAGATTGTCTGTGCCAAATTTCATCAAAATTGGTTGAGAGGTTTAAGCGGGAAAGCGTAACAGACAGACAGACAGAGTTACTTTCGCATTTATAATATTAGTTGGGAAGTTGGGATACCTGCGTAGTAAGTTCAAGTTAGAGCAGTTCTGTAAAGTCAAAGTCAAAAGGTACCAATGTATTTACCTATTCAATAAAATCACAAAGATCATTTGAGAAATTTAAAGTAAAACTTTTCACCGCAATGTCACCAGATTTTAATAATTAAGTGACGATAAGTTCTACCGTGGTGAGCTTACCTAGAAGATACCTATATGCACTCGTCTCTAGAAAACATCAAAATTTTAACTCATAAACATGTCCAAATGGTGGCACACATGGCTACCTACTCGGTATCGCATTTCATTGGCGTCGTCTGGTTGTGAAAAATACGCAAATACCTAAAGGCGAAGAAAATCACAATCGTATTTGGGAAAATACGTTCAATAAGAATTTCATATGCACAACGCTCTACACCTTACACAGCGCTCATCAAACGGTGAAGAAAATACTTATTGCGTGGAAACTGACATGTTATAGTGCGCGTCACGCAAAAAAACGCCGGGTCTTGCCGATTGATGCACGGCTGGATTCGTAAGTCTATGATTTGTACCACGGATGTAGGAAAGATTCGTACCCATTGCACCACGCCACGACCTGTCCAGCAGTCTCTATGCCTAAAAAGCTAGGGTTAAGCTCGCCTGTGTACATGACTACTATGTATTTTTTGTGTAAATCATTTTGTGTACAATAAAGAATAAAAACTTTCCTATACGACGCATTAAGGGCCCGGTGACAGCGGCTCGCAGTTTCGAGGTGCGATTGGCTATTATTTCATTTTATTTCATTTCGGGGAGGTTTTTTGAAAGAATAACTATCCAGTGACACGCATAAATACTGTTCGAACACAAATAACACAATAATATAAGGGAAACATGCCCGAATCAGAAATCATTTTGGTATTAGTATGTTTGGCCTTACGTTTACCTAATACCAAAATGATTTCTGAATCAAGCACATTTCCCTTATATTATTGTATTATTTGTATTCGAACAGTATTTATGCGTGTCACTGGATAGTTATTCTTTCAAACAACCTCCCCGAAATGAAATAAAATGAAATAATAGCCAATCGCACCTCGAAACTGCAAGTCGCTGTCGCCGGGCCCTTAACCAAAATTAGAATATTATTTAACATTAGGTACCTAGTTATCCTTGATAATAAACCAGAACCCCGAAGCGATTCAGTAAGCTAAAAGCAGTGCTTTGTATGCCTATTAAGTCTTAAATAAAATATTCAACTTTATTCCAAAATTAAATACATATACATTCTGTAATCATTTCCTTCCTTCACAGCCTACACAGGTCAGTTGGTAGTAGATCTGCCGTCTGTGCCGTAGGCCGTGGGTTCGATCCCCACCGAGAACAAACACTTGTGTGATGAACATAATATGTTTGTTCTCTGTCTGGGTGTCATATAATATTGTAAGTATCTGGATCCCATATCACAAGCTTTGGCTGAATTTAGGATGTGGTTTGGGGCGAGATGCTGTGTGGAATGTCCACCATTTTTTTACATACTCTTATTTCGACGCTGTATTTTGGTGTCTATGCCCCTTTTTGTTATTATCAAAGAACATAAATATGTACTACATATTATGTACATACGTACCTACAGTTATTAAAAAGTTTGACACATCTTACAAGAGGAAAAATAAAAGGTGCGCGTTTAAGTCTTTTGTGTAGGGAAATCATACAGCCTTATTATAAACAAATCAAACCTGGGTTTAAACCTAGCTCAAGTCACGTTTTCTTATTATAAACAACTTAAACCTGGTTTATCTCATAAATTTAGGATCATCTCAGGTTTATCATTTTCGTATTACAAAAGACACTTTAGTCGAAGACTACATAGTACCTGAGATAGTCCATGATTCATCATCACAGAACATAATCATTCAACAAATATCCATAGACTATAACAAATTATGGCAATCAATCGTTCATTCATTTTGGAATCACCAACTTATCTGAGCCGGTCTGAAGTTAGCCGCTTGTGCATAAATGGCCAATAGTGAATCGAGAATTCTCTAAACAGCTAACTTCAGACCGGCTTAGATAAGTTGGTATAACTGTACTCTCTTGCCGCAGGCTAAAGTCATATGCGCATACTACCTCGTCTTTCGTTTTAACGAATCAATTTTTAGTTTCTCTTCTTGACTCAGATCTCCGCTTTTTTGTTTTAAATCTCGTTATCAACTTGATATTGACAAATTCGTGGCAACCCATGCGTTTTGATATTTCAAATTTAGATCGGAGTCTAGAGTTTGAAATGTATGTTGGATAATGCAGTGCTACAAGTTGTTTTATTGAATAAACTTATGTGGGAGACCAAATAAAATTTGGCAAAAAGAGATTTTTATTAGTTAGACCATACTTAAACTAGGGGTCGTTCGGGTTTATCTTTAAACCGTGGTTTAGGGGATAAACTCCGTTTTATAATAACGTCTGGTCTAAGTCTTTGATTTTTCTATAGAGCAGGGACCAACTTCGGTATCAAAGTTAGACCACGGACCAGTTAGTCCTGGCTTAAGCCTAGTCTAACTCACATTTTTATAATAAGACGGATAGAGACACAGATCACAGGAGACACTTAAAGTCCCTTTGGTAAATTATAGTAGTATGATCTTCGATACATTAGCTTTTTGCATTTTCAACGTATTTGTTAAAAAAAACATTAGGGCTGGCTAAAGTCTAATCTGAATGAATGATTTTTTTATAAAACTTGCTGATGTGAAAAGCAAATGACCCACCATTGCTTTGTAACTCACGCACGATAGGGACGTACCCTAAGATGCACTACCCTGCGACCAACAACTTGAGGCATACTGATATTAAGCCTCATGCCTGTAATTACACCGGCGACCACTCTCTTCAAACCGAAACACAGCAAAGCTGCTTGGCGGCAGAAAAGCGTGGTGGTAGGTAGTATTTCCCCGGACGAGCCCTTCACCTTTGTGAAGGCCTCGTCCGGGGAAATACCTACTAGGCTAGGCTCTACTTACTCTCTTGCTTTTTGCGTATTAATGTATTATTTATTCCGTTGTACCACAAGGATCACTGAAACGTCTAGTTGAAACTAGGTGCAAAAAAAAACCGGTCCCTCTTCCACGCGACAAAGCCTAAAAGAACATGCAACAAACACAAACGGTGACCCCCACGACCCCTGCATATTACATTGGGGGGTCATTGCTGTGACTTTAAGTACTTTGTGAGTATTTTTCCGCTTTGAAAGTAGCTGTTTAACCGAACAAGGAAAGGAAGGTTAATGTTTTTTAACTTTTAAGCCCCGACGCGACGTAAGGGTTGGTTTCAAGGCTTCAACGTCTCAATACACTAGCTATCACTAGCGCCCCGGTTTGACCCGCGTAGTTTTAAATCCCGGTATTACCACGGAATAAAAAGTAGTATATTTGCTATTTCAGACTATAATCTATATCTGTGCCTAATTTCATTAGTATAAAACAGTCGCTTGCCGCTTTCTGTCTGTCCCTATGTATGCTTAGACCTAACTACGCAACGATTTTAATGCGGTTTTCTATTAAATAGAGTGATCTAAGAGGAATGTTTATATGTTTCATACCAAGCATTGTACATTGCACCTGTGCGTAGCCGGAGCGGGTGCTAGTTCTACATATACCTATTAAAAGAAAAAATCAGTACTTACCTAATTAAAAAGAAACTAAAACTTTCCTTATTGTGGTACTTCCAAACGTTGTCTGGAAGAGACAGCTTTTTGTGATAAGACCGCATTGTTACGTTAAATTATGAGATTGTATTATTATGGTGTACTTAACGAGTCTATCAATGTATCAAATGCGGCAAAATCTAATACCTACATATTTGAACGTAGCTATCTCTGACTTTGACCCTTAGACATCGTTAAATGTTAAGTTGGTCCTTGGTACCAAGAGATCTGAATGGATGTCTACCGTGCCTGTGGATCATAGTCGTGAAGCCGTATATATTTTACATATAAGTCTGTTTAGTTCATTTTTAGTTGCAATTTTAAAGAAGCTGTATGTTGCTAATAAGCTCTATTATTATAATGATGTGAAGCCGACACGGATACATTATTATCTCATTGTCCAAAACCTTGGATGTGGAAATCTACCGAATGTTGTGTTGTGTGCGCTTGGCGCAGTGAATTATTCGAACAATAATAATTTTTGTGCACATTGCCTCCGGTCATATGTCTAGCAGGGCAGGCGAAGTAATTTATTATTAGGTATTAAAAGTGTGAAATATTCTAAATATTATTGTAAACATTGAAAAATGACATCTTGATGTTTTCCTTCACCGTTTCAGAGCACTAGCATTGCGTAATTATTTTTAAGATGGAAAAATGTAATGGCCTAAAAATATGTCATTGAAGAAACTTTTAGAAACCCACCCAACTCATACTAAACTCCTAGGCTCATACTATGCTTCTTCTTTTTTTTTTGTTTATGGCTCCTGTCCTTAGACAATCTTGCCAATGTCAAGTTATTTTTATCGTTTAAACTTTTAAGTCAAGTCAGGTCCATAGTCAAGTCACGTCATTTGTTTTCAAGAAAATGCTGGTGTCGGTTTTCTTCAAAACATTCGAAACATATTCGGTCAAATCACGATATAACTTTCATTCCAAATGAAACGCTAAGACACTTTACGCTAAGACCTCAAGTACTGTTGGTTAAAATACTACCAAAATTACACAACACAACTCAAAATAACACTAGAAAACAATTAAAATGAAAATGTTACGTTGTTTTGCCAAATGACAGAAAACGAATCTACTCTTGAATACAGTTTTTAGGTCTTAGGAATTATTATGTCTTCCTTAAGCTAAGACAGATTCTGTCAGAAACAAACGAGCTAACGTCACGACGTGAAACAGTCTAACAACACTGAAATGGTGGGTGGAGTATTTTTATTTTTCAGTAAAACTAAACTTTGGTAGGATATTGCATCGTGCACCGCCCCCTCTTGCCATTGGCGCGTTCATTATAAAATCCAAGATGGACGCCGCCGTTTCAGGTTACCACGTGATGGCTTCTATCCAGATGACCTAATTTACATTTTACATAAGATTATTTATAATGTTCTATTGGCTATTTTTGAAAACATTTGCTAAAAAAAATTTGCATAAAAAAATTTATAGTGAATTCAGAATAGATGTTTTAAATTTGACGACCTCTGTGGCGCATGCAGCAGGCGAGAGCCTGACTGCGACGCAACCTCTTGCGTCGTCTTGGGTTCGACTCCCGCCTTGGAACAAATTTGTGTACGATCTGCAGAAATTTGTTCCGATGGTCTGGGTGTTTTCTATGTATAATAAAAAATATCTATCTATGTAAGCATATAATTTATTAAATATATCAGTTATCTAGTACCCATAACACAAGCTTTCAATAGATTACTTTGGGGCTAGATAGTGCTGTGTGGATTGTCCAGCATTAGTTATTTAAATCTGTTTCTATAATGCAAAAACAGGATGTCAAAGTTTAAGTTAGAGAGCTCTAAATCATCAATTTGGGCATAAATCAATGAATTGTTAAATCATAAAAGAAAATAAAAACAGATGAAAAAGTAATATTATGCGTACTTAAAAAAACCGGTCACATAAGGTTCAACAACGTGAGCTGGGTATGCTTAATTGGTCGTTTAGTTTACTTACTTATTTATAAAAAACTAGTTGCGCCACGCGATTTCACCCGCGCAGATTTAAATCCCGGTACTCCCACGGGATAAAAAGTAGCATATGTGCTATAATCTATCTATCTGCTAAGTTTCATCCAGATCCGTCCAGTCGTTCCGGCGTGAAAGAGTAACAAACGTCTTTCTATCCATCCATACTTACAAACTTTCGAGTTTATAATTACTAGTTGCGCCCCGCGGTTTCACCCGCGCAGATTTAAATCCCGGTACTCCCACGGGATAAAAGGTAGCCTATGTGTTATGCCAGACTATAATGTATCTCTCTGTCAAGTTTCATTCAGATCCGTTCAGCCGTTCCGGCGTGAAAGAGTAACAAACATCCATCCATCCATCCATACTTTCACGTTTATAATATTAGTAGGATAGTAGTGGGATTGGGCATCGCGTGAGCATTTGTTAGAAACGCATTGTTGTACTGGAGACGCAGGGGTACATGTATAAAACGACTGGCAGTATGCCCTGAACAGCTAGGAATTATGAAAATGTACTTACCCCCGGTTTCTGAAAGCGCGATCAACACTAATCGGCTGTCAAGTCACTTGCTATCTCTATCTCATTTGAAGAAAAAGCTGAAATAGCAAGTGACTTGACAGCCGATTAGTGTTGATCGAGCTTTCAGAAACCGGGGCTTAGTCTTTTTACACCTCGTGTACATTAGTAGGTACACAAAGTATATTTTTTGTATTATTATACCTGTGTTGTTAACTATAGACGACCGTAGAGGACGCCTGGTGGTTATTTGTTAACTTTGTGTTTTTGTAGCTGCCGATGGCAAATACACTAATCAAAGACGCTACCTACTTTTGATACAGTCAAGGTGGTCAAGGTTTCTGTCTTTCGTCAACTTAACTGCTCAAAGTCATATGGTATAAGCACCGATCAGTCTAACACAATAAGACAATGTGCCTAAAAATGTAACTGTACATTGGTGTTGATTCTGTTGTTGCACTATCCCAAACTTAATCTGACAGCTCTACGACAATTATAGCCATCCTTGTCGTTTCGGTTTTTTAGAAAGGGACGGCAATATTTTTAGTGCTATCAAATTAGGTTAAGTTAGGAAATTTAAACAACAGAAATTGTCACCAATATAATATTTAAATATTATATTTTAATCCTACTATGACGTCCTGCAAGGAATACGTCGAGTAACCCTTTAAATATAGTTAAACAGTGTGTGTATGATATACTTCACCTCAAACATTCTCGGTTCAACCGGGCATTGTTCAAATCGCGTGTTAACCTAGAAACGGCTGGTATCTGGATTATACACATAAACAAACTAACTATTTAACCAGTTAAATTAACTGTATCGAAGTATAAAAGAAGACAGACATTTTGCATCTATGTAGAATTAGTAGTTCTCAAAGTTTATTATGCGAACCGCCAAGGAGTGGAACTCATTGCCGTCGTCTGTCTTTCATCACTACAATTTGGGCCTTTTCAAGGCAAGAGTGAATAGGTATCTTTTAGACCGTTCTGCTCCATCGTCGGCTACATCGTCGCTTACCATCAGGTAAGATTGTAGCCAAAGGATAGTCTATCAAATATAAAAAAAAATGCGATTAACGCTCCCTTGTGGGCGCTAGAGACCGGATACTATAGGATATAGGGAGCAGACTTACAGGCCCAGAGAAAGTCGGGCTTGTCCAAATTTATTTGATAGGAAAACTTGTTTGGATCTAATTAATATTTCTTCTGACACTCTACAATGTCAGAAACTTAGTTTTTTAGCATCATAAATGCTTGTAAAAGTGTTGAAAAGTGCGAGCGAGAAATATTCCACATCGAGGGCGTTATCGCCCACTGAGGTAAGTAATTAGGGGGGCGCTAGAAAATAATAAACATTTATTTACAAAGAAAATTACAATGAATACATGCATTTCCAAAATTTACGATCATAACTCAACTGATCCAAATCAGTACTAATCTGAAAATTATTAATTCTCAAAGTGGGCGGAAGTCCATATCAGCCTTATTATAAACAAATCAAACCTGGGTTTAAACCTAGCTCAAGTCACGTTTTCTTATTATAAACAACTTAAACCTGGTTTATCTCATAAATTTAGGATCATCTCAGGTTTATCATTTTCGTATTACAAAAGACACTTTAGTCGAAGACTACATAGTACCTGAGATAGTCCATGATTCATCATCACAGAACATAATCATTCAACAAATATCCACAGACTATAACAAATTATGGCAATCAATCGTTCATTCATTTTGGAATCACCAACTTATCTGAGCCGGTCTGAAGTTAGCCGCTTGTGCATAAATGGCCAATAGTGAATCGAGAATTCTCTAAACAGCTAACTTCAGACCGGCTTAGATAAGTTGGTATAACTGTACTCTCTTGCCGCAGGCTAAAGTCATATGCGCATACTACCTCGTCTTTCGTTTTAACGAATCAATTTTTAGTTTCTCTTCTTGACTCAGATCTCCGCCTTTTTGTTTTAAATCTCGTTATCAACTTGATATTGACAAATTCGTGGCAACCCATGCGTTTTGTACATTTCAAATTTAGATCGGATTCTAGAGTTTGAAATGTATGTTGGATAATGCAGTGCTACAAGTTGTTTTATTGAATAAACTTATGTGGGAGACCAAATAAAATTTGGCAAAATGAGATTTTTATTAGTTAGACCATACTTAAACTAGGGGTCGTTTGGGTTTATCTTTACACCGTGGTTTAGGGGATAAACTCCGTTTTATAATAACGTCTGGTCTAAGTCTTTGATTTTTCTATAGAGCAGGGACCAACTTCGGTATCAAAGTTAGACCACGGACCAGTTAGTCCTGGCTTAAGCCTAGTCTAACTCACATTTTTATAATAAGACGGTATAAGTTTGAGAACCTCTATGTAGATGATATACGTCAGGAGCAACTCAAGTGTAGATCAGTAATTATTTCGTTTTATGTTGGCCGCCGAACTGTTCTCACGTCTTCTGCTTTTTACCATTCACAAGACGATTTAAATCTTGATTTAATTTTATTCAGCATACCCGGCTCCGGCCGGTGTCTGTAACTGAAAGCTCGATCAAAGCTAATCAACTGTCAAATCGCTTGCTATTTCAGTTAGAGATAGCAAGTGACTTGACAGTCGATTGGCTTTGAACGAGCTTTGAGAAACGGCGCCGGCGCCGGCGGTTGTTGTAGTCTATCCGTGATATCAGAAGTGGGCCATAAATAAGGTCTAGGCATAGGCTAGTATTCTCTTATTTGTGGCATACATAGTTTGTTTTATACAGCTAGCCGATGAACTCGGTGTATGGAAAGGTTCTCGGACTCATAATCGATCTCACAGGAATTGAAATGAGAGGCCTAGATATTATGTTCAGCTGTGTACTTCTATAAGCTGATGATGATGCTATAAGTACCTACTTATAAAATAAAACCTAGATTATATGGAGAACCAACATCTATGTTTACTACACTAATAATGTATACCCATGTTCTCGAACCCACATTATTCAGAAGCGATTATTGCAATGATAATCTATCCTATCCTACTAATATTATAAAAGCGAAAGTTTGTGAGAATGGATGGATGTTTGTTACTCTTTCACGCCGGAACGGCTGAACGGATCTGGATAAAACTTGGCAGAGAGATAGATTATAGTCTGGAATAGCACATAGGTACTTTTTGTCCCGTAGAAACGAAACCGGCATGTGTGAACGTCGGGACAGGTACAGGCATGCCAGTACCTGACGTGTTGGCATGCCACGTGAGGGAGGGGTCGCGGGGGTCTACGAAACCGGCATGTGTGAACGTGCAACACCTGACCTGACGAGTTAACTTGCAAATGTATCCACAATGTGTCCGTAAATCCTGCATGCCTGTAACTTGCATGCCCGGTACTGTTCCATTTTACTGGCACGTGTATTTTCACCTTCGTGGGTTACGAATCGCGGGAGTCTAAGTTTATCCTAAAACTAGCTGAACCCACGGCTTCGCTCGCGCCAAGGAATTCAAAGTTTCATACAAACTTTCATCCCCTATTTTATCCCCTTGGGGGTAGAACTGATCAAAATCCTTTCTTAGCGGATGCCTACGTCATAACATCTACCTGCATGCCAAATTTCAGCCCGATCCGTCCAGTAGTTTGGGCTGTGCGTTGATAGATCATTATGTCAGTCAGTCAGTCACCTTTGAGTTATATATATTTAGATGTTTACAAAAATTATGTCCACCCATGCGAAGCTGGGACAGGCCGCTAGTCATTTATAAAAAGGAAGTAACTTGGATCTGTGATCATCCAGCATCCTATAGCCATACCACGTGGTACTTACACAATTGATACGAACCCCGTAAGTATCATGAACCCTTCTTCCGTTCTTTGCCCTTTAGCCGTATTAGTACGCGCGTGTACATCGTACATATGCTGCATTATAATTTAAAAAAATATTCGTCCATGCATAACCCAACCGGTTCCCTTCCTGCTTGATACGGCTCACGTACTTTTTAGGGTACCGTACTCGAAGACTGATAGGTTTTTTTTATACAACCAGCTGATAGAAAAGCAGACGGCCCACCTGATGTTAAGTCGTAACCATCACCTATAACAAAGTATTGCCTCGTAAGTCACGCACGATAGGAACGTGCATGCCCTACGATGCACTGCTATGCGTCCATCAACTTGAGGTAAAATTTTTCCTAAAACTGGTAATTCTTTCGGGCATTGGTCATTTGGTGGACCCGTACCACCATCTCTTAAAGCATTCTTATTTTAATATTACTTTACTTTTTGATCATAAAGTAGACTATGCAGTTGATATAAGACATTGACAGAAAAGTAATATTGAAATAAGAATGCTGAGATGGTGGTACGTACGGGCCCTGGTTTCGATCTAGCCTAGACATACGCAGGTAATTATTGCACGTCATACGAGTGGAACCCAAACAAAATGGAGCTCACACGCTCATGAACGGTAATTTTATTCAAAACTTTTTTGTAACTACTTTGCCATTTTACAATAATATCGTTCCGAGCTTTTACATGTTTGTTATACAGGGTGGCCAAAAAGTCGTGGATCAAACGCAACTAGGGGTTGTATGGCCTGGATGGGGTTATCAGCTGCAAAAAATTGTTCTACGGGAGGTCTTAAGGTCAACCCTTGCGGTTATAATTTATTTTCTGTTTTTATGAGAGAATTGACTAATATAGATTTTTTTGAATATTAATAGGAATTAGTAAAAAAAGACAATTTTCTCATAAAAAACACACAGACATAATAGGTACCTCGTCGTCCACAATGATGACTAAATCAATTCGTGAGCTATCTTTTTATATAACTTCCTTGTCTACGAACTATATATTCAGGTCCCCACGACGACGGTCATAATTTCTTACGTGGTCGCTTAGGTAGTAGTAGGTACATCCTACGGTCGCCTCTCGAGAATCGAGCTATGCAAGTTATTTCCCGCCAAGACGTTCCTTTATTACACTTGGAAACAGGAAATCGACTTTTTCTATGTAGATAAACATCTGTCTAACTTAACCTTAGATAGCCTACTTTGACATGGATAGGTAATTATGACTAGCACATTGCAAAGTAGAGTATATTTACAAGAGTTCAATGGTGTCTCAACTCAAATGACTGAGCAGGTATCATTGAACTCCTTTTCATAATGATAATCATCATAATAAATAGGGTTCTGATTGCTTTGCTTTGCATAATACTAGTGCTGGCTGATAGCTATAAGGCGTACTCTAGCAGCTAACCATGCCTAGCCTTTCTTATTTAGCACTGGGGGTTATAAAACTGTGGTTTGGTTAGTTTATATAGTTCTTGATCAACTAGACATCTTAGTTTTTAATTTATTTATTTAAGTTGTGAATGATAGGCACATTAATTCAACAATCTAAGTTCCTATCTAATTTTTAATTTTTTACATCGTCCGGGCGGCAGTTTTCGATATAAATTATAAGCTTGCTTGATTGCCTTGCCTTGCCACAATAGTCTATACTTCACTGGCTGGCCACAATTTAAAAATGACCGCTAATTAATGTTGCCAGATCAAAAAAAACATTCGCTGGTAAATGGACCACCTGCTTACAAAGAATGTGTTTCCTGTATTTTTACATGATATGTATTTTGAATTTATTTTCAACCTCATTTTTTCTTGTTTTACGTGCGGGTATTTTAACCTTTTCATCAATGTTTAGATTTTTGTGAAATTTATTTTTATTGGCAACATTGCCTAGTGACAGGTGTTTACGCGCCAAACAACAATGGAATGGTTGCTTGCCTTGTAGTATAACGTTTTGTGCATTTTATTTTACCTACTTGATTTTGGATTACATTTCCTCGGTTAATTTACTTTCTATTATCATAGCGTCAGCCCCTTATTGGTTATTTACTGTTTTCTATTTAAAATGTGTCAACAACGTGGTGTTTACCTCGCTTAGAGCTGTGCAAAGTAGACCTCGCCGCGCTTATTGAGTTGTGTGGCATCGTATTTTTTTGGATTTTTAATACATTGAAAGCACCAGCTTTGAAGGCATGGCTGCGAAAACTCCTAGGCGGTCCTCGAGGCTTCCTCATACTCATACGCCGAAGTTATCAGATCGGAAGAAAGGGTTATTTCAATGTGAGTCGGAGCCTCAACGGGAGTCGCTGACGAAGCACCGAAAGCTCCCTGTGATGGATAGTGAGAGTGACACTGAAGACTGCGACCTCGGCATCATCAGCAACTTGGACTCCAGCTCAGATGAGAATGACCACAGCTCTCCGAAGACCCCAGAAAGAAGTCCATGGCGTAAGTATACTTCAACTTTTTAGTTGCCTCTAAGTTTTTAAACTGAGCTTCAGTCAGAGTTTTAGAACATAGACATTAGTAAATGCCTTAAATAATATGATCGGAGTAAACTAATTTTCATACAGAAAGTTCCCATGATTCAAGGTTAGAAACAAATTGCAACACAACTCAATTTAATCATAATTAACTTGATAACTTTGATATCATTTCACAGTTGAATGTTTTTTGGAAGAAGTCAGATCTCAAAGAAGATTAACTCAGTTTGTAACACATTCTAAGTTATATGGAGCCTTTGTTAAAAAGAATGACCTCAATTTGTTTCCTCTTCAATTTAGGATAGCTTATCAAATCTGGGTCAAGCTTTGTTTGATAATTATATGATATTATTGGTCTATGATCTTGTTTCTCCTGTGTGCTAGTTTTGTGATTAGATACTCTAGCTAGACCTATTGGCAGAGAGTAATGTTTTGAGGTGCCTACTCATTCAGTAATTACTTTAAAAAAATATAACTATAAATAAAAAAATTATGGGTCAGTAGAATGGTACAGAAATGAAATAAATAATGAAAAAGAGCCATGTTTTTTAGAGAAATGTGGCTCTCATTACATACATAAGCAATACCTTAGGTCCACAGTAGTTTTAATGATGAGTAGGCACATGTAGGTATGCATTTTTTTTATTTAACGGGCTTTTGCTGGGCGACCACACTGCCGTATAATAAAACAACAAAATAAAATACACCACATATCCTTAGGCAGGTGGCAAGTCCATCCCATGAGTCCTTTGAGTTTTCATCTGGACAAAAGGACTCAAGAGAAGCACTGCCATCTACCCCCACTTGCATCCCTCCTATCCCCAACCCCCAAACCAGGTAGAGATAAACCATTCTAAAAATGCACGCCCCTCTACCTGCCTTCACCCACACAAGCAAATGAGGTGTATAGATGCAATACATGCCACCAAGCAATTTCATTCGTTATTCAGTTTCCCGCCAGACATGAAGGTGTCACATTCATGTTCGGCGGGAAATTGAATGACGAATAAAATTATCAGGTGTCATGTATTGCGTCTATACACCTCATTTGCTTGTGTGGGTGAAGGCAGGCAGAGGGGCGTGCATTTTAAGAATGGTTTATCTCTACAAAGATTGCTATAGGTTTACGCAAGATCCACCCGGACGCTAATGCCAACTTGAAATAATTCTTGTCTAGATTTATTTATTTATTTATTATTACAATGCAACAACAAACTAACAGCCCCCAATCTCACAGAAAACAGCATAACAGTAGTATTAACATAAGACTCTTTAGTAGCATTACTTTTATAAACCTTAGTTTGGGGGTGTTTTCTATGTATAATAAAAAATATCTATCTATGTAATTATATAATGTATTAAATATATCAGTCATCTAGTACCCATAACACAAGCTTTAGTAGCTTACTTTGGGGCTAGATAGTGCTGTGTGGATTGTCCAGCATTATTTATTTATTTATTAGTGGTTTCCTTATTGCTACATAATTAAATATTGTTATGAGCTTTTTAAAAAGATAAATAAATTAAAACAAAAAAAGTTATGTATTCATTATAACTAGATAAATGAGAACCAAAAATAATTTGTTGTATGCTGTTACTTTATTTAATTTCATTAAATAAATATTGTTCCTTTACAAAATAAAAATCATTTGAGAATATGAGCATCGGATGTATGTATGTTTGTTACTCCATAATGCCAGAATGGCTGAAAAAATCTGGATGAAATTTGGCACAGAGATAGATTATAGCCTGGAATAACACATAGAATATTGTTCCTTTACAAAATAAAAATCATTTGAGAATATGAGCATCGGATGTATGTTTGTTACTCCATAATGCCAGAATGGCTGAAAAAATCTGGATGAAATTTGGCACAGAGATAGATTATAGCCTGGAATAACACATAGGCTACTTTTTATCCTGTGGGAATCCCGGGATTTAAAACTACGCGTGTGAAACCGAGGGCCGCAGCTAGTTGCTCATATTCTCATAATATTTATAAACTCAAAGATTATTTCCACATCTGGGTATCTTAAAATTACATTTTGAATACTCAAACCCACTTGGCAAGATT
Source organism: Plemyria rubiginata (assembly GCA_963576535.1). Classification (NCBI taxonomy): domain Eukaryota; kingdom Metazoa; phylum Arthropoda; class Insecta; order Lepidoptera; family Geometridae; genus Plemyria; species Plemyria rubiginata. Next base: position 3,332,930 of record OY754929.1, read on the forward strand.
TATTTGTGTGGCTTGTTACAAAAAACGCCTCTTGAGTCTGACATTGTCCTTGCATTCAATGTGATTTAGAACCTGTTTATCTCAGTAACATTATTTAAAACATTTACTTGTAATTACATAGTTATTATTAAGTACCTAATTGTCAAGGTATACTTTACCTACTTCCTGTACAAATAACTAACTTAACTTCATATAGCTCATTTGCCAGTAGATAATTATGTAGTAACTCAAGATTATTTGAGGATGTCTAAGAGTCTACCACCACGCTTTTTTCTGTCGCCAAGCAGCGTTGCTGTGTTTCGGTTTAAAGAGTGTGGCCGCCGGTGTAATAACAGGCACATGAGGCTTCTGTATCTGGCATCTGTATGCCTCAAGTTGATGTACGCAGGGCAGTGTATCGTAGGGCACGTTCCTATCGTGCGTGACTTACGGGACAAGGCTTTGTTGTACATATGATGTTTACCACTTAACATCAGGTGGGCCATCTGCTTGTTCCACCAGCTAGTTGTATTTAAAAAAAAGTTTTTATATTTTAGGTATCTGATTCCATTAAAGCTGCTAAGTTCGCCATTCGGTTCGGTTTGATTAGGCATGTGAAAAATTACTTCCAACATAGGTAATTTATTTAATGACTAGTTGCGCCTCGCGGTTTCACCAGCGCAGATTTCCCACGGGATAAAAAGTAGCCTATGTACTATTCCAGACTATAATCTATCTCTCTGCCAAGTTTCATCGCGATCCGTTCAGCCGTTCCGGCGTGAAAGAGTAACAAACATCCATCCATACTCACAAACTTACTTACTTAGGAGACGGTACTATAAAATGAGGTAGGTATATCCCTTATACAGTTTTGGTGTGATTCTAACTACGATCTGCCTAAACACCTTGGCTGGCAAGAGATCTGACAAAGTCTGTTATGCAATAACTTTCATTTATAAGCCTATGTCATTTAACCAAACATTCACACTTAGTATGCTTAGATACATAGAGAATTCTTTATTGCACAAAATATACAATGTACATAGGCGAGCTTAATGCTGGATAGCATCATCTACCAGCTAACCTTTGGGTATTGGGAAAACATTTTTTGGGTAGTGCACATTTGATAAGGACAAAGATAAACAATTTGATAAGCAAATAAAGAAACAAAGCAAAGATTTAAGAAAAATTACATAACAAAGTAGAAAAAAGTAAAATAACAAACTACAGATACTTACTTTTTTACTTTATATTGTCGGCTTATTGCTAGAAGTCACTAAGCGACAAAACTAAAAGTGTGGTAAAACGCAATTGAAGTTTTGATTCATGCCAATTATGTTGAATAATGACTTTAAGCAGGTGCTATATCGGCGAGGTAACCAGTTAGTATTCTAACAGCGGCGATGGGCTTGCAACCTGTCACATATGGAATACTAACTACTGCAAAATGTGGGTATGTGCCAAATGTAATGTTTGGACGTAGGTACCTCTGACTACCCCCCTTAGACATCCTCAAAGAATCTTGAATCAGTACCTACTTGGTACTGGGAGATCTGAAGGAATATCTACCGTGCCTGGGGATCAAAGTCGTGAAGCTGTTTCAGTTTCAGTTATATCGGCGAAACTAGAATAGCTACAAATAAATGGGTTTTTGAGCTCATTCAGGCGAGTGCGCAGGCCGGTCCAATAAAAGTAGTAGTGACTTCTAACAATAAGCCGATGATATTTACAGTCAGCCAATTACATAATTTTCTTATACTTAATTGTTTTAAAAGTTTTTCACTTGGGTAAGTAATACTATTTTGCAATCAAAATTGTTTAACACATAATAATTATCTGCCAAAAAAGCCTCTATTTTAATTACTAAAGTAAATTGTTAGATATTGTGTTGATGAAAATTTTAAAAATATTACACACCCTTGAATGTTTTTATTGTAATATTTATTACACAACAGAAATATAATTTGCAATACAAGAAGTTTTTCATTTAAATAAAATCATTGTATGTAAATTATGTTTAATTACAAATCTATGTTACAACTACTTGTAGTTTAATTAATTTAAACAATATATTTTCTCACATCATTTATTATCTCTTACGCAGATGAGACAAGAAGCCAAACAAGGAAGTTTCTCAAAGAAAATCATGATTTGAAGAACTTTATCAAATCTCCATTCACACTGGAGAAGTACCAGAACCGTTGCTCATACCCCGACTCAAGATGCACTGGGTCCCTTTCCACTCCAGTGACTCCGCACATCCAAAACCACCCCGGCACTCCCTCCTCCACCCACTCTTGCACCAGCGTTCATACCACCTCATCCACTTCAAGCCGGGCTCGGAAAAGCTTGGCCAGTCTCATAGCCGATACAGAAAGTTGCAGCAGCTCCCTCAAAGACTTGAACTTTGACACAGACTCCGGCACAGATTCTAAAGAAAACACTCCGACTAAGGCAGTTAGACGAACCAATCGCATACTAAAGATGACTCCTAAATACCAGAGCTTCAAAGGTATACTCCTCGAGCAAAAGAAGAACATCTCCCCAGTACCATCAGGGGTTTCTCTGATGAAGACAGCTGTCGTCTGTCTGACGAAGATGGATATGGGCAGTATGGTATCCCCGAACCAGATACTGAAAACTCCTGAGAATACCACGGAAACTGGCTCGCCGCCCAAGATCAGCCACAACCGACGCGCCGTGTTGGAAATCGCCGAAAGTCCGGAATCGACGTGCGATAGCGAAAAAAGTTATAAAAGATTACGCAATGAGAGCGTCACCGAAAGTGGACCCACTTCGAAGTACCCTCGCATAGAGAACGCGCCCAAGGCTCGGCTATCTCTCTTCAACAGCGAGCGTCTTAAAGAAATACTATCCACTAAGTCCTTCTACGGTAAAACGAACCCTGAGCTAAACACCACTGTCGCAGCTAAGATTTCGAACGCTATTCAAGTTAGCACCACTCATCACAGAAAACCATTCCATTCGTACAGCAGCAAGCGTAAAAGAAAACCTGGTCAGATCAACTCAGGAGTCAGGCATAAGATCAGAAAACCTAAATACAACAAGAACAAAATAGTTATGTACAACACAGGGAAGGCCCATAACAGTACAGTAAATAGTGTGGGGAGTACAATAATGAATTCGACCATGAATTCCACTGGGAACTCCACGTTGTCTGTGACAGCCCATGATGCGTCGATGCTCGGTCAGAACTCTTCACAGGAACTGGCGAATGGTGAGTTTGTAACCTAATTTCGAGTAATAGTGCTCTTTGTGACATAATTACCTTATGCTGCGTTCACACTCTCTCTCGCGTTACCGCACGCGTAGCCTTTCGCAAACGGGTGTCGGTGCAATCAGGCACATGAGACTTAACACCTCACATCTAAGAGTATTCAAATCTAATCACTAAAAGATAAATACACAATATCTGGTGGTGCAGTTACGTGCAGTTTTTGTTTGATCTTAATTCCCTTTTTTTTTTGTAATTAAAGTTAATAGGAAGGTTTATTTGTATAATAATGTTTTTATTATACTCTTGTTATTATTAATTTTATATTGCACCCTTACCAACCATCTTATTCTAGGCTCCGCTCCATCCAAAGTTTGTCTGGAAGAGATCGTTTTTTAGCGATAAGACCGCCCATTGTACATTTGATTTTATATGAATCTTATAATTTGTCCTATTTTGTTAGTTTTAAGGTGTGCAATAAAAAAATTTCATTCATTCATTCCCTCGTTACAGACAAACACGACCTATTCGACAAGGAAAAGCAGACTATAGAAGCACTCCTCAGCCAATGGGAGGAAGAGGATATCCCAGAATCTGAGCTGACTTACTCCAAGCCCAAAGAGCTGCCTTGCTTCAGCAGTGCCATCATAGAAGAGACTAATAAGATATTCCAGCCTGTGACAGCTGTGCATGTAACAGCTACAAATATTTCTCGTAACAATGAAGCTGTCATTGTTGATTTGGGAGGTCAAATGAAATGTCAAAATGTCACAGCGCAAGAATTGACGATGACTACGTCAAAAAATGGTATGACTATTTCACAAAATGGGACGACTATGTCTCAAAATGGTATGACTATGGCCCAAAATGAGAATACGGCGCCAATTTTGACAACTTTGACCCAGAATGTGACGACTTTGCCCCAAAATGAGACGACTCTGTCTCCAGTGACAGATGGCATACAAGATGTGGTGATGGCAGATGTGGGTGGTCACGAAGCGAGTCATGGGCGCGCGAAGGGTGGACAGTTCTTGCCTGTGGAAGGTGGCTACATTCTCGTGGAGGATAATGCTGAAACTGAATATTTAGGTAAATAATTATGTTCACTTAACAAGCTAATTAGGCTATAGATTACAGTTTACTGTTAACTGAAAAAATACTGCATAAAATTGTTTACAAATTCACGCTTAGTGTGAGTGTAATGCCAAAATACGGACAGAAAATACGGTAGCAATATATGATTGATACAAAAAAAGTTGTGTGCCGCGTAATTTTGTATGAAACTAATTCTGCGACCGAATTTCTGCACGTGTAACCTCACATTAAACATTGACACTATTACGGGAAGATGGGGGAATGCCGATCACCTGAGAGAAAATGCTCTATTTGTTTTTTCATTTGTCTTTTGTTAGTTTTGAGGTTTAGAGACTCTGTCTGCTCAAGCGTCACAACCCCTGCGCTGCAGCGTGCTCGCTGTGTTTCAAGGCACCTTATTTAATAAGTTATTGGAGTGAGCGGTTTTACCCGACATGATCGCCATTACCCCTGCTTCCCCTACATATCTGTAGCCCAAAGGACAAAAATCCAATAAAATAAATAATGTAAGGCTAAGGCCGCACTACGGTTCAACCGCTGCGGTTTTAATTGCGTGTATTTGTGCCCCTAGACAACTAATAAAAGCGGCCACCTGTGTTAAATTTTTCTAGGGGCACAAATTCACGCGATTAAAAACCACAGCGGTTTAACCGTGGTGCGGCCTTAGCCTAAGTCAAATGCAATATTTCAGAGCAAGAAGTGCCCGATTTGGATGAGATAGAACGCGAACTAAAGATGCTGGATGAGCAAATACTCCAAATGGCAGAAACTAACAACATCGACGCACAAGCAGTGCTCGCGTCTACTGACATCTCTGTCAATGGTAAGTCATAGAGCCTTCTCAGGAGCCTTATTCACTATGCCCATTTGCACCGCGATCACAGCTAAGACAAAGCAGCCGGTGTCATACGGTCAGAGCAAAGTATCTAGTATAATCCCAATCCCAACTAATATTATAAATGCGAAAGTAACTCTGTTTGTCTGTCTGTCTGTCTGTCTGTCTGTTACGCTTTCCCGCTTAAACCTCTCAACCGATTTTGATGAAATTTGGCACAGACAATCTTTAGACCCTGAGAACGAACATAGGCTACCTTTTATTGCGAAAAAAAGAGATGAAGAGATTAAAAGTACGCAGACGAAGTGGCGGGTACCAGCTAGTAAAGTATATAGAATAAAGCCCAACATCAAGTTTTGACGTTTCACGGTTTGGGGCCAGGAATCTCCTATTGTCATAGAGAATAATGCCCCAGCTCAGTGGGGTGCGATTCCTTTTCTGTCATTTTTCGAAGCAATGTAGCATTTTCATTTTGATTAAATCACTATATAGTATAATGCCTACTATATAGTATAGCCGGTGTAATTACAGGCACATGAGGCTTAACATCTGTATGCCTCAAGTTGATGGACGCAGGGCAGTGCATCGTAGGGCACGTTTCTATTGTGCGTGACCTACGGGGCAATGTTTTGTTTATAGGTGATGGTTACCACTTAACATCAGGTGGGCCATCTGCTTGTTCCATCAGCTAGTTGTATAAAAAAAAAAAAACAATGTCGCTTTCTCTGTCCCTATGTCCCCATGTCCCTTTGTATGCTTAAATCTTTAAAACTACGCAACGGATTTTGATGCGGTTTTTTTAATAGATAGTGATTCAAGAGGAAGGTTTATATGTATAAAACAATCATGATATGTGCACCCGTGCGAAGCCGGGGCGCACGGGCGGTTCGCTAGTAATTTATATTCATTTGTACCCAACACAACTCAAAATGACACTAGAAAAACAATCAATTCCCGCCTCGGAACAAATTTGTGTACGATCTGCAGAAATTTGTTGCGTTGGTCTGGGTGTTTATGTATAATAAAAAATATCTATCAATGTAAGTATATAGTGTATTAAATATACGATAGCGACTGTTTTATACTATGTAGTGATTATTATAATTATCTTGCAGATGCTACTACTGAAACAGAAACGGCAGGTGTTAATGAAAAAGCGAAGCTGTTTCCGATATTCAGCAAACCGAATCCGGGAGTGAACAGTCCTTCCTCTAAAGGTATGTTTATATCTTACTAATATTCTTTTTTTGTTTTTATTAAAAGGGCTTTGTCGCAGGGCGACTCACTGCCCTTACTATTATTATAAATGCGAAAGCTTGTATGGATGGCTGTTTGTTGTTTTCACGCCGGAACGGCTGAACGGATCTGGATGAAACTTGGCAGAGATATACATTATAGTCTGGAATAACACAGGCTACTTTTTATCCCGGTGGAATACCGGGATTTGAGTCTGCGCGGATGAAACCGCGGGGCGCAACTAGATCTATATGATCATAAACCTTCTAAAAGTATTATATAGGGATTTGGCGCCCTAAGCACACATCAGGCATCAGTCGCATGTCACACCAGGCCAGGCCACGTCTGAAAACCAGCGTTGCACTGTACCTACGGTACCTAGGTACCTAGGTTTAGTGCAGCATTTAAGCTGAGACGTGACCTTTTTGCCCCGCACAACGGTAGATAGGTTCTTTATTAGTGTAGGTTATAATTTTATTTTCTGTTAGTTTTTTAGAAAGTACCTACTTGTGTTTGTGGGACGAAATAAATATGTTTTCTTTCTTTCTTCTTTCTAAGCAATAAATAATTACTACTACCTATCTACATCTTCGCTTAGCTATTAGTTACCCGAGTGTCGATTTCAAATTAAGTTTTGTATCTAGCCCCAAAGTAAGCTACTCAAAGCTTGTGTTATGGGTACTAGATATATTATATACTTACATAGTTCAGATAGATATTTTTTATTATACATAGAAAACGCCCAGAGCACTGGAGCAAATTTTTGCAGATCGTACACAAATTTGTTACGAGGCGGGAATAAACTCGCAACCTATTGCGTCGCAGGCGGACTCTCGCCCGCTGCGCCACTAAGGTCGTCAAAACAGTGGCTAAGCAATAACGAGCCTGCAAGTGACGCAAAAACTCCCGCCACCAGCATTTGCCTCGATACGAAGTAGTTTTAACAGAATTGTATGTTTCTAGGTGAAAAAAGCAGCAAAAAAGACAGACTTCTGAAGACAGGCGTCGACCAATACGTGATTGACGCGGGACAGAAACAGTTTGGAGCTACGCAATGCGCCGAATGTGGAACTATTTATCAAGTGAGCTAATAATTGAGTAATGAGTGGTGAATGATTAATATTCAATTCAATACTTTTATTTCAGACAGTAGTTAGGTACATACATACGTCCATAAAACACATAAAAACAGAAGTAAAATAAAATAATTAAAAAAAAAAAAATATGGTGGACAATCCACACAGCACCATCTAGCCCCAAAGTAAGCTACTCAAAGCTTGTATTATGGGTACTAGATGACTGATATATTTAATACATAATATACTTACATAGATAGATATTTTTTATTATACATAGAAAACACCCAGACCAACGCAACAAATTTCTGAAGATCGTACACAAATTTGTTCCGAGGCGGGAATCGAACCCGCAACCTCTGCGTCGCAGGCGGACTCTCGCCCGCTGCGCCACTGAGGCCGTCAAATAGTAAAACAAATAAAATACATAACTACAAAATTAAATAACGACAACACATACACACAATTAATCATGAGAACCGCATATGCGCTCTCGTCCAATCCTACTAATAATTATAAACGCGAAAGTTTGTAAGTATGGATGGATGGATGTTTGTTACTCTTTCAGGCCGGAACGGCTGAACGGATCTGGATGATACTTGGCAGAGAGATAGATTATAGTCTGGAAAAGCACATAGGCTACTTTTTATCCCGTGGGAATACCGGGATTGAAACCTGCGCGGGTGAAACCGCGGGGCGCAACTAGTACTCCATAAAGAGGCATGCGGTGCCTAGCCCCTCTGCAATGATGTGTAGGTAACTGTTGGAGCTATCGCATACCTAATATGAAATCTTCTTCTTCCTGCTCTTATCCCACTTTTCAACAAGGAAACTTAATTTTATCAAGTTTTCTTACCTAAATGTTTGACGAACACGAATTATTTTGTAACAAGGTTCATCATCAACTGAAGCCGTAAGTTTGTTGTCTGTTCTAGGCTTGGTCTGGGAACCGGCACCTAGCCTAGATCTTTGGTTCAATTGATTTTGACTTGATTCAATGTGATTCATTTTCTTCCAGATTGGTGATCCACAAGACGAACACGACCATTTGGTTCATCACAACGCAACTGACGTTCTCAGGTTCAATGTGAGTAATTTTATCACAGTATTCAATTCAATTCATTTATTTTAAAACCATAGGGACTTGTAGAACACTTAGTTACGTCAAACAAAATAAAATATTTACATTACTTATGATGCAGCTGTATAGGGGCTTTGTCAAAAAATTATCAAAGTAGGTATATAATATAATTAATAGATTCCTAAAATGTGTAAATGTTATATAAAAATTAATTAATTAAAAAATAATTAAGTAAGTTAAGTATTGCACAAACATCGGCCAAGTGCGAGTCGTACTCGCACAAAGGGTATAATGCGTGGCACGTAAGTCGAACGTTAATACGCAGAAGTCGAAAATAAGGTATGCATAATAATTATCGCGCAGTAACACTCCCCTCCACGTTTCGTTCACCATTCGACTTACGTGCCGCGCATTATACCGGGCCTACACACTTTCTGCAGATCGTGCACAAATTTGTTCCGAGACGGGAATCGAACCCGCAACGTCTGCGTCGCAGGCGGACTCTCGCTCGCTGCGCCACGGAGATCGTCGCATAAAAAACCAATAAATTATTTATTTTTATTTATTTATTTCTTTATTTTTTCAATGCCATAACAGTAAATACTAAATTGACATTAAAAACAATTAAAACTAACTAACCTAATTACCTAACTTATCTACCTACTAAGAGTCATCAAGGCTCTTTCTGTGAATTTCGTCAGAGAAACCACAAAAAGGTCAGAATCTCTTCGCACAATTAATTATATTGATTTGTTACAGGGTTGGAAAGAAGAGTGCGTGATAGAGCGGTCGGACACGTGGCGCTGCATCCGTGTCCGGGGCGGGGACTTGAACTGGCGACGCGTGGAGACGCTATTGCAACGAGTCATACATCCGCAGCTAGGCTACGAGGGACCGCTGAGCAATAGGAACATTCACAGTTTGACTGTAAGTACTTATTATGTTGTACTAGTTGCACCCCGATTGATGGAGAGCTATGCTGGGAGTTTCCCTACGAGATAGAATCAGAAATGAGAAAATCCATAGAACCAAGGTAGCCGATATAGCTCTCAGAATCAGCAAGTTGAAGTGGCAACAGGCAGGTCATATAGCTCGAAGAACTGACAACCGCTGGGAAATAAAAGTTCTCGAATGGCGACTACGATCAGGAAAGCGAAGCGTGGGACGCCCTGCTACCAAAGTCAAAGTCAAAATATGTTTATTCAATAAAATCACAAGGACCATCTTGAACCGTCTTAAAACTAGGTGACTCTAGTGCCAGTTCCACGCGACCCGATGGACCCGCTACCCGATGGACTGACGACATTGTTAGGACCGCGGGTAGTCGGTGGATGGAAAGGGCTCGGAATCGTTCTTCCTGGAAGCGGATAGGGGAGGCCTATGTCCAGCAGTGGACTTCTGTAGGCTGATGATGGTGATGAGTTGCGCCCCGCGGTTTCACCCGCGAAGATTTAAATCCCGGTATTCCCACGGGATAAAAAGTAGCCTATGTGCTATTCCAGACTATAATCTATCTCTCTCCATCCATCCATCCATACATACTTGCAAACTTTCGTGTTTATCATATTTATAGGATGTATTAGTATGTTTGTGTATTTGTTGGTATTTGTTGCCGTCTGTTACAAAGAAATGTTAAATCACTACATAGTATAAAACAAAGTCGCTTTCTCTGTCCCTATGTCCCTCCCTATGTATGCTTAAATCTTTTAAACTACGCAACGGATTTTGATGAGGTTTTTTTAATAGATAGAGTGATTCAAGAGGAAGGTTTATATGTGTAATACATGCATGATATAGTAGAAAAACAATGTGCACACGTGCGAAGCAGGAGCGCGCGGGCGGGTCGCTAGATTATAAATAAAATATTTTAACACGATTTTCGAGGACGAGCTTAAAAGAGAATGTATTTTGGTCCAGGCCTACCTCTGCATAGTGAAGAAGCAGATAGTTGGCTGTTTGATAGCGGAGACAAAAACGAAAGCCTACAAGCTGATACCTGGTGACCCCGACTGCTGCAGTGTCGAGGACTATCCTGTCAAGTGAGTTTGTTTTCTTTATTAAAAGTATTGTTTACATCTCGGTGACCGAGCTTTTTTTTTATGCTGGACAATCCACACAGCACAGTCTAGCACCAAATTAAGCTACTCAAAGCTTGTGTTATGGGTACTAGATAACTGATATATTTAATAAATTGTATACTTACATAGATATATATTTTTTATTATATACATTGAAAACACCCAGACCAACGGAACAAATTTCTGCAGATTGTATTCAAGTTTGTTCCGAGGTGGGAATCAAACTCGCAACCTCTTGAGTCGCAGGCGGACTCTCGCCCGCTGCGCCACTGAGGTCGTCGAAAGTTGCTCCCAATTATTGACCTTGTATAATTCAAAAATATGTGGTCCTCAGATGTGGAATCTCCCGGATATGGACGCACAAAAACCACCGTCGGCAAGGCATCGCGCGGCGTCTTCTAAATTGCGCACGCGCATCGTTCCTCTACGGAGAAGCTCTGAGGATCGAAGATGTCTCCTTCAGCGCACCCACTACCGCTGGTAAAGCGTTTGCGAGTAAATACTGTAACACTGACAGTTTTTACGTTTATTTAGACTGATTTATTTTAATTTTTAAGTCGGAATTGGCCGGTCCTGGCCCGTTGATTATTACAAGGCCTCTGGGTCCCACTGATGGGAAAAGGCATCCTTCCACACATTCTGGGCTATGTTTGCCCAGGGGCATTATTCACTATGACAATAGAAGATTCCTTGCCCCAAACCATAAAACGTCAAAACTTGATGTTGGGCTTTATTCTCTAAGACATAGGAGATACTTTGCCTTGACCGTATAACACCGGTGCCTTGTCTTAGCTGTGATCGCGGTGCAAATGGTCATAGTGAATAAGGCTCCAGTTCGGCAGGAAAACATCTTGTCCCGCCATCTTTGATTTGGTCGAGTGTTCTCGCTGGGTCAAGAGACCATAACCTGTAAAAATTTAAATGGCTTTATGCAGACAATGATGCCAATTCGTTGTTTAATTTTCCTAACTTAACCTAATTTGTGAGCACTAAAATTATTGCCATCCCTTTCTAAAAGACCGAAACAACAAGGACGGCTACAATTTTAGAGCTGTCAGATTAGTTTAGGATAATGCAACAACAGAATCAACACCATTTACTTGCATCCTCAAATAATTTTTATGTCTCAAAGGACAGATATCTGGATATGTACCGTGCTGGGATAACAGTGAACCATTTTTTGAAAGATTTACAATAATTTTATTAGCTCAAGCTTTAGGCTAGTACTTTTAACAATTTTAGAAAAATTACAAGCTACATTATTTTATTGCAAAATCGTGTTCGATTTAGGATTTTTGATAAATTTTGCATGTTTTTTTATTTATAAGTAAACTTGGTAAGTTTATATCGATTGACATCGAAGGGCTAGTTCCCATTTAAAAGACTAAAGTCTTTTATAGGTTTGTTACTAGTGCTGTCAAAGTTCTAGAAGGTACTTTATGAATGGATTTTTACAAAATACAGTGATTTTTTATTGCAGTGATTGTATTGTATACATTAGACAATAATGTTTATTAATTTACCTCTTGTGTGTTTAATTTAAAACGAATAAGCGTTTTAAATTAAGGGTTAAGGTTATACAGGGTGTAAAAGAACTACTCACTGATATTTAAACAGCATCATCACAACGAAACGATACTTCAATTTGTTAAGATAAAAATCCAGTTTCTGGCTTCGAGCTGAGATCTAGCTCCAGTCCTTATAGTCTTACTTTTGTGCCGTTCAAAACACAATGTTTCGACCTTCAAGAGATGGTGCAATACTAAGTAGATACGTATCTACTTATTTTTGGCACATAACAGTCTCAGTACCTAGTAGTAGTTTCAGCTCAATAGGCAATATGCATACACGGCCTCCTCCGCGGGTAGTCTCTTTGATGCTCTTAGGAGTTGTGTTATTTGATTTTCGATATTATTTCAACGCGAAAAGTGTCGATAGTGAACGGTTTCAATGGCAATATGCCTCCAGCTTTCGGAAGTGGCCATTTTACACCCTGTAGCAAGCATGCCTTTTTAAATTTTAGCTCAAATTTAAGAACTTTAAAGAGTTTTAAAATAACTTCAGTGCCAATGTTGAAAAGTGCCTCAGTTTTAATTTACGACTAGATTAGTTTATCGTGAATTTAAAAAAAATACTAGGTTATAATTATGATTAAATTGTTACAGTCATTTGAATAACATAGTGCAAAAGTACTATAAATACCTCATACTTGGCTATAACGGTTGTTAAGGGTCTGACCACCGTCAAACGACTTCTCGCTCGCCCGTACGTATATTTTCAAAAATTTTGATATTCCTGAGAAGTTGTTTGTTGCCAAAGTAGAAGTTGCAAAATCTCTTATAGTTGCAAGAACGAATTGTAAAAATAAGAGATATTGCAAAGATTTTTTTCGAGTGTTCGTCGAAGTCGTGACTATAAAGACATTGAGTTTACGGTAAGCTCTCTTAGCTGTCACTTTTAATTTACGCTTATATTTAATAGCTAGTGTATACAGAGTTACAGGAAAAATCGTGCTAGATCCGTTAAGGGCGTGGAGTACCCATCATTTCTGACTTATTTCACTATTTTATATTTCAATATTTTTTTTAGATATCCCTTAGAGAAAAATAAACTTTTATTTCATTTCTTAACTAGCGACCCGCCCGCGCGCCCCTGCTTCGCACGGGTGCACATATCATGCATGTATTATACATATAAACCTTCCTCTTGAATCACTCTATCTATAAAAAAAAACCGCATCAAAATCCGTTGCGTAGTTTTAAAGATTTAAGCATACAAACGGACAAGGGGACATAGGGACGGAGAAAGCGACTTTGTTTTATACTATGTAGTGACTTTAATTTGTCTACTACGGTCTATTAAATTAACTTATGCACTATTTTAATGATTGACATCCTAAAGCATCTTATTACACATGTAAAAATGCAATAATAATAATAATAAGATACACAAAATAAACAAATATAAATTTAGTAGCCTAAATATCTCGAAAAGGGTTAAGTATAGGATAGGGTGTTTCATGGTGAAATAAGTCAGAAACGATGGATACTCCACGTCCTTAACGGATCTAGCACGATTTTTCCTGTGACCCTGTATATACGGGTCCGAAACGGGCCAAACGGTACCAGTTTTAGTACTTACCCAATAAGGTACTTTTGAAGTTTGAATTACGTGTGCAGCGCAGGGGTGTGATTGCGCGAGTATTTTGTATGCACAAACACATCCCCTGCGCTGTTTTACAGCGTTTTTTGTGGTTGACGCGACCTATAGCACATTTGAGATTTGAAATATTAATTATTATTAATGGTTAAAAAACGCTGTAATACATCTTTTTATAAAATGATTTTTGTATACTACACAGTATTTAGTGCTCAAGAACATACACACAGTGGATTTGTGGTTAGTGTAAATTATGCTACGCCGAATTGGAGCCCCCGTAGACTGCACGCTGTGTTTCGGTTTGAAGAGTGTGGTCGCCGGTGTAATTACAGGCACATGAGGCTTAACATCTGTATGCCTCAAGTTGATGGACGCAGGGCAGTGCATCGTAGGGCACGTTCCTATTGTGCGTGACCTACGGGGCAATGTTTTGTTTATAGGTGATGGTTACCACTTAACATCAGGTGGGCCATCTGCTTGTTCCATCAGCTAGTTGTATAAAAAAAAAAAGACTATTTTATTTGGAAAACAAACAGTGTTACATTCAAACTTAAAATTACTTAAAATACTAATCCCCAATTACATGTTTTCTCACATACGAAACTTATTTGAGTTTAAGGAGAAAAATTAAATGGTTATCGGTGAAAAGTTTGGTCTGCGGCCCGATTACGCTAATGTCTGGCTATCGAGATGGCTTTCAGTTTGACATTTTATTCCCATCCATCTTCTTCTTCTTTTGTCAAGTGGTTTTTATCGTTTAATACTTTTTTGTCAAGTCACATCATTTGTTTTGAAGAAAATGGTGTCGGTTTTCTTCAAAACACTCGAAACATTTTCGGTCAAATCACGATATCACATAATACACTTTCATTCCAAATACTTACACTTTGCGCTAAGACCTCGAGTAATGTTGGTTAAAATACCACCGTAATCGCCGCTGCGGCCCGATTACGATGTCATAGTCGTAATGTCAAACTGAAAGCCATCTCGATAGCCAGACATTAGCGTAATCGGCAAGCTGGTCGGGTTGGGTTGCTAGCGTATTTGAACTGAATATCAGGTGGGCCATCTGCATGGTCCATGAAGAAGTTTTATAAAAAATTCGAGGCTTTAAACTGACCTCAAAATGCGCCGCAAATAAAATTAATGAAATAAAAATACAGATGTTATGGTAAAAAAACTATCTTGATCTGAAACTGCTGTGAAATTATTTTTTTTAATATTTGTATACTTTTTTCAAGTACATTCCGCGTATTTAGATTTAAAACAAACTTTGTACTTGTTTCTTTAAAGTTGTATTTTTCTTGTTTTTAACCCCTGACATTATGTCCTGCCAATGTTGCCAGTATTTATTCGGCAACCCAAAGATATAGTACCTTATGTATTGCCATATGCAGTGTAAATAATATTTATTTGTATTACTTAGGTACTTTTTTATTTTGAGACTTGTTTTGCATGCGCTATCCAGTGTTTTTGAGTTACACACAATGTTTTTTGGTTTCTGATAATAAAAGTTAAAACTGATTTTTATACAAATGACTTTATTTTATAATACTCGTAGTAGTAACGATTTAGCCCCGCTTTCTAAGGTCGTGGGTTCAAAACCAGTTTTGCACCAATGCGTTTTTTCGAAAATGTATGTGCAAAGTGCCAGTATCTATGCTCAAACGGTGAGGGAAAACATCAAGGAAACCGGGATGTCATAGAAACTAAAAAGTTCCATAACGTGTCTATAGCTCGAATGGAGCCTCTGAGGCACACTTAAAATCCTTTCACCCCACTGTTTCACAAGAAACGAGGTCGAGCGATCATATTTACAAGACCAAAGAGTTTAAGGCGCAGCATACGGCGCGCCACTATCTCGCTCACACAATGGAATATTTTTAAAGATATAAAATTACTGAATGTAGTTATGTAAAATCGCAATCGGTCAAGTTGTGGTCATTGGCATTACAAAGATTTAGCGAAAGTAAAATTTTGATCCAAGCAAGTTTTCATACATAAAAATTAAAAATATATAAAGTCGCATTTTTACGTATGAAAACTTGCTTGGATCAAAATTTTTTTTCGCTACATCTTTATAATGCCATTGACAACAACTTGACCAATTGCGATTTTACATAACTATATTCAATGATTTTATATCTTTAAAAATGTTCCATTGTGCAAGCGAGATAGCGGCACGCCGTATGTTGCCCCTTAAATTAATGGTTAAGTGTTCAAATATATCTGACAGTACGATTTTTATTGTCTTCCCTTATGTACAGCAAGATGTTTTGTTTAAAACTATAAATACCTACATGTAAAAATGTGAATAGGATTTTGACATGAGAATAAATGGGTTAAATGAAAAATCACAATTTTAAAACAACATTTATTTTTACATACATTAAGTCGATATTGTTATAGAATTCATTTCATGGACAGTAAAATTATATTTTGCACGAATCTGAGGAGACAACAAAAAATATAAGCGTTTGTTATTAGATCACCTCGCTTCACACTACTTATACACATTTATATTAAAAATTTCATTTTTACGTTTAGGAATTTTTTTGAATAGGTATTTTAAATAAATCAAAAAAATATAGACTTTCAGTGTATATTTTAAACGATTGTTTATAATTAGCACAGACACAATTATTTGTTTGTGGTTTTAGTGACAAGTGATCGGGGTCTCGGATAAAAATCTCTACAAAGTCAAAGTCAAAGTATATTTATTTACTACGTTGAGCTCGTCTAAAAAATATAAGTATAGTTTGGCAAAATAGTCTTGAAAATGCCGCCACTTTAAATACATTTTCGCCGTTCACATGCGGTCTATCTCGCATCTATGCGAAACCCGCACGTCATAAAAGTTCCGTTTCGAGACTTATGCCAAGCTGTAGTAATTGAAAATATAAGATTTTGTGCTACAAGTGAAATAAATCTATGAGCACTAGTTAAATGCCATCAATAATATCTATAGCGAGAAAGATCCAACGTTTGCTTCGGGCAAGCCGCCCTATAAAGCCCAGATTACACTTCCCTGAGTAGGATAGTAGCAAGATAAGTAGCACTACGCTTATTCCAATGCAATCCCACTAAAACGACAGCAGGCACAGTTTTTTTCCACAAGACAATTTTCTGCACGATTCGAATTGCGTTAATTACCTACATTATTAAAAATCCTAAAGACGCGCAAACGTAACAGAAAAACAACAAGTAAAGATGGATTTCTTAGCGTTTGGTTTTTGTAACGAGAAAATTTTTATTTATTTTTCAAATTTCATATGGAGCCTTTCTTTAACGATTGATTACTGTGATTTTAAAACCTTGTGTTTTATGAAATCTCTGAATGAATAACGCGAGATAGTAGGTAATGTTACCACCTCGTGTCATAACTGTGTAACCAGTAGCCGCCCAATAAAACCGCACTACTTAACTCGCTACTGTACCAAACATAAGCAAGTGTAAATTGGGCATAAGATAAAAATTACCAAAAATATTCGCAGTTCATCACTGCATTTGATAGGTACATGTGCAGTCGGCTACACATCAGACTACCCCATTGGAATTCACCTATTTGAAAATCAACGGTACAAATCGTGCGAGAAAGTGCGATATAGCAATTTCACTCACTCGCAGCGCGCGCCGTCACTTTCCTACGTATCTTTATTGTATGTAGCGTAGTTGTATAGAGGATGTGTAGCCTGAAGAGTAGCCGACTACCATACATATTGTGCGCAAGTACATCACTTATCTAATATGAAGATTAAAAAAGGAGGAATTCAATATTTCTATTGGTTATTGGCAACGGACGTTACAACTACGAGAATTCGATTGCGAATGTGTTGTGTGCTACCTGCGCAGTGACACGATTGTACGCAAAATTAAAGCGTCGGTATCTCTATAAGACGACACTGGCAGTATTTCGTCTAAATATTGAAAAAAATATAGAAAAATGTAGTCTAAGCTAATTTATACACTACTTCATTTTGAAATTATTGCGTTTTCTTACACTGTATCAGCGGGCCCGGTATTTATCATACAAAGGTTTGGTAGGAAGGCTCGATTTTGTAATATAAATTGATAAGCATTACTATACAATAAAGTTCTAATCTAACACGATCATTCGAGTTTAATCATAATTACCACATTCCTTTAATTCTAAATATCTCAATTTATATAACAAAGAGCCTTGTAGAACAAATGGTAACATCGAAAAACACTACACCTATCAGTGGTAGGTACGGGCTAAAATTTTAATCTGATTTAGACATGCTCTCTCTCTATCGTTTATAGGCAAGTGTGCGAAAGAGAAGACAAGATCTCAGAAGAAATAACCAAGATATAGATGAAGAATATAAAAGTATTGACCTACTTTTAGTAGGTAGGTATGTGTATCGTAAAGGATTTACTACCTAGTTTTAGCTACCTGCTAAAGTAACACGGTTGTTACATCATTCTCATATGCTTCTTGAATTATTTGTAACTTTTTGGACAAAATCTTGTTAACCATTGTCTAAAACCGGCGCCAGGTATAGCTTCAAATGTTTGATTGCTGTGCCACACGACTCTTTATCTCAGTGCCACACCAAACCAAACATTTAAAGCTATATCTGGTGCCCGGGAAATGACAGGGCAGATTCAACTGAAACTGGAGAAGAAGCAACTATACCTCAACTTATCTCGGCTTTGGAGAACTAATACTTCTTTTTTTTCTTACGCTTCAACTTATTTCAGTCCCTTGGCTTCAATTCCGAACTAAACTCGAGCTGAAGTTCCTTCAACAATCGCTTGTTACCGCGAAATCCGCGCTGAGATTTAAATTTGGTGTTCTGTAGGTACCTAACACACAAACCGTCACTTCATATTCACCCATCACTCGCCCACCACCCATGACTTCCCATTTAAAAAATAAAATCGTTGAAAACTTAACTACGCGATCAAAAACCGATTGCTTGTCGAACTATGTAATAAATAATAATAAATAATAAATAAATAATGCTGGACAATCCACACAGCACTATCTAGCCCCAAAGTAAGCTATTCAAAGCTTGTGTTATGGGTACTAGATAACTGATATATTTAATACATTATATACTTACATAGATAGATATTTTTTATTATACATAGAAAACACCCAGACCATCGGAACAAATTTCTGCAGATCGTACACAAATTTGTTCCACGGCGGGAATCGAACCCGCAACCTCTTGCGTCGCAGGCAGGCTATCGCCCGCTGCGCCACAGAGGTCGTCTTGTATGTACACGTACCTACAATAAATTGCAACGGATCTTTTGGCAAATTATATCGACAGCTGTCAAAATGGCAGCGCCAGATATGTAGAGCTTCAAAAGTTTGAACACTTGTTTGATTGCTGTGTGACACTGAGATAAAGTCGTCTGGCACAGCAATCAAACATAAATTTTGAAGCTCTGGCGCCCGGGCGAGAAATTTTGTATTGCGAGTTTCACTCGCTGGCGTCCGTGCCATGGGAGCTTATTTTCCAGCGGTTTTCTATGGACACGATAAGCGCCCCCTAGCAGTCATTTCGAGTCTCGAGATTCCGTACAAAACCGGGCTCACACGAATGTGCGATTGAAACACCACTGAAGACAATAAAACAATTGAAAATGTGCGGGCAAGCCATTTCGACACTTTTTTCCTGACATGTAAGCATTTGGAATGAAAGTGTATTAAGTGATATCGTGATTTGACCGAAAATGTTTCGAATGTTTTGATGAAATCCGACACCATTTTCTTCAAAACAAATGACGTGACTTGACTTTTAAAGTATAAACGATAAAAATCACTTGACATTGACAAGATTGTCTATACGGACAGGAGCCAAAAAAAACCCTGTTAGGGCACTTTTCCTACTGTGGTGTAAATCCACCTTAAAAAGATGTATGTAGAAATCATCCACTCTAAAAATGCACGCCCTTCTACCTGCCTTCACCCACACAAGCAAATAAGGTGTATAGACGCAATACATGACACCTGATAACTTTATTCGTTAATAACAAATGAAATTGCTTGGTGGCATGTATTGCATCTATACACCTTATTTGCTTGTTAGGGTGAAGGCCTCTACCTGCCTTCACTCTGTGTGGCGTGCATTTTTAGAGTGGATGATCTCTACTAACTAATAGTTAGGTAAATAACTAGCACCTATGGAGAAAGAATAAAAAATATTTAGTAAAGAAGTCATGCTTATTAAGCAAGGGTTGCTTATTAAGCAATCTGAAATCTTGTTTACTTAAATGAAGTTCAACTCAAAGTTTGTTCACTAACTTACTTATAGCTACCGAACATAGTTCCATTTAGATGTATTCATATTCACTATGAAAACGTTCCATACTGGGGGTGATATTCATTTTGGAGATCTTAAAATTATAGAGGAATAAATAAATAATTTATTATATTGATCGTACTTACTTTA
This sequence comes from Plemyria rubiginata, assembly GCA_963576535.1. Classification (NCBI taxonomy): domain Eukaryota; kingdom Metazoa; phylum Arthropoda; class Insecta; order Lepidoptera; family Geometridae; genus Plemyria; species Plemyria rubiginata. The sequence goes on from OY754929.1 coordinate 3,353,132, forward strand.
CGTCATACTAAGAGACCAGGGGCATTATTCTCTATGACATAGGAGATTCCTTGCCCCAAACCGTGTGAAGTCACAACGTGATCTTGGACTTATTCTTTATGACAGGAGATATTTCGCTCTAACCGTGTTACGTCACAACGTGATCTAAACACAAACACGGTTGGATTGGTCATTGTGAATAACGCCCCTAATGGGATATCTACCGTGCCTGGGGGTCCAAATCGTACAGCTGTTTTAATCGTATTAATACATACCCAAGTGTTAAAAATAGTATACCACATTAAGAAATATTACCTGGTTCACATAGTAAAAGCCTGGCTTAGTTTAAGCTACATGACTTCAATTGAAATGTCTTCTTATACTTATGAACAATCCTAACCAACCCTACCGCCATCTAGGGTGTATGTATGGGCAACAATTCTTTTTTTTTAGGAATTTTCCTCACATGGTTATCTTGGAAGGTAGATGACGGAATAAATTGTTTCTGCTTACGCATTTTATGTTTTAATACTATAGACTGAATAGATTAAAGATTGAATAGGATACCAGAGGGCTGCTGAGTATCTGGCTCAGCGCATTAGCTTTGCCATTGAGCGTGGCAATGCAGCCAGTATCTTGGGAACACCCGATTGACACTGATTTGGATCATTTGAGCTATCATTCGATCGTTTCCCACGGTATGCAGATAGCCCTGTTTCATGTGTATATTTTAATTATACACAAAATAAATACTTATTATCTTTACAACTCTGAGGATCTCCAAACAACTCAATCACAAACAGCTATTTTTTCATTTCTATACGCATGTATATTTTCATTCCTACTTACATCCAAAGAAACTTAACGTTAACACAAAAAAAACATTATAGTATATTAAAAAATAACTTTGTTACGATTAAAAAGCAAAAATAGCGTTATATTACACAAGGAAGGAATAACTTGCTCATAATTTGTTGATTTTTAAGTATGGTAACATTATATTATGGTGTTTCCGCCTGGCAACACTACGTTATGGCACAATATTAAAAAAAATAACTCTTGACAACATTCTTATATTAAGGACCATACTACAAACTATAAATAACAATTGTAATTTTATTCTTAACTGCTTACAAGTTATAGTGATGTGACATAGTCAAAATGTATCGATAAATTGTTCTGTCAGCCCTAATAAATTAAATATATGTTTAGAATAGTTACACTAAAAAAATCACTTAGATTCATCAAGATAATAACGATAGGAAAAATAGAAATAGATCATTTTTTTATATCAATAAACATTTCTTAAAATAGAGCAGGGGTAAGTACATAAACCAATTTCTCCATAAATAATAACGCTATTATTTTAATTATAAATTGTTAGGGCGAATAGGTTAGTTACATTTTGTACTTAGTGCTAAAATGTGTCCTTAACAAAAGAAAAATAAAAGAATCCTATTATAATCAGAATAATTAATTCTTTGAAAATATTTGAAACTAAAATACTGCTACATTTACGTTATTTCATTCAATGGTCGCATCAAATACGACCAGTATCTTGCATCTTTGGACCTTATATTACTCTACAAGCTCATAACATTAAAAAAATATACTAAATAACCTAAGTTAAATCTATAGCGAAGCACTAGCTTTTTGTTATAATAAAGTTTAGTAAAAAAAATTGTGCTATAATTAAACGTAGCTGTAGCAACGTTCAAAAACCAATAATTGTTAATAAAAAATTATAGACAATATTATTGGAAGACATACAATTTATAAAATAAGAAATACAATTAATAAACCCTAAAAGAATCAAAAAAATGACAAATAAATGTCACGAACAAAATAAAATATTGATTCTGTAATCAAAAATATACAGACATAACAATCAATTCAAATTAGTAAACGTCAAACTATAAAACAAAATAAACTGTACAAAAAAATATATAAATCATCTACTAATGTTACTTTGTGTGTAAATACATTCTGGCTACTAAATAAATGGGGTGACAAAGAATTTGGTCTAATTTGAGCTTACATGCACTCAATAACGAATAAGTGATATGCATTAAAAAACAGAAAAAAGCTATGACTACATTAAAAGCTTGTGTTTTATGCGGAAACGAAAATACTATAACTAGCCTCGAGGTAAACCGATTTTAATTAATGATCCTTAATATAAAATGGTATCAACAACGCACGCCTCCCGACATTGATCGATGTCAAAACATCGACATAGCCCCAGCACTAGCAAGAATTTCAACGAAATAAATATTTAACAAAAGAAAACAGTTGATAAAAATGTATAACCAAAACTTCACAACCTGAAATCGACTACCACATCACTACATATTCAAAATATGAATGTAAATCGCTACCAAAACGTACTGACTGTACGTCGCAAAAAGATAGTACAGTGATAAAACATTGGCGCCACTAGCGCAAACCCCAGCCAATCATAAGGTAAATAAATAAACATGGCGGTGCAGTTAGCCAATAGAAACATATCTCTGTGAATGGTAGCGCCCTCTACAAATTACTTTCCGCATTGTCGCCTCGATTATTATCTACTTATTTTTGAACTATAAATACTTTCTGAAAAATAACATTCTCGTAACATTTTATATTAAAATAAATACTTGTCTATGGTACCGTAGTGATGTGCATTTCACTATCGACACAGTTGCCAGCGATGCGATTAATATTCTATTCGGAAACACCATTTTGTGTCATTTGACTTGAAATCTATCGGTTTCGCTTCTTTATCGATGTTTCTTACTATCTATGATTATAATAATATATCTCGTAGATTCGGATAAAAAGTAATCTTTACTTAGTATATTAAAGTTTTCGTTTAAAACTAACTTAATTAAGGTAGTATTATAAAAGAGAAGCAATTAGGACTCAACACTTATTGCGGAGACTCAAAGGTTTACTCTCTTTCATAGCTTGGATTAATTATTGGAATCTCAACTTTATCGATTAAGTAATTGGAATAGATTTTTATGTGTTTCCAATTTGACAAAGTATTATGTATAGCTGATGTTCTGGTTGTCTATAGTTTAAAATTAAATAAGTTGGTAACTTTTTTGATGCATCAAAGTTAAACTATGTCGACAGTAAGAAACATTCGGAAACAATCGATTTTACAGAATATTCGAATGATTTTGGTAACTTTTGAAGCGAAATCGATGTCCTCCAGAAAGAAGTAGTAGTTATAATTAATTAGAATCACAGTTATATAACTGGCATCTCCACTGAAGATCGCAACAAGTGCTGTATTTTGATTCTTATTCCGTAAGAGGTAAAGTCACTTTTTGGTGTTAGATTGAGGAGTTTTTTTATTTATATTATACGAAATAAGCACTGTATTGCGATCTTACGGCCAAAACACAGCTATAGACGATACCAAATTCATGTATACATATTAGTTTCAATTAATATAGCTAATAAATTATAAATTACACAGATTTTAAAAGGTTTACGTACATTTAAGCACACCCCTCAAGTGCAAAATATTGGGTAGGGTAAGTACTGAAGTACTAAAAGTCGACATAATTTTTGAAACTATACGAAAGGAGTCAACAACAAGGTAATGCAACACTTTAAGGTTAAATTTCGAAAAGCTTCGATTTGGCAGAAAGACTAGAGTCTATTGCTAGAAAAACTGATTTTACGTGTTCAAACTACAACGGAAGACGAGGCAGCATGGTTTTATGACTTTAGCCTGAATCGTTATGGGCGTAAAAAAGTTAAATTTCCCGCGTATTCTAAACATGAAAGTTGTATCGTCTTTCCGTGCGGCCCAGTGGGTCGGCCCACAATGAGACACAGTTTACAACAGTAATATAAGTAAGTATTGCTGTTCGGGACACGCGGCGGACTGAGGCGCTAACTTAGCAACTTGGTGTGCTCTGAAAATATGCGAATGTTGTTATTATTGCAAGTTAATGGTGGTAAAATGATACAATTTGAAATTCGGTTTTAAGGAGCGGATATAAGGAGCATTTTAGGTTTACCCAAGCGTAATTGGGTTTTAAAGATTCCATATCTCAAAACAATGAAAGAGGAATCTACAAAAATAACATTAGCTCGGCACGAGCACCTGTCAGGTCAATGTCAGTTTCAAATGAAACTACCGTCAAATTTTTTTTTTACGATTGTGACGGAACGTTTGATGTGACTCACAGTTTGTTAGAGCAGCTCGTATTGACGCAAGTGCATGCGTTGGATGATGTCGCGACAGTCATTGAAGACGCGTTTTATGTTCTCTGTGTCGACGGCGCACGTGAAGTGCGGGTAACAGTAATGCTTGCCGTCGCCAGACGCTGTGCTGATGCGCTGAAAACATTAAGAAAGCTCTTATTCTGTTTATGCTTAAGTCTAAATTAGCATACGCTGATGCGCTGAAAACATTAATAAATTTCTTATTCTATTTATGCTAAAGTCTAAATTAGCATACCGCAGATTCTAAGTTATTAGAAGTAAAAATCCCCACGCAGTTGCGGGTATATGGTGTACGCACCAGGAACTCGTCCTGGATGAAGTACCCCCGCGTTTTGCATGTAGGTACAGATGCGTCCCAGATGAGGGTAGTTAGATATACATAGGTGTACGCACCAGGAGCTCGTCCCGGACGAAATACCCCCGCGACTTGGAGATAGTTACGGATGCGTCCCGGATGAGGGTAGTTAGATATACATAGGTACGCACCAGGAACTCGTCCCGGATGAAGTACTTGGCGCGCGCCACCTCGGGATGGTCGCGCGCGTCCGGAGCCGCGTCAGGCGGCGTGCTGTAGCGAGAGAACTCTGCGAAGTACTCTTCGAGCCGCGACTTCCCCGCCAGAACCTTCTCCGCCAGCAGGTCCTGCTTGTTCAGGAAAAGGATCACCGATATCGTGCGCAACCATCTGGAAATACATTGGAATATCAATATATGTAGTTACTCAAAAAATGTGACAGCTTGCACATGTTACAAGCTAAACGATGAACCTTAGAAGAGAGAGTACGAACGGTAAGGAACATATTAAAAATGATTAGTGTAGGTGTAGGATTGAATGTGTGAGGGCGTGTGTGTAAGGGGGTGTGTTTGTTGTAGATGTATCCGGTAGTACAAGTTGTTATGTAGTACAAGTCTCTGTTTACTTTACTTAATGCCTTACATAAACAGTAAGGTAACTCGGCTATTATTCCATTATGCTCTTGATCAGATCCAAACTCGTACAGACGTTTCTGCGTGGGATCCTAACGCAGATGAGGGACTTTTGTAATCAGGAGAACTCTCAAACACACACCTCCTCACACACACAAAAAAAGAGGGTTTTAATAAGGTAACTCTCCTATTATTCTATATGCTCTCAAAGAGATCCAGCGAATCGCGAAGAAGGATCGGCGCGGGATCTTCGCTCAGCACCATGTTGTATGAGGGATTTTTGTAATAAGGAGAACTCTCAAAAATAAAAACACACCTCTCACACACACACACTCACAAGAGGCTTTTAATACGGTAACTCGCCTATTATTCCATATGCTCTTGAACAGATCCAGAGACTCGCGCAGACGGTTCTGCGTGGGATCCTCGCGCAGCACCATGTTGTATGAGGAGCAGGCGGTCACGAATATGATGGCGGTGACGTCATTGAAGCACTGGATCCATTTGCGGCGCTCGTCTCTCTGTCCGCCCACGTCGAACATACTGTTGAAATCGTTTTTATTTTACCTTTTATGGTGTATAATGGAAAAAACTGAGACAGCTTCACGACTTTGATCCCCAGGCAAGGTAGATATCCCTTCAGATCTCTCAGTACCAAGTACTAACTCAATATTCTTTGAGGATGTCTAAGGGGGGTAGTCAGAGGTAAGTCCAAACATTACATTTGGCACATACCCACATTTTGCAGTAGATAGTATTCCATACGTGACAGGTTGCAAGCCCATCGCCGCTGTTAGAATATTAACTGGTTTCCTCACGATGTTTTCCTTCACCATTTAAGAGCACTGGCATCCATTAATTACGTGCAAGGTGTTTTTGCCGAATTTTCGACCATACCTCTTCCCTAGGTGAGAATTTTTATTTATTTATTTAATAAACGGTCGATATCCAATAACAACAAAATTTTACGTACAGTTAGGACATAAGAAAATCTAGTAAAAAAACTGATAGAATGCGGGTAGCGCAATATCACTGATCCCAAACAAAATCTTGACGACCTCTGTGGCGCAGCGGGCGAGAGCCTGCCTGCTACGCAAGAGGTTGCGGGTTCGATTCCCGCCTTGGAACAAATTTGTGTACGATCTGCAGAAATTTGTTCCGATGGTCTGGGTGTTTTCTATGTATAATAAAAAAATATCTATCTATGTAAGTATATAATGTATTAAATATATCAGTTATCTAGTACCCATAACACAAGCTTTGAATAGCTTACTTTGGGGCTAGATAGTGCTGTGTGGATTGTCCAGCATTATTTATTTATTTATTAAATGTACATTTCAGTTTAAAAACTCACTGGAAATTGACTTTGTCGACGACGAATTGCGTCTCGAATATTCCCGAGGTAAGGACTCGGCAACGCAGGATGTCTTGCTCGCTGGGCGTGTAGCTCGGCAGCTTTATTGTGTGCACCTGGTCCAGGAAACTGAAACATATGATACAATATAACGGACCAGCACCATTATTAGGCAGAATAACAACGCCCAACTACTTAATTAGTGGTGAGGCATACGCTCAGTCGAGACCTTTTTGCTGCTGCAGCACAGAAACACCTACATACCTATCTACTGTTATTATTATTAACTTTTTGTCATTTCTTTTATATGTTATGCATGTGTGTTTTTTTGGCAAAAAAATGTCTCTCTATGTGTATTAAGATTTTATAATGTCCGAAAAGTTATTCACCGAATTCTCCGAATAACTTTTGGGACATTATAAAATCTTCGTGATTTTCTTTAAGTGTAGTAAACTCTATAAAACTAATAAAAAACAGCCTCCTTATGGTACTGACACACGTGCTCAAAACAAGCATGCTCAAAAATCAACCGATGGACGACCAAATAAGCATGCTTATTTACTAGCACGACCTGAGGGCCAACCGTGATCTCTTGAAGCATTCTTATTTCAGTACTAGCTGAACCCGCGGCTTTGCTCGCGCCAAGAAATTGAAAGTTTCATACAAGCTTTCATCCCCTATTTTATGCCCTTGGGGGTAAAATTGATCAAAATCCTTTCTTAGCGGATGCCTACGTCATAACATCTACCTGCATGCCAAATTTCAGCCCGATCCGTCCAGTGGTTTGGGCTGTGCGTTGATAGATCACTACGTCAGTCAGTCAGTCAGTCAGTCAGTCAGTCAGTCAGTCAGTCAGTCACCTTTGAGTTATATATATTTAGATTACTTTACTTTTTGATCATAAAGTTGACTCTATGCAGTTGATATGAGACATTAACATGAAAGTAATATTGAAATAAGAATGCTTCATGAGATCGCGGCTTGCCGTCTGTCCACACGTGCTTTTATTGAGCAAGGCTCGAAAAAAGCATAATTTTAGCTCGAAAATAAGCACGTGTGTCAGTACCTTTATTGTCTAACTTGAAGCCCATTATCATGAAACGGTAACTCACTACTTGGCACAATCAATGAGCTGATACTCGTTGCTTCGCTCGTATGTGCGCTGCACGCCTTGATCCTTCCACAGCGCCTCCGTATGCTCATAGAACTCCATCGGGTAGTCGAAGTCGGGCTGGGACGCCACATCCTGGAATAAACGTAATGGATTGTTAACTAACTTATTAGCTGTTGGCCCACTCGCCACCACTAAACGCTGCTTTATGTATACACACCACTATTTTGTAAGTACCAAAATAAAAACGCCGCCAGAAATTTTAAATCTCTATCTACCAACAACGTAAGAGGTTTAAGAGGCAGCATATGGCGCCGCTATCTCGCTCGCACAATTGAACATTTTTGAAGATATAAAAGCACTGGCAATACAAAGATTTAGAAAAATATTTTTTTTGATCCAAGCAAGTTTTCATACACAAAAATGGGATTTTATGTTTTTCTAATTTTTATGTATGAAAACTTGCTTGGATCAAAAAAAATGTTTTTGCTAAATCTTTGTATTGCCATTGCCAACAACTTAACCGATTGCGATTTTACATAATTACATTCAGTGATTTTATATCTTCAAAAATGTTCAATTGTGCAAGATAGGGGCGTCGTATGCTGCCCCTTAATTGTGAAGCATTTTTGTAACATTTGTCGCGTTTTTGGCTAAAATTAAACCTCGATAACTTGGTGTTAGATAGATATTTAAAAGTTCCGACGGCGCTACTATCATTAGTAGCCTCTGCTGACACTCTGACAGCCTTTTATTTTTCTTGGTAGTTGCAAAATAGTACTGTATAGTGATTTCTCACGTTGTAATGACTAAACGTCAAGCCGAAATGAGGCCACAGGATTGTAAGCATCATGAAAAAAATTAGATAAAAAATCTATCCCATGCAGTTTGAAAATTATGGGCATGGAACCGTCACCCTAAATAATATTTCTAAAATCACAGTCAAAAATTATGATTTTAGTTTTTTTTTATTAATTTTTGTTTTTCTGATTTTTCTCCTGATTTTTACAATCAATCCTGTCGCCCCGTTTCGGCCTGACGTTGAGTTCTGAGATACTCTGTATATTCATAGTAGGTATAGGTCGCGTCAACCAGAAAGAAAAAAACGCGTCATCACACCCCCTCCTCCTTCTGGCGTTGTTTTTGCGTGACGGGCACGATACATATAAAACCTCAGACTTGAGGTACAGAAGACGTTTAATTGTTACCTGTATATAATCGACGCGTGCCTTGTTTTCAGGTTTTTCGAGAGGTATGGGAGGTGGTAAAGTGCTCATCGCGCCAGTGATTGTCTGAAACAAGATAGATAACATATTTTATTCATTCAATAACACATACTCACTACATAGTATAAAACAAAGTCGCTTTCTCTGTCCATATATCCCTTTGTCCATATGTATGCTTAAATCTTTAAAACTACGCAACGGATTTTGATGCGGGTTTTTTTAATAGATAGAGTGATTCAAGAGGAAGGTTTATATGTATAATACATGCATGATATGTGCACCCGTGCGAAGCAGGGGCGCGCGGGCGGGTCGCTAGTTCACTTATAAGATAGGCTCGTCTTTTTTGTGTAGTCAAAGGGTGTTTATTCAATAAAATCTCAAGGATCACTCTTAAACGTCTTAAAGCTAGGTGACTCTAGGTGCCAGTCCAGCTCCACGCAGCCAAAGCCTAGAAGAACAAGCAAAAAACTAAAAGTACACACGTACTCAAAAATAAGCATGCTTCTTTTGAGCATGCTCAAAAATCCACCGACGTACGACCAAATAAGCATGCTTATTTACTTGCACGACCTGTTCACACGTGCTTTTATTGAGCAACGCTCGAAAAAAGCATGCTTTTGGCTTAAAAATAAGCACGTGTGTCAGTACCTTTACGGCTTAGTTCCGTGTGGACGTCCAGAACATCCACACCCTTGTGGCTACAGAGGGCACAGGATAGAAGCTAACAGAATGTATACTCACAAGAATGGCATCTCAAAGGTTCCTCTTTTATCTCTCCATGATTCATCACCATATGATTAATGAGTGAATGAATGAATGAGTGGTTGAATGATAAATGAGTTTTAAAATTGTTGCAAAATAATAGCAACAGATTAAGTAATTATAAGTTTGTTCGACACATCGACACATCGACACTCGAACCTTGTTGCAATTTGTGGCGTCTAAACAGAAGGCACAGTATATATGCTAACAGAATGTACACTCACAAGGATGGCGTCTCGAATGTTCTTCTTGATATCCTCTATCTTCTCCCGGCGCTCCTTATCCGAGAAGCCGTTGACGTGAAGGATGCGCATCTGCTTCACGATCGTCGACTTGCCGGACTCGCCAGCGCCGAGGAGTAGTAGTCGGTGCGTTGCGCGGTATAGCTGGAATATTACAATTAGTAGTTTTACTCAGTAGTTTTATATCTTCATAAATGTTCTATTGTGCAAGCGAGATAGCGGCGCGACGTATGCTGCGCCTTAAGAGCCCGGTGACAGCGGCTCGCAGTTTCGAGGTGCGATTGGCTATTATTTCATTTCGGGGAGGTTGTTTGAAAGAATAACTATCTAGTGACACGCATAAATACTGTTTGAATACAAATAATACAATAATATAAGGGAAATGTGCTTGAGTCAGAATTCATTTTGGTATTAGGTAAACGTAAGGCCAAACATACGATGACCCATGAAACGTCATAGATGACGTCATGACATGCGCCATCTTGCGATTACGCCAACCATGCCATATTCTAATATCACTGTGAGCGCTGTCAAAAATGACAGTTGTGAATTTGTGTTTTGTTGTTATTTGTGTTGAGGTTACATGTTTTCAGTCGCATTATAGTCGTTATAGGGTATAATATGTTCTGCGATCATAAAATAACAAATCCAGAAAATATCCAAGCAGTCCCAGTATGTTACACAAGGTTTGAGGTTTTGATTCCTGGGTGAATCAACTTTTAAGACACTCCTTTGACAACATTATGAACAACTAAAAATAAAAAATAAATCATCGAAATATTATGAAAATATACTGTTAACATTTGCACAAGTTTATCTATTTTTAGGTTTTGCAGTGGGGCACGACATCTAAGCTAATATTAACGAGTTTTTTTAGAAAAAGTGACGAGGGTGCCTCATAAATATCCATTGCAACGCTGTAGAGCGACAATAAACCTACGCGCACCAGCTGAGAACTTAATTTAGGCTGGGGGGGCGGTAAAGCTAGGTAGAGATTTTTTGATCATACCAACTAAATATTAGACAATAATCGCCTTAGATGACACCAAGGTAGGCGTCATCTCTTGATAACGGTCATGAATTTTTATCGGTAACTCTGTAGAACTGATGTTTTGATCAAAGTTTGGGACAAAAGTTTGGATGCACGAAAAATATAAAATATTTGTCAAACTTTTATAAATGTTAACTTTAAACGTAAGTTTATCTTTTTCTGAATCATAATATTGGGTAAAAAGGCTGTGCATTCATACCTTTTTTTTAAGATACGTCCTAAATTGTATCGTCATCTAGGCCTGGGGACACATGTTTTTTGTATGGATAGTGCTTATGTTCTGCTGAGTTACCATAATAAAGTCAAAATTTTTCCTATTAACTATAAAATACTATGAAACTAGCATGTTAGGAAAGGATCTAAGTTTACGTTAACATCAAAACAAACATATTTTATAAGGAAATTAGGATTTTTATGCTCTTTGCATGACAGGGACACAAAAGGAGTGCCTTAAAAGTTGATTCACCCTCCTACGACGTTTCTGTGAGTGCTTTTACGAGCGTTCCGAATTGTTGACAGCTCTGAGCTGTCATAATCGCAATATCTAATTCGGAACGCCTGTGAGGTGATGTGAGCGCTGTGATCAATTATAGCCATTTCGGAATGCGGCCGTTGTCAACGCCTTAACAGGTGGACCATTTGCTTGTACCATTAGCTAGTCACATATATTATATTTTAGTTTGTAAGGTATTTATCCTATGGGCCCTGTATTTTTAAGATCTTATTTACTATGTTGCATGAAATAAATGATTATTATTATTATTATGAATCCTGCATATGAATGAATATCCCGCTAACCTGCTTATCCTTCTGCAGTTGTCGCGTGATAGCATCGCTGCGGCGCTTCTGCGACTTGATATCGTCGCCCTCCGTGCCGCTCTTGCCGCCCGGCGAGCCGAAGCACCCCATAGCGGACCACGCCGACCACCTGGAATCAACGGGAAACCTTCTTTCAATCGAGAGGGAACTATATACGCCAATCTTCATATTCTGCTATGCTTGGACGGGTGGAAGTAAAATATATTGGTGGACATTCCACACAGCACTATCTAGCCCCAAACTAAGCCAAAGCTTGTAATACGGGAACCACATAGCTGATATAAAACATAAATACCTTTTTTTGTAAGTAAATACCTACGTACGTTTTATTATCATACTAGCGAACCGCCCGCGCGCCCCTGCTTCGCACGGGTGCACATTGTTTTTCTACTATATCATGCATGTATTACACATATAAACCTTCCTCTATCTGCTATCTATTAAAAAAACCCGCATCAAAATCCGTTGCGTAGTTTTAAAGATTTAAGCATACATAGGGATATAGGGACAGAGAAAGCGACTTTGTTTTATACTATGTAGTGATAACACCCAGATAGAGAACAAACATCTAGGTATGTTCATCACACAAATGTTTGTTCTTGGTGGGGTATCGATCCCACGGCCTACGGCGCAGAAGGAAGAGCTACTAAAAACTAAGCTGTGAAGGCTTTCAGTGGCAACTAGATTCCAAGAACAAGGAGGCAAGGACTACTTTAAAACGTCCTAAAACTAGAGATCTATAGCTTTAGGACGTTTCAAAGTAGTCTTAGCAATTAAACTGAATAAACCCCGAAAGCCTTACCGCGAAACCAAAATGATGAATGGGATCAAAACATCCTACTAATATTATAATTAATTTGACGACCTCTGTGGCGCAGCGGGCGAGAGCCTGCCTGCGACGCAAGAGGTTGCGGGTTCGATTCCCGCCTTGGAACAAATTTGTGTTACGATCTGCGGAAATTTGTTCCGATGGTCTGGATGTTCTCTATGTATAATAAAAAATATCTATCTATGTAAGTATATAATGTATTAAATATATCAGTTATCTAGTACCCATAACACAAGCTTTGAATAGCTTACTTTGGGGCTAGATAGTGTTGTGTGGATTGTCCAGCATTATTTATTTATTTATTTTATTTATTTATAAATGCGAAAGTTTGTAAGTATGTATGGATGTTTGTAATTCTATAACTTCAGAACGGCTGAACGGATCTTGGTGAAAATTGGCACAGAGATATACCTATTATAGTCTGGAATAACACATAGGCTACTTTTTATCCCGTGGGAATACCGGGATTTAAATCTGCGCGGGTGAAACCGCGGGGCGCAACTAGTTGATGATATTTTACGCATATCATTCAAAACATTGAAATTCACGAGTGAGAAGTATATGTATACGAAGTACCTTACCGGGTGAAAGCCGGTGGTAGCCTGAAAAAGCCTGAAGGTACCACCCTCACAACTTTAGACTACAATCGACAGGATAGGCAGGGTCAAGATGAGACTTTACACTATATATATATATATATATATTGGTGGACTTTCCACACAGCACTATCTAGTCCCAAACTAAGCTTATGCTTGTAATATGGGAGAACCAGATAGCTCTGATATACTACTTTTAATACTTTTTTTTTTTTGTAAATACAAAAAAAAACTACTACTGTACTAAACTACTACTATATGTATCAGAAAGGACGCTTTTACTCAGCAGTGGTTGATACCGGGCTGTGATGATGATGATGATATTAGAGGTTTATGTTGAAAGCAATGCAATGTATTGTAGTAACACGTTTTGAATCGGTATAAACAGACATACATGTAGAGATAGAATGTCTATCTACATCCAGGTGGGCGATTCTTTGTTACGCAAATTTTCATAAAATAATTTTAGATTTACGCACATCAATTTCTTACGTGCATGATTTGTAAAATATTTTTTGCAAGTCTTACTTGCGACTTTTGTTTTTGTTCATGATCTTTGTAACAAACAAGTCTGACCAATTGTTTTTTATTCATCATCCTAACTGACCTAGGACGCTGTTGTACATTCTGCGTCTAGCCATACGTGCAACAGACATTGATGACTCATCTTCTGATGGTCAAAAGTAGATAGGTATACCTAGGTATCTAAACGAAACTACGAACAACCATCGGAATAGTTTAGCAGGAAAAGCTGGTTAATATGGTAAAGGTTTCAATTTTTCACCAGGATCACTGAAACGTCTTAAAGCTAGATGAGTCTAGGTGAGACCTGTGGTCTAGTGGGAGTGACTCCGCCTTCCGATCGTAAGGTCGCAGGTTCGAATCCGGTTGCGCACCAATGGGTTTTTCTATCGAAACATTTATGTGCGCAATGCTAGTGTTCTTAAACGGTGAAGGAAAACATGATGAGGAAACCAGTTAGTATCCTAACAGCGGCGATGGGCTTGCAACCTGTCACGTATGGAAACTACTGCAAAACGTATGTGGCAAATGTAATGGTTGGACGTACCTCTGACTACCCCACTAGACATCCTCAAAGAAGCTTGAGTTAGTACTTGGTACTTACTAAGACCTGCAGGCTGATCGCGTAACTTTTGTTACATTCAAAATCCGGTTGCATATGTCAATTTTGGCATATTTGCGATGGCAAAACTGCCAAATTTGACATATGCAACCGGATTTTGAATGCAACAAAAGTTACGTGATCAAGGGGCTGAGGGGATATCTACCGTGCCTGATGATCAATGTCGTGAAGTCATTTCTATTTTTCAATTTGGTCTGCGTGTTAATAAAAAACCCATTAAATCGCTTTCGCATCTAATATCAATTAGCGGGATGATAAGATTTCAGTGTCCATCTGTCTGTCACAGTTGGGTTTTACCAGCAGAAAGTCCATATGACCAGTGAATCACTACATAGTATAAAACAAAGTCGCTTACTCTGTCCCTATATCCCTATGTATGCTTAAATCTTTAAAGCTACGCAACGGATTTTGGTGCGGTTTTTTTTAATAGATAGAATGATTCAAGAGGAAGGTTTATATGTATAATACATGCATGATATGTGCACCGGTGCGAAGCAGGGGCGGGCAGGCGGGTCGCTAGTGAATGTATAATATATGAATTATTTTATACACTGTTATGTACCTACTTATGTAAAATTTGACATTCTTAAGAGCAATGTACCTATAACATGCCTGTAAGAAAAATAAATGAACTGAACTGTTGATATCAAGTTTAAAATAGAACCAAAGAACGACAGCAAGGAACTAAAAGACTGCCAATCATGTGTTAGGTTACAATGAATGACGTACGTCTGAGTGGACGAGTAATAGTGCTCATGTTACCTGTCTTGAGAAAGTTTCATTCAATCTAATCTGCCTAATAACTATTTGTTTTTGAGTTTCCGCCAAATAAAACATACTAGCGGCCGGTCCCAGCTTCGGTCTCGTAAATGTAACTCACCCTTCACTATTGTCTACCTAACTTTCGCACATTATCTGCCACGATAAAACGAATTCGATTATTATACAAAAAATCTTAGCCATCGAAGCTAAAGACAATAATACCGCATAATACCCCCGAAACGACGACCTCACACGTCTCAAACGCTCATATGGACTCGACCACAGAGCAATAAACCATGCTTTCGACAGAAGATCAAGTCTATAACCAGTACTATTTTATACTATTGTACACAATAGTACATAATTACAGGCTCTAAAGAGACCTAGTGTGGGCAACAGAACTAATCATGGTAGGATACTGTAGGATAATGCTTTTGTTATTCAAAAACAACTAGGTACTATGTGTTAGTTAAAAGTGATTTCATTGAATTATAATGACTATGTAAGTTATTTAACTACCCATGTACACTGTTCTGTTTGTTTTAAAAATAAACTTTACACAATGCGTACGACGGCCCAGCCCTAAAGGACATGATTTTATCGCGAAAGTCAGTTGGATAATTAGATTTAAAATATAGGCAAATTACTTACTAGCTCAACACATCTCTTTTTTGATTGTAAATTGACTTGCTCTCTTTAAGGGTCCGGTGACAGCGGCTCGCAATTTCGAGGTGAGATTGGCTATTATTTCATTTTATTTCATTTCGGGGAGGTTATTTGAAATAATAACTCTAAAGAAACACGCATAAATACTGTTCGAACACAAATAATACAATAATATAAGGGAAATGTGCTTGAGTCAGAAATCATTTTGGTATTAGGTAAACGTAAGACCAAACATACTAATACCAAAATGATTTCTGATTCGGGCATGTTTCCCTTATATTATTGTATTATTTGTGTTCGAACAGTATTTATGCGTGTTTCTTTAGAGCTTTTTTTTCAAACAGCCTCCCCGAAATGAAATAAAATGAAATAATAGCCAATCGCACTTCGAAATTGCGAGCCGCTGTCACCGGAGCCTTAATCAAGAAAATCTTGAAGCGCATGAAAATGACACAAGTCGGTTAATGAATAAAATACGCAATCAAAACAGTAATCTATATTTCTAAGCGGTATTTAATATATAAACTGTACACAGCGCCGACCCCAGGCTCCATATCACTATCACTTCACTATCACTACATAGCATAAAATAAAGTCACTTTCTCTGTCCCTATATCCCTGTCCCTATGTATGCTTAAATCTTTAAAACTACGCAACGGATTTTGTTGCGGTTTTTTTAATAGATAGAGTGATTCAAGAGGAAGGTTAATATTATTATGATACATGCATGATATGTGCACCCGTGCGAAGCAGGGGCGCGCGGGCGGGTCGCTAGTATTAATTAAACAAATCCTTTCGGAAAATCATGATAATATCAGACCTATAAAAAATAGGTTGCCTGCGACTGAATGCACATGATCCACTGTTTAGAACTACGTTGTGGCTCAAGTATAGGGCCATTCTGACATCTTACGCGCCACGCCAGTAATGCAACAAAATATGCTAATGTGCTCATTATGTCTACAGACGTCTATTGTACCGTGAGCGTATGTAAAGTGATTTTGGAAAACTATATCGGAGCCAAGAAGGCTTTGTTCGCTAGATCTGTTTTTTGGATTTCAAGTTCGGTGTGGTTCAAGCGATATTTTTGTGGGAAGCTGTATCGTTGTGGTGATTTAGTTATGACATGGGTTTCATTCATTCGTGAGGTCGCTATTTACTAACATCGATATTTCAGGAGTTTTTTTTATAATGTATTTACTTCGTTTAAATTTTATACCCATTCTTGTTATTTTTAATCCTCTAATATCTATAGCAGGTAAGTTCCTTCCCAGATTATTTGTGGATTTCTAAAGGTGTTATCACACCAATCGATGATCGATCGATTGGTGTGGTAAAACCCTAAGAGAGAGTCAGAGTTACGAACAAGCATCACACTTGGCAAATAACAACATTTTTCAAAGTTGGTATTCCATACGTGACAGCAGGTTACCAGCCCGTCGCTGGAAAAATTAGAGCTTAATACTAGGCTACATTTTCTACCAGTCAACCTTGACCAATTTAACATAGCACATACACCACATACATGGTGGCCACCAACAACACCAACATACCTACACACAAACCTTGCCATCACAGGGCTGACATTCGATCGAATCTGAACTCAACTAGGAAGGTAAGGAAGGCTTATAATACCCATAGGATTACGAGAACACGGAGCGCACTAAGGAACAAACGAACGGGGCTACTTTTTTTATCTCTGAACTATGGAATCGAGTAAAGTCAAAGTCAAGAGATACCTATTTTTATTCAATAAAATGACATGGATCACATCTTTACTCTATCCAAACTCAAGGTGCAATGTTTATAAACAAACTAAGCAAAAACATTAAAAAAAATCGAAAATTCTCGTTTTGGTGTTGAGTATAATTAGAAATAACTGTGAGCAATAACTATTGTAGGCAAGATCGCAAATCGAAAAAAATGCTAAATCTCTAAATAATCAACGATTTTCCGTTATTTAACTTATTATTATTCATTTAAGTAAGTACTTAAGGCAACGTAGTACCTATATGGATTTTAAAAATACGGTGCCCCGCGGTTTCACCCGCGCCGATTTAAATGCCGTTATTCCCACGATATAAAAAATAGCCTATGTGCTATTCCAGACTATAATCCATCTCTCTGCCAAGTTTTATCCAGATCCGTTCAGCCGTTCCGGCGTGAAAGAGTAACAAACATCCATACTCACAAACTTTCGCGTTTATAATATTAGTAGGATTAGTACAGATATCTTATAAAGTAACTACTTAGGTAACTAATGTTAATGTAAGAATTATTTTTTTCCGAAGTAATAAAGAAATTCAGCCCCCGTTCTTCGCCCTATCTACGCCCTCAGTATCAACTATCTTCCGTCCCATCCGTTAATCTTTAAATGGACTGGAACTACCATGTACCTAACGCTATGCATATTTAAGGGGATGAGCCTCTTTGCCGAACTTTGTTCCTGAGCCTTTCATCTTTAAATCATCATCATTATCTTTCTGCCCTTATCCCACGCTCAGTGGAGTCGGTACAACAGGTTCTACTCCTCCACTCTCCTCTATTATTCGTCATTTAGGTGCTCACTCCTTTCTTACTCATGTCATCTTTTACACACTACCTACCTCTCTTTCTAAAACCAATCACATTTTGCCAGTGCATTTGGATTCAGTTTTTGTAATGAAATGTATTTATTTGCCTGAAGTAGGTATGGTGAATTATTGACTTATGTTTAATTGTGGTCCCACACACTTCGTCGATGACCTGCATTTTCTTGAAAGACTTCTTTAATGACTGCGAAACTTTGTAAGTAGAAATTTATTTTCCGAGCATTTATCTCCAGGCGTAAAAAAGCGAGTAAACAAGTAGACTGAGCGCGAGTACCAAGAAAAGGATTAAAAAGTTTCGCGAGCTGTCAATTGGCAATTTCCTGGATGCCTCCGGTGACCCGGGGCGAGACGCAACACCAATCAACGGGTGTTCATTTTATTTAAATGTTTCGCTTCAGAACTCCCTTTTCTACAGGCATCCTCTATCGGGCGTTCTTAGAATGCTCGTGCCTCTATACAAAAACCAGGCTTGTAAAATGAAAAACCGAATACTTAGGTACCACATAAACTAAAAAATGTGACACTCGAGATACTGCACCTTATACCCTAAGTCGGAGTTTTGGTTTTAGCTGTTTATTGTCAGGCCGTTTTAAACCGACTTCAATAAATTAATGCTTTTAAGAAAATACCGACTTCAACGCACCGAAAAATACACTCTTACTTACTATATATAATTTAAAAACTCTCGTCAGCGGCCCGATATGTCTGGCTATCGAGATGGCTTTCAGTTTGACATTTGATTTTGATTCCCATAGTGTAATAGCAATTGTATAGGATGGATGGGAATCATTAAATGTCAAACTGAAAGCCATCTCGATAGCCAGACATTAGCGTAATCGGGCCGCTGATCTGTCTTAAATTTAAATAGGACCACATGACAAGCACCGGTTTCGATTAAACTAAGAATCAAAATCAGGTTCACTCAGTAAAAATTATGAGGAAACAAACATAAAAAAGCGCTCAGGACATCCTCAATTCGTATTTTTTTACTAATTACTACCTTCCTTGTTACTTACTTAATAGTAGGTAGTTTTTAGTGGGATATAAAATCGCTGGACTTGAAATTAAAAAATAGCGATTTTTCATATCTTTCAAAATGTGAAACTGAAACTGAAACAGCTTCACGACTTTGATCCCCAGGTACGGCAGATATCCCTTCAGATCTCCCAGTACCAAGTAGGTACTAATTCAAGATTCTTTGAGGATGTCTAAGGGGGGTAGTCAGAGGTACGTCCAAACATTACATTTGGCACATACCCACATTTTGCAGTAGTTAGCCTTCCATACGTGACAGGTTGCAAGCCCATCGCCGCTGTTAGAATCTAACTGGTTTCCTCACGATGTTTTCCTTCACCGTTTTAAATGTGCGAGAGAGAAAAAGCAGTTGCCATAGTCCACGATAGATACGTTAAATGCAGGACCGCTTATCTAAAATCTATTGAAATTAGACTGTCGATTGAAATTAACCTCAGAATTACATAGGGGCTGGTGTTAAATTATTACGACAAAACTTCCCTCTATAACAGGGATAAGGGTGGACAGTATGGGGTTGTCAACAAAAGATTATTGTTGCACCCGTCAGACCGTCTCGTCTCCCAAATTAGCTTATTTCTCAGTTCGGTAAACCATAACGATTCTATAAATAACCGGATAAAACACAGGGTCAGATAAAATTACTCTACTTATAAGAAACTCAATAAAGTTAACGGGGAGTACCACAGCCTATAAGTCAACTAGTTTTTTTTAACCTGAGCCAGTGAACCGAAAAATAAAAAACGTACATCTCGGCTATTTATAGTCGTAATACGAAAATAAGTCGGAAAAACGAAATCAAAGTCACTTTGTCTTCTGTTGGGTGGGTTTAATTTTGTAATGTCAAAACCGTCAGACCGGTCGATATTCATTCAAGCCAAGATTAGGCTGCCTGTCCACTGAAGCGGAGCGAGGCTGCGGAGCGGAGAAACGGATAATTACCTATCAATAGGATTGCATAAAATCTCTGAGCGATGATTATGCAATCCTATTGGTTAATATTTCTCAGTTTCTCCGCTCCGCAGCCTCCCCCCGTGTGGGCTGGCAGCCTTATACAGAGACAAATCAGCGCTGACCTGATAAAAACCCAATGTTAATTGATTTTGAAAAAAGAATATCCGGTGGGAAGCCATCGCTGTACTTAGGTACCTACTTACCTACTTCAAAATCAATCATCTACAAGGAATAAGATCAGTGCTCTAAAAATCGGTGGCAGAATGCCTCAAATCGACTGGTGGGTCCCCGATCCTACTACTAATACAAACACGAAAGTTTGTAAGTATGGATGGATGGATGTTTGTTACTCCTTCACGCCGGAACGGCTGAACGGATCTGTATGAAACTTGGCAGAGAGATATATTAATAGTCTAGAATAACACATAGGCTGCTTTTTATCCCGGGGATATCGGTATTTATATTTGCGCGGGTGAAACCGCCGGGCGCAACTAGTTATAAATAATCGCGAACCCACCACGTTTGAAGTCGCAAAGCGAGAAACTGTGGAGGGAATTTTCCTCCACAGTTTGGTTTTCCTAGCAAACTGACATTTCGATATTTTCGTTGAGTTAGAGCTGCAAGATAAGCAATTACGAACTCAATCGCCGTCCATTAACTAAAACGATTAAGAGCGTACAAAAACAACAATACAAAATTCCTGCCGTGAGAAGCTATGTCCCTATTAGGAGCTAAATATAGACGCTGATATTTCAATTTATATTTTCTCACAGGTTCTTGAGACCCCTTTGATCGCCTCAAAGGTCCTGGGATACCTAAACGTACCTATATCGATTAGGTTCGAACACCAATGCATTGTTCCATCAGAATTATTATTGCACTAGTTGCACCCCGGGTTTCACCCACGCTGATTTAAATCCCGGTATTCCCACGGGATAAAAAGTAGCCTATGTGCTATTCCAGACTATAATCTATATCTCTGCCAAGTTTCATCCAGATCCGTTCAGCCGTTCCGGCGTGAAAGAGTAACAAACATCCATCCATCCATACTTACTAACTTTCGCGTTTATAATAGTACCTAGTAGGATGTCATAGAGAATAATGCCCCAGGCATGATACTATTGGGGACGGTTTCTCCCTCAATTGTCCCAAGCATTGCTGACGCGAGCCAAAAACAAGTAGGTACACGGTTCAGATAGGTACCTATCGGGTATATGGATCGAGAGGATACATTACTACTTTATGGTGAATCACGATGACTTAAAAGGTGTTTTGAAGCCCCTCTTGAGAAGATTCATGGCACAGTATTTTTTCTATTTACTTACTTACCTATCATAAACAATAACCCCAGTAGGAATTACCTACAAGTTTCGCCATCAGACAGACAGGGGTGGCAAACCGTTTTGAATCAACTGCCATTTTTTCGTGGGTTATTTCGCCATCCCTGGACTAGGCCAATAACTTCTTGGTTGTCAATTTTACTTACCTATTCATGAGCGTCTGCGTGTCTACCATGAAAACGATAGCCAGAGTTTGATAATTGTACAGGAAAGTTGGACGCAAGGCCAGGCATCGTAGGGTACTTAGTCTTGCTAATTTAGGTACTTGCGAGTCATTGCTTTGTTATATAGGGTGGCCAAACAGTCGTGGATCAAACGCAACTAGGGGTTGGATGGGGTCATCAGCTGCAAAAAATTGTTCTATGGGAGGTCCTTAAGGTCAACCCATGCAGTCATACATAATTTATTCTGTGTTTCTATGAGTAAATTATCATAGCTCTGCACTTAACTGCATCCTTAAGGACCTTCCGTAGAACAATTTTTTGCAGCTTGATGACCCCATTAGCCTCTTGCGTTTGATCCAAGACTTTTTGGCCACCCTGTATATAGGTGATGGTTACGACTTAACATTGGGTGGCCATCTGCTTGATTCATCAATAAATGGTATAAAAGTAAAGAATCAATTAGGTACCCATATAATTTATTATCCTCCTTACTGCGGGATTTATTTTCAATGATATTCTTCAGATAATAGACTATTTTTAGACTGTTTGCATAACATGCCTAGAACTACGTATTGTACTCAGTGATTGTAATCATTGAGGATATTTTGACGATTTTTGTCAAGGCGGCTAGTGCTACCTAACTAGTCGTGTCGTCGAATTAGGTAGTTCGAAGCAAACGCATTTCGCTTACGACTGTCGCATGTTCAGTAGAAATTAGCAGTTTTAGTAATTTTACGTGAATTAGGATGTTAAAAAGATAGCGCTTATTTTGTACTAGCGACCCGCCCGCGCGCCCCTGCTTCGCACGGGTGCACGTTGTTTTTCTACTATATCATGCATGTATTATACATATTAACCTTCCTCTTGAATCACTCTATCTATTAAAAAACCGCATCAAAATCCGTTGCGTAGTTTTCAAGATTTAAGCATACCTACATAAGGACATGGGGATATAGGGACAGAGAAAGCGACTTTGTTTTATACTATGTAGTGATATAATAGTACCTAGTACTTAGTTAGGGCTAGGGTTGAGTTAATACCTACGGTTTGTTTTGCGCAAGTTAAAAATACTAAGTACTTCGGTATATTTTTTATATTAAAAAAAACACTATAAAACGATTGGGCAACAGGTGCCTTTTCAGACTCTGCCGTTCTTAATCGCGTTGTTTAGTCATACCTATTTGACTGCCAAATGTCACCCCCTGTAATTAAACCACCTAAGTTCTAAGTAGGTACGCGCCATTTTATGATATTACTAGTTGCGCCCCGCCGTTTCACCCGCGCAGATTCAAATCCCGGTATTCCCATGGGATAAAAAATAGCCTATGTGCTACCAGACTATAATCTATCTCTCTGCCAAGTTTAATCCAGATCCGCTCAGCCGTTGCGGCGTGAAAGAGTAACAAACATCCATCCATACTTACAAACTTTCATGTTTATAATAGTAGTAAGATCAAATTTATTTACTTATGTAGGTAAGTAATACCTACTATACAAATTTATCAGTGTCATAAATAAATTATTTAATTTGTATTGCTTGATATAGGTATTTCGGGTTTTAAACACAACAATGAATGTTATAGCAAAGAGTGGGTTAGTACACCTTGCATACAGATACAGATACAGATACTTTATTGGTAAAAACAGTTTACAAGTCATGGTGGAATTTTAAATAATATTACATTACCTACATACTAAACATTCAATATTAATTTACATTATTAGGTAGGTACCAGTAGGTAGGTAGGTAGGTATAGGTAGGTACTATACTGGTTTTACGATTACATGCCAGTAATCCAATAAACAAACTCTGCTATATGAAAAAACATGGGTCATTAAACTGTTTTTGTTCAACTGTGTATAGAAAATGTATTGTATTTAGTCTACATTGTATATTTGAAAACAGTAGCTTCAAGACTAGCTTTTGGTCCTTATTTATAGGTATTAAGTCTATGAGCGAGCCAATAGCTTATCAGACCGATAAGTCTGTTTCTGTCTCTTTCTTTTTATGGTCACCTTGTCAATGAATACTCTATAGAGCTGGTATAAAATGGTAGGGATTATGAATAAGATAGTAAGTCTGAAAATGCTGGTAGCTAGAAACCAGATGCTCGATAACTCAGGGGCCTAATTGAGGCACACTTAAAAAACTTTCACCAGACTGTTTCGAAAGAAACTAGTGACACATCAAGAAGAAGGTGCCTAATATTAGATGATGATGAGTAGTAGATTGTGCTGTAACACCAGAAACTTGTAAGCACCTACCTATATAATTTGATGTGACACAAGAGCTCTTGGGATCATTGAGACTTGACTGAGCTTATTATATTACTTGAAACTGAAAACTGAAACAGCTTCACGACTTTGATCCCCAGGTACGGTAGATATCCCTTCAGATCTTCCAGTACCAATTAGGCACTAATTCAAGATTCTTTGAGGATGTCTAAGGGGGGTAGTCAGAGGTACGTCCAAACGTTACATTTGGCACATACCCACATTTTGCAGTAGTTAGTATTCCATACGTGACAGGTTGCAAGCCCATCGCCACTGTTAGAATACTAACTGGTTTCCTCACGATGTTTTCCTTCACCGTTTAAGAGCACTGGCATTGCGCACATAAATTTTTCGATAGAAAAATCCATTGGTGCACGACCGGATTCGAACCTGCGACCTTACGATCGGAAGGCGGGGTCACTCCCACTAGACCACCGGTGCTCTATATATACTTAACTGAGCAAAATAATATTTTTCTTATATTATTAAATATTACTTACTTATTTACAAATATTAACTTAAACCTAATAATTTTTGAAACTAACATGGATATGAACATAACTTTCATTTAAAACGGGATATTTACGATGATTTGTGAGTTTGATTGTTTCCCGATATTTCGGCACAGTTGCATGCACCATGATAGCGGGAAACAAAACAATCAAACTCACAAATCATGGTAGGTAAATAAAGCTAATAATTGTACTTTTACCTATAACATTATACTACAATCTTTGGTCATAAAAAAAAAAAGTAAAAATGTGTTTTATTGACATAAGACAAGCACAGTTATAATTTGAATCCATAGGCTCCTGAACATGTGTGTACATTTTAAGTTTTTGAATAAATTATTACTTATTTCAGTATATCAGGATACTAATTATAGCCTGTTAATAACATGACATTGGTTTGGAAAAAGAATTGAATTTCATACATACCTACCTACTTAATAAATATTATATCTCCAGACAATATATATAGGTATTTCAGATATTTTACCAAAGCAAAAATAACTGATTTTTCAAGAACGTCTAAGAGGTGGTTAGAGGTATTTATGAATGTTTATTAAAATTCTATGAATATCCCTCACAATGGGTTCAAGTTGAGTGCTCAAAGTTTTTGTAAATAGTTATTCCTCATTTAGAATTTTGACAATGACTCATGTTGCTCAGGAGATAGAATACCCAGACTCATCAGATAGATTGGAAGCTGATAAGAGTTATGTAAAATGTAATGAACTTATCTCTTTTGTAGTTTTTCTTTACTAAGTAAGTAGTGTAGGTAATTGAAAAGATGTAAGTATGTAACATAATGCTTTGACTGTAAGTAATTGTGTATTCAAATCAACTACTGATTTGAAATTCAAGTAAAAAGAAAATGAGCTTCACAGGCAATATGTTTGTTATTTCATAGATTGATGTAGGTAGTGTGTGTATTCTATGTTGGTTTGAGTACCAAATGGATACCTAGTTGCATATTTGTTATGGAAGTATGGGCTTCTGAAGGGAGCTAAGACAGTGAACTCACCAGCAGGTAGGTGTGGAATTATCCACGGTGTCCTGATTGGCCTGCGAAGGAGACTCGGCTCCCCGCGCGCCACCCGCTACTGACGAAGCCGTGGTGACGCTGTTTCTTCTCACTGCACCCGCATCATCAAACTCACATGAAAACTTCTGTCAACTCAACTAGACCACTCTTCCACTAGTTGCATATCTCCCTGGCACTACCACACTTCACTTCCCGCTTCACTTTTTGAAGATCTCGCTATTACTACAGCATCCCACACACCAAATCACGCCCTGATACCACAACACAACGCCAAAAATCCACTGAAAAATGGCAACCAACCTCTGGCGAAAGAGATCCGACCGAACTCGCGACTCCAACATAAAATACTGTAATATTTATAAACTTTCACAGTTTAATTATAGACCAGACGTTACTATTAACGTTTGAACATAAGTAAAAGCTGAGAAAATAATATTTATAAATAGCTTCGGATTATTTTGATACAAATCTAAATTGGTCTGACACTGCATACACACCCCTGGTTCGGGTGGAGGATCCTCTTCTTTCTTTCTCTTTGTGATACGTATAACGAAAATTAGCACGGACTTTTTAGTAGGGCTACAATTTAATGACCTACACCCTGATATCTACAAAGACATTTTGTAGGAATGACAGCGGATCTGTACGGTATCGGCTTCACAGAACCTATAGGAAAAAAATCAACATGTCTCCTGCCTGCCTGTGAATTGCAAGGTGTTTTGTCATTGACACTTCAAGATCGAGATAAAGGGGCGTGGTCAACTCGAGATGCGATTAATCGATTAATCATTCACGTTGAGCGCGATCGAAGTCAGCTATCTATTATTAGCATATCTACATTAGTACAAAACTAAAAACCTTAAAAATATTAATTAAAATACAATAAACATAATAAATAAAATATATTATTAAGAGGAGTCCCTTTAGGCAAGGTACCGAAGATGCTGGTAGCATTCCCCCTTTAATGTACCTACAAAATATTTTTGCAAGATGACATATCAAGACAATTATTTATTAAGGCTCCCATACACTCATAATGGATATATTATGTGTTCTGTGCTCATAATGCACCAGTATCATATGAAATCTTAAACGTCTGTGATGGCTCAAACTCGTATGGCGAGCGATACGTTAACATATGATGACATAATTATAGCATCCTCCTGTGATGCACTCTATGCTCCTATAAATAAATAATAATAATAATAATAATTTATTTCAGACTTGGTTCATAGATGTTAGTAACAAGATAAAACTTATAAAATAGTGTTAGTGACGATTATTATAAAATAAAAATAACAATTTAGCTATAATAGAACTGAAAAAAAAATAAAAAAAAAGAATCAAATTATTATTTAGGTGGTTCACTGATATAAGTAGCATGCTCTGCGTACCTACCATTATATAGGTCTAAGTATTTCCTTTTCTTAAATGTCCTCTCCCGACATTCCGACACGCCACACTGGACCCCCTCCTCGATTTTAAATTATGAAATCAAAAATTCTATAACGATCAATACATTATGATGCCTTATTTAAAGAGTTAGTGTGTTGCGTACCAGTAACTTATCTTCACAGATGAGAGATTTAAAGTATTATGCTACATCTTGAATCTCAACGTAAAAATTATATCGACTAATAGTTTTACATACTCAATAATACCACCCTTAGACATCCTCAAAGAATCTTGAGTCAGTTCTAGGATCTAGAGATCTGAAGGGATATCTACCGTGCTTGGGGATTAGTCGTGAAGCTTACTAATTGAGAATCGAGATCTCTGATTACATACATGCAAGGATTCATATTGCAAGTCTTAATTGTAGTCTATGGATTGATTGTCTATGGAACAGTTGATTGAGTGTAAATGTCAATGTCACACGTCAGCTGTTCATCAATCATCATTCCTTGTTCAAACTTCTTCCATTCGGTCTTGCGGTGCTGCCATCCTTGCTAATTTTCCGTAGATTTTAGATTCTTGGTCCTTCGTTCGGAGATACAGTTAAAACTCAGCGTTTACACTCAGCTCATGTCCGTGGCAGCGCGAACTTCAGAGTAAAAGGCAACGCGTGAGGTAATGCGAGAGAGAGCGTTGACGTACGTCCGTTGCAACTAGAGATGGGCGCTTACCCGGTAAAAACCCGAACTTTGGGGTTTTACCCGTTTATACCCATTTTTACCTACCCATTTTGAATTAATACCGGGTAAAAATTCACATCTTTTTTTGGTCATTTATGTTTTTATTTGTTAGTTTTATTCTGATTTTAATTATCTAATCTTAATATTCTGATTATCTGATAAAAAAGTATCATTCTAGCTTATTTTTATTCTGATACTTTGGATTCACACAAAGATAATAAATGAAAGATATGTTTTATAGGTACTATTACTACTATTACTGGGGAAAGCTGACCAATGGGTGGCCACCGCACCACAATTTGATTTTGACAGTGACATTTGTTTGTTTACCTTTTATAACATAGTAGAAAAAAACGGTGTATAGACTATATTTATATATATTTTACCCTTCCAATTTTTACCCACCCGCCCATCTCTAGTTGCAACGCGTACGCGTTGCAACGGACATGAGCTGAGTGTAAGCGCTGCTAAGGCCAGTGCCAGATTTGTATGAACTTAATTGATCACTGAGCCGCACACTTAGTGAGGCACGAGAAGAACTTCACTGTCTCGTGTCTCACTAAGCGTGCGGCTCAGTGATCACTTAAGTTCATACAAATCTGGCACCGGGGCAGGGTAAGGCCTAGAATTTAGCGCGCCGCGCCGGCCGTCTCTATCTCGTGTAATCTGCACGCGAAAACATCAATAATTTTTTTGCTCTTTTTTCTTTTTAGTCTTGCAACTCACGCTTCCTCCACCAACTTACTCATTAATTGGACTCTTTTGGACTGTTGGACATTTTAATCATTCAGTCTTGTCTTGTTATCGATTGAGTTGCGTATTTGCGTAGCGTTATATTATACTCTTGGCGTATTTGATTCATTCACTCACTCACTGCGGCTCGCGCGCATTTTCCAGCTGATTGAGATTTTGCTTCAGAGTAACATATTTTACGATTTCAAATCTGAAGAATTTACAGACAAAACGAATGAGAAATAGTGTTATTCAAGTAAGGTCCCTGAAATGGCAACTCACCACAATAAAACTTTGCATTTGATAGCCTCTAAACTTGGGCTTGGTGATGATGCTAAAGTTTTAGGGTAAGCTAATTTGCATGAAAAATACAAGTTTACTAAATCATAACAAGCGTTAATCCTTTTCACTTGTAATGAGGCAGTTCTATTAGATAGGCGAACTACCTACATAGTGATTGGTGGACTGATTGTTATGAGTTATAGTAATCTAGATATCTCGTCCGGTATAGTACTCGATGTCGTATTTCTCCCGGCTCGGCGGTATTTATGCCTTATCTGCTCCCGTAAGGTTCTATCCAAACATGTCTAGAAAAAATTTCTCACTGCTAAGACTGCTCATTCCACTAACAAAAGAAATTTACACAGTACAAATCAATATGGTCTTTATTCACCACAAAAACAGGCATCAAAAGTAATCCTTGGATGCACGGAACTGGTACATAGGTAATAGTGAAGCCCTATGTGTGGTCCATGATTATTATCTGAGCACAATTCGCAAAACTGTAAAGTGATCCCTGTGATTTTACTGAATAGAGACCGTTTTGATTTGCTTTGACATGTTTGTCCCACAAATGTTTGCTAGTAGATCCCACAGCCCGCAGCACAGAAGGCAGATTTTGTTTAACATCCTTGCATAAAGAGATAAAGAGTTTCATAACTATCTATTACTCATTACTATACTATCGGTATTTATCTCATATCCATGGAGTGAGGCACTGGTGACCGTAATACAGGTTTCTTATTATCTTGGGCACCAGTCTCACACAAAACAGGTTTAATACTACCAATTACTATTATTGTGTACCTAAGAGCACCGGTGGTCTAGTGGAAGTGACCCCGCCTTCCGATCGTAAGGTCGCAGGTTCGAATCCGGTCGTGCACCAATGAATTTTTCTATCAAAAAATTTATGTGCGCAATGCCAGTGCTCTTAAAAGGGGGAAGGAAAACATCGTGAACTGAACCTGAACTGGTTTCCAGTTAGTATTATTCTAACAGCGGCGATGGGCTTGCAACCTTTCACGTATGGAATACTAACTACTGCAAAATGTGGTTATGTGCCAAATGTAATGTTTGGACGTACCTCTGACTACCCCCCTTAGACATCCTCAAAGAATCTTGAGGTTAGTACTTGGTACTTGAGAGATCTGAGGGGATATCTACCGTGACTGGGGATCAAAGTCGTGAAGCTGTTTTTTTTTTCAGTGTAAACCTTTTGTGTCTGAGAGAATAAATGAGTTATTATTATTACAGTAAAGCAGCTGAGTTTGAAAGACTCTTGCAGACAAAGTCGATAGCCGGCAGTAACATGACTGACACCAGCAAAGTTGCCATTTGCTTGGACTTAGCAGCAGCATTGTTTGGAGCTGATTTGGACCTGGTAAGTATTCATCTATACTTTCTACTTCTTCACTACATAGTATAAAACAAAGTCGCTTTCTCTGTCCCTTTGTATGCTTAAATCTTTAAAAGTATGCAACGGATTTTGATACGGTTTTTTTTAATAGATGGAGTGATTCAAGAGGAAGGTTTATATGTATAATACATGCATGATATGTGCACCCGTGCGAAGCAGGGGCGCGCGGGTGTGTTGCTAGTAATCTTATAAACATCAGAATAGCTTTCCATTCTGCCCTTAAAGAAAATAGAGAAGTGGCTGCTGCTGGTAGAATGGCCAAGAAAGCCATCCATAAGTTGAATAGCTTCTAAAGTTTTGACAACATATAAAAATTACATAAATGATATTATTTGATGTTTATAAATGAAATGTCTATTTTTTTATTGTTTTATTAGATTTATAGTGCTTACTACACTTAAGGGTCCGGCGACAGCGGCTCGCAATTTCGCGGTGCGATTGGCTATTATTTCATTTTACTTCATTTTGGGGAGGTTGTTTGAAAGAATAACTCTAAAGTGACACACATAAATACTGTTTGAACACAAATAATACAATAATATAAGGGAAATGTGCTTGAGTCTGAAATCATTTTGGTATTAGGTAAACATAAGACCAAACATACTAATACCAAAATGATTTCTGATTCGGGCATGTTTCCCTTATATTATTGTATTATTTGTGTTCGAACAGTATTTATGCGTGTCACTTTAGAGTTATTCTTTCAAACAACCTCCCCAAAATGAAATAATAGCCAATCGCACCTCGAAATTGCGAGCCGCTGTCGCCAGAGCCTTAAGGAAATCACAAAGATTTTATAATGTCCCAAAAGTTATTCTCCGAGCGGGATATGAACCCGCAACCTTCCCCTTGACACAGGGCTGCGCTCCCGCAAGGTTCAAATCCCGCTTGGAGAATAACTGGGACATTATAAAAACTTTGAGAATGTCTATGTTACAGAAAACAGCAATAAAATACTCCGGTCTGAAGCCTTTGATGTATACTAACTGCAAAAAAATGGTCCAGAACCTTTTAGAACTTGACAGAGATAAGTTGACGACGTCTGTATTATGTGCGGCATTGCAGTGTAACGGAGTAAAAGCGTTGGCTGATCAGATTTTACAAGAGTATCAGAAGCAGGCTAAAATGGTAACATTTTTGAGTTAGGTATATCACTAAATAGTTATAGTTGTGCCCCGCGGTTTCGCCCTCGCAGATTTAAATCCCGGTGTTCCCACGGGATAAAAAGTAGCTTATGTGCTAAGCCAGACTATAATCTAACTCTCGGCCAAGTTTCATCAAGACCCGTTCAGCCGTTCGGGCGTGAAAGAGTATCAAACATCCATCCATACTTACAAACTTTCGCGTTTATAATAGTAGTAGGTTAGACTGTAGACTATTATATAGAGAATCTATCTATATGCTTACAGGAAGTGGACCTCAGCCTACCTCAATATGTCTGCATGGCAGTCTTCCACGCATGCCGAATAAACAAAATCAAAATACCCAAAAGCAAAGTGACTGAGAAGTCTCGACTGAAACCCGCGCAATGGGCGAAGCTCGACGGTGATTGGACGAAGTTTGTTGACACGAATTTCGCTGTAGCGAAGAAGACACGAGGCAGACCACGGAAGAATACTGATGGTATGGACTTTGAACTTTATTGGGGATGAGGAGGGTTTTTATTTTTTAGTTCGGAAATAAAAGAAATTTATTTACAAAATTATTTATTTGAGCATTCAATTTAACTTTAAAAAAATGGCTAAAGCAGACTAGACCAGGGTTTCCTAAATGGTGCGCCACATCATCGCGTCACGTGTCGTCCAGCCTACCCGGTCAAAAGCGCAGGCGGGCAATTAATTGTCAGACATAAAGCCTTATTTTAGTGCTCGAAATTTCTAATTAAGTGTGAAAAAATTTCATTCTCCGCATTAAACATTACATTGTACTTCTTTGTTACAATAGATGTTTTGCAATACTTATATAACTTATATACTTATATAACTACTTATATTATTTTTTTCTCATTTATAATTTGTTCTTTCTCCCGAGTCTAACCTACATATTATATATATTCAAACTACAAGGTAAACTTATCAAAACCGCCAGCTAGGGTTCCGCCAAAAAATGTATGATCTATTAGGGTTCCATGGCCAAATAAAATTGGGAACCCCTGGACTAGACTATAGCGGAAGACTTAATATAAAAAAACCAAGGGCTCTGTTCTAATTATATAAGCTTCCAAAACACGGATATAACGACATTTTCTAAAAATTTAATTTTAGCAAGATCGATTTATCGCCCCCGAAACCTCCTGCATACCAAATTTCATGAATATCGTTGAAGCCGTTTCCGAGAATCAGATTATGTAGGTATTAGGTATGTATAATGCCAGTGTTCTTAAACGGTGAAGGAAAACATCGTGAGGAAACCAGTTAGTATTCTATCAGCGGCGATGGGCTTGCAACCTGTCACGTATGGAATACTAACTACTGCAAAATGTGGGTATGTGCCAAATGTAATGTTTGGACGTACCTCTGACTACCCCCCCTTAGACATCCTCAAAGAACCTTGAGTTAGTACTTGGTACTCAGAGATCTGAGGGGATATCTACCGTGACTGGGGATCAAAGTCGTGAAGCTGTTTCAGTTTCAGGTATGTATATAAACAAGAATTGCTGGTTTTAAGTATTAGATATACGTGGGCTTAAGGTAAGTATGTATTAGTTAGTCTTATATCACGAGCCTACTATGTCACTGCCACTAGGGAATCTAAGATGTGCTTAAATTATATTTACAGCGGAACCAGAAACAATGGATGTAGACATGCCCCTCAAGGAAAAAGAAGAGCACACAGAACCCCAAATAGAACTTTACGAAGACTGGAAACGTCGTATGCTAGAGACAGCGTATAGAGAACTCAAAGAGCTAGATGAGAAGGAGAGACAGACTATGAAAGAGCGAGACATGACACCCAGACGGTCGCCTAGAAAGACGCCGCAGAAGTTTTCGCCGTACAAAAGTCCAGCTAAAATCAATGGAGTAAGGTTGCTTTTTCCACTAGAATTATGAACAATGCTGTAAATCAAAGATTGCATTTAGTGACCTGTGATGGTAGAAGATTATAATGTAAGTGACGTGTTGAATTTTGTGGTATTTTTAATGATCTTATTTAAACTAGTTATACAATAATTGAATTAGAATGTATGTTTATAATGTCGAGTTTCGAATAAACTAAGTACTTTTCTAAGAAATCGTCATCTTTTGAATTTTGATAAACTATTTTAGAGGAACATATTAGATATTTTCGGGTTTATTCAAAGATTTTATTTTATTATTTAGGTGGTCAACATTCTGACCGTTTACAGGAGATACAAATAGTATTTTTCTTTGTCTATTATAAATAACAAAAAAGTAGTTTTTCGGTTTTATACAATATTCCCTAGAAAAAAAAATGTCTATTTTTGCGTTAAAATGGTTTTAAAACACATAGTCTTATATTTTCGAGTTTTGTTAAAAAACATTTGGGAGATATCCTCAAATGTCTCCTTTACCCACCATGTGTCAAAAAGCCTTTAGAATTTAATAAAGCATCTGTATAATCTAGTAGACCATGCTTTACAATGGCGCAACAAAAAAAAAATTTTTACTTTTATCTATTTCAATTTTATCTATCGTGACCTGCAAAAGCACTACACCAATAATGCCTGAAGATACTCCTAGCGTGGCATTTGACGACCCGTCGCGACCTAACCTCAGCTACCCGACTTCGCTCGGATTTCTCTTCATATTCACAGTTCTACTGATTGGTGTGATAGTGCGCGCAATCATGCTATGGTCATCCTTACAATGCATTCCATATAGAGTTATCATGTTTGCTATTGGCGGGGTGTTGGGGTTCTGTGCCAGCAAATTCCCCGAATTCAAACCTATCGTCGCTATCTGTTATATCGACGTGGATATAATCCTTCTTCTATTCTTGCCAACGCTTATATTCAGTACTTCGTACAGCGTCGACGCTCACTCGTTTTGGAAATGTTTTCCTCAGATTCTTTTGGTTGGGGTACCGGGAGCATTGCTCACAGCTTTGATAACAGCGTTCATGGCTTGCTACCTGATAGAATCGTCATGGAACTTCCCCACAGCTTTGTTATTCGGGGTCGTATGCTCGCCGATATATCCCATGGAAGTTGTGAAGCAACTCAAGGAGATGGGCAAAGGGAAATTTATCAGTGTGTTGCTTTTAGGAGAAGGCCTGATCGGCGATGTGACTGTAATGATAGAGTTTACCGCTGTGTTCGGTTATCTAGCAATGGCTGTTACTGATGCGTCTCAAATATCGTTGCTACTACTGAGATATGCCGGTGGTGGGGTTGTGTTGGGAATAGTGATGGGAAAAATCATCGGGAGTTTGCTGTCTATGACGTATTATGACCTATTGTGTGCGGTTATTGTGACGCTCGCTGGAGCGTACTTAACTTTTTACATTGGCGAGAAGTTTCTATACGTCTCAGGGTTGCTGGCGACTGTAATAGCTGGCGTTATAGTCAGTGATAGGAAGTCTACAGTGGCTGGTGATGTGGAACAAGTTGTGGCGCATTTTTGGTCGATTTTGGCGCATGTGGCCAATTCGCTGGTGTTTACGATGGTCGGTGTGGTTATATTTGAGAAGGTTACCTATGTGATCAGTGTGCGACAGGTTGCTTTGGTGTTTGTGACTTATACGACCATATATTGTTCAAGGTAAGATTCAGTTTCCAATGTCACTTACTTTCATTTAATTATCACACGACTACACATCAAAATACCCGGTTTAGACTCTTTAGACTCCAAGCCATTTGAAATTTAACTCTGCTAATGTACATATATATCACTTCTAAGTTTTGTGATTTTTCCTAACAAAGTCTTTTAAAGTCTCACAAAGAACCTGCTACTTCTAGTGTATCGCAAATACTGACTGTGTCGTATGTTGCTGGTTTGTACTGCCCTCTGTCTCGCTCTGATCTTCCTACAGACACTTGTAATAACTATCGTAGGCTACTTCCATGTGTACGACTATCGCAGACACTGACTGTATCGCAGGCTGCTGGTATACGCTGCATTTTCTCCGCTGCTGCAACACATCGGCTACGGCATATCGTGGTAGCACTGCATGGCTAGTGTGTCTCTGCCTCTCTGATCTTCCCACAGCAACTTGTAATAACTATCGTAGGCTACTTCCATGTGTACGACTATCGCAGACACTGACTGTATCGCAGGCTGCTGGTATACACTGCATTTTCTCCGCTGCTGCAACACATCGGCTACGGCATATCGTGGCAGCACTGCATGGCTTGTGTGTGGGGCGGTTTGCGAGGCCCTCTGTCTCTCTGCCTCGCTCTGATCGTGCTACAGACT
The DNA here is from genome assembly GCA_963576535.1 of Plemyria rubiginata. Taxonomy (NCBI): domain Eukaryota; kingdom Metazoa; phylum Arthropoda; class Insecta; order Lepidoptera; family Geometridae; genus Plemyria; species Plemyria rubiginata. The sequence continues at coordinate 3,388,668 of OY754929.1, forward strand.
CCGGCCACAGCTGACGCCGGCGAGGTATAAATTAGTAAATAACAACGGCATATACAACCAATTACATTAATTACAGAATAATATCTGATCGCAATCTACATAAGAGGGTTAACTTCACTAACTACATGGTTGCGCCCCGCGGTTTCACCCGCGTAGTTTTAAATTCCGGTATTCCCACGGGATAAAAGTAGCCTATGTGCTATTCCAGACTATAATCTATCTCTCTGCCAAGTTTCATCCAGGTCCTTTCAACCAATCCGGCGTGGAAGAGTAACAAACATCCATCCATACTTACAAATTTTAGCGTTTATAATATTAATATTACAACGGCACAACTTATATTATTATGCAAACAATTACATTAATTAAAGAATAATATCTGATCGCAAACGCAATCTACAGAAGTAGCTTAAAAATAATAGTTTCATTACTCGCCAATAGACGTCAGGAAGAGTCATATTTATGTTCAAGTTGGGGTTTTTCATTGCATGAAAACACGGATAAAAACATTTTCTAGAAATGAATCCTAGTTAGATCGATTTATCCCCCCTAAATTCCCCTGCGCACTTCATGAAAAGTTTCGGAGACAGAATAATAAAAATTAAAATAAAATCAGTCTAAGAGAGATAGGTCGATATATCGGAATAATTCGGAAGAACAGTCAGTGATTTTATCTATATTTCTTCAAAAATGTCGATTTTTGGATCAAGAAATCTGAGGATTGCCTCCTAATTATTTAATTTTCTACAGATATTTATAATCCAAACATCGGGGTTAGTGATCCTCTCTCTCCTGATAAACGCGACCACTATGCGGAAGGTCCTTAAAGTACTGGGACTGGCCGAGATCTCTCTCGCCAAGAAAGCCAATATGACGAACTGTGTGAAGAGAATTATGCTGACAAGAGACCGGTGCGTCTCTATGCTGAAAATGGATAAGTTTCTCGCTGATGCTAACTGGGATATGGTTCAGGCAGGTAATGTTTTGTGGATTTTTAACGTCAAAAATGTGGTTCTAAATTCGACTTTTTTTTTTTTTTTTAGAAAACAGCAGAAACAGCTTCACGACTTTGATCCCCACACATATCCCCTCAGATCTCTCGGTACCAAGTACTAACTCAAGATTCTTTGAGGATGTCTAAGGGGGTGTAGTCAGAGGTACGTCCAAACATTACATTTGGTACATACCCACATTTTGCAGTAGTTAGTATTCCATACGTGACAGGTTGCAAGCCCATCGCCGCTGTTAGAATACTAACTGGTTTCCTCACGATGTTTTCCTTCACCGTTTAAGAGCACTGGCATTGCGTACATAAATTTTTCGATAGATAAATCCATTGGTGCACGACCGGATTCGAACCTGCGACCTTACGATCGGAAGGCGGGGTCACTTCCAAGTTCCACTAGACCACCGGTGCTCTCTTTTTAGCAAAACTTAAATAACAGTTTTAATAATACAACATCGTGAAACTTAGCAAGGTTTGTGTCGATGTTGGCACTGACTCGAGCTGTTGCAAAACATAAACATAAAATTAATATTTATAAATAAATAAATATAAATATTGGTGGACTTCCCACACAGCACTATCTAGCCCCAAACTAAGCTTATGCTTGTGATATGGGAACCAGATAGCTGATATACTACTTATATACTTTTTTTTTTGTAAATACATACTTATAATATTATATAACACCCAGACACAGAACAAATATCTGTGTTCATCACACAAACGTTTGTTCACGGTGGGAATCGAACCCACGACCTACGGCGCAGAAGGCAGAGCTACTACCAACTGAGCTACGTAGGCTGTCAAGTTATAGTAGGTAGATAGTATAAATAAGTAGGTAAGTACACTTATGCTAATAATTATGAATGTATAAGTCACCTCGTAACTGTTTGTTACCTCGTAACTTGGTTAATCTATAGCAATCCTTGTACCTGGGTTGAGGGTTGCAATGGGGGTAGTAATGGCAAGTTCTTCCCTTGAGTCCCTTTGTCTAGGAAATAAAAAAATATTCCTTCAATTTTTCTTCACTTCAAATAAAAACCCTAAACTAACTGGTAATTTAGCTGAAAAAGAGAAATTATATTTTCATTTCCTAGAAAAAAGGACTCAAGGGAAGGACTAAGCCACCTACCCCCACTTACAAACCCCCTTCCCCCAACCCTCAACTCAGATACAAGGATTGCTATAGCCAACCCCGTAACTTTTATCTGAGCTGAAAAAAATAGGTCCATATTTTGATGAAACTTTTTTTTCTAAGTGGTTCCCTGGCGCCGAATAAATCTTTTTCGTATGGGACGCTGTCGCTGTCTGCAATCGTCATACGATTATATCAGCACTAGTAACGCCCTGCGGTTTCACGCGCGTAGTTTTTAATCCCGGTATTCCCACGGGATAAAAAGTAGCTTATATGTTATTCCAGACTATAATATATCTCTGTGCCAATTTTCATCAAGATCCGTTCAGCCATTCTGGAGTTATAGAGTAACAAACACCCATCCATCCATAAATCATAAATCATTTATTCTCTGTAAATCTAGGTAGTTAAAAAACAGATGTCATGTTTATGTATAGCACACTAGATCCTGCCATTGGGCGTACAAAGGGTTTATTTACAAGCTAGTTTACAAATTGCACATTAAATCATCCATCCATCCATACTTACAAACTTTCGCATTTATAATATTAGTAGGATAATATTAGTAGGATAATATTAGTAGGATAATATTAGTAGGATAATATTAGTAGAATAATATTAGTGGGATAATATTAGTGGGATAATATTAGTAGGATAATATTAGTAGGATAATATTAGTAGGATAGGATTACAGTTCTTTCGAAAAAAACTTGTTCCATCAGCAAATGGAACAAGCAGATTGACTTCTTTTTGGAAGTCAGTCAAAAACTGCCGAATGAAAATGCTTCCTTAATTCCCAAGGGACCACCATCAAGCACCCATACCAGCTGCAGATATCTGGTCGTGACGAAGACAGCGACGACGATGCTTACATGGGCTACCACTTCTCTACCTGCCCCGACTGCGAGAGAGAGATTCCTAACGAACCGACGAAGAAGGAGTTCGCTGAGATGATGAGGTAATACCACAGAAGAAATAAATAGAAGGTAATACTCGTAGGTGCTCTAAAGCAGTGTTTTTCAATTTTTGTCTACATGTTCATTTTCATCACACAAATGTTCTCAGTGGGAATAGAACCCACGGCCTACGACACAGAAGGCAGAGCTACTACCAACTGAGCTGTGAAGGCTGTTATTTTTATTCGCGGGTAACGCCTTGGGGCGCAGCTAGTCCTACTAATATTATACATGCGAAAGTTTGTAAGTATGGATGGATGGATGGTTTGTTACTCTACTCCAGAACGGCTGAACGGATCTTGGTGAAAATTGGTACAGAGATACAATATAGTCTGGAAAGCCTGCACCAGCATCAGCGAACTGCTGGCTTTCCTGGAGGACATCGGGTGGCTGAGCTAGCATCCTGACTCGCAAAAAGGGCCCATTTGCGGCCTACTTGCGGAAACCAGTCCGCTCACCAAGTATTCTGGAATAACACATAGGCTACTTTATATTCCGTGGGAATACCGGGATTTAAAACTACGCGGGTGAAACCGCAGGGCGCTACTAGTATTACATAAATTCGTCTTGTAACAGAGAAGCGAACCAGCGCGTGCTGAAAGCCATGAAGATATCCTACTGGCGGCAGTACGAGCATGGTAAGATCAGCAAGGACGGGGTGCGATTGCTGGTGCAGGCGGTGGAAGTGGCGGCGGACTCCGACGACGGCAGGGTCAACTTGGACCAGCTTGGGACCTTGTGGAGGCCTAAGGTACCTTCGGAATCGACGACACATGTATTCTTCGTAAATGAGAATGAGTATGAATCTGTTTACTTTTCCTTTTTCTGTTAGATTACTTAATTTAATGTATTATATAGCTTCAATAGTGTAGGTATTTTATTACATTGTAACGAGGATCATACAAAAGAGCGATAGATACCAAGCCGAGTTTGTTGCCTGTTCTTCTCGGTGTTGATCACGTGGAACTGGCACTAGAGTCACCTAGTTTTAAGACGGTTCAAGATGGTCCTTGTGATTTTATTGAATAAACATATTTTGACTTTGACTTTGAATGCTGTTCTGTTTAAGGGATACTTTAGTTATTTTAGTGGTAGCTGTTTATTTTGTATGAATTAGGGACATGCAGTGTGGTTCCGATGCAAAATGGTGACAATGCTAAGCCGGCTGAGTACAGATCCCCCACTCGTCTCTCTCTCTGTCAAGGGACAAAAATGTGGCAGTGTACTTTGTTTGGATAGAGACACCCAGTGTGGCTCCGCCGCAAAATGTGGAGAATGCTGGCTCCCGAAGTATTGGGGCACCAGTACCCCCCACTCTTCTCTGCCTCTCTCCTCTCTCTCTCATTTTCAAGAGATCGAAGTGTAGCTTTTTACTTTATTTGGATAGGGACACGCATTGTGGCTGCGCCGCAAAATGGTGACAATGCTGGGCCTAAGCCGGTGGGGTACAGATCCCCCACTCGTCTCATTGCCAAGGGATCAAAGTGTAGCTGTTTATTTTATAAACAGAGACATGTAATGAGGCTGCGCTGCAAAATGGTGACAGTGCTGTCCCCCGAAGCCGGTGGGAGACAGATCCCCCACTCGTCTCTCTCATTGTTAAGAGATCAAAGCGTAGCTGTTTACTTTATTTGGATAGAGACACGCAGTGTGGCTGCGCCGCAAAATGGTGACAATGCTGTCTCCCGAAGCCGGTGGGACACAGATCCCCCGTTCCGCCTGTCGCCGGCGTTGCCACTCGCTTATAGCCATGGTGTGGTTCGACGGATTCATCTATCTGATGATTCTTTGCAACACACCGGTTATACTTAGCGAGGTGCTGCTGAAATCGCCTACGAAAAACGCTATGAGGATCATCAAGGCTATGAATTTGTGAGTATAAGTCTTTTGAAATATATAGGTAATCATAGATATAGGCCCAAGTTTATAATGGTCACTGAGCCCACTATGAGATAGAATCAGAAATGAGGAAATCCGTAGGAAAACCAAGGTAGCGGACATAGCTCTCAGAATCAGCAAGATGAAGTGGCAATGGGCAGGTCATATAGCTCGAAGAACTGACAACCGCTGGTGAATAAAGGTTCTAGAATGGCGACCACGAACAGGAAAGCGAAGTGTGGGACGCCGATGGACTGACGACATTGTTAGGATCGTGGGTAGTCGATGGATGGAAAGTGAAAAGGCTTAGAATCGTTCTTCCTGGAAACGCATAGCAGTGGACTTCTTTAGGCTGTTAATGATGATGAGGATGATTTAGAGCACTGGTCTAGTGGTAGCTACCCCGCCTTCCGATCATAAGGTCTTGGGTTCGAAACTGGTCGTGCACCAATGAGTTTTTCTGTTCAAAAATTTATGTGCACAATGCCAGTACTCTCAAACGGTGAAGGAAAACATCGTGAGGAAACCGGCATGTTGTAGAACCTAAAAAGCTCTATAACATGTGTCAAGTGCTCGAAAGGAGCCTCTTGAGGCGCACTTAAAATCCTTTCACCACACTGTTTTGAAAGAAACTAGTGACGCGACAAGAAGAAGAAGAACTATTTATTTATTTGTTAATTAATACTTTTATTTATGTACTCAGATATTTCTACTTGGTATACCTGCTAGAGATGATCATCAAAATGTACGGCCTCGGATTCTGGGGCTACTTCAGATCGCATTGGAACAAGTTGGACTTCTTCATCATTGTGATGGCCACTGGAGGTATTCATCATCACCGTCAAAAAAAAAGAAAATACAAACCACACAGACACATTACATACATACATATTACAATTTAAGTTAAAACATGATACAACGACTGAACATAATACAAGTAAAATAAAATGAACTGAAGATGTGAATTATGGCTGACAATATTTTTGGCTTTGATAATAGATACATAGTATAAAACAAAGTCGCTTTCTCTGTCCCTATATCCCTATGTCCCTATGTATGCTTAAATCTTTAAAACTAACGCAACGGATTTTGATGCGGTTTTTTTAATAGTGATTCAAGAGGAAGTTTTATACGTATAATACATGCATGATATAGTAGAAAAACAATGTGCAACCGTGCGAAGCAGGGCCGCGCGGGCGGGTCGCTTGTATACTTATATAAAAATCCATGTTTCAGATCTGGTTCTGGACATCTTGGACGCACTGACTTCTTGGGACAAATGGAACAACTTGAACTCTAGCTTACTGACAGCTACTAAGCTACTTAGGATGCTAAGATTCCTTAGGCTTTGTAAGTTGGCCAGGTTAGTCTTCAGTCTACATCTACACTAATCCTACTAATATTACAAACGCGAAAGTTTGTAAGTATGGATGGATAAAAAGAAAAGAAAGAAAGAAAGAAAATACATTTATTTGACACACATAAGTACATACAGAAAAAAAAGAAATGAAGAAATACATATATATGGATGGATGTTTGTTGCTCTTTCACACCAGAACGGCTGAACGGATCTGGATGAAACTTGGCAGAGAGGTAGATTATAGTCTGGAATAGCATATAGGCTACTTTTGATAAATCTGCGCGGGTGGAACCGTGGGGCGAAACTAGTATATTAAAAAGAGGAAAACTTTGTATTTTTGTATGTAACGAATAGGCTCAAAAACTACTGGTCCGATTTCAAAAATTCTTTCACTATAGAAAAGCTACGTTATCCCTGAGTAGCATAGGCTACATTTATTACTGGAAAAAATTAGGGATCTCTACTAAAACATCAATAATGTAACCAATGTGCCATTCCAAACTATTATCTACGAGTATCTCTGTGCCTAATTTCATCCAGATCAGCGGCCCGATTACGCTAATGTCTGGCTATCGAGATGGCTTTCAGTTTGGCATTTTGATCAAGGAATATAATACTCTGACGAGAGCATTTGATTCCCATAGTGTAATAGCAACATATGGATGGATCTAGTATATAAATTCCTGTAAATAATAAATATTTTTTACAGGGTAACCGTTCCAAAAATAATGGCATACATCGATCGCATGATCGACATCCAGCTAGCATCCGGATATGACGTTGGAAAGGTAACCTCCGTCCCTAACTGAAGCCCTTGAGCATTACGTAGACCACGTTCAATGTAATTTAAGATTTAACTGCAAAGGAATAAGGTTCATGCAATTACAGGGTTTTGTATTTTATATACGTAGAGTACATTCATTGTAATTTAAGATTCATCTACAAATGAATAATTAGATAGATAGATAGAAACTCTTTATTGTACACCGCAAGAAAAACATAACATTACATAATTAAGTTTACCTAAAGCGAAGGACAATGGGCGGTCTTATCGCTATGAGCAATCTCTTCCAGATAGTTAATTGACTCAGGCGTGACTGCGGAAGTCCATTGTTAAATATAAATTAACTCGAACAAAGCAATATGTAGTACTTATCCGCAGATCTAATCTCCTTAAGCTGGAATAAACTTAATTAGACTTCGACACGTGTTTCACTTCTCTACGAAGCATCTTCAGGAAATTGACCCGCTGTGCACCGAATGTGTTACCTCGTCGAGCGCTGAGCTGAAAGTGAGTCAATACTCGCCCGCCCCACTATTTATACCTGCGCCGCCAGGTAGCCGACGATTAGTGACTGGTTGTTGGTGAGTCATCGGACGGTCGATCGTTGTTTACAGCACCGTCCGAAAAAATACGTAACAACGGTGATCTTGTGAATGTGTTTTGCTCATTCAACAGTGTGTAGTTTAGTTAGACACAGAAATATTTGGGCAGTCTAACTTATTTAGGAGCAATTAGCGAAAAAGTTTCAAAAATATTGTTTATTATTTAAGGAGATTATATCAGCGGATAAGTACTACATATTGCTTTGTTCGAGTTAATTTATATTTAAGGCTCCGGTGACAGCGGCTCGCAATTTCGAGGTGCGATTGGCTATTATTTCATTTTATTTGTATTAGGTAAACGTAAGACCAAACATACTAATACCAAAATGATTTCTGATTCGGGCATGTTTCCCTTATATTATTGTATTATTTGTGTTCGAACAGTATTTATGCGTGTTTCTTTAGAGTTATTCTTTCAAACAACCTCCCCGAAATGAAATAAAATGAAATAATAGCCAATCGCACCTCGAAATTGCGAGCCGCTGTCACCGGAGCCTTAACTCTTCCAGATAACCTTTGGGTGCATCACAGGGACTTATACAAGGTTCATTTCCAGGGCTTTGTAACGGGTGAGCAGGAAGTATGCAACCTATTACCACAACTCGTTGATAATAAGCAGATACAAGAAAAAATGTACGCTAAGCTGGAAGCTGATAGGTAAGCTTTTAAACTACAATTTTATTATTATCCTACTAGTATTATAAATGCGAAAGTTTGTGAGTCTGGATGGATGTTTGTTACTCTTTCACGCCGGAATGGCTGTACGGATCTGGATGAAACTTGCCAGAGGGATATATTATAGTCTGGAATAGCACATAGGCTATATTTTATTCCGTGGTAATACCGGGATTCAAATCTGCGCGGGTGAAACCGCGGGGCGCAACTAGTATTATAAATGTATTTACAAAAAAGTATTTAGCTATCTGGTTCCCATATCACAAGCTTTGGCTTAGTTTGGGACGAGATAGCTTTGTGTAATGTCCGCTTTGTGGCAATGGGCAGGTCATATAGCTCGAAGAACTGACAATCGCTGGGGAATAAAGGTTCTCGAATGGCGACCATGAACAGGAAAGCGAAGCGTGGGACGCCCTCCTACCCGATGGACCGACGACATTGTTAGGACCGCGGGTAGTCGGTGGATGAAAGGGCTCGGAATCGTTCTAACTGGAAGCGGATATACCTATGTCCAGCAGTGGACTTCTGTGGGCTGTTGATTATGATGATGAATGTCCGCTAATATTTTATTTGACGACCTCTGTGGCGCAGCGGGCGAGAGCCTGCCTGCGACGCAAGAGGTTGCGTGTTCGATTCCCGCCTTGGAACAAATTCGTGTACGATCTGCAGAAATTTGTTCCGATGGTCTGGGTGTTTTCTATGTATAATAAAAATATCTATCTAAATATATATAACTCAAAGGTGACTGACTGACTGACTGACATAGTGATCTATCAACGCACAGCCCAAACCACTGGACGGATCGGGCTGAAATTTGGCATGCAGGTAGATGTTATGACGTAGGCATCCGCTAAGAAAGGATTTTAATCAATTCTACCCCCAAGGTGATAAAATAGGGGATGAAAGTTTGTATGAGATTTTCAAAGTAAACGAGAGCGAGCAAAGCCGCGGGATCAGCTAGTCTGAGTATATAATGTATTAAATATATCAGTTATCTAGTACCCATAACACAAGCTTTGAATAGCTTACTTTGGGCTAGATAGTGCTGTGTGGATTGTCCAGCATTATTTATTTATTTTTTTATAGACTAGCGGTCACTCGTCAGCTTGGTCTTTTACAACGAGACAGACCCTGGACCGCCATTACAGTGAAGACCCGCCAAGCCACCACTTCCACCTTAAACATCATGATGATAGACGCTGTGCAGTTAAAAGAGGAAGGTAAGACATGACAGAACAGAATGAGAATAGATTCACAATAGATAGAGAAGGGAATGAGAATGGAATTGGAATTGAATAAACTGAAACAGCTTCACGACTTTGATCCCCGGGTACGGTAGATATCCCTTCAGATCTTCCAGTACCAAGTAGGTACAAATTCAAGATTCTTTGAGGATGTCTAAGGGGGGTAGTCAGAGGTACGTCCAAACATTACATTTGGCACATACCCACATTTTGCAGTAGTTAGTATTCCATACGTGACAGGTTGCAAGCCCATCGCCGCTGTTAGAATACTAACTGGTTTGAATAGAATAACGTTAAATTAGCATCGAGACTGAACCTAGACCGCCATTACAAAGTCAAAATCAAAATATGTTTATTCAATAAAATCACAAGGACCATCTTGAACCGTCTTAAAACTAGGTGACTCTAGTGCCAGTTTCACGCGACCAACCCCGAGAAGACGCGCCAAACCTCCACCTTAAATATCATTATAATAGACGCTGTACAGTTAAAAGAGGAAGGTAAGACATGACAGAACAGAATGAGAATAGATCCAGAATAGATAGAGAAGGGAATGAGAATGGAATTGGAATTGAATAGAATAACGTAAAATTAGCATCGAGACTGAACCTAGACCGACATTACGGTAAAGACGCGCCAAACCTCCACCTTAAATATCATTATAATAGACGCTGTACAGTTAAAAGAGGAAGGTAAGACATGACAGAACAGAATGAGAATAGATCCAGAATAGATAGAGAAGCGAATGAGAATGGAATTGGAATTGAATAGAATAACGTAAATTAGCATCGAGACTGAACTTAGACCGCCATTACGGTACAGACGCGCCAAACCTCCACCTTAAATATCATTATAATAGACGCTGTACAGTTAAAAGAGGAAGGTAAGACATGACAGAACAGAATGAGAATAGATTCACAATAGATTTAGAAGAGAATGAGAATGGAAGTCCAAAGCATCCATCATACACGTCCAACAACTTGAGGCATAAACATGTTAAGCTTGGGTCTGTGATGTGCCTGTAATTACACCGGCGACCACACTCTTCAAATGAAATGCACTGCCCTGCGTCCATCAACTTGAGGCATACAGATGTTAAGCCTCATGTGCCTGTAATTACTCCGGCGACCACACTCTTCAAATGAAATGCACTGCCCTACGTCCATCAACTTGAGGCATACAGATGTTAAGCCTCATGTGCCTGTAATTACACCGGCGACCACACTCTTCAAACCGAAACATAGCGTTGCTGCTTGCCGGCAGAAAAAGGCGTGGTGGTAGTTGTTGTGAATATAGGGTAAACGCAACTGCATCTATCAGGTCATGCAGATGTCACTGTCAACTGACATATCTGACATTACTTTATTGTCATCCTGTTCTAACGATTAGCTTTCTCTCTCTTGCGCTGCGCTCTGGTCGATGTACTGTGTACTGAATTTGCTCCCTGAATATACTAATTAATATCCCTGAAATCTCTGTGGTTTTCCTGAAATCCTTCAGTAGTACTTCCCCGGACGAGCCACACACAAAGAGCTCTACTGCTCTTAACAAAATCTTTGACATAATTCCAGGTTTCCTAGATGAGATGGAGTACAGGCTACTAGTGAACGCGATACAAGAAAAGGTTCAACAGTGCCGACATAAAGGCAGTTTAGTGGCGCCATCTTCACCAGAGGTAAAACATACTTACAATTATGTGTGTGGTTCCTACTTAAAGTACAGGTCCGCGTCACGTAAAAAGAACGCTAGAAGGAGGGGGTGTGATGGCGATGTTTTGTATGCGCAAACACATCCCCTCCACTGTTTTCCAGCGTTCTTTTTAAATGACGCAACTTCTACTTAGTAGTTAGAGCTCTTTGTGAAGGGCTCGTCCGGGGAGTGGATCGATTTTGATGATTCTTTTATTAAAAGCTGGTAGTTTTTGAGTTAAAGTAGTATTCATGTATTTTCCAGTGCATTGAACTCGACATTTTCTTCAAAGAGTTATAGCCTATGGATAAGTGGTGAAGCTGTTTCAGTTTTCAGTTTATTTTCAGGCCCAGTTGCGTTCCATCTCCTGGCTGCAAGGAAACCAGAGGGTAGCAGACTTCTTCCTCGAAAACTCGGAGATACTCAACTTTAATTACGACGATGTGCTTATATCTAGAGGTGAATCTTTGTGAGGACAGTAGCCTGTTTCGTTATGGCTGACAACCGTGAAACAACTCCCATGTACATTTAAATGTTTTTGTACAGTGAAGGAACACATCGTGGGGAACCGGCATGTTGTAGAACTTGTAAGGTGCTCGAAAGGAGCCTCTTGAGTAGTCTTAACTTTGAAACGTCTTAAACTTCTCGAATCTACCGCCAGTTTGTCGCGACCAAAGCCTAGAAGAACTGGCAAGAAACACCTTGGTTCCTTGCGTTTTTTTGTATGATCCTCTAAAGAATAATATGCACCTACATAATTGTTTATTTTGTATTGAGTTGGAGCGTAGTTCAGTCCCAATCTTTTTTGTCGAGGCGCACTTAAAATCCTTTCACCACTGTTTCTAAAGAAATTAGTGACACGACAAGAAGAATAAGAATGGTTCTCTATTATTTATTGTAAATAGTAAAATTATCAACAAAACTGAAATATAAAGCATGTAAAATACAAAGGTGAGCTCAACCCTAAAACAAGTTTCTTCCAGGAAGCCTTGAAGAAAAGAAACAACATAAATGAGTGAATGAATGAATGATGAACATATTTAATGATTATTTATTACTAGCGAACCGCCCGCGCGCCCCTGCTTCGCACGGGTGCACATATCATGCATGTATTATACATATAAACCTTCCTTTTAAATTACTCTATCTATTAAAAAGAACCGCATCAAAATCCGTTGCGTAGTTTTAAAGATTTAGGCATACATAGGGATATAGGAACAAAGAAAGCGACTTTTTTTTATACTAGTGATTATTTATTTCCAGGGGACGAGCCTAAAGGGCTATACATATTGGTGTCAGGTCTACTAGAAGCGTCGTATTTCCCGCCAGAAGATGAATTCGACGAAGCAATACCTAACTACGAGTTTCTGACTGAGTTAAAGTACCACGAGCCGAGTTGTGATTATATTGTATCTGGGAATGCAGTTGGTGTTTTAGGGGTAAGTATGTCTTGGCTATAGCAATCATTCAATCAAATAAAATAAATATTGCTGGACCTTTTCACACAGCACTGTCTAGCCCCAAACTAAAACAAAGCTTGTGGTATGGAAACATAGCTGAGATAATACTCAAAAACTTTTTTTTGTAAATACATACTTAAAATAATAGATAACACATATATTCTATGTTCATCACACTAATGTTTGTTCTCGGTGGGGATTGAACCCACGGCCTACGGCGCAGAAGGCAGGGGTACTACCAACTTAATCAAAACATCAACTTGGTTGATCCCATAGTTCCCATACCACAAGCTTTGGCTTAGTTTGGGGCGAGATTGTGCTGTGTGGAATGTTCACAGAGAACTAACATCTAAGTTCATCACACAAATGTTTGTTCTCGGTGGGGATCGAACCCACGGCCTACGGAACAAAAGGCGGAGCTGCTACCAACTTGATCAAAATATCAACTTTATCCCATGGTCCCCATATCCCCAGCTTTGGCTTAGTTTGGGGCGAAATAGTGCTGTGTGAATTGTCCACCAATAATTTATTTATGTTTGTTCTTCTAGGTGCTGACAAACCGACCCTATAGCTACACCGTTCGTTGCGATTCAGCAGTGCAGGCTTACTACATAACTATGCCAGTACTGAGAGAAGCTTTTAACCTGGCTCCACATCCTATTATGGGGTAAGTCAAGCATCGACGACCTCAGTGGCGCATAGTAAAAAAATATCTATCTATGTAAGTATATAACGTATTAAATATATCAGTATCTAGTACCCATAACACAAGCTTTGAGTAGCTTACTTTGGGGATAGATGGTGCTGTGTGGATTGTCCAGCATTATTTATTAACTAGCATTATTTATTTGATAACTCTTTGGTTTCAGTCTAGAAGGAGCAATGTGGAGAGAGATAGGCATAAAGCTATCATTACTGGTGCTAGCTAACGTCCCGGCGTATCACGGCTGGCCGGCAGAGAAACTAAGCATGCGGTTGGAACATGCGTTCGTGCCTTGTCTGAAGGCTTTCAAGGTATATTAAGGTTTGAGATGTGTGGTACCGCGCCTTTTTTTACCGCCAAGCAGCAACGCTGTGTTTCGGTTTGAAGAGTGTGGTCGCCGGTGTAATTACAGACACATGAAGCTTAACATTTGTATGCCTCAAGTTGATGGACGCAGAGCATCGTAGGGCACGTTCTTATCGTGCGTGACTTACGAGGCAATGCTTTGTTATAGGTGATGGTTACCACCTCACATCAGGTGGGCCATCTGCTTGTTCCATCAGCTAGTTGTATAAAAAAAAACTTAGAAGGATTTTTTTTTAAATTGTGTACGTTATAATTACTTATAACATACCTAATAAAATTACAATCTAGCCATAAATACGGCTAATAAGTAATATAACACTGACCTAGTTTTATAAAGTAAGCTTACATAGAAACGTAGCTAACTTAGAAGGAATGGTAAGAAGTGTATTTAAAATCAACGATCGACGACCTCTGTGGCGCAGCGGGCGAGAGTCCGCCTGCGACGCTAGAGGTTGCGGGTTCGATTCCCGAACAAATTTGTGTACGATCTGCAGAAATTTGTTCCGTTGGTCTGGGTGTTTTCTATGTATATAATAAAAAATATCTATCTATGTAAGTATATAATGTATTATATATATTAGTCATCTAGTACCCATAACACAAGCTTTGAGTAGCTTACTTTGGGGCTAGATGGTGCTGTGTGGATTGTCCAGCATTATAAAAAAAAAATGTTGACAGGTGTTCGTGGTAAATGAGCTGATGGAAGACATAGTGCTTCTAGACGGGGTCTGCCAAGACATGGCTACGAGGGAAGTCTTCCAGCCTCCATGCTACATTCCCAGGTTTTCATTTTGATAACTGTACATACATACATCTAAATATATATAACTCAAAGGTGACTGACTGACTGACATAGTGATCTATCAACGCACAGCCCAAACCACTGGACGGATCAGGCTGAAATTCGGCATGCAGGTAGATGTTATGACGTAGGCATGTGCTAAGAAAGGATTTTGATCAATTCTACCCCCAAAGGAATAAAATAGGGGATGAAAGTTTGTATGAAACTTTTAATTCCTTGGCGCGAGCAAAGCCGCGGGTTTAGCTAGTACATACATAAAATCACGCCTCTGTCCCATAGGGGTAGGCAGAGACCACGGATTTCCACTTGCTACGATCCTGACATACCTCTTTCACTTCATTCACTCTCATAACATTCTTCATACACGCTCGCCGGTTTAGGGTACTCTTGACCTGGCCTTTCTCTAAAACATCTGCTATCTGATCTAGGTACGTCCGCCGAGGTCTTCCCCTCCCAACAGTCCCATTCACACTCGCCTGATGCACCTTTTTCGTCAATCTTCTTTCATCCATCCTCTCTACATGCCCAAACCATCTTAGCATACCTTTTTCTACCCTCATCACTACGTCTTCTTGATAACTGAATAGTTGTCTTTTTTTAATTATTCACTTTAGTATGCCTAGATTAATTATTCACTGTTAAAATAATGTTCCAGTGTTGATGCTTGAAGCTAGTTTACTGTGGTAATCGCCTATTATACACTATACTAGCGACCCGCCCGCGCGGCCCTGCTTCGCACGGGTGCACATATCATGCATGTATTATACATACTAGCTGGTACCCGCGACTTCGTCTGCGTACTTTTAATCTCTTCATCTCTTTTTTTCGCAATAAAAGGTAGCCTATGTTCTTTCTCAGGGTCTAAAGATTGTCTGTGCCAAATTTCATCAAAATCGGTTGAGAGGTTTAAGCGGGAAAGCGTAACAGACAGACAGACAGACAGACAGATAGACAGAGTTACTTTCGCATTTATAATATTAGTTGGGATAAACCTTCTTCTTGAATCACTCTATCTATTAAAAAAAACCGCATCAAAATCCGTTCCGTAGTTTTAAAGAGGGACATAGGGATATGGGGATATAGGGACAGAGAAAGCGACTTTGTTTTATACTATGTAGTGAGTAGTGATGATAACTATTTACACAAAAACTTACCCTCTTATTCATAATCTCTGCCATTTTATAGCCGCTCCATAGAGTATTCTTGTCACTGTCACTTTCATGCCAACGAAAAGAGAGCAACAGACTTATCGGTCTGATACGCTATTGGCGCGCTCAAAGACCATTATGAACAAGGGCAGTTCAACTTCCCTCAGAACAGCCCACCGCCTGGTGTTCCCCAAATCTTCACAGCTGCTGGTGAGTTCTACCTGTCCTGAGACGAAGCTGCTGATCGTGCCAGCCAAGGACGCTGAGGAGATGGACATCATGGAAGACGAGCTCGATGACACGCAGTGCGAACTGGTGTGTAACCTCTTTTTCATATAACTAGCTGATGGTAACCATCACCTATAACAAAGCATTGCCTTGTAAGACACGTACGATAGGAACTGCCCTGCGTCCATCAACTTCAGGCTTAAGACGAAGACAAGAGCTAATGTGACTCTCGCTTGCACGTTTTGACTTGTTGAAAGATATAAAATCACTAAACCCGTTTTCGAAAAATCGCAAACAACTATTTTGTGTGCAATCACATTGCGCACAGTTTAGTAAAAAAAAACATTTTTATCGATACAAGTTTTCCTACTTAAAAGTTTGCTTTTCTAGTTTTCGTACTCAAGCAAACTTTTGAGTAGGAAAACTTGCATCAATCAAAATGAAATTTTTACCAAACTATGCGCAATGTGATTGCACACAAAATGGCCGTTTGCGATTTTTCAAAATTAGAATTTGTGATTTTATATCTCTAAATATGTCGAATCGTGCGAGTGAGAGAAATGTTAGGTGTTGTCAACGCCTTAACTAGTAGCGCCTTGCGGTTTCACCCGCATAGTTTTAAATCCCGGTATTCCCACGGGATAAAAGTAGCCTATGTGCTATTCCAGACTATAATATATCTCTGTGCCAATTTTCACCAAGATCCGTTCAGCCGTTTTGGAGTTATAGAGTAACAAACATCCATCCATCCATACTTACAAACTTTCGCATTTATAATATTAGTAGGATTAATTCAAATCTTCCAGGTTTCAAATGTGTCATCACGCTGCTTGTACCACAAAGTAGTGCGCAAGTTGTCGAACGATTCGCGTGGTGTGTCGCGCCGCCAAACTCGCGGCAAGCGGCGGCGCATGCGACGTGTTAACTATCGCGAGTCTGTGTGGGGCAAGCAGGCATGTAAGTCAACTCTTACTATCTGAGACTGGGTAGGACATGTCAAAAAATAGACATGTCAGTCAACTCTTGCTATCTAAGACTCGCTGAGACGTGTCAAAACATAGCTATGTAAACATAGACATGTAAGTCAACTCTTACTATCTGAGATCGGGTGAGACGTAAGTCAATCATAGACATGTAAGTCAACTCTTTCTATCTCAGACTGGGTGAAACGTACGTTTAAACATAGACATGTAAGTCAACTCTTACTATGTGAGACTGGGTGAGACGTGTCAAAACATAGAAATGTAAGTCAACTCTTTCTATCTGAGACTGTGTGAGACGTAAGTCAAACATAGACACGTAAGTCAACTCTTTCTATCTGAGACTGGGTCTCTATCGGTCGTATAATTATTATTTATCTATTTTATTTTTGTTTATTTATTACTTATTTTAGTCTTATCGCTCATTTTAGCTAATGGTGTCCCCAGTGATCAATTTGAAACCCACCTTTTAGTATTTTATATAATAGTTGCAATATGTTTCAGCTGGGCCAATTTTAACCGGCGGCGGTAGCGAGAAAGAGCTAATCTCGAAATACTACAAGCCTAGCCTGGTGGAGTTTGTACGTGCTTTATAAAAACTAAGTGACAAAATAAATATTAGTGAAAATTTAGTACTACTAGTTGCGCCCCGTGGTTTCATCCGCGCATATTTAAATCCCGGTATTCCCACGGAATAAAAAGTAGCCTATGTGCTATTCTAGACTATAATCTACCTCTCTGCCAAGTTTCATCCAGATCCGTTCAGCCGTTCCGGCATGAAAGAGTAACAAACATCCATACTTACAAACGCGTTTATAATATTAGTATAGTATAGATTTAGCCCCAAACTAAACCAAGCTGTGATAATAGGAACCAGAAAGCTGATACTCGTTATATATTTTTGGTCAATATAGGTAGGTATAGACCTACTCGTAGAGGCAGACCGCGCCCGTTGGGCAAATGACATTGTAGTAAGTGCTGGAAATGGATGGATGAGACTCGCAAGGGACCGGAATGAGTGGCGTATAAAAGAGGAGGCATAGGCCGCTGAGTGGGTTGGCTTGGCTATAGCAATCCTTGTACCTGAGTTGACGGTTGGGGATAGGGGGGATGCAAGTGGGGGTAGATGGCAAGTCTTCCCCTTGAGTCCTTTTTTCTAGGAAATGAAAAAAAATAATTTAATTTTTCAGGTAAGTTACTAGTTAGGTTAGGGTTTTTTTTTTTATATGAAAAAAATTGGTAGTAATATTTCATCTCTATGACAAAAAGACTCAAGGGAAGGAATTCTCATTAGGTTAGGGTTATTTTTTTTTTATAGGTGAAGAAATTTGAAGGAAATTTTTTGGATTTTTTTTTTCATTTCCTAGAAAAAAGAACTATAGGGAAAGACTTGCCATCTACCCCCACATGCTTTCCCCCTATCCCCAACCCTCAACTCAGGTACCAGGGTAGCTATAGTTTAACCCTCTGAGTACTGCTGAGTATAGACTCAGCAGTGGGTGCAAACGAGCTGAAATGATGATGATGATGATAGGTAGGTACCTACCGTTTGTAATAGATCCGTTGCGCGAACTGTGATATATTAAAACGCCCAGACAGAGAACAAAATGTTTGTTATCGGTGGGAATCGAACCCACAGCAAACAGTGCAGAAGGCAGAGATACTACCAACTGAGCTGTGTAAGCTGTGTCAAAATTGTTTATTTTGTGCAATAAAGTACCTACTTATACATAAATATAATCAAACCTCTTTCCACAGCCTGTGAAACTGGAATCGGACGGACCAAAAGGTAAGTTTTGTACAGTCACCACTTCCATTACGTAAAGCCCTCTGCACACCAAACCGCCGGCTTTTCCCGGGACGGCGGCCCGATTACGCTAATGTCTGGCTATCGAGATGGCTTTCAGTTTGACATTTGATTCCCATCCATCCAAGGAATTTAGCATCCTTCACAAGGAATTTAGATACTAGATTCATTCATATGTTGCTATTACACTATGGGAATCAAATGCTCTCGTCAGAGAGTATTATATTCCTTCACCAAATGTCAAACTGAAAGCTATATCGTTAGCCAGACATTAGCGTAATCGGGCCGCGGGTTAGGCCGCTGGGCTTGTTTTGTATGGTAAGTAAAAGCCGGCGCGGCAGGTGGGTCTGATATAGGTCTATAGGGCCTTAGGACGGTACGGTAGTAAAGTTCTAAACACGCGTGAAGGACAGTGTTTATCTTGTTTTTTTAATAATCGCTGATGCAACAAGCAGATAACCAACCTATACCTACTTACCTACCCCAAGGCCGTTATGTTTGGAGGCTCCTGGATGGATGGGATGTTTGGAGGCTTTCTTTGTCTATATTGTTTTTTCTGTGTGTCAAAAAAATGTTTCTTTCTTTCTTTCTTTCCTGAGTTCTACCGCCAAGCAGCTGCTACATGTGTTTCGGTTTGAAGAGTGTGGTCGCTGGTGTAATTACAGGCATATGAGCCTTAACATCTGTATGCCACAAGTTGATGGACGCAGTGCATCGTAGGGCACGTTCCTATAGTGCGTGACTTACGAGGCAATGCTTTGTTATTATCTGCTTGTTCTATCAACTAGTATAAAAAATGATTCATATGATCTTGTCGTGTCATTGCTTTCAAAAAACTGTAGTAAAACGATTTTAAAAACGCGTCAAAGAAGCTCCTTTCAAGCACTATATTCAAGTGATTTTACTGAAATCCAACCGTTTTCATCTGGCCCAACTTAAACTTATCACATACCTGTCGGAAATAAATTTAGGTTCCTATTTGACAGCTACGTTAATACTAAACTTAAGCTAATTGCTCCAGAAGTGAGACTTGGTGACAATCGGAGTCCCGACGCCTCACTGGTTCCTCAGCGATTGGAGTCCGAAGAAGAGGTTAGTGCCGTCAAACAGGGTAATTTGAACAAATCAAACATCAGAGTAGGGTGAATGCAATAGAAATGAGAGCGTTACGTAGTAATGTGGTATGAATTTGAGTCACACATAAATCACTTGCCAAATTAATGGATGTTAGAAAACATAAATTGCTGTAAAACAAACAAGTCCACTGACCGCAGCTGACACTGAAATCAAGTTATTTTCATCGTTTTCAGATATACAATACCTCATTACAACTGAAGATCAAGAAATCCTATGAACGAAGGAACTCTCAAACATAATTGAAAGTTTTACAGATTTTTTAAATGTATTTTACTAATCATCAGTATTATTTCAATACTCAGCGAAAATAATTTATATTAATTTTATAAAACCTTTGTTGTATGATTGATTTCAAATAAAAATCAAGATGAATTTTTATATATTTTATTTAAAATTGATAAAAGAAACATAATTATTGTGGTCCCATGACAATGCAAGACCAAAGGTTCTATGCATTGATCCTAGATTACCTAGTGACGTTCGTAAGACCAATGATAGACTTACCACCGCTTTCGGAAAGCTCAGTCAACACTAATCGGCTGTTGCTTTCCATTTCAGCTTTTACTTCAAATTAGATAGAGATAGCAACTATGACAATTAGTAGCCGATTAGTTTTGAGAGCTTTCAAAAACCGGTTGTTGGTCTTTTGCTACATTTTGTTAAGGAAATATACCAGCTTATATATTACAAGGCCTTGGGGACAATAAGAAATTTAAACACAAAAGAAATAACACAAAATAAAAAAATAGGAATGTTAACAAATGCAACCAATTTTTTATAACTCTGGCTAGCACCATGATAGGAAAACGTATAAGTAAAAGCAGTATTGCCTCAAGGGGCAACATACGCGCCGCTATCTCGCTCGCACGATTGAACATTTTTGAAGATATAAAATCACTGAATAGTTATGTAAAATTGCAATCGGTTAAGTTGTGGTCAATAAAAATACAAAAATTTTGTGAAAAAACATTTTTGAATCCAAGCATGTTTTCATACATAGAGATTTGAAAAATATAAAATCCCATTTTTAACTGAAAACTTGCTTGTATCCAATTTTTTTTTCGCTAAAATTTTGGTATTATTTTGACTACAACAATTGCAATTTTACTCTATATTTAGTGATTTTATATTTTCAAAAATGTTCAATTGTGCGAGCGAGATAGCGGCGCGCCGTATGCTGCCCCTTAAACGATACTCAATAAAAAGGTAAAAAATTAAAAAAGCAAAACTGCCGGTTTATGAAACGTCGATCAAAACAAACCACATGTCCCTTGTTCTCTTCTTATTGATGTTACAAATGAAATGGCGAGTAATTTGACATTTGATTACGTTTGATCAAGCTTTCAGAAACAGGCCGTTAAAATTCACAAACACAAAAAGAATCTTATAATAGATAAGTTATGTTATTTTAGATTTAGGTTCACCATAATTTTACCAAAAATAAAAACATGGAACTAAGCATGACTTCTAAATCTATAAAACTTTGGGCGCCTATTTCACCATATTTCAATAGTTTAGACATAGATATAGTTTCAAGTTTTTTAAAGTCTAAAGTAGAGAAGATATTATTATCTGACATATCATTACACTAACATGGTGAAATAGGAACTCAATCATGCTAAATTCATCAAGTTTTCTACAAAAAATTAATCTTAATTCAAACCTTTAACATGATTTATTTGATTACAAAATGACAAATATACACCTTAGGTTTATATCAACTGGGTAATGTCAGATTAAATTCTGTTTTATTTTCGACATTCTTTATCTGCTAACATTACTCTTGAGATAATACCTGCCCTTATTCAAGTTCAAATGTACTATGAATATGATATGAATAATAAAACTATGATATTTTTTTTTTATAACTTAATAGACCGTTCTTTGGCTACGATCTCGCCTGGTGGTAAGCGACGATGTAGCCGACGATGGAACAGAACGGTCCAGAAGACACCTATTCACTCTTGCCTTAAAGACACCCAAATTGTAGGAATCAGGAAAGACAGACGATGGCAATGAGTATATTATACTTTAAAAAAATCACATCAATAATCAAAGTTTAATATCGCTTTTTATCAAATCGAATTATAAGAGGTCATTTTACTTTAAGACAGAAAAAAGGAAAAAATCCACCTAGTCTACTTATTTTATACCCAATCTAGTTTAGTATTATGGTTTACACCAAATCTTACAAAACAAAGTTTATTTCAGGCCCAAGTAAGAGTTATTTTGATAGATTCTGATCTAAGTGTTTTAAGCAACAATAAAAATTTTACACAACTTTGATCAAATCTGTAAAAACCATTATCAGTAGATAGAAATACTTAAATATTACTTATTCAAGTTAATACCTATTCAATTGAACACAGTATCGTATGTCTCACTCACTAGATACATGAAACAGAACAGAAAAAGCATGACAACTTTGATGTCCTGGCATGATAGATATTCCCTTTAAGTACATACCAACTCAAGATACTTTGAAGACATCAAGGGTCAAGTGTTATAAGCACATACCGTCATACATTACGAAACTACACTGACATGCAAAAAAATCGGGCCACCCTTAAATTTATGACTCATTCATTGGTAACATGATGATTGATATGCTAAAAACTTGCGGTTGAACCGAGTTAATGCACGCCGGTGTATACATATATTGCAATGTATTGTGTAAACAAGTGTTTAATCCACATTATCTTGATAGTAGAAAACATATCTATAATTCCAGTAGATTACAAGTCACTTTAGATATCATTTTATGTTTAAGCACTGTTATCTTTTTACACATTGGCTTATTGAGGGACTGTGAGGAGAAAAAGTTTGACTATTACCAGTCAATGAACTTGGGTGAAATCGATTAATACCAGACCTATCAAGTAAGATAATACAATATTGATTAGCCGAAAAATGAAAATTATTAATAAAATAATGAACTTATGAAGCATGTCTAAAAAACATAGTAAACTTTATTGGTTACAATCTAATTTGATGTTAATGTTAGATCGTGCAACTCACCCTAAGACAGCCGTCAAACAACAAAATCACAAATGTTGAGAAGATATTTGACGGCTGTAAGCCTTTAACATTTTGAAGCAAGATGCACTTTTACTGCTACAAAGTAGATAAGAATTGTTTTGACACTGCACAACAGACACAATGTAAAATGTAGGTAAAATGGAGTCGAAGTTTGTAGATACTTTATTTTTTATTCAGATGGCAGTTGATGTTAATTATTTAGGCATTTGTACACTAGCTGTCTGTCCACTGTATACTTACAAACTTCTTTCAACACAGCTTGGTCACACGGTGCATGAAGGGACCACCTAGTAATGTTTCAGGGGAGTGCAGCATAGCATAATATTGACAGACAAACCTGTCAAAAACTTTGCAAAACTAGAGATGGTGAATTTTGAATCTTGATGATGGAAACTGAAACTCTCCAAACGAATAATTGACTGCTCAAATATACATGACACATCAGCCAACTTTGCTTGCCTCACACTTACCATTCCTTATCTACAAACAGTACACGGAAACAACTACCCTACTTCCTTGGTTGTTGGATATGGGGTTTTGTGTTTGTGTTGATATGTGCTGGTGGCTTGGGACTGTGCGCCACCTGCGCTGCCTCTGGAGTGTAATCTGCATTACCTCGGTTAGGAGCTCCGGCTATGGAGACAGGGTTAGACGGGACAGGGTTAAGTCCAGTCAGGCCGGTGAAGTCTTCATTAGCTGGTTCCTTAGTGGTGTCTTTTGTGTGAGGCACTTTGTGTTGGGTAATCCTCATGCCTCCGGCTTTCACTGCAGAATTAGATAAATATTATAGAAAATTATGGTAATTCGTGGATTTCGTGGCAAATTATATCAGCATCGCTACACGCCCTCCACGTCAGAAGGTAGGTAATCATGATAAAATTACCTAGCTAAATGAAGCTGACTTATTTTGACCTTGATTTCTGTTTGACAACATTCAATAGGTATATCGCTAGGATAGGTACTCAAGCAAAACATCTAGTGACGTCATGTATGTACCAGTTGCGTGGTCTTTCACAACTTGATGGCATGAGGAAATGGTGTTTATTGTACTTCCGAGAAACAAAAAATGAGCGAAGAGATACCTATTACATGGCTTTTTACTGTAGCAGTAGGTAGGTAAGGTGGTAATAAAGTTTTAGACAACACCGGATCGACGTACCAAGTAGGTAGGTAACGTTGCACGAGAAAAAATTATTCAAAGGATTATTGCTACCATTTCTTACCTGCTGGAGGATGTCCAGCTAGTTTGTTTTGGGAGGTATCTTCGGTAGACGACATCGTGGTGTGTAAATTGGTTAAAAAATCAAAAACAAGCACAAGACTTCACTGATAGCTTTGTGTACTGTACTGTACAACAACCAGTGTGACCAGATTTAAATTGACAAATCTACTGTAACATAGGGTGAAAAATTACCAAAATCTACCTATAGTAAGCTGGATTCTACTAAAAGTCTACCATAACATTTTCAATTAGGGTTATCAAGATTTTGCTATTATCTCTGGGAAAAAAAAATAAACAGAATAATAAGTAAGTAAGTAACCTCAGTAGGCGCGCGCGAACGAAAGTGAAGCCTAAAGGATTTTTGTATTGTATTGTTTAGTTTCATGATTTTACTTTTGTCATAGGTAGGTACCTACTTACTACCCGACTTAAGCTGTAACCCTGTATGTGAAACGTAAATATATTCAAGGGTATCGCGAACAACAGAAATAAATTTGTAATGAATGAAATATATTGAACAATTATTTACCTTCGGGGGAAGCCCCGCCTAGGCTTTGAGTGTTTGTTCTTTGATGAGTACATGTGTTTAGAAAGAGATAGACTGATTCCGATTCGATTAGTAGGGGAATTCCTTTAAAAGAATAGATTATAGGAGAGGGCTGCCATCTTCTTTCGAAAAAATACTACCAATATACCAAAAAATGGTAAATTCTACCAAAATACACATATATTTTTTTCCTACTAGCAGCTGTTGCAAGTTCCTCAAAATCTACCGAAAAAGTAGAAATCTACTAACTTTGGTCACACTGACAACAACGTAAATAGGTATTAGGTAAAGTAAATGTAGGTATACAACGTGTCGTTTAGTATTACAAAACGTAGTTATTGTATACTCTTTGTTACAAAAACACCACGCAAATCACGCAATACAGTGCTGCCAATGAAAATTATTAGGCGGCCGCCGTGTACATGAAGTAAAAAAGCCGTGTTTCTAAGGAAAAAGACTAACGGTGGGCCTAGCACTGCTTATTAAAAAATTACAAAAGTTTTAATTAACGTTTTTAAATTTAAAAACCTTAAAACAGCACCATTTTGGTAATGTTTGCATCTCTATTTGTTTGAAAAACTGATGCAAATGTTTTCATGAAACCTCTCCAATATTTCTCTGCAATCATTTTTGCTGTTGTTACTTTTCGACATTATAGTGCCGTTCCTCTCGAACTCCCTGAAATGGTCAAATTTCGTGCATCGGAGAACTCTTCCTACATAAAAACCCGTGAATTAATTAATTACCGTAGAATCTGCAAAAAGCCGTAGAATCTGTTACGGCCACAAGGATGCGGCCGTAGGCCGTAGATCTTGTGATTTTTTGGCCTGAAAGCCGTAGAACATGGCAATTGCCGTAGCATTGGCAGCACTGACTGACGCAATGCACGGCCTTTGCACGGCACCGTACTAAAGAGTATACAAAACTCGGCCGGGCCGGCACCCACCACAGAGCACAGTGCTGCAAATGAAAATTTTTAGGCGGCTGAACAGCCTTACTTATAAAAGCTGTTTAAGGCTCCGGTGAGAGCGGCTCGCAATTTCGAGGTGCGATTGGCTATTATTTCATTTTATTTCATTTCGGGGAGGTTTTTTGAAAGAATAATTCTAAAGAAACACGCATAAATACTGTTCGAACACAAATAATACAATAATATAAGGGAAACATGCCCGAATCAGAAATCATTTTGGTATTAGTATGTTTGGTCTACGTTTACCTAATACCAAAATGATTTCTGACTCAAGCACATTTCCCTTATATTATTGTATTATTTGTGTTCGAACAGTATTTATGCGTGTTTCTTTAGAGTTATTATTTCAAACAACCTCCCCGAAATGAAATAAAATGAAATAATAGCCAATCGCACCTCGAAATTGCGAGCCGCTGTCACCGGACTCTTAAAATGATTTTTACTAAATTGTGTGCAATGTGATTGCTCATTTTGAATTGGGTTCAGTGATTTTATATCTTTCAACATGTCGAAACGTGTGAGCGAGAAATTGTTGGATGGTCGTCAGCCCCTTAAAACAAAGTAAGTTATTCGTTGTTTGGATGAAAAAAGTTCAAAATACATTTTTCATTATCTTAAAGTTTTTGTGTACATAAACCATATTTCTCAAGCATACGACTTGTCATGGGTCATCATATCCTACTTATAAACGCGAAAGTTTGTAAGTATGGATGGATGGATGGATGGATGTTTGTTACTCTTTCACGCCGGAACGGCTGATCGGATCTGGATGAAACTTGGCAGAGAGATTGGTTATAGTCTGGAATAGGACATAGGCTACTTTTTATCCCGCGGGAATACCGGGATTTACATCTACGCGGGTGAAACCGCGGGGCGCAACTAGTTATTATTATAAACTACAAACAATCAACTCTCTCTAGCTTTTTTTATACAGAAAAAAATAAAGCCTTTTTTGGACAACTGTTTTTGACTCCTCTTTCCTACTTTTTGGTCCTCAAAGAATAGGTACAATAACTGCAGGTGTAGTATCCTGTAAAAGGTTGTAAAAAGACAAGTGGCTCATGCTGGTACAAATATCTCTCATTTGGCTAGGTCAATAGGTAAAAAGTTTTATATCAGAATCTGCCACGCAGTACTTGAGCCAAGCGCGCAGAAGACGCGCGTTTTCTGCGCTGTACAATACACGGAACCAAGGAATTTGAATACCGTGAAAGTTGCTAACTTTGCCACTTTTTTCAGATAGAGAAAGTTCAAACTAAATTTAAAAAAAAAATGGATGACGGTACTGCCTAAAGTCTATTCCTATGTCTTGCAAATTTCATTGGTTTTGCCTAGATAGTCATACATTTCCCATATTTTAATATTTCTGATTATTTAAGACCAATAAACAAAAGTGGTAAAGTCAACTGCCGCTACTGGTAAGATTGCCAAACGAAAAATAAATGGAATATTATAGTTACAGGTCTGTTGAAATCAGCAACCTAGCTGTGCTACTTCTATCCAGTAAAAACAATACCAAAAATTACGTATTTTTGCACTGGTAACAAATTTTTCCAAAGAAATGGCAAACTCGCCATTTTTTTTAAATTTCTCCATACAAAACAGAAAAGTATGTCAGGGTTGTCACAAAACATTTTTTTTTCATCAATTTATATTTAATTAAACATTTAGTGAGATCAAGTTGCTAAACTATTTTATTTTAATTTTACTTACTTACTTTTTTTTAATAATACCTAACACTTTTTTATTTATCAAACATATAGGTATTAGGTAAGTACCTATATAATTTTGAGCAAACAAAATCAAATAATTAAATATTGCTGGACTTTGAACAAAATTAAAATGAGATCTATCTTAATATTGTACCTAATGTCATCAAAACATGTCAGGTTCATGTGACGTCACATAGCCGCGGATCCCTTTGTGACAACCCTAACTCCAACCAAAACATGGCAAAGTTGACATCACAAAACTTTGGTTGGGTATGGTGACTTTACCAAATCAATTTGCGATTATTATAGAGCTTTCATCACAGTAAAACAACAATTATTTACTAAAAGAACAGTAGACTAACGAAATATCAATGATTCAGTTACGTAGACAATGTATTTCCCAGGTAAATGTAATGAAGTTCCGGAGCACCAAATTGTTGACCGCCATCACACGAAAAAAGTTACCGGCAAAAATGACATCATAAACACTTTGAAGGCTGACATTTAGTATTTAGTGCTACCATCAAATAATTTAACTTTGCCAAAAGGGTATCTACACACGGAAATAGTAGACTAGAAATCCGTAATTTATCATTTTGTCTCAAAAAATGGGAGGTGGCAAAGTCATGTGTCGCGGCAAAGTTAACGAATCTCACGGTATGTACTTGTATTCAAATTCCTTGCACGGAACGCACGGAACAGAGAAAGTACTTGATAATACAAACAACTTTACTTTGTCAAAACTAGATGGCGCTGGTAAAAAGTGTACGATGCTTAATCGCGCTATCGTTGCGTTTTTGTAGAATAACCAATTTGTTCTGTGGTCATATATAACTTTTATCTTACATCGTTATTTATCATCCTTAGACATTTTTGTATGAAGTCTTTTTATTTAGAGACTTTTAAATTATTGACCGAGCGAGCGAAGCGAGCGAAGCGTCTCAGTGTCCACATTGGCCAAAAATGCGTTTGTCCGGATGTCTGTCTGTCTGTCTGTCTGTTCTCCTCTACAGGTCGCATTTTTCAACCGTTCTGGACGAAACTTGGTACACAGGTATATGACTTATTAGATTTTTTTTGTCGTCGGGGATTTTTGATTGGAGGGGTACTTCCCCCAAAAAAAGGGCAAAAAGGGGGCTATTTGATATACTGGATATCTTCACCAAATGAGATCTGATTTCGATTATTCTTTTTTTATTTGAAAGGTAGTAACTATAAATTGGTCTCATAAAAGTTTGGCGAAGATCTGATAAGGATCTTCAGCATGATGAACAGGATAGCTCATCAAATAATCGATGGTTTTCAATCAAATTTGAGAGAAACACAAAGGACCTCATTCTACACAAGATGATGCAAAAAAATCAAAAAAATCACAAAACGGAAAATGCACTTGCACATTACATTCCTCAAATACTAGCTCACTTTTAGTATGCTCGCGAGGTCTACAGCTCCCAGAGCCACTAGTAGTATGGTGTAGATATAGATTCCTTCTAGTTTTGTATTATATAGTTAGTTTGTACTTGTAGGTTTGTAGATTCTAATTCTAATCTAAAATTCTAAATATACAGAATATACTACTACTATAGACGTGAAAGTTTGTAAGTACGTATGGATGGATGTTTGTTACTCTTCCACGCCTACCACGCCGGAACCGCTGAACGATCTGGTTGAAACTTAGCAGAGTGATAGATTATAGTCGAGAATAACGCTACTTTTTAGGCTACTTTTTATCCCGTGGGAATCCCGGGATTTAAATGTGCGCGGGTGAAACCGCGGGGCGCAACTAGTATTATTAAAATGAGATTCCATTTAGTTAATAACATTGATGATGGCTATTTTATTTTCAAGTTTTGTACGCCACATTGTCAAATATAAAAAAATAAAAATTGGCGAACCATATCGAGTGGGTTATCGTTCAATAGATAATTAAAAATAAAATTTAAGTTTCTTATACTGTCTTTCATTTTTTGGAACCATTTAGTAGGTATCTATAATGATTTAAAGTTCGAAACATACATTTCTAACGCAGTCGGGATTTTTGATTTTTTAAATTTAATATCTTGTTACTACTTCATTAAAATTGGAAAGTATCGATACTTTCCAAAAGTATCGATACTTTCCAATTTTATTGAAGTAGTAACAAGAGTAGACTGCAAAGGTATCGGAACAAAAGTATCGATTCCAAAAGTTCTCAGTATCGAAAAAAAGTATCGATACCTCTGGGTATCGATACTTTTGGCTGATCCCTAACTAGAAATTAGAATATTATTGTTCGCCATCGCCACTCGCATAGCCCACAATGTATTGCCATCTTGCGTCGAGTAGAAGAACTATTTTTCATTATTATCACAGAAGAGAAGAGTAGTAGAGCTCTTTGTGAAGGGCTCGTCCGGGGAAGTACTACCACCACGCCTTTTTCTGCCGCCAAGCAGCAACGCTGTGTTTCGGTTTGAAGAGTGTGGTCGCCGGTGTAATTACAGGCACATGAGGCTTAACATCTGTATGCCTCAAGTTGATGGACGCAGGGCAGTGCATCGTAGGGCACGTTCCTATTGTGCGTGACCTACGGGGCAATGTTTTGTTTATAGGTGATGGTTACCACTTAACATCAGGTGGGCCATCTGCTTGTTCCATCAGCTAGTTATATAAAAAAAAAAAAAAAAAAAAAAAAAAAAAAAGAAGAAATAATACTGTTTGTTCTCTGTCTGGGTGTTATATAATATTATATGTATGTATTTACAAAAAAAAGTATATAAGTAGTATATCAGCTATCTGGTTCCTATATCACAAGCATAAGCTTAGTTTGGGGCTAGATAGTGCTGTGTGAAAAAGTCCACCAATATTTATTTATTATTTATTTACTTATTATGTGCATAATAAATAAGTGACTATTTTCTACTGATCTGTAATTAAACACAATATCTTGCTATTCTCATTTCATTTCAAAACCGAGTCTACCGCTACCCATTTCATTTTATGTTTCACGAAAGAATTAGAAATTAGGTATCTATATGTATAGTGCGCGTCACGCAAAAAGAACGCCGGGATTGGGAGGGGGAGTGATGGCGCGAGTATCTTATTATGTATGCGGAAACCTAATATCCCCTCCCCACCACTGTTTTTTAGCATCATCAGTCAGCTATAGAAATGCTTTCGACATAGAATATAGAATAGAATATATATATATATATGTTTATTTGACGACAACACACAGAAGAAACATACAGACAAGAAAGAACAGAAAAAAGGCAGTAGGTAGAGAATATACAGTAGGTAGATTAACAAACACTTAAAAAATAAAGATAGCCTACACACAAATAACAAGCCTCTCCCTGTGTGAGTCAGTCAAAAAGGCTTATTATTTGTATTCGAACAGTATTTATGCGTGTCACTGGATAGTTATTCTTTCAAACAACCTCCCCGAAATGAAATAAAATGAAATAATAGCCAATCGCACCTCGAAACTGCGAGCTGCTGTCGCCGGGCCCTTAACAGGATTTGTTTTAGTCGTTTTATTAAGTAGGTAGGTAAGTAAAATGGCGAATGTGTGTGTCGGCCTAGAAATTACAAATAGGTCTGTTTAAGTACCTATCACCTTTTTTTTGGAAGCAGAAAATAGTCTTCGCATTATCCTTCCGTCATGGGTGTGACGGAAGGGGTATGTGGGGCTCGAACCCACTAAAAACCCCCCTGCGAGACATCCTCCGTCAGTCGTGTAGGGCCACATTAGTAATTTTTCGAAAATGGGTTTAGTGATTTTTATATCTTTCAACAAGTCAAAACGTGCGAGCGAGAGTCACATTAGCTCTTGTCTTCGTCTTAAGACAGCACTGTGAGAGCAACGTCGTATTCCAATGCAAATGCAAGGATGCGGTTTCTCAAAACGAATTTTAGGCGTTGACAACACCTAACATTCCTCTCGCTCGCACGATTCGAAATTTTGAAAGATATAAAATCACAAGTCCCAATTTCGAATAATCGCAAACAACCATTTTGTGTGCAATCAGATTGCACGCAGTTGTCGCCTTAGGCGGCACGGGAGGTTGGAGGTTCTAGGATGCGTGCGATTTCAATGGCCATCAACATTTTGAGGACAAATTATAGGACAAACTTAGGTAAACATAGGTATCTATGCATGTCGTGTTTAGTTTTTGTTTGCGGAATTCTGAAAATACAAATTAGCAAATCCTTTATTAAACGAAATGATTGTTATGTCAAGGTATAATTGAAAGAATAATCTAAGTATAGATTTTGTTTCAGTAGCGACGGTACTGGTCGACTATGGCACGTCTTTTCTGCCTTCTGGCAGTAACTCTGCTAGCTTGGCAGGCAGAATCTTTCTCCTGGGAGTTCGGAAAGGACGAGCGAAACTTGTTCGTGATTGGTCGATTTTCGGGACGCGTAACTCCGTTTGAGAAGGTTAAACAGATTTCTATACCGGTAAGTTTGTCGACAATAAGATAATGCTGCGTTTAGACACAGCTCAGCTCATGTCCGTGGGAACGGGAATGTTGAATGCTCTATCTCTCACTCTCGTGCTACCTCACGCGTTGCCATTCGTTCGCGCATTGTCCATGGCGCTGCCCAAGTCTGCGCATTTGAGCTGGATGAGTGTAAACGGGGTTGGTATTGCCTACGTTTACATAACTAACAACTATGCACATAGAATATTACAGTTGAATTCTTCCCCAAATGTACAAAATACACATGAAAGTACAGCTTTGCAAGTTTTAGATCGTAAGACGAGGATATCCAGAACCTCCAACCAGAACATGTACTCGAGCGCTGTGTAAAGATAGAAACGTAAATATATATATTCGTGGACTTTTCACACAGCACTATCTAGCCCCAAACTAAGCTTATGCTTGTGATATGGGAACCAGATAGCTGATATACTACTTATTAAACTTTTTTTTTGTAAATACATACTTATAATATTATATAACACCCAGACAGAGAACAAACATCTATGTTCATCACACAAATGTTTGTTCACGGTGGGAATCGAACCCACGACCTACGGCGCAGAAGGCAGAGCTACTACCAACTGAGCTGTGAAGGCTGTGAAGGCTGTAAATACTTAAGGCTCCGGTGACAGCGGCTCGCAATTTCGAAGTGCGATTGGCTATTATTTCATTTTATTTCATTTCGGGGAGGTTGTTTGAAAAAATAACTCTAAAGAAACACGCATAAATACTGTTCGAACACAAATAATACAATAATATAAGGGAAACATGCCCGAATCAGAAATCATTTTCTCTCTCTCGAAATTGCGAGCCGCTGTCACCGGACCCTTAATGATAATTTTCTCGTTATAAAAAAAATCATAAAGATGACACTAAATCGACATTTCAAACATCCCATTACTTAAGAGAGTTTTTCTTGAAATCACGTCAAAGTTATATCAAAAGATAGGGATTAGGTAATATTTACTAGCGCTATGTAAAAAAAAATTAAAATTTCATTATTATTAATCTCTGAGAAGAAAACCTTACGAAATCTAGCTGTTCAAGTGCTGCAAGTCTTGGAGGTCGGAGGTTCTGGGATATCCTCGCCTTAAGCGAGTTTATAGGTATTCTGACTCGCACTTTGCCGATTTTCGGGTGAATAAGATCACAACCTTTTTCGACCGAAACATGCAGTTAAGCCAACTGCAGTCGGTCTAAAATTTGCAATAAAAGACAAAAACTACCCAAGCATCAGAACGCAATCCAAATTCACTATTTTCAGTAATTTTTCTTTGCAGCTACCTTCATTATGCGTGGAAATCAAATACGTACTTGTAGAAGTGTTCAGCCTTACCAACCCTGTCGGTAACCCAACAGTGACGTTCAACAAACATACCAACACCGTGTATATATTCATGCTCCATAAGCTTCGGGCCAATATGTCACGGTAGGTACCTAACTTGCCCGTGGAAGCATGACTTATCTGATAATGCTGCGTTTACACTCAGCTCATGTCCGTAGCAACGCTAACGTCAACGCCCTGTCTCTCTCTCTCTCGCGTTACCGCACGTGTTGCCTTTCGCGTACCCATGTCCCTGCGCATTTGAGCTAAGTGTAAACACTCGCGCTGTGAAGAGGTTCTTTCTTCTAACATTTTATGGTTCAACGGGTTATTTCTCCGCATGCTAATGCAGTCTGAGATCAATTAGATTATATTAAATTATATTAAATAGTCGTGAGTCTTTTGTCACATAATGTACGAGTATTGTGTTGGTGTAACATGCATTTTTGTGCCTTAGATTTTATTCTAGTTTTTTTCTTTGTCACAAACTTGACTGACCTTGCTAAACGTTTTTAGCAAGGTCAGTCAAGTTTGTGACCGAAAGTCGTCTTAGGATGGTAACCATCACCTAACAAAGCATTCAGTCATTGAAGAAACAATAGGAACGCGCTTTACGATGAACTGCCCGGCGTCCATCAACTTCAAGCAATTAAAAATTCAATTCACTTTTTGTACATACATAAAGCTTTAATTTTTGTATTGAGTTATAGTATGACTAGCTATAACATAAATTACACTATCATATATAGGAATTTATAAGTACGTTGGTATATAAATTTCTTGGATGAAGTCTATTGGTGAATAATTCTCTACCATTTTTTATGGCCTAGGTATGACGTCGTGGCTAAAGGATACAGGCGTAAAAGTTGTGGCCGTGGCGGTGGCAGTGGTGATTACGGTGGCGGAGGTAAGTGTTGAAAGTTGAAGAACTGATGCCATATTATTCCACTCTTCGATCCAACAAAATAGCCTAACTGAGTAGTCTGAATCTAGGTCTTTCCTCTTGAATGCCTTGGGTAACCATAATTATGTAGTTTATTCATTGGACACATTGAATTTGTTATTTCTATTTAGAATGCTTATATTTATATATAAGCCCATCGGTCAAAATACAAATCTGCAGCTTTATAAAGATCTAATTGATACACCGAACTGGTTCTAGAAACAATTATAATTGTAACTCAATTTTACCTGCTGTCAAAAGAAGGGTATAAGTGGTGGCGATTGCGCAGGTGGCTATGACTATGGTGGTGGCGGTGGCGTTGACGGTGACGGTGGCGACGACGGTGGCGGTGGCGGTGACGGTGGTGGTGGCGGTGGCGGTGGCAGTGGCAGTGACGGTGGCAGTGGTGGTGACGGTGACGGTGGCAGTGGCGGTGGCGATGGCGGTGGTGGTGGTGGTGGCGGTGGCGGTGGCGGTGGCGGTGGCGGTGGCGTGGGCGGTGGCGGTGGCGGTGCCGGCGGCTATGACTTCGGTGGCGGCGGTGACTACGGTGGCGGATAGTTTTGATTTCGGTGGTGACTAGGTAGTAGTAGGTCAAGGTTTGTAATAAGTACTTTCAGGCTTGACCACAATGTTGGTGATGGTCCGTGGAAGGTTATCAAAAATTAATTAATTAAATTTTGTGTGTTGTAAATAAGCAAATTAAAACCGGAGCTTAATATTGTGTTGTGTTTATTAATTCATTCATAAGCAGGTTTATGGAAATAAACAGATTTCGTTCCTAAAAAAAAATTATTCTAGCTACTTAGAATGTAGAACAGGTGTAGGTAGGTTCATACTCTAGGTCTTATCGTAGCTACGTAGATTCAGTAGACCTAGGTACATACTTAACTACTACTGGGTAGGTATTTATCTTACCTACCTGCCTAGGTTCCTACCTATTTTGCCAGTTACAAATTGAATTGTGTGCATAACAGAATGCTTTATTAAGTCGAAGGTTTTTTATTTGTTAGAGATTTGATTTACTACCATCTAACAAAATTTATAAGTGTGTGTTACGCATATATATAAGGGTTCAACTATTTATAAATCGTGTCAGCTTTTTAATAAAATCTAATTGGGAAGTGTAAGTTTTTTATAAAGTTTAATTTGTAAGAAAACGGAAGATGTTTTGCGTTTGGTTTACAAAATGTGTAAGCCGTTCAATAGTTGCCCTTTGGTAAAGGAACCCTAAAGTGCCTTTTAATCAAATGCAATTTTATACCCTGTTAATTTAATCACCTTCGTACAAGAATTGTAGGTAGGTGGTACCTACCTAATCAATAGTTTAACTGGCCGTAAATTGGTTACTTTAACGTTTTTTCAATAGTACATCCTTAGGTAGATATGTTATAAAAATAAATGCAAGGTGCTTTCCTTTTTTCTCACTACTATTATTATATTCACCAGCGGGGTGATTTTGATTTCCGTCGGTGTCGGAATCGTAGCGGAGTCAATTGTCAGTTTTTTTAAGGCATGTACCAAGCGCGCGTATTGTCTCACAATTAATCAACGGGAAATTCCATTCCACGTAGGTAATAATAACTAGTGGCTCTGGGAGCTGTAGACCTCGCGAGCATACTAAAAGTGAGCTATTTGAGGAATGTAATGTGCAAGTGCATTTTCCGTTTTGTGATTTTTTTGATCTTTTTGATTTTTTTGCATCATCTTGTGTAGAAGGTGTGAAGAGGTCCTTTGTGTTTCTCTCAAATTTGATTGAAAACCATCGATTGTTTGATGAGCTATCCTGTTCATCATGCTGAAGATCCTTATCAGATCTTCGCCAAACTTTTATGAGACCAACTTATAGTTACTACCTTTCAAATAAAAAAAGAATAATCGAAATCGGATCTCATTTGGTGGAGATATCCAGTATATCAAATAGCCCCCTTTTTGCCCTTTTTTTGGGGGAAGTACCCCTCCAATCAAAAATCCCCGACGACAAAAAAATTCTAATAAGCCATATAACCTGTGTATCAAGTTTCGTCCAGATCGGTTGAAAAATGCGACCTGTAGAGAAGAACAGACAGACAGACAGACATCCGGACAAACGCATTTTTGGCCCATGTGGAAAATGAGACGCTTCGCTCGCTCGGTCAATAAGTGAATATTTTTTAGCGACGATATGACGGAATGGCAACTTCAGCAGAATTACAAGCAAGTGATTAAAACAGAGATTTTACCAAGGAATATAAAATATGGTATTCAAATTCCTTGGTTTTTACATAATTTTGTAAACGACAGGTTGGACACGACCTTTCACGAAAAAGTTTCCGCCAGTTTTAAGACGGTTCAAGAATCAAGATGGTCCTTGTGATTTTATTGAATAAACATTATTTGACTTTGACTTTGACCACCGAATAGCTGGTGGAATGTCACGTGTTAACTTTTCGAATCCTAATGTCAAAAGCTTTGTGTGACAATGTCAATATTGCGTAAAGTTGTTTTCCGACAAGGGTTGCCATCGTATTCTAAATTTAAAAATTGTATTCCGTGTCGAGTCCGACACCGACCGAAATCAAAATCACCCCCGATTCACCATTTAGGTCTATTCGTAGTTTACCTGCAAAATGTGGGTACGTATGTGCAAAATGTAATGTTTGGACGTGACTCTGACTACCCCCCTTCCTTAGACGTCTTCGAATAATCTTGAGTTAGTACTAGGTACTAAGAGATCTGAGGGGATATCTACCGTGCCTGGGGATCAAAGTCGTGAAACTGTTTCAGTTTCATAGTTAGGCAAACTATGATACGACTAGTTTAGGTAAGTTAGTTCTACAAACATCAAATTGGACACTCGTAAAAGAAAATTAACTTTATGCTACATCACAAAACATGAAATAATTAATTTATAATACGATAAGTATAATCGACTTTATATTACAAAGGTTTCTGCCGAGTTGATCATAATGCGCCAGTACTGCTTGGGAATGGGCCGTCTTTTCTGCTTTCTGGCAGTTTTTCTGCTAGTTCGGCAGGCAGAATCTGTGACGTGGGAGTTCGGACATGATAGTGGGAATTTAGCTGTGCTCAGTATTATGTCTGGACAAATTCCGCCATTGGAAAAAGTTAAAAAGATCACTATACCAGTAAGTTTCGAAGTGGTGTCCAAGTCGGTTAGGGGTCGAGAGAAGGGCGGATATATAAAGATGCCTGTTCTTCTAGGCCTGGTCTCATTCAGCTCGCTTTAAGGTTCCTTTTGTTTGTTTGTAGTATAATTAAATTGACCGCCTTTGATTACAATCTCACCTGATGTTAAGCGACGATGTAGTTGACGTTGGGACAGGACGGTCTTGAAGGCTATTCACACTTCCCTTGAACAGATTCATAATGGTCAGAAAAAATACGACGCCACGGGATAAAATGTAGCCTATGTGTTATTCCAGACTATAATATATCTCTCTGCCAAGTTTCATCCCGATCCGTTCAGCCGTCCCGGCGTGAATGAGTAACAAACATCCAATCGTACAAACTTTCGCGTTTATAATACTAGTTGCACCTCGCGGTTTCACCCGCGCAGATTTAAATCCCGGTATTTCCACTGATAAAAAGTAGCCTAGGTGTTATTCCAGACAATTATCAATCTCTCTGCCAAGTTTCTTCCAGATCCGTTCAGCCGTTCCGGCGTGAAAGAGTAATAAACATCCATCCATCCATCAATAATTACAAACTTTCGCGTTTATAATATTAGCAGGATTCATGAGAATTATCCTTGCTGTGTCAGATTCACCATTCCACTACAGGACTAGTAGACGCACGGTCGGGTATCATCCTTACCTGGTTAGCATACCACCTATTCGCACTAAGCGGTTTGCTTCTAGCCTTAGAGCATTTATAATGGAGATGTTAACGCAAGGCGTACCCCTCTGCCGGCCATAAGACGCGATTTGGCCATGCACGTTATATAAAACTACTTCACTCATCACCGCGGCCATTAGTTGTCGTTTCGTGTCGCGAAGTAGTGCTCAGTAAAAATGGTGAATTGTGCGGTATTTCGGTGTAAAAGGAGATCAGAGACATCAAACTTTAGGGAACACGGTATTTCCTATCACAAGTAAGTGATATTTTAGTCAATTGGTTTTGTAATTACGTTTAATGGAATACCAGTTACGACAGTTTTAATACGACGCCATCGTCTTGGTAGGAGGTGTCGGTGAATTTATATTCCTTGGTAGAAGGCGTAGTGTGGGGACTAGTTGAGCGAAATCGATTGAATGAATGATGGAATGAACGTAAAATTAGAATAAAATGCGATGTGTTTTTTGTACCCATATTAAAATTTAACCGATTTAAAAAAGGAGGTTCAGTATTGGACTCTACAAAAACTGTCTCTGTCATTCTGCCTTCAATACGTCGCTTTATGGAGCTCCCTTAAAATATTAGTTGTGCTGTATCGTTGGTTTATTGCTATTTTCTTTGTACTTTATGAACGCAGAATCGTATAAACGTGATTTTTGTATAGCTGTAGTATGTTAGCTACATGGGCTATTTTTTTATCGTCGCCACAATTTTTCATCACCTTTCCCCGTCATACCAATCATCATCATCAGCCTATGTAAGTCCACTGCTGGACACATCATACCAATAAAGAAACAAAAAATTTATCTAAAAATGCATTCATGAAAGACTACTTACTTGAAAGATTACTTACTACTTGCGAAAATAGAATATAGCTTAAAGTTACTCAACAACAGTGTAGCTTTTCTATTTGTAAAATAATTTTTAAAATCGTTTCAGTAGTTTTAGAGATTACGCTCTACAAACTCTTAATAAAATATTTTTTACAAAAAAAAACCGACTCCAAAACTGCTACCCAATTTGTTATGAAAAATACACTAAAAAGTTAAAAATAATTGCATTATGGATTTATATTTCAATCTACTTACAAATAGGTATCCATTTTTTCAACAAATCTTATAATTTTATTATTATGACATTATAATAATTACTGATATTTTTGGAGTCGGTGCCAGCACTCTATTTACTTAGTAATACCTACTAGGCTAGACAGGTACACGTTTGTTAATCTTGGCTAAAAAAAGGAAAAGTATATGATTTTGAACCACCCTGATTTCATTCATATGAAATCATTCATTTTGTCGGTCTTTTTACAACCCATCACTACTTTTTTGTGTTAGTGTGTAACTAAACAAAAGTGTAACAACAGTAATTCTTTGTTTGTGTTATTGTTTTTGTGTTGGTGTACAGCTTTTACTTGCGTGTGCGTTTATAGGGACGCTTAATTTTTCTGCATTAGTATGCGTGATTATGTAAATGTGTTGTGTACCGTACTACCTCGCCTCCCGCGAAAACCGGCAGAAAGATTTTAGTACTAAAAGTAGCGCTTGGCAACTCCCGTTATAAATTCTCTAAGCTTCTAGCTAACCTTGCTAGCGGCCTTAGCGTTCGCATAACGATGCGAACTGCTAAGGAATGGAACTCGTTACCGTCGTCTGTTTTTCCTGAACACTATAATCTAAACCTCTTCAAGGATCGAGTGAATAGGTGTCTTCTAGACCGTTCTGCTCCAACTTCGGCTACATCGTCGCTTACCATCAGGTGAGATTGTAGTCAAAGGACGGTTTATTCTTTATAAAAAAAAAAAAGATTTACCACTGCTGAATCAACATTTGCATCATAATTTTACTTTATAGGTACCAACATGCATGGAAATCAAGTACATTTTGGTCGAAGTAAGAAACCTAATGAGTACACCGACCGTGACCTTCAACAAACACACCAATACTGTAAAGATCACATACAAATTGCTGAAGAGCAGTATGTCTAAGTGAGTGCGAACTTACCTACACATTCGCTCACTTCACTTTTATTCTAGAACTAGCACCCCGCGGTTTCACCCACGCAGATTTAAATCCCGGTATTCCCACGGGATATAAAGTAGCATACCTATATGTGTTACTAGCTGATCCCGCGGCTTTGCTCGCGCTTGTTTACTTTGAAAATCTCATACAAACTTTCATCCCCTATTTTATCCCCTTGGGGGTAGAATTGATCAAAATCCTTTCTTAGCGGATGCCTACGTCATATCATCTACCTGCATGCCAAATTTCAGCCCGATCCGTCCAGTGGTTTGGGCTGTGCGTTGATAGATCACTATATCAGTCAGTCACCTTTGAATTATATATATTTAGTGCCAATTTTCACTAAGATCCGTTCAGCCGTTATGGAGTTATTGAGTAAAAAACATCCATCCATCCATCAATACTTCGCGTTTATAATATTAGTAGGATTCATTCCAAATTATCACCATAATACAATCGAATATTTGACAGTTGTCCAATAGATACCGCAGTCTCAAGACATAGTCTTCAACCCAGTGCAGTGTTTGTTGCCAGCGATGACAAGGAACAGACGTGGTAGCTTAAAATTTGTTCTCATCAACAAGCTCAAAGTCGTACAACGGGCTATGGAGAGTTATGCTAGGAATTCACTACGGGCCACGAACCTGCTGGGAGGTCCCAGTAGGCGGTGAGGTGATACTCCGACGTGGCGCGTCCCCGGGTTGCGGATAGGGGGTCTCGGTTTGTCGATAGCTTCGAGTTTGAAGCTAGCGACAGACCGGCGCGGACAAAACACCACACACGCGCACATCCACGCACACTCTGTGCCTGGATATGCGTGTGTGTGTTTTTAGAGGTAGGAAGGGGGGATAAGGGATGGCAAACCATACCTTATCTCGCCTGTTTAAATAGGATTAGGAGCTTCTCTGCGCGTTCCTCTGCTAATCAGAGGAAGTAGCGGATGAAGCGGGACGTGCTCGGCGTGCACTCGCACTGCCACCGAGTGGGCTAAGAAGAGTATCTTCTTAGCCAGCGTCCAAGGGCCTTGGCTTTGCTGCCTGGGCTGTGAGGAGTTCACCTCGTTAAAAAACTCGATATTTGTTCGGCTACGCAGCATAACAAATCACTCGGCTGGCAAGTCGTCCGTGACATTCTGTTTCAGGGTTTCAGGGACGACTTGTCGGCAGGGTGGGTTGGTCGATTTACCAGCCGCTACTGCGGATAGGGGACCTCACCCCTCAAAGAGGAAAAACCCCCAAAAATGAAAGCGATTTGTAAAAAGGAACTACCCCAGGCGGGTACCGGCGTCCCCGACGTCGGAGAATCCCGCGGTGCTTCGGCATCCTGCCCCTCATACTCTGGGGGGGGCAACAATCGCTTCGGGAGCTCTGGGAGCTCACGTAAGGAGGTAGCGGTCTCGGCGAAGAGGAGCTTCGCGAGACCGGCGACGCCAGTGGCGAGTGATGCGGGAGAAGAGTCGGACGGCTCCTTAGCGTCCCTCTCTTCCCGATCGTCCGTTTTGTCGGACGTATCCCGCGTCATGCGGAGGGGGCGAAAGCCCAAAAAGGGTGGTGGAGATGGCGGGCCTGAGTCCAAGCGCGCCATGTTCTTGAAGGACAAGGGGGACATTGAAGATGAAATCTTCGACCCCCAAGTCCCGCCAGAGGCGACGAGGGCGAAGTTGCTTCTCCCTCAGCCAGAGGAACTGGCGAAGGAGATGCAGGCGCTCCCCTCTCAGGAGCTGGAGGCCTGCATGACGGTGGAGCTGCAGACCATCGAGAAGACAGGGCCCTGCTTCTGGGATTGTTCTCGCAATGTCTGAGGTGGGGATGTTTCCCTAAGATCTGGAAGACAGCCTATATAAAGGTGATACCCAAACCTGCAAAAGACAACTATAGCACTCCGAAATCATACCGACCAATTGGACTACTGCCAGTTCTGGGGAAGATACTGGAGAAATTGTTTGTCAACCGACTGCAGTGGCAGCTTGGCAGGAATGGCCACATGAGTCCGTACCAGTATGGCTTTACTCCACAGCGCAGCACCGAAGACGCTCTTTTTGACGCCTTGACTATTGTTAGAAGAAACCTTGAAAACAAGAAGATAGTCGTAATGGTTTCACTGGATATTGAGGGTGCATTTGATAACGCATGGTGGCCAGCGATTATTAATGAGCTGCAAGACAAGAAGGTGGACTCCAGTTTGGTTCGGCTCATCGTAAACTATCTCTCGGAGAGAAGGGTGAGGTTGCGCTATGCAGGGGAGATTGTCGAGAGAGACACAAATAAAGGATGTATACAGGGTTCTACTTGTGGTCCTATATTGTGGAATATTCAGCTAGCCTCGGTTTTGGAGCAAACTCAGTATGGAGAAGTTCGGGTGCAAGCATTCGCAGATGACATTTTAATGATTGCGGCGGCATCTAATGGTGTTCAGTTGGAGGAGATGATGAACCGGGCCCTGGCTGTGATTGTTCAGTGGGGAGGTAGACTAAAGCTGAGTTTTGCCCCGGGGAAGACGCAGGCTCTCTTAATTACTAGAAAGATAAGG
Organism: Plemyria rubiginata; assembly: GCA_963576535.1. Taxonomy (NCBI): domain Eukaryota; kingdom Metazoa; phylum Arthropoda; class Insecta; order Lepidoptera; family Geometridae; genus Plemyria; species Plemyria rubiginata. The sequence continues at coordinate 3,431,241 of OY754929.1, forward strand.
TATCACACTCCTAGACTGGTAATGTCGGGGGAAGAAATATCTTACAGAGCAGGTCTTAAAATGTTGGGGTTGACAATAGACCCGCTGCTCAACTTTCGACAACATCTAAACGTAATTAGTAAAAAGGCAATCGTGTTCTACAAAATAGTAGCAAGAGCAGCGCGCGCCCAGTGGGGCCTTAACTCCGATATTTTAAGATTAATCTACATGTCGGTAGTCGAGCCTACAATCCTATATTCTGCTAGCTGCTGGGCAGACATCTCCACAAAGGTGTATGCGGAGAAGGCGCTCAATAGCCTAACGCGCTCCTTTGCCATAAAGATTAGTAAAGCACACCGTACTGTCTCTTTCGTATCAAGTTTATTGTTAGCAAGACTAATCCCGCTTCCTCTCAGAGTCAGAGAGCATGCACTAATATATGCCATAAAGAGAGGGGAGCCACTGACATGTTTGCCAGGACGTTGTGTTGAGCTCCGCAGAAGTCCGTTTTCACTGCCACACCCAGCAGAGAGGAAACATATAGAGTTCGGGCTGATCAAGTCACATGAAGATGTGGAGAGACTTGTTGATGGCCCTGTTCTCTATACGGATGGCAGTAAGCTGGAGGGGAAGGTTGGAGCGGCGGTGTCTTGCTGGACTGGAGGAGTAGAGGTTCAGCATACTAGCTTTCGCCTTGAGAACTTCTGTAGTGTATTCCAGGCAGAGCTGTCAGCAATTCTTCGAGCACTGGACATTATTGGAAAACTGAAATATAACAATTTTAACATAGCAAGTGATTCAAGATCAGGATTGGAGATAATCAAGGACCCCAACACAGTAAATCCACTGGCTGTTGATGTAAGGGCAGGAATTCACCGTTTGAACGGGCAAGGTAAACAAGTTACTCTGCACTGGGTAAAAGCTCATTGTGGGATACCGGGCAATGAGAGAGCGGATGAACTGGCCAAGTATGCAGCACTAAACAATAGGCAGCAGCCCAGATACGACAGGTTTCCGTTGTCCTATGCAAAGCACTCCACCAGGTTGAGCTCTTTAGAACAATGGCAGCACATCTACGAGTCGGCCACTGCGGGAGCTACAACTAAGTTATTTTTCAAGGATGTAACCAAAGCATACAAAATACTAAAACAATTGAATATGAATAATTTTATTGCTCAAATTTTTACTGGACATGGAGGTTTCAATTATTATTTGCATAAATTTAAACTGAGGGAGTCTCCATTGTGCTCTTGTGGTGAATTTGTCACTCAGACTGTGCAACATTTACTAACTGAATGTACAAAATTTAATTTATTGAGGTTTGACTGTGAGAGTGCAATGGGGACTGATATTACAGTTGACAATTTTCATGGGATACTAGATGATAGCGATCGCAGACCGGTGTTCCTCACTTTTGCGAGGACCGTTCTTCGCAAAATTGGGAAGGAGAATGGGTCTATTGTGGAGACTATTTAGTTTAATGTCACTAATGTTGAGTTTATATTATTTATTTATGGTCTATTGCTGGTTTTTAAGATTTATAGGACCTACACACTTCACTCACTATGCCTGTTATAATCATTTTACATGTACCTATGATGTGAGTGTAATTTTGCAACTTGTTTTTGTATGAATTATTTGTACTCAATTCTCAATGTATTGTTATCTTATTGTTATTGTTTTCAAAGAGTATCCATTTGTTTTGTTAGGCCTTTGCGGCCTTTGCAATGTAAGTATTAGTCTTCTTCTTGTTTTCCAAACAGATGATAACATCCTGACATACCTAACAACTTTGACAGACACAGATGTTGTCAGGGTTGCCTGTCTTTTTCTTGTGGTGGGTGTGTACGTACCTATTACGGTCTTTTCTTCTTTAATATCCGTGTATTCAATAGTGAATTTATTGAGGTCAGTGAGTTATTCTAGTTAATTTGGTCTATGAGCGTGGTGAACATTAAAATATTAAAATTGTAATATAATTGTATAAAGCTGGGTATTTCGAAATTATGTTATCATAATCGATTTAATTTGGAAGTCATCTAGTTAGGTTAATTATAATCACAATGCATTGCTTCTAATATTGATAATGAAATAACTAGTTATAAACATGTAATTTTTAATAATTAGTTTCAGCTCATTTTCTTGATTGAAAATAATAAAGTTGTTGTTGTTTTTTTTTATTTTAATAAATTGCTGCATGAAATAATAATAATTAATTATAATAATGATATTATAATATTTAATATAGATAATATAATGTAGTTATGCGAATGAGTAATAATTAATGAGTGAATGAATGTCGAGTTATAATGTTATGTTAAGTGTGTGTTATAATGTAATGTTATGTTAATGTTATGTTAATATTATTTTAATGTTATGTTAATGTTATGTTATAATGTTGTTGCATTCAATAGCAACAGTAGATATTAAGTAATAGTAATAAAAAAAAAGAAAAAAAAAAAAAAACCATCGAGAAGATTTCCGACAAGTCAGGGAACTTGAAGGGAAACCTTATCAAGGGTCTGCGGACGTCGGTGAGGAGAGCGGCAGCGATCTCTGCGGAGCTCCTGCTACGCACTGCGGTGGACGACAACGTTAAGCGGCTCGAGGCCGAAAACGCTGCGTTGCGTGCCCAGATGGCTGCCTTATCCGCCAAGGTGGAGAAGATGGTTAGCTCCCAGGCCGTCGCTGATGCCAGCGCGGCCAAACCGGCGGCGGTGACTCCACCTGCCACCGGGGGAGACTGGGAAGGCCGGTTGATGGAGCGAATCGGCGCTCTAATGGACAGGAAGTTGGCGGTGGCTGTGGGTGCCATGCCTCCTTCAGTCCAACGGGGTGTCGCTGCTCCAGCAGCGCAGAAGGGGCCGTCTGGCAAGGGGAAGGCAAACGCCCGACCCACGCCTGTAACTCCTCTGCCACCTGTGCAGTCGCAGACTGCGGAGACACAAGCGTCGCAGACGCACGAGTCTTCGTGGGCGACAGTGACAGGGAGGAAAAAGGCGGCAAAGAAGAAGGCCCCAGGGCCAGCGCCAGAGCCGGCGCGGCCTTTTTTTTTTTTTTTTTTTTTTTTTTTTTTTTTTTTTTCGCTGGGAAAAATGCGTTACGCATTCCCCCCCATTGGAGGATGGGGAGGATATGTGGGACTCCCCGGCCTGTGAGGGCCGGTATACCCACTAAACGACCCAGCGGCACTCCCGCGTCGTCACCATGGAGGGGAACTGGGAAACTGGCAGAGCCTTTTCGTCCAGTTCCCCGCCGACGACCGCCCGCCTTGACAGCGGGGCCCGCACGCCCCCCCTGGGGGGGGAGGGGCCCGGGAACGACCGCGAGTGCTCGGTCGTTCCCGCTCGACGGAGGTGGCGAATAGTGCAATGCGAGAGATGGCGCCTCCACGCCTATCTCCCGCTATTCACCACCTTGAGGGGAGGGAAGACGTCTTCTCCTTCCCCTCCTCCGCCTGCAGAGCGGCGCCTGAGGGTCAGCCTCCCGCACGCGCTCTGCTGCCTCCTTCTGGGACATTACGTCCTCACAGAAGGAGGCGACCGCTGCCCAGCCTGTCGCGTCCCTCAGCATGGAGTTCACCACACTGGGGAGCGACAGGTCTGGCCCGACTACCGCCACCAAGTCGCGGCGCGGCTCGGCCCACGACGAGCACACCTCGAGGGTGTGCTGTGCCGTGTCTTCCGCCGCGCCACAATGGTGGCAGGACGGGGCACCCTCCTTTCCGATCCGGTGCAGGTACGACCCAAAGCATCCATGCCCGGATAGTACCTGCACCAGACGGAATGACAAAAAGCCGTGAGGCCGCTCGAGCCAGTCCTGCAGGACTGGCCCGAGCGCCTCCAAGGTTTGGCGGCCAAACGCGGCGGAGGCGAGGTCCACCTTCCAGTGTTGGACGATGGCGTCCTTCGCCTCCCGCCGGACAGCTTCCCTCTCCTCCGAGGCGGGGCGCTCTCCGAGCGCCCTACGCCTCGCCGTCCACTCGTAAACTCTGGCGAGCACCCACGCCTCGAGTTCCCAAGGAGGGGTGCCCGCCAGAGCGCAGGCCGCTGCAAAGCCTACCGAGTGGTAGGCTCTTGCGACCCGCTGCGCGATGGCCCTTTGGGGGCTCCGAAGTGCGGCGGCGTTCTCCCTTCTTTGAAGGGAGTCCGCCCAGATAGGGGCCCCGTAAAGGGCCATGCTCTTCAAGATGCCGGCATATAGCTGCCGGCATCGCGCTTTTGGCCCGCCCAAATTTGGGAGGAGCCAAGAAAGCGCTCCCGCAACCTTAAGAAGGCGCTTCGACAGCCCGCTGAAATGCGGGCCGAAGCGCCACCTGCTGTCCAGCACTAGGCCCAGATATTTCATCTGGGCCTTCACTTCGACCCTGACGCCCTCCACCATAATGTGGGCGTCACCGGGGATGCGCTGCCGAGGCCCGTGGAAAAATACGGCCTCGGTCTTGTGCAGCGCCACCTCCAATCCAAGCCGGCGGATCCTTCCTGCGACCAAGGATCCGCCAGCCGAGGCCAGGCTCGCTGCCTCACTAAAGCTCCTCCCCCGGGCAGTGAGAAGAGTGTCATCCGCGTAGCAGATGACACTCGTGCCACGGAGGAGAGCTCCCCGCAGGAGCCAGTCGAACCCGATGTTCCACAGGAGTGGTCCTAGGACTGACCCCTGCGGAACACCGGACTCCGCACTGTACCGCCGAAGCTGGCCCGCTTTGTCTACAAGGAGGACCGCACGGTCCTCCAAGTAGCTGGCCAGAAGGCTCCGCAAGTAGAGAGGCACTCCATGGTAGCGGAGCGCCTCTAGGATCGTGGGGTGGGGGACGGAGTTGAAGGCGTTTGAGATGTCAAACGACACAGCCAAAACTCCGTCCCTTGCCTCCACGGCCTCTCTGACCTGCTGTTGTAGGCGGGCCAGTGCGTCAACTGTCGAACGCCCCCTTCGGAAACCGAATTGGGCGTCCGACAGGTTCGGCCCCACCTCCAACAAGTGGCCGTTGAGCCGGCCGGCGACAATCCCCTCGAACATCTTACCGACCTCATCGAGTAAAACGATGGGTCGATATGCCGAGGGGGAGTCCGCTGGGCGCCCTTCCTTTCGGAGGAGGCACAGTTGGCCGTCTTTCCAAGGTTTCGGGAATCTTCCTGACGTGAAACACGCGTTGAAGAGTTCCCGAAACCTTTCCTCCATTTGGGTGGCAGCGATGGCTACCACCCGTGCAGGGACACCGTCCGGCCCTGGGGCCGTCTTTTTGGCACGGAGGCGTAGTGCCTCCGCGGCAAGCTCCTCTGCCGTCACCGAAGGAACCTCTTCCGAAGCAGGAGCTGCCTCCTGCGCGCGGTTCATTACTGGAGGGGCAAAGTTGGTCCCAGATGGAAACAGGGACCGAACTACCCCATCCAGCAATGCCGGCTCGAGGGACTCCGTCAGCGGAGGACCAAAGGGGCGCAGTTTATTCCGCGCCGCCTTGTATGGTCTGCCAAACGGGTCCCTGTCGAGGCCCTCCAACATCTCCGCCCGCGCGGCGTCCTTGGCAGCCCCAATTTCTGCTTTGAGGACCCTCTTTGCCTCTACGTAAGAGACGTACAGAAGGTCCTCATTCGCGGGGTCCCTTCGGCTGCGCCGACGACTCCGCGCGTATTGCCGCCTTGCCGCCACGCAGGCAGCACGGAGCTCCGCCAGTCTCTCCGACCACCAATAGACGGCGCGACGGGGAGGTGGGTGGCGAGACCGAGGCATGCTCGAGTTGCACACCTCGATCAGCGACTCCCGAAGTTGGCCCGCTGCGGAGTCTACGTCCAGGACTTGGACAGGAGGCGCGAGCCAGTCCTGGACGAATGCCGCTTCCTTAGCCGCCCCACGGTCGAGGCGGGTAAGGGCCCACCGCGGAAAGTGAGATCGGCCCAAGAGGGCCGGCCTCTGGGGGCTCTGGGTGGAGATGTCGAACCGCACATATCGGTGGTCCGACATTGTCTCCACCATCTCGACCCGCCAGTTCACGACGCGGGCGGCTAGGATGGGGGTGGCGAACGAGACGTCCACCACTGACCCTCCCCATTGCCGCACACACGTCTGAACCGTCCCCCTGTTAAGGAGGGACACGCCGGACGAGGCCGCCCAAAGTTCGACGGTGGGTCCCCGGACGTTACAAGACGCGGCCGGGTTGCCCCAGGCCGTCGACTTTGCGTTCAGGTCGCCTAATACGGCGACCTGGCGTGGCGCAGCCCTACCTACTACCGCGGTGAGGATTCCGAGGAAGTTCTCGAAATCCTGCAGAGGGCGGTTTGGGGAGAAATAAACGCCCACCAGGGCTATATCTCCCCACGCGGCGGCCACATATCCCGGTCCGCTCTCTAAGAGCGAGAGAAGAGGGGAATCCGTGGAAGACCGCGCTACCAATGCTACCAAGCCGTCTCGATCACTCAGCCACCGGCTGGGGACCGAGTACGGCTCGGCAACTACCGCCACGTCCACCAACCACTCAGCCATGACCTGCATCAGCAGGTCTTGGGCGGCTTTGCAGTGGTTGATGTTCGCCTGGAGGATGCGATGTCCGGACCTATCCATCAATCGGACATCGCACCTCCCTCATCGGCCGCCGTAGTCCCCGTTTCAGGGGCGGCGGTCGCAGCGGCAGGCGGGGTCGTCGCCTGCGCTTTGCCTTTCTTTGGGGGAGGATTGCAGTTCCTCCCCTTCATCGCGTGACCCGCCGGGCGGCCGCTGGCTGCGCACACTGCACAGTGCGGCTTAGGGGCCTTGCAGGAGGCGGACTTGTGCCCCTCCTGGCCGCAGCGGTAACAACTGTCCGTCCTATCCACCGTGGACGGACAGAGGGGCCGCATATGCCCAATCCCGAAGCACTTGAAGCAGCGCAAAGGCTGGTCTTCAAGTGCCCGCACTCTGCAGGAACTAAATCCTACAGTGAGCCGTCCCTTGGCGAGGACAGCTTTAGCCGCGGTGACTGGGCACTCAAGGCGGATAGCACCCATGCCACCGCGGCCAGGCCTAATGTCCCGACCCTGCACCGCTGCAACGTCGCAGCTACCTATAGCTGCGACTGCCGCCACCACTTCCTCTTTGGTGACCGAGTCATCCAGATCGGTCACCTCCAAGGCCGCAGACTTGACTGGCCGCACCACCTTGGCCACGTCCGCAATGACCTCTTGCAATTTGCTTGCGAAGAGGTCCGCGTTGGTGCCGCCTTGGGTCCCTGGAAACTCGAAAATTCGAGCCCCAGCTTGGGTCCGGCGGCACGTGACTGCTCCGATCCCAAGTTGGGTGGGATCGGCGTTGCTGCGAGCCCTCTTGAGGACGGACTCATAGGTCTCACCCCGCTCCGCAGCCTCTGCGGTGAGCGTCACCACGACCGCTGCGGTCTTGGGAGTCGCCAACTTCCTCGACGGGGCCCGTTTGGCTGCCGGAGTGGCAGCAGCGGGCTTGGGGGCCGACTTTTTCCCTTTCCCTTTCCCCTTTCCCTTTCCTTTACCGGCCGCTGCCGGTGGACAGGAAGGGTTGGGGGCAGAGGGTGGAGGGTCAGCAGCTGCTCTCCGCTTTTTCGCCTTGCCTTTTCCCCTCACCACTTCCGTCCACGGCTGGTTGGACGGAGTTGTGGAGGGTAGTTGGGCGTCCTCCATCTGGGAGGATGGCCCCGGCTTGCTCGGCCTCTTGTCCGCCGCCAGTGGCGGTCGGAGGCGCCTCTCTGGCAGGAGCCTGTCTTCGATGCCATCGAAGCAGGCTCTCGTGAAGGCCCTTTCCTCCATGACTACCTTGCGGATGATATCCTCAAGGTTAGAGGAAGGGCCCTCGGCTGCCGGTCTTGGTCCGGTCTGAGGAGGCCGGGCTGCGGCCGCAGGCACAGGTCCGGGCTCGGACCGAGCAGGCCGCGCCGCGGCCGCAGCTGCCGGTCTATGCTGGGCCCGAGCTGGTTGGGCCATGGCTTCAGCCAGCTCCTTTTTAAGGTCACTGACCTCCAACTGCAGGCGGTCGACCCTTGCCTGCAGTTGCCGCGTCTCATCGGAGCCAGTGCGCTGCACCAGCTCCTGAATGATGCTGCGCATGCTCGCAGCCCGACACTTTAGGGACTTTTGGAAAGTGCCCTTGAGGTTGGAGGACTTGGAGGCGACCTCGGCGATCTCCTTCTCATCCTCCCGAGCCATGCGCTCCAGCTCGGCCATTGTATGGTCCGTGTATAGGACGCTGGACCCCCCGTAGCCAGCCTTAGCCCGCGTAACGCGCGCCTGCTGCTCGCGGGCAGTGACCGTCTCCTCCAGGTCCTGCTCAAGCTGTGCCCGCCTTGCCAGGTTTAGCTGGCGCTGCGCCACGGCCAAACCCACGTCGTGGGTATCAGCAACCGCGGAAGGCTCGATGGCCTTCAGGGTCTTCCGCTTGGGCTTAACCTTTGCAGACTCCCCGCCCGGGCAGACCTTCAGGAAGGTCCGCTTTTTGTTCGGCCTAGCCTCCGCCAAACTATCGCCCGACATTGAGACAGCGGACTCGTCGTCGGAGTCCGACAGATCATCCGGCCTCACGAAACGGCAGACTTCCGCCGCCGACACATCATCCGTCTCCGGAAGGCCCTGAGGAGGGCGTTTGGGTTGGCCCTGAGAAGGGCCTTTTGAGAAACGCCCGGAGGCATCCCTCACAATCTTTTTGGGCAGAGGCCGTGCAGGTGCACTACCACTCCCCTCTCCCAACATTTTGGTCTCTGCGACCACCACTTTTGTTTGTAAGTTTTTATTAATTTCCATACTAAGTCCCACGAGTATGGGGGAAATAAAATGTCACCACCGAAGTGCCACCGACCAGTGCCCCCTGTAGCCGGGGAAGGGTATATACTGCGGAGGTCCCCTGGTATCCGCAGGTTATTACGTGTTTTCTCACGGGTTTTTGTTTCAAGGTTTTCCTTCCTCTGGGCCCGGCCAATTAAGGCAACGCCCCTTCGGTCCATGCTGATGCGACGTACCCCTTTAGGCCAAAGTAAAGGGGTCGTTGAAGCAACAGCATGGATACCGGGTGGAGAGTTGGCAAATCTCTCCGACGGGCTGGACAATAGTGTTAGTATTGACCCAGTCCGCCATACACCGCTCAAGGGATGATCACCCCTTACTGGCACGCCCTGAAAAGGGCGCACCTGTCCCGCCTGACAGGCCCAAGCTGGGCCCCGCCGAGATGCGCTTTCTCCTCCCCCCAAGCCTTTCCGTATGGGTAGCCCTGCGGTATAGCCTTGGGGATCATTGGAACGGACGCGCCGCTTGTCGAGTTATTGGCCACCATGAAAGAAGTTCCATGGTGTTTCCAGGGTGCACCACGTGGAGGTTACCCGACCTAGCACCCCAGAGCCGGCGCGGCCTGGCCCAAGTGCTGGTCCGAAACCTGGCCCGAAAGCTGGTCCAAACGCTAGCCCCAAGGCTAGCCCGAAGACTAGCAAGAAGGCCAGGAAGAAGACAGGCAGGAAGGCGAAGCCTACGCGGCTGCCGACGTCTGCGGCGATTACGGTGACGGTATCGGAAGGGTCCGACGTCACCCTCGCTGCAGTCATGGCGGCAGCTAAGGCACGCATTAAGTTGGCCGATTTCAGAATCGACAACGTTCGATCCAGGAAGGCCATAACTGGAGGGCTTATTTTGGAGGTGTCAGGACCTGACTGCACCTCCAAAGCAGACAACCTGGCCGAACGCTTGCGCGTCTCCCTCGCGGATTTGGGTGTGCGTGTTGCGCGCCCAATGAAAACGGGGGAGTTGCGGCTTAAGGACCTCGACGACAGCGTCACACCTCAAGAGGTGCAGACTGCCGTTGCCGAGGCCAGCGGTTGCTCGGTCCTCGACGTGCGGGTGGGAGACATACGTCGCTCATCCAATGCCCTGGGCACGGTATGGGTCCGTTGTCCACTAGCTTCCGTGCGGAAGCTAGCCGCGGCAAAGCACGTCGTAGTAGGGTGGGTCGCGTCTCGGGTCGATTATTTGACCACGAGACCACTCCAGTGCTTCCGGTGCTTGGAGTACGGACACGTACGCAGCATGTGTTCGAGTACGGTGGACCGAAGCCACTTGTGCTACGCGTGCGGCGAGCCCGACCATCGGGCGAGCCAATGCACGAATCCGCGCAAGTGTCCACTGTGCTCGGACAAGGGCTGTAAGGCTGACCACAGGATGGGGAGCAAGAATTGCACCCCTCCTAAGGGCGCTAGGAAGTCTCCTCGCTCAGCCCCAGCATCGGAAGGCAAAGCGGCCCCAACAAAGGGGGCCGCTCAGTCGGGTCAAAACCCGCCGCCCCAGGAAGGCATGGAGGCCTCGTAATGGATTACACCATTCGAATCCTCCAGTGCAATCTGAACCACTGCCGAGGCGCGCAGGTACGAGTACGAGGCGTACCTGGACGCGGTGGGAAACTGCATTCGCAGGTGCCTTCCACGTCCTGTGCTTGTCTTGGGCGTCTTCAACGCTCACTCACGTGAGTGGGGGAGTCCCCGAGACGACCGAAGAGGAGAGACAATCTTAGATTGGGCGGCGGGTATGGACCTTCGGTTACTCAATCGGGGGTCTGTAAGCACATGTGTGCGGTGGCAGGGTGAGTCGATCGTGGATCTTTCATGGGCGACTCCTTCTGCCACACACCTAGTTTCGGGCTGGAGAGTTGCGGAGGAGGTGGTCACTTTATCCGACCACCGCTACATCGTTTTCGATGTAGCCCTTCGCCCCCCCGGACGTGCGTCCCGCCGCAGTGGCAGCCAGCCGCGACGATGGGCCCTCAAGCGGCTCGACAGAGATCTGTTCGAAGCCGCCACCATCGTCGCGGCCTGGTCGGAAGGCCTAGCCGGAGAGGATCTGCCCGATCCTGTTAGTGAGGCGGCCTGGTTCCGCGCAACGATGACGTCGATCTGCGACCTATCGATGCCCAGAACTGGGCCAACCAAGCGTGGGTCGGTGTACTGGTGGTCGGAGGACATAGCGCGATTGCGTGCGACGTGCCTCCGGTCCCGACGCCTGTACACCAATACCCGGAGAAGACGGCGAGCCCCTGCCTCAGAGGTGGATAGAGCCTACGAGGTATACCGGAGCGCTACAATGGCACTTCAACACGCCATTGCTGACGCCAAGGCTCGGTCCTGGCGGGAACTCCTCGAGGGACTGAATAGGGACCCATGGGGGCGCCCGTACAAGATGGTACTGGGTAAGCTCAGACCGTGGGCCCCTCCGTTGACGGAAACCCTGGATCCTAGGTTTGTGGGAGACGTGGTTGACACACTCTTCCCTAGGATCCAGGACAGTCCCTCATCACCCCCCGTGTTACCATCGAGCCCGATTTCCTGGGACGATGAACTGGGGGTGACCAAAGAGGAGCTGGACCGAGCCGTGAAGCGCCTCAGGGCTCGAAACACGGCACCTGGCCCGGATGGTATTCCAGGCCGGGCATGGGTGTTGGCTCTATCCGCCGGATTGGGCGACCGCCTTAGGCGGCTGTTTACCAGCTGTCTCCGTACAGGCGTGTTCCCCAAGGAGTGGAAGGAGGCAAAACTGGTCCTCTTGAAGAAGGATGGCAGGGTCGCGGATTCTCCCTCTGCGTATCGCCCCATTTGCCTGCTGGATGAGGCCGGCAAATTGTTCGAAAGAATAATAGCCGGTCGTCTGTGCACGCATCTCGCAAGGGTAGGCCCCGACCTGTCGGATGACCAGTTTGGTTTCCGGCAGGCTCGTTCGACAGTGGACGCGATTCTTAGAGTCCGTTCGCTGTCGAGCCAGGTAGTGTCCCGAGGCGGGAGGATGTTGGCGGTGTCCCTAGATATCGTCAACGCGTTTAACTCCTTGCCTTGGAGGGCGATTAGGGAGGCCCTCGTGTTTCACGGGGTCCCCCCCTACCTGCAGGGGATTGTTGGAGCCTACCTGCGCGATCGATGTGTCCAGTATGTTGGCAGGGACGGTACATTGCACCAGAGGGAGGTGTCCTGTGGGGTTCCGCAGGGGTCCGTTTTGGGCCCGCTCTTGTGGAACCTCGCGTACGACGCGGTCTTGCGCATCGATCTCCCCGTTGGCCTACACGTCGTCTGCTATGCGGATGACACGTTGGTGTTGGCCGGCGGGGACGACTTCGAGGGGGCCAAGGGGCTCGCCGAGCTTGGGGTGTCTCGTGTCGTGGACAAGATCCACGAGCTGGGTCTGCGGACAGCGCCTCACAAGACCGAGGCGCTGTGGTTCCACAAATTCCCGAGGGGAAGGGAACCACCCAGCATGTCGGTTCGCGTAGGTGACGTCGACGTCCAGGTGGGGCGGTACCTCAAGTACCTGGGCCTCATCTTGGACAGTCGCTGGGACTTCGGGGAGCACTTCGGCCGCTCCGTCCCCCGGATTCAGAAGGTAGTGGGTGCGCTGCACAGACTGCTGCCAAATCTCGGGGGACCTAGGGAAGGCGTTCGCCGCCTCTATGGAGGGGTCGTGCGATCGATGGCACTCTACGGAGCACCCGTTTGGTCAGCAAGACTGGCGGGAGTTAGGCGCTATAGGCTATTGTTCAATAGTCTACAGCGTACTATGGCCATTCGTATCGCACGAGGGTATCGGACGATATCGTTTGAGGCGGCAACACTCTTGGCGCGGTTTCCGCCCCTTGACGTCTTGGCGGAGATGGATGCACGTGTGTATCGGCGTCTCCGTTGCAATGACGACGGGAGCGGAACCGCGCCCGCCGAAGTGCGGGTGCAGGAGCGCCGACGTGCGCTCGTGGAGTGGCGCGAGCGGTTCGACGAACCGCGCAGCTCGCGCCAGCGCATCGTTGGCGCCATTGCGCCAAACTTCGAAGCCTGGCTGGGAAGGGAGCATGGACACGTCACCTATCGCCTTACACAGGTACTTACCGGGCATGGATGCTTCGGTGAGTACCTGAGTAGGATCGGACGCGAACCGACACCACAATGCCACCATTGTGGATGGGATCGGGATTCCGCGCAGCACACGCTAGAGCAGTGCTCAGCGTGGAGCGTTGAGCGCGGAATCCTGATAAACAGGATCGGGCAGGACCTCTCTCTACCAAGCGTAGTGGAAGCTATGTTGGTAGACGAGACGGCTTGGAAGGCCGTGGCCTCTTTCTGTGAGACCGTTTTGGTTCGGAAAGAGGCCGCCGAGCGAGATCGGGAGAGGGCCGATCCCGCTCGGAGGAGGCGGCGGCGGGGTGCTGGCAACGGCCACCCCGCGCTGCCTGCCCCATGAGGGGCGAGTGTGGTACCCCCTGCCAAACAGGGGGCCTTTCGGGTCTGTGGGCGGTCGGAGCGAGGGCTCTGGCTGGTCAGCAGCGGACCCCGGGAGGGCGGCTGGCACATCGTGGCATGTGCAGCCGTAGCACCACGAGTGCTGGGGGCGGCAATGGATGTCGTTCCCGGGACGTGCTTTTTAGCGTTATGCGAGAGGGGCACCGAAATGTTCTTTTTAGAGTCGTCGGAGCCCCTTGACATGCATTGAGGCTGGCCACCGGGGTGGTTTTAGTGAGTCGACGAGTCCGTCAACCTCACACTACCCTATCGCATCCCTCGGTGCGGTAGGGTGTCTGTTTGCAGATTTCCTCCCCGTCAACACAAAAAAAAAAAAAAAAAAAAAAAAAAAAAAAAAAAAAAAAAAAAAAAAAAGGAATTCACTACGGGATAGAATCAGAAACGAGAACATAATTATGTTGGGAGGCCTAGTCCAGCAGTGAACTCCTTTAGGCTGTTGATGACGGATGTCCAATAAAATTTTAGTGCTGAGGCCTATATTGATCTCCATCCAAAGGTTGTCTGGAAGAGATTGCTCTCAGCGATAAGACCGCCCATTTCAATTAGGTTTATTCCTTATTTATTTTAGTGTACTTACTGTTTTTCTTTATGGTGTAGAATTTTCATAGTTTCATTCATTCATTCATTCATTGCTAAATAATTTTCTATATATTTTTGTCTAGGTATGATCTCATTGCTAAGGGTAAAAGGAGTAAAAGTTGTGGTGGTGGTGGTAGGGCTATCGGTGACAGTTACGGTGGCGGAGGTACGTGTTGAATGTTGAAGAACGTGAACATAACTAACATTTCCACTCTTCTCTTTCTATTGAACAAAATAGCCTATCTAATCTCAATCTTCACTACATAGTATAAAACTAAGTCGCTTTCTCTGTCCCTATATCCCTATGTCCCCATGTCCCTATGTATGCTTAGATCTTTAAAAATACGCAACGGATTTTGATGCGGTTTTTTTAATAGATAGAGTGATTCAAGAGGAAGGTTCTTATGTATAATACATGCATGATTATGTGCACCCGTGCGAAGCAGGGGCGCGCGGGCGGGTCGCTAGTCTTTTACAAAATGAATTGAGGCTTATATATTACTAGCGACCCGCCCGCGCGCCCCTGTTTCGCACGGGTGCACATAATCATGCATGTATTATACATATAAACCTTCCTCTTGAATCATTCTATCTATAAAAAAAACCGCATCAAGATCCGTTGCGTTTTTTAAAGATTTGCATACATAGGGACAGAGAAAGCTACTTTGTTTTATACTATGTAGTGACTAAGCATCGGATTTTCTTCTTTCTATAGCCATATTTTCCATTCATTACTTTGCTATAGATAGCTATATTAATTATAAAAGTGCGTGACCCGGATGTCCCGGTCGCTCTGCCCATCGGCAGCCGGCAGCTAACATGTTTGCAATGTCTCTACTATTATGTTTTTTTAACATCTTACTTTACTTACTATAGGTACTTCTTACTTCTTAGCAACGCTGTGTTTCGGTTTGAAGAGTGTGGTCGCCGGTGTAATTACAGGCACATGAGGCTTAACATCTGTATGCCTCAAGTTGATGGACGCAGGGCAGTGCATCGTAGGGCACGTTCCTATTGTGCGTGTGTGACCTACGGGGCAATGTTTTGTTTATAGGTGATGGTTACCACTTAACATCAGGTGGACCATCTGCTTGTTCCATCAGCTAGTTGTATAAAAAAAAAAAAAAAAAACTTACTATACTATTGTTCTCAGTTCTTTATTTTTCTTCTTTCATACATAATGTCATGCATTAGTTTGAAGCGTGTGCTGTTTTATGAATCTGTTTACTTTTGCTTTCTCTGCTAAATTGCTTATTTTATTATACACGGTGTAACAGGAGTGGACGAACGGAAGCAGGGCGATAGATGGGGTAACTCCACACCTATCGATTGAACCTAATGTTCCGCGAATTTTCATAGTTTTAGAGTTATAATTTTTTTCTGGAGTTTGAGAATTTTCGACCTGAACTTTAAAAAATTCGAACAAGTAGAAGACCGTTTCTTCTAAATTTTATTTTTACAAATATACCTATCTCCATAAATTGTACTTTTATGCATAAAATTATTAGCTTCGTAACTTTGATGAAACTTATGAAAATATTATTAAAAAATATATTTTTTGGTGCTGTCAAATTATGTTTATTTAGGATTTTTAAAGTTGTTCAGGTCGAAAATTCTCAAACTTCAGAAAAAAAATCAAAACTCGAAAAAATGAAAATTTGCGGAACATACATTGGGTTTAATCATAGGTATGGAGTTCCCCCATCGCCCTGCTTCCGTTGGTCTATTCCTCCTGTTACATCCTGTGTATAGCTTCAATAGTATGTAGGTCTTTTATTGCATTGTAACGAGGATAACAAAAGAGCGATAAATACCAAGCCGAGTTTGTTGCCTGTTCTTCTCGGCGTTGGTTGGTCGCGTGGAACTGGTACTAGAGTCACCTAGTTTTAAGACGTTTCAAGATGGTCCTTGTGATTTTATTAAATAAACATAATAATATTTTGACTTAGACTTTGACATAGCTTATTCATTAGATATTACTTAAAAAATTCTTATTATTACTTATTACTTAAATATTCTTATTCATTTAAAAATCCCAATCGGTCAAGCTACATGCACCAAGTTATAAAAACAATTAATTGCTTACCTACATGCTTACCTAAATGTAATAAAATTTTAATCGTTGTCAAAAGGATGGTTTTATGTCCCTGGTTATGACTTTGACGGTGATGACTACGATGGAGAAGATGATTATTACGGTGTGTACCACGGAAAAAAGAAAACCTATTGATTAGAAAACCCTACGTGTGTACGGTACGTCGTAAGGTACGTACTGTCAAGCTTGACCACAATTACATAATTACATAATTAAACATGATTTTATCACATGGCATGGCTTTTACTGAAATTAAAAAAACCTACCTTTTTATTGTGCCTACATCCGCCGGCACGGACAAACTGTTAAAACTGTACCTAACCATAGCTTTAAGATCCTTCTTGCAGGTACCTACTACAAAAAACAACAAATAATTTCTGATTGGTAGCCACTAGCTAATTTACAAAAAGTCTCCATACAAAAAGGCGTACAGTACAGTAGAGTACAGTACCTATACAGTACAACAACAAGTACAAGTTTAAAAATCCACGGAGTGATGTAGGAAACCATAGGAAACAGACGTCCAAAGAGCGGTGGACGAAGTAGAAATTTAGGAGTGGGGGTCGTAATCCTATAATAAAATTGTAGATGGAGGTGATCAAGGCTAACGTAGGTTTTTATAATAATAATCATTTTAAATGAAATTAAGGAGGACTACGAGCCCCACGGTCGTAGTCCTATATTCAAATTGTAGATGGAGGTGATAGGGGCTAAAATTGTAGATGGCGGTGATCAAGGCTAACGTAGGTTTTTATAACAATCATTTTAAATGAAATTAAGGACGACTACGAGCCCTACGGTCGTAGTCCTATATTAAAACTGTAGATGGAGGTGATCAAGGCTAAAATTGTAGATGGAGGTGATCAAGGCTAACGTAGGTTTTTATAACCATTTTAAATTAAATTTTTTGGTTTGGTTTACAAAAATTGGTAAGCCGTTCATTACGTATCCTTTGGTAAAGGAACTCTAAAGTAATCAAATGCAATTATAGGTATACCTGATAATGTAATCACCTATGTACAAGTATTTTATAAAGGTAAGTACCTACCTAATCAATAGTCTAACTGACCGTGAATTGATTACGTACTTAACGTTTTTTCAAATAGTAGAAACCCTATTTAATTAAGGCTATGTCTCAAAAAATTAATGCAAGATGCTCCCCTTTTTTCCCCTCAATGTTAACTATGACTACTTAGATTTACCATTTAGGTCCATTCCTAGTTTGCCTAAGTTTAGCTCAAGTTAGTTCTCCAAACATAAACGTGGACAATCGTAAAAGAAAATTAATATTTTACTACATCACAAAACATGAATTAATTAATTTATATTACGATAAATACTTGACTTTATGTTACAAAGATTTCAGCCATTTTGGACAGTCTGCGGCAGTACTGCTTGGGAATGGACCGTCTTTTCTGCCTTCTGGCAGTTTTTCTGCTAGTTCGGCAGGCAGAGTCTGTGACGTGGGAGTTTGGACATGATAGTGGGAATTTAGTTGTGCTCAGCACAATGTCTGGACAATTTCTGCCATTGGAAAAAGTGAAAAGGATCACTATACCAGTAAGTTTCGAAGTAGTACCAAATGACTCTACACTAGAAGTGGTATATTTTATCCACAGAACTGTTTTAATCCAAGTCAGTCAGGCCTAGAGAAGGACGGAAATAATAATAATAATTGCTGGACAATCCACACAGCACCATCTAGCCCCAAAGTAAGCTACTCAAAGCTTATTGTGTTATGAGTATTATGATATATTTAATACATTATATACTTACATAGATAGATATTTTTATTATTCATAGAAAACACCCAGACCAACGGAAAAAATTCTGCAGATTGTATACAAATTTGTTCCGAGGCGGGAATCGAACACACAACCTCTTGCGTCGCAGGCGGACTCTCGCCCGCTGCGCCACTGAGGTCGTCAATGAGTTTGCTGAATATACATTTGCATCATAATTGTCATTTATTTATTTATTTAATACTTAAATAATAATAATCAATAAACACAATAACTAAAACATATTATTAAGAGGAGTCCCTTTAGGCAAGGTACCGAAGATGCTGGCAGCATTCCCCCTTTGAATAGTCAGATTAATTCTTTGTCCGAGGTAGCTGCCAGCTCTTCGGTCTCCTGTGATGTCGACTAGTCTCTTTGCTTTTTTTTTAAAAGCCTAATAGCGCTAGGACCCCACGGACCAAGGGTCTCGACACCGAATGGGACAAAATCGTAGTCGGAGCCTAGACCCTTGTATTGTCATTTTACTTTATAGATACCAACATGCATGGAAGTTAAGCACGTCTTGGTTGAAGTTATAAACCTATTAAATACTCCAAGCGTGAGCTACAACAGAAACGCCAACACTGTAACGATCACATACAAATTGCTGGAGATCAGTGTGTCTAAGTGAGTGCGAACCGCATACCTGGAGCCTTATTCACTATGACCATTTGCACCGCGATCACAGCTAATACAAGGCGGCCGGTTTCATACGGTCAGGGCAAAGTATCTCCTATGCCTTAGAGAATAAAGCCCAACATCAAGTTTTGACGTTTCACGGTTTGGGGCAAGGAATCTCCTATTTTCATAGTGAATAATGCCCCTGATTCCTAGAAAGAAGTAAGAAAGAAACCCTCGGCCTGCAGGGCAGATCCGGCGGCCCAGCCCGACTTTTGATCCGGCTCGTGAAAATCCTATATATCCTACTTCTATTATAAACGCGAAAGTTTGTAAGTAGGTATGGATGGATGGATGTTTGTTACTCAATAATCCCAGAACGGCTAAACGGATCTTGATGAAATTTGACATAGAGATAGATTATAGTCTGGAATAGGCTTTTATCCCGTGGGAATACAGGGATTACACACTACGCGGGTTATACCGCGGGGCGCTACTAGTACACAATAGATGTGAACATTTCCTTCCAAAAGCATCGAATCAGACTTGCTGATGAAAACTGCCATCAAAGTAGTTAATTTTTTTCAATTAAAATCACTTTTTTATATGAAGTCAACCCTATCTATGGCTCGCGACTTCTTCAACATCCTAAAGTTTGGCCCACGATCATTTCTATATAATACTTTACAGCAGTTTACAGCATATACCTGGAGCCGTAAGGCTCCAGGAGGAGTGAATAATCACTATGACCATTTGCACCGCGATCACAGATAAGACAAAGCAGTTGGTGTCATACGGTCAGGGCAAAGTATCTCCTATGACATAAAGAATAAAGCCCAACATCAAGTTTTGACGTTTCACGGTTTGGGACAAGGAATCTCCTATTGTCAGTGAATAATGTCCCTGCTGTAAAATAGTGATAGTGCACGTTATGCAAAAAAACGCCGGAAGAAGGGGGACGGGGTGTGGTGGCGCGAGTGTTTTGTATGCGCAAACACATCCCCTCCACTGTTTTCCAGCGTTATTTTTGGTTGACGCGACCTATACTAGCTTCCAGCCAATTAAAACGGCTCTGACGGTATTCCAGGTCAATTCGTATCACTGAGATGGCGTTCCTTCCGAACCCGAAGAAACGGGCATAAGAGGACTTCGATAACGAAACAAGTGCCCCAATTCTGTTGTTTAGTTTTCCTAATTTGACAGCTCTAAACTAAAAATATTGCCGTCCCTTTCTAAGCGACCGAAACGACAAGGATGGCTATAATTTTAGAGCTGTCAGATTATGTTACTTTAGGACTTTAGGATAATGCAACAACAGAATCGACACCATTATAATCATAGTTTCATAAATTTTGTCTAGGTATGATATAACAGCCAAGGGGATAATAAGTTTGCAGTGTAGCAGCGTAGGCGGTGGAGACAGGAACTACAGGTCACGACACGGTAAAAGCCACCAAAATCGTACTACTGTTATAAACGTGAAAGTTTGTAAGTATGGATGGATGGATGTTTGTTACTCTTTCACGCCGGAACAGCTGAACGGATCTGGATGAAACTTGACAGAGAGATAGATTATAGTCTGGAATAGCATATTACTTTTTATCCCGTGGGAATATATATAACATATTTTTTTCCAGGAAGTGGTCAACATTTAGAACGAAGAGGTGACCGATTGCAGGCAGGCAATGGGAATCGATTTCCGAGCCGATTCCCAGAGAGAGGAGACGGCGCTGTTCCAAATCGGGGAAGTCATATTCCGGGAAATGACAGATTTCGAGGAGCCAGCGCTGTTCCAAATCGGGGGAGTCATCTTCCGAGACGTGACACCCATCGGTTAGTCAGCGCTGTTCCAAATCGGGGGAGTCATCTTCCGGGAAATGACAGATTTCGAGGAGCCAGCGCTGTTCCAAATAGGGGGAGTCATCTTCCGAGACGTGACACCCATCGGTTAGTCAGCGCTGTTCCAAATGGGGGAAGTCATCTTGCGGGATATGACAGATTTCGAGGAGCCAGTGCTGTTCCGAATCGGGGAATCCATCTTCCGAGACGTGACACCCACCGGTTAGTCAGCGCTGTTCCAAATCGAGGAAGTCATCTTCCAAAACGTGACAGACATTTTGTTCCGCATCGGGGAAGTGCCAGTGATAGTCGACCTCCAAGACTTTGGCATCATCAGGGAACCAGTGGTGGTCAACGTCCAGAAGGCAGCGGTGTTGAAGACAGATGGAGACGGAAGTGAAATGTGACCTTTTCAATTCCAAGCCAGTCGAGTTAGTTGGTAAGGAGTGGAATTCGTTTGTTTTTCCAGCAGCTCTGGTGAAACATTCTAATCCAATCAAAAAAAAAATTTCGGACGCTTGGTTTTAGAGATACAACAAAAAAGTTTGTACTTTGTATTTATTTTATTTCAAAATTACATCTATTATTACAGGAAAGACCAAATACAATAGAGAAGTAAGTTAAATTAAGAAGAAAGTTGAATTAAGATCCACGAGCTCCTATCAACTGAATTAAATTAAACAAAAAATTACTTCCAAGCCATTATTCTCATTCGTCTGTAAGGAACCACAACATCCGCGTCATCTCTACCCGGCTTCATAATATTTCTTTGAATCTCGTCGATCATTCGTAGCATAAAGTTTACTATTTGACTGCAAGTCCCCTCCCTAATTTTAGGGAGCTCTTTGTTCGGGAGAGTTCTGTTGTTTATCGGGACACACTGGTGGGTTAGGGACGCAAGGAGGCGTTTTATGATTTCGACCTTCTTCGCGGCTGAGAGTGGACGGAGGCGGGTGACGAAGTGTAGCAAGTATTCTATTAGCATTATGTCCTCCTGAAAAAAAAGTTGTAAGGTCTGAATGATTTTATAAAGAAAAATATTCTAGCAACTTTTTGTAAAGAAAAAAATGTTCTACAACATTCTAGGGTCTGTTGTTTATGTAGTGTTGCCAATTTGAAAGATTCGCCGTAAGGAAACGGTCTAAATAAGGGCCTTTAGTTTCTGGGCCTTATTTAGCCACGCCCGAGGTTTTTTTATACAACTAGTCGATGGAACAAGCAGATGGCCCACCTGATGTTAAGTGGTAACCATCACCTATAACAAAGCATTGCCTTGTAAGTCACGCACGATAGGAACGTGCCCTATGATGCACTGCCCTGCGTCCATCAACTTGAGGCATACTGAGTTTAGCCTCATGTGCCAGTAATTACACCGGCGACCACACTCTTCAAACCGAAACACAGCGTTGCTGCTTGGTGGCAGGAAAAGGCGTGGTGGTAGTACTTCCCCGGACGAGCCACACACAAAGAGCTCTACTTCTCTTGCGAAAAAAAGAAGGGTAGGAAGGTCGTTACCCTCTCCATCGCCAGAATGCAAGACTCCACGCTCTGTGCCCGGGCGACGATGGTACACATATCCTCGCGGTCCAGGATCGGCTGCTTCAGACCTTCCAGCCACTCGAACAGCAGTCCTGTCAGGATTATCGGATCTTCCTGGAAGAATTGATATTTTATCATTTATTTAATACTAGCGACCCGCCCGCGCGCCCCTGCTTCGCACGGGTGCACATATCAAGCATGTTTTATACATATAAACCTTCCTCTTGAATCACTCTATCTATTGAAAAAAACCGCATCAAAATCCTTTACGTAGTTTAAAGATTTAAGCATACATAGGGATATAGGGACAGAGAAAGCGACTTTGTTTTATAGTATGTAGTGAAGTTTCTAACAGAAGATCTGTGTATATTATTATGGTTTCAAATGTGTGGAATAGATAGAAAAATAAATAATAGGAAAAAACTACCTACGTCAACATAATTAACTGAAAGTGCATTGGTGTACATAAAAAGCCATAAATCTGATAAAAATAAAATAAATTGTATGTCAATTATATCATCATCATAATTTACAAACTATCTTTATTACCTTTCGTTTGAGAAAATGTTGAGAACCTTTTTTTAAAAGTCAAAGTCAAAATATAATTATTCAATTAAATCACAAGGATCACTGTGAAACGTCTTTAATAAAGTATATTTAATTTTATAAGAATATATTGTTTAAGGTGTATTTTAATATTATCTTATATATATGCTAGTTTTAAGGTTTAAATTTAAATATAGACTAGAAATGTATATTTCGAAATGTATGAAATAAAATTTATATTATATTACTAGCGACCCGCCCGCGCGCCCCATCTTCGCGCGGGTGCACATATCATGCATGCATACATATAAACCTTCCTCTTGAATCACTATTTATTAAAAATACCGCATCAAAATCCGTTGCGTAGTTTTAAAGATTTAAGCATACATAGGGACATGGGGATATAGGGACAGAGAAAGCGACTTTGTTTTATACTATGTAGTGATGGTGATAGTGATAAAAACTAGGTGACTCTAGGTGCCTTCCATTGAGTTACCTCTTTATCAATTCTAGCGAATCCCTCTCTCCTCTGGTTGATGTCGACACGAAGCTGCTTCAGATACTTCTGCTTCTCTTCTGGAAGATACTTGTGGTCCGATACGAACGCCTGAAATAACAATGGAACAGTCAGCGAAAAAAGTCTAAAAACCTATGATCAAAACTTTCAGTCTGTTTCAACTTTCCTCCACCGTTAAAGCAGCTTCTAAACATGAAAAATAATAATAATGCTGGACAATCCACACAGCACCATCTAGCCCCAAAGTAAGCTACTTAAAGCTAGTGTTATGGGTACTAGATAACTGATTTTATTTAATACATTATACTTACATGGATATATTTTTTATTATACATAGAAAACACCCAGACCAACGGAACAAATTTCTGCAGATCGTACACAAATTTGCCCGCCGCGCCACTGAGGTCATCAAAAGCTAATAGATATGGAACAGTAGAATCTAAGCTAATATTCACTCATACACAATAGCCATGCTCTCCTGATACTTCGACTATTGAGTGGAGTCATGGGAGAAGTCACAGCAACACATACGCACATAAACATACACACACAAATGTTGTTGGTTCTCCTGTGATACCTTGACTGAGACATGCGTGAATCGGGAGAACCTTCACACACACACAAACTGACACTCAAACATACACAACACACACTACCGTAACGTTTTGACTTAAAATCACAGATGTTCAGTACCTACGTTTGCATATACAGAGTTACAGGAAAAATAGTGCTAGATCCGTTAAGGGCGTGGAGTACCCATAATTTCTGACTTATTTCACTATGAAACACCCTACCCTAAACTTAACCCTTTTCGAGATATTTGGGCTAGTAAATTTATTTTTGTTTATTTTGTGTATCTTTTTATTATTATTGCATTTTTACATGTGTAATAAGATGCTTTAGGACGTGAATCATTAAAATAGTGTATAAGTTAATTTAATAGACCGTATAGTAGACAAGTGAAAGTTAAGATATAAAAAAAAAATATCAGAAAGTTTATTTTTCTTTAAGTAATATCTAAAAAAATATTGAAATATAAAATAGTGAAACAAGTCAGAAATGATGGGCCGCCCTTAACGGATCTAGCGCGATTTTTCCTGTAACCCTGTATACATATCTGTGCTTAAACCCCATTTCTTTCTCTATGGATATCAAACCCACAGCCGGCGGAGCAGTAGAATCTTCTGCTTTGAAGAAGACCGGTAAAATAAAGTTCGAGCCCATTACCTCATGTATATCTAAAGCGGGAAGCGTCTCACGTGACGTGGAAGCGCCGGTGAGCTTGCTGACCGTCTCCAGATTACACTGGATGTCTTCGTCGACTGGATCCCGCCATTCCACCATCGGAAGTGTTGGTACCGTCTCTTGCGCTGGCAACAGATACTGAAACATCTTCAAGACCTCCTCCACGTCACGTCAATCCTCAGGCACGGCAGATTCGCTTAGATCCTCCTCAAGTACCTAAGATTCTAACCCCGGTTTCTGAAAGCGCGATCAACACTATCCTATCGGCTGTCGAGTCACTTGCTATCTCTATCTTATTCACACACTTAAATTACACAAACAAACTAATTATAGCCACACACGCAATTTTACTATTTCTACACACACCACCCACCCACATGACCGAATATTTTTATCCTCCCTCCATCCCCCCTAGGCAAGACTGAAAAACAGCGCCTGGTCTCCGGACTAGGCAAAGAAGCTGAGTCTTGCCTTTTCAGCTATGCAGACAAAATCCAGACCACAATTCCCTAAATCCCAGTTTTTATTTTACTTGTATTTATGTTTAGTTGCAGTATCTTTTCAACTAAAATTGTTGTACATCTTTATCTAATGTGTCTGTGCAGTTGAATAAACGTATTTTCTTTCTTTATTTCTTTTCTTATTTGAAGTAAGGGCTGAATAAATAGCAAGTGACTTGACAGTTGTTTAGCTTTCAGAAACCACAGAGGTTAGAATATGTAACCATTGTGACAAACAAACCTCCAACAGCCTCGTCGGGGGTCGTCGGATCAGGTGGCTTGGCTGCGCGCAGCTTGAAGACCAGGAAGTTCTTGTAGAACGGCCGACTCCTCACTCGGAAGTCCAGGCCAGCGCTGTTCTGGCAGCCGCATAGTTTGAGAAGACGCTCGCATAGCCAGTAGACTATCTGGAAGAGTATGAAACTATTAACTGTCTATGCGTAACACTTCGTAGCGCCGATACTACGCTGTGTAGCACTCGTAGATAGTCGGTACTACGCTGTGTAGCACTCGTAGGTAGTCAGAACTACGCTGCGTAGCACTCGTAGATAGTGGAAACTACGCTGTGTAGCACTCGTAGACAGTCAGAACTACGCTGCGTAGCACTACTTATACTACTTACATAGCTCTACTCGTAGCGAGTCTACGCTGCGTAGCCCTCGTAGATGATTAGAAATATGCTGCGTAGCACACGTAGCGAGTATACGCTACGCACACGTCGCGAGTATACGCTGCGTAGAGCTCGTAATCGATACTACGCCGCGAAGCACTTCGAAGCGAGTCGTACTACGCTGCTCGTAGCGAGTGACTACGTAGATGCGAAGTAGCTTTACAGCTGTTTATTATTTTCTAAATAGTAGGTATGTAGAGTATGTAGCTAAAATTACCTTTGGCAATTCCTTGAACGTTCGTTCTTCCAAGCCGTGGAGTGTTGCCCGCTGCCGGTACAAGTACTGGCGCAGCGTGAATTCTGAGGACTTGTTGTCTCTGCATAGGTTCAGGGTTTCTCTGTGGAATACGGTAGTAACCAAGCCGTAAGTCCTACTAATGTGCACTACCCAAAAAATGTTATCCCATTACCCAAAGGTTAGCTGGTAGATAATGCTACCCAGCATTAAGCTCGCCTATGTACATTGTATTTTTGTGCAATAAAGAATTTTCTATCTATGGCCATTCTATTCTTAAAGGTACGGACACACGTGCTTAATTTCGAGCCAAAAGCATGCTTTTTTCGAGCCTTGCTCAATAAAAGCACGTGTGAACAGGTCGTGCTATTAAATGAGCATGCTTATTTGATCGTACGTCCGTTGATTTTTGAGCATGCTCAAAAGAAGCATGCTTAGTTTAGAGCACGTGTGTGTCAGTACCTAGTTATATTTGACTACTTACTATTTATTGACGACCTCTGTGGCGCAGCGGGCGAGAGCCTGCCTACGACGCAAGAGGTTGCGGGTTCGATTCCCGCCTTGGAACAAATTTGTGTACGATCTGCAGAAATTTGCTCCGATGGTCTGGGTGTTTTCTATGTATAATAAAAAATATCTATCTATGTAAGTATATAATGTATTAAATATATCAGTTATCTAGTACCCATAACACAAGCTTTGAATAACTTACTTTGGGGCTAGATAGTGCTGTGTGGATTGTCCAGCATTATTTATTAATTATTTATTTATTTATTTATTGACTAGTGACACAACACGCGTTTAGCAACTGGCATAATTAGGACCAGCAGGCTTTACTTACTTCGAGCTAAAAACGACCGTCTGCGGCAGGAAATAGTGCTCAAACTGCTGCACGCACAATATCTGCCCCGAGGTCTGCACAGACTTGGCTCTCTTCTTCCTCACCAGACGGATAGCGTCGTTGGCGCGCACGCGCAGAGAATACACAAGGTAGCAGGCTATAAGCACGCCAGTTCGGCCTAGACCTGCGAACAAATAACACTCCTCTTATACATACAGGGTGGCCCAAGAGTCGAGGATCAGACGCAACTAGGAGTATATGGGATATATCAGCTGCCCCTGCAGTTATAATTTATTTTGTGTTTTTTATGTATTATTTATGTGCGGTCGAAAAATTACACAATGTAATTTTAAATATTAAAAAATTACTTACGCTTAAAAACGGTTTATAATAAATACATACCTAATAAAGGACATATTTCATTTTGGGCGTAGCGATGTTCACTTACATTGTACATAGATTTTTTTAAACTTTCGCAATCATAACACATAATTTGAAATATTACACGAGTATTTATTTAACACGTTGCACTAATGCAACTAACCGAAACGTCTGGAAAATAAATAATAAAGGTAAAACGTGATAAATACTTATACGTGTAATATCCTACTTCCTACTAATAATATAAATGCGAAAGTTTGTAAGTATGGATGGATGGATGTTTGTTACTCTATAACTCCAGAACGGCTGAACAGATCTAGATGAAACTTGGCAGAGAGATTGATTATAGTGTGGAATAACACATAGGCATAAATATTTTAAACAACATATACATATAACAACATATACACATAGGCATATAATTTTAACATATATGTATATATTATTTTAGGTTTATTTATGTAATTTCTTTATCTTATGTACATACATAAGTACACACATACATTAGTAAGTAATCTGTAGGTTTATTTATTTTATATTACTTCATTTTTTCTAACTTTCATCTTGTACACATCATACCCACCTCTAAATTTACTAGTCTCCCTCCTTCAAGGTTTGCTGGAAGAGAACTCTTTTTAGGGTTAAGCTCGCCTTTGTACATACTTTATTATTTAAGTTTTCGTATGTTGTTTCTGTGTACAATAAAGAATAAAGAATAGGCTACTTTTTATCCCGTGGGAATACCGGGATTTAAATCTGCGCGGGTGAAACCGCGGGGTGCAACTAGTAGGCTATATTTAAATGTTCATAAAATAAATGCCCATCTGTCCGAAGCCAGGCCGCTTGTCTGTCCTATAGGTATGTATATCTTTTCTATTACATATTATAATAAAATAGAATCAATGTAATTATACCACTTATATTTGAATCACTAAAATGAAAGATATCTTATCTTTCCTATTAGTTACTTCATTTAAATAATACTCAATAAAAATCTTTCAGTCACTAAAATCGCGAAAGTTTTTAACCGACTTTAAAAAAGGAGGTTCTCGATTCGACTAAAACAATTGTGTGACAAATATAAAAACACCACAGTCGAATTGAGGAAATCCCCCTTTTTTGAAGTTTATTCAACGGATAAACACAATATACAAAGACAATTACTGAATAATTAACTATTCATACAACTAACAAAAAGGATCCTAATGATCTTTTGATTCTAGGTACAGATTATACGTACCTACATAATTATTTACAATACCACTATTCACTATTAGTAATAACTAAACTTTTAGTCCACACTTGATCAACCAACTCTTCATCCTTCGCCAAGGCAGATTCCTTCGAGCTAGCTTTCACACAGTCACAATAATACCCCCCGGTCTTATTCTCCATCTCCTCAGCCACTGCCAGGTGGATGGAAGTCTGGGCACCTTCCTCTGCAGTCTTAAATATAACACCGATCAGAAATAGGGTAACCATCCTTATCATGGGAGGTAGTCTGTTAAAGATGTCAGTTTTCACCACACCTGGATGAAGAGAATTGGCTGTGACTCCTAACGGCAGGTTTTTAGCCAAGGCCTTCGCCCAGAGGATGTTGCAAAGCTTACTGTTCCCGTATTTAGCGAAGAAGTGAATCTTGTTTAGTCCTTTTAAGTCTTCGATGTCGAGTTTCGCGATCTCGTGCGCTTTGGATGCTACGATGACGATTCGGCTGGGTTTGGATGCGATTAGCTTCGTTTTCAAAAGGTTTGTAAGTAGAAAGGGTCCGAAGTAGTTGATTTGCATGACGATGTCAATTCCGTCTTCGGTGATTTGCTGCTTCAAACCAGCGCAGCCGGCGTTGTTCAATAAAATGTCCAAACGATCGTATGTCTTGTCGAAATCTCTTGCGAAATCTCTGATGCTGCTAAACTTTGCAAGGTCAAGGTGCTTGTGTTCGACGTTTTTGTTGCCCGTAGTTTTGATGATGTCAGCGACTGCTTGAGAAGATTTCTCCACATCTCTGGATGCGATGATGACTGTAGCGCCTCGTCTTGCCAGATCCCTGGCAGTTTCGAGCCCAATCCCTGCGTTCCCGCCTGTTATAAGAGCTACTTTTCCATGCAGCTTCACTTTGCTAACGCACTTTCCTTTCGTGGTTATAGAGTATATTTTGAAACCGACAAGAATGGTAGCTATAAGTATGGTGAGATATAAAAATACATAGTATAAAACGTTAAAAAATAAAATTAAAATATACATGTTGCTCAAGTAAGTGTCTGAGGGTCAATGCGAGGAATGACTGACCGCTCTGTCATAAAATATAAAGCACTATGTAAATACCTATTCAAGAATACATTAGGTATGTTAACAAGGAATTTGAACGCGAATGTGCTGTGCGATAATGAACTTTAATCTATATAATTATTACGACGTGACTAAGCAACCGATAAGGTAAATGAATAAAGGTATTAATTAATGAACTATTATCTTAGAAGTTGTCTATTGTGTAACATTCTTTATTTTAGAGTTCCTTTACAATTAGGTAAAATTAGAACACGCATGGTGAGACATTTTTGTTCCAGAAAGAAGATATTTTGATCGAGTCATATGTGTATATGACCTTAATTTTATATAATTTCATACGTACTTTGTTTCCTATCTGTTCCAATTTACAATTCTAAATTTCATATGACATTTTATAAATTATTTATTTTAGGTAGGTATGTGTTTAGTTATAAGTTTTTGTGTAAAGTTATAATTGTTTTTGTATTATTTGTATATGTAATTGTATGGATTTTTGATCCGAAATAAATGAATAATAATATGTACATTTAGGTGTTGTTTAAGGATTTGTAGGTATAACACTAGCAAACCACAGAGCTTGCGGTTTCGGAACATTACCGTGAAACCGCAGGGCGCAACTAGTAGTACAGACTTACAAAAGAACTTGTACTTTTTCTCTGTCTTGGTGTAATGACGACCTCTGTGGCGCAGCGGGCGAGAGTCCGCCTGCGACGCTAGAGGTTGCGGGTTCGATCCCGCCTCGGAACAAATTTGTGTACGATCTGCAGAAATTTGTTCCGTTGGTCTGGGTGTTTTCTATGTATATAATAAAAAATATCTATTTATGTAAGTATAAAATGTATTAAATATATCAGTCATCTAGTACCCATAACACAAGCTTTGAGTAGCTTACTTTGGGGCTAGATGGTGCTGTGTGGATTGTCCAGCATTATTTATTTATTTGCACTTCACCTACAAGCGAATGTTGCAGAGTTTTATCTTGGCGTTTTGTCATCACATTCACACCTACCCGATTTATAATTAACAACCTATCTAAATAGCTACCTACACATACCTACACCATAACACACTACCTACACTACACATTTCATATCCACGTTTTATTTTACACATTGTTCTCTTTTTTTTTCTGATCAACTTTATATTTTATGTCTGTTTTATTCGTTAACTTTTACCTTATTATTTTGGTTTGTCTTTTCAGTATCATCTGCCTACCTACATAAGTTGCTTATAAAATGTAGATTCGTTTTGGTTTATGCACAATGTATATTATATAGTTTATATTAGACAATAAGAAAACTGTGAATCTAAGAATGAATAAATAAATAAATAAATAAATTTATTTATATACCTAATATTAAAACTCTGTGGAAATGTCCACCAATATTATCAATATATAAATTTTTAATTGGGTGAATCAACTTTTAAGGCACTCCTTTTGTGTCCCTGTCATGCAAAGAGCATAAAAATCCTAATTTCCTTATAAAATATGTTTGTTTTGATGTTAACGTAAACTTAGATCCTTTCCTAACATGCTAGTTTCATAGTATTTTATAGTTAATAGGAAAATTTTTGACTTTATTATGGTAACTCAGCAGAACATAAGCACTATCCATACAAAAAACATGTGTCCCCAGGCCTAGATGACGATACAATTTAGGACGTATCTTAAAAAAAAGGTATGAATGCACAGCCTTTTTACCCAATATTATGATTCAGAAAAAGATAAACTTACGTTTAAAGTTAACATTTATAAAAGTTTGACAAATATTTTATATTTTTCGTGCATCCAAACTTTTGTCCCAAACTTTGATCAAAACATCAGTTCTACAGAGTTACCGATAAAAATTCATGACCGTTATCAAGAGATAAATAAATAAATAAATAATGCTGGACAATACACACAGAACCATCTAGCCCCAAAGTAAGCTACTCAAAGCTTGTGTTATGGGTCCTAGATGACTGATATATTTAATACATTATATACTTAAATAGAGATGACGCCTACCTTGGTGTCATCTAAGGCGATTATTGTCTAATATTTAGTTGGTATGATCAAAAAATCTCTACCTAGCTTTACCGCCCCCCCAGCCTAAATTAAGTTCTCAGCTGGTGCGCGTAGGTTTATTGTCGCTCTACAGCGTTGCAATGGATATTTATGAGGCACCCTCGTCACTTTTTCTAAAAAAACTCGTTAATATTAGCTTAGATGTCGTGCCCCACTGCAAAACCTAAAAATAGATAAACTTGTGCAAATGTTAACAGTATATTTTCATAATATTTCGATGATTTATTTTTTATTTTTAGTTGTTCATAATGTTGTCAAAGGAGTGTCTTAAAAGTTGATTCACCCAATTATCAGTGCTGATAGTCTCCACTTTTATTGTAGGTATCACAGGGTGATTTAGTTCTATAGAAACAGTAGTGTGGAAAGGCCCCTTTCGAGCACTTGACATTGACACTGACACATGTTTCAGACCTTTTTTGGGTCTACGACATGCCTGTTTCCTCACGATGTTTTCCTTAACTGTTTAAGAGTACCTACTGGCACTGCGCATATACATTTTCAAAAGAAAAACACGCTGTACAACTATTGGTAGTAATATAATGCCTTATCGCTAACAGCGTTCTCTTCCAGGCAACCTTAAGAACATAAATTTATTTTGAATTCCTGCTTTTTGCGTTTTTGACATAGTTTTTTCCTTCTTTGATTATTTCCTCTGTTATTTTAGTGTATATGGCTGGTGCCGTGTGGATGCCGTTATGATTAAATAAATTAATTTTTGTTGAATTTTTGTGAAGTTGGCTAAAAAGGGGTGGAGTACCTGCATGACAGTGAATAGCCACCCTGCCTTCCTGCAGTGCGAACGACACAACCTTGGCCATATCGAGTAGCCCGCTGAGAGTCGCCTCACCATAGTCAGGCCACGCGAAGTTATAATAGTAAACTGTAAAATAAACAAATATTAATCACAGAGATAGTGTGCGTCACGCAAGAAGAACGCAGAAAAAGAACAAAGGGGTGTGATGGCGCGAGTAAGAAGCTCGTCCTGGCTTCGTATAGTGCGCATCACGCACGCAAGAACGCAGGAAGGAGGGGGGAGGGGGTTGTGACGGCGCGAAAATTTTGTATGCGCAAACACATCCCCTCCACTGTTTTCCAGTGTTCTTTTTGGCTGACGAGTACTATTTACAGCTTAAAGTAAAAATTTCATTTTGATTCATGCATGTTTTCCTACACAAAAGTTTACTGTACTAAAACTAGCAGAGGAAGGTTATGGGTAGGAAAACTTGTATAACTTGTATGTATGTATTGATTAAAATGCTTTGTCAAAAATGAGTTTAGAGATTATATATCTTTAGAAATGTCGAAACGTGAGGAGAGGGAAACGTGTCGAACGAGAGGTAGCGACATTGGTGTCGATTCTGTTGTTGCATTATCCTAAACTAACTTAAGGCTCCGGTGACAGCGGCTCGCAATTTCGAGGTGCGATTGGCTATTATTTCATTTTATTTTATTTCGGGGAGCTCGCAATTTCGAGGTGCGATTGGCTATTATTTCATTTTATTTTATTTCGGGGAGGTTGTTTGAAAGAATAACTCTAAAGAAACACGCATAAATGCTGTTCGAACACAAATAATACAATAATATAAGGGAAACATGCCCGAATCAGAAATCATTTTGGTATTAGTTTGTTTGGTCTTACGTTTACCTAATACCAAAATGATTTCTGACTCAAGCACATTTCCCTTGGATTATTGTATTATTTGTGTTCGAACAGTATTTATGCGTGTTTCTATAGAGTTATTCTTTTAAACAACCTCCCCGAAATGAAATAAAATGAAATAATAGCCAATCGCACTTCGAAATTGCGAGCCGCTGTCACCGGACCCTTAATCTGACAGCTCTAAAATTATAGCCGCCCTTGTCGTTTCGGTCTTTTTAGAAAGGGAAGGAATATTTTAAGTGCTGTCAATTTTGGTTAAATTAGGAAAACTAAACAACAGAATTGACACCATTAGCTCTTGTTTTTTATACAACCAGCTGATGGAACAAGCAGATGGCCCACCTTATGTTAAGTGGTAACCATCATAAAGCATTGCCTTAAGTCACGCACGATAGGAACGTGCCCTACGATGCACTGCCCTGCGTCCATCAACTTGAGGCATACAGATAGACCTCGTGTGCCTGTAATTACACCGACTACACTCTTCAAACCGAAACACAGCGTTGCTGCTTGGTGGCGGAAAACGGCGTGGTTGTAGTACTTCCCCGGACGAGCCACACACAAAGAGCTCTACTCGTCTTAATATATTAATTATTTATTTGTGTTTATATTTTTGTGAGAGTCTTTCTTAATTATAATTGTGACATTTATTGATTGTTGTAAATTATGTTTGTATAAATTTAATATTTTTTTTGTGTCATTTTTACTGTCTGTGCCTACTTGTTTAATATTTAAATTGATAATTAAAATTTTATGTAATTTTAACTTCTTTAATTAATGTAATTGGTTCTCACCGTGTTAATTAAAGTTAATAATAAATGACTGGCATGATTTGGATCAGTTGAACTATCTATAGATCGTTTGCAACGGTCTGCAGATAGCTCAACTGTTTCATATGTATTTTGTATATTTTGTACATTTTGTAAATAATTATAAATAGTTGTAATTTTCATTGTCAATAAAGATTTATAATAAATAAATATAGCTTACTCTGATTCGCCATGAAGATATGGGGGTCGTAGGTGAACCCTGAAGTGGTGAGAGGCGGCCCACAGCTTGCATGCTCTCCGGGCGTTTGCAGGTTTATCAGTGTGCGGATTCCCCAGCTGAAATTATAAATAAATAATGCTGGACAATCCACACAGCATCATCTAGCCATAAAGTAAGCTACTCAAAGCTTGTGTTATGGGTACTAGATAACTGATACATTTAATACATTATATAATTACATAGATAGAAATTTTTTAGTATACATAGAAAACACCTATACAACGGAACAAATTTCTGCAGATCTTACACAAATTTGTTCCGAGGCGGGAATCGAACCCGCAGCCTCGTGCGTCGCAGGCGGGCTCTCGCCCTCTGCGCCACTGAGGTCGTCAAATTATATTCTTTATGTTTTAATATGGCATAGCTATGGGATACTACTTATATACTTTTTATGTAAATACATACTTGTAATATACACCCACTATACACCACTATTTAGTAACTACCAGAAAAAATTTAAGGACTGTTTCAGCAGAAGCTACTTTTGATAGTCATCTACAAGTATTTTCTAGTTATAGTGCACATAAAAAAAAATCCCAAAAAGTAAAAAAAATTTTTTTGATTATTTTGATTATCATTAGTAACCTCTGCTGAAACAGTCCTTATTTTTTTCTGGTAATTACAAAATACGGGTACCTACACCCAGACAGAGTACAAACATCGCATTTTTACATGTTTTATTATTTTAGTTTAGCATATGTTTTACGGTGTGCAATAAAGAATAAAGAATCATCTATGTTCATCACACGTATTTGTTCTCCGTGGGGATCGAAACCACGGCCTACGGCGCAGAAGGCAGAGCTACTACCAACTGAGCTGTGAAGGCTGTCATGGCAAAGGCTGTAACGGCAAACCAAATGGCAAAGTATAAGGCTAATGGCAAACCTATGGAACTGCTGGATGATGTTTCTGGCTGCGATGCTCTTTGTACTGGGTCGTGCCATCGCCAGGATGTCTTCCGTCACCCTGGGGAACAGACGAGGTTATTTAAGGCAAAGGCAACTGCTAATGTGCCTCTTGCTCACACATTTTTATATTTTAAAAGATATCAAATCATTACTCATACCCACGTTTGAGTAGGAAGACTTTAATTAAATGTTTACTAAACCAAATCTTTATTGTTACTCAAAAGTTTGGTAGTTTTTGTTTTATGCTCATTTTTCAGTAGGAAAACTAGTACATTCGCATCAAGGTTTTTCTATTGGACGGCCAGTTGCTTTGCTTTTTAATTTTTTTTTTTAATAATATAAGAAGGCACTTGGTTCTCATTAAATGGTGATAGCGACATGTTCTTATGATGGAGCCAAGGTCTGTTCAACGGAACTCTTCAATAAATCGGCCAATTCAGTTGAAACTTGGTTACCATTCTTAGTTAGTACGTGGCAGCTAGAGACAAGTCCAGACACAATGTTTGGACTTGCCTCTGCCTCTGACTGCCACTTACTTACATTCTCAGAGCGTTCGCATCGCGTCACGAAATCTCAGTTCGGGGCGAACTACTAGTAATAAAAAGTTTGCTGAGTTTCGAGCTTCTAAAACCCGCATTGCAAAGCAGCTGGCATGCTGGTAGATAAGTGGTCGAGTGAGTAAATTGCAGAACATTTGCACTCCTCACTGACCAGTCGGAGTAGAGGCCCTGTATAGCTGCGCGCTGCTGCGGCATTGGCAGCTCGTACGGGCAGCGCGCGCCGCCGCAGAACAGCGCGCATTGCAAAGCAGCAGGCGTGCTGGTGCGGACCCGCTCGCCCAGCGACGAGTATAACGCTGATGGCGGGCGGTTTATGCGTCTCCGAGACTCACGGCTCCTGAAAACATGAATTGAAGTAATAATTACCTACAGGTCACTACGAGTAGACATTTAAAAATAATAACATTGGTAGACTTTCCACACCGCTCTAACTAGCCCCAAACTATGAAAAGCTTGCAATACGGGGACCAGATAGCTGATTGATTAAGTAGGGTAATACTTATTATGCTTATACAGATAACAAAATTTGTTCTATGTAAAAGTAAATCGGTGGGGATCGAACCCACGACCTACAGCGCAGAAGACAGGGAGGACTAAGGCAGAGGGCTTTCAAAGTTAATACCTACCTACTTATTTTCCTTCTTTTGTTTGTATTGTGACACTGGCTAATAGGAGTTGCCACGAGCTTGCTAAAAACCAATTCGTTTTTTAAAAAGAATACTCATGTGAACACGTGATTAGATAACTGTCAGTGTCAAGCTCTGATCTGTCAGTCAGTACCTTGTATTCAAATGTTCGTCTAAGAAGAAGACTAAATTCCAGCATAAGATGAAAAGATACACAAAATTACCTACAATTATTTCTATACAGTTTAGATCATAGCATGCTCTTTAATATTAAATAAACTCAACATAATATGTACATACAATAAAAGCCTACAAGAGTACCTTCTTACCTGTCAAGAAAATGAAACCTCTGATAATTCCCCCAATTTATGCTGGATTTTCTCCGCTCCTTATTAAATACTGTATATTTGGTCGTGCCGGCCATTCGAAAGCCTTTTCTGTACTATTTCCTTTCTGTAGTTCATTTTATTTTTTATGGACAGTGATGGGTGGTGGGTGCAAGTAGCGACAGAACAAAAACACCAACTATTTCTCTACAATGGTCTGTTTGGTGAAGAAAAATACACATACACAAAGATACACTTGTATCTTCTATTTTTTTCCGCAAGATGTTTTTCTTCAAATATAGATGTAGGCTTGATGTAGGTATAGCACGTGTCTCGTAAAAAGAACGCTGGAAGGAGGTGGAGGGGCTGTGATGGCGCGAGTGTTTTGTATGCGCAAACACCTCCCCTTCAATTTTTCAAGCGTTCTTTTTCAATGACGTGATTGGGTAATTAGAAGCAAAAACAGCTTCATGACTTTCATCCCCAGGCACGGTATATCCTCTCAGATCTCCTACAGGTCGAGATTCTTTGATGATGTCTAAGGGGAGTATTCATAGGTACGTTCAAATATGTCATTTGTGCATTTTGCAGTAGTCCTACTACAGTAGTCTTACTATTATAAACGCAAAAGTTTGTAAGTATGGATGGATGGATGTTTGTTACTCTTTCACGACGGACGATCGGATCTGGATGAAACTTGGCAGAGAAATTTATTATAGTCTGGAATAGCACATAGGTTACTTTTTACCCCGTGGGAATACCGGGATTGAAACCTGCGCAGGTGAAACCGCGGGGCGCAACAGTTTTACATAATTCTCTTTTTCTTCCATCAGTCCCGTAGTAAGCAAGTTTCATTAATGTGTTATTAACACAGATGACGGCCACGATTAGACAAAAAATACACCCCTTCTGTCGCAGTTGATAATTATTTATTTTGTTTGCGATGTTTGAATAGTGGGGTGGAAAGTAAATGGCGCTTATAATAAAAAAGAGCTTTGTAAGTTGGGTCAGAAGTTCAGTTAGTTGGTCATTTAAAAGCCCGGTTATGACACAAGAACACGCGACAGAAGTCGGTAATGAGTTACAAAAGCTTAATTTTTTGAAAGTCGTAGGGAAGAGTAGAGTAGAGCTCTTTCCCCTGATTTCTGAAAGCTCGATCAACACTAATCGACTGTCAAGTCACTTGCTATCTCCATCTAACTCGAAGTAAAAGCTGAAATAGCAAGTGACTTGACCGCCGATAGTGTTGATCGAGCTTTCAGAAACAGAGTGTGTGACATTATAAAGACAAATAATGAATATCATCCATCCTAATGTATGTTTAAAACGATTAATATTGGATAAAGCAGTTGAGATTAGTTTTCGACGCATAACTTGAACTGCATCCTAATACACGCTTAATTTTTATCCAACTGCCACCGCCGATAGGCGATCTAAACTTGAAGCATTTGTCGGGTTACATGAAGCCAACGAAACGTCACCTAGTAGGTACGAAAAAACTAGTCAGCTATTCCTTTATCTGGTTGAATGAATGACGTGTAATATTTTGTCAAGGAATTTGAATACAAGTTCAAATTCCTTGTATTTGGTAGCTGGCGGTACGAAATTGACGTTTCAAGAAAGTTTTAAGAGGTGGCGGTCGGTACCCAGTACAACTAGGACAGCATTTCGGTTGGTAAGTTTTTGGTTAGGAATAAAAATGTAAATTACTTACCTACTAACGAAGAAACTAGATAGGTTATCGGCTAATAGTCTAACTAAGGTAGAAGTGTATAGTGTACTCTCAAGAGGTATGGTACTTGTAGAGGAAAACATAATAAGAGTTCTAAAATATGTGCGCAAAACGAGCGCACTCACATTCCTTTCACCACATTGATTCGGAAGAATCTTGTACATTTATTTCCGAAACAAAGTGTTCTTTTTAAAGAATATCTTAATTGTACATAGAGTACCTACATAACATATTTTTATAGTGCGTGCGCGATCCAGAATTTATTGTTTTATAAATGTTATGTGTTTGCGTGTGAAGAGGGTAGATTAACGCAAATAGCTGGGACACTACAACTTGATTTAAATACCTAAACTAAAATAGTGATTCACCCCGAACTGCGATCTCGGTTAGTCACATTTTCGCCAAACGAAACTGAGGTGGGGCCTGTGGCACAGATTGGACTAGGTATATATGTAGTTGCACCACTTTCGAAATTGGAATGAAACAGATTAATTACAGAATAAATATACCTACATAAGTTCTTTTGGCTAGTTTATTACAAAAAAAAAGAATAAACGGGATAAAACATTTTTCCTAAAAATAGCCATAAGGATAACTGTAGGAGCCTACCACCTGAAAACCACCAGCGCCTCCATACCATACTTTATGATTCTAAATGACCTTTTTTTTTTTTTTTTTACGATGGGCATTTTTACGCATGTCCCTCGGCCTGAGGGACGCCGAGGGGGTCTGTCGGACTCACCACCAGACTGGTGGCATACCGACTAAAAACCCATCGATATTCCGGCAACTCACCTTAGTGCCAATGCGTCCTCAAACCGTTCGTCATCAGACGATTCGTTCGATGACGCAATAGCACTTGACAGGGTTACGGGTTCCCGGTCGGATTCAACCGCGACCCTGTCAGTGAATGTCCGCGTGAAGCGGACCCTTCGAACCACCCCTTGTGGGGCGGGGGGATGTCCCGGAACATTAGGGATATCCCCCGGAAACGGAGGCCTGGGCAATGCAGGGCTTGGGTTCCTCACACCCGGACCGAGCTGGCCTCCGTCGAGCGCGAGGAGACGAAGGAATTGCCTCCGCCTTCTGCCTGCTCTCTTTTTTCTTTGCGGGTCAGCACGAGGGCCTTGCTCCCTCAGGCGCTCCGCTGCCTCTTCCTGCGACATGACGTCTTCGCAGAAAGAGACTACAGCCTGCCAAGCTCTGTCATTGTCTAGCATAACTTCGATCATGCTAGGCAGCGAAAGACCTTGCCCTACAACATTATTCTAAATGACCTACGCCAAATAACAATATAACACGCATGACACATAATGACATGCCATAATATAATCTATAACTATAAGAATCAAAGTCCTGATTGACTGACTGACTGACATATAGACAACGCACAGCCTAAACCGCTGGTCGTAGAGACTTGAAATTTGAGAAGTACATAGTTCTTACAGCGTAGACGTGTACTAAGAAGGGATTTTTCAAAATTCAACCCCTAAGGGTAAAAAGGGTTGAAAACGTTTGTATGAAAAATCGTATTCCTTTAACCTAGGAACTTGAAACTTAGAGGGCATATACCCCAAAGTCAATAATTAAGTTTGTCATGTTTAGTTTTTGAGAACTACCCCCAATAAGGGTGCAAAGGGGTATTGTAGTTTGTATGGGAGTTTTTGAACGAGTGGTTCGATTGAATTCAAACTTAGAGTAAAAATACTTCTAAATAAATAATTTAGAACGACATTTTTTTGTTTTTGTAAACTACCCTTAATAAGGGTGCAAAGGGATGTAAAAGTTCGTACGAGAATTTTTGTACGCGTAGTGCGATTGACTTGAAACTAAAAGTAAAAGAAGATAAATAACAAAAAAATATACTAATTTAGGGTTTTATCTCGGTTGGAATGCGCGAGCGGCGTCAGAGGCGCAGCGGGGTGGCTGGCGAAGCGCGGGGCGGGGCCCTTTGCGGGCCGCTAAGCTGGGACCGCTGTATCTGAGTACTTAGGCGCAATGTTGTCGATGTGGCCTATTTTCTTTTTCACGTAGGAGTATAGGTATCATCATTACAGAATCAACTTAGCTCCCCGTCATAACTGAGGTAAGTAGGTACAGGTACTTGCCTAACTTTTCACTCTGCCGATCCAAGCTTACCCTAGCAATGGGTGCGATGTATATTTTTATCGAGATTTCGTAATTTTTTCGCTATTTTGGTGACACAGTACGCGCGGGTGAAACCGCGGGGCAGCTAGTATAAAATATTATAATATACTAGCGACCCGCCCGCGCGCCCCTGCTTCGCACGGGTGCACATATCATGCATGTATTACACTTAGAAACCTTCCTCTTGAATCACTTTATCTATTTAAAAAAACCGCATCAAAATCCGTTGCGTAGTTTTAAAGATTTAGGCATACATAGGGATATAGGGACAGAGAAAGCGACTTTGTTTAATACTATGTAGTGATAGTGATTTTGGTATCGTATGTCATATAAAATCATAAAGTATGGTATGGAGGCGCTGGTGGTTTTCTCTGAAGACAAGCTGTTTCCATTAAGCTGTTGAGGTGGTAAAACTCGTAAATAGAGGTAGGCAGGTAATGTCACGTGACACAGCTGCGTGACCTGCGCTACGCGATGGGGCCATCGTACGTCACATAGGACACATACAAAGCCATAAATAAAAGAAGAAGAACGGTAATGTATCTAGCTAGCGACTAGAGTCACCTAGACAGAAGAAATAATAATTATTCTAGTACACATTTGGAACTGGGTTCAAAGGAGGCGGTTATTGGTAGAATGATAGAACTACTATAGCCACTTCGCGCCGCGCGCCGCGTAATTCTAATTTTGAAATTTTGCAATTTGGCGGGACAACATTGAAGAGACTGCAAAAAAAATTAAAAAAAGACTACATACATAGCGAACGAAACTATATTACCTACATAAGTTGAAAATAATATAATTGTGGAAGTGTAGGTCGCATGTCGTGCCCGCTTACGGAAATGAGTGAGTGGGCTCACCCACCACTTTAGCACGAAAGCTCTACAAGAATGTACTAGGTACCTACTGAAACGACCTTTCGGCGGACGGACTTTTGTCGCATGACTATAATTTGATAAAAATGTTTTAATTTTTCATGTTTTGTAAAGTGTACCTATGTAACTTTGTCTTATTAGCAAAATATACTTATCCTTCGTGCTTGGAATAATAAACATGTGCTTTCTTGATTGATTAACTAATCGAAAATGTCATGTGCACATAGAAGCGGAACTCGATAAGTATTATGGTAGTTCAAATCAAATCATATCGTGCGTGAGAGATCTTAGAAAAAGTATGAAACATAACTGCGGCCAGATGGGATGCATGGGAATCAAATGTCAAACTGAAAGCCATCTCGATAGCCACACATTAACGTAATCGGGCCGCTGATCTTATTTCGCCATGTACATGCGGTGTTTCGATATTTAGAACCTTATAAATCCAATTAAATAGTGAAAGCCTAACCAATTCAGGTCAATAAGAAAAGAATAACGAATTGAGTAAAATGTTTATGAGCTCACTCAATATTTAAATATGTTTAGGATATCTTCAATTAAACATTATTATTATTATTATTAAGGAAAGGTATTAATTATAATTTAAGAAGGAACCTAGGTCAGCTGCAAAATTACTAAAATTGTTAACACGTTTACGCAAACTCCGCTAGATACCTAACTAAGTATCGAAATATTTGAGTTGACCTAAAATTCTCAAAATTTTGCAGCAGTTGATTTTTATTGCAGGTACCTGTTGGTGGCTGTTCCATTGACAGGCGCCACCCGACGCCGGCGACACCACCTGGCGCAGACACTAGGAGACCAGCTCAGTCGGCTCCAGGGCGCGCAACGCGACTCTTCAGTCACATCTTCATTCATGCTTCACAAGCATTGGAATGCACACACATCACATTCTCTGAATGAAGAGTCCCAAGTACCCAGGGACCTTCCTTTGTTAAATTATTAGGGGTGTCACCACTTCTACCAAATGCATTTTAATTATAATCAGTACTACCTAGACTCTTTGTCTAATATTATTTGTACCCCAGAACTCTAGAGACATCGGACGGAATTAATTAGGTATTTCATGCCAAAAAGCACTTGAACACAATGGTGACCTAGAAAATATTATTTTCCACCTGAATAATTAAATAGATATACTATAAAACTAATTAACTAGCTGTCATACAACACAAATATAATTTAAGCCTTTGTAGGTAGATACTGCAATCTAATGAATTTTTTATATCGGTTATATTTGGGTAGTTGCAATAAAATTCTTTAATATTTTATATAGCTCGAGCCATATCGACCTATAAATAGGTCACACTTTCCTTAGAGAAGTTAAAATCGGGATCGGAAAAAAATTGTACTACTTTTTTTTAATCTGTACATTGTCACTCACAAAATTTTCAGTTTCACATCCGTCACAACAATACACCAAAACAACAGCTGATTCTAAATTCAAACACCTTCGTTTTAA
The DNA here is from genome assembly GCA_963576535.1 of Plemyria rubiginata. Taxonomy (NCBI): domain Eukaryota; kingdom Metazoa; phylum Arthropoda; class Insecta; order Lepidoptera; family Geometridae; genus Plemyria; species Plemyria rubiginata. The sequence goes on from OY754929.1 coordinate 3,473,577, forward strand.
TTTTGTTTGCAAAGAGGTTCAACAAACTTAATTCATAAATAAACAAACTTTGTTCCAAATTAAAAAGTATTCTCTGGTTATTTTCCGCGCGCGGCAGGATTCAATGCGTGCTAACAGCCTGGCTGGCACTGAAGAATATCGACTACACAGTGGGAGAAACGGTAGCGAAAGCAACCAAGTTATTTACAGGTTCATTCATGCATGTTTCATAAGAAACTGAAATGAGAGCTGTAGAAGGATAGAGAAAACACGTAATGCGCCCCAATAAATAAGTACCAAAAAGCGTTTTATTAAATGTTGCCGTGATACTGATACCAAATGTTAGCAACGTTACCATTTAATAACTTTTAAAAACAGTCAATATTCTCTAATTCTCGTTAATTCATGTTATTGGCGGTATGGACGCGATGAGTATAGTGCGCGTCACGCTAAAATAACGCCGGAATGAGGGTGTGTTGGCGCATTTTGCATGCGCAAACACATTCCCTCCACGGATATCCAGCGTTCTTTTTGGTTGACGCGCACTATAACATTCATCAAATCGTAACAAGTTGTCACAAAAGTTACTGAAAGTTACATAGGTGCGGTGTGGATGCACCATCTAGGGAAAATGGTTCACTCATAGGTACTTATTATTGGTATTAACAAAGTTATTTAGTGTATACCTACTGTACCATTGACACGATATAAGTCAGTCATTTAGTTATTTGTAGGAAAATAATATGCTTTGATGTAGGTAGGTATGGTAGAAGGTACACCACTTGTATGTTTTTCCTTATAAATAAATTACCTATCATCACTTGTGTCTTATGTATTACGTAGGTGCATTTGCTGTTGTACTTAGATATGTACCTACCTACTTATATGAATTAAGTATAATATGACTAACGGGTAAAAAATTGTTTTTTTACTTGTAGTAAAAACTCTGAATTATGATTAAAATAATGAAATTTCTTTATTGTTCACCTTATAAATTAACAAATAAAAAACAATTGAAAATACAACGCGCGGTCTTAACATTCAAAAAGCCTTAAAATTCATAATTCTGAAGAAGTCCTGAACTTCTGATGCCGCCTAGATAGGTAGGTACCTAATATTGACCCTTATTCATATTGGTCGCTAAGCGCCACACTTTATGTTCAGCAAATATTTAATTTTGATCTTTCTGAACAAATCCTGCTCGAAAGGTTGTAGACGATAAGTAGTACAAACTTTTTGGTAGAAAATGTATGGATCAAGATGATAATTATTTTTAGCGTCTTCCTTTAGATGACAGTAACAAGTAAAATGGCGGGAATATGAATAAAGGCCTCATGCAAATTAGGTAACACATACAACGTACAAGCTAGGTTGTCATAAGATAAGATAGAATAAGATAAGATAATGTTTATTTCAGACAAAAAGAAATACGTGATGAGTTGAGCCATACAGAGGTCTTATTCGAGGGATTTTAGTTTATAAGTTATTAGTTATTATATTTTTTAAGGTTTTTAGTTTAAGGTCTAATTGAATATATTTTGTATTTCATTTATATTTAAATTCCTACGTGTATAGTAGGTACCTTGGTTTAGGTACCTTTAATCTGTGTCCAAATAAACAAGTTTATAAGTCATGTCGTCACATTACGGGCATTGTTTGTCTGGATCCTAGGCTCGGCTGCACTTGTTCCTCTTGGTCTTAGGGTCCATCTTACAGACCTCATGGGAGTTGCACTTCACGTTGTCGCAGTAGACCGCGGTGCCTCCAGCTGGAAGAGAAGACCTTTAGAAGAAAGCCTTAGCAATAAGTTTACTATTGAAATACATAATAGGTACCGTAACTTCGTTCGCGCCAACTTCTTTTTCGTGACTAGTGTGCATGCAAATCTTACCCCCGGGTTTTGAAAGCCGGAGCAATGCTAATCGGCTGTCAAGTCACTTGCTATCTCTATCTAATTTGAAGTAAAAGATGAAACAGCAAGTGACTTGACAGCCGATTAGCTTTGATCGGGCAGAAACCGGGGGCTAGAGGGCTCCATTCGAATTTCAAACAACATAAAGATTAGAAACTCATTGTAGAAACATAGCAAAGAGCATATAATCTCTATCACTTGACACTGGCAAGATTGTCGATAGACAGGAGCCATAAAAAAAAAAAAAAACTCATTGTAAAGAGCTCGTTCGGGTAAAAACTGCCATTAGGTACGCTTTTTTCTGCCGGAAAGCAGCGTTGCTGTGTTTCGGCTTGGAGAGTGTGGAAATTATTTAGGTATGATTCAAGTTGATCGTGCGTGACTTATGAGGCGATGTTTTGTTCTAATAATGAGTGATGGTTCCCACATCAGAGGATATTTACCTACTTGGTAATAATATCTACCTACCGTGCATGGGGTTTTAATAGTAGCAGAGCTCTTTGTGAACGGCTCGTCCGGGGAAGTACCTACTACCACCATCGCCTTTTTCTGTCGCCAAGCAGCAACGCTGTGTTTCGGTTTGAAGAGTGTGTTTGCCGGTGTAATTACAGGCACATGAGGCTTAACATCAGTATGCCTCTAGTTGATGGACGCAGGGCAGTGTATCGTAGTGCACTTTCCGATCGTGCGTGACTTACGAGGCAATGCTTTGTTATATAGGTGATGGTTACCACTTAACATCAGGTGTTCTATAAAAAAAAAATGGCGATCAAAGTCGTGAAGTCGTGTTTTTTTCTTTTTGACTTTTGATAAGAATCTGGAGTTAGTACTTGGTACTAAGAGATCTGAGGGGATATCTACAGTGCCTGGGGATCAAAGTCGTAATGCTGTATAACTTGGAAATTTTTAAGACAAGAGTGAATAGGTGGATTATAGCTAAGCGTGCTCCACCTTAGACTGCATCTTCACTTTACATCAGGTGAGATGGCAGTCAAACGAATAGCTATCTAGTAATAAAAAAAAAGCTGTTTCAGTATCTTACATCCAGATCCAGCCCTGCTCGAGCTGCCAGTACCGGTTCCGGGCGAGGCGGACTCGGAGCAACTCTTGGCGTTGCAGGCGTTGGAGCAGCAAACCTTTCCGTTTGTGCACTCGTAGTCTTGCGTGCACTTTGGGCTGCAGCCGTATACTTTGGACGGCAAGGGGCAATTTTTGTTAGCTGGAATAAGAAAATTGCATTTTTTCCAGAATTTCGAAGAGTTTCTTTGCTGTCAGTTCGAATTAAAAAAACGAACAATTTTTTGAGAATTTTGAAGAGTTCGGTTCTATGCTATTTATCAGTTCCAGCAAAAAATAATTTTGATTCAAATATCATTTCCTACCAAAAAATATGATATTGATGGACCATTGTACTACATGTTACAATTACATTACTACTTAATAATAAAAAAACTTAATTTTTTCAATTATTGATTGTTTGATTCAAGTATATCTCTGTATGTGACGACCTCTGTGGCGCAGCGGGCGAGAGCCTGCCTGCGACGCAAGAGGTTGCGGGTTCGATTCCCGCCTTGGAACAAATTTGTGTACGATCTGCAGAAATTTGTTCCGATGGTCTGGGTGTTTTCTATGTATAATAAAAAATATCTATCTATGTAAGTATATAATGTATTAAATATATCAGTTATCTAGTACCCATAACACAAGCTTTGAATAGCTTACTTTGGGGCTAGATAGTGCTGTGTGGATTGTCCAGCATTATTTATTTATTTATGTATGCTTGGTTTTTTTTCCGAACGAAAGCATTTCAAATCAAAACGTACCTATATTTTGTATCAAAAAAACATAGGCGAAACACAAAAAAAGAACTAAATTGGTTAGGATAACAATGTTAAATCGGACATCACTAAACTTTGAAGTGTTATTTCAGCTATTATACTTTTGATAATATGATATCATCAATAATTTTGAGATGTGCGAGCGAGTAGTGTTTAATTTGTTTTTTTTTCTTTATTTAATTATTAAATCAGACAATTTTGGTCCATATTTTGATAGTCAACTTACAGGCTAACTTATTTGCTATGTTAGTACCTATTTATAATAAAAGCAATTTTTGGTTGTCGGCCATTTATAAACAAAGCTCTCTTCAACTTACCAGATTCCACGTAAGAAATTGTTAGCGCCACAGCCAACACGGCCAGAAGCAAAGTCACGGAACCTGTAAAATAAAAATGGAATGATCAAAATCGGACTACTCTGTAAAATGTAATGCGATGTCATTCATACACGTTGACTTGAGAACCCACTCGGTTCCTTTTTTTTAGTGCCACTCCGGTTTTTTGTCGGTTAGTTTTTTGTGTTTGTTGTTTGGCTCCTGCCCGTACTTATTATACCTACAGACAACCTTGCCAGTGATTTACTTGAATACTTTTTAGTCAAATCACGTCATTTAGAAAATGGTGGTGGATTCTTCAAAACTGTTCAAAACATTCGAAACCTTTTTGGACAAATCAGGATATCACTTTATTCGTACCCTAATAATATACACTACAGACTAGTAGGGATGCTAAGATCAAGGAATTTGAAGCTAATATACACTCTCATTTCAAATGCTTACACTTTGTGAAGACCTCAAGTAATGTTGGGTAAAGTGCCCCCGAAATCACACAACACAGCTCAAAATAACACATAAAAAATTAACTTGAACAAAGCAATATATAGTACTAATCCGCTGATCTAATCTCCTTAAGCTGGAATAAACTTAATTAGACTTCGACACGTGTTTCACCTCTCTACGAAGCATCTTCAGGAAATTGACCCGCTGTGCACCGAACGTGTTACCTCGTCGAGCGCTGAGCTGAAAGACTTTCTGAAGACACTTTCAGCTCTGCGCTCGACGAGGTAACACGTTCGGTGCACAGCGGGTCAATTTCCTGAAGATGCTTCGTAGAGAGGTGAAACACGTGTCGAAGTCTAATTAAGTTTATTCCAGCTTAAGGAGATTAGATCAGCGGATTAGTACTACATATTGCTTTTTTCAAGTTAATTTTTTATTTAACAATGGACTTCCGCAAAGTCACGGCTGAGTCAATTAACTATCAAAATAACACAATAAAAATAATTAAAATTAAAAAGCTTGTCGCCGAAATAGAGTCAGGAGAGTTCTCCGCACGCCCGAAACATGCGAAAAACCTTGATTATTTTAAATTAAGCTTCATCTGAGCCTTGTTTCAGAAAATACCCCTAAAGCTAGGTCTTATACAAAGCGTAGGACGCCCCCACCCAATACCGATGACATGGTGAAGATCAGAGAAAAATGGTGTATGTTGGATCAAAATGTTGCCTGGAAACATGGGTATAGAGAGGCCTATAGTCCAGTAGACTTTGTCAAGATGAATGATGATGATAATGATCTGGTCGATTTAGGTACCTTTATGTGATGCAATGATCTTTACCACAAGGATAAAATCACTATTATTAAAGAGGATGTGAGTAATCAAATTGAGCGTCTGATTCACAGTGGTTAGGTTAGGTACTGGACAGATATTAGTGTACCAGTAACAGCGTTACTACGATTGTTTCTTTTCTTTGAATAAAAACTGTTTCATCGGCTTATTGCTAGAAGTTAATAAACGACGATTTTTGATTCATGCCAATTACTATGTCCCAGAACTTCCAACCTCCAAGACGCCTCGGGGGTACTGGCTACTCGGCGCGAGCACTTGAACAGCTAGATTTCGTTAGATTTTCTTCTCAGAGATTAATAATGATTTTTTTTTTCACACAGCGCTAGTAAATATTAATCCCTATCTTTTGATATAACTTTGACATGATTTCAAGAAAAACTCTCTTAGTAATGGATGTTTGAAATATCGATTATCGATCTTTATGATTTTTTTTATCGAGAAAATTATCATTATTTACGTTTCTATTTTTACACAGCGCACGAGTACATGTTCAATTTTAAAAATATCTTTTTTACATTTTAGTAGATTTACAGCTGATCAAAAACCATCCCGAGCCGGTGAAAGAAGGAAAAGAAAAGAAAGCAGGTGAAACTAGAATAAATAAATAGAGGTAGGCAAGTGACTTAGTGACTAGTATTGTAGTTAGTGACTTCTAACAATAAGCCGACGGTTTATAGCACGATAGATACCTATGTAGATAATTATATGTACTTCAAATTTCATCCAAATCCTTTCAGCCGATACGGCCAAATCATCACTATCACTATATGCCTACATAGTATAAAACATAGTAAAGAAAGAAAGAAAATACATTTATTTTGGACACACACGATACATACACTTATAATAATTAAAACAAGAAAATACAATAAAACATTAACAGAAGCACGGCAGAAAAGCAAACACGAGAAGACATAGAAGAACAATTTCAGGATAAAAACAGTAAGTAGAATAAACAGGAAAAGTAGAAATAAAAACAGAGAAGGACGTGTGTAGATAGGTGGTGCAAATCAGCTCGTGCCAAGTGCATGTGCGCGCGATCCAAAACAGTCGCTTTGTATTGTCCCCATGTCCCTATGTATGCTTAAATCTTTAAAACTACGCAACGAATTTTGATGCGGTTTTTTTTGATAGATAGTGATTCAAGAGGAAGGTTTATATGTATAATACATGCATGATATGTGTACCCGTGCGAAGCAGGGGCGCGCAGGCGGATCGCTAGTAAATAATAATACAAAATTAGATAGACGTGTCTTAGCCTCTTATGTACATCTTTGGAAGAACAAATATTTACTACATCATAATTTACATAATGTACTAACATTTGATCAAGCAAGCGAAGCGAGCGTAAACCTCTAAAATATTTTATCGGCGTTTGTTTTATTTCAGCACAACTTTCGAACCGGTTAGGGTTGAGAGACAACGGTCAAATAATTTTTGGCTCACATAATATAGGTACAATTTCGAAGATAAGTATAAAATTTCTGGTTATGGAAAGTTTTGGGTATTAACACAAAAAATCATCCAAACATGTTTTCACCAATAACAAAGTATTGCCTCGTAAGACAGGCACGATAGTAACGTGCCCTACCATGCACTTACCTGCGTCCTATAAGCGACTGATCTGAACTATTTCCATTGTTGGACCATTTAGAATTACGCTGTACATAATAATAGGTGTTTGCATACCTACCTACTTTAACTACTTAGATAATATTAAGTATATTATTATTATACTAGATAGTTAACTATACCTACATACAAATATATTTAAAGCTAGGCAAACAAGCAAATTATTAGCAATCAAACAGGTTACGACGCCGCCAACGATTGCAAATTTTGCAATCAGTAATCGTCCTTGTCTTTAAGTGTTATTAAGTTAAGTATTAAGTAATGGGTACACTTAATTTCTTTGGTATAGTGCGCGTCAACCAAAAAGAACGCTGGAAAACAGTGGATGGGATGTGTTTGCGCATACAAAATTCTCGTGACATCACACCCCTCCCCTCCTTCCGGCGTTCTTTTTGCGTGACGCGCACTTTAAATATGCGAAATAACAGACGAATCAATTCTTCAAAACAACTGCAAGATACCTAAAACCGACTTCAAATACCCTGGAATATAAACTCATACACAGGTACTATAACTCAAAAACGAATTGTCCAGATCTTAGGTATAATATTCAAATGGGACGCACGGGAAGCACCAGAGCACAGGAGCCTAAGAACATTTGCAGCGCGAGCACGGCTAAGACAAGGCAGGCGGTGTGAAATCGCCTATATGAGTATTCACTAAGCCATAATTTCATTCCTTACGTGACGTCACGGTGATTTGGGCATGATTTGAACTGTCAACTAATCAGCTTTCCAATAGGTAGAAATAGGTATCACCTGTTTTTTGTTGCCGAGTAGGTAATTAACAATCCATATTTCAAAGCATAACTTTTACATTTCTCCTTTTATTTATACCTTGAATTTACTATACGTACCTATTATTTACTATCTATTGTAACTGTAAGGTGTCAAATAAAGATTTTTTCATTTTTTAATTTTTTTTTCACTTGCACGGGTTAGTACCTTGATTTAAATATACCCAAAATAGACGAATATGAGCACCTAGGCAAACCTTCTAAGGTTTATTGGTGCAATATCTCAATAACCTGTAATATGTAGTGTTATTAAATATATAAAAAAAAGAATCATCAAGATCGGTTCTCCCAGTGGAAAGTCCTATAAAAAAACGGTCGAATTGAGAACCTAATGTTTTTAACCGACTTCAAAAAAGAGGAGGTTCTCAATTCGACTGTATATTTTATGTTAAGATTTTACATTTTAATCGAAAGGTGGGGTGGGTATCAGTGAGTATGAGGTATGAGTGTTATAGTGTATTTTTCCAAGGATTCTAAACAGTAGTATTTTCCAATGCAGTTTTTCTCAGATGAGTTATTTCGAAATTGGATAATAACTTGTTAGACTTTTTTTTATTCTCGAGAGGGTGAATTCAAGTACCACTTTCGTTTTTATTCTACTTGCTCATGGAACTAGCAGATGACCCACCTGATGTTAAGTGGTAACCATCACACGTAACTACAGCACTTTAGTACCTATACATTGCAATGTTTTCGCAAAATTGTTGTTCGCAATGTATAATACACACAATGTCTTATTATAATATATTAATATAGTTATCTAGGTACATTAATGCACTGTGACCTAGTGGTAACTAGGTAGTGATAACCTATATGTAATATTAAATTAGATAGTGCTATTATATATAGTGCTATTATAATGACAGCATCAGCCGCCAGCCCCGCGCGCCGCTTCGAATGATTATTTAATTAATTATATGTATTTCAATTATTTATATATTTTTTATTTATAGACGAGCAGCTTTCGCTGATATGTCTACGTCACAGTGTTGAAACTATTGATACTTAATTGAATTTTAATTGTTGAAATTATAAAAAATTTAAATTGAATCGTTGAAATTAGGTATTATTATTTTCAATTTTTTGTCTAGTGTCTTTGTTATTGTCTTTGTTATTGTCTTTTTTAGTTCCAGTTTTTAAGCACTATTTTACTTGTTAGAAACCAGTTGTCGAGTTTATTTTTGAATTACTTACTCAAATAGTTTTAATTAAAAACTTCTGCCCTGCATGCTAATGAGATCGGCACAAGAAGTTTTCCTCTTCCACTGCCCTCAATCATTCGACGTCACTCCTTTTTATTTTGAATTTTTTTTATAGAAACATGTACCCTATAACAACATACCTTATAAAAACATGTATGTATATGTAGTTTACATAAAGCAATACCTAACGAATCTTTGTAGACGTCTTACCCATTATTTATGTAGATGTATGTGTATGCTTATAACCGCTGCCACTCACGGATGGTCACTTACTGACTGAGTGGTTCGGTCTGACCAAGTCTGAGGCATCGTCATAGAGAACACGTAATCGAGCAAGTAAGCGATGCGACGACCAAAGTGTGGTCGCATCAAACATTATACCCCGTATATGCTGCGTTTACACTCAGCTCATATCCGTGGCAACGCGAACGTCAACGCTCTCTCTCTCTCTCTCTCTCGCGTTACCGCACGCGTTCGTTGCCTTTCGCACATTGCCCATGTCGCTGCCAATGTCCCAGCGTATTTGAGCTAAGTGTAAACGAGGTGTTACACTTACGAGGGACGTGGACATCAACATGGGCGATGCGCGAAAGGCAACGCGTGCTACCGCGTTACCACGCGAGAGAGAGCGAGAGAAAGCGTTGACGTTCGCGTTGCCACGGACATGCGCTTAGTGTAAACGCAGTAGGTAGGTATTTTATGTAGTCGCGCGAATGCCGATACCATGGCCGGCCGGCCACATTACACTCGTCTCGCGCATCATTGCCCATGGCTGCGCATGCCCCTGCGCATTTGGGCTAAGTGTAAAGGAAGGCCTATTCAAACTTACGCGGTATTCGCTGCCGCCTTGGTGCCGCATGCCACATAAGACCATACATAGACTTACCTACTTAAATTTACTTTGTCTGTGATAAGTATGAGCGTCTCATAACATTCCAGTGATTCCAGTTTGTGGATGAAGCCCTTGAACCAACAGGAATAACCGGCTAACCTTGTAGTTCTTGATGAGACTTATTACCTGCTGCCTACGTAGGTAGGTACTTTACCTACTTACCTACTTGAATAACGAAATCGAAAGGATACGGTCAGTAGTGGTATTTTATTCCCCAGTAATTTGATCAAGTATGAAAAATACCCAAGTAGAAAGCAAATAAATTAGACTACTTGATTAGACCAAACTCAAATTTTTAAGAGCCTCCATTTTCGTAAGAATTATAAAAATGTTTTGAGGGAGAAAACTATGTAAAGAAGCCAGCACGGCAACACTAATAACAAAAAAACATTCACTGTCAGGATGACTTGACATTCTCGTTACTTCAAAGTGATGTGACAACTCGGAATAAACCAAGGAATTTGAATACAAGTAATAAACACCAACTAAAAAGTCAAAATATTTATGAGATCACGTCATTGGCAGAACAACAAAACACACGAAGCACCACGAAATTACGAACAACGCGAAACGAAGACGAAACACCGTGTGATTTTCAAATCAAGCAAAAAAAATCAACTCTCGCTATTTCAATTCAACGTATTGAATTTGTTTCACGACACTAAAAAATTATTCCTACTTTATGCTCCAAGTTAGAGTGAGACATAAACTCTAAAACGTAAGGCACTATCTCTTTCATACGGTGCGTTCCAGGGTATTCGCGTCACGATGTTTGTAAAATACTTTTTATAAAGGGTTGCCAGGCCTTCTTTAATGTTGCAAGAACATCTTGATTCTTCTTATGTTTAAAAAAAAACGGAGGGTTCTAGATTTTTTTTAATATCCGTAATATTATTTAAATAATATGCTATTTCACTAAAATAGCACACAGTCTTGCTTCAAGCTCAAGTTTATTTTTATACCAACCTCCATGAAAGAACAACTCTTTTGTCAAATTTTAACTTATTCGGCTAGGTACGTACCTTTACGGATAGGTATTGTAAATTATGTAACTAATAAATGCTATCTGCTGATATGTAACTGAACTAATGTCAGTATACTCACGGAATAGAGAAAACCCTATTTTTGTGAGTATACTAATGCGATGGTCTGTGACTAATGTTCAGAGTTAAAGCTATTTCCCCATAGATGTCGCTAGTGATCATAAAAGTAGACAAGTAATAATGCTACGTACGACACTTCCTTTAGGTTTGCAATAATTATAACTATTTTAGAATTTTGAAGCTGAATAACAAGTAGGTATAATTTATACCTATTTTTATTCACACACAGATCTGTATTAAACTCAGATCTGTATTACTATTATCATCAGCGTACTTGGCTCATTTGTGTAGTTACAACTACTCACCAATAGATGTCACTAAAATATTGTTTGGATACTTTTGTGATCATTTTCGTCGACTTTTTGAACACTGTCGTCACTTGTGGGAGTTGGGACATGGGAAAATGTTTAAAATGAAGTATAATACAACATACTATTTTTTATTCATTTTATGACGATAAAAGTTTTTGTAATATCTGTACGTACGTACATACGTAGGTAGCGTTTTATTGTAATATAAATAATTACATCTGTGGCCTAGGAATGAATGAATGTTCAATGAAGTCGCGAGATGAATAAGTCAACTCATTCATCCTCCTCTCACTCAATTCTCTATGCTCGTTCGACTTCCAAGGAATTTGAACTTGTATTCAAATTCTTTGTTCGACTTCACAGCTTCACATTTTTATAATGCCACGAACTGAGCCGGTCTGAAATTAGCTGTCTAGCAATAGTGAATGGAATCCTCCATTCGCCATTGGCCATTTATGCAAAAGCGGCTAACTTCAGACCGGCTTAGATAAGTTGGTTGGTGACACCTGACAGCGACGCCTACTGGATGGACCGTGAACTAAATTCAAAAATTTCGTTTTTTTTCTGATTGAATGAAATATACAATATATTTTTCAAACAAGTTGAAATCGTAACGGGTGAGTCGGGTGTGCGGGTTTTCGTGTTGGAATTTTCGTTTATTTGTGAATTATCTAACGAAACAATATTCTCCGCGTCAAATCAGCGTTCTAAATTACTAAGTTACTATGTTTTTATTGTAGAAAAAGTATAAAAACAAGCTAAAATGGATCCCTTCACTCAGGTAAGTAAGAACCGAATTAGGCTGTTTGCCTTTATTTTCCTTGAATTCTTGACTCTTTTAACTGGAAATACTTTTCTACAGCGTATGCTTGAGCGAGCACGGGCAAGACAAGAGAAAATTGACCAGAAATTAGCCAATTCCGGACAAGTTGTGCCCAAGCGGAAACCCTTATCAGAAAACATTATCAAAGTAGAGAGTTCACCTTCCAAATCGCCTGCTAAATCAACTAGAAGTTCTATCACGTCTCCGCCTGCCAAAAACACTAGAAGTTCTTTATCTTCGCCCCGAAAGACGAGCACTGAGCCTTCAAAAGCTTTGACTCCCGCGAAGACTTCTAGCCGATCGAGTATACTAAAATCGGAACAGTTGGTAGCAGCGTCACCTCGGCCCCGCAACGATGTTATCGTGACCAAAAAAGAGTTCAAAACTTCTAAAACAGGTAGTATGACCAGACGGAACTCCGATGTATCTGTAGAGATTAATATTTCCCATCGGAATGATATTCAGATAGAAGTGCAAGTTGAAGAGAGAGATGCTCCCATCAGTGTTGTGTATGACTCCCAGGCAGGAAGCAATGTTGTTATCAAGGAAATAGAAGGTGAGAACTTTTTCTATATTAGTAAATAGTAGAGAAACCAACTGTTGCATCTATCTATTTGAATTAAAGGATTGAGAACAATTTCTGGTACTTGACAATTGGTGGATACAGAGCAATACCTCTAAGATGTGTAAATAAAGTATGGAGAATCATGTTCCATGTTCACGCTACAATCTAAAATCCTGTAAAAAGGTGATGATGTTAAGCGGTAGCTCATCTTTAAAAAAGCATTTCCATGCTCATTGACCATCTGTCTTTGTTTGCATTAAGTACTTCAATCTGTAAATTTCGCTTTGTAAGAGAGACACATCCAGCAACTCAACATCCTGAGGAAACCGCTGTGTCAAAAACTAAGTTCTAAACCATCATTTAAAGGCACTTAAAATCATTGTTAACACTGTTTTGAAAAGAAACTAGTGACACAAGTTACTAAAAAAAAGTGCAACTCAACTGATCATCATACTTAAATAAATAAATAAATAATGCTGGACTATCCACACAGCACCATCTAGCCCCAAAGTAAGCTAATCAAAGCATGAGTTATGGGTACTGGATAACTGATATATTTAATACATTATATACTTACATATATATATTTTTTATCATACTCAGAAAACACCCAGACCAACGGAACAAATTTCTGCAGATCATGATCATCACAAATTTGTTCCGAGGCAAGAATCAAACCCGCAACCTCTTGTGTCTCAGGCGGACTCTGCCCCGCTGAGGTCGTCAATGATGATAATTTGGCTTCCTCTACTGTCCCATAGTCTGTTCATACAGCTTGATAAAAAGTTCATTACACTAATGACGTAAACAATACTTCCTAAACATCACTCATCAGAAGATAAGCTTACAAATTCATTAGTAAATGACTAGTACAAGGAAATAGGTTTGTAAACAAACGAAGAGCTTGGTGGTTTGGTTGGTTTTGTGCAATAATAGTGATTAATAAATAAATACTTAATGTTGGACAATCCACACAGCACGATCTATGGATGGAACTGACAATGTCTTTAAAAGTGGCAAAAGTTACTTAAAAAATGATTTAAAAAAAGATTCATTGAAAACATACACTAGTTTTTGATTTCTGTAGAATGGGACGAGCATAGAGATTTAGATATAGAGATGCAGTGGGCTAAGCCAAGCTGTAAATGTTGATAATATATTTCTATAAAACTCATTTTATAAAAAATGTCTTGCAGTCCATGAGCAAAAGGACCCCTAATGCATCCTTAAAGTAAATAACACATTAAGGAACATATTCAAGTTATTTACATAAGGAAATGTAGAAGGCCTTTGTTTAGCAATGTGCTTGCTCAAACTCTTGGTGTTGATTCTGATAGACCTAAACAATGTATAGGTGATGGCTACCACTTAACATCAGGTGGGCCTTCTGCTTGTAAGCAGGCAAGTAGTATTAAAAAAATATAAAAACTAATTAAGAGTTGTTGTCTACTTTACAGACGGTCAAACAGACTGCAGTGACGCTCCCGACAAAATGGAGAAGTTGCCAGAAGATGAGCATAAGTCGGAGAGAGGGCTCCGGAACAACTTCAAGTCGCGCTTGGATAGACTTGGGAATTTGTATTCAGGTAATCTAAATCCTACTAATATTATAAACGCGAAAGTTTGTGAGTTGGCTTGGTTTGGCTCTTAAGAAATTCGATAATAAATTACGTAAAAATCTTGATCTTTATTTCAGATAACCCCAGCCTGTCATCGCCCATTCACCGCACCGAGCTGGACTTCCACTCCGAGACTCCACCACCTCCTGAGCCCATCGGAGACGAGCCTCAGGGCAAGAAGAAGTTCGGACGGCTTGCAGCGTTGGCTGACCAGATCAACAACTGGGAGGATGATTTGTCTCATCACTCATTTGTGGTGAGTATTTTTTATTTTACACTAGTTGCGCCCCGCGGTTTCACCCGCGCAGATTTAAATCCTGGTATTCCCACAGGATAAAAAGTAGCCTATGTGTTATTCCAGACTATAATCCATCTCTCTGCCAAGTTTGTTCCGTTCAGCCGTTCCAGCGTGAAAGAGTAACAAACATCCATCCATCCATCCATACTTACAAACTTTCGCGTTTATAATATTACTAGGATTTTCTATGTAAAAAGTTTGAACGCAATCTCGACTGTTATTTGATGATGCAGTCCACGGTGTGTGAATCTTACCTCCTACGTGATCCTTACCTAGAAGCCATTCGGAAGAACAGACGACGCTAAGAAATTACACTCTTTGGCTGTTCTAAAAGTATAAGCAAGACACTTCGTGTGGGCAGTTTGAATGTCAACCATGAATGGATGTCTCGTTCCCGATATTAACTTACGATGCATGAGAAAACCAGTTAGTATTCCTCGACGACCTCAGTGGCGCAGCGGGCGAGAGTCCGCCTGCGACGCAGAGGTGGCGGGTTCGATTCCCGCCTCGGAACATATTTGTGTACAATCTACAGAACTTTGTTCCGTTGGTCTGGATAGATATTTTTTATTATACATATATAATAAAAAATATCTATATCTATGTAAGCATATAATGTATTAAATATATCAGTCATCTAGTACCCATAACACAAGCTTTGAATAGCTTACTTTGGGGCTAGATGCTGCTGTGTGGATTGTCCAGCATTATTTATTTTATTTATTCTGACAGCGGCGATGGGCTTGCAACCTGTCACATAAAGAATTAGGTTCGTGCCAAATGTAATATTTGGAAGTTACTCTACTTTCTTCCAGCAAAATCTAAATCCTAATACTAATATAAATGCGAAAGTTTGTAAGTATGGATGTCTGTTACTCTTTCACGCCGGAACGGCTGAACGGATCTGGATGACTTTTAGAGATTGATTATAGTCCGGAATAGCACATAGACTTTTTATCCCGTGGGAATACCGGGATTCAAATCGGCGCGGATGAAACCGCGGGGCGCAACTAGTATCTTTCATATATAATGTATTACATTTATATCAGTCATGTAGTACCCATAACACAAGCTTTGAGTAGCTTACTTTGGGGCTAGATGGTGCCGGGTGGATTGTTCAGCGTTATTATTATTATTTTCAAGGATTTTTTTTCTCAAAATATAAATATTGTGGTAATAATGAAGCTCATATTATTTTATACTAGTTGCGCACCGCGGTTTTACTCGCGCAGATTTTAATCCCGGTATTCCCACGGGATATAAAGTAGCCTATGTGTTATTTCTATATTGTATCTCTCTGCCAAGTTTCATTCAGATCCGTTCAGCCGTTTCGCCGTGAAAGAGTAACAAACATCCATCCATCCATACTTACAAACTTTTACGTTTATAATATTAGTAGGATTTTAGTGTTAGGTAGAGGTGAAAGGGTCGTCAGGGGAAGTACTACCACCACGTCTATTCCTGTTGCTTGCAGTGTTGCTTTGTTTCGGTTTGAATTATCCCGGTGAAATTACAGACGTAACGTAGTATTTCCAGTTGATGGATGCAAGGCAGTGCATCGTAGGCTACGTTTCTATCGTCCGTGACTTGTGTCGTTGTTTTCAACTTTATTTTTTCTTCCAGCCATGACTACCTCAGTGGCGCAGCGGGCGAGAGTCCGCCTGCGACGCAAGAGGTTGCGGGTTCGATTCCCGCCTCGGAACAAATTCGTGCACGATCTGCAGAAATTTGTTCCGTTGGTCTGGGTGTTTTCTATGTATAAAAAAAATATCTAACTAGGATGTAAGTATATAATGTATTAAATATATCAGTCATCTAGTACCCATAACAGAAGCTTTGAGTAGCTTACCTTGGGGCTAGATGGTGCTGTGTGGATTGTCCAGCAATATTTACCTATTTATTTATTTTATTCCAGCCTGCAAAAGTGAACACGCAAACGTTCAAGAAGCCAGTGAACGAGTGCCAACGGCTCCAGAAGCAGATTGTTGCAGAACTGGTGAGTACCTAGCTTGTAAGGAGATAATATAAAATAAAAGCGACTTCAAAACCGATTTTGTGACTCTTCAAGAACGCGTAAGTGCAAAATTCGACACAAAACTAAAACGGTCTGTGAACTCTGATTTCATAGACAAGCATAACCCATGCTTGCAATACATTTTTATTCTGTATCTATGCGGAGAATTAGCCTTTTGTTTTTTATAGTCTCTTGATTTACTTATGTATGGTGTGCTGTTAGTCTTCCTTAAACAAATAAATACAGAAAATAAAATTACCTAGTTGCATGGCGTTGATAACACCTAATATTCCTCTCGCTCGCAAGATTCGACATTTTAAAAGATATAAAATCACAAATCCCAATTTTGAAAAAACGCAAACAATCATTTTGTGCGCAGTCACATTGCGCACAGTTTAGTAAAAAAATCTTTTTTTTTTTTTTTTTTTTATACAACTAGCTGATGGAACAAGCAGATGGCCCACCTGATGTTAAGTGGTAACCATCACCTATAAACAAAACATTGCCCCGTAGGTCACGCACAATAGGAGCGTGCCCTACGATGCACTGCCCTGCGTCCATCAACTTGAGGCATTTTAATAGATACAAGTTTACCTGCTCAAAAGTTAGCTTTACTAGTTTTAGTACATAAGCAAAACTTTTGAGTAGGAAAACTTCATCGATCAAAATGAAATTTATACCAAACAGTGTGCAATTTGATTGCACACAAAATGGTTGTTTGCGATTTTTCAAAATTGAAATTTGTGATTTTATATCTTTCAAAATGGCGAATCGTGCGAGCGAGAGAAATATTACGTGTGTCAACGCCTTATCAAGTTGTGATGCATGAGTATTTTCATAATGTAGTCCTAATTTAGTATCCATATAATTTATTCTTGCCATCACCTAAGATGGGATATGGGGTTCTCCATAAAAAGCGTTTTAAAATAATTAAAGGTGATCTTTTAAATCCTGTAATATTTTTTGTTTTTCAAGCGTCCATAGGCTTCGGTGATCGCTTTTGATCAGTTGGGCCATGCGCGTGTTTGAGTATACCTAGTATAAAAAAAAAACTATTTATAGTCCAAATGCATTCTGCTATATCTCATCATCATCATCATCAGCAGCCTACAGAAGTCCACTGCTGGACATAGGCCTCCCCTATCCGTTTCCAGGAAGAACGATTATGAGCCCTTTCCATCCACCGAGTACCCGCGATCCTAACAATGTCGTCAGTCCACCGGGTAGGAGGGCTGTTATATCTATCACGACAAAATAAGAGACATCTTTAAATTGACAGAACAAGCAGATAACCCACTTGATGTTGACCGGTTACTTCTGTTGTCAAAGTTTTTTATCTTTGTAATTTTCGGGTATCTTGTCCTTGCACTTACGCGGTTCTTATTTATCGATATATCTATTGTTTGTGTCCCATTTAGCTTTTTAGGATTTTTCAGTGGTTAATTTCAAGGGAACATACAATAAAAATTCTAAAAGAAAATAAAATTATTACTATTTGCATAAAAAATGGTGAGTATCATTTTATTTTTAATCCTTGTTGTGCTGTGTTATGAACATTTATTTCGTAATGATTTCTATTCACTTTATGATTAAGGAACAAATTTTTTTGATCCTCTATTTAAACTAATAAAGTAGGTATCTTTCGCTACTAACAACCCCTTAGCTTCCTACGATTGGCAAAAAGGTTTGGGTGATTTTTTAAAAACTTTTCTGAATTTATTTTTGTTGGTGTCGGGTAAAAACGGCGAAGTTGCATCATATTCGATAATAATATGGAAGTAATTTATTTTGCATCGTGCGTACGTATGTATTAAAAAGAAAATACATTTTGCTAGTAGTAGAGCTCTTTGTGAAGGGCTCGTCCGGGGAAGTACTACCACCACGCCTTTTTCTGCCGCCAAGCAGCAACGTTGTGTTTCGGTTTGAAGAGTGTGGTCGCCGGTGTAATTACAGGCACATGCGGCTTAACATCTGTATGCCTCAAGTTGATGGACGCAGGGCAGTGCATCGTAGGGCACGTTCCTATTGTGCGTGACCTACAGGGCAATGTTTAGAACGGCCCAACACGAGCCATTTACACGAATGAAAAACAGACAATAAAGAAATAGTAGAGAATAGAAAAAGCGAGGAGAATATAATTGCGGGTCGCTAGTCAATATAAACAGAGGAATTAATCAAAAAAGGAAAAAAACAATGTCAAAAACGTAAAAACCTTAATAATTATAATAATAATGTAATATGTATCACTTCCCTTTGTGAAGGGCTCATACCACTACCTTTTCTGCCACCAAGCAGCGTTGCTGTCGGTGAAAATACAGGCGCATGAGGCTTAACATCTGTATGCCTCAAGTTAATGGACGCAGTGCAATGCAATGTTTACTTATAGGCGATGGTTACCACTAAACATCATGTGGGGCGTTTGCTTGTACCATCAGCAAGTTGTATAAAAAAAATGCACTTTATTATTTACTAGCGACCCGCCCGCGCGCACATTGTTTTTCTACTATATCATGCATGTATTATACATATAAACCTTCCTCTTGAATTACTCTATCTATAAAAAAACCGCATCAAAATCCGTTGCGTAGTTTTAAAGATTTAAGCATACATAGGGACAGAGAAAGCGACTTTGTTTTATACGATGTAGTGATATCGTAGTCGCTCATGAATGTGTAGGTACATATTTAGGCCAACCGATGCCACAATAAAAATCTGAAACCAAAGTGACCCAGTGTCAATGATATCTTTCTTGTCCCAATAAAAAAGTAGTAAACACACTTGAGTGCATGAATATGCGTTCGCGTCCTTTGATATCAAAGTTGACAGGTCGCAAGCCATAGAGATGTATAGAGTGGTTACAAGTCAACGCTAGAAATAAAAAGTAAAATTTTTACCCAAGGTGTCTGAAAGCTCGATCAACACTAATCGGCTGTCAACTTGACAGTGTGTCAAGTCACTTGCTATCTTACTGTCTATCTCTATCTAATTTGAAGTAAAAGTTGAAATAGCCAATGAGATTTGGTCTAGTGCCTGCAATGTTGTTGCATACTGCCTTAATACTTGCGGGTCTTGGCAACTATCCACTGCAGTCTAGCTGACTATTCATTTATCTAGAGAAGAGTTAAAAGGGTAATTTTTTTTTTATGTGTATGTTATTATTTTATAACATACCTAATATATTACAATCTAGCCATAAATACGGCTAATAAGTAATCTAACACTGACCTAGTTTTATAAAGTAAGCTACAACTAAGAATGTGTCCACTGGCACTTTTCTTACTGTCTCTATTTAAGGTGAAGACACTTTGTTCTTGTGTTCTTTATCAGAGTTTTTCACATTTACTGTACGAATTATAATTTTTCACTACACAAGTTCAAATGGTTTTGTTCTTTTAAGTCTTCTCACTATGTCCTTATGTGTTGGGGGTAATTATTGAAAGACA
This sequence comes from Plemyria rubiginata, assembly GCA_963576535.1. Classification (NCBI taxonomy): domain Eukaryota; kingdom Metazoa; phylum Arthropoda; class Insecta; order Lepidoptera; family Geometridae; genus Plemyria; species Plemyria rubiginata. The sequence continues at coordinate 3,493,633 of OY754929.1, forward strand.
GAAATACGCTCCACTTCGTTCGTCTATTCATTCGACGTCTAGATATCTCCTTACTTTTCTTAGTACCTACCAACAAAGTACTGATTCAACTCTTGAGAGGTGTCTAAAGCTCCCCCCTTTAGGTACAGAGGTATTGGTCGCATCAACCAAAAAGAACACTGGAAAACAGTGGAGGGGATGTGTTTGCGTATACAAAACACTCGCGCCATCTCACCCCCTCCCCCTCCTTCCGGCGTTCTTTTTGCGTGACGCGACCTATAGGTTCGTCCGAATATTACAAGGATTATATTTTGGAATAGCACATAGGCTACGTTTTATCCCGTGGGAATACCAGGATTTAAAACTACGCGGGTAAAACCGCGGGGCTCAGCTAGTAAATTATATACCTGACCCAGTTAAGTTGACAAGCGACAGTACATTATTATACATTTATTGACGTGACTGTTGTGGTCGCCACAGCCTTGTGTGTCCATACAAAGGACAACGTTATTTTATTACTTTGCTTATGTCAGTCGATATAGGCTCATTTTCAACTACATAATAACACATGCGTACTTAATATGTAGGTATAGATTTAATAATAGTATATCGTATTTTTCGTAAGTGACTACACCGCCGTCAATTCTGATTTGTTTATATCCTTCCATGGTTGCCTGGAAGAGATCGCTCGTCGTGCCTTTTTTATGTATGCTGTAACCTTGTTCTATGTTTCTGTGTGGTGAACAATAAAGAGTTATCTATCTCCATCTTATCTATCATGCGGGAGAAATTCTCCCACATTGTAAAATACAGATCTCTTTCGAATAGATTCTAATGCCGGAATTTGGGATGCATAGAAAGTTGAGCCAAACATAGCAATGCCTTTAAATTTTACATGTTCCTAGCTATGACATGCTATCAGAAGAATATCTCAAAACTGTCTTTTTGGCCTTGTGTAGTCCTTTGCGCCTGTTTTTTTTTTATCTTTGAATATCGTGTTTTCATTTTGATATACACTATCGTGGTGGTTGCAACGACATAGACTGCGGCGTTTTGTCATGTTTGCAATTCATGCAACGTGACTCAAAACCTGACTACGGGGGCATACATGGGCACCCATCTCTAGGAACAGTTTTTTAGTTCCAAATAGACTTCAATAGATGGCGATACAGGTTTCGATTGAAATATAGGTTTTTATTTTAGTCCAATTAAGAAGAATTATGGTCATGAATAGCCTGAGTTATACTGTGAAAAAATCGCCCATAAGCACGGGAAGATGAGTAATTATGCTTTTATCAAATTTTTATGTTTTTGAAAATGTTTTATTTTCAATATTGATCTCTCTTTATCTGGTGTCTGTAATTTGTACTACGTTGTTGTTTGCTTCCAAAAGTTTGTTTTGTGTATTGATGGATGGCGCTACTTGCTGTTAACGATTTTTTTGCGTTTCGTTCAGGCATTTCAATAATGTATGAAATATTTCATATTTTAATTACCAATGTCCTATTTACATAATAAAAAAATACATAAGTGGGTTGCAAGTGCATTTTACGAGATGCCGGCCTATTGCTCGCAACGCAACTTAGCGACATCTAGTGGCTGTGCGGGCTATTTTGCTAAGATTTGTGGGCAAAACAAAATAGCCCGAAGAATAGCCCGTCTTAGGACGGGACCGTTTCAATGTATGGGATGGGGTATCTATACGAGTATAGTATTCTTTGATCTGTGCTACGGATCATCATCGTTTCTAGGAGTAGACTTGATTACAATCTTCGGGCGTGATAAATCTGTATTCAAATTTTATTTCCTCTAAAACTCGGATTCGTGGTGACCTTGACCATCGCACGATGATTCTGAAAGTGAAACCAGCCACCCATTACTATCTCATACATATTCCATGCATGCGCGCATAACAATATGACAACAAACTTATCAACACTCGCATCAAATGATATTTTATTTTAAAATTATTAACAAACCGTGAGCGGATATTCAAATAAAGTTCCGCTGATATAAACAAGATAGAAAATACTTTATTGTACATCACATAATAATAACACATAACAGAACAAGTAAAACATCTGAGTGATAAACAATGGGCAGACCGCCCATTGTTTATCACTATTTCTTCCAGACATCCTTCATAGTTGACATACCAACTGTCCGAACCAAGCGCTTGGCTCTGAATTGCGGATCTAATTCATGTAACAAATCGGATAAAATATATTATTTATGTATCTGCGCTTATGCCAATGTTGCTTTTGAACAATGAATTCATTATAATTTTGGTAAACGCTGATTCGTTTTGGTACTTATAATACGAAACTGAGATAAGGTTGTTCAATGGTTTACTGTTCTCTGTGAGTCCAAGGTTGATGGGGAAATAAACTGATTATCAAAATTTGGGTGACTGGCTTTTAAACATAAGGTGACGACAAGAGATAATGTGACTCTCGCTCGCACGTTTTGACTTGTTGAAAGATATAAAATCACCAAACCCATTTTCGAAAAATCGCAAACAACTATTTTGTGTGCAATCACATTGCGCATAATTTAGTGAAATAATCATTTTGATCGATACAAGTTTTCTTACTTAAAAGTTTGCTTTTCTAGTTTTTGTAGTTAAGCAAACTTTTGAATATGAAAACTTGCATCGATCGAAATGAAATTTTATACCAAACTGTGTGCAATGTGATTGCACGCAAAATGGTTGTTTGTAATTTTTCAAAATTGTATTTAGTAATTTTATATCTTTCAAAATATCGAATTGTGCGAGCGAGAGGGATATTAGGTGTTGTCAACGCCTTAACATAAAACAGTTCATTCTGCTGACAAGCAGCGTTGCTGTGTTTCGGTTTGTAGGGTGAGGGGTGCCAGTGAAATTATGACCGCAAGGCAGTACATCGTTGCCCACCTTATTAACATGCGTGACCCCAACGAGGAAATGCTTTGTTATAGGTAGGTATATCACCCACCACCAACAACTAACAGATGCGCCGTCTGCTAGCATGGAACTCCATGCAAGTGATATAAAAAACCTGTATCGTTTTTGCAAGAGTTTAACCATAAAAAACTTTACAAGCCTCTCCGCCATTCCACAAAGAATTTGGCCAAGTACAATACTCCAAAGAAACCTTATTATGATCGAACCCGTGGTGCCATAAAACCCCAGGTATGCACTTTGGGCATTGTGGTTCTGATGGGGCAATTATGTGCGCTCGAGTGGCTTCCTTTGTTTTGATCAGGCCGAATTTTAAACTCCAAAGGGTTATGGTGTGTTGTTTCACTGCGCGGTAAGCTTTTTGAGCTTAATTTTTTAGAAAGGAATGCAGCTGGCGTTTTGACAAAAAAAAATCGGTGAAATTATAGTTTTTGGCAATAGTTATTGGCGTCTCTTTTATTCTTTTTTATTGGTCTCTTTTATTGGAAAGTGAAAACTAAAACTGAAACAGCTTCACGATTTTCAGCCCCAGGCACTGTAGATATCCCTTCAGATCTCTCAGTACCTACCAGGTACTATCTTTTATTTATTTGTACGTAATTTCTTTTTGAAGGCCCCAGATCATGCTGTGAGATTTTTTATCACGGATATTTTGAAAAGAGTTCAGTCAGAATGAAAGAGGTATGTATTAAGCGAATGTAGTCATAGGCGAACCTAATGCTATTTAGCATTTTCCATTTATTTGTGTTCCACGTTTGTGTTATGTGGAGTGTTTGTCTGGGGTAGTGTTTTTTAGGATACAATCCCTACTTCCCTACTATAATATTATAAATGCGAAAGTAACTCTGTCTGTCTGTCACGCTTTCCCGCTTAAACCTCTCAACCGATTTTGATGAAATTTGGCACAGACAATCTTTAGACCCTGCACTGAGAAAAATGTAAAGCTGAAAGTGCCGTCATTACGATCGATTTCGTAGGTTTGAAGGCTAAAAACCGACCAACAGTAATAACCAACAAAAACGCCTTCTAGGCAGAAGACGTTATACGATTTACAGGGCAAGTAAATTTAAAAAGAAGGTATACCATGAATAAGCTTCTCCAAACTACGATTTAGTCTTAGTATTGAACATAGCAGCTGTAATATAACTACGATAAACTCGGTAAATCAGTTAAAGCTCGAGGTACTGACGGCGGCATTTAACTTCTGGTAAGGCGTTTTTAAAAATCAGTAAGGTAGCTCAGCAAACACGCAAAGCTTTCCAAGGGCAATATTCGACGCATCTCAAGTCAGCAACGCCTTCTCGTAAGGCGTTTTATACCGTAATACAATAAAACCTATAACCTTCAAGAATAAGGCATAATGTATGTACCAGCCAGACAAGAGCAGTGCTTAGAGGATAGGTAGCTAGCCACTAGCCATGGAATGGAATATAAAAATACTCTGTGAGGAGGGCCACTAGCTAACTACCTAGTGGATACCTACCTATTACCTAGATATAGATAGACAACAACAGCTAAGCTAGCGCACTAGCTAGCTAGCTTTGCTATTAACGAGAGGTGGTGCAATAACTCAATGACATACTTATCACAATGTTTAGTAATTTTTTGCGTCTCATCGATTATTGAGATATACAGTAAAGTGCGACCTTATACATATATCCCGTGCGTTTTCGTCAGCGCGATCTAGGATTGTACCTTTTTAGTCGAGTCAGTCGCGAAGAAAGAACTTTTCGTTGAGTGAAAACGCACAGAAATTTAGGCCAGAAATTAACTTAACCAGTAACTTATTCACTTGCTAGCATATGTAAATTGACCTTATGAGTAAAGCTGTAACGACCATCTATCATTTATGCGGTAGCAGTAAAAACTACTTTTTCGAGATACTTTTACACCTTCACATGTGACGAAAATATTCTTACGCAGTTTATATTAACCACCTGGCTACTTCCATTTAACGTTCGTTTTGTTCTAATTTAAAGTTTTTTTCTAAATACTAAATCATTTTTTAACTTTTCACAAAGCGGATAATGCCTTCTTTACGGCGACATGTGCCGAAAACTTACCGCCGTAAGCGAATAGTGTTTTTAACCGTCAGCACTGCGTTGTTAACAAGATAAGATTCAATTCCTAAAACGCTTTACCATAAAGTTGATTTGGTTGTTTTGTGACCAGCTAATAGACGGTATCGTTTTAACACATTCACTTAGTTATGTCAAAACTAAGGTAAGCGTTACAAACTCGCCCTACGTAATTACAATATAACCGTGTAAGACTTTATTAACCTTACGCCAGAATTCCATTTTTCTCAGTGTGAGAAAGGACATAGGCTACTACCTTTTATTGCGAAAAGTACGCAGACGAAGTCGCGGGTACCAGCTTGTAATGAATAAATCAAATCAAATCATTTATTCTCAGACCATCCAAGTCCAATTTGTTAGTACACACACAAATAAAAACTTAAAAACTAATGTAAAAAATAAAAGCAAATAAATATGTAATGAATAAAAGCGTCTAATCTAGATATCATATCCTCACGATCAAGGCCTAGAAGAACAGTAGAAAACTTATGGCTTCTTCATTGATTATAACAACAACTAGCGGACGATTGGTAACTCGACTTTTTTTTGTTTTGTTTATATCAATGGGCTTTTTAGCTCATATTCCGTTTCCTTTTTAAGGAACGGTTCAAATCAGTTGAGCTATTTTCATAACATTTTGCGGAATGCTGATAGCTTCAATGTTTCACCTGTATTTTATACATTTTTCAAATTGTTCTTAAGTTGTAATTTTCTTTGTTAGTGAGGTATTTATGATTTATACACAAAACCCAGGTTCTGCGGAAGTACTAAAGCCGACTGTCTACGTGATGCAGCTTAAGTTGAAAGACCATAGTTTAAAACAAGAATATTCTCGGAAACATAAACACGGTGCGCTCCGGGCTTTTACGACTTATTTTGGGCTTTACGGCTATATTTAAGTTTTGTACCGTCTGGGTGGCATGGTCGGGACAACAGAGAAGTGCAGTGACAAAATATGCAAGTCTGTGGCGGTAAAAAGTGTTGATACGGTGATTGTAACCTGGAGGATGTGAAAGTATAAAGCCGTATGCGGCTTCCCTGTGGCTTCTGCGAAAGTTGCGACGCAAGCAGATATTTTAAACATTACGAAAATGATCTGTATTCATCAAACGAATACCTAGCTATTTTTTGAGTTTTAATCTAAATTACATATATTAAAGTTTTGATGAACTACACGAAAATATCTTACGTTTGTTTTGTTCCAACGGTACCATATCGGGTTTGTTGTGATAATACTTTTGACTTGGATTAGGTATATCATTGTTTTTTCAACACATACTATTTTCGGAAATCACTCCCATATTGAGCTAGAACGTATATGATGTCCAAATATAGAACAGACTCAAGATATATCTGAATTCTGAACATCTCTTGTGAGCGGTTCCATCATACCGTGACAAAAGCCATTTCTCCAGTCATCAAGTCCTAAGTCATCAGTGACGAAACCGGCTGCAGTGTTTCTGCGAACGCGACCCGATTTGCATAGATTTACTTCACCATGGGACTTGTGTAAGGTGTTACGTTCTTCACACCTTTGAAGTTTCATCGGTAAGAGCGTTTTGACATAGGTACCTAATGATGATGGATTTTTGAATGCCCATCGCTGGTTGCAGTTATCAAGGTGTCCTACTGAAAAGTTTGCTTGTACGAAAACCAGTAAAGCAAACTCTACAGTACAAATCTTGATTAGATCATAATTATATTTTTACTGAACTGTTTGCACTGTGATTGTACACAACCTCGTTAATTGCAATTTTTGTGTTTATATCTTTCAAAAAGTTGAAATGCGCGAGCGAGAACCAATGTCAGTCGTTTTCGTCGAGAGCACTGGTGGTCTAGTGGTAGCAGCCCCACCTTCCGATGCTAAGGTCGTGGGTTCAAAACCGGTCGTGCACCAATGGGTTTTTCTGTTCAAAAATTTATGTGCGCAATGCCAGTACTCTCAAACGGTGAAGGAAAACATCGTGAGGAAACCGGCATGTTGTAAGCCTAACAAGTTCTATAACATGTGACAAGTGCTCGAAAGGAGCCTCTTGAGGCGCACTTAAAATCCTTTCACCACACTGTTTCGAAAGAAACTAGTGACACGATAAGAAGAAGAAGTCGTTTTCGTCTAGTGTAGTAGTAGTTTTTATTAAGAACAGCTTTACCTACCAGATACCTGTTAATATAATTCCTCCAAATACTCTTGCAAATGATACAAAGCGTCGTATCTTTGGGTGGGCTACATCATCACTGTACCATGAGCGATACATCTAACCTATCTTTCCTAGAACCGTAATAAACACTTGTCCCAATTAATGTCTGACCCGAATTTGTAATGTAACACCTTAACGCCTATAAATCCCTCGATACAATCGCTTAGAAATGGATCCGGTGTCAATCAGTGCAGAACTCTCTATTCTATGCCACAGAGTCTGTGGCATAGACGATAGATAGCACAGATATTTATGTAAATAGATAAGAAATTGATAGATAGATAAATGGGAAAAATATTGCATGAACTAGCTGCGTGCGCCCCGTGGTTTCACCCGCGTAGCTTTAAATCCTGGTATTCTAACCCACGGGATATCTCTGTGACAATGTGACAGGTTTGTTACTCAATCACGCCAGAACTGCTGAACGGATCGGGATGAAATTTGGCACAGCGATAAATTATAGTCTGAAATAGCACATATGCTATTTATCTCTGTGAAATGTATGGCTCCCGTGGGATAGGTTGCGGGGGAGTCCAGGGTAGGAGAGGGATGTTGGGAGCGTCGGGACGGATGTCGACCGGGAGAGGGGGGATGTCGGATGTCCACCTGTGCGACATGCCGCTAAGAAAAGACATAAAGAATAGAAATGCTAGTATGATATAATAACCTAGGTATTATTTTATCATAAACTAGCGACCCGCCCGCGCACCCCTACTTCGCACGGGTGCACATTGTTTTTCTACTATATCATGCATGTAATATACATATAAACCTTCCTCTTGAATCACTCTATCTTTTAAAAAAAACCGCATCAAAATCTGTTACGTAGTTTTAAAGATTTAAGCATACATAGGGATATAGGGACAGAGAAAGTGACTTTGTTTTATACTGTGTAGTGACTATGTACTTGATGAGACTGTCGCTAGACTAAAAGAACCACATCAAAGTTATATTCCACAAAAATTAGATCCTTCGTATTCAAGACCACAACTTCAAAACCCCTGCCGTTTAGGGCTAATGCACTGTTTATGCTAAGTAGCGCAAAAAGTGCTCGCTCATAAAAAGTTGGGAGGTATCTAGATCGTGACTCAGATCTGTGTGGTACCGCGGAGCCGCTGACCTGAGAGGCTGTGGTCTCCTGTTAACGACACGGCAAACGAATGGTAGTATAAAAACCTCTGCATGTTTGTTGTGCTCCTTTAAGTGCCCAGTACACATTATGATACTTCATTCATTCGAAATTCGCACTTGGTCTATGTCGCTATTGGCCTTGGTCTAGGCATAACGCGAGTCGCGAATTAGTCAGACTGCGTTTAAGGCACACTCGGACAGAATGGTCAAAAATGGTACTCGTGAATTTAAACCGCTTAGGACCAACTTGAAGTTCTTAGCAATCAAACTGCTTGGTGTCTATTATTTGGTTCGGTAAATTGCGTAAAAAATCACAATAAAAGCCTTTATTTCGATACTAGCGACCCGCCCGCGCGCCCCTGCTTCGCACGGGTGCACATATCATGCATGTATTATACATATAAACCTTCCTCTTGAATCACTCTATCTATAAAAAAAACCGCATCAAAATCCGTTGCGTAGTTTTAAAGATTTAAGCATACATAGGGACAGGGATATAGGGACAGAGAAAGCGACTTTGTTTTATACTATGTAGTGATGATATGCAACGAAGGCTATCTGCTTGTTCCACCAGCAAGAAGTATAAAAACAAATATCTTTATACATATTACTAATAAATAACTGTTCTCACAACGATGCCGCTCCACGCAGCATGCGACATAAATAGGAGACCATAGCCTTACGTTCGGTATTTGGTTCTCACGTTCCAACCTAGATCGCTACTCGTTGGTAGATTTTACATTACAATGTGAAAATTCGCAAATTTGCAGAAAACTCTTTGAACAAATATGATATCATCATTTCGTATTATTTTATGCTATTTGATTGAACAAGCAGAAAGCCTGCCTGATGGCTTACCACCAGGTACAACCATGACCTATAACAAAGCATTGAATCGTAAGTCACAATAGGAACGTGCCCTACGAAGCAATGCCATGCGTCTATCAACTTTAGCATACAGACGTTAAGCCTCATGTGCCTGGCAACAAAATTTCATTGGCAGCTACATGCATCAAATTGAATCACAGCAACGCTGCTTAGCGGCAGAAATAGGCACGGTGGTAGTATTTTCTCGGGCTACTACTAGCTATTACATAATAATATTACTGACATTATTTCGACATAGTACAAAAACTGTACAAAACAAAAGTCAGTGTAAAATATATCGCGGCGTTCCACTTGTGGGTATTCCATCATGTTTTGTAATGTTTATTTTATTTCTGTGCGGGAAGTATTAATTGTTTTTACTGCCTGCAGTTTTATCGCGTTTTTTAACTTGCTACGATTTCAATTCATGATAAACAAACCCAGAATAAAACTAAGTACCTGTATTAGAATACAGGCTACTTTTTATCCAGATGAATGAACCAACGTTTTTACAACTAGCTGACGGAGCAAGCATATGGCCCACCTGATTTTAAGTGGTAACCATCACCTACAACAAAGCATTGCGTCATAGGTTACGCACGATAGAAACGTGCCCTACGATGCACTGCCTTGCGTCTTTCAACTTGAAGCATACATAATATGTTATGCCTCATGTGCCTTACACCGGCGATTACGCTCATCAAACCAAAACACAGCAACTCTGCTTGGTGGCAGGAAAAGGCGTAGTGGTAGTACTTCCCCGGACGAGCCCTTCATAAAGAGCTCTACAAGATAAAGGGAATACCCCTTTAATATTAATGTTTGCTAAAACTACTAATATGCGAGCGAAGCAGCTCAATACGACGGCTTCATTCAAGAATGCAAGAACTTTAGTCCCGCCAAGTTTAAATGTAGAACTGGCATGCATCGCTTCATGGTTTCTTTCTCCCGAATATCACACTACATAGTATAAAACAAAGTCGCTTTCTCTGTCCCTATGTCCTCATGTCCCTTTGTATGTTTAAATCTTTAAAACTACGCAACGGATTTTGATGCGGTTTTTTTAATAGATAGAGTGATTCAAGAGGAAGGTTTATATGTATAATACATGCATGATATGTGCACCCGTGCGAAGCAGGAGCGCGCGGGCGGGTCGCTAGTGTGGAATATTTGCTATGAGGTTACTTCTGAGGGTTTCCTACCGAACTACTCTTCTTCTACTACGAGAAACTTAGTCTTATTGTCGTTGGCGCTGTCGATAACAGCTTATTATTTGATATGCAAACAGGCTCACCTGTTAATCCTACTACTATTATATAAACGCGAAAGTTTGTAAGTATGGATGGATGCGTGGATGTTTGTTACTCTTTCACGTCGGAACGGCTGAACGGATCTGGATGAAACTTGGCAGAGTCTGGAATAGCACATAGGCTACTTTCACGTCGGAACGGCTGAACGGATCTGGATGAAACTTAGCAGAGAATCTGGAAGGGCTACGTCATAGGCTACTTTTTATCCCGTGGGAATACCGGGATTTAAATCTGCGCGGGTGAAACCGCGGGGCGCAACTAGTAATTTAATAAATTTACCTTTACTTATTTGATGGTTTGATTACGTTGGAAAAAAAACCGGCAGTGACTCGTACGTCCGTTGTAAAGATCATCGATGTACCTAGCTATCTTCTTGAATTCATCAGTGTATGGTTCTGCCAGAGCAAAGGCTGTTACGGCACCAGCTGTAGCCGACTGGCAGTTTGTTGAACTATGTTTTTGCGCCCTTTTACTGGTTACAGCGCATGTGTCCCGACTTTTTGCTGCAATAGACGCAGTAAGAACCGTGTTCGGTGTATTCTATCCTGAGGGCGTTGAACTGAGGCCACTGTCACCGACATAAACAGGCGGTTACTGTAACCATCGGTTATGTTGACAGCTGTTGAATGAAAATGAAATTTTGTAATTCTTCTTGTCGAGTCACTAGTTTCTTTCGAAACAGTGTGATGCAAGGGTTTTAAGTGAGCCTCAAGAGGTTCCTTTCGAGCACTAGGTATGATTTTTTTCTCTATTTCTCCATTTATAACCGGGGTAATTGATTACCCTTACTACTACCCTTACTAATACTAATATGCAAGCCAAGCAGCTCAATACGACGGCTTCTTTCAAGAATGCAAGAACTTTAGTCCCGCCAAGTTTAAATGTAGAACTGGCATGCATCGCTTCATGGTTTCTTTCTCCCGAATATCACTACATACCTAGTATACTTAAAACCCTTGCACATACAAATTGAAATAATTTATTATTCTATCTAGCCTATTTTTACGAAGGAACAAGATTTATAATCTCTAAAAACAATGGTGCCAATTCTGTTGTTTAATTTACCTAACTTAACCTAATTTGACAGCACTAAAAATATTGCCATCCCTTTCTGTAGGACCGAAACAAAAAGGACGGCTATAATTTTAGACCTGTCAGATTAGGTTAGTTTAGGATAGTGCAACAACAGAATCGACACCAATGTTTGTCAAACAATAAACAAGGAACTATTCAATCTCTGAGGACAAAATAGGGCATAGGTAAGCGATATTTGTATTTATGTAAAGTTTCTAAGCACTATAGGTACTTAATACAAAATATAAACGTTAATTTTAAAGTCATTGACATCTTAAAACTAGGGTGCGTCTATCTCAATTTTGAACTCGAACTTCAAGTAGACGAAATTGGTTGATGGGGTCAGCTGGTTAATTTTGACCTTTTCATAATTTATATGAGGTTATAACCGAAAATGAGCATCTGATCTGCTAAACGATATACAAGGTTCGTATTCACATTCTGCGGCAATAGTCGCTGATGTGTAGTAAAACATCAGCGAATATTGCCTGCGAACATGTAGGTAGTATAAAAGTAGAAAAAATAACAGTAGGTATACGTGTACTACCAAAATGTCAAAACGAAAAGAAAGAACCTTCGTAAGTTTTTTGTTATTTAATAGGTAACTGTACAAGATCACATTACCGTGACTGTACGCTTCTGCATCGATAAGTTCGCAATACTATTTCTTTTTACTACAAATTATCTAAACTGCCCACAAATTCGCGATAAAATCATTGAACTAACGGATATAATGATGATGTACTTCACTATAAAATAATAGTACTTCAACAACAATTTAGAATAATGATGCGTACGCTGTGTGCGTCAAAATAATTATCAGCTGGGCCGGTTTGTAACACGTGCGTCCCTCTTCCGTGACAGCCGGTCTCAGCCAGTTGTATGCACGACGCCTCCCGCGGACCACGCGCCCGCTCGCGAACAAAAACAAACGCTTCACCTCAATGGATGCCTTTGTTTTCGAAACAGCTAATTAGTGAAGTCTGAAATCACGCGAAACATGATGCAACTCCGCCTCGGTTTTTAGCGCTAACCTTCTTCCGACTACGCGTAACGCTTTACTCGGTCAGTGTATCGACGAAAGCACGTGCTCACCCCGCGTCGACAATCCCGTTGTCCAATCGTAGGAGGGCGAGGGATACCGTCGCGTCTCCGCGAGCCAATCGCGGCTGGTCTACGACTTCGCCGCATCGAAACGCGCCGATCCTCGCCGACAGGAGCCGAGCGTAGCAACCCCCAGTGCAGCAGCAACCCCCAAGATGGCGACAATGGTCGCGACCGCTCCCGCGGCGCCGCTCACGAAGAAACCATCCCTCAAGAAGTACAAGGCTCCGACGCCACCGGGCAACGCGTTCACAGTCGACGATAAAAGTGAAAATGACAAAGAGAACAATGTGTTAACGCGCGAGGAAAACGACAATGACGCGACGAATTGTAAACAAACAAAGCCGGAACCGGCTGATGGGCTCGCCAAACCTGTCCTGGATAAGGGATCCCCTGTAATAAAACAAATTGCGCCCAAATTGAACGGAAATGTGGACCGGACCTCTGTGTTATCTAAAGCGGCTATGTTCGAGGCCGGGAGCCCTAAAGCAAAGGACCCCGCGGAAATGTCCCTTAGAGAGCGAAAGGCGCTGTTTGAAAAAAATAAAGGGGCTGCTATTGTACCGAAAGCGCCGTTTGGACAAGCACCCTCCGCCAAAACCCTATACGGCGACAACAAAGGTGAGTCATGCCATTTTCATTATTATATTCACTGCCAACAATGAGGACGATTACTAGAATCGTTTTGGAATACGTTTAACTGTAATGACGATTCTCACATACGTAGATTACCTACCATTGCAATTTTTGTTGTATTTCCTCGGAAAATTCTAGATCTAACAAATAATGGATATGACATTCCAGAAATCATTTATCATCATGGTAAATCATTACATTTACGCAACATGAAAACTACCTTCATTATTTTTATTTTTTACGAATTATGGGTTTTTCCCAAAAATGGGGTACTCGTACTCAACTAATGCAATGCATAGGAAGTTTCCGTGTAAAAAACTGATAAGTAGGAACCAATACTCGTAGAAGTAATTCTAAATAAACCCAGTACATATTGGCCTGAGAGTCGCACCATCAATTGCACTCTACTTCTTAATAATAAATCAAAATGAAATGCCAGATTAAACATCTATTAACATAATTTTGTATTAAGGTTTATTAGAATCAGGATTTTCCTAAAAGCTTATGTACTATTAAATTTGCAAAATTCGAATGTTCGGGTAGAAAGGTCAAAAGATTTTGAATCCTAAAATGCCGAACAACATTCAAAATCAAATCAGTACCCAAAGCCTGAGATTAGATTTTCGTTTTCCGTATTGTTAGGCTGGATTTTGTATGGAGGAGGCTCGAATTGACTCGATCAGCTATACAAAACCCAGGCTTGCAATACGGACTTGAGGTCCAGGTTTTTTTTATCCAGACAGATTAGTCGGTAAGTCTGCTATCACTTTTTGCTTTTAACATAGATAGCGATCATGATCATGAATTATGTATGAGGCCATGACTTTTTTTGCAACTTATTACTTAGGTACCTATGTAGGTAAGATACTGGTTCTGTGTGATTGGTTTGACATCAGTTATGATATTGATTTTGTTTGAAAAAATTCGAACTTAGATATTGTGTTGATTACTCGCTTCTTCTTAATTATTTATTCCACACAATGCAATACATGGGAAAAGAGACATAGTAATATATAGAACATGTAGAAAGGCGAGCCCCTAACACGAGTTCTCCTTGACTTTCACTAGTTTATTCCAAACCGTGTTGTGAAAGGATTTTATTTAAGTGCTCCTCAGTGAGGTTTATTGCTCGCTGAAAAACGTAGAGATGTCAAATCATTAATTTAGCTTTGATATAACCATGAAACAATTTCAGGTAATGAAAATTACTATATTACCCATATGTTTTAGCTTAGTACAACACAATCTACCACTGTTGCTATTAGGAAACGGTCCTTTTCCACTTGACTGTACGCCGGTACCCCCATATCCTCAAATCGGCCCGTAACTCTTGAAATAATGTCTTGTTAATCTAATCTAAATACGACCAGATACATACAAGGTAAATCCTTTTACCTGTTATTTAACACAAGCTGCGCCCCGCGGTTTCACCCGCGTAGTTTTTAATCCCGGTATTCCCACGGGATAAAAAGTAGCCTATGTGCTATTCCATTCTATAATCTATTCCTGTGCCAAATTTCAAGACGATCCGTTAAGCCGTTTTTACGCGAAAGAGTAACAAACAGCCATTCATCCCTCCATCCATCCTTACAAACTTTCGCGTTTATAGTATTACTAGTTGCGCCCCGCGGTTTCACCCGCGCAGATTTAAATCCCGGTATTCCCACGGGATAAAAGCCCTTCCTTTTATTTTGTAACTGCCTTCTGAACTTCTCGTATGGTTTTCTTTTGTCTAATGGACACTCACGGATTGTTATGTCTGTGGGGTCATCGTTAGGCCTTGTCTGAAAATCAGCGCTGCTTTCCACGTACATACGTGTAGAGCAGCAGCTAATGCTGAGACAGGACCTATTTGGCCCACACTACACAGAGGGATTAATTTGCTCCAAACTCATTTCTATCAACATATTGTGTTCTGTTTAGTTTCTTCTGTAAGGCTTTCTTTATTTTGTAATTTCTGTGTCTCTATAAATTATGTTATATGTGTTTTGTATTCTCTGTGTATTGTGTGTCAAAATAAACTATTCTATTCTATTCAACCATACTTACAAACTTTCACGTTTATAATATTAGTGGGATAGATAGATAAATGAAACTCACCGATAAAGACAAAAAGTTGTCACCGTTCATTTAAATTCAATGTGCACAGTTTTCCTACGTCTCAATCTGATTCGGAGAATTTCCTTGTTAAAAAGGACAGGGAAAAGAACCGGTCCAAACAGGCGTTACCTTTCTTAGACCCCATGAGACAGTGAATTTGCCACTTTTTACTCGTGAAGTAGTGGCCTGGTTTAACTTTAAGGCCTTGTACTTTAAAAAGGACTGCTAGTGTTAGATTTTACAACATCTCAATAGATAGTCCACAAACTATTGATCAATCTCGATATATGTTTGACCGCTATAACACTGATTTGAAAAAAATATACTATGGGCATGTCATACAGTTAATCCCAAACAGCAGTCCACTCCAGCACAGAAGACATCTTCAAGTGACCACGATATTAGAAGAACAGGCAAAAAACTTAGGGCTCGGTTTCTATCGCACTTTTGTATGATCCTTGGTACAAATTTACAAATTTTTTTTTACTGAATAGACCGTCCTTTGACTACAATCTCACCTGATGGTAAGCGACGATGAAGCCTGTTCTGAAGCTGTGTTCGAGACTCTGGATTTTTGTCTCCGCCATGTGTCGCTCACCTACTAACCTGAAAGCTCTGCGCTCAATCGAGTCCAAGGCAGCAAGCTGGTGCTTTGCTGAGCCATCCCACAGGTGCCAGCAGTACTCCATACCAGATCGGACTTGTGCTTTATAATGTTGTTGATCCAATGTGGTGCCAATTGAATTTGCGTGCTACTAAATGTACCTAATGCTGATTATACAATTCAATAAAGTAGAGAAAAAAAAACAATAGCAGGTACAGACATTGCAGACATGTTAGCTGTCGATTTACATTTGTACATACGGTAGGCCTTTTGACTTTATTGTATCACTCAAACACCGCTTCACGAATCAAGGACATATTCAAAGAATCTTAAGGCGGCACGGGACGGTTTTTGAACAGCTGTAAATCTACTAAAATGTAAAAAAATACATGAAAAAAAATTAAAACTGTAAAATTGAACATGCACTCGAGCGCTGTGTAAAGATGGAAACGTAAATAATGATAATTTTCTCGATTAAAAGAAATCATAAAGATGACACTGAGTCGATATTTCAAACATCCATTACTAAGAGAGTTTTTCTTGAAATCATTTCAAAGTTATATTAAAAGATAGGGGTTAATATTTACTAGCGCTGTGTGTTTTTTTTTAATTTTACTATTATTAATCTCTGAGAAGAAAATCCAACGAAATCGAGCACTTGAACAGCTAGTTCAAGTGCTCGCGCCGAGCAGCCAGTACCCCCGAGGCGGCTTGGAGGTTGGAGGTTCTGGGATATCCCCGCCGGTGGCGTTCTTGTGTCTATATAAACAACACATAAGAAAAATAAAATAAACTAAAATGACAGATTTTCAGTGACCTATAAAATAACAAAAAACAAGGCCATTGAAAGACAAATTTCCAGTATATCGCTGTAACACAATTCAATATTGATTTATTCACTTCACACTTCCTAAAACTGTGTGTGTCGTTTAACGGTTAACTTGGTTCTTTTAGCAGTTCATTTGCAAATAAATGTGTGTCACCTGGTTTGGCGACCACAAAACTGTGCTGGACATAATACACTTACACTTATGACTCATTATTTATCACTGAAAATTCGGTCGTCTGAAAGATCTCATATGACCTCCTTATTATTATTATTATTATTTTGAAAAGTAATATTTGGAGGTACCTCTGACTATCCCACTTCGACATCCTCTAATAATCTTAACTGGTTCATGGTAGTATTAAGAGATTCATGAAGCCGTTATAATTTGTTAACATTTATGTGATGAACATAGAAGTTTGTTCTATGTCTGGGTGTTATATAATACTAGTTGCGCCCGCGGTTTCACCCGCGCAGATTTAAATCCCGGTATTCCCGCGGGATAAAAAGTAGCCTATGTGTTATTCCAGACTATTACCAATCTCTCTGCCAAGTTTCATCCAGATCCATCCATACTTACAAACTTGCACGTTTATGATATTAGTAGGATTGTATGTATTTACAAAAGGAAGTATTATATCAGCTACCTGGTTCCCATAGTACTTTAGCTTTGGCTTAGTTTGGGGCTAGATAACGCTGTGTGGAATATCCACTAATAATAATAATAACGTCGAGTAAATCGATAATGTCACTAGGTCGATTCTTTATAGCTATTTTTATAAATAATATTGTTTTATTTATTTTAAAACACTGGTGTCGATTCTGTTGTTGCATTATCCTAATTTGACAGCTCTAAAATTATAGGCGTCCTTGTTGTCTCAGTCATTTAGAAAGAGATGACAACATTTTTAGTGCTGTCAAATTAGGAAAACTAAACAAAAGAATTGACACCATTGTCTAAGTATAGTGCCATTTGTATGAAATATCATATTTCAGCTGCCGCACGTAGGCAAAACAACCCGTGAATTCTCGGAATGGATAAGGAGTCGTTGGACCAGCACGTTTACTGCTAAAACTATGATAAATACAGGGTGCAAAACTACTACTCCCGAAAACCACGCTTAATTACAATAACCACCCCGGTGCGGCACTCCCCGCATATCCCGCTATAGCCAGGATAAATTTCTACTACTTGTAAAATGTTAGAAAATTTATTTTATTACAAAATGTTAGCTAACATTTTTGTTTAGAAATGTTTACAAACCTTTTTTAACATAATTATCATTTACTAGTAGTGCCCTGCGGTTTCACCCGCGTAGTTTTAAATCCCGCTATTCCCACGGGATACAAATGTAGCCTATGTGTTATCTAAATATATATAACTCAAAGGTGACTGACTGACTGACTGACATAGTGATCTATCAACGCACAGCCCATACCACTGGACGGATCGGGCTGAAATTTGGCATGCAGGTAGATGTTATGACGTAGGCATCCGCTAAGAAAGGATTTTGATCAATTCTAACCCCAAGGGGATAAAATAGGGGATGAAAGTTTGTATTTGATTTTCAAAGTAAACGAGCGCGAGCAAAGCGGCGGGATCAGCTAGTTTCAGACTATAATATATCTCTGTGCCAATTTTTACCAAGATCCGTTCAGTCGATATAATTTTTTTAATAATAATAAATAAATAATGCTGGACAATCCACACAGCACTATCTAGCCCCAAAGTAAGCTATTCAAAGCTTGTATTATGGGTACTAGATAACTGATATATTTAATACATTATATATTTACATAGATAGATACTTTTTATTATACATAGAAAACACCCAGACCATCGGAACAAATATCTGCAGATCGTACACAAATTTGTTCTAAGGGCGGGAATCGAACCCGCAACCTCTTGCGTCACAGGCAGGCTCTCGCCCACTGCGCCACAGAGGTCGCCATAAATGAAAATTATGTTCATAAACATGATAGTTTCAAAAATGTTCTATCATTATAACATTTTCTAACATTGTGATCAAATGTTAGCTAAAATAATTACAAATGTTTGTAAACATTTTATAACAACAGTGTGGGATCAACATTAGCTCAGATTTAGACTCGACTAAACTTACCACTACGCAAGCACGCCACGTTGTGCCTTTGAATACTCAGGGGGTAGTTGTGCGGCCTATTTCACATTTCGGGAGTGTTGCTACATCCTGTATACACAGTGCACACATAAGTCTAGGCCGGTGCCAGATATGTGTGAACTACGTGATCACTTAGCCGCACGCTTAGTGAGGCACGAGAAAAACTCTTCACTATCTCGTGCCTCACTAAGCTTGCGGCTCACTGATCACATAAGTTCATACATATCTGGCACCGGGGTTAGTTCCTAGTTATGACATCCGTGCTCGGGTCACGTCTGTATTTCCAACAAAGTTCAATCTAAGTTATTGACCTTAGCTTAAACAATGTCACACTTCAAGTGTTCAATCGTCCTCAGACGGCGAACAATCTAGACGCTATGGAATGCTGCTCAGCAAGTTTCATGTCTTAAAAAGGTCAAACCACAACATCTCGTGTAACCGAAACCAGACTATTGAGGAGTTGTAACCCGCAGTACCTTCAAAGTCAAAACTTCCTTCAGGCGGGTTTCGTAATTTTCAATTATAATCTCAATACACGGTAGACATACCCGTATCTCTCTTGGTTACTGACTTATCTACATAAAATATTTTATGGGAAAGACAAACAAAATTCCTTCCAAAAAGTTTACTAGGCCCCCCTGGTTTCTGAAAGATCGATCATCACTAATCGGCTGTCAAGTCACTTGCAACCGGGGGTTAGTCTCGCACTTATGCTAACTTTTTATCAGGAAAACTTACATTAATAATATTTTTAAAATATTATTTTGTTAATTGCAATTTATAAAAAAGCGTGTTGATTGCGATTTTTCATAAACAAAACAAGTAGTGATTTTATATCTTTCTAAAAATTTAAAAGCACTTGTCGTCACCTTAAGGGTGGAGGCTATTATTTAGCTATATATTTTAGGCTATATATTGAGTTTGTTTTGGAAGTCGAATCGGGAAAATTTATCGAAAGAATGAGTAAATAATGATGTGTTAATTATTTAATGACATCTGTCATCGAGACAAACGATATATTCGATTAGTGTTTCGTAATCAGTCTTACTGCACAGCTAAGTAATAAAAAATGACAAATTGCTGTTGCTTGTAAACTAGCCAGCGCCATGCCAGCCTCCAACCTCAAGATATTCCTTCACAATACTCAATACATTTATTGCTTACACATGACTTTGACTTCGATTCCCGCCTCGGAACAAATGTGTGTACGATCTGCTTATTTTTTTTTCCGACGGTCTGAGTGTTTTCTATGTATATAATAAAAAAATATCTATCTAAGTGTGGTGTATATTGTATCAATGATATCTAGAACAGTTATCTAGAACACATAACACAAGCTTTGAGTAGCTTACTTTGGGGCTAGATGGTGCTGTGTTGATTGTCTAGCATTACTACTGACGACCTCTGTGGCGCAGCGGGCGAGAGTCTACCTGCGACGCAAGAGGTTGCGGGTTCGATTCCCGCCTTGGAACAAATTTGTGTACGATCTGCAGAAATTTGTTCCGATGGTCTGGGTGTTTTCTATGTATAATAAAAAAAATATCTATCTATGTAAGTATATAATGTATTAAATATATCAGTTATCTAGTACCCATAACACAAGCTTTGAATAGCTTACTTTGGGGCTAGATAGTGCTGTGTGGATTGTCCAGCATTATTTATTTATTTATTTATTTATTACTTATTTATTTATAGTTGTTGGGTGCTAGTAAGTATCCATGTTGCTATACCCTATAGCCTATGCAGGGTATAGGGTATAGCAACATGGAAACAGACCCAAGTGCTCCATTTAATAGTAAGTAGATAGGTATAGTCTTGCTTAATACAAATAAATACACAAGACAATGAACAGTGATTACGGTACAGTCGGTACCATTTTAAAATGCTAATTGTAATAGCAGTTATTGTGTTTTAGATGACGCTAATTAGGGTCATCGTTTGTATGTACAGTAACCATAGACATCTATATTTATTTACTAGCGACCCGCCCGCACGCCCTTGCTTCGCACGGGTGCATATATCATGCATACATATGAACCTTCCTCTTGAATCACTCTATCTATTAAAAAAATCCGCATCAAAATCCTTTGCGTAGTTTTAAAGATTTAAGCAAACAAAGGGACAAGGGGACATAGGCGTGAAAGAGTAACAAACATCCATCCATCCGATGGATGTTTGTTACTCTTTCACGCCTAGTTGTTTTTTTTTTGTTCCGTCTGCTTAAAAGGTGGATATTGTTTTTGGGTGGCATGTGAGCTAATTGCAAAAGGCTTGACGTATTTTAATCAATGATAATCCAGTTTTTTTTCATGTTATTTGCAGTCGGGTTTTCGTTTCTTTATACATATTTTTTTATTTCTACATTTCTTCAGATACCCGTGAACGATCAACGGAATTGTAGAAATACAAAAACAAACCAAGGAGACGCACTTTTTAAATACATAATAGCATACCATTATTAAAATTACGGCATTATTAGGGAGTTTTCACTTTCAAAAGAGGTTCTTTTTGAATTGACTGCTGCTACAGCTACTATGCAATCATCACAATAAGCAGCCTGTACTTACCTGAGTACATCTTACTGATGACTATTGATGTCAGTAAAGTACCTACATAGTAATATTTGGCTTACTTTGTATAGTTTTCTTTTGTAGCCTTTGATACACTTGGCTTTGTGGTGCATTGTATTGTCTGTTAAATACAGGGATCATAACAAATTTGTTTTCACCGTTAGCGAAGTGTGGAGTGCAAGAAGACGTAGTGATGAGGGTAGAAAAAGGTATGCTAAGATGGTTTGGGCATGTAGAGAGGATGGATGAAAGAAGATTGTCGAAAAAGGTGCATCAGGCGAGTGTGAATGGGACTGTTGGGAGGGAAGACCTCGGCGGACGTACCTAGATCAGATAGCAGATGTTCTAGAGAAAGGCCAGGTAAAGAGTACCCTAAACCGGCGAGCGTGAATGAAGAATGTTATGAGAGTGAATGAAGTGAAAGAGGTATGTCAGGATCGTAGCAAGTGAAAATCCGTGGTCTCTGCCTACCCCTATGGGAAATAGGCGTGATTTTATGTATGTTTGTATTTATGTATGTATCATACATACATACATAAAATCACGCCTATTTCCCATAGGGGTAGGCAGAGACCAAAAGAGATACAAAAACTTCGCTAATGTTAGCGAAGTTTTTGTATCATACACCTAATATTTTTTTTTTTTTTTTTACAACTTATAGGTAACAACGTTTGACCGCAATCTCACCTGATGTTAAGTTATGATGCGGTCGACGATGTGGCACGTTTACCTAGAAAATACCTGTTCACTCTTCTCTTGAAAGAAACCAAACTATATTATTATATTTTTTACTCCTATGTTACTTCACTGCTTGCTGCTTTGACGTAGGTCAAAGTAGGAAAGCATTTGTTACATAAACTTGGTTTTCACCGTTGGCAATGTTTTTAAACCCCATTTTTCTTTTTTAACAATAATTTATTGTATGTTAGTTCACCGCTGTCGGCCAAAGTCAAAAGCATTTATTAGTATTGTATGTTGGCAAGAAACTCGATAACTTAGTTCTTACAGATCTTTTGTAGAACCTTGTTCCAAAAATATCCTACTAATATGATAAATGCGAAAGTTATAAGTATGGATGGATTGATGTTTGTTACTCTATAACTCCAGAACGGCTGAACGGATCTTGGTGAAAATTGGCACAGAGATATATTATAGTCTGGCACATAGACACATAGGCTACTTTGTATCTCGTGGGAATACCGGGATTTAAAACTACGCGGGTGAAACCGCAGGGCGCTACTAGTAAATATGTAATGAAGATAAGATAAGATAATTCTATATTGCACATAAATGAAGTACATTAGGCGAACTTAATGCTAATTAGCATTTTCTTCCAGTTAACCTTTGGGTTTTGTGGAGTGGGTGGTAGTGCTCTTTGGACAATAGAAGGGAACAACTTTTAAAAACAAGAAGCTTGAGTGTGGTGGAACTTATCGCTCTCCCAAGATGGGACACTAACCCCCGGTTTCTGAGAGCTCGATCAAAACTAATCGGCTGTTAAGTCACTTGCTATTTCAGTTTTTACTTCAAATTAGAAAGAGATAGCAAGTGATTTGACAGCCGATTAGTGTTGGTCGAGCTTTCAGAAACGGGGCCCGGTCTTCGACTCTTCTCATCCTCGGTTCGCTATTGCAAATTGTCGCCTCACCTCGCAGAGATTCCTATGGAATAATGCAATATAGCGAACTGTAATTCGATTCCGAACGGGCCTTTTGCCAATCAATGCTTCCAATAATCACGGTTCATCTCTACAATTCATTGTCACAATAGTGAAATGGACACCTCGTCACCGGTCATTGGAAAACGGAACTGAGGACCGCTTCAGTGATGCGTGTAATACTGACAAATCTATGACAAAAGCTGTATTATATCGGCCGTGGGACTCGGGAAGTAAGGAACTTGTTACGTGCTTGTTGATTAGGCCTTAAACTCATTATAGGGGAAACTCCATAATGAATACATTGAATACTACCAATGATACTACCACTATTATAAACGCGAAAGTTTGTAAGTGTGGATGGATGTTTGTTACTCTTTCACGCCGGAACGGCTGAACGGATCTGGATGAAACTTGGCAGAGAGATTGATTGTAATCTGGAATAGCACATAGGCTACTTTTTATCCCGTGCGAATACCGGGATTTAAATCTGCGCAGGTGAAACCGCGGGGTGCAGCTAGTGATAGATAAAGATAATGAACACCATATCACAGATCCTAAGTTTGTTCTGTGTCGGCAAATGTTTGTGTAATAAAAAAACATATTCTACTTTCGTTTTGAAAATGGCCTTTTTTGTATAGGTATTGAAATTTATTATAAATCTAATATTACAATGAATATTTATGATTAGATCACACATAAGACAGTGACATCTACCTCGTAAAATCTTCACCATAAGCCTGATCTTGCGATAATGTTTCAATAAAACATCACATAATCTCCCACGAGGCAGCCTTCATCAATTCCTATTGATTTATCTGCCGATTGCCGCCAGCGGGTTGCATTTACGTAATCGGCCGTTAGAGGTAAAGCGGTGGACCCACGTTTGTCGATTTGTGCGATAGCCATTCTGCCGCAACGTGCGCACGCGCAGACAGTCGTTTTTATCCATTCCAAATTTAAATAATATTTTTGCTGTTTTTGTGAATCTTGTTTTGGTGTGCGTTTTAAAACACTTCAATAGATTTAAAATAAATCTAATTGGAAAGTGACAAATATTTCACGTTCTGGATAATAAAATGTGAGTTTGTTTTACAAAATTATCAATATAAAATAATAGTTTTAAAGTGCCTGTATGTACTTTTTTTTATTGATGGATTATACGAATTATAAAAATTTAATACGAACCTCAAAAATACGATCACAAACTAACGGCCTAAGACAAAACGCAAATTTTTAATTTCACAAAATAAAAACAATATTTACTTTTATGATAAAACAAACATTAACTCATACAAAATGTTGTTAAGCTAATCGTGTTCCAGCATTACATTATTTCATCTTACATGAAATAAGTACAATGTAGTTTTTTTACCTACTTGAATATGCTTGTTTATTTTTGCTGTATGCAAATGATCAAGGATAAAGACAACTCGAATCACGTAGATACTCAGTACCAGTTTGGTAAGGAAAATTTTCGGAATATTAAATTTGTCATCATTTTACGATTCGTCGGTCGGATCATCCACGTCCTGTTTAGAATATGTACTGTATATTTGAAACATTTAAAAGATTTTGTTTAAAAAAGACTGCTTCGATCATCCAAAATCCGGTTGACATTTCTCAAACTTTCGCCCTTAACTAACATATAGTACTAGTGTTTGAAAGTTATACGAAAACTCCAAAATTAGGGTCAGCAGCGGAACATTCCGGTATTTTTATCGAGATAAAAAACTACATTTATGTAATGTATGTAGTTCGTATGTTAATCCAATAGCGAACTACCAAGTTCTACCCCAATCAGTTCTCAATAGTCACGAACATCTAACTTTCGCTTTTATCCTACTAATATTATAAACGCGAAAGTTTTTAAGTATGGATGGATGGATGTTTGTTACTCTTTCACGCCGGAACGGCTAAACGGATCTGGATGAAACTTGGCATAGAGATTATAGTCTGGAATAGCACATAGGCTACTTTTTATCCCGTGGGAATACCGGGATTTAAATCAGCGCGGGCTAAACCGCAGGCGCAACTTGTATGTATACATACATATAAAGGTAGGGAAAAATTAATCACTACATAGTATAAAACAAAGTCGCTTTCTTTGTCCCTATGTATGCTTAAATTTTTAAAACTACGCAACGGATTTTGATGCGGTTTTTTAATAGATAGAATGATTCAAGAGGAAGGTTTATATGTATAATACATGCATGATATGTGCACCCTTGCGCAGCAGGGGCGCGCGGGCGGGTCGCTAGTAATAATATTAAATCGATGTTTATTTTCTATAGATGACCTAGATAAGGATAATTTAGCGTTTAATCGGCCGTTAGTTTGCAAAGCGTAAAATTGCACATTGTTTCGAAACTAGCTGGTACAAGTGGTGAAGTGTCAAAGTGCCATGAACAATGCAATCGCGTACAGTTTCCGCAATTAAAAAAGATAAAACCCTTGCAGGGAACTAAGTTGTAACTAAGTTCTTAGATAACTCTATTCTGAGATTTTTAAATAGGTTAGGTGATGCGTCTAACAAAACGTTATTGTCATTTACTCGCTTGACCCCAATTTGAATATGAATGGCAAGAAAACTTATGAAAAAAACCGATCTCAAAAACGTACCTCCCTACAATTTATTACTTTTATTATATTTATAATTTATCAACATAAAAAAATTATCTGCCCGCCTGCTAACCACAACAAATTCTACTGGTCCAACAATACACATTTACGTCTAGTATAAATATCTGCCCACGTTACTGTGTTTAAAAAAAATGCCGAACAATCCACACAGCGCCATCTAGCCCCAAAGTAAGCTACTCAAAGCTTGTGTTATGGGTACTAGATAACTGATATATTTACATTTTACTCATAAACTTACAAGTAAATTTCTCAAGTACAAGCTATCGAATTGTAAAATTTCATGCAGATCGGATCAACGGTTCGAAAGTTATGGCCGGACAAACATACATACATAAAATGCCAAATCGCCCAAGTTGATTGTAAGATTTTCGTGCGCTTCGCTCACTCAATCAATAAAGTAAGAATCTACTAAAGTACACAGAAACTTGGTCCTAGCTAGTCCTTACCTTATAATCTAAGCAAAGTACCTTATTTTATGCCTTAAACCCTGTATTGTCAAAGAACGGTCTATTAAGTTAAAAAAAAAAAATTGCGATTATCTGTATGCCAAGCTGTTTCCTTTGATGTCTTTGGTGTTATCATGGCAGTGATTTACACAGCTTCTAGCGTATAACTTATTACTCAGTGTCAAAACGTAAGTCCTTGTCCGTGACTTATGTACTCCTACGCGAAAATCCGCATACATAGCTTCTACATATTTGCATATTAGACAAATTGGTCATTAGTCATTACTCATGCTAGCCTTAAGCAATAAACTCTAAACTTACGTGCAAGTTTTTGATGCTATACAGCAGTGTTTTTCAATCTGTTGGTCGCAACCCCCCTAGGGTTCGCGACCCACACGAAGCCTTCTTCAGGGGGGTCGCCGGCAAAAGGAAAAAAGCAAGGTTCTACACTACAGTTAAAACAATTTCAGTGAGAAGAACGGCGTATAATTTTCTGTCTCTCTATGGTCCAAAGGGATCGCCAGAATTTTTCAACCCATATGGAGGTCTCGTATATTATTTATACGCAATTTTACACATACACATAGCTTGCTAAGTAATGATAGGTTAGTTATTATGGCAATTGTTGCGTCTTTAATAACTGGTGCACCATCAGCCAAGATGTACAGTGTTATATTCCTGTAATTTCATCGGCAACCACACTCTTCAAACCGAAACAGCAACGCTGCTTGGCGACAGTATTTCTGTCGCCAACGACATGGTGGTAGTACTGCCCCGGACGAGCCCTTCACAGAGCTCTTACTAGTCGCCACAGCGTTTTCGCGTTTTTTTGTTACCTATCTATCAATTCAAAAACTAGGTAATTATAACCAGTCTCATTATCACCTGACCAAGCCTAGACCACCTGACCAACAATGGATCAGTTTTTTGATCAAATCGCTACCCAGTTACGAGCAGATGTTCGCACCGAATCGAAAACTTGTTAACCAGAACAATTAACCTACTATTAAGATAACCAACGACGCGCCAGAAAGTAAAAGTTAATTTAGTAAACGTTGCGATTGCAATTGGTTTAACTGTAAACCAGTAAAACCTATCAACTGAGTAACAGGATTTGAACTAAGCAAACCAGATGCCTGGATAAAATAGTAAACCATTTAAAATGAACTTAGTTACTTTCAAATACCATATTTATTTCTAACCCGTCTGTAGGTACCTTAGCAGCTACTGACGTCACGCGTACCCTGTGTGCCATCATACTATTGAAGATATAAATAAAATGTCAATCAGCATTACCTGGGGCATTATTCTTTATGACATAGGAGATTCCTTGCACCAAACCGTGTAAAGCTTCAACGTGATCTTGATCATTATTCTTTATGACATAGGAGATACTTTGCCCTAACCGTGTGACATCACAACGTGATCTAAACGCAAATGCGATTGAATTGGTCATAGTGTAACGCCCCATACCAAATTTAAAAGCTATGTAATAGATTTTTTGTCGCAATGACATAACCGTTTTCGAGCAAAATTATTATCATTAATAACTCATAAACTAACATCAAATTCACATAAAAACATGAGACCAACTGTCAATAGATCTTGTCAGATCAAAATAAACTCTTTAACACGTTGAGCGTACCGAGACGACGTCATTGCAATTTGAACTGTATGATCGTACACTAAAGAGCATTTTTCAATATGTTGCACAGAAAAACCTGTATTAGCTGATACGCTAGATTATGGACAAAAAGTTCTCATTGTTGGCACCTAGCTAAGTCTGTTGGAATCGTTGACCTCGACCCCCTTGGATTTATCTCGTTGAATGATGTCTACTTTTAAAGCGTAAGGTTTACTTCGATACTACAGTCAGTATGGAAATATTTTCTAGATGTCCTTTAGGGCATAGTAGTGTATTTGCATGAGTGTATTAGTATCTATTAAAATGAAATGTAAGAAGTACCACTAAACAAAAAACAAGTGTTTGTGACAGCATGTTTTAATTGCTCGAATTGAAATCACTGTATTTTTTTTTACTGTTTCTTGTAACGTATCAAATTTGGACAAGAAGGGATTCCAACATTCTTTATACCTGTGCACATGCACACTGACTATGAACTGAGATGAGACATTGCATCCGCTTTGTCATTAACCTTGTCAGTAATTTCAGCCGATAACAAAAAGCCAGCGCAACAACGAACCCCCACGCCACAGCGAACCCCCGTCCAGCAAAGAACGCCAACAAAGTCCACCAGCTCCAGTTCCTCTCGGAGTAACTCCAAAGAGGAGCTCCCGGATGACAATGTCAGTCAGAGTTCGCTCGGTGGTGGCATAAAGGGGAAGTTACAAGCTCTGTTCAGCAAGGAACAGACTATAAGCGAATCGACGATTGCTAACAAGTTTAAGCAGGAAAGGGAGAAGGAAATGGAGATGCTGCAAAACAG
The DNA here is from genome assembly GCA_963576535.1 of Plemyria rubiginata. NCBI lineage: Eukaryota > Metazoa > Arthropoda > Insecta > Lepidoptera > Geometridae > Plemyria > Plemyria rubiginata. The sequence continues at coordinate 3,522,385 of OY754929.1, forward strand.
GTTCCACTATAAGGTGAGTTGCAGAATATTTACAACCCCGCCGGTTTTTTTTTTTTTTTAACTTAAGCCTGATGGTAAGCGACGATGGAACAGAACGGCCCAGAAGACACCTATAATTCACACTTGCCTTAAATTGCCTTGCCTTAATAGCCTTGCCTGTCAAATGTGAAGTTTGCTGCGGCTGCGTGCAGAATTACAGAAAACCTTTTTTGAAGTCTTCACATCGCTTAAAGGATGATTCACGCTACAACGTGTCGCGACCGGGCCGTGCCCCGTACGGGCCCCGTCCACCCTGAGCCGGCCGGGCCAGTCATTCATGTTACACCGGGGCCCGGGCTGTTTGGGTGTATTATTTGCACGAGTAGTGTGGTTTTGTTAGGGCCGAAACGTGCCGGCGACGGGAAACAATACCCACCGACATTTCAACGACGTGCCCCGTCCGTGCCCGGACGGCACACGGACGGGGCACGGCCGCGCCACGTTCTGGCATGAATTACTTCATACAAATAGTATACCATAATGTTTGAAATGGCCCGTTCGCGACACGTTGTAGCGTGAATCATCCTTAAATCCGACGATCATATAGCAGTCGCAAGCTAGTAATCATCACATTACGTTTAAAAGCCACATTAGGTTTTGAAAATACCAACACGATTTGGTAGGTTATAACACCTAGAAACTTACTTTGCTGGTCTTAAGAATGCACGAAATAGTGCATTGGAATTTCCTAAATTAAATTTATTCTAAATCTTTTTATGCACATTTAAATATACTGTACACTATAGCTATAACACCCAGACAAAGAACAAACATCGTGGGGGCAGTCATAGCCAAATGATTTTTATCTAGCTGCCATACAAGGGAAGCCGTATACGAAAGCTAGTTAACAATGTTGTGTGAATCAGTTTACGAGTTTCACGCTTTTTTGGGTCAAGAAAAACGCGCATATGTTTGTGACGTAACCACTGCAAACACACAAACAAAGTATGGCATTCTGTGTCTACAACGTGAAAATATTTACACAAAATATGTGTGATATTTAGAACACCATTGACGATAAAGCCTTTTAAAATGCAAATATTTCAAAATGGTTATGAAAACGTTACCAGTATTATCGATAGCCCTGACAGCACTTGGTAGTAGTTCTGTCTTCTGCAATGTAGGCCGTGGATTCGATCCCCACCGAGAACAGATGTTTGTTCTCGGTCGGGGGGTTATAAGAGTATGTATTTACAAAAAATAAGCTTACATCATATATACTATATCGTCTTCTGTGTCGATATATGTCGTCTGAAGATGGAGGGATGAAGTAGACGCCTACTTAAAGAACTGGTCCACAGTGGCCCAAAGTAGAAGCGACTGGAGAGAAGGAAGGGAGGCCTTTGCCCTGCAGTGGGACACTACAGGCTCATAATAATAATAAGTGAATAAAAGAATATTCTTTATTGTACACCTTACAAACTAACAAAAAATGAAGCAAGGAATAACAACTAGAGACATGTACTTACAATGGGCAAGTATGTAAAAAAAAAAGTATGTAAGTATGTATGTTGGCAAGTGTGTGTATGTGTGTGTGTGTGTGTTTGGGTTGGTATGTATAAGTGTATATCAGCTATCTGGTTCCCACATGAAAAGTTTTGCTAGCTAAGCTAAACGACGCGGTGTTGAATGTCCAATATTGTACTTGTGTACTGTACATTTTAAACGCATAAATCTACTGCCTTTGGTAATTTTCTTTGCAGTGCGTGTTGAGGAAAATCTCGATAAGTAGGGCAAAACCGCCTAGTTAATATTCTAGCTAGAAAATTGCGAATATTGTTGCAATCGTTGTGTGTTGATTGGTTGAGTCTAAAGCCAGAAACTCTTGAGGTGTCACTCTTTTGCACCTGCAAGAATAATTAATTGGCGAAATATATCTTTTAGACTAGACTAGACATCAATTAGTCAAGCCTATAATATAAAATGTAAACCTATTAGAATGTAAATGTAGAAAAATGTTTTAAATGTACGTTTAAAATTTAATGGATCTTTCAACTTCACACACTTCACTTTGCCTAGTTTTCGGTTAGACTAGACAATGTCAACTATATTAAATTGTAAAACTGTACTAACACTTTCAATATTTCAGCCACCACAACAAAAGGAGCTGAACAATGATTCAGATGACGATCAGAGCGACACAGAGCCTTCCGACCAGGCTCCTCTCATGAAAAGCACCACCAGCCTCAACGCCAAGAAACCTGAGATTGTGGCAAATGTGCCTAAAGTCACATTTGAGAAGACCAAGTCTGAGACGGCATTACACAGAGAGGAAGATAATAAGGTTATCGGATCTCAACCCGTTAAGAGAAGAAGTAAGTAACTTTTAACTTTATACTTGTAAAGGTACTGACACACGTGCTCAAAAATAAGCATGCTTATTTTGAGCATGCTCAAAAATCAACCGACGTACGACCAAATAAGCATGCTTATTTATTGCACAACCTTTATTGAGCAAGGCTCGAAAAAGCATGCTTTTGGCTCGAAAATAAGCATGTGTGTCAGTACCTTAAGGAGTAGGAGAGCTCGTCGTGAAGGGCTCATCCGGGAAAGTACTACCAGCACACCACCGTCTACCAGCGTTCCTATGTTTCGGTTTGAAGGATGTGGTTGTCGGTGTAATTATAAGCACATGAGGCTTTATATATGTTTGTATGTTTGGTTGATGGACCCAAGGCAGAGCATCGTAAGGTGATGTTTGCGACATCTTGGTGGTGACTTAACATCTGATAGCATCAGAGACAAGCAGATGATCCGTCTGCTTGTTCTATCGGAAAGTAAAATAAAAATACTAATAAATCTTACAAGAAGAAACCAACTTCAAATACACTCATACTTGCGCTCATCCTACTATAATATCTAAATTCGTACCACATGACAAGCACCAGCTTTCGATTAAAAAAGAATTATCAAAATCCAATTACCCAGTTAAAAATTATGAGGTAACAATCAAAAAAAATAATCAAATTGAGAACCTCCTCTTTTTGAAGTCGGTTTAAAAGGTCAATGTAATGCCTAACTGTCAAAGCTAACAGTCTGATGAGTGTCACGTTTCAGTAAACTATTGCTCAAACTTACACAAAGAAACCTTTGAGTCATCGGTCCAGTTTCCGCTGCATTTTTCTTTTATTTTTGTCATTCGATATTCTTAGCTCGCGTTTTGCGTTTTAGCGGGTATTCGTAAATTGACTGGTCTTGCGAAAGTATTGTCTTTATTACAAAGAACCTTAGTCATTGGGAGTACGAGGAAGGCGCGCTAGTTCGGAACTAAGGATCACTTGTTTCATGGCTATTGTATTTGAATTGGGATATGTAGGTAGGTAAGGTACTATTAATGGTAGAAACCATAGCCTAGTTACTAGTTCTTCTTGGTACGAATACCTATTACCTACCTTACTGGTAACTGCTGTGTTCGCTGACACAAGGATACAACAAAAATCAAACTTAAACTAAAAGTACAATAGGCGGCTTTATCGCTAAGTAGCGATCTCTACCAGACAACCGTTGGATGAAATGGACTCGAGAAATTTAGAAGGGGTCCTTGTGTGCGTGATAGGTATTGTGGTGCTGGTAAGGTATTTTGTGAGACATTATAAACTTCTTGGGCCGATAACTTCGTGGGCGTTTTTAATATGTTTCTGTCCTGTTTATTGTTCCAAAAAAATACTTTTTCTCTACGTCATTACGATTTTTTGAGGTAGCTGAGACGTAAGAAGTGCAAGTTTGAATCCTGTGTCCGTACAAATGCTGTTAATGGTTAATCGTTGTACCACTCGGAGCAAATCGAAGTCAGGTTATTAGTGTTAGGTATTGCGCAATGTTTGCATAAATTGTGCTAAGAAAAATATTCCGAAACCAAACTAAAGATCTACTTTCTAAAGCTCCTTTGCTCGTTTGTCGCTTCATTGACATTCTTGAATAATCTTGTTGAAGGATGTCAATGTTCATGGACCAGTAAAGTATGGAAATAGAATCGCCCAATAAACTTGATAACTGTATTGTTTTTACTCTCCGGAACGGAATGTGTTTGTGTAAGAATAGTAGAGCTCTTTGTGAAGGGCTCGTCCGGAGAAGTACTACCACCAAGCTTCTGTCTGCCGCCAAGCAGCAACGCTGTTTCGGTTTGAAGAGTGTTGTCGCCGGTGTAATTACAGGCACATGAGGCTTAACATCTGTATGCCTCAAGTTGATGGACGCAGTGCATCATTGGGCACGTTCCTATCTTGCGTGACTTGCGAGGCAATGTTTCGTTTATTAAATAAATAAATAAATAAATAATGCTGGACAATACACACAGAACCATCTAGCCCCAAAGTAAGCTACTCAAAGCTTGTGTTATGGGTCCTAGATGACTGATATATTTAATACATTATATACTTAAATAGATAGATATTTTTTATTATACATAAACACCCAGACCAACGGAACAAATTTCTGCAGATCGTACACAAGTTGGTTCCGAGGCGGGAATCGAACCCACAACCTCTTGCGTTACAGGCGGACTTTCGCCCGCTGCGCCACTGAGGTCGTCAAATTATTGGTGATGGTTACCACTTAACATCAGGTGGGGCATCTGCTTGTTCCATCAGCTAGTTGTATAAAAAAAGTATAGATATTATGTTCTAATATAGTTATCTCTCATTCCAGGTTCCCAAGACTCGCCCGTAGTCCTGTCAGTGGTAGATGACGTAAAGCGAATTAAAGTGACAGACAAAACGAACGGCGCTGTGCTAAACCAACCGCGCATATACCCGCACCTATCTGACATAGAGACTGACAACACGAACTCGCAAGAGGAATACTCAGACTGCGGAGGATCGAGGTGTGGACACTACACGCTTGAGTGTATATTCTTCTTTCTTTGTATCTGAATTGCAGGCAAGATGGCGATTCAAGATGGCGGTTCAAGATAGAGTCCAAGATGGCGTCCAAAAAGGCGGCTGAGTATGCAGAAGAATCAAACCTGAGCCCGTACCACCATCTCTTGAAGCATTCCTTTTTTTTATCATAAAGCTGACTATGCAGTTGACATAAGACATTGACATAAAAGTAATATTGAAATAAGAATGCTTCAAGAGATGGTGGTTCGGGCCCTGGAAGCTGGTTATTGTTAGTTGAGAGACAGCATTTATATAAACAAAATTATTTCTATGGTAACTGCCACTATGGAACTTCGCTGGTACGATTGCGCTGATATCGTTGTCGGTTCGTCGTATCTTAAATCTGCCTGTGCTGACGATGTGTCATAACAAAGGCCGTATACTGCATATAAAATAGCAATATAGAGTTCTGGAAAAATCTAATATTTCAAAATGGTCTCCAGTATATAAATAAACTTACGTACAATTTTAGTGCATTTTAGACTTTATGTGTAAAGATATAGAATCGCTTTTGCGATGTTACCCTGATGCCCTTAGAACCATTAAGGTGATGCTATATTCTTGCCTAGTGATATCACCCGCATCTATTCGTTAACTAAGTACAGTTAGGTTAATTTGACTACTCAGTACTTACAGTCGAAATAAATTACTGAAGACTTTGAAATAAACTTGTTTGCAAAAAAGTTTTATTGCTGAAAAATATCTTTGATTTGAAATGAAATCTAATGACCTAAGTAACCATTTGTATCTAAAGTAAAGTAAAAAAAAAACTGCAAAACACAGTAAAATATACTTAAAATGAAACAATTAACATTAGACAGACATAATATGACATAATCGGTTTCTGCAAATTTAAAATATTGCAATTAAACTTTTATTATCAAAAAAGGAACTCTATGTACCAGTGTATTTGTAATGTATATGTGAATTCTTTGTTTTCGAAGATTCACAGTGAATTTATGACTTTTTTGATAAATTGAATTTTTATTAATACTAGGTATTTATTGAATAAGTTATTTTAGAATTTGACCCGACAGTCTGCCTGTATGGACTAGTAAGCTGTGACGTAGGTAAATCATAGTAAAAGAGTGTATTAACTGAATCACAAGGATAGCTTTGAAATGTTTTAAAGCTGGGTGAATCTAGCTAGTTCCACGCGACCAACGTCTAGTCTATTAGAAGAACAGTCGACAAACTGTGCCTCGGTTCTTAACGTTTGTATTTTTTTTTTTTTTTTTTTTTTTATACAACTAGATGATGGAACAAGCAGATGGCCCACCTGATGTTAAGTGGTAACCATCACCTATAAACAAAACATTGCCCCGTAGGTCACGCACAATAGGAACGTGCCCTACGATGCACTGCCCTGCGTCCATCAACTTGAGGCATACGGATGTTAAGGCTCCGGTGACAGTGGCTCGCAATTTCGAGGTGCGATTGGCTATTATTTCATTTTATTTCATTTCGGGGAGGTTGTTTGAAAAAATAACTCTAGAGAAACACGCATAAATACTGTTCGAACACAAATAATACAATAATATAAGGGAAACATGCCCGAATCAGAAATCATTTTGGTATTAGTATGTTTGGTCTTACGTTTACCTAATACCAAAATGATTTCTGACTCAAGCACATTTCCCTTATATTATTGTATTATTTGTGTTCGAACAGTATTTATGCGTGTTTCTCTAGAGTTATTTTTTCAAACAACCTCCCCAAAATGAAATAAAATGAAATAATAGCCAATCGCACCTCGAAATTGCGAGCCGCTGTCACCGGACTCTTAAGCCTCATGTGCCTGTAATTACACCGGCGACCACACTCTTCAAACCGAAACACAGCGTTGCTGCTTGGCGGCAGAAAAAGGCGTGGTGGTAGTACTTCCCCGGACGAGCCCTTCACAAAGAGTTCTACTACTCTTGTATGATCCTTGTTACAATATAATTTGACTAGCGACCCGCCCGCGCGCCCATATACATGCACATATCAAGTATGTATTATACGTATAAACCTTCCTCTTGAATCACTCTATATATTAAAAAAAAACGCATCAAAATCCGTTGCGTCGTTTTAAAGATCTAAGCATACATAGAGACGGACAGACATACAGCGGGAAGCGACTTTGTTTTATACTATGTAGTGATAGTGATAATTATGTACGAGTATATGCTTCTATTTCAGCATAATAGTTAGAAGCAAACAATAATTGCAAGGAAAGTGGTCCCAGACACGGTGCGTATTCTAACCGGTTTCTCAAACCGGTGCATTGGCGCCTTTTGTCAAGGTTCAAGGCAGACTGCCTTTGTAATCTCCACTTTACCGGACCGTGATACCAAAATGGTGATGGGATTTAAGCTTTGGTGGCGATTTTTACAATCCTACTAATATTATGCACGCGAAAGTTTGTAAATATGGATGGGTGGATGGATGTTTGTTACTCTTTGACACCGGAATAGACGAACAGATCTGGATGAAACTTGGCAGAGAGATTAAAGTCTGGAATATCACACAGGCTACGGAGCGCAACTAGTATTTTTATAACTGGCTGCCGCTCGCGTACTAGTAGTGATTGCGGAGAGCACTGGTGGTCTAGTGGTTAACCCATCCTTCCTATTTATCCAGATCGTGGGTTTGACACCGGTCGTGCAGTGCAAAAATGAGTTTTTCTAATTTATGTGCACAGTGCCAGTACTTTTTAGTCTTACGGTGAAGGAAATTAGCACGTCATAGAATCTAAAAAGTTCTAAAACGCCCATTTACCAGTTCGAGTCACACGACAACAGAAGAGGCATACTATTATATATATACTAATATAACTAACTAATATACTATATACTAATATAATATTATAAGTATGTATTTACAAAAAAAAAGTATTATAAGTAGTATATCAGCTATCTGGTTCCCATATTACAAGCATAAGCTTAGTTTAGGGCTAGATAGTGCTGTGTGGAAAGTCCACCAATATTTATTTATTTATATACTTATTTCCAGTTTATGCCCTGACTACATGCCCAGGAGCTCAAAAGAAACATCTTTAAGGCGCACTTTAAATGTTTTCAGCACACTTTTGAAAGAACTAGTTACGTTGCAAGAAGAAGTGATTCCTAACATTCATATGTAAGGCGTCTCTTTATTGGGTTCATTCATGTTTTCTGCCCCGTTCCCGGTAATCAGGCGTTTCCTATTGGACGATAACGACACCGAAACTACACATTTTGTCATGCTTGCTCTGTCTCGCCTAGGCAGGGTCCGCGCGGGCAACTAGAGACAGATTATTTCGGTGTATCGTCGCAGTGGGAAAACACCAACACCCAATGTCAGGATAAAAAGTAGCGTGGAACTGACTCCAATATTCCCCTAGCTTTAGTACGTTTTAAAGTAATAATTGTGATTCAATTGAATGAAACCTTTTGACTTGCAAATACATATAATATCTTGTAGAATATCGGAAAATACTCCCGATGGAGTCGCCTGTTCCGAGATGGTTAGGTATAATACTTTTGTGTTAGACATGAGTCCGAAATATCAAAATGTAACTTATATCGGATATGGGTTAGATATCATATCGATATGTTGATATGTCATACAAAATTTGTGCAAGTCTTTCTAGAGTGCATTTCGCAATAACGAGTAATGAATATGCATGACAGACCACCATGATAATGGCCTGTCCCAATAACACAAAAGGTATTGATTTGCATACGTTTGGCACTAAAAAGCGGTAACTGTAATTAGTAATAACGTTTTGTTGGATATGTTTGGACGTGGAAGACTACCCCGCTTAGGCAACCTTGAGGATCTTTTGTAAGTTTATTATTCATGCCTTGTAGATATCCCGAAAGCGAATAGTAAACGAATGACAGTGAGTCGACAGTAATGAAGTAATTTATTTTGAAACCATTCGAAATTGTTTCGTACTTTTAAACCACCGAGTGTCCGCTTTTCCGTTTTTCTGATTCCGTTTCGTGGCGCGATTTGTATATAGACGCAATAAGCGCTCTTAGTGTGCGATTACAGTGACGCGGAGCGGGCAGCAACATCCATCCATCCATACTTACAAACTTTCGCGTTTATAATATTATTAGGATTAAAAAAAAAAATACTTTGCCTGTGGATTCCGCTACCCGCCCCGCTCCCACTGTAATTTCACACTTATCCAGCGTTCTTAGAACTTGTGTTTTTTCACGCCCGATAGAGGCGCTTGATGCGTCGCGCGTCATAAAAAACCCGCTGAAAAACTAAATCCGGATTATCGAATACGAAATCTGTAAATCGAAAAACGGATTATCGAAGCTTAGAATACACGTACTGCGTACTATATTTCAACTTATGAAATCGAGTTTAATTTAGTTACGGACGTTTTCTGAAAGCTCGATCAAACGTAATCAGATGTCTAATCACTTGCTATTTCAGCGATTACATCAAAATTAACTGAGATAACCAACTGATTAGGCTTGATCGAGATTTCAGAAAACTGCCGCATTATGTGAAATGTCGTCTGACCCATACAGTGTTTTTAGTATTGTAATCAATAAAGGCCTATCTATCTACTATGTTATATTTAGTAAATAATGTTGAATCTAAATCGACCTGTTGTAGTAGAATAAGGTAGCTAAATATACTTTCGTCTTATGCCATTACGAATATCAATAACTACTTTATAAGACTGTATGTTGCCTATTTAGATGTAGAATTTGTTTTAACCTTTAAAGTAGGTTAGATCTTAATGTTGATAAGGTTTTATGCACACAGCCAATGTACGCACATACAGATCAAGCTACACAAAAGCTAAAGTAAAATTACGCTTACTACGAGAAGAACAAGCGAGCAATGTATATTTGTATAGTCTGATGTGTATCTGTATGGTGCAGCGCAAATCAGTGGAGGCGCGGCGAAGATACTGAGAATAAATCAATTCAAATTAAACCTTATCGCTTAAAACATACGGTTTAAAATGTCATGACACCGAAACCCGCGCACGTCGCGCTGGCCCTATGTGCTATCAGGAAAATATTCGAGGAAAAATTATCGATAAATTGATAACCAGCAGTCAGTAAAGCCTTTTGTTTTGACCCGTTTATAAGTGTCTTGTCTAACCTTGCCTGTAAAATTTTAAGTAAATATCACAGAAACAAATATAAAATGGCGCCGCTAATATATTCCTCTCACGAGTGCGAGAGAGAAGTAACTATGGTTAATATAGTGTGCGAGCAAGAGGATTACCTCTGTTTTAGATATGTTTCTATAATAAAATGGGTTATTCTCTATCGTTATACTCTCCGTATCCCATTTCTCCATTTCATTGGTCTTCTTAATTATAATAAAATCTGTTAAAAGATAATGTTTTGCCTGTCAGGTAAATATATTCTCGTTTAAAAATTAGGCTTGTCAAAACAAAGAAGGACATATTTTTATCTGACCGTGTCGTTTAGAGTTAGATATGGTAAAAGTTGCCTGAGAGTATGTAGTAGTTCTTAGTTCTTGGAATCTTTTCAATAATGTTAAAGGTTTATGTTGGAATTTATCAGTGCATTGTTAGATTTGACACTAATCTTTCTACTCTTGGTCTCGATTCTGTTGTTGCATTATCCTAAGCTAACCTAATCTGACAGCTCTAAAATTATAGCCGTCCTTGTTGTTTCAGTCTTTCAGAAAGAGATGGCAACATAATTTGTCCTGTCAAATTAGGTTAAGTTAGGAAAATTAAACAACAGGCACCAATGACTATAATTTTATAATGTAATTTAAGATAATCTAGATTTAAGTACATGTATATCAGTTTCCTATCATAGAAATTATTTATATTAATTAATTTTCCAAATTTACTTTCAGGTTATCCTAATTAATTTACGATATGTTTTGTTGTCTGTGATAATGATATACTTGCATGAACTTTTCCTAACATGTGAATAAAGTAATTTCAACACGATTTGAGCCTTTTTGTTCTCCTTTTTTACTGTTAAAATGACAATTCTGAAAACTAACAGCGGTAGAACATAATTTTCTAAAGTAAAGAAGCCGCCTTATCCGATGAACAAACGATAGGCCTAATTTATATATATTGGATGTGTATGGTGAATGCATTTGTCCAACAGTGATCATAGAGGGCTGATGAGTACCAACGGTAGATCAGAATCTATCAATAACCAATCTTCACAGCTCAGTTGATAGTAGCTCTGCCTTCTGCGCATTAGGTTGTAGTTTCGTTTCGATCCCCACTGAGACATTTTATGTGATGAACATAGATGCTTGTTCTCTATCTGGGTGTTGTAGTATGTATTTACAAAAAAATTGTATATAAGTATTATATCAGCTATCTGGTTCCCATAGTATAAGCTTAAACTTTTTTTTTTTTTATACAACTAGCTGATGGAACAAGCAGATGGCCCACCTGATGTTAAGTGGTAACCATCACCTATAAACAAAACATTGCCCCGTAGGTCACGCACAATAGGAACGTGCCCTACGATGCACTGCCCTGCGTCCATCAACTTGAGGCATACAGATGTTAAGCCTCATGTGCCTGTAATTACACCGGCGACCACACTCTTCAAACCGAAACACAGCGTTGCTGCTTGGCGGCAGAAAAAGGCGTGGTGGTAGTACTTCCCCGGACGAGCCCTTCACAAAAAGCTCTACTACAAAGTTGGACAAATAATAAGAAATGTTTTTAAGGCTCCGGTGACAGCGGCTCGCAATTTCGAGGTGCGATTGGTCGATTAGTATGTTTGGTCTTACGTTTACCTAATACCAAAATGATTTCTGACTCAAGCACATTTCCCTTATATTATTGTATTATTTGTGTTCGAACAGTATTTATGCGTGTTTCTTTAGAGTTATTCTTTCAAACAACCTCCCCGAAATGAAATAAAATGAAATAATAGCCAATCGCACCTCGAAATTGCGAGCCGCTGTCACCGGACCCTTAATGTCGATTTAGTATTTAGGTATTGCTATGGCATTGAAAAAAGAAATAAAATAAATAAATAAATACTTCCCCGGACGAGCCCTTCACAAAAAGCTCAACTACAAAGTTGGACAAATAATAAGAAAACCACAGCCAGGGGCACTTGATACCGGGATCAGCTTATGTAGCAAAACTAGAGATGCCTATGTAAAAGTAGTATTGTGGCTTACGGCATTGACTTGCTCAATGACATCGAATGTGTATTTAACATCATTAATCCTAGAAAGCTGACTTGATCAACTACATCGAATGTGTATCTAAAATCATAAGTCCTAGAATCGTAACTTCGGTTAACATTTCAATAAGTACAGTAGAAAGACATAAATCATTTAATTTTATTCTCTGTGAGTCTAGGTATGTTTATAAAAAATAGATTTTATGATTATAGATAGAACACTAGACTAGATCCTGCCATTACGCATACAAAGCATTTCTTTAAAAACTAATTTTCAACTTAGCAAATTTACAGAGCTAGTTAGGTGACAAAGCTGGTCGACGCTTTTCGGTATAGCTGTCCAGCTCTTTGTGAAAGGCCTGTCCGGGAAAGTATTAACACAATGCCAGTCCTGCCACTAAGCAGCGTAGCTCTGTTTTGGTTCAAAGGTTGTCGGTGCAATTACAGGCACTTGAGCCTTCACTTTGCTAGGCTTTTATATTTGAAGTTAGTAGACGCTGGATAGAGCGTCGGTAGCGTACGTTCTTATCGCTTGTGACTGGCGAGTCAATCTTTTATGGTGATGGTTACCACTTAACATCAGATTGATCAAATGCGTGTTTCATCTGCAAGAGAGTTAAAAGTAAGAGCAAACAGGCTTTATGAGTGCAACGAAACGAAAATCCACACGAATGATGACGCAGGCGTTCACCTTAAAAATCTACAATAATTATTTATAAAATAAAAATAATCTGTTGTGATTTTTTTCTTTTTCATTATCATAATACATATGTTCAAATTCAAATCTCTCGTGCCTCACTAAGCGTGCGGCTCAGTGATCACGTAAGTTCACACATAACTGGCACCGGCCTTAGTCTACTCACAGAATATGGACACACGATTCAGCCATCAAATTATAGAGGAATTGTCATTTTTACAGTAACTAGGAGAGCAATACCTCAAATCAACGTAGCATTTTACTAACAGAAACTGTTTTGTTGCAGCACTGATAATATTCCGCAGAAAGTGAGCCAAAACGATCTTTTGAATAAGTCAGATAATTGGGCGGAGACTTCGTTCGGACGAGAAGTTATGAATGTAAGTAAATCTTTATAAGTTTATACCTATAAGTTGTAAAAACTGAAATTCACGTCAATTTCAAAATCAAAATCAAAAATATTTTATTCATTAACACAATTTGCGGCTCATATTGCTGCCACTGCTATTGCTAATGCTTGTCAAAATTTAGAATTAATTAGGTACTGACAACTATGTTGTATTATGGGGATACTGACGATAGTTTTGAAAAATACTAATAAAAACTAGTTTTGGGAAAAAACATTACAAAGATTCAGCATTTATAACTTTCTTCCGAACAAGTTTACCTTACCTATCTGATACCCACTTTTATTTTATTTACAGGTGGTAAAGAAAAACAACTCCAGCTACAGAAAGGCAGTTCGAGATAGCGAATCCGATAGTTCCGGCGCGTGTGACAGCGAGCTGGATGATATGCTGGACGAAGCACTGGCTGAAGACAGCGAGGGACCTACCCCACCTAAGGTTAACAAGGTAACCATACTTCACTACATAGTATAAAACAAAGTCGCTTTCTCTGTCCCTATATCCTATGTCCCTTTAATATTTATACCACAGCCAGAAACGATGGTATAATTAAATTACACACTTAAAATCCTTTAAACACACTGTTTCGAAAATCTAAATCGGAACATAGCAATGCGAGCTTTGCTTTTTTCTCTTTGTGGTGACAGTATGACAGTACTTACAGTGGTGACAGTACTTCTCTAGAGAGGCTCCTTTCGAGTTTACTAAAGCACACTTAAAATCCTTCCACCACACTGTTTCGAGGTGACACGACTAAAAGAAGAGGAAGTAAACTAAGCCAAGTGTAAATAAACGTAGTGTGGTTTGAAAACTCCATGTAAGTATGATGGTAGGTGTAGGTATGATAGTCAGCTATTTACGGCCGGCTAATATAGTATTTATTACATAGTACCTTTATTACATCCAAATTTCGTATACACTTGATAAAATAAAACGAGCTACGTAACCCATTCTCGGTCATTCAATAATGACAAATACGTATCTACAGTACTCACCATTGTAAACTAGACAAAGGGCGTAGTATGGGACCAGCGACAAGTGTGTTGTAATCGCAGTTTTTTATATCATGGCATTCACGCGTTTTTCCTCGTTCATTTATAACGTAATCCTTCCTTTACGGCTTTTAATATTAATAGCACGCTTACATTAAAATTGTGTTGTTATGTACAGCTGAAAACATAATTGCAGTGTTTTGAAAAATCTAGTAACGATTTGGCTTTTTATCAGTTGAACTTTCGAGTAGTGTTTTGGCAAATTTCTTGTCACTCGGTTCCATAAAATGTGCTTGTTAGTGTTTTTGTCCTAAGTGATAATGAGAATCTAGATAGGCTTATGTTAGTGTGCGTCCGATGCTATGACAGCTAATCTGTCATCATGATGAAATCGTGGACAACAGCTAAAGTGTCCGAAAACGTACGTATAGTTTGTTGTTCAATTTACGAAAGACGTAGGCTTATCTACATGTAAGTTGATGGACGCAGGACAGTGCATGGTAGAAAACTTTGATTCGCGAGACAATGCTTTGCTATAGGTTTTGGTAACTTCCACCAAACCAAAACCAAACGGTTTCGTAAGTAATATAGTAACACGCCACACCATCTTTTTGCAAGCCCAGGAAGACTGGTAGATATTGCTATTAGCATTAAGTCCTCCTAGCACTACATTGTTTTGTGTGAAAGTTATTAAATAAATAAAGAAATAAAAATTTTGATTCAAGAGACAATGCTTTGCTAGGTCACCACTTGAAATGGGCCATCTTTTTGCCATCAGTGAGTAGTACAAAAAATTGAAGTCTTTGTAAAAATGCCGTATTTCAGATAAGCCTATCATCGTCATGTTTCCAATACCATCAGCATACGAGGAATGAAGCTTTGGGAGAAACGGCGTGGACATCCCACACTTCCTCACCATTAAATGACTGTGAAAAAGATGCTGAACTGGTTCATAACGTTAGCCCCTATTTGAATTTCGTTGTAGTAGAGTCTGGTAGTTCGAAAATATCTCAGATTCATTTAGACATGCATCAATAGTTATTATACACACTTATATTTGCTGTATACACTTCATTTGTTCCCACATTCACAAACTCACGTTTGGGAGTTCTCCCGCAAAATCCTGACTCGTGTTATCTGGTGAACTCCCAGAAACATATTACACATTTATTATATGTATATGTCCACAAGTCTCAAAAGGCATATCCATCCCATCCCTCTCTTACGCTTCAGCAGTAGGTATACGGAAGCAGTATTATGCTCAATACTCGGCAAAAAGTTCATGCCTTTAAAATCTGCCGTATTTCAGAATGCCCTGTCTTCATCAAGTTTCTTGTACCTAGAGCAGATTGACAAAAAAATATTGAAGTCTCCAGTGAAGGCTCAGCCATCAACGGCAGCGAGCCATAGCGACAAGGGCACTGAGCTGGTGCAAAGCGTTAGTCTGAATGTTATTAGCAGTTTTGTCATGAAAGTAGTTTGTAGTCCATTTAGATAGTCTCTCGCAATTTCCAGACGATAAACTGGTACCTAGATCATTGTTTCTAAGAACTATCGGATGTAGAAGTCCTAAACCATGTCATTCTGGGATAAAGCACGAAGATTTTTTTTTATATAAACCCCAAGATATAGGTACTTTGCTGCTGTACTTTTACATGCACATTTCACTTGTATACAAACTCACTTAGATTTGTTGGTTCTCCCGTGAAATCCGGATTCTAACGAGACCCTTAGCTATAAATTGCCGTATTCCAGAACGGCCTGTCATCATCAAGTTTCGTGTACCAGGAGCAGAAGAGCAAGGAACAGGCTACGTTCAAGTCTCCGCTGAAGGTCCAGCCATCCACGCCGGCCAGCCACCGCGACAAAGGCTCTGAGTTGGTGCATAGCGTCAGCTTCTATAGGAGGATGCAGAATGCTGTGAGTTTATCGGACCTGCGCTTTCAACCTCTATTTTACTAGTGGTACCCGATAAAAAATAACCAATATTATATCTAGGCCATGAACTAAAACTATAATTTTAAATGACATCTGAAACTCTTATCCGCATCGATAGCGGGTGGGTGGCTCCATTCTGTTCCATTAGATATTCCATTAGGCAAGGTACATATCTCACCTATCAAATCTCTTAGTACCAAGTACTACCTAAAGATTCTTTGAAGATGTTTATGCCGTAGAAATCAAAGAACGTCCAAACATACTCACATTTTACAGGTGTTATTTCATTAGTGGCAAGTATCTCTTTCCGTTAACATGATAGTGACAGTGATAAGTATACTGCTTAAAATGGCTAGTAATATGAATAAGAGCCTTAAGCATACCATTAGGATGCATGTTTGTTTCTAAGTTAGCACTCATGTAACTTCAATAATCACACGTTTTCATATCCATCCAGTCGTCAACCCCCACTACGCCAATGAGACAAGTACGGCACCACTCTCCGGAACGTGAAGTGCCAGCGACGCCCGACGAACCCTCAGCCATTGTCACCACTGTCAGACAACGCATCAAAGAACTGCAGAATGAGATCAGCAAACAGCAGACTGTCATATCTCAGGTAAGTAAACTGACTACGCCGTTGAGACTTACTACGCCACTGAGAATGATCCGCCACCACTCTCCGGAGCATCGAATGCCAACGACCGCTGACGAGAACAGCAGACTTCATCTCTCAAGGAAGTGAACTGACTACGCCGATGAGACACTACGCCACTGAGACTGATCCGCCACTCTCCGGAGCATCAAATGCCAGCGACCGCTGACGAGAACAGCAGACTTCATCTCTCAAGTAAGTGAACTGACTACGCCGATGAGACACTACGCCAGTGAGACCGTTCCACGACCAATCTTTTCAACCTCTGGCGGAAGAGTAGACTTATCTAAGTTTAACCAAGTACGCCAATAGGACAACACATCGGCTGTCATAACAAGTACGCCACAATGTTTGTTTTTTAACTTTGATGGTAGTTACATAGACATGCATTTGATTTGATATTACTGATATATTTAACTGTTGTTTGAAATCGTTGTTTTATGTTATCAGGCTAGCCAGGCCCTCAACTTGTGCGCTGCTACGATTGAATTCAGCGGGTCTACGGAACAAGCTGAAGGGGAAAGATTACTGTTACTTTCAAGTAAGTGCCTTGCTCTCACTCAAGTTGATGATCGCAGGGCAGTGCATTGTAGAGCACGTTTGTGTTAGGGCGTAACTTGCGGGGCAATGCTTTTTTGTTGGTGATGGGTTTTAATGCAGATAAAAAATTACAGCTTGTTACGGTTGCTTAACAACGCCATCTACTGAAGTAGCTTAAAATATAATAGTTTTATTAGTCGCCAATAGATGTCAGGAAGAGTCATTATTATGTAAAGAATAATTAAACAATATTTAATACTTGGACCATTTATACATACATATATACACAGAGACAACGACTGACACAGATAAAAACTAAACGGAAATTAAATTTAACTATATCGAAACTACAAATGAAAGCTTCCCTTATTTTATAACTAAATAGAAACTATACAAATGAAATTAAACATCTATATTGTACATGTAATTCTTCGAATAAATATACTTTGACTTTGAAAGCTTTCTAACATTGACATTATTATCTACTCAAACACGTTTTTGAGTAGACACCTACACCTCGCTCGTTCCTCGTCCACGCGGTTGTGTGTGTGTGTGTTGTGTGTTAGATGGTGGGAGGAGGCTCGGGATTATGAGAACTGGAAGTCCTTGGGGGAGGCCTTTGCCCAGCAGTGGGATAGACCATAACACATTTGTAAACAACCTAAAGGAGGAACCTATTACAAAAATCTTATTATACACTAGAAGAATACTTAAATGACTAAGATGCATGTCTTTAGCGTTAAATAAATTTAAATAATAAATAAACAACACCCTAACGGGGTACATTATGTATTGAATTAAAAATATTTAGTCATAGGTCCTGACAATGTAAAATCTACATACATCCTACTAATATTATAAACGCGAAAGTTTGTAAGTATGGATGGATGGATGGATGTTTGTTACTCTTTCACGCCGGAACGGCTGAACGGATCCGGATGAAACTTGGCAGAGATATTGATTATAGTCTGGAATAACACATAGGCTACTTTTTATCCCGTGGGAATACCGGGTGTTGGCAGATATTTAGCATTTTACCGTATTTAGCTGATACATTTTTAGTTTCTAAATAATAACTAGATGTCGCCACAAGAAAGATTAGCACGCACTATCGTTGCGTTTTGAGCAATGAGTGATATCAGCAATCGTAGGTGTAATTGTTTTCCGATCACCGGGATTTAAATCTGCGCGGGTGAAACCGCGGGGCGCAACTAGTACATACATAATAATGCAATAAATATACTGAATACTGAACACAGAACTAAGGAAGTTCTCAAATAGGTTTGATTAATTTACAGCGCACCGCAGAAGCGCCTGCGTTCAGGAAATGCAAAGGCTCCAAGTCGAGGGTGCCGGATGCGCCGCCACAGCCGGCATGGCGTCACTACACATCAACAGTCTTAGCGTACCACTGCGGCGGGATTACATCAGGCAGCTCAACGCAGGTAACGCGTCATTTAAAAAGAACGCTAGAAAAAGTGGAGGGGTGATGGCGCATACAAAACAGTCGCGCTATCACACCCCCTCCCCGCCTCATGTGTTTTACAGACTTACAAATAAGTGCTAATACATATGACTAAATCTAGACTTAATTACTAGGACACTGGAGTAACTAAAATCCTACTTATATTATAAATGCAAAAGTTTGTAAGTATGGATGGATGGATGGATGTTTGTTACTCTATAACTCCAGAACGGCTGAACGGATCTTGGTGAAAATTGGCATAGAGATATATATTTAGTCTTGAATAACACATAGGCTACTTTTAATTCCGTGGGAATACCGGGATTTAATCTACGCGGGTGAAACCGCGGGGTTCTAGTAGTTTATTGTATATTATATTATTATTCTGTTATGTTTATGTTATTATTCTGTTCTGTTATTATATTATTATTATTATTCTTCTAATTTATGAACTGTGTGAAAGATGATATGAGCGAGTAAAAAAATAGAAAGCAGTAAAAGCTGAAATGACGGATGATAGAGGAGAGTGTAGGGAAAAACCCAGTTGTGCCGACCCCATATGAAGTGGGACAAGGGCAGGTAAATGATGATGTAATGTTTCAGACGGCGCCGTCGGCCACCACGCCGTTTGCCTGTTGAAATGCCGCGACCGCGTGCTAGCTACCAGCATGCAACTAACGAAGCCGAGCAGCTCTCTGCTGTACTTCCCCGATGAGATACAGATGTTGGGACTCACTAGCGACTTCAAGGTATCTCAGCTGTCCATGTGACGAAATAGCACCGGTGGTTATCTAATTTATCTATAGATATGAATGAATGAATAAATGAAAATACTTTATTGTACACCATAAAAAAATAACAGTAACACTAAAAGAAATAAGGAATAAAAATAACTGTACAATGGGTGGTCTTATCGCTGAGAGCGATCTCTTCCAGACAACCTTTGGATGGAGAGGATTGTAAAGTACGTAAATATATACAGGGTTACAGGAAAAATCGTGCTAGATCCGTTAAGGGCGTGGAGTACCCATCATTTCTGACTTATTTCACTATTTTATATATCAATACTTTTTTAGATATTCCTTAGAGAAAAATAAACTTTCTAATATTTTTTTTTATTTCTTAACTTTCACTTGTCTAGGTACTACAGTCTATTCAATTAATGTATGCACTATTTTAATGATTGACGTCCTAAAGCATCTTATTACACATGTAAAAATGCAATAATAATAATAATAAGATACACAAAATAAACAAAAATAAATGATGGGGAATTTTCAATAAAAAAATTAAAAGTCGAATATCTCGAAAAGGGTTAAGTTTAGGGTAAGGTGTTTCATAGTGAAATAAGTCAGAAATTATGGATACTTCACGCCCTTAACGGATCTAGCACGATTTTTCCTCTAACCCTGTATAGCTGGACCGCCCGTAAAGTCTACCTACCTTCCCTAAAAAAACATTGGGAGGAAACCAGTTAGTACTTTAGCGGCAAGCTTACCGCCGCTCCGTCTCGTGTGAAATACCATTATAATAATAATAAAGCTCTTTATTTCCAAATTTCACATTTACGTGATTGTTAGTAATGTTTGCTTAGTCTAAGTCTATTGTTCGCCTAGTTTGGACCTCGCCGTTAATTACAATTATATCTACTAAGAAACTATTGTCATGAACTGTTTACCTTTAACTTGTAATCCTGTCTGAAATAAATTATTCTTATTCTAACCCTCGGTTTCTGAAACCGTGATCAACACTAATCGGCTGTCAAGTCACTTGCTATCTCTATCCAATTCGAAGTAAAAGCTGAAATAGCAAGTGACTTGACAGCCGATTAGTGTTGATCGCGCTTTCAGAAACCGGGGGTATATATTAGTTAGATGTGGATCTCTTGAGGGTAAAAGCGTGGAAAAAAAAAGTTACATACCATTAGTATTTTATTGACAGCTCTCACCGCTTCAACATAGCTGTGAGAGCTGTCAAAATTATGTTCCTGTGTATGCTTAAATCTTTAAAACTACGCTAGTATCCTAATAAACAATTACAATTTGTTTCAGGTCACAGTTGAAGTTTATTTACTTCAAGCATCTAAAGAAGTACTGCCGCACGATGTCAAATACCACATTCATAGTAAAAAAGTATGTTTCACATCATCTAAGTCATACATGAGTATTTCTCAAACAAAATATACGTAACGAAAAAGGAAAAGTTACGAAAAAGTACTTTTTTGGAACTTTTCCTTTCTTAAGTTCCTAGAGTTATGTTACGAATTAGTAAAATTTCGTAACAAATACTTTTTCGTTACGTACATTTTGTTTGAGAAATACTCACATAGAGCTCATTGTGTGGCCAGTCCAGGATCCCACACGGATGGATGTAACTATTGGGACATTATAAAAATAGTAAACACTATAAAACTAATATTTCAAGAGCTAGCAGAGCTCTTTATGAAGGGCTCGTCCGGGGAAGTACTGCAACCACCGCTTTTCCTGCCGCGAAGCAGCGACGCTGTGTTTCGGTTTGAGAGTGTGGTTGCCGGTGTGATTATAGGCACATGGGGCTTAATATCTGGATGCCTCAGGTTGATAAACGCAGAGCATTGCATCGTAGGCCACGTTCCTAATGTGCTTGAATTACGAAGCAATAAATAAATAATGCCGGACACTCCACACAGCACCATCTAGCCCCAAAGTAAGCTACTGAAAGCTTGTGTTATGGGTACTAGCTAACTGATATATTTAATACATAGATGGATTTTTTCTAATATACATAGAAAAAACCCAGACCAACGGAACAAATTTCTGCAGATCGTACACAAATTTTTTCCGAGGCGGAAATCGAACCCGCAACCTCTTGCGTCGCAGGCGGACTCGCCCGCTGCGCCACTGAGGTCGCAATGCTTTGTAATAGGTGATAGATACCACTTTACATCAGGGGGGCCATTTGCTTGTTCCATCAGCTAGTTGTATAAAAAAATTTATTCTATTCGACTTATATTTGTGTTCCAGTCGAGCTCAAAACTCCTGACTCCGAAGTCAAAGTCGGCTCTCAAAACTCCCGTCGTCCAAAGTCCCGCCGGCCCCCACGCGGTCAGGAGTCCGCAGTTCCAGCTGTATGGATACTGCATATTCGCGCTGCCGCAGGCCAATCGAAAGAACTTCACTTTGAATAAGGTAAGTCCCCCACAGGATATGTCGAAGCATTTTCACTAAGCCCTTGGCGAGAGCACTGGTGGTCTAGTGGTAGCAGCCCCACCTTCCGATCCTAAGGTCGTGGGTTCAAAACCGATCGTGCACCAATGAGTTTTTTGTTCAAAAATTTATGTGAACAATGCCAGTACTCTCAAACGGTGAAGGAAAACATCGTGAGGAAACCGGCATGTTGTAAAAACCTCACAAGTTCTATAACATGTGTCAAGTGCTCGAAAGGAGCCGCTTGACGCGCACTCAAAATCCTTTCACCACACTGTTTCGAAAGAAACTAGTGACTCGATAAGAAGAAGAAGCCCTTGGCCTCACTACTAATGGCAATAATTATCGCGGTAATGGACTTTGAAAGTTGGTGTGACTACCGCGTAGCAGCCATTCCCCATAAAGAAAGAAAGAAAGAAAATACATTTATTTGACATACACAACAAGAAAAGAAATACAAAATTACAGCTAAAAGAGACAAAACGAAAGAAGAAACAGTACCAAAAGAAGAAAGAAAGAAAGAAAATACATTTATTTGACACACATAAGTACATACAGAAAAAAAAAGAAATGAAGAAATAAAGAACGGACAGGAAACTACATTAGGTAGCAATAAAACATATTAATTACAATAGAAGAAAAGAAACAAACATAACACACATACAAACATACACAAAGAAAAACAATGTCTGCGGCCAGTCCCGTCCCGTTCAGACTAGTGCGTAGGTACGTACTGCATGCCAAAAAGGCCCTAACTCAGCTTTTGCTGCTTAGCAAAGTTGGTACCTAGGTAGCCAACCTTGCCAAGCCGCGCTGGTTTTCAGTCAGAGCCTTGGATAGGGTGACGTCACTAAAGAGAATAAAAATTTTAATAAAGAGAAGAAAAAAAAAAAAAAACAATAATAAAAGTACAGTCGGAATATAACAATCTGTACTCTCTAGCAAACAGGTCAAACAAACAGCAGTGGCGTAGCGTTATATACTCTTGGTTGGCAGCAGTTAAACAAAAGCAAAACAAAACAACTGCACACATTAATACAAACTTTTTTTTAAAAAGTTCCAATTCAAATAAATAAATAAATGTGTACCAAAAACAAAAGAAAACATAACTGTACGCCAAAAAGGCCCTGACTCAGAAATTGCTGCTTAACATATATATATTCATAGCTGGAAAGCTAATGATGTGTAATGGTAGACTCAATACAATTGGGTAGGGACTAATATAAAACAAAAATCGTCTCGCTCATGACAATGAGCATTAAATATTGTAGGCGAAATCGCAAATAGAAAAGAAAGAATTAAAAGGAAGGCTTTTACCCGGGACTTTTTATCCCGGTGAAATGCATGCGTGGGATAGATTGAGGCGAGCGAGGGTGTGGTCGGGAAGGTGCTCCAGGGGGGGGGGGGGAGAAAAAGGACATACTTTTTAATCACGGATAACACCGCGGGCCGCAGATATTATTATTATTTATTATTATTAAGAGCCTGTACTGTCCCACTGCAGGGCCAAGGCCTCCCTTCCTTCTCTCCAGTCGCTTCTACATTGGGCCACTGACGCCACTGTGGACCAGTACTTTAGGAAGGCGTCTATTTCGTGTCTCCATCTTAGCCGCGGTCTGCCGCGAGGACGTTTTCCGTTTTTAGGCATCCAATCTGTTGTAGATTTAGCCCATAACGCATCCGACATGCGGCAGACGTGACCCAATGCCACTTCAATTTACCCGCGTGCTTGTCGACATCTGCGATTTGTGTCTTGGAGCGCAGTAAACTCTTGCGCACGCGGTCTGAGATTTTGACTCCCAGCTAGTTTATTTATATATATTTACCATTGCAGGTCCCAGCAGCGAGTCCCCTAGAAGGCACGATCAACATCGACATCAAGGCGCGTCTGCGCGTGGCGTCCCCCAGCGAGCATTGCGCGTTCCTGACCGCCTTCGATGACGTCAGCGGACTCGGCGCCTGGCACCGGCGCTGGTTCCGGCTGCAGGCGCCGAGGCTCGCGTACTGGAAGTATCCGGACGATGTGCAGAAGAAGGTATAGTTCTTCTTGTTGTCCTGTCACTGGTTTCGACGATGTGCAGAAGAAGGTATCATTCTGCTTCTTCTTGTCCTGTCACTGGTTTCTTTCGAAACAGAGTGGTGAAAGTATTTTGAGTGCGGCTCAAGAGGCTCTCAAATGGTGAAGGAAAACATCGTGAGGAAACCGGTATCCTACTAATGCGAAAGTTTGTAAGTATGGATGGATGGATGGATGGATGGATAGATGGATGAATGGATGGATGGATGTTTGTTACTCTATAACTCCAGAACAGCTGAACGGATATGGATGAAACTTGGCAGAGAGATAGATTATAGTCTGGAATAGCACATAGGCTACTTTTTATCCCGTGGGAATACCGGGAATTATTTCTGCGCGGGTGAAACCGCGGGGCGCAACTAGCAATCCATACTTACAAACATTCGCGTTTATAATATGAGTAGGATTATTGTAACGTAACTATTTTATTTCTAGATGCCGATCGGCGACATCGACCTGTCAACCGTTATCTCGGAGAAAGCAATCAGAGCGCCCCGCGATCTCTGCGCTCGTCCGCACACCATCCTCCTCGAGACCTCCGTGCCGGCCGGCCTGATAGTGCCCGACGGCGGGTCTCTCGTCTACGTGAGGAGGGCAGACGGCGTCGTCAGGAGACATCTGTTAGCTGCAGACACCGCGGCCGATCGAGACCTGTGGCTGGAGAGACTTAACGCAGCCTTGGAGTACGCCCGCTGCTGTGCTACTGATGATGAGTAGATTCACAGCCTTCGCAGCTCTGTAGCTCTGCCTAAGGCCAGCCAGACGGACCGCATGTTGCAGTCGGTCGCGACTGCAACATGCGGTCCGTCTATGGCTGGCCTTATGCGCCGTGGGTTGGCACCGAGAGCTAATATTTGTGTGAACATAGATGTTGGTTCTCTGACTGGGTATGACGATACGAAAAACCAAACTCAGGCCTGGTTTCCACTAAAACGGAGAAGAGAGGAAACGAGCGGAGATTTCAAGTGTGCCCCGACTAGACCCTTATTCGCTCCGCTGCGCCGCTTGCTCGCTCGCTGCACAAAATTATATAAAAAGATTAAAAATCTCTTCTCTCCGCCTCGCTCCACCGAAACTGAGCGGAGAAGAGATGTGGAATTATTTCCACATCTCTTCTCCTTCTTTTTGTCTCGATTAGTTTATTCAAACACATCTCCGCTCGTCTCCTCTCCTCTCCGCTTTTGTGGAAACCGTGCCTCAGAATCAGGGTTAGTGTACGATCCGATGTAACGGACCCGCCTACGCGCTATGGTTGACGTAAGCACAGAAATTGATGAGGTCCTAAGTATTCACTGTACTTAAAGATTGATATGGTGTATGGCAGTGCCATTATATAAACATATTATAATGATTATATGAGGTTATCTAACTAACTAAGGTCCATATTCTAAAACAGCCTATGAGAGAACCCAGAATATTTTTTTTTGTCTGAAGAAAGTTCTTAGAATCACTGTTCAACTGAACTGTATTGTTGGTAGAATTCTACAGTAAATGCTTTTCATTATATTGTCTGTGTCGAATCTATTAAAATATCGAAAATTTAATTTATGATCAATGCCGGCGCCAGTTGGTATCGAATGGAATTTAATATGTGGTGCATTGTTTTAGAATACGAGCCAAAACAAATAGGACCAAAACTATGCTCAGTCTGTTTCGAAACATTCTAATGTCTCATTTAGTTATTATTTTATCACAATACAATTGTATTTTATTAATATTTTGTATAACACTAGTTTTATACCGAGTTTTTTAGCTTTAAAACTGAAAAAACTGAAACAGCTTCACGACTTTGATCCCCAGGCACGGTAGATATCCCTTCAGATCTCCCAGTACCAAGTAGGTACTAATTCAAGATTCTTTGAGGATGTCTAAGGGGGGTAGTCAGAGGTACGTCCAAAAATTACATTTGGCACATACCCACATTTTAAAACTGCTGATTATATAATTATTATGGAATTTTTTAATTTTAATTTTAATTTTATGTGATAGAAATGTGTATTCCAACGGTTATTTTTAATGAGTCTCTAACATTATGGTTTAACAATTTGTCTATTCTTTATACAACATGTAATATAACAATAGAATACCCTGCATCCAGGGTTATAGGGTAACCCTGGAAGCAGGTATTATACAAGTCATGGAGAACAACTTGAAATTTTCATCCATGAAATTTCTCATAGGCCACATCTAAATGGCGTATGGTGCGGTTGGCTTCCTATTCCATTCAAATATCATACAAAATGCATGGAAATAACGCCCAATTTAGGAAACACGGTATTTCGTTGCTCGGACGTCTGACGTCCATACCGTTGGCATACCGTGCTAACCTAATTTATGCTTTATTTCCTTGTATTTTGTATGAAACTTGATTAAAGCCATGGCGACTCGTCCGCGCCATACGCCATTTAGATAAGGTTTCGCGCCTATTGAAAAAAGTAGCATGCAGCCCTGTTTACAACTGTTCTTTTTTTACCTTTAATTATGACTGATGTTATAGATGATGTTGGCCGTTTGGCGAATCTTCCATTCGTCATTGGCCATCTATGCACAAAAGACTAACTTCAGACACGCCAAATTATACTGATCGTTGTACTAGGCCTCAATCACGAATATATTTGGACACTTGTGGCGTTAAACGTATCGAAGTATCTTGTGTTGTGAATAAGAAATGTGTACGTGTCAGTAAAAAATTTATTCCTGATTAGGCCTCTGTACTGTACACTCATATTTTTATGCCTATATTGATAATTTTAATAGTACAGTAGTTGAAATGTACTTCTTTGGTATTTTTAAAATTATGTACCGCCAGTCCCTGTAATTTTATTATAAATATGATGCAATAGCAGCTTTTTCAAAAGTGTGTGAATTGTAACTTTCAATTATTGAGTTAATAATATAGAAATGTAGTATATTATAATGCAAACTGTAAATAAAATCAATTTATTTCATGACAATAAAGTTATTTATAAGGAATATGCGTTTTAGTAAAAGTTTAAGGATGTAATGCAAAGGGAAGAATGTGGATGGATTTAAGAGAAGAGGTAGTTCATATAAAATATGGGTAAACTGTGTGAAAGATGAAATGAGTAAAAAACACTGACCTTTATTATACAATTTATACAGTACTAGGTACTAGAGATCAGTGGTAAGGCAGAATTGATGGCTTGGTTGATCGAGGAGAGTGCAGTGAAACACCAGTCATTTCACTCCAACCAACTGAAGCGGATTAACTATTTTTCTTTCTCAGCAATACAACTTATTAGCCGATTCTATAGGAATATTTTATTAATTTTAATTTGTTCCTATCTAAACATCTGTTGTGCCGACTCCACATGAGTGGATTTAGGGCAAAAAATGATCAGTTACTATTTTCAGATATATTTAGATATTCTAATCTTATACGTGTTGGAAGTTGAAAATAAAGTTTTCAATAAAAATAGGAGTAAAGTAATAATTACAAAGCACATGGGTTTTTAATATGCACTATTAATTTAAATACATGATATCATCTTATATATTTATTGAATTTAAGTACCTAGTTACATTTATATTATAATTAATTTAAATATAAACGTAGGATCGTTTCATAACTGTCGCGCATTTAGTCCCATAATAAAATAAATAATGCTGGACAATCCACACAGCATCATCTAGCCCCAAAGTAAGCTACTCAAAGCTTGTGTTATGGGTACTACATGACTGATATATTTAATACATTATATACTTACATAGATATATATTTTTTATTTTACATAAACAAATTTGTTCCGAGGCGGGAATCGGACTTGAACCTCTTGCGTCGCAGGCGGACTCGCCCGCTGCGCCACTGAGATCGTCAACTAAAAAAACTATATAATTGTTGTTAAAGGCGTTGATAATTGTTGAGTAAGTAGGTAATAATGTTGAGATGTCATTGAAACCCTTTCTTAATTAAAAAGCTAAAAATGCAGCCATTGCAATGAAAAATACAAGTATTTACAAAACAATACATTATTTTACCTACTTGCTTGCATGAACTAGTACTATCTAACACAATATGATATTTCTCAGTGTCATCAGTACGTTATTCAGTGGTATTTCAGTCCATGTGGGGGTGAATAGGGGTTACTCATCGTCGTAGAGGGGGGGTTTGTCCAGATCTTCGTGCTGCCGTTTGGTACCCATCTCTGCCGCCATCGTCTGCTTTAACTCGTGCTGCCGAAAACAGAAAGGATACGTTTATATGTATTGTTGTCTGACATTTGTAATTTTTAAGAAAAAATGACGATAAACGTTGTTCGTGGTAGTTCCGCTCTCAAAATAGCTTTTTTAACCGACTTCAAAAAAAGGAGGGGTTCTCAATTCGACTGTTTTTTAACCGACTTCAAAAAAAGGAGGGATCTCAATTCGACTGCTTTTAACTGACTTCAAAAAAAGAGGGGTTCTCAATTCGACTGTTTTTAACCGACTTCAAAAAAAAGAGAGTGTTCTCAATTCGACTGCATTTTCTTTTTTTAATTTTATGTTGTTACCTAAACTTTACTAGGTGGACCGATTTTGATGATTCTTTTTTAATCGAATGCTTTCAATGGTGCTCTTCATGTGGCCCCATTTTATGTCAGCTTGAATCAGATTTGATTCAAATTTGTTTCAGATCTGACGAGTAATTTTAGAGTTATATTTTTTTTGAGTATGAGTGTATTTTCCGGTGCATTTGAAGTTGATTTTTCTTGAAAGAGATCTCTGATCAATTTGGAATTACCAAGTAAAGTCTTGCCGCCTTCAGTGCAGCATTAGCTAGAGGCCGCATTATAATTATATTGTACCTGACGAGGATTATACTAAAGAGCCGAAGGAACCAAGCCGAGTTTTACCTGTTCAAGCTTTGGTCGCGTGCAACTGCCACCTAAAGTCACCTAGCTTTAAGACAGTGATCCTTGTGATTTTATTGAATACTAGTTGCGCCCCGCGGTTTCACCTGCTCAGATTTAAATCCCGGTATTCCGACGGGATGAACAGTAGCCTATGTGTTATTCCAGACTATAATCTATCTCTCTGCCAAGTTTCATCCAGATCCGTGCTGCCGTTCCGGCGAGAAAGAGTAACAAACATCCATCCATACTTACCTAAACTTACGCTTTTATAATAGTAGTAGGATAGTAGGATACGTTTTGATTTTTTTTCTATACTACCAAGGTAAACAAGCATACGGCCCGCCTGATGGGAAGCGGTTACCGCAGCCTATGGACGTTTGTAACAACAGAGGTGTCACACGCGTTGCTGACCCTTTAATTAAATATTTGAACACGCCTTTTTTGAACCCCATACTGGCACTTTGGCTTGAGACTCACAACGAAGTGCCGACAGAGGCGGGTGAACTGCGAACAGTCAAGCGGTACATGCGCGGTCCGCTTGCCGCCCGTCCAGTCGCGGCTGAAGGTGATCTGAGCGGAGACCAGCGCGCAGGCCAGCGCACACGCCCATACCGTCGATATACTCCTGGAATAAATAAATAATAATGCTGGACAATCCACACAGCACTATCTAGCCCCAAAGTAAGCTATTCAAAGCTTGTGTTATGGGTACCAGATAACTGATATATTTAATACATTATATACTTACATAGATAGATATTTTTTATTATGCATAGAAAACACCCAGACCATCGGAACAAATTTCTGCAGATCGTACACAAATTTGTTCCAAGGCGGGAATCGAACCCGCAACCTTTTGCGTCGCAGGCAGGCTCTCACCCGCTGCGCCACAGAGGTCGTCACACAATTATAATATAATATAATATACACAAACTTAGATTATTATTATTTTTTTAAGTTTTGAGGTTTAGATACTCTGCCTGCTCAAGCGTTACAACTCCTGCGCTGCAGCGTGCTCGCTGTGTTTTAAGGCACCTTATTTAATAAGTTATTGGAGTGAGCGGTATTACGCGACGCGTTCGCCATTACCCCTGCTTCCCCTAGTACTTAGTCTAATAAAATTATTACGGAAGAGCGGGATCTCCTAACATATATATATTTTACTTAAAAGGAGATCCCAAACCCATAAAATGTACATAGATTAAGTTACTGAATAAAAAAATTGAAATTTCCTGTCAGTAGTAATCGGTACCTCTACCCTCTACATAATGTACCTAGCTGATTTCATTTAGTAGAGTTGGTAGTATAGTAGTAGTATGCTGGTAAGTACAACATGATGGAACAAGCAGATAGCCCACCTGATGTTAAGTGGCTACCATCACCTATATACAAAGCGATAGGAAGATATATTAGTGATAGGAACGTGCCCTACGATGCACTGCCCTGCGTCCATCAACTTAAGGCATGTTAAGCCTCATGTGCCTGTAATTACACTGGACCACACTCTTCAAACCGAAGCACGGCGTTGCTGCTTGGCGGCAGAAAAAGGCGTGGTGGTACTTAGTACTTGCATGGACGAGCCCTTTACAAATAGCTCTCCTACTCTTAAAAATTCCTTCTCGGTTTCGTATACAAAAAGATTGAAAAACACTGATCTATATGAAACCGTGGTTTAATGTTCTAGTGAAATCCTATCCATCCAACGGTTGTCTGGAATAGATGGCGCTTAGTGATAAGACCGCCCATTGTTCTTCACTAAACTTTTGAATATTAAGTGCAATTTAAACCAGTTAACCACTCACCCGCACGAAACAGATTTCATTGAGTCCACAGCACTTATGCCTCACAACTTTTTCCAACGGAATTTCTTCCAGAAATGAAGTTTAAAACGCGTATCCACCTTTTATACCCCGAGATCCTGTGGGATCTTGCGCGAAAGAGTTAATACGTAGAACTGAAACTAAATATAGGTCCTGTATATGACTAACATATGCCCTGTGTCAATCACAGAGTACCTTTTTAAGGCATGCAGATGTTAAGCCTCATGTTCCTGTAATTTTCCCAATAGCAACCGCGAACTACAAATAGAAACACAGCTTGGCGGCAGGAAAAAGGTATGGTGGTTGTACTTCTTCAGACGACCCCTTCACAAAGAACTCACTAGGTACTCATAAAAGGAGTTTCGTTTCTATCGCGTTTGTATTGACTAATGTATCGCAATACACCTACGGGGGTTCAAAGGTATTATCACAGGTATTATAGGAATAGGTAGGTACTGTTGTGGGTATTATCCTCTTGAGGTATTTCAATGTGTAGAATATTTCATACAAAAGCATCTTTTGTGTCTAAGATTGTGTCTTTGTGTTTTTTTATTTTAGATTTAACTGCGACAAGAAGGGTTCTTTAAAAAATACATTTATTTACCAAATAATCTTACCTAAGTATTTGTAGATGTAGGTTACCATTGGTCCTCGATTTGAACCCACGAGCTTAGGATCGGAGGGGATGCTAGGTACTACTAGTAGTACTAGTCCACGAGTGCTCACTCATTACCACCTTGCACTGTTACTATGATCCTTCTTATCAGCCCTCCTACTCTAAAGGTATTTCTAGAATCCCAAGGGCTTAAAAACTTTTTAACCTCAACCTTGGGATAAAAACAAAATGTATACCTACTACGAGATTATGTTAAAATAGAAGGTACTTTTTCCTGTAGGTTCAAATGGACCCTTATTCGCACCATGTCGTTGAAAAGGCTTAAATAACCATTTACATGAAAGCGATGGCCGTTTGATGACTTTGATTATCCTACTACTATTATAAACATGAAAGTTTGTAAGTATGGATGGATGGATATTTGTTACTCTTTCACGCCGGAACGGCTGAACGGATCTGGCTGAAACTTGGCAGAGAGATAGATTATAGTCCGGAATAGCACTTACGCCTCTTTTTATCCCGTGGGAATACCGGGATTTAAATCTGCGCGGGTGAAACCGCGGAGCGCAACTAGTATTAAATGTTTATTTCCAGTCAGCCGGGGCGTTGCGTTGCTACTTTTTCGATTCGAATGTTTTGGCTGTTGGTGTAATTACAGGCGCATATATGGCTTAACACCTTTTAAGCAACTTATTGAAGTTTTTGGACATGTGGTTATGGTATAATCGTAAGGGAAGTTTATATACTTCGTGATATACAATGCCTTGTTAGGTAAACTTAACATCAGGTCGGTCATATGCCCTGTAATTCACGCACGATATGACCAGCCCCTGAGATGCACTACCCTGCTTCCATCAATTTGAGGCCTAAAGAGCTACATGTCTCTGCAATTTCACCAGCTCTTAAAAAAAACACAGCAACGCTGCTTGGCGGCAGAAAAAGGGATGGTTGTCTATTGAGTTGGGTAAAATTTGCGGTCGACGCGCTCTACGAAACCTAACCTTTAGTGGTACTACGTAACTTAAGTACTCCCTGTACACGTTTAAACAAAGGTTAGGTATAGGTATATGACTGGTGTTCAAGAGGAAAATCATGCTGTAATGTGATGGTGAAATTGAAAATTATTTCCTTGTAGGTGGCAATTTTCTTAGATCACTTAGTTGATCCTACTAGGGTCAGGCTACCACCGTCCACCATGCACAGCCCACCCAAGGTGACCCTAGGGTAGACCGGGCATGGTTGAAACAGAGTGTAGGTACGTGTATAAGAGGCGATATTTTAAATAACCACAATAACCGAAAAATGGTTACATATTTATCATGATGTTTACAATCAATCCTGTCGCCCCGTTTCGGCTTGACGTTGAGTTCTGGGACACCCTGTAGGTATATCATAATCCCTTAAAGCTTTCAAAGAGGACATATCGGGCATACAGGACATCGGTATAACCTCCTTTGATGTTATTCTTCTTTGTATACCAACAATACCTGAGAGACGGCAGGTGGCGCTGTCCACGTAAATGTCCAACAAACGGGATAAAGGAATCGCAGATAAAAGCTCTTGCTTTGGCACATCAAGGGAAGGTCCATATCTGACGGAACATGCGTCGCGTATTATCGGTCACGAAAATCAGAAAAAAAACTAACTAAAACTCACGAACAGACAAATGTATAGAAAAACACTTGACCGTTCACACTCAACCGATAATAATAAATAATAATAATGCTGGACAATCCACACAGTACTATCTAGCCCCAAAGTAAGCTATTCAAAGCTTGTGTTATGGATACTAGATAACTGATATATTTAATACATTATATACTTACATAGATAGATATTTTTTATTATACATAGAAAACACCCAGACCATCGGAACAAAATTCTGCAGATCGTACACAAGTTTGTTCCACGGCGGGAATCGAACCCGCAACCTCTTGCGTCGCAGGCAGGCTCTCGCCCGCTGCGCCACAGAGGTCGTCGCCGATGATACGTTACTGCGTTGAGTGTGTAACGGTCAAGTGTTTTTCTATACATTGTCTGTTCTGGCGTTACGCGACCGATAATACGCGACGCATGTTCCGTCAGATACCTATATGAACCTTCCCCGAAGGTCGTAGCTGAAGCGCCCTAGAGACTACAGCTGAGAGCCCTTTGTAAAAAGCTCGCCCGGGTAAGAATTCCTGTTATGCTTCTACTGTCGCCAAGCAGCGTTGCTGTGTTCCCGTTTGAAGGGTGTGGTTGCCGGTGTAGTTACAGGCATATGAGGCATCTGAATGCATCAAGTTAATGGACGCAGGGCAGTGCATCGTAGGGCACGTTCCTATCGAGCTGACTTATGCTGTATGCTTTGTTATAGATAGTTACCAACTAACATGGGGTCATCTACCTACTGGCTCCATAAGTTAGTTGAAAAAATATAATGATGGATCTAGCTCCAAACTATACCTACTTAACTATAAGCAAAGGTTGTACCTAAATGGGAACCAGATAAACAAAACACCTAGACAGAGAACAAACATCTATGCTCTTCACGCAAAAATGCTTATTCTTAGTGGGAATCGAACCAACGCCCTACAGCTCATCACAATGCCGCGCCGCCGTAATGAACTGCATTCGCTACAGTTTTGTATGCATGTAAACCACGGAATAGAGAAAACCCTACAAAAAATTATCATGCGGATGTCATAGCTATTGCCTCAAACTGTATTACACTATTTTTGCAATACTGTTATTCATTCTATCTACGACAACCCCATTGTGTACTTTATTTATGAATGTATTTTAAATCCTTCTCAAACGGAATCCTCTCGAAGGAGGTTTAAACCATTTTAGATTCTCTAAGAATTACATAACTTATCTAACACGTTTTACTGGAAATTTGGAAATACGGAAAATTACTGAGGTTCCTAGGAAAAATAAACTAAAATAATGGTGTAAAAGTATCCTATTTCATTTTGACATTAGGACCATCTCACGGTGTCTCCAATACAAGGACTAATCTAATCCCCAAACCATAATATGACTGCGCCTATAAGCATTTCATCGAGTTTTTTCTAAAATGAAGTTTTTGATAAACTCATTCATTATTTGAAATAGGTAGCATTAGCGATTCCCATAGTTGCAAATTAAGCCTGCTACTATATCAGCAGCTATAAGATTGTTCGCTGAAAGAAAAAAAAATACAAACGAGGCAAGAATGTTCTTAATATATTGATTGCATTCTTGTACCTAATCTGTCGGTAGGTGTGTCTCCTTATCACCATGGGCATTGAATAAATAATAGTAGGCTGGCATTGAATAAATACAATTTTTTTATACGCTCTGAAATACCACTTGAACTAATCATAATAACCTTGAATGGAACCATAACATACCGTATTTTTGTGGTTTTAAAGTGTTTACAACCGCCAAACACATCGCCACACATAAATCAGCAGATTGCGATTTTTCTTTGATAAAAATTAACCTTTTTAATCTTACAAATGCCACAAATTCTGGTTAGTTGCTATGCTAGCTAGTCTGATCATTCGAAAAGTGAGTAATAAATAACTAATTCTAACTTGTAACAAGCAATTACATAGTGAACACTACTTAGGTACTTATAAGCGTGGAAAGATACTTTTACGATTTTCGTATCAAAACCAGTCCTAGCTTATCTTTGTAAAAACAACACTAATTGATCAAGCGAGCGAAGCGAGTGAGATCTACAAATCGAACGGCTAAGACGAATAGGGTAAATAAAATAAAATAAAATGTCCAAATCATTCGTTATTCATCATACAAATATAATTACTTTTTTTAGTGATGAAATGAAATGAAAACTACCGGTAAATGCAGAAAGTGATTTTCTATGAGTGACAAGTTCTGATTGAAATATTTAAATAACGTATTGTGATTATTTGTGAAATTGAGTGGGATGTGTCTGGGTGTCTAACTAGTGGTAGTTGCCCGCCTACCGATTCTAGGGTCGTAGGTTCAGAACCGGTCGTGCACCAATGAATTTTCTGTTTTATGTGCACAGTGCCGTACTCTCATAGGTGGAGGAAAACATCGTGAGGAAATGTCGTAGAACCTAAAATTATCTTCTTAATTAATATTTCGACTGGGTGAACTGATTTTGATGGATCTTTTTTTATTTGAATGCTGGTGCGACATTTTTTTTATATTGTTACCTCGTAACTTTGTATTAATGTGTGTAGTTGTTTTGTTTTGCTTTTGTTTCACTGCTGCCAACCAAGAGTATATAACGCTACGCCACTGCTGTTTGTTTGACCTGTTTGCTAGAGAGTACTAGAAGTTTTTGTATTGACTGACCACAGATTGTTATATTCCGGCGGACTGTACTTTTATTATTGTTTTTTCTTTATTAAAATTTTTATTCTCTATAGTGACGTCACCCTATCCAAGGCTCTGACTGAAAACCAGCGCGGCTTGGCAAGGTTGGCTACCTAGGTACCAACTTTGCTAAGCAGCAAAAGCTGAGTTAGGGCCTTTTTGGCATACAGTACGTACCTACGCACTACTCTGAACGGGACAGGACTGGCCGCAGACATTGTTTTTCTTTGTGTATGTTTGTATGTGTGTTTTGTTTTCATTTTCTTCTATTGTAATTAATATGTTTTATACCTACCTAATGTAGTTTCCTGTCCGTTCTGTATTTCTTCATTTCTTTTTTTCTGTATGTACTTATGTGTGTCAAATAAATGTATTTTCTTTCTTTCTTTCTTTTTTTAACTTTTTACTGAGTAAACCGAGTTTGATAATTATTTTTTTAATCCAAAGCTGGTGCTTATCATGTCGCCACAAGGAATTTGTGTAGCCCTATTTAAATTTGACTCAGATCTGACGAGTATTTTTGAAGTTATAGTTGTACGAGTATATTTTCCAGTGCATCTGAAGTCGATTTATTCTTGCAAACAGTTATTTCTTGACAGCGTTGTTGTTGGACTCGTGAGTTCTCAGCACGCTCGAAAGAGGCACTTATCGAGTAGGTGCTAGCTGCGCCCCGCGGTTTCACCCGCGTTGTTTTAAATCCCGGTATTCCCACGGCATAAAAAGTCTATGTGCTATTACAGACTATAATCTATCCCTGTGTCAAATTCAGCCGTTCCGGCGTGATTGAAACAACATCCAAACTCTCACATAATTTTGATAGAGGGAAATGGGATACAAAAATGACATGCTATGACGATACAGAAACGAAAAAAAAACTCAGACCCCTCTCACTCATCAAACCCGCTTCAAAATAGCGCTTGGGCTGGGCACCTGCATCAGAAATAACTTGGCAATAACCAGTATCGCATCTCGTATCAATCCCGAGTGGAAAAGTTACATTGTAAATATCAACGCCAGTGAGTGATCGCTGCGTACCAACACAACACGTTATTTCTGTGATTTCACGCCTATTCCGTACACCCTCACAATTTCAGCTACCTATTCAGTTCTAACTGATACACAATCCGTTGGTTTTAACTGGTAGATGGTCTGTGGGTTTTGGTAGTAACTGGTAGTTTAGCTGTGGTTCGGCCAGTAAAACGTCATCCGGAAAGTCAGGTGAGTTTGCATTGACCTATATTCGCTTTCTGTGTCGTGTGTGATGCATCTGTCTCTTATCTCTCAGGTCTTCCTAGTTTAGTCACCTATATCATCCACTCAGAATTGCATTTTATTTTCATACTAGTAGCGCCCTGCGGTTTCACCCGCATAGTTTTAAATCCCGGTATTCCCACGGGATAAAAAGTAGCCTACCTATGTGTTATTCCAGACTATAATACATCTCTGTGCCAATTTTCACCAAGATCCGTTCAGCCGTTCTGGACTTTAGAGTTAGACAAACATCCGTCCATCCATCCATCCATCCATCCATCCGTCCATCCATCCATCCATCCATCCACCCATCCACCCATCCAGCCATCCATACTTACAAACTTTCGCATGTATAATATTAGTACGATCAGTAGGATAAGTCAACCAGATGTTATTTTCCTCTGTAAAATTAGTTATGAAAAAAATTTATCATTATCTTTATTTTGATTCCATCTAGGTCTATAGGATTCCTGCTTGTATAGCAATACCTATTAGCCAAACGTACCTGCTTACCTTTTAATACATTTTTGTAGTAAACTTGCCTAGGCACTAGAGTAAGATTTCTTTATTTTAAAAACGTGGTCTATGTGGTCTGCTGAGTTAGGACCTTTTTGTGGCACAAAATGCCGTACCTATCAAATATTGTAATAATATACCTAATAATATTATTAGCTGGCAATTTTTTCGTGTAAAATAATGCATCGCTATATAATTATGTGCCTTTTAATTTTAAAAACTATTCTATGTATCTTTGTGTGCTACTTACAAATAAAAACTTATTCTATTCTATTCTAAAGGCCTTTTTGGGCCAGTTTCGACTGTTTGGTCGCACCTCAAACTTAGTAAAAGTCTACCAATTTCATTTTATTCCCTAACGGTCCATGTTTGGCGACGAGCCTAAAAGTAGACAGAATGTCGAATAATAAATAAATAAAATAAATAATTACCTACATGTGTAAAAATGCACTTTCTTTTAAAATCATTTGGGAATATTTGTTGTAAGAAACCAATTTTCAGTAAAAATTGTAAAAGTATTCCAATCATGTCTAAAAAAAAATTTTTTCTTTGGAGTAAGGTGTTAGGGGATAATGAATTACTTAATGAATTTAAGTCGTGCCTTCTAAGTGCAATCTGTGCGACGAATGGTTAACTTTATATCTATTCTTGTGTTTTATCAGCAAGCGTCATCATTGACTTATTATATCTTACTAACACCCGAATACTCAAACGCAACTCAGATTTGAGCACGTCTCAAGTCGTGGTTTTTTGACAGTTTTAATGAAATTCCGTCAAAAACTCGTCACATGAGACGTGTGCGTTTGAGTATTCGGCCGATAGATGCTATAAACGGTTGCCCACCTTTTTTTATTATTCTACTAATATTATAAACGTGAAAGTTTGTATGGATGGATGGATGGATGTTTGTTACTCTTTCACGCCGGAACGGCTAAACGGATCTGGATGAAACTTGGCAGAGAGATACATTATAGTCTGGAATAACACATAGGCTACTTTTTATCCCGTGGGAAAACCGGGATTTAACTCTGGTTTCCCTTCAACACGTAAAAAATCTGCGCGGGTGAAACCGCGGGGCGCAACTAGTTGTGTGCATAGTTTGCTGTCAACCCTACCTTTCTAAACGACCACTAGAGTAGAGCCAATTAAATAGGTATTGTTTTCTTTGCTTATACCTACTTAGTTAAATTGCAATTAACAGAACACAATTTAACTAAATTAGCCTCAACTAAAAAATTACAGATTTTCTCTATACATTATAAAAAAGATTGAGATAATGTTTCGTTCGCGGTCACAACTGACCTTATATTCAAAATGAGTAGGTACCTACGTTCTCGCAGATTCAAGACATTTTCAAAAATAATCGAAAACCTCTTCCAACCAACCATAAAAAAGTTTCGTGAACATTTATTTTTACGTAAATCAAACGACCTATTCGTTTGATTTACGAAGCAGTTTTTCTCTAAACAGCTTCAAGAACCCGTTTCATATTCTCGTCTTGTAAAGATTAATTTTACAAACGTGTAGGTAAATACGACATAATATTATAATATTCACTACTTTGATAGATAACTGATAATAACTAAGTATGATATTTTCTTCGCTATTCCAAGAATCTCTGATAAGAGAAATTATGACATCATACAATGTTTAAATGCTAATTAAGTACTATCAGTGATTACATAAAAATCAAGAGTTGGTAAATAATATACATAGATCACTTACTATGGACATGGACACAAGGTAAGCATTGACCATTACCAATGACCAAGACCATGATCATTGGTAATGGTCAATGGTCAAAGGTTTGTCATGTCAATTGGCTGTTGACCTATAGTAAGTGTATGATAGGTACCTACCTACTTTGAACCAAACCTTTTTCTACCTATAAGTTGTTTTGCGTGGGATGGGGGAAGTAAGATTTTGAAGATAAAAATAATATTGATAGATTGCTGATACTCTTTGAGTCTTTGTCTCAATTCGATTTAATCATAGTGTCTTTTAGTTCGCATCTACCAAAAAGAACGCTGGAAAACAGTGGAGGTGATATGTTTTCGCATACAAAACATGTCGCGCTATCACACACCCCCCCGGCGCAAGAGCGCCGGAATGAGTTCCGGCGCTCTTTTTGCGTGACGCGCACTATATGCGGTGAATAAATATTGAGCCCATGTGGTAGTGCACCACACAGCAGTGTTTTTCTGACAGTTTTAATTGTTTCATGTCTAGAACACATATTTTTCTGTTTTTTTTATCATCACCATTGCTTTTCATGTTCGGTAAATAAATCATTTTTCTGTGTCAGCAACAAATACTGATGAAATGACTCCGTGAATCCCCACAAGAATCGACCTTCGACTCTATGATAAGGGTAGGTAGGTACCTACATCGTGTTGCGTACTCGTACTTGTGTGACGCATACCTATATCAATGTTTTTGATCCAGAAAAATCACCTAATATTTCTCTCGCTCGCACGATTCGACATTTTGAAAGATATAAAATCACAAATTCCAATTTTGAAAAATCGCAAACAACCATTTTGTGTGCAATCACATTGCGCATAGTTTGGTAAAAAATTCATTTTGATTGATGCAAGTTTTCCTACTCAAAAGTTTGCTTGAGTACGAAAACTAGAAAAGAAAAAAAAAACAGCGTTTGAGGCCAATTTGTCTCTTCTGTGTTGTGTGGGTCAAAAAGGTCCAGTCTCAGCATAATTGCTGCTCCACACTCGTGGGGATCCTATCCTACTAATATTATAAACGCGAAAGTTTGTAAGTATGGATGGATCGATGGAAGGATGTTTGTTACTCTTTCACGCCGGAACGGCTGCACGGATCTGGATAAAACTTGGCGGAGAGATAGATTACAGTTTGGAACAGCACATAGGCTACTTTTAAATAAGTAGGAAGTAGGATATTTTTCTTTAGATGACATGACCAAGTAATTAGTGAGCACCACAGGTGAGCACCGAGATGAAGAATGATAGAGGAGAGTGGAGGAGTAAAACCTGTTGTGCCGACCCCACTTAGCGTGGGACAAGGACAGGAAGAAGATGATGATATTTTTTATAGTTCCCTGTTATTTCTCTTTTCGTTATTGCATAACTTGAACAATCAAAATTTTATGATTTACAGGGCTCGGAAGCTGATTAAAACGAACTCTTCGAAATGGTGTTCATTCTCTACAGGATATCCAAAAAGTAAGTGAAATTGTATACGGGTAAAAGGCAGGCCCCTGATTCATTGAACAATCCAATCGCGTTTGCGTTTAGATCCCAAGATCACGTTTTGACGTCACACGGTTTGGGGCAAGGAATCTCCTATGTCATCACCATCACTACATAGTATAAAACAAAGTCGCTTTCTCTGTCCCTATATCCCTGTCCCCATGTCCCTATGTATGCTTCTTTCTTCTTTAATCTTTAAAACTACGCAACGGATTTTGATGCGGTTTTTTTAACAGATAGAGTGATTCAAGAGGAAGGTTTATATGTATAATACATGCATGATTTAGTAGAAAAACAATGAGCACCCGTGCGAAGCAGGGGCGCGCGGGCGGGTCGCTAGTTTTGTATAAAAAAAATAACTATTATTACCACCCGTCACGCTAAAAGGGCGCCGCGCCGGTCTCTTGCGGAAATGGTAGACTACTTGGTACTTGGTGTAGGAAATCCACACCAAGTATGTCTTTACGTCTATCAAGTATGTATTTAAACTGTAACTCGCATTACAGACGATGGCATATTAATAACATGAAAATGGCGTAAACCTTCACTTATAATACCTTCACCTTCAAAAATTCTGCGTCTTATTGCTGTGAGCATAAAGTTCAACTTGTCTATAAGAATTATCAGCTCAGCTAAATTCACTAGCGATATTATCGACCTTATTAAAATAGGATAAAGTCTCATTTTGTTTACGAATATTTATATCAGTAAGTGATGATAACCTAAAGGCCGGAGGCACGGCCACACACCCCTATTTCATCATTAGTTATCAAGACTGTAGGCAAGTAATAATATTATTTGTTTTTGTAGTTTTGCAATGATTATTCATGTTTTTAA
Organism: Plemyria rubiginata; assembly: GCA_963576535.1. Taxonomy (NCBI): domain Eukaryota; kingdom Metazoa; phylum Arthropoda; class Insecta; order Lepidoptera; family Geometridae; genus Plemyria; species Plemyria rubiginata. The sequence continues at coordinate 3,563,860 of OY754929.1, forward strand.
AATAATCGGATTATTATTTTTGTCAAATACGTCAGGATGATACGTTCAAATCTAGACATCGGTGCAAGCTAGAGGTGACACACGTGAGGTACAGCATACGGCGCGCAGCTATCTCGCTCGCACAATTGAACATTTTTATAAATATCACTAAAACTCAGTAAGTATACAGAAAGCACTGAAAGTAGTTATGTAAAATCGCAATCGCTTACGTTGTTATGGCATGACCAAGGCATTACAAACATACACATCCTTACTAATTATAAATGCGAAAGTTTGTAAGTATGGGTGGATGGATGGATGGATGTTTGTTACTCTTTCACGCCGGAACAGCTGAGCGGATCTGGATGAAACTTGGCAGAGAGATTGGTTATAGTCTGGAATAACACATAGGCTACTTTTTATCCCGCGGAAATACCGGGATTTAAATCTGCGCGGGTGAAACCGCGGGGCGCAACTAGTAGGTATAAATTTTGATCTAAGCAAGATTTATACATAAAATTTAGAAAAATATAAAATCCCATTAAGTATTATGTGTAAAACTTGCTTGAATCAAAATTTTATTTTCGCTTAAATCTTTGTTATGCCATTGAAAACCACTTACCTAACCGATTGCGATTTTACTTATTGACCGAGCGAGCGAAGGGAGCGAAGCGTCTCAGTTTCCACATTGGCCAAAAATGCGTTTGTCCGGATGTCTGTCTGTCTGTCTGTCTGTCTGTTCTCCTCTACAGGTCGCATTTTTCAACCGATCTGGACGAAACTTGGTACACAGGTTATATGACTTATTAGAATTTTTTTGCCGTCGGGGATTTTTGATTGGACTATATATACTTCCCCCAAAAAAAGGGCAAAAAGGGGGCTATTTGATATACTGGATATCTCTACCAAATGAGATTTCGATTATTCTTTTTTTATTTGAAAGGTAGTAACTATAAGTTGGTCTCATAAAAGTTTGGCGAAGATCTGATAAGGATCTTCAGCACGATGAACAGGATAGCTCATCAAACAATCGATGGTTTTCAATCAAATTTGAGAGAAACACAAAGGACCTCATTCTACACAAGATGATGCAAAAACAATCAAAAAGATCATAAAAATCACAAAACGGAAAATGCACTTGCACATTACATTCCTCAAATAGCTCACTTTTAGTATGCTCGCGAGGTCTACAGCTCCCAGAGCCACTAGTTATCAAATATGTTCAATTGTGCGAGCGAGATAGCGGCGCGAAAATATTTAAATGAAAATATTTTCAGAACCAGAAAGATACACTATGAAACACTGTCTTGCATATTGCATTATTTACAGTAGGTACTTAATTCATTTGATTGGCAAGAACGTTGGGTAGTTGCATCAGCCGTTACAAAATATGTCTTCGAGAATGTGGCTAAGAAATACGAAACTCCAAGACTGGAGCTAGGGCCTCAAATAAATATAATGAGATTATGATTTATAATTTTATACTCTAGGTCTAGGTATTATGCAAACAAGCGTGCGGCCCACTTGATGGGAAGCGGTTACCGTAGGCCTATGGACGCTTGCATCGCCAGAGGCTCAGAGTCCGGTTATTGTACGACATGATAATGTACAGCACGATAATTGGAAGCCAATTTGGTATTTTTTTTCCAAAAATAACCTAACAACCTAACTAGTAATCCAGGTTAAAAAAGTAGTGGACACGGATTATTGGGTGTACATTTTCTTTTCTCTGTTCCGTATGTTATCAACTTAGCGATCCGCCCGCGCGCCCCATGCATGTATTATACATATAAACCTTCCTCTTGAATCACTCTATCTGATTCTATTAAAAAAAACCGCACCAAAATCCGTTGCATAGTTTTAAAGATTTAAGCATACATAGGGACATAGGGACATGCATGCGGATATAGGGACAGAGAAAGCGACTTTGTTTTATACTATGTAGTGATGAAGTGATAACATGCCGTGCATGCCCCAAAAGGGCTCATGTGTTGGACCTAAGAAACCACCTACTGTAGGTACAACATGCTAGCAATGAATAAATGAGTAGGATTAAATTCCAGAACCAAAATTAATTAAGCATGAATGTGTCCGGATCCGGAATGAAGGCATGCGACGGGATATTGCTTATATATGTAGAAATAATATAGGTTACTCCCACTATCTGAGGAAGCCAACGTACTGTTAAAACTTTATTTACGGGTAATATAGTTTAGTTCGCTTTTGTTATTTGTGTATTGTGTGTACGGGGGTAACATGGTCATTTTGACAAAACTCCCATTTAAATAAAGATGAAAAAAAAACCAACCAATGCAGCAATGGTCTGCAAATAGCTCAGCTGTTTCAATGTATTTTGTACATTTTGTAAATAATTGTAACTTTTAGTTGTAATTTTCTTGGTAAATAAATGTAATAAAAAAAAGTTACGGAACCAGAGAATAGCCACTCGTTTATAGGTTACTGCAATAAGCGACCGACGATGTAGTTTGGTTCAAGATCATTTCAAGTTGTTGAAACTTGATTTGTATTGGGAGGTGTGTCGACCTGTTTTAAAGGTTACCTACCTATCTTGAACAAGTATTTTACGTTTACGTAGGTATTTCAGTCTTACGATATTCATAAAAAAAAACATACTTACATAACTTATGTACCTAGGTAGGTACCTAAACCTCTAAAAAAATACTTATTTTATCACTAACACTAAACTTAATTAAATATTAAAATTGAGACTCAAATAAAATAAAATAAATATCAAATAACAGTCATACTTTTCTGCTGCAAATGGGCGTTTTCACTATTACTTCTGAAAGAATCATCAAAATCGGTCCACTCGTAAAACGTTATGAATAAATAAAAATACAGTCAAATTGAGAACCTCCTCCTTTTTTTTGAAGTTGGTTAAAAATGACAAACATCAAAGTTACGGAGAATACACAAATAATACATGTAATTTCGAATTTAAAGTTTTCTTATCAAAAAACTAAATGCAACCACACGAGAACACCAGCTAAAAAATGAACCATCAAAATCGGTCCACCCAGTAAAAAGTTAAGAGGCACCTACGAACCCAAAAAAGAAAAAAGCAGTCGAATTGAGAACCTCTGCCTTTTTTTTGAAGTCGGTTAAAATTGTTAAAAAGCAGTTTAAGTCCGCTGTATAACTAGTGATAGTTACATAGTGTAAAACAAAGTCGCTTTCTCTGTCCCTATGTCCCTATGTATGCTTAAATCTTTAAAACTACGCAACGGATTTTGATGCGATTTTTTTTAATAGATAGAGTGATTCAAGAGGAAGGTTTATGTCACTACAAAGTCGCTTTCTCTGTCCCTATATCCCTATGTATGCTTAAATCTTTAAAACTACGCAACGGATTATGATGCGGTTTTTTTAAATAGATAGAGTGATTAAAGAGGAAGGTTTATATGTAACTATAATACATGCATGATTTAGTAGAAAAACAATGTGCACCTGTGCGAAGCAGGGGCGCGCGGGCGGGTCGCTAGTCTGGAATAAAATGTACCTAGTGCGTAATGGTTTATTGCAGACGGCACTGGAGATAAAAGGGTTTATTTATCAGTTGGTAACAAAACGTATTTTAAGATTTCTCTTTTGTTTAAATAATGATACTAATGATAGGCTCGGTTGCGGTTGGTGGGCCGATTTTTGTAATACTTATCGGTCGTAACAAAATTAAAAAGTCACATTTTATCTTTAACCTTTCGGACCTCAGAAAACAGGGGTTGGCTACAGTTACTGCTAACAAGCTAGAGATTGAAAAAGATAAGGATAAATTAAATGATCTCTGTCTGGGTATTCTGAGGAGGTATTTTTTTTTATTCAACTAGTTGATGGAACAAGCAGATGGCCCACCTGATGTTGACCTCGTAAGTTACGCACGCATAGAAACGTTACGATGCACTGCCCTGCGTCCATCAACCTGAGGCATACAGATGCCTGTAATTAAACCGGCAACCACACTCTTCAAACCGAAACACAGCAACGCTGCTTGGCAGCAGAAAAAGGCATGGGGGTAGTTCTTCCCCGGAAGATCCTTTAACAAAGAAATCAAAAAAATCTAAATCGAAACGGTCTTTATTCAGTACTTCAATCACAGGAGTCACTTTGAAAGAACTCTACTACTCTTAAATTGCTTAGTTTGGGGCTATTTTAGTTAGTGCTGTGTGGAATGTTCACAGTTAATTTTATCTATTTATTTACAAAGACAAAGAAATGAAAATGAAGCATGATTTCCTGAATGCCAGTGAACTGTCCACTCTCCCATTCACCGTCCCTTGACCTTCAGCATCAGTCATTAAAGGAAAATCAGACATTTCTAAAATAGCCTTCGAAGACTTGTGAATGGTGCCTAGTTTTGTACCTTTGGTAAGGGTCCGGTGACAGCGGCTCGCAATTTCGAGGTGCGATTGGCTATTATTTCATTTTATTTCATTTCGGGGAGGTTGTTTGAAAAAATAACTCTAAAGAAACACGCATAAATACTGTTCGAACACAAATAATACAATAATATAAGGGAAACATGCCCGAATCAGAAATCATTTTGGTATTAGTATGTTTGGTCTTACATTTACCTAATACCAAAATGATTTCTGACTCAAGCACATTTCCCTTATATTATTGTATTATTTGTGTTCGAACAGTATTTATGCGTGTTTCTTTAGAGTTATTAGTCACCGGAGCCTTAAGTGTACAAGTTTTACTTAGAAAACATTTACACTAGGTACCTAAAGTAAAAAATTAATCGACGGACAATGGAAATAGATAAATGTAAGAAGTTTTTATAAAACCAAATAAATATTTCCGTTCCGTTTGTTCATTGTAATCTGAATGTCATTCATAAGTTTAATTTTTAGGATTTAAGATTTTTCCCCCGGTTTCTGAAAGCGCGATCAACACTAATCGGCTGTCAATTCACTTGCTATCTTTATCTAATTTGAAGTGTTGATCGAGCTTTCAGAAAGCGGGGTTTATGTATTATTTTTGTAGGTATTTCCTACTTTTAACAGATGAACAAAAAAGGAGGAGGTTTTTTAATTCGACGCGAATATTTTTTTTATGTTTGACCGCGCTTATCATTTTTACAGAGTAGACCGTTTTTGACATTCTTGTTTTTTGTCACTTAAAATTTTAATAGCTGCACCTATGCACCTATAAATAAGTAACTTATGCACCTTTGCCTTCACCTACATTTTACTTGACTTCAAACCCAACACACCTAATACAACGCACATACGTTTGATAAAATAGGTAGGTAATTATTGTCGGTTTATGCCTATAATTAATTGATAAAATACGCAATTTAAATATATTATTATTATTATAGTATAGTTGGGTGGCGCATTGTTTAAATCATATGTGAGCCTGCATTTTATATACTTACTATTTCATATATTAAAAAACTAGCTGACCCGGCGAACTTTGTTCCGCCTTAATGTTAATAAATAAGCAGATTTTTTTTTATTGGAAAAAATACAAAAAAAATTAAATTTCTACATCAATCATTCATAATTATTTCTGTATTTTAGTACATAGGTTGCTCTTCATTTAAGTACCTTGTGATACACGACATTTTTTGTTTTATTATCAGGCGCAAAAACAAACAACGCAGATGGTCTTCCGACCCGTGAACATGCCACGTATAATTGACCATGGGAAAAACATGAATGTTCTAGATTTAAACCACAAACTTTTAAGGATTGGCCTTGTGATTTGTTGATGGTCATGGCAAATGCAAGACGTATCGGAAATTGAAGTCTTTTAAATTCAAACGGCATATCGGTTGGGATCATCGGTATCCTCGGAATGAGAACTTCCTCACCTTTGAATTTTCCTATCATTATCGTAGCGTAAATTACATTGTTCATCAATTTTCTAACCACCAAACGCGTACCGTTGCACAGTTTTGGTTGGTTTATGTTTCGAAGCATGATTACTACGGAGCCAACCTTTAGGCGTAAATTGCGCGGTGGTAAGCCAGGCACGTCCAAAGAGTTTAAAAATTCAATTGGTTTGAATGAATGCATTGTTCCAATGATCTTATTTTGAATTATGTAGTTTAGGTCATCTACATCTTTATTCTTAGCCGCTAAAATTGCTCGCTCACTCATCCATTCATAATTTTTGTAGTTAGAAATAATTTCTGGAAATACATTGTTGATAAGTTCGTCTTTTGATGAGACAAAATTACAGAAATTATTTGGAAATGATATTAATCCGCTCGATTCATCGACAGGTACTTGACCATTACCGATAGTCAGCAATTGCTCCGAAAAATCTTCAGCAGATGTATCATTAAGCAATGTAACTCTCATGTTTGTTGTCAGTTGCAGTTTCTTCACATGGCGCCATAGATTTGACGATTTGAGGCAAGCGTTTATTTCGTCGGCAGCCGTAGATCTTGGAATTACTGTCAGTATTTGGCGGAAATCGCCAGAAAGTAAAATCATTGCTCCTCCAAAACATCTCGAGTCATTGCGTAAATCTTTTAATGTTCGGTTAAGTGCTTCTAATGCACGTTTATGCGCCATTGTGCATTCGTCCCAGATGATGATTTTCGATACCGCTAAAACTTTGGCCATTGCTGAGTGTTTTGCAATATTACACGTTGGTTCTTCAATAGTTTGAAGATTTAACGGTAATTTGAATGCTGAATGAGCCGTACGGCATCCTTCTAACAATGTGGCTGCTATTCCAGAAGAAGCAACTGCAACCGCTATGTTAAATCTCGCCCGAACAGTTGCTAAAACTAATGACATGAGGAATGTCTTGCCAGTTCCACCAGGGGCATCTAGGAAATATAAACCACCATTTTCATCATCGATTGCCTTCATTAAAGTATCATAAACTTCCTTTTGTTGGTAATTCAACAGGGGTACATTCGTTTGAACTACTAAATCTAATTCCTGATGATCATATTCACGTTCCCTTTCCAATTCTCGATTAAATGCGTCATTCATTTCACTATATGGTGCTGGCATTCCTAACCTGATTAATAAATTACCGCACATGAGGTAACACATATCTTCGATCAAGAGTAAAGCACGATTATGTATCTCCTCATTCATCTCAATATCGTGATTTCTGGAACTGACACGAATTTGATGTAAAATATCTTCTGACATATTATCCTTGTATTTGTGCCACAGGTTACATGGGTTTGATGGAAAACATGTCGAAATTATGATAGCGAATAATGTGCGTATCTGACTTGGAGATGCAGAGATAATGGCTTCAGCGATTGTCGTATCCCAATGACTATCGTTTTCTAATAACTTCAATTCTTCACATGCAGCACGATATGTTGGGAATATTACACCATTAACAGTTCGTAGTGACTCAAATGACGTTGGCCCACGCACATTTACCAGCAACAACCGCAAATAGAAACATTCATTATACGTCAATAACATACGTCATTACATAGTTGTCATTATACGTCAATTTTGTTATTTAAAGTCTGATTCTTTTTTGTTATACCACGTTTTATAGTGACTGACGTTAAATGTCAAGTCACACGGGAATGATGTCGAACGGGATAAAAAGTATCCTATGTCCTTCTCCTGGCTCTAAACTACCTCCCTACCAATTTTCAACTAAATCGGTTCAGCCGTTCTTGAGTTAATAAGTGAAGTAACTAACACGACTTTCTTTTATATATATAGATACCATTAAAAAATATTTTTCACAACATAGAAATATTCATCTCTGTGCTAAAATAGGGCGGCCATTGGAATATTGGACTGTGATAACTGTGATAAAAAACAGACTTTGATCTATTAAATAAATCTATTGCTTATAGATTGAAATATGTTCTCTAAAAATTTCCGATGTAGTTTTTATGCGTTAGTCATTATTATGTAATGCATGCCTGGGGATACAGGGATTAAATATACGATGCATTTAAAAGATTGACTGTTTTCCAATAGTTTTACAGCTTATGTACAAAGATTCACTAAATTCATTACATATTCAGAATATAATTTCCTTTGTTTTCTTTTTATAAACTCAACTAGCCTAGTTGAGCCTAACTAACCTAATAGTTGTGCCCCGCGGTTTCACCCGCGCAGATTTAAATCCCGGTATTCCCACGGGATAAAAAGTTGCCTATGTGCTATTCCAGACTATAATCTATCTCTGCCAAGTTTCATCCAGATCCGTTCAGCCGTTCCGGCGTGAAAGAGTAACAAACATCCATCCATACTTACAAACTTTCGCGTTTATAAATAGTAGTTGGATACAGTTGAACGTTTTAAATAAAAAAGATATACGGAACCATCATTGACCCAGTCGCACAGCCGCTTGATTTATGTTGTTGCTCAAATAGTAAAATCAGATGACAATTAAAATTAGATATTTACTAATTATTAATGTAATTCTGATTATTTCTTGTTTTGAAAACAAAGAGGAACCTTAGACCATCTATCTAATTAGCACCCGGACACGGGTAAAATAATGACCGTCACATGACACTAGGTTATCAAAATGCGTTACGGAATAAAACAAATTTAAAACTATATATAAACGCATTAAATAATAAGTAGGTATGATATGTAGTGCTACCTACTCAAATGAAACATTGTATTGAATTTTGTTTTGTAATAAAAGCTAGCGGCCTGTCCCAGCTGACATTGATTTTTTCATTATTTTAGGATAAACATAGGTCAACAATATAGGCTCAACTGTTATTTTCATAGCTCCACCACTCCCTTGCCGCGTTGCCCGCTGCGCTGAGAGAATTTTTTGTCTAAATTGTCATGATTTTGAATGGAATGTCCGATTTAAAAAATTCAAGTATGTAATCTAGTACAGATATTGAAATATTTAGTCTCGAATACTAAACGACTCATTTGGTTATAGATTAATATAAAGTTATGGATAATAAGTGCGTGTTTAGAGACATGGGTCGGTGAGGTCTAATTTTGGTTGGCATTTCTATCAACTTTTAAAATGTGACTTATCTATGGTACTTATTGCTGAGTTTTTTATAGATAATATTGATTTCGTATGTTCACATTTAATCATGTTTTTTATCATTCATGAAGTTCTTACAGTATCTTTCCTTACTTACATCGGATCATAGTACAAAAAGAAAATTGATTAAATTAGATAGGATAAGGTACCTCACTGCCTAGCATGACGCAAGAAAATCTACTTGGATCGATAGGTAGATGTTTATTAGATTCAATACACGCTCCAGACATGCAGCAGGTAAGGTAGGTACCTATGTACGTAGGTGGTAGTGGTACCTACATAATACGGGCAACAGCCGCCAGTAGCTGTACCTACTAGTAGGTAGTCTGATGCAATTATACCTACCTTGAGCTTTGGTTGGGAAAGGGCTGATGAAACCAAGCGTAATATTACTGAAGCCTATGTAAAAGATGGTTTAGAATAATATTATATAGCTAGTAATAAATAAACAACAGAACGTCATGAACTCGACATTGTTTTTATTACTTATGCACTCATTGCGTTATTCATAGTGACTGATATATACTCTGTGACACGAATAGGCACGTAGCGACACACCCGCGTTTTCGGCCAATCATAGCAGCGTGCCGTGCGCACACTAGTACCTATACTTCGCTTTATAAAGCACTCCTGCGCACAATTTCAAACATTATTGCTTCGTAATCCTGTTACAAAACACCTCTCTATTAAATGGGTGATAGATTAAATATAATTGGATATTATAGGTGGTTGATTTTCTTATTCAGCTTTAGTAATTTTGATAAAATTTAAATAGTTTTTTTTTATTTTGCTCTCCATCAAGTATTATCTACTTAATTTAATTTAAATATTTTAAAAATGTTGCATTTTAAAACTGTACCTGAAGACTACGTGAGGAAGGCGGCTCAGTAAGTATTTTTTTATAGTATTATTTTATTCGAAGTCTCACTAAAACGTATGTAATACCTATTCTTCTTTATTAATAACTAGTTGCGCCCCGCGGTATCACCCGCGCAGATTAAAATCCCGGTATTCCCACGGGATAAAAAGTAGCCTATGTGTTATTCCAGACTCTAATATATTTCTCTGCCAAGTTTCATCCAGATCCGTTCAGACGTTCCGACGTGAAAGAGTAGGTAACAAACATCCATCCATCCATCCATACTCACAAACTTTCGCGTTTATAATATTAGTAGGATAATAAATTTTTTAATAATAAGTAACTATGTAGTTACTAATTACTAATACTCACCACACACCACACACGCACACATAATGTTGTAGGTTCTCCTGTGATACCTTGACTCTTAAGAGACATGCGTGAATCGGGAGAACCTACACACTCACATACACACACACTAACACATGTATATACATGTACACGCATATACACACACACACACAAACACAACACACGCTGAAACTCAAACATATACAACACACACTACCGTAACGTTTTACTTATAAACACAGATGTATGATGTACTAATACTTATGTTTGCACATAGCACATTTATCTGTGCTTACAAACCATTTTCTTTTTAAATGCTTGTTTCCTTAATTGTTAAAAAGCTATTAAATTCTTGTTTCCTTTATGTTTTGTCAATAGGTGTATTCATATAATAGGTCCTAATTGTTGCTAATTGTTAAAATGCTTTTAAATGCTTGTTTCCTTTATGTTTTGTCAATATTCATCAAAATAAGTCCTTATTATTGTGGTGTTTTTAACTGTCGTCGATTTTTGTTACCTATTTCATAATTTTATAATGTAAATCCGTTATTGGCTGCATGCTAGAAATTTAAGTATATATAGTGTATTTTTAAGAGCTGTGGATTTTGTTCAATAAATAAAATAAATAAAATAAATTATAGAATTTTATAATAATGTAGTAATAATTTAGGGAATCGCATAAAAGACATTCCCCATAAGAGTCCCAATAAGACCGTTGAAACTCAGTATGCCTATCCATTTGGGCTGTGGACTTAAGAGTCCGGTGACAGCGGCTCGCAATTTCGAGGTGCGATTGGCTATTATTTCATTTTATTTCATTTTGGGGAAATTGTTTGAAATAATAACTCTAAAGAAACACGCATAAATACTGTTCGAACACAAATAATACAATAATATAAGGGAAATGTGCTTGAGTCAGAAATCATTTTGGTATTAGGTAAACGTAAGACCAAACATACTAATACCAAAATGATTTCTGATTCGGGCATGTTTCCCTTATATTATTGTATTATTTGTGTTCGAACAGTATTTATGCGTGTTTCTCTAGAGTTATTTTTTCAAACAACCTCCCCGAAATGAAATAAAATGAAATAATAGCCAATCGCACGTCGAAATTGCGAGCCACTGTCACCGGAGCCTTAATAAACTTGAAAACATAAAAAAATGTTAGAACTATAAATTCCAGATCAATAGGAGTAAGATGTAACCAGGCACGGTAGGAACGCATTCCCTCAGCTCTCATAATAATTGCAACTGTTATAAATGTCTATACATGTCTATAACAAAAGCTGGGCAATAAATATGGTAATTTCTATTTCTAAAAATAAAAATTCCATTCCAGCGTTGTTTATTGTTGTCAGACCCTTAAATATTAGCTCAATCCGCTTAATCTTTAAGCAGTGTCCTTAAATAGATCAAAGTCTTATTTTTAAGATGGTTTATTTACTTTAACTTAATTATGATTTAAAAAGAACCTTTGATTCTGGCTTCAAAAAAAGCACGTTTTTATAAAGAGACAAGGAGCATAATAAGAATACAGGCAACTTACGGAATGGTTGAAATGGTTCGTACCGTTTTTTTGTATGATTCTATTTACAATGTATGTTATGTAGGTTCTAATCACAATGGATCAGCAGAAATATCAATATGTTCCAAAAAAGTTTTCCTACAAAAAGTTTGCCTAAGGGGCGTCATAGGTACGGTCTCAATATCTCTCGCTTTTGAAGATATAATAGTTATTTGTTATACAAGAGTGCAAAGTTGCTTTTTAACCGCGTGTTCAGTTTTGATGACCGAGCAAGCGAAGGATTCTAAAATTTAATCACGAGCGCAGCGAGTGATTCAAAATTAGAATCCTGAGCGTTAGCGAGGGAATCAAAAGAGCACGAGGTCAAAAATCTTTGCACTCGAGTGCAACACGTAACTTTTCATTCCACCTCAGCGAGGAAATGACTAAATCCAAAAAAAAAAGTTTACAATCACAATATGTTGGCGTCAAACAAACTTCCTCGTCGCTAGAATCACTCATTTTAGTTTTTTCACTTGTTTTCAAGTTTCTTGTTTTTAATATAAGGTTTAACAATGACGTGAAAAAATGGCGCGTAAAGAACCGCGTACAAAGCAAATTGAAAAAAGAACACCAAGAAGGTTCAGAGTCTGAGTTTTTAACAAATTAAAAAAAAGTTGTATGATATATTCGGTACCATAGAGGTAGCAGTAAATAGGTTTAATGTTTTTTTTTATTCACAAACTTAGTGCACACGATGTTCTAAATTCAATTTACTTTATCCTCTAGAGAATAAAAACTGCTTTTGCACTCAGATATTGAAGATCAAAAATACTCTTTCCGAGATGGTGGGATGAAAAAACAATTTTCATCCCACCATCTCGGCAAGAGTATTTTTGCTCTTCAATATCTGAGTGCAAAAGCCGTTTTTATTCTCTAGAGGATAAAGTAAATTGAATTTAGAACATCGTGTGCACTAAGTTTGTGAATTAATAAAAAACATTAAACCTATTTACTGCTACCTCTATGGTGCCGAATATATCATACAACTTTTTTTTATTGGTCAAAAACTCAGACTCGGAACCTTCTTGGTGTTCTTTTTTCAATTTGCTTTGTACGCGGTTCTTTACGCGGCGTTTTTTCACGTCATTGTTAAACCTTATTATTAAAAACAAGAAACTTGAAAACAAGTGAAAAAACTAAAATGAGTGATTTTAGCGACTAGGAAGTTTGTTTGACGCCAACGTGTGATTGTAAACGTTTTTTTTTTTGCATTTAGTCATTTCCTCGCTGAGGTGGAATGAAAAGTTACGTGTTGCACTCGAGTGCAAAGATTTTTCACCTCGTGCTCTTTTGATTCCCTCGCTAACGCTCAGGATTCTAATTTTGAATCACTCGCTGCGCTCGTGATTAAATTTTAGAATCCTTCGCTTGCTCGGTCATCAAAATTGAACACGCGGTTAAAAAGCAACTTTGCACTCTTGTATAACAAATAACTATAAAATCACTGAATGTAGATGTAAAAAACCTTATTACCGTTTAGGAGCAGTAAGGTCAAAGAAAACAAAGCTTCACTTTGAATTTTTTTTTTTACCTAGCAATAATACAGTTAGCATAATTTCAATTGGTCAAATTAAAGATTAGGGTCTATTATGCAACATTATATTTTTTGTGTATCTACCTATGTTCACTCATCAAAGAGGAGTTACATGGAGAAAACTCCTGTTTGTATGTACCTACATGCACGAAAACTTGTAGAACAATTTGAAATGTGCAATAGAAGTTGTTAGTCGGTTCTAAGTCTCTACAGCCGAGTTCTGCCCTTAAAAGCCATAATAAATAAATAATGCTCGACAATACACCATCTAGCCCCAAAGTAAGCTACTCAAAGCTTGTTTTAAGGGAACTAGATAACTGGTATATTTTATTATACATAGAAAACACCCAGACCAACGGAACAAATTTCTGCAGATCGTACACAAATTTGTTCCGAATCGAACCCGCCACCTCTTGCGTCGCAGGCGGACTCTCACCCGCTTCGCCACTGAGGTCGTCATTATTATGTTTTTGTCCACAGATGTGCGCAGATAGCGCTGGGTTGCAGCCGCGCAGCCCACCAGACTGCTTTACGAGGGGCTGCCAAGCCTAGCCCTCAACTAGCTGCCCTCACTCCTAAGGTACCCATAATATTTACGACCACCATGCATTCTTCTGCCGCCAAGCAGCGTTGCTGTTTCGGTTTGAATGGTGTGGTTGCCGGTGTAATTACAGGCAGTAGGTATGCCTCAAGTTGATGGAACGCAGGGCACGTTCCTATCGATCGTGACTTAAGATGCTTTGTTATAGGTGATGGTTACAACTTAACATAAGGAGAGCCATCTGCTTGTTCCATCACCGAGTTTTATAAAAATCATGCAATTCTGTTTGTGTTAAGCTATACCATTCTTATTTTGCTTTTCCTCTTATAGCTACCTTTAAAACATCCCCGGTTAGGGGTGTTAAGTACCACACCAATCGATCGAAGTTGATCGATTGGATTGGTGTGGTAGAGACTATCGATCGACGTCGATTAATCCATTCTATGCCATCGATCGATTATCGATCGATTGGTGTGGTAACACCCTTACGTCGTCTCAAAACTATGAAATCTGTAGTAAAACTTTCGCCAGGTCCGTGCATTCGTGGAGCGCAGTGCAGCTCTGTGCCAGCCGGAGCACGTGCATGTTTGCGATGGGTCTGAAGCCGAGGCCGGGGCTCTGCTCAGCCTCATGCAGCAGCAGGGTACCGTCAAAAGGCTGCCCAAGTATGATAACTGGTGAGTGGAAAAAACACCGACTTTTCGATCAGATTTTCCAGTACACTCCACAGCTATTGGTTTTGTAAGCAGCCATGTTTTCCAGGCCGTTTTTAGTTTTACCATAATGTGATTATGAGGAGAAAGCTCTTGGCGAAAGACAGACAATACAATAGGTATATGCCCCAGTTATAGATCCTAAAAGCAGCTGTATTCTTCTGGCACTGAATTTTTTATTGTTGGAATATGTTGCACTGCCCTGCGCCCATCAACTTGAGGAGCACATTGTATGTATGCGTGTGTTCTTGTGGCCAATAAATTACTGTATATGTCTATGTATAATATGACGTGACTGTAATTTCCCCGGCGACCCTTCAAACGTAAACAAAGAAACCATGCATTTAATATTTTGTTTATAACAAAGAAAAAATCATAAAACACAAGTTTTAACAATTAAAAGGGGTAGGATCTTTAGGTTCCCTTCTTAAAATACTATCTCCTCCAGCTGGCTAGCCAGAACAGACCCAGCTGACGTGGCGCGCGTTGAGTCCCGAACCTTCATCTGCTCGGAACGGGAGCGCGACGTGGTCCCCATCGCCCGCGCTGGACAGAAGTCCGCCCTTGGCAACTACATCACTGCCGGGGATTATGAGAAGGCGGTGGGAGAACGGTTCCCGGGATGTATGCGAGGTGAGGATTTCTGCTATTCTGCGGTTGTCATCATCGATCAAGAATTCGAGATCAGGGACTTGGACAACAAAAGCGATCGTGTGAGATAGAGTCTTCTTTTAGAGCCAAACATATATCAAATAGACGATCTAATGAGTTTCAAAAACGATCGTGTGAGATCTGAGTGTTTTATTTAGAGGTAAACAACATCAACTAAATTTTGCAACCACTTTTTTACGGATAACAGCGCCGGTGCCAAGGTCATAATAAAACTCTTTTATTATACATATTTTACATTATCACTTTGTACTACGAGTAGAACAAAATGTTACAAGAACAATTTTGGAGCTTTGGAGAGAAAAGCCCTCAAAAAATGTGAATCAAGGGAATCAACTCCCAAAATGCTAATATAATGTTGTTTTTATCCACCAGGTCGCACCATGTACGTGATTCCGTTCTCGATGGGCCCCGTCGGTTCCCCGCTCTCCAAGATAGGGGTGGAAGTCACTGATTCTCCTTACGTGGTGTACTCCATGCGTGTCATGACTAGAATAGGTAAGTCAATTAGCTGAATAAGCAACTTATTTAAGTACCAGGTACTTATAGTAGGTAAATTATTGTACATCATATCAAAATCATACAAAAGAACCGTTGGAACCATGCCGTAAGTTGGTTGTCTGTTCTTTGTCGCTTGGAACTGGCACTTGGATTCATAGTTTTAAGGCGTTTCTTTTAAGTGACCCTTGTGATTTTATGAATGAACTGTTTGACTTTGTACCAATAAGTACATAATATTTCAAAATAAAGTAAAGAAATTCCTATTGAATAAAATGATAATTAATTAGTATACTATATAATTAGTCTAACATAATCATTTTAGTTAGGTACCTAGGTGGGTTTAACTTCCATCAAATTACTTGCGTTTATCAAAGACGGAGTTCGTGTCGTAGCTGCGTAGATTCTAAAGTCCGTACAGTCATTAAATTATGAATCAGTTTCGGTGTCGTAAATATTTACTGGTAACGAAAGTGGGTCCTATCTGACTAATAACTTAAAATATAACTAATTAGTTTTAATTATCCAATAAACATAACCACTTATAAATTAGGTAGGTACCCATTAGATAATGAAATTACCGTTAGTAGGAAGTAAGGTTGATATTGTAAAATGAAAAGATAATTATCACGAACAGAAAGCCAGAGATTTGGTGATTGCTCATTGACCAAGTAATTGGTTTGACGAATTTAATAACTGAAATTGTATTTTTTTTATTTATTTGAATTGTTTTGATATTCTTATTGGTTTTTTTATATGACGTGAACCTGTTTACCCGTGTACGAATAAATAAACTTGAAATTCTTCAGCAGTCACAAGTAGCATTTGAATAGCAAAGTTCAACACTAGAATGAATAGAATTCAAAGAAATTAGAATCGCTACCTCACATATTTTTGTTAGAGACCACTTTCCTCGCTCGTGACACTTATCTCTGTACCATCAGGCGCCAAAGTCCTGGAAGCCTTGCGTCAGGATGACCAGTTCGTGCGATGTTTGCACGCGTTGGGCGGCGCTGGTACGGCAGGCTGGCCGTGCGACCCGCAACGCACCATCATTCTGCACAAGCCACAAGAGAACGAGATTATCAGCTATGGTATGTATCCTACTATGTACCTAGATGAGCAGCACATTGGAGACCACATCTCAGGAAAATTCAGGCTGGGCTAAGTTTGTGAAATTTCTGCGAGACCTACGTCCAGCTATGGACTAACATAGGTTGATGATGATGAGTCAGTAAGTTGTTTGAAATAAAACGATTTGTTATTGGGTGTTATATAGATTATTATATTGAAAATATTCCTAGAAATACGCACTACTAGAATTACTTGCCTTAAGATATTTCTACTGGAATGACATTGTCTTGTCTGCTCCAGGTAGTGGATATGGCGGCAACAGTCTTCTCGGCAAGAAATGCTTCGCTCTACGCCTGGGCTCTGTGATCGCGAGGCGTGAAGGCTGGTTGGCTGAGCACATGCTGGTAAGTTTTTATTTTATAAATAAATATTGTTGGACTTTGCACTCAGCACTTATCTAACCCAAACCAACGACCAGTTCAAACAAACAAATATAGACCAGTTAAACAAACAAGGTTTGTTTAACTGGTCTATATTCATACCTAGGTATAGAGAGATAGGTATGTAGGTACTAGGTATCTCACCTTTACCTATATGCCGCAGTAGGTATGCCGCATTTGGCAATCACTGAGGTTATGCGTTTGTACGTCAGATTAAAGTTGAAATTCCAATCCAGCCGTAAATTATAATATTAAATGACATTGTTACTCCAGATTGTAGGAGTAACGGATCCTCGCGGCCGCAAACGTTACATCGCCGCCGCCTTCCCGTCTGCTTGCGGGAAGACCAACCTCGCCATGATGACTCCAACCCTTCCAGGCTTCAAGGTGGAGTGCGTCGGTGACGACATCGCTTGGATGAAGTTTGACAAAAACGGAGTACTCAGAGCTATTAACCCTGAGAATGGCTTTTTTGGAGTTGCACCAGGTAAGTTTCCC
Organism: Plemyria rubiginata; assembly: GCA_963576535.1. Lineage (NCBI taxonomy): Eukaryota > Metazoa > Arthropoda > Insecta > Lepidoptera > Geometridae > Plemyria > Plemyria rubiginata. Next base: position 3,581,574 of record OY754929.1, read on the forward strand.
ACAGAATTTAGCTGATAATGGATCAGACAAAAGCGAATGAAAATGAAAATTTACACGGTCATTTTCGCTTGTTTCTTTAGTCTGTATATCAAGTCTGAGTAAGGATGTTAGGTATGTTATCACATCAATCGATCGATCGTCGATCGACGTCGGTTCTAGTTGATCGATTGGATTAGTGTGGTAACAACTATCGATCGACGTCGACTAATCCATTCTACCATCGATCGATGCCGTCGATCGAATGGTGTGGTAACACCCTTAGGTTTTTCGTATTTCGTAACTTCAGGCCCTCTCTGTATAGATAAATTTAAAAACCCTCCTTTTTAGGTACTTGGTATGATAACCAAGTTTCAGCTCAATTGGCTTTTTTGTTGAAGAGTTTGGACTTGCCTTTGACTATTGCTAACTTGGTATAGTAACCAAGTTTCAACTCAATTTGTTTATTTATTGTTCCGCTGAACAAGCAAGGATAAACGTTGGTCATACGGTGTACCTACTATTTCTTGTCTTCAGGCACATCTGAGGGTACCAACCCTGTGGCAATGGGAACGATCTTCAAGAACACCGTGTTCACCAACGTAGCGGAGACTAAGGACGGTGGAGTTTGGTGGGAAGGCATGGGCCAGGCACCTGAGGGTCTGACTGACTGGAAGGGCCAGCCTTGGGCAAGCAAAACTCCTGCTGCTCATCCAAATTCGAGGTAGGTTAAGCTAACGACAGTAATTCTTTGAACACCTATTTTTAATTTTGGGCAGAATGTAGAACCAGTGTGTCTATGGCTAGAGCTTGTCCAACCGTTTTGTATTTAAAAGTTACCGTATGTAACGGCCAAGAGTATATAAAGCTACGCTTGTAACGGTGCTGCCAGCTTATAAAATCTAAATCACGCGGGGAAATGTATTGACACTTGTTATTTTTTTGTTACATTATATTATTATACTAGCTGCGCCCCGTGGTTTTCCCGCGTAGTTTAAAATCCGGTATTCCCAAACATTCACATTTGTGGTATTAGTCTGATTCGAGTAACGAAATATGTTTCTCCAGATTCTGTACACCAGCTGGGCAGTGCCCAATCATAGATGACGCATGGGAGAGCTCGGAAGGAGTGCCCATCTCCGCCATCTTGTTAGGAGGGCGTAGGCCCGAAGGTGTCCCTTTGGTAGTGGAGTCACGTGACTGGCAGCATGGTGTGTTCATGGGCGCCACTATGAGATCTGAAGCTACTGCGGCCGCTGAATACAGCGTAAGTGAATTATTAGTGCTCTTTATCTCTGATTCGCTTCTATAAAATATTAACGTACCTACCCTGAAGACAAAATAATTGTGTTACATCTTCTTGGCTTTACTTTGCTACACGATGATGAAAAACAGTCGGAGGATTCAAGCTGAGTTTCTTGCCAGTTCTAATAGGCTTTGGTCGCGAAGAACTGGCGGTAGATTCACCTAGTATATAAGACGTTTTAAAGCGATCCCTGTGATTGTACTGAACAAAGCACGTTTGGATTTGATTGATTGATTTCAACCTAACACTGAGCTCCAGCGTCACGGACCAGCCTTGTAGTAATGCATCAAACACTAATTAACTAAGCACAAAGCTATGACGACCGATTTTGTTTTAACAATGTTGTTGGTTAATGTCGATTTTGTTTTAACCAACATTGTTAAAACTAAAGCGGTCTTCATAGCTTAACCAATATTGTTCTTTATGTTTCTTCTATGTTTTGATGACACAAAACGATATTTGGTTTTGATTTGAATTGATATTGACAGGGTAAAGTAGTGATGCACGATCCGTTCGCGATGCGGCCATTCTTCGGCTACAACTTTGGAGAGTACCTACAGCATTGGCTGTCCATGCCGCAGCCAGGTCGCAACATGCCCAAGATATTCCACGTCAACTGGTTCAGAAAGAACGATCAGGTAATTTTCATTCTATAGATTGTTGACAAGATGACAGAAGTGACAGCCTACGTAGCTCAGTAGGTAGTAGCTCTGCCTTCTGCGCCGTAGGTCGTGGGTTCGATTACCACCGTGAACAAACATTTGTGTGATGAACATATATGTTTGTTCTCTGTCTGGGTGTTATATAATATTATAAGTAGGTATTTACAATAAAGTATATAAGTAGTATATCAGCTATCTGGTTCCCATATCACAAGCATAATCTTAGTTTGGGGCTAGATAGTGTTGTGGAAAGTACTCCAAAAAAATATTAACTGTGAAATACCGGGAATCTAAATATAGGCGATATTATCTAAATATAAGTGATATGTCACTTGGGACCCAAACAATAAATATATACCTATATAATTTATTTATTTACCCCTTTTTTCAGCTTTTTCAGCCAAAACGATATAAATAAAGGTCTGGTAGTCTTTAATCATTGGCTACTTATTTAGATGCCTTATTCAATCACTCTTGAGTAATAATTTTTATAACTGTTTTTCATACAATTAATTGTTAGGGACAAAATTACACTCTGTCTAGCTACCTAGTTTCGAAAGCCTGAAGTCAGGCTCAGATAGTACCTATAGCAGTTTTTAAGCGACAGCTTTCATACTATCATCAGACTTCTACGACTTAAACTCCGAACTAAGCATTGAGTACAAAGATTTACACTCTTGACCTGCTAAATCATCACACAATGTAAACCAACAGGGTAAATTCCTCTGGCCGGGTTTCGGCGAGAACTCTCGCGTTCTCGACTGGATCCTCCGCCGATGCGACGACGAACCCTGCTACACAGAGACTCCGCTCGGCAATGTTCCTGCTGCCAACGCTTTGAACACCGATAACCTGGGTGCCTTAGACATGAAGAGCCTTTTCAGTATACCTAAGGAATTTTGGCTGCAAGAGGTAACTATGCTTTCATTGAAAAACTTTAAGGGTTGTACTACAAAACGGTGTCTAACTTTAAACAGTGTCTAAAATTAGCGCTGTCTCTGTTTGCCATTACGCAATGGCAAGAGATGTCAAAGTTTAGGCAGTGTTTAACGTTTGCCTATTTTTTTGTAGTAAGGCCCTAACTTTAAATTTTTTTTTAACTAGGTACTAAAATATCAACGATCTCAATACCTACGAATATATTTCAAGTGAAATAAAATAATATTTGAACGGGCTTTACTGCATAGTAAATCCATAAGAATCCAATCATACATATGTTTGGATGTCTGGATTCCGTTCAACAGACTTTGACTTTTACAAGAGTAATCTGAACGTTTGTCCTCAATTAAAATGAGAATGATTTTCAAAGTACAAAGGATAGGTGTTCCATAAAGTTTAATATGCTATCTCCATTGTCGCAAATCATCTGTTGTGGTTTTTTTGTGGGTGTTTAATATTGTATATTCTTCCAGGCCGATGCGATCGAAAAGTATTTCAAACACGAAATTGGTGAGGATCTCCCGCGCGCTATGTGGGAAGAACTGGATAAACTCCGCGCCAACATTAAACAATCGTAAACCAATGATTCATGGTTGCTTTTACAAGGCCGTTAAACTTTCATTACCTGTTTAGTTTTTAATAAGACCTTGATCATAATTTTCCGAGCGAAATTAAAAATACGCTTTACCATAAATCTCATAGACATTCCCGATTAAAAATTTTAAATTTTATTGATAGGTAAATAGTTAAGAAGAATTTATTATAACAGAGATGTATTGAATTTGATGAATGATATTTTCAATTGGGGAAGTAATAGGCTGTGTTAGATAGAATAATAAATGTATTTTAAGTGTTAATTTAAGAATGTATTTAGTTACTTAATTTTAAACAAATAACTTATGAAATAAACCCCAGACATTATTTAAATACATGTTTTACTTATCTTAAATACAACCATACAGGCATGATTTAACAAAGAAATAACCAAGTTAGTTAGAAGTAGGTATTTATTTCATGTGTTTAGCAGAAAATACTCTTACACCATCTTGAGTAGAAGCCCTGGCGTACTTTGTCAGTAATGCATTAACGTTTAACTTCTCCGTCGCAAAACACCTGAGGAAAAATAAAATATTTAAGACTAGCGCCCCGCAGTTTCACCCGCGTAGTTTTAAATCCCGGTATTCCCACGGGAAAAAAGAAGCCTATGTGTTATTTCAGACTATAATATATCTCTGCCAATTTTCACCTAAATCTTTTCCCTTATATTATTGTATTATATTAGAGCCTTAATAAATAACTTACTCAATATAAGGTGAAATCTGGTCAACAGTCCACTTTGGTTTAGTTTGGAATAATATTTTAAACCGATCAATGATATTCTCCGGCAGATCGCTTTCGGAAAATCCCCAAACAACTTGAGGCGTGCTCGATTTGTCTATCAGCGCAATTCCTGATAACAGTGATTCCTGAAATACGCAAGTAAACAAATTATTTCCTCATGTGTATTTACTTCGAACCAAAGATAAGAACTTCTCTGTTTGAATTCAAGGCTTAATGATAATAATAACTGATAATATATCTTAATGACAGGTTACAGCTTAATTTTCACTTGAAACGGGATATTTACCATGATTTAAGCAGTTTGATTGTTTCCCGATATTTGGCACAGTTACATGCGTCATGATCACGGGTCGAATAGTTCATTCGTTTCAAGTGAAATCAATGTTCATAACCATGATAGTACCTACACAGCTACATTCAGCTATAATCAGCATCTGATGTGTCTTATCTTAACGGAGTATTCGTGGGTAGGTATAGGACATTCTACTTACATCTGTGATCATTCCTTCGGGCACAGAATCACGCCATGCTTGCAGAAATTCAACTAGATTGAATTTTCCTGCACTCTTCAACAACACCCTGGCCAGAAATCTACATACTTGATCTTGTTTATACTGATAAAACTGAATGCCGTCTTCAACTGTCGTTTCTAGGGTGTAGAACCCGAATACAGCTTCCAAAATAGAATCTGGCACTAATTCTTTTAAACTTTCAAATGTTACTTCTTTTGAGACTTTATCTAACGACCAAGAGTTCTCCTCAATCAGATCAAGCATGTAAGAAAGCACTCGAAATTCAAAATCAAAATCCAGCATTCGATAGTATCCGTCTATGTTTACAGCTTGGACCTTTACTAGTTCTTGGTCTAGTTCTTTTCTAGATGCCTGTACCTGATCGAATATAGCTTCGTATGTAAGTAATTTGGATTTGTCTATCGCATACTCTAGTTCAGGGCCTTGATATTTGGAATGTGCTAACAGCTTAACAAGTTTAGACAGTTTAGGTTTGCAAGGCTTCAATTCGTAGTATGTAAAGAACGTATTGACTATGTCCTTATTTTCTATTTTCCTTGGAGGCTTGCCGTCATCGGAATCTGTAGATTTGTTTAGGCTGGTGTTTGATTTGTCTAGTGAAGTGTCCGAATCGTCCATGGAATTATTTTGGATTGTCTCATCAAGCCCAGTCGAAGCTGCGAACAGTAGATCAGGTACAAGGAGTAGACTATTGGATGTCTCTGCCTCTTTCACGTCGTATGTTTTATCGCTTGTACAAAGGACTACGTTTTCGTCTGGATCACCTATTAAATAAAATGTTAAAAACAATAACGCTTGCTCATTCTTGTTTAGATATTTAATGGATAAACTTATTTACCTTTGAAAATAATTTCATTTCCAGCTTCAATTTGTTTCAGTAGATTGTCATCAAGTTGCATAAGCCTTAGGTTTTCATTCTGTGTACTCGGCTCAGGAAATCTCAAGATTTGTGTAGTTTCAGTTAACTCAGACTCGTGAAGCTTCGCAGTTTTGATAACTTTTCTGACTTGTTCAGAAGTTCTTGTATCGTCGCTGTAAAAAGAAATTGAACTTTACCGCCACTTTATTTGTTATTATAAAATATCGCTGTTGGTAATCTATGCTCCGATAATCTGACGTTTGATTGTGACAGACTATCACAATCAAACGTCAGATTATATTATACTGTCACTAACAGTCAATAAAAAAAAAATTTTGACATTGACGTCTTGGCCTTCATCGATAGGTTTCGGCTAAATAAATGTCATTTCTGTAAATTTACGAAGTGATTACCGAAACACGTTTGTGTTATTTTAGTGGTTTATTAGTACAAATCAAACGAAACAATGTCGCTGTTTAGTGATATCATAACACCTAAAAGTGAGGAAAAAAAAAGCCAAGCTGGAGCGAGCTTGTCGCCCTATCTCAACTTCGACCCTTCCTACATCTCAAAAGTTCAGCCAGAATTCTTGTACCCTGATGATAGTCACATGGCATCCACAGCACGAAGGTCTAACGTAGCCCTACCTATCATTGGAATGTCTTTCATGACTGGTTCAGGTATTTATGATGAAATTCATAACCTTCAAATTTTACATAACAAGAACATAATGCTGTTTAAAATTAGTTAGGGATCAATGAAAAGTTTAAAAACAATCAGAGTTATAGCCAAGTACATACATAGCAAGTCTGTCAATTATTAAAAATATTTAAAGCAATAGAATCCTATAAGATATTTTACCACTACATATTTCAGGATTGGGAGGTGTGACCGGACTGTATAAGGGCTTGAGAGCAACCACCCTGGCAGGACAAATCGGCAAAGTACGAAGAACACAAGTTGTCAACTACATAATGAAGCAAGGTTAGCAGTTTTTACTATGCCAGTTAGGCTGTAATATTCACAGAATATAAATGTTTTTTTTTGTCCAAAGTTTGAGCACTTATGTCATAATAATCCTTCCTAAACAGATGTACAAAATTCATTTGGTACCTACTTACTAGAACTTTTATCTTTTTCAGGAACTACAACTGGTTGCACCCTAGGCATCATAGCATCATTCTACTCCTGCATAGCCCTCGGAGTGACATGGCTTAGAGATAAAGAAGACACAGGAAATACTTTCATAGCTGCAGCCACCACTGGTATGATCTACAAAAGCACCTCAGGCCTCCGTTCCATGGGCCTTGGTGGTGCTGTTGGTCTTACCCTAGCCGGAGTATACACACTAGTCACAGACAATGATAATATATGGAGCAAAGCGAAATACAACCGATTGTGAGCCAACCACCTTTAGTTTTATGTGAATAGACTGTTTATTTTTAATTATATTTGTTATCCATGCATCCCACATATTATAGAGCTAGACCATAATATTTCAAAGGATTTTCTTAGATAACACTCCACAACCACTACTAAGTGTAGCCAATTCATATTCAGTTTTTAACAAAATAGCACTTAATAAGTGGGATTGCTCGAAAATATTATTACCTATCAAGTGTAAAAGATTTATTTACCCCATGTCTTAAGCACTGTAGATTTTATGTAAGTGCTGATGAAATCATTGACCGATATTGTTTCCCCTGATCGGTGAAGTTAGCACAATTTTACATAAGAGTTAATAAAACGAATTATTTGAAAAATATCATTTATTTTTATTTCACATAGTCAGTGCATTTGTACATTTTATTTACATGTGGTTCAAACGATGGGATTCACTTGTTACCAGTACCATCAGTACAAGTGAATTGGTTAGTTATTGAGCAAACAGCCATAAGTAAGCCAAAGTACTAAGTAGTAATAAGTACCAAAAATATATGATTCGAAAGAATCTTTTTTGGCACCAAGTATGCATAAAAATATACTGTTTGGTTATAAACCTACATTTAAATTATTGGAACATAGAACAAGCACAAAATTATCTCGGCACTTATTAGCAAATAGCAATGTCAAATTTTTGATATGAGGAAGACACATTATGAATACAAGGGTTACATAACCAATTACATGAGTAATTTATTGTAGTACCTACATATTTACAGGTTTTAAAAATATCTGGACAATACAATTTATCTTTAATGACATAAGATTCTAATCAGACAAGACAACCTTATTGTTGTGATGATAACAAGTAACTACTACAAAGTAATATGTTTATGATGGATGGATTATTCAACATAATTATAACTAGTCTCATTAATTTATTATTTTTAAGCCGTAGGACTTGTATGTACAAAATTTATAGTACTTCCCAGGTAATAAACTGAATAATGTAAGTGTAATTAGTGGAATAATGCTTGCCTTGATGAGAGAAAGCCCCACAGTTGAGATTTATTTATTTAGTTACTATCCACCCACATAGTGGGATTCTCGGTATACCTGTTACCAAGATTATTTTAACTACATTACTCATTCATTACATAAACTTTTTATAATAATAATCGACAGTAGGTTTAATTCATTTCTAAGGGGGCTCAACCACATACCATATAACCCTTATACTGTGTATTTAACAACTCTATCTCTACTTCTTGTAGAAATGTTTTTATCTGACATGGCCGACCCACCCTTAGTAGGTTAGGTACAATGCTATATAGTATTATTATCTACTTTAGAAATAGACACAATAATATAGTACCTACCCCTCGATTTATCTCTAAACTGCGTACCTAGGCAGTCTGATGCCAGCCTATTTTTCATTTAGAACTGAGAAACCATATTGCCACAGAATTTCAATATAGTCTATTATACATACTGAAAATCTACAAATGAAGAGATTGGTTTGAATAGTAATAGAAATTATGATTACACTACTACTAAGGAGTCTCATCTATCTCATCTCATCTACATTATAACCTACTTATTTATAGCCCAGATTAAATGTAGGATCTTCAAACTTAGTAGTTAGTAGGTAGGTATGTACCTCTAAACAGTGTTTACATTATTTGTTTGAACAGACACAACAAACAGACAGTAGGAAGTGTATACAGTTGTTGTACCTATGTTTTTACCATGTTATAAAAGTTCATTCTTAAATTCACTTACTACACAACTGCAATGGAATTATTCAACCTATGTTGTTTTGCTGATAGGTACCTATCAATTGCTTTTTTTTGTTGATTTAGTTTTCAGTTACGTAAATGGTCACCTTGATAGCCAAGTGCTATGATAATTTTGTTTCTTCTAGAAAATTAAGTTGACTCTATACTTCATTCATTTATAGACTGAAATATTGAAATATAGGTACATTTTGTGTGATATAATTTGACACACAGCTTGCTGATTATTAGCAATACTGAATGAGTTTTTGTTTATAGGTGATGGTTACCACTTAACATCAGGTGGGCCATCTGCTTGTTCCATCAGCTAGTTGTATAAAAAAAAATGAGTCAATTGTGTATTAAACCAGATTTTACTAATATTTAGATAATGAGCTATGGCAATTGGCATTACAATACAATCAGTTGTTTAGACATATCTTATAATAAGTCAGAATGAAAGTACCTATGTGAATGGAGCATTACAGTTAAGTCTAGAATGTACCTAAGTACGTAGGCAATTTGCCTTTACAAAACTAAGTTTACATAGCCCCAGTGTTACACACAAGCAACAGATAGCTGGTATTTGCAGTTGTTGCTGCATCCTCTCATTTTTGAGGCGCAGCAGTGCTGATGTCATGATGCCACATTTAGTATTAACTTCATATCATCTGGCAAAACACAGTTCAGATCATCAAGTCGTCTAGCTAGTAATGTCCGAGTATTGTCTGCTACTGGAGGGTTACTTTTCAACACTTCCCTTAGTTTCAACACCATATCAACGATTTCCACTTCCTTCTTACCAATGGACCACTTCTTCAAGTCACTTTCGGCTAAGGCTTCTAGTTGTAGTGCATGAAGCTTGTTCGTCAAGTTACTGTGTCTTTCATGAAACCATGCACTGAAATTTGGTGTTCTGAAGAAGTTTCTGTAGAGTCCAATCCAGTCTCCTTTTATTCCAGTAGTGAGTTGAGGCCCTGATTGCTGAAGCATTGCAAAAAAGTCTTCTGGGTTAAATGGGTTTGGCACTGGTGGTGATCTGAATGGAGATATATTTTTCTGTAATGGCATGAGTGATGCCATGTATCTTTCTAAAGGTATCATAAAACTTTGAGTCAGTTCCAGTAAGTGGCGCTTCACCATTGCCGTCTGAACTTCAGATGGGCGGTCTGTTCTGATCCCATTATGAAGCTTCTTAATAATTGTTTTATCTTTTTCTAAAAATGCCTTGTACTGAGTATAGACTCCAGGAGCTGTATCTAAGAGCTTAATATTCCCAACTTTCCTTAGTTTAGTTTTAATTGAAGTAGAATCACCAAGTTTTATAGTATGCGGCCAATGTTGCAATGTTTTTGTAAAGAATGGATTGGTAACACCAAGTATTATGCAAGGTGGATTGTACTGCTTTCTAGTGAACTCTTTGAATTCACTGTCATGTATTGTGAAATAAGGACGGTACTCTGCGGAAAATGGCAGGGGCTGAATCAAGCAGGTCAGTGCTTGTACTAAAGCTGAACACTCAGTCGGCGAGCTGGCCATAACAACTATAGGCTCGGCTGTTAGTACCAGCTCCCAAAGTAAATGAAGGTGTGAAATCACACTTGATAATGCATCAAACACATTAACATCCTGTAAAGAGGCTAAGATATGTGGCACATTGCGTGAATCTATTGGCTTAGCAATGTCTGACCTTGTTATTTTTCCAGTCTGTTGATTTGGAATGTATGACTGGAACACTGTTCCCAACACGGGCAGTAGGACATTCTGACCAGCATCTAATCTAGGCCATCTGTTGATATCGTGACAAGCAGCTTCCAAGCTGCTCTCGCCTTCCTCAAAATGTTTGGGGGCTATGAGCTGGATGACTTTGTAGAACAAGTTACTAAATGGCAATCTTGTTAGTAGGATTATACTCTTTTGGAAGTAACCTCGAGGCAACGACGGATCTTTGACCTGACGAAAATAAACGAAGCCCCAGTAGTGCGTGGAATCAGCGCGTAAGGTGGCATCGCTGTCCTCATTGTATATTATCTGTTGGCGAGTAAGCGGCGTCCTTGACCTTAACCGCACATGGAACTGTGTATCACCCATGCATCCAGAATTAGAATCTGGGAACGCTAGATAGCAAATATTGCATTTCTCTTGGTCAGTTAACTTCACGCCCGGAGGATATACACTTTCCATAGCTTGCCCCAGCTCCAAATCGAAGGTCACTACACAAATGCAATGAAGCCAGTCCGAGAACTTGCTCCATTTCGCTTGGAACTCTAATTCTTCCGTGGGAACATCGTCGTAGGAATGCATTCCACAAGCCATCGTGAGGCATTTAACTTTTATGCATTACGGCATTTAATTTCAAGTTCTTGATTATCACATCACAAACACTCACAACAAGCATAGCTTGTAACGCGTAAATTCATTTAGAATCATTTTTTCATTGTAAACAACAGAGGAAGCGGACACAATTTTAGGTACATAAAATACGTAAAATTAAAACCGAACGAAACCAACCAAACCAACAACCAAAACCAACAGCTGTTTTGTTGATGGGCGGGCGTGCGTGCGCACTGCGTGTGCGGGCAACAAACAAAGCAACATGGCTGGCGTCGTGTCGTCTCTCTCTAGCATGTGCGGCGCCAAAACAAAACTTTTTTATTTCTTTCTGAATGATTTTAATTTAGCGCAACCTATGTAAAATAATGCAGTTAACTCACCCATAATCCATATTTTAATGCACTTGTTTAACTTTCATTTACAATGATGATGATCAAGTTTTGTGTAGTTCACAATATTTTTTTCCAATTCGATCGAAAAGTTTGAAGTTTGTTTCATAATAGGGATGAAGCGTATTTACTCGACCAGGTATAAATACCAGGTATTTCCATGCGATTACGCGTACCTAATTCGACTATTGGGTCGAACAAGGTACCGGTAGTACTCGCATGACTCGGTACGTGTCGATTGTAGGGATGAAGCGTATTTACTCGACCAAGTATAAATACCAGGTATTTCCATTGATACTTCGAGGCAAGCAACCAGGGCGACGCGCAAACGTTGTTGAACAAGGCCGGGCGCGGGGCGATGCGATGAGCGGGGAGGAGGGAGCGAGTCCCGCCCGTCGCGTCGCCCCGAGCCCCGGCGGCTGTTCACGAGCAAGTAAGAAGGAATGATACGTCACCCTCGCTCTGTATTATGCGGGCTAGTTAGTAGCTAGGTAGATACATATAAGACGCATTTTTGATTGTGATTTAAGACCTTGAACTTGCAAAATGAAAACGTACAAGTGCCATTATAATATTACAGCTATAACTCCTTCTAATACCATAGGAATAAGATACATTATCGCACGTACTTAGATTTTTTTTCAAATTGAGTAAATTGGGTCATTTTATATTCGTCAGTTTATTTAGGTATTGTGCGTTGTGTTGTGTTTGTGTTGTGGGATTTTTGATTGGAGGGGTAGGTACTTCCCCCAAAAAAAGGGCAAAAAGGGGGCTATTTGATATACTGGATATCTCCACCAAATGAGATCCGATTTCGATTATTCTTTTTTTATTTGAAAGGTAGTAACTATAAGTTGGTCTCATAAAAGTTTGGCGAAGATCTGATAAGGATCTTCAGCATGATGAACAGGATAGCTCATCAAACAATCGATGGTTTTCAATCAAATTTGAGAGAAACACAAAGGACCTCATTCTACACAAGATGATGCAAAAAAAAAACAAAAAAATCAAAAAAATCACAAAACGGAAAATGCACTTGCACATTACATTCCTCAAATAGCTCACTTTTAGTATGCTCGCGAGGTCTACAGCTCCCAGAGCCACTAGTAATAATAATGTCACTTGCACACACGACACTAGTCGATGAACATTGAGTCTACTTCAATATACCTACCAAAGTAGGACCTGACAGTTGGCGTACCTATAAAACCGGAAAACTAGTTGTAAGGTTGTAACAGAGTACCTACCTACCTAGTAAAAGAGAACTCTAGTAGTTGAGTTCTTTCAAAGAACTCAACTACTAGAGTTCTCTTTCAAGTTCTTCAAAGAACTTCTTTATGGCTCGTCCGGGAAAGTAGGTACTAGTAGGTAGATATACGGTTCGTAGTACCTATAGTGCGCGTCAACCAAAAATAACGCCGGAAAACAAAGGAGGGGATGTTTTCGCATACAAAATACTCGCGGCATCAACCCCCCCCCCCCCACACCTTCCGGCGTTCTTTTTGCGTGACGCGAACTTTACGTAGGTACCTACGTATTGAGCATTGCGCTAAGTATTGGAAGTTCCAAAGTACTAAAATACCGTGGGAATGGTGGTGCTTGCTGCGGGCCGAGTACGTACTATGCTATGATCCAAGTCAGTCCATAAAACTATCCAAGTACTTGAAGACCTGGTATCTGAACAAGGTACGCAAAGGTGGAAGCGCTGCGTAGGCCTGGTACGTGATTAATACAAGTACGACCCATCGCTATTTCATAATAAAGTTTTTTTTTAATTGGAATGTATTGCATAAGGCAGTAGTCTAAAGGCCATAATACCTCGTCTTGCGGTCGTATGTATCTTTTTACGTTGGTTGGTTGGTTTGTTTGTTTTTCCATCTTTGTCTGGCAACCGTAGGCTTACCTATTCCATGTACAACTTTGCTTTCTATTCGTATTTTTGATTGGAGAATTCGACCTCGCAAAATGACTTTCCAAGTGCCCGTGTCAAAGAGTAAAATAAGTATGGCCCGTGTCTAGTGCACAAGAAGGATAAACGCGTCTCCAATCTCCATACAAAACACAGGCGGTATGTATTTATTATAGGGTAGTGTGGTCGCCCAGCGACAAAGCCCTTTAAATTAAAAAAAAAAATGTAGGTACCTATTTATGCTTAATCCGAATTTTTAACTTTCTATAACTTGTTACTCACACAAGTAAAACGTTTTCGAAAAAAATGCGTTTGAATATGCCACGCCCCAATACACATCCCGTGTTTTGTATCCTGGAGAAAGATATCTGAGAACTCTTGCGCCGTCATCTTTATCACGGGCTAGATAGAGATAGGAAGTGAGTTGACATCCGATCAAGTTTGATCGAGCTTTCAGAAACCGGTCGATAGTGTACCTACCTAAAGGCTCCTGATCGACGAGCGAGTAAACCGGCGCTCTTAAGGCTCGTCGCGTCGGTCGGTAGACCTCTAGTCGATTTTGGCGACGACGGACTTCAGACTCCTCTCGGACTTTCAGAAACCTCTGGGAATCAAATGTCAAACTAAAAGCCACCTCTATACATATTATGTAGCCAGACAACGCCAGGCTGGTTTATACGTATTAATAGCGTAATCGCTTATTATAGCCCCTTTAGCGGTAATATATCTCGGGAGTTAAAAAGAAAATGTATTAGTAAATGGCATAATATTTATTTGTGTAAACTGAAATACAGGATCAATCAAGCATCATTAGCCAATATGACGAATGACTTTTGCCCGATTTGTAATTTTTACATCTCATTGCAATGAAATTGCTCAATCACATTTCATTTTAAAAAAAAAAGAATAAACATTGCAAGAAAGTGATCTAAATATGTAGATAGAATTATAGGGTTGTAAGATTTTTCTACGAAACATGGCCTACTTCACAAGTTATTTTTTTTCAAACTTGCAGTGCTTTCTAGGTTTTAATGTAAGTAGTAGGTACAAAAAACATCGCGAATTAGAGAAAAAAATATACAATGTTAAAGCTGAACCAAGGAACTAAACCTTTTAGATTATAGGTACAGGCTACTGTTTTTTCTGTGGTACATAAGTACACTGTACTATTAAATTATACCAATTATTATTAGAATTGATTATTAATTATTTAATAGTTCCCACGATTACATAGGTAGGCAATACATTAAATAAAATAAATTAATTTAAAAGGGTAGGTACTTACCTAGGTATACTATTACAAAGTCATAGGATTGTTTTTTTTGGGGAGGGGGGTAGTGGTAGTATAATACAATTTAATCTATTGTTGTAGTAGATTTTATATTTGTAAACTACCCTTACCTACTAGGTACTTTGTTTGGTAAGATACTGTAATAAATTATTTTTAAACATTAACCCGGTTTCTAAAAGCTCGATCAAAGCCAATCGGCTGTCAAATAACTTGCTAGGTACTTCTATCTAATTTGAAGTGAGCTGAATAGCAAGTCACTTGACAGTTGATTAGTGTTGATCGAGCTTTCAGAAACTTCAAATTCTAACCCCCGCTGGGATAGAATTTACACCAAATTATGTAAATAAGCGTCGAGTAGTCCGCTGTATGAAAAACCACGTGATCTGCGCAAAACTAAAATTCATACAATAAATACCTATGTTCTGCGCAAGTCACGTGGTACGTCTAGGGGTTGATTGTCGCTTACTAACCAAAGCTTTATTATATATTATACTGTAAAGATCTGTTTAAAAAAATGCCTCTTACTATTCACAATCCCTGCCCTTTCTAGCGGCTCTAAGGTATAGGTACTTGTCACTGTCACTTTTAAGCCAACGAAAAGAGACAGCAACAGACTTATTGGTCTGATAAGCTAATGGCGCGCTCAGTGACCAGAATTTTAATGTTTTGTAATTTTAAATTTTATTATAGACCAGACTTCAGGTTTATTGCAACTGTAACATATTAGACACTTTTTTTTTTGGATATTAATAAAACTATACATTCATAACTAATACCTACGAACAAGACAAATACTCCAAGTGGCATGGATGATTCAAAAAAATACAATTATTTATTGACATTGTTTTTCATAGGAGGGTTCAATTTTTGAACTATTTTTTGAATAATATTAAGTATCCTAAATACTATTTACACCCAACATGTGTAATAAAAAAACAATCATGCACCACAGCTTGGACTATAAACATTCTAAAATGTACTACAAATAAATAATATTCATCATTATCATCACTCAAGGTGACACATTCCAATTTGCAAACACTTGTCCGCGCGACTATACAGCAAAATATAATTGCCTATGATCCGTAAGTACAGACTTTTTTTTTAAATAACTAGAAAGCGCTAAGAATACACAAACACATTATGTGCAATATTTTTAAGTGTTTAATTAAAATAAATGTGCTAAAAAACAATGGGGATTTGGAAACTCAAAATTACTTTGAAACTAGCATTTTGGGTTACTTTTGGGGGGCGTAATGAAATACTTTTTACCGGGATAAAAAGTCAATGTGCTATTTTGGACTTTATCTATGTGCCAAATTTCATCCAGATCCGTTCAGCCGTTCTGGCGTGATTGAGTAACAAACATCCATCCATCCAAACAACCACATTTATAATATTATTCTCAATACGCAATACTATTAAGTCGGTAGTTTTAATATGTATAAAAATAATATTTCCTTTTACACTCACTCACTTCATAGTTAGAAGTCAGTAGAAAATTCGTTCCTTAGATATCCCCATTGCATTGTTAATTCAATAAAAAAATAAAAATATAATATTGTAAATAACTATATTAAAAATCACATTGCACTGTTCACTCTCATAATAATTTGATAACATAAAGTTTATTTTTTATTTATAAACCGAATTGAATAAGCTCACGAATGAATCCCTAGGCATAGGTACTATAGGTAGACATACCCTAGGAATACCTGGGGCGTTATTCACTATGACCAAACCAATCAAAATCAATCAAAGTTATTTTTTGTTGTTTTTATATTGGCCTTGATTTAAATTAATTATAATAATGTGTTTTTAGATGTAAGTGACATTCATATATATTTTTTAAAACAGTTATGATTGAATAAATGAATTGAATTGAATCGCGGTTTGAGTTTAGATCATGTTGTGAAGTCACACGGTCAGGGCAAAGTATCTCCTATGTCATAAAGAACAAAGCCCAACATCAAGTTTTGACGTTTCACGGTTTGCGGCAAGGAATCTCCTAAGTCATAGAGAATAATGCCCCTGGGAGTCTAGACAAGCAAGAGCCACTTTTATAGTTAGACAGGTGTTCTTCTCTCGAAAGGATTTTAAGTGAGCACAACTTTAGGACCGAAAGGCGGGGCCACTAACACTAATCTAGACCTGTGCTCTACCAGTACTGCACCATTATGACAGATGTCGTCAAGTTTATCCATTTCAATTGACACTTTTAAGAACGTCTGTTGAAATGACAGACATTCCCTTATTTTGCTTCCCGTGGTTTTACCTGCGTAGTTTTAAATCTTGGGGCATAATTGTCTAACTCGCTGGTAATCGTAATCGGCACAGATGAGGGAATACCTATGTAGTATCGTAAAGTCACAGATGAACTTGATATGTAGAACAGAGAGTTTGACACTTGAAACCCAGAACATCGCCATGGTAATGGGCTTCAAGTTACACAATAAGGCCCCTGGTATTCTTTCGGGATAAAAAGTAGTCTATGTGCTATTCCAGAATATAATCTATCTCTGTGCCCAATTTCAACCAGATCTGTTCAGCCGATCTGGCGTTATCGAGTAACAAACATCCAAACTTTCACATTTATGATATTAGTTATTATATTAATTTATAAAAATAATATTATACACCACAAATTATTTGTATTAAGGGTCCGGTGACAGCGGCTCGCAATTTCGAGGTGCGATTGGCTATTATTTCATTTTATTTCATTTTGGGAAGGTTGTTTGAAATAATAACTCTAAAGAAACACGCATAAATACTGTTCGAACACAAATAATACAATAATATAAGGGAAATGTGCTTGAGTCAGAAATCATTTTGGTATTAGGTAAACGTAAGACCAAACATGCTAATACCAAAATGATTTCTGATTCGGGCATTTTTCCCTTATATTATTGTATTATTTGTGTTCGAACAATATTTATGCGTGTTTCTTTAGAGTTATTCTTTCAAACAACCTCTCCGAAATGAAATAAAATGAAATAATAGCCAATCGCACCTCGAAATTGCGAGCCGCTGTCACCGGAGCCTTAATTAGAAAGTGGAATTCTGTTAGACCCGCTTGCAGACAATAGTTACTCAAGAATGTCAGACTAAAAACCGAATAGGGCATTCAATAACATACAATCCCATACATTAATATTTTGCTTCTGAACACAGTATTACGATAATGTTAACACGTTTCAGTCCATACACTATACTAAATTATAATATTGTATTGTTTATTAGTAATTATGACACAACTTAAGGTCGTGCTTTATTTATTATCAGAGGTCGGAATTAGGTAGAGTTATTCGTGTACTTACATCGAAATGTTGATATTAATATGTATCTCCCCGGTATTTCTAATGAACAATCCCGTGGTTCTAACAATATTACAAATAAATAATAAAAAAGCATATGTCACCACGCCGCTATCTCGCTCGCACAGTTGTAAATTTTTGATATAAAATCACTGAATGTAATTATGTAAAATCGCAATCGGTTAAGTATTTGTCAATGGCATTCCAAAGTTTTATCAAAAATAATTTATTATCAAGGAAATGATTACACTAGAAAATGGGACTTGTATGAAAACTTGCTTGGGCCAAAATTTTATTTTCGCTAAATCTTTCTAATGCCAAATTTTCAATTGTGCGAGCGAGATAGCAACGCGCCATATGCTGCCCCTTGATACACCACGGGATTTTTCTCCTCTTTAAAATTAATCTCGGGATTTGAGGCATGTCCACTTTATTCTTTCGCTGTATGAAATCAGTGTAAGCACATAAATAACTACCAAATTCCGACCTCTGCGTAATAAGCACATTCACACTATTCTACCAGTATTGGCAATTGACTTCCCAGTATTCTACTACTTTTAAGTTTATATCTGAGGTCAACATCATGATCATTTAGCCAAAGTAGAGGAAGTCCACTGTTGGGCAAAGGCCTCAAGGCATTTTTTTTATACAACTAGCTGATGGAACAAGCAGATGGCCCACATGATGTTAAGTGGTAACCGTCACCTATAAACGTGCCCTACGATGCACTGCCCTGCGTCAATCAACTTGAGGCATACAGATGTTAAGCCTCATGTGCCTGTAATTACACCGGCGACCACACTCTTCAAACCGAAACACAGCGTTGCTGCTTGGCGGCAGAAAAAGGCATTACCGGGAAGAACGATTCTGTGCCCTCTCCATCCACCGACTTCCCGCGATCCGCACCATGTGTCATTGCATCAGTAACCTAACCCCCTTTTCTACCCTAACCTTTGTTTCTGAAAGCTCGATCAACACTGTAATTACATGCACATTAGGCTCAACATCAGTATGCCTCAAGTTGGACGCAGGGCAGTGCATCGTAGGGCACGTTTCTATCGTGCGTGACTTACGAGGCAATGCTTTGTTATAGATGGTGACCACTTAACATCAGGTGGGCCATCTGCTTGTTCCATCAGCTGGTGGTATAAAAAAAAACACTAATCGGCTGTCAAGTCACTTGCTATCTCTATCTAATTTGAAGTAAAAGCTGAAATAGCAAGTGACTTGACAGCCGATAAGTGTTGATCAAGCTTTCAGAAACCAGGGGGTAAATAAGGAAGGTGTAAGAATTGGTATTGTAAAAATTAAATAATAATCGATATATTTAACCGACTTCAAAAAAAGGAGGAGGTTCTCAATTCGTCTGCATTTCTTCTGTTTGTTACCTATTATCTTATTACTGGGGGCGACCGATTTTCATGATTATTTTTTTAATCGAAAGCTGGTGCTTGTCATGTGGTCAGATTTGACAAGAAGTTTTTGAATTACCAGTGAGAGTTTTTCTTGAAAAAGTTATCCAGTATTTAATAGCATTTTCTTTTAGTTTGTTCTATGTAAGAATGACTGTAGGTATGTGAGGAAAGATAGAAAAGCTATCGATGCGGACTCGCGAAGTTTTAGTTTGGGACTAACCGCTTGTAATAATGATAAGAAAATCATCTTTACACCTACTAGTAGGAACAGTGCGAATAGGCTTATGATTTGACTCCTAACTATATCTAGCTTAGAGGTTATATTCCAACACGAAATAATAATGACATGTCTCAATTAGTCAATAAAAAACGTCATTCAATTGACACTAGCGACGAATGCAATTTTCTATAAGACTGTACCTGTCAACTCAAGCAAAAACGCATGAACCGAAATGAGTCCGGTTATAGTACGACATGATAATGTGCAGCACGATAATGTACAGCCCGATATTTGAAATCCAATTTGGTACTTAAAAAAAACCTAACAATCTAAATAATCCAGCTAAAAAAAGTAGTGGGCACAGACTATTGGGTGCGCATTATTGGGGTGTACATAATCATCCCGTACAATAACATGCCGTGAATTATTGGCTCCCACCGAAATTATAGTGCCACCAAACCAAATATGTGAGATGACAAGAGGTTTATGAGGTTAAGCTTTGCGACAACGCATTTTTTTGCCGTTTTCTTAAATACTGAGGGTAGTCGTATCCTCATGCCCAACGTGGCTGTACAGTCGGCTTCAAACATAGATGACGATCAAACCTAACTAACCTTAATCATCATTTACTAACCTTAACAATCATTAAGAAATAATACATCTTTGAACATCAGTAAAGTAACACCCAGACAGAGAAAAACTTGCCATCAAACAAATTTTGCCTCTCGGTGGAATCGAACCCACGGCCTGCAGCGCAGAAGGCAGAGCTACTGCCAACTAAGCAGGGCTGTCAAAAGAGATAAAAGTAATCTATTTCTGTTGCTGACTGTACCTAAATCCCGCCAACTCAAGGGTGACATAAATATACAATCGATTAATAATACAATAATCTACTGCCATGTATTACTCACGTTGTTTTGAGCGAAAGCGTTGGGGAACTGACCTAAGTTGAGGTTCCCAAACTGTTGGGCGACATTCTGAGGTTGCTGGTTGAAAAAGTTTTGCTGGAATGCCTGCTGTTGTAAGTTCTGATGCTGTAAGTTTTGCTGCTGTAAGTTTTGCTGCTGTAAGTTTTGTTGCTGTAAGTTTTGCTGCTGTAAGTTTTGTTGCTGTAAGTTTTGCTGCTGTAAGTTTTGTTGTAAGTTCTGCTGTAAATTCTGTTGCCCACTGAATTGCTGAAACTGGTTGGCATACTGCATACCGTTCTGCTGAGGCATACTACTAAAGCCCTGTTGACCCTGCGGCACATTACTAAAGCCAGGTTGCGCCTGCGCGCTAAAGCTTTGCTGCTGGAAGGAACCGAACTGATTGAAACTGGCTTGATTGAACTGATTGGATGATTGGAAGTTGCTTGACGGTGCTTGGAAGTTCGACTGCTGAAATGTAGATGGCGCTTGACTATACAGCGCTAATATGCTATCTTTCGTAAGCTTAGACTTTTCCTTCTCAGTCGGGGCGGGTTGCCTGAAGAAGTTCTCCTCCTCAGTCTTGAGATCAGGTTTTATGTCCTTCGGCGGTTCGGGTTTCTCCTGGGGCGCGGAGAAGAAGCTGGAGAATATGTCGTCGCTCGGTTTCGGTTCGGTTTTGGTTGTGTCTAGGCCGAGCAGATCGGCGGCGCCGTTCGGCTTGGCGTCAGCGACGGCGGTTGGTGGCGTGTTGCGACCCAGTTTCGGACTGACTGAGGACTTCGGTTTCGGTATGCTCGGTATTACGTCTGATTTCTGGAAAGTGATAATAATAATTAGCTGAAACAGAAAAAAACAGCATCACGACTTTGATCCCCAGGCACGGTAGATATCCCGTCAGATCTCTCAGTACCAAGTACTAACTCAAGATTCTATGAGGATGTCTAAGGTGGATATCCCCTTGGTGGATACTGAAAGATCTGAAGGGATATCTACGTAAAGGTCGGGGAAGTCGTAAAGCTGTTTCAGTTTTATTCGTACCTATATATTAATATTTTTGTATTACATATAAGCAAAAGTTTGACCGCAATCTCACATGATGTTAAATGAGAATTTTATGCACTATTCTGTGTATTGAGGCTTTTAAAAAATGATGCTAGGTTATAATATAAAATTGCCACAAGCCCTTCTGATAGACAGCTAAGTGGGGATAATGACAATAAACAAAAAACTTGTTTTAATTACTACATTTTCAAGAGTAGTAGAGCTCTTTGTGAAGGGCTCGTCCGGGGAAGTACTACCACCACGCCTTTTTCTGCCGCCAAGCAGCAACGCTGTGTTTCGGTTAGAAGAGTGTGGTCGCCGGTGTAATTACAGGCACATGAGGCTTAACATCTGTACGCCTCAAGTTAATGGACGCAGGGCAGTGCATCGTAGGGCACGTTCCTATTGTGCGTGACCTACGGGGCAATGTTTTGTTTATAGGTGATGGTTACCACTTAACATCAGGTGGGCCATCTGCTTGTTCCATCAGCTAGTTGTATAAAAAAAAAAAATTGAAACTGACATTTAGGAATTTTGGACTTTATACAGAGGAGATAAAGTTAAACTCACATTGTACTTCTTATCGCTGGCGGAAGGCGCCGGCAACGGCCCGACTCCTGACGACGACGTTGACTTTTTTTTCCTTTTCTGCTTCTCGAGTTCTTCGTCTATCTCTTTATCCCTGAAATGTATATGAAGGTAAGCTAACTAAGCTTGGCTTAGTTTGGGACTATGTATGGAATGTCCCACAACATTTATTTGTAGACATTTTTTACAATATGTAGCCCCAAACTGATCCTAACCTAAATAACATAAAATTATTTAAGTCTCCTATAACTTGTTCTTTCTGATTGTGTTCTGTGCTCGAAAGGAGCCTCATGGAGGCGCACATAAAATACTTTCACCACACTGTTTTGAAAATAAACCAAGTGACAGGACAAGAAGAGATTTCTTTCTGAATGTTACAACCTAAAAAGCCCTGACAATGTTTACAATGAAATGTGGAGTTAAATATTTTTTTATAATTTTTTTGTAAATATATACATAGCTAGTAGCGCCCCGCGGTTTCACCCGCGTAGTTTTAAATCCCGGTATTCCCACGGGATAAAAAGTAGCCTATGTGTTATTCCAGACAGTTATATATCTCTGTGCCAGTTTTCACCAATATCCGTTCAGCCCTTCTGGAGTTATAGAGTAACAAACATCCATCCATCCATCCATACTTACAAACTTTCGCATTTATAATATTAGTAGGATAGTAGGATATATACATACACTAGCGACTCGCCCGCGCGCCCCTGCTTCGCACGGGTGCGGGTGCACATTGTTTTTCTACTATATCATGCATGTATTATACATATAAACCTACCTCTTGAATCACTCTATCTATTAAAAAAAACCGCATCAAAATCCGTTGCGTAGTTTTAAAGATTTAAGCATACATAGGGATATAGGGACAGAGAAAGCGACTTTGTTTTATACTATGTAGTGATTACATCATGAAAATATATCTGTTATTAATGTAATCTGTTATTATCTGTTTGTGGTAATGTTCTCGGTAGCTCACGCGCACAACTGATCTGAGGGCTGTCAAACAGAGCCAGTGGGCCTTACTACAAAACGGTGTCTAACTTTAAACAGTGTCTAAAATTAGCGCTGTCTCTGTTTGTCATTACGCAATGGCAAGAGATGTCAAAAGTTTAGACAGTGTTTAACGTTTGCCTATTTTTTTGTAGTAAGGCCCAGTATGTCCAACTCACCAGTTGACTTTCGTCTTGGCAGGAGGCACCCATTCCTTGGCGATGTATTTCTTCTGTTCGTACTTGGCTCTGATAAAGGCCTCCAGCGAAGAGTCGTTCTGCGGCCGACGGAAGGAATCCGGAAGGTTGGCTTCGTACACCGCGCGGGCGCGGGAATTGCCCATTTGCTGGAGCGAGACCTGGAGTTTTGTTACATTTTATACTTTATTTATTTATTAAGTTCACCAACAGTTAGTCACCAAAAGATAATACACTAGGTGCATAAAGTTACAGGCCTTTATTCATATTCCCTGCCACTTTATAGTAGCTCCACATATAGAGTACTAGTATCACTCCGCGGTTTCACCCGCGTAGTTTTAAATCCCGGTATTCCCACGGGATAAAAAGTAGCCTATGTGTTATTCCAGACTATAATATATCTCGGTATGAATTTTCACCAAGATCCGTTCAGCCGTTCTGGAATTATAGAGTAACAAACATCCATGCATACTCACAAACTTTCGCATTTATAATACTAGTTGCGCCCCGCGATTTCACCCGCGCAGATTTAAATCCCGCTATTCCCGCGGGATAAAAGTAGCCTATGTGTTATTCCAGACTATAACCAATCTCTCTGCAAAGTTTCATCCAGATCCGCTCAGCCGTGAAAGAGTAACAAACATCCATCCATCCATCCATACTTACAAACTTTCGCGTTTAAAATATTAGTAGGATACTTGTCACTTTTATGCCAACGAAAGGAGACAGCAACAGTTGACTTTGGCAAATTCGTGGCCCCTATCGGCCACTGAACAGCCATAAATAAAAGAAGAAGAGGAGTAGACAGCAACAGGCGATAAGCTAATGAAGCGCTCAGCGACCTAAGAGGCGAGATAAGAGGGAAAGGCTTTAATAGTAGCATAAACCTATTATAGACAAATACCACTTGCAAAGACGGTACTTTGATAAACTATAGCTCGACCGCCGGCAGGTTAACCTTCCCGATGGTACGAGAGACCGGGGGCTGGGGGCGTGGTGTGCTCGACCAATCAACAGAGCTCGCGCGGTTGTCTTATCTACGTGTGTGGGTGTGTGTCGGTTGTGTTCGCTAGAAAAACAGCATCTCTGCTTGGCGGCAGGAATAGGCGTGATGATATAACGGGCTTAATGCAGCAACACTTACCACTTGTTCCGGTGTCCAAGAGTCCAGATTGACACTCTTCACCTTGGAGATGTGGACTCCAAGGTTTCGGTGGATACCGGCACATCTGATGCATAGGAATATTCCTAGGTTCCATGACGCCCAGCGAGGACCTGAAAAAAAATATTACCGACTTCAAAAAAAGGAGGATGTTCTCAATTTAACTGTTACATTAAGTTATCCATGTTAATGAAATTGCATATGTTGGTGTTCTATGTTGTTTTATTTGCAGATATGTTATATTATGGATATATATTACCTAGATGATATTTATCATCAAAATGTACAGGAATCTAAAATCCATCCAGAAATCCTTATAAGGAATTGAAACATCTTCTCTAACATAATGAGAGTAGGTATTGCTTAAATGCTTTGAGTTAATGAATAAATAAGTAAATTGCTTGACACTACTTCACCGAATACCACGGAAGGCAGTAAGACTTCTACTTGATTACCATTTGGCAATTAGCCATTTTTTGTAGTCAATGCCTTTGTGAAGGCTGTCTAATGGTTTTAAAATTACGTAAATTTAATCTTGATTTCACTACTGCATGACCTCAATTTTGAGTATCTGTAGCAACTAAAGATCTGCAAATCTGTTGTGTTCAGTATTCCAACTAAAATATGTTGTTGAGTCCTATAGAAATATGCCCATCTACGCTAGTAAATTCTAACTGGACATTTTGTAGGAAGCACCAAACTATAGTCTATTTTAGTTAACACAATATTTTGGTCATCCAACTTAATATGATACATCCTGGTGACTAAAAAAATGGAAGCAACTCTATTAAGCCAATTAAATTAATTAAATTGAGTTGATTTCAATTGGGGTGTTTTGGCAGCGCATCAGCAACGCCTCTGGTGTTGCAGGTGTCTATGGGCGACGGTGACCACTTTCCATCAGGTGGCCCGTTTGCTCGTCTGCCAGCTTTGGCATAAAAAATAAAAAAAAACCTGTCTATACAAACAACAAGTGTAAAATGTTAAAATTTTGACTGAAAATAGAGTACTGGTAGTCAATGATTTTATTTTGATTGCTACTTGATTTCTTACAAAATCTTACAAGTTTTACAATGACTTACATGATGCCTATGCAAGATGGTACTTAGTAGTTCTTCTCTGGCTTGAGAAAACAGATTCCTAGTCATTATAGCCACTTATTTAATTTATGTGTATTTCCTATAACTATCCTAAATTGTTACACCAGCCAAATAGGTAGTACATAACCAAATATTATGCTGCCTAAATATTATGCTGCCTAAATATTAAGGTTGTATCATTGCATGTCATTCGACCTGATTGAAAATGTACATTTGATTATAATCTTGTAGGGCTAAGATATGACTCGTTACAATTTTGTTTTTTATCCTTAACTACAGGTCAATATCCTCTGTATTAACTGACAGTATTAGTATTAGTGTATTAGTAGACTGTATTTAACAGAAGTGCAAATGCTATTTACATTCTAGATTTAGGGAAAAACAGAAAATAGTAATAAATACAGGAAATTAAAAATTTTACCTTTTGCATCACAATCAACACAGTATTTGTTGTCTTCGTCCTTTAGCATCTGCAGTAATATGTTCTGACATCGATCTTGGATTTGTTTGGCCCGATCCTTTTCACTTTTCGAAGTCATTTTATTGATAAATTCAGTGAAATTTTGCGAAATCAATTGACTTGAATATGGGTGGAATGCTTGTTTGTTGAAGGGAAGAGACCATAGACAGAAGAGTTGAGTGAGTCACTCAGAGTGACAGATTAGCTTGATGAGGTGTCTGTCATGCATGTCACCATACTTATTTTAGAAACAAACGGTGAGGGTTGATATGGTGTGGTGAAAATATATACATTCCAGTAAAATAGGACATGCAAGATACAGGCATGCAGGATTTTGTGGATAGATTATAATTTGCAAGTTAACTGGTCAGGTACTGGCATGCCTGTACCTGTCCTGTCGTGACTACTTGCATGCCAGGTGGTACAGGCATGCGTATAGCGTATGTGCCAGAAGCTTGCATGCAAGTGTTCCATGCCAGCTAAGGCAAGTGTTTTTTCACCTGACGGGTGTTTTTCATTTCATAATGCAGTAGCAGTTTGACATTGACAAAATCATTATCTACACAACCAACAGATGAACAGACTGGATTCGTTTCCTGTCATCTAACGAAGCAACATAGCATTTTCATTATAATTGTTTTTCTAGTGTTATTTTGAGTTGTGTTGTGTAATTTTGGTGGTATTTTAACCAGCATTACTTGTGGTCTTAGCACAATGTGTAAGCATTTGGAATGAAAGTGTATTATGTGATATCGTGATTTGACCGAAAATGTTTCAAATGTTTTGAAGAAACCGCCACCATTTTCTTCAAAACAATTGACTGACTCGACTTTGGACTGACGTGACTATAAACATAACTACAAAAAGTATAATCTCTGAATCACTTGACATTGGCAAGATTGTCTATGACAGGAGCCATAAAAAGAAGAAAGAAGAAGAAAATGAACAGACTGTCAGTGTCATTCATCGCCACAAAAGCTTTGTTTTGTTTTGGTTTTGGCTGGACGGTAGTGTCGAAAATCTTATTTCCTTATTTGATTGCATCCATTTAGCCAACCCAAACTAAATTTTCATCCTGTTTACACTTACTTGGAACGTGTGTTTGTTGCCTCCTCCTCAGAATCATGTGCTGAATTTTGGCAAGTGGTGAAGTTGAAAACAAGAAATGGGTAATCAGCTGGTTGGAGTGGCCCCTTCTCAAATATTTCCTGTGGAGCACTATCTAAGTGATCATGTCGACCTTAATTTTGACCAGAGGTATTTATACACTAATTGCATCTAGTGACTTTTATAAATAATCAAATCAAAGTTCATGCATCTTTTCTAGTTTATCTTTTAGAATCAAGTAAGTACAGTAGTAAGCAAGTAATTTCTGTACTGTAAAATAAAACTACAAAAATATAAATTTCATACAAAACAAAACTGAACTTTAAAATAACCATACCATTTCACATTTCAGCCTGGGCTCTACAAGATTCCTTAAGGTTGCACGGGCCAAGTCCAGAGAGGGTCTTATAGTGGTAAAGGTGTTTGCGATCCAGGATCCATCGCTACCACTTGCTGAGCACAAGGAGAGGATATTGAAAATTAAAGAGCAGCTTGTGTCTGCTTTTAATTGCTTGCCATTCCAAAGAGTTATAGTAAGTGAAAAAAATATAGAATTATGACTAATCAAATCAAATTGACAGCTAAAAATAGACTATTAGAATCAGTTAATATTTTACTTAATTAGTTATTTATTTCAGCTTACAGACAAAGCAGGCTTCCTGATGAGAGAGTACTGCAGATGCAGTGTCTACGACCGCTTGTCCACCCGTCCATTCCTCACTGTGTTGGAGAAGAAGTGGATTACATTCCAAGTGCTGTATGCTCTCCATCGGATGCACAAACTTGGTATCTGCCATGGGGATATCAAGGTAACTGATCTACCTTAGTGGTAGAAGTAAGAGGAAAGTAAAACCATGTGATGTTTCCTAATTTATACATTACTAGATGCGCCCCGTGGTTTCACCCGCGCCGATTTAAATCCCGGTATTCCCACGGGATGAAAAGTAGCCTATGTGCTATTCCAGACTATAATCTATCTCTCTGCCAAGTTTCTTCCAAATCTGTTCAGCTGTTCCAGCGTGAAAGAGTAACAAACATCCATTCATCCATACTTACAAACTTTCGCGTTTATAATAATAATAAATAAATAAATAATGCTGGACAATCCACACAGCACTATCTAGCCCCAAAGTAAGCTATTCAAAGCTTGTGTTATGGGTACTAGATAACTGATAGGAATAGGATACATTTTATCCAGGATGTCAGATTTTATCATATCAATGATCCATGCTTAACATGCTGAGATACAAAGACATTGAAACTAACAAATAGAGTTTGAGTCATTTGAAAAAAGAAGTAAAAAAGACATATAGCTCGCAGACCTGACAACCGCTGGGAGATAAAGGTTCTCGAATGGCGACCACGAACAGGAAAGCGAAGCGTGGGACGCCCTCCTACCCGATGGACTGACGACATTGTTAGCATCGCAGGAAGTCGGTGGATGGAAAGGGCTCAGAATCGTTCTTCCTGGATAGGGAAGGCCTATGTCCAGCAATGGACTTCTGTATGGTGATGAAGAGTACAAAAGACAGTAAAATTATAATTTGCAAGTAGCAAGTATAGCTAGATATATTGTATAGCTTCAATAGTGTAGGTATTTTATTCCATTGTAACGAGGATCATACAAAAGAGCGATAGATACTAAGCCGAGTTTGTTGCCTGTTCTTCTCGGCGTTGGTCGCGTGGAACTGGCACTAGAGTCACCTAGTTTTAAGATGTTTCAGGATGATCCTTGTGATTTTATTGAATAAACATATTTTGAATTCGATAACGTGAAGAGTAAAAAAGACAGTAAAATTATTATTTGCAAGTAGCAAGTATAGCTAGATAACGCCGATTTAACCTCCAGTTTTTTTTAGCTGGAGAACATAATGGTCACCTCCTGGTTATGGGTGCTGCTAACAGATATAGCATCGTTCAAACCCACATTCCTGCCCGACGACAATCCGGCGGATTTCAGTTATTTCTTCGACACGTCGAGAAGAAGACTGTGCTACGTCGCTCCGGAGAGGTTTATACGAGCTCCCGATCCTAACAACAGAACGGTAAGGGCCAGCGCAAACCAGCGGTGGCGCGGCGAAGACACTAAGAATAAATCAATTTAAATTAAACCTTAAGGCGTTAACAACACCTAATTTACCTCTCGGTTGCACGATTCGACATTTTGAAAAATATAAAATCACTAAACCGAAAAAATAGAAAATTATTTCTAAAATCGCAAACAACCACTTTGTGTGCAATCACATTGCACGCAGTTTGGTAAAAGCTTCATTTCGATCGATGCATGTTTTCATACGCAAAAGTTTGCTTGAGTACAAAAACTAGAAAAGCAAACTTTTAAGTAGGAAAACTTGTATCGATCAAAATGATTATTTCACTTAAGTTTGCGCAATGTGATTGCACACAAAATGGTTGTTTGCGATTCTTCGAAAATGGGTTTGATGATTTTATATCTTTCAACAAGTCAAAACGTGCGAGCCAGAGTCACATTAGCTCTTGTCTTCACCTTAACTTCTATGACATACGGTTGAAAATGCTATGCCACTTATACAAGACAGCGCGCGGCGGCGCCGAATATTAGTGGCATGACATTTTTGACTGCATGTTGTGGTATTTAGGGTTTAATTTAAATTGTATTATTCTTAGTATATTCGCCGCGTCTCAGCTTGTTTGCGCTGCGCCTAAGAATAAGATGAAAATTGTAGAATGTTTGTTTTAAGTTATTTGTTTGTTAAAATGTGCGAGAGAGAAATTGTTTGACTAAATACACTCCGTAAAGAATCGAAATAATGTACATATTTCTTAAACCATGCCTATTGCATGCAATATGTACTAATATATTTTTCAGGGTGACGACAAAGGATTACTGCTTAGCGAGTCGCCATGCAGGATCGGAGAGCTGGTGCCAAGCATGGATATCTTCTCAGCAGGGTAAGTGAATCCTTCATCTTTTTGTCTATAGCTAGAGAGATAGAGATAGCTAGAACGATGTAAACTCGACCCTCCTGATGGTATGCGGGACGCGGGGGGGCGGGTGCACATACTAACACACGGCATTGCGCACACACAGACAAACACATGTACAGACGGCATTGCACACACACCGACACACACACGGCATTGCACACACGCCGACACACACACGGCATTGCGCACACAGCCTTACCTTTTAAAAAATCCATTCTTGCGTGTATGGCAATGGAAACCCACAACATTACTACCACACCAGACTTGGTGGTAGACTGGTGCTCAAAAAATAATAATGTTATGGAATGATTTGATCTAATGTCATATCATATGTCGACAGCCTTCACAGCTCAGTTGGTAGTAGCTCTGCCTTCTGTGCCGTAGGCCGTGGGTTCGATTCCAACCGAGAACAAACATTTGTGTGATGAACATTGATGTTTGTTCTCTGTCTGACATGAGTATGTATTTACAAAAAAGTATATAAGTTAGTACATCAGCTATCTGGATACTAGATACTGCTGTGTGGGAATTCCACACAGCACTATCTAGTATCTAGCCCCTGTCGACATTCCACAGTGGAATGTCGACCAATATTTTTTTTATTAATCCTATTTCTTTCCACTGCTGGGCAAAGGCCTCCCCCAAGGACTGCCTTTTCTCCCTATCCTAAGCTGAATATTTATTTAATATTTATTTTTATATAGCTGTGCTCTCCTCGAGCTATGGAACGACGGTACTCCCGCGTTAGACCTGTCCGGTCTACTCGCCTACCGGAACGGAGAAGACCGTCCCGCCACCATGACAGTGGCAGACACCTTCGAGCCTCAACTGAAGGAGCTACTGCATTCGATGACAGAACGCAGCCCTGAGGACAGGCGAAGCGCTGAACTGTATTTGGACGAAGCTAGGGGCCGGTATGTACTTATTTGGTCTAACAGTGGTGTCGATTCTGGTGTTGCAATATCCTAAACTAATCTAATCTGACAGCTCTAAAATTAGATCCGTCCTTGTTGTTTTGTTCTTTTAGAAAGGGATGGCAATACTTTTAGTGCTGTCAAATTAGGATAAGTTAGGAAAATTAAACAACAGAATTGGCACTATTGTCAAAGTACTGTCAAACGGTGAAGGAAAACACGATAAGGAAACCGTTCATCTCCGTTCATCTCCATTCACCGAATAGATAGATATCTATCTATCTCTCTATTCAGCCTGTATGCACCCACTGCTGGGTGTATGCCTCCTCTTTAAAATGCCAATCTCTCCGGTCCTGTGCCAATCTTTGCCATATATAGATAGATCAATAGAAAATTCTTTCAGAACAAAATGTATCGTACGTAGGTGACCTTAATGCTAGAGAGCGTTCTCTTCCGGTTAAAGTTTGTGTAGTTTTGAAAAAACCGAAATGACACCTGTGTTTGTGCACACAAACATGGATGATAAAATTACACAAAAATACATATTTGATATAAAGATTATTAAAATATTATATAACAATTATAAAATATTGGTACATAATATATTATAATAGATATTTTTTTTATTTGTACCTCTGACTACCCCCCTTAGACATCCTCAAAGAATCTTGAATTAGTACCTACTTGGTACTGGGAGATCTGAAGGGATATCTACCGTGCCTGGGGATCAAAGTCGTGAAGCTGTTTGTTTCATATTTTTAAGATGACAAATAGATATAGAGATAGTACCAAGTAAATATTTTTAAGTGAGAACAATTTTCAGGTTATTCCCCGAATACTTCTACTCATTCCTCCAATCGTACATGCTGATATTCTCAGCGCAGCCAATCCTGCCACCGGACGAGAAAATCCTGCGCATCCATCAAGACATACGGAACATAATAAAAATCTTCACCCAACCTTCCGATGCCAAAAACTACAAGGACCTAGTTGATGACACCACAGAGCATAAACCTGACGTAATAGAAAATCACAAAGATGGATTTAAAGTCCTAAATGTGAATATAAACGACTTTGAAGATGAAAATGACGGTAGTTTGGAGGTCAAGGACTTCGGCCCGGACAGCGAGGGGCTGATTTTGATTACGTCATTAGTGACGTCATGTATTCGGGGACTACATCATTGTACATCGAAGTTGTATAGCTTGGAGATATTGCTATTGCTTTGTGAGAATACTAGCTCTGAGACTATTTTGGACCGGATTCTACCTTATATTGTGAGTAGTTACACATTTTTTTTATTTTTAATCTTTGTTAGTAGTAAGTATTATGGTTCGTATCCAGTCGTGCACCAATAAAGCTTTCTTTTGTTAAGGAAAACATCGTAAGGAATCCGTTTAGTATTCTAACGGCGGCGACGGACTTGCAACCTGTCACGTATAGAAAGCTACTGCAAAATGTGGGTATGTGCCAATGTTTGGACGTACCTCTGACTAACTTAACTTACAATCGCCACCTGAACGAAAATCTTATAATGAACTTGGGCGATTTGCCATTCTATGTATATGTATGTTTTTCCGGCGATAACTTGAGCACCGTTTAGATACTCGATCTGCATGAAACTTGGTAAGTCGATAGGGAAATATATGGGTAAAATCGGATGAGGGGTTATTAAAATATAGAGTTTTTAAGGGGAAAATATTAAAAATTACACAATAAAATAAAGTTACATGTCATATGAAAGGGCTTGGTTTGGACATTCCAAAACCATTTCTATTTTTTTTCTAGGATGCCCGCTTTTCTAGATACAATAAAAAAGTTCAATTTAGACAACCAACGACCCAAGAGCTCCCATTTCTAAGAGTTTCGTTGGCCTCAAGGTTTTTCTACTGGTCTGCCAGTACCTTTGCTTTTTTTTAATAGGTAAAAGAAAACTCATTACGGTGGGTCTATTTGATTACCAGATCCACTTAACCCACGACCCCGTGGGCCGCGTGAGGGCAGCCGCAGTGCACGCCGCGGCTCGCTGCGTGTCCTCCGTGCGTGTACTACCTCGCGCAGACTGCAATGTATTCCCCGAGTACATCCTGCCGGAGCTGGCGCCTCGAGCCACCGACCCGGCGACGCCGGTGCGGATAGCATATGCTAACAACCAAGGCGAGTGTTACATCTAACAAACGACGGGGGTAACAGTCAACGACGGAGGTAACAGTCAACGACAGAGGTAACAGTCAACGACGAAGGTAATAGTCAACGACAGAGGTAACAGTCAACGACAGAGGTAACAGTCAACGACGGAGGTAACAGTCAACGACAGAGGTAACAGTCAACGATAGAGGTAACAGTCAACGACGAAGGTAATAGTCAACGACAGAGGTAACAGTCAACGACGGAGGTAACAGTCAACGACAGAGGTAACAGTCAACGACAGAGGTAACAGTCAACGACGGAGGTAACAGTCAACGACAGAGGTAACAGTCAACGACAGGTAACTGAGTTTAGTGTCGTCTGTGCGTGTGTTACCTCGCGGAGACTGCACTGTATTTCCCAAGGATATTATCCCGGAGCTGGATTAATAACTGGCAATAAAGAAAAATAATGGTAAATAAAATTGCAAGAGGCCGTATTTCAAATATATCCTTGTGATTATGTTAAATTAATAAATTATATTGGTGGACTTTCCACACAGCCCTAGACACAAACTAAACCAAAATAGATAGATAGATAGAAGATAGAAAATACTTTATTGCACACAACTTATGAATCTATTTAAAAACAAACAAAACTACAAAGTACAATGGGCGGTCTAACCGCTAAATAGCGACCACTACCAGACGGTTAGATAGGGATCGCTATTTAGAGATAAGACCGTCTTTGACATAAATTTTTTTAGCGATAAGACCGTCCACTATTACCGTTTTTGACATACATTTTTACAGCAGTTTTCAATTTGCAGCTAAATTAGCTGAGACGGCAGTGAGATTTCTCGACCAAACGCAGAACATGGTCGATAAGGACTCCGCTAACATCAACTACGAGACGGAGCTGTCTGCTCTTCATGAAATGGTATGCATATTATTAGAATATTCATTATAGATAGATAGATAGAAAATTCTTTATTTCACATGAACAAAATGTATCGTACATAGGCGAACTTAATGCTAGAGGATTCTCTTCCAATTAACCTTTGTGTAGTTTTGAAAAAACCGAAAGGGCAGTGCACACACATGGATGATGGGAGTTTTTTTCATTCTATTGTATTCCAGCAGCGGCGATGGGCTTGCAACCTGTCACGTATGTCATTATAAGTACTGCATAATTCAGGTCAAGTCTTTGTGAACCTATTTACAATTTCTGCCAACATTTATAACAGCAAGATGTTGATTTGCAAATGAAAATAGTTTTTTTTTTCTATTTATTGTGACAAAACACAAAGGTCAAACAAAAACAGTAACAACACAAGAACACAAAACTTTTGTGTTCTTGTGGCCGCTAAATAATTGTCTATGTCTAGGTTCGCTCGACGGTTTCGTATTTGCTGACCGACTCACAAGCGGTGGTGAAGAGGGCGCTGGTTGAAAACGGGATAACTAAACTCTGCATTTTCTTTGGAAAGCAAAAAGGTGATATTTTTTTGTTTAATGTACTTAGTGCGCGTCACGCAAAAAGAACGCCGGAGGAAAGGGAACGGGGTGTGATGGCGCGAGTATTTTGTATGCGCAAACACATTCCCTCCACCGTTTTCCAGGGGTCTCTGCCTACCCCTATAGAAAACAGGCGTGATTTTATGAGTGTACTAGCGACCCGCCCGCGCGCCTTTGCTTTGCACGGGTGCACATATCATGCATGTATTATACATATAAACCTTCCTCTTGAATCACTCTATCTATTAAAAAAACCGCATCAAAATCCGTTGCGTAGTTTTAAAGATTTTAGCATACAAAGGGACAAGAGGACATAGGGACAGAGAAAGCGACTTTGTTTTATACTATGTAGTGATAGCGATAAATAAGTAAACGTATTATTTCAGCTAACGACGTCATTTTATCTCACATGGTGACGTTTTTGAACGACAAGACAGAGGACGCATTGCGGGGATGTTTTTTCGAAAGGGTGGTGGGCGTGGCCTCTTATGTAGGTCAACACGCCGCGCCTATTCTCGTACCACTTTTACAACAGGTATTTATCCTACTAATATTATAAACGCGAAAGTTTGTAAGTATGGATGGATGGATGGACGTTTATTGCTCTTTCACGCCGGAACGGCTGAATGGATCAGGATGAAACTTGGCACAGAGGTATATTGTAGTCTGGAATAACACATATGCTACTTTTTATCCCGTGGGAGTACCGGAATTTAAATTTGCGCGGGTGAAACCGCGGGGCGCAACTAGTTTTATATATTTTAATGTATTTATTCCAGGGACTAACGGATCAGTCAGAATGGATAATAGCGAAAGCCCTTCGAGCGACCACCAGTCTGGCGGAGCTGGGGTTGCTTCCGAAGCAATCTCTGTGCGATCTTGTGGCTGAGAGCGCGGTCTGCTTGGCACATCCTAACCTATGGGTGAGTAGTGCGACGCGCAGAAATCTGCAGCAAAGTTTGTGTTATGGACGCCGAGCTAGGCTAAGAAAATACGAAAACAATCGTAAATAATGCGTAAAGAAAACCCTGTAGTTATGGAAAATGCTAGAAAGTGCTAGAAATAAGGTTAGAATGTTCTAGAGATTACTAAAAGAATTGTGACAGAGATAGCAATATAGCAGTAAGTAATGTTAGACAGGGATAGCTATAGGCGAGCTCTGATTGGTTGATTGAAGCTGGCTTCTGATTGGTCAGCCGATTGCCCCGATTTGTATGCGATTCAGTGAAGTTGCTGTGAAATACAGGGTGTCCGGAAGGTCGATGCAAAGCCGTGAGGGGGGGGGGGGGGTCTTGGTCACCTCGTTACGCATCTATTCAGGCTAGAAAAAAAAATGTGGATACAGATGATTGTTTTGGTATTTATCGATTGAATACATATCATGCTAGGACACAAACACAAAATTGTTAGGTTTGAACACTATGAACGAATAAGCATATGATTTTGGTAGATAACTCGGAATTCAACGACATTGGACTGAGGTAATCTAGCCTGAATAGATAATAAATCTGAGAAGTCTATTCAATACAGTCCACTTCAGTTTGTTTATAATATTGTAATCGTAGTTACCTACACTCATCATGCCAAATCGTTGTGTATTACGAGTCACATTTACCCGAGCGGAGCCGAGTTTTCAACTAGTATTCTAAAGAAATCGCTTGGGGCCTTATGCTCACTTCCAGCGATATTATCTCACGGTGGAGATGACGTCAATCTCGTTCGATAACTCGCAGACGTTGCGTCTCGCATGAACTTTGAATTGTGAGAATGGGGATAAATTTTAGTTATCGAATGAGATATGACGTCATCTCCGCTGTGAGATAATCTCGCTCGAAATGAGCTTAAGGCCCCTGCTCACGGACTTAACTGGGTAGTCTTAAACTTAAGTGGGTAGGGTAAGGTGGGGTGCTAACTGCTACCTATTGCTCAGCTAGTAACCCAGTAGGTAACAACATCTGTTTGAGGCCTGAATCTAACATATATGTAAACTAGCGACCCGCCCGCGCGCCCCTGCTTCGCACGGGTGCACATATCATGCATGTATTATACATATAAACATTCCTCTTGAATCACTCTATCTATTGAAAAAACTGCATCAAAATCCGTTTCGTAGTTTTAAAGATTTAAGCATACAAAGGGACATGGGGACATAGGGACAGAAAAAGCGACTTTGTTTTATACTATGTAGTGATAGTCTGTGTGTGTACTAACAAATTGGATTAACATAATCTGAAATAAATGATTTGAATTGAATTGAATTAACACCCCTTTGGCCATTCGTTGACTGAACCAATTCTGGGTTGTGTTTTAGATCAGACATGAAGTTTGTGGCCTGATATCCTGCGTCGCAAGTCTATTGAACCCGATAGATGTGAACTGCAAGATTCTGCCGTTAGTGTGGCCGCATCTGAAGCACAAGCTAATACAGGTTCGTTTTTAATGCTGCCGTCTTATGCTGGCGCCTCACATGGGCTATGTTGGCTCCAAGTTGTACTGTTGGATCCAACACTCCAATGTGTGGATCGATCTTGGACAGTTATTGGACCTAAAGTTCGGTTCAACCAAATTATAGCCAAGCTTGGACGCAAACTTGAATCCAATGTGTGCCGCCGGCATTACATAGGCTATATTGGCTTCATGTTGTACTGTTGGATTCAACATTCCAATGTGTGGATCTATCTTGGACACTTTGTCTCCAAAGACAAAGTGTGGTTCATTCAAAGTAAAATGGCAAACGCAACGTGTACAATTTTTTTAATATTTTATATACATCGAAAATCAGTCTCTTTTTTTTTGCCAATTT
Organism: Plemyria rubiginata; assembly: GCA_963576535.1. Taxonomy (NCBI): domain Eukaryota; kingdom Metazoa; phylum Arthropoda; class Insecta; order Lepidoptera; family Geometridae; genus Plemyria; species Plemyria rubiginata. The sequence goes on from OY754929.1 coordinate 3,619,104, forward strand.
AGTTAAATTGCCTTCTTTTTATGGCATCGAAATAAGCCTCACAAAAATTTAACTGAGGCGCACTTAAAGTCCTTTGTGTGTGTAAAGTGCGATGTTTGGCAAATCTGTTGACTTTGCACGATAACTTGTTACAAGTAAAATGAGAGTTAAAACTTGAAACTAAATATATTTTGAATTGCCAAAAAAATACAATAAAAAAGTACTGTTTTTTGAACAAACACGATTACAGCATATTTACGACTAGCGACCCGCCCGCGCGCCCCTGCTTCGCACGGGTGCACATTGTTTTTCTACTATATCATGCATGTATTATACATATAAACCTTCCTCTTGAATCACTTTATCTATTAAAAAAAACCGTATCAAAATCCGTTGCGTAGTTCTAAAGATTTAAGCATAGGGATATAGGGACAGAGAAAGCGACTTTGTTTTATACTATGTAGTGATAGTGATACGTTGAAATAAACTTTTAAATACTAAAACAGATAGAAAAATTCATCAGCATTCAAAATGTATGTAGGTGTTATAGAAAAAACTCCCTAGAAAGCAAACAATGTTTGCGGATGGGCGCAACAGTTGAGGCAACACGGCTACCCGACTGTTTAGGGGATAAAATTTTGTTACAGGTAGAAAGAGCAGAGCTACTATTAGAAAGCTTGGCAGAGCCTATACCCAGGAAGGTTCTAGATGCGGTGTTGAAACACGGTGACGTCGACAGATTGGTCCACACTTTGCGGGAGAGGCGGAATACTCGACTAAAGGTTAGCCTTTGACTTTAATCCCCAGGCACGGTAGATATTTATTTATTTATTTTATTATTATATGTATAATAAAAAATATCAAAATATATCAGTCATCCATCCATCCACCCATAACACAAGCTTTGAGTAGCTTACTTTGGGGCTAGATGATGCTGTGTGGATTGAACAGCATTATTTATTATTTATTTATAGACGAGCAGCTTTCGCTGATATGTCTACGTCACAGTGTTGAAATTATTGAAAACTAGTGACCCGCCCGCGCGCCCCTGCTTCGCACGGGTGCACATATCATGCATGTATTATACATATAAACCTTCCTCTTGAATCACTCCCATCTATTAAAAAAACCGCATCAAAATCCGTTGCGTAGTTTTAAAGATTTAAGCATACATAGGGACATAGGGATATAGGGACAGAGAAAGCTACTTTGTTTTATAATATGTAGTAATAGTGATAGTAATTGAATTTGAATTGTTGAAATTATTAAAAATTGTAGTTGAATCGTTGAAATTAGGTAGGTATTATTATTTTAAATTATTTGTTTAGTGTCTTTGTTATTGTTTTTTTTAGTTTCACTTTTTAAGCACCATTTTACTTGATCGAAACCAGTTGTCCAGTTTATTTTTGAAGGCATTCACTGAGATATCCGATATATCCTCTTAGATGATATCCTCTCTGATATGACCCATCTTTTTTGAGATTTAGAAATGACCCATATGACCATTTTTTATGGATCATACGCACAGTCTCTATTTTTATCAGTCCTATAACAGAGCATTGCGTGGCAAGTTACGATAACGTGCCCTACAATGCACTGCCCTGCGTCCATCAACTTGAGGCATACAGATGTTATGCCTCATGTGCCTGTAATTACACCGGCGACCACACTCTTCAAACCGAAACAGCGATGCTGCTTGGCGGCAGAAATAGGCGTGGTGGTAGTACTTCCCCGGAAGAGCCACACACAAAGCCCTTCTGATACTATTACTAATAATAGTTGGTAATAGAAAATATGATACTGGTGCCGATTCTGTTGTTGCATTATCCTAAACTAACCTAATCTGACAGCTCTAAAATTAGGTTAGGTTAAGAAAATTAATCCTACTCCTACTAATATTATAAACGCGAAAGTTTGTAAGTATGGAAGGATGGATGGATGGATGTTTGTTACTCTTTCACGCCGGAACGGCTGAACAGATCCGGATGAAACTTGGCAGAGGCTTGATTGTAGTCTGGAATAACACATAGGCTCCTTTTTATCCCGTGGGAATACCGGGTGTTGGCAGATATTTAGCATTTTACCGTATTTGGCTGATACATTTTTAGTTCCTAAATAATAACTAGATGTCGCCACAGGAAAGATTAGCACGCGCTATCGTTGTTTTTTGAGCAATGTGTGATATCAGCAATCGTAGGTATAAATGTTTTCCGATCACCGGGATTTAAATCTGCGCGAGTGAAATCGCGGGGCGCAACTAGTCAACAAAATTGGCACCATTGCTTGGTGCTTAAAATAATAATTTTCTATACAGGTAAAACAAGGAACGATGCCTCAGTATTCAGAAATGGGACAACAGCTTAGAAACTTATTCAGGAGACTGGCATCGGATGGTAAGAAATGAATTTCATTGTTGGAATTCACAAATTCAAAATATCTATCTATTTAAGTATATAATGTATTAAATATATCAGTCATCTAGTACCCATAACACAAGCTTTGAGTAGCTTACTTTGGGGCTAGATGGTGCTGTGTGGATTGTCCAGCATTATTTATTATTATTATTTATTAATTCACCTTTTATTATTTTTGGCTAGCGCTTGCATTGCTTTGCTTACATATTTGTAGTTTATCCCTTTGATGGGAAAGTTAATGTTTTCTTTAATATCTAGATTAGGTTATAGCTCCATTTCGTTAAAATGCTAGCAATAACTACTAATAATACTTTGTTTTATTGTTTTTTTTGGCATCTCGAAATGCCGTTATCTTAAAATTTATCTGTTGCTATTATTTTGCAACAACATTAATCATTCAACCACTCATTCATTCACTCATTTATTTATCATCATTCGCATACCTTTAGGTATTTTAATTGTTATTAATGTTTCAGGTATGACAGAGCATGTAGAAAATCAACTGCTGGCGATGAGCGCTCATCTTATAAAGATACAAAGTTCGTCGACACAGGTATGCATACTAGTCTATTGATTGAGCGAGCGAAGCGAGCGAAGATTTCTCTATACATTCATTCATTATATTTTATTTCTCTGACGGGTCGTCGTTATTCTGTGTGTTGAATTTGGTAGTTTGAAAAGTTCTGCCATCATAGATTTACTAGTAAATCAATATTGATTATTTGTTGAACGAAAAACGCCTGTAATGAGCACGATGGTTGCGAGTAAGCGCAATTTCAGCGAACAACCACATAACTGACGACCTCAGTGGCGCAGCGGGCGAGAGTTCGCCTGCGACGCAAGAGGTTGCGGTCAGATTCCCGCCTCGGAACAAATTTGTGTACGATCTGCAGAAATATGTTCCATTGGTCTGGGTGTTTTTGTATAATAAAAAAATATATATCTATGCAAGTATATAATGTATTAAATATATCAGTCATCAAGTACCCATAACACAAGCTTTGAGTAGCTTACTTTGGGGCTAGATTGTGCTGTGTGGATTGTCCAGCATTATTTATTTATTTAGTACGTGCGACCAGATAACTATCACTCACGGCCTAGTGAATGAAAAATTCCCAGCATTTGCTTCCAATGTAGCCCACACTGGACTGTACTAGTATGGAATGAACGTGTTATAAGCCAATAGATTTAGTTGAGTTTAACAGTGTTTATTTGGCAGAACATAACCGAAGCCCCGGGGCGGCTGGTGATCAACAACAGAGGTATATCCCGGTCCGTGACTCTTGACTCGACGACGCCTCACAACATTGCCGACAAAATGTACACGTCAACGCAGAATAAGTAAGGATAATACATATATTTTACTAGTTTAAAGTGTATATTCTATTTTTTATTCTTTATTGTACACAAAATGAATGAATGAATGAAATATTCTTTATTGTACACCAAAATTTACAGAAAAAAAAGAACACTTAGTAATATAAAAATAAAGTAGTAGGTACAATGGGCGGTCTTATCGCTAAAAGGGATTTCTTCCGGACAACCTTTGGATGGAGAGGAGTGTTAAAATATAAAAATACTAGCTGAACCCGCGGCTTGCTCGCGCCAAGGAATTCAAAGTTTCATACAAACTTTCATCCCCTATTTTATTCCCTTGGGGGTAGAATTGATCAAAATCCTTTCTTAGCGGATGCCTACGTCATAACATCTACCTGCATGCCAAATTTCAGCCCGATCCGTCCAGTGGCTTAGGCTGTGCGTTGATAGATCACTATGTCAGTCAGTCACCTTTGAGTTATATATATTTAGATAAATATAAATATGATTTACACAAAAAATACATAGTAGTCATGTACAAAGGCGAGCTTAACCCTAGATAAGAGTTTTCTTCCAGCAAACCTTAGAGGATAGAGAGAGCTGATTATAGTGGTGGGAAGGTGTACAACATAAAAGAAAAACATTGAAATAATATGAGAGAAATCCTAATAAATTAGATACAGTTACTTGTTACTTGTGTTGGACTCCTGTATCCGCACTTAGACTCTAAGGTGGTCCATTATGCGTGAGGGGTGATCTGGCTATAATTGTAGCCAGCCTAGCTCCTCCCAAAAGCGCAGAAGCTTCCTGGGGGCTTCACAGGCGTGGAGGAGCGACCTGGGGGTTCCTAGGGTTTGCTGTCGTTGGGAGGCTACGCCCTCGCATTCCAGGACTACGTGGGCAGCTGATTCTTCTTCGGATAGGCAGCCTCTGCAGAGTGGACTGTCTGTCGCTCCGATGTTGTAGAGGTGTTTGTTCAGTGGGCAGTGACCTGTTATGGTCCCCACAATGGTTCTTAGGTCTCGTCGTTGTAGGTTCATTAGGCGTCGTGTTAGCCTAGGTGAGGTTGCTGGTATTGCTGCTCTTGACTGTCTGCAGTCAGTCGTCCGTGTCCAGCGTAGTTCGTGTTGGTTTTGGTAGTATTGTCGCATCCATGTGCGTAGCTGCGAGAATGGCAGAGGGAGGAAAGGTGCCGGTCCTTCGGTTAGTGTTTCCGATCCTCTTCTGGCCAGCTCGTCAGCGGCGTCATTTCCAAGGGATCCACTGTGTCCTTTTATCCATTGTAGAGTCACCTTGTTATAGAAAAAAAAATTAGAATTAAATTAATTAAATTAGATACAGTACCTATATGCAAAATGAATATATATAATATATATATTCATATTCATTTTGCATATATATATATAGATAAATATATAAACTTCAATACCTAATATAATAACTAGTCATAAATAGACATAAAAAAACCTATTACTATTATAAAAGCGAAAGTTTGTAAGTACGGATGGATGGATGGATGTTTGTTACTTGATTGTTTGTCTTGTTGTTTCAGAAGAACTCATAAGACATCAGGTTCTCAGGAAGCTAACATGAACACAGAATGGCAGCACATGTTCGGACAATCGCATGAGCACCATTCCAGAGGTACATTTGTTCCATTTTAAGACGCAGACAACCTCCAAATACATTTTGAAATGTCGGAAGAAGTATGGGCATGTTATGCGAAGGGAAGAATGTCATGTTACGAGAATAATGCTAGGGATGAATGTGGATGGATAAAGGAGTAGAGGTAGGCCAAAGAAAAGATGGATGGACTGTGTGAAAGATGACATGAGTATGAAAGGAGTGAGGTGCTGAGATGACGACTGATAGAGGAGAGTGGAGGAAAAAAACCTGTTGTGCCGACCCGTGAAGTCAAAGTCAAAATTAATTTATTCATTAAAATCACAAGAATCAGGTTTAAGATATTAAAGATGTTTATTTTTCTCTAATAAGAAAGAAATTTAATCTTACTAATATTATAAATGCGAAAGTTTGTAAGTATGGATGAATGGATGGATGGATGGATAGATGGATGGATGCATGTTTGTTACTCTATAACTCCAGAACGGCTGAACGGATCTTGATGAAAATTGGCACAGATATATTTTTTTTTATACAACTAGCTGATGGAACAAGCAGATGGCCCACCTGATGTTAAGTGGTAACCATCAAAACATTGCCCCGTAGGTCACGCACAATAGGAACGTGCCCTACGATGCACTGCCCTGCGTCCATCAACTTGAGGCATACAGATGTTAAGCCTCATGTGCCTGTAATTACACCGGCGACCACACTCTTCAAACCGAAACACAGCGTTGCTGCTTGGCGGCAGAAAAAGGCGTGGTGGTAGTTCTTCCCCGGACGAGCCCTTCACAAAGAGCTCTACTACTCTTAAAGTCTGAAATAACACATAGGCTACTTTTTATCCCGTGGGAATACCGGGATTTAAAATAACGCGGGTGAAACCGCAGGGCTCTACTAGTTATAAATAAGTTAGAGTAAATACGAGTGTCAGAAGGACGCGTTAGCTTTAACAAAATAAAGTTTTTTTTTTTTGTGTTTATATCTGCAATCAGTCTCCAATTGACTTTAAGCAGGTTTGGTGTATGTGCAGGACATGTTGAGGTATTTTTCCAGTGATAAATTCCCCTTTATTCATTAATAGCTGGTACCCGCGACTTATCTGCGTACTTTTAATTTGAATATTATGCAATAAAAGGTAGCCTATGTTCTTTCTCAGGGTCTAAAGATTGTCTGTGCCAAATTTCATCAAAATCGGTTGAGAGGTTTAAGCGGGAAAGCGTAACAGACAGACAGACAGACAGAGTTACTTTCGCATTTATAATATTAGTTGGGATTAGTTGGGATAATGAGTCTAGCTCTATGATATGTTGTCGCTTCAGCCTTCTAGGGTAGCTTATGGCGGACAGCTGTGATGCCAGGTGGTTGGGATGGTTGCTTAGCCGTTGCTTGTACTTGGTCGAGTGGAACTTTATTTCGTCGCTGACGGTGTTGGTATCCAGTTCGTTGTGTAGGTCTTCGATCTTTAGGAACCATGGTGCGTTGGATATGTTTCTTAAGATGCCATTATATCTAAAAAAGTTTAAAAAAAATGTTTTGGTCGTGCTATTTTCATTCAGCCTCTGCTTAAACAGTCTATATTCTTTTTTGGTAGTTACAAAATATGGGTGCATATTTTTTTTTGTGATTATGGTGTCTATATTTTACAAATCGTGCCTGAAATAAACGACTTTTATTGTTCATTTATTTTTATTTTATAATAAGTGGGATAAGGGCAGGAGAATAATGAATTAATTGTATTAAAATATGTTTTTTGCTTTGTTTATTGTGCAGTGGTAGATTCGACATCGCACACAGGCGTGTCTCAGTCCAGTGCAACGGTTTCTACTGCGTCCGTTCAGCCGGCGCATTCACAAATGGGTCACAGTGCTAGCTACGTCCAATGTACGTATACCTCATCAGAATCGTCATCAAAAGCCCACAGAAGCCTCCCCTATCCGCTTCCAGGAAGAACGATTCCGAGCCCTTTCCATCCACCGACTACCCGCGATCCTAACAATGTCGTTAGTCCATCGGGTAGGAGGGCGTCCCTCGCTTCGCTTTCCTGTTCGTGGTCGCCATTCGAGAACCTTTATTCCCCAGCGGTTGTCAGTTCTTCGAGCTATATGACCTGCCCATTGCCACTTCATCTTGCTGATTCTGAGAGCTATGTCGGCTACCTTGGTTCTCCTACGATTACGTACGGCATTCTACGGCATACGACGTGATATACGTATACCTAGAGTGTTATTTTATAGTGGCAGGGGTGGCCAACTTGATTACACCCAAGATAAATAAATAAATAAATAATGCTGGACAATCCACACAGCACTATCTAGCCCCAAAGTAAGCTATTCAAAGCTTGTGTTATGGGTACTAGATAACTGATATATTTAATACATTACATATTTACATAGATAGATATTTTTTATTATACATAGGAAACACCCAGACCAACGGAACAAATTTCTGCAGATCATACACAAATTTGTTCTGAGGCGGGAATCGAACCCGCAACCTCTGCGTCGCAGGCGGACTCTCGCCCGCTGCGCCACGGAGGTCGTCAGAAGATATACTGTTATTGACGAAACCCTGTGCAATCTTTCATTTTGAAACATCAACATATGGTTCATGTGGTTGAACGGCGATTGAAAAATCGTCTTAAGGCGTCGACAACACGTAATGTACCTCTCGCTCGCACGATTCGACATTTTGAAAGATATAAAATCACTGATCCAAATTTTGAAAAATCGCAAACAACCATTTTATTAGCAATCACATTGCACACAGTTTGGTAAAAAAATCATTTTGATCGATGCAAGTTTTCCTACCTAAAAGTTTGCTTTTCTAGTTTTTGCACATAAGCAATCTTTTGAATAGGAAAACTTGTATCAATCAAAATTAAATTTTTACTAAAATAAGCGCAGTATGATTGCACACAAATGGTTGTTTTCTAAACCCATTTTTCGAAAATGGGTTTAGTTGTGTTGTGTTGTGTGTGTTGTAGGGGGCTTGTTGCTAGAAGTCACTAAGCGACAAAACTAAAAGTTTGCGAAAACGCAATTAAAGTTTTGATTTATGCCAAATAAGTTGAATAATGTCTTTAAGCAGGTGAAATAAATAAGTTTTTGATTATTGTAGATCGTCCATTTTTTTTTATGGGACTTGGATTTTAGTGTGCAAGTTTATAGACGCTTGTCAGCGGAAGCCTATCTGACAAACTTGCATCCAGCATCGCATCAGATCAGATCATAGCATTTAGATTTTATTGATGGCGCTGCGTGGAAGTTCTAATGTTTATTTATTGCAGATAGCATGGCCCCATGTCGTGTGGAACTGAGAGATTTAACAGCAAGAATGCAACAGAAATTCCAGAGATCATTACGGTTAGAAATATTATATTCTTATTATTCGACATACTTCACAGATCAATTGGTATAAGCTCTGCCTTCTGTACCGTAGGCCGTGAGTTCGATCCCCACCGAGAACAAATATTTGTGTGATGCACATAGTTTTTTTTTTTCTTTTTTTTTATACAACTAGCTGATGGAACAAGCAGATGGCCCACCTGATGTTAAGTGGTAACCATCACCTATAAACAAAACATTGCCCCGTAGGTCACGCACAATAGGAACGTGACCTACGATGCACTGCTCTGCGTCCATCAACTTGAGGCATACAGATGTTAAGCCTCATGTGCCTGTAATTACACCGGCGACCACACTCTTCAAACCGAAACACAGCGTTGCTGCTTGGCGGCAGAAAATGGCGTGGTGGTAGTACTTCCCCGGACGAGCCACACACAAAGAGCTCTACTACTCTTAAATAGATGTTTTTTCTCTACCTGGGTGTTATGTAATACTAGTTGCGCCCCGCGGTTTCACCCGCACAGATTTAAATCCCGGTATTCCCACGGGATAAAAAGTAGCCTATCTGTTATTCCAGACTGTAATCTATCCCTCTGCCAAGTTTCTTACAGATCCGTTCACCCGTTCCGACATGAAAGAGTAACAAATATCCATCCATCCATACTTATAAACTTTCGCATTTATGATAGTAGTAGGATTTTAAATTCTATCAATGGTAATTTCCAGCAGCCACGACAGCGCCGGTGATGATGGAGAGGATATCCCAACGCCGCCGTCGTGGCGTCCCGGAAACCAGCTGTTGGCATATCTACATGAGCACAAGTGAGGATATGTTTGAGTCAAAAATACAATAAGTGTATGGCCGTTGTCCACATACGGTTTATCGCCGTGAAAATCTACGGTTAATTCGCCGCGTGTAGGCACGGTCGTCAGTGTTGTATGGATCACTATGAAAGCTTGTAGACGTGCACGGCGGCGCCGCGTGCCCAACACTGACGACCGTGCCTACATGCGGCGAATTAACCGTAGATTTTCACGGCGATAAACCGTATGTGGACAACGGCCCTTAGACTATGGTAGAATTTACTGCACATACATTCTTAACATCAGGCGGGCCATTTAATTAAATGGTAACCGACACCTATAACAAAGCATTGCCTCGTAAGTCACGCACGATAGGAACGTGCCCTATGATGCACAGCCCTTCGTCCACCAACTTGAGGCGTACTGATGTTAAGCCTCATGTGCCTGTAATTACACAGGCGACTAAACTCAAACCGAAATACAGCGTTACTGCTTGGCGGCAAAAAAAAAGCGAGCCTACTATTCTTAAAATTACTTCAAATTAGATAAAAATAGCAATTGACTTGACAGCCGATTAGCTTTGATCGAGCCTTCAGAAACCGGCGGTTAATGTATTTCATTTTTTTTTCATCATCATCTCAGCCCGGTGTCACCCACCACTGGGTATAGGCCTCCTTCATTTTCTGCCAGCCTCCTCTGTCCTTTGCGACCCGGGTCCAGGTGTTTCCAGCGACCCTTACGACTACTTACCTACTACCCTTTACTTACTTTACCCTTACTCATTTTATTTTAATTGTAAAAAAATTGTATGAATGTTATTTATTAACATTTTAAACAGAGCGCGCGTGAACGATTTGGTAACGTTGCCGACGCAACGCAACTTGTTTGGCTCGTGTTCCGACGACGGCACCGTGAGACTGTGGGACGCACAGAGGTTGCAAGGACACGCCCATATCAATAGGTAAGTGTGGTTTTTTTTATAAAAATCGGTACACCCAGTATAATAAATATTCTAATAATTAGGCATCAAGGCGTTGACAACACCTAAAATACCTCTCGCTCGCACGATTCGAAATTTTGAAACATATAAAATCACTAAGCCCAATTTTGAAAAATCATAAATAACCATTTTGTGTGCAATCACATTGCACGCCGTTTGCAAAACTGTGAGTGATTGCACACAAAATGGTTGTTTGCGATTTTCCGAAAATGGGTTCAGTGATTTTATATCCTTCAATAAGTCAAAACGTGCGAGCGAGTCACGTTAGCTCGTGTCTTCAGCTTAAATCATTAAATCTTTATTAATGATTCCGTCAAGAGGTACGGTAGACTTGATTGAAAACATAAAAAAGTAATAAACATAAAAAAATAATGATTTAGCGTCGACAACATAACATATATCCGCAAAATTCAGATTGTGGTTTATTTTGTTACACAGTTTTTACAGTTAGACAGTTTGTATTCACAGTTTCGTCCGGTCAGTACCGCCATATTTTCTATGAACGCATCCCTGCCAGTCAGTACTGGCAGTGACGACCAATGAGGTAAGGAACTCAGCGAAGCAGCAAAGAGTTTCCTATGACGACAGTGTGATAAATGAGTCTTTATTGATTGAGCTGTCAGAACAAATTTTTATTAATGATAAATGTGCGTGGCCCGATGTCCCGGTCGCTCTGCCCATCGACGGCTAACATATCTGCAATGTCTTTACTATTATGTTATTTAAAAAAAGATTTTTTTTTATTGTTGTTTGACTTACTACACTTCTTACTTATGTATTAGTATTATTAGTTTGAAGCTTGTGTTCTTTTATGAATCTGTTTAGTTTTCCTTTTTCTGTTAGATTACTTAATGTATTATGTAGCTTCAATAGTGTAGGTATTTTATTACATTGTAACGAGGATCATACAAAAGAGCGATGGATACCAAGCCGAGTTTGTTGCCTGTTCTTCTCGGTGTTGGTCGCGTGGAACTGGCACTAGATTTACCTAGTTTTCAGACGGTTCAAGATGGTCCTTGTGATTTTATTGAATAAACATATTTTGACTTTGACTTTGACAAACAAATTCATGCCGAAAATCGTTGTGGTATTCGTTTCCTGTCATCTAACGAAGCAACATAGCATTTTCATTTTATTTGTTTTTCTAGTGTTATTTTGAGTTGTGTTGTGTAATTTTGGTGGTATTTTAACCAACATTACTTGTGGTCTTAGCACAAAGTGCACATTTGAAATGAAAGTGTATTATGTGATATCGTGATTTGACCGAAAATGTTTCAAATGTTTTGAAGAAACCGCCACCATTTTCTTCAAAACAATTGACTGACTCGACTTTGGACTGACGTGACTATAAACATAACTACAAAGAGTATAATCTCTGAATCACTTGACATTGGCAAGATTGTCTATGACAGGAGCCATAAAAAGAAGAAAGAAGAAGAAAATCGCTGTGTATTATGTATGAGTCCCATTTCACCCGAGCGATGCCGGGTTTTCATCTGGTATTCTAATAATCAGGTTCTTGTAATTACCTAATTAGGTACCTATGTTTTAGGTCCAAGTCGATGTACAACAGAAGCGCCGGCCCGGTGGTGTCCCTAGCTACTTGCGAGGGAGGGCAGTCTCTGGTCGCGGCCACGCAGGAAGGATCTATCTTCGTTCTCAGGTTGGAAGATAAAAATGCATTAACTCTTACTTACTACTGACAGCTTTCATAGCTCAGTTGGTTATAAGAGTAGTAGAGCTCTTAGGGTTCTACTACTCTTATAACCAACTACTACTAACCTACTACTAACTACTCTTATAGCTCGTGGGGAAGTACTACCACCACACATTTGTCTGCCGCTAAGTAGCGTTGCTGTGTTTCGGTTTGAAGAGTGTGGTCGCGGGTGTAATTACAGGCACATGAGGCTTAACATCTGTATGCATCAAGTTGATGGACGCACGGCAGTGCTCGTAGGGCACGTTCCTGTCGAGCGTGCATTACGCGGCAAGGCTTTGTTATAGGTGATGGTTACCTCTTAACATCAGGTGGGTCATCTGCTTGTTCCTTCAACTAGTTGTATAAAAAAAGGTGATTAGACGGTTCATCGTTTAGTAACTCACAGATTAGACAGTGCGTCACCTAATTACTTTTTCACAGATTAGACAGTGCATCACCTAGTAACTTGTCAAAGTCAAAGTCAAAGTCAAAATATGTTTATTCAATAAAATCACAAGGACCATCTTGAACCGTCTTAAAACTAGGTGACTCTAGTGCCAGTTCCACGCGACCAACACCGAGAAGAACAGGCAACAAACTCGGCTTGGTGGCTTGTGCACGGATTAGACGGTTCATCGTTTAGTAACTCACAGATTAGACAGTGCATCACCTAGTAACTTGTTCACGGATTGGACGGTTCATCGTTTAGTAACTCACAGATTAGACAGTGCATCACCTAGTAACTTATACACGGATTAGACAGTGCATCGCATATTAACTTATTCACGGATTAGACAGTGCATCGTCTAGTTACTTGTTCACAGATTAGACTGCATCACCTAGTAACTTGTTCACAGATTAGACAGCGCATCGTCCCGGATGACACTGTCGCAGTGCCGCCAGCTGGAGCGCGGGATGGGCGCGGGCGCGGCGCGGGGCGGCTGCGTGGCGTGCGCGTCGGCGGGCGGCGTGCACGCCGGCGTCATATCGTACGCGACGCTGAATGCGGGACTGTACGGGTGGGACCTGCGGGCGCCAGGTATACTCACGTCGCAAAGCCAAATAAATAATGCTGGACAATCCACACAGCATCATCTAGCCTCAAAGTAAGCTACTCAAAGCTTGTGTTATGGGTACTAGATAACTGATATATTTAATACATTATATGTATACTTACATAGATAATTTTTATTATATATAAAAAACACCCAGACCAACGGAACAAATTTCTGCAGATCTTACACTAATTTGTTCCGAGGCGAGAATTGAACCCGCAACCTCTTGCGTCGCAGGCGGACTCTCGCCCGCTACGCCACAGAGGTTGACTTGCTAAGCCAGCACCCTAAGGCCCTCCACTCATGGAGCTACTTAAAAATTACGGAACTAATCACTAATTACAATTACAAACCAATTATTAATTTGACGTGATCAGGTGTTTTCTAGAGTCTACATTCTAGACTCTAGAAAACACCCATTCACTCTTCCCTTGAAGGGACTTAGATTGTAGTGGTCAGGAAAAACAGACGACGGTACATAAATGACTAGTAGCGCCCCGCGGTTTCACCAACGTAGTTTTTTAATCCCGGTATTCCCGCGGGATAAAAAGTGGCCTATGTGTTATTCCAGACTATAACCAATCTCTCTGCCAAGTTTCATCCAGAGCCGTTCAGCCGTTCCGGCGTGAAAGAGTAACAAACGTCCATCCATCCATACTTACAAACTTTCGCGTTTATAATATTAGTAGGATTAAACTTCAATTTATTTTGACAGGTAACGCATGGAAGCTGCAAGGCGACTTGAAACAAGGCGTGTTTACATGCCTGTACGCTAACAGTAGCGGGTACGTAGCTGTGGGTACCTCTAGTGGCGCCATCTGCGTCTGGGATCTGCGCTTCCAGCTGCCGATCACGCAGATCAGACATCCCAATTGTAAGTACACTTAAGCAGCTAGTGGCAGTTTTAATTTATTTACTTATTTATCATTGAAAATGCTAAATGAAATCATAGTTTAGGATGAAATTCGGCGATCTGTAGTAAAAACGCCATTTTCTTTTTTTATTTACCAACTTTTTGTATAAGTCTGATTGTCGGTTTTGAATGACGTGAATTGACGATAAAAATCACTTGACACTGGCAAGATTGTCTTAAGGCAGGAGCCATTAAACAAAAAAAAAAGAAGAAGAAAAAGTTCCTTCTCCCCCCGGACCTCGTACAGAGCGGACGCGTTCAAAGTGTAGTCGTTTATTTTTCAAACGTTTATTTAAATCCTACAAGTTAAATCAAGTACGTAAAATAGGAGAGCAGAACTGTCAAGGAGGTTATAAGCAAATTACGCAAGTACCTCATCACTAGTGTCACCCACTCTACTACGTTGCTGTAAGCATAGAAGTCCTGGAGCTACGCACACTACATCGCACCCAATCACAAGTAAGGCACGCACACATTACTACGCCGCGGCGCCGCTGGCCGTTGTGTTACTCCGCGCACACACGCAAACGTCACCCGCGGAACGTACGTGTGCTGCCTGCACACGCAGAGACCTCACATCCGCACGCTGCTGCACGCACACATTACCTGCCATTCATTCGTTCCGGCTAGCCACCTCCCTGCGCTTGCTGTTCGCCTGGTAGTGTAGATCGCTTGTGTTCTCGCCTGCTTGCTTCACTACAATCTGCAAATAGTACTTGGTTGCGCCTGCTGCTTGCTTGCTCGTACCGAATTATGTAATCATTTACCACTGTGATCTATTAGACGCGCTATCATTGCTCCTACACATAGCAAAGCAACTCAATAAATCTTAATTACTGTACTGTCGCTGTTGCTGCGCTTTGGGTTTTCAGCAGAGCAATATAAGCAAAAGCCTAACAGTAATGCAACAAACACCCCCACCCCTGGCAAGTGGCTCACCAGGCACCTTTAGGACGCCCCTGGACCACTATGCTTCGGACTCTAACATAGCAGTTTCACCCCAACCGATACAAGAAGCGTTTTCCTTCTCAAATATTGCTGCACGCAGCTCACGCATGTCCAAGCGTAAAAATGATGATATAAGTAAATCGGAGATTATAGATTTATTTCAGTCGCTAAAAGAAGACCAGGATTCTAAGTTTTCTGCTATTCTGACGTCTATAAATGAGGTGAAGGTGTCGATGGACTTAATGTCTCGCAAGTATGACGAGGCTCTGCAAAGAATCGACTTACTAGAAGCGGACAAAAAGGCACAGGATACGAAGATACTTCTTCTGGAAAATAAAATTGAGATCCTAGAACGCAATACCAGAGGAACAAGTATTGAATTAAGAAATATACCCCAATTGACGAAAGAGACAAAAGAGGACTTGAGAGGCATTATTCGAAAAACAGCCGAGAAATTGGGCGTTACTCTAGCTAGTTCTGAAATTAAGGATATCTACCGTATCAATTCTAATTCAGAAGTTAAACCGATTATAGCAGATTTTACTACTGTTTTCACAAGGGACTCCTTCCTGACTTCCTTCAAGAAATTTAACAGGGAACACCCGTTGGAGAAGCTGAGCACCGGGGCCCTGGGTATTAGTGGTCCAAGTAAACTGTTGTATATTTCTACAAATCTTACTCAAAGAGATAGGAAATTATATTTTCTTGCTCGAGAATTCGCCAAAAGCGCCGGATACGCCTTTTGCTGGACACATTTTGGACGAATCTACTTGCGCAAAAAAGAAGGCTTGACGCAAGTACGTATCATATCCGAAAGTGACCTGGACAATCTCAAGCCACAGTAAAGTAGCGGCCTGTTTCTAGCGCACACGCGTATGTTTTTTTTTTTGTTAAGGATCCGAATCATTAGTTATAAATTTATTCTTAATTTTGTGTTTTATTTCTTTTGGTCATTTAATTACAGCGTAGTGAAACACCATACCTAATTGTAATTAGATGTATCGTTCTAGTTACTATTACTGTAAACATCATTATTTGCCTTAGTAATTAGTAACTCACCACAAGTACGTTTAATAATTCTCTCTTCGTTTAGATACTAAACTGCACAATTGTAACACTAGATAGGTACTAGTTGAATGTGATTTATACGAGTCCTTTAAATCATATACATAATGTATTTTTCTTTTTCTCTATCTAGGTAGTAGGTATGTCCGTTAGGTACATTCGTTATTTTAGAGGAATACTTATATTGTTCTTGTCACTTGTTGTTGTTCATTAGTTATATCAATTCATTAATATTATTGGTTTTGGTAGTAAAATAGTAGGTTAGTTAAATTAGTTCATTAGTTAAGGAACCGACAAACTTTGCTTGTTCATTACAGAATTACACTCTTGCCATGGCAAATGATCTCGAGGATGTCAGTACTGACGTTGATCAAGTGATCACCGCTGGCAACTCGTTTCTAGTTGACGACCCAAGTGCTTTCTGCGAGCTTACTCCCATAAGCAATAATTATAGTACTCTGAAGATTATTTCGCAAAACATACGTAGTGTACATAAGAACCTTGATGACTTTGGAGTGTTCATAACAAGAAGCAATCTAGAGTTTGATTTAATAATCCTTACAGAATGCTGGCTAAAAAGCAAGTGCTCCATACCGGCCCTTGAACAATACTGTACTTTTAACTCAAATAGACACATTAATCAGAATAGTGGAGTCATCGTCTATATCCGTAATAATATAACTGATGTGTCCGTGTACGAACCTGACCTAGCTGATGCCGACTGTTTGGTGGTAAAAGTAGGTAAAAATCATGCATTTATCTGCATCTACAGGTCTCCATCGTTTGGTTCAATTGTAAATTTTTTATCATCACTTGACACATTACTCTCTAAACTAAAATTATTTCCCAATATCTATATTCTTGGTGACCTTAACATTGATATATGTTGCAACAGCACTGACAATAGGTCCGATGAATACTTAGACCTACTTGCAACGCATGGACTACAGCCTAGCCATTTATTGCCAACTCGCCAAGAAAAGTGTTATGATCACTGCATAGTAAAATCGAAAACCAAAGTCACTACAGTAATTTGCAGGTCGTCTGTTACTGACCATAGAACCGTTTATCTTGCTATTCCTAGTTCTCAGCTCATAAAGTCGAAAAACTCAGCTGTCAGAATAAATTACCAAAGGGCTTTGACGCTCTTGTCTGAGGTGAACTGGTCAATATTGCTTACGCTGAATGATGCGAACGAGATGACTGAACGACTAACTAATATCGTGTCTAATGTCATCAAAACTTGTAGTCAAATACATCCGATACCTAACAGAAAACTGACTCTTCAACCCTGGGTTACCCCGGGTCTACTAAGGTGCATGAGATTTAGAGATACCCTTCATCGAAGACATAATAAATCACCTAATGATAAGCCATTAGAAATAACTTACAAGCGCTATAGAAACCACTGCAATAACATTCTCCATAATCTTAAAAATGCATATGATAGATCGGATTTACAAAGTGCTAACCATGACATTAAAAAAACTTGGAAAGTTATAAAACGGGTATGTGGACTCAATAATACTAATAAAACGGACAGTTCAGAAGAACTTACTAAATTAAAATTGACCCCGATAGACTCATCTGATCACATCAACGATTATTTCGTAAACGTAGGGAATAGTCTTGCCGCAAACATCTTAAAAAACCTAAATTTGACTCAATCAGAAATAGTTGAAAAATTTAAACCTGTAGACACGCAGTTAAATTCGTTCATGCTTTTAGAAACTGATTTTTCTGAAGTAAAGGGGATAATTGGCTCACTTAAGAACACGTCATCATCGGGCTGGGATGGAATATCTTCAGTATTCCTTAAAAAATGTGTTGGTGTCCTAGGTGTGCCTATCACTCGCCTTTGCAATCTATGTCTGTCTTCGGGGATCTTTCCGAAATTGTTTAAAGATTCCATAGTAGTTCCTATTTTTAAGGCAGGAGACAGAGGCAGTATCACGAACTATCGTCCAATATCTCTCTTGTCGACTTTGGCCAAGGTATTGGAAAAAGTTATAAATAGAAGACTGGTACACTACCTTGAATCCAATAATCTACTTGCCTCTAACCAATATGGATTTAGAGCCAAAAAATCTACTGTTGATGCTATTGAATGCCTAGTTACGCAAGTTGCTGACAATTTAGATAAAAAACAAAGATGTGTAGGGGTCTTCCTAGACTTGGCAAAAGCATTTGATACTGTCTCTGTCCCGCTACTGTTGCGTAAGTTGGAGTCTATTGGTATTAGAGGAGTCCCTCTAGACCTCTTCTATGACTACTTGCGTGATCGGTCCCAAGCAGTGAAGATAGGTAATACGTACAGCTCAAAAAAAACTATAAATTTTGGGGTCCCGCAGGGTTCCGTACTCGGGCCAACACTATTTCTAATTTACATAAATAGCCTCTGCCTAACTGAAATGTCTAACGCTAGGATTATCACATTTGCCGATGACACAGTCATACTGTTTAAGGGATCGACATGGGAGGAAGCACGCCTAGCAGCTGAGGATGGGATGCGGTCTATTATTCGTTGGCTTAATTTTAATCTGCTCACACTAAATTTGTCTAAAACTAGATACATCACCTTTACAATCTATAACAATAAACAGCCAAGCTCTGACTTCACTATACGAGCCCATTCATGTCCAAATGACCTCAATAGCAATTGTGCATGCTATACTCTATCCGCTACAGATAGCATTAAATATCTCGGCATCACTATTGATAAAAATTTGAATTGGATGTCGCAAATTGATACTCTTAAAACCCGTGTTAGGAAACTAATACATATATTTAAAAAAATTAGACACCTGAGAGACGACACTACTAATAAAACGGTGTATACAACCTTGTGTCAGTCTATTTTAACGTACGGGATCTCTGCTTGGGGAGGAGCGGCAAAAACCTGTCTTATAAGGCTGGAACGGACACAGCGGACTATCCTCAAAGTTTTAAATTTTAAACCGTTTAGATACCCTACAGCTGACCTCTATAAGGAAACAGGGTTCCTGACTGTGCGACAGCTTTTTATAAAATGGATTATTTTACGGCAACATGCCCATCCCAGTCGCACAGACAGGGTAAGCAGTAGAAGAGCGTACGAAGTCTTCAGGGCTCCTGCATGTAGGACTACTTTCGCGCAAAGAAGTGCCCATTTCTTGGCACCTTTATTATACAACCGTATTAACAAGGTTACTACGATAGAG
This sequence comes from Plemyria rubiginata, assembly GCA_963576535.1. NCBI lineage: Eukaryota > Metazoa > Arthropoda > Insecta > Lepidoptera > Geometridae > Plemyria > Plemyria rubiginata. The sequence goes on from OY754929.1 coordinate 3,638,468, forward strand.
AACAAATCTAGATTTGGATGTAGGATAGCTCTTGACGAATTCCTACGTCAATATGATTATGTTGGAACGGAAAACCTGCTCATAATCGTCAGATGAGAAATATGTAGATATGATCAGAAACAAAACCAAACAGCAAAGTAAAAGGTAAACCTATTAAAAGGAATCGCAGGGATCACCTTGAAGCGTCAGACTACGTGAAACTAGTTGCCAGTTCCACGCGACCAATGTTTTTTATTCTTCTTGTCGAGTCACTAGCTTCTATCAATGCGTAGTAAACAGGCAACAAACTTACGGCTTGGTTTCTGCCGTTATTTCTGTATGATCCTTGTTACAATGTGATATAGTACACTAATATACCTTCCTTGTCAACTGTTAATAAATAGCAAAACTCTAAGATCTAAGATTAGGTAAAACGAAGTTCATACTTCGATTTGACAGTAATTATCTTTTTATGTCTACCCTCTACTAAAAATGTATCTTTCTTGCTTTCTTTTTTTAATCTCACTTATTTTGCTTCTATTGTGCCGACTTAGTTTAATTATTACCTACTTATTCTTTTAATTTTTATTATTTGTCATAACAGTGTATGTAGTTTTATCTTTTAGGTATAAGAAATAGTAGCACCTGGGGAGAGAAGCACTTACCTTGCCGTAACACAGTTTTTTAACTAGCACGGAAGGTAATGTTCCGTAACCAGAGTGTGCCAGATTGCCTGATAAGCTAAAATCCCTAGAATAAGACCTCTGTATGGCTCAACTCATATGTATTTCTTTTTGTCTGAAATAAACATTATCTTATCTTATCTTAAGTCGGCTCAAATATAATAAACTAGCTGCGCCCCGCGGTTTCACCCGCGCAGTTTTAAAAAGTAGCCTATTCCAGACTATAATTTACCTCTCTGCCAAGTTTCATCCAGATCCGTTCAGCCGTTCCGGCGTAAAAGAGTAACAAACATCCATCCATTACTTACAGACTTTCGCGTTTATAATAGTAGTAGGATTAAATATATCAGTTATCTAGCACCTATAACACAAGCTTTGAGTAGCTTACTTTGGGGCTAGATAGTGCTGTGTGGACTGTCCAGCATTAAATAAATAAATAAATAAATAATGCTGGACAATCCACACAGCACTATCTAGCCCCAAAGTAAGCTATTCAAAGCTTGTGTTATGGGTACTAGATAACTGATATATTTAAAACATTATATACTTACATAGATAGATATTTTTTTATTATACATAGAAAACACCCAGACCATCGGAACAAATTTCTGCAGATCGTACACAAATTTGTTCCAAGGCGGGAATCGAACCCGCAACCTCTTGCGTCGCAGGCAGGCTCTCACCCGCTGCGCCACAGAGGTCGTCATTATTTATTTACTACGACCGCACGCCACTGCTTCGCACGGGTGCACATATCATGCATGTATTATACATATAAACCTTCGTCTTGAATCACAAAATCCGTTGCGTAGTTTTAAAGATTTAAGCATACATAGGGACATGGGGATACAGGGACAGAGAAAGCGACTTTGTTTTATTACTATGTAGTGATTTCATACTTTCAGCGGAACGTGTCCGTCGCATCGTGGGCTTCGGCCGCGAGACATCGCGCGTCTGGGCGAGCGGATTCCGCGACGCGGCCGCCTGGTGCCTCGAGTCCACGCAACGCACGCACGCGCTCTGGCCTTGCACCAACTCGCATCAACCGCTGCACTATACCCCGCCTGTGAGTACAGCCGGACTATTGAGACTGGAATGGAATGGAATGAAGGAGTGGAGTGGAGTGGAGTGGAGTGGAGTGGAGTGGAGTGGAGTGGAGTGGAGTGGAGTGGAGTGGAGTGGAGTGGAGTGGAGTGGAATGGAATGGAATGGAATGGAATGGAATGGAATGGAATGGAATGGAATGGAATGGAATGGAATGGAATGGAATGGAATGGAATGGAATGGAATGGAATGGAATGGAATGGAATGGAATGGAATGGAATGGAATGGAGTGGAATGGAATGGAATGGAATTTACATTTATTTGAAAGCAAACACACAGAAGAAACATACAGAAAAAGTAAATTAAGCAGTAGAAAAAAAACGTTTCGTAGGTACATAAAAGTTGTAGCTAGGTTGGTACAAGAAACTGTAAGTAACACAAGATAAAATGCACTGCGTACATACATAGGCAAGTTAAAATTCTTGTCCTACTAATATTATAAATGCGAAAGTTTGTATGGATGGATGTTTGTTACTCTATAACTCCAGAACGGTTGAACGGATCTTGGTGAAAATTAACACAGAGATATAATATAGTCTGGAATGACACATAGGCTACTTTTTTATCCCGTGGGACTAACGGGATTTAAATCTGCGCGGGTGATACCGCGGGGCGCAACTAGTGTATTAAATACATAATACTGTTATCTAGTACCCATAACACAAGCTTTGAGTAGCTTACTGTGGGGCTAGATGGTGCTGTGTGAATTGTCCAGCATTATCACTACATAGTATAAAACAAAGTCGCTTTCTCTGTCCCTATATCCCCATGTCCCTATGTATGCTTAAATCTTTAAAACTAAGCAGCGGATTTTGATGAAGTTTTTTTTAATAGATAGAGTGATTCAAGAGGAAGGTTTATATGTATAATACATGCACGATATGTGCGCCCGTGCGAAGCAGGGGCGCGCGGGCGTATCGCTAGTTATTAAATATAATACTTTGTTTAGGCATCCCACTACACGCACGGGATGTACTGCGGCCGCGCTGGCGGCTCCAGATTCCTGCTGACCGGCGGCTCCGACCAGCGCATCCGCTACTGGGACCTCGAGCACCCGGAGACTTCCTACGTAGTGTTGAACGCACCGGCAGATTCCACACGAGAACACAACACCACTACATACAGGTACACACTAGGGATAGTACTTAGTTAGAGCAAGGAGTCAAACACTTGACTATGCAAGGTTTATGAGTGCATTTTAAAGCTTTAATTAATCCTACAAAAGGGGCCACCTATATTATAATCAAAGACAAGGTTACCCAAATTTAGTTTTGTATTTAAAATATAGGATAGCATAGAATAAATAATGTTAACCTATACCGTATGTTAACCTATATACCTTACCAATAATGTAAACCTTTTTGGAAATAAATATTATTATTATAGGGGAAGGGTGGGTAGCCCCGGACAACGGGTACCCCCGATCACTTTAAATACGAGGTGTTAACGCATACTTCAAAAACAAATATACATACCAATAGGTGGCGCGTTGAATCACGCCATCTATATGTGTGTTTAATTGCTTTCTAAGTATGTGTTAGAGATCATCCACTCTAAAAATGCACGCCCCTCTACCTGCCTTCACCCACACAAGCAAATGAGATTTATAGACGCAATACATGCCACCAAGCAATTTCATTCGTTATTCAGTTTCCCGCCAGATAGATCGCTGTTAGCGATAAGGCCGCCCATTGAATTATTACAATTTTTAGTTTTTATGTCAAAATGTTGTCTATATTTTGTTGTGATAATCAATAAAGAGTTATCTATCTATCTATCTATCTATGAAAGTGTCACTTTCACGTTCGGCGGGAAACTGAATGACGAATAAAATTATCGGGTGTCATGTATTGCGTCTATACACCTCATTTGCTTGTGTGGGTGAAGGCAGGTAGAGGGGCGTGCATTTTTAGAATGGATGATCTCTACCACCTTGTATTTGAAGTGTCCGGAGGTAACCCACCCGCAGTCCGGGGTTACCCACCCTTCCCCTACACATCAGCTGCATTACCGCGAACCTGAAAAAACTGAAACAGCTTCACGACTTTGATCCCCAGGTACGGTAGATATCCCTTCAGATCTCCCAGTACCAAGTAGGTACTAATTCAAGATTCTTTGAGGATGTCTAAGGGGGGTAGTCAGAGGTACGTCCAAACTTTACATTTGGCACATACCCACATTTTGCAGTAGCTAGTATTCCATACGTGACAGGTTGCAAGCCCATCGCCGCTGTTAGAATACTAAACTTGTTTCCTCACGATGTTTTCCTTCACCGTTTAAGAGCACTGGCATTGCGCACATAAATTTTTCGATAGAAAAATCCATTGGTGCACGACCGGATTCGAACCTGCGACCTTACGATCGGAAGGCGGGGTCACTCCCACTAGACCACCGGTGCTCTTACCGCGAACCTATTGCTGCGTTTACACTCTGGCGCGTTATTTATGACCAATCCAATCGTGTTTGCGTTTAGATCACGTTGTGACGTCACACGGTTTGGGCAAAAAATCCTACTAATATTATAAACGCGAAAGTTTGTGAGTATGGATGGATGTTTGTTACTCTTTCAAGCTGGAACGGCTGAACGGATCTGGATGAAACTTTGCAGAGAATAGCACATAGGCTACTTTTTATGCCGTGGGAATACCGGGATTTAAATCTGCGCGGGTGAAACCGCGGGGCGCAACTAGTTATAGATATAATCCTTCCTCTTGAATCACACTTATCTATTAAAAAAACCGCATCAAAATCCGTTGCGTAGTTTTAAAGATTTACATAGGGACATACGCATACATAGGGACATGGGGACAGAGAAAGCGACTTTGTTTAATAATAAGTAGTGATGATGATAGTGATAGTGATGAAGTAGTGATGATAGTGATACTCGTAATTCCAGGAGCCGTATCATAGATGGCACCGCAGTCATCCAGGAATGCTGCAAGGTGGACCCCAGCGCAACCCCGGTTATAGAGGACAACATCTACCGTAGCGTCGAGTCCCGGTCGTTCTACCACACCGCGCCCATCACGTCGCTGACTCTAACAGAAGGCGCGAAGCCTTATTTAGTGAGCGCTGCGGCTGACGGTGTCATCAATGTCTGGAAATAAGAGGGAATTATACTTCTTTTTCTTGTAGTGTCACTACATTCTTTCGATATAGTGCGGTGAAAGGTTTTTAAGTGCGCCTCAAGAGGCTCCTTTTGAGCACTTGACACATTATAGTAACTTATTAGGTTTTACAACATGCCGGTTTCCTCGCGATGTTTTCCTTTACCGTTTGAGAGTACTGGCTAAATTTATGAACAGAAAAACTTATTGGTGCACGACCGGTTTCGAACGACCTTATGATCGGAAGGCGGGGTCGCTACCACTAGACCACCAGTGCTCGGATTACTACTACGGGAAGATGGGGGAATGCCGATCACCTGAGAGAAAAATACTCTATTTGTTTTTTCATTTGTCTTATGTTAGTTTTGAGGTTTAGATACTCTGCCTGCTCAAGCGTTACAACCCCTGCGGCCTGCAGCGTGCTCGCTGTGTTTCAAGGCACCTTATTTAATAAGTTATTGGAGTGAGCGGTATTACCCGACATGATCGCCATTACCCCTGCTTCCCCTACATACCAGATACACAAGCTAAAGAAAAATAACGATTACAACAAACATTAAAAGTGAGTCACAAGGATCACTTGTTCAATCTAGGTGCCACTTTTACGCGACCAAGTCTAGAAGAACAGGCAACAAACTTACGGCTTGGTTTCATCATGCTTTTGTATGAGAACAAATTTAACAAATATTTTTTATTATAGAAGTGCGGTGCCAATCAGAATTGTCGAAATAGAATCCCAAAGTGACTTGGAGTCTAGCTCCCGGTTGCTGAAAACTCGATCAACGCTAATCGGCTGTTATGTCACTTGTTATTTCTATCTAGTTTGAAGTAAAAGCTGAAATAGCAAGTGACTTGACAGCAGATTAGTTTTGACCGGGCTTTCAGAAACCGGGGTTAAGATGATTTAAACTTAGACCATTTTAGAGAAATAATAACATGTACCTACAGTACAATGGTGGCAGACGTGTTTTCAAACTATTTAAATTCGCCTTTGCAGGAATCACCAATTCAATAAGCGAATTTTGAAATTGTTGAATTTTGTAGTACCTATAAGTTTTTAGTACCTACTTGTGATTTGCTAGTGACCTTGTGTTGCATTAATATAGTTTTTTGCAATATGTACCTATAAATTGTTGTATTGTATAAAAAATAGTATTAATTTTCCTCTTATTTAGTCAATTAAAACGACTGAGTTGTATATAAACTTGTATATTTACTATATAATTTTTTTAATAATTATTTAAAAATGTATAGAATAGAATAGGATCCTAATTTCATAATAAAAATATTATGTTGCACAATTTTGTTTTATTTTACATATGTATTTGATTTTATATAATTATTTTGTTACTATTATACATTTAATCCAATTATGTACAAATAGTTTTTGTGCTTATAATTACCTTATTTCTACTTGCCTAACTATACCCATGTAACTTGGCTATGAATTAATTCACATTCAAGGAAACAATGAAACATACACAAAAATCTGAAATGTCTACTCACAAACATAATTTTAGCTGGCAAGAGACAGCTAATAAATCCACAAACAAGTTTTCTACAATTAAATACCATTATTAAAGATGCATTTATTTTCAGATTAAAAATCCATACCAAATCAAATAGATATTTACACAAAACTTTCAACATAGGGCTGAAGCCAAACTAGCGTAATTTTCTGAGTTGTGAGTTGCGTAATTTCTGCTGCAATTTGTTTCATAGAAAAGTCCTGTTTGATTCACACGGCGACGCAAAATGAGTTGACCAAATAATTAATTCAGGAGTAGTTAGTAGTATTAGTTCGTAATTTCAGTCGCGCAATTCATTTTGTCAACACAAAATGAATTGCGCGGCTGAAATTACGCGACTCACAACTCAGAAAATTACGCTCGTTTGGCCTCAGCCTAAGAAGGTTGGATTTGCCTTCAAACCAGTCGGGGATTTAACTTTATTCATTTTGGGTGTAGGTTGTTAGTATTACATCTGTATGTGTAACAAATAAATCATAGAAATAACAAAATGTCAAACTATTTGCTGTTTTTGCATATGCCTACGAAGTTATAGGCAGCTTGAGTCTATAGATTCTTTTCCATTTTCACTTGTCACAATCAATCTACTTCTTTTTACTAGGTTTTGTGTCATCTGGTACCTCTTCCAGCAGTTTGTTTAAATCAATGCCATCAAACTTAGGGTTGTGTGTATTAGATGCATGCGCCAGGAATAGTTCTTTTAGAAATTGCAGCTCTTTTGTCAGGGTTTTGACCTTTTCTTCCAGTATCTGATTTTCAGCTTTCAGCTTGTTAACTCGTGTGCTGGTTTCTTGTGTTCGCTGCTTTGACTTATACCTGCTCTTTTTTACTGCCTGAAATGAAACAAAAAAAGTATAATATAAATTTAAAAAAAAAACTTATAATTTTTTCTAAAAACATGACAGCAATAAAATATGTTGTAATATTTTTAAGAATTATCACTTGATACACTCATCTGGGGATATGAAAGGGGAATAAACAAGCCATAGAACCAGAATAAGATTTAAATATGAAGTTGAACAAAGAAATAGGGAGCTGTAGCTAGGTAAAAAAAATTACAGCTATTATAAAAACTTAAAGGGCCATTGTTGCACTGTAAGAGAGTAGAGAGCAGGAAAATGTTGGATGCAAGATCTATGCCCAAATCGATGGAAGATGTTTGTAAAACAATTATTTGGGCAAAATCAATGTATACACTCGATTTAATATCAAATAAGATTGAGTATGTATAACAAAGTCTTTACCGGGCCACTTTCCTGGATGGATCAATATTAGCTTCACCATCATCTTAATTTTAAAAACAATATCCATACCATGGTTCACCGTTGTTTCAAATGACTGTGAGGCACAATAAGGCATGCTTATAAATTATGTGACGGAGATTCTATTTTACCCAACTTTTAAATAAGTTATGCAATAGATAATAGTAGTAATAGCCTTTAAAAACTACAAAACTAGTATTTTGACTTACATAATGTTGTGAAATATTTCATGAATCAAACTATCAGATTAAAGGCAGGTGTTTAGAATACAGCATTCATGGATTTCGTTTCCTTATGATTAACTCACATAATCCAACTTCCTACATGTTTTACAAGGTTGTCGGGCCATCAGATAAGGATTTATGGTGATATTTTTTTTATATTTACCTCGTTATTTCTATCTCTCCGTCGCCTATAGTCGTCGTCGTCATCATCTCCACTGCTAACCTTTCTAGTACGTTTTACAGGAGGCATAGCAAGATACGATAGGTCGTCTTCTATCATAGATATGAGTTACCAAGATTTTTGGCTCGTGTATGTAATTATACAATACAGAGCTGTGTGATATGAGCTAAAAATGAAAAACAACAAGGTAAGGAACGTTTTCTTTTGAAGAACAATACTGAGAAGTGGAAAAAACTATGACGCAATGTTTACAAATATTACAATGAGCACTCACTTTCACTTCATGAATATTGTAAACTCAACTCACGTTTATTTGTATGATGCTTTACTATTTTCTGTACATAAAGTAATTACTTCTTTATTACAATTATTACACAAAGCAACAAACAATTTTATTGTGTTTTAAACTTTTTACTTTTAAAAACAAATAATTTTCTTCTTCTTCCTTCTACCATAATGAAGTTCCTGTCTGTCATATCGACATCCAATCTGGCTATGTCAAGTCATTCTAGCAATCCAAAACATTTTATTTAGGGTCAGCCAGAGCGGTGCCTCTGCTGATTGGTGAAGTACCTACATAGTGACTGACTGTACCTATTTTAATCAAGGTGCACTTTTGTCTTTAAAAGTAGGTACTTTTTTGGTTTTATATATTTTTTCGTCAATAAGACGTAAGCATATTTGTTTTTAGGTTGATAAGTAGGTACCTAGGCAAGGAATATCTACCTACGCTAGAACATTGTTTGGAATCTAAGCTTTAGATGCAAGTTTTAAAAAATAGCATATGAATGCACGAACGAATCAGCTCGATTACTTAGGGGATCTAGATCATTAAAAAAAATACAATTTAATTCAACCACAATTTATTTTTTCAATAAAATTGTAACGTTACTAAGATAGATATTACACCTTAAAAATGTAGTAGTAAGTTTTATTAACACAGTGTAAGCATCAAATTGATAGATGATCAAATACCTACCTACATTTGGTACAGACAGACTAATGTAAAAGAACCAACCTACATATTAGCTAATCATAGCAGTTGAGTAACTGTAACTATTTAAAATGAGATGGAATTTTGACATTTTAGTAAGTTAGAACTCAGAAAGTTTATTTAAACACAAAAAAGGTAGTGAGTTTTACTGTAGGTAGGTATACCACTTATTACTTATCATCATCATCATTATCAACCTATGTTTGTCCACTGCTGTATGTAGGTCTCTCCCAAGACGCCACTGAGCCCGGTTTTCGGCTCTTCTCATCCAGTGCTTGCCAGCTACATTACTACTTATATTATTATTACTTATACTACCTATTAAATATTATGAATATAAAATATTGCCATGTAAGAGTGCGAAAGCCCAGCCTCGGCACATGGACCATGGTGTGTGTAGCAGGACCCCGGTTGGGTCGGTAGAGTCCGAGAATTCGTTAAAAAAAGAAGGTAGATAACCGAAATAAACAATAAGTAGTAGACACATGAAATTAGCTTACCTATTCAATTTCTATTTTACATCACAGAACATACATAAAAATTGAGAAACGACAACAGTCTTATAAATGCCTAACCGAGTAGAATTTTTACACCTATTTTTTAATTTTTTAAATCAAAATCTAGAACGGCCATTAACAAAAAGATATTTTACTAAAACACTTAGGTACTTAATTGTTGCGTTGAATGAATTCGTTTAGGTATTATAATATAATAGTAATACATTATGCTTAGCTTCGTTTTCAGTAATATTGTCTTTAAATCTTTAATGTTAGTAACCCACTGAAAATTATTTAATACGAATGGCTGAATGATAACCCCACGAATCGAAACCTACATACATTTGATATATACCTACATACATACAGGTAAATCTGGCGGAAGTAGTAGGTATTAATTATATCTTATATGCCCGCGAACTGGGAAAATAGATTCGTCATAGAAATAGATAGATGGATAGGTTATTTGGCACAAAAATATAGCATCTATATCAAAATTGATCCATTTTGTGCTCCCAAATCACGTAAACTTATCAGCTAGCATCTTCATCTAAATAAATAACTAGATTATATACAATTTATATTAGCACTAGAAATAATGACAAATCCATAACAAGGAACATTAAACTTATAATGATATTTACGTAGGTAGAAAAATTATCGATGACAATTTCGTTTTAATTATTAAAGACTTATAACCCTATTTAGAGGTGATAAATCTATTCTAAGTACCTGATCTAATCTCGAAATTAATAGTTTTACAAACGAAAAAAATCAAGCACTAGGTAAAATAGTTCTATATGTAAGTAGGTAATAGTATTTTTATTTGCATGTGTAGAAATTTTAATGTTCAAAATTTGCATTTATAAGGTACCTACCTACAAACTACAATTTCTACCTACCTACCAAAATAAGTTTTATTTTTATAGACCGATTTTTTTGTCTAAGCTCGTGTTTTTAATTTTAATAATAACGTAAAAAGTCAATAATGTTTTATGCTAAGAAATGACTTATTTTTACAAAATACGCACCTACAACATGTGTCTACTAGGAAATACTTCAAACAAGTAATGAACAACGATTTTGGTTCCATAAAAACTTCTTAAATTTCGTATGAATTAGAGATCATAGTCTTAGCAAACATTACTTATTTTAGAAATATTATTTCAGTTGATACCTACCTACCGGACAATCCTCTCTACTCTACAAAGAACCTGTAATAATAACAATGACTTACCTATAGGTAGGTAGCTCCTACTTTTACTACCAATTCAAACATAATAATTTAAAATTACAAATGTAGTAGATATAATCTTACCTAAACGTTATGAGCAAATTTATTTGGTTCTCTCTCATTATAAGTGTCAGAACAGATTTTAATTCGTAGCTACCTAGGTATTTATTCTTGAATGTTATCTATACACATATCGTATTACACACGGGCAAACGGCGTTCAAAATTTAAAAACGCATTTATCTCAGATAGCAACTCAAGCACGTTACTTAGCTATTCTGAGGCCTTTGGTTATTTTTATTTATTTTACCCTACAACTTTCTGTCATTGCTGTCACTGTCACATTGACCAACATCCATTCTACGTATGTACTGGATACATGACTTTTAAGATGAACGTTTTCTCCATTTTTCAATACAAATAAGCCTCTGAATAATCACTCGAATATTTTCTCTTTAATTAATTCAATAAATGCGATATTCCTTGTAATTCATATTAAATGCCGATACTGTAAGTGAACTTGGTCATGTTTATTGAGGTGGCTGCATTTGCGTTTTACGGCATTGACACAGCCATTTGATGATGCGGGCGTTACGCTCAACAACGCTCGGTGGCTCTGTGTTCCGGTAGATTTGCTTCTGAGCACCCCCCGGGCCTTGAATCTGTAAAACATAGTTTTATTTGTTACTCTCTTTTTGAACTAAACATTATGTTTATGCAATTTAGGATAGCTTTGACGATGCATTTGGCAATTCAAAAAATAGGCGATTATACCTAATCGCATTTTACCTGCATATATCTATGTCAGTGTCATCACCTAAAAGTAGAATAAAAGAAAAACTGACGCAGCCGGCTGGGATAAGTACTCAGAATAGGTAGTTTTAAAGCTAAATAAATTCACCATCAGATTAAGTTTAAATTGTTTAGTGATTTGCAACCAGTTATTTTTTGAAATAAATATAATAAAATTTAGAATTCCAAGCGACCAACCTAAAAGAACAGATAAAAAATTAACGGTTTGGTTCCTACCGTTTTTTTTTTGTAATGAGGATCATGCAATCCTTTATAAAAAAGGTAAAGCGTACCGTGTAGTCGGCAGTGGCTGGCAGTGCATTGGAATCGACAGTTGACGCTGAGGAGAAGAACACGGGGCTATCAGGCGGTGCGGAGACTAGGGCCTCGTACTGTCTCTCCTGGAGTCCCAGCCGCTCAAAAAACTGGCGCAGCCGGCTGGAGTCTTCAGACGGGCTGTCGGGGGAGTCGTCACCTTCGCACGGCGCAGAGGCAGGGCTGCGCCCATCAGTGCGACGGTATCTGGAAGTTAGTAGAAGATTATCCCTTCTTTGAAATTTATCAAACAATTATCTGAGCAAGAATAAAAGTACGATAACATACGAAATTTCTCGAATGGCAAGACCTTATTGTTGGCAAATAACACAAAGCATAAATTACCATTTTTTAGTTCAGCAACAACCTCTTTCGAACTAATTTAAACTTCTTACCTACATTAGCACGTAACTGGTTTAATACCTTAACAGTTTGGCTGTAAATCGCAGTAGGCAAACCACCATCTTTAAATTCAGATGCTTTATTATTTCCACTATCAAACGAGGGTAGTTGACTTACCTATCCGAGATATCAGACTTGGAGCGTAGAATAGGCCTGGGACGCCGTTGCTTGTATCGGAGGCAACGTTGCCGCTTGAACGTACCGAGCGGTGATGTCACTTCTTCAGGAGGACACATCTGATAGAAGAAATAGAAAGTAGATTGATAGAAAGTAGATCTGATAGAATTAATAATTAATAACTTCATATTCGCTTTTAAGCTTGTATATTCACTCTATTTCTATCTAGTGACATGGCAAGTAAATGAGGTTTAAGTTACAGGCATAAATTAGGCACCCTTTTCAGTATGATTGAAGAAATGAAAATTAAAACAAAACTTATCGTTATTAGTTATAGAAACACTAACCCCCGGTTTCTGAAAGCTCGATGAGCACTAATCGGCTGTCAAGTCACTTGCTATATCAGCTTTTACTTCAAATAAGATAGAGATAACAAGGGATTTGACAGTCGATTTAGTGTTCATCGATCTTTTAGGAACTGCAGGTTGAATTTCTAATCTAAAAAAGTTTTGAACCAAGTTCAGGATTCGATTAGAACCTACGAGCTCCCTCTTGGTACGGGGATGCATTAATAACCTTTGCCTTGCTACATCAACACGAGCTATAGACCAATGGCATGATGGGCCTTGTTAGACGTGCTTAGGTCCAGTAGACCTTATTCCTTGGCAACTAAGTGTAAAATTTACCTGTGATGTGTTGACATACTCCTTGTTGTCATCTATCCTTGGCGGACGCTTCCGTACCTCTGCGTAAAGCGGCTGCTGTTTTATGATCTCCTCCCGGCTTTGCTCGTGGTACCTGCATCACATTAATTTAATCTAGTATCTCGATTCGATACTATTCTTTTCTGGAGTTGGTGCATTTTTCAACCCAAAAGGCATACAAAATTGGTAGGGCCCATTACGAGTGTCAAGTGCTGTTTTTTTTGCTTTGTTGCAAGTGTTGCATGCAACGTCAGTGCAGATCTTAATCCCTCACCAGGAACTAGAATTAAATGTTGCAACATTTTCTAATCATATAAATATGAGCTCTGACAACCTTCTACAATCGTTACGATTATTTGTTTTTGCCATAACTCAAGACGATAAATAAAAACCCAAATATTACCTATTATAATCTCTAGCGGTGTAATCCTTCCGAGGTATACCGACGCATTTCATGGGGTTCTTGTAGTTGCATTCATAGTCTCCATAGTCGTAGAGAGGAGGCTCATCTTGGAACTGAGGAGGGGGGGCGCTAGCCTGGAAAAATTTAAGAAATGTTTTGTCGTCTAAATAATTTATGCCTGGCTGTGTTTGCAGTAACACACACACACAGATTTAAGAGACAAAAAAGTTTTCATGCTTATATTCTGTGGGACAAAATGGTCTCAGCCTCAGATTATTGCTGCACCCATCCCAGACTACCTTATTAACTAGACCTAAATTTAAGGATCCTAAGTTTTAGATAATTGATAGAAGGGTAATTGTACTATGCTGTTAATTAATATTCCTGCCTATTCCTGAGTCGTGTGGTTGAAACAAAAAATTTCTATCACATACGCCAAGTGCTAGAAAGGAGCCTCTTGAGGTGCACATAAAATCCTGTCACCACACGAAAGAAACTAGTGACACGATAAGAAAACGAAGTCGTGGGTATATCTTTCTCGATCCTTCGTATTTGTTTACCTACGAAGAAATAGACTCATTATTTACTAGTTGCGCCCCGCGGTTTCACCCGCGCAGATTTAAATCCCGGTATTCCCACGGGATAAAAAGTAGCCTATGTGCTATTCCAGACTATAATCTCTCTGCCAAGTTTCATCCGGATCCATTCAACCGTTCCGGCGTGAAAGAGTAACAAACATCCATCCATACTTACAAACTTACGCGTTTATTAGTAGGATTCGTAGTTGTTTACCTGGAAGTGTATCCCGACAGGGGGGTGCGGCGGGTAGTGCGGGGGGTGCGGCAGGGGCGCGGGCGGGGAGGGTGCTCCATCCTGGAACTGCGGGGGGGCTGACACGTAGCAATCCAGCTCGTTCGGCGGCCACTCGCCGTAGTAGCAGTTGTAGCGGCTGGGGGAAGAAGTGCTTTCGATTCAGGGGTATTATTTTCTATGACATAGGGGAATTATTTTCTATGACATAAGAGCACCAGTGGTCTAGTGGGAGTGACCCCGCCTTCCGATCGTAAGGTCGCAGGTTCGAATCCGGTCGTGCACCAATGGATTTTTCTATCGAAAAATTTGTGCGCAATGCCAGTGCTCTTAAACGGTGAAGGAAAACATCGTGAGGAAACCAGTTAGTATTCTAACAGCGGCGATGGGCTTGCAACCTGTCACGTATGGAATACTAACTACTGCAAAATGTGGGTATGTGCCAAATGTAATGTTTGGACGTACCTCTGACTACCCCCCTTAGACATCCTCAAAAGAATCTTGAATTAGTATCTACTTGGTACTGGGAGATCTGAAGCGATATCTACCGTTCCTGGGGATCAAAGTCGTGAAGCTGTTTCAGTTTTTTTTTTACATAGGAAATTCCTTGCCCCAAACCATGTAACGTCAAAACGTAATCTTGGGCTTTATTCTTAATAACATAGGATATACTTTGCCCTTTTAATTTTTTATTGGTCATAGTGAATAACGCATCTGGGCATTGACAACGCTTGATTACGTTAATGCATGAATTAATCCAGTATTCGGTCACCAAGAGTAGTAGAGCTCTTTGTGAAGGGATCGTCCGGGGAAGTACTACCACCACGCCTTTTTCTGCCGCCAAGCAGCAACGCTGTGTTTCGGTTTGAAGAGTGTGGTCGCCGATGTAATCATAGGCACATGAGGCAACACATTATGTTTCTGTTTATTTCTGCAGTCTCGTTTTGCATTTGCTAATGACAATGTAAATGGCGAATAAGCGAAGTGTAGGACGCCCTCTTACCCGATGGACTTACATTGTTAGAATTGCGGGTAGTCGGTGGATGGAAAGGGATCAGAATCGTTCTTCCTGGAAACGGGTAGGGGAGGCCTATGGCCACCCGATGTACCTACTGACGACATTGTTAGAATCACGGGTAGTCGGTGGACGGAAAGGGCTCAAAATCGTTCTTCCTGGAAACGGATAGAGGAGGCTTATGTAAGTGGACTTCTGTAGGCTGATGATGAATGTAAATGGAGTGAAACTTACCTAGCATGCTCGTGTTGCGTGGATGAGCCGGAGTCAGTTCTGTGCTGGTGCTGAGGGTGCGGGGGGGCGCTGCGTTGCGTGTAGTGACCGCTCGAGCCGCCGGAGTCTCTCGCGAACGAGGATCCGCAGCGGCTGGAAACAGAACAAGTCAAGTTCAAGGACCTTCAGCCCGATTACGCTAATATTCGGCCATCAACATGGCTTTAAGTTTGACATTTGATTCCCATCCATCCTATAAGTTTATGACACTATGGGAATCAAATGTCAAACCGAAATCCACCTCGATAGCCAGTCATTAGCGTTACCGGGCCGCGTAACTTGGAAAAAATAAATCCTACTAATATCATAAACTAGCTGCGCCCTGCGGTTTATCTCGCGTAGTTTGAAATCCCGGTATTCCCACGGGATAAAATGTTCCCTAATCTATCTCTGTGTCAATTTTCATTCAGATCCGTTATGCCGTTTTGGTGTTTTTAAGTAACAAATATTCGTTAGAATCAGTTAAATTATAAATGTGCAATTATATTTTTTTAGACTCCTGACGAAACACGCCCCTGGCCCGTCCCTGACACGGCACTGATGTGTGGGGATAGACCTTAAAGCTTAAAGCTTGTTGACCTTAAACATTCAGACTGTATGATGATCAGAGACTGATATTACCTAGTGTAGGACTGGTAGTTCTCCTCCCCAGGTGAAGGGTGCTCCGAAAACGCGTCACAGGATGACATCAAAGACGAGTGGTTTGATCTGAAATAATAAAATAACCTTACGATTACTTCATCAGTTAGAGAATTTGATAAGAAAGAAAAATAAAGAACAGACGATATTCCTCCTGTGTGTGTCCTTTTGTGTGAATGCATTTTGGATTCTCTTTCTTAAAAGAGAATCCAAAATGCATTCACACAAAAGTTAAAACTTCATATCTACGGATGCTGAGTTGCACTCGAAATACAGAGTGTCCCAGAATGCGACGTCAAACCGAAAACGGGTGATAGGCCATTATCACAAAAGTACTTTTTTATTATTAACATAATTATACTCAGGCAAAACGTTTGACCGCAATCTCACCTGATGTTAAGTGATGATGCGATCTACGATGTTGCACGTTTACCTAGAAAATCATTCTTCTCTTGAAAGCATCCAAATTATAGGTTTGAAAGTTATCAGAAATATATAAAAACAAATCTAACTTATGTGTTATGATGATTATGTTTTAAGCCAACGAAAAATCTTCAGTAAGTTCCGAATGTAGAATAACCTTTGAAGTTTGTTGGTAGCCAGAAGATAGTGGAATGTAAGGGTACCTGGTTCCTTTAGAGGAGCAAGAGGCAGTTCTTTGATGTGAGGAGTGGCGCCTCCGGCGTGGAGACCTGCCTATCGTCTCCGTGTGACCCGTGTTGGTGCTGGAAATTCAAATCAAATTCAAAATATGTTTATTCAATAAAATCACAAGGATCATCTTGAAACGTCTTAAAAACTAGGTGACTCTAGTGCCAGTTCCACGCGACCAGCGCCGAGGAGAACAGGCAACAAAATACATTTACATGGAAGACATTTTAAACGGTGTGTGTGCATATTAGTTACATTTTATTATTATTATTTCTAATTTGACAATGTGCTATTATTATTTTATTTCTATACGGACATAATTTTTGTAAACAGCTTTATAAACATTTTGAGAATATTTAAATATTGTATACGACTGTCCTCATAGATGCATATTTGTGGTGTCATTAGTGTATTGTTGTCAAGTTGCTGTCGTCAGTCAGTCACACAGCGTCCTACAGTGCTATTTTGAGGACTCGTCACAAGCAGGTAGGTAGGTATCTAAATGTTTTTATACGCCTGTAATGGTAGGATTTTAGTGATACTTAGAATTTTATGAAGACCTTTATTTACCATGTTACCTAAAATTCTTACAAAATAAAATATTTGATTTGAACTTTAGTTCTCATCTCTTGCCGTTATCTCTTTTGTTACCTAGTTTTCACAAGCCGGCCACATACCGCATAGTAATTTTGTATCCCGCCGGTATCTTAATAGTAAATTTCAAAATTACCGCACCTATATAAAGGGTCGAATACCCGGTAGCCGGATATTTGGCGCTCCGGCCTCGTAGCTTGCCGAATATTGTTTTTTTTTTGTTTACTTTTTAGTGTCTACATGTGGTAACTTGTAATTGGCCTTCAATATGTACTTTGCACATAATAATCTGACAAATTAATTTAGATAACAATGCTGTAAGTTTTCTGAAGACTAATCAAATAAAAATAAGAATGTCCGGTATACGGCCATACTAACCACTATCCGTTTTATCTCCAATATACTCTTAAATACCTACACGAAAATTAATAAGTAACTCACTGTTCTGTGTAGCATCTAGCTTGTGAATGTAGATCTGGCAGCGACTTGTGACTGTTGATGTTGGTGCAGCCTTCTTCTTCTCGCATGCTTGGCTGCGAGTGGGAGTTCGATCTGGAATAGTAAGAAAAACAGCATTGTACAGTCAATTCGATCGGAATTCTCGTTGCCTGAGGAGAAGCAGGCAGTCTTTCAATCTAAAAATTCACGCCCCTCCACTGAACGCTCTATCTAGGTAAAGACATTTTATATAGTGAAGACATTTGGAGGGGCGTGCATTTTTAGACTGAACGATCTCTACTGAGTTTGAGAAATATCGTCGTAGGAAGGTACTCTGTGGTCGTAGGTAACGAGTTTACATGGCACTTACGTTTACATTTACGACTCAGAGTGTGGACGTTCTATTGCCACATATAGAAGGTTCTCGTTGGACGTCCTATTGAGGTACTGCAATGTTCTATGCAGAGGAAGCCTCAACATCGGATGGATCTACTTGTTCAGTCATAAAAAAGGTTAGGTTAGCACCATACACCATGAAGTTTTTATGTTCAACCTGCTACATAACATTGATGTGGAGTGAGCTTATTCCCCAGGAGTTCCACTACATAACACACAGGCTAGGCTTAGGTGGCAAGTTCAGGTGAAGACAAGAGCTAATGTGACTCTTAAAAAAAAAGTTAAACTTAAGAGTCCGGTGACAGCGGCTCGCAATTTCGAGGTGCGATTGGCTATTATTTCATTTTATTTCATTTTGGGGAGGTTGTTTGAAATAATAACTCTAAAGAAACACGCATAAATACTGTTCGAACACAAATAATACAATAATATAAGGGAAATGTGCTTGAGTCAGAAATCATTTTGGTATTAGGTAAACGTAAGACCAAACATACTAATACCAAAATGATTTCTGATTCGGGCATGTTTCCCTTATATTATTGTATTATTTGTGTTCGAACAGTATTTATGCGTGTTTCTCTAGAGTTATTTTTTCAAACAACCTCCCCGAAATGAAATAAAATGAAATAATAGCCAATCGCACTTCGAAATTGCGAGCCACTGTCACCGGAGCCTTAAGTTTACTTTTCTAGTTTTCGTACTGAAGCTAACTTTTGAGTAGGAAAACTTGCATCGATCAAAATGAAATTTTCACCGAACTGTGTGCAATGTTATTGCACACAAAATGGTTGCTGGCGATTTTTCAAAATTGGGCTTAGTGATTTTATATCTTTCAAAATGTCGAATCGTGCGAGCGAGAGTTACATTAGGTGTTGTCAACGCCTTAAAAGGGGGTTTTCTGTTCTATTGCTCCCACTACCCCACAAACCTAGACTGACCTGATATACCTTGGTGCAGAGTGGGCGTATTGAGCCGGAGGGCTGATTGCATCCATGGGATCTTCCGGAGACCCTGAACCACTGACCACCGGATCTGGCAGCTCCATGTTCTCCACACTGGAGTGGGAACTGGCTGCTGAAGTAGAAAGAAGCACATTGATTCTAGTCTGTGTTGGGGCACCAAAGCGGATCATTTTATGAGGGGACAATCTGGGACAATAATTTGACAGCCTCTATAAAATTATAGCCGTATTTGTTGTGTCGGTCTTTTAGAAAGAGACGACAATATTTTTAGGGCTGTCAAATTAGGAAAATTAAACAACAGAATTGACACCACTGAATGTGATTGCTACGATATTTAGCTTCGAGTCAGCTCAGAAGAAAATATAATTGAATCTTGAATTTTTCGTCAGAAACTATAGGTAATCAATGTACCGTATCTTGTTAATTCTTGAGTCGCAAACGCTTGTGCTCGTCAAATAAGAAAGCAAACATAGTGGAACATGACTTTGCCGTGGGTTTAAAAAGACTGGAACTATCTCCATTTAAATATTTAAATCCGTTATTGGCTGTAAGTATGTTAGAAATAAAAGACAACACATTTTAAGAGCTGTGGATTTTGTTCATAAATAAATAAATCAAAAACAAAATCTGTATTGTGGATTTTGTTCATCAATAAATAAATAAAAAATAAAATCTAGATTCAAAGATTACTGCCTGAAAATTTCTTCTGATTTATCTATTGTCTTCTGAGCTTAGTCACTTACGTATTGAATAAGCACTCTTGATCACGACCCTATCCTGATCACACCTCTGCCTCGGTATCACAAATGACTCTGGGAAGAAGACCCTCGCGTCTCCAAAGCTCAAGGGTCTGTTCTTAAGCTCCTCCTTAGCCTTCGACCCTGAGGTCCCTGATGAAGAAGTACCGGAGAAGGTGCCAGAATTGTGCACGGAACGCGGTAACGTTTCAGAGTACTCTTTTTGGCGTCTGTCGTATACCTTGTGCGCTGGAAAAGAAGGTCATGCTTTTGGAAGCAGTCTAGATGTGTAAGTTGCACCCAGCCATAGAAAAATACCACCACCGAAGAAAAATAAACCACGAAGGTGAATGCTTTCTTCATAACAAAGATATCTAGACTATAAATATTACTCGCACTTAGTCCCATTGCTTTAGATTCCTATTACGACAAGAATTATAATTTAGGAGACCGACGTGTTTCAAACAAAATGCCTAAACAAAACCTCTACTAAAACCATTGCCCTAACAAAGCTGAATCCAAATAGGTATTCAACACGCTCCGGTTCAGATCGCAGCTTTTACAGTGTTAGCTTAGTTCTTTGTTATGACTTTTTTATTAGTTAGTGTTTACATTTAAAAAAATCACAAAGATTTAGGGCCTTACTACAAAAAAATAGGCAAACGTTAAACACTGCCTAAACTTTTCACATCTCTTGCCATTACAACCCTATGGGCCTTATTATTGGCCTACAAAACGGTGTCTAACTTTAAACAATGCATAAAATTAGCGCTGTCTCTGTTTGCCATTACGCAATGGCAAGAGATGTCAAAAGTTTAGGCAGTGTTTAACGTTTGCCTATTTTTTTGTAGTAAGGCCCTATATGTCCAAAAAGTTTTTCTCCGAGCGGGATTTGAACCCGCGTCGAGTGTGATTGGACTCCGTTGGCGCAGTTGGCAGCGTAGCCTCGAATCAAGGGGAAGATTGCGGGTTAAATCCCGCTCGGAGAATAACTTTTAGGTTTTAAAGTATTAAATCTTAGAAAGTCACATGATATGTTTTGGTTGAGGTTTTGTTTTGGCCTCCAGAACCTTTGTTAGTATGTGACTGCGCACCTTTATTAAGCAACTGCACATTAAGGCTCCGGTGACAGTGGCTCGCAATTTCGAAGTGCGATTGGCTATTATTTCATTTTATTTCATTTCGGGGAGGTTGTTTGAAAAAATAACTCTAGAGAAACACGCATAAATACTGTTCGAACACAAATAATACAATAATATAAGGGAAACATGCCCGAATCAGAAATCATTTTGGTATTAGTATGTTTGGTCTTACGTTTACCTAATACCAAAATGATTTCTGACTCAAGCACATTTCCCTTATATTATTGTATTATTTGTGTTCGAACAGTATTTATGCGTGTTTCTTTAGAGTTATTATTTCAAACAACCTCCCCAAAATGAAATAAAATGAAATAATAGCCAATCGCACCTCGAAATTGCGAGCCGCTGTCACCGGACTCTTAATGTCTTGTCACACAGTTCGATGTAATCGAGCCATCATGAAGCATGTTTATTCCCATCCCAAGCAGTTCCTCTGGAATTTAAGCAACTTACTAAGAAAAGGTGGTGAGTACACGTTTTCTCTGCTGTCAGAATGCTCCAGCAGCCTTCGCAGAGTGCTTTGGAGACCCTCATTAGCGCTGATGGTCCGACGGGTGGCGCGACCGGTTGTTGCGTCTGCAGGTCAGAGATAAATAAAAACCTTTAGTTGTGTTAGTTTTTTCAGCCTGATCAACCAGAAAACCGAGGCGGAACCGACCGACTTTAACAAAAAAACAAAGACTTCCATTCGCGAATGAAGTTCCGCTTCCGTTCATAGATCAAATATGATCACAGACTTACAAGCTAACTTATAAACTATATAGACTAATTGCTTGGGTACTTCCTACATATGTTTGGTTTAACTTTGAAAAGGTAAACTGCTATAGGAACTGAAAAAGAAGCAGTTTGGCGAAGAGATGTCTTCTAAGCACTTGTAACTATGAATACCTATAACTCTCTGGAGGATGAAAGAACTCACAAGGGTTACAGCAGTTTTCATTGTTGAGTGCACCAGAGCTGACCAGGTGACAGCCCCCAGCGGCTATCGCTTGGCTCAAACCACTGCTCACCTGGGAGGAATACATTTTATACATCGTGAGTAGCGATACTAACACTACTGTAAATATCTGAATTCTTTAATGTACGCTTTGGTTGGCTACTTGCTTGGCTTTCCTATTACCTATTGTCAACAAAACTTCAAACATAGCGCACAGACCTCTCTCTGAGAACAATCTCTCTCGTAAAGTCTGGTTTTCCGAGATCAAATTATTAAAATAGTTACTGGATATAAAGGATGGTTATAGAAGAAGAGGCAGGCCGAAGAAACGAGGAATGAATGAATGATGAATGAATGAATGGTAAGCCAGGAGTGAGTACCTACCGACATGACGAAGAGTGGAAGAAGAAAACCTGTTGGGCAGACAGACCCCATACAACATGGGATAAGGGTAAAAGATGGTAGTGAAATCTTCGAAAACCTTACAGAACTTCAAGGACTAACCCTTAAAGGAAGCTCCTGTTTCCTATCCAGCACGGTTTCCGACTTCACGTAGAATGCCTTGGTCTCCGCAAGCAGTTCCACTGCCGACTTCCTCTTCTGCTGCTGTTGCGGCGCAAGCGAGCGTGGAGCCGCCATGTTCTCCTTCTTTCGGGGGAGTTTGAAGCTCGCGAATAGAGAGTCAGCTAGTCGACGTCTGTGAAGAGAGAAAAAATACGCTCAAAAGCAGGGCATTGTAGGGTGCTGGCCGGCCCCGTATGGAATTTGCCACATTTGTTAATGGAATTTATGAAAGTAGGTTAGTACCTAGTGGTTAGGGCATTGGTTTATGTAATGGATTAGAGAAAAAGAAGGACACCGCGACATATGCAGCACATAATTTTACTGCATGATGTTAGTCACTTATGATCTTCCATTTTCTGCCTTCTGTGGACCTATGACGTCGTTCACGAAGGATCCCAAACAGCGAACCTATTCGCTCCGTTCTATATTGAGCTCCACTCTCATTCCACTTAGCAATAAGTTTACCAAGTTTTCAACGAGGACGCAACACACGGATACAGGTCTAGTTAGATTATGCCAAAGAAAAATGACCCTTACTGCAAGTACATTAAAGGGAGCAGTATACAGTCTGATGTATAGGTATCTGTGTATTTAATTGAGTAGCAGAAAGAAGGTATTACCTAGGTGGCGATTCAAAAGATCTCGAGTACGAGGCGGCGGCTGCAGCGCTTTCAAACTTCTTCCGAACCTCTTCGACCTTCGACCAGCCGGACTCGACGTTGAGTCGCCGGCTCAGCGGCGTAGTTTGTGACGCATGCTTCGTCAGCTCTTCGCGCGTCTTCCTCACTGACACCTGGAACAAACCAGCTGACTCATTCAACTTGATAATTAAAAACTAATTAACTACTCTAATTGTTCTATATCACGAAGGCGGGTGAGCAATACTTGTAGTTGTGATGTGTATTATGTACGTGTATGACAGATCAGGCAATACTGAAGGCTCCCGAGCTTACGCACACAGAAACAACGTGCATGTAAATCTACACACACAAATAAGACCAAACTGCCTTCGTGAGATGGAACAACTGTATCAGATTTAGTTTGAGGAGGGACTTCTCTGTTTGTTCTACCGAGTATGGATAATGGGCGTTCTGATGAATTGTTCGACATGATGCCCACAGTTTTATTCTACCATCACACTGCTTGCCAAGTAAGCATGTCGAACTGCTATAACGCGGGGAATATGAATAAGGGCCTCGGGAAATAAAATAAGTGTATATTTACCTTAACCTCAGGTATAACATTGGGGTCGCGATGCCTGCTGCCACGCGCTTCGTGACATCTCTCAATGAACTGCCGCCGGCGGAGCGCGAGAGTGGCTGCGTAGATACGCTCTTCTTCGTCGAGGCACCTGGAACCATACCGTTTCAGGATAATGAGACTGAATCTTATGATCCATCATCATAGGCCTTCCGCATAAACGATGATTCTAGGCTGTGGTGCGTGGAAATTTACAAGCGGTCCGCCCGCGCGCCCCTGCTTCGCACGGGTCATCATATCATGCATGTATTATACATATAAACCTTCCTCTTGAATCACTCTATCTATTAAAAAAACCGCATAAAAATCTGTTGCATAGTTTTAAAGATTTAAGCATACATAGGGACATGGGGATATAGAGACAGAGAAAGCGACTTTGTTTTATACTATAGTGATATTACATTGTATATTACCTATAACGAAGATCATACATAGATAGATACCAAGCCGAGTTTGTTGCCTGTTCTTCTCGGCTTTGGTCGCGTGGAACTGGCACCTAAAGTCACCTAGTTTTAAGACGATTCAAGGTGATACTTGTGATTTTATTGAATAAACATATTTTGACTTTGACTTATCATTATTTGGTTGATAGCACCCCTACTACGTGGAACGCACCTAGATTTACCTAGTTTTGAGACGCTTCAAAGTAATCCTTCTAATCTATCGAAATCTATATAATTTCATAGATTAAATAGGTACCATTCGACTTCAAGCAGCATTTCTGTTGTTAAGGTAACTTACGAAAATGGCTGTTAACTGTTTGTAAAAACAAAAGAAGCAAGTGAAGAATTGGTGAGATGCTGACTGAGGTCATATGGTCATATGCTGATAATTTGAGATATCGATTGAGAAACATGGTCTGATGGTCTCTTTTTATTATTTTGAGAGTAGGTGCATCTTGGCATCTTGAATACAAAGTTGTTTTTATACATCTTTTGCCGCTGGTTTCTGATAGCTGGATCAATGCTAATCGGCTGTCAAGTCACTTGCTATCTCTATTTAATTTGAAGTAAAAAAGAAGGGCACCGCGACATGCAGCACACAATTTCACTGCATGATGTTAGTCACTTATGATCTTCCATGAAATTCTGCCTTCTGTGGACCTATGACGACGTTCACGAAGGATCCCAAAGAGCGGCAAAATATAGCAAGTGACTGGGCAGCCGATTAGCTTTGATCAAGCTATCAGAAACCGGGGCGGTAAGAACGGTGCGCTCAAATCTCACAACTGAGTAAGTTGGTGGTAGATAAGCTTACCTAGCTGGCTGAGCGATATGCTCTCGACAGGGCTGGTAGCAGGACAGGGCCATGGCGCCGGAGAGGGCACGCGCCGACCGCTCTCATCCTCCCCCCGAGAGCCAAGATCTGAAACAACATAATAGCTACTATTATGAGACATTAATGAGAATGTGAGGGATTTTTTTTTCACGAATAATCACATCTGATATTTTTTTTAATACAACTATATCTGATGGAACAAGCAGATGGCCCACCTCCCTCACCTATAACAAAGCATTGTTCCGTAAGTAACGCACGATAGGAACGTGCCCTACGATACACTGCTCTGCGTGCATCAACTTGCAGGCATACTGTTGTGCTTGTAGTAACACCGGCGACCACACTAAGCTCTTCCAACCGAAACACAGCGTTGCTGCTTGGCGGCAGAAAATGGCGTGGTGGTAGTACTTCCCCGGACGAGCCCTTCACAAAGCTCTACTACTCTTAAAGTCGTTGGAGGATGCTCAAGCAAGGTGATAGAGGGAATATCGATGGTTGTTTAGTTGGTATATATACCGCTGGTTGCTAAAGTTGCTGGCCGGTTAGTAAAAGTATGGGAGCGCGTACACTAAACAATTAAACATCGGTCATCGTCCGGAGACGCCCAATGACGTCCGATCGACCGACAACAGTATCGGTGGCAGTTTGAGCACATGTACGTCCGATTGACGATCGAACGATTGACGATCGATCGATTGGAACCTTTAGGCGCGTAACTGACTGGTAAGTCGAGGCGGGGGCTAGAGGGGACGTGGTCCCGTGGCTACCCTTAAATCCACCCCTGCCTGTTATGTCCACGCATTTTACATCATTACACTTTCCACCCATTCAGCGCAACACATTTTGTGCATTAGCAAAGTAGGTATTCCATACGTGACAGGATGTAATAGAAAATGCCACATACCACGAAAAGTTATCTACAATCTATTTGTATAGCAAAGAAGCTCGTTCAAATCTTTTGTATGAGGACATGTCTCTAATAACCATATTATAACTAGTTGCGCCCCGCGGTTTTACCCGCGCAGATTTAAATCCCGGTATTCCCACGGGATAAAAAGTAGCCTATGTGTTATTCCAGACTATAATGTATCTCTCTGCCAAGTTTCATTCAGATCCGTTCAGCCGTTTCGGCGTGAAAGAGTAACAAACATCCATCCATCCATCCATACTTACAAACTTTCACGTTTATAATATTAGTAGGATTAGCTCGAAAGGAGCCTTTTTGAGGCGCACTAAAACTCCTTTCACGACATTGTTCAGAAAAAACTAACGACACAATAAGAAGAAGAAGTATTTTCTTCAGACAGCAATTAATTTCCTGACGTTGTTCAATTAATTGTAAATTCTAAATTGCAAAGTCATTTAGAAATCCAAGTGCAAACAATATATTCCAATTTATTTCTCGTCAGTCGATTTCATTCTTAAAATGTTTACGCAAAGATTTTCTAAGAAGTCGTAGCGATTATTTGCATAATCGTCTACTTGTCGTGTCACTGGTTCTTTCGAAACAGTGAGGTAAAAGGATTTTAAGTTGAGAGTTTAAATTGAGACACTTGACACATGTTATAGAACATATTAGGTTCCCCACGGTGAAAGAAATAAATAAATATAAATAAATAATGCTGGACAATGCACACAGCACCATCTAGCCCCAAAGTAAGCTATTCATAGCTTGTGTTATGGGTAGGTACTAGATAACTGATATATTTAATATATTTTATACTAACATAGATACGATATTTTTTATCATACATATAAATACCCAGACCAACGGAACAAATTTCTGCAGATCGTACACAAATTGGCGAGGCGGGAATCGAACTCGCAACATCTTGCGTCGCAGGCGGACTCTCGCCCGCTGCGCCACAGAGGTCGACCTATACCAAATATACTCCTTTCGCCACACTGTTTCATAAGTAACACGACAAGAATTATTTCAGTTAGACAACAGAGTTTACCGCTGTATGACAGACGTCATGACGGTTACAGCTTTTTGAACAACTGACGACAAAAGTTTATATAACGCGGGGAAATGTGCACTTTCACCTATTGATAAACTAAGATGACATGTCATTAGTAGTCCCTTTTAAATGAAAACTTTTAAAAAGCGTTTCAAAAAGTAATCTTGACAAAACCCTTTGACTTTGTTCATTGCGCGATTGTCGTTCGTTCGAAATGCTAAGCTATGATTAATTTTATAAATTGACTAGCGACCCGCCCGCGCGCCTCTGCTTCGCACGGGTGCACATTGTTTTTCTACTATATCATATCATATTATTATAAACCTTCCTCTTGAATCACTCTATCTATTTAAAAAAACCGCATCAAAATCCGTTCAGTAGTTTTTAAGATTTAAACAAACATAGGGACATAGGGATATAGGGACATAGAAAGCGACTTTGTTTTATACTATGTAGTGATAGTGATAATTTAAAAATGTTGATAAATTGAAAATAGAATATAACTAATGAAATAGAATATAAATTGAACAATAGAATATAACTAATAATAAAATAAATTGAATAACTTACTAAATTGTTCGTATCCAATTAGAATTAGGTACACCTACAATTAATTTAGCATTTAAATCAATTAAAATCGAACTACTACTACTACGTTAGAAAGAACAATAACTAACGAGCGTCACTAAAGCGTCACTAGCGTTACAAACGTCAAAATAAGAACTGAGTTCAAAAAACATTTTGTTTCCTTTTATGCCCTGAGTCACCAACTCCAAGTACCTACAAAGTCCTTATGAGTCTAATGTTCTGGGTATTCTACCATTAAAAATAATACAATAAGGTAACTATTCTTTTCTCTCGTGGTCATTAGCTAAGCATTAATATGGTTTGACACCCTTTGTTGCTATCTCATTACCAAATGTAAGGAATGTAATAATTAGCTTATGATGCAGACACCGTCAAACAAATTCTGCAACAATTTTTGTATGATACTAGCGACCCGCCCGCGCGCCCCTGCTTCGCACGGGTGCACATGTCATGCATGTATTTTATAAATCTTTCTCTTGAAACACTATCTATTAAAAAAAACGCATCAAAATCCGTTGCGTAGTTTTAAAGATTTAAGCATACATAGGGACATGGGGACATAGGGATATGGGGACAGAGAAAGCGACTTTGTTTTATACTAGTATGTACTAGTGATTATAATCACCAAACTTAGTTATTATAAGTCAGTTTTTCATAGCTCAAGTTCAGTTTGAGAAAAAAATATTGTACTAACATTATAAACGCGAATGTTTGTAGGTATGGATGGATGGATGGATGTTTGTTACGCAATAACTCCAGAACGTACGCCTACGTACGCAGTGTATTGGAATATGCTAGTACTATCTGGTCCCCTAACTACATTATTTACAAAAATAAAATTGAAAGAATACAAAAAAAATTCATAAAACATCTTAATTACCGTAAACGCATACAAGCCCATTATGAAGAAGGTTGCACATTTCACAAATTAATGTCCTTAGAGGATAGACGTACTATAATTGATAACATGCTTCTGTATAATTTACTGAATGGTAACCTAGACTCCTCCAACCTACTTGCTTCCATAACTTTCAATGTGCCTATAAAGCGAACACGACACACACCCTTATTTTCCGTTCCTCACCTTAGAACTAATTATGCCATGAATGCACCAATAAATAGAATTTGTAATAAATTTAATAAACACTTCTCAAATGTTGACATCTTTAACTCCAGTAAAACTTCTTTTAAAAAAACAATAACAAATGTGATATTATTGTAAACATCTGTGTGTACTTGTCAGAATCCAACATTTCACTAATGGATTGGAATTTGGAATTTTGACAAATTCACACATTATGCAAATTCATTATATCTAGGTTAAATATTTATTACATACCTACATACTTTCATAGATAGATACATACACACACTTACCCCTCTCTCTCACACACACACATACACACACACGGGGTTCTCCTATGAAACACTGACTCATTACCCAGTGGAATGAGTCAGTGTTTCATTTTTTACACTTGTGTTGTTAGAACCCTCATACACACGTCCACACCCCCCCCCCCCCCCTTCCTCTCTATCTCCCCCCCCAAACTCTGCCGTGAGAATCTTTTAGCGCAACTTACCTTTGTTAATAATATCATTGTTTTGATTTTTGTAGGATTATTATTAGTTTTACATTATTTAGAGAGACCTATAATTGGCTGTACTATTGTTAACGACACTCTGTTTATACTATATTTTTTGTGCTGTTGGTTTCTTTCTTCAATAAAATAAAATAAAATAAGAACGGCTGAACGGATCTTGATGAAATTTGGTATAGAGATAGATTATAGCCTGGAATAACACATAGACTTTTTATCCCGTTTTTCAGTAAATTTTTGTCTTTAAAAATGTGAAGTCCGAGTGAGAAGTTATTTGGCACAGTTTTTATCTACATATTAAAAGCACTAAAAATAAATACCTTTTCATACCAATTTATTCGGCACAGTAATTTTGCTCTGAACTGAAATTGAACCAATTCAGAAGAGCCTTGACACAGCTAGTTGCCAATTATTCTGCAATTTCGGATATTGAATAACATATCGATGCGAATAATTTAACGTTAGATCCATAATTGATGTATGGCCTCATTTTATTCTGACATTGGTGGGTAATTGAAAACAAATCAGGACTTTGATCCCCAGACACGGTACATATATTATTATATCCCTCCCTTCAGGGGCATTATTCTCTATGACAGGGCTTCCCAAACTGTGCGTCGCGACGCCCTTGGGCGTCGCGGTACTATCTCAGGGCTGTCGCGTCGTCGTAAGGCGATCTAAATAGCTTCTTTAAAATTATATTTGCACAGCATTTTCTGACAAATTGTTATTAGGCTAGAACTACAACTTGTAGGTAAATGTACCTATGCTATGGGAAGAAGGCTAGGGCGTCGCAAAAATACGGCTACTTCCCAAGGGCGTCACAGTTCAAATAAGTTTGGGAAGCCCTGCTCTATGACATAGAATATTCCAGAATGTTCCTTGCCACAAACAGTGTGAAGTCACAACGTGATTTTGGACTTTAATCTTTATGGCATATTAGGTCCTATGCCATCGGAGACGTCACACGGTTAGGGCAAAATATCTAAACGTGTGACGTCACAACGTGATCTAAACGCAAACGCTATCGGATTGGTCATAGTGAATAACGCCCCAGAGCACCAAGTATCATGCATTTATTTAACTTGCAATGTATCATAGTAAATAATTATTAAATTTCTTCGAGTGGAATTTGGTACATCAATTTTGAAGCAAACAATCTCCAACCGATTGCGCTGAAATTTTGTATACAACGTGTATAACACGTTTAGTTTGAACGACATTGGTGCCAATTCTGTTTTTTAATTTTCGTAACATTGCTTTTGGACAACACAAAAAATGTTGCCATCCCTTACTAATAGACAGGAACAACAATGACGGCTATAATTAGAGAGCTGTCAGATTATGTTAGTTTAGGATAATGCATCAACAGAATCGACACCAATGTTAGCTCATTTGACCAAAAGCTTGTATTTAAAAACGGTTTTTTTTATTTCTAATTTGTTTCTTTTGAAGCCTCAAGATTCTTTTGTTCCTTCGTGAAGCACGAAGCACGAAAAACATCATTTTCATTCATTGATATGGTCGGTCGTTGACAGAGTAGGTATAGTTTTATGAATTACATTCAATTATGCACAGGCAATGAGCGACTAGAAAGTCAGTGTTTGCGGGAAAATGAAAGTCTTATCGTTTACCAGTTTTTTCTCTAATTACGTGGGATTAAAAGCTAAGTGCGTGTTATTATGAAGAAATACTCCACAATGGTGAACTATAAAATTGTGGTGGAAAAGATGAAATGATAGTTATTACTAACTTCCGCCCACGGCTGCTCGCGATGCCATATCCGATTCCAAATCGAACTATGGTACTGTACGGTTAGGATCATTTGAGCCATCTCTGGATCGTTCGTAACAGTCTGCAGATAGCTCACTGTTTCATGTGTATTTTGTAAATATAAACTTGAATTCATAGTTTGAAATAACGTCAATTCATCGGGGCTGGATGTGGTAACAATATCAAGTGGGCTTTCTTCCTGTTCAGACCTAGGTACTTGTACTTTTTGTCGTGTCACTGTACGTACAGTTCTTTCGAAACAGTGTGGTGAAAGGTCAAAGTGGCTCCTTTCGAGGTACTTGATGTTTATAACATTTAGATTCTAATTCCAAGACAAGATGCCATTGGTGCACGACTGGTTTCGAACACACGACCTAAGACACCCGAAACACCACATCGCCAGTGCTCGCCAGCGTTCTAGTAATTAAATCAAAAAATATTTATTTAGTTGGATATTGGTGTCGATTCTGTTGTTGCAATAACCTAAACGAACTTAATCTTACACCTCTAAAATTATAGCCGTCCTTGTTGTTTCGGTCTTTTAGAAAGGGATGGCAATATTTTTAGTGCTGTCAAATTAGGTTAAGTTAGAAAAATTAAACAACAGAATATGTTACCGTATTGTTATTGTTACCGTCTTCTAATAAATAGACACTGCTTACGCAAGCGCGCATCAAGTATCGCTAGGTAATTTAACTCTTTTGATGATGCTGTATTTGTATGTAGGTGTTTATTGTTCCATTCTAAGAACAAATGACGATAATTTAATGATAATTATGATGGATTCTTTCCGGGTTTAAAAATATCGTCGTATTGTACCATTGAGTTGATTGTAATATTGAGGATACCCTAATAATAACCTCATAATAGTTTAATGTTGTGAAAATTGATCTAACAGAATATGAATTATTTAATACCGCCCGCGCGCCCCTGCTTCGCACGGGTGCACAATCATGCATGTAGGTATTGTACATATAAAACCTTCCTCTTGAATCACTCTATCTATTGAAAAAACCGCACCAAAATCGGTTGCGTAGTTTTAAAGTTTTAAGCATACATAGGGACATGGGGACATAGGGTTATAGGGACTGAGAAAGCGACTTTGTTTTATACTAGGTATGTAGTGATTAAACTGTGTAAATTGATCTTACAGAGGTAATTTTGTTCCATTATTGCTTTAGACTTATTACGAAACATAAACTGCATAATATTATTACTGACAGTTTATCACGTATCCCGAAAATCTGCTAGATATTACTGAAAACAGATTAAAAATAACGAACTCCAAGCCGCTCTCCAAACTTCCGCCATTAAAAAGTAGAATCCGTTCTAATTTTAAAATTCCTGCAGATTAAAAAAGTTCTTTCACAAAGGAGTTTACCTATATCAGTTTCGGGCGAACCAAATCGTGATGCTATGATAGGTTGGTTAGATAGTTATGTAGATAGAAAAACATGGAGCTCAAAGTTCAGATTCCTGAGAAGCAGTAGACGTTTACGACCGCCGTAATATAACGAGAATCAGATCAAAACGGTATTTCTTTAGTAGAATAACAGCACAAAGATCAATTTGAAACGTCTCTTAAACTAGTGAATCTATACACCTTCTACCTTATTTCTCGCGACTAAAGGCTAGACGAACGGCAAGAAACTTACGTCTAGGTTCCTGGTTTTTTTGTTATGATCCTCTAACAATGTCAAGCAGATTTGGTAATGTGCTTGAACTGTTGGGCTTGCTGCGTCAATATAATGAGACGTCCACTGCTGGAAGCCTTCCCTTTTATATACTATCTCAATCCTACTAATATTATAAACGCGAAAGTTTGTATGGATGGATGGATGGATGGATGTTTGTTACTCTTTCACGCCGGAACGGCTGAACGGTACCGGATGATACTTGGCAGAGATATTGATTATAGTCTGGAAGAACACATAGGCTACTTTTTATCCCGTGGGAATACCGGGTGTTGGCAGATATTTAGCATTTTACCGTATTTAGCTGATACATTTTTAGTTCCTAAATAATAACTAGATGTCGCCACAGGAAAAATTTGCACGCGCTATCGTTGCGTTTTGAGCAATGAGTGATATCAGCAATCGTAGGTATAAATGTTTTCCGATCACCGAGATTTAAGTCTGCGCGGGTGAAACCGTGGGGCGCCACTAGTACAATAACAATATAATCTTCGTGCCATACATAGTTACCTATTATAGTGTGCACACTGTGCACAGCCAGTTGATAACGGCATGTCGCGTAGACTAAAAAGTTCAAAAACATATTGTGTCAAGTATCGACTCGAATGGAGCCTCTTTGGGGCGCACATAAAATCCTTTCACCACACTGTTTCGAGAGAACAACAAGAAGAAGAAGTTTTGTTATTCAATAAACCAAGGAATTTGATTATCTATATTCATTGCAATAAACGAAAGAAAGGGACTGCAATATATTAGTGCTGTCAAATTGACACCATATTCTGTGTCCGTTTTTTACGAAACAAAATCGTATCTGGCATCGGAAAGGCTTTTAAAAATGAATGGTCGATCGATATCAATGAACTTCGTGCTATAGGAAAGGGATATAGTGAGAGCGGAAGCGACGGCGGATGCGTGGCAAAAACCTGATAGAATTGGGTGTCGACTTGCTTAGTGGGGTGCTAGAGAAATTAAAAACTCACAGCTCAGTTGGTACTAGCAATACCTGCGCTCTTCCGGCGTTCTTTTTCCGTGACGCGCATTGTAACTGCCTACTCCCCCGGACAAGCCCTTTAAACAGAGCCTTCTCTATGAAAAAAAGTTTTGTTCTCTCTCATTACAGATTCTTCGACTGAACGTACATTACGCAACAAATTATCGCATGTATGCAATACTATCGTAATGGGACAAGCCGATAACGGTTGATTTATGTACTTACAGGCAAAGCTAGAATCCCTCGTAGGTACTGCGATCTCTTTACTGGGGGTCAAAAAACTTTCGTAAGAGCTTGATGCCTAAGAAAAAACATATCAGAATGAATATTGCGTGGGTACTTAGGTAGTATATTAAGCTAGCTGTTCTGAACAGACAAAATACTATTATGTATTTTGTCTGTTCAGAAGCGTATTGCTCACTTATATATTTAAAATAAATAGTTACTATCGTGCTTGTTATTTTAATAAAACCAAAAATTTACTTATAAAAGAAAGTAGGTACAGCTACATAAGTAAGTGGTGTGAAAGTCAATAAAATTATGGTAAATATGTATTAAAATAATCACTTAAAATTAAAGGTAGGTATGCTTTTAATTTCAAGTTGTGCAAAATGGAATCCTCTATTAGATAATAGAGGACCAAATAGGGCCTTACTACAAAAAAATAGGCAAACGTTAAACACTGCCTAAACTTTTGACAAGCTAAACTTAACTTTTAAGAGTCCGGTGACCCCAGCTCGCAATTTCAATTTGAGACGAGTCCAAAAATCGATCTGTGTATAGCTATCTCTGTTTAGCTGGTGCAGGCGCGTGTGGGGCAGGAACGAGGTACTACGTATACACGCACACACTCAAGCACCGCTACGGTTGTACTATTTTTCCTACGAAAGGTAGGTAGGTACCATAAACCTCTGCCATTGATAACAATTCGAAAGCGGTAGGTTAGGTACCTACTCACTCACCATGGTAACTATTTCTTTGGGCATGTCATGTGTGTAGTATGTTTATACTGCTTACCTTTTGCGTTTCATAGGTAGGTAGGTGCTTACATTTAGAAAAGTGCACTGTGCAAGTTTGGTACCTACTCCTACCTACCTACCTATTTTTAAAAAATATAAAAGTGAATACCTAGATACCTACCTATAGTTTGCTTTTTTTTCTTCAAGTTAGGTATTTGACAAGGCCTACGCACTTATACCTATCTCAAGAAACCTATCAATCTATCAGGAAATAGGTACTTACCCATGTAGGTAGGTACCTAACCTACCTCTAGTCCAGCCAAATTCGGTGGGACATTTTTGTAAACTAGCCGAATTTGGCTGAACTGTACCTACCTAGGTAGGTTCATCATAATTCGTCAAATTATGATCTGCTTCTAAAATAGGATTATATAAAATACGAGTAGGTAGGTACCTAGTGTACATACCTACCTATTATTATGAAATTATGATATGACTAGCTGCGCCCCGCGCTTTCACCCGCGCGTATTGTGTTACCAAAATAGCGCAAAAAATATGAAATTTCGATAAAAATATGCGTCGCACTCATCGCTAATGGCGCATCCACACATGCCGGCGGCTTTCAGACCGCCCTGCCGCCGGCTTTACCGGCGGCCAGCAGATACGGTTGCAATTTTCGCAGTAGTGTTGTGACTTATAAAATAAAAGTAAAAAATAAAAGTACTGCACTATCATCCCAGTTAAATTCTGTCATTTCGTTATTTAAAATGATGTTATATATGAATACGACAACAATACCACTCCGTATCGAAGCAGCAAGCAAGCAAACTGCCGCCGGCAACGAAAGAAAGCCGCGCGTGCCGCCGGGCATGTGTGGATGCGCCATAAGGTAACCTTAGATCGACTGAGTGGTGGGGATCAAAGTTATGGATCGCGACAGTGTACTCGGGTTTTTCCGATTTAGAGCCGGTGCGTGACGGACGTGTGCGACCACGGAAATATGTTTTCTCTGTTCCGTGTGTGCCACGCTCCGTAAAATTAAATGCGTAGTTATAATACTTTTAATTACTTACTGCTGAACTGATTATTTAGTTCAGTAAGTTATTTTACTAATAGAAAACTACATTATCCCTGAGTAGGTATTCAGTTACCTACAAATTTGAAGTTGTATCGTACCTACCCACCTTGGCGGAGGCGGCGGCGCGCGGCCCGCTAAGGCCCCCCCCCCCGGCGCCCCACGCTTCGCCAGCCACCGCGCCTTTGACGCCGCTCGCGCATTCCACCCGAGATAAAACCCTAAATTAGTAGGTATATTTTTTATATATTTGTGATATAAGATAAGGAAACAAAAGATCGATTTAAAATTAGGTAGTGGTAAGTATAAACAACCAAATCAATTTACTATTGAGGTAAGCCTTGTGGGGTAACCATATCGGTAAAACACTACGACATGTACTTACCTATAATGGTAGATAAAAAAAAATATAGTGTGAGATATTACGGCTTGTTCGTCATCTCGCGGGTTATTACCTATTTTTTTTGTCATCAACTCGCGGGCCCATAAAAGTACAGTCATTATAAAAAATTGATTGAAACTAAAGTAAGTACCAACTATACTTCGTTGGTCTGGCTGTTTATGTATAATAAAAAATATCTATCTATGTAAGTATATAATGTATTAAATAGTCATCTAGTACCCAAAACACAAGCTTTGAGTAGATTACTTTGGGGCTAGATGATGCTGTGTGGATTGTCCAGCATTATTTATTTATTTATATAGACCTTTAAAAAAAATAAACATTGATATGTAGCTAGACTGCATCTACCTATTATTATATAATTTCGATTGAAAAGTACGGAATGAGGCAAGGTTACTAACCCCCGGTTTCTGAAAGCCCGATCAACACTAATCGGCTATCAAGTCACTTGCTATCTCTATCTAATTTGAAGAGTTCTTCTCCGTCACCTGTGGAGTGAAGCAAGGTTGCGTGCTTGCGCCAACTTTATTTGCTTTGTATTTCTCTGTCGTGTTCAGAAAGTTACCAACCTACAATTTATTTATAATAATTCGTACCGTCAATCACACTAATAGTTATTATAAATACAACAGTTGGGATGGACTTCATTGAAAGAAAAAAAATATTTATTTATCAAAAAAAGGAAAATGATATTTGCAGGAAAATGATATAGGTAATTTGCATTTCAATCAATCTCTACCTTTCCGAGACACCCTTTAGGTAATGGTAAGCATCAGAACCACTGGACCATGTTTTTTTTTTTTTTTTTTTTTTTTAATACAACTAGCTGATGGAACAAGCAGATGGCCCACCTGATGTTAAGTGGTAACCATCACCTATAAACAAAACATTGCCCCGTAGGTCACGCACAATAGGAACGTGCCCTACTATGCACTGCCCTGCATCCATCAACTGTTCGATTTTTTATAAAATAAATATAAATATAAATATTGCTGGAAAATCTACACAGCACCATCTAGCCCCAAAGTAAGCTACTCAAAGCTTGTGTTATGGGTACTAGATGACTGATATATTTAATACATTTTATACTTACATAGATAGATATTTTTTATTATATACATAAACACCCAGACCAACGGAACAAATTTCTGCAGATCGTACACAAATTTGTTCCGAGGCGGGAATCGAACCCGCAACCTCTTGCGTCGCAGGCGGACTCTCGCCCGCTGCGCCACTGAGGTCGTCAAAGGTTATGTTTGGAAACTATCAATATTTATTACCTTTTTTGAACTATTTAGTACCTCAATTAGACACCCTATAGGTAATAGGGAATTTGACAAATAAAGGTGGAGGGAAATCCGGATCGTGCCCAAGAAGAACTCAAGAATCCAGACATTTCCGCACGAGTCTGATCGCCTGGTGACACTATGGCTCAATTCAGCAACGAAGCGGCGGTGTTTCGGTGTAAATAATTTTAAACATTTTGCTCATTGCTTTATTGCATAGAATCGCTTGAACAGAGCTCAGATTCTCTGACAACTTTACTTTTACTTACTTTATGGCTATGACGATAAAGTTTAAAACTGCCAACAGCTTCGGTGCCAAACTAAATAAAATAGGTACCTACAAGCCCCAGTCTGCGGCTTCGTACACGTTATTCTGTGTCTCCCTAATCGTAATCTATGCAAAGTTTGGAAAACAATGAAGGGGATGTCTTTGCGCATAGGTATAAAATACTTGCGAAATCACACCCCCTCCCCCTCTATCCAGCGTTCTTTTTGCGTGACGCGCACTATACATAATAATTACCTACGGAGGTATCTAGGTAGGTACCTACCTACTTCTCTACTTCACTTACCTAGGAACATAAGTAGATATAGTGCGCGTCAGCCAAAAAGAACGCTGAAAACAGTGGAGGAGATAAGTTTGCACATAGGTACGAGATACTCGATTATTTATTATTTATTATTATTATATTCTGCAATAGAATAGGTAAGTACCTATAAAAGAATAAAATACGAGTATGTACCTACATACCTACCCTACTTGCCTATTATTGTGAAGTTAGACATAGACATAGACATAGACAGTATTTTATTGGCCACAAAAACACACAGCATACAATTAGGGTATTGTAGGTATATTATAGTAGGTAGGAGATATTCCTTTCCGGGTATTGCTTTTTTACATCCTGTGCATGTAATCTTCATAAACTCCATGGTAGATAAAGTTCCAAAAAAAAAGATTAATAAAAAAAAAAAAAAATTTTAGTGCAAAAGTGAGTTTTACGTTGGGACTTGACCTCGGACTGCTGCGCCGCTTGGCAGTCACTCGACGAACCAAGCCACCAAACTTGATGACGAGCTAGACGAAATAGTCAGATGCAAACAACGCGTTAGAGAAACAACAAGTTATGAAATTGACGACCTCTGTGGCGCAGCGGGCGAGAGTCCGCCTGCGACGCGAGAGGTTGCGGGTTCGATTTCCGCCTCAGAACAAATTTGTGTACGATCTGCAGAAATTTGTTCTGTTAGTCTGGCTGGGTGTTTTCCATGTAAGTATAATAAAAAGTATTTATCTATGTAAGTATAATTATGATGTATTAAATTGAATACCTATAATTGTATCAGTTATATAGGTAGTACCCTTATCACCAGCTTTGAGTAACTTACTTTGGGGCTAGATGGTGCTGTGTGGATTGTCCAGCATTATCCTATTATCCTTCAAATATTATAAACGCGAAGTACCTAGGTATGGACCTTCCCCTCCTTCTGGCGTTTTTTTTGCGTGTACGCACTATACATAATCTAGGCACCTACCTACTTATCCTACTAATATCCTACTATGCTAATCCCGTGGGAATACCGGTATATAAAACTACGTGGGTGAAACCGCGGGGCGCTACTAGTCCTACTAATATTATAAGCGTGAAAGTTTGTAAGTATGGATGGATGGATGTTTGTTACTCTTTCACGCCGGAACGGCTGAACGGATCATGGTGAAAATGAGCACAGAGATATAATATATCTAGTCTGGAATAACACATAGGCTACATTTTATCCCGTGGGAATATCGGGATTCAAACCTACGCGAGTGAAACCGCGGGGTGCTACTGGTTTATTACAATAATGGATGTTTTTTTGTTATACGTAGAAAACACCCAGACCAACGGAACAAATTTCTGCAGATCGTACACAAATTTGATCCGGAGCGGGAATCGAACCCTAGGTAATAGGTAGGTACTTCCCTAATTCACATACCTATATAAACAACATGTTAGATAGATAGGTACCTACGTAAATACATATTTACTCTAAATATGAAAACAACTAGGTAAGTAAATTATGTAATAAAGTAGGTACCTAAGTAAGGTAGGTATAATGAGATCCCCCATACGTTCCGAGTTCATAACAAGAACCAAACGAACTGAAAAATATCGAAGTCCGTAAACAAAGCTACAAATAAACAGGTCGTAGTACCTATGTTTCCAACAACCAAAGCAGGAAATCTCAATCCAAGCCAACAGCACAGTCAATATATTACTGAACAAACAAATACGCACGCACGCACAACACAGTAGGTAGGTAGCTTGTCAGGACACTGATTTAGAAAATAACACATAACAATAGCCTCTCATACCACAGTACCTAGGTGTAGGTACCCCAACGATGACCTCCGAATGAGCCCCGCCGCGCTCCAGACCCTGAGCAACGCGGCGGCGACGTGGAGGCGGCGCGGCGGTGGCGCGGCAGGGCGGGCGGCGCATAAATAGACACGTTTCATTCAGACGCTTCAGTCTGTGTGTGCGTGCGAACTTGTCATGTCCGAGCGATCACACACACAACCATAGTTTCCCGTCAGCGTACGCCTCCTCGTGCACGGTGCGATAGCACTAATAGAAGTTTGAAATTGGCGTGATTTTGGTTGTATTCCTTAATACCAAAAATGATGACTGAAAACTTTTCGTATTCTTCACATAGTATTTTTTTTCTGTAACTAGACAATGTAAGCTATGTTCCTTTAGAATCAATATGTGAGATATTGTTGTTTTTGATTCGAAATAAGTAGGAAGAAAACTTGTAAATTTTAGCATAAAACAGTGCAAAATGCGATTGGCTTTTATTTAATTTCAGGGAAATTATTTGAAAAAATAACTATGTAGTGACACGCATAAATACTATTCGAATACAAATAATACAATAATATAAGGGAAATATGCTTGAATCAGAAATCATTTTGGTATTAGGTTTGTATGGGAAATGGCCCTCCGCTGGGGCCTTAAGTTAGACACCGTTTTGTAGTACAACCCATAGGGCCTTACTACAAAACGGTGTCTAACTTTAAACAGTGTCATAAATTAGCGCTGTCTCTGTTTGCCATTACGCAATGGCAAGAGATGTCAAAAGTTTAGGCAGTGTTTAACGTTTGCCTATTTTTTTGTAGTAAGGCCCATAGAGTCTATTTGGTTGGATCGGATGGAAAAAACTGGGTTAGTCGTGCGCGTCCTAAAACAATAAGAATGGCAATCTCATTAAAAAACGAGGTAGATTGCGTACTGCGATGCAAACCTTTTATGGTTGGGTTACCTTGAAAAATTTGAGTCCCTACTGACACTGCACATAGATTTTTGAACCGAATTTTTGGTTTTGAACCCCGATTGGAAGGCGGGGCTGCTAGTCGCTACCCCAGACCACCGTTCCTACCATTTCTGTATTTTCTGAGCTGTGGTCAGTACAATTTTTATTTTTTTCTACAACTAGCTACTTAATTGACCATCAACAAGAACAAAGCATTGTCTCACACGATAAGAATTGCCCTACGAGGCACTGCCCGCGTCCATCAACTTGAGGCATGTTGTTAAGCCTTATTTACCCGGCAACCAGTCTCTTCCAACCAAAACACAGCCACGCTGCTGGGCGGCTGAAAAAAGAAAGAAAGAACTCTACTAGGTACTCTAACCCCGGTTTCTGAAAGCTCGATAAACACTAATCGGCTGTCGAGTTACTTGCTATCCCTATCTAATTTGAAGTAAAAGCTGAAATAGCAAGTGATTTGATAGCCGATTAGTGTTGATCGAGCTTTCAGAAACTGGAGATAAGAACATAAGAACATAACATCGTGTTAGGTAACCTAAACAGGGGTTTCTTACGATAATTTCCTTCATTTCAGAGTAAAAGAAAGTGCTGACCAATTTGTAGGCGCAGTAATTGGAGCTGGTTTTATATCGGTCCTATTTCGGGCAGCAATGGAGTTGAGTGTCGCAGATGCGTCTCACATAAATAGCCGGCGACATTTTGTTTATTTTGGGTTTTATTTGACTGGTTAAATTGTATTTAGTGGAATAGAAAATAGACGACAAGAGCGAAGGGAGACACAACGGGGCTCTTAGGCCGCAGACTACCGCTAAAACAAGAGTCGACCAGCACAGTGCAGCAAAAGTATAATTTAAATCCAAAAAAACTGAGACTGAAAGAGCTTCCTTCAGGACTTTGATAAGTTCGGGCGCTACTTACAACCTTACTATTACAGTAAGGTTGTAAGTACTAGACCTGCCCTATAATAGGTCGCGTTACATAAAAAGAACGCTGGGAGGGAGGCGTTGTGATGGAGTAAGTGTTTGTATGCAAAAACATCCCCTCCACTGTTTTCCAGCGTTCTCTTTAAGGCGTTGACAACACCTAATATTCCTCTCGCTCGCACGATTCGACATTTTGAAAGATAAAAAATTATTAAATACGTTTTTGAAAAATCGCAAATAACCATTTTGTGTGCAATCACATTGTACACAGTTTAGTAAAAATTCGATTTTTACTGATGCAAGTTTTCCTACTCAGAAGTTTGCTTATGTACGAAAACAAGAAAACCAAACATTTAAGTGGGAAAACTTGTACCGATCAAAATGACTTTTTACTAAACTGTGCGCAATGAGATTGCACACAAAAGGTAGTTTGCGATTTTTTGAAAATGGGCTTTGTTATTTTATATCCTTCAACAAGTCAAAACATGCGAGCGAGAGTCACATTAGCTCTTGTCTTCACCTTAAATGTCACGACCTTTACTTGTTATTTCTCGCTACTGTACTTATTTAAATGTAATCGGGCTGTAAATAGGTCGCGAACGCGTCTCGTACCTAAGTCGCGCATGTCGCATAGTTCTCGTAAGTCGCGCATGTCGCGTAAGTCGCGCGGTCGCGGTCGCCAAATGTGCGTCCATGCAAGTGTCGCTCGTGCACTCAAGTGCGTTGTTTATTCAACGCGCGTTCCCAGTTCATTCACACCACACCACTCCTGACGCCCATCTGTGTCACTCCTAGCTCGGCCTTCGGGTTATATTTAACTTTGCTGCATTTATCGATAGATTTGTTGAATTATTATTATTTTGACGCTGATAAAATACAAAGAAAGGCATTTCTTTGTACTCTTTAAATTATTCTTAGCAAACAAAACTATGAGCCGAAAGACGCACTTCTATCCTACTAATATTATAAACGTGAAAGTTTGTAAGTATGGATGGATGGATGGATGTTTGTTACTCTTTCACGCCGGAACGGCTGAACGGATCTGGATGAAACTTGGCAGAGAGATACATTATAGTCTGGAATAACACATAGGCTACTTTTTATCCCGTGGGAATACCGTGATTTAAAACTGCGCGGGTGAAACCGCGGGACGCTACTAGAACCTCATAATTTCTGAATTTCATTCATAGGTAATCCCGCTCCCACTATCTATACTATACATACTATCTATATACTATATATACTATCTATCTATTACTATATATACTTGGATGGTCTTAGAATAAATGATTTGATTTGATTTGACTATCACCATAAATGTTAAAATTGGGATTTTATAGATAACGCCAGAACGGCTGAACGTCGTTTTTTGAAGTCGTTTAAAATTAGAGAAACAACATCGCGAACACAATTTTCGTCTACAATCTTTATTGAAGCAAGAACGAATCAGCTGTTATTTAATCTGTGGCACTGCAACATAAGGTGTTTACACTTGTTAACATGACGGTACAGTCAACATCAATAGTAACTTTATCTGAATTTATCTAACAAACCAAATTAGATAACCTACCTCACAATGTTCTGACAAAATAACTTTTGCTAAATTAATAAGCAGTATTATTTGTAATTTTCGCTTCCGATTTACACATATTTGGATCTGTTAAGCTAACTGAATATTCTTATTAAATTCTGATTTAAAACTATAGTCTTCATAATGCTTATTGAAATAGAAAATACTTACGACTTGAAAAATAAAATATACAATATGAAACAGATACCTAGTACAACATAAAAAATAAAATATAAAAAGAATAATAACCACAATAAACTTTATGTACTTGTAGTCAGAGTCATTTTCATTTGACTGTGTGTTGCTTGACCTGTATTTGTGTGTACATAACTGCATACCAACCTATGACTGGTATTGTAATTAGAAATGGTAAATTCCTGCACATTCCGGTATTGTCCACACTGTATTTATCTATTCATTGGGATGGGATAGAGATAACTACGGTACAAAAAACCACCTGTTTTTCAATTTATACTTGACAGCATTCACTGCTCAGTTGGTAGGTTGGTAGGCTCTGCCTTCTGCGCCGTAGGCCGTGGGTTCAATCCCCACATCCCCACCGAGAAAAATATATTTGTGATTGTATTATAAATAGGATTTCGAGGTACCTAACCTACATATGTATGTATGTAGGATGACCTCTGTGACGACGCAGCGAGCGAGAGTCCGCCTGCGACGCAAGAGGTTGCGGGTTCGATTCCCGCCTCGGAACAAATTTGTGTACGATCTGCAGAAATTTGTTCCGTTGGTCGGGGTGTTTATGTATAATAAAAAATATCTATCTATGTAATTATATAATGTATTAAATATATCAGTCATCTAGTACCCATAACACAAGCTTTGAGTAGCTTACTTTTGGGGCTAGATGGTGCTGTGTGGATTGTCCAGCATTATTTATTTTTATTATTTATTGTGTATTATAATCATCTACTTGGTTTTCCTAGTACAGGCTTCGGTTAGTTTGGGGCTAGTAGTGTTTTGTGGAATACCCAACAATATTTATTTTTTGCGGGAATCGAACTCGCAGTGCGACCGTGCGAGTCTCGCGCCTTCCGCTAGTCATTAGTCGCCGACGCCAGAGCCCAGGAATTAAATATCCTGAGGATATTAGATATTGATTGAAATGCGACACTCATCCTTCATAACAGTTATGGGACGGATATGAATACGATACG
Source organism: Plemyria rubiginata (assembly GCA_963576535.1). Lineage (NCBI taxonomy): Eukaryota > Metazoa > Arthropoda > Insecta > Lepidoptera > Geometridae > Plemyria > Plemyria rubiginata. The sequence goes on from OY754929.1 coordinate 3,682,995, forward strand.
GCTGCCTTATTAGATACAATAATCGAGTAGTCGAACACATACTAATAAATTGGTATCGATCACATCGATCAAAAACAGTATCCTATTTTTTTATTAAGATCGCCAAGAGATAATACACAAAACTTTATACTAGACACAAACAAAATAAACATCCTGACCAATCCAACTGAAATATCCAACAAAGGGAACCACAGCTAACAACCTTGATCGTCAGATTCTTATTATTAAAAATGTCTATGTGCCATTCTAAGATGTGCCAACTGACTTGACGGCAGAAAAAGACATGGTGGCTGTACTTCCTCGCGACGTGTCACAAATTTCAAAATAGGAATAAAAAAATAAAAATAATGCTGGACAATCCACACAGCATCATTTAGCCCCAAAGTAAGCTACTCAAAGCTTGTGTTATGGGTACTAGATGGCTGATTTATACATATTTAATACATTATATACTTACATAGATAGATATTTTTTATTATACATAAACACCCAAATAACGGAACAAATTTCTGCAGATCGTACACAAATTTGTTCCGATGCGGGAATCGAACCCACAACCTCTTGCGTTGCAGGCGGACTCTCGCCCGCTGCGCCACTGAGGTCGTCAAAGGAATGGGTTCAATGAGTATAAAATTCTTCTTGTGTAGCTAAGTTTTACGTTTTTTTTAATATGTAAGACGTCTGCTACCAAGGAATTTAGATACTCTACTACTAACAAAACGAAATAATTATCTCAAATGCCAAAAGTTTTAAAAATGGAATGAGTTTGGAGTACTAGTGCAAATATTGCATATAATTTTGTTAAGTTATGAATGATTTCGAAACTTTTCTAGAGAACTAATATTGATTTTTTTATTATGTACCTAATTTCCTAGAATGGCAACTAATTTGTTGTCCTAGTCATCCTTCCTAGCTTGTCCTAGCTTCAAGGAGCGTGTGCGACAGGTTCCCACGATGGCAACATGATACCTCGTCCAACCCGTTTGCATTCACCCTGCGAAGGCGCCCGCGTAGGCCGTACTGTGCCTAGTACGACCTGAGTACCTAGGCTGTCAGAAATGTCGTAACGAAAGCTTTTAGCATTCTTACGCCATCTTTTCTAACGCTGACAGTGCATAATTACTTCACTAGGTACATAGTATAAAACAAAGTCGCTTTCTCTGTCCCTATATTTGAAAAACTACGCAATGGCTTTTGATGCGGTTTTTTTTTTAGATAGAGTGATTCAAGAGGAAGGTTAATATGTATAATACATGCATGATATTATGTTCGTGCACCCGTGCGAAGCAGGGGCGCGCGGGCGGGTCGCTAGTAACTAATAATTCATGCTTCAGTTTTGAACAAATTTGAATATTGGTATTAATGCATGCACCTGCCGTCACTTATAATACCACCTAAGTATCACCTGAATTTTACAGACCCAACGGGCTAACCTACCTATTTCATCACACAACAGGCAACCTAGTCTTATGAACCATTCTATTATTTGTTCTAAGACAAGAATGCCTCTCTCACACTTGCCTAATCCCGGTACACAATGATAATAGCAGGTCCTTAATCAACCCACGAAGTCTCCAAATCTGTATAAAAGATCAGCCCACGCACGCCTACATTGTCTACAAATGTGAGACCACATACTAAATTGGAACTTGTTATTTTCAGGGGTCATAATGGCCTTTACTTGCCAGTTACGAAATAATTTTTGAATTACAAAAAAAAAGTAACTTGCCTAGTGTTGGTGAACCGTTTTTGCCAGCTGCCAGGTTTATTTTCAAAGTAAGCTGGAAGTTTGGATGCATTACCTGTAAAAAAATACAGCATGGTTAGAATCGGGGCTGACTGATACCCGTAGTATCCAAAATCCTTGGATGCCCGTATTATTATTGTCTATTTTTTAGAATCTAGACAGACCACACACTCCAGATGGTAACAGATAACAGTTTTGTTAATGTCTCAGCCACATGCGCGTCGTAAAACTGAAGTAGGTAGTTGTCTTTAGTAGATACTGTCTGTGGTTACTCGCCCGGTCACTGACCTACCCTACCACACATTGAGATAACTGTTATAAGTGTAACTTTGATTAATCTGCCGAATACGTATATTGTGATACCGAATTCTATAATGTTCTCATTCATACGTTCGTAATACCTATCTATAATCCAGGTTACTAATACTAACCATTTTTTGTTTTTGTTTTCTCAATTTCATCCAAATAGGTTCTTTTTTCAGGGCGTCATTATACCACAAATCCTCAAACATCGCAATTTACGCATTTATTTATAAAAAAGTAAGATAGGGGATATAAGAACTCTATTTGTTGTAGCAAATAAGAATGCAATCCAATTTTTCTGGGACTTAATAAACATATCGGCTTGTTAGCCGAACCCTCTACGTATCTCTATCTACTTTATTCGAATCTTTCTGCTCGCCTTTCTTATTGAAATCTCTACGTGTCCTGAATCCCGATGTCACATTCATTTTACTTTATTCTTTTATGTAAAATACAAACCGAGCTCACAGCTTTGCCTGTTACCATTTTACCTTTGAATAAAGGGAGTTGGAGCAAGGTTTTTCTTTGAATAAAGCTACGAAAGTATGATTCTTAGTCTATCTACCGTAATAGTCATCGTAGTAGTATATTTACCGTGCCTGGGGTCGTAAAGCTGTTTTAAGATAGGTACTTGAATCCAATCACAGTCTTCAGAAAAAGGAATGGTGGTCGGTTGTACTTCCCCGGAACTGTGCCTTGCCATGCCCGGACGACGGCGACGAATCCTTCACAACGAGCTCTACAACTCTTAAAACGTGACCAAGACTTTTTTGACTGAAGACAGATTTCAAACATAATAATATATCAAAATTCCGCAGATCTCACGAAATATTTGAATTTAAAAAGAAAATCTTCTCTACTTTTAGTAGTAGAGAAGCTTTTCTGCTGTAGGTCTACAGTTTGGCATTAGATAATGAAAGGCATAATTAAAGAAAAACTTGGTTGATGGTTGTACTTAGGTATTACTTTTTAGTTGTCAATGTAAAAACTAGCCACGTAATAGGTAACTGTTTTTCTAGAACGGCGCTACGCTTTAAAAATTTTTTTGTGCACGATTCGATCGCTATTAAAAAAATGTTAAGCTTTCGTTTCTTGGACACCACTCCCGTTATATCACGTTCGTACATAATCGCTGATACCTGTAAGGCGAAGGAAATTCCGAGCATCTCCAACAAAATTGCTGTTAATATGTTTTAGCATTTCCGGAATGATTTATCCGGAGTGATTTAGCGTCATCTTCCTGCCCCTATCTCATTTCACGAAGGTTCGTCAGTCAGGTTTTTTCTCTCAACTTTCCTCTATATTAAATTCTTACGTTACCTTTATCTAAATTCTTACGTGCCTTCTCGTTATACTAGCCACTTATTCTTATAATTGCTGAAATTTTCTGTTTGCTCCAAGATTATTTCACTCCTGGCACTACCTTTATTATTATATTTATAGGAATTTCAATACTTACTTTTGGAATAGCTTGATGCTGTAAACTTGGTTACCTACTTATTGTAAATTAAGGGCTGTAGATGAAATACAGCAACATACATTGATCTCACGAAGATGCGTTTGATGACCTTTATTCAGTTGTTATTAGAAAAATGCAATGATTCGCCGGCCTTAGCCTACAACCTCGTCAAATAATACCGGTCGGCGCTACTTGAAAACCTATCTCTACAGATCTGAGCAATTTCGTTTCGATTTGCACTTGGACACGGTTCGATGGGCCGAACTTTTTGGGTGATTGATAACGTTTCATTCATTGAATAGAAACTATATTCCATCTATTCTATAGATGGAATATAATCTATATTCTATATATAAACTATATTCCATCTATTTTATAGATGGAATATAGTTTCTATTCAATGAATGAAACGTTATCAATCACCCAAAAAGTTCGGCCCATCGAACCGTGTCCATCGAATATATCCAATTGTTTAGATTCTATACAATTGGATACCCCGTAAGTAAGAGAGCCAACATTTAACATAGTAAAGTAGTAGGTAAACTTGCCAAATTAGTAGTAGAGCATTTTTGTGAAGGGCTCGTCCTGGGAAGCACTACCACCATGCCTGTTCCTCTCGCCAATAATCGCTTGTTTAGAAATTTGGAATCTTATATTTTCGTTTTAAGGTCAACCCACAATAGATTTGGGTCAGCTTAACATGTATATCCGTCAAAAGTCCAATTGTTTCTTTACCAATGAGGTCAAATAGGTCAATTGTCTTGTCAAGACACTCAAGACGAGGGCCACTGATTGTTCCAACAGTATCAATTGACAAGGGCTTATATAAAGGGGCTGACATCCGACAAAGCACCTCTCACTCACATATTTCCTTTTGAAAAAATTATATTACTGAACACTTACATATGTATATGAAAAATAACGATGCACCCAAGTTGTGTGCAATCCATGTGCAATCACATTGTGATACAAGCACAGTTCTGCAAAATACATTTTCCTACTAAAAAATTAGATGTCTTAGAAGTTAAAAATTAAGATCACACAACTGAACACTTGTGAAAGATGACAAGGGTAAGAAAAGAGTGCCATTTATATCCATCCCATCTTTCACAAATTTCATTCATCTTTCCTTGGCCTTCTTTCTACTCCTATATCCATCCACAACCTTCCATCAACATTTTGAAAGATTTAAATCGCAATCAATTAAGTTAATAAATAAATAAATAAATAAATAAATAATGCTGGACAATCCACACAGCACTATCTAGCCCCAAAGTAAGCTATTCAAAGCTTGTGTTATGGGTACTAGATAACTGATATATTTAATACATTATATACTTACATAGATAGATATTTTTTATTATACATAGAAAACACCCAGACCATCGGAACAAATTTCTGCAGATCGTACACAAATTTGTTCCAAGGCGGGAATCGAACCCGCAACCTCTTGCGTCGCAGGCAGGCTCTCGCCCGTTGCGCCACAGAGGTCGTCAAAATAATGTAATGTTTCCTTTCAAACTTTTTAGTAAACAGTATGACTTGTGAGATGTATGTTACTGAGATGACGGATGATAGAGGGAATTGGAGATAATTTGTGGTGCCGACTCCACATCGAGTGGGATAAGAGCAAGAGGATGATGGTGATATTTCAAAATGTTGAACAGTGTGAGCGAGAGGGTACCTCTTACGTTAAGATTTATTGTGCACAAAAAGATATTTAACATTTGTCTGCACCCTAATGGACGCTTCGTCTCTGAAGTGCGTGCTATTGACTTCATTGACCTACTTGTTGACAATAAATATTGTATCTGAAGATGTATAAGAAAGAACATAGGTTTTACCAACTCTACGAAGATCCTAGTTTTTGCGTTTTTGCATAAATGGTTGTATGATAAATACAATTTGAATTTTCAAAGATGTTGATGAAGAGGCTAGATATGGGTAGGTTTTTCTCTGATGAGATTCTGGTTTTTGCAAAATACACCAAATTATGGTACAATCTGCATTAGGTATCAATGACATAGAATTTCTAATCGAAGAGTTGATGTTAAAACTCTCCGCTTTTCAGTTAGAGCTTCTTACTTCTCGATCAAAGCTACATTAGAACGTGTGCATGTCTCCAGCTTCCTCATATTGAAAATGTAATTTCTATAAATGCCAATATTTAAAGCATAATTAGTGCACTCATAGATTTGAATCATAATTTAGCTGCCAAATAAACAACGATGCTATAAGCTTATAATAGTGTGTAAGCTGGAGTAACATGTCTCCAGCTGCCTCAGTCAGTGTGGGCAAACGGCTAATGATAGAGATATATAGTAAACGCAAGGATTTAGTACCTATTTAGTGCACCTGGTACCAAAAATTTCAGGTCTGTAGCTAGGAAACTCTTCGAGTTATAAGACTTTATCAACGTGTAAGCTGGAGTAACGATACGTGAAAAAGCATATGCTCGTTCTCTGGAATGGCTGGAGCTAGCAGGTTGCTTTAAGTCTCCAGATTTAGTACCAAACGAATTAGCGAGGTACCAAATATTTGAAGTGTCTCTGTTCAAAACTCTATGAGTTACAAGCTTTTCCAGCTTTTTTTGTTTGTCCAGCTTGCACATGTTGGAGCTCAGCAACCACAATAGGTACAGACTCGGTTGATGTCTCTGAACCGAGCTATGAATTAGTGCACTCGGTACCAAAAATTTGGAATCTCTAGGACAAGCAGTTCTGTTGTAATCAGCAAAATAACATTTTACCGCTAAAAATTCAAAGCATTTCGACGCGACCACAAAAATGATGCGTTGCCGCTCTGAAGGTGATACCACCATACCTGATCGCACCAATAATGCGGATGTTCATGCGGATGTGACAAAAACAAAAAATAAAATAGACGCAACCAGTGACTGGCGCGTAGTATCACCTTCAGAGCGGCAACGCATCATTTTTATGGTCGCGTCGAAATGCTTTGAATTTTTGGCGGTTAAATGTTATTTTGCTGATTACAACAGAACTGCTTGTCCTAGAGATTCCAAATTTTTGGTACCGAGTGCACTAATTCATAGCTCGGTTCAGAGACATCAACCGAGTCTGTACCTATTGTGGTTGCTGAGATCCAACATGTGCAAGCTGGACAAACAAAAAAAGCTGGAAAAGCTTGTAACTCATAGAGTTTTGAACAGAGACACTTCAAATATTTGGTACCTCGCTAATTCGTTTGGTACTAAATCTGGAGACTTAAAGCAACCTGCTAGCTCCAGCCATTCCAGAGAACGAGCATATGCTTTTTCACGTACCGTTACTCCAGCTTACACGTTAATGAAGTCTTATAACTCGAAGAGTTTCCTAGCTACAGACCTGAAATTTTTGGTACCAGGTGCACTAAATAGGTACTAAATCCTTGCGTTTACTATATATCTCTATCATTAGCCGTTTGCCCACACTGACTGAGGCAGCTGGAGACATGTTACTCCAGCTTACACACTATTATAAGCTTATAGCATCGTTGTTTATTTGGCAGCTAAATTATGATTCAAATCTATGAGTGCACTAATTATGCTTTAAATATTGGCATTTATAGAAATTACATTTTCAATATGAGGAAGTTGGAGACATGCACACCATTAGAACTTGGAAATCATTCAGGAAACTCAGGAAACGTTGTCCAATCATTAGCTGTACTGTACCACAGAATATTATGATTTACTAGTTGCGCCCCGCGGTTTCGTCCGCGCAGATTTAAATCCCGTTATTCCTACGGGATAAACCACGACCAAATAAGCATGCTTATTTTTCAGCACGACCAGTTCACACGTGCTTTTATTGAGCAAGGCTCGAAAAAGCATGCTTTTAGCTCGAAAATAAGCACGTGTCAGTACCTTAACAAACATCCATCCATCCATCATCCATACTTACTAACTGTCGCGTTAATCATAGTAGTAGGATACTCTATTAAATAGTGTATTCTATAGTGTTTTTTTATTCTGTGCTAAAACTGTATAAAAATAATTACTGACCTTAATCAGAATAATTAATAATTAATAGTCACAACGTACTATGTATGTACCTGTACCTACCTATTGCAGTTTTTTTCCAACATCGGTCTATTCGTTACAAAAACTATCATCTTTTGTCGCACGTCGTACAAAAAGTTCCACAAATAAACCAGATTTCACAAAAATATACAATCACGATTTCCATCAACACTATTGTCAGTTTAAAATCACAGATTACGTAGGTAACAGATTAATCGCAGTGCATTGACCTCTCTCGCTACACGATCAATACGAGTGAATGGGGAAAAAGTGAATCGGGTCGTTCGTGGCCTATTATGTTATGTCTGGAAGTTGGATCTACACTACGGTGAAGGGTTAATAAAATAAATAAACTGAGTTCTATGTAGAAGGAGGATCATATTTATTAGCAATGCAAGGAATCTAAGGCATATTATAGGTAAATAGGTACCTATCTAAGTAGGTATTTTAAGTGACTATTCATTGTTTCCCATGGGCCATGGGCTAGCTCAGCCTTTCTAAGTTTGGTAGGTACTATCTTGTCATGTAATAAAGATCTAGGTAGGTAAGTTCAATTAGTGCACGACTAGGTTTGAAAGTTTGAAAGCATCAGAAAGGCAGGGTTGCTTTACTCCCACCAGAACATTGGTTTTCTTTACGACTCAAATGAATCACTGCCTTCCAAGATCATCCGCTGACAGAAGTGTTTACAAATCACTCATCAGGAGCCCAATTCCAGACTTATGACATTTACGTTAGAGATAGACATCTGAAATGTCACGAAAATCATCAAATGTTTATACGACATATATCTAACCGCGCCAAAATACGTATTCTAGCTACCGATAGACTTTGTGCCACCGTCTGTCTGAAGTTAACCGATTGGGGCATCTTCCATTCGCTATTGGCCATTTAGGCACAAACAGCTAACCTCAGACCGGTTCAGGTGGCTACGTTAGTAGACATGTCAAAAAGAAGGTTCATTCATAGAGCTTCCACAGACTATCTCGCACTATAGAATGCCAAGACAAGTTCCGATAACTTCCGTTTCTCAATAATTGTATGTACGATGGTACATACATACAATGTCTTCAATTTTTTTTTCTAGTAATTTGGATTTATTATGCGTTCTTGTTGTTGTTCATAAAAGATTTATTTTAATCAGTGTAGTTTTCGTATAAAATATTAATTACAGTTTTTAAACTTGTTTACATTATTCAAGGAATATAGAGTATCAAAATTATTTAGCATTTTTAGAAAACAGAACATATATCTTTCAAAATTTCAAATCGTGCGAGCGAGAGATACATTAGGTGTTAAAAATATGCACAGATTATGATCATTCAACATAGTAAAAGAATCGTACAATTACTAAGTCCGTACGATTTCTGTGATTCGATCGTACAGTTGTAAACGGGAATAAATCGTACGAATACGATTTAAATCGTACCTACATCTGGCAACGCTGGAAAAAAGGATAGTTAATAAAGCTTCCACAGACTGTCCCACACTAGAAACGGTCCGTTTCGATCTCTATAGAATAGTTCGGTAACACTAACTAACTCTGCACTGTCTTCAATTAAATACATTGTCTAGTACTTAAACTGGGTTAATAATGCGTTCTTGATGTTGTTCATAATGAATTAATTTCCATTATTACAGCAATGTCAGTGGAGTGCATATAAAATACTAGTTACAGTTCTAGAAACTTATTCGCATTTTACGAAACGGAATGTTAGGTAGGTAGATATAAAAAAAAACTGACTTAGATCTGGCATCCCTACTAATCTGTGATTAGTAGGCGTTGCCAGATGTAAATTGTATTCATTTAATTTTTTCCCCGTTTTACTATTATACGCTCGAATCACAGGATACGTACGTAAATGTACGATTCTGTGCTTCATTATTCTATGATGGCTTTCAAGCGGTGGTCTTAGAAAGTTCAGCAGTCAATGTCATTTACATCCATCAGTCTTGCATTATGTCAAATCAAGCAATCAAACCTTATGGAACTTTAACAAACCAAACTACACACTACTCACCATGAAGTTGTAGATAAAAATGGAGGCCACACTTGGAACTACAACTTGAGTCAAATACCTACGTATGTCTATCTCGCTCTCTGTGGGCAGACCTCTCTTTTTAGTGTGGACTATAGTACTAGTATAGTATTCTCTTATCTGTGACTATAGTATTGCTATCTATCTATTTAGAAAGAGAGGGTCTGCCCACATAGAGCGAGATAGTAATACATAGGTTATGCTTCAAGTAGGTATTCGAAGTGTGGTCTCCATTTTTATCTACAACAAAGAGAATGTAAAACTACGAGAATCTACAACTTCATGCTACTCTCACCATGTTTTTTAATGTTAAAAATAAAATAAAATTTAGAGTCTTTATTGGTATGAACAATGTTTTACACAGTATAAGATTGATATATTTGCTATGTATTCGAACGACAAACAGTCGTTTCTTAGAGAAAAAAAAGAGAAAATAATTTATCTGTGTACCGTGTTGTTTTGGTTGTGTTGATGAAGGTGGGCTCTAAATTTGACATTTTATCAAGGTAAATGGATGTTTTATGGAATATTTTGTAATAATTAGGGTATGGTAAAGCTATTTACGTCATTGGATTTGCGAATTTCGTTGTAGTTTTCTTGTTTTCGACATTACTGGTATCAAAATTTTCATTTTTTTACGTATTCATTATGTTTTTGTGTTGTGGTTTGTACATTTTGGCTTACAAAAATGATAAAAACTTATAGAAATATTATTTAGGAAGCTAACATCGTTTACAGAACTTAGATACGTGGTCTAGTATTTTTTTATTTAATTTTCATTTTCGGAAAATCAAAAATCGGGGAGGCGCGCGGTGCGGGGCGTGTGATATTGTTGAGCGCCGTATTCGCTATAATTCATATGCAAAAAAAAAAGATTCAAAAGGTTAATTAATTATTTATGAACCAGCAAATGAAACGCTCAATCTGATGTACATAAAAAAATGTTTATGACGTAACTTATTTTATTACTAAATTTTCTTACATAAATTAAGTACCTATTTACGACTTTTTTTTTATTTTTTTCTCGAAAATCGGGTTTTCTAAACACCTTGCGTACGATCGATATCACTCGATTAAAAACATCTGGCAAACCCTAGGGATGCTTACGCAAATAGTTTTTGTATAATCTTTGATAGGTTAGGTATTGTAATTTGTAGATTGCATATCAGTCAGTCAGAATGAAAAAAACTTGCTAAATATCAATTCAAACAAAAGTTGTTGATATGTTGTTGGTTAGGTACCTAAATTAAACACACACAATAATAATGAATAATAACGACGACGTGGTGAGAGTGCGGAAAATATATCCGACTGCAGCCCAAACTATGAAACTAATATGTCAGTCCCTCATGAACATGTAGTGTAGAGTAGTCAGTGTCGACCGCTGCTGACCACTCGATACGTATCTACCGGCCTACGCTCGACAAATATCTACAGTGACATTGATAAATACGAAATCTGTTGAAATTTTAGTGTCTATTGAAATTTGACAGTTACCGTGATATATGTCTACCGTGGCATGCCAAATGTCTAGTGGTGATGTCACTCGACAGTACATGTCTACCAGCCTACGCTCGACAAATGTCTAATGTGATATTGCTAGAATACAAAATCGATTGCAAATTGTCGTGTCTATTGAAATTTGACAGTTTTCGTGACATATGTCTAATGTGACAAAAAAGTCACGGGTCTAGAATCGGCCCGCAGGGCAGTAGGATATCATTCTCGCTTGCTTTTATTAGCGGAAAAGGATGTTGTATTTATGAGCTATTGATTTATTGTTTATCTTACAAGTGTTTTTGTTTTTCTCTAGTGAGGGCACCGGTTGTCTGTGGAAGCATGGTAGTGACCTTCTGACTGTCGGATCATGGGTTCGAACTCGGTCGTGCGTCAGGATAGAATACCGTTTGAGAGCACAGACATTTTCCGTCAAGATAGAATAGGTATTAGATACCGTTGGAGAGCACTCACATTTTCCGCAGTTTTTATTTCTTTCAACATTAATTTTTGCACGACCGGTTTCATACCCACGACCTAAGGTCAGAAGGCTTCCACAATCTATTTCTATTGATGCAAATCGTAATTATGCAACATTTGGTAACCGATACCACAGACCTTGCCAGGGAATTGGCCCGACAACCGGAACTAAAGAGATCCTCAATTTCAGATGAGATTATAATAATGGCCAGTTTGCTGAATTATGCGCACGCCAGATAGGTACCTATAGGTCGCGTCGACCAAAAAGAACGTTGGAAAAGAGTGGAGGGGATGTGTTTGCGCATAAAAAATACTCGCAACGTCACACCCCCTCCCCCTCCTTCCGGAGTTCTTTTTGCGTTACGCGCACTATACTTACAGCTTCAAATACATGTTTGATTGCATAGTGTGGCACGAGATTTTGAATATGTATGTCTCGTATGGCACAGAAATCAAACATTTGAAGCACAATTTGAAGCTATATCTGGCGCCGGGAAAGGCTTGTTAAGTCGCAGATAACCTTCAAACAACTCGCGCGCACATCTTCCAAGACAAAGGTACCTACTAACACTGAATAGTATTTGCAGTTGGTGATAGGTATGTGACAGCTTGCACGCCCATCGCCGCTATTAGAATAGGTACTACTGGTTTCCTAATGATGTTTTCCTTCACCGTTTGAGAGCATAGCACATTAAGAAAGAATAGAATAGAATCACTTTATTGTGCGTCAAAAAAATTGCCTGCAGCGTTATAGAGTATTATTATGTAAGCAATATAAAATGGCTTGGGTTATATTCTTTCGAAACAATGATCTAGATTTACAGCCTTACTCATCACAAAACTCAAAAGTATAGTTTGCGGCTGTTGGTGTCGCATCGCGGCGGACACGAATATCCAAGCTTCATTAATAACTGAACATTGTAACAAGGATCATACAAAAGAACGGTAGGAACCAAAGTCAAGCCGTAAGATTGTTGTCTGTTCTTCTAAGCTTACGCCCGGTTTCTGAAAGGCCGATCAACCCTAATCGGCTGTTAAGTCACTTGCTATTTCAGCTTTTACTTCAAGTTAGATAGAGATAGCAAGTGACTTGTGGGGTGGGGGTTTGTCGCGTGGAACTGGCACCTAGATTCACCTAGTTTTATAGACGGTTTCAGGTGATCCTTGCGATTTTATTGAACAACTTGCGAGAGTTGAGAAGCTACTGAAAATGTTGATGAAAGTAATTATTGTAAACATAAGGGAACTACTTGAAAAACCAGTTTTTTTTATCTCCTGATATCGGGACTCATACTTTTAATCAATTTCATCTCTTCGGGGCGAATTACCACAAACTGCGAATTATTAAATATAAATAAATAAAATAATGCTGGACAATCCACACAGCATCATCTAGCCCCAAAGTAAGCTACTCAAAGCTTGTGTTATGGGTACTAGATGACTGATATATTTAATACCTTATATATTTACATAGATAGATATTTTTTATTATACATAAACACCCAGACCAACGGAACAAATTTCTGCAGATCGTACACAAATTTGTTTGTTATTAAATAGGTACCTTATAGTTACATACTTTAGTGCACAAAAATACACTACCTTTAGAGCAGAGCACATCTTCTGAGGTCTAGATGTGTTTAGCTTACTTTGTGCAAAAGGAAAAACCGCGCAATATCCTACTAATATTATAAATGCGAAAGTTTGTAAGTATGGATGGATGGATGTTTGTTACTCTTTCACGCCGGAACGGCTGAACGGATCTGGATGAAACTTGGCAGAGAGAATGATTATAGTATGGAATAACACATAGGCTACTTTTTATCCCGTTAGTTTTAGTGCACAAAAATACACTACCTTTAGAGCAGAGCACATCTTCTGAGGTCTAGATGTGTTTAGCTTACTTTGTGCAAAAGGAAAAACCGCGCACTATATAAGCAGACAGTACCGAGTAGGTACCTTACCGAGTACCATCTTATCGTCAAGCGGTCACCCAGCGTGACGGTTGCACCACAGCTAGTTATTATAAAGAGGGTTGCCATCATTTTAAAGAACTTCAATTTATTCGAATAGAATTATCTTTATTTTGTATCCTATGAGCTTGTACACAGGAGATTTTGCAAATTGTGATCACTCAGCATTATTCTTTACTAGTTGCGCCCCGCGGTTTCACCCGGGATAAAAAGTAGCTTATGTGCTATTCCAGACTATAATCTCTCAAGCCAATTGCCAATCCCAAAGCCCATCCAGCGTCTCTCTGCCAAGTTTCATCCAGATCCGATCCGTTATCAAACATCCATCCATACTTACAAACTTTCGCGTTTATAATAGTAGTAGGATGAGCTCAAAAGCCCATATAGCGCTGGTTTTCAGTAGTTATCGAGCTGAGCATTCAAGGCAATTAAATTAAATTTTGACATTATTGTCGGTATTGTCTCCACAGGCTTTTCCAAGACCTAGTACTGGGAACAGAGCTAACCTCTGTGCTGTTCTCATTTTGTAGATACCACTAACAATTACATTTATGTCTGAATTACACTTTTTGGGAAAAAACTATTATAACATAATATATTACCTGTAGGGGATCGTTCCGTGGAGTGGTGAGATGTCGTGGGTATAAAATGAAAACGAATATTTGGAAGTTTTAAAAGACCGTATCGCGCGCGTTGCGTCAGAATGCTAACTGTCGACTGTTCGCAAAACGGCGGTAGACCTCGGTTTATTTTATTTAGCACAAGGTAAGTACCTAGGACAGTTTTTGAATCTACCAACACTTTATAATTAATTATATTTGTTAGTTCACTTACTAATATTTTATGTACCTAATTTAATTTTTATTTATTTATTTTATGTTTTTAGGTTCGCGAGGCGCGTCGTCTACATTCTCCGCCCAGTGTCACGTCAGGGACACGGATTATTAACAGGAAGCAGTGCCAAGCGAGTAACGGGTCGGGTTAACACTCCAGACTTCGTCTTTATCTCCACAGTGCGTATGCGATGGTCAGACCCGGGCAACACTCTCTCTATGATGCCCTTCGGCCAAGTGTTTCTCGGGAGGTTAGGGTCGACTATAACCACCAGGTCTCCCACCTTCAAGTTGACTTCTTCTTGGTACCATTTTTGTCTTGGTAGAAGGTCAGGCAGTACCTCTTTGACCCAGCGTTGCCAAAACAGGTCGGCTAGCCTCTGTGCTGTTCGCCACATCTTTCTTAGGTATAGGTCTCCGTCATCAAAGGTTCCGGGTACTGGTAAGTTTGAAGATGAACCAAGTAAAAAATGATTTGGAGTTAGGGCTTCCATATGGTTCGGGTCGACGCTCACGTGGGTCAATGGCCGGCTATTTACAATATTTTCCACTTCGGCGAGGAGAGTTATTAGGGTTTCTTCACGGGGTGCCCTTTCTTTCAGAATTACTTTCAGTGAGGTCTTGACGCTTCTAATCAGGCGTTCCCATGCGCCACCTTTATGGGGACTCAACGGCGATGAAAATGACCATGATACCCCACGATTGGTCATTTCTTGGTTGATGCGGGTCTGATCCAGGTCTTCAAATGACTTTCTCAGTTCAGCGTCTGCGCCTCTAAGGTTAGTACCATTGTCTGAATACATATTTTGTGGCCACCCTCTTCTGGATGCCATTCTTCTAAGAGCCATGATAAAGGAGTCTGTGGTCAGCGATGGTACCACCTCAATGTGCACGGCTCGCACGGTCATGCAGGTAAACAATACGCCGTAGCGTGGTTCTCGGCGCCGGGCGACTGTTATCTCCATGGGGCCGAATAGATCAACGCCGCAGTGGGTGAAGGCGCGCTGATGATGTGACAGTCGTGCTGCAGGTAAATCCGCCATTCTTGGTACTGATGGTATAACCTTTCTCATTCGACAGTATAAACATTGAGATGCGACAGAGCGTACTGTGGGTCGTATGTTTAGCAGCCAGTAGCGCTGACGAAGTTCGTTCACTACCATCTCGTTATTCCCATGTGCCGACTTTTCATGGTAAGTTTTTGTTATCAGTCGAGCGATGTGGTGACGTCCGTCTAATATGATGGGTCGCTTAATGTCCGTGCTCACATTTCTTGTGGCTTCTACTCGTCCACCAACTCGGATAACGCCCCACTCATCTAGGTACGGCGTCAGCGTGCGTATCCGGCTATCAGGTTGTACCTGTCTATTATTTTTCAATAAATCTATTTCTGTAGAAAACGATTGCATCTGCGCGTAGCGAGTTAATAATCTTTCGGCTCGTTGTAATAATTCTGTATCAATTTCTTTTTTACAGGTCTTTTTACATCTTTCTAGGAACAATAGGACGGTAGCAGTACTTCTCAAAAGACGAAGCCACGACGAAAACTTCTCGGGTACCGGAACAGGTAAGTTAGCGCTCTCAGTAGCGTATACATGGTGTACCATTTCTAAGGTTTCTTTATTAATTTTTCTTTTTTCTTTTTCAGGTGCGGTCGTCATCCAGGAGCTCTCTTTCTCGAACAGGAAACCAGGACCTTGGAACCACTCACAATCTTTGTTTAATTTATAACTCATATTTTTCGTAGCTACATCTGCAATATTTTTATCAGATCGTATGTAGTGCCATTCATTCATTTTGCTTAACTCGTCAATTTCTCCCAGTCTATTTGCGACAAATGTTTTGTAATTGCGAGTATCGTTTTTTATCCAGTGTAATACAGTCATTGAATCGGTCCAAAAATATCTTTTACTCGGTTGTAATCTGTGTTCTTTTTGTATAACATCAGCGAGGCGGCATGCAAGTACAGCACCCTGTAGTTCTAGCCGAGGAATAGAATTTGGTTTTATCGGTGCAACACGGCTTTTGCTTGCGATGAATGACACGCACACATTCGTGTTATCTGTGTGAACGCGCCAGTAGGCTACAGCGGCATAGGCGGCAGGCGATGCGTCACAGAATAAGTGTAGTTCCATTTTTTCGCTTGAACAGATTTCGTCACATGAAACTTGCTTTTTAGAATGAAAGTACCATCTTGGTATACGAATATCTTTTATTTCTTGTAGCTGAGATATCCAATCACGAAACAATTCAAATTGTTTTGTAGGTATTTGCTCGTCCCATTTTATCGTAGACTTCCAGGTATCTTGAATAATTATTTTAGCTTTTATTGTGAACGGCGTCAGTAAGCCATAAATGTCGAATATAGACATGACAATGCGTAGAAGTTCCCGCTTTGTAGGTTTTTGTTCGCATGTCAATATTTTCTCTGGAATCTTTTGCAATGAGAGATTGAAACCAAATGCGTCGGTTTTCGGGTACCATAATAATCCGAGGGTGCGTTCGCTCAGATTATCTTCTTCGGTTTTGAAGTTCACGACGGAATCGCTCAAAATTTCTTTGGGTACATTTTGACATACTTTAGGTTCGTTGGACGTCCAATTTCGTATCTCGAAGTCGCCTTGCTGGTGTATGTATGTGACATCTCTCATCGTTTTTAGGGCTATGTCTAAGTTATCAAATGAATCAATATAGTCATCCATATAATGGCTATTTATTATAGCATGCATAGCTTCGGGCATCTCGTTTGCAAATCGTTGTGCATTCAAATTTTTTATAAATTGCGCAATGAACGGGGAACAATTGGCGCCAAAAATCAGTGACGTCATTTTGTATTTTTGTATGGGCTCGTTGTCATTCTGGTTGTCTCGCCATAGGAATCTTAAGGCATCTTGGTCGGTTTTTTTTATTTTTATTCTTAGAAACATGTCTTTTATATCACCAGTAAGTCCGATTTTTCGTTCCCGGAAGCGCAACATGATGCCTAGTAGGGATTCTAATAGGTCTGGACCCTGGAGCAAGTAATCATTTAAACATTGACCAGCAGAAGTAGCAGCAGCGTCGAATACAAGACGTAATTTTTTCTTATTCGGATTGTCGACTCCAAAGTGCGGTAAGTACCATTCTTTCGAAGCTCTTTGGTTACTTTCATTTGACTCGATTTTACAGGCGTAGCCATTGATGAACAAATGTTGCACTCTTTCTTTATATCTTTTTGCAAATCCTTGATCTAATGACATTTTCCTTTCTATGGTTTTAAATCGACGATAAGCATTCGAAAATGAACTTTCCATTTTGGCATTTTCATCTTTCCACGGTAAGCCGACCACCCATTTTCCGTCGATTATTTTTGCAGATTTTTCTACGATTTCTACGGCTTTTAGATCGTCTTTGTTTTGTCTCGGCTTATGATGGACACCAATGCTTTCGAACAAAAAAGATTTTCGAACCATATCATTCAAGCGCTCGTCATTCTCTGAGTCCGTGTGTATCGAGCCGTCCTGGCGATAACAATAAATGCATTCATTTGTATTTACGTTTGTGAGTGTATGGTCCGATGAGACATCAGCTGTGATCCCACAGGCGCCTGTTTGCGTGCCCACCAGTGGGAAGGTGTTGGCGGCGGCGCAGGCGCAGGCGTGGCGGGGTAGGCAGCTGGAGTGCGAGGCAAGGGAGCGCCTCGGTTGATTCACCGTTATCATTGCACACTCTGACGTTGAACTTGATTTTTTACGTTTTACTGGACAAACACCGTGCACACACCAACCTAGCGGTGTCAGTGTGGCACAAGGTTCATTTTTGCTACGCATTATTGTCTTTATTGGCGCGATAAGATGGTAATTGTCCTGACCGATTAATAACTTTGGTTTCACATTTTCACTGCACGAAATGTAATTGTTCACTTTATTTAAATACGCATAGTTCTTGATTTTTATGTTAGACAATTTTTGTAACGGTAAATTAAGTTCGTTTATTTTTCTTGCACTAAGTTCGAATGAGTCATTGTTTATGTTTGTTATTTGGCACTTTATTTTTTCACTTTCACACGTAAGTTCCGAGTCCCAAGCACCACGTACACACAGGGTTTGTTTTTGTCCATGTAACTCGACACTGTTGGCGATATCAGCTGATATCAAGGATACCGTCGCGCCGTCGTCAAGGAGCGCATGGGTACGGATCACACCCTTCGGTCCGTGGATGTTGACGGGTACCACTTTCAAAAACACACATGATGTTGAATCGTTCATCGCATGAGTCACAGTCTCTTTACTCACTAAGCAGTCACTATTTTCTTTTTCAACTTTATTGTCACTGTTTATCGAACTATTGTCATTATTGGTAAGTATTTTGTCACTTTCAGTTTTTTCACAATTTTCACTTTTAGCGCCGGCTTTGAGCTTCCAGTGCAGAAGACGGTGATGAGGTAGCTCGCACTCCTCGATGGGGCAGGGAGCAGCAGAGCAGGTGTCACGGCTGTGAGTAGCAAGTAGGCATTTATGACACAGGTTATTGACCCGAACGAAGCGCCATCGATCCTTTGTCAATGCTCGTTTGAATCGCGCGCACTCAGGTAGTTTATGACGGCTGACCTTACAGAACTTGCAGGTGATTTTTTCGTCACTTTTAGCGCCGAGTAGAACGGACTGCGATTTTCTCTCTTCGGGCTTCTTTCGGTAATCTGATTGACTTTGTAAGTGAGTCAAACCGGCGGCTGATATTTTATTCGCTTCATTGTATAGAAATTCAGCTAGCATTTCTAACTTAGCTTTTTCTATGTTGCAGTTCAAGCTGTAATAGTCGGCCCACTTGTTGATGAGTGCACTAGGGCACTTAGCGAGCACAGAAGATACCAGCTCGGGACTTCGTAGGTAATCAGTTTGTTTCACTGCTTTTGCTGCGGCCACGAAGTTTTTGATTTTTATTGAAAATGATATAATTTCGTGGTGGTAGTTTTGCGATAGTGGTGGTATTTTCTTCAGTTGAAATGTAATTTTGTGTATTATTGTTTCAGGTCTGCCGTAGCGGAGTTCGAGTGCTTCAATGATGGTCTGTGGAGCCGTGGTCCCGATGAGAAGTGAAGAAACTGTTTCTTTTGCTTCTCCCTTTAAAGGCTTGCGTAATCTCCACATATTTTCGGCATCACTGTACTTACATATTTTTGTAGATTCATCGTATGCAAGTTTGTACGCCAGCCACTCGAGAGGATCTCCATGGAACTGAGGTAAGTCTTTTGATGTAGCAAATCTTGACATTAATTGTTTATTTTGCAGATTAGACTGGTGAATGGCACTAACAAGGTTTTGCATCTGGTCGCTGCCGCCTGCGCCGCCGCCGCCGCTGGCGCCGTCAAACGCGCCGTCGCGGTCCGCGTCCGTGGCACAGTTTTTCAAGTTTTCAGCTAAGTGACTTTTATCTAACCACTGTTGCACTTTTCCGATGGAGTCCATTTCGGTAGGCTGGTATAAAGAACTGCGTCGGCTTTTGGATGCGCTTTCTAAGGCTGCTATTTCTGCGGCTAACTTTTGTTCAATTAAAGATTTTTCCAGTTGAGCGTTCTTTTCAGCGGCTTTCTTCTCCAGTTCAGCGTTCTTTTTGATGGCTTGTCTTTCGATTTCAGCCATTGCCTTAGCGGCTTCAAACTCGAGTAGCTTTTTTCGCGCTTCCATCGACTTAGCGGTTGTTGAGTTTGAATGTTGCTTGGAGGAAACGGGATGTAAACTGTGGGCGCTTTTCAGACAATCGCCTTCAGTTTTAGGTCGTGTGATGACACTAAACGCAGTTTCAGGGTTTCCTTTTTTCAATATTTCCGACTGTACGTCGCGCGCCGGGTCTTCTTTCATCGTGAGTTCTTCCTTTTTCCAGGCACTGCGTGTCCGCACCGTAGTTGTAAGATGGCGGCTGTGTCGCGGTGGAGTTTTGAACATTTATGCGACTTCTACACAATGTTCCACGTATAATCCGGCTCGTAGGACTTTGTAGGGGATCGTTCCGTGGAGTGGTGAGATGTCGTGGGTATAAAATGAAAACGAATATTTGGAAGTTTTAAAAGACCGTATCGCGCGCGTTGCGTCAGAATGCTAACTGTCGACTGTTCGCAAAACGGCGGTAGACCTCGGTTTATTTTATTTAGCACAAGGTAAGTACCTAGGACAGTTTTTGAATCTACCAACACTTTATAATTAATTATATTTGTTAGTTCACTTACTAATATTTTATGTACCTAATTTAATTTTTATTTATTTATTTTATGTTTTTAGGTTCGCGAGGCGCGTCGTCTACATTACCTATTCGCTCTTGCCTTGACGAGTGTCAAAATGTCTGTAGTTATGCTATAAGCATCCTCACCCTACAACACGGTCTGATGCGCGGCAGTTAGTGGTCATAACATCTGGCCTTTGTGGTTTGAGACCATATGGAATTTACCACTTAAAAGAAGTTTTTTGTGTGTTGCAATATGTGTTGCAATAATAATAGAAAAATATGAAAATCGCTTTTTCTAATTTTGGTTTAGATCATGCGCTCCAGACAACAAAACTAGTTTGTTGTCTTGTTGAGAACAAACGAATCACAGAAGGTCTTTCTTTCTTTCTTTCTTCTTTTTATGGCTCCTGTCATAGACAATCTTGCCAATGTCAAGTGATTCAGAGATTATACTCTTTGTAGTTATGTTTCTAGTCACGTCAGTCCAAAGTCGAGTCAAATATTTGTCAAATATAAAGCCTAGTGTCAAATTTGACAGAAAATTAAAAATTTTCAGGCACTTTTTGGGTTGATTATGTGCTTGCGTTGCGCCGTAGTACAATCTAAATTCCTTGGTTGCGCCTCTCAGTCGTCTAATAAGTTGCATGATGTCGACTACCTCTTTTGAGGTAAACAATAGAGCAATTTCAGATAACACACATAATAATGTCGCTTTAGAAAGACTAAGTTGCAAACGCAACGCTTTCTAAGCAGAGATAATTGAACACAAGGTGATCACCAACATATTAATATTTTTCATTGAGGCACTTGAAGCGTAGTTCTTACATAGAGAGTGTATAGCTCTCTTTGTTAAGGGCTCGCCAGGAGAAGTACCTACTTACTGCCACCATGCCTATTAAGCCGCCAGGTAGCGTGACTGTGTTACAGTTTGAAGAGTATTATTATAATACTATATAACTATAAGTATAAATATAGTTGTAGGTTGCCGTGTGGTTCTTTCTTTCATGGATGGACGCAGGGCAGTGCATCGAGGCAATGCTTTGTTTTAGGTGATGGTTACCACTTATCAGGTGGGCCATCTGCTTGTTCTATCAGCAAGTACCCTAGTACCCAGTACCTAGTTTAAAAAAAAGAAAGTTTCTATATTTATTTAACGATCTAGTTCTATAGGGCATCTTGAATTCCATGCTCATCACATCACACAAATGCGTGCTTTGTGTCATCATATAAATGATTGGTGATGATGACGGCCCATTGGCCGTACTGTTATATCCTTACTTAGTGGATCTTTAGTCGACTGGCCCCGGCAGACTCTGGCCACACGGGGCCAGTCGACTAAAGAGCCACATAATACTATCCACAGTAATTGATGGTCTAGAATCCATCGTATCTGTGCTGCTTTCAACGGTATCAGGTGAAGCAGAACAATGCCATAGATAGTAAGCGATGTAACACGGTACAGGCACCAACTACTCCTAGATATTAAACAATTGAGATTTTTAACCACCACTTATAAAAACGCAGTCACGCACGATCAAAAAATCAAATCAAAATCAAAAATCTTTATTAAGGAGAACATTACAAGTAGGTAATACTAAGTCGGGAACGATGATATCTGCAGAAGTGTAAAACTGTGTCGCAGATATCAACGCCCTCCTCCAGAGAAATGGGACTAAAACAATAGGATGTAGGTAAAGTTATTACATAATAAACTAACTAAGTACATTAAAAATAGTAACCAATAAAAGCAAAAAAGAAACATTTTACTAGAATTAACAATAAAAATAATATAAATGCAAAAGGGAAAAATGACAAAATTATACTAAAAAATATAAAATTATTACAGGAAGACTGAAAAAAATTTGTTACTGAAAATAAATCAATCACGATAGCGACGTGCCCTACGATGCTCTGGCCAACGTCATTTTCGACTTTGAGACCTGTGGCCAGCAGTGTACTTCTCCATACTGACAATGATCTGGGCTATGGAGAAGGCCTACTTTCTACAATAGACGTCCTACGAATCATCTGGCGGACGTGTGACGAATCCTACTAATATTATAAATGCGAAAGTTTGTATGTATGTATGTATGGATGGATGGATGGATGGATGAATGGATGGATGTTTGTTACTCTATAACACCAGAACGGCTGAACGGATCTTGGTGAAAATTGGCACAGAGATATGATCGAATAATCCTAATATTATAGGTAAATGCGAAAGTTTGTACGTATGGATGGATGGATGGATGTTTGTTACTCTTTAACTCCAGAACGGCTAACCGGATCTTGGTGAAAATTAGCACAGAGATATATTATAGTCTGGAATAACACATAGGCTACTTATTATCTCGTGGGAATACCAGGATTTAAAACTACGCGGGTGAAACTGCGAGACGCTAGTGTGAAATAAATAAATGATCAAATAAATAGAAAATCGAAAAAAAAAAACAATAACTTACCTACCTAAAAAGTGGCAGTTATAAGATAAGCTGTAACATCTCGATGACTGTACCCACAGTACCCACATGGTATCATTAACGACGATACAAAAAATTTATAATTTAACGCCACTTCAGACGACGATCAAGTCCACTTTACGACACGATTTTTACGATGAAAGTGTAGATCATGCACGAACCGATCAAAAAGCTATCTAGGTAAGTAAGTGTACCATTTTCTTGTTGCTATACGTGCCGTAATGCCCGAGTCACACGAGGCTAGTTTTTCAAGCTAGTGTCAGTAAGCTAGTAGGTACTCCTGGCTTCGGCTTACTAGCTTAGAAATTAAGCTAGTTTGTCTACACGAAGTCAGACTGACACTAACTTGCTCCTAGCTTGAAAAACTAGCCTCATGTAACTCGGACATCATAATCATCAGCTTACAGAAGTCCAATGCTGGACATAGGCCTCCCCTATTCGTTTAGAACGCCCTTTCCATCCACAGACTCCTAACTCCGCGACAACTAACCCGCGATCCTATATATCCTCCAATGTCGTCAGTCCATCGGGTAGGAGGGCGTCCCACACTTCGCTTTCCTGTTCTTGGTCGCGAACCTTCATTCCCCAGCGGTTGTCAGTTCTTCGAGCTATAAGACCTGCCAACTCGGACATAAGATGTATCAATTGTTTACACGCCTAAGGTCTCGTGTTCGCGAAGATAGATTGATAGATTTAATTTAACCCTATAGTTGTTATAATCAATGGATAGATAATCTCAATTGATTACCGCAACAAAAAATAATTAAACACATTTTGACTTAAAAACTAACAATGGGCGGCCTTATCGGTAACAGCAATCTCTTCCAGGCAACCTTGATGCGTATTTTTCTTTATTTTCTTACTAGCGGCTCGTTCCGGCTTGGCACCGTTGGGCGTGTATTTTCAAACATATGTTACTCAGGGATACTGTAGAAATCTAATGATGAAAGAATTTTTGAAATCGGTCACTGGTAAACACCCTCGTACCTTGAAGTGCGATTGCATTTTTTTACCGACTTCAAAAATGGAGGTTATCAATTCAACTGTTTTTTTATGTCTGTTACTGATTTATTTGGTGATGATTCCTTTTGTTTAAAGATCTGACGAGTAGTTTTTCAGTTAGAGTGTAGGCTAAAGTAGTATAGGTATGAATGTATTTTTCAGTGCATTTGAAGTTGGTTTTTTCTTTAGAGTTATTTAGTAGCTAGGTACCTACTTGTTAAGGGGTTACAAATAACATATTATCCTCAAAATCCGAAGCAAACAAGGGTACAAGAAGTCAGAGATTGGATTACAAATTCCTTTGAGACGGGGTGATAACAGGCGGTGTACGACGATAGCTGAATGGTTGGAAACTACGATCAAATATAAGAAATGAAATACATTTATTAACACACACACATTAGAGGCACACAGAACAGGGAAGTTAAAAAGAAAATAAAACAATGAAAAAAAAAAGAATGAGGTAACAAAAAATATAAAAAAACCAAATAAGACAAATTTGTCCTGCTCTGTGCCTGGTGAGGTTAAATTGGTACTATCTCAGCATAATGCATTGCATGAACCATGAAAGAGGTCGCGCTGGTTTTCAGACAGAACCTTAAAAACGGAGGAGACACTTGGGCGTATCTAACTAAGCTAGGCATATACAAAAATAAATCAAACATACAAGTACATTAAAATAAATATCAAATATATCAGTATATTTGATTGAAGGTTGGCAATAACTGGCTACAGGAGCGTGGGAAGTCTGCAGAGAAGTGGGTGGATGGCATCGTGGAAGTCGCGGGTCGCAGAAACCTGTTCCTGTAGCAAGTAGTATAAAAAACAAAAAAGTTTTTATACAACTTGTTAATTAATTATAAGTTTCACAATTACATAAATAGTAGATAATAAGCTTGGAGTCGATATTTGTAATCGATAGATGTTATTTCACATAACGACTATCGATTACAAAACAAAAATAAAGAAGAAGCAGGAGGGCTTCAAGAACTCTTGGAAAAATAGCTATGAGCGATGGTTCTGTAATGTGGAATTACCGCAGGTTTTGATAGTTCTATGGATGTAATACGCTGATAATATACAATTAGTTTAACTACAGCCTCACTTGTTTGATTGATTTAACAAATCAGAAGTGTGCACCCACGTTCATTGCGAAGAACAAGGTAAAACAATTATGCAGAATTTCCTGGTAAGTTATCTTGAATTTTATAGTTACTTTGTATTTTTCATTGAGTTCAAATGATAAAATCCTTCATCGTACAGTCCGAGATGGGTATTAGGTACAAATCAGTGTTTATATGAGGAAAAAAGGTACCTACAAGGCAGATCCCGCCAATGGAGTGTTAGAGAACTTGGCGGCCCAATCAAGGAATTTGAATATTCCTTGGGCTCAATAGATTCAACAGGTACCTATCATAGTTGTCAGTTCACTTCATAATTTACCTACACACCTACTTGGTAATAACATGGCCTGATGATGGCATTCACCTCTGTTGTGTACATAGGTACTCAACTTGTCATCCTATTATGTACAATGCTGGTTTCCTACTGGAAAAAGGGTTTGCAGACACAAATACTATCTAATGTCGAGATGTGTGTGCAGGTACTCAAGATTTTGGTACTTGGCTATGTTGAAGCACTTTACAATGTAAATATAGTTGAAGCCGGCGCTTTAGCTGACTACTGCCATGGTAGCAGCTACAACAAGTTGATCAGGTTACTTGGGAACATGGACAGAATCCTATGCTTGGTATGTAATCTACATAGGTAATGTTATTTAATGTTGTGAATATGATGATAGATTCAAAGATTACTTCTTGATGTTCTTGGTTTTTTACGTATGCTTTAATAATAAAGGTTCAATGAATGTGTGATTGGAATACTGAGTGATAAATAATTGTATAAAAGTTAGGGTACGGCAAGGTTGACCTATCAAGCAGGATTCCTGTTGATGGCAGAAACTAGATTTGAAGATAAACAATAAAACATGGTAAACTGGAACAGCTAACCATACCTTATTAAGAAATAGAGGTTACTTGTGTCTTGGACTCCCGTATCCACATTTAGACTAAGGTGGTCCATTATGTGTGAGGAAGAAATAGAGGTAAATATTACTTACATAGCTCGGTAAGTAGACATGTGAGTAATACTAATTCTCTGACTAAACCCATAAATAGGGATTATGTCATAACTTGGCCTTTTAATTGATTTGTAATCTATTATGGTTGGATGCTTCCTAAATCAAGGGATGAATTACTTTAAGGCGTAAGCGCAAGAAATGGATTATCATTGTATTTTTTTGGTAGAAATTGTGATATAGGTACCAACTAACTGGAAGCCCTGAATCAATAGATGAGTAAATAAAAAAAAAATGGTATAAGTTCCTCCCTGGCATATTAAACTATCTGCGCTTGAGTCTACACAGAGAGCATGTTCTATTTTATTGATGTCTAAATTATGCCTTAAAGTTAAAAATTAACCGCAATAAACCAATTGGCTTTATTTTGGAATTCATCGAATGGTTTTGAAAGTTGTAATTGAGCTTTGAAATGAAATGAAATAATTTATTTGTGTGAAGTATGGCACAATTATGATGATATTATAAATAAGGAATCTCACTTTGTCAGAAAACCGAGCATGCAAATATAAGTAATAGAGAAAATTACATGTTGGAAATTAAAATATACTCATGCTTTCAATAAATAATTACCAAATACTTTTATAAATAGTAAGCATTATAAAATACAATTTAAAATTAAACATTATTATATTATGATTAAAATAAAAAAGTAACTTTATGAAAATGAAAAATCATACTTATCGACTAACCAATTATACATTTTTGTTTTGAATTTATTAGAAAGCAGTTTTATAATAGCCTTAGGTATATTACCAAAAATGTTAACGTCATTAAGTGACTTTTTTTTAATGATTAATAGCAGTTTTATGACCTGAAATTAATACATAACCGTGTTGGGTTCTTTTTGAATTTCAAGCGCAAGACAATTGAGTGACCAATTGTGACTTGAACCTAGTCTATTCTGAAACTAGTTGTGGTATGGGGCTTTACTTATGTATGGAGATAGTTGTTACGAGTTGAAGAGTTGGGTTCTTTTCAAAATTAAGTACAGCATAATATAAGAATCATGATAATATAATAAAGGGAACTTATTTAATTTGAGATGGTTTCTGTACATGGTTTTTGTGTGCATTTTAATAATTGGTGTGTGTTGAAGAGTCGGTACCATTCAAAATTTACAGCATAACACAAGTTAGCAACATTGGTGGACATACATTTAATTAGGTACATAACAAGTGTTTCAGCTAACAAGTAACATTTCAGGCTCGAAATGACCTTGATTTTGATGTTTGATTGTATATAAGGAAAAACAACAAATCCATTGACTTTGAATTATTTGGATCTTCTTCTTCTTTTATTTATGACTGTTCAGTGGCCGATAGGGGTTGCCACGAATTTGCCAATGTCGAGTTGTTTGGATCTTTTCAGTTGTTATTATAATAATCAATAATGCATCCAAGTAAAATAGTTTTGATGACCGAATTTTTATTGGTGATTATTTTCATGATATAAGAATATAAGGGTATACTGTAGAGTATAATAAACATAATCCAGATCGAGCCTTGGTAACATTGTTCAATGGCGAAGCTGGGACGCCATTATGATTGATTATGAGAAACCAATGTTGATGATGATGACGATGATGATGACGATGATGATGATGATGAAGCATGATACATGCTTATATTAACAGTTGAAATTGATTTCAGATATTCATATTGTGTCTTCCTTTCCTTTCACTTTCCTCCTTACCTTTTCCATTGATTTTACTTTAAATTTGTTATTCTCTGATGATCTCACTCCAACAAAGAATTTGAAAAGTCAAAAGGGTACTTACCTATAACGACGAGTCGGATGCAACTCGAACACCGGGGCTCCTAGTTTTGTTGGACTAGGTTTACAAGGATCTCAAAATGGGTTTGATCCTAATAGTAAATTACAAAGAATTCTGGTTAGCTATGAAGTTAGTTTAGGTCTATGAAGATCTGGTTAGCTAAAGTAGATAAGTCTGCTCTCGCTTTGAACGGACGGAGCGACAAACCTTTTTCTATGCGTTACCAAAACTGGAAGGATTAAAGAAAGTGATATGAGGAATTGATAATGATGACAGTAAAATACACATTGACCGAGTTAGAGGATAAACTTATTGCCGCATTCTCATGCGGACATAACCATAGTGGCTTACTCACTGAAATGTTGGCCCGAAAATCTCGCGTGAATGAAACCCTCGATGATCGAGGAGAGCTAATATGACAAAATGACGCTCGTAAACAGGTGCGAGTTCACCGGCAAACGGGCAGTTGACTCACGGAATCTACGATTATAACGAGAGGACGAACGTAGATACCTATCTAGAAGATAGTGATAGTGGCTATAAGGAACCAGAAAAAGTATAGAAATATCTCCAAAATATTACTGACTACACTAATGAGACAATTAAAAATACTATTATTGGGGATGGCATCGGTCATATGCCCCAGCGGAATCAGTACGAACACCACAAGTGCAAATAGATAGATAGATAAATTCTTTATTGTACACGAAGAAAAACAAAACAAGTATAGAAAATTGGTACAATGGCGGCTTTATCGCTAAGAGCGATCTCTTCCAGACAACCTTTGGATGGAAAGGATACAAGGAAAATCGGAGAAGCAATCGGTGTAACTAAAGACGGCGGTGTACAATAACTTAGCGTAACACTAAGTTATATTATATACAAATTAAAAATAAAATCGCCCATGTAGAACAAATTAAATCTCCCTTTTTGTTTTTTTTGCTCTGCTACTGTAACATATTTGTGGTTCAAACTAAGTAAAGTGTATATTGTATTCGGCCTCCCGCGATACAGGCTTGTCCTAGTGCGGGGACCAATGGCAAAATTATTATTAATTATTAATATGTTTAAACTGTAAATAAAAAAGAAATAAAAACGGGAAACATGGTCACGGTACATAAAATGCCGTCGGTAAGGTCACACAGACAAGAACTGCAGCCATACCTAAGAATTTTGTACCCGTCGACAATGAATGCAACTAATACCATTAAAACATCCTAAACATTGCAAGTGGACAAAAAAGTATGGAAGAACTATAAGTTAATAACCTATAATGTGAAGGCAATTGTAGATTTAGGCCATAAACGAAATAGAAAGGAAGAAAATTAATTTGTTTGTCATACAAATATAGGAGAGTCTAAAAGTTATAAGCTAGTATCTGATAGTAAAGCTTAAAGCGGAAAAATGTAGAGTTCCCTAAGCCGAGTACGACAAGCAGGTCCCGTCTCGTTGTTTTCAGAAGAGACCCGAAGGTGGTTTTACAACGTACTTAAAAGGGCAAACACAACGTACCCATTCTGAATGGGTTCAGGAATTAGTTTCAGTTTGAGGAAAGAAGGTATATTAAGATGTACACTAGCTATCTGGTTCCCATATCACAAGGTTTGGCTCAGTTCGGGGTGAAATAGTGCTGTTTCGAAAGTCCACCAATAATTATTTATTTTATTAGTTGCAGTGAAGTACCAAGTGATTGCATTAAGGGGGGGGCATTCCCGATTATCTCGATTTTTAATTGATCGTACTTTAATAACTGAAGACATATTGATATGTAGTTTTGAAGTTCATACATATTATAGCTGTGGACATTTCCTAGTGCATCACACACAAGACAAAAACACGATTGGTGACATTTAGACCGATAGAAAAACATGACAAAGCTCCCTCTAAATGAAACATAGAAGTACAATGGGAATATAAGAATGAGTAAAATGACACGAAATGGATACCAAAACATTGTAAACGTTGTTCCGCATATAGAATAGATTGCAAACGTTATTACAATAAGTTCACCCGGAGAGCAAGAGAGCGCCACGTTCGGAAATCCTCGCCCTAGAGGCGTATAGTAAGAGACGGAGTCGATTAGCCACCGTCATGTTATTAAGACGTACGCGGACCGAATTACCGGTCGTGAGAACATACATAACCGATAGCGTTCTGTTTCCGTACTGAGAACCCAGTTCAAAATCTGAGAAGATACATTATAAGCGCTTGGGTGAAACAGTCGTTCACGGATTGACATAATACTCCGAGTGAGACTTCCGGTCTCACTCGGAGAGCTAAGACACCAATAATGTAAATGTAGATACGGTATGCTATTTAAAGTCGAGCGAAGAGTATAGTTTTGTTGGGTATATACCTACACGATCAGAAGAGGCCAGAGTTCATTATTAATTGTACGTTTAATATCTGGCTGACCGAGCTTTGCTCGGTTCCTTAACAACGCCATCTAGTAAAGTAGCTATAAAATTGTATTATTACGAGCCAATAGAAATTTGAAAGTCATATTAAAAAAAACAATCGATCGAAGTTCAAATCGTATCAAATTAAATAAATAAATAAATATGCAAGAATTGCCCAGTATTAGATATAGCGACAGAACCAAAGCACTGGTAAATCTCTCAGGTAGATTATATTATGGGGAAGACCCAGAATGAATAGGTCCGAAGGACACTGGCATGACCATAACGTTATGAAAAAATATGATATTATTCAGACAATATGACAAAAGCTATGCAAAGCCAGTAGAGTACGAAGTTGGTGATTTAGTCATGGTACAACGAAAACACTAAGACACCCGGTGAAAGCAACCCTAGCTGTATACGACTGTTAAAGGTCACCCCAGAAGAAAATATACGTCATTTGAGTAGTTTTGTTTGAGTAGTTTAATTTGGGGCTAGATTGTGATGTGTGGATTATCCAGTATTATTTATTTATTTCGGTAGACGACATGAAACCACAATGGTGTAAATTAAAAGGTTTTTAGTCTGATAGCTCCTCTAGAGAAAGTGAGTGAACCAATCTGATCCGTGGCGAGCGTTACCCCTGTACTGCGTTTCACCTCCCACTCCATTTATCCTATCCTGTTTTGACACTATGCATGAAAGGAGGGCGTAACCCCCCCTGTGTGGGGGTAAGCGTCGAAGAATTATACAGAAATGTCTGAGGGCGTAACCCCCCTGCGTGGGGGTAAGCGTCGACATATAATTGAATGTCTGAAGGCGTAACCCCCAGTGTGGGTAGGCGTCGACAAATAATTGAATGTCTGAAGGCGTAACCCCCAGTGTGGGTAGGCGTCGACAAATAATTGAATGTCTGAAGGCGTAACCCCCAGTGTGGGTAGGCGTCGACAAATAATTGAATGTCTGAAGGCGTAACCCCCAGTGTGGGTAGGCGTCGACAAATAATTGAATGTCTGAAGGCGTAACCCCCCGTGTGGGTAGGCGTCGACAAATAATTGAATACCTTGAGAACATAACCCCCGGTGTGGGTATGCGTTGGCGCCAGTCGGCACACATGAATATCTAGCCAGACAACGATGCAGAGGCTACGTGCTGCAAAGGCGATCCTTGGCCTCTGTTAAGGCCACCCAGAAACGAGGCTAGAGTCTCGAGAGCTGTTGCCTGTCGAGGGCCATGACATCGACACAACGTGTCATTTCCGTCTAACGACGAAATTTAAGTGATAAATGCTGTGCATAAAGTTTTATAATAAATGTGATTCAATGGTCTGTCTAGTGTAGTGTGGTATGAAGTGTTAATATCTAAATCAAAAGAAGATAATTGATATTCTAACCATAAAGTGTTAAGTTTATGGAGTATTATGCCGCCGTCATCTTATAGTATTTAAGCGTGTGCTGTTTCATGAATTTGTTTACTTTTCCTTTCTCTGTTAGATTACTTATTGTATGATATCTAAGCTGCAGTAGTGTAGGTATTTTATTACATTGTAACGAGGATCATACAAAAGAGCGATAGATACCAAGCCGAGTTTGTTGCCTGTTCTTCTCGGCGTTGGTCGCGTGGAACTGGCACTAGAGTCACCTAGTTTTAAGACGTTTCAAGATGATCCTTGCTATTTATTAGTTTGTATTTGAATTTGAATTAGTCGGCGCAGCGTTTTTTTTTTGTATGGAAACTCTTATCTGTTTAATCCTATAAGTCACAAGTAATTTATGTCAAATACGAATGAGGTCATTCTTCTGTGTATGGATGGCCGAATACTAGAGTCTAGGTCAGTGGTTCCCAACTCGTTCAATATGGTTACCCCTATGACCTAATAAGAAAATCAATTTTACTCCGACATTGAAATAAAATGTTATCAATGCAAGCAATACAAATATCTTAATGAATAAAAAAATATACAATTTGAAAGCATTATATATTATTATTTTTTTATTACGCAAAATATGTGTGTGATGGTTAGTATTGCTTTGCATTCACAAGATTTTTTATGTTATGTCATGTTAGGTTTAGTTTCGCATAAATAAAGTACATCTTAAATCATGGCTTACATTGAGATGATTTCTGATCTTTATTTCAGGCTAACCAATGTTAAAGAGCACATATTTAACTAATTCAAAATAAAAACATAATTATAAATTATACTTACATAATTACATTACCTACATCTTAAATCGACATAGATTTCCCGATCTTAACGTTTTGTTATTAAAGCTATGGTTGTATTATTTCTCTGTATAATGTCATGTGGAAGGGACACCTACAGCACAAGTCTGCAAGGACTTAGTGTAGGATCTTGAATCTCTAATCATCTACAAGCCATGTTAACTCTTCATCACATCAATAAATTACTGTCTATATCTATGATCACTTAATGTGTGCCTGCACCAAAATTTTAGGTACCTACCATATCTATGTTTTTTTATTTGCTAAACACCTAATTTATTATTGTTTTATGATTATTATACCGACCTAGGTGATAGATGCAATGTACTTAATTATCTTGTCATTGGAGAGTGGAGGCTATGTGGAATTGATTGAACCTGTATATTTCAATATAATAGTATATAAATTGTTGTCCTGTATTAAGTTTTGAAATTACATTATTAACATTTTACTTTGATAAACACAATTCTTTGCTTAATGTATATTTTATCTTAATTAAGATAGGCACATTATTCACTAGATAGTGTGTACAAGCTAAATAACCATGTCTTACTGTAATAATGACAGAGCTAACTTAACAATGACTTCATTATAGGTAATATCAAAATTTCTGTTATTGGGAATGGCAAAACTTATTCAAGACTGTTGACCTCAGGTGCCTAGAGACAGGCACTTGTCAGGATGGTCGAATGTTAATTAATTATAAGTTTCACAATTACATAAATAGTAGATAATAAGCTTGGAGTCGATATTTGTAATCGATAGATGTTATTTCACATAACGACTATCGATTACAAAACAAAAATAAAGAAGAAGCAGGAGGGCTTCAAGAACTCTTGGAAAAATAGCTATGAGCGATGGTTCTGTAATGTGGAATTACCGCAGGTTTTGATAGTTCTATGGATGTAATACGCTGATAATATACAATTAGTTTAACTACAGCCTCACTTGTTTGATTGATTTAACAAACTATTTGATGGAACAAGCAGATGGCTAACCTGATGTTAAGTGATAACCATCAACTAAGTATTGCCTCGTAAATCACGCACGATAGGAACGTGCCCTACGATTCACTGTCTATCAACTTGAGGCATGCAGATATTAGGCCTCATGTGCCTGTAATTTCACCGGCAATCACACTCTTCGAACCAAAATACAGCAACGCTGCTGCTTGGCGGCAGAAAAAGGCATGGTGGTTGTACTACCTTTAGCATAAGAGTAAGTGTTATCGGGCTGTGGGTGTGGACTTGTTAGTTAAAATCCAGTTAGGTACTTTAGGAAGGTATATGTTTTATACATTTCCCCACGAGCCACAATGAAACAAAGCCTATGCAGGTCCATGAATCGATAACATCACGTGCTAGTAAAAAATGCTATGTCGCAACAGTGAAACTAAAGGAGTATTCTAATATTCTCTTGTTACTCATGGAGAACTGCACGGCTATGATTTTTTTATTTATAAGCTATCAAAGCAAGACCAAATGAGACAAACTAACGTTTCCTTTCGGAAATATTTGATTATTTTAAAATTGCCATAAGTGACAGACGAAGAAAAAGCTTAGGCACGACATTTGAGCAACGAGTTCGTAGGCCGTATTTTTCTTCTTCTAAATATTTTAGTTGTGGTGCCGCTTATACCATGTATTTATTGTCTTTATTTTGTCAACGCGATATGTCAAATGTATTCGTACTAGCTACAATAATAATAATAATAATGCTGGACGATCCGCACAGCACCATCTAGCCCAAAAGTAAGCTACTCAAAGCTTGTGTAGTGGTACTAGATGACTGATATATTTAATACATTATATACTTACATAGATAGATATTTTTTATTATACATAAGCACCCAATGCAAGTTACAACGTGTCACTTAAGGGAAGTCGCGTGGGAAGGGTGAAGGTGGGTGAAGGAGTCGTTCCTTTTGCAACAGAATACCATTGCTGCGCGCTTTATGAGCCTTATTGGAAACGGTTGGGTTGGAATGGAAACGCAAAATTTTGAAATACACTTCCGTTGGTTAAAGTTATTGAGTAATAAGTAGGTAAATAATAGTGTAGCTGTTGGTATTCTGACAGCGGCGATGGCAAAATAATATATGCCAAATGTCGTATGTTTGAACTCTTTGGACGTACCTCTGAGTACCCTTCGTCCTCAAAGAATCTGGAGTTAGTACTTGGTACTAAGAGATCTGTTGGGATATCCACCGTGCCTGGGCATCAATGTCTTGAAGCTGTTTCAGTTTCCAATCTTACTTTATCATGATTGTCTGCACTTCGAGTCAATCTGCTTGAAGCAAGCCGATCATAAGCCTCGTGTGCCTGTAATTTTAACAGCACCCACACCCTTAAAATGAACACAGCAATGCTGCTTGGTAGCTGACAAAGGCATAAAGGTAGTACTTCCCTGGACGAGCCCTTCACATAGAGCTCTACTAAGCAGGTGCTCTCGAACGCATGTATTAGTAAAAAAGTATTCAAGAATGTATTGAACTTCTCGTTTTCCCTCAACATAGATAATGTTTGCATAAAAGTATTGAAAGAACCTTGCGTAAATGTCAAAGTTATCGTCAATCGCAACATCACCTATCCAGAATACCTAATACCTACGAAGAAGTCAGGTCACGACTGCTAAATAAAATTGTATAAATTCAAGACTTTTCGAATTCAAAATAAATATCCTTTGTTGAAGACGTATCATCAGTTTCTAGAACATAAATATGTTTGTGGAAATTCCACAGCATCATTTTAAACTAAGAAAAGCTTGTTAGGTAATATGCATTGAATCTAGTGTTTGTACCTACTTGGTACTAAGAGAATTGAGGGTATATCTACCGTGGCTGGGGATCAAAGCCATGAGGCTATTTCATTTCTAAAAGACCTCGTCGGAGTCCTTAAGTAAAAGTTGATAAATGTTATTTTTCTAGGCTGTACGTAGTAACTCTAGCTTTGCTCCTTCCACAGAGAGTGGGAAGAGTTAGCAGAGGATCGAGGAGAGTGGAGAAAAATGGGGGGAGACCTTTGCCCAGCGGTGGGACAGTATAGGTTAACAAAAAAACGTAACGAGCCACCTAGCTCATAAGGTGTTATAAACGATTCCAAAGCGTTTAAACTGGTGCCAGCGCAGCGCCGTCCTCAATTTACGATCCTGGATCCCATAAAGTGGGATCAACGAGAGACATATTACGAAACTTATGGAATGTGTCAACAATATGGACACAATCTTAGTTCAGTGATATTATGTTTACTGTTCCAAGTACCAGCCCCTAGCTGTTTGAGAAGGGTAAACCATCCCTCTTCTACCTTACAAGATTGTGTGGTGCGGAAGGTATTAATCTTCTAAGATTAATGTCACACAATTTTGTTTGCAATATTTGGACGTACCTTTGACTACTCCCCCTTAGACATCATCAAAGAATCTTAAGTTCAAGTAAATGCAGCGTGATTAAGAATTCTAATGTTTTGAAGAAAACCGATTATGGATGGATGGACTATGAACTGACTTGACCTATAAACTATTCCATATTTAAATATTTGAATTAATTTAAATGAAACATTTTCGTTTATTTATTTATTTTATTTATTTATTTATTTACTTAAGGAAGACCAACAGCTTATCAAAACTTAAATACTAATTAATATAGGTTATCAGAGAAGCCAATTAGCGGTCCTCACGTATGGTTACAGAGTAGATGAGATGAGAAACAAATGCGCAAACAAACAAAATGGACTTAAGTACGTACCTACTTATAAGGATATAGAAATTATGAATTTTATTTCTCTTCGTGTTTATATCGAAATTATTGCCAACTTTACTTTATAAAGTTAATAACATTAAAATTTAGCAAGCTCAATTATACCTAATACCTATGCATGCTCGCTTACCTACCTATCACTTATTTATTTAAAGAAGTCACTGCTCAGCAGCCGCCGCGCCGAGCTCACACTCGTGCAAAACAAATCTATTGTCTTATCTTTATGGGTTTTATTGAATTTGCTACTTGCTCGGTAAAAGAATGAGTTCTGTCTGTAATTTGTGTTGACGAATGGTATATAAAGGAGCGGGTTGTACCTCTTACGTTTGGGAGGGATATTTAATTTAATTTTATCTAGTAAATCAGGACAATCAATTTGGTTGGATGCTATTTTGAATAAGTACGTTATGTCAGAAATGTCTCGTCTTATACTTAGTGGCAAGATATGAAAACGTTTGCATAATTGAAGATAGTCATCGGAGTTATATGGAATACGTAGTTTATAACATAAGAACTTCATAAATTTTTTCTGGATCTGTTCAACTCTAGTAATATAGATACCGTACCTCGGGTTCCACAGCTGAGAGGCATACTCAAGTATACTGCGAACATAAGTGCAATAGAGAATCTTTAGTGTTTTAGCTTTTTTAAAACCAACAGAACTACTCATTACGAAACCTAGGGCCCTGTGTGCTTTACTAACAATGTGATTTATATGTTCATCAAATAAAAGTTTTGAGTCGTGGATGACGCCTAAGTCTCGAGTTAGTTTGCAACGCTGAAGTGTTTGGTTTTGAAGTGTGTAGGTTGTGGGTAAAATATTAATCTTGCGAGTGAAAGTGGTAACCGAGCATTTCAGTGGGTTTAAGTCAAGCTTATTTAGGAGGCAGTAATCATTGAGTCGTGACAAATCGTTTTGCAGTGCCTCAGAGTCGGATAGACTAGATATTGTTTTAAAAATTTTCATGTCATCTGCGAAACAGAGTAGATTAGAGTTGTGGAAACAGTTTCCGATGTCATTGGCAAATATCGCGAAAAGTAGGGGGCCTAGGAGGGACCCTTGGGGGACCCCACTCGGAACAGTAACCCAACTAGATATGTAATTATTAATTACTACTGCCTGCGACCTCATGTCAACGTACGATGCAAACCATCTAAGTAAGTCTCCATGGATTCCTATGTTCCGGAGTTTGGAAACAAGCGTGTTGTGGTCAAGATCAAGATCAAGAATCAAGATGTCTCATTTTGCTTTTACCCTTATTGTTTACACTTTGTACTGAGATCCCAAATAATATTGTTTAAAAACCATCAGTAAACAACGAAATACACAACAGAACTCATGATAACACTAGAAAAACAATTAAAATGAGAATGACTTCCCAAACGAAAAGCAACGAAAAGATAGGTCAACACTTCCTTTGATAGGTAGGTATTTTGTCGAACTTTTTATAACTGTTGAAGTTAAAATTACAGCCTTCATTTACTAATTATTAGTAACTAGTAGTTACATTTTAGTCGATAGAACTCTGTATCGACTAGCCATAGAGCTAATTATAGATTACTAACTTATGCTAAGTTTAGTCTATGGATATGTACATCCTTCCGTTTTCGCATCATCAATGCCGAACAAGTGTAAAAGATCTTTCCTCAACAATATAAATATTTCCACTCGCTCAATACAATCTTTCATTGAAATCTCAACAGGTTATGGTAGCCCAGTGGTCCTGACCGATAAAACAGTAAAAATAAAGTGTAAAATCAGTGCAAAAAGTAAAATTGTCGTACACCGGTGCATGTTACCGGCAGCCATTACCGCATTGCCCTCGTTGCAAATTTGCCGTGTTGAACTTTTTGGCGAACTCGAATCCTCGTTGCAATAAAAATGTCTTCAAATAACTCGTTGCTGAGTATTACAAAGCTAACGGGCCGTGACAATTACAATACCTGGCGATTCGCTGTAAAAACATATCTCCAACACGAGGAGCTATGGGAATGCGTGGAGAGAACCGGCACCGACGCCAAGAAAGAGAATAAAGCAAAAACAAAAATAATTCTCCTGATCGACCCCATTAATTACGTGCACATAGAAGAAGCTAAGACAGCTAAAGAAGTATGGGATAACTTATCTCATGCTTTTGATGACTCGGGACTGACACGACGAGTTGGTTTGTTGAGAGATCTCTGTACAACTACATTGACCGGATGTCAAAATGTGGAGGACTACGTCAGCAAGATAATGACAACAGCACATAAGCTAAGGAATATTGGGTTCAAAGTAGATGATGAGTGGCTCGGTACCATGCTGCTCTCCGGTCTACCCGAACAGTACAAACCCATGATCATGGCTGTTGAAAGTTCTGGCATACCGATAACATCAGATGCTATAAAAGCAAAGATACTTCAAGATGTGAAAGATGACAATGACTCAAAAGCATTTACAGCGAATAAAAGTGGCAAATCAAACTCAAAGAATAAGCCACGTTGTTATAATTGCAACAAGTATGGCCATTTCAGTAAAAACTGCAGAACAAATAAAAACAAGAAGGAAAGTCCATCAAGCTATTCTGCTGTGTTTATGGCAAGTCATAATAGCAAAGATGACAAGTCATGGTTTGTCGACTCCGGGGCATCTTGTCATATGACTAAACATAAAGAATGGCTCAAGGAAATGGTTACTCCTCCAATCAAAAACATAAAAGTTGCAAATGATAAAACATTACCTGTGAAAAGCTGTGGTCAAATAAGTCTTGATGTGTTCGATGGAAAAGGACAGCAAAACAAAATTCAGTGCAAGAATGTCCTTTATGTACCAGAATTGGCTACTAATTTATTGTCAGTGAGCCAAATTATCAGAAATGGTGGTCAAGTAAAGTTCAACAGTGAAGGCTGTGTGATTTTAAATAATTCAAACACAGTGGTGGCTACAGCAAATTTAGTCAATAATATGTACCGGCTGAGCACAGAAGAAGCTCATGCATGCATATCCGTGGTTGATGAACAAGATGCATATCTGTGGCATCAAAGAATGGGCCACTTGAACTTCCAGGTCCTAGAAAAGCTGAAAGACTGCACTCATGGAGTGAGTTTTAAAAAGCATGCTGATATTTCTTGCGTAACATGCCTTGAAGGCAAACAGGCTCGCTTACCCTTCAACCATGAAGGTACAAGAGCAACACAGTTGCTAGAATTGGTTCACTACGATTTATGCGGACCAATGGAGACAACATCTCTTGGTGGAGCTAAATACTTTCTTACATTCACTGATGACTTTTCAAGAAAAGTGTTTGTGTATGCTCTCCACAACAAAACAGAAGTCCTAGAAAAGTTCAAAGAATTTAAAAATGAAACTGAAAATCAATCAGAAAGAAAAATAAAATGTCTGCGTACTGATAATGGAACAGAATTTATAAACAAAGAATTCTCCCAATACTTGAAGAGAGCTGGAATCATACACCAAACAAGTATTCCCTATTCTCCACAACAAAATGGCCTGGCAGAGAGAATGAACCGTACTCTAGTTGAGAAAGCCAAGTGCATGCTTCTAAATGCTAAACTACACAAGCATTTCTGGGCAGAAGCCCTTCTAACAGCAGCACATGTTTACAACAGATCCCCAACTCGAATTCTTTCATTCAAAACACCAGAAGAGATGTGGAAAGGAATAAAACCAAATGTGAGTCACCTCAGAATATTTGGTTGTGAAGCAATGGTTCATACACCAAAAGAAAAGGCTAAAAAGTGGGATGCCAAAGCGCAAAAGATGATTTTCATAGGATACTGTGAACAATCAAAAGGTTACAGATTCATAAAACCCAATACAAAGACTGTAATCAAGAGTAGAGATGTAGTGTTTTTCGAATCAACTGTGGAAAAGAACTGTGTTCCGGTGAAGTTGACCGAGTCTCCAAGTGACATTGACAGCGACGATGACAGCTGCAATGAGACATTGACTTCCACAAGCACAATACTAGAAAATAGCTTAGACAGCACTGAAGAATCTGAGTACTTACCTGCAGAAAGTATTGATACTCCACAAACTACCAATACAATGACTCTTAGACCAAGGAACAAAGAAAGTTCTTCAAAAACAAGCCAAAACGAGAACTCTTACTTGTGTGTTGAAGAAGCAAGTGTAAATACAATACCACTAACTTATAATGAGGCTATTACTTCAGCAGATGCAGAGCAATGGAAAAAGGCAATAGATGATGAACTTGAAGCTCATCACCGCAATTGGACATGGAACCTAGTTGTAAAGCCAGCAGACTCCAAAGTAATTGGTTGTAAGTGGGTGTTTCGTATCAAAGATGAACCATCAGGCCTCTGCTACAAGGCTAGACTGTGTGCCAAAGGATATTCACAGAAGGCAGGTTTGGACTACAATGAAACATTCTCACCAACAGTAAGGTATGATTCTATTCGATTATTACTGTCCATAGCTGTTCAACAAAGTCTCCATCTCATTCAATTTGATGTAAAAACTGCATTCCTCTATGGTGTTGTTCAAGAACACATTTACATGTCTGTCCCTGAAGGTTTAAAAGCTGAACATAACTTGGTATGTAAATTAGACAAGGCATTGTATGGTTTAAAACAAGCACCCAGGTGCTGGAATGAAAAGTTTGATAATGTCTTGAAAAAGTATGGGTTTATCAAAAGTCAGGTAGATCAATGTGTTTATATTGGGTTATACAAAGATGTTAGATGCTATCTTCTGATCTATGTTGATGATGGATTATTGTTTGCTCAAGAAGAACATGTACTGAATGATATTTTGAAAGATCTCAGAACTAACTTTGAAATCACAACATGTATACCTACTAACTATGTTGGTATGCAGCTGGAAATTTGTAAGACCAGTATATTTATCCACCAAACTAAGTATATAAATCAGTTACTGAACAAATTTAATATGATTGATGCAAACCCTAACAGTGTTCCTGTTGACCCACATGTGAAGCTGGAGAAGCCGGAGTCCCCACCAGGAAAGAACATACCCTACAGAGAGGCAGTGGGATCTCTGATGCATACAGCCATAGTAAGCAGACCTGACATAATGTTTGCAGTGAGTCTGGTGAGTCGATTTTTAAATAATTATAATGAAAGCCACTGGAATGCTGTCAAGAAAATTTTCAAATACCTGAATGCAACCAAGAGCTATGGGTTGTGCTATAAACAAAATGAAAATGATGATTTGGTAGGATACAGTGATGCAGATTATGCAAATGATGTTGAGAGCAGACGCTCAGTAACTGGCTATGTTTTCATCAAAAATGGAGCAGCAGTAACTTGGTGCTCTCAGCGCCAACAGAGCGTGGCTCTATCCACAACAGAGG
The DNA here is from genome assembly GCA_963576535.1 of Plemyria rubiginata. Taxonomy (NCBI): domain Eukaryota; kingdom Metazoa; phylum Arthropoda; class Insecta; order Lepidoptera; family Geometridae; genus Plemyria; species Plemyria rubiginata. Next base: position 3,724,662 of record OY754929.1, read on the forward strand.
CGGAGTTCATGGCCGCCTGCGCCGCCACCAAAGAAGCGGTGTGGTTAAAGCAATTATTGTGTGATTTAGGTGAATTTAAACAACAGTCTGTGTGTCTAAATATTGACAATCAAAGTGCAATAAGTGTGATAAAGAACATTGACTTTCATAAACGGTGCAAACATATTGATGTTAGATATAACTTTGTAAAGGAAAAGTATTTTGACAAAGTAATTGATCTCAGCTATGTCTGTTCAGAGCAGCAATATGCTGACATGTTTACAAAGCCTTTAGCAAAAGATAAGTATCAAATAAATAGAAGTAAAATAGGCATGATCAGCAAGTAATTGATATTGCTATCTGAATATTCATGTATGTTGTGTGTATCTAATGAGGCTCACATTAATATAGTGTTTAAAGATTAGGTATAGAGTTGAGCTGATGTAGTTATTATTTTGTTTTTAACTTTTTCATGATGTTTAGTTATTTTTCCTGTTAAAATATATACAGTAGAAGGCTCTAATTTGGTGGGAGTGTTGAAGTTAAAATTACAGCCTTCATTTACTAATTATTAGTAACTAGTAGTTCCATTTTAGTCGATAGAACTCTGTATCGACTAGCCATAGAGCTAATTATAGATTACTAACTTACGCTAAGTTTAGTCTATGGATATGTACTTCCTTCCGTTTTCGCATCATCAATGCCGAACAAGTGTAAAAGATCTTTCCTCAACAATATAAATATTTCCACTCGCTCAATACAATCTTTCATTGAAATCTCAACAATAACCAACTGAAGTTCACCCACGCACTGCCCTTTCTTTCTCCCATTTTCACATTGCGGATTTCGGGCCAGCTTATACTGTCTGTCAATCACATGAATATAGAGCAGGGTTAATGGATCTGTATAGATACTCTATATACAGGTAACCATTGGAACACGTGTACGCAATGACGTCAACGGTAAGTTTGTTCCAGTATGTAATAATGATTTTGTTGTGCGACAAATTGTAGCTCTACCAAGATTAGCTAAAGTGGAAACAACCAGGTTTTTAAGATTAGTTTTTGGCATACGATTTCATGAACTAGTAGGTAGAGCCAACGAAATATAGAGGTACTTAATAATGATTTTGTTGTATGTGTTACATAGATCGAGAAGATGTGACAATAATACCTATCAAAATTGGAACTAAAATCAAGGTTATTAAAGTCAATTTTGGTTTCAGTTCATGATACAAAGAAAACAATGTGCACCTACCAATTTCTTGCATGCTCTAGGCTTGGACGCGAGTAACTGGCTTCAATTTACCTTTTTTTTAGAAGTTTCAAAGTGTTCCCTGTAGTTCAACCTTCGATCTACAAATTATTGATCGAAGAGCCAATGTTGCCTTTAAGACAGTTCAATCTCAATGTGATCTCTCAAAGGAGGTCCTGAATGGTACAAGCAAATGCATAACAAAACCAAACCGACACGATGCAAGTGTAACCAGCCAATGGACAATGAAGCAAAATAACAGATACAAAGGCTGAACACACACGTTTTCTTTTAGTTCAATTTTAACCACAATAACATAACCCAGTCCCAGTCACACCCAGATGTATAGGATCAGTCAAATGACAAAACGAACGAAACACAGATGTGAACCAACGGGACATAACTCTAAACGCCATGCAGCATTGGCTCATAAAAACAGAGCTAGCTTCGTTTCGTTCGCAATGAAAACGACTGTTTTTATTAACTTAGTCATCACAATATTTAATCAATGGTCCATGATGACAGAAGCTATTGAACAAATATGAATTATGCTTAAAAACCTGGTATCGAAAACAATTGAATTGAAATAAACCGTTTATTTCTAAACAAAAAAAGAGTCGTAAGATTGTGATTTCAAGAGATGATGGTGAGACTTATCTATGTATTTATACTGGTGTTCCAGTAGTAGCTCCCGATTTCCGATCCTAAGGATCATATTTTTTTTCTTGTCTTGTCACGATTTCTTCAGAAACAGTGTGCTGAACGAATTTAATGTCGACTCAACGAGGATCCTGTTAATTCTTTCGAGTTTCGAGCACTACAATAGAAAAAAGGCTTTACTATTTATCAATAATTACAATACAAATCCGGTTTTATGTAATTATTACCTTACTTACCTACACAAGTCTCGGCGTATCGTGCCAATAATGTAAAACAACCAGTCGAAGTGGTACTAAAATGCAAATTCACTATAATAATAAGTGGGCTATGGGAATCGCATTGACGCGTGGGATTGTTTTAATGGTACTTAGGTACCTACTAACTAGGAATCGGGTTACAGAACGGAGTGTTTTTTATTGTTTCACGTAGCAACCTCCAGCTTGACGTTTTGCTGCTGACAGTTTCACGTTTACCTATCCTTAGGTATACCTTCTACATAATGGTATAACTTCACGACTTTGATCCCCAGACACGGGGAACACACCAAGTACTAACTACCAGATTCTTTGAGGACTTCTAAGGGGGTAGTCCAAACATGACATTTGGCAGTAGTTGGCATTCCATACGTGACAGGTGGCAAGCCCATCGATACTGTTAAAATCAAGGAATTTGGATACTACGTTCGAATACTAACTACTTAGTATATGGTATTTATACTGAGAAGTTCAAAGTTAAGTCAAAAGGTATTCATTCAGTTGAATCACATGGATCACTTAGAATCGTCATAAAGGTGGTGAAACAAAGGTGCGCCAGGTTCCTAAAAATACCAATAATAGTAGATAGGTAAAAGCAAACATGTATCGATATGATACCTAGTTACTTTGTGCAATGTGATTGCACACAAAATAGTAGGTAGATTGCGTTTTTCCAAAAATGGGTTTAGTGATTTTATATCTTTCATGTAGAAACGTGCAAGCGACAGGTACCAACATCAGCTCTTGTCTTCGCAGCAAGAAGTTAAAGACCTCAGTAAGACTAGTGAACCCACTAAAGAAGTTAGTACTGCATTTAATGGAAGGATGAACGTAAACTTCTAGAATTAAACTCAAGAGCTTCAGCCCTTCAATAAATGGCAAGCGAGGCGTAAACGAAAGCGCTACGCAAACAAGCCAACATTAACTTCCAATAGTTGTCGATTGCTTCGCGAGAGATTCTTGAGCTTCGCTTTTTTGGAGAGTAAAATAACAAGCTAAGTTCGGACTTTAAGATAGAGATAGAGCACGTGCACTTTTTCACAGCAAGTTAAATTTATTGCGTAAATAACCTTAAAATATTATTTACTGATGTCTATGAATACGATCACGTCATTTCGTTTCCACTTACTGTGAAGGTTGCTCTGTGTTAGTAGAATTGTTTTTTGACTGAATATTATGTTATGAATATGTTGTATATATGTATGTGTCATGTCTTGGACGGGTCTCATGGAGAGTCCGTGTACAATTAAAGGCGAGCTGTTATAAATTACCTTTTAACTTGCACGAAAGAAGCCTCTTAAGGGAGCAAAATTTCAAACCTGGTGACAGGTTAAACGGTCAAACACTACAAAACATAATAGATGTAATTTCTACGTTTTGACTTAGCGTTTTCGTTTAACGCAAACTTCCAAGCGGCTTTGTCTACACGAGGATTGTTCCGCTGTGAATCTATTCATAGTAGGTACCTAAATGTTTATTATTATTAGTATGCGAGCGACTTTTATGAACAAAATTGAATATTCTGATAGTCTTGAAGATTCTCCAGGTCACTCACCTTACCATATAGAGTGGCTAAACAAGAACTAGTAATAGGTACTTACTTAATCATCATAATATATTTGACAGGCCTCATAGCCCAGTTAGTAGAATTTAGCCAGCTATGCCTACATGTCCATGAATAACAAACATTTGTGATTATCATATCTCGATGTTTGTTCTGGGTGTTGCAATGTATTAGCACGTATGTATTTGTAAAAATATAAAGCACCTATTCAAGTTTTCTATTATAATCCATATCTGGCTGGATCCTATATAAGAGCTTGGGGATTTTAAATATTTAATATGCGAACTCGTGCTAACCCTACTTGCCACTGTAATGAAAGCGTGCTAAAAATTAGACATGTGGTAGTTAGACCATTACGTTAATTAACTAAATTTAGGTACCTACCTACCGCAGTCTGCCTATGTGGGTCAAAATGTCACGCAAACAAGCGAATCAGCTAACTGGGCATTTTACAACGTCCGTTACAGTTTAAATTTACAGGCAGGCCATCTTTTTCATTGGGCATTATGGGCGAATTGGGCAATAGCTAGCTTAACATTACTCTGTTCTGTTGAACTGTGGTTAGGCACGGTTATTAACTAGCTTATGGGTTAACTGTAATGAGATAATCTATCTAAATATATATAACTCAAAGGTGACTGACTGACTGACAGACTGACATAGTGATCTATCAACGCACAGTCCAAACCACTGGACGGATCGGGCTGAAATTTGGCATGCAGGTAGATGTTATGACGTAGGCATCCGCTATGAAAGAATTTTGATCAATTCTACCCCCAAGGGGATAAAATAGGGGATGAAAGTTTGTATGAAACTTTGAATTCCTTGGCGCGAGCAAAGCCGCGGGTTCAGCTAGTCGTTCATAACTATTGTTTAGGCGTTAAGTAAACCAGGCCATCGGCAACGTGCTGTCCTGAAATGTGTAGCTGAAAATTACGTATTTTTTTTACTAAGACTATTTTTTATTGCGGTCGAACTCAGATAGGGTATTTATTTACCAAGAAAATTACTTACAATGAATAAGAGTAAACAAAATACATAAAACAGATGAGTTTTAGGTATATGAGTAGTTACTTATATTATATCAATTCGTTTTTTTAACGTCGAAAAATGTATTTGCAACTTCTCATTTTAGTTCAGTTCAACTTCTTGCATGAATTTTACAATTGTTGTCACATCGCAAAAACCCTTTTGACTCGAATATAAAAAAATATAAACACCATCCCAACAAGAAGTAGGGTAAGTAAGGGCAGGAAAATGAATTTATCGCTGATAAGTTCATTCTATTATTTCCTCCCTGGTATAAGGATAGATGACAGAATCCATTACAGCGAAAAATAATCAAGAAAGCCCACGGTAGCCGAGCTGTCAAATGGTATTTATCTTAACAGGATCATAATAGATCCAGGGGTTGGCAAGAGAGCCCCGAAACGGGGACAAGGTCGTCCCAACCCTCAGCTGGGCTTACCCTACCGGGGGCAAAAAATACTTGAAGAAATTGGTTTTATCTTGTACCTAAATATTTGATTAGTTCTTGATAAGCAAGGGTTTGTTGGTTTAAAAGATTACAACCTGAAGAATTAACTCCCTGATGTTATAAAAGAGAAGTCGGCCCCCTTATCACGTATCTTGCAAAAGCAAAGCAATAGCAAAAATCGTGCGATTTATGCTTCTCAATCGCTAATTCGTATTATGTAACAGCGATAATGAAGCCATTGCAAACTATCGACAGTGCTGCCTCTACAGGACAATCCGTAACACAAATTTGCATTCAACTGTACCTAAATTTGTTTCAAGTTTTCGTATCACGTATCTTTTTTAAAGCAATGCGAGAGCAACTGGGAAGCAATTTGAACTGTCAAACTGCGACAATCTTTTTGTAGTCGCGATAAGTGCATTAAAAATATCAACGATCGTCCAACAATCAATCGCGCGTTGTCTGCGCGATAATTGTGCAATTATTGCTGATCGCAAATTTTAGCTAATACGGGGGCCGATCTACACTCACTCGCTGATTTTCATGAAATCTTTATAGATATTTTGACACAGGCACTATTGAAGGTAACGCTCAACTAAAGAACGATTTTTGATAAGCACGTCTACCTATACATAAGTTATTCATTTTATTACATAAGTTAGGACAAAATTATTACTCATTTGTCTTTAATTACTTTAATTGGTATCCTAACCGTTGCTATTACCTATTATTAAAAAAAGTATGGAAATCAAGGCTGACACTTGGTATTTTCTCTCTCTTTAAACTGAATAGGTAACTACCACCAACACATCTTTCAATCGTTGTGAATACGGCAACCCTGCCTAAATATGAGACGCTATGTCAAACAATCGACATATTAAAGCTGATAATTATGAAACTAAACAACTATTCTGTGACAAAGCTCTACAGCATAATAATATGCAAGAGCGTATGTTTATTGCAAGAGTTTCGAACTTTCGACTGATAAAATCCATCGTAGAACAAAATGTCGAATAACTTTATTGACCATCTAAACAAAACTCATTGAATCTCCGCATTCGTACGTGCAACCCCGAGATATTTAGGGAACCGTAAACCTTATCCTATGAATAAACGGAAGCCGTGCTTACTTTTGGTGAGTTTCCATTATGTAAAACTTTTCTCTAACAACCAATCCAGTCATATTGCTAATACTCACATAGGCATATGATGCAGATACTGGTAAGATTTTCATGGTGATAATAATGTACAGAAAAAGGGATAATTTCATTCAAAGATGACGTGTACACGTTTGAATTTGATGTACGTGAAGTCTTTCATAGTGATAAATATCGACTATAGGCGAATACTGCCAAAACAAACCAACAGGATCACCTAAGCGCCGTAATTCTAAGTGCCAGGTCTACATGACCAAGCCTAGAAGAATAGACAAAGGATCACTAACCTACAGCTTAACAAGCAACCAAAGACGAAAAAACTGCGCGTTCATTCCCTATTAGGCTACGCACCACGGTTAAACCGCTGTGGTTTTGAATCGCGTGAATTTGTGACCCTAGAAAAATTGAACCGCCGGTGCGGCCTTAGCCTTAGGTCCCAACAAACCTCTCATATTTGTCCGTAAGTCCGTAAGTCTCTTACGTCTTAGAAATGCAGTGTCTAGCTATGAACAAAATCAGGTAGGAGCTTTCAAGGTTAATTTTCTTTCATAAACCTCCTACGGGATAGCTTTTTGGGCGGAAATAGGCCAAGGCTACTACGGAGCGTCGGTATCCGCAGAGGCTTGTTGCGAAAATTTAATGCTAAGTACAACTTTATCTTATTTGAGTTTATATCTGGCACTGGGTGTTCAGAAAGTCCTTCAGGTAGAGAATAACTACTAATAGGAGAAACACAAATAGGATTACGGCGTTTATCTCTTTGCACGGTAGCAATGAAATGTATTTACCTGAAGTATGGTAACATGAGATCTAAGATCTCACACACCTCAAAGACTGATTTTGTAGGCAGACATACCCACTCTTACCTCATAATTATACAATGATACTCAAGATGATGTGTCTAACAAGAGCCGGTCCAAATATTACATCAGGCATAAGCCAATTTTCGGCAGTCGATAGTATTAGTACATATATATGCGTAACAAGTCTATTGCTGCTAGACTGGACCGTAACTGGTTTCATCGCAATTATTTCCTTACTATTTGAAAGCACTGGTAGGTATTGCGTACATAATCTCGCAACTTTAAGCTCCAGCCAGGGCAAACATTTCCTAAAAACTAATGAGCCGATGGAACACTTCCATCCGAAGGCGGACCACGGCCCCCCTAGACACACAACTCCACAAGTATTACAGTCTATAACTTAGTTACAGTCTATAAAATTCCCAATGTAACACACCTTATTGTAAAATAATAGGATAAGTTGAGCTTGCGTATGTTATGTTGAGTAAATTGTACTTTTCTTAGCATCGGAAAAGTTGGGCGCTATGAAGAGGAAAATATGTGAGTCTGCATGCCGATCTTAATCAATATCTAAGGTATTGTGATAATATTTCACAAGTTATGCTATTTTGATTCAAATACAGTATAATTGTTATCAATTTTGCATAATGAGGAAAATCAGAAAGGGCATTTTTCGACGTTAAATGAAAGAGATGTAGAAGACATTGACTAAATTGAATAAAATGTTTCGAATAAGTTCGGTGACGGAATTTTTAGGCCTTCGATGAGCCTTTTGCGAACAGTTAGGACAAATGAGACATCATTCTCACCACACATGTCATGACCGAGCTGGTAGCAATTTGAGCAGACAAGGTCGTTCTTAGATAGGCGGTAAAATTGGATATTAAGGTCAGGCTAAATTACGTTCATCATGATATGATGATATACCTGTACGTGTTATATTGCTAGGGACGGTACATATTCGCAAATGAAGCAATCGTCGTGTAAGTAAGTTGTAATTGCTGATTAGTGCATTCGGCGAATCTAGGTAAGGAAAGAAATGCAAGCTAGGTAGTTATTAGATATGTGCTAGTAGTGACGCGTTTCAAACATAGCAAGCAAAGCAGTAAATTATAGAAAGTAGAGACTTAGGGCAGTTTTAATAGTGATGTTTAGTTGATTGAAAAAATATTAGTAATTTATTTGTGAGCAGACTAGCGATTTTTTTCCCAAAGCCAGTTTTTGTTTAAATAGTTTTAGAAAGATAGCACAAATAAGAGTTAGGTTTAACAGAATATGAAAGCATTTATAAGCAAAAAGCAGATAAACAATAATGAAGAATTATGTTCCATGTTTTGAAATATTTTCTTGTGCCCACCACCTGTGATAAGAAAAACAAATAAAAATTAACAAAAACCTTATAAGCAAAGCAAAACAACAAGAGAGGTTAGACAGATGATAAACAAAGAATTGAATCGGTTATTTTAGAAAGCAAACAAGTCAGGTTTTTTTGCAAATAGCGATTTTGACGGCTTCGTATTCTCTGTGGATAAAAATACTTCGTAAAATGATAATACGTCTGAAAATACTTTTATTACCATAATTTAACATTATATGTGTAAAAAAACCATAAAACGCCATTAAACTGAATGTTATTTAGTTTTTTTGAGTCTCTTGAAAAATTTGGGTTCACTGACATGTTCTCTTTCTTAAATAAATGATTCAATTACATTATCTACAAAATCACAATGATAACCTGCTAACCCATATTACAACACTACCTACTTTTGAACTTATCAGAATAGATCTAAGACAACTGACTGCAATAAATCAACACACAATAGTAAGGATTGTGAATGTATGAATAATAATTGTATAATACATATATACCACAGGAAACATAATAATTGTAAAGGTACCTTCTTTCTGCCCATATAATTGAATGCCTCCCAATAAATGGTGACTAATGGGAGTCAGAGATCAATACTGGATAAATAAGAGTTGAAAAGATTGGAATATAAAATATATTGGCGTACAAATACGAAAGAATTTATCAGTTTTACTTCAGATGAAGTAATGGTAAGAAGTTCTATGGGCATTGATAAAAATATAGGTACACATACATTGTAAGTAGGTTGTTTGTTCGTTGGGCATTGGAGATTATACCTAACTGAGCATGACGTCATGGTATAATAGATACTTTAATTAATTATCAATGATTTGGATGTACCTGAGATGATATGTATTGGGTCGATATTAACTTGTTTAGATGTTACTAGCGACCCGCCCGCGCGCCCCTGCTTCGCACGGGTGCACATATCATGCATGTATTATACATATTTTAAACCTTCCTCTTGAATCACTCTATCAATTAAAAAAACCGCATCAAAATCCGTTGCGTAGTTTTAAAGATTTAAGCATACATTAGGGACAAAGAAAGCGACTTTGTTTTATACTAGGTAGGTATGTAGTGTAGTGATAGTGATGCATAGCAATTTGAAGTTGCAAACAAATTTAATCTTAATAAACCTACCTACAGTACCTACTGATGAGTATGGTAGGTATCTGCTATCATAAGCATGATAAATAGAGATGCTAGTAAACTTACTAGCATCTTACTAGCAGTAGTTAATATCTACCTCTATTGAAATATACCTAATGGTTTAAATGAAATGAAGCAGAATATAGAAGAGACTATTCAAGTATTCACGTCTGTAACGATCTTGCATAACTTTGTACGACCAAGTGGCCATTATAATGAGGAATTCACATACCTTTGAGAAGCGATGACTTGTCAGACCGAAGTACCTGCACCGGATTGCAGCATCACTAACGGACCACGCTCGCTGTACAATCACTCGCGAATACGTACCTAAGTACATACACAACACAAACAAATATACATAACACAAAAAACTCAACGGTCGCAAGGAAACCAGTTCCAGAATCACCGGACACGACCACCGAACGCACTTGTTGCAAAACTAAAGACGAAACAATGAGATAAATCGAAAAAAGAACACTCGTTTTACAATCGATTTTTTTATTAATTATTTTGTAGACTCGCACTATATTACTCGGTTGTTTCCAATACTTGGATGCACTTTTAATTGATAAAAGCTCAAGTTTGTATATTTTGATTGCTATAAAACTTTATTATTAATCAAATAAATTAGTAGAATAATATCCGTTCATTCAGCCACCTCACGGCTGGGGACACGCGCGGCGCGAAAGCAAGAGCCCTACGTACGCCCCTTGACTGCGCAAGGCAAACTGACATAACGCTAACGGGTGACGTGCGTGCGGCAGCCGAGCAGCCGGGCGGGTCTGTGATGCCGCTAGTAAAAAATAAGCTCAGTGATACCATGCATCAACTTTCTTTTTCTACCAGAAATGAAAATCTTTTGTGATATCAGGAGCAGCAGCTAATTCAGTGTTGTGTATATCTTCAAGCTTTATTTATCAGCTTTGGTTCAATATTGAACTGTTGGAAGACTTGTATTTTGAGGTCTAGAGGTGTTCTATAAAACCTTTTCAGACGCGTTACCTAACCGTAAAGTTTAATAAACTCTCTTTGAGATCGTACAACCAAGCCAACTCGATGACAACTTCATTTAAAACATCTGGTACGAAATTCAAAAAGCCATTTGAAGTTGAAGTAAAAAGAAAAAATATGTATCTATCAAAAAAGAGTAAAATTTTGTTATTGTAGATTTGACCCATGTCTTTCAAATTGTCGTCGTTTTTATTACTTGTTTTACCGTTAATTTTTCCGTTGGAATTTAGTGATTTATGATTTAGTTCGTTATCGATATAGATAGTTATTTTGTATGTGTGAGATGTCACATTGAATGAGCTTCGACGTAGACCGGTCTTCGTGGGCACATATCGCCCTCTGTGCGGATCTCACATGGGTTTCAGAACCACCTGATGAATTCATTGTAGCAAATCAGGTATTTAGGCTTTTTGGACTTGTAACTGTAGGTACCTAGACATTGCTTTCTTCTTCAATAGAAGAACTCTTAAGATCTTTTACTACATCTAAATCGCTATCAAAACTCAATAAAAAACAAATAGGTAGTTATAATGTTTCTCCTAGAATACCTATAGTTTTTCTTCATTTGTAGGCAATTCCTTGTTTTCTTCTTATTGAACATCCCGAGTTTGGCTTTTTACAAGGATATTATTATTTTCTAGCGCCTTTGGGCACAACACTGTCGTGTTCAACAAGTCCTACAGGATACGACATCCGATTCACAAAATCTTCAAGCAGGTCAATGCGATTTAACAGGTACCTACACTTACCTACCTACACACTTGAATACTCTATCTATTTATTTAATCAGCCCGTATGCACCCACTGCTGGGTATAGGCCTCCTCTTTAAAACGTCACTCTCTCCGGTCCTGTGCCAGTCTTTGCCATTACCGCCCAACTACTTTAACTATATCGTCCGACCATCGGGCGGGTGGTCTGCCTCGTGGTCGCTGAGCGTCTCTGGGCCACCATTCCGTAATCACCGTTGTCCATCTTCCGTCATTCCTTCTTGCCACAGTCCTGCTCATCTCCACTTCAGGCTTGTGATCCGCATACCTACGTCTACGACCTTCTTGAATACTCTACTAAATAATTGTAAATCTTACTTCAAGGCAATGGGTCTGGCATATTTATTTCGATATCTCTTTGTGGGTCCGTCCTACTTGGTCCTACTAAAGCACTAAGTACAAAATTAGTGGTAGGTATGTAATTACATAGGTAAATTAGGTAATTGGTGTGTATCTTACTTTCCAGATAGTAAACGTTCACCAGCAAGCCAAAGCCAAGAGAATGGAAACTGCAGTGGCAGAAGGAATGCAAAAGAAGTCATTCCAGAATCAAGATTAGCCCAATTCTATGGAAATTTCTATTACGACGAACATAGGTTCGCCATTCGGTTACAAACATTTTTTTAGTAAAAACAAGTTGCCTTGAATACGATTTTTATTCGCTGACTTCCCGCCCAAATTGAAACTTACCAAACTGACATTATTTTTACCGCTAAAATTCATTTCCGTCATGCATCCCGCCATCTTTGATTTAAAATTCTAATAAAACCTCTTTTCTTTTTAAGAGAAAAATGCTACTCGAATCCAAACGAAAGAGGTAATTATCGCGGTTTCAACGGACAAGGGAGCGAGAACACTGATTTGACGGAGTGCTGGATGCTACCTGAGGTATTTACCTGCGATACTATTTGATGGTCCATTGGATGGACACATTGGATTTTGGAGGACATCGAGGACGTCCTCAAAATCCAACAGAATTAAAATATTTGAAAACTTTTTTACAAAGCCTTTGGGAACTTACTGATTCTTTCTATATTCTCTTCTGGTTCTTCTTTGGTTCAGATTTAATAAAAAACAATATCAGACCTTTGCTTTTGTTCAGGTGGAATACTGGTTTCGGAAGCTGTTAGACGACTCTTCGGATAGAAGCATGTTTCCACGTCGGCGGCGTCAGTATCGGATGTTACCGGAAGACGATTTGTGCGTACAATATTCTGAGAATATTTTATGATTCCTTTCATCACGTTCTTAGGTCTCGGGAGACTGAGACTACAGATAAATCCGAACCGCACCTCAGAAAGTTATAGGGTACCTACCACGTTTCATAACAAGACGTAGTATTAACGTTAGATAGGTACTTTTTCGTTCTACATTAATCTCTACAGACAAGTTTAAATTGTTTCGTCGTCGTCTTAAGAAATTTATATTACTGTTAATTAATAAAAGCATTGCTGCCTTACATACGTCCCAGTTTAAGTTAGGCAACAAGTAACTGCTGCAACTCGTTGCAATTTCATATTACAGACGTCATCTCGTCAGAAAAAGAAAATAAATCATGCGCTCTGTCAAAAATTATTTGAAGAGCCTCTTAACCTGACTTATTGACTCACTCATCGGATTAGTGACTACAACTGACTCTGATCGGCAGCTAGCGAGCGCTGGGGCCCGAGCGGGTCGCGGGGCGAAGAGGCCACCTTAGCAGCCCGCGTCAGCAGCGTCCGTGGACTCTGGGCCACTCCACAGAGATCCCCTCCCCGCGCACCTAGCCCCCCGTCTACTTCTCGGAAGATCAGGGCGAGAAGACGTCAGCCGAAACGACTGACGGCTCTTCCTTCTCCAGCTCCGGCATACTGCTTGGAGATGCCGGCTCAGCTGTTCTGTGATCCAACTTGTAAAGTAAGCTGCACGTATATTTCTCGTACCAAGGAAATGTTTTAGCACTAAAATATAAAAAACTACTTCTTCTTCTTATCGTGTCACTAGTTTCTTACGAAACAGTGCGGTGAAAGGATTTTAAGTGCGCCTCAAGAGGCTCCTTTCGAGCACTTGACACATGTTATAGAACTTAGGAGAGGTTAGAGAGAGGGTAGAGGTTTAACACCATGCCGTTTTTCTGTAACATGTTTTCCTTCACCGTTTGAGAGTAAGTACTGGCATATAATATACATAACTTTAATGAGCTCAAGCTTTCTTCTGAGCGCCTGAAAAAAGACGTATACATAAAACTTTCACACGATAACTATTTAAGACGTCTTCTCCAGTTTCAGTTTGACTCTCCAAGGCCACCCCAGCTGATGGATTGCCAGAAAGCCATGGGCCGTCTGACCGCAACCGTCACAGCAGCCATCAGGGCTTCTACTGCCCGCTGCCCGCCATACCGAGGCACCAACGTCAGCCGGTATGCACCCACCGGCCAACGTCCCGCACGCTGCCCGGACAGAAGATACATCTGGTGGCCCAGAGACCATCCATCACCTAGATTAGATCACAGATATCAACTCACACAAAACATCCCCAAATCGAGGTCAACTACAATGCCAAAAACAGAGGAAATGAAAGCAACGGAAATTGAAGAAAAAGATGCGAATGAACAATCCTCTGAAAAAGAAGAAGAACCACAACCTTCAACCTCTCCTCAACCGCCAGAAACATCAGAAAGTACTAAGGAGAAGGTACTCGTGGACAGCCAAGTCCCGTCGACCAGCGCAGCCGTGATTGAAAACGGGTTACGAAAGAAACGTCTGTATAGCACAGTTTTGAGCATGAGCGCTCCAACTCAAATAAGTCTTACCCCAGTTGGGTGCGTCAGACTGGCTCAGAAACTAGCGCCCGGGATTTTGAAACTCAATCCAAAGATCGTCCTGCCTGGAGCGAGAATCCGTCCGAATGTCGATCATAAGTTTGAGGAGTTGGAAAAAGAAGCGCTGGAACAATACAAAGCTTCAGATGAAAGCATTGATACCAAATTCCAAGAGCTAGAAAAACAAGCTGAAGAGCAATACAGTAACAGTAACAGTAACAGCAACACTAGTTGCAGCAGTGGAAGCTCCGCTGAGAAGAAGTCTTCAAACAGTTCCACAACCCCAGAGGATACAAAAAAACAGCCAGCAAAATTTCATAAAGAAAAACCGGTAGACAGCGTCGTAATCTATTCCCAAAACTTTCCCGATTTGAATACGAAACAGACATCTAGTGTTATGAGTTTAAAAAACTTCCACGGCCCCCCGAGGGGGGAAAAAAAGAGTAAATCTAGGAGTTTAAAGAGCGAAACACAGCGCGCTGCTTCAGACACGGACTACGAAGGGAAAGAAGTTGTGAAGACGCACAAAGGCCCGATGCGGTGGTCGTTACACGTCGTACCACCGAAGAAACGCCACTTGACTGTCTGCGTGTCTGATTTCTCGTCTGATGATGAAACAGGGTCCATTAAAGACGCCGGTCCGAGGGTTAAGACTGGGAAGATGAAGATGTCTGCTCATGGCGGAGGAGACTTGAATCCAATAATGAGAAAAACGTAACAAGATAAGTCCTAAAGTTCTTCATGTTTAAAATTCGTGAGTGCAGCATTTTGATAACACTGATTTTGAGCCAGAGTGATATTTTTTGAATAGTTTTTGTGGGATCCCAAAGAGATATTGATGTGTATTAAACTGATGTGACTGGCCTGTGTTCCGATCAAGCTATTTTAGCAATGTGCTTATTTTTACTAGTCATTAATAATTTGTTTACCTACTTATTTATTTTCACTTGTACAAACAATTTGACTACTCTACCGAAATACCAGCAAACAGTGACAGGGCTAACCTTGGGCTTTGTTTCAACATAAGTATTTGTATACTAACACCCGAATACTCAAACGCTACTTAGATTTGAGCACGTCTCAAGAGACAAGTTTTTGACAGATTTTCATTAAAAACTGTCAAAAAACCACGACTTGAGACGTGCTCAAATCTGAGTTGCGTTTGAGTATTCGGGCATCAGTAATATATTAAGTATTTGTATATTTGACGACCTCAGTGGCGTAGCGGGCGAGAGTTTGCCTGCGACGCAAGAGGTTGCGGGTTCGATTCCCGCCTCGGAACAAATTTGTGTACGATCTGCAGAAATTTGTTCCATTGTTCTGGGTGTTTATGTATAATAAAAAATATCTATCTAAGTATATAATGAGGGTTAAGACTGGGAGGATGAAGATCTGAAGACTGAGAAGCTCATGGTGGAGGAGACTTGAATCCAATAATGAGAAAAACGTAACAAGATAAGACCTAAAGTTCTTCAAATAAATCAGTCAACTAGTACCCATAACACAAGCTTTGAGTAGCTTACTTTGGGGCTAGATGATGCTGTGTGGATTGTCCAGCATTATTTATTATTATTATTTATTATACAGGCTCTATACCTATAGACTCAATATATAGGATGTGTTTCCATTGATGCAGAGTCCATCTAGTGACAATAGGCAGTTATATTAAGTGTACATAAATGCCATGAACACTACACATCATAGTGATGAATAGCCACAAATGATTCTGTTTACAAAAGGACCAAGAAATAGGCAAAATCTAAAACCAAATCATATCAAAAAGATCACCAAATTCCTTATCTTAAAAATCAAAGTCTTGCATAGTCAACCACAATATATTAAAATCAAATTTGAAATAATCTAACTTACTCTATCAAGCTCGGTATCATCAGACATCTTCTCACACTCTTCATCAGCCCGCGAGGAACTTCTCCAAGTCTGCATTGTCATCGTCTAGCTGTATCTGTTCTAGTGTCACTTTTGGAGGTGGGGTTGGTCCTGGAATTCCAAAATGTGGATTAAATTTTTTATTGTGGTACAATTGGACATGTGGTATGTTGGGCAATGTAAACCATACTTTGTGCTGATAAATACATTTCATTAGTGATATGACAATTTTCTACTACTATTATAAACAGGAAAGTTTGCAAGTATGGATGGATGGATGTTTGTTACACTTTCATGCCGCAACAGCTGAACGAATCTGGATTAAACTTGGCAGAGAGATAGTTTATAGTTAGGAATAGCACATAGGCTATGTTTCATCCCATGGGAATACCGGGATTTAAATCTGCGCGGGTGTAACCACGGAGTGTAACTAGTTTGTAAATCAATTCCAGGTTGGTGGGACCTTCTACTGGTACTGTTGTTATGTACATTGTGTTCACACAAAATACTCACCCCTGTGTGAATTGGAGTTACTTGGGAATGGCTTTTTTTCTGTTTACCTACTTATTTATGAAGATTGTATACCCCCTTTCAGATCGGACAAGGTTTTTGTTTCACTGTACAGTATGTTTACAAGAACAAACTAACCTGTTGGTACACTTCCGCTAGCCAAATACTTGGCCACATCATTCTTGAAGGCCACAGAACTGTGCTGTCTTCTGACTTGCAACTCAGCTAGCTGCCGTTTTTCCCGTGTAGAATGTTGCTCAGTTGATAATTTATTTCTTACTTCTTCAAGTGACACTGAAATATTAAAATGATGGAGGCCTTAATATTGATAGTACATTTTCTTAATAATGACTCAAATTTATATAATTCTGATAAAAATTTGTTATCTAGGTAGGCTCTTACACATTTTCTTTTCCTTGTATAGCGTCAAATGGTACTGATGGTCTAGTTTCCAGTTTTCCATCTTACTTCTCTCTACAATATCCTCATATTCAACCAACTCTTCCTCAACTGTTTTTATCAGTTTCTGTACATTTTTTAGGCTATCCATTACTTCAGCTACTGTGGCAGTTAAGGTCGGTATATATGCTAAATTCTGGGCTAACTCAGTCGCACTTTTCAATCGCCGTTGTATGGTACTTTGTATTTCTAAAATCTGTTTGTCCACTTGTTCGGCCGCCCTTGCGTTTTTCTCAGCATTGTCATGAATAGCTACCCAGTCCTCTTGATATTTCGCTAGTATTTCACCACCAGCCCCGTAATTAACTTGACTATCACTTCTTGGAATAGCCTCTGTTGGCAGCTTGGTGTCTTTATTGAAAATATTTGTTACTTTTTGCACTTCTTGGAGTGTTTGTCTGATGTTGCTACTGGACGTTAGACCATCTTGCACCACTGATATGAATTCTTTCAGATTTCCGAGCATTTTAACTTCTAGAGGCGCAGGAACAATTCGTAGGTACCTATTATAGATTAATTTGTTTGTCGGATTTATTGTAATATAATGTGATGGCGAAAGCGATGCGTGTGCGATTTGTTTTGTGCGTGGTGCGCGCGCGGAAGAAAGTTTTTTACGCGCAGGTCACTTTGGATTTTGGAAGAAACTTGAATGGAAGAAAGGTTTGTTTTGTTTGTTTGTGTACTTTTTTCCCATGACAAATAATGACAATTATGACAATGACATTATATGATCGTTTTGACAGTAGCTTCTGTGATGACGTTCGCTAAGATCATCAGTGGTGCTAGCTTATCCCCACATTTGCTAATTGAAGCGAAAAAGGTTATTAGAGATAGGTACATAGTGTGTGGCAGAATAATTTCTGCCAGCAGTGTGGCTTCACACATCTGGCTTGGCCATAAATTTGGGTGTTAAGGGCCCGGCGACAGCGGCTCGGAGTTTCAAGGTGCGATTGGCTATTATTTCATTTTATTTCAATTTGGGGAGGTTGTTTGAAAGAATAACTATCCAATGACACGAATAAATACTGTTCGAACACAAATAACACAGTAATATAAGAGAAACATGCCCGAATCAGAAATCATTTTGGTATTAGTATGTTTGGCCTTACGTTTACCTAATACCAAAATGATTTCTGACTCAAGCACATTTCCCTTATATTATTGTATTATTTGTATTCGAACAGTATTTATGCGTGTCACTGGATAGTTATTCTTTCAAACAACCTGCAAGCCGCTGTCGCCGGGCCCTTAAGTCGATGATATCGTAAAAATTGCAGCAAACAGGAGAGAGGAGGCTGGCAGCAAATATTGAAAGCCCACAAACTAATATGCATCAAAATCGTATTACATATTCATCACCCAATTAGCAATCCTTTCAAAAGGATATCACCTATTACCAATTTAGTGGGTTATACTTGCCTGTGATGATGATGATGCTGTGATGAGTGGACTCATGGACTCAAATCAATTGGCAGCTTAGGGCCTATGCACACCACGTTTTTATCCTGCAGAGCAGTTTGTTGTCGTTTGTATCGAAACAAACGCGTGGACCCGGCGGCGCGTCTGTATCGGTACAAACGCGCGGCACCGGTGCGTCTAGCGCGCGCGCCTTCCCTACGGACGGGGTTTCCCCCGCAACGAGGGAAAGGGAAGTGTGAATCTACGCTAGTAGCAATCGAGCGATTTGGTGCACCGCACGTCTTTGGAACAAAAAAATGGAGCCTTTCTCAAAACTCAAAACCGGCCAATATTGTGGAATTCACGATTGCCGGATTATTCGGATAAAGTGCTAAAGAAAAATGCAAGTTATAAATAAACGTTCTTCCGCCGATATACATGATCTTAGCACTGTATTTTGACGAGTTAATTCCTGTTTAAGAATTTCAAGAAGTTCTTGAAATGATGAATACGACATTCGATAACAATATTACAACAATATATAACAAATTTATTTATTATTATTTATCGCTACACACGCGCGTTTGCATCGCGTCTGTATCGCTACACACGCGCGTCTGTATTTATACAGGTGTGCAAAGGTCTACAGGCTGCGTCTGCCTTGCGTGCGTATCGCGTCTGTATCGCTACAAACGCGCGTCGACGGCGCGTTTAAAAAACGTGGCGTGCATAGGCCCTAAGTAGGCTGTAGAAATCAAGGAATGTACTTGTATTCAAGTTCCTTGGTTGAAATAATTTTGAAATTGAATATAATTGAATGCACTTGACACTTGGATGAAGTATAACACTTCTTCTAAGACTTGACATGACAGTTGACTAGTGAAACAGGGGTGCAAACAAACAAATCAAACAAACGTCAAATAGTTGCAGTTGCGGAATACAAGCGGAATATTTTGAAATAATCCTGAATTACAACTGTAGTGTTGTATTATAAAATGAGCGAAGAAAAACTTAGCAGTGAGCAAGTGCCTCCAAAGTTCGCAGAATGGCTTCTCGCTATGGGATGCCCTCCGGAAGATGTTCCTCCACTCGATAAAATATCTGAGTCTAAGTAGGTACCTCACAATCTGGAGGAGCAAGTCTAGAGGCTATTACAATTTTATTTCCCTCTCGACTTCTGAATTTAACAGTAAATATAAAACCGAGCTGAAAACATAAGTGGTTAACTTATTTATTATACGGTTCTTTGTTTTAGTATATAGTACCTATTTTATATTTAGCATCATAATTTTTTTAACTGTCTATTGTTTAGTTTAAGCAGTATCTAAGTATTTGTGAGTCAAATAAACCATATTATCCTTTAATATTCTAAAACATCAAAGACAAGGTTTTGTTCTTCTTCTAGAATGTGCAGAGGCCAGTACTACATGGTATGGCGAAGTCTGATGGAGCATGTTGGGCCAAAAGACACTATTCTGACCAAGAGACTCCAGGTTTTCAACAATGATATTGTCAAGTGCCAGAAAAAGAATGTATTCTGTGAGGTTTGTACTTTTTATATCCTCTTTACTACCTAAGAAACAAACAAATGAGACCAGAAACAAAAAACAATATAGATTCAAGGTACCAACTGACCTACTGACACACATGCTCCAAAATAAGAATGCTTCTTTTGAGCATGTTTTAAAATCAACCGACGTCCGACCAAATAAGCATGCTTATTTACTAGCATGACCCTGTTCACACATGCTTTTATTGAGCAATGCTCGAAAAAAGCATGCTTTGGGTTCGAAAATAAGCATGTGTGTCAGTACCTTAATGCTCAGTCTCTCTTGCACATTTTGACATGATAAAAGATATTAAATCACAACATTTTCTAAACATAGCAAAACACACAGTTTAGTAAACATTTTGATTTGTTACAAGTTTTCCATTCAATAGTTTGCTAAGTAAGAAAACTAGTAACAAATTTTCTAGAAATATTTATATTAATTGAATCATTTATTTAAGAAAGAGAACATGTCAGTGAACCCAAATTTTTCATGAGACTCAAAAAACTAAATAACATTCAGTAATGGCGTTTTATGATTTTTTTACACATAATGTTAAATTATGGTAATAAAAGTATTTTCAGATGTATTATCATTTTACGAAGTATTTTTATCCACATAGAATATGAACCCGTCAAAATCGCTATTTTCATAAAAACCTGTTTGCTTTCTAAAATAACCGATTCAATTACAATTTTCTATATTGTTGGCTTACTGCTAAAAGTGACTAAGCTACAAAGCTAAAAGTAAAAATGCAATTGAATTGACTTTCTATATATCATCCATAATATGTCATATTGGCGAAACTTGAATAGCTAGAAATAATTAGGTATTCGATTATTGTAGGGTTCATTCAGGCGAGTGCGCTGGTCCAATAAAGGTAGTTAGTGACTTCACTACATAGTTTAAAACAAAGTCGCTTTCTCTGTCCCTATGTCCCTATGTCCCCATGTCCCTATGTATGCTTAAATCTTTAAAACTGCGCAACGGATTTTGATGCGGTTTTTTTAATAGATAGAGTGATTCAAGAGGAAGGTTTATATGTATAATACATGCATGATATGTGCACCCGTGCGAAGCAGGGGCGCGCGGGCGGGTCGCTAGTCTAACAATAAGTCGAAAATATATATATTGAAATATATACTTCTGTATTTCGAAATCTATTTTCAACAGTAAATGTTTATTTTTCCAGCTTGATGTCAATATGCCCAAAGAGCTCTCCCTGTGGCGCCAACAAACAGAACTGAAAGAACAGGTGACTGATGAGGAAGCCAGAATAGCAGAGGAAAGAGATACACTGAACCAACTTGTTAACAAGGTGTCAAGTAAATGTGAGTAAGTTTATAGCGTACTAGCGACCCGACCCGCGGCCTGATTATCGCGATCCGCGATCGATTACGTCTGGCTATCGAGATAGCTTTCAGTTTGACATTTGATCCCATCCATCCAAGGAATTTAGCAGCCATCACAAGGAATTTAGATTACTAGATCCATCCATATGTTGCTATCACATTATGGGAATCAAATGCTCTCGTCACAGAGTATTATATTCCTACTTAACCTCTGTATGCCTCAAGTTGATGGATGTAGGGCAGTGCATCGTTGGGCACGTTTCTATCGTGCGTGACTTACGAGGCAATGCTTTGTTATAGGTGATGGTTACCACTAAACACCAGGTGGGCCATCTGCTTGTTCCATCAGCTGGTTGTATAAAAAATGATGTATTCTCCATTTTTCCAGTGGCCTACCGCAACATATCACGTAAAAGGTTGCAGGACGCCCAACGCCGATCCTGGCTTCTCCAGCAGGTCCGTTCAGAGCTGCGAGAGAGAAGAGAAAACCTTCAAGAAACCAAGACCATAGCTGACTCGCTTTGCTGTCTTGATGATAACCAGGATGTTAAGGTGAGTTCATTTAACGACCTCAGTGGCGCAGCGGGCGAGAGTCCGCCTGCGACGCAAGAGGTTGCGAGTTCGATTCCCGCCTCGGAACAAATTTGTGTACGGTCTGCAGAAATTTGTTCCGTTGGTCTGGGTGTTTATGTATAATAAAAAATATATATCTATGTAAGTATTATAATGTATTAAATATATCAGTCATCTAGTACACATAACACAAGCTTTGAGTAGCTTACTTTGGGGCTAGATGGTGCTGTGTGGATTGTCCAGCATTATTATTATTATTATTATTTAACTCATAGTAATCTGCTGCGTTATTCACTGTGACCAATCCAATCGCATTTGCGTTTAGATCACGCTGTGACGTCACACGGTTAGGGCAAAGTACTTCCTATGTCATCCTACTAATATTATAACGCGACGAATTTGTAAGTATGGATAGATGGATGTTTGTTACTCTTTCACACCGGAACGGCTGAACGGATCTGGATATAACTTGGCAGAGATGCTACTTTTTATCCCGTGGGAATAACGGGATTTAAATCTGCGCGGGTGAAACAGCGGGGCGCAACTAGTGTATTAAATATATCAGTTATCTAGTACCCATAACACAAGCTTTGAGTAGCTTACTCTGGGGCTAGATGGGTGCTGTGTGGATTGTCTGGCATTATTTATTTATTGCTAACATTAAAATGTTTGTTTGTAGAATAACCTCGACAGATGCGTATCCGCGCTGTCGCAACCGGCGACGGCGACTGGTCGCGCAGTGGCGAGCGTGTCGCTGCTATCTGTCGCAAATCCAGCCGCAAGCTCCACGATTGCTTCCACCTATGGCGACAATGATGCAGGTAACACTAGAGAGAAGCTTATAGTTGGACAAAAGGGGCTTGGCGAAAGGACTTTGTATCCAAGCCAGCACAAAATTAAAAAAAAGTTTATAGTTGGTACTGTTCTTTGTGTGTGGCTCCTCCGGGTATATACTACCGGTGACCAAGGTTTTTTTTTATTTATTTTTATTATAAGGGTTAAGACACCAATTACAGTAATTAAAGACAGAGTAGTAATATCACGAATATTACACTAACATAATTATGTTACGTTATAATAGCAATAACAGAATGAAATAATGAAAATATAGAATAAATAAGAGAAACTTTCTGTTTTCTAACTTTTTCCAGTTTATTGTTTTCAAATCAAATCAAGTTATTGCTAGAATACATGTTGGTAAAAGGTGTTACAAATTTTTGGGTTCAATGTATTTTGCCATGTCAGGCGTGCAATAAATAAATAAATAAAATAATAATTCACAGAAGTATTCAGTTTAAAATACAATAATAGTAAATAAGTCAGAATATAGAAAATTACAAAAAAAAAAGTTTTGTGTATTGTTGTTTTAGTTTCATACTTTTCGTATCGTTATTTTTCCTACTTCGCCTATATTTCATTATATTAGCCTGCTTTGTCTCGTTCGGTACTAGATAGCGTTGTTCCACAAATATTTATCTCAGTCAACTCAGTGTTTTTCGTCATTGGTTCACAGAGGAACAAATATCTTCGCTCGTGAAATGTCGCGGCGATGTCCTCTTCAAGCAATTGTTTGAGCGGCGAGCGGGACTGTGCGCTATGGCAGCCTCACGCGCCTATACCAGTGCCAAGGATAACGAGAGGTATAGGTCGCGCCAACCAAAAAGAACGCTGCAAAACAGTGGATCATGCATGTATTATACATATAAACCTTCCTCTTGAATCCCTCTATCTATTAAAAAAACCGCATCAAAATCCGTTGCGTAGTTTTAAAGATTTAAGCATACATAGGGACATAGGGATATAGGGATGTAGTGAACCTACAACGTTATATTTATCAATCAAATGCTACTTATTTATTTATTCTTAGATTCACAGTTTTCTTATTGTCTATTTTAAACTATTTATTATACATATGTACATTGTGCATTAACCAAATTAAATCTACATTTTATAAGCAAATTATGTAGGTAGGTAGATGATACTGAGACAGACCACCATAATAAGGTGAATGTCAAAGTTAACAAATAAACTCGTCACAAGCAGGTCTAAATATCTAAATCTAGGTATCTAAATGATTTCGTACGCCTGTAATGGTAGGATTTTAGTGATATTTTGAATTTTGTGAAGACCTTTCTTTACCATGTACCTAAAATTCTGACAAAATAAAATATTTGATTTGATTTCAACAGAAATAAAAAAAAAACTGATAGCAAATAAAATATATGAAATGTATAGTGTGTCATGGTGTGATTAAAAGTATTAACAATTTTTCCATATTGTAGGACCCCGCAATCTGTGTTGGCACATACAGCTGCTTTGCATTGCAGCCTTGCACTCGAAGCGGCCAAGAACAGTATACATATCAAGCTGACCGGCAAGCGACTAGCAACTACGCTCAATAAACTCAATGTAAGCAAGCAAATTTTTTCTGATTTTTCTCATGATGTTTACAATCAATCCTGTCCCCCGTTTCGGCTTGACGTTGAGTCCTGGGACACCCTGTATAATGTCTGTTTCTTATTCATATACTAGCGACCCGCCCGCGCGCGCCTGGTTCGCACGGGTACACATATCATGCATGTATTATAGATATAAATCTTCCTCTTGAATCACTCTATCTATTAAAAAAACCGCAACAAAATCTGTTGCGTAGTTTTAAGGTGAAGACAAGAGCTAATGTGACTCTCGCTCGCACGTTTTGACTTGTTGAAGGATATAAAATCACAACTCCCATTTTCGAAAAATCGCAAACAACCATTTTATGTGCAATCACATTGTGCACAGTTTAGTAAAAATTTCATTTTGATCAATACAAGTTTTCCTACTTAAAAGTTTGCTTTTCTAGTTTCCGTACAAAAGTATACTTTTGAGTAGGAAAACATGCATCGATCAAAATGAAATTTTACCAAACTGTGTGCAAATTGATTGCACACAAAATGGTTGTTTGCGATTTTGCGAAACTGGAATTAGTGATTTTATATCTTTCAAAATGTTGAATCGTGTGAGCGAGAGGAAAATTAGGTAAAGATTTAAGCATACATAGGGATATAGGGACAGAGAAAGCGACTTTGTTTTATACTATGTAGTGATTTTGTTCTCAGAACCAGCTTACCGGCCCGGCGTGTGAACTGCTAGTGCTTCGCTGCGAGCGCGCTTACACGGCGGCGCGGGCCAAGGCGCTCCGAGGGCTGTGCGACGAGCTGAACGCAAGCGAAGGGATCTTCGCGGTCGCAGGCGCAACCGACTCGACCGCCGCTAATGTAGTGCACAGCGTCGACAAATGTATTGTGAGTAGTCAAGCCAATTAAAATTGAATTTCCTACAAATATTATTAACTTTTTGACCTTAGTGGCGCGGCGGGCGAGAGTCCGCCTGCGACGCAAGTTGCGAGTTCGATTCCTGCCTGAACAAATTTGTGTAAGATCTGCAGGAATTTGTTCTGTTGGTCTGGGTCTATGTATGATAAAAAATATCTATCTATGTAAGTATATAATGTTTTAAATATATCAGTCATCTAGTACCCATAACACAAGCTTTGAGTAGCTTACTTTGGGGCTAGATGGTGCTGTGTGGATTGTCTAGCATTATTTATTATTTATTTATTTAATATTGTTCATTGTCTTGTCCGCAGTTATCAAAGCAAGCTGAGCTGAAACGTCTCATAACGTCCGCTGCTGCGGTCGAGAGTAAGACTCAAAACGTGAAGGAGAGTCTAGTCGCCATATTCAACAGTTTCCACGACGGTGCCCATAGATTTATTGGCGCAAGTAAGCAAAATATACAAATACCTGATATCTATCACTATAATAACTCTTTCAAGAGAAACTACTTCAAATGCACTGGAAAATAAACTCATCACTTAAAAAACTACTCGTCTAATCGGACTGAAATTTCAATGGGACCACATGACGACCAGCTTTCGATTAAAAAAGAATCAACGAAATCGGTCCACCCAGTAAAAAGTTATAAAGTAAAAAACATAAAAAATCAGTAGAATTGAAAACTTCTTTTTTGACCGAGCGAGCGAAGCGTCTGTTTCCACATTGGCCAAAAATGCGTTTGTCCGGATGTCTGTCTGTCTGTCTGTTCTGGACGAAACTTGGTACACAGGTTATATAACTTATTAGAATTTTTTTGACGTCGGGGATTTTTGATTGGAGGGGTACTTCCCCCAAAAAAAGGGCAAAAAGGGGGTTATTTAATATACTGGATATCTCCACCAACTGAGATCCGATTTCGATTATTCTTTTTTTATTTGAAAGGTAGTAACTATAAGTTGGTCTCATAAAAGTTTGGCGATGATCTGATAAGGATATTCAGCATGATGAACAGGATAGCTCATCAAACAATCGATGGTATTCAATCAAATTTGAGAGAAACACAAAGGACCTCATTCTACACAAGATGATGCAAAAAAAATCAAAAAGATCAAAAAAATCACAAAACGGAAAATGCACTTGCACATTACACTCCTCAAATAGCTCACTTTTAGTATGCTCGCGAGGGCTACAGCTCCCAAGCCACTAGTTTTAATATCGTGACTATTACCATCATATCCTACTACATCTAGATACTTAGGGCCTTACTACAAAAAAATAGGCAAACGTGAAACACTGCCTAAACTTTTGACATCTCTTGCCATTGCGTAATGGCAAACAGAGACAGCGCTAATTTTAGACATTGTTTAAAGTTAGACACCGTTTTGTAGTAAGGCCCTTAGATTTAAATTTCATGTGATAGGCACAAGTTTTCAAATATTTTTTTCCAATGGACTAAAATGCTGGTAATGAAATGATCTCACAAAATGTTCATAACCATGATAGTTTCAAAAATTAAATTGTTCAAACACTATAAATCCCCGCATTATTTTTACCAGTTTTTTATTGTCCTAGGTCAAACGTCGATGAACACGCCACAAGAGTCGCTATCGACGGTGCGTCAGTTCTACCAAGAAAGGCACGAGAAACGGCAGAAGAAGATAGATATCAGCATGGATCTGGATGTTTCAGAAGGCTGTTCATACGAGCTTACAGGTTAGTAACTTATAATAATATTACTAATAATGCTGGAAAATCCACACAGCACCATCTAGCCCCAAAGCACCCAAAGTAAGCTACTCTTAGCTTGTGTTATGGGTACTAGATCACTGATATATTTAATACACCAGTTGCGGTTTCACCCGCGCATTTTAAATCCCGGTATTCCCACGGGATAAAAAGTAGCCTATGTGCTATTCCAGACTATAATCCATCTCTGCTAATTTTCATCCAGATCCGTTCAGCCGTTCGGGCGTGAAAGAGTAACAAACATCCATCCATCCATCCATACATACAAACTTTCGCGTTTATAATATAAGTAGGATAATCACATATACATATAGTATTTTTAGTATACATACATAGAAATCACCCAGACAAACGGAACAAACTGCAGATCGTACACAAATTTGTTCCGAGGCGGGAATCGAACCCGCAACATCTTGCGTCGCAGGCGGACTCTCGCCCGCTGCGCCACTGAAGTCGTCGATTAGTAGATTTGTTGTCTTTTTTATACATTAACCGTCCCGACTACGATCTCACCTGATGGTAAGTGACGATGTAGCCGAAGTTAGAGCAGAACGGTCTGAAGACACCTATTCCCTCTTGCCTTGAAGAGATTTAGATTGTAGTGGACAGGAAAAACAGACGACGGTAATAAATTCCACTCCTAAGCAGTTCGCATCATATTAATAGATGGAACAAGCAGAGGGCACAACCATCACTTATAACAAAGCATTACCTCGTCGCACTATAGGAACGTGCCCTACGATGCACTACCGTGCGTCCATCAACTTGAGGCATACAGATGTTAAGCCTCATATGCTTGTAATTACACAGGCAACCACACTCCGTAACCGTACCGTAACAAAGCAACCCTGCTTGGCGAAAGAAATAGAACTTCCCCAGATGAGCCACTCTCTAAGAGCACTAGGTACTCTTCTGATTCACCATTTACTTATTATGAAGGCAGCACCAACTGTGATGACTATATCCGTGTAAGGTGATGGTTACCACTTAACATCAGGTAGACCATCTCCTTGTTCCATCAACAGGTACCTAGTATTTAAAAACCTCTTAGGATAGTGTCGTCGAGAAAATAATACTTTATACTTATTAATCATACTAGTAGCGCCCTGCGGTTTGACCCGCGTAGTTTTGAATCCCGGTATTCCCACGGTATAAAATGTAGCATATTGTGTTGTTCTAGACTATAATATATCTCTGTGCCAATTTTCACCAAGATCCGTTCAGCCGTTCTGGAGTTGTAGAGTAACAAACATCCATCCATACTTAAAAACAAACTTTCGTGTTTATGATATTAGTAGGATTCTTCTTCTTATCGTGTCACAGAAGAAGAAGTAGGATTAAGTGGTATTATTTCTAAAAGCAGAAAGAAGAAATAATAGTAGGTAGCTTATTAAATAAATCCTTATATTTAGAGGGGGTTCGGGAGTTAGGAGAGTTGGTCATTCTGTTCTCCGTCGCAGGAATTATTATCACTGAGGTCTGAATTGGTATCTTCATAGAATATCTGCAAAGGCGAAGGCGCTGCGGGCGATGAAGAACTCTGATTACTGTTCACACTCTCTTTATAAATCATACTGTTAATTTTGTAGATCAAAAAGTCTCTGCGATCTTCCGACAGCTTTCTTAGTTTTTTGGCCCATAATTTGGTTACTATACCACATTCGTCATCTTCTGCGAAGGATTCGTATTGGAGTGGCCTTTTAGCGAGGACTCGCCTCTTTGGTTTGTGTTCTATCTTAATGTATGATAGTTTGTTGCCTTTGGATGTTGTCTCTGTGTCAGTACTGGCGTCGGCTGCCCATGGGTTTGAGTCGGGTTCCTCGCTGTTTTCTTCTTGCTTTTCACCGGAGAGCCACTGTAACAAGAGACGAAATATGTTGAGAATGAGGGACGGGATGAGTTGATTGTATTTCCTCAAATAGCATGCCCACAAAGACGACCTAGTATTACAGTGTTTATTAATCCAATCCTACTCTATGTACCTAATGGTAGGCGTCCACCGCGTCCGCATCGCTGCGTACGAAGCGATCGGAGCGTCGGTATTTACAAAATGCCGATGGGGTGCGTCCACTGCATCCGGATTTTGCATTAGCTGTATTTTCAAAGCAATTCCGAATGGCGCGTTCACTGCGGATGACGTCATCAGCAGAAATACCGGTCTCTGGCGCTGAAATGCCGATCCAGTGCACGCTGTACCATACAAATCAATACAAAGCAACAAATCCGTCCGCTCCGTATGCAGCGATGCGGATGCGGTTGACGCGTACCTAACGGAAGAGTAAGGGTGTTACCACACCAATCAATCGATCGTCAATCGTGGTAACAAACACCCTCGGACGTGCATGTTCTCAAACTGCCACCGATGTTGTTGTCGGTCGATCGGACACCATCGGGCGTATCCGGACGATGACAGATGTTTAATTGGGTAGAAGTGGGTAGTGTACGCCAAGGAATACATTCAAATTTTTTGGTGTACGCGCTCCCATACTTTTACATACGTTTGATTTGATCGGCCGAGTTCTGCCGTTGACGAAACGAACGAACGAAAGAAATTCAGCGAATAAACGGTTTTGGTTATTTCAGCCGTTAGGCTTCAATTGAACATAATATTTCCTGATCGCAAAAAGTTCTCCATTCGCAAAATAATACTAAATCTTTGGCTTTAATCTAGTTAAAGAGGAAGATGACATTTGAATCATGTAAATAGAAAAATAGAAATAACCAATGAAAGACATAAGTTTAAATATGAATATTTAATAGAGTTCCGTCCATACAACTCCAATCCATGATGATGTGTTTTATGAAAATTTATCAGTTTGTGAATTGGACTCAACTTACATACCTCTGTGTGATAAATTTTACTCCAAGGAGTGGGTTTGCACAGATAGACAGTTGACAGAAACGAGTCCATTGCCGCGAAAGCGAACCATGACGGCTTATACACAGATCCACCGACCACAGACGACGAATTATGTATTTTCGTCTTATACGCGCGGTATGCGGACATCAAAGATTCCTTCTTCTTCTTTAACTGTGGCACTGTACACGGCATCGTCTCTTGCAAACTCTTCTGAATAAGGGCCCACGCATCGCTCACTACATCCCGGTTTCTGTGAAGCTTGTGTTTCGTATTCCATATGCAAGGATGCATTTTGTAGAGTCGCAAAAACTCTAGAATTGATTCGTTTGTCCAATCCATTGGGTATGAAAACTACGCAGCCTCTCGGGTTGACGTTTAAACTTAGAATGTGGGCCGAAGACAACTTCGCGTTCGTGTTTGCTGTTTGTACAAATGTTCTCATTATTCGCCAAAGTAAAAGCAACCTTCTGCTGTCAGCAAAAAGGTTAATTATTATCGCCCTGGCTAGTTGAAGCTAACAGCTAAGGAATAGAGACCGTGTTTAGATGGCATAAGGTTCACTTTGCTGGGGCCAGGCGAGTGTTAGAGGGAGACAGACGGATGTTTCATCCAAATGTTTGCTTTTGTGTGCCACGCTAACGATCGATGAGAACGCACACGTTTGTCAACTACATTCAGCAAATATGAGGTTTTAAGATGGCGACGCCGTCAAATGACGCTCATGATCTTAATTTTTATCTATTTGAATTGTAGGTACACTTGGAATCAGTTCTGGGCAGGAAGATGATGAATAGGTTCTATTTCAGATGGGTCATAAGCAAAGGGAGGTGAACTTTCGTTAATTAGCTCTGGCTTGTGTATTGCATTATGCAATAGGTACACACAGACATACACAGCCGTCTCATACCAGGTATTTCATTTTATGCAATTTGCATAAGATACTGTGAGACGGCTGTAATGTTCCTAATATAGCGGTGGCCGTGACACCAAAACGATGAGCGAAGTGAGCGAAGGTTATTTGCACCGCTAGCTAGTCGTCGACACCGAAACGGCCACGTTCTTTCATTAGGTAGGTAGGTACTAGATATAAGCCGTCAGTTCGATTCCCGCCTCGGAAAAAAATTGTGTACGATCTGCAGAAATTTGTTCCGTTGGTCTGATGCTAGCTCTAATGAAGCTAGATGGTGCTGTGTGGATTGTCCAGCATTATTATTATTATTATTATTAGCAATAAAACTGCTTTTTATTACTAGTACTAATGTATTTTAGTTTTGATATTTATACTGCAAGTAATCATTTTTCCGGTTATATTTTACGTTCATTAGGAGACACAATTTTGGTATCGTCAGTTTACTTAGCGATCAGTGGAAAGTGCTTGCCAGCCGCGCCCCTTACCCCTGGTTTAATCAGCTGTCATGTCAAGTCACTTGCTATTTCAGCTTTACTTCGAATTAGATAGAGATAGCAAGTGACTTGACAGCCGATTAGTGTTGATCGAGCTTTTAGAAACCAATAGGGGGTCAATAACGTCAATTATCGCATGAACCCATAATGTAGTTTTTTTCTTGGATGTAAGTGCTGCAAACATAGCCAATATAACTAAATAAAATGTTATCGTCGAATTTAAATAATCTCGAACATTGCGCATAATCTCGTTTCACACCGCCAATCTATTTCCAATCTTACTACAATTGCTTACGGTTTATTTTTAAGAGCAGACCTTATTTTTTAGATCCTGCGAAGCATTTTTTACTGCTAGTGCTACGTATGTAATAAGTTTCTCAACAATTGTTGGATATAGCGCCAAACTATTGAGGACCTTGTTTCTATTGGGCTTAGGGTATTTTATTCAATAAATTACATTTGTTGCAGATAATGGAAGTCCAAAGTTCAAAGACGAGTTGAGGATGTACTTGAAAAGGTTCAACTTGGAAAGGAACAGAAAGTTGGTATTGGAAAGGTAAGGGTGGTAGTTGAAATGGCAATGAAGCAGGTCATATAGCTCGAAGAACTGACAACCGCTGGGGAATAAAGTTTCTCGAATGGCGACCACGAACAGGAAAGCGAAGCGTGGGACGCCCTCCTACCCGATGGACTGACGACATTGTTAGGACCGCGGGAAGTCGGCGGATGGAGAGGGCTCAGAATCGTTCTTCCTGGAAACGTATAGGGGAGGCCTATGTCCAGCAGTGGACTTCTGTAGGCTAATGATGATGATGAATGTAAGATTCAAAACAACGAATGGGTACCCCGTATTCTGGATAGGCAAACATATCAACATCTATCCAGCATTAAGCTCGCCTATGTACACTGTATTTTTGTGCAATAAAGAATTTTCTATCTATCTAACTTTCCCAAAAACTAGCGACCCGCCCGCGCGCCCCTGCTTCGCACGGGTGCACATTGTTTTTCTACTAAATCATGCATGTATTATACGTATAAACCTTCCTCTTGAATCACTCTATCTATTAAAAAAAACCGCATCAAAATCCGTTGCGTAGCTTTAAAGATTTAAGCATACATAGGGACATAGGGACAGAGAAAGCGACTTTGTTTTATACTATGTAGTGATTACCGGGAACGTGGAAGAAAACAAATACACAATAAAGCCTATGCTATGCCTAGATTTATGATATCTTTGTGTACAATAAAGTGATATCTATCTATAAAATATCACTGAACATAGCCATGAAACTACAATTTTATTTCCAGCGGCGAAAAGATTTGGATTTTCGAAACCGTCCAATCGTCCATGGACCAGCTTTACACCAAATGGCAGCACGATGATATCACCACCTCCATATTCTGCCCGTCAGTCAGTCTAGCTCGGAACTTGGCGCGGCTAGCTCATGAGCTGACGCGGAAGGCTGAGCTAGAGGCTTCGGTGCGGTTGCTGGAAGATGGCGGAAAGAAATATGAACTATCTTTGGGTAAGTCATTAACTGAACTTATCTTTCTAATACCTCTAAATCAGCAATTCTTGTTATATTGTAATTATTTACTTATATTTTAATCTGAATCTCGGAAACGGCTCCAACGACTTTCATGAAATTTAGTATGCAGGGGATATCGGCGATAAATCTATCTAGCTATGATTCATTTTAAAAAATGTTTTTATAGCCGTGTTTTTTTGTCAAGAGACCAAGCTCGGTCACCCAGATGTTTTGATTAATTCAGGTGGTTTTTTAATCAAATGGTAACCATCGCCTAACAAAGCATGGCCTCGTTAAAGTCACGCATGATAAAAACGTGCCCTACAACGCACTGTCCTGCGTAATTTCACCGGCGATCACACCCTTCCAACCGAAACACAGCAATGCTGCATTTTTCTGCCGCCAAGAATAATGCATGGTACCTACTTCCCCAGACGAGCCCTTCACAAAGAGCTTTACTCTTAAGAGCCCGGTGACAGCGGCTCGCAGTTTCGAGGTGAAATTGGCTATTATTTCATTTCGGGGAGGTTGTTTGAAAGAATAACTATCCAGTGACACGCATAAATACTGTTCGAATACAAATAATACAATAATATAAGGGAAATGTGCCCGAATCAGAAATCATTTTGGTATTAGTATGTTTGGCCTTACGTTTACCTAATACCAAAATGATTTCTGACTCAAGCACATTTCCCTTATATTATTGTATTATTTGTATTCGAACAGTATTTATGCGTGTCACTGGATAGTTATTCTTTCAAACAACCTCCCCGAAATGAAATAATAGCCAATCGCACCTCGAAACTGCGAGCCGCTGTCACCGGGCTCTTAATACTGTGTGGTAAATCCACCAATATTTTATTTATTACTAGTGGACCCCGCGAACTTCGTACCGCATTATCAGTCAGATGTTTAGAATGTCCGATGTTTAAAAGTTACGAAACCGGTGAGCATTTTGTATGGGAAAATTACAAAATGTTTTTTCTTTTCTTTTTTAGCGCAGTTTTTTAATGTAAGACTCTTCTCCAGACAATAGCAAACACAATCAAAATAATTAGCGAAATCGGTAAAGCCCTTCTCAAGTTATAGGTATAGCGTGGCCCAGGGAAATATGGGATAATTTTTATATTATACATTATAATATTCCTATTCCAGATATTTCCTCCATAACTGAAGAAGAAGAGAAAACCTTAGACAAGATCAAGAAAAGACTGAGCGATGCCATCTCAAACCTGCAAAAAACTGACAAGACCCTAACATTTGGTACTGAAAACCTTAACATATGGATGGAGAACTCTTTGAAACAATACATATCTGAAAACAGGACTGTAGACGGAAGAACCTATAAGGAGTATGAAAGAACCTTTTTAGAAGGTTTAAGATTGTAAAAAAATTGCAATTAAAACATCTAAAATATGCAATATGGTTTTTTTCATTCTCGTTCATTCTTTCAAAGCCTAAGGGTTATTATCACCATAAGCCGTTACGCACTATCAATTGGTCGCCGGCGCGGCGGCGGCTCGGTTCCTCGGCGACTAACACACTTAGGCATAGTCGCCACGACTATGTGCGTAAACACCTAGGTAGGTATATAAATTTTCTAGTTTTTTTTTTAAGAATTTTGTACACAAAATTCTTAATAAACGATCCTTGAAAGTCCCCCATATTTATATTTTTTTAAACAGATTTTTTTAATTTTTTCTTCAGAATCTTATGGATTGACGTCTACAAATAAGAAAACAAAGCCATTTTCATCTGACGTTCTTAAATTGTTATCAGAAAGTACATAGGTACCTAAGTAACTTTAAAAATGTTAATATTTTAGAAAATAGTAGCACATAGATAGAATAAATGCTTTGATATGAAATTAAGTCTGTCGTTTTATTTTTCACTAGGTACAGTACAATGTAGGTAAGTCATTAGGTAGTTGTTAGATGTACAAAATAATTTTGACCAGCTTTTAGGTTCAAATACCGTGCGTCGGTCGCGCTGTTTTTGTACCTATTCAATTTAGCCCATATACCTACCTACCTAATTCATCGTAGCCTATTATGATTAGTATATTTGTACGCTATTTGTAACTAAAGTTAGAACTTGAGCGAGGACGGAGCGACAACCGTCGCGTGCCAGCCAAGCTAGATCTTTATTAATAAACTAGCTGACCCGGCGAACTTCGTACCGCCATATTTTATTTCTCTAATCGCAACTGAGGAAATAAAACCCTTCCGGTAAAATCGAATTAGCTTAATTGAAAATAAAACTGGAGTACCCGGAGTACCTACTCAATTGAGAAATTCATATTGTTGTACAAAATGCGTGGGGTGCTTTTTATAATTACTACAGGTATATTATACTATCGTTTAAATATTTACAGCAATGAAAATCAAGCCCCCCACGCTTTTTGTACAACAATATGCATTTTTCAATT
Organism: Plemyria rubiginata; assembly: GCA_963576535.1. Taxonomy (NCBI): domain Eukaryota; kingdom Metazoa; phylum Arthropoda; class Insecta; order Lepidoptera; family Geometridae; genus Plemyria; species Plemyria rubiginata. The sequence continues at coordinate 3,759,929 of OY754929.1, forward strand.
GAGTACTCCAGTTTTATTTTTAAATTTTTAGTTCAATTAGTTTTAAAAGCGTGTTTTTTTTTAGTTTGTTCAAACTATAATTTATGCCACAAACCGTTAAAATAATACGGTTATATCGTGAACATAAATAAATATTACGTGAAATAAAGTAATAGAATTTATATTCTAAGAAACAGTACACAGCGCCATCTATTGGGTGTATTTGTAACCTAGATGTCAAACAATATTGAAGAATTTTAGCGATGAATCAACGTACACTGCCATCTATGAGAACTTCATAAAACTAAACATTAAGAAACAATAATTTGATACATTTTATTCGATTACATTCTCGACATAAGCGAAAAATTGAGATGATAACTATCCTATCCAGTAAGTTAGACCAAAATACGGGTACATGTGAAATTTCGACCTCTGTGGCGCAGCGGGCGAGAGCCTGCCTGCGACGCAAGAGGTTGCGGGTTCGATTCCCGCCGTGGAACAAATTTGTGTACGATCTGCAGAAATTTGTTCCGATGGTCTGGGTGTTTTCTATGTATAATAAAAAAATATCTATCTATGTATTAAATATACCAGTTATCTAGTACCCATAACACAAGCTTTGAATAGCTTACTTTGGGGCTAGATAGTGCTGTGTGGATTGTCCAGCATTATTTATTTATTTTTATTTATTTATTTGATTGAAATCGGTTCAGTAGTTTTGGAGTTTATTGGCAACATACATCGTGACAAGATTTATATACCTATTATATATACAAGATATAAGATAACACCCGGCACGCCAGACATTGGAGATAGTTTCAAAGATTTACACACTTATTTGACGACTTATTATAGCTTTGAAAATACATTTGATCACATAGGTAGGACCTATTATTGAATGACGCAAATTGAGGTAGGTAAGGTACTTACCCCAATCTCAGTAGATAGTGTCAGGCGATTAGCGTAAACAACGCGCATGTAACTGTGAATGGCATCAAACGCAAACCATGGTGGTTTATAAATTTCTTCAGATCCTGTTGCAGTTTTAGTTGAATCCTTTATTTTCTTTAAATAATCCCTGTATTGCGTCAGCAAAGTATTTCTTTTCCTCTTTAACACTTCAACAGAACAAGGCACGGAAAAAAGATTTTGTATTCTGAGCCACGCGTCATTCACCAAATTTCTATTTTTATGCTGTTGGTTTTTTGGGTTCCAAATACATGGTTCCCCTTGCAGCAACTCAACAAATTCAAGGACGAGCTCGTTGCTCCAGTCCATCTTGCTTGAAACCGGGCGCCCAGACTACACTACAGTTTCAAACATGTGCACACTCCCTGGAACAGTGTTCACAGACTACTAATAGATGCTAACCGCATGATGTGTTCAATGACAGGCATGTGCTGTGCACTCATTCTATTCTAAAAGTCTGTCAAATGAAAGTAGACACTGAAAATTCGCGCCAAAATCAAAAAATATTAGCGTGGCGAAGAAGAACCAAGGAATTTGAATACAAGTACATGGAAGCCGTGACACCTCGAGCTGTAGTCGTAAGTTTTCTTTACGCTAGTGATGCTACAGTGTCGATAGTTTCGCTAATCACACTACTGAAAATCAGTCCTTCCTGAGAACTATTATAGTTAAAACCAACCAACTATTAACTGAAAAGTTTTTTTATGAAACAATACGTATGACCCGCCTGATGTTAAGTGGTACATAACTATAACAAAGCAGTGGCTCGCACTCTCGCAGGTCACTCACGTCGGGAACGTGCCCTGCGTCCATTAACTTTCAGCGGTACCCACCCACACCCTTCAACTTACAAAAAAACTATTCACTAACTAATCATTTATTTAAGACAAAATAAAGCTAAAAAATAAGCATCCTTCAGCAGTGTTTTTCTCCATTGATTTCACCTATCTAGGTCTGGTTTATTATAGACCATTATAACACAATGTTGTATAGAAAAAATACATTTATTTATACAAAAGTGTACAGTAGGTGCACTAAGTAATATAGGTACCACTTACGATTTAATGAGGTATTTTGCATTATCGGGTAAGTACTTACCTATTCCTACAGTACCTACTAACTCAAGATTATTTGAGGATGGCTAAGGCCCCGTTCAGGCAGGGGTCAGAGGTACGTCCAAACATTACATTTGGCACATACCCACATTTTGCAGTAGCAAGCAAGCAAGCCCAGCGCCTCTGTAAGAATACTAACTGGTTTCCTCACGATATTTTTCTTCACCGTTTAAGATCACTGGCAATTTTGGGGATATGTGAGAGATAGGCGCAAAGATAGGAATCATAGACAATTATTCTGTTAATGGAAAGCCAGCAGTTGGCCAGGAGGCAGTGGCTGCGTTAGCCAACTATTTCCGTTTTTCTTAGCGAGATACCCAATCTAGATGCTGCTGAAGCGGAGAAAACTGCAGGAGAATTATTAGCTGGCTGGGGAAGATGCATGTTTGATATGATGCGTTTCAGCGTCAAATATACGTTGAGCCGTGCGTCGTCTGAGGTTCTCTTCGGCTGCTGGTCCGGATGCCATTCCTCTTTTCGTTGTAAAAGACAGCTTATTTGCATTAAAGAGCCACTTTTATTCTTGTTCAACCTCTCTTTGTGCACTTGCCGATATCCTGCTAGGTGGAAAAAATCTAGTGAAACCTGTCCCTAAAACCAACAGTTCGATAGATACTACTTATACATAGATTTTATTTTATTATACGTAGAAAACACCTAGACCAACGGAACAAATTTCTGCAGATCGTACACAAAGTACCGAGGCGATAATCGAACCCGCAGCCTCTTGCGTCGTGGGGGGATTCTCGCCCGCTGCGTCACTTAGGCCGTCAAATACAGTCTTAAAACCAATATTTCGAACATGATGTATCGACAGATATCGATATCAGTGATTAAAACCAACATACCCCATCTCTATGCAAAATATTCCTTCTATCAAAAAAGTACTAAAAATAGCAAAAACTCGGCAGGTAGTCAAATTCGATGAAGATTTACTAAAACTAGATTGAATCACAAGTAGTTTTAACCCTACATAGAAACATTTTAACAAATAAAATTAATAAAACACACCGATGAATGTTATCAGTTCCCGACAATTTTCTTTTCGTCCTGCATGGGAAAAGCACCCTTTTACGCCACAATGCATATACAAACAATTCACTTTATAAAACACATTATCATCTCTTTTGTGACTTGTTATTATGAAATAATAATAAAATAATGGATATTTCAGAAAAAAATACCATTATTGTTTACCTTTATTTTGACACTATCAAATGTGACTTTATAACACGACCAAAATTCAGATTGGTCTGGTCAATGACATTTTAATTCAAACAGGTTCAAGTTTATAGCCTTTACTCTCTTTCTTTCAAGACTTTTCTTTTTGGAAGGATAGAGACATGGCAAGGCAACACTCACACATCTAAAGCACAGCACACTTACGCTAATGAAAGATCAAGTCGTAGCTGATTCATAATTTCTTGATCTATTCGCACTTATTGCACTACGAATTAAGAAAGTATGAGATAGGTATACATCTAGCAAGGTAGGTAGGTATATAGGTATACACTTTAGAACAAACAACACTCCTTCCATGTCTTATTTATATTCCTTTATATTAGTAATGGGTAACTCGTCTATTTTATTTGAGGATGAGGGAGGCCCTCAATTCTCCTCGCGAGTCACTTCACGAGGACACCTCAATTGAGGTGAGGAGAATAGGTATTGAAATAGCGATCGAGGTTTGGTAGGTTGAGGCGATGCTGCTCTTCTTCGTTTTTTATAGTACATCTAGCGGATGGAACAAGCAGATGGCCCACCTGATGATAAGTGGTAATCATCACCTGTAACAAAGCATTGCTTCGTAAGTCACGCCCGATAGGAACGTGCCCTACAATGCACTACCATGCGTCCATCAACTTGAGGCATACAGATGTTAAGCCTCATGTGCCTGTAATTACACCCGCTATTATTATATAAAACTTTTTTATGAAATAAAACTATGTTTTAATTTATTTTATTACATGACAACTTAACACGCGTAAATCAGCCTTTATTCACACTTCGAACTTTCATTCGTTTCATTAAGTTCAATAACCCGCTCAATCACATAAATCTGGACAGCACCTCATATTTCATTTCGTTCGATCCTTCCTAGCAAATTGAGGCGAGTCACACCTCAATTCGCAGACCTCCCTCATTATTAGTCCTCGCCTCATTCATTCAATCCTATCGCAGAACTCGATCGCTCACATGTGAGCGAATGAGCCGAGCCGCCCATCGCAGCCTGTCCCGCTCACTCATCTCATTACACGCGGCGCGCGCGCGTCCTGCTTGCGCTTGTGCGTCAGTGAGGAGTGAGGAATTTAATGAGGTGGTTCAAAGCTGAAAAACGAGTAACTCCCTCGTTTTGCTTTTTGAGGAACTCGAACGAGGTAACTCACGAGTGAGGGACCCAACACTACTTTATATTCCTTGGTGGCAACCAAGGAATTTGAATACTATATTCCTTGGTGGCAACCCATTAATTTATTAGGATACTTGGAATAACACAACTTGATACTTGGTTATTATTCTAAACAAAATATGTATGTCCTACTAATATTATAAACGCGAAAGTTTGTGAGAATGGATGGATGTTTGTACTATTCACGCCGGAACGGCTGAACAAGCTTAAACTTGGCAGAGCGACAGAATTTTTATCCCGTGGGAATACCGGGATTTAAATCTGCGCGGGTGAAACCGCGGGGCGCAACTAGTACTTATGTATTTTTGAATCTCTCTGCAATGTTAAATGATGTACTACAATTTATACAATTATTATATTTCTTGGCTGATTCTCAAACAAACTGATGCCACTGACATCATCTTTCGTATATGTCAAAAAGCCAAAATGATGATGAATATTGTGTTATGATAAAAAAAGACATTATAAAAAGAGGATAAAATTTGAAAACCACGAATTAAATAAATAAATCAAATATTTTATTATACTATATTATTTTAATATTTTTTCATTTTTTTATTATTATTGTGATGATTGAATTTCTCAATAAATAAATAATAATAAAATAAATTTTGTCAGAATTTTTAGGTACATGGTAATAAAGGTCTTCAAAAAATTCAAAGTATCACTAAAATCCTACCATTTCAGGCGTACAAAATCATTTAACATTTAGATACCTACCTACCTTCTTGTTAGTCTCAAAGTATCAAAATATTTGTGCCATCTTCTAATCGGGAGCCACTAATGTACAACCACGTATTGCAAAACCTTGGAAAACACAGCCCGGAATTGATCTACAATTTGGTTGCCAACTCTGATTTCCAAACTAAGTAAGAACTTGTGTTTTGGGAACCTGAGGGCCTATCACGAGTTCCGGTGACGACCGCGATCGATCGTAGATCACACCGATAGACACCGCATTTCAAGGAAATTCAATATTATTCTTATACTACTAATAAATTCTTATTATTTTTATCATTATTCTTATTATAAATATTATATTTTATTCGCATTCTTTGAGAAGCTTCCCTTAAGCTTCTCAAAGAATACGCTAGATGCTGTTGGTTAATTTCCTTGAAACTCGATGTAGTTCGTTGCGATCTACGATCGATCGTGGTCGGCACTAAACTCATGATAGCCCCTCAGTGATCCTCCTTGAGTAGGTACAGTTATCTATAATAAATACAGTCAGCGTTTAGGATTGTGAATATTATAAAATTGTAAATAATTTGGATTTTAAATTATAAAGGTTTCAATAGAAAATCGTGTCGTATTTTATTTCATTTTTTTTAATTCAACGCATCACTGTACTAAATGATGTTAAACACAAAATGATTCGAAATTTAAATAATAAGGATTCACATTCTAGAAAATTGTATTTTATTTTAGTATTTCGTCCATGCTAATAATAGGATGCTTTTTTTATACCTACAATATCAATTTGTATATAGGTATTTGTCAATGTTTTGTTTGATATTTTATGGTTATCAAGTCGTATTTTTATTTTTTATGAATGCATTCCAATATTTTAGTAGGTAATCTTGTATGTAGGTACTAGCTGTTCAGAATTTATTTCATGTTTGAATTCCTACCAATACTTTGATCCACTACCATCATCTAGGATACCTGATGGAACCAGATCTAAAACATTCATTGTATATAAAACAGCCATCCATTTTAAATACAACCACTAAGTCTCTCTCACACATCTTGCTTACGGACAATAAATTTTCAGTGAGATGCAGAATATACATTACACTTTCAAAATGTGACCCCTACCATTAATGCCTATTTTTACAGAACCTATTCCAGAACTCTCTAATTTAGCCCTCTTGTCAGCACAGTTAACCATTATTTTATCACTTCTAAAGTCAACATATAATTTTTCATTGTTACACATATGTGATGTAGACCCACTATCCACAATAAAGTCTGTCTTCTTAGCTGATGCATAAAAAGTTGAAGCAGTCATTGTTTGTTCTCGGAAGAGTTCGGAAGATAGAGCATTAGTAATCGATGCAGTTTTCAAAGCTGACACCAATGTATCAAATTCTTGAGGTAGACTACTTAACAGAATTTCCGCAATCTCAGCATCCTCTACAGCTTCTCCGATATCGGCTAACTGCTGGACCAGCGTGAGCACATAATCAATGTACGCTGTCATATTCGCGAACGTCGCGAACTCAACCCGATGCAGTCGGCGGAGTAGACCCACTCGCCTGAACAAGCCTTTATCTTCATATACAGCAGCAAGTTTTTGCCATGCTCCCTTAGCTGTCTCATTTCCGTAAAGCAATTGAAATAATGTAGGTTTTATGCAAAGTGATATCCGAGCCAATGCTCGCTGTAATCTCACAGGATCAGTGTCATCCCCGGTAACAGAACTCAATAAGTTTTCTAATATCAAGTAACTTTTCATAGCAAATTTCCATGTTTGAAAATTGGCGATACCTTCTAGTTTTTCGAATCCGCTTATCTGCATGTATGATCCTCCCGGTGTCGGTGCCGGCAACCCGCCCGGCAAGCCAGACGCATTGCCCGCCGTAGACGGTGCCAAATCATCATCCGGCATAGTGTCTCACTTTCTGAGGTTATCTTTTTATTATCAGTGCAATGCAAAATGCAATCCAAAAGAGTGTTCGTATGCGTGCGTATATCCTTTTTATCTTTTACTGGGACCGTAACCTGTTGCAGAGTATTGTCTAGCCAGGTGCAGTGGGAACAAATAAATATACGAAGCATATGATTTGCAACACTATATTATTATAATATCGAGCACAAATACAATGCATTAACAGAACTTACTAGGGATTAATTTAGACACAAATTATCACTACTACATGAGAGAACAAAATCTACGTACGAACGCCATAGTGGGTTACCAGAGAGTTATCGGAAGGAAGTGAACGACCGAACTGTCAAAACATGCCCATACAGTAGAACGCAACAGATTATATTACAATGGAGAGAATACACATAATTTAACAATATCTCGGGTGGAATGCGCGTGCGGCGTCAGAGGCGCAGCGGTGGCTGGCGAAGCGCGGGGCGCGGCGGGGCCCATAGCGGGCCGCTAAGTTGGGACCGCTGTGACTTTGGCTGACTGAATGACTTAGGCTGACTTTGGATGACTGGCTGTTTTTGACTGACTTTGGATGACTTTGGCTGACTTTGGATGCCTTTGGATGACTTTGACTTTGGCTGACTAATTAATTAGATATGGGTAGGTACCTATTGATATGCTCGGCGCAGGATTATTTTTTAGTTACCTACATCGTTGTAAACTCGGAGGGCTAATCTCAGTTAGTAAACTGACAGTTCCGAGATGTCACATAATGTTTTGGAACTGTCAGTTTACTGACTGAGATTAGCCCTCCAAGTTTAGTTTTGGTGATAAAGTTATTATAATGTTACTCGTAAGTGCTCTGATTAATTGTAATAAATATTTACTTACTTACCTCAGAACTCTTCGTTTTTTTTGGTTTATAAATTTCATCCAAAAAACCAGCCATAATGTCATAGAAAGGCCACTCAGGCTTGTAAACATCGTCTGCTCCACTACCACTTACTTTCGTTCTTTGCCTTCTGTACGTCGACATTAAATTGTCTCGCTTCTTTTTTATATCCTTAATTGGAATTGTACCATCCTTTAAATTGCTTTTTATCCGGTTCCAAGCGTCGTATGCATCAGCTTTGTTTTTATGCTCTGGCGCCGCAGAATTCCACAATGTTGGTTCATTTTGATAATGATTTAAAAACTCAAAAATAAGTTCATTCGTCCACTCCATTTTTCCGCAAGCACAGACTTGCACGACACGACTACCTATCAGTAAATGAACGAGTTCCTGACGTGCCGTCTGTGCGGACGCGGATGCGCTCGGACCATCGCAGACGTAAACGCACCGCACTTTAATGGCGCATGGCGTGGTGGCGCGGGGCGCGGGGCGCGTGGCGTTGGCGGTTGTTCGTGGCGCGTGCGTGACCTCGACCGAGAGTGTTCGAGCGTTCCCGAGCGCTTTCCGAGCTCCGAAGCGGTTAGTTTGCGAGTGAGAAAGAAATGCATGATCGCAACCGGTTTTATCTCAAGTCTCTCGTGATCGATGACTCAACAAAACAACCAGAAGACTGCACACAAAAAATAATAGGTATTAGTCTACTCTGTCTCTCTTTTGTTCGTGTCGAACAAGGAATTTGAATGTCTTTAAAATTTCTTGGTGTCGAATATTCCGATTTCGATTGATCAATGCTCTTGAGTTGGTTGGTATGGTAGGTAAGTAGGTATGGTACCTATCTACCTAGGTATCTAAGCTACGAAAACTATTATTGCATACCTACCACTAGGTAGGTTGAATGAAGAATTTAGTACATACCTACCTAGGTAACACAATTCTAAATAAATTAAGTAGAGCCCCGAAAGTTCCCCATTTTTTTTATAAAAAAATATTACTTCTAGACTTCTAGATTTTTGACAGAATGGATTGAAGTCTAAAAATAAAAAAACAAAGCCATTTTCATATGTCGTTCTTAAATTGTTATCAGAAAGTAGGTACTTTAAAAAGGTAATTTTAAAAATATTAATATTTAAAAAAATAGTAGGTACTAGGTAAATAGAATTAATGCTTTGATATGAAATTAAGTCTGTAGTTTTATTTTTCACTACAATAATGTAGGTACATGTCTACAGTAGCTGTTAGATGTACTAAATAATTTTGACCAGCTTTTAGGATCAAGTACCACACCGTGCGTCGGTCGCACTGTTTTTGTACCTACTATTAAATTATATTAATGCTTATATTTGTACGTACTACGCCGCTACGACGCGGCGACGCTGGCGAACCCAACCAACCAAACCAAAGTCGTTTGTTTGAGTTGAGCGAGACAGAACAGAGCGACGACCGTCGCGTGCCAGCAAGCAGCACTGCCAGCCAAGCTAGATCATTATTATTAACACCCGGCCTGACCCGGCCACGCCAGACAAAGTTTCAAAGATTTACACACACACTTCTTCGACGACTTTAGCATAAACAGCACGCATGAAACTGTGAATGGCATCAAACGCAAACCATGGTGGTTTATAAATATCTTCAGATCCTGCTCTTATTTTAGTAGAATCCTTAATTTTCTTTAAACAGTCTCTGTATTGCGACAGCAAAGTTTTTATATATGTACTTTTGATTTTTTGGGTTCCAAATACATGGTTCCCCTTGCAGCAACTCAATAAATTCAAGGACGCGCTCGTTACTCCAGTCCATCTTACTCAAAACCCGGCGGCGGCGCCAGACTACACTACAAAGACACTACAGTTTCAAACATGTGCAAACTCCTTTTTTTTTTTGGGAGCAGGAAAATGCCATTGCATTTCCCTTCCACCATGAGGGTGACGGAAGGGGGTATGTGGAGCTCGAACCCACTAAAAACCTCCCTGTGAGACATCCTCCGCCAAAACTGTAGCGAGATGGGGTCGCGTTTGCATTCACCATCAAAAGTAAAGTTCCGTCATCCAGGCTTGAACCAGCATCGACTACTTCCACCGCACAGCTTCGACCCAAGCAAGCACACGCCTTTACCACTAGCGTATCTGTCACTTATGTGCACACTTCCTGCCCTGGAACAGTGTTCACAGACTACTAATAGATGCTAACCGCATGCTGTGTTCAATGGCATGTGCACTCACACTCATTCGATTTTACGTAACCAGCAGTTGCCTTGCCTTGTTCTTGACACGCTGCCTGCCCTGTCAGTCAGCGTGTCAAGAACGTACCTAGGTGTGGTAGGCTACGCAAGCATTTGAACTCTACTTTAAACGTTTTGATGTCCTAATGCCTTGGGTTCGCACTAGCCAAGGCATTAAGTCGAGTAGCTAGTATTTTCGTGGTTAGACGTGTGCGAACTACAACAATTTAGTCGAGTAGCGAGTGAACGATCGACTCGAGTCGATTTTATTCTATCAATAGCGAGTAGCACCTCTCACCCAGCACGCGTCCGTGCTTACTGGTTCACCGTCTAAACATTAAAGAAGTCATTAGTTGCCGCAAACAAAATAGTCTCTTGCAAAACACCACACTCGTGTACTAGGTACTGTACTCGACCGGTGCGAGCGAACCATTTCTCGGCGAGTAGCGAGCAGTTTTGCTACTTACTCGCTACTCCACTAATTCCTTTAATTATTTTTATTACCTAGTTTTCTATAGTGTTTATAGGTCGCGTCACGTCAACCAAAAAGGACGCTGGAAAACATTGGACGGGATGTGTTTGCGTAGGTATACAAAATACTCGCGCCATCACACCCCCTCCCTCTTCCGGCGTTCGTTTTGCGTAACGCGCATTATACAACACAAAATCACAAAGTTTTTTTTTATGTACCAAAAGTTATTCTCCGAGCGGGAGTGAATAACACTTGGGAGAATAACTTTTGGGACAATAAAAGCTAAGTGTAGCTATGTCTGGCGCCACGACTACAGCGGAAATACCTAGGTAGGTAGGTACCTAGCGAGCGAGCGAACGAACGATTGATCACAATAATTCCAATCTCAATCTACTAATTGATCAAAATAATGCCAATCTCACTAATTATCTTTAGTGCTTGCTGCGTATAACATTATTATTGCTAGCTATCTATAGACACGGTAAGCTGCGCATTGGTATAGACAGAGAAAATAATAACTATCGCAACGAGTGCAAGAGAGATGGCTACCGTAAGCGGCGCGTCTACTACTTGTAATTCGGAGGCCCACCAATGCTGGCAGCAAGCCATACATACTGGCTGGCTGGCACTGGCACTCGAGTCGTGCCTGGCTGCCTGTGCTAGAAAGGAACAACACACATCGAGGTCGGTCGGTCATACTCATACCCTCCACGGCCAGGCCAGGCCAACAATGTTTTTAGTTAGACTTTCGACGCGTTTTGGTCAGACGCCCGTTGTTGTGATTGTGTTGTGTGTGCTTGGTTTTTTGATTGGTTTTGGTTGTGCTTGCTTGAGTTGACTATTCGCAAGGATTGCAAGGAATAAACAACTTAAAATTTTGCGTAAATTTGTGAAGCAGCAACTGAATTATTAGAGTGAGTCGAAGAAGTCGAAAATCGAAATACCGACCGATTGCTGTCGGATTCAGATTCAAGTCGGACATTTGTGAATTTGTGACATGACACCAGTCATTTACTTTTATTTAGATTGGCCCGGCCATTTTGTATTTTTACCGACGGAAGAGTCGGTTCAGAAAGAATAAGAAACAAGCTTGCGGAAAAGAAATAAGACTTTCGAAGTGTGGTCTACTTTAATTAGAGAGATTTAATTTGCCGTGTAGTGAAAATCCGAAAATTGAACATTAAGGACTGTCCAGTGATTGCTTCGCTTGGAAACATTTGCGGCGTCCAAAAATTCAGTGTTGCAAAAACAAATCTGAATCTGTCTGATTTTATTCAGTGTTTTTACTGCATTTTGGGAGCTACCTCTAATAAATGTGAGTTATCCTCTACATGATTAATTTAGAAAGTAGGTAGGTACCTATGTAGATTCCTGTTATACCTTAGATGCATGTTGGTTTGGGTGTTTGTGATTGTATTTTTTTTTATAAAATCTAGGGTACTACTTACCACTGGGTAAAGTAGATGAAGATAAAATATAAATAAAAATAGGTATGTACCTATCTAGGTACTACCTAGGTACTCATAATTTCATGGAATCCTGTTAATTAAATTCCCATGCAAAGGAAATGCTTATCACAAAAAGTTATGAAGACTAAAGATATTGCAAAATTTATAATGAAATAATGATGCAAGATGCCAAGAGCAAGTATAAAAAATTCAAAAGTAAGTACATAGGGTCTGTAGCCAAAAGACTGAAAAATAAAATTTGCCATCGGCACAATTGTACTTTTGGGATTAACAATACAATACCTTTTTTTTTTTATTGATTATTAAATACATATTTAACACACTTTACATATTATTGTACCCTATAAACCTTTAGTGGTACCTACCTTAGAGGTGCACTTACATGAGCAATAATTGCTAAAACAAGATTGGGTCAATCTGGAGCGATATGCAGTAATTTCAAGGAGCAATTAGAAGCCAAAATAATTGCTGCATATGAAATTGCTTTATCTATTTACACACTACAACTTTATGAGAATGAATGGGTTGAGGATGTAGAAATTAAGAGTTTGTGTCATTTACAATTTTATATACCTACCTATAGTCGGATCCAGAATTAAAGATAATTTTTGTAAACAATGGTTTTACCATATAAAAATGATTGTTTCGACATAGAAGCCTAGAAAAGATTACTCCATTTTTCAAAATACCTAAGATAGGGTTTATTTTTTAATCAATATCCTTAGAATGGACAATAGCAATGGTTTTGTACTATGCTTTATATAATTGATTTCATTTTATTTACAAAATTATAAAATGTTGAAGAGATATTATACTTAGTAGAAAATAATTTACGACACTGGTATCATTAGAGAAAAATGGGAGCAAATCACAGAAGTTTGAAACAATTTGTAGGTACATTTTGTTGGAATTTCATTCATCTCTCTGTCATCGAAGTTGAATGTTTTCCATTTTCGCTGCTTGTGTGCAATTATGCGTTGTTGAATTCTTGTTTTTGTTTTGTTGTTATCGCTGTCTGTTATTGTTATACGTTTTGTTAAGTTTTCGGCCTTGTTGCTGTGTTTGTATTTTCAACCCATTTGCTGCTTTTAAGTTTTCTGTTCTGAAGTTTTGTTAGGAAATAAAATATTGTAGGTATTCATACAAGCAAAACCGCGCGCCATTACCACTATTATGATCCATGGTTAAAAAATATTATCTGTCCCTGACTTGTTGACTTGACAGTGACATAGGTATTATGACATTTCTTTGTAATTCTGGATCCGAGTATACCTTACTGAGTATTTTTTAGGTTGCAATCAATTTTAATTTGCTTGAGCTTAAAATGATTAGTGTAGTAGCATTTTCCATTTAAAAAATATGAGCTTGGACCCCATTAGATCTTTTAATATGAAAATTAACAGTTTTTGCAGTTAGGTCATATTATAACTTATGCCTATACTTTCTAACAGCAAATGTGTTAAAACATGTGAACGTAACTTGACAGTGCTCACCTGTCTCTAGAGCTAAAGTCAGTTTAATTGTTCACAGGTCTCGTAAAACATGGCAACAAAGCTTGAACCTGAAATTCCATCAACACCACCAAATGGTGATACAGGTTTGTCCTAATTTTGATAAATATTGTACCAAAACTCTGACAATATTAAAGTTCTAGGGGCTACCATCTAGATTCTAGAGCAATTTGAATATTGTATGATCTACTAAATACCTACCTAGGTACTACAAATTTATAGAATAAACTTTATGCTTGTACCTACCTCGCTGGGACTTCATTTTCACTGGAGTTAAAAGTTGGTCTAAATCCCCTCTAGGCAGAACAAAATACCTGTTTACCTACCCAACCCTTGAGTTTGGTAAGATCTGTAATAAACATCTTGAGATGAGATTACTATCTAATCCATTTTTATTTGAATACTAACCCCCGGTTTCTGAAAGCCCCATTAAAGCTAATCGGCTGTCAAGTCACATGCTGTTTCAGCTTTTACTTCAAATTAGATAGAGATAGCAAGTGACTGGACAGCTGATTAGCATTGATCGGGCTTTCAGAAACCGGGGGTAAATGTAAAGTCTAAAGAAGAAAAAAAAACCTAAAGTCAAGCGCTTTTCCTCATAATAGTAAATTTGCTTTTGCACAAAATGGAATGGTAGCTACTGTTTTAATGTCAGTGTGATGCACTTATATTCTATCTATAATTAACTACTGCATGTTTAGCACTAATATTTAGAATAAAAAAAACTAACCCTTTATGTTTTTTCTATTGTGCTCATGGAAGTTAAAATTCGAGAGATTTTAATATTAGAATAGAAGGTAGATAAAACAATTTAATTACAGTATATAAAATTTATTTTTCAGATGGTGAAGAAGATTCAATAGAGACTCCTCTTGAAGATTCCCTGGAGGATCAGATAGAAGACGAGACGGAGTTCTCTAAGCCTGCAAATAACAATGTTGCCAACATTGTGAATCATCTGCAGTCCACCGGGACCCTCCTGAAAAAGCCAAAAGTAGAGCATTACTGCTTCACCTGTAAGAAGAACTATCCCAACTGGGTGGAGTTGGAGACTCATCTTATCACTCACGTGTCGCTCCCGTCTTTAATAATCGACAAGCTGCCGTCCGACGACGAAGATGCCCCCCAGTCGGGCGAAGATGACTGGTCCGAAGAGGAAGAAGAAGCTCCACTTCCCGCCAAAACAGCTCCTAGAACCCCCCAAAAAATAGAAATATCGCAATTACTAAAGAAAACCGGCCTCTCCATTAAAAAATCTGCAGAACCGACCAAAAGTTCAGACTCTGCACTAGACAAACTAAGTGGCTTAGGTTTTACGATAAAAAAAAGCACCACCCCAATTAAAAATGAACCAGAACAAGATAAAAACAGTGATGTTATGCAAAAACTTGAAAAACTCGGAGGATTAAAACTTAAAATTAAATGTGAAGGAAACAATTCAAGTAACTTTAAGGTGGTCAATGGTTTGAAAGATTTCAAAGCTGAATCTGACGAGGACGATGATAAAAGTAATAATGAAAATGAGAAAACTCCTGAAAATCAAGATGGTGAATCGGATGAAGAACAAGATCAATCAGGAGAACATGAAGATTCTGATAATGATTCTGAAGACGATGTTAGTTTGGCAGGTAATAAGATTGTCAATGATAAAATTGCTAATGTTATGAAGAATCTTCAAGGCAAAACCGTCACGAAAATTGAAAATGCATCACCAGTGAAACCAATAACAATCACAAGAACTTCCAAAGATGTGCCTCCTCCTAAGTCTGTAGGACGACCAAGCATGAAGCAAACACCAAAAAGAGGCGCAAATTTACCACTTCCAGCAAAACAAGGTCCCAAAATAAATGAAATGACAACTGCCAGTGACCCATCAAACTCAACCCCAGAAAGAAGACAATCTCTTAAAATAATTCAAGACAATTCGTCTCACGACAGGAATACGGAAAACGTCGTAGTTAAAACAGAAGTAGATACTGCTGAATCTCATTCCGCGGCAAACGCACCCCTATTTTCTGGTCAGATAAAAACTGAACGCTCGTCGCCACCTCTCGTTGACAGCTCCACACCTGTCATTGCAACAGTTAAAACGGAGTCGGAACCACTATCAATGCAAAATGCCCAACCCCTATTCTCAAATCAATCCAAGGGAGCAACAGCACCCTTGACCAACATCCCACTGCTCCCAATCACAAAGACGGAAGACACCGGGATTACTATTATAGAAATCAATGGGGATTCCAATGACGAAGACGATGATTGCTGTGTAGTTTCTGCAACCCCAGCTACCGATGTTAAGCCAGTTATTCCTAAAACTGAACCGGTGAGCAGAATTGAACAAGTAAACTATCCTCCCCCTGCCTACCTCGCCACTTCTTCTCCCAGCTTCTCTGCTATCTCTCAATCGGGCTACACCCCTATAACCGCCTCCTATGGAAACTCTCTGCCACGAAGTTCATCGCTAGAAAAGAACCACTCCTTTAATTGGAACGCGCCGGACTCCAAACCCCCTTTAGATATGCTGGAGAAAAGTGCCGAAGATATTTTCGAAAGCCTCCTCTCAAATACTCCTAAGAAAGAAGGGTTCTCTGATGCCAATGAATACATATCCTTAGATACCCTAGGTCCTCAGCATACTTGTGACGTTTGCAACACAAGGTTTACCAGCATATCGCTTTTAGATGATCATATGAGAATGACGGGGCACTCGAAGTCTTTAGTCGCTCCTTCCTCATCAACGTTGCTTCCCTACAATCCAAGCGGAACATCTACTATACTTCAAAGCTTGCTTCCAGTCAAGCACATGGTAGAGCAAGTTGGAAAAATGACTGGTATGGGTGGACCTGGCTTCACGCATCAACAGAACGTAATGATTAACATTCAGGCATACCCGGGAGCTGGAGGCGTGATGCCGCAACAAGGAGCGTATAACGCTTATGGTCAGCAAAACATGGCTTCGGGGTTCACCCAGCCTCAATCCAACATGTACAACACTCAACCACAGCAAATGCCTGCTCAGTATCCCAACCAGTCTTATGCACCCTCTGGTATGGGGCAGCCGGGATATGGACAGTTTCAAAATAATTCCAACACTTATGATCCTTCACAATTCTCAACAGCGTCACCTTTACAAGGTATGCAGCAGGCTGTATATGGACAGTCCAATATGAACTCACAGTTAGGCCAGATGGGTCCACCTCCAGTCCCTAGCCAATATGTGAATACATTGAGTTCCGGCATGATGAAACCGCCTATGGCTCCGACCAGCAGTGGAATTCGGATACAGAATATTCAGACATTCCCTCCAGGTCAGATGCTTGGAATGCAGAGCCACTCGGGAGCGGACGGTTCGCCGGCGCAACCCTTGGCTCCAGGCCAGATGTCCGGTGGGCAAATGCCGGCGCCTGGCCAGATCAGAATGGCTGCGGGCGTCACTGGTCCGCGACCACGGATGCCCAACATTAGAGGTCAACGACCGACCATCAGGCCTGGTATACAAGTGCATGGACAGATCAGAGGGCACAAGCCAGGAATGCGCATGCCGATGAAAAGGCCGGCCGTTCCCGGGCAGGGCGGTCCAGCAATGAAGAAACGCCAGAACATGCTACTCCCAGGGAAGCACGACAACGAGGACTGCCAGGTAATGGCAATGCAGAAGCAGAGGGAGGGCATGCCTTTGATACAAAGCGTGCAAGGAGCCAAGGACAAACTGAATCTCGGCAGTCAGATCTCAATAACGAAGAAGGTTGTGAATAAAGAGGCTAGCGCCATGGCTAACATCTTAGCCATAAGAGGAATCAGCGTGAAACAGAAGCAGAAGAGTCGATCGCCGTCCCCCGAACGGCCAGTTCCACACATCCCGAACCTCGGCGCGGGAGTAAGCATCAAGCACACGTCTAGATCCAGCAACTTTTCCATCCCAGAAGCCAAAGTCGGCAGTGGGATGGTATCTTGCAAAGTTTGTAACAAAATGTTTATGAACCACAACTCTCTTTTAGCTCACATGTCGGCTGCGCACCCTTCCAGTAAACTCCCCATGTTTAGATGCGAGGAATGTCCAGCAGCCTATCCCAAAATATTACAACTACAGCATCACAAGAGAGTGTTTCACAACATTGTCGGACCCAACCGGGAGTTAGGACTACCCGTGGTGGACTTGTCACAAGAAGACAATATCAAGAGGTTGAGTAGTCTAGGAATCTATAGTTTTATACCATTGGCTGGTAAGGACGGCGGCGGTGGTTGCTTCGGCCTGCCAATAATTTCTGTACATAGTGCACAAAACGGCATGAATAAAAACTTGCAGGCGCTCGGCGCTGATGGCCTATTGAGTTTAGGACCATTAAAACAACTACCTAACACGTAGACTTAAGTTACTAATAAGCTGAAATAAATTATGTTTGGTCTGAAACAGGCAAGATTTGTGTATAATATATTTTTACAATTCATTGCTTACTTCTTAGTAGGTAAAGTACATGCAATAAAAATAGTTTTCTATTTTACTATGTAAGACTCAATTTAGAAAAGTATGGGAAAGTTATAGCTATGTACCTTCTTTTTTATTGACAAAATAATGCTTTCATTGTAAGACCCTTGCTAGTAAAGAAACTAATCTTATATGACGGCACTAATCAATATCTCACCACGAGTGCGAGGGAGAGGTAAGTATAGTGACACCAACTTATCTGAACCGGTCTGAGGTTAGCCGTTTGTGTATGGCCATATCGGCCAATAGCCAATGGAAGATCTTCAAACCGGTTCAAATAAGTTGGTGGCACTGTAATATTGAAAAAGAGTGGTAGTGAGGTAATGGTTCGCGCCGCAATTTAAGATTAATTCATCTTTAATG
This sequence comes from Plemyria rubiginata, assembly GCA_963576535.1. Taxonomy (NCBI): domain Eukaryota; kingdom Metazoa; phylum Arthropoda; class Insecta; order Lepidoptera; family Geometridae; genus Plemyria; species Plemyria rubiginata. Next base: position 3,778,418 of record OY754929.1, read on the forward strand.
GCGAAGGCAATTACTGATGGTTATTAACACCACAGTTTATCATTTATGTTAGGTACGTAAAACTCATGATTATGTTGTAATAGTACGGAACGGTACCTACGAACTAAGACATTATTTCTTTGTATGAGCGGTGAATGGTAATGGTAGGCTCGCTCTCACTCAAAGTTTTGACATGTTGAAAGATATAAAATCACAAACCATTTTTGAAAAATTGCAAAGCGGCATTATTTGTGCAATGACGATACGCAGTTTAATAAAAATTTAATTTTGATAGAGGAACATGGGGGATGCCGATCACCTGAGAGAAAAATGCTCTATTTTTTTTTTTCATTTTCCCTGCTTGTTTTGAGGTTTAAAGACTGCCTGCTCATGCGTTACAACGCCTGCGCTGCAGCGTGCTCGCTGTGTTTTAAGGCACCTTATATGTTTATTAAGATAATGGAGTGAGCGGTATTACCTGACGCGATCGCCATTACCCCTGCTTCCCCTAAAAGTCTTCCTACTATTAGTATTTTAAATACGAAAACTAGTAAAAATAACGTATCGATCAATATTAAATTTTTACTAAACTGTGCGCAATTTGATTGCACACAAATTGGTGTCGATTCTGTTGTTACATTATCTATATTCTGACAGGTTAAAATTATAGCCGCCCCTGTTGTTGCGGTTTTTTAAAGGGATGGCAATATTTATAATGCGGATATTTAACAGAATTGGCACCACTGACGGTTTACGATTTTTCAAAAATGGTTTTAGTGATTTTATATCCTTCAACATGTCAAAACGTGTTTTTTACCATTCACTTTTCCATCTTGCTTGTTTTCTTCCATCAGTTTGCTCCGGACAAGGAAATAGCTACTTAATTTTTTACTTTAAAATAAATTAGATAAGTATGTAGTATTATAGATTATTATTTTTATCTTAGGCATAATAAAGTACATACATAGAAAGATTACCTACTGTAAGACACACATTTTTTTACTATAGGTATTAAGTTAAAAAGATAAGTTTATATTTAAACATTTCTAAGTTATTACGGTACCTACATAATAAGATTCGAATATCTAATTGATTCGAGATCTAATATCCAACTTAAAATGTTTGTTATAGTGTAGTTTACGCGACTGAGTTTATAAAAGGAAAATTTATTATGTTTACAAAGAAAATTACAATAAATACAAGTTGATAATCATTGGGTTACCTGCCTGATAATTAGATAAATTTCTTTATGATGTTGCATCAACTATGCAGATATGAAAACTTGTTTTTTAGCATCCGGTGCCACAATAGCGAAATTTATTTTCAAAATCATCTTTGTAAAATATCTATCTGCAGTGCAAGTACCGTTCTTAGCGATCGCTTAATTTACATTTAGACAAAAATTCGTTAAAAATGATTTCAACAATGGATAAAACCATTTTTAACGAATTTTGACGATTCTAAATGTCAAATTAAGCGATCGATAAGAACGGTAGGTACTTGCACTGCAGGTGTGTATTATGTACTAGTTTCGACATGCAGCTTCGCTTGCGTGGTACCGGAAAGTAAGGTTCTTGGTTCACTTGGCGAAAAGTAGAATAACAATTTCAGATATTTTATGCTCAACTTGTAACATCGATAAACAAATAAAGATTTTGATATAAAGTGAGTTGGTAGAAATCCTTAAAACCATACATACAAGGAAATTTCATTCTACTTTTGTCGCTGAACGAGCATACTATTCTAGGTACCTAACGAACCATACCTAATTTAGGTTGAAATTAAACGGAATCCAAGAAACTTACAACTTTCACATTTATAGCTCGTACCTACCTATGTCTTCAAACATTTTGTTTTTTATGTAGGTAGTTTAGTGTGACATTATTGTGCTTGCAATTAATTCATGTAGGTACCCTGCCTATTTATATAAGGTTTTTGGTTTTTCGATAGAGTAACGAATTATTATTTTGTTATAAATTTGTAGACTGATTTATATGTGTAGATATTTCTAAGTACTTTGTAAAGGGATGTTAGTGGCAGCTACACAGTTCGCTATGTACCTATCTACTACCTACCTAGTGATCCTCAAATTATACGAATGTCTTGTTAGAGATAACAATGGTGTCAATTCTGTTGTTGCATTATCCTAAAAAAACCTAATCTGACAGCTCTAAAATTATGGCCGTCCTTGTTGTTTCGGTCTTTTAGAAAGGGATGTCAATACTTTTAGTGCAGTCAAATTAGGTTAAGTTTGGAAAATTAAACAACAGAATTGGCACCAATGTCTCAGTTTGTAGGTTTTTTTCTGGTGAGAAAACTGTGTGTGATATTATCGCATGCGAGTTGACTTGTATTGTGTGCAGATTTTTTTTTACGTTTGTGCAATTTATTAGACACATATCACTCAGTTAACAAAATAGAAAAAGTGAAATACGTTTTGTTGGGACTTTGAATTGAATTATTATAGGGCTTTGTAAATATTCTGTGCAACATAATTCCAAAATTATGTAGGTAATAATTAAAGTCATTCATGATTTTTATAACTTTAATCCCTATGAGTTATGTAAGTACCTTAATTGGAGTTTATAAGAAAGTAAAAGTACCTAAAAAATTTCTAAAACGTGATTTATGAATAAAAATATATCTAAACAATAATCTTACTATGCATTTTAATTCGTTTTACCTACATACCTACTTAGTATGCTATGCTATAGATAGCCTACCTATTTATATATTTTTATTTCCTGTCGTACATTTAGTTTTTCCAATATCCAAATAGGTAGGTATTTAGGTATATTACAAATAGATTATAAATATTGGTGAACATTACACACAGCACTATCTCGCTCCAAACTAAGCCAAAGCTGTGATAGGGAACCAGATAGCCTCTCGTCAGAGTATTAAATTCCTTTATTATAACACCCAGACAGAGAACAAACGTCAATGTTTATTCTCGGTGGGGATCGAACCCACGACCTACGGCGCAGAAGGCAGAGGTACTTCCGGTAGGATATTATGTTCTATGGGTACTACTAACTAATCCGTCTATAATATTTTTGTTTCTTAGCCCCGATAGCCAGTACATACAAAAAAAAAATCAAATTTCTGCCTGCCTGAATAAATGCGTAACGAGGTGATCTACCCCCCCCCCTTTCACGGCTTTGCATCGACCATCCGGACACCCTGTATAGTAATGGAGTCCTGAGTTATCAGCACGCATATACAACCCGAGCTCCTAGATAGGTACCTATCTTACCAACGCCCAGGTCAAGGGGTCAATGCTTTTTTGTACCTACTCGTCCATGAACTCTCTCGCGATGTCTTATAAGCCCAGGATTTGATGAATGAGACATAAAACAAGTGTTTCGCAATAAATTTATTTAAGTTTAATGAATACATAAAGCTTTTCAATAAAACCACCATCACCTAGGTTAAGTACACAAGAAACCCCTAAAAACCCTTTCTTTGCTTTTATTTGTGCATTGGTTCAAGACCAGTAGGTATAAAATTAAAGGTGGGACACAAAATTGTTGATAATAGCAAAAACATGATTTTGCTTCACTATGAAACATAACATCACTATTGATTTTGTTTACTGCTAGGTAACTTGCTTTGTTCATACTTGAAAAATGCCAGTAAGGAATGTAATTGATCAAATTAAATAATTGGGGCAGTTAGTTTGGGGTCTGTAAGATGAAAACTACATAAAATTCTTTATAAGATAATATCATGGCAAGTCTTATACACTAATGAAGAACCAAACCCCTTCTACCAGAACATGGACTACATTCCTAGAAACTAATTCATTGGCATTCACCACACTGGCTCTTTCTCTACCAGTGCTTATTCTAGATTTTACACTGATACACATATAGCTGTGACCTTTGTAATCAACACATCACATCTAAATAACCTCTAGTTCCGTAATCAAATCCATAAGAAATCAGCTAAGTTAGAAAATCTGCTAAATTAGAATATACTGAATTCAACTAGTCACTTAGAGTTCATCTTAGATGGTCGGAGACATGAAAGAGAATGTATGTCAAAACCATAATTATACTAAATGGTGTGGTGATGGGTACTGCTTGGTAAGGTGATGAGACTCGAGGGGTGGTTATTCAAGGCGCAGGAGCTCCACATCGAAGATCAGGGTTGAGTTGGGAGGGATGACTCCGGGATGACCTTGCTTGCCGTAAGCGTAGTCGGGGGTGCAAGTCAGTTTGGCACGCTCTCCCACAGACATCTAGAATAGAGAACGCTCATTAGAATTTTTAATTTGTAGTGGGTGAATAAAATTTCCACGGACGTCCTGGGGCCTTATACTCGCGGTGGAGATGACGTCAATCTCGTTCGATAACTCACTCAGATGCGTTCTGTCTTGCATGAACTTTGAATGGTGAGAATGGGCATAAATTTGATGTCATGAGTTACCGAACGAGATATGACGTCATCTCCACCATGAGATAATCTCGTTCGAAATGAGCATAAGCCCCCAGCAATGGGGTGTGTTGTGCAATGTCCCCCTGCTAACCTCACCCCAACCAGCCCAACTCCGTAACATAGCGGAGAAGGTCCTTGGGTTGGTGACAAGATGTTTAAGCATCCTCAGTGGTGATTTTTCGAAGGAAGCCCTGACTAATTTCCTTTAAAATATTGTGGTGAAAGCATTTTAAGGTGGCACTTGATGCACCTTCTAACTATAACACAATTAAGTTTAAGAATGTTGATGGTTCGATGACATGCTCTTTTCCTCACAATGTTTTCCTTCACCATTTGATGGTACTTGTACTGTGCCTACATACATAACATACATACATTTTGCACAGAAATACTCAGTCCTTGGAAGGACATTGATTGATCCTTACAAACCCATTCCATCCATAAGCTGTTCAAAATTGCTATCAAGGGTCAATAAAGCATTTTGAACATTACCTTAGCAACACCCTCATCCCAGCCTTTGATGACCTCTCCCTTGCCGATGCGGAACTTGAAAGGTTTGCCGCGGTCGCGCGATGAGTCGAACTTGTTGCCATTTGTCAGTGTGCCGGTGTAGTGCACCACTACAGTCTGTCCCGCCTTTGGGTAGTCGGATTCTGGAATATTGTGTACTTAAATTAGCATCACTTTGTGGGCTATTTTGTGCTAGCATTGTAACCATTATTATGTATAATTAATTATAATAATAAAATAAAGAGATTGGGGACAGAATCACCCTGTAACCTGCTTTATCTATTTTTCTACATTAACTTGTTTTATACTTTAAATATTCAGTCAGAAATTAGAACATAGCAAAAAATCTGTGTGTGCCGTTCAATAAATATTGTTTATGGAAATCTGCTTTTTCTGGTCAGTTATATATAAATTTATAAGCAATACATAATAATATAACAGACTTAGACTTGTTTTGCTCTGCTCTGTTTCCTATGCATTATATCCCAGACACAGGTGTGTAGATGTATAAAATAAACAGGTGATTGCATCTATTTATATCCACTATCATTTTTCATTTATTCATCACATATGAGGGGAAATTTTTCACACATTTACAGGGCATACATACTAGTGGAATGTTTTTACATTTCCTAGAAAAATGGACTCAAGGGACGGACTTGCCACTTATCCCCACTTGCAACCCCCCTACCCCTAGCCCCCAGATTTGAAATTTTGAACCCACAACATAAGGCGCAGCATACAGCGCGCCGCTATCTCGCTCGCACAATGGAATATTTTTAAACATATAAAATCACTGAATGTAGTTATGTAAAATCGCAATCGGTCAAGTTGTGGTCGATGGCATTACAAATATTTAGTTAAAATAAAATTTTGATCCAAGCAAGTTTTCATACATAAAAATTGGAAAGATATAAAGTCACATTTTTAAGTATGAAAACTTGCTTGGATCAAAATTTTATTTTCGCTAAATCTTTATAATGCCATTGACAACAACTTAACCGATTGCGATTTTACATAACTACATTCAGTGATTTTATATCTTATTTATCTCTTTAAGTATTCCATTGTGCGAGCGAGATAGCGGCGCGCCGTATGCTGCGCCTTAAGGACATTAATGGACAAGGTAAGGTGCTGTATATAATTTTACTCGGTGTTAACTAGTAGGTACAGAGTGGCTACTGCAAATGACATTACAGGGTTAAACTATAGCTACCCTGGTACCTGAGTTGAGGGTTGGGGATAGGGGGAAAGCATGTGGGGGTAGATGGCAAGTCTTTCCCTATAGTTCTTTTTTCTAGGCAATGAAAAAAAAAATCCAATAAATTTCCTTCATATTTCTTCACTTTAAAAAAAAAATAACCCTAACCTAATGAGAATTCCTTCCCTTGAGTCTTTTTGTCATAGAGATAAAATATTACTACCAATTTTTTTCATATAAAAAAAAAAAAAAAACCCTAACCTAACTAGTAACTTACCTGAAAAATTAAATTATTTTTTTTCATTTCCTAGAAAAAAGGACTCAAGGGGAAGACTTGCCATCTACCCCCACCTGCATCCCCCCTATCCCCAACCCTCAACTCAGGTACAAGGATTGCTATAGCCAACCCCATTACAGTCACAACTGAAGGTTATCCATGACGATAAGATTTAAAGAAATAATTTTAGGAAAAAAGTTATTTTAATTCGGCGTTTTGCGCAAACAGAAAAGCCTGAGATTTATTTTATCCTACATAGTTGGGTACCAAGGTTATCAACAAAACCTACGAAGCAAGGTCTCAATAACGTAGGGAAATCCATTCCGGATGGCAGGATGGTACATCATGAAATCCACACCTCCAAAGCTACATCAGATTTACGTAGAAATGAATGAAAACTTTCAGAACAACTTACCATTCCCAGGGCTGATAGTTTCAACGTTCACACCCATGTTTACTTATAATAATTAACTGTATTTTTCAGGAACTAGCACGTCGAGCAGGAACACCTGGAAAACGCACGCAACGCGCTCGCTCGCGTTGAGTGAATTCTTTTTTATGAATCAAAGAGTATACAATAACTACGTTATGAATGAATGAAATGAAAGAACATGGCGTCTTTTTTACTTTTTTGTGGCATGGACCGTGCTCTTTTGAGTTTTAACTGCTTTGAGTTGGCAACTGGCTGGCAACGTTCGCACGTTCGCATATTATGTGGGATTAGGAGTCAGACTTTGCTTCACTTGGCTGATTGAGTAGGTAGGTACATAGCGCTGAAAGCCACTTGACTGGTGTTGATTGTTGCAATATCATAAACTAACCAATCTGATAGCTCTAAAATTATAATTATTACGGCTATAGCCGTCTTTGTTGTTTCGGTGTTTGAGAAAGGTATGACAATATTTTTAGTGCTGTCAAATTAGGTTATGATGGAAAAATAAACAACACTAACCCCCGGTTTCTGAAAGCGCGATCAACACTAATCGGCTGTCAAGTCACTTGCTATTTCAGCTTGTACTTCAAGTTAGACAGAGATAGCAAGTGACTCGACAGCCGTTGTTGATCGCGCTTCCAGAAACCGGGGCGGGGGTAGCACTGATATATTATTATTTATTTTACTATCAGTCAGTGCTGCCAGCTGCGGCATTTCCGGTCTCTGGTGGTAGCTTTTGGTAGACGTGTATAACCTCTATAACTATTGTACAATTTGTACGGGCCTATTATTGACCGAGCGAGCGAAGCGAGCGAAGCGTCTCAGTTTCCACATTGGCCAAAAATGCGTTAGTCCGGATGTCTGTCTGTCTGTCTGTTCTCCTCTACAGGTCGCATTTTTAACCGATCTGGACGAAACTTGGTACACAGGTTATATGACTTATTAGAATTTTTTTGTCGTCGGGGATTTTTGATTGGAGGGGTACTTCCCCCAAAAAAAAGGGCAAAAAGGGGGCTATTTGATATACTGGATATCTCCACCAAATGAGATCCGATTTCGATTATTCTTTTTTTATTTGAAAGGTAGTAACTATAAGTTGGTCTCATAAAAGTTTGGCGAAGATCTGATAAGGATCTTCAGCATGATGAACAGGATAGCTCATCAAACAATCGATGGTTTTCAATCAAATTTGAGAGAAACACAAAGGACCTCATTCTACACAAGATGATGCAAAAAAATCACAAAACGGAAAATGCACTTGCACATTACATTCCTCAAATAGCTCACTTTTAGTATGCTCGCGAGGGCTACAGCTCCTAGAGCCACTAGTTACTAGCTAGTTATAAGACATCTAAATACATAAATATCTTAGTTTTTAAGGTATTTATGCTATGGGCCCTGTATTTTTAAGATCTTTTTACTATGTTGCCTGAATATGGTTATAAATAAATTACGCAGGTATAGTTTGCCCACAAGAAAACGTCTCGGTTGATGTAACAACTTTTTTAATTGATTTATCACTATCATGTAAATGTGGCTTATTCAGTTTATCCACCCTGAAACAGCCACCCTACGGTGTGTCATCATGCACTCATCACAGAACTTGGTGTCGGGATAAATAGGGTTTTAAGAGGCTGCCCGCTAAATAACTTCTCGCTGGCACATTTTAACATTTTTGATTATTAATTATAATATACCTTGAAAAAGCGCATATAATACGCGTACATAACATTATTTTATGCGAGAAGTTGTTCGACGGTAGTCTGCATCCTAAAGGTAGGTAGGGGGAGTCTGGCATAGTTTGCTAAGTAGGTAGGTTTGTTATGTACCTACCAGTGGAACCAATATTTTTACTAAACAGTTTTTACTACCTAAGTACCTCATGTTGGTTGTATAGACGACAATACCTACAATTAATTACAAAAAAAACGCATTATAGAAGAGTACCTACCTACTTTACGGTACCTTTTATTTGAAGGGGAAAATGCCTTCGCATTACCCTTCCGTCACCCCCATGGCGGAAGGGTAATGCGAAGGTATGTGGGGCTCGAACCCACTTAAAACCCCCCTGTGAGCCATCCTCTGCAAAAGATATAGGTAGTGAGATGGGGTCGCGTTTGCATTCGCCATTTCGGTAGGTACTTAGGTACATAACCTAGATAATGTTTTCCTGGACCTTATAATAGGCAGGTAGTAGATCAACTTATAAATAAAGATGTTTAATTTTTCACAAATTTGTCATTGTTTGTTAAAAGTTAAAACTAGAGATTTTGATCACAAAACAGATAATACCCACTACTTAAGTGCCTATTGACCTTGGACGCTGTTGAAATCATCTTAAAGAGATGTTATATTAAAGGCCTAACTAACTTTGGGGGGGTTTGACGACCTATTATTATAGTTGCGGATTCGATTCCCGCCGTGGAACAAATTTGTGTACGATCTGCAGAAATTTGTTCCGATGTTCTGGGTGTTTTCTATGTATAATAAAATAATATCTATATATGTAAGCATATAATGTATTAAATATATCAGTTATCTAGTACCTATAACACAAGCTTTGAATAGCTTACTTTGGGGCTAGATAGTGCTGTGTGGATTGTCCAGCATTATTTATTTATTTATTTAATTTTAAGAGGCTGCCAGCCGTCAAACAACTTCTAGTTCGCACATTTAAAAATTTTTGAAAATACAAAATCAATGAATGTACCTAGTAAACAAACAACCAAGCTCCCGATAGCTGTCCTGCTTACGATCTTTTGGCGTGAACAAGATAGATATACAGTTGCAGCTTGAAATTAAAGAAAATTCTACTAGCATGTTTGTTTCAGGTCCTTACAGATTGCAAAATATATTCTTCCTCCAAAAAGGTTTAGGTATAGGTACCTAATTTTTTTAGTTAAAACTGCCTAAAAGTTTGTAGAAAACTAGATAGTTAGATAAGTTAAAAAAAAGTGTTTTTGTTGAACCTACTAACCTTAACAAATGCTTATGTTTGGTTTTGCGATTTTTCATAGATGGGTACTCACAGTAAGTAATTTCATAAGTTTCAAAATGATCAAGTGTGTGCGGAAGAAGATTGACGGTTATCTGCGTCTTAAAAAAACTAAGATTGCTACACACTTCTGGACTTCTAGGTAGCTACTTCATATTCGATTATAAAGTTATACAAATCTATTACCCTCACATAAAAACCTATTCTCATATAAAATTATCAATCCTTATAATTAACCACAGTATAATACAACAAATCGTATAGGTAAGTATTTCAACCTGATACACATTGATGCAAATAATCTAAGAAAACATTTATTGAATAGTTTATTTAAACAGTCATCCATTAACAATCAACAACATTTTTCATAACAAGATGGAACGCTGTTTTTGCAGCTAATATTATGGATTTTAGATCTAGATCAGTGGTTCCCAAAGTTGACTGGACTGCAACTCACCTAACAAAACACAAATTTGGGAATCACCTTTTGGTTTCATGAAGAAAAAAGAGTCATACTCGTAGCAGCGGTGAATAGGGCTGCTTCATTACCATACTCATTTATTTACGTCACGTTGCAAAAGAGGAATTTCATGTAATGAAAAACAATGAAATTGACTTGTAGAATACCCTGCTTTCGGGATTATAGGGGAATTATGTTACACGTTGTATATAAATGAAGAACTGGTGAAACAAGAATCAAAATCAGTGTTAATATTAAAATAAGGCCCTCCAAAATATTCTCTCGCGACTCACCAGTGGGTTATGGCCCATACTTTGGGAACCACTTATCTGTATTATGTACCTATTATATTAATTACAGTACATAGGTGTGATATTAGGTACCTAATCTTAATTTTAGGAGCACATCGAGATTCAAACTTGAAGCTTTTTTCTACTTCAACAGATAAATGCTTTTTTTTATTTATTACAAGGCAATTATTAGAAACATCGAAAGCTGAATTTGACCATCGCTAATCGATATTATTCGTGATTGCTCACGTGGGATACCATCAATCAATGATATCTGATCATTCTTGATGTATTACACATATTCGAAACAGTTTCCACACAGAAGAAAATCAGCAAATTAAACGACATGACTACTTATCTAATAAAAAAATATAAGTTTATTCACAATATAGATTTCCACAAGAATAGAAAAATGCTGAAAAGTTTAAGAAAATGCGTGATTATATGGAAGGGAAAAATTTACAATAACCCTTTAGTGCGTCTACGCAGATGCACTAGGTAAAGTTGTGCTACCTCACGAAGGCGGGTGAGCAATACTTGTAGTTGTGACGTATTATGTATGTGTGCTGTATGTGTATGACAGCTCGGGCGACAATGAATTCTCCCTACTTTACGTTTACAGAAACAACGTGTATGTAATGTGCATTTACAAACATAATTAAGACCAACCCACCTTCGTGAGATGGAGCAACTATACCAAACTTACCTTCCTTAGGTACCTAGGTACCTACCTAAGATACTCGTAGGTAAGGTAGAGTAGGCACACAATTCTCGTGCATTTCTACGTGGGGAATTTAATTGTGTTGAAGAAACTTGAATGATATTATAAGTGACAAAAATATTGCGTTTTTATTATAAATAGGTACCTGGTATAGGTTCACCTGGGTTATAAAAAGATTTATGAAATTAATGTTTAATATCCAGAGGAACTCATTGAATAACTCAATGAAAAAAATGAAACCTCTAAAAACCCCAATGCATGAAGTCTTAGGTTTCGACGTTGGAGGTACTTTTGTAAGGTATTAACTTTTTGGATATTTGTACATTCTAACATTACATTTGGCATTTGATTTTGGCTTTTGAGTTTAGCGATATTAGGTACAGATTTATTAGAAGTAGAGTTTTTGCTACAAGATATTTTTAACCAATTCTTTATACGAAACTAACACAGCCATTTACATCGAGGTTCAAAAATAAATGACCAACACGACCAATGCTAGGTAATATGTAGTTTTATTTGTATTCCAGAGGTTCTCAAACTTACTTCGTCTACCACCCGCTTTGAGATTTGAGAATCAAATTGTTGTCTATAAAAACTTTTTTCGAGGAAGCAAATCATAAAAATAAAAAAAAGATTTTGTATTCGGTATGTACCTGCCTACGTATATGTATACTATAAGAATTAAACGCAATTATTAAAAAAATAACTTCCCTGATTTCTGTTTATGTATGCCCTCCAGTTTTCGTAAAGGTTCCTTATCCTACCAAACCAACAAGTATTACCTAGTGCTAACAATATTGCAAGAGTTATTCCTTGCAATATTAGGAACACTTGTCTTAGTTTACTTCCTATTTCACCTTTATTTCAAATTAGATAGAGATGAGATAGCAAGTGACTTGACAGCCGATTAGCATTGATCAAGGTTTCAGAAACCGGCAGTTAGTTGGTTTGGAGTACTTAACTGAACATAAAGTAGTTTTTTTAATTTAATATAAGTTAAATTAGGAAAAAATCATGCTCTAGTCTCGATTATTTCGAGTTTAGTAGGGAATAAAAAATTCGTTAGGAATCGGGACGGAGCGGTGTCGGCGTTCGGATAGATACTGATACATTCACTTATGGAGTAACTGGATCCTCTTCCTGATGGTGCTTGGCGAGCGCCAGGAGAATCATGGTCAGCTGCTTCCGGCTGATCTTCCCTTCGCTGCTGTATTCCACTCCTTGTAGGATCGTCTCTTCGAACTCTAAGAGATCTTGGGCGTCGTAGTCCTGGAATTATAAAATGTAGGATTGTAGGTGATTTGTGTTGACCACCATTGTCAGCATGCTGATTACCATTGCCAAACGAAGTGGACAATGGTGGTCAAACCTATTTTTTTTTATGATTTAGTTCCTAAAGTAATACGCCAAAGTGATTGAAGGTTATCTCAATTAATAGACAAATATCCAAAGTTTATAATATGTCTAAATCAATTAATAGTTTACGAATAGTTATGGTTTTATTTTCATCCCCGCTTATGTGACTCCCATTACCCACATCTTTCCTAACATTAACATTCAATCTAGACCTATCTATGTAGATAGAAAATTCTTAAAAAATAACAATCAATAAATTAACAGTAAACTTATCAAAATCAAACCAGCCTCTACATGCCGAGCGTGTTATACAACAGATTTAATAAAAAATAGGTATTATACCTACTGACATGCTCGGCATGTGGATTGCTGGTGGCTCGCTGCTCGACCCCGTGGGTAGTGTTTATGTGCGGTTAATTTTCCAAAGGTACTGTGAGAAAAATATGCAACAGGTAGCCCTAACTCTAGCTTGGAATCGAGTTTTGCAACCTTAAATTCTAGACAAGATCCACTTTTGACTGGCGTGGAACTTACCTTGCCTCCAGTGAAGAACTTTTTAATAGAATGAGGGTATGTGAAATTGAATTTCGTGACTTTTTGATTTACCTTTTTAACTAACTCTAGGAGATCCTTGAGGAACCCTCGCAGTTCTTCGTTCTCGATTGAGCCATTGTTATCCTGAAGACATAAATTATTTTAAAATATGCACCTGTAGTCAAATCGTACCTAGATCATATTTTAAAATTACAAATATCAATAAACATTCTTCCTCTTGCCCTTATCCCACTTTCCTCTATGATCCGTCAGTAGTCACTTCTTTCTTTTATCCATGTCATCTTTCTCCAATCCTTAGACTTTTTTTGGCCTCCATTTACTCTTTAATCCAGGCCTTTTTCTGCCGCCAAGCAGCGTTGCTGTGTTTCGGTTTGAAAAGTGTGGCTGCCGGTTTAATTACAGGCACAATGTTGCCTCAAGTTGATAGACGCACGGCAGTGCATCGCAGGGCACGTTCCTATCAAGTGTGTTATCTGCTTGTTCCGTCAGCAAGTTGTATAAAAAACCCATCCACATCCACACATCTAAACTATAAATATCACCCTAATTTTTCTAAAATATGTTTCTTACCCTATCGTATAATGAGAAGACTCTTTCAATATCATCTTTCGTCAGTTTGGTTGCACCCTGTAGATTTAAATTTTTTTAAGAGAATTGACAAATATTAGCATTTAAATTATTAATACCTACACACGGTTACACATCAGGCTAAACAGTTTGGATTACTGTTTTAATCGCGCAAGCACAGAGTACTTTGTTAAAAAAAGAAACATACGAGGGATGTGTATCCGACAGTAAGGTTTCAGTTAATTTATAATGTAAAACTAAGTTTATAGGGACCTACTACTCTAACCTAAACAGTGCTAATTTAGGTATTGGGTGCTAATTTCTAATAGCACCCTTGCTATCATGATTTTTACTTTAGAGTTGATCATTTTATGACATGACCTTAATATCAAAACAATCATAGTAGGTAGTTAATTTACAAATTATGTTACAATATTCCAAATACAACATGCATAAATAAAACAACATTATATTATTATTTTACAGAAAATATTTGCTATATACTTTAGCCCTGTAGGTATAGTTGTGCTTTGTAGACCGTTAGTTTTGTGTATCATTAATATTTAATAGTGCTGCCTATACCTTGTTTTCGTATTTAATCAAATCAAATTAAAAACGTTTACCTACTTTGTGTCACAAAAACGTAGGCCAACCAATTACAGAGAGCCAATTTTGTTGTCATAACCAATATTTGGTTGGAACAACAAAATCAGTAGCCCCCGGTATCTGAATGCTCAATCAACACTAATCAGCAAGTCACTTGCTATCTCCATCTAATTTGAAGTAAAAGCTGGAATAGCAAGTGATATGACAGCCGATTAGTTTGATCGAGCGTTCAGAAACCGGGGGTTTGTCACTCTTTTTCAATTGTTCAATTTTTTAAATAAAACACAATGGTGTCAATTCCGTTGTTTAATTTTCCTAACTTAACCTAATTTGACAGCACAAAAAATATTGCCATCCCTTTCTAAAAGACAGAAACAACAAGGACGGCTATAATTAGAGCTGTCAGTTTAGGTTAGTTTATGATAATGCAACAACAGAACTGACACCACTGACTGTGTCTGGAATTATGACGTGTGTATTCCTACCACTTACCTCTATGCCTTCCTAGTGTGCAGTGCAGGAGACAAGCGTTAGTGTTACAGACAGAAAGACAGGCAAATAAATGACAGGTAACATGCTACTGTGAAATAATAAAATGCATCACACGATTATTTATCACAGTTTTTATTATTAGTACTTAGGTACCAGTTTATAAGGTAAACAATTTTATGTTAGGTAGAGAAGAGGGTATGTCCCTGCCTATCTCATTGTAATAAGTACCTAGATAGTCATTAGATTGTCCATGATTATATCAATTGAAAAATGGACAAGAAGATGCATTAACGTAATTCTAATTATATGCATGATTAGGTACAAGTGCATACAATCGACCGTAAAAACAAAATAACAATAAATACAACTTATTAAAAAATTTAAAATTGAGCAAATTTTATGAATTAATTTTGTCTAGGAGCAACTGCTTAGTCATCTGGATGGAATTTGGCACAGAGATAGATTGTTATCTGGAATAGCACATAGGCTATTTTTAAGCCCGTTGGAATACCTACCGGGATTTAAAACTTTGCGGCTTTTCTGTTTTTTTCTGCAAAAAACCTTTTTGTTATTGTTTCCGTGGGCTGGTTTTTCAAAAATAACCCCTAGGGATATCCAGTTTTAACTAAAAAATAAAGATTCATATTGTTGCTGTTCTAAAAAGTTGTTATTTTGTTTCTTCTACATTACGAATGTCAAGAAAAAAAAACGTATAAGGCTGATTGTACACACCGAGAATGAAGTTAGTGATTTACATCATAGGCAATGTTAGTTTACATCTATGAGATACTAGTTAATTATGTAGGTTTCTAAGTCGTAAATAAAGAAAAATGAAGCAAGCAAAATTATAAGGTAGAATGTTTATAAAAAGGCTAAAATAATATAAACATACATTCCAAGTGCAACGTGTGAATAAATTAATTTATATATCACTTTTGTTACTACCAAAAAAAATTAAAGGACTGTTTCAGCAGATGTACTGATTAATGATAATAGCATGATCAAAACCTTTTTTTTTTAATTTTTTTGTTTTTTTTTATTTTATAGCCAAAAACTGGATTTGTTTGATTTACTAGACGAAAAGGATACCTAAGTGTAATTCCGTTATTCCAAGATGGACCGCAGGCCGCAAACTGCAGTCCATCTGGACCTTTAGGCCCTTATTCATAATTATCTTTGAGCGTGCCAATAACTTATCAGACCGATAAGTCTGTTGCTGTCTCTTTTCGTTGGCATGAAAGTGACAGTGACAAGAAAACTCTATACCTAGATCTGTTATAAAATGGCAGGGAATATGAATAAGAGAAGTTGCCCCCGGTTTTTGAAAGCTCGATCAACACTAATCGGCTGTCAAGTCACTTGCTATCTCTATCTAATTTGAAGATAAAGCTGAAATAGCAAATGACTTGACAGCCGATTAGTGTTGATCGAGCTCTCAGAAACCGGGAGTAAGTGTTTTTAGACGAATGTAGGTATTTGTATAGACTATAGGCACTTGTATAGGCGACTGTACGTACCCTACCTAAGTGAAGTTTAGGTCTGTAGTACATTGTGAGTGAAGTGTCTACACGTAGGTACTTACCTTGTTACAATGGTGTACTTAAAGATTTACATTAATAACTTCCGAGTTATGCCTTTGCCCAGCAGTGGGACGATAAAGGTTAAGGAAAAATAGATGTATACACAAAAATGCCCTAAAGCTCTAAGAACCGTTAATTGAATGGCGAACAGAGCGAACAGAAGACCAAGCAAAATATTTTTTATTTCTGATTTCGACGAAACTAAGGACTGTCCATGAAGGAACATCGTCCGAATCTTAAAAAAAAAATGCCGGACAATCCACACAGCACTATGTATCTAGTCCCAAATCTTGTGTAACTTGTCATCTTGTGTTATGGGTACTAGATAACTGATATATTTAATACATTATAATTCTATTATACTTACAAAGATAGATATTTTTTATTATACATAGAAAATACCTAGACCAATCGTACCTACACAGATCCGAGGCGGGAATCGAAAAAATCGAATCTCGCCCGCTGCGCCACTGAGGTCGTCAAATGTGAATCCAGGTTACAATAAAATAATCAGATGGTAGGATATTGCAAAGGAAAGCTCAAAATCGTTATTATTGGATATTTCTAGCAAGAGGAGCTAATTTCCAGCAGTGGACTTCAAGCGGATGATGATGATCACTTGACCAGAGAATCGAGGCAGATTTTCATTTTATTGATAAATCCACACATCTTGACATTAGTCTTGATTCATTCTTTGGCCTTTGCCTTTAAGTACCTATACCTAGGTAGGGGCTAGATGGTGCTGTGTGGATTGTCCAGCATTATAATTAAAAAAATACCTACAATGTATGTAGGTACGTGTACAATGTTTATGACATAAAAAAGTCTTCTTTTTTTTTATTTATTTAAAGGGCTTTGTCGCTGGGCGACCACACTGCCATTTCGTTTTGATCAATCACAGAATTCACAGACAACATAATAAAAAAAATAAGTCCCCCCAAACTCAAATATCATTAGAAAAATTAAAAAAAACTCCTTCCTATCAGTACATAGGTACAATACAATATGCTATGCTTATAAGGAGTTAAGTCTTAGGAAGGAATTGAAACCTAGTTATTCAGCGCTCATGTCAACGACTGTTAGTTGACTCTGTATTTTGTGCGCATGTCAATAAAATATACCAATTTTTTTCACAGTTTCATTTTATGCAGATGTATTATTATTCTCCGTCCGTCCGTTCCTGATTGGCTGGAAATATAGTAGGGTAGTACCTACTGTGCAGGAAATGAAGTGTCACTCACCTTGAATACTTGTCTGCAGAGAAAATTCTCCTTGACGGGCAATAATCTGTAATATTCAGTATACAATGTATAATATAATTTATACTATTTGTTGATAGAACAAGCCGATGGCCCACCTGATGTTAAGTGGTATCCATCACCCAAAACCAATGGTATATAGTCACGCACGTTTTTAACGTAGCCTACGATACACTAACCTGCGTCAATCAAATTAAGACATACATGTTAAGCCTCATATTATTATGCCTGCAATTTTACCAATACCCAACCCACTGCCTTCAAACTGCTGAAACCCAGTAATGCTGTTTCGCGGCAGATTAGGCGTAGTGGTAGTAGGTAGGGGAAGGAGGGGTAATGGCGATCGTGTTGGGTAATACCGCTCACTCCAATAACTTATTAAATAAGATGCCTTGAAACACAGCGAGCACGCTGCAGCGCAGGGGTTGTGACGCTTGAGCAGACAGTCTCTAAATCTCAAAACTAACTTGACAAATGAAAAAACAATTCCTCCAACGAGCCTTTCACAGAGAGCTCTGCTAACAAACATAACAGCGTTGAAGCATTAATTTAAGTAAAACAATGGGCGACCTTCTCGCCAATATTCACGATAGTTATACTGAAAAACAAAATGTGATAATTATATAGTTGCTCTCTTAAACCATAAAGCACGAAACAAACGTGTGGAATAATTGTTTTTAGAAAAGGGATCACATTTTGACATAAGTAGGTATATCTATATTCACGGTTTTTTTGCCAAAATCCTGACGTTGTATCACTTTGCACCAAATTATCTCCGAAACTATACAGACAATTGAAAGTGAGTTAGACCAAAAAGCGTTAGAAAAGCTAAATATGTAAATCCTAAAAAATCTAATTACTTTACATATCTCTCATCACAGGAGGCACAGTATAATATGGTGTATAATATGGGTTAGATTTTGCGAGAATCATAGCTTTACACTGTAAAGCTATAAGATTCTCGCAAAATCTAACCAAACCAGTAGGTTTGTGAAGTCTGTGAACCAAACTTACTTTGCCATTTCTGAAAGTTGCAATCTGCCATCCTTATTAGAGTCGAACACTTGGAGCTGTGAAGAGAGTGAAAAGGCGTTAGTGAAACCAGTAAAAAGTTTCACTGTAAAAACAGTAAAAAGGTTTACTGGTATTCCGGCGAGCTTAAGGGACATAAATAGAAGCAGGTAAGTAAGCGAAACCATAAAAAGTTTTGCTATAAAATAAAAATAGATAAAAGTTAAAAGGTTTACTGTTGCTCCGCTTGTTGGCTAGCTAAGTGTTTCTATTTGTTTTATTTCTGCGAATAAAGAGACTGGTTAAACGTAGGGTTACGAAGAAAGACAAGGAGACCTATAACTATTGGACTTTACTGTCTTCTCCGCGTATTGACGCGGATTGTAAAAAACTTTACCTTTCACTTTTTTAAACATACATGGGCCTTACTACAAAACGGCGTCTAACTTTAAACAGTGTCTAAAATTAGCGCTGTCTCTGTTTGTCATTACGCAATGGCAAGAGATGTCAAAAGTTTAGGCAGTGTTTAACGTTTGCCTATTTTTTTGTAGTAAGGCCCTATTCGTCTTTTGAGACGAATCTAATAAAAATCATTCGGTTGATAGCCGCCAAACAAAATCTCGCTCGCGCCTTTCCAACATTAAAAAAAATATTAAAGTAAAGTAATAAAATATAGCAATCAAACAAGATAAGGAGAGGTAAGCAAAAATATCCAAGATATAAAAAAAATCATTCATCATTGCCTCTTATAGGATTGGATTTCTTTTATTGGTGTGTGTGGTACAAAGCAACACAAGATATTTCAGAATACCTACCATTGTGTCTGTATATTCGATGAGCTTATCTTCAGATACGTCGTTGATTTTTTTCGCTTCTTTCAGCAGGTCGCGCAGGAAATTCTGGTACAAAATGATATACATAGGTTAGTTGTGAGGAATTTCCTCTTTGTGATTTTATTAAAGGAGGTGATTATTTGGAAGACGAGAAGAGAAGCGTTGGTCGCGTGGAACTCGCACTAGAGTGACGTTTCAAGATGATCCTTGTGATTTTATTGAATAAACATATTTTGAATTTGACCAAACTAGATACCAAAGTGTACCTTCAATTCGTCAGCCTCTATGTACCCGCTGCCGTCTGTATCGTACTCACGCCATATCTGAAACACGAAAACATTTACAAGTTCATTTATTTACCAAATAGTCTTGCATAAGTGGATAAACATTGTTTACCATTGGAAGAAAAGAAAGAAAAGAGGATATGGGAAGATTTTTTTATCATAGGTAGGTACCTATAAGTAGATTATCATTATTAAATATAACACATAGTTTGTTTTTGAAATTTCTTAGGTACTTTAGATATATTTTTTTGTACAGAAATCTGTTTGTCTTTCTAATTTCTAGTCTTTTCTTGTATTTGCCTGTCCTCAATCTTATTGTACAAGTTGTGTGTTCTTTGTAGCAATGTCCCTTTCTAAGCATTTCAGGGGCATTATTCGCTAATAAGACACATAGGAGATACTTTGCCTTCAACGTGCGACATCCATCACAACGTGATCTAAACGCAAACGCGATTGGATTGGTCATAGTGAATAACGCCCCAGGAAGTGCAGAAACATATAAAAAAACATAAAAATATGCCGGCAAGGCTACCTTCATGAACTCGACGCTAGACTCCAGAGGGTTGTCGAATCGGAAAAGAAGCAGAAAGTTCTCTTCCATCGGTAGTAATTGAGCTAGCTGCAACAAATTTTAAATTTGGAATACATTTCATCTGACTTTTTTTTGTATAATGCGAGTCCATGGCGCGAGACTGTTACAGTTTTCCGAGTAGATTTGTAATGGGGTCACGGACGTTTTTAATAGTCTTTTTTTTATGTAATTTGCCGATGGACGAAGAATATGGGCCACCTGTGGTAACCAACACCTACTTACTACATACTTGAGGATAACGGAGTGTGCCTGAATTCACTAGCAACAACGCTCTTCAAAGCCAACAGCAACGCTGCTTGGCGGTTGGCGGCTAAGAACTCTAGGCACCTCTCCTAAAACTACATAACTAGGTACTTATCTGTGACGTGATGGGGCTTACCTCTCGAATATCTATCTTGCCGTCTTGATTATCGTCGTAGGCTTCCATGAAGCAAGCTTTCAGTTCCACCAGCATCTCATCTGACACCGCCTGGACAATGGAGAAAGAATTGTTAAAATCAAAAAAATTTAATTTTTTTAATAAACGTATTTTCTCGATTCAAGTACCTACTTGAAGTTAAACACCTATCGGCAGAATATTTTTATTGACTATGTACTAATCATCATTTTACTTACCAGTAATTAATTACAAAATAGTACCGATATAATATATTTAGATTTATTATGGAGATTAATGCTAATATCTTGGTGTTTTATCCTAAATACCGTTCATATTAATCCCAATGGCGCTTTCTGTTTGTGTTGGTATATAGGTGAAGGAGTGAATTATGTACCAACTAGGTCAGTGTCCCAAGTCTGATGTTATCAGACTCAGACAAAACGCAAACATGGGGCACAGTGCCACCAAGAAGCCTAACAGGATCTCTACTCACTCCGGAGTGTAAATACAATAATAATAGTCATTTATTCGAAAGCTTATTTCATTTTGTTTCTATCTTTCACACGATTTGTCTACCCTCACTCCGAAAACAATCTACTTAGAGCTTTGGAACAAATGGTCTCAAATAAACGTGGAAAAAAGAGGAAAAGACAAAAGTCACCATTGTTCTTGATTCGTTATTCGTTACCATTCCAGACGAAATTAAACGACCCTTCTCAAGACTTTGGAGACACAAGAGCCGCCTAGTGTAAGTCGAATGGGAGGAATCATTTATAATGGACATCAAACCTAAACTGAGAATATATAATCACTCTTCTCTCTCTATATCAAAGGTTTAATCTCCCTATTATCTCTTATAATCTCCCTTTCTAGGATTAAGTAGGTTTTGTAAATATTTTTTAATTTATGTTTTTTAAATAATCTTTAATACCACTTTATTATAATAAATCATCAACAATCTTAGAGAATAAAATTACAAAGGTTCGGCATATATAATTTTGATCGAAACAAGTCTACTTACTTCAATTTTTTTTTTAATTTTGCACATTGTGTACTCTGATTTTCAATATTTTAATACCATAATTATTATCCAATGTGCATTAGCTTGCTAGGCAGTACCGAGACGTAAGAATATGAAATCTCTATATGAAAACTCTTTTTGTTTTGGCAAAAAGTTTCCGAGAACCGTCCGCGTCTGGCCGCCATTGTTGGCCGTTGAAAAGGAAGTAATTTTAAACTTAGAACGTAGCTTGTCGTCGTATATTCTTCGCTGAATATCGCAATTTAAATCTAGAATTTAATTTTGCAGCTGTATTTTCTGCCAGGACGAAATTTAAATGGGTTTTATTCTCCGCAATTTAAAAATAAAAATGTTTATTAATAAAGTAACACGACACTCCTTCATCGGGATTGAAATTCAAATGAGCTGATTGAGATGCAAAATAACAATGTCAATACATATTTCAATAGATAGTTCAATATTGTTTCAGGGCCTTAAACCGGTATATCGATAGTGTTTGGTTTCAGTTTTATTTTCACAACCATCTTTGTCTTAGTAGGGCTTGTGTGTGGTAGTAGTGTTGTGTTTGTGGCTCATCCTGGAAGTACTACCGCTATGCCCTTTTCTGACGTCAAGTTAATGCTGTCTTTTCGGATTGAAGGACGTGGGACTGGTGAAATTACAGACTCATGAGGCTTCACCTGTATGCCTCAAGTTGATGGTGAGGGCACGTTTCTACGTGCGTGATCTGCGAGGCAATTTATTGGTTTAGATGAGGGTTACCGCTTCACATCAGATCTTTTTTAGACGTTTTATTTTGTTTCAAAAAACGTAGGCGATAACAAGGCTAAGACGACAAAATCGGTCGTCACCCAGCTTTGTGCTAGTAAGTAGTGTTTGATGCAATACTATATCGCTGGCACAATCGCTGGTCTCCCATGACGCCGAATGGTCCATCTGTCTCTACAGGTCGTATAACTAAAAACCTGTTAGGTTTAATAGGTGATGCCTATTACAAGATAATCTACACACAAGTTTACCTATTCTTCGAAAATTACGTAACAAAAGAAAACAAAATTCAGATTTCTTTCCTGATAATTCGGCGCCACACACACCTGAATATTACAAGGTCTGCGAGCAAATAAAAAGTTTAAATTTGAGTTCTAGTATCCGAACTGTGCAAGTTTCATCCTATAAAGCGGAATGGCGACAAGCGATGTGTTGGAGACATGCCAGCAAGTCGGAGTTTCGGCGAATTCGCCGCGAATCGTATAGCACGAATTCATACTCGCTACGGCGATACAATTTTGTATGGGAGCCTCCCATATATTAATTTTATTTCAATTTAATGATATGTTAAAATAAATAAGATATATTATATACAAGATTCATAATTGTTATAATCGAAAAGTATTTACTACTTTGTACGGCATCGCGCTCTAGCATAGTTTCCTTTTTATAAATAACTAGTTGCGCCCCGCGGTTTCACCCGCGCAGATTTAAATCCCGGTATTCCTACGGGATAAAAAGTAGCAAAATAGTTTCGTAGTAGCGAAGTAGTAGTAAAAGTGCTATTCTAGACTTTAATCTAACTCTCTGCAAAGTTTCATCCAGATCCGATTAGACGTTCCGGCGTGAAAGAGTAACAAACATTCATCCATCCATCCATCCATACTTACAAACTTTCGTAGTAGGACTACGAGTTAACCACAAATTATTTGAATTTCACGAGTATATATCCACCTCATAATTTTCTTCTATTTCAACATTTTCCAATCACTATTTGCTCACATTTCCTCAAATTCAGCACGTTTCTATAATATACCTAAGCGAAGTCGAAGCGCCGCCGTCTATTCCACCATTCTACCCACAAATCCGCTAAATCATCTCCATTGTTATTCACAAAGTTCGGCAACAGCTGTGTAGCAAGTACCTTCCTACATAGAAGGAGAAAGTTTGTTCGATTAGGAAGATTGTTATAACAATACCTATTTGGTAGAAGAATATTGATATGAAACAAGGGAACTTTATTTACAAAGAAAATTACAACTAATAGTTTCAATTCAAGAGCACCGGTGGTCTAGTGGGAGTGACCCCGCCTTCCGATCGTAAGGTCGCAGGTTCGAATCCGGTCGTGCACCAATGGATTTTTCTATCGAAAAATTTATGTGCGCAATGCCAGTGCTCTTAAACGGTGAAGGAAAACATCGTGAGGAAACCAGTTAGTATTCTAACAGCGGCGATGGGCTTTGCAACCTGTCACGTATGGAATACTAACTACTGCAAAATGTGGGTATGTGCCAAATGTAATGTTTGGACGTACCTCTGACTACCCTCCTTAGACATCCTCAAATAATCTTGAATTAGTACCTACTTGGTACTGGGAGATCTGAAGGGATATCTACCGTGCCTGGGGATCAAAGTCGTGAAGCTGTTTGTGTTTTGTTTTCAGTTTCAATTACTTACAAAATGTACAATGTATTGATATTGATTATATAAATATGAAAATAATATATTAGCTTCACCACTATCTAGTCCTATACAAGGCAAAACTTGTAATTTTTGCAGAAAGTTATTTATTAGATTTTATTTTCTAGTCTCTATCGTAGATTCACAGTCGACGACTAGCGAGATAGCGGCGCGCCGTATGCGACCCCTTAACATCAGGTGAGTATCTTGCAAGTACGAGTTCTAGATGCCGTTGTTTTATTTCCTTAGAAAGTACGATGACTTGTTGAAATAATTCAATACAATCAAATATCCAATTACACAAAAAAACTAATATGCACAATCTCAGAAATAAACATAAGTTACATTTAAATAAAATACGAACTAACTACGGAAAGAAAACAATATTATTTGAAGGAGTACAGCTATACAACCAATTACCTAATGACATTAAAGAATGCGATAACATTCACTCGTTCAAGTCAAAGCTCAATAAACACGTCCGCACACTGTAACCTGCAACAGCTGTTCTGCAGCCATAAATGTACCTACCTAACTTATCGTACCAAGAACCGACAGCCATCCAGAGGCAAAAATATACTGTTATAGGTACCTATAACATCACCATTCTTATCTCATTTTAAGTGAACTATGTATTGTTTTTATGAGAATAAATGTCTTTAAACCTAAATAATTAATGACGATCGTACCTAACGATAATCGTCGTCCCATTAAACTCATGCTAAGTCCTCAGTATTACCTTACCTACCTGTGCTTATCAGCCAACTATCTAACTAGAATATAATTAGGTATATCTATTTCTAGAAAACACCGTTAGTCAATATTTTTCAATTAGCAGAATCAAATATACTTACCTAAGTATGTTGGTATTCACTGTGGAACATTAAGCGGATATCAGCCGACAAATAATATAGGTCCGCTCTGCCATCCAAACTTACCGACTCATTATCCTATCTTAGGTACGATCCTGTCCTCGTTTCTTCCTATCCTACTTCCAATCTTAATCTATGGATTGATCGAGATTAAATAAAATACACTGCACTTTCGAGATGTCGACATTGAATTATGAGTAAGTTTATATAAATACTTACGATTACTAAATAAATAAATAAAAAATAAATAATAGTCCAGCATTATTCTATCCGCATTAATCCACACAGCATTATCTAGCCCCAAAGTACTCAAAGCTTGTGTTGTGGGTACCTAGATAACTGATATATTTAATACATTATATACTTACATAGATATATTTTTTTTATTATATGTACATAGAAAACACCCAGACCACGGAACAAATTTCTGCAGATCGTACACAAATTTGTTCCGAGGCGGGAATCGAGCCCGCAACCTCTGCGTCGCAGGCAGACTCTCGCCCGCTGCGCCACTGAGGTCGTCCAGATTGAACTAAAGATTATCCACTAAAGATTGAACTGCGTGTATGCATCTCGTTAAAATAACACTATTAAAAAGTGCTTTAGCTTTAGTAATAGACATATGTATTTTGCCACTAAAACATAAGCATTTAACATCAGGTGGGTCATCTGCTTGTTCCATCAGTTAATTGTATATAAAAAACAAACACACATGTATAATTTAACAAATTAAAGGAAATAAGAAAAAAAATATACTTGACCTAGAGTATCTGAAACACAGTTTCCTAACTAGTTCGGGAGCCTATGGATTAATGTCAATAAAACACATAAACAAATGAAGATGATTCGTCAGCCACGTCCGCTATGGTCCACTTATTGTGAATAACAAAATACTTAAGATACTTAAGATAATAATATCTAATCTTGTGTATCCCTTTCATTGTGAAGTTGAGTTAAAATATCCAACATCATACGTTAATCTTGTGAGTCACAAAGATAGCGGTTTATAATAATCTTGTTTTTTTAATATAAATAGGTACCTCTATGTGTATATTCGTATCGTTTGCAGTTTCAGTTTACTGCTGTTAAAGTGTGTTACAGTTTTATTAAATCAGCGAGGTAAATGTGTTTTGATTTAAATGTATTTAATAATATGTAGTCCAGTTCTGTCTGACCCTTACTATCCTAACTTGAAAAAGTAACGTTGCGATTTTCATATCATATTCTTTATTTGGCTCTTCACTACATAGTATAAAACAAAGTCGCTTTCTCTGTCCCTATATCCCCATGTCCCTATGTATGCTTAAATCTTTAAAACTACGCAACGGATTTTGATGCGGTTTTTTAATAGATATAGTGATTCAAGAGGAAGGTTTATATGTATAACTAGCTAAACCCGCGGCTTTGCTCGCGCCAAGGAATTCAAAGTTTCATACAAACCGCATCATCACTTAACATCAGGTGAGATTGCGGTCAAACGTTTTACCTATAGATTATAAAAAAAAAAAAAAAAAAAAAAAAACTTTCATCCCCTATTTTATCCCCTTGGGGGTAGAATTGATCAGAGACCATTCTTAGCGGATGCCTACGTCATAACATCTACCTGCATGCCAAATTTCAGCCCGATCCGTCCAGTGGTTTGGGCTGTGCGTTGATAGATCACTATGTCAGTCAGTCACCTTTGAGTTATATATATTTAGATACATGCATGATATGTGCACCCGTGCGAAGCAGGGGCGCGCGGGCGGGTCGCTAGTTTTCATAATAATTATTGAAATAATATGCGATAATAGCGAGATAATAGTGTGATGGGTTAGTTAGGTGATTGGTAGGTCAATAACCGGTGGGCCATCTGCTTGTCCCATTAGCTAGTGGTTTATAAATGGCTTTTGTCTCGTCACGCCTAATAATACCATTGCTTTTCTTTTCAGATGAAGTACGCACTAGCTCTTGCCCTCGTCTTGGCGGCCGTGGCTGCTGTCTGCCACTCTTCAGCTCTCAAGACCAGCTCTAGAGCTAACCTGATAGCTGGCGGTATAGCTACTGGCGATAGACGTTTGTTTGCGTAAGTTTATAGGCTGGTTTGATTGTACACAGCTAGTGCGCCTTGTGAAGGAATCGTACGGGGAAGTACTTTTTTTGCCATCTCTGAATAGCAGGTGTATCTTTCTTAACATAATCAGGGACTTACGTTATTAATAAAGAGGTAAGGACAGGGTTTGATTTTTTGTCCTAGTCCAGTCCGGGGAAGTACAACTCCTTTTACGGCAGTGTTGCTTTGTTTCACATGAGATTCAACATGCCTCGAGTTGGTGGAAGAAGGGCAGTGCAGTAAAGTCACATTCTTATAGTGCGCGACTTACGAGGCTATGCTTTGCATGATAGTTACCACAGTTAGTAGATTGTGATTTTTTCAAATCTTGATATAGTTAGTTAGCCAGAGTTATTCGTAGTTGTTAAATAAATATTTGTGGACATTCCACACAGCACTATCTCGCACCAAACTAAGCCAAAGCTGGTTACATGGGAACCATATTAGCTGATATACTCCTATACTTTTTTGGTGCAATAAAGCGTAAATAACTAAATAATGCCTATCAGATAAATACAAAATTTAAAAAAGTTGTGTGTCAAAAGTTTTATCTATATAATTTATTTATTTATTTCCAGAACCTACACCAACAAATATGCAATTGTCAATACGATACAATATGAGGATGTGATTTGGCGCGGCAATGCTACTAACTGGGTCACATCAGTACGAGCTACAGAGGTCGGAGCCTCGCAGTTCGCCTCAGCCTGGATCATCGCCGGCGGTATTGGACACAACAATGTCACTGTCAGATTTCAGTCCCAAAGAGGCAGAGGGTACTACTACCTTTTGGAGGTCTGGGGCCGATAAAGAATAAAACCTCATTGAAGCAAATATTAGATTATGATATCGAACATAATTAAAGAAATGCGGTTTTGAATTTCGAACCGCCGCCATCGCGCCACATTTGTTATAATTATAGTAGGGACATACTCGTAAAATAAATGTTTGAAATTACATTATATGCTATTTTATTGTAACACTGGTTTTTTGTTGTACATAATATATACATTTACATAAAGACGTTTTTGTGTGACTTTGTTACGTAAAGCATTTTTTGCAAATGTGACTCAACTCAAGGTGACCCTTCAAGACATTCTGTCACTTTCTCACTTTTAGGTGGTAATGTATTGCAAAGTTTAATTTTATCTTGGAATTCGAACCCACGTCCTACAACGCAGGCAGAGCTATCTGATCTGACCAAATTCATCAACTGAACTGACCAGTCTTCAGCCTACCATAAATTATTCATCTTCACGTTTTCAAAGTCAAAAACAAAATGTAGGTATATTTTATTCAATTCAATCAGTTTAGAAAAAAAAACAAATACACGCACGTAGCACGAAGTTACACACCACTACTGCGATAATAGGTACCTAACGCGCGTTTGGATGTAGGATAAACGCGTGCGATATTACGGCGCGATAATAAGGCGCCTGTGGGGAAAGGCCTTAGAAAAGATAAAACCACTTTGGTTCTCAACCCTTTTTTAAAAATCAAAGATATCATAAACTTAAGAGCTATCTATCACTGCCTTGCCTATCATTCACTGCCTCCTTGCCACGGCTTCGCTCGTATTTTTCCTTCAGTCGTTAATTCATGTTTTACCCCGTTGCGTTGCCGGTATTTTTCGGGGTAAAAAGTATTACGCTAACAAATTTTAATGTATTTGGATAGATAAATAACTATTTTAAAAAAATGGTGTTCTTAGTTTCAGCCAGTTTGATTGTGCGACAATCATCCAAACATCGTGGTGGACGTGATTGAGCGACAAACATCCAAACATACCTTTTGCATTCATAAATTAGTGGGAAGTAGAATAGAATAATTTCTCGAGAGCATTCAAAGGTGTTATCTGTCTTCTATTTATGAATCACACATGTTATCGTTTAGTTTACACTATAAATAGCCATCCATCTCTTATAATTCCACACCATTTAGTGGACCAGGTTTTAAACTGCGACAGTGTGATCCTAATCATTGCAAAGGTAAGATTTATATCTTCATTTGCTAAGAAAATTAAAATTACTATTTTGACGATCCTTACGATATTATAGGAATTCATTTAGTATATTTTTATAATGAGTTATCGTATGTCATTATTTTTCTAGATCGCCTCGTTAGATTGTCTCAACTAAAACTGTTCTGTGTAACAATGAATACATAATGAGAAATGATATGTTTTAGTCACCCATAACACAAGCTTTGAGTAGCTTACTTCAGGGTTAGATGGTGCTGTGTGCATTGTCCAGCATTATTTATTTTATAGTTTGCCTTCACTTAAGAAAATTACAAAGTGTCTTAGATTTAAATAGACAAACCCTCGGTTTCTGAAAGCGCGATCAACACTAATCGGCTGTCAAGTTACATGCTATCTCTATCTAATTTGAAGTAAAAGCTGAAATAGCAAGTGACCTGACAGCCGATTAGCTGTGATCGAGCTTTCAGAAACCGGCGGTATATGTTTTATTAGTTTGCCTTCATCCTTAAAGACAAGGAGTAGTAGACGTTGAGTTTTTTTTGTTCAGATGAAATACACACTAGCTCTGGTTGCCATCTTGGCTGCTGCCTTGGCTGCCACGATAGTGGTCGAAGCTTCAGCCATCAAGGCGGAACCACGGACCAGCCTTAGTGTTGGCTTCGTGACTACAGGAGACCTGCTACTGCACAGGTACCTTCAGAGTGCTTGTTTTTTTTCGATAGCTAGACGTTTGACTGCCGTCTCACCTGATGGAAAGTGAAGATGCAGTCTAAGGTGGAGCACGCTTAGCTCTATCCACTTTTTCAAGTATGGCTCACCCAGCTGATGGAACAAGCAGATGACCCACCTGATGTTATTTGGTTACCATCATATATATACGTGAAGATGGGGGAATGCCTGCTCAAGCATTACAACCCTTGCGCTGCAGCGTGCTCGCTGTGTTTTGAGGCACCTGATTTAAGTTATTGGAGTGAGCGGTATTACCCGACATGTTTGCCATTACCCCTGCTTCCCCCACAAAGCATTGCCTCGTAAGTCACACACGATAGGAACGTGCCCTACGACGCACTGCCCTGCATCCATCAACATAATAAGGCATACAGATGTTAAGCCTCATGTGCCTGAAAAACAAACATTTGTGTCATGAACATAGATGTTTGTTCACTGTCTGGGTGTTATAGGTCTTTAATGGGTAGAGATAAACCATTCTAAAAATGCACGCCCCTCTACCTGCCTTCAGCATTCAGTCATTCAGTTTCCCGCCGAACGTGAAAGTGACTCTTTCATGTCTGCCATGTCTGGCGGGAAACTGAATAACGAATGAAATTGCTTGGTGGCATGTATTGCATCTATACACCTCATTTGCTTGTGTGGGTGAAGGCAGGTAGAGGGGCGTGCATTTCATAGCATGGTTTATCTCTTCCTACTAAATTGGTCTACTAAACAATAGTATATAAGAAGTATATCTGCTATTTGGTTTCCATATCACAATATTTGGCTTAGTTTCAAGATGGTGCTGTGTAAAAAAGTCCAGATTTTTTTTATTTATTTATAATTCTACTTTCTTTCAGAGGCTACGTATACAGCGCACCCAACACAGTTCAGAAAGATAATGTGACAGTGACATGGAGCAGTAACGCTACCATCTCTGCAATCTACGCCACAGAGGTGGGTCCCGCGGAGACTGCTACTGCCTGGATCAGTTCAGGAGGCCTGGGCAAGAGCCACGTCACTGTAACATTTCATTCGTACGGCACACTGGGGTATAACTACCTACTTGACATCTACGGCCAGTAATACACTTCTTCTTGGTGCTATTGTTATAGTGCTTAGAACTATACAACTTGTTTTTAATAGTACATTATGGTACTAGTGTGGTACATTAGTGATTACCGCCGAGGCGCCCCATTGAGACCCGAGCCGTAGGCGAGGGTCATAAGAGAGCCGAGGACGGTAATCATCAATACACACGTGTATCAATCGACGTTTTTCAACACATTTGTGAATAAAATAATAATAAAAACTCACAGAACATATATTTTTCCTTGGAGTTTTCAGGTAGAAAAGTTTCCATACGTTATGGGCTTCACATCATAAATCGGGCAGTGTACAACATAAATCATGTTCTTCGTAACTAGTACTTGTAGACATTTTAATTAATAAATAACTATAATTTCAACAGTGAAAACGAGTTGTGAAAAATGTTTCGCTACGGCGGGAAAAATTAATCAGTTTTCTTATGCGCGCGCATTGCGATCGGCCACAGACTAAAGGGATGAGGTTTTTTTTTATTTTCCGCGCATAGGGTTTGCGCCTATTCTGCCACGTACAAAATGGGGAATTTAAGTTTTATTTTATTACAGAGAAAACAAAAGATATATTTGAGTGAATGTTTTACTTATCAAACACGTACGAGTTAAAATTATCTATTTAAATAAGAAGTTGCATGAAATGAGCAAGCAATAGG
Organism: Plemyria rubiginata; assembly: GCA_963576535.1. Classification (NCBI taxonomy): domain Eukaryota; kingdom Metazoa; phylum Arthropoda; class Insecta; order Lepidoptera; family Geometridae; genus Plemyria; species Plemyria rubiginata. Next base: position 3,810,119 of record OY754929.1, read on the forward strand.
AACATTAATTTATTTTTTCTATTGAACACGATTTTTTTTTTGAATAAAAACTTTTTTAGGAACAAAACAACTCAACCAATAAAATTAAAAAAAAAATCTATAACTCACTAGTGAGTTATAGCAATGAAAAAGTCACAGTTTGATTATCAGCCACATTATGAGCAACTGTGTTGAAAAAGTTCTTTAACCATAATAATACAAAATAACACTTAGAACTAAGCACTGTTTAGTTATGTAGGTATATATATAACTATATATTATCAATTTCATAATTTAAATAAATAAATAATAATAAATAAATAATGCTGGACAATCCACACAGCACTATCTAGCCCCAAAGTAAGCTACTAAAGCTTGTGTTATGGGTACTAGATAACTGATATATTTAATACATTATATAATTACATAGATAGATATTTTTTATTATACATAGAATTTGTTCTATGATAACTAAGTATTGCTAATATTCATCGCTGCCCGAAACTGAAACTGAAACAGCTTCACGACTTTGATCCCCAGGTACGGTAGATATCCCTTCAGATCTCCCAGTACCAAGTAGGTACTAATTCAAGATTCTTTTGAGGATGTCTAAGGTACGTCCAAACATTACATTTGGCACATACCCACATTTTGCAGTAGTTAGTATTCCATACGTGACAGGTTGCAAGCCCATCGCCGCTGTTAGAATACTAACTGGTTTCCTCACGATGTTTTCCTTCACCGTTTAAGAGCACTGGCATTGCGCACATAAATTTTTCTATAGAAAAAATCCATTGGTGCACGACCGGATTCGAACCTGCGACCTTACGATCGGAAGGCGGGGTCACTCCCACTAGACCACCGGTGCTCTAAAAATATATAAAAGCCCGCTAAATATATAAAAGTGGTGAAGTAGGTGATATTCTAAAAGTAGTAAATAAATGCAAAGGTTCAATAGTATAATACTTTTTTTCGTTTTACTTTATTTTTGTAGTGACATCTTATTAGGCTAATATTAAGATAGTAGGTTATAGTTCATTTTTATCAGTGCTACCTACCTAGTAAATTTTTAATTTTGTCTTAATCATTGTCTACACATATTCCATTAAATTTCGTCTGGCCTGTTGGACACTTATCGCCTTTGATAAACGTAGGCGACAACACATCGCGAGCATTTATTTTATGTTCAAATCCATAATTTTCCCGATAATTTTCCCTGTAGTAATCGTCTTCATCGTTTGTTTCTGCTTCACCAAACGCATGTATTATTAAAATAAAGTACACGAATAAGGTCACCATTTATAAGGTCAACTAAGAACTGACGGAATCATAAAGAAAACGGATTTATTTATAAGCTCAATGAACAAAACTGGTTCGGTAATGGTAATGGTAATGGCTAAAATGTTAATGTGTTTTTAATTTCCAATATTGTTATTTCTTGTGGAATTTTTTGAGTGTGCATAGCGTCGACCTTAGATTATGTAGGTACATAATCTAAGGCGTCGACCGACTTTGAGAGCATGCTTTTGTTTCGTCAAAATGTACCTATTTATTCCCGCCTCAGAACTTTGTGTACGAGATGCAGAAATTTGTTCCGTTGGTCTGGGTGTTTATGTATAACAAAAAATATCTATCTATGTAAGTATATAATATATTAAACAAGTCATCTAGTACCCATAACACAAGCTTTGAGTAGCTTACTTTGGGGCTAGATGGTGCTGTGTGGATTGTCCAGCATTATTCATTTATTTATTCAATTAAACCACAAGGGCCTGCACTTTGAAACGTCTTAAAGCTAGGTGAATCTAGGTGCCGCCCGGTCCCACGTGACCAAAGAAGCCTAGAAAGCGCCTAGAAGAACAGGCAACAAAGTTATAGATAGATAGATAGATAACTCTTTATTGTTCACCACACAGAAACATAGTACAGAGTAAAAGCATACATTTAAGGTAAAACAATGGGCGACCTTATCGCTGAGAGCGATCTCTTCCAGGCAACCTTGGAAGGATAAGAACTAATCAGAAATTGACGGCGGTGTAGTTACGGAATAAAGTTTAGATAATCTATTGGACCTAAACCTACATATTTACTAATAGCCATGTAGGTACATAAGTACCTACTCAAGGCACAAGCTAACTTAACCTAACTAGCCTAACATGACAAACTAAGCAATTCTAATACGTAGGTACTTTATAGTTAAAAAAATAAATAAACTAAGTAACTAGTTATAACTAGTTATGTCTTGATTCCTGGCGTTTGTTTGTATGATCCATGTTAACCATTCGACACATAGAATCAACAGCAATGGTGTAGTTTTTTTTTATACAACTAGCTCATGAACAAGCAGATGGCTCACCTGATGTTGTGGTAACCATCACCTATAAACAAAACATTGCCCCGTAGGTCACGCACAATAGGAACGTGCCCTACGATGCACTGCCCTGCGTCCATCAACATGTGCCTATAATTACACCGGCGACCACACTCTTCAGACCGAAACACAGTGTTGCTGCTTGGCGGCAGAAAAGGCGTGCTGGTAGTACTCCCCGGACGAGCCACACACAAAGAGCTCTACTACTCTTGTCTATTCTATGTGTCGAATGTATATTAAACCCTATAAAATAAATCTAACGGGATTTTCATTTTTCTGGACAAAATTTCACATCAAATGTTAAAATTCATAGGCTTCCTTTTATTTCAGACACTCTGTTATTTAGTAAAAAATTATTCTTATGATACCTAAAGCCTTTTTCGGTATGATAAAGCCACAGGGTGCCTTTTTTTCTCGTGTAACGGGTTCGACGAAAATTGGCACAGAAATATATTATAGTCTGGAATAACACATAGGCTACTTTTTATCCCGTGGGAGTACTGGGATATCAAACTACGCAGGTGAAACCATAGGGCGCTACTAGTCACTACATAGTATTTCTCTGTCCCTATGTCCCTAATAATGCTTAAACCTTTAAAACTACGCTACGGATTTTGATGCGATTCTTAAAATAGATAGAGTGATTCAAGAGGAAGGTTTATGTGTATAATACATGCATGATAAAGTAGAAAAACAATGTGCACCCGTGCGAAGCAGGGGCGCGCGGGCGGGTCGCTAGTAAGGTATAAATTAGGAATACTCACATCAGGGCTAAAATCACTGAAGTTGGCACTCGATACAAATTCCTTCAGGAACCCATCCAGTTCAGTTCCTTCTATGTAGCCGTTACCTGAAAATAAAAAAATATATAATAGAGGAGTATGTTATAGTAATAACAAGTTAAAGAGAGAATTATGCGCAACAGATCTAAGTCCCTCTGAAGTAGAGTAAGAGTTTAAGAGTAGTAGAGCTCTTTGTGAAGCGCTCGGGGGAAGTACTACCACCACGCTTTTTTCTTGCCGCAAAGCAGCAACGCTGTGTTTCGGTTTGAAGAGTGTGGTAGCCGGTGTTACAGGCACATATAAATTGTACCTACCTACATAATATTCTGTGTGTGAGGGTACTATTTCGCTATTTATTTACCAAAACTGTCTATATATCATGTAGGTATGGGTGTGTGTGTATGTGTAGCCGGATGTACAAAGCTGAATGTTCAAATCACGGTATCACTACATAGTATAAAACAAAGTCGCTCTCTCTGTCCCTATATCCCCATGTTCCTATGTTCCTAAGTATGTATGCTTAAATCTTTAAATCTACGCAACGGATTTTGATGCGGTTTTTTTTTCATAGATGGAGTGATTCAAGAGGAAGGTTTATATGTATAATACATGCATGATATGTGCACCCGTGCGAAGCAGGGTGGCGCGGGCGGGTCGCTAGTTTAAGAAATAAACGTGACCAATTATCGAAACCGTGTGTACCGGCATGTGTTTGTAAGTAGGTCAAATCGATAGGTATTCAATATGTGGCCCAAATTAGACCCATAGTGGACCAATCGATACTTTACCACAATGTTTGTCCATTTTGGTCAAGCACAATAAGTATTTAAAGACTCGATTTATTTGCTACTAGCTGGTACCCGCGACTTCGTCTGCGTACTTTTAATCTCTTCATCTCTTATTTTCGCAATAAAAGGTAGCCTATGTTCTTTCTCAGGGTCTAAAGATTGTCTGTGCCAAATTTCATCAAAATTGGTTGAGAGGTTTAAGCGGGAAAGCGTAACAGACAGACAGACAGATAGACAGACAGAGTTACTTTCGCATTTATAATATTAGTTGGGATTTATTTTTGCTATCGACACATATTTTATGGATCATAATTTATTTAACAACCTGTAGATACTGCAAGTTTTTTTGTTTGATATTTGATTTGATTTTCGTTTTTCCTTTTTGCATGGAGACACACACACACACACACAGCCTTCACAGCTCAGTTGGTAGTAGCTTTGCCTTCTACGCCGAAGGCCGTGGGTTCGATTCCCACCGAGAACAAACATTTGTGTGATGTACATAGATGTTTGTTCTCTGTCTGGGTGTTATATATTATCCTACTAATATTCAAAATGCGAAAGTTTGTAAGTATGGATGGATGGATGTTTTTCTGGAATAACACATAGGCAACTTTTTATACCGTGGGATTACCGGGATTTAAAAGTACGCGGGTGGAACCGCAGGGCGCTACTAGTATACAGATAAAACTATAGTAAAACTCGACGTTTGTGGATTTTTAAAGATTCACGTAAATTGACCGGCGCACGGGGCCTCATTCCAAGTTTACATCATTTTATCTCTGAAGGATGCTGTAGGTATAACTTTTCTCATTTTGAAGCGTAAGCTCACCCAGCTCATTTATTACGCATAATAATAGACATTATTATTATGCGAAATAAATAAGCCGGGTTTATTATTCAGAAGATGAAACTACATAAAAAGACGCGCAAGGATTAGGATTTAATCACTATCACTACATTAGTATAAAACAAAGTCGCTTTCTGTCTCTATGTCCCCTTGTCCCTTTGTATGCTTGAATCTTTAAAACTACGCAACGGATTTTGATGCGGATTTTTTTAATAGATAGAGTGATTCAAGAGGAAGGTTTATATACACATTATATAATACATGCATAATATATGCACCCGTGAGAAGCAGGGGCGCGCGGGCGGGTCGCTAGTTTTTTATAAATGAACGGCAAAGCCACTAAACAAAAAAACCCTCAGTAGGCTTTTTTGTTTCTTTTTTTTGATACCACAATCTTTAAAATATTCAGAATTGGATTTATCGGAGTTTGAGGATAAGCGACACTATTACATAACACACATAAAGGTACAAAAGAAACCACATCGAATACGGCACAAAATGTAGAGTTCATGGTAATCAAATTTTTTGGCAGACAGTCAAAAAACTTTCATCCCCCAAACTTTATCTAAAATATGCTTCGTCACTGTTCATTACTGTTTGGTAGATATAGAAATAATGTATCAAACACTTAAAGGTCAAACCAAATCAAATCTGTATTTTGATTCACGATGAAAATCGTGTTTTGGAATCGCAAAATGTTCTCGATAGGGATCGAACACATTATACAACATATAAATAAATATTGCTGGACATTCCACACAGAATTATCTAGCCCCAAACTAAGCCAATGCATGTGATATGGGAACCAGATAGCTGATAATTATATTCAATTCTTTTTTTATTGTAAATACCTACATTATAAACAGAGAACAAACATCTATGTTCATCACACAATATTTGTTCTCGGTGGGGATCGAACCCACGGCCTAAGGCGCAGCAGGCAGAGCTACCTTTTTTTACTACCTACAGAGTTCGAGGGCTGTGAAGTTGAATAACCACAAAAGGCGATTACATGCGGGCACGCAGGGTCGAAGCCTCTCCACCCCCCGAGACATCTCAGGTATTATTTACCAGTGGAAATGGCCTCTCGACGGGGAACTACCCTTCAACCTCAAGTGCTGCATGAAATCTTTTGTTCCGTAGAGGAAGATGGGGGAATGCCGATCACCTGAGAGAAAAATGCTCTGTTTGTTTTTTCATTTGTCTTATGATAGTTTTGAGGTTTTTAATGTTTATTTATTTTAATGTTTAATGTTTATTTCAGACAAAAAATAAATACATATGAGTTGAGCCATACAGAGGTCTTATTCTAGGGATTTTAGCTTATCAGGCAATCTGGCACACTCTGGTTAGGGAACATTACCTTCCGTGCTAGTTAAAAAACTGTGTTACGGCAAGTTAAGTGCTTCTCTCCCCAGGTGCTACTATTTCTTATACCTATCTAGTGTTACAAACTCCTCCCGCTGATTATACTTTAGCGCTCTGTCGAAGGTCTCCAGTAAGTCCGTGTCGTTGTTGTTGAGAATAATTTTCTTCGCCTTTCCAAATATATCCTTCAAGGATCTAAGGACATCCTGCTCTTTCTGGTGTAGGCTCTCGAAGTGGACCATTAGTTGCGATGCAGATTTCAGGTCGGTTTAGAGACTACTCTCTCTTCTCAAGCGTCACAACCCCTGCGCTGCAACGTGCTCGCTGTGTTTCAAGGCACCTTATTGAATAAGTTATTGGAGTGAGCGGTATTACCCGACACGATCGCCATTACCCCTGCTTCCCCTACAGTTTTAGCCTGACAACAATAGGTATTACTGGGTATTATTGTCGGATCAGTAAAGTAATATGATTTTTTAAGCAGAAGACGTAATGATGAAGAATAAAGGTATGTTAAGATGGTAAGGATATGGAAAAGGAGATAAACGAAACAAGTGCTTAAGGCGAGCGTGAGTAAGAATGCTTTTTTTTATACAACTAGTTGTATTGATGGAACAAGCAGATGGCCTATCACCTATATACAAAGCATTGCCTCGTAAGTCACGCACGTTAGGAACGTGCCCTACGATGCACTGCCTTCGTCCATCAGCTTGAGGCACAGAGATGTTAAGCCTCATGTGCCTGTAATTACACCGGCGACGACACTCTTCAAATAGTCCAGTCAAGATAGACATTAAAATAGAAAAAAATCCGGGGAGCGATTTTTTTTTAAACGTCGGGGGGGGGGGCGTAGTTGGAAGTATAAATCTCGATTTTCGAACTAATCCCGGTAGAGGGTTCGCCGCCATCTTGTTTTAAAGTTTTTCTGAAATAACTCGTTAATTTTCAACTTTAGAGCAAAAATGGTAATGGCAAAGTTGTTGGAAATTTAATTTCTCACAAGTTTGGTTATGATTATTTTTACGCTAGGATCAATATTTGCAGAGTTGTACTATAAACGGTGTCTAACATTAGCGCTGTCTCTGTTTGCCATTACGCAATGGCAAGAGGTGTCAAAAGTTTAGGCAGTGTTTAACGTTTGCCTATTTTTTTGTAGGAAGGCCCTTAATGTTCTAAGTCAAAATAAATGCATTTTCTTTCTTTCGATCCTTGCCTCTACTAGGCCAACGATGCTCTCTTTGTTATCATTGAGCGTGTAAGAATTCCAGGACCTTCATTTACATCGAAAATGTCTTTATCGATGGTACTTTAAACTCATTTTACTCCAAACATCTTTGTTTATTTCACAAACACAATAATACTTACTAATTCCCTGTCAGCTAATATTTATCTTTCCCGAGCATCTAAAGCCCTAGTTTCGGAAAAATAGACACAATGGAGGATCCCAAAATTCGTACTTAAACAAAAAATTATAAATATTGTTGGTGTAGGTATGTTTCGTACGTACCTATCTAAGTCTATACATTTAAGGTTACTTAGAAGCTGTTTAAAATTTTTCTTTAGTTTATTGTCTTTATTGGAGTGTAGAGGGTTGAGATTTATGTGTCTGTATCAAAAGAATATTTTTTTAAACGAGTGAGCGAAGCGAATGATATTCTCACGATGAAGATCGTTGTATACCTACTTGGATTTAAGAAAAAGGTAAATTACCTGTGATAAAAAAGTCACACTGTTTTCAAAATTAAGACATTTTCCTTCCTACTACGAGTAATATTATAAACGTGAAAGTTTGTGAGTATGGATGGATGGATATTTGTTACTCTTTCACGCCTGAACGGCTGAATGGATCTGGATGAAACTTGGCAGTGAGATAGATAAAAAGTAGCCTATGTGCTATTCCAGACTATATGGAATAGCACATAGGCTACTTTTTATCGCGTTGAAATACCGGGATTTAAATCTGCGCGGGTGAAACTGCGGGGTGCAACTAGTGCATAATATATCAGCATCGTGCGAAGTTGGGGCGGGTAGCTAGTAGTATAATAAATAAATCATCACGTGAGTCATCGCAAGGAGGTCTGAAATTAAGACCGTCAAAAGTCGACCACCGATATCAAGAAAACAGGGGCTAAGTAAGTGTTTTCATGTGAATGTGACCTACATTTGTTACATAAACAGTGTGGTACAATTTTACTGAATAGAACCCGGTTTGTAAGGAATAAAAGATACAAGATACGAGAGTTCATCTCTTGTCATGCATTAAAGAGTAGGTAGGTAGAGCTGTGTGTGGCCCGGGGATACATTCCCATTAAGGTGAAGACATAAGAGCTAATGTGACTCTCGCTCGCACGTTTTGACTTGTTGAAGGATACAAAATCACTACTCCCATTTTCGAAAAGTCGCAAATAACCATTTTGTGTGCAATCACATTGCACATGTTTGGTAAAAAATCATTTTGATAGATGCAAGTTTTCCTACCTAAAAGTTTGCTTTTCGAGTTTTCGTACATACGCAAACTTTTGAATAGGAAAACTTGTATCGAACAAAATGAAATTTTCACCAAATCACCCAGGGATCACTTTAAAACGTTTTTTCCAAATGTCTTTATTTTGGATGTTTTCAAGCGACGAGTGAACAGGTATCTTCTACTACCACCATGCCTATCTGCCGCCCTGCAGCGTTTCTGCGGGTGTGGGTGTCGATGAAATTATGTGCCTGAATTTCATCGACAAGTTGGTTTATGTGAGGCAGTGCATCGCAGACTTGCGATGATTGTAAATAGTGATGAAATATGCTTGTTCATGATTTTAGTTGCGAAGGGTGGCGGGCAGCAACTGTTGTATGTGGTGATGAAATGGTGATGAAATATGCTTGTTCATCATTTTACTTGGGAAGGGTGGCGGGCAGCAACTGGATAAGAGCCAAAGACAGGCGGCCCGATTACGCTAATGCCTGGCTATCGAGATGGCTTTCAGATTGACATTTGATTCCTACAGTGTAATTGTACAGGATGGATGGGAATTAAATGTCAAACTGAAAGCCATCTCGATAGCCAGATACTAGCGTAATCGGGCCGCGGGCCAAGTGGCGCACCATGGGAGAGACCTATGTCCAGCAGTGGCCTGCAATAGGTTGATAATGATGATGACGATGATGATGATGGTGATGATGGTGATGATGATGATTTTATTGAAGCTGCGGCTACCTTATGGAGGTACGACATTGTAATGAAAACGGTTCCTTCTCAAAAAAGAAGTACAAACCCGTGCGACTTGAGCCTTCACGCTGTGACGTCATCGTGATGGAAGCTCGATCAACAGTAATCGGCTGTCAAGTCGCTTGCTATTTCAGCTTATACTTCAAATTAGATAGAGAAAGCAAGTGTATTGACAGCCGATTAGTGTTGATCGAGCTTTCAGAAACGGGGGGGAAGTATGCTATCGGTACTGACCGCATGAATGCGGGGTGTCGCGGGACAGCGGTAAGAGGGGGGGGGGGGGTTGTGTTTTGTTAGTTTTATTATACATACCGTCTCTGTCGTAGTGGCTCCAGACTTCCATGAACTGGTTGGCTGATAACTTTTTCAATTCCCTGGAGTCAGGGTCTCGGAACTGCCTCATAAAGTTCGAGGCTCTCTCCAAGTTCAGCCTCTTGGATGATGCAGTGGAGTCTATACTCATTTTGAAAATATTCAAAGTTAATTTTGACGCACTGTCTATAACTCAACACTTTTTGACTTTGAATGTAGGTTATTTTCTATTAATTTCTTGTCAAATAAATCGTTTATTAATGATTTTAAAAATATCTATTTAGAAAAATAATTTATGTGTATATGAAAATTTCTATTTCGTATTAAATATAATTTTATTAATTATAAAATAATTTGGCGTGGTTTATTGTCAGTATAGTTGTGTTTTGAGTTCTAATATTCATGAGCCATCTGAAAAAGTGCCTGAAACAATAAAAAAGTTTTTATTTATTTAGCTAAATTTAAGCTAGCGGTTATATTTAGCTATTATGTAGGTACCAAGGCCAATGACACGTGCCCGGACTACCAACATCGCAAATTAGGGTATATTTTAGGGTTTCTACCCTCACCCGAGTTAATAAATTTTTATGAACCGTACCCAATCTCGCTTGGAAATTTGCATGTCATCGCTCGCTATAACTATTTAGGCCGTTTAGATAATGTCAAACGGTGGAGACAGGCCTTTTTATTCAACTTGCTCATGGAGCATATTATTATTAAGACCATCACATAAATTATACGTAAAAAAAGTATGAGAAGTAGAGAGAGTTCTTCAGTTCTGTGGAGATGCTTCCAGTTAGTACTGATTGGATCTTGGTGATTATTGAGTTTTTCGTACATTTTGTAAATAAATGTACCTTCGCACTTTTCGACTGTTAAAGAGCTGACAGTTGTAAAAAATCATATTCTCACTCGGACATTTCAAAATCAAAATCATATTCTCACTCGGACATTTCAAAAAACCTACTCTTGTTCAATAACATAATATCAAAATGTTGAAGTGCGAGCGAGCGGGTTTTTTTATACAAGTAAATCCATTTACTATGTTCCAACAAGCTGATGTCCTACCTGATGTTAAGTGGTAACCATCACCTATAGCAAAGCACTGCCGCGCAAGTCACGCACGACAGGAACGTGCCCTACGATGCATTGCCCTGCGTCCATCAACTTGTGCATACAAGATGTTAGGCCTCAGGTGCCTGTAATTACACCGGCGACCACACTCTTCAGACCGAAACACAGCGTTGCTGCTTGGCGGCAGAAAAAGGCGTGGTGGTACAACTTCCCCGGACGTGCGTTTTGTCTTCACCTTAGGCATTGACAATACCTAATGTACCTCTCGCTCGCACGATTCTACATTTTTAAAGATATAAAATCATTAATCCCAAATTTCAAAAATCGCAAACAACCATTTTGTGTGTAATCAAATTGCACATGAGTACGAAAACAAGAAAATCTAACTTTTAGTAAGTAGTACTTGTATCGATCAAAATGATTTTTTTACTAAATGTGCGCAATGTGATTAAACACAACATGGTTGTTTGCGATTTTTCGAAAATGGGTTTAGTGATTTTATATCTTTCAACGTGTCAAAACGTGCGAGCGAGAGTCACATTAGCTCTTGTCTTCGTCTTAAATATACCAGGAATATTTACTCGACCCTACAGATCTCTACACCAGTGTTTTTCAATCCATGCGTCGCGGGTTTCCTCTACAGAGACAAGGTTCTACTCTACAGTAAGAACACAATTTCAGTGAGAAGAATGGTGTATACTTTTTATCTCTATAGCCCAAGGGGGTCGCCAGAACTTTTCATACCATATAAAAAATTAGAAAACACTTAAGAAAAAAATTGCTTGCCTATCGATCTTCTATAGGTTACATTTCGGGGAATGTGCCCAGGAACTTCACGATATTATACCACCATCACCATTCCACCACAGGACTAGTAGACGCACGGCCGGGTATCATCCTTACCTGGTTAGCATACCACCTATTCGCACTAAGCGGTTTGCTTCTAGCTACGTTTTGCGAACTGCTAAGGAATGGAACTCGTTACCGTCGTCTGTTTTTCCTGAACACTATAATCTAAACCTCTTCAAGGCTCGAGTGAATAGGTGTCTTCTAGACCGTTCTGCTCCAACTTCGGCTACATCGTCGCTTACCATCAGGTGAGATTGTAGTCAAAGGACGGTTTATTCTTTATAAAAAAAAAATACAATTTAAAATAAAAAAATAAATGGTCATGTGAAATGTTATTTCATACCATGGTATGAAATAAAAAAAGTGAAATGTTATTTATGATAATGGTATGAAATAACATTTCACATAGGGGTCTCTTATTCAAAAAAGATTGAAAATCACTGCTTTACTCAAAGGGCGCGATGTGATGCGGGCATATAGATGGTAACAGGTGACGCTAACGTTTCTCTGGCAACAAAATTCCATAAAAGCCTATTTCATTGTCCCTTTTGTTTCAGTTGTAAATATCCTGGCGCTTCGCCACAGAGGAAAGAATAGCTGGTTCAGTTCAAGACATGGGCGTTTTCGGTTTTTCCCAAACGGCTATGTAGCCGATATAAGGTTCGCATATCGATTTATAAAGAGCTGACAGTTGTAAAAAATCATATTCTCACTCGGACATTTCAAAATCAAAATCATATTCTCACTCGGACATTTCAAAAAACCTACTCTTGTTCAATAACATAATATCAAAATGTTGAAGTGCGAGCGAGCGGGTTTTTTTATACAAGTAAATCCATTTACTATGTTCCAACAAGCTGATGTCCTACCTGATGTTAAGTGGTAACCATCACCTATAGCAAAGCACTGCCGCGCAAGTCACGCACGACAGGAACGTGCCCTACGATGCATTGCCCTGCGTCCATCAACTTGTGCATACAAGATGTTAGGCCTCAGGTGCCTGTAATTACACCGGCGACCACACTCTTCAGACCGAAACACAGCGTTGCTGCTTGGCGGCAGAAAAAGGCGTGGTGGTACAACTTCCCCGGACGTGCGTTTTGTCTTCACCTTAGGCATTGACAATACCTAATGTACCTCTCGCTCGCACGATTCTACATTTTTAAAGATATAAAATCATTAATCCCAAATTTCAAAAATTCAAAAATTAGAAAACACTTAAGAAAAAAATTGCTTGCCTATCGATCTTCTATAGGTTACATTTCGGGGAATGTGCCCAGGAACTTCACGATATTATACCACCATCACCATTCCACCACAGGACTAGTAGACGCACGGCCGGGTATCATCCTTACCTGGTTAGCATACCACCTATTCGCACTAAGCGGTTTGCTTCTAGCTACGTTTTGCGAACTGCTAAGGAATGGAACTCGTTACCGTCGTCTGTTTTTCCTGAACACTATAATCTAAACCTCTTCAAGGCTCGAGTGAATAGGTGTCTTCTAGACCGTTCTGCTCCAACTTCGGCTACATCGTCGCTTACCATCAGGTGAGATTGTAGTCAAAGGACGGTTTATTCTTTATAAAAAAAAAAATACAATTTAAAATAAAAAAATTAATGGTCATGTGAAATGTTATTTCATACCATGGTATGAAATAAAAAAAGTGAAATGTTATTTATGATAATGGTATGAAATAACATTTCACATAGGGGTCTCTTATTCAAAAAAGATTGAAAATCACTGCTTTACTCAAAGGGCGCGATGTGATGCGGGCATATAGATGGTAACAGGTGACGCTAACGTTTCTCTGGCAACAAAATTCCTTAAAAGCCTATTTCATTGTCCCTTTTGTTTCAGTCGTAAATATCTTGGCGCTTCGCCACAGAGGAAAGAATAGCTGGTTCAGTTCAAGACATGGGCGTTTTCGGTTTTTCCCAAACGGCTATGTAGCCGATATAAGGTTCGCATATCGATTTATAAAACGGTTTTCAGATATCGATTTCAGTCGTTTGGTTTGCAAACGTTAACATGTCTATTCAATTCTGCAGGCTGATCACTTAACTCTGTTGCTAACAAAGGTTAAGTTAATAAAGTTAAGCCTACTGTTCTATAGGTGGGTGAGGTCGGTGAGGTGTGATCTCCATTGAGAACATATATTTTTGTGACTCTTAGACAATAAACATACACAACAAAAATAATAGTAGAAGAGCTATTTGTGAAGAGCTCGTTTGGGGAAGAACTATCATGCCTTTTTTGCCACCAAATAGCGTAGCTGGTGTTTCGGTTTGAACCCAGTGTTATTTCATTGGCAACCACAGCCAATGAAATAACAGTGGGTTCGATCCCAACTAAGTACATTTTTTTAAATACTTCTTGTTTATGGAACAAGCAAATAGCCCACCTGATGTTAAGTGGTAACCATCACCTATAACAAAGCATTGCCTTGCAAGTCACGTTCACCATTATCTTCGATCAAAGGTAATCTTTGATCCTACGTTCAAAGACTACGTGGCCCTACGTTCATCAACTTTATACATTTGTCTCTTTTGTTTTGTATGTAGTAATGTAACTGTTCTTTTGTGCCTGTGACAAGCTAACTTCGGTAATATTATGATATTTGTTATTGCGAATAGTTTTTATGACGGCTCTAGGTAATACAGACCTGTGACGCCATACCGTCTGGAGGGTCAGGGATTTGGTGAGTTTAGTCTTCTGCTGTTAGAAATACTGTAGTCATAGATTATCACACTATATCATAAATGTGAAAGTTTGGATGGATGTATGGATGTGTGTTACTCAATAACGCAAGAACGGCTGAATGGATCTAGATGAAATTTGGCACAGAGATAGATTAGTCTGAAATCTCGTACCTCCCGTAGATTTTTTTTGCAGCTGATTTTACCTATCTGAATCCTAGTTGCGTTTGATGCATGACTTTTTGGCCGCCCTGTATATCAAAATAAATATATATATTTCACAGACTAATAAGGATGCTAACGCATATAATTATACTAGCGACTCGCCCGCGCGCCCCTGCTTCGCACGGGTGCACATTGTTTTTCTACTATATCATGCATGTATTAAACATATAAACTTTCCTCTTGAATCACTATATCTATTAAAAAAACCGCATCAAAATCCGTTGCGTAGTTTTAAAGATTTAAGCATACATATTAGGGTCATTAGGGATATAGGGACAGAGAAAGCGACTTTGTTTTATACTATGTAGTGATAGTGATTTACAGAGTGCAACGTTATACATTGAATGGCATGGCTAACGGATTCGCAGTGGAAAGTTACAGGCACTTAAATAATTTGGTGTCTGTAAAGTTACGTTTGTGGCGAGAGCCGCCAGCGGTTCATTTTCAATTTAGCAAACCATTTTGTGTGTTATTGCCGCAGATAAAATTCATCGTTGTATTATCCTACTAATATTATAAATGTGAAAGTTTGTAAGTATGGATGGATAGATGGACGTTTGTTACTCTTTCACGCCGGAACGGCTGAACGGATCTGGATGAAACTTGGCACAAAGATAGATTATAGTCTGGAATAGCACATATACTACTTTTTATCCCGTGGGAATACCGGGATTTACATCTGTGTGTGAAACCGCGGGGCGCCACTAGTATTATATAACACCCAGACAGAGGACTCATCACATATTGGAATAACGGCCATCAAATATCGGCTAGGGGTTTCTACAAATCCAAAAGCTGACGAGGTGAAGAGGCCCAGGTCAATTACGACGGAAGCCGAGGATATAATAGCCATGGCTTATCGGAATTGCTCTGCAGACAGACTATTTCATGAGCGCCCTTCGTACACTGCCAAGTATTATCGAATTTCATTTGATGTTTGCCTTTAGGGGTCAACCCTTACAACCGAGTAACCGTAGGCCTTTACTCAGAATATCCTATTATAAACGCGAAAGTTTGTGAGTATGGATGGATGGATGTTTGTTACTCTTTCACGCCGGAACGGCTGAACGGATCTGAAACTTGGCAGAGAGACAGATTACAGGGAATAGCACATAGGCACTATTTATCCCGCGGGAATACCGGGATTCAAACCTGCGCGGATGAAACCGCAGGGCGCAACTATTAGTCAATTTATAATTCATGCCAATGCTGTTCTCAATATATATATAAAAATTTCGTGCGGAAAGCTAGGACGATGGATTTGCAACCTCTTACGTATGGAAAACTGACAACTGCAAAATGATCCCATTGTGCCTCAGAGTCTGGTTCGAACGTTAAAAAAATGAACATAATTATTACTGTGTAAAACTTAGTGCATTGTGAGAATAGTTTTGTCTAGTATAAAAACTCATTTATGTAGTTTTTTGTATTAACGAGAAAGTACCAAAGAAATTAAACTAAGTTGTTTTAGGAAAAATTTCCAGGATGATTAAAGCATCATTTATATTTAAATGACAATTTTGATCCCATACGTAATGGGCATAAATACATGCGTATATAAATTAGCACTTTATATACGCATGTATTTATTGATTTTTGTCTGTTACTTTTTGGTTTGTCATTCTAATGGAGAACCACCAAATTTGTGTACTAAGTCTAATTCCCCATTCGAGACACCCCATTCGAGAAAGCAGTTGTTGGAAAATCCAAACCTGTTTATCTGGATCTGAAAAACACAAAATACTTTCGTAATCCAATCTATTTTCAACAGAATTTATCTGTAATCGTGCACGCGGGTAGAATATTTTTACATAATGCGACATGAAGTTCCCCTGAAAGACGTAAGTGGATATAAGATGTATCTAAAAGTTTTCTTTTATTCTACTTGAACAAGCTTAAAGCAAGACATACACGTACACGTATGACGACTTGCATTGCCAAAGGCACGTCCTTAACATAAGTGCCCTGTGAGATAATGCATTGTAGCAGGCAAAGGTAAGCTGAACATACCAGTAGGGCGCTCACTTTCCCCATCATCATCATCATCACTACATAGCATAAAACAAAGTCGCTTTCTCTGTCCCTATCCCTATGTCCCTATGTATCTTTAAAACTACGCAGCGGATTTTGATGCGGTTTTTTTAATAGATAGAGTGATTCAAGAGGAAGGTTTATATGTATTATATGTGTTTACATGCATGATATAGTAGAAAAACAATGAGCACCCGTGCGAAGCAGGGGCGCGCGGGCGGGTTGCTTGTAATAAAATAAAAGAATCAAGAGAACGTAAAACTAAATCCGATAACGGTTATCAATTCTATTCGATTATGTATGATCGATCACGCGATGCTGCCGTGTTTTAGTCGTTACTCACAAGTAACGCGCTCTATATTATATCCAAATTGACAGCACTTACCATGATATGAATGAATAAATAAATGAATATAGCGTTCATTTGCTATGGCCGACTTGTGGTAAGGACGGAGTGTGGGCACCGGTTCAACTATCTAAGAACAAGCGAGCAATAGTAGTGTCATGAGTCGTTTTATGTGTTTCAGAAATTGGATTTGGTGGTTCTCCATTAGAATGACAAACCAAAAAGTAACAGACAAAAATCAATAAATACATGCGTATATAAAGTGCTAATTTATATACGCATGTATTTATTGATTTTTGTCTGTTACTTTTTGGTTTGTCATTCTAATGGAGAACCACCAAATCCAATTTCTGAAACACATAAAACGACTCATGACACTACTATTGCTCGCTTGTTCTTAGATAGTTGAACCGGTGCCCACACTCCGTCCTTACCACAAGTCGGCCATAGCAAATGAACGCTATATTCATTTATTTATTCATTCATATCATGGTAAGTGCTGTCAATTTGGATATAATATAGAGCGCGTTACTTGTGAGTAACGACTAAAACACGGCAGCATCGCGTGATCGATCATACATAATCGAATAGAATTGATAACCGTTATCGGATTTAGTTTTACGTTCTCTTGTTTCTTTTATTTTATTACAAGCAACCCGCCCGCGCGCCCCTGCTTCGCACGGGTGCTCATTGTTTTTCTACTATATCATGCATGTAAACACATATAATACATATAAACCTTCCTCTTGAATCACTCTATCTATTAAAAAAACCGCATCAAAATCCGCTGCGTAGTTTTAAAGATACATAGGGACATAGGGATAGGGACAGAGAAAGCGACTTTGTTTTATGCTATGTAGTGATGATGATGATGATGGGGAAAGTGAGCGCCCTACTGGTATGTTCAGCTTACCTTTGCCTGCTACAATGCATTATCTCACAGGGCACTTATGTTAAGGACGTGCCTTTGGCAATGCAAGTCGTCATACGTGTACGTGTATGTCTTGCTTTAAGCTTGTTCAAGTAGAATAAAAGAAAACTTTTAGATACATCTTATATCC
The DNA here is from genome assembly GCA_963576535.1 of Plemyria rubiginata. Lineage (NCBI taxonomy): Eukaryota > Metazoa > Arthropoda > Insecta > Lepidoptera > Geometridae > Plemyria > Plemyria rubiginata. The sequence goes on from OY754929.1 coordinate 3,828,070, forward strand.
ACTTACGTCTTTCAGGGGAACTTCATGTCGCATTATGTAAAAATATTCTACCCGCGTGCACGATTACAGATAAATTCTGTTGAAAATAGATTGGATTACGAAAGTATTTTGTGTTTTTCAGATCCAGATAAACAGGTTTGGATTTTCCAACAACTGCTTTCTCGAATGGGGTGTCTCGAATGGGGAATTAGACTTAGTACACAAAGAGATGGCAACATTTAATAGATTGTTAGGTGGAGTACGATTTTAAATCGATATACGCACGTACCTCCCTAATAGCCCTTTAGTTATAATATATAATGATAATAATAAAGTTTATTGGACATTAAAGAGCGTACATTGGCAAAAAAATGAACATAAATATTTAAACCAAATCACAATGTTATACAAGATCGTAAAAACAGATGGGCTCCTTGATTTCCAAACTAAGTGAAAACTTGTGTTTTGGGAACCAGTGATCTCAAAACACAAGTTCATTACACAAATCATTACACAAAAAAAGTATGTATGTTCATTACTCAAATGTTTGTTCCCGGTGGGAATAAAACTCATGATCTACAGCGTAGAATCCGAAGCTACTACCAGCTGATCGGTAATACCTTGTTCGTAGCAGGCTCGTAGCGAGGCGAGTAGTACCTCCCACCTCGGTATTTTGGTGCTATCAGCCAACCAGTGAAACGAACGCGAAGGTGCGAACAAGGTATTACAGATCAGTTGGTAGTAGCTTCGAATTCTATGCTGTAGATCATGAGTTTGATGCCCACCGGGAACAAATATTTGTGGAATGAACATACATAGATGTTTGTTCTCTGTCTAGGTGTTAAATAATCCCACCTATATTATAAATCTGAAAGTTTGGATGGATGGATGTTTGTTACTCAATAACGCCAGAACGGCTGAACGGATCTGGATTGAAATTTACATAAAGGTTTCTTCTAATACAACTAGTTAATGAAACAAGCAGATGTCCCACCTGATGTTAAGTGGTAACCATCACAAGCATTGTCAAAGCATTGTCTCTAAAACACGCACGATAGGAACGTACCCTACGATGCACTGCCCTGCGTCCTTCAACTTGAGGCATACAGACGTTAAGCCTCATGTGCCTGTAATTACACCGGCGCGACCACACTCTTCAAACCGAAACACAGCTTCACCGGGCGAGTCCTTCACAAAGAGCTCTATTTAAGTATTACCTATATCAGCTTGGTTCTCATAACCCCACCTGCTCCAAGTTCAGCTTAGATTGGGGCTAGATAGTTTTCGGAATGGCCATCAATATATATAAATAATATTTATTTATATAAACGCGTCCACTAGACATTTACGGAAATGAAATCCCATTTACGGTTGACATAGTATCCACTACCCACACGCGCGCCGTCTCTACTTTTGTCATGTCCGCATTACAAAAGTTGTCAAAGAGCGGAATTCATTACCGGCGTCTGTTTTCCTGAATTTGGATGGATTATTTATTTGGATTTTTTTACTTTATTTGGTTGTTTTCAAGAGAACAGTCATCAAAAGCAGTAGGTAAAGATTAATTTTGTAAAAATACCTCTTTAAAATAAAAAAATAAAAACTTGACTAGACTAGACGACTAATTTCTCAAAACAACGCATCTCTTGAAAATGTTGCTTTCCCTTATAACAACCAAAGAACCCAATAGGGATAGTTTTCGTTTAGGAAATGCATCAACAGAATAGACATCTGCTGATTTCAGCTAATTGCCAATTCAATCAAATGTGGTTTTAACTGAAGAAAGAAAATATGGCAGGTTGACAAGTGTAGGCTTAATCTGCAACTGCAATGCAGGCGTCTTATTGCAGTAGGCTTGCGTCAGAAAGCTACAATTTAAACGTGATGGCAATTGTATGCATAAACTTACTCGTACCATTTGTAGAAGCTCTTAAGAAGAAAAAAAATTTAGAGAAAACGAATTTATTTTGATAGAAGATAATAAGATAAGATAATGTATATTTCCAACAAAAACATGTACATAAAGCCATAAAATTTTTGCATGGACATAGACACACAGAACGAACAAAGCAGAACGTTGTTGATATTTTTGAGAAATACATAGAAAGAATGAAAAATTATTTATTAAACCAATAAGAAAAAATACATAGGTTAAATATTAAAAAATGCCTCATTAAAAGGTGGGGGGGGGGCATCAGTTTGTTCTAATCAGCAAGTGTTTTATCTAAAAAATTAAAGCCAGATCGCCAAAAATAGCGAACCAATTCACCGACTTTTGTAACTTATCAGTAGATTTCGAAACTTGAGATAGGATACTTGTCCAAAGTGGTTTAAATTGATTATGATGTAAAATTGGGCAGATGTTCGGGACCGCTTTCGGGTTAATTTTGATCGCTTTTGTTAATTTTAGCTTTTAAGTGTCAGGAGTTTACTTGAAATTATGTTTACCATGAATACAGGGCTTAAGGGGTACCTGCGTCCTCAAAGAATCAGAGGGGTTATCATGAGTTTGGTGCCGATCGTGGATCGCAACGATCTACACCAAATTTCAAGGAAATTAAACAACGGCATCTAGTGTATTCTTTGAGAAGCTTAAAATAAATAAATAAATAAATAATGCTGGACAATCCACACAGCACTATCTAGCCCTAAAGTAAGCTATTCAAAGCTTGTGTTATGGGTACTAGATAACTGATATATTTAATACATTATATACTTACATAGATAGATATTTTTTATTATACATAGAGAACACCCAGACCATCGGAACAAATTTCTGCAGATCGTACACAAATTTGTTCCAAGGCGGGAATCGAACCCGCAACCTCTTGCGTCGCAGGCAGGCTCTCGCCCGCTGCGCCACAGAGGTCGTCAAAAAAAAAAAAAAAAGCTTAAGTGAAGCTTCTCAAAGAATGCGAATAATATATAATATTTATAATAGGAATGATGATAAAAATAATAAGAATTTATTAGGAATTTAAGAATAATATATAATATTGAATTTCCTTAAAATGCGGTATCTATCGGCGTGATCTACGATCGATCGCGGTCGGCACCGGAACTCGTGATAGGCCCTCTGAAAGGCAGAGGAAGTCTCTAAACATCATATATGATATAGCATACATACATTTTACAGTAGTTAGTATTCCATACGTGATACTTGTGTGTACACGTGAACTTACAACTAATATGCTTCGGAACCTAAATTCGCACACAAGCAATTTCTTATTTCGAAATACCAAAAACGGACTAGTAGGTAAGCATTACAAACCCAATAGAGGGAAAACGCCTTAAATGTATAATGCTAGCAATTATGACTCTTCTATGCGAGCGAAGTCGAGTGCTGCTGCTAGTATTAAATTATACAACAAAGGTGTTAAATAGTTCCTCGTTAGTATAATAACAGACTCGCTAGTACATAACACGAATCATTTTTTATTTATAACCACTTTATCTGCAGCTCAATTAATATGGCTTGATCATTACATACCGGAAGATTGGGGAATGCCGATCACCTAAGTGAAAAATGCTCTATTTGTTTTTTCATTTTTTTTTACATTTGTCTTTTCTTAGTTTTGAGGTTTAGATACTCTGCTTGCTCAAGCGTCACAACCCCTGCGCTGCAGCGTGCTCACTGTGTTATAAGGCATTTAATAAGTTATGGGTGTGAGCGGTATTACCCGACATGATCGCCATTATTTGACGACCTCAGTGGCGCAGCGGGCGAGAGTCCGCCTGCGACGCAAGAGGTTGCGGGTTCGATTCCCGCCTCGGAACAAATTTGTGTACGATCTGCAGAAATTTGTTCCGTTTGCCTGGGTGTTTATGTATAATAAAAAATATCTATCTATGTAAGTATATAATGTATTAAATATATCAGTCACCTAGTACCCAAAACACAAGCTTTTAGCTTACTTTGGGGCTAGATGGTGCTGTGTGGATTGTCCAGCATTATTTATTATTATTACCTCTGCTTCCCCTACATGACGCCCTTATGGAAACGTCTTTGTTTTGATATTTGTAGGATTATCATTTGGTTTTTTTAACAGTACCTCTTTCATTGGGGAATCCTCATGGATATCCGTCCGCCACGGGGGCAGCGGAAGGATTATGTCGGACTTTAACCGACTAAACCCCAACGGGGTCCTACTGTGTACCTGGAGATACCTATAGGTAATTGGCCGTTTAACAATGATGTTTATAAAAGTCTGTTAAATTTTTAGCTGTCAACGAAATAAAAAAAACAGGCACATTATACTTAACACTGTATGAGTTGACGGACGAAGGGCTGTTCCCATCGTGCGTGACTGGCAAGGTTATGCTTTGCTAAATGTGATAGTTACAACTTAACATCAAGTGGGCTATTTGTTTGTTCCATCAGTTCATTTGTTCAAATAAATATACATCAGACAGCGAAACAAAATTATAGTATATATTTTATACTTTGTTATTATACGGTTTCTGTTATGTTAACTCACCGAGATTTATATTTATAAGCTTTCTAATAAACTAACCTAGCTAATAACTTAATGAGCTGCTCTAGGTAATGATAGGCACGCGAAAGCAATAATAAAGGTGTTTCATGCTTTTCTGTTTTCGCGTGACGGAAATTCTAGAAATGAAAAGATTGAGGTAATCGTGCCTTAGTCGAGTATTTAACCTTGTTAGGTAAACAATTTTGTAGCTAGGCCTTGAAGTTGAGTTCATAGGCCACCTCAAGCAGTTTTTAACAGTATTTAGTAAAAATGTATAAGATGATACATCAGCTATGTTAAATAAATAAATAAATATTGCTGGACAATCCACAGAGCACCATCTAGCCCCAAAGTAAGCTACTCAAAGCTTGTGTTATGGGTACTAGATGACTGATATATTTAATACATTATATACTCACATAGATAAATATTTTTTATCATACATAAACACCCAGACCAACGGAACAAATTTCTGCAGATTGTACACAAATTTGTTCCGAGGCGGGAATCGAAACCGCAACCTCTTGCGTCGCAGGCAGACTCTCGCCCGCTGCGCCACTGAGGTCATCAAAATGGTACTTAGTTTATTTCAGACATGTCTGAAGTACCATTTAAAATAATATGTATATGATATCGGTGGATATTCGAGCTACAATTTATATTCAAGTTGATCGATAAAAAAGAAGAAAGTTATGAAACCTGTCAAAACGATTAGTATTATTCACAGATATATTTTATCTTATTGATAAAATGTTATGGTGACAACAAAAGTAATAACTGGTTAAACAGTACGAAACAAATAACCACGAAAATCACTATCGGACTCCAACAAACTATGAATCCTGTGGAACTTTTTTTCATCATGCGCACAGCCAATGAATGGAATTCCTTACCGGCGTCCGTCTTTCCGATGACTTATAATTTGGTTACTTTCAAGAGAAGAGTGAACAGGTATTTTATAGGTAAACGTGCCACATCGTCGACCACATCATCACTTAACATCAGGTGAGATTGCGGTCAAACGTTTTTACCTATGAGTTGTAAAAAAAAAAATAGAACTTAGCACTTTCCCCTTTCTACTGCAGTGTTTTTCTTCACTATAACATTAGTCTTCACAAAGGTTCAGCTTGAGAGATTTCTTGCTTTCTCGCTTCTATAGATTGTTTTTTTATCAGTAAGTATTTATTCTGAAATAAAAATGTCTGCAGAATAAAATTATTACTACAGCCCCTTTTCAAAATTTTACTCATTTATTTCCGTGTATAGCTTTGACCTTTCTACAGTTATTTCGATAAGGCTTTCAAGGACTTGACTGAAGGCCTTCATAATTGATTAATGTCAAATGGTGGGCAGGTAAGAACGTGTTGCAATATATCGATCATTATATCTGTTTATGAGTTATTCACATTTGCAAGACAATAGTAAATAAGGCATATGCCTAGCGCGGTATATGCCCGCAAATTTTGCGTTTTCCGATCATATAAACTTTTAAATTACCCTAAAAAAATTGAGTGTAAATGATAAATTTACCTAGCCATTACACTTCTAATTTATGTAAAAAATTTAAGTTGATTTAAAATTATTTTTATATTTAAAATTTAAATTAAAAATTAAAGTTTAAGACAAATCTACCTCTGTTCGTTTTTTTAATCAGAACCTGTCTCGCTTACAATACATATTCTGAAACACGTTTTTAAATGAATCTGTGGACGTGAATGCGCAGTAAAAAGTAAATTGAAATTGTTATTCAATTCAATGCAAATATATTTGCGTCTGAACTGAATGGACCGATTTTAATTGTCTTTTTATTGTCACTACAGTAGCCAAGAGTATATAACGTGAAAGTAGGGTGAAAGTAATAGGTCACATTAATACATCTCATCATCACTATTGAGAATGGTCTATTACTCAAAATAAGTAGTAAAATTGCTTTCTTTTGTCCTTACAAATATGTATGTTTAACTGGAAAAAGTGAAGCAATTGTGCAAAAGAAGGCAATTTTACAACTTACTTTGACATAATCTGACTAAAACTGACAGATTTGTTGTCAAATGTGAGCATAAAGTGGGCACTTTAGTCTTTTATGAAACAGTGACACCCATTTGGAGCACTTGACATAATGTTTTAGAAATTTTTAGGTTTTACGACGTGCCGGTTTCCTCACGATGTTTTCCTTCACCGTTTGGTAGTACTGGCGCTGGTGCATACATTTTTAACAGAATGGTGTCGATTCTGTTGTTGCATTATCCTAGCAAAGTTGCAAGTCTGATTTGAACCCACGTCCTCAGGATTCGAAGGCAGGGCCGCTACAGACCATGTTTCTTTGAAGTAAAAACAGTCTAACAGAAGCCGTACTTTAAGCTTGTTACAGGCAGGCTGAACGTCCAAACTTAGAAGATCTCTAATCAAATCTTCACAGACGTGCACTCAATATCGACTCTAGCGATACCGCACAAGGTTCAAATTTGGAAACCAAATTTGTGACCAAGTTGTGTGACATTTACCCTGTCGCCCTAAATCATTGGGACGACGTCCCAAATGTTCCGTCTAAAAGCCTCATCGTTTTAGAAATTTAATTTCGATGCCAAGTAAATAAACATAGCCTCTAGATTGGAGCCAAGGTCTGTTCAACGGAACTCTTCAATAAAAAGGCCAAACTTAGTTAGCATACTTTGTTAGTCAAACACTATGTCCAAACACTATGTTTGGACTTGCCTCTAACTACTTCCTACTATAGTTTTAGAAGCGGCGGATTCGCATCACGGAATCTCTTACGGGGCGAAATAATTTGATTTAATATCTTTAAGGATAACTTGTATGCACAGCGTACAAAAGCGATCCTGTTTCTAAAACAAAGCTCTTCTAATTTTAATTAAAACATCGTACTTGCACACATCTCATCAAATATTTAAAAGCAGTAGTTGTACTGTGGGTATTCATAATGCATGCAGCTTTCTGCAAAATATTTATATTTCGGAGTGTACTGCGCTATGCCGAAATAAAACCACAGACTAAAACACTGCGTTGGTACCTACGGCCCGATTACGCTAATGTCTGGCTATCGAGTGGGCTTTCAGTTTGACATTTGATTCCCATCCATCATAAACAATTGCTATTACACTATGGGAATCAAATATCAAACTGAAAGCCATCTCGATAGCCAGACATTGTCATTAGCGTAATCGGGCCGCTGATACTGAAAACTGCACCATCTTTTTGCACGCCCAGGAAGACTGGTAGATAATGCTATTAGCATTAAGTCCTCCTAGCACTACATTGTTTTGTGTGAAAGTTTTTAAATAAATAAAACTGAAACAGATTCACGACTTTGATCCCCAGGCATGGTAGTTAACAAAAAGTTATTTTTTTTTGAGTTTCCGTATTTAATGAAACTTTTTGACAGAGCAGCGAAACATTGGTGCTTGCGATGTATAACTTTATCCTCTAAATAATTGATCAAGTTGATGGACGCAGCGTAGGGCACTGTAGGGCACGTTCCTATCGTGCGTGACTTACGAGGCAATGCTTCACACAGTGGGCCATCGCCATGTTCCATTATTTTACAATAAATATTACTATTGTTACGTTCTAGAGTTAAATTTGCACTGGAATCTGTAATATCTATATATCTGTAATATTTATGTACAAATATATACAAATATATACAACTAGCTGAACCCGCGGCTTAGCTCGCGCCAAGGTATTCAAAGTTTCATACAAACTTTCATCCCCTATTTCGTCCCCTTGGGGGTGGAATCGATCAAAATCCTTTCTTAGCGGATGCCTACGTCGTATAATCTACCTGCATGCAAAATTTCAGCCCGATCCGTCCAGTGGTTTGGGCTGTGTGTTGATAGATCACTATGTCAGTCAGTCAGTCAGTCAGTCAGTCAGTCACCTTTGAGTTATATATATATATATACAATATACAATAAATAATATTTTAAAATTGAAAAAAATTATCGTGCGTGACTTACGAGGCAATGTTTTGTTATAGGTGATGATTGCTTTGTTATATGATGATTACCACATAACATCAGTTGGGCCATCTACTATATTTAAAAAAAAAAGTATATACAATATGAGCTATCTGGCTCCCATATCACAAGCTTTGGCTGTAGTTTGGGGCGAGATAGTGATGTGTGGAATGTCCACCAATATTTATTACTTAATAGCTGACCCGGCAGACTTCGTACTACCTCAGTCGACAATTCCGAGCATTTTTATATTTATTCACCTTTTAAAACTTTTCTGGACTTCCACAAATAATTCAAGGCCAAAATTAGCCGAATCGGATCAGCCGTTCTCGAGATTTAGCGAGACTAACGAACAGCAATTCATTTTTACATCATCACTACATAGTATAAAACAAATTCTCTTTCTCTGTCCCTATATCCCTATGTCCCTATGTATGCTTAAATCTTTAAAACTACGCAACGGATTTTGATGCGGTTTTTTTAATATATAGAGTGATTCAAGAGGAAGCTTTTTATGTATAATACATGCATGATATAGTAGAAAAACAATGTGCACCCGTGCAAAGCAGGGGCGCGCGGGCGGGCGGCGGGTCGCTAGTATAGTATATAATATAGTTAGTATGTAATAGGGACAGATGAACAGACAGACAGCGAGAACCGACTGTTTGATACTATGTAGTGATGATATCCGGTCAATACTTTAAAGTAAGCCGAGGCATGCACGGCCAAGGCTTAGTGCACACGCGAACACGCGTCTTCAACTTGTCGTGCAGTCTTTACGAATCACGTGAAGCAATAAACATGTTGAGTATCCTTGAACTTTTGTTTTAAAACATGAAGTCACGGCTGGCTGTTACCTACTAACGTAAGCCTACGCCCATATTTTGTAACTACAAGAAAAAAAAATTGGAATGTTTCAGCAGAGAGTAGTGTTTCAGAAAGTATACAGGGTGTCCCAAATAGTTACGTAGCTGGGAAGGGGGGTGATAGGGGTGGTCACAAGGGTCACCAGAAAAATAAAAACAAATCCAAGAGGGGTTTTTAAAACAATAAATGGCATTTTTTTAAACTAAAGATTTTACACCTTGTGACTACCCCTATCACCCCACTTCCCAGCTATGTAACCTTTTAGGACATCCTGTATAGTAGCGTCTGCTGAAACCATCCTTAATTGTTTTTGGTAGTTACAAAATAGTGTTGTTAAGAGTAGTAGAGCTCTTTGTGAAAGCTCGTCCGGGGAAGTGCTACGACCACGCCTTTTTTGCCGCCAAGCAGCAACGCTGTGTTTCGGTTTGAAAAGTATGGTCGCCGGTGTAATTACAGGCACATGAGGCTCAACATTTGTAGCCTCAAGTTGTTGGACGTAGGGCAGTGCATCGTAGGCCACGTTCCTATCGCGCGTGACTTACGAGGCAATGCTTTGTTATAGGTGATGGTTACTACTTAACATCAGGTGGGACATCTGCTTGTTCCATCAGCTAGTTGTTTGAAAAAACTAAAAAGTTGTCGTTTATCAGCCTTTTAACTCAATGTATTTTTCAGCTACCCAGAGCAAGAATTCTGTTTTCGTAATTGAAGCACGTAGGTGACTTATTTTAGCGTCAATACGGTCGCTACGTGAAGCGGGCGCTATGCAGGAGCGGCAAAGTTCAGCAAAAATCAGGGATTTATAGGTTAGTATAGGTACCTAATACACCTTATTTTATTTGGCCATGGAACCCTATTTGATCATACAATTTTTGGCGGAACCCTAGCTGGCGGTTTTGATAAGTTTACCTTGTAGTTTGAATATATGCAGGTTAGACTCGGGAGAAAGAACAAATTATAAATAAGAAATCATTATTATAAGTATTGCAAAACATCGACGCGATGCGACGCGACGACGATGCGGCGCGGATATGAGTATTTTCCACGAACGTTTTATTTAAATCTCGGAAAGACCGCGGAACCCTGTGACCCTTTCACGGAACCCCTGGGTTCCGCGGACCACGATTTATGAAACCCTGCCTTAGACACCTACACGTATGCAACTTTCAACGTTATAGCATAGACATACAGAATAGTACGCTTATTCCGAATTTTTACAACTTGCTACTCGCACAAACTGATCGAGGTGATCACCTCGCAAAATGCCACATCTTAGTTTTTGACGACCTCAGTGGCGCAGCGGGCGAGAGTCCACCTGCGACGCAAGATGTTGCGAGTTCGATTCCCGCCTCGGAGCAAATTTGTGTACGATCTGAAATTTGTTCCGTTGGTCTGGGTGTTAATGTATAATAAAAAATATCTATCTATGTAAGTAAATAATGTATTAAATATATCAGTCATCTAGTACCCATAACAAGCTTTGAGTAGCTTTGGGGCTAGATGATGCTGTGTGGATTGTCCAGCATTATTTATTTATTTAGTTCCATGGAAAGATCTACTGAATTGTATGCCCCATCAGCCGACTGCCGGCGCAACAATAGGCAAATCTCTTTGTCTCGTAGACGTGCTACAAAATGTCGTAGCAGTTCTACGAACTTACTACGACATAGGTACCGTAGAGGGGCTATTTGGGATTCAAGGGGTTATTTCGAACACTCTGAATTATAAGTTTTATTCACTAATATTTCCTCAAAATTCAGAATTCTGAAAAATCTTCTCTAATAAAGAAATCTTGAATCTAAATCCAGAGATTTTTAGTAAATAGTAGCGAATAAAAGTTATAATTCAGTGTTTTAAAATAACCCCTTGATTCCAAGCCCCACTTTACCGGTACCTATTTTTAGTGGATTTCAGAAGTCTTCACTGTAGCTTGAATCGCTGAAAAAACTATTGTAATTTTTTTTGACCTTGTCTTGTTTTGTTCGATGATCTTATAATTATTTTAGAGGTCAATTCAGAATTTGGTTATAAGGTCGAATACGATTAATCCTGTTCAAAAGGGGCAATATTACCAGTCTCAATCAATTTTATATGCCTACGTTGTTTATATAATAGTCATTGTCGTTATTTTTTATTAGATTAATAGTGATTACTACACCTAAGGAAATCACAAAAGAAGGTCGCGAGTTCTAATCCCGCTCGGGGTTTAACTTTTGGGACATTATCAAAATCATTGTGGTTATTGCTTATTATTTCATTTTTGAACAAGTATTTGTATGTATTATCAATTGAATGATTTCTAAACTAACTAACTAACAATTAAATTGACAGTCGTACGTAAGGTTGTATTTATAATTAAAATACATTCATTGCGACCCGTGTTCCGTTCAAATAATTTTTAATAATCACCTCGTGTTGCTGTATTGTCCCGTACCACGTTTCCAAAAAAGACGACTTTTACCCCTAAAGAAATGTCTAAGGAAATATAAATTTAAACCCAAAAACCACTCACCTTATTGCTCTTGCTGCAGATACTCGGTAAGGTAACAGAACGTTTTGTTTATATCGGTTTGACACAAAAGGCGCGGATGTTTACACACGTCTGCTTTTCTTGGCAGCCGGGACTCGAATGAATGAATCCGGGGACGAGGTACCATCAGGGGCGGGGCTATCCGAACCTGGTAACCCGACTGATTAGAAAATACTACGGGCTGTTTGAAACACAGCGGAATGTGCGACCTCTTTTTTTAAACGGGTAATGGAAAACTCTACTGGATTCTGTTTGGGTATTACTCGACTGATTTAAAAGGATGCGTGCTATAATACGGATGTGTAGAGATGTAGGCTGGTTTATTTCAGTCGGGTTGCTGTTTATTAAAAGGGATTGAGAAGGAGAATTTTCATGGAAATGTGTCGCCATGATCGTGATGGTGTCAGGGTTATTAACATTCTTGTCTAAGTTATGGGGTTGAAATTGCTTTTTATTATGATGACTTATGAAGTCTTCATTCACTTCATTTGTTGACCATCTTTGGTAGTGAGGTTTGTTATAAAAAAGAAGGTAGTACAATAGTATTGTACAGAAAAATTTAGATCAATAGTCTTATATAGGGTGCTGGTGAAATCACAGGCATGGTGCATGCATGCATCAAGTTAACAGACGCACAGTGTATCGTAGGGCACGTTTCTAATGTGCGTGTCCTGCGATGCTATATAAGCTTCACTAGGTGGTGGTTATAATTTTTATATCGTTATTTAATTCATTTTGAATAATTCCTTGAAAAATTAAAAAGAGCAGCAAACAACGATAAACAAGCAGATGACCCATCTGATGTTAAGTGGTAACCATCACCAACAATAAAGCATTGCCTCGTAAAGTCATGCACGATAGGAAAGTGCCCTACGGTGCACTGCCCTGCCGTCCATTAACATGAGGCATACCGATTTTAAGCCTCATGTGCCTGTAATTACACCGGCGACCACACTCTTCAAACCGAAACACAGCAACGCTGCTTGGCGGCAGAAAAAAGCGTGGTAGTAGTACTTCCCCGGACGAGCCCTTCACAAAGAGCTTTACCTACTGCTCTTAAAAAAAAGAGCGATAGGAATAGCAAGTGACTTGAAAGCCGACTAGCTTTGACCGAGCTTTTAGAATTTGAAAGGATATCTACCGTGCCTGGGCCATGTTGTCGTGAATCTGTTGTTTTTTCTGTTTGCAGTGTACAACAGATGGCCACACTAAAAATACTCGCTCTTTGATCGAATTCCACTTTGAAGTAGCGTGTTTACAAACGAATTCGATTGATGCGTGGACAAAATGTATTTCAGGCGAGTGTGACACGATAGACAAGATCATCATCATAAACCTGACGAAAATCACTTCTCTTTTTTTTCGTGTCACTAATAGTTTCTTTAAATATATATATACACGACGACGATAAACACGATATATATATATATAACACTGATGAACTGCTTGACATATATTACCCCTATTAATAAATAAATACATATTGTTGGACTTTCCACACAGCACTATCTACTCGTAGCTCGCTAGTCAATCTTCTATCTTCTTCTTCTTCTTCTTCTTCTAAATATATATAACTCAAAGGTGACTGACTGACTGACTGACATTGTTATCTATCAACGCACAGCCCAAACCACTGGACGGATCGGGCTGAAATTTGGCATGCAGGTAGATGTTATGACGTAGGCATCCGCTAAGAAAGGATTTTGATTAATTCTACCCCCAAGGGCATAAAATAGGGGATGAAAGTTTGTATGAGATTTTCAAAGTAAACGAGCGCGAGCAAAGCCGCGGGATCAGCTAGTTAATATTATAAACGCGAAAGTTTGTAAGTATGGATGGTTGTTTGTTACTCTTTCACGCCGGAACGGCTAAACGGATCTGAATGAAACTTGGCAGAGAGGTAGATTATAGTCCGGAATAGAACATAGGTTATTTTTAACCCGTGGGAATACCGGGATTTAAATCTGCACGGGTGAAACCGCGGGGTGCAACTATTTCTAATATAAAAATCAATGTTATATTTTTGGTAGGTATTGCCATTGTTTTCTATTCGTTTTCACGTCTATAACATTATCATGGGTTCACACGATTAAACTAAATTAGGGTTCTGTGACATCTGCCAACCCTTTTCCCCAATCTAAGGGTAAATGGAAACAAACCGGCGACTAGGTATTTTATAACCCTACGCTACTTGCATTTTTATGAAGATCGCGCCCGAAATTTTAATTCCCGAAAAGCTTTTGCAAATTGCTTAAGGGCCCGGCGACAGCGGCTCGCAGTTTCGAGGTGCGATTGGCTATTATTTCATTTTATTTCATTTCGGGGAGGTTGTTTGAAAGAATAACTATCCAGTGATACGCATCAATACTTTTCGAATACAAATAATACAATAATGTAAGGGAAATGTGCTTGAGTCAGAAATCATTTTGGTATAAGGTAAACGTAAGGCCAAACACACTAATACCAAAATGATTTCTGATTCGGGCATGTTTCCCTTATATTATTGTGTTATTTGTGTTCGAACAGTATTTATGCGTGTTACTGAATCGTTATTCTTTCAAACAACCTCCCCGAAATGAAATAAAATGAAGTAATAGCCAATCGCACCTCGAAACTGCGAGCCGCTGTCGCCGGGCCCTTAATATTCCTTGGGGTTGGCAATTTTGGCGGAAAAGTGTTTTCGTGTTATTATTTTTAGCGTGATGTAATTTTAAATTTTACTATTAAAACCTTTAGACGTTTCTAAGTGATCCCTGTGATTTTTAATTAATTTATTTTTAATAGATAGTGATCTAAGACGAAGACAAGAGCTAATGTGACTCTCGCTCGGACGTTTTGACTTATTGAAAGATATAAAATCACTAAAACCGTTTTCAAAAAATCGCAAACAACTATTTTGTGTGCAATCACATTTCGCACAGTTTAGTAAAAAAATCATTTTGATCGATACAAGTTTTCCTACTTAAAAGTTTGCTTTTCTAGTTTTCGTACTCAAGCAAACTTTTGAGTAGGAAAACTTGCATCAATCAAAATGAAATTTTTACCAAACTATGCGCAATGTGATTGCACACAAAATGGTTGTTTGCGATTTTTCAAAATTGGAATTTGTGATTTTATATCTTTCAAAATGTCGAATCGTGCGAGCGAGAGAAATGTTAGGTGTTGTCAACGCCTTAAGAGGATCGTTTAGATGCTGCCCGCGCGCCCCTGATTCGCACGGGTGCACATATCATGCATGTATTATACATATAAACCTTCCTCTTGAATCACTCTTCTATCTATTAAAAAAACGCATCAGAATCCGTTGCGTAAAAAGATTTAAGCATACATAGGGACATAAGGGACATAAATAAATAAATAAATAAGGACATGGGGACATAGGGACAGAGAAAGCGACTGTGTTTTATACTATGTAGTGATGAAATATTTATTAAAAGAACAAACATTATCAACTGATAGTGACTAACTTGACGATCATTCGTTGACGCCACCGTTTGCTTCGAAAATGCATGTTTTAGGCACTTCCAAATTAATTTGGAATGCGGGTAGGAAAGCTACAACAAGAAATACGCGTGTTTGGTACCAAACATAGCCTGGAAACTTGTAAACAGTAATGCTATTCCGTAAACAAAAACTACGCGGAGTTTCACCTAGTGGAGCTACGCTCACTTTGGTTACGAGCTTCGCCTGTCACGTTGGCATTCAGGCTCGCCAAACTCACGTGAATAACGTCAATTTCAAGGGAATTCACCCATCACTAGCACCACGTTGTTTTTTGTGTAACTATAAACTAAACTTGTACCTTCGATGACGTGTAATATTCTTACCAAATAAATGATTACTGATTATTATTATTATTGGGTGAATGTGTGTGCTAGTGATAGGTGAATGTATAAGAATGCCTTATTAAAAATGGCGGAAATAGGCATGGTGGTAGTACTTCCCCGGACGAGTCACATACAGAGCTTTACTACTTTACATGTTTTTTTATATAACTAGCTGATGGAACAAGCAGATGGTCCACCTGATAAGTGGTAACCATGACCTATGACAAAGCATTGCCTCGTAAGTCACGCACGATAGGAACGTGCCCTACGATGGCTACGATGCACTGCCCTGCGTCCATGAATGTTAAACCTCATGTGCCTGCATATGTGTGTTCACTTGGGTGAATGCTGCCCACGGAATATCTCTACAGCGCTTGGGAGCTTGTAAACACGCCGGGCGTTGATTACAAATACAGTATATTGGGATTTTACTGCCTGGGGTATAGGACTAAACACACTTTATTGGATTTTCAGTATGAAAGCTTCAAAATCGTTTTAATAAACGCAAACTTCATTATTGGGTGTTTGATAGGTACTCAAACACGCAGTAACCAGTAACTGTCGATCAAAATAGACGCAAAACGACACGCACAACAATCGCAATATGACAGATGTTTTTTTGATACAACTAGCTAATGGAACATGGAGATGACCCACCTGATGTCTGAAGCATTGCCTTGTCAGTCACGCACGATAGGAACGTGCCCTACGATGCACTGCCCTGCGTCCATCAACTTGAGGCATACAGATGTTAAGCCTGTGCCTATAATTACACCGGCGACCACACTGTTCGAACCGAAACACAGCAACGCTGGTTGGCGATATACCTGCCACCTGTATTCTGAGACTTGCCGCTGTCACTTTCTTGCCAACACAAAGAGCCAGCAACAGACTCACCTATCGGTCTGATAAGCTATTGGCGCGCCCAGCGATCATTATGAATAAGGGCATTAAAATATATAATAACACTCAGACAGAGAAAAAATATGCTAAGTAATTTAGGTACACTTGTTCATTATCAATGTCCGAGAACCAAGGTTACAGGACTGACCTGAATAATCAATACCGTACTTTATTATATAAAAGACACCTATAAGCCCCGGGCTTTCCTGTAAACACATTTATTGTTCGCACTTTCGGCGTCTAGTGGATTTGGACAGAAGATAAAGCCGAATGCGGCAATGGATAGCGTTGAAGAAAGAAAAGAAAGAAAACAGAAGAGTGTATAGTTGCCGATAAAATTACAGGCACATAAGGCTACGTCTCAAGTTGATGTACGCAGGGAGTGCATCTTATGCCAGTGTTGCTATCATGTATGACTTACGAGGCAGTGCTTAGTTATAGGTGAAGATTACAACTTAACATCAGGTGGGCCACCTGCTTGTTCAATGAGCAAGTAGTATAAAACGAAAAAAAAGACTGCAGGTCAGGAGTCTACTCTTTCAAAATTTAAACTAGTAAAAACTATTTTAAATAGCATTCGCTTTGACTTAGAAGCCGAAAGCACAAGCCTTGAAAAAACAACAATCGGATACAGTTTCATGTACAAAGGTTTTTACAAACGGACCAAATTGTGTTATCAAATTTGATGAAAGACCTTGAAGTTCTAATTAAAAACTTTGTAGGAGTCCTTCAGACCTACTTGACTCTCATACCCACACTTATATTATTATTAGGTATTTTAGTTTAGAGGTAGCTAGATATTTATATTATTGAGTAAGTTTGAAGTTTATCTTAGTTTTAGTTGATGTTTTTTTGACAGCCTACGTAGCTCAGTTGGTAGTAGCTCTGCCTTCTGCGCCGTAGGTCGTGGGTTCGATTCCCACCGTGAACAAACATTTGTGTGATGAACATAAATGTTTGTTCTCTGTCTGGGTGTTATATAATATTATAAGTATGTATTTACAAAAAAAAAAAAAGTATTATAAGTAGTATATCAGCTATCTGGTTCCCATATTACAAGCAGAAGCTTAGTTTGGGGCTAGATAGTGCTGTGTGGAAAGTCCACCAATATTTATTTATTTTATTTTATTTATTTATCGTCATCAAAATTTTTATTTTGTGTCATAAAAACATCGTGATATATGAAAACCAATATTGGTTACGACAACATAATCGGTCGTTACTCAACTTTGGCTGTAATAGTCTTGGTAATAGTGTTTGATAGACTACTAGTTTTAAGAAGGTTCAAGATGGTCCTTGTGATTTTATTGAATAAACATATTTTGACTTTGACTTTGATGCACCAACGCTGCCGTGATCATCAACCTATTTCAATCCACTATTGGACATGACACTCCCATGGCGCGCCACTAAGCCCGCGGCCCGATTACGCTAATGTATGGCTATCGAGATTGCTTTCAGTTTGACATTTGATACGCATCCATCCTATACAATTGCTATTACACTATGGGAATCAACTGTGAAACTGAAAGCCATCTAGATAGACATTACCACCCACGCTACACTACTAATAAAATAAAATAAAAATAAATAAATTGCCATTATCCAGGCTAACAGCCTTACTTATAAAAACTGCTTAAATAGGAGTTTTAGCATTGTTTAGTTAAGAGGTGTTTAGCTCCTTTAGTACTACTTTAATATTTCTTACTTATAAAAAATATTTAAGCAACGATTAGCAAAGTATTGGTTGAGCTCTCCTTGTCTATGGAAATGATCAGTTTTGCATCATTTTTCTGATACTGGCCACATTTTGCACCAAAGAAAAGTAAAGTTGACACTCACAGTGACGACACAGTGTCTTATTATCCAAGGAATTTGAATACAAGTGTCTTATCTATATTCCTTGGTGACGTTACTACAATTCACGACACTAGTTGCGCCCCGCAGTTTCACCCGCGCAGATTTAAATCCCGGTATTCCCACGGAATAAAAAGTAGCCTATGTGCTATTCCAGACTATAATTAACTTTCGCGTTTACAATACCTATTAGTAGGATTTATCATGGGTTTGCCCAAAGAATTTGGATACTTGTTTATTCTTCTTAGGGTTTGTCCAAGGAATTTAGAAACGGTTTGCCGAACTTGTTTCGAATTCCGCAAATACCTAGTACCATTGGTACCTCCCTCTGAAGTCCTCTTCAGAGTTCAACAAGCGTATCCCACCTTTCTCTGAACTCTCTGGGCCTCCACTGCTAGATTAAGTTTAGGCCGACGACAGTATCCCCGACCGTGTCGCGAAAAACGCGTAGGTACATCGTTCAAGTCCTCCTTTTTTTAGGAAAAAAATATTCTCAGTTGGTAAACAAGATAATCATGGCACACAAACACGGTATATATCTTCTTCTTCTTGGACCGCAGATTAAAAATCAGCTACTTAGGCTCGCTAAACCTGGGGTCGAGGTTGTTTAATTTGACAGCTCTCTAAACACTGGTTTTAGAGGCTGTTTAGCCCTATTATGTGTTTATAAGTAAGAAAATCCTTAAGTAACGGTTTAAGCGTGGTTTAACTTTTAAATTGCGTTTATAAGTAAGGCTGTAGATCTATAAATGCGAGTTTGTTTGTCTGGTTTTGTTGTAAACTGATCAAGATATTCTTGGGAACTAAAAACTCCTTACAACTACATAATTAAGTATTTCTTCTCGGCGGTGGGCAAGGAGTGTATTACTGTAGCATAGCCGGTGCTAATTCACATACATTTTCGCTAAAATAAACCTTCATGGTCAACGAACGAAATAGTAAACCTCAACCTCTTTTCTGAAATGTCAAACGTGAGAACACCATTTTGACAGACAACAGATGATTTTATATAGTTTACCACCGTTTTTTGATATTTTAATCAAAGGGAGTGATGATGAACGTGCTACGGTCCATGTTTGGTGTCTGCAGCAGCTCTGCTGAGAAGGGAGAGGTCCATGACACCATCAGAAGGGTGTTTGGAAACGAAATGGTCTTGAAAGATAATACCGACAAACATAACCAGTAAGGCTTCTCTTCTTCGCTTATACAAATAATGTATAATGCGCTCGAAATTATTACTTGTATTAAACAACATTTACTACTACTACTACTGTATCTAAAAAGCCTTGAAAGCCTTCATAGCTCTGCTTTTTGCGCCGTAGGCCGTGGGTTCGATTCCCACCGAGAACAAACATTTGTGTGATGAACATAGATGGTTTGTTCTCTGTCTGGGTGTGTTTATATTATAGTATATATTTACAAAAAAAAGTAGGTACCTATTTAAATAGTATATCAGCTATCTGATTTACATATTACAAGCTTTGGCTTCGTTTGGGGCGAGATAGTGCTGTGTGAAATTACCACCAACACATTTATTTATTTATGGAATTTCAAACGATAAACATAGTGTACTCATCTTATTTTTGATCGCATGACGTCACAAATTTCAAAATTCATCTGTGGTCCATCCCGAGGTTGTCTGTTAAAGATTTTAGCGATAAGACCGTCCAGTGTATTCCACTTTGAGGTTTTTTATTCTGTTATGTGGTGTGCAATCAAGTATTTTCTATCTTCTCTAAAGGTCCTAATAAAGAGGCTAGTTTTGTGGCAATTTATTGGTGCAATTGTATAATAGATGTCCTGCTTTTGATCTATTTTAACAAGACAAATATTTTTTTGTTGCAGCTTGAAATTGCCGCAATTTCTAGCCCGTTAGGCCTCTTAAAATACGACTGTAATGTTTCTAGAAGGAGCAAGTACGTGAGCCACATTCGCGACAACCTCTCGAAAAGCCTCGACACCAAGGTCGTGAGTCACAAGAAGACTGCCAAGAAACATGCGCCTATTGCAACGGAGGTAACGCTTTTGTATTGATTCTATTACTTTCCATGAACTATTGCATTTTATTTATTCAGTGGTTTCAAGTTTTCCAGGCTACACTTTTTGATAAGCCTCGTTAAAGATATTCTTCGAAACTGGGTTATTTTTGAAAGAAAGAGAGCAAGAAAATGCATTAAGTTTGGACACACAAAATATTTTTGATTTTTTATAACAACATTCAGTAATTTTATGCGCGAGTGAGAAGTTGTGTGACGGTGGCCAGCGTCTTTAATGTCTTAAGGCGCAGACAACGGTCTTATAATATCAACAAATTCAACATTTTTGAAGATTTACCACACAAAAATTAACTTTTTGCTAGGATAACCTGTTTTGATGAAAATCATATTTTTATGATAAAATAGTTGCGCCCCGCGATTTCACCCGCGCAGATTTAAATCCCGGTATTCCCACGGGATACAAAGTAGGCTATGTGTTATTCCAGACTATATTATATCACTCTGCCAAGTTTCATCTAGATCCGTTCAGCCGTTCCGGCGTGAAAGAGTAACAAACATCCATCCATAATCACAAACTTTCGCGTTTATAATATTAGTAGGATGATACAGACGAAAACGTTTCAGACAACCGAAGCAGTGGACGACAGGAACGGACGCATCGGGCCGAAGATTGTCGTTTTTGACGCGTCAACAGGTTAGTTTAATAAACAAGAAACCTACAGGGCCTTACTACAAAAAAATAGGCAAACGTTAAACACTGCCTAAACTTTTGGGGCCTTACTACAAAACGGTGTCTAACTTTAAACAGTGGTGCCAATTCTGTTGTTTAATTTTACTAACTTATTCTAATTAGACGGCACTAAAAATATTGCCATCCCTTTCTAAAAGACCGAAACAACAAGGACGGCTTTAATTTTAGAGCTGTCAGATTAGGTTAGTTTAGGATAATGCAACAACAGAATCGATACCAATGTCTAAAATTAGCGCTGTCTCTGTTTGCCATTATGCGATGGCAAGAAATGTCAAAAGTTTAGGCAGTGTTTAACGTTTGCCTATTTTTTTGTAGTAATGCCCTTGACATCTCTTGCCATTGCGTAATGGCAAACAGAGACAGCGCTAATTTTGTTTAAAGTTAGACACCGCTTAAGTAAAGTAAAGTAAGGCCCACAGGATCCAGCCGTCAGTTTGTGGCTTGTTCTCACGTTCTCTACGTTTGGCTACGTAAAACTAACCTAGCTTTGTGGGGATGGGATTTGGAATTTTACTTTTTCAGCTAAATTACATTTAAGTGGGTTAGGGTTTTTTTTACGAAAAAAGTTAAGAAAATTGAAGTAATATTTTTCATCTCCTAGACAAAAAGACTCAAGGGAAGGACTTCCCATTGGGTTAGGATTTTTTTTAATCCCATTAGGTTAGGGTGTTTTTGCAAAGTTAAGAAATTTGAAGTGATAATTTTTCATCTTCTAGACAAAAATGCTCAACTCTACCTCCACTTGCAACCCTCCGATCCCCATCACTCAACCCAGAGGCCTTATTGTCTAATCTACACCTCATTACCATGACGATATTCTGGGTTTCAAGTGTCAAACTTTCTATACTACATATCAAGTTCATCTGTGACATTACGATACTACATATTCCCTCATCTGTGCCGATTACGATTACCAGCGAGTTGGACAATTAAGGTACGCGTCCATTGGCCCGCGCCGGACGCACCGCACGCACGGCACGCAACGGATTTTAGTTTGCTTTGTATGATTTCACATAGCGCTGCGTCCACTATTCGCGCCGCCCGCACCGAACGCCGGCATCTATAAGCAAGGCAAGTCCGTTCAATCCGTTGCGTTCCGTGCGTGCGGTGCGTCCGGCGCGGGCCAATGGACGCGTACCTTTATGGTGCTAGTACAAGTATTGCTATAGTTTAACCAAAACTTTCTCTTTATCTTATCTTAGGTACAGGCCGTCTAGTCCTGGTGGGAGACGAGAGGGTCAGCGTGCAAGGTCTGTCCAGCTTCGCCACGATTCGCGCCACGGCCTGCATTTATTCCGGCAAATGGATGTATGAGGTGCAACTTGGCACCAAAGGTATCATGCAGGTATGTCCTTAAAAACATCACTTACATCCAACTGGCAAAACTTTAAACCCTGACAACTGGGTGTTTTCTATGTATAATAAAAAATATCTATCAATGTAAGTACATAAAGTATTAAATATATCAGTCATCTAGTACCCATAACACAAGCTTTGAGTAGCTTACTTTGGGGCTAGATGGTGCTGTGTGGATTGTCCAGCATTATTTATTTACTTTATTTAACTTCATACACCTTCTTTCTGCTGTTAAATGAAATACAATAATTTAACACACTCATTGCAAGCACTCAAGCATGCTTTTTTCGAGCCTTGCTCAATAAAAGAACGTGTGAACAGGTCATAGATTATTTATTTTAAATAAAAACTTTTTATTAAATTATTATTTACTATAAAACAATTTTAAAACTTTCTGTAACATAAAAAAAACTCACAAATCTACATCTCAATTCATATTTAATAGCTTTTAAAGTGCAAGCTAAATCTGACACTTTACAAAATACGTTTCATTTTCTTCGTTGCGAAATAAGAAGCCAATAAAATTTTCATTTTCACTTTATAAAAGTCAACTAAATTAAAATCGCATTACTGGCGAAAAGCCAGGGCGGTGTGACCGTAGAAAAATACTCTGAATTTCTCGAAGGAAAACTTTTGATAGCTTGATTTATCTGGAAACTTTAAATATTCTATTATGGAGTTTAAATTTAAGGCACGATTTCATAATTATGTTTATGGAACTTTTGGAGTAACATGAATAATGGTAATATTGATTCTATCGTGTGATCTTATGGTGAAATTAGAGGCACATGAATCTTAACATCTGTATGCCTCAAGTTGATGGACGCAGGGCAGTGCATCGTAGGGCACGTTCATATCGTGCGTTACGAGGCAATGCTTTGTGATGGCTACCACTTACACATTTTTGGGCCATTAGCCATGGCCATTTATTTTTATTTATTTATTTATTTATTTATTACATAAATGATAGTAAGCTTACAGTACGCAGACCAAAACGCTTACTATCTTAGCTAAAAATAATCTTAAATTGTTGCTGATAACATGTATTTTATCATTAAGAGCCCGGTGACAGCAGCTCGCAATTTCAAAATGCGATTGGCTATTATTTCATTTCAGGGAAATTATTTGAAAAAATAGCTATCCAATGACACACATAAATACTATTCGAATACAAATAATACAATAATATAAGGGAAATATGCTTGAATCAGAAATCATTTTGGTATTAGGTAAACGTAAGGCCAAACATACATACAAACCTGGATTGTTTACTTTATTCCTCAAAATAAGGCAGTAGTGGACAGCTAGCTGTAGTTTACGCCTATTCATTGGGCCATCTGCTTATTCCATCAGCGGCAATAAGCTGAGATGGGGCCTGTTTTGGATCGCGCGCACATGCACTTGGCACGAGCTGATTTACACCTTCCACCAATCTACACACGTCCTTCTCTGTTTTTATTTCTACTTTTCCTGTTTATTCTACTTACTGTTTTTATCCTGAAATTGTTCTTCTTTGTCTTCTCGTGTTTGCTTTTCTGTCGTGCTTCTGTTAATGTTTTTATTGTATTTTCTTGTTTTAATTATTATAAGTGTATGTATCGTGTGTGTCCAAAATAAATGTATTTTCTTTCTTTCTTTCTTTCTTTCTTTCTTTCTTTCTTTCTTTCTTTTTTACTTTCTTTCTTTCTTTCTTTCTTTCTTTCTTTCTTTCTTTCTGGTGGTTAATAAAAAAGCTGTTTCGTTATTTTGGTGTCTTCTTTACGAGAGCACTGGTATTCTAGTGGTAGCGGCCCGCCTTTCGATCCTAAGTTCGTGGGTTCAAAACCGGTCGTGCACCAATGAGTTTTTCTGTTCAAAAATGTATGTGCACGATGCCAGTACTCTCAAACGGTGAAGGAAAACATCGTGAGGAAACCGGCATGTTGTGAAACCTAAAAGTTCTATAACATGTGTCAAGTGTTCGAAAGGAGCCGCTCGACGCGCACTCAAAATCCTTTCACCACACTGTTTCGAAAGAAACTACAACCCATAACACAAGTCTTGAGTAACTTACTTTAGGGCTAGATAGTGCTGTGTGGATTGTCCAGCACTATTCATTATTTATTATTTACTAGCGACCCGGCCGCGCGCCCCTGCTTCGCTCGGGTGCACATGTCATGCGTGTATTATACATATAAACCTTCCTCTTGAATCATTCTATCTATTAACAAAACTGATCATCAGAATCCGTTGCGTAGTTTTAAAGATTTAAGCATACATAGGGACATAGGGATATAGGGACAGCGACTTTGTTTTATACTATGTAGTAGATAGATAGATAGATAACTCTTTATGTTCACCACACAGAAACATAGTACAGAGTAAAAGCATACATTTAGGTAAAACAATGGGCGACCTTATCGCTGAGAGCGATCTCTTCCAGGCAACCTTGGAAGGATAAAAACTAATCAGAATTAGTGAATGCATGTGATGTAGTGATAAAAAAAAACTAGTGACACGAAAAGAAGAAGAAGTGCTTTATTGTTTCAGATCGGTTGGTGCACATCGGCGTGCGTGTTCTCAATGGACACAGGGGTCGGAGACACGGCCCACTCGTACGCATACGACGGCGGCAGAATCCGGCGGTGGAACGTCGCCACGTCTCCATACGGGCAGGCGTGGCTGCCGGGTGACGTCATCGGAGCCTGCATCGACTTAGACCGTGGAATGCTGGAATATTATAGGCAAGTGTTTAGGTATAGTTTTTTTTTAGCGGGCAAGAGTCCGCCTGCGATTCAGGGGTTGCGGGTTCGAACAAATTTGTGTACGATCTGCAAAAAATTTTTCCGTTATTCTGGGTGTTTTCTATCTCGACACTCGTATACTACACGTATAGTTGTGTATCTGCAAAACACAAATTTAACAGGAGAGCGTTTTAAAGATTTGAAAATGTTAAAATTCCTATAACTGTAGACTAATATTACAAACGCGAAAGTTTGTAAGTATGGATGGATGGATGTTTGTTACTCTTTCACGCGGGAACGGCTGAACGGATCTGGATGAAACTTGGTAGAGAGATAGATCATAGATTATAGTCTGGAATAGCACATAGGCTACTTTTTATCCCGTGGGAATACCGGGATTTGAATCTGCGCGGGTGAAACTGCGGGGCGCAACTAGTGTATAATAAAAAAGTATAGTATGTAAGTATTTAATGTATTAAATATATCAGTTATCTAGTAACCATAACACAAGCTTTGAGTAGCTTACTTTGGGGCTAGATGGTGCTGTGTGCATTGTCCAGCATTATTTTTGTTTAAGATTTTATTACTTTTTATAGTTATTACGCATGAGTGTATTTTGCATGGCTCCTATCATATACAATAAAATCCCAATATCTATTCGTCAGCTGTCCACTACGGAATTTAAATCTAAATTAAAAAGTATATTGATAAATAAAGCTTTTTATAGTGTTAATGAATTTTTGTCTGATTAGATTATTATAAGCTGTGACTAAATTATTATTATTATTATTTGCATATTTTTTAATTATTTAATTATTTAACTATTTAATGTAAGCATACCAGAATAACTATTTGACGAACATATGTTAATGATTTAATGTGCAATTTGTAAACTAGCTTGTAAATAAACCCTTTGTACGCCCATTGGCAGGATCTAGTGTGCTATACATAACATGACATCTGTTTTTTAACTACCTAGATTTACAGAGAATAAATGATTTATGATTTATGATTTATGATTTATTTACTTTTGTTTAGGGCTAGATGTCGTTTGAAATGTCCACACACATACAGTTTAGAAACATACATTGTAAACATAACAAAAATGCAATAACAAACAAAACACTGTCCTTGGCAGTTGTATAAATGCAAATACAGTACACACAGTACACTGTGTACACACATTCTGTAATATGTATATTCTCTGTAAGTGAACTTTGTTCTTTGAGAAATAAATATCTTTAACCAGAAATACTCGTAGCACATAATCACAGTCTATTTCCTGTGCAATGTGTGCTTTGCTGTTTTCCGGCTGAAAACTGAAACAGGCTTGTACGATGAAATTGCTTTTGTACACTCAACGATAATTTATAGCGAAATGAATAACTACGCATGAGCCGCCAATTTTTTTATTTGTTACCTATTTTTTGACTTCAAGCCTGTATTTTTTCCTTTTTTGGGTAAACAAATTGCAACAAAATACGAGTAATTATGTAATAATAAATGGTCCATTTATATAAATAAACTTTTTTCTGTATCTTTATTTTTTGGGTGACTTCAAGCCTTTTTTTCCTTTTTTTTAGAAATTGTAACACAATACGAGTAAGTATACAATATACTAAATGGTCATATAAATAAATAAATATAGGTGGACAGTCCACACAACACTATCAAGCCCCAAACTAAGCCAAAGCTTGTGATATGGGAACCAGATAGCTGATATACTATTTTTTTGTAAATACAATCTTTTGATTTAATATAACACTTAGATAGAGAACAAACATCAATGTTCGTACAAATGTTTGTTCTCGGTGGGGATCGAACCCACGGCCTACGGCGCAGAAGGCAGAGCTACTACCAACTGAGCTGTAAAGATAACAAAAAAAAAAAAACAGCTTCACGACTTCGATCCCCAGGCACGGTAGATATCCCTTCAGATTTCCCAGTACCAAGTAGGTACTAATTCAAGATTCTTTGAGGATGTCTAAGGGGGGTAGTCAGAGGTACGTCCAAACATTACATTTGGCACATACCCACATTTTGCAGTAGTTAGTATTCCATACGTGACAGGTTGCAAGCCCATCGCCGCTGTTAGAATACTAACTGGTTTCCTCACGATGTTTTCCTTCACCGTTTAAGAGCACTGGCATTGCGCACATAAATCCATTGGTGCACGACCGGATTCGAACCTGCGACCTTACGATCGGAAGGCGGGGTCACTCCCACTAGACCACCGGTGCTCTCAAACTCTCAAAGATAACAAAATAATTACTAATTCGAAAGAAAGAAAAAAAATACATTTATTTCGGACACACATGATACATACACTTATGATAGTTATAACAAGAAAATAAAAATATTACCTATAGGCACTACAAATATAACAAACACAAGAAGACAAGGAAAAACAATTTCAGAATAATAAACAGTAGGTACCTACTTAGGAACAGTGGAAATAAAAATAGAGAAGGACGTGTGTAGGTAGCTAGAATTGTTAAAAGGTTGATGTGCAAATCAGTTCGAGCCAAGCGCATGCGCGCGCGATCCAAAATAAGTCCCATCTCAGCTTATGCCGCTCCACAAGTGTGGCGACGCTGGTTTTCAGATGGAACCAAGACTAAAACGTAGTGGTTATATGCTCAGTGCTAGGCGACTTCACGGCTGTCAATGTAATTGTGGTAACTTCTTAAAAATTTTCGAAAATGGGTTTAGTGATTTTATATCCTTGAACAAGTCAAAACGTGCGAGCGAGAGTCACATTAGCTATTGTCTTCACCTAAAAGAAAAACAGCAGTTACTTTATATTATTATGTTAGCTAATTTTGTTAATCACTGTACCAACCTATTTCTGTCGCACTGACTTCGCCGGTTGTTATAAGAGTTATGGTTACTGTTTACTAGTTTTGTTAGCCTTTAGGTCACGGTCATTTTGTACTGGAATTGCAGAATTATAAACTGAATCAGCCTCGAGAGTGATCTCCGGTAGATATCCCCTCAGATGTCTTAGTAGTAAGTAGTAATATACAGGGTTGCCAAAAAGTCGTGGATCAAACGCAACTGGTTGATATTTCTCCATTTCCATTAGTTTTGTTTTCTTTTGTTTTTGGTACTGTTTCTTCTTTCGTTTTGTCTCTGTTTATAACTGTAATTTTGTATGTACCTATGTATTTCTTTTCTTGTTGTGTATGTCAAATAAATGTATTTTCTTTCTTTCTTTCATTTCCCCGCTCTGCATCAATGATCATCAGGCAGGATTGTAACAAGTTGTCTTTGTTACAGAAATGGTGTGTCCATGGGTATTGCATTCGACCAAGTGACCCATGGCTCGGGTCTCGCGTACTTCCCAGCTGTCTCATTGGCCATGCAGGAGCACTTATACGCCAATTTCGGACATGTGCCATTTGTGTGAGTTAAAATATTATCATCACTACATAGTATTTTTTTTATACAACTCGCTGATGGAACAATCAGATGGCCCACCTGATGTTAAGTGGTAACCATCACCTGTAAACAAAACATTGCCCCGTAGGTCACGCACATTAAAAACGTGCCCTACGATGCACTGCCCTGCGTCCATCAACTTGAGGCATACAGATGTTAAGCCTCATACATATGCCTGTAATTACACCGGCGACTACACTCTTCAAACCGAAACACAGCGTTGCTGCTTGGCGGCAGAAACAGGCGTATAAAACAAAGTCGCTTTCTCTGTCCCTATATCCCTATGTATGCTTAAATCTTTAAAACTACGCAATATTTTTGATGCAATTGTTTTTATAATAAATAGAGTGATTCAAAAGGAAGGTTTATATGTATAATACATGTATGATATAGTAGAAAAACAATGTGCACCCGTGCGAAGAAGGGGCGCGCGGGCGGGTCGCTAGTTGAATAATAAATACAGAGCCCATACTGTAACGAAAAGAGTGTTAGGTATGAATGTGGGATATAAGAGTAGAGGAAGGCCAAAGAAAAGATTGTGAAGGATTATGTGTGAAGGATGACATGGATAAGAAAGGAGTGACTGCAGAGATGACGGATGATAGGGAGAAGGGGAGAGAAAAACCTAACTTGCTGACCCCCCATGAAGTGGGATAAGGTCACGAAGAAGAAGAAGAAATACAGAGCAAATATCTTAAATCCCACTATTAAATTGAAAGTTTGGATGGATGGATGGATGTTTGTTACTTAATCACGTCAGAACGACTGAACGGATCTATATTAAATTTGGCACAGAGATAGATTATAGTCTGTAATAAGCACGTAGAAATAGATATGTAAGATCACAAATAAACTGTTACAATTAGTGTACATAAATCGAAATAAAAACGGTACTCTGACGACCTCAGTGGCGCAGCAGGCGAGAGTCCGCCTGCGACGCAAGAGGTTGCGGGTTCGATTCCCGCCTCGGAACAAATTTGTGTACGATCTGCAGAAATTTGTTCCGTTGGTCTGGCTGGGTGTTTATGTATAATAAAAAATATCTATGTAAGTATATAATGTATTAAATATATCAGTCATCTAGTACCCATAACACAAGCTTTGAGTAGCTTACTTTGGGGCTAGATGGTGCTGCGTGGACTGTCCAGCATTATTTATTTATATATTTACTCTTTTTTTTTATCGTTTATAAAATAGTTTGGTTTTATTAGGTTTCCAGTAGAAGGATTTGCTCCACTACAAGCAGCGCCAACCAAGGAGTGCGCACGCGCAGCTCTTTTGTTCAAGTCACTGGACGCTTTGATAGACGAGATCTCACGGCTAACAGACTTGAAGGCATCTCTCACTGCTAAGAACAGCAAGGTACATTGAACAAATAAAGCATACTTTTAATAAAATTACCACCATAGACATTCTCATAGTACCTTAAGTTGCTGAGGTATCTTGCCCGGGTATCAAAGTCGTGAAACTGACATACCTAGTATACTTTAAGGTCCTAATGGTCGATGAGCGCACCATTGAGTCTGTTGCTGTCTCTTTACGTTGGCATGAAATTGACAGTGACAAGAATACGCTATGGAGCCGCTATAAAATGGCAGGGAATTTGTATGAAAAAAAGCACAAAACGTAGGTTTTCCAGTGCCTATAAAGAAAGAAAGAAAGAAAGAAAGAAAGAAAGAAAATACATTTATTTGACATACACAACAAGAAAAGAAATACATAGGTACATACAAAATTACAGCTATAAACAGAGACAAAACGAAAGAAGAAACAGTACCAAAAACAAAAGAAAACATAACTGTACGCCAAAAAGGCCCTGACTCAGCAATTGCTGCTTAACAAAGTAGGTAGCCTACCTTGCCAAGCAGCGCTGGTTTTCAGTCAGAGCCTTGAGTAGGATGACGTCACTGCAGAAGAATATGACGTAATTAATAACAATTTAATTACATAGAAAAGACATACATAGGCGAAAAATAATGATTTATACTACATACATATAATAATAGTGTATTAACGTTACAGAATAATAATATAATAAATATAATAAACAATAAATACAATTAAATATAATAAACAAACGGTGCTTAAAATTATTGTACAAGCTTTTTTTATATTTAGTCTGTGCCACAAAAAATACGCTATATAGCTTATTATGCACATAACTTGCACAGTTGCATTTTCGGTAGGGCTAAGTGTGCGAGGCAGGTAGCCTCGCCCACACTTGGTGCACCTTACCTATGCGGCGCGCGAGCCAAACTAAAGCCTGGATGTCCGTGAGGCCAATGCCGGGTCGCAGCAGAATACCAGCGCTCCTGCGTGTGCCGACATACAGGAGCATTATGCTGAGCTGTTGGCCCACTCGCCACCACGCAGCTCTATGTATTTAGATATAAGTATATATATTTTATCCTTAACTTTTTATCTTTTTTGTTAGTTTGTTTAAGTACTGGTTTTGGTTTGTTAAGGTTAATTTGTTTTTTTGTTTTTATTTTGTGGTGGATGAGTAAATGAATTTTCTTTCTTTCTTTCTTTCTTTCTTATGTTTGCGTTAACGGATTCCGCTACCCGCTGCCACTGTAATTTCACACTTAGATGTGTTAGTCCTAACACATTATTACCTTTTTACTCGTATTAATCTTTCATAACATTTTCGCAGGCTAAATCAGAATCTTCAAAAGCAGCTGAAGATGAAGTGGCTCTGCGTATACACAGCTCGAACTCTGTGTACACTCCTCGCGCCTCCCCTCACTCCATCGTCGACTCGCAGAGTTCTGAGATAAAGAAAATGTCCAAAAAGGTTAGAAGGAAATACATAATACAGACCCGCCATTACTTCCTAATTCATGTATACCGCCATGTGATACAAAATTATAGAATTTTCCAAACATACAAAGGAGCAAAAATTAAGATTTTACATTAAATTGGTATTCAAAGAAGAGTTGTTGTTTTGTTATGTAAGTAATGTCTTATGCCCATGTTTGTGTGTCAAATAATAAAATCTTCTATTTTACAAGCTATTATTAAGAGTCCGGTGACAGCGGCTCGCAATTTCGAGGTGCGATTGGCTATTATTTCATTTTATTTCATTTCGGGGAGGTTGTTTGAAAGAATAACTCTAAAGAAACACGCATAAATACTGTTCGAATATAAATAATACAATAATATAAGGGAAATGTGCTTGAGTCAGAAATTATTTTGGTATTAGGTAAACGTAAGACCAAACATACTAATACCAAAATGATTTCTGATTCGGGCATGTTTCCCTTATATTATTGTATTATTTGTGTTCGAACAGTATTTATGCGTGTTTCTTTAGAGTTATTCTTTCAAACAACCTCCCCGAAATGAAATAAAATGAAATAATAGCCAATCGCACCTCGAAATTGCGAGCCGCTGTCACCGGAGCCTTAACTTGCAATTTATATAGGTTTGTAGTGGGTGCGGAATCTTTCATTTCATTTAATTTTGTAGCAGATAATGTTCAACTAATTGCGGTGAACTTTTGTATGCGCGTTTAGTTTGGATAACAATGCATAAAATAAAAGCTGGTTTTAATTTTTTTTCTTACAATTTTTTCTTCTAAATTATGTAGAAGATAGAGGGACGAAATAGACGCATACCTAAAGAACTGGTCCACAGTGGCCCAAAATAGAAGCGACTGGAGAGAAGGAAGGGAGGCCTTCGCCCAGCAGTGGGACACTACAGGCTCCTAATAATAAGAACAAAATCCCTCGCATTGGCGCCTGCAAAAAGTTTCTATAGTACCAATAGTCCTCTCATCAACCGGTGTCATCCCTAAGCAAATTTTACAATCATTATCCCATTTAGACCAAAACATACATACACATTTTAGAAAAAGCTGCAATTTTTAACACGTGCAGAAATAGTCAGAAAGTTTCTGCAAACTGAACTTATGAAGCTCAACGTTCCATTTCGGTGCACTTGGCTAAGGCTCGTGCATCTCAGGTATCTCCAGTTTTTCTAAAACCGAGTAGTTTCAGACTAGAAAAATAAATAATAATAATAAATTTTTATTTGTAGGCATTCCTGATGTCTCTATCAAGGATAGTTGTCGTGGAGCTGGGTACAGTTCTCCGCTTGTCGTATGTGGTGGTAAGCGTGCTGCTGCCGAGACTGCGCGGCGCGCTGGGTCTGAAGACACGCGGCTTGCATACCGACCCGCATGCTGCCGAGTACTTCTTGAAAGCTGGCGCGGAGAAGTTTGTAAGTATTCTCTTCTTGGGCCAAATATTTTGGGTAAATATGCTGCTGACTCAGCAAAGTACACAGCAGTGCTGAGTTCTTTGCGAAAGCTAGCGAAGAGAAGTATGTAAGTACTCTCTTCTTAGGCCAAATGTGGATAAATATGCTGCGGACTCAGCAAAGTACTCAGCAGTGCTGAGTTCTTTGCGAAAGCTAGCGAAGAGAAGTACGTAAGTATTCTCTTCTTGGCCCAAATGTGGGTAAATACACTGCTGAGTTATTTGCGAAGGCTATCGAAGAGAAGTATGTAAGTATTCTCTTCTCGGCCCAAATGTGGGTAAATATGCTGCTGAGTTCTTTGCGTTATCTAGCGAAGAGAAGTATGTAAGTATTCTCTTCTTGGGCCAAATGTGGGTAAATTCACGTTGACGACTGGTCCTTTGTCGAAACATCGTTACAAATTATTGAAATGAAAACTTTAATGACAGAATGACAGACAATGTTAATGATAGTAAAATTTGTTTCAATAAGCGACGATTAACTGCGTTTAGCAGCCATATTTAACTAGCTACTGCTATTGATCCGTCGCGTGGGCTTAAATCGTCTATTTGTTGATTTTATTTATTTATTTATTTATAATTTATTTGCTACTATGTGGTTACAATCCTTAAATACCGTGATTGTCTAAAGATAGTAATTTTACAGACTGAATTGAATACAATACATAATAATACAACACCACCACAATAATTACTGACCTTTCGGTGAACAAAACTCCATAATTGTATTATGACTCAAATAACGTTTAATTCTAAATCAGGACTCATCTCCTGTTGCCCTCTGACCTCTGTGGGCGGGATGGGGTTAGTTCTCATTGATTTAAAGCAGTATATTGTCTTGTTTGACCGTGTACGCCTACGCTCGGTTGACTTTGCAGATCTTTGGACGCTTGGAAATTAAATTTATCATCTATAACCAGTATGCACCCATGTACGGCATGTCGGCCCTAAAAAGTTCGTGTAAAATGATCGAGAGAAGCCTCTTTAGTTCGTGCTTAAAATCTTTTCACCACACTGTTTCGAAAAGTGACACGAGAAGAAGAAAACTATCTAGGTATACCTAGTTGGTCAAAATCGTATCTTTTCTTTAATTTTTTCTGAAGATAATTGTAAATATGGATAGAAAAAGTAGATTGCTATGTTTTTGCATGAAATTAAACCATTTCCATTAAAAACTTCAAAAGTACATTAAAAAAAACAAGTTATGCCGTGTAAACGTTTGGGCTTTATTTTTTACTAGCGGCCCGCCCCGGCTTCGCACGGGTATTTAACAATAATTTCAAAATTATAATACACACATAAACTCTTCTATTTGCGTTAGGTTACTAAAAAAGAAAAGTATAAAGAAAATTTTGTTTGACAGATGATTTACCTACCTACCTGCTAGGTAGGTAAGGTAAGTAGGTAAAGCAATGCGAACGTAGCATTAATGAAAAATAAAATATAAGTAAAATAATACTATCTAGTTATTTTTCAGAAACTAAAATATGTATTACATCTAAATACTTAAACTTAAATAATTTATTTAGTTCTAAAAAGAACTTTTATTCAGTTCTAAAAATAACTTTATTTGTTGAGTTTAATTACCTACTAATCGAATTCAAAAAATTTTAGAGCCTGATTTATTCGATTCCGTACACGACCGTTGCGTAGGGGAGCCGACTTCAATTCTTGACATTGACTCCCCACCCGTACGGCCCCCTTTTTTTTTTTTTGACGCTGGGAAAAATGCGTTACGCATTCCCCCCCATTGGAGGATGGGAGGGATATGTGGGACTCCCCGGTTTCAGCTACCGGAATACCCACTAAACAACCCAGCGGCACTCCCGCGTCGTCTTTGTTGGAGGGGAACTGGGAAACTGGCAGAGCCTTTTCATCCAGTCCCCCGCCGACGACCGCCCGCCTTTACAGCGGGGCCCGCAAATGTACCCGCCTTAACGGCGGGGCCCGCACGCCCCCCCCCCTTTGCAGGGAGGGGCCCGGGAACGACCGCGAGTGCTCGGCTGTTCCCGCCCGACGGGAGTGGTGAATATGTGCAATGCGGGAGAAGGTGCCGCCAGGTCTTCTCCCGCTCTCCCGTAGCGGCGCGAGAAGTTAAGGCGTCTCTCGCGCGCGCTCTACCGCCTCGTCCGTCCGGGCTGCTTATACAGCCCAGACCCACCTGAGCAGACCAAAAGGTCTACCCTGCCTCATCACACTGTGCCCTCTGCTAATCAGAGGGACACGTGGAGAGGCCCACCTTGTCGGATTATTAGCCACCATGAAACACGTCCGCAGTACTCTGCGGGCGTGTTTCATGGTGTTACCGGGGTGCACCACGAGGAGGTTACCCGACCTAGCACCCCACCCGTACGGCCCCTACCCTAAGGTGCTGCCTAGCTCGCCAAGCAGGGTGAGCGGCTACCACGCGACTTTTTTCTAATACTTACATTTTTAAACTTGTGATATCTTTCGAATGGAATGTCCGAATTGCATAATTTAAAAAGTTTTATAAAGGTATTGAAGTAGTTTTGAATATGAAGTAATTTATTTTAATAAGGATTAATACCAAGATATAAATAAAGAGCCTCTTATAGCGGCGGCATTTCAATTAAAATTTTAAAATAAAAAAACACTTATTGTGGCATAACTATAATAGTTAGACATGTGCTATCCAGACACTTTTTGTAAATAATGATGTGTTCTGCAAAGTTGTAGAACATTATTTTATTCTATCATCAATAGTTTTCGCAGTGCACGCGATGTAAAGAATATTTTACGATTTTTTTTACACCTTGGGTTACATTATTTGAATTTTAGTAAGGATCGCAATTTTTTTTGAAAATGATATATAGCCTATGTTCACCGGGGATAGTGTAGCTTCCCAACGGTGAAAGAATTTTTCAAATCGGTCAAGTAGTTTCGGAGCCTATTCAATGCAAACAAACAAACAAACAAACAAACAAACAAACAATCAAATCTTTCCTCTTTATAATATTAGTTTAGATAACATAGGAGATACTTTTCCCTAACCATGTGACGTCACAACGGGATCTAAACGTAAACGCGATTGGATTGGTCATAGTGTATAACGCACCTGATGTAGAATATTGTCAAGAGTCTTTCAGGGACTTTTTCAGGGGCGTTATTCACTGTGACCATACCAATCGCGTTTGCGCTTAGACCACGTTGTGACGTCACACGGTTAGGGCAAAGTATCTCTTATGCCATAGAGAATAAAGTGCAAGATCACGTTGTGACTTCACACGGTTTAGGGCACGGAATCTCCTATGTCATAGAGCATAATGTTGTATCTGTTGTCGCCAGGTGGACCTTGCTTTGAAGATGCAAGCACAGCCACAACACAGACTATGTACGATGTTGGATCTACTCTGGACGTTCCTGGATGAGTCAGCACTGTGTGACGTCTTCGAGCATTGCATAGTGAGGGAGTGTCTACTGTTTGATTTAGTTTCTCCGGTGAGGCTTGCTTTTTTTTAATTGTGAGATAGCTATACGTTTGACTGCCAACTCAACTGGGGGGTGATTTTGATTTTCAGCGGTGTCGGATTCGACACGGAATACAATTTTTGAATTTAGAATACGATGGCTTCCTTAAACCTTGTCGAAAACGAACTTTACGCGATTTTGACATTGTCACGCAAAGCTTTTGACATTAGGATTCGAAAAGATTTGTTAAGAGTTGTAGAGCTCTTTGTGATGGGCTCGTCCGGGGAAGTACTACCACCACGCCTTTTTCTGCCGCCAAGCAGCAACGCTGTGTTCCGATTTAAAGAGTGTGGTCGCCGGTGTAATTACAGGCACATGAGGCTTAACAAATGTATGTATGTATGCCTCAAGTAAGGCCAGGTCAAGAGTACCCTAAACCGACGAGCATGTATGAAGAATGTTATGAGAGTGAATGAAGCGAAAGAGGTATGTCAGGATCGTAGCAAGTGGAAATCCGTGGTCTCTGTCTATCCCTACGGGAAAAATGCGTGATTTTATGTATGTATGTATGTATGATAGACGCAAGGCAGTGCATCGTAGGGCACGTTCCCATCGTGCGTGACTTACGAGGTAAAATAAAGTATAGAAAGATAATAATATGTCATTAAAAATATTTGGTCAGGATATGAATTTCACTCAACAAAAGGAGGGCGTCTACGTTCTCTGTGGCCTGATGCAGCATCAAGAGACCAGACACCACCTCGTCAAATATGTGTTCTTCAATAAAATCACGTAAGAAATCTGAAACAGCTTTACGACTTAGATCCCCAGGCACGGTAGATATCCCTTAGTACCAAGTACTAACTCCAGATTCTTTGAGGATGTGCTATTCCAGACTATAATCTATCTCTCTGCCAAGTTTCATCCAGATCCAATAATAAATAATGCTGGCCAATCCACACAGCATTATCTAGCCCCAAAGCAAGCTACTCAAAGCTTGTGTTATGGGTACTAGATGACTGATATATTTAATACATTATATACTTACATAGATAGATATATTTTATTTTACATAAACACCCAGACCAACGGAACAAATTTCTGCAGATCGTACACAAATTTGTTCCGAGGCGGAAATCGAACCCGCAACCTCTGCGTCGCAGGCGGGCTCTCGCCCGCTGCGCCACTGAGGTCGTCACATAATATTAGTAGGATAGAAATAAAATTTTGCAGGTTTGACAACTTTCTGAACGTGAAGTGCCCAGATGACGTTGTTCTGAGAACAGTAATTAGTAGCCCGTGGTGGCAACGACCAACCTCGGTCCAAGGAGAGACTGACCCTAGAGTTGCTGGTAAATAGAGTTTTTTAAATGCTTTCATTTATTACAATGTAATAGCGACCCGCCCGCGCGCCCATGCTTCGCACGGGTGCATATATCATGCATGTATTATACATATAAACCTTCCTCTTGAATCACTCTATCTATTGAAAAAACCGCATCAAAATCCGTGGCGTAGTTTTAAAGATTTAAGCATACAAAGGGACAAGGGGACATAGGGACAGAGAAAGCGACTTTGTTTTATAGTGAGTAGTGATGTATGGTTGAATCTTGCAACCCAAACGGAGTACTCGAAAGGAGCCTTTTGAGGCGCACTTAAAATCCTTTCACCACACTGTTTCGAAGGAAACTAGTGACACGATAAGTATTAGTACTCAATTTTAAACCAGATATCTCCAATCGATTGAGATGGAATTTTGTATTTGATCTGCCTTTGCCTCTGCACAATTGAACATTTTTGTAGATATAAAATCACTGAATGTAGTTATGTAAAATCGCAATCGGTTAAGTTGTTGTAAATGGCATTACAACGATTTAGCGAAAATAAAATTTTGATTCAAGCCAGTTTTGACACTTAAAAATGGGACTTTAAAAAAACTTTTTTTTTGCTGGAATCAAAATTTTACTATCGTATATTTTTTATCATCGTATAATTTTATATCATCAAAAATGTTCAATTTTGCAAACGAGATAGCGGCGCCTCATGTGCTGCCCCATTAAGTAAAGCTTGTTTTAAAAAAGGTTTTTACTTTTATTAGGCAAATAAGCCATTTTTCATAAAAACTTTTAACATAAAAACACAAAGCCTTTTAGCTATGAATTTTATATTTTATTCAGTGTAATGGTTATCGACTCTGACTTATCTCTTTTCAGAAATGGCAGAAAAAGGAATGATTAAGCATCCATTTGCCCCCGCTGTTACTGGTAAATTATATTGAATAAAGATTTTGTACTTGTACAGGTGGTTGCGGGGGCGATAAATCTATCTAGCTAGGATTCAGCACCCGAGAAAAAACTAACCCCCGAATTCTCAAACGCAACTCAGATTTGAGCACGTCTCAGTTTTTTGACAGTTTTTAATGAAATTCCGTCAAAAACTCGTCACATGAGACGTGCTTAAATCTGAGTTGCGTTTGAGTATTCGGCCGTCAGTCACCCAGATATAACCTATAATATTTTTTTCATCCCACCATCTCGGAAAGAGTAATTTTGCTCTTCAATATCTGAGTGCAAAAGCCGTTTTTATTCTCTAGAGGATAAAGTAAATTGAATTTAGAACATCGTGTGCACTAAGTTTGTGAATTAAAAAAAAAACGTTAAACCTATTTACTGCTACCTCTATGGTGCCGAATATATCATACAACTTTTTTTTAATTTGTTAAAAACTCAGACTCGGAACCTTCTTGGTGTTCTTTTTTCAATTTGCTTTGTACGCGGTTCTTTACGCGGCATTTTTTCACGTCATTGTTAAACCTTATATTAAAAACAAGAAACTTGAAAACAAGTGAAAAATGTAGTAGTTAATACCTAAACTGAAATAAAAGTACCTATCTTGTGATTGTAAACTTTTTTTTTGCATTTAGTCATTTCCTCGCTGAGGTGGAATGAAAAGTTACGTGTTGCACTCGAGTGCAAAGATTTTTCACCTCGTGCTCTTTTGATTCCCTCGCTAACGCTCAGGATTCTAATTTTGAATCACTCGCTGCGCTCGTGATTAAATTTTAGAATCCTTCGCTTGCTCGGTCATCAAAATTGAACACGCGGTTAAAAAGCAACTTTGCACTCTTGTATAACAAATAACTATTTTTCACACGAGCAGCTAGCCCGTTTTGTTTACTATTGAACCGTTTTTTTTTAATAAGGCGTGATATCATTTAAGACGCCATGCCATTACAGTCTGAGCTGAGCGTTTCCGACGGATTTTTTAAATGCAAAATAATTTTTTGGTGTAAAATAGATCATGAGGTACAATGCTAACTAATTTCTCAAATTTAGTCAGCTAGCCTATTGTCAATAGTTTATTTTATAACGTCATTTGAACCCGCGTTGCTTCGCAGACAAGATCTCTAGACTGCTGCCGGCGGCGCAGGACGATGCGGCGCGCGAGGCGCAGTACAAAGACGACTGCAGCAAAATTACGAAAGCTATAGAACCGCTAGAACGGATCCAGGCAAGTCAGCCACTTATTCACAAAAAAAAAGTATACACATACGGTAAGGCGGGATAATGCCGATCACCTGAGAAAAAAATGCTCTATTTGTTTTTTCATTTGTCTTGTGTTAGTTTTGAGGTTTAGATACTCTGCCTGCTCAAGCGTCACAACCCCTGCGCTGCAGCGTGCTCGCTGTGTTTTAAGGCACCTTATTTAATAAGTTATTGGAGTGAGCGGTATTACCCGACACGATCGCCATTACCCCTGCTTCCCCTACAGTTTTAGTCTGACAACAATAGGTATTACTGGGTATTATTGCCAGATCAGTAAAGTAATATTGAAATAAGAATGCTTCAAGAGATGGTGGTACGGGCCTTGGTCTTTAATAAATATTCAGAAATCCAGACTCAAGGTTTGCCAACGGGCAATGGAGCGCAGCATCCTGGAAATTAAGCGAGCAGATCGCGTCCGAAACACCATTCTGCGCTCCAAAACTAAAAAACAGACGTGGGGCATAAAGCCGCTAGGCTGAAGTGGGACTGTGGGCCGATTCTAGACCCGTGACTTTTTTGTCACATTAGACATATGTCACGAAAACTGTCAAATTTCAATAGACACGACAATTTGCAATCGATTTTGTATTCTAGCAATATCACATTAGACATTTGTCGAGCGTAGGCTGGTAGACATGTACTGTCGAGTGACATCACCACTAGACATTTGGCATGCCACGGTAGACATATATCACGGTAACTGTCAAATTTCAATAGACACTAAAATTTCAACAGATTTCGTATTTATCAATGTCACTGTAGATATTTGTCGAGCGTAGGCCGGTAGATACGTATCGAGTGGTCAGCAGCGGTCGACACTGACTACTCTACACTACATGTTCATGAGGGACTGACATATTAGTTTCATAGTTTGGGCTGCAGTCGGATATATTTTCCGCACTCTCACCACGTCGCCGTTATTATTCATTATTATTGTGTGTGTTTAATTTAGGTACCTAACCAACAACATATCAACAACTTTTGTTTGAATTGATATTTAGCAAGTTTTTTTCATTCTGACTGACTGATATGCAATCTACAAATTACAATACCTAACCTATCAAAGATTATACAAAAACTATTTACGTAAGCATCCCTAGGGTTTGCCAGATGTTTTTAATCGAGTGATATCGATCGTACGCAAGGTGTTTAGAAAACCCGATTTTCGAGAAAAAATTAAAAAAAAAAGTCGTAAATAGGTACTTAATTTATGTAAGAAAATTTAGTAATAAAATAAGTTACGTCATAAACATTTTTTTATGTACATCAGATTGAGCGTTTCATTTGCTGGTTCATAATTAATTAACCTTTTGAATCTTTTTTTTTTGCATATGAATTATAGCGAATACGGCGCTCAACAATATCACACGCCCCGCACCGCGCGCCTCCCCGATTTTTGATTTTCCGAAAATGAAAATTAAATAAAAAAATACTAGACCACGTATCTAAGTTCTGTAAACGATGTTAGCTTCCTAAATAATATTTCTATAAGTTTTTATCATTTTTGTAAGCCAAAATGTACAAACCACAACACAAAAACATAATGAATACGTAAAAAAATGAAAATTTTGATACCAGTAATGTCGAAAACAAGAAAACTACAACGAAATTCGCAAATCCAATGACGTAAATAGCTTTACCGTACCCTA
Organism: Plemyria rubiginata; assembly: GCA_963576535.1. Lineage (NCBI taxonomy): Eukaryota > Metazoa > Arthropoda > Insecta > Lepidoptera > Geometridae > Plemyria > Plemyria rubiginata. The sequence goes on from OY754929.1 coordinate 3,869,638, forward strand.
ATTATTACAAAATATTCCATAAAACATCCATTTACCTTGATAAAATGTCAAATTTAGAGCCCACCTTCATCAACACAACCAAAACAACACGGTACACAGATAAATTATTTTCTCTTTTTTTTCTCTAAGAAACGACTGTTTGTCGTTCGAATACATAGCAAATATATCAATCTTATACTGTGTAAAACATTGTTCATACCAATAAAGACTCTAAATTTTATTTTATTTTTAACATTAAAAAACATGGTGAGAGTAGCATGAAGTTGTAGATTCTCGTAGTTTTACATTCTCTTTGTTGTAGATAAAAATGGAGACCACACTTCGAATACCTACTTGAAGCATAACCTATGTATTACTATCTCGCTCTATGTGGGCAGACCCTCTCTTTCTAAATAGATAGATAGCAATACTATAGTCACAGATAAGAGAATACTATACTAGTACTATAGTCCACACTAAAAAGAGAGGTCTGCCCACAGAGAGCGAGATAGACATACGTAGGTATTTGACTCAAGTTGTAGTTCCAAGTGTGGCCTCCATTTTTATCTACAACTTCATGGTGAGTAGTGTGTAGTTTGGTTTGTTAAAGTTCCATAAGGTTTGATTGCTTGATTTGACATAATGCAAGACTGATGGATGTAAATGACATTGACTGCTGAACTTTCTAAGACCACCGCTTGAAAGCCATCATAGAATAAAGTAGCACAGAATCGTACATTTACGTACGTATCCTGTGATTCGAGCGTATAATAGTAAAACGGGGAAAAAATTAAATGTATACAATTTACATCTGGCAACGCCTACTAATCACAGATTAGTAGGGATGCCAGATCTAAGTCAGTTTTTTTTTATATCTACCTACCTAACATTCCGTTTCGTAAAATGCGAATAAGTTTCTAGAACTGTAACTAGTATTTTATATGCACTCCACTGACATTGCTGTAATAATGGAAATTAATACATTATGAACAACATCAAGAACGCATTATTAACCCAGTTTAAGTACTAGACAATGTATTTAATTGAAGACAGTGCAGAGTTAGTTAGTGTTACCGAACTATTCTATAGAGATCGAAACGGACCGTTTCTAGTGTGGGACAGTCTGTGGAAGCTTTATTAACTATCCTTTTTTCCAGCGTTGCCAGATGTAGGTACGATTTAAATCGTATTCGTACGATTTATTCCCGTTTACAACTGTACGATCGAATCACAGAAATCGTACGGACTTAGTAATTGTACGATTCTTTTACTATGTTGAATGATCATAATCTGTGCATATTTTTAACACCTAATGTATCTCTCGCTCGCACGATTTGAAATTTTGAAAGATATATGTTCTGTTTTCTAAAAATGCTAAATAATTTTGATACTCTATATTTCTTGAATAATGTAAACAAGTTTAAAAACTGTAATTAATATTTTATACGAAAACTACACTGATTAAAATAAATCTTTTATGAACAACAACAAGAACGCATAATAAATCCAAATTACTAGAAAAAAAAATTGAAGACATTGTATGTACACTTGAGAGCATAGAAATCGCACATAGGGTAATTTTCCTGCATTTTGATTTCGACACTTGTTTTTTTTTTAATTAAAGATTGGTTGCAAATATAACTTAAATTAAATTAAAGTACACACTGTTAGCTTCCTAAAAACCCATAATGTCTGGCCTTGACCTTCCAAATCATACCAGTGGCGGCATAACAATGGAATGGCCTAAATTCGCTCGTTTTTAAGGTAGCGCGGGTTGTGGGATTTTGAGCAGGTATAAAACGATAAGGGATGATTGAAATGACATCATTTGCATACCAACACCCAGTCAGAAAGGTCCTTTAACGAATACGTCATCTCTCTAAACAAAAAAATGGATACCACACCAGAAGCAGCGTCTCAAGTGGTTGCACTAATCGAAGCTGGACAGAACCAAAGTCAAGTGGCTCGTCAATTAAATTTGAGCAGATATGCTGTTCGACCTGTATACCAGCGATATCGGCAAACTGGTGGCTATACCAGGCGACCAGGAACAGGCCCAAAACGTGCGACAACACAGCGCGATGACCGTTTTCTTGTGAATACATCACTACGAAATCGCCGGTTGAATGCAGTTCAACTCGGACAGCAGCTCCAGGAAGTTAGAGAAGTGGAAGTCAGTCGGTGGACGGTTAGAAGAAGACTAGCCGAAAGAGTTCTGACAGCGCACAGACCAGCAACTGGCCCAAAATTGACCCCAGCGCACAGACAAGCACGCCTTCAGTTTGCTCGAAATCACGTTAATTGGACTATGGATCAATGGCAGGCAGTCCTCTTCTCCGACGAATGCAGGATGTGTCTCCATGGTAACGACGGACGGGGTAGAGTCTACCGAAGACCCGGTGAGCGTTTTGCTCAATGCTGCATCACCGAACGGGTCGCATACGGCGGTGGTTCGTGTATGTTCTGGGGAGGCATTTCACTGGAAGCGAAAACCGAACTTGTCTTCATCACAGGGCCCGATACCGACCGTCGATCGCGTGGATTGACTTCCCAACGTTACGTCGAGGAGATCCTGCAAGAGCATGTTGTGCCCTTTTCGGGATTTATCGGCGAAAACTTCGTTTTTATGCAGGACAACGCTAGACCACACACCGCTGCTATAGTACGCCAGTAACTTGGAGGAGGTTGAAGTACTCGTTATGGAGTGGCCTGCTCGAAGCCCAGATCTCAATCCCATTGAGCACTTATGGGACGAACCAAAGAAACGAGTAAGAGCCAGAAACGCAGTGCCTACGAGTCTCAGAGAGCTCCAAACCGCGATCAAGGAAGAATGGGACAGCATACCGCATGATTTCGTAAAAAAATTGATTTCTTCAATGAAACATCGAATGGAAGCTGTTATTCAGGCTAGGGGAGGCAATACCTCGTATTAATAAATCGTTACATTGACAAATTTATTGTTTTTTTATCCTTTTATACCTGCTCAAAGTCCCACAACCCGCGCTACCTGAAACGAGCGAATTTAGGCCATTCCATTGTTAAGCCGCCACTGCTATGATTTGGAAGGTCAAGGCCAGACATTATGGGTTTTTAGGAAGCTAACAGTGTGTACTTAAATTTAATTTAAGTTATATTTGCAACCAATCTTTAATTAAAATAAAAACAAGTGTCGAAATCAAAATGCAGGAAAATTACCCTATGTGCGATTTCTATGCTCTCGAGTGTATGTACCATCGTACATACAATTATTGAGAAACGGAAGTTATCGGAACTTGTCTTGGCATTCTATAGTGCGAGATAGTCTGTGGAAGCTCTATGAATAAACCTTCTTTTTGACATGTCTACTAACGTAGCCACCTGAACCGGTCTGAGGTTAGCTGTTTGTGCCTAAATGGCCAATAGCGAATGGAAGATGCCCCAATCGGCTAACTTCAGACAGACGGTGGCACAAAGTCTATCGGTAGCTAGAATACGTATTTTGGCGCGGTTAGATATATGTCGTATAAACATTTGATGATTTTCGTGACATTTCAGATGTCTATCTCTAACGTAAATGTCATAAGTCTGGAATTGGGCTCCTGGGCCGATCACGTCTGTCGCATGCCGGACGACTGTGGGCCAAAACCACTACCGAGAGGTGCCCTGACACAGCGAGGCGGCGTCGGGGCAGACCGCGCATAAGATGGCGGGACGAGCTGGATGCCTATAAAGCTAAGCGTCCACCGCGTCGGCATCGCTGCGTACGGAGCGGACGGAGCGTCGGTATTTACAAAATGCCGATGGGGTGCGTCCACTGCATCCGGATTTTGCATCGGCAGTATCGGTATTTTCAAAGCAATTCCAAATGGCGCGTTCACTGCGGATGACGTCATCGGCAGAAATACCGATCTCTGGCGCTGAAATGCCGATCCAGTGCACGCTGTACCATACAAATTAATACAAAGCAACAAATCCGTCCGCTCCGTACGCAGCGATGCTGATGCGGTGGACGCATAGCATAAGAGGGACTGGCGGGTAAAGGCTCATGATCGTAGTGACTGGCGGATATGGGGGAGGCCTTTGCTCAATGGGATACTATGGACTAGTAATTAGTAATAACAAGTAGTATATCAGCTATCTGGTTCCCATATCACTAAAATAGTAGTTTATGAAACTGTTGCATAATGAGGGGTATTAAAACTCGAGGGGGTATTTAAAAACCGAGCCGTAGGCGAGGTTTTTAATAAGTAGTATCCCGCGAGAGTTTTAATACCTAGTTATGTGCAGTTTCATACACTACTTTATCTACTCTCATACATTAGTGTTGAACCTAATAAATAAAATATCAAAGTTAGTAAGAAATCCAGTTGACTGAAACAAAACGTATCAATTGGCGCCAAACCAACCGTATAACAGCGCATGCGCGCGCTGCGCCGCCGCCGCCGCGCCGCGCCGTTGCCACAGACTATCAAACTCTTTGGCTGTACGGTTTCAAGACCCTTGCCTTTTCCAAAAAGAAAAAGAACTGTATCGTTATGGTAAAAAAGTTATTTTATACAACTATCTTTGTATGAGGAGCTGTATCATAATTAAATTTTTTAATTTGGTTACGGTATTGCGTTTATAAAGTATATCAATATGAATTCGTTTTGACGTTTATAATTCGAATTTTATAACATGAGAGTAGATAAACTAATTATTAGTTTGCCAAATTATTGTTGTTTCACCATCTCCACAATGTAATAATATTTTTTAGGCGTCGTAAAATCTTGGCAAGTGTTCTATTTTTTGTGAAAAACAAAGAGCAACAATTTTTCACTCTCCAAGAAACTTGTTATTTTTCTTCTATACAGTTCTATTAGATTACGAAGAAAGTTTTCCTGAACATTATCCCGGGCATCGGGGATTCGACTCAACATTGATTGAACGTGAAGCGAACCACAACTCACAAGTCCCAAGGGCACCGCAGACTAATGAATGATATTTTAGATTTTGCTTCATGTTTTATTGAGTCTTGCAGTTACTCGCAATTTTACGTGAATTTATTTACCCGCGGTAGTCAAAATTATTTAATATCAAAAATAATTGAAGGTAGTTCTTGAAAATCGCAAGCCTGTAACCAAAATATCATTTTAAATAAATAATACTGAATAATCCACACAGCACCATCTAGCCCCAAAGTAAGCTACTCAAAACTTGCGTTATGGGTACTAGATAACTGATAATTATACTTACATAGATAGATATTTTTTTATTATACATAGTAAACACCCAGACCAACAACGGCACAAATTTCTGCAGATCGTACACAAACTTGTTCCGAGGCGAGAATCGAACCCGCAACCCCTTGCGTCGCAGGCGGACATTCGCCCTCTGCGCCGCTGAGGTTGTCAAAATTTTGATACAAACCAGGTTTTCCTCCAAAAAAATATTCATCTAGTTTCATTAGTTCTATGTTAGTGTGTAAAGTAATTCCATAAAAGACTTTTGGTTATAGCTGGAGTTTCTACTGATGCTGCTAGACAATACAGATGGCACTAACATGGTGCCTTCGACCAGGAAGATATACTTGGAGAAGTTCCGACGCTATATCATGGATAACTGCATCTTGGATATGGTAATTTTAGATGACAATCGCAAATTATAATACTACATGATCATCACTTCAGCCCGTTGACTCTCATCCCAACTAACTCTGTCTGTCTATCTGTCTGTCTGTCTGTCTGTCTGTTACGCTTTCCCGCTTAAACCTCTCAACCGATTTTGATGAAATTTGGCACAGACAATCTTTAGACCCTGAGAAAGGACATAGGCTACCTTTTATTGCATAATATTCAAATTAAAAGTACGCAGACGAAATCGCGGGTACCAGCTAGTTAATAATAAATATATAAATTTTATTTCAGACATCTCGAAATATACATTTCTAGACCATATTTAAATATATACCTTAAAACTAGCATACATACTATATATTGTATTGCTGAGTAAATAATAATACCTACCAATATAACTATTATTTATTCAGTCAAAAGTTTTAAGAGAGTAGAGTTCTTTGTGAAGGGCTCGTCCGGGGAAGTACTTGCAACATGTCTTTTTCTGCCGCCAAGTAGCAACGCTGTGTTTCGGCTTAAAGAGTGTGGTAGACATTCCACACAGCACTATCTATCTATCTATATATACTATCATCTGGAATGTCCACCAATATTTTGTTATTATTTATTCATTAGTCTTTGCCTTAATAAAAAGTGTCAGGAGCATATATTTCAGAGGCTGTTCAACATATCTCGCAACTCGCCCGCCATCTCGTGGTGCTGTCACGCGCGACTCCTCACAGCTGTCATGAAACTGTGGGCTGACAGCCCGATCGGGAATCCGTAAGTAACTTTATTGTCATTATTGTCAACTTTATATCTTAAGGCCCTGGGGCCGTACCACCATCCCTTGAAGCATTCTTATTTCAATATTACTTTTGTCAATGTCTTATATCAACTGCATAGAGTCGGCTTTATGATCAAAAAGTAAAATAATATTGAAATAAGAATGCTTCAAGAGATAGTGGTAAGGGCCCTGATCGACGAGTGAGTAAAACCGCGGTTTTATGGCTCGTCGGTAAAGCTGCCTGGCCATTGACGCGGAACAAGGCGGAGCGGAGAAACGGGGGAATATTAAAGCAATAGGATTGCATAAAATCTCCGCTCAGCTCCAGCGGACAGGGATTATTGGTTAATATATCTCCGTTCTCCGCTCCGCAGTCTCGCGCCACGGCAATGTACAGGCAGCCCAATACTCTACTAGTCCGCCCGTCGTTTTCCGACGAGCCGTAAGATTGCAGTTTTACTAGATCGTCGATCAGGGCCTTTAGGAGTAGTAGAGCTCTCTGTGAAGGGCTCGTCTTAGGACGAACTACCGCCACGCCTTTTTCTGCCGCCAAGCAGCGGTTTGATGAGTGTTTATGCCGGTGAAATTACACATTAGGCTTAAAATTTGCCACAGGACGCAGGACGCAGTGTATCGTAGGGCACGTATCGTGCGTGACTTACGAGGCAATACTTTGCTAGCCATTGAAACGAAAAAAGAATACGAAAGATATAATGGTTACCACTTGACTATTTATATCGTGCAGTAGGTTGGTTATAGTATATTGAGGTAGGTACTGATGAATGATTCTTTCAGTCAAATACCGCCACACGTCCCCGCTAAGACCTTCATCGATGGTGAACTGGATTTCTACAACGTTGACCGCTTGGGAGGCGTACTTCCGTTCCTAGTTCGGACGCTACGGTATATTCTCTCTTATTAATTACAGGTTTGAGTGCTGATTCGGATGAATGCGGTCTTTGTTTGAATGTCTCTTGAAATGAGAGCCAAAACTACAGTAGAATGTAAATATGAAAGAAGAAACAAATAAAAACAAATGCCTCACGACTTTAATCACTACGCATGATGTGTGTCTCCTCAAACCTCTTAGTAGTGTGGCCAAGTACCTTCTTCCTCAAAATGATTTCTTTCTCAAGAGGATTCCTAAGAGGGGTGGGCATTTGCACTAGTTGATATACTGTATGTTAGGTTGCAAGCCCATTGGCGCTGCTAGAAACCTACTGTTTTCCCTTGTTTTCCTTCTCCGTTTAATTTTTATTTATCTCCACTATGTTCATAAATCAGAGAACGCTACGTAAGCTATAATTGCTGACTTTACCCTAAAATCACCAACAATGACAGAGCACGTTCTAGTACAACAGAACTTGAGTTCTAGCCCCTCTGTTATAGAAGTTAAAGTTGTTCGATCCAAGCTATCTTTTTGCAGGCAAGACCTTGTCAGTGTGTTGGGAGAAGATAATCCGTTTATACAAAGCTTTGAGCCGAACTATAACAGAGCAGGGGGCATTGACACAGGTAATTAATACCTAGCTGGGCGGTCTACTCAGCAAAAAACTCAGTATGACTCAGAAAACTATTTTTTGCTACACATTTTATAGTCATAACATACTATGCTAATTTATTTATAATCATAAAATTAATGGTCATAATTTATTGTGGTAATGATCATGGTGTTTTTCAAGTTTTTCAAAAGGCGTGTATATATATCAACTTGAGGCTTACATATGTTAAGCTTCACATGCCTGAGTAATTTCACCGCCAACCACTTCAATCCCTCTTCTAAAAGGCCATCAGCGCATCCCCTGGTTTTGTATGTGCCCATGGAAAACGGTGACCACTTTATATCGGGCGGCCAGTCTGCTAGACTGCCAACTTGGACATGAAAAAGTACATGAGCCATAGTTTGTTTAGCAAGGAGCTAGCAAGCCCTGTTAGTAAGAAGTTGTTGAATGGTGAGGGCTCAGGATTGTTATTCCTGGAAACGCATAGGGGAGGAATTTGTTAACAGTGTTTTATAACAGTGGACTTTTTCAGACTGGATGTTTAGATGAATCATAATCATAATAATTTATTCATTTCTTGTCACTAGAATTGTTCTTGGGATAAAATTAGGTATACCTAGGTATATGACAGCCCGATGGGTAATCTGATGGATAGAACTTTTATGTTTCATCTCAAAGATAGGTGCGGGCTAGGTGTGAGCGAGATGGATGCAGATAGAACTTAGATGTTTAATCTCATAGATCTGATAAACCCCTGCTGTGTGTGAGTGAGATGGCTACAGATAGAGCTTAGATGTTTCATCTCATAGATCTGATAGACCTTCCTGCTAGGTGTGAGCGAGATGGCTGCAGGCTCGCCCGGGCTGGCGACGCTGCCTCAGGTGATATCCTCCATGGCCCGATTCATGCACCAACCTATGCCACCGATCCCAAATAGGTGAGTGATTCTCATGCGTTCTGTCGAAACTCATAAGTTTAACTCATGACTTTCGTTTAATTTAAGCAATAGACACTGCAGTTTATCTCTCAAAATAGTATAACGAAAGTTCGTAGAAGAACGTATGCCCAATATTTAAGTATAATTATTTTGGTGTGTTCATGTAAGTGAGTTAAAACTTTGAGATGCTACAATTACGAGCGGATGACTTTCGGGTCCAAACAGCCCCATGACAAGTGCCAAAGCGAAAGGCATGCAAATAGGCCCAAGATATTGGGCTATTGTCATGATACATAAAGATAATATTGCTGCTATTGTAGAGCTGTCATGCTTACGATATATTTGCGTGAATAATAAAGATATAAACTTGCAGCTTGAAATTGCCGCAATTTCTAGCTCGTTTGTTTCAGGCTTTAGATAATAATAAAGCCTGTTTACCAAAGTGTAGTACCGTTGAATGCGGGTAATATCTAAGAATGATTTCGAACTTTACAGTTACTTTTACAGTTCCATTTGGATTTTAACTTTGGGTGGTTTTATACACCGTCCGGTGCCTCAAAGGCCAAGTCCAGATTATTTTTAGCAACAACTACCATCACATTTAGCCATAAAATGAAAAAAAATATTTGGTACCGTCGTTCGTGGTGACTATGTGCCTGGCAGGTGAAAATGTGCAATGAGGGTCCGTTAATACATTTTGGCCAATTTTCACTAGAACTGAGACTACTAACAACACATGTTTCGTTCAAAATTAGATTTTTGGATAGTTTCGTAATAATTATCTTTTTTTTCACAGATAATGTCAAAAAAGTTTTCACCTGCCTGGCACATAGTCACCTGTCTGGCACATAGTCACCTGTCTGGCACATAGTCACCTGACTGGCACATAGTCACCACGAACGAGTCGGTAGTGATAGTTTATTTATTTCTTTTTTCAATGACATAACAGTAAATACTAAAGTGACATTAAAAACCGTTAGTTCTTAAAAGGCCGGCAGCGCATCAGCAACGCCTCTGGTGTTGCAGGTGTCTATGGGCGACGGTGAACTTTCCATCAGGTGGCCCGTATGCTCGTCTGCCAGCTTCGGCGTAAAAAAAAAGTTACCGAATTGTTTGTTTCGTAGAACGACTGGCGAAACCGCACTGGCTCTGAAAGGAGCCCGCTCTGTGATGCCCGGAGCTGGCTCCATCGACGTGAGGTCTGCTCACCTGCGGCTGGTGGACGGTCTGCTAGCACTCTACCACGGAGCCGCTATCAAACATGCTGAGAAGGTGAGACATCCTTCTCCTTGTACTTCAAAGCTGGTGGCGTTGGTCTAGGTGTTTTCTATGTATAATAAAAAATATCTATATATGTAATTATATAATGTATTATGTATGGACTGACGACATTGTTAGGATCGCGGGAAGTCGGTGGATGGAAAGGGCTCAGAATCGTTCTTCCTGGAAGCGGATAGGGGAGGCCTATGTCCAGCAGTGGACTTCTCTGGGCTGTTGATGATGATGATGATTAAATATATCAGTTATCTAGTACCCATAACACATGCTTTGAGTAGCTTACTTTGGGGCTAGATGGTGCTGTGTGGATTGTCCAGCATTATTAAAAAGCTCTCAAGCTCTTCTCCTTATACTTGAGAGCTTGACAGCCTTCACAGCTCAGTTGGTAGTAGCTCTGCCTTCTGTGCCGAAGGCCGTGGGTTCGATCCCCACCGTGAACAAACATTTGTGTGATGAACATAGAAGTTTGTTCTGAGTCTGGGTGTTATACTAATATAATAAGTATATTAATGTCCAAAAAAGTATATAAGTAGTACCTATATCTGGTTCCCATATCACAAGCTTTGGTTTAGTTGGGACGAGATAGTGCTGTGTGGTATGTCCACCATTTATTATTATTTATTATAAGGACAGATTAGCTAAATTTTTGTTGCCTTTTTGGCTGATTTCAGGCTTGTGTGTTATTGTTAATATCTGGGTGACCGAGCTTTGTTCAGTTGCTTTACTGGCATTTACTGAAGCAGCAAAAAAATATAGTATTACCTACTCGCCAATAGATGTCAGGGAGAGTAATATTTTTCATAAGTTGAGTTTTTTATTGCCTGAAAACACGGATAAAACACGACATTTTCTGAAAATGAATCCTAGCTAGATCAATTTGTCGTTTCGGCTTGGGGGAGGGGGGGTTACTGTCCACCCGTGCAGTGCAGGTGATAAATTACTAGCAGTTTGAGTTGAATTTGATGTCATAGTTGAAATAGCAAGTGAGTTGACCGAGCAGTTAGAAACTGGTCGTAAGATTAAGATTTATCACTTTCAAAGTCAAAAAAAGTCAAAGTCAAAATATGTTTATTCAATAAAATCACAAGGACCATCTTGAACCGTCTTAAAACTAGGTGACTCTAGTGCCAGTTCCACGCGACCAACACCGAGAAGAACAGGCAACAAACTCGGCTTGGTATCTATCGCTCTTTTATATGATAGTAGTTTGAACTTTGATTTTCAATTAGTATCACTTTGTAAACGACAAACAAAGTGACAAGTTAAAGTCAAGACCAAGCATTAGTCAAAAAACAAAAAGAACCACAAGCATTAGTCTAAAAACAGAAGGAGGTCAAAATTTGTTGGTTCGGCCCACTAACGAAGAGCATTTAGAAGTAAATTGGTCTCTCGCCTGAAGCGTTTCTCTATTTAGGGTTGCTACAAACAGATACGAGGTAACAAAGATCAAAAATGTTTTATACAGAGTGGCCAAAAAGTCGTGGATCAAACGCAACTAGGGGTAAGATGGGGTCACCAGCTGCAAAAAATATTCTACGGGAGGAACGGGATCCTTAAGGTCAACCCCTGAGCAGAGTTATCAGTGCGAGCAAGCTATTAGTAACAAAGTAGGTACTAACTAAAGATTCTTTGAGGAGGTCTAAGGATGGTAAGTTTGGACGTACTCAGTCTAAATATTACTTTTGGTATAATATCAACAAAATAAAAAACCCGATGACTGAGTAACCTTTATATTCGTGTACTGTGAGAATTGGATTATTCGTTGAGCATTTTGTGGTGGCAACCCTATTCAGTTCAGAATTCAATTTCCATAGGATGATCATTAAAGAGGTCTAGCCTAACGGCTTACTCTTAATTAGTCCTTATATATGTGTAGGTATTTGGCTCCAGTTAAGAGGGAGATTATTCGAGACAGAAAAACACTAACATTTATTAAAAGGAGTTATTACACCTAGATTCACTTAGTGTTATGACGTTTTAAAATTATCCTTGTGATTTTATTGAATACTAGCGACCCGCCCGCGCGCCCCTGCTTCGCACGGGTGCACATTGTTTTTCTACTATATCATGCATGTATTATATATATAAACCTTCTTCTTGAATCTATTTAAAAAAACCGGATCAAACTCCGTTGCGTAGTTTTAAAGATTTAAGCATACATAGGGATATGCAGACAGAGAAAGCGACTTTGTTTTATACTATGTAGTGAAATACCATGTGACTTGACTTTGATAGGTACAGCTCTCACAGCTAAGTTGGCAGTCGTTCTACCTTCTGCGCCGTAGGCCGTGGGTTCGATCCCCACCAAACATTTTTTTGATGAACATAGATTTTTATCCTCACTCTTCGTGTTATAACTTATTATGTAACTAGCGACCCGCCCGCGCGCCCCTGCTTCGCACGGGTGCACATATCATGCATGTATTATACATATAAACTTTCCTCTTGAATATTGTCGTAAAATAAATAGTCGTCTTTTCTTCTTTTGTATTCCGTAAGTATTATATCTGCTATCTGGAAACAAAAGGTGTGTGTTATAAGTGATGTTTGTTGTAAGTCTTGGTACCAAGAGATGTATGGGAATAACTGTCAATACCATAGACGTCATCTCATGTCAATTTCTTTTCAGTTGTGTGAGCTCAGAGACAACCAGCTCGACATGGCGGATTGTCTGCACGATATCGAGCACCGAATCACTTCTATCACTGCAGAGTTGCTCGTTGGAGAAGGTACACCCTGATGGTCAATAATATTATTTAGATTAGAAGCTGTCGATATAAGACTAATAATAGTAGCATTATTCTTACCAACCTTAGTAGTTTTCTTATTGCTATTTTATCAATATCCACAAGTAGTACGCCCCGAACTGAGATTTCTTGACGCGACGGGAACGCTCTTAAAATATAAGTAAGTGAGTAGTCAGAGGCAAGTCCAAACATTGTGTTTAGACTCGTCTCTGGCTGCCACCTCCTAACTAAGAAGGATAACCAAGTTTCAACTGAATTGACCTATTTATTTATTTACTTACAGCTAGTTCCTAACTTTACAGATATGTACTTTTCTAATACGTTAAAACTAGAAATCTAACATTATATATAAAAATTAACAAAAAATAAAAATAAAACAACAAAATATAGACACTTCAAGACAAAAATAATAAACATTATTAACAGTATACTACAGGTAAAAAATAATAAAAAATCAACATAAAAAATAACTTCTTTCTCACTAAATGTGAGACATATTTTTTCAACTACCTTCCAGCCATCCACATTGAAGAGTTCCGCGGAACAGACCTTGACTCCATCATCAGAACAGGTCGCTATCACCAGTTAATGAGAGGAGGGGGAGAGGTTTGAACAAAATCTGGCGACTTCTACAAGGGGAGAGCGGTGTCAAAAAATCGCCCACTAAAAGCGAAAAAAAGCTAAAATCTCTGTTTGTGTTTTGTCAAAAATATCTTTGTGTATCGATCTTCATAATGAAATACATTAATTTCTCTCCAAACGAACGCAATTGATTTTAGGTGCAATCGCTACGGAACCACATAAAATCAAAAAACAACTGACGGAGAAGATGCTTAAAGAGCTGGAAAGATCCAAGGCTGTCTATGAGGTAAGACAATAGTATGTACTGACCATAATGTATGTACTGATTCATATTTCCTAACCTAACCTAACCTAACCTAACATTTTATAGTGGCGCTATGGCACTTGTCACTGTCACATTCATGGCAACGAAAAGAGACAGCAACAAACTTATCGGTCTGATTAGCTGAACGCTCAGCAGCGACGAATATATTGACAGCCTTCACAGCTCAGTTGGTAGTAGCTCTGCCTTCTGTGCCGTAGGCCGTGGGTTCGATCCCCACCGAGAACATATGTTTGTTCTCTGTCTGGGTGTTATATATTAAGTATGTATTTATAAAAAAAATTATCTATGTCAGCTATCTGGTTCCCATATAGCTTTGGATTAGTTTGGGGCGAGATAGCTGTGTGGAATGTTCCCCAATATTTATAATATATATATAATATGAACAGGAGGGTTATTTTTTAGGAAAAGCTTGAGGCTGGCGCGTTACAAATGGGCTGGGTGATCGGTGCTATCTGGACGAAGCAGAGGCAACACGAGCTGGCCAAGCACTTCTCTGGAACCCTACACTCGCTGAGGGTCGCCTCCGACCCTGACTACGCCGCTCATGTTCAGGTATGCAAAAGGAACCAAGCCCCGCCCCGTTATCGTTCTTCTGGGCTAAGCGGCTCATTTTCAAGTACATGTAGCTCGAAGAACTGACAACCGCTGGGGAATAAAGGTTCTCGAATGGCGACCACGAACAGGAAAGCGAAGTGTGGGGCGCCCTCCTACCCGATGGACTGACGACATTGTCAGGACCGCGGGTAGTCGGTGAATGATGATGGATGGAAAGGGCTCAGAGTCGTTGTTCCTGAAAACGTATAGAGAAGGCCTATGTCCAGCAGTGGTCTTCTGTAGGTGATGATGATGAAAAGGAACCAAGCCTCAGTCTTGTTAATTCTGCTCTTCACGCACCAGTGATTTTGTATGGCAGAACTCTCCACTCGTTAAATGCTATCCAACAATCTACTAGTGTTATAAATGCCAAATTTCTGCCGCCAAGCAGCAACGCTGTGCTTCGGTTTGGAGAGTGTGGTCGCCGGTGTAATTACAGGCACATGAGGCTTAACATCTGTAGCCTCGAGTTGATGTATACTTACTCTGGCACTCTGCATCGAAGGGCACGTCTCCATCGTGCGCTTACGAGGCAATGATTTGTTATAGGTGATGGTTACCACATAGAGTGGGCCATCTGCTTGTTATAGCTAGTTGTATAAAAAAACTTTTTTCAGGTTGCAAGTAAAGAGATATTGCCCGGTAAAAGTTCGCTTTTAGCCAATTCCAGCTACGCGTCGCTTCAACTGGAGTACACATCCAGCTCGGATCAGAGGTAACCACAGACTAAATTCTGGCCTTATCATTTAGTTTTTAAAGTAAATCCAACGAAAACCGATACAATACAATTCAAAGTCATATTTTTAAGTCTTTTATAGTCGAAAGTTATTTGTAAGTGTGTTAGGTATGATTGTTTCGACGTATATCGGGATGGATTGAAATGAACTTGGAATATAAATAAATAAATAAATATTGGTGGACTTTCCACACAGCACTATCTAGCCCCAAACAAGCTTATGCTTGTGATATGGTAACCTGATATTCTACTTATATACTTTTTTTTTGTAAATACATACAAAAAAAAATTGAGAACAAACATCTGTGTTCATCACACAAACGTTTGTTCACGGTGAGAATCGAACCCACGACCTACGGCGCAGAAGGCAGAGCTACTACCAACTGAGCTACGCAGGCTGCCTATATAGGTAGGTATATAGTTTGTAACTTGATTTTAAATAGTAAATTTTTTGATAGAACGAGATTTTGGCTCACCTGAAATGTGCGAACGATTAGTTGTTGACGTTTTTGCTCTTCTAACTCTTAAAGCATGTAGTCTCTTAGAACAGTGGAAAGGCGAAGTACATAGGCAAACTTAATGCTAGAGAACATTCTCATCCAGTAACTTTTGTGTAGTTTGGATAAAACCGAAAGGGCACAAACATGGATGATAGTGAGTTTTTTGTACAATAATAATTAAACAAAAATAGTTACTATTTGATATAAAAATAAATTGGTATAATAAATATTAAAATTGCTACATAATAATACATAATATTATATTAATAAATATAAAGCATGAAATGAGTAAGAAAGGAGTGAGCACCGAGATGAATAACAGAGGAGAGTGGAAGAAGAAAACCTTTTGTGCCGACACCCTTATCGTGGGATATAGGCAAGAAGATGATGGGTATGAGTATACCAAACTTTGTTCGCAGTCCTCAATGTCCAACACCCAGAGCGGCCACACCTAGACTGGGGTCGAACTCGCTGACTGGATCGACTAATCGTTAGTTCTGGAATATTTTACTTGACAAATATTGCCTCTGTCAATCTCCAAAAACATCATTCATGATTAAAGGTCTAAGATATTTATCAGCGTATGTATAAGATCATGCAAAAGAGCGGTAGGAACCATGCCATAAGTTTGTTGCCTGTTTGCCCTTCTGGGCTTTGGTCGCGTGGAATTGGAACCTAGAGTCACCATACTCTGTCCAACATCATAATATACCAAATTTCATGGTAATCATTGGAGCCGTTTCAGAGATTCTGATCACTACAACATAGTATAAAACAAAGTCGCTCTCTCTGTCCCTATATCCCTATGTCCCTATGTATGCTTAAATCTTTAAAACTACGCAACGGATTTTGATGCGGTTTTTTTTTATAGATAGAGTGATTCAAGCGGAAGGTTTATATGTATAATACATGCATGATATAGCAGAAAAACAATGTGCACCCGTGCGAAGCAGGGGCGCGCGGGCGGGTCGCTAGTTTTTATATAATCAAGAATTTCTCGTGAAATATGTATAGTCGAATTGAAAACTTCTTATTTTATTCAAACATTATGACCGACGCGATCGTCCGGTTAATGTGATGTTGCCCACTATACCGAAAACTGTATCGTTTTAATTCTCTGGAACGCTTCCAAAAGTAGAAAAACACTGGCGTAATATATATTGACCCCAAAGTGCCATCCAGAACGCTTACGTGTCACTTTTGATCCAGAAAATTGGATAGTATTTCTTGGAATATCGTACCCTGAATACGAAAGCGAGCTATCTACTATCCTTCGTCTCGTGTTAGGTATTCTACGCCAGATAATCGAGAAAAAGTTTTGCGCCAGAAATAGGCTTTCTTTGTCCCTCCGGTATTTATTGAGTCTAGAATGGGTAGTTTTATATTTATGAAGGACGTGCGGGCATTTTTTGATAAGAACTGGTAAGTAGTGCATTTTTTATTGATAGCATGCAAACTTTGAACGGTTACACAAAAAAAAATTACGTCGTTTCTGAAAGCTCGATCAATCCTAATCAGATTTAAAGCCACTTGCCATCTCAGTTAAGGCTTTGACAACACCTAATATTTTTCTCGCACGATTCGACATTTTGAAAGATATAAAATCACTAAATACAATTTTGAAAAATCGCAAACACCATGCAAGTTTTCCTACTCAAAAGTTTGCTTATGTACGAAAACTCGAAAAGCAAACTTTTAAGTAGGAAAACTTGTACCGATCAAAATGATTTTTTTGCTAAACTGTGCGCAATGTGATTGCACACAAAATGGTTGTTTGCGATTTTTCGAAAATGGGTTTAGTGTATTTATATCCTTCAACAAGTCAAAACGTGCGAGCGAGAGTCATATTAGCTCTTGTCTTCACCTTAAGGTGGGTCTACACTAGACGAGCCGAGCACGAGCAGAGCACAAGCCGAGCAAAGTTCGCGTAGAATGCACCGACTTACGAGCCTCGAACGAGCGCGCTTCGAGCGTTTGGCTCGTGCTCGACTGTGCTCCGCCAATTGTCGGTTTTTCAGCGAACACAAAGGGATTTGCATCGTGCGAGGAGAGTGATTGTTGTAGGCTCGCTGTACGTCTACACTTGACACCGGGAGTAGAGTGGCTCGGCTTGTGCAAACATAAAATAACAGTACAATTAAGAACCTCCTCCTTTTTTTGAAAAATGCTGATTTTTAAGTGTAATTTCCAGGTAACGATAACCAAGAGTTCACTGAATCTTTGTTCGCGTTCGTTCCTGAATACCACGTGGACACAATGCTCGAGCTATGCAACACGCTGCGACTGTACATGCATCCTACCGTACCTGTCCAGCAAATACCAGGTGACATCGGCGACAAATGTTACCAGCTAGCTAAACAATTATTTATTTATTCGTATGGCAATGTACAATCGTTCTATCCTACTAATATTATAAACGTGAAAGTTTGTAAGTATGGATGGACGGGTGGATGGATGGATGTTTGTCACTCCTTCACGCCGGAACGGCTGAACGGATCTGAATGAAACTTGGCAGAGAGATACAATATAGTCTGGAATAACACATAGGCTACTTTTTATCCCGTGGGAATACCTGGATTTAAATATGCGCGGGTGAAACCGCGGGGCACTACTAGTAATAAATAATATGTCGCATTGATGTTATAAACCTCAGAATGGGAGGAGCTAGTGGTATCCTGTGCAGCATTCCTCTGCGCGGAGTTCGCAGACCAGCGGATAGTGCTGGCGAGTACGCGGGAGTCGCTGGTGCAGACCTTGGCCTCCTTCGCCACGCAGCCGGCCACCATGAGGGCCATAGAGAGAGTGCCGATAAAACAGTTAGTGGCACTTGATATTTTTGATTGAGTGAGGGAAGCGAGCGAAAATCTTACCAATCAACTTGGGTGATTTGGTTTTTTATGTATGCAGTATGTATGTAGGTATGTTTGTCCGGCCATAACTTTCGAACCGTTGATCCGATCTGCTTGAAATTTGATAAGTCGATAGCTTGAACCTGAGATACCTACTTCGAGCGAATAAATACATTCATTTCATTTAGAATTTAGATGTAAAAGAGTTATTTTTATTAGTAATATTTGAATAATTATGTAGGACGAGTTCCGCCCCGCGGTTTCACCCGTACAGATATAAATCCCGGTATTCCCGCGCGATAAAAAGTTGCATTTGTGCTATTCCAGACTACAATCTATCTCTCTGCCAAGTTTCATCCAGATCCGTTCAGCCGTTCCGGCGTGAAAGAGTAACAAACATCCATCCATACTAACAAACTTTCACGTTTATAATATTAGTAGGATGTACGTATGTATGTTCGGCCATAACTTTCGAACCGTTGGTTGATCTGATCTGCATGAAATTTGATAACTCGATAGCTTGAACTTGAGATACTTCGAGCGAAAATACATTTGATTTCATTTAAATTTCATTTCGGTTTCATTTCATTTTGTCATTGAATAATTATGTTGGATAGTCCAATAAATTTCCCGATGTTTTCCATCATTGCAGGCAGATGTGCATGGTGGAGGAACTAGTGCGTCCGTACCAGAACCGCGCGTGGGCGCAGTCCAATTGGGTTCTGGTCAGGTTCTGGCATGGCACCGGTTTTGGGTTCCGACATCGGCAGTGGCCACATCTTGCTGCCAGGTATGAACTAGTAGTAGAGCTCTTTGTGAAGGGCTTGTCCGGGGTAGTACTACCACGCCTTTTTCTGCCGCCAAGCAGCAACGCTGTGTTTCGGTTGGAAAAAGTCCTCTATGTCCCTAAACAGAGTTCAGATAACTTCTAGATCCCACATACCAAAATTTTTAAATCGCTACGTATTATAAAACAAAGTCGCTTTCTCTGTCCCTATATCCCTATGTCCCTATGTATGCTTAAATCTTTAAAACTACGCAACGAATTTTGATGCGGTTTTTTTAATAGATAGAGTGATTCAAGAGGAAGGTTTATATGTATAATACATGCATGATATAGTAGAAAAACAATGTGCACCCGTGCGAAGCAGGGGCGCGCGGGCGGGTCGCTAGTACATATAGGGGATTTTATATCTTCTAAAATGATAAATTGTATAGGCACGGCTTAACTGCTGGAGGGCCTCACTTGCTTGTTCTATTAGTAGTTAGGTAATGTGTACAAAAACTGATACAAATGGCAAAAATACAGAAACATCAAAAATATCCGACGCTTTTTAAAAAGAATTTGCACTCTAAATGCAAAAATATCTTTAGTACCTATATTTAATTAAACTGGTATGTAGTTAACAGTCTCTTATCTTAATTATATAAAATATCTAAAGCGTGAGGAAAAATTTTAACTCTCAAATAATCTTTAGAAAATTTTATACGGTTATAAACCATTCATTTTCTTCTAAAAGCACTTTGATGTAATTTATCTAACGACGATGGAAAAGGAAGGCGTCGCAGCATTTAACATCTCTGATCAATCCATTCCAATTTATTCAAGCGAAAGACTTTCTGATGATTGAACAGTCGCTTAGGCCTTCGTTTGCTAAGAAACAATCGCCGTTATAATAATATGTGAAGTCCGTTATAATGTTATCTAGCCCGAAATGAGGGGTTATTCTCGTTAAGTAACCTTTCAGTCACACTGTGAAACAATGGGATGAAAACTTCCCATAATTGCCAGCAATTGCCTATAAGATGGATGGAAATCAAATGTCAAACTAAAAGCCATCTCGATAGCCAGACATTAGCGTAAGCCCTATAATATATAAAAGAAGGATGCCGACATTATATTTGTATTCCTCGCTCATGGCAGTAAAATGGAACAGTCGGGCATGAAAGTTACAGGCATGCAGGATTTGCTGGCACATTGTGGAGACATTTGCAAGTCTACTCGTAAGGTTCACACACACGTTCACAACTGCCAGTTTCGTAGCCCCCGCGTGACCTGCCAGTACTTGACCGAAAATAGAATGTTGTGCTAACTACTTTCATGCCAGGTACAGGCATGCCAATTACCGTATGTGCCTGTAGCTTGCATGCAAGTGTGCCAGCTACGGGCATGTGTATTTTCACCTATACGGTAAGATTGACGATCCCAGTTTTAGGGAAACGCTACCAAACACAATGCTTTGGTACCCAGTTACCTATAAAATTCTCATCCATCATGGAGGTAGACTTTGGAGATAGGATTTCAGATATCGGCATGCAATAAAATCTTTTACATGTTTAAGGCTGACATACCATCAAACAATTTCTCGCTCGGTTAATTCGACATTACTCTTACGTGTTTGAATAAAAATATCGGAGTGACCGAGCTTTAGTCAGTTGCTAAAAATACGTTTTGTTTTTCTTAAAATAAATCTAAGCTAGATCGATTTATAGCCCCCGAAAGCCTCTACATACTAAATTTCATGAAAATCGTTAGAGCCGTTTCCGAGATTCAGTTTCAAATTATCTTGCTACTAATAAACGCGAAAGTTTCTAAGTATGGATGATGAATGAGAATCTGCCAAGTTTCATCCAGATCCGTTCAGCCGTTCCAGCGTGAAAGAGTAACTTATGAATAAATTCACGACTTTCATCTCCGTCAAATAAAAATTAACTTGAACAAAGCAATATGTAGTACTAATCCGCTGATCCAATCTCCTTAAGCTGGAACAAACTTAATTAGACTTCGACACGTGTTTCACCTCTCTACGAAGCATCTTCAGGAAATTGACCCGCTGTGCACCGAACGTGTTACCTCGTCGAGCGCTGAGCTGAAAGTGACTTTAAAGTCACTTTCAGCTCAGAGAGATTGGATCAGTGGATTAGTACTACATATTGCTTTGTTCAAGTTAATTTTTATTTGACAATGGACTTCCGCAAAGTCACGCCTGAGTCAATTAACTATTTCATCTCCGTGCCTGGAGATGAAAGTCGTGAATTGGTTTGTTTTTTATCGACTTCAAAAATAGGGAAGTTCCCATGTTGATCGGTTTTTTTGTATGTATGAACGGAAAGGCCTGAGGGGCTTTTACATTTCACTTTACTGACCTCAATCATACTGTAGGTCACCCACCCATTTCCATTTAGAGTATTAAACTGATAAATCAATGAAACGTGCCAATATATTATTAAGTAGCGGCCATCATTTCCAATGAAGTATTTATTATCCAAATCAATAAGCCAGCTACTCGAACTACATTTGACAAAATTGGCATTACCTTACCACTATTTTTTATGGTTATTATTATCACCAACGGAATCCTACTATTGGATGGATGGATGGATGAATGAATGGATGTTTGTTACTCTTTCACGCCGGAACGGCTAAACGGATCTGGATGAAACTTGGCAAAGAGATTGATTATATTCTGGAATAACACATAGGCTACTTTTTATCTCGTGGAAATACCGGGATTTAGAACTACGCGGCTGAAACCGCGGGGCGCTACTAGTCTAATAATAAATAAGGCTTACAAGCCTAGAACACGCCAAACGTAAACATCCCCTAAAGCTCTAATGACTGAATAAATTCGGTCAAATTAGATCCACAGACCACTTCGCCCAGTTCAACTCCACCATCACACTAACGGTTGGTTATGAATTGAAGAGTGAGGAGCTCTTTGTGAAAGGCTCGTCCGGGGAAGTACTACCACCACTCTTTTTTCTGCCGCCAAGCAGCAACGCTGTGTTTCGGTTTGAAGAGTGTGGTTGCCGTGCCGGTGTAATTACAGGCACATGAGGCTGTATGCCTCAAGTTGATAGGAGCAGGGCAGTGCATCGTAGGGCACGTTCCTATCGTGCGTGACTTTACGAGGCAATGCTTCGTTATAGGTGTTGGTTGTCACTTAACATCAGGTGGGCCATCTGCTTGTTCCATCAGTTGTATTAAAAAAATCTACTAATTGGCGGTATCTAGCATCAAACCAAGCCAAATGTTTTTTCTTATCACATTGGTAAACATTTGATGCTAAACTGTCAACACACGTCAACATTTGTTCCTAAACTGATGTTTACGCTCGTCGGGCGAGAGCTTTCTGAACATGCCGTTATCAAAGTAATATTCTTTTGATGTCTGCTACAGGCTTAAAAACACAATAAGTAGAAGTAATAAAAAGTATAGAGATTTCCACACCAGTCACAAAACAATGCCGAAAAAACTCGTAAAAGATGGGAGCTCTTACCTATATTACAGCTATAAAATTATAGCCATCCTTGTTGTTTCGGTCTTTTAGAAAGGGACGGCATTATCTTTAGTGCTGTCAATAAATTGGGAAAATTAAAAAACAGAATGGACACCAATACCTACACAAATCCCTAGTTTTATTCGACACGTAACAGACTCGTAGCAGCGGACGTGTAAGGGCTGATAATAATATGATT
This sequence comes from Plemyria rubiginata, assembly GCA_963576535.1. Taxonomy (NCBI): domain Eukaryota; kingdom Metazoa; phylum Arthropoda; class Insecta; order Lepidoptera; family Geometridae; genus Plemyria; species Plemyria rubiginata. The sequence goes on from OY754929.1 coordinate 3,892,506, forward strand.
AGGTAGCGGATACAGTAACCTCCCATTACTTTGTTGGTGAACTTGGTCACTAGGGCTTGGAGTGACTTCTAGATATAATGACATCTCATTACTAGAAGATGCCACTCCCGCTGTCTAAGATCTGGTTTATTATTTTGTTTGTTGACCTTCTACAACTGCTGAAACGGCACTGAAAAACAAGGTTGTTTTATTTGAACGATCCGTGGGTATATTAGCTGGTTTTTGCTTGGTATTTAAATAATATTTTAGCTACGAATAAATTACCTACTTATAATTTTTTCGTAGTATTTTTGTCATTCTATTCTCTGGAACACACCTAACACATTGATTGCTTTGGTTTAGGTACAAATATAAGTTGTTAAGTGTTAATAGGTATCACACGGAAGGACATGGAGACAGTCTTTATAAGTCTAATATACGCTTAATTTTTATATTCTGACTTTAGCTTAGCTTTAAATTTGACTAAAAACATTTACTTCTGGCCCAAGTTTAAAAAAATCTTACTAGGTTACATTCTAATTACGTAGGGCGAGTTTTTAACGCTTACGTTATGAGAATGCGTTAGAAAGAAATCGTCCACTAGCTGGGCACAAAACGAACAAATCAACATAGTGTAATGCACTGACGGTTAAACCCACACGCACGGTAAATATTCGGCGTGTAATTCACCTGAAAAGGCAATATCCGCCATAAGAAAAGTTTTACATAACGTTTTATATAAAACTAGCGACCGCCCGCGTGCCCCTGCTTCGCACGGGTGCACATATCATGCATGTATTATACATATAAACCTACACAAATATAAACCTATACATATAACATAATAAATATATATCTTGAATCACTCTATCTATTAAAAAGAACCGCATCAAAATCCGTTGCGTAGTTTTAAAGATTTAAGCATACATAGGGACATAGGGATATAGGGACAGAGAAGCAACTTTGTTTTATACTATGTAGTGACTATGTAAAACGTACACAATCAATCCTCAGGATGTATTGTGTATGTTGTAATGTTTTGTTGTTGTCTCAGGTATGGAGACCGGGAGCCAACGGTAAACAATCTAGGAGCCAAAGTGGATGCCGGCCTCATGAGTCAGTGCTTTGGTAAGTGCTATGTTCTAATAAGATTGTAATCTAGAGTTTCATAAAGTTATTCAGGCGTTCAATTACGCATCGCTATGATTTTTTATACCACTTACTGATGACAAATCTAACTTAGTACCTATTAATACTATACTACTTTTCTTATGGGTTTTGAAGTCCTATACTATAAGGAACCGTTATAATATCACTATTACCTGTCAAAACAGTTTAACTTGTTGACTTATTACTTATCATATTATTATCTTAGAGAGAAGATTTTTTTTGATCGATGTCCTTAGGGTGATAGTCAGAGGTACGTCCAAATATTACAATAGCACAAACACAAAAAAGATATGAGAATAAGATATGAGAATTGATTTAAAAAAATGTTGAGGTTAGGTAACTCTCTTCTCTTGTCGTGTCACAAGTTTCTTTCGAAACTGTGTAGTGAAAGGATTCTTATGGTTACTGATTTTTCTGGACTATTTTCAGGACCGTGCCCCTCCGATGTAATTCAAAGCCGCATCAGGGATTACCTAGGAGACCATCCGAAAGAAGCCGCGGCATTCCTAAACTCCTTACTCAGCCAGCTCAACTGGGCTTTCTCCGAGTTCATTACCATGATGCAGGAGGTTAGCGTTGACATTGTTTTTAACCAAATAAAAAAAAAGTTTAGAACCTCCTTTCTTTTTTGAATTTAGAACTTCAAGGGCCTTACTAAAAAACATTAGGCAAACGATAAACTATGCTTAGACTTTTGTCATCTCTTACATTTGCGTAATGACAAACAGTGACAGCGCTGATTTTTCAGCGTTTCGTAGTACAATAAGGGCAACTATTTATTTCGCCAGCTCAACTGGGCTTTCTCCGAGTTCATTACTATGACGCAGGAGGTCAGCATTGTCATTGTTTTTAAGCAAATCCAATAAAGAAAGGAGTTTAGAACACCTTTCTTTTGAATTTAGAACTTCAACTATTCATTTCGTTTTTGATTATCGTCTCCACAGATGGACAGAGTCCCAGTTGATGCCCATCTGGAATCCCGCCAGATAAAGTTATGCGCGACGTGCTTCGACCTCTACCACGGTTTGGCCAGAGCCTTGGAGATGACCATGAGTCTCGCACCAACGCTTCTGAGCAAACCAGAGGCTTGTGACAACCAGAACGAGCTGCTACTGGGCAGGACTTGTCAGGTGTCTATGCATTTAGTTAGCTTCTAAACCATGCTTTTTTTTATACAAATCGCTGATGGAACAAGGAAATGGCCCAACTGATGTTAAGTGGTAACCATCACCTATAACAAAGCATTGCCTCGTAATTCACGCATAGGAACGTGCCCTACGATGCACTGCCCTGCGTCCATCAACTTGAGGCATACAGATGTTAAGCCTAATGTGCCTGTAATTACACCGGCGACCACACTCTCCAAACCGAAACACAGCGTTGCTGCTTGGCGGCAGGAAAAGGCGTGCTGGTAGTACTTTCCCGGACGAGACCTTCACAAAGAGCTCTACTACTCTTAAATGCTTCCCAAAATGTTGCTCCACGAAAAAACGAGTTGCGACTTCATAGTTGATCTTGACATTAAGGAGACTCATGAAGCGAAGCCCTGAATTGATTTATTTATTTATAGACAAACACTTATCGCTGGTGTATCTATATCACAGGGATGAAATTTCCTTTCAGTTTTTTTTAACCTATTTCAGGCACCAGCCTCTCCCAAAACTGGTAAATCTCGCATCAATCCAGTTTTAAGATGAGCATCATACACACTGTTTGGATCCCCAAACAGTGTGTATGATGCTCATCTTAAAGTCATGAGTCTATTTTTTTGCATGGGAGTGAAGTCAAGAGTGTGCTTGTTTAATGAATACACAGAAATGCTAAGACAATAATAATAAAAGCTTTATTTACTTACAAAAACTAGTACACAATTATTATGGTTTATCTATTTAGTATTTTAATATAGTACCTATCTTAATAAAATTTAACTATATCGTGTAAGAACCGCGCTCGGCGGTAAAAGCCTCCTCCAGTAGCTTCCATTGTTCTCTATTTCTAGCTGTTCTGCTCCATGTCTTTTCTACTACTTTGGCTATGTGATCGCTCCATCTTTTGTGTGGTCTACTTGGTCTGCGTTTTTTATTAAGTGGGTACCAATTTGGGTACCACCAATGCTAAGATAACTAAAAATAATGATGAAAAAAAGTCTACGGTGCTTGCGGATAGTTATGAGTCTATTTCATTTCAATTTGTAGATCCTTATGGCAGTTGTGTCAAGAGTTTGCATTCGCGGCGGTGGCGGCGCTGGGTTCTCCCGGCTTGTGGCAAGGGGCTTGCCAGATACTGACAGAGTGCATTACTACGTGGCGCTGGCTCCTGTCGCGGGATGCCTCATCAGGATGTTGGATCCGAAGCTTACTCCTGAAGTACGAGGCATTTCTTTTTTGAACTGGCTGCATGTTTCAAAAGGACTGAGTGCATACAAAAAAGACTCTTATCGCGGGTAAAGTACGTTCAAATCCGCAGAGCGTAATATCACCTTCAGAGCGGCAACGCATCATTTTTATGGTCGCGTCGAAATGCTTTGAATTTTTGGCGGTAAAATGTTATTTTGCTGATTACAACAGAACTGCTTGTCTTAGAGATTCCAAATTTTTGGTACCGAGTGCACTAATTCATAGCTCGGTTTAGAGACATCAACCGAGTCTGTACCTATTGTGGTTGCTGAGATCCAACATGTGCAAGCTGGACAAACAAAAAAAGCTGGAAAAGCTTGTAACTCATAGAGTTTTGAACAGAAACACTTCAAATATTTGGTACCTCGCTAATTCGTTTGGTACTAAATCTGGAGACTTAAAGCAACCTGCTAGCTCCAGCCATTCCAGAGAACGAGCATATGCTTTTTCACGTATCGTTACTCCAGCTTACACGTTGATGAAGTCTTATAACTCGAAGAGTTTCCTAGCTTCAGACCTGAAATTTTTGGTACCATATATCTCTATCATTAGCCGTTCGCCCACACTGACTGAGGCAGCTGGAGACATGTTACTCCAGCTTACACACTATTATAAGCTTATAGCATCGTTGTTTATTTGGCAGCTAAATTATGATTCAAATCTATGAGTGTACTAATTATGCTTTAAATATTGGCATTTATAGAAATTACATTTTCAATATGAGGAAGCTGGAGACATGCACACTATTCGAGGCGACTTGTCGACTTATGGTCTACTCGCACCCCCACACATCAGTGCCGTGTCAGGGACGGGGCAGGAACTTCGTTGCCTTTGTTGCTTCGTTCACGGCACGGGTACGGACACGTGTGATCGAGTTCATAGACAATGTTCGCAATGATATTTTGTAGACTCCTGACGGAACACGTCCCTGCCCCGTCCCTGACACGGCACTGATGTGTGGGGATATAAATTAAAATTAAAATTACCTGCCTACTTGAAAGTGCAGCTTAGGACTCCTGACTAGATGAACTATGACGAAGGGTTTTTTTGTGTTTGGGCAATAGCTTAAGGGCTCGGCGACAGCGGCTCGCAGTTTCGAGGTGCGATTGGCTTTTATTTCATTTCGGGGAGGTTGTTTGAAAGAATAACTATCCAGTGACACGCATAAATACTGTTCGAACACAAATAACACAATAATATAAGGGAAACATGCCCGAATCAGAAATCATTTTGGTATTAGTATGTTTGGCCTTACGTTTACCTAATACCAAAATTATTTCTGACTCAAGCACATTTCCCTTATATTATTGTATTATTTGTATTCAAACAGTATTTATGCGTGTCACTGGATAGTTATTCTTTCAAACAACCTCCCCGAAATGAAATAAAATGAAATAATAGCCAATCGCACCTCGAAACTGCGAGCTGCTGTCGCCGGGCCCTTAACAATATCAGACACTCAGTAGCATCATTATCATTTATCCTAACTATCAATTATCCTAATCCTAACTGTCTGTCTGTCTGTCTGTCTGTTACGCTTTCCCGCTTAAACCTCTCAACCGATTTTGATGAAATTTGGCACAGACAATCTTTAGACCCTGAGAAAGGACATAGGCTACCTTTTATTGCGAAAAGTACGCAGACGAAGTTGCTGGTACCAGCTAGTTTTGTATATAAATAAACAAAAGAACGGTAGGAACCAAGCTAAGTGGCAATGTTACCTATTCTTCTAGGCTTAGATGCGTGGACCTAGATTCGCCTAGCTTTACGACGTTTCAGTAATCCTGATTCAACTGTATTGCATGCCTTTTCACTTTAGGAATCTATGCCTTAGCCGAAAGAATCTTTAAATTTTATAGGTATAAAATACCTAATGCTTTTCTTATTATCAATTGATTCTAAAAGCTAGTGTTTCATTTTATTCCCGAGATTTTGTTATACAATTTTTACCCTTTCAACTGTTATAGCACTTGGAAAAAGTCACGAAGTCTATTGTCACAGAACCGCTGTTCAGATTGGATGGCCTTGAGTATATGCTGGGGAGGCCGAAGGGGAAACATTTCTCTTTCTACAAATGTTAGTCAAGTTGTTAAACATTTTCTGTGTCCAGATAACACACACTTTGACCAACAAAAAGTGATCGGTGTTGGCAACTGGAAACCAAAAGTGTAGACTTGTGCGCAGCGCCTTAGCCAGGGCGCCAACGGTGGACGCTTGTGTCTTGTGTCAGATAAAAGCTACCGATGAATATTTGATTTCTATAGAACCAGTATGAAATCATCCACTCCCTGCGCATACGTGTATTCAGTTGCTTCTACTGTCATTCGAACAAAAAGTGTACGGTGTCGACAACTGGACACTAATAGCCTGATTACACCTACCGAGTAGAGTAGCGAGAGAGCAAAATGCCAGTGGGCCGAGACAGTGCTGTGGCCGAGTGATTGTTTATACATATTTTTAAAATTGCGGCGAGACAGTCAGTCAATCCTATTTCCCAGACATTTTTTACGTTTCTAAACAACACGTGCAAACAAAAATTCGCGGGAAAAAGTGACGTGTACGCATCGAGTGTCGAGTGGTCGTCGAGTGCGCGTGTTCAGATCCACCGAGTGAGCGAGCGAGACAGTGCGGAGAAGCGGGGGCTGGGCACTCGGCCTAGTAAATAGAATAGGGTCCGAGTGACTCTCTCGGTCTGTTGCTAGGCCGAGCGCTCGGCTGAGGGCACTGTCTCGCCACTCTACTCGGTAGGTGTAATCAGGCTATAAGTGTCTACGTTTGTTTGCGCAGCGCCTTAGATACTCCTTAGATACACCTCAATAATGACCTTTAGATTTTTTTTTTATACAACTAGCTGATGGAACACGCAGATGGCCCGCCTGATGTTAAGTGGTAACCATCACCTATAAACAAAACATTGCCCCGTAGGTCACGCACAATAGGAACGTGCCCTACGATGCACTGCCCTGCGTCCATCAACTTGAGGCATACAGATGTTAAGCCTCATGCGCCTGCAATTACACCGGCGACCACACTCTTCAAACCGAAACACAGCGTTGCTGCTTGGCGGCAGAAAAAGGCGTAGTGGTAGTACTTCCCCGGACGAGCCCTTCACAAAGAGCTCTACTACTATTTAATTTTTGTATTTGTCAGTGTTTTATTTCAATGTTTCAGACCCTGACGACGTGACAATGGACGAGATCAAAGCCCTCGAAGTGGTGATAGATAGGTTGCGCGTAGCTCGCGACGCTATAGTCCGGTCGAAGTCCCCGGGCTCCAGCGGCGCCCAGTCCGACTTACTCTGCACCATTTGCTACGCGAGGCCTGCTGATACGGCCTTCAATCCGTGCGGGCATCATTCTTGCCGGTATTACCTACTAGTATTCTTTTATACAGTCAAGTTTGTCGAAGAAAAAAGTGGTGGTCGGCCGTTTTAGCTTGGAGCCCTCAGCAACCATGGCTCTTCCACACAGGGCGTTCTGCGATTCTGTGTTTTACGATTTGTTTTTATTTTTGCTATATTATCTGTTTTCTGTACATTTTGCTGCTGCGTAAGAACGCGCGTTTGTACATAGGAAAATCCAGACACGCGTTCTTATCGCGTCTGTGCGGGAGAGCCTTTATGGAACACTCACTGTAATCGTTTAGTAAAGCTCCATGATGTGAGGAAATTCAGTTTTTTCGATCATTTGTGCGTGTGCTGTTATGATGATAATTATCTCTGATATAACGTTCAAAATGGTTTATTAATTTCAGGGCTTGTATTATGCAACATCTTCTGAACAGTAAGCAATGCTTCTTCTGCAAAACTGAAATTGATAATGTCAAAGAAATTGAACCGACCAACATCTGACGGTGAATGTACTTGCCACGGAATAGACAAGCAGTTTTGTAATTCTTTTGTTTTTGTAGAATTTACCAAGGATCGATCGATTGACGAGTAAAACTGTCTTACTGCACCTAGATTCATATACTCGTTTGACTTTGATTTCATGCCCGCATGATCGTACAATATGATCCCAAGTTCATGAACGGGCAGTGCACCGCAGGGCACGTTCCTATCGTGCGTGCCTTGCGAACAATGATTTGTCTTGTGATGCATGGTTACCACTTTGCATCAGGCCATCTGCTTGTCTCATCAGCAAGTAAACAGTATTTTATAAATTACCCAACGGGAAACTGAACTTTAAGAACACTTTGGACTATGTAAATCAGAAACGTGAATAAATACAAAAATAAAACGAAATAGTTTAACTCTCCAATTGAATTCAATTAATAGAGTTTTAAATAGCTGTGACTATGATGAAAAATAATTTATTACAATGTACCTTTTTTGTCTTCGTCGATACGCTGACGCGCTAGGTTGTGTGTAGTTACCGGAATAGTTTAACTCGAATCTACCCACAATGGTGTTAAAAAAGTGTACCAAATGTGCTAAAAGCATTACCAAGAAAGTGCCTGGCTTAGAGTGTAGCAGATGTAACAAGATAGTTCATGCTGATCCCTTGTGTTCTAAGCTTTCCAACAAACAGCTGAACACGCTCCGGAACTCCTCTGGCATAGAATGGAGCTGTGAAGAATGCTTAAAAAATATATCTCGTAGGTCGTCATTCGTGACTCCAGACGACGATGATGATGAAGAATCCGAATCTGGTACGATCGCCGGCGTCATGAATGCTCCGACCATTGATACACGAAAACTGGTGCAAGACATCAGCCGCGAAATCAAGAAAACCTTCAGGGAAGACTTTCGCAACCTCGAGTCTTCACTGGAGTACCTTAGCGAGCAAATCACTACAATGGATCTGTCTATCAAGAAACAAGATACCGTTATCAAAAATCTTGAAAACAAAAACCAAGATCTTCAAAACAAAAATAAGAACCTAGAATTGAGAATTTCTGTCCTGGAGCAAGGTATGAATAGCTTCGAACAAAAAACTCTTTCTGACTCCTTGGAAATAGCTGGCTTGCCTGAGTTTCCAACTAGTGACGTGGACAAAATACTAGAAGTGGTAGCCAAGAAACTAGATATGGAATCGAGTGACATTAAATCTTCACAACGTCTATCGGGCACCAAAGAAAAACCAGGGGCAATCCTAGTGGAGATGAAGACTAAATCGGCCCGCCGGCAATGGATAGATGCTGGCAAGGAGAAACGCCTCACAGCAGGACTTCTAATGCCGGACATCCCCAAAGAGGAAGCAGATAGCCGTATCTTCGTTAGAGAAGCCCTAACTAAACACATTAAAACACTTTTGTACCATGCTAAGACCCAGCTTAGTAAGTCATTTCAGTTTGTCTGGTGTAAAGATGGCAAAGTATGTGTAAGAAAATCTAGTACTAGTAAAATTTATTATATTCGCTCTGTGCATGACATAACTCAAATTGAAAAAGAACCCAAGGGTTCCAAAACTAATTTTTCCACCCCTCTGTAAACAACTATAAGTAAAGCTGCATTGTTTCTTTTAATTTTTGGTTGTATTTTTCATTCAAACTAGTATTTTTCTTCTTATTTTATGGATACACAAATAAAAGAAATATTCGATTGTTCTTCTACTCATAATTTTTATAAACATCTACCACCCAAAAGCCATATAAGTATCTCATGTTTACACATCAACATTAGATCATCTACTAAAAATTTTACAAAATTACTTGAAGTCATTCATAACTGTATTTTCCCTCTAGATGTAATAGTAATTACTGAAGCAGGTTTATCAGATAGTATTGTCAACTTGTTCAATATACCTGGCTATAACATGTACTCTCAACTACGTCCTGACAGAAAGGGCGGTGGAATTATTATTTACGTAATAAATCATTTGAAATTCACCCTATCCTCCCACAAAACAATAACATTTGAAAGCCTCACTGGTACAATAAAACTAAGTTCAAATCAAGACGTGGTTGTTTGCGCTGTTTACAGGCCACCCTCAACAAATAGAAATATATTTGTCAAGGAACTGGATAAGTGCATTTCTATGTATGACATAAAAGAAAACCTACTTTTGATCGGCGACACGAACATTGACCTAAAATCCATCTCATCATACAGAGACACGTATCTAGAAGCACTAAGCGAGCACGGAATGATGTGTGGAATATCAGACTTCACAAGAATTGAATCAAAACTCGACAAAAAAAACAACAATTACATAACCACTAGATCTTGCATAGATCACATTTTTGCGCGCTTCCCCACACTACATCCGTACTCGGCGGTGCTAGATATCGTACTTGCCGACCACCGAGCTATTATTTTCGCATGCATTGACGACACGCCTCCCAAGTGCATACAGGGTGTGACAAGAAAAATTATAGACTACGATATCCTTCAAAGGGAATTAAAAAAGGTAAGTTGGTGGGAAACTAAACACATGAATGATCCTAATAATATTTATAAATTTATTAAAACCTCTTTTCACGACGCAAACAAATTGGCAACTTGTACTAAAAAACACAGAAAAGTAAAATATAATGTCCAATGTAAGTTACCCTGGATCGATGGTAATGTTACTCGGCTATGTGAAAAACGTGAAAAATTGTATAATTCCTGGAAAAATAGCCAAAATGATCCTAAACTAAAACTTGAATACAATAAAACTCGAAATAAAGTACATAAAATATTAGAAAATAAAAGAAACACATACTATATTAATCAAATCAACAATAACTTCAAGAATACAAAAAAAGTGTACCAACTGGTCAACCAAATGATAGGACGAGTAACATTATCCATCGATGCCGCGATACTTAAAGCGTTTGATGCGCAGGGACTTAGTACTAAAACTATAGCTGACAATTTTGCTGCCGGGTTTGACAAGGCTGTTAAGGATATTATTCCTAACTGTAGTGTTAAATTAGTTGACTCTAATACATATCGCCGGCCAACTCAATCTAGTATTTTGTTTCGAAAAGCTTCTGGTGATAATATACTTAAAATTATAACAAAACTAAACTCAAATAAGGCTCCAGGACCAGACAGCATTAGAGTATCAGACATTAAGATAGTGGGAGAAGACTTGTCTCACACTATCGCCAACCTAATTAATTGTAGTATTAAGACTGGTCAATATCCTGACGATTTGAAAGTAGGCTGTGTTAGACCTATATACAAAAAGGGAAAGCGCAATGAATACGCTAACTACCGCCCAATAACACTGCTTTCTTCCATAGACAAAATTGTAGAAAAGTACGTCTGTGAACAAATCCATAAGTTTTATAGGAAGCATGACGTACTATATCAGAATCAATTTGGGTTTCAATCAGGCAAAGGCACGACTAACCTTTTGTCAATGTTCACTGACGAAGTAAATGAGCATTTAAATAATAAAAAGCATGTACTGGTTTTGTTTATCGACTTTTCACGTGCGTTTGACACTTTGGAGCACAAACAGCTAGTAAACAAGCTTGATAGCTGTGGAGTACGGGGACCTTTGCTCAGATGGTGTGAAAACTACCTAAAAAATAGAACATCTACTGTTAAGGTCGATGATACTTATAGTGAACCCATAATAGCGACAGAAGGCACGGCCCAAGGGTCCGTCCTGGGCCCTCTTCATTTTCTGTCCTATGTTAATGAAATGAGTAACTGTATTAAAAACTGTACATGCTATCAGTTTGCCGATGACACGTGTCTCGTAGCCGTAGATCGAGACCCTCACAAAGCCCGTGAATTCCTACAGGCAGACTTGAACGTTCTAAATCAATGGTGTCACGATGCTGGGTTAGTACTTAATGTTAGCAAAACTAAACTAATTGTAATAAAATCCCCCTACATCAAAAACGTTCCCCTACAAAACCTTGTAGCCCACTCCCATGGTTGCTTGCATGCCAAACCTTTAAGTAAATGTTGCTGCCCCGGTATAGAAATTTTAGGAAATCAATTGTACCTAGGCTTATGCATTGATAGCAAGTTTAATTGGTCAAATCATATCGAGCGTGTGTGTAATAAACTGAGGCATTTCGTTGCAAATATAATTATCCTGAAAAATCGTATCCCTTTTAAAGTCAAACTAATGTTATACAACTCACTCGCTGAATCCTACATTCAGTACGGGCTAAGCAGCTACGGTCGTACATACACAACTTATCTAAACCAAATATACAGACTTCAATTAAAAATTCTCAAGAATATCGTATCTACTAAAATTAAACATCAATTTCAAAATGATGACATAGGGCTTTTTAGGCATTGCAAAATTTTACCAGTACATACCCAATTTAAATATAATCTACTCAAAGAACACTTTTTTAATGAAAAAATCAAACAAGAAATTAAACACCCTGTATGCACGCGGGCAGTTGCTCAAAACCGGTTGTTGATGCCGCGCGCTCGGAATGCATACGGCGAGAGGACAGCTAGTTATCTAGTTCCTCGCTTACTTAATAAACTACCTACTGATCTGATTAATAGCATAACCTCAAAAAACATTAAGTTTAAATTAAAATCTCACTTCTTAGCTAATATAGAAAATTACCTATAAATAAAATAACCAGCATATTTCCTAGAACTACACTTACCTAGATCCAGTTTATTTGATGTTTTTATTTTGTATACATATATATCTACCTAGTTTAGAAGCTATCGATATAAGACTCTCTAGTAGCATTACTTTTATAAACCTTAGTGGTTTCCTTATTGCTACATATTTTACTATTGTTATTAATTTTTTATAAAGATAAATAAATAAAAAAAAAAAAAAAAAACCTAATTATATTCAAATATGTGAGTTTTTTTGAATAAACTGTTAGATATTACCTGGAATTTTATTAAAAAATAAATTATAAATCAAGTGTCAGTGCTCATCCGCTACGGAAAACATCGTGAGATCAATAAGTACTCGACAATCAGTAAGCGATGATGCAACCTATCAGCAAAATATGGGTTAATATTTGGAATAAGGTACCTACCTACCCAATAGCTAAAGAATCAAGTGTTGGTGGTGAATAACAGGTACCAGGCATACACACATTTAATGTTAACAAATAAGTCACCAATGAAACCAAATTGGTGATTCCAATTAAACCAAATTGGTGAATTGCAAGCGACCGTAACTGCCGGTTTCTGAAAGCTGGACCAAAGCTAATCGATTGTCTTGACAATCCATTAGCTTTCAGCTTTTATTTCAAACTAGTAGCGCCCCGCGGTTTCACCCGCGTAGTTTTAAATCCCGGTATTCCCACAGAATAAAAAGTAGCCTATGTGTTATTCCAGACTATAATATATCTCTGTGCCAATTTTCACTAAGATCCGTTCAGCCGTTCTAGAGTTATAGAGTAACAAACATCCATCCATCTACCCATCCATCCATCCATACTTACAAACTTTCGCATTTATAATATTACTAGGATTAGATAGAGCTGGCAAGTAACTTGAGAGCAGTTTTGATCGAGCTTCCAGAAACTGGCGTCAAGTTTTTAGAGAAGCGGCAATTCAATATACAAACAACCACATTTTTTTATTATCAAATATATTATTATTTGGATTTGAAAATATTTTTATCACAAACTTCTAGGGTCCTTTCACATATCCAGGTCCATAGGAGTAGTAAGCGGCGACTGGGCACTCGCAGGATCCCCTCGGGCCTGGAATTCCCCTCGGACCCATGGGTCCTTCTCGGCCAGGGTCTCCTCTTGGACCTGATCGGCCTTCAGGCCCTTGTAGGCCAACTGTACCTGGAAGAAGAACATTTTTTATACAACTAGCTGATGGAACAAGCAGATGACCCAGCTGATGTTAAGTGGTAACCATCATCAATAACAAACCATTGCCTCGTTAGTCACACACGACAACGTGCCCTACGATGCACTGCCCTGCGTCCATCAACTTGAGGCTACATATGTTGAGCCTCATGTGCCTGTAATTACACCGGCGAACACACTCTTCAAACCGAAACACAGCGTTGCTGCAGAAAATGGCGTAGTGGTAGTACTTCCTCGGACGAGTATTATTTCTCCTACCTCCTACTAATATGTTACTTACGGGCAATAGTTTTAGTTTTAATACTTTGCAAAGGCTTACAATGTTTTTTGAAAATAAAGGTTAAATTTAAAAGTTCTGCACCGCAGGCCGTGGGTTCGATCCCCACCGATATTAACATAATGTTTCTGATATGAAAAATCTTGGGAACTGAAAAAATTACGTATCCAAAACAGAGAAACTATCATTATTAGCGCCGAAGCGAAGGTTAGTTTTTGTTTAGATCAGTTAAGATTTGCCTAGTTTGGGTGTGCATGTCTCCAGCTTCCTCATATTGAAAATGTAATTTCTATAAATGCCAATATTTAAAGCATAATTAGTGCACTCATAGATTTGAATCATAATTTAGCTGCCAGATCGTGGGCCATCTAGGGGCCAGATCGTGTGGTGTGGAAAGTCCACCAATATTTATATTTTTTACTGCTCTCGAAACCTAAAAATCTCACTTTTACTTGTAAACAAACCTGGTATTCCCCTCTGGCCTTCCGGCCCAGGCAATCCGATGCCCCGGGGCCCTCTCTCCCCTTTATCCCCCTTCTCTCCCGCACTGCCCTGGCTGCCTGGTTTCCCTGGCTCGCCTGCCTCGCCTTGGGCGCCTCTAGGACCCGTTTCACCGGGATCACCGGGAATACCTGGAAAATAAATAAATCTGAGTTAGACAATAAATGTCTGTAAAAAAAGAGATCGCTTTTAGCGATAAGGCTGCCCATTGTATCTATTCTTTTTTTTCAAGTGTCTGTATGTTTTTTCTTTTGCCTTTGTGTACAATAAAGAATTTATCAAATCAAATCAAAACGTTTATTTGCAACTAAGTAGGTACATGGTATCATAATAACAAAAGGTGGAAAATAAACATTAAACTTATAAAATAAAAAACAACAATTAATAAAACTAAGACAGTTGCAAACTGGTCCCAACTCAGCATGTGCAAGTTGCAATGACTTGCGCTGGTCTTCCGTTGGGATCGTTGGGGATCAAATAAATAAAATAAGACAAGTGGACGATGGGAGCGCCGAGGGGGTCTGTCGGACTCACCGCCAGACCACCGACCAGACTACCGGTAGCATATCGACTAAAAACCCATCAATATTTCGGTACCTTAGTGCCAAGGCGTCCTCAAACCGTTCGTTATCAGACGATTCGTTCGATGACGCAGTAGCACTTGACAGGGTTAGGGGTTCCCGGGGCTTTATTATCTAACTTGAAGCCCATTACCATGGCGATATTTTGGGCTTTAAGTGTCAAACTTCCTGTACTACCATATCAAGTTCATCTGTGACATTACGATACTACATAATCCCTCATCTGTGCCGATTACAATTACCAGCGAGTTAGACAATTAGGCCCTCGGTCAGATTCAACCGCGACTCTGTCGGAACTGAAATTAAACCCTGGACCAAACGTTTCCAAGTTCCAACATACCCTGTATTCCAGGAGTTCCTGGTCTGCCAGGTGGGCCTCTTCTACCCACTGCAGAAGTGGGCAGCGGCGGTGGTAGAGTTTCGCTGAACTCTCTTAACCTCACTGAAACCGAACACACATTTTCCAAAGAGTATCCATCATCGTCATCATTTTCCTGCCCTTATCCCACTGCATGTGGGGTCGGAACAACAGGTTTCTGCTCTCCTCTTCTCTCAGATATCTCAGCAATCACTCCTTTTATACTCATGTCATCTTTCACACTGTCCATCCATATTTTCCTTGCCCGTTTCTTTTCGTATCAAGAGTATCCATTAAAGAAAACATTCGTAAGATACATTTAGAAAATATGCAGCACATCTAGAAAATATAATTTTATTCCAAACAAGTTTTGCTACCGAAATGATTATTTTACTAATTTTCGTACATATTACGCAAACTTTTAGAAAAGGAGGAAGGATAACTTGCTGAGATCAATTTGAAATCGAATCCACGAACTCAGCATCAGAAGAGTCGTTTAATACCACCAATTTCTTCAGTTTGTTTTGTTGCATGCTCTCTTTTTTTAAATGGTTTAAGCGAAGAAAACCACTCCCCGCCCCTGTATAAAATACTTACCTATACCTACGTTAAGGAGGCTATGAGACTTTAGAGGCAAAGGTACAATAAAACTCACCTCTAATCAGATCTTCACAAATATTCCGAATTTCATTTTCAGATATCGACTGTGTCTGAAAATAGCAAAAAAAATGAAGTGAAGAAGAATATTTCGGAATTCTAATGAATAAAAAGTATGTAATGTTAGCTCACCAGAGATCGCCCAATACATTATTTATGTATTTACCTACATTACATTATGTTATTTACTTAATTTCATTAAGAAAACATATTTCATTGCCTACATCTGGACGCTTGGGGCATCACTATTATACTTATTACTTATTTGGAAGAAGAATTTTACAAAATAATACCAACAAGAATACATTCCTCCTGACAAGAGGAATGTATTCAAAGGAACTAAGCTTGTTGTCTGTTCTTCCAGGCTTGGTCGCGCGCGTGGTACTGGCCCCTAGAGCAACTGAGTGAACTTGAGAGACGTTTTGAGTTTGTCCGTTCTTATTGTAAGATCCTTGTTCTAAATCTTATTAGATGCTCCAGTGTCCAGATGTAAGCACAACAGAAATAGGTTAAATATATACCTGTATAATAGAATCGTGCGGGGCAGGGACACCCGGGGGTCCGGCCGGACCGGGGGCCCCTGAGACTCCGTTCATGCCGTCTCGGCCTGGCATGCCCGGTTGCCCGGGTTCCCCTTTCTGAAAAAAGTATAAAAAAATATGAAAGCGTAATTTTTGCTAATGCTTTTATTTGTCGGTGTATCTGTGCCAGGGTTTTAGACTAGGTAGAAGACATTGGGCGGCCCACTTATACCATTCTCTAAGCCAAGTCCAGGAAATGCATAGTCCTTAGAGTTATTATACTGTTGTTAGACTTTTCCGAAAGCTCGATCAACACTAATCAGCTACCAAGTCACCTCTTATCTCTATCAAATATGGGGCTAGACGGTGCTGTATGGAAAGTCAACAAATATTAATTTATAATAATAATTGTAAAAATGTATAAATAACTTACGAAAGAACTAGTGATACGACAAGAAGAAGAAGAATATTGATTAAGAGTATTATTCATACTAAGCATTTTTTGTTTGAACTTACTAGCCCTCTCTCCCCCTGAGGCCCAGGCGGGCCCTGCACACCGGCTACTTGTGGAGACACTAACGACGTTCCAGAAGGCCCTGGTGGTCCGGTTTTTCCCACTGGTCCTTCTATACCCTGGGGTCCTTCAGGCCCCCTCTCGCCTGGTGGTCCCTGTGACCCAGCTAACCCTGGTATTCCCATGAGACCCTGTGGTCCAGGTTGCCCCTACAAAATAAAAACAGTACCATTCTTAGCCATTTTACACATTAAATAAACAGATTTGGGTACGAACATAATTTCTGGGCAAGATAAAATAGCCCGCATCTCTTAGAGTATCTAAGAGGAGTAATAAGAGGTACGTCCAAAGTTTGGTATTCCAAACTTTAGACGTACCAAATGGACGTAAAAAATGTATTACCATAGCCCCATCAACACCCGGTAGTCCTCTTTCACCAGGGCTTCCATCTCTACCATCTCTGCCTGGACTTCCTTGAGAGCCTTTTTCTCCTTTCATTCCTGAAATTACACAACAATACATATTATATAGAAGCCCGTCCATCAGTTCCCATGTTGTTATAGGTGACTAAGAAACGCATCTTTAGATGGCCAGCATGGACTAAAGACAGAGTGCATCGTAAAGCACGTTCATATCGTACTTGTCTTGCGAGGATTGCCTCATTGCGAGCATTGGCCTTGTGCAAAGGTGATGTGATACCACTTAACATCAGATTAACCATCTGTTTGTTCCATCACCAAGTAGTATAAAAAACTTCACGCTTAGATATGGAAGTATATAAAAAGCTACAGTTTTTTCAGTACCTCTTATGAGTGAAGCGTTGATATTAGCAGCTTGACCAGGGGGTCCAACGAGCCCCATCTCTCCTCGGGGACCAATCGGGCCAGGTGGCCCTTGTTCTCCCTGTAAAATTCTAAGATCATTTATCTAAAAAAATATTGAATCATCAAAATA
The DNA here is from genome assembly GCA_963576535.1 of Plemyria rubiginata. NCBI lineage: Eukaryota > Metazoa > Arthropoda > Insecta > Lepidoptera > Geometridae > Plemyria > Plemyria rubiginata. The sequence goes on from OY754929.1 coordinate 3,910,116, forward strand.
ATCTGACTGATACTTACATTTTTTCCATCTCTTCCATTTATTCCTGAAAAACCGGGTTGCCCTGGTTCACCTGCAAAATAAGTGTAGTGCTTTCTATTTCATGTTAAGAACTTGTTAGAATAGTAAGCAAGTTAACACATTGTATCTTATAACACCATGCCACATTATCGTTGTAGGTATAGGTAGATAATATACTTGGATATTTTACCTTTTTTTCCAGAATCTCCTTTTTCTCCCTTGGGGCCTAGTCTTCCTGGTTCGCCTGGAAGACCTGGTGCTGCGTTGCCCTGAATAAATAGTCAAATTATATTTATTTGCATGAATTTAATATCTATTTGCAAATAAAACTTTCATAGGTTATCGGTAAAATGAAAATATCCTATTGAAATCTAGCCATGTAATATTGAAATTTACATAACTTCATGAATTTTATGCATTCTGTTCAAAATCGAATGTAGAATATTTAATAGATTTAATCAAAAATATGTACGTAATTAAAATAAAACTATGACTATACATTTGCCAATTGTATAAATAAAATATGTGGGATTAAAAGTTGCCCAAAATAAAATTACAGAAACATACCTAAAAGTACTAAGTCATGAAAAAGGGTTAATAACATTATTCATAGAACAACTTACAGTAATTACTGAGCCAGGTGGGCCAGGGTCCCCTTTGTCGCCTTTAGATCCAATCGGCCCAGGGGGTCCCTCAGACCCTCTGTATCCCTAAACAAAAACTTTAATTTAAAATTTTTTGATCTATTTCTTAAAATATAATTCAAATTACTTACAGCTTGGCAAAAAGGAGAAGAAAATTTTAAGGGTGCCACTTTCCATACATTTTCGACGCTCACTTACATGCCGTCTTGCTCGCAACTACGCGAAACACACGCTTGTCAAAATTAGTTTTGTTTCTAAACTTATTTGCCAAGCTGTAAAAAAAATAGTTTTTGACCAGTGCTCGCATTAAGCGGGAGATGGGTATACATGTATATCTTGGTGAAATAGATACACATTGCAATGTCTTCTACTACTACGTCTACTTAATAACTACTCTACTACCTACATACCTACATTGTTTTTCTTTTCTTCTTGTTGTTTTTTTTTCTTGTTATGTCATGTCACCTACGTTTGTGTGTCAAATAAAGAAATATTCTTTTCTATTCTAACTTTGATAGATCCTGTCAGCATCAGGTGGGCCAACTGTTATAACACAATCCTAAACAATATTATAACAATGGTACTAAAAGAAGTCTAACTAAAAAAAAATAAACTAGATATAACAAAACACTTACGGGTAGCCCGGTGTAACCACGTACCCCAGACTCCCCTTTTGGTCCAGTGGGGCCCTGAGGACCCTGAAAATAAAAAAAAAAGGATGTTTTCATTTGAACTTTCATTGCCATGCGTTCTCCTAAGGTAACAGAGATTGGAAATAATCTTTTTACACGGATTAATATAGTTTTCTTTTATAATAAAATGTACTTACAGGTGGGCATGTAGTATTGCAAACCCCTATTGGTGGTATTATATTTGAAGTGGCATCCACTCCAAACTGAAAAAAAAAACAATTAGGATTAGGTAGGTTCGTATTACCGTATTAGGTAATTAGGTATAGTTTCGCCTAGAGCTGCATCTCTAGCTACGATTATAATTAGGTTTTCTGCGAGGTTATACTTATCTACCATTACAGGCACATGAGGCTTAGCATCTGTGTCTCAATTTGATGAACGCAGGGCAGTGCATCGTAGGGCACGTTCCTTTCGAGCGTAACTTGCGAGGCATGCTCTATTATAGGTGATAGTTACTAAACATCAGGTGGATCATCTGCTTGTTGCAGCAAGTTGATTAAAAAAATATTAATTCGGCCTGCCTCCCCCGTGAAAAGCAAGTGATTTGACGAGCTTTCAGAAATCGGCCGTTAGAGTAGTAGAATAAATAAGAGAAAGAGAGTGGTTCTAGAAATCATATAACTTACCGGAGGTGATGTGGCAATGAGGAAGTCTACATCATCCTGAAAATTAAGAAAAGCGTCAGGTTTTCAAGTACAAACACAATTAATAAAAAGTTCAGGACAATAACTTTAAATTCTTAAGCTACTTTTCATTTGTGGAGATACGGTAATGAGAGACACACTTCCCCCCTGAATTATTTCGTGTTATTAGTGTATTATATATATTATGTATTAAATATGTTGTTTATTAGTTACTGTGTCGCTCTTGTTGTCATGTGTCCTGTCGTCATAAATAAAAACTTTTTCTTTATTTCTTTTATCTCGAAGATTTATCAGAAACAGGCTAGATGTAAAAAACGATCCAATGCTTTGAATAACTATTGATTTTAACTATCACACGAATCGTAATTCATACTACTAGAGAAGCCGGGGGCAGTCATTAGTATTTGTATTTTAATTTACCCACAGTCGTAAATGTTATAAACTTAATGCCATTGTAGTAACATTAGAGAACTAGTGGGTAGAAAAACTTATATAGTGGCTTTATAGATGCTATTGTCACAGCCACTTTCATGCCAACAAAAAGAAACAGCATCAGGCTTATCGGTCTTATAAGCTAATAGAGAGAGCTCAGCAACCAATATGATTATGAGGGTTAAGTTTAAAGTAACTTACAATTGAAACTTTATTAATAATAATAATAATAATAAGCCCCTCAAAGCCCAACCTAACGTCCGTGCTGACCATCTAAGCCACGTGAGGGGCGGACACTCGCAACGAAGTAACTTAGCGGCTCCCTGATTTCGTGTCTGGCGGCAGGTCTTTTCGTGGACCGGTCGTAATATGCGTAAAAAGGGGGCATGTGACAAAAAAGGCAATGGCAAACCCATCATGATGGAGCAAGGTAAAAGAAATAAACGTATATGGTCGCTTCCCGGGGGTGATCGCCGGGGCGCGCCTGGAGCCGATGCTGGGCGCTACAGCATGCAAGCCATCGGTGGCGAGGGTAATGGACGGCCTTCTGCCGGGGAACCCGAACAATGTGAGTCCAACAGAAGGTACAACCTACGACCACGGAGAATTACAAACCGGAGCACATCTTCAGCCGGAACTGAAGAAGGTCGCAGCAGCACAAGTGAAGCTGCTGACGCGGGAGCAACGCGACTGGCCTCTATTGAGGAAAGAGGCCCCAGTCTAACTGATTGGGCTGAAAAGGATCATGAAGCCCAATCATCTTCTTCCTCACCTAAATCTCTTTTCTCTTCGATTCCTTCCTCCCCTCCTTCTTATCTAGACTTTATTTCTAAACCATCGCTTTCTCCCCTTTCACAATCAAAATCCCCATCTACAATGGCTGAGGATGTTGTACATGCGACTTCAGTCGACAATACTGTACCCACCAAAGCTACACGTGCGCGCAAAAAATGGACTAAAGAAATGAACATCTTTATCCTGCGCACATACTTCATTATCACCAATCTAGAATTAAATACCAGGACTTACCTGTCCGAACTGCACTCTAAATTTGTAAACAAATACCCAGAAATGCAAGTCAGTAGACAAAGAGTAGGCGACCAACGTAGAGCCATAGTCCGCAGCAATTTACTGAGCGTAGATTGTGTAACTGAAATACGGAATGAAGTAGAATCGTACCTCCGTACACAGCAGGGCAACACCGATCCTATCTCTCACACACCTCTCACACAAAGAATGAACTGGACATCAGAGCACAACGAAGCCATAATTAAGGCATACTACAGAATAACTCAGTTGGAATCAAATAAAACAGCTTATAGAAGACCACTGCACCAGACCTTCATCAGTTTATTCCCTCACCTTGCTCACGTAAGTGAACAAAGGATTGCAGATCAAAGAAGGGTAATTATAGCAAACAAGCTTATTGATGAAGATAGGCTGCAAGTTATCCGTCAAGAAGTTGCTAGTGAATTAGACACACACACTACAGATACACAAGTAGACACCAGTATAAACATCGTGACACAAGATCTTAACACGACGGTCTGGTATGATGCAGCAGATGATGTCAACACAAGTTTTTTGAATGGCACTGATGTACCAACACCACTGTCACAGATAACTATGAATGATGGTGTCAACCAAGAAAGGAAAAAAGATATAGACGACATGTTTAATGAAGCTTTTCAATACTTTGTCAATTCTGACGCTGAGCAGAGGCCTTTTATTCCTAAGCAAAAAGCTTCTAAAAAACTAGCAAAGGTGGTTAGTTATCTTAATGACGTGATTCTACCTGAAAACGTTAACCTTGAAACGGATTTCGAAACCATGCAAACAACTATTTACTGCGTAGCATGGACAGCAGCTAAAATGAATGGCTCGAAACAACTCAAGATACCACCTAGAGAGAAGAGACAAACAAATCGGAATATCGTGCCTAACTGGCAAAAGCGCCTCGAAAGAAAAGTAGACGATCTCAGAAAGAAAATAGGAAGGTTAACACAGTACATAAAAGGAAATAGAAGTAGTCATCTCATTGGGCAAATAAACACAATCATAGATCAATACAAAACGCACACCACTCATGAAGAACCAAATACAGACCCTGCCCATTATCTTGACACCTTAAAACAGAAACTTTTAGTCGTAAGCAGCCGTCTCCGACGCTACAAAGAATGTTCTTTCCGTAAAACACAGAATAACCAGTTTCATAATAACGAGCGAAAATTCTACCAAAATCTGACGAATAATACACGCAATCAGTCAGCACCGTCTGCTACACCTGCAGATCAAACACACAGTAGCACACTAGACCCTACCAAACTACGTCAATTTTGGGCAAGTATATGGGAAAACCCTGCAGAGCTAAATGAGGAAGCTAAATGGATCCAAGACGAGTTAACAGCATATTCGGATTTAGCCACTATGGAATATGAAAATATTTCGGTAGAAATATACCATCAAGTACTCAAGGCGATGCACAACTGGAAAGCACCAGGGTCTGATCATATTCATAGCTACTGGTATAAAAAACTTACAACCATACATCCATACCTTTATAATCATATCAATAACTTTATAAAAAACCCCCAGACACTCCCCACTTACATCACTGCTGGAGTTACTCATATGATTCCAAAAGATACAAATGATTCAGCTAACCCAGCCAAGTACAGACCAATTACTTGTTTACAGACAATCTATAAGATCATAACTGCATGCTTATCTCGCTTAATCTATAACCACATTGACTCGAATAAAATACTCGCGGAGCAACAAAAAGGATGCAGAAAATATAGTCAGGGTTGTAAGGAACAGCTCACCATTGACTCGATCGTCTTAAACAAAGTGCAGAAATCAAAAGAAGATCTCTATACCATTTACATAGATTATAAAAAGGCATTTGACTCCGTCCCACATACTTGGCTTATAAGAATATTGCAGATCTATAAAATACACCCGCAACTTGTTGAATTTTTAAACCATACTATGTCTAAGTGGACAACCCGACTGCACGCGCAAACATCATGCGCAGCTATTGAGACAACCCCAATAAAAATACAACGAGGTATTTTTCAGGGAGATGCGCTTAGTCCTTTATGGTTCTGTCTGGCGCTAAATCCCTTGTCCAATAGCCTAAATTCATCCAACATTGGTTATGCGCTAGATTATACACACGAAGAATCGAACAATACATCTGAATATAAACTAAGCCACCTTCTTTATATGGACGACATCAAAATTTATTCTTCTAGCCAAAATGATTTGGAACAACTCATACATGTCACGGAACAGTTCTCACAAGATATTGCAATGAATTTTGGCATTGATAAATGCAAAATCAATTCAGTCAAAGCTGGAAACACCTATCAGCACTCATATCAGATGGAAAACGGTGAAATAATAGATCCTCTGTGTGAAACTGAAACATATAAGTATCTCGGTTACCACCAATCAAAACAAATTCACTTCAAAGAAATTAAAAATAAATTAACACACAATTTTAAACATAGATTAAATTCAATCCTTAAATCACAACTTTATTCCAAAAATACTACAAAAGCTATTAACTCTTACGCCATCCCAATTCTCACTTACTCGTTCGGTGTTATTAATTGGACAAAGACTGAATTGAAAAACCTGCAGCGTTTGATAAATGTCAGTATGACGAAACAAAGGAAACATCATCCACGCGCCTGCATACAGAGGCAAGTCCTGCCACGAGCTGAGGGTGGCAGAGGCATCATTGACATCCAAAACCTACACAATAAACAAATAACAACATTAAGAACATATTTTCACACAAAATCTGAAACCTCAACTCTACACCGGTCAGCGAACAGATTAGACCAAAAGCTTACTCCGCTTAACTTGCATGACTGTAACAAACAAAACAATGAACAGCTTACAGACAGAAAAACAATGATCCTCGAATGGGCCCGTAAGTCTCTCCACGGAAGGCACCATCACGATTTGAGTCAACCCACCGTCGACATACAGGCGTCGAACGAATGGCTCAGTCGGGGTGAACTCTTTCCTGAGACCGAAGGATTCATGATCGCCATTCAAGACCAAGTCATCGAGACGCGCAATTACCAGAAACATATCATGAAACTACGCAACCTACCAACTGATTTGTGCCGACGATGTAACAGCTCTTCTGAAACAATCCAGCACATAACGGGGGCCTGCAAAGCAATCGCTCAAACTGACTACAAACACAGGCACGACCAAGTCGCTAACATCATTCACCAAAGGCTTGCAGCTAAACATAAACTTATTGACACCCCTGGAAAACCAACACCCTATTACAAGTATACCCCAGAAACCGTGCTAGAGAATGCATATTTTAAACTCTATTTTGATAGAGCGATTTTAACTGATAAAACTGTACATTTCAATAGACCCGATTTAACTCTTTTAGATAAAATTAACAAAACAGCACTATTAATCGACATTGCCATTCCCAACACTCACAACCTACAGAACACCATTGCAGAGAAACTTTCCAAATATATTGATTTGAAGAACGAAATCACTCGCATGTGGCGCCTGCAAAAAGTTTCTATAGTACCAATAGTCCTCTCATCAACCGGTGTCATCCCTAAGCAGCTCTTTCAATCATTATCCCATTTAGACTTACCAAAACACACATACATTCTTTTACAAAAAGCTGCAATTTTAAACACGTGCAGAATAGTCAGAAAGTTTCTGCAAACTCAACTTCCTAATGAAGCTCAACGTTCCACTGCGGTGCACTTGGCTTAGGCCCGTGCATCTCAGTTAGTCCCGGTTTTTTTTCTAAAACCGAGTAGTTTCAGACTAGAAAAACAAATAATAATAATAAATAATGCTGGACAATCCACACAGCACTATCTAGCCCCAAAGTAAGCTATTCAAAGCTTGTGTTATGGGTACTAGATAACTGATATATTTAAAACATTATATACTTACATAGATAGATATTTTTTATTATACATAGAAAACACCCAGACCATCGGAACAAATTTCTGCAGATCGTACACAAATTTGTTCCAAGGCGGGAATCGAACCCGCAACCTCTTGCGTCGCAGGCAAGCTCTCGCCCGCTGCGCCACAGAGGTATTGCATATAAGCAGCAAAAATACTCACAATTTCTTCACAACTCTCATTCGTGTTATTGTAGATATTGCAACTCAGTGATAACCATTGAAGGTCTATCTGTAATTACAAGAATTATATGTAATCTCCAGGCACGGTAGATATACTCTCAGATCTCTAAATACTAAGACCTTCTTTGAAGATATCTAACACAAACATAGGCGAATAGAAATAATTTAAATGAAGATAATTACAGTAAAAAATTTGAAATACAGGGGCATTATTCTCTATGACAATAGGAGATTCCTTGCACCAAACCGTGAAACGTCAATACTTGATGTTGGGCTTTATTCTTTATGACATAGGAGATACTTTGCCCTGACCGTATGGCACCGGCTGCCTTGTCTTAGCTGTGATCGCGTTGCAAATGGTCATAGTGAATAAGGGTCCTGTTATGAATAATTGTTTCTATGTTTTGACACCAAATAGGTAGATTGTCCCAAATCACCAACTGGTTTCCCCGAAACTCAAAGGAAGACCACCAAAAACATGGAACCAAGAGATTACTATAGGTATAGGTTGGCTGGGAGAATATGGGCTAGAAGACCAACGATAGAGACGATTGGCGATCCTTGGAGGAGGCTTATTAGTCTCGTCGAGACAGATTATATTCCTTGGTTTATAGTGCCGAAAGCGGTCCATCACCATCACTATAACACATAGTATTAAAACAAAGTCGCTTTCTCTGTACCTATGTATGTCCCTATGTATGCTTGAATCTTTAAAACTACGCAACGGATTTTGATACGGTTTTTTTTAATAGATAGAGTGATTCAAGCGGAAGGTTTGTATGTATAATACATGCATAATATAGTAGAAAAACAATGTGCACCCGTGCGCAGCGCGGGTGGGTCGTTAGTACATAAATATTATGAATGTGAACTATAGTTAACTTTTTTTTGAATTTAATACTAAGTTTTTTTTATATATTGCTTTTTTATTTTTATTTTTTGTTTTAACATTTGTGTCAATGTTAAAACATAGAAACAAGGACAACTTTTACACTATTCAATACGTGTAAGGTGGCAAGCCCATCGCCTATTTTGAAAAGCTACTCACAGGAGCTGGAGTTCCGTCATCGTTGGAGACGATCGTCAATGACTTCGCGTCCTGTTCGAAGTCTGTTACGGTGACATTTTCCGGTATTAACTGTGTAAGAACATCACTACATAGTATAAAACAAAGTCGCTTTCTCTGCCGCTATATCCCTATGTCCCCATGTTCCTAGAGTGATTCAAGAGGAAGGTTTATATGTATAATACATGCATGATATGTGCACCCGTGCGAAGCAGGGCGCGCGGGCGGGTCGCTAGTAATAATAATATAATATTACTAGTTGCGCCCCGCGGTTTCACCCGCGCAGATTCAAATCCCGGTATTCCCACGGGGTAAAAAGTAGCCTATGTGCTATTCCAGACTATAATCTATCTCTCTGCCAAGTTTCACCCAGATCCGTTCAGCCGTTCCGGCGTGAAAGAGTAACAAACATCCATCCATACTTACAAACTTTTGCGTTTGTAATAGTAGTAGAATTATGTAAGTGAGCTCTTTGTGTATGGCTCGTCCGGGAAAGTATAACTACCATGCCTATTTCTGCCGCCAAGCAGCGTTGTTGTGTTTCGGTTTGATGGGTGCAGATGAAAACCCAGGCATATTATGCTAAAATGTAACGTTGTTCCTCAAGTTGATGGACGCAGAGTGCATACTTGGACAATCGTACGTAAAGGCAATATACACGGTTCAATTCTGCCGTTCAATTTGGATGAACAACCAAATTGAACCTTGTAACTTAAAATTGAACCATTTCATTCAATTTCAATGAATTTCTTCCATTTCTGCTCCATTCAACCAAAGTGATTCAATTTCCACATAACATCAGGTGGACCTATTTGTTCCATTAACTATTTACATTACATTAGAAGAGTTCCCTACATTAGTAATTACGTATACGTTAATATACAGGCCACATTGACATCTAGAACTTATCTTCGCACACACAGAAATATTTTATTCAAATAATCAATCAAAATCCTTCTTCTTTATCTAAAAATAATCTGTATATCGGAAACGAATCCAACGATTTTCATGAAATTTGGTATACATTATAATTTAGTATATAGTATAAAAATTTCGGAGGCAATAAATCGATCTAGCTAGGATTCAGCAACCGAGCAAAGTTCGGTCACCCAGATATAATTATTGATGACTTGTAGTATCGTACTTACTTACCTTCACGCAGTCGACAGAAACGTGAATTGTCTCGTTGTCCACAGTCACATGTACCTTGTGCCATCCAGAGTTGAACAGCTAAAAAATTGGATTCAAAGATTAAGACGAAGAGAACCGTTAAATGTACTTCTCGCACATTTCAAAAAGAATAAAATCACTGAACTCGTTTGTCAAAAATCACAATCAACGCAGGTTTTGATTCGAACAAGTTACCCCACAAAAAAATGTGTTTTCGTAGGTACTTAAGAAAAGGTACTTAAGTAAAAGTAAAAATAATAATAAGGCGGAATAAAACCTAAAAAGTTTGTACAAAAATAATAAATTACTTTGCTGAGAAATGAAGATTCAATTTGGTTAGTGAACAGTGTACACCATATAGATTAAAATCGGCAATAATAAAACCGGTGAAAAAATTACAATCTAAGAATTAATCAATACATTTGGCAGAAGAAAATCTGCAGACCTTACCTCCCAGCTACTAAACATATGCTTGGTCCTCTTGTAGAACACAGCCAGCTTATTGGCCTTGGGTAACAGTGACAGGGAGAACAGCATTCCCTTGGAACGTGCCTTGATGAGGCTCCAAGGTCTGCGTTGGCCGCGCGCTTTGAACGTGCCTATCACACTGAAGCTGTGAGGAAGCCCGTTCGGGAACACCTGTCTAGGTCAAGGAAAGATGAGTTATAGTAACCAATACAGCCAATACCAAGCAGTCAATACAGTATCTACCCCCATACTAGGCAGTCAATACAGTATCTAGCCCTAAACTAAGCAGTCAATACAGTATCTAGCCCCAAATCAAGCAGTCGATACAGTATTTAGCCCCAAATCAAGCAGTCAATACAGTATCTAGCCCCAAATCAAGCTGTCAACACAGTATCTAGCATCATACTAAGCAGTCTATACAGTATCTAGTCCCATACTAAGTAAGCAGTCAATACAGTATTTAGCCCCAAACTTATCAGTCAATACAGTAGCGCCCCAAACTAAGTACCGGTGGTCTGTTGGGAGTGACCTTCGGACCGTAAAGTCGTGGGTTCGAATCAGATCGTGCACCAATGGGTTTTTATTTTTTATGTTTATGTGCGCAATGCCGTGCTCTTACAGAGTTAAGGAAAACATACAAGACAACAGAAGGTTAACAGCGACAATGGGCCATGAACGTATTACTAAAGATAAGGTAGCTGTCAAAGAAGTCAAAGAGGCTGCATTGGAATGACGCAATTGGAGAAAACTGCATCGGAACGACAAGAGCTGCGGGCCGACCGCCACCATAGAATTGATCTGTCAAATTTTAGCATTTGTGAAAACTTTCTTGAAAACTTTACTGGCTTGTATAAGTTGACCTCTCACACACATATGCGAAGATTAGCTGACATGGTTTTGTTGTCTTTGGACATTTTAAACTTTTTTGTCGTTCTATAAACTTTTTTTTCGGTAATTTTCGATTTTCTCTATCAAGGAGTAGAAGACTCACAAATGACTGCCTCCGCGCGCGTTTACACATGGCTAAGCTCAGTTCACTAAATTTAGACAGTAGCATTTTCGCTCTAGATTGGTATACTAACGGCCGGTTTCGGAAAGCTTGATCAAAACTAATCGGTCGTCAAGTCACTTGCTATTTCAGCTTTTACTTCAAGTTGGATAGAGATAGCAAGCGACTTGACAGGCGATAAATGTTGATCGAGTTTTCAGGAACCGAGGGTAAGTTAATTATCTTGCTAATTAACTTAGTGTATACCTATATCTGATGAATTTCGAGGTGAAGGTCAAAGCAAAAAGATATTTATTCAATAAAATCACAAGGATCACTTTAAAACGTCTCAAAGCTAGGTGACTCCAGGCGCCCGCGCCCCTTCCACGCAACCAAAGCCTAGAAGAACAGCCAAAAAACTTAGGGCTTGTTTTTTTATACAATTAGCTGATGGAACAAGCAGATGGCTCACCTGATGTTAAGTGGTTACCATCAGCTATTACAAAGCATTGCCCGTAAGTCACGCGCGACAGGAACTTGCCTTAAGATGCACTGCCCTGCGTCCATCATCTTGAGGCATACAGATGTAAAGCCTGATGTGCCTGTAATCACACCGGTGACCACACTCTATAAACCAAAATATAGCAACGCTACTTGGCGGCAGAAAAAGGCGTGGTGGTAGTACTTCCCCGGACGAGCCCTTCACAAAAAAAGAGTTCTACTACTCTTTTGTATGATCCTTTAACCACGTACTTTTATAATTAACTAGTTGCGCCCCGCGATTTCACCCGCGCAGATTTAAATCCCGGTATTCCCACGGGATAAAAAGTAGCCTACTTATGTGCTATTCCAGACTATAATATAACTCTCTGCCAAGTTTCATCCAGATCCGTTAAGCCGTTCTGGAGTTATAGAGTACAAACATCCATCCATACTCACAAACTTTCGCATTTATAATACCTATTAGTAGGATGTAGCTAGGTATCTAAACCTTAGATATCTGTTAGATTCTAAAGTATGGCAAGTTTCCATAATTGTATTATTGTAAGTATAGGTAACTAGCGGCCTGTCCCAGCTTCGCATGGGTGGACATAATTTTTTTCAACATTTTAGCATAAACTTAGACTCCCGCGCTTCGTAACACACGAAGGTGAAAATACACGTGACAGTAAAATGGTACAGTAGCGAGCATGCAAGTTACAGGCATGCAGGATTTACGGGCACATTGTGGATACATTTGCAAGTTAACTCGTCAGGTCAGGTATCGCGACGGTCACACATGCCGGTTTCGTAGCCCCCCGCGTCCCCTCGCTTACGTGGCATGCCAACACGTCAGGTACTGGCATGCCTGTACTTGTCGCGACGTTCACACATGCTGGTTTCGTAGCCCCCCCCCCCCCCCCCGAGTCCCCTCCGTCACGTGGATGCCAGAGCTGACCTAAAATAGAATGTTGTGCTAACTACTTGCATGCCAGGTACAGGCATGCCAATTAGCGTATGTGTCTGTAGCTTGCATGCAAGTGTGCCAGCTACGGGCATATACACATGCCCGTAGCTGGCACACCATTGTGCCCACGCTGAGTGAGAACTCGCCTAGCTTTCGCGCTTTCTAAGGCGCGCTAAAGTTTTTAATTTCGTAATAATAATATCTTTTGAATGGAATGTCCGATTTAAAAAATTCAAGAAGTAGTCGATAAGTATTGGAACAGCCTTGCATACAAAATAATTTATTTGTATAAGGACTAATATAAAGGATAACATGGTCTGTTTTTGGTCGGCATTTTTATCAACATTTTAAATACAGAAAAGTTGTTTTAGTAACATAACTACAATAGTTAGATATATGCTATTGCAGACTTAATTGTAGATAATGATGTGTTCTTTAATATTGTAGAACATTTTTTTGTATCGTCTATAGTTTCCGCAGCGCATGCGGTGAAAGATATTTTATATTACACCTCGGGTTACATTTTTTAAGTTTTAGTAGGGATCCCTAATTTTTTTCAGTAATAAATGTAGCCTATGTTACTCAAGGATAATTTAACTTTCTTATGGTGAAAGAATTTTTGAAATCGGACCAGTAGTTTTTGAGCCTATTCGAAACATACATACAAAGTTTTTCTCTTTATAATATTATTATTAGTGTAGATAAATAGCTCTCTCATATCCGTAAAATGTAAAATCTCGCCTTAGTTTTGGGTGGCGTGTAATTATACAACCATCCCTTACCTACTACTAGTGAAACGTCATTAAATTGCAGAAAATATTATTATCGACACTCCCTACGTATTGTCGCGTAACTGCCAGATACACACTTATTATATATACTATATACATATATATACTGTACGTTTGATGCATTTTTGGCATCTACACATTATTATCTATTTGGGTAAACTGATACCTAATAACTCGAACTGACTGTCTTGAGCTGCACCTACAGCTTTAAACAAATGAAATGAAATGTATTTCTTTGCCAGAAGTTTGGTGAATCATGGTCTAAGTGTAATTGTGGTCTCACAAACTTCGTCGATAACCGACATGCAACATTTTTAAGTAGGTATGATAATATACATAATTCTCTAAATATATATAAATAAATAATGCTGGACAATCCACACAGCACTATCTAGCCCAAAAGTAAGCTATTCAAAGCTTGTGTCATGGTAGATAACTGATATATGTAATACATTATATACTTACATAGATATATATTTTTTATTATACATAGAAAACACCCAGACCATCGGAACAAATTTCTGCAGATCGTACACAAATTTGTTCCAAGGCGGGAATCGAACCCGCAACCTCTTGCGTCGCAGGCAGGCTCTCGCCCGCTGCGCCACAGAGGTCGCTTTAGCTGCAGTAGAATCTTCAGGAACTTCCATTTTAATTGCTTCTATGAAATCGTTATATTTCTTACGCGTGTGTGTAATAGGTATAACAATATACCATTTCGAGTAAAATGTATAAGTAAAAGTTGCGCGTGTGTGTGTGTCATGTATTGGCTTGCAAGTGCAAACACTAATCTAAACGCAAACCTCTTTAGTTCTACTAAACTAGCCATAATGTAAAGCCGCCATTAGCTGTCAACTGAATAATTGTAATTGGACTAGTTGCTACCCCCGACTTTATCTGCTCCTAATAATTCACTAATACTTAAAACGAAATAAACTGTTTAGGTTCTGTAATTATTAAATTTATTCGTTAATCTATTTGATCACTTCAACTTGCTGACTTAAACACCACTGACAGCCACTGAGTTCTGCACAGTTCTGTATCAATCCTACTAATACCTGGATGGATGGATGTTTGTTGCTCTTTCACGCCGGAACGGCTGAACTGATCTGGGTGAAACTTGGCAGAGAGGTAGATTATAGTCTGGAATAGCACATAGGCTACTTTTTATCCCGTGGGATTACTGGGATTTCAATCTGCGCGGGTGTAACCACGGCGTGCCAACTAGTACCTAATAAATAATCCACGTAGTTACGTAATGTTTCTTTCTTACTTTCTAGTATTTTGCCGTTTACTTTTTTTAGGGGTGCTCTGCTCCGACTACCCCAAACATAACGATACGCTTACTAGGTTTCAGTTCAATAGGCCAATTTATTTCGTTCAACATTACTAGGCTCCATCGTCGAAACATCATGCTGTCACTATTTTGGATTCACTAAATAAATACTAGGGGTTAGCCACAAACTGCATGAGATCTCGTAATGCGATACGAAGGCTTTGAAAATAAAGTTGGTGGTTGTCAGAGGCAAATCTAAACATTATATTTAGACTTGCTTCTGACTACCGCCTTCTATAAAATGTCCAAATCAACCCCTTTCATATGACATGTCACTTTTGAATATTAGTAATAGGTATTACGACCTCTGTGGCGCAGCGGGCGAGAGCCTGCCTGCGACGCAAGATGTTGCGGGTTCGATTCCCGCCGTGAAACAAATTTGTGTACGATCTGCAGAATTTTTTTCCGATGGTCTGGGTGTTTTCTATGTATAATAAAAAATATCTATCTATGTAAGTATATAATGTATTAAATATATCAGTTATTTAGTACCCATAACACAAGCTTTGAATAGCTTACTTTGGGGCTAGATAGTGCTGTGTGGATTGTCCAGCATTATTTATTATTTATTTATAATTATTTATTCAAGTTAAAACTATCGGATAATTTATGGAAGAGTTCCATTATACAGACCTTGGATCCGATATCAGACATTCACTGTCACCATAATAAGAGAACAAAGTAGGTACCTTCTCTCCTTTAAATAAGTCTTGATCAAATATGGTAATAATAACTCAATTATTGATTGAGTGAGCGAAGCGAACGAAAATCTTACAATCAACTTGGGCGAAGAGCACCGGTGGTCTAGTGGGAGTGACCCCGCCTTCCGACTGTAAGGTCGCAGGTTCGAATCCGGTCGTGCACCAATGGATTTTTCTATCGAAAAATTTATGTGCGCAATGCCAGTGCTCTTAAACGGTGAAGGAAAACATCGTGAGGAAACCAGTTAGTATTCTAACAGCGGCGATGGGCTTGCAACCTGTCACGTATGGAATACTAACTACTGCAAAATGTGGGTATGTGCCAAATGTAATGTTTGGACGTACCTCTGACTACCCCCCTTAGACATCCTCAAAGAATCTTGAATTAGTACCTACTTGGTACTGGGAGATCTGAAGGGATATCTACCGTGCCTGGGGATCAAAGTCGTGAAGCTGTTTCAAGTTTTTTTTTTCTACTTGTGCGATTTGGCGTTTTATGTATGTATGTGTGTTTGTCCGACGATAACTTGAAACCCGTTTATTTATCCGATCTGCATTAAATTTGGTAAGTCGATAGCTTGAACTTGAGAAATTCCCTGGTAAAATCGTATGAGGGGTTATTATAATATCGGGGTTTTTAAGGGGGCTAAAAATATAAAAGTTATGCAAAATATAAAATGACATGTCATATGAAAGAGGTTGATTTGGATATTTCAAAACCATTTTAATTTTTTTTCTAGCTTGCTCGCTTTTTGAGATAAATGAAAAAAGTTAAATTACCTACTACAACTACCAACCAACGACCCAAGAGCTACCATTTCTAAGAGTTTCGTTGGCATCAAGGTTTTTCTACTGGTCAGATAGTTTCTTTGGGTTTTCAATTATTTTTTTCTTGAAATAAATAAAGAAGGTACTTGGTTCTCATTACCTGGTGATAGCGACCTGTTCTGATGATAGAGTCAAGGTCATCGGAACTCTCTTTAATAAATAGGCCAATTCAGTTGAAACTTGGTTACCATTCTTAGTTAATAGGTGGCAGCCAGATACAAGTCCAAACACAATGTTTGGACTCGCCTCTGACTGCCACTTACTTATATTTTCGGAGCGATCGCGTCGCGTCACGAAATCTCAGTTCGGGGCGACCTACTAGTTTATAAAGAAAAACAATAGAAATATGTGAAGGTATCAGCTTTTTGTATTAATGGTTTTTAACATGTACTCGTAGGTACGTATCAAATCATGAAATAAAGTATCCACCTTCGGGATTTAATATAATATCATCCAATTCATCCAATCGGCTTAGCCGTGAAAGTTTAACATACAAACAGACAAAGCTACAGACACACTTTCTATATAAATAATTGGAGGAAAGTCGGATGAATATAGATGAATTGGCCTTTCTTGTAGCGATATATGTTTTTATGCTTCAGAAAGATATTAAATGTTTGTGGACCTCTCTGTGGTAGGTAAATTATAAAAAAGTGGCCACAGTTTTTACTTATTGTATTGTCTGCTTAAAATAAACTAGCCTAATTAAACTGAAACAGCTCTACGACTTTGATCCCCAGGCATGGTAGATATCCAGCAGATAGGCAGCAAACGAGAGTCCGTCTGCGACGCAAGAGGTTGCTGGTTCGATTCCCGCTTTGGAACAAATTTGTATACGTACTGCAGAAATTTGTTCCGTTGGTCTGGGTGTGTTCTATGTATAATAAAAAAATATCTATCCAAGTATATAATAAATTAAATATATCAGTTATCTAGTACGTACCCATAACACAAGCTTTGAATAGCTTACTTTGGGGCTAGATGGTGCTGTGTGGATTGTCCAGCATTATTATCGTTATTATTATATCCCTTCATATCTCTCAGTACCAAGTACTACCCAACTCAAGATTGTTTGAGGATGTCTAAGGGGTTAGTCAGAGGTACGTCCTAACATTACATTTCATTACATTTGGCACATACTCACATTTTGCAGTAGTTAGTATTCCATACGTGACAGGTTGCAAGCCCATCGCCGCTGCTAGAAAACTAACTGGTTTTCTCACGATGTTTCCCTTCACTGTTTAGGAGCGCTGGCATTGCGCACATAAATTTTTCGATAGAAAAACCCATTGGTGCACGACCGGATTCGAACCTGCGACCTTACGATCGGAAGGCGGGTCACTCTCACTAGACCACCGGTGCTCTTTACAACCTAATGGGCACTATAAAATGTAGTAGTCCCTTTCTTCAACTGAAGCAACACCTATTATGATTTCAGCATTTTAATATGAATCAATTTAAGTAAAAGAAACCAAGCTACACCTAGGTACTGAAAAAAAATCGCTCTGATTTTTAGACTTCAGAAGCTCGATAATAAGAGAAGCATTGTCGAAGCATAATCCTACTAATATTATAAACGAGAAAGTTTGTACGTATGGATGGATGGATGGATGTTACTCTTTCATGCCGGAACAGCTGAACGGATCTAAATGAAACTTAGCAGAGAGATAGATTATAGTCTGGAATAGCACATAGGCTACTTTTTATCCCGTGGGAATAACGGGATTTAAATCTGAGCGGGTGAAACCGCGGGGCGCAAATAGTATGAGCATGAATTGGTTTCAAAATAAAACGCTTAATTAACTGATTCTACTTCAACGATAATTTGATACTACTTAAACACTACAACACAATGTTTTTAAGTTTATTTATTGTCATAATTAAGCTACCTTATTAGAAGAACGAAAATATCTAATTATCTATGCAAGCAGCGCAAGTATTCATTGAGAATTTTATCTCTTATATTGCTGCAAACTCTTGAATGTGATGTTTTAAAAACGCCAGCAGATTTTTGCTCTTATTAACATCTCTGAAGCTATCCAAGGCAGGAAACCCCGGAATCTGATCGTCCAACTCGTCTTCTACTCCAATAAGAATGTTCCTGACGTAGGAATCCAGCCTATAACGACAAAATAGTTGTTGAAAAATATATTGTGGTGAACCGTAGCTTCTGACTAATATTGATATGACGTGTTTAGATATTTACCTTTCTATCAGAGCACCTTTTTTACCAGTGGTAGATGCTTTTCTTATCCGTAGCTTATCATTTAATTGAAATACACTCCACGTTGAATATATTTTGGGGATCTAGCAATTATAATAATTGTAAACAAACATAAACAAAGATGCATTATGACAGATCCAGGTACGATGTAACATAGCGCCATCTGCTTTCAGCTTTCACTTTCGTACCCCAATCCAAAGTGGTCCTTGGGTTAGAAATAAATAAAGACCAATTTGCTTTTGGTTGCCTTTGTGAAATGTCAAATAACTTTTTTGAACATAACCTCAACAAAACATTTTTGCTTAAGAATTGGTACCGCCACCATTTATAAAGCTGACAAAGTGAGCTAAATGTTTTTCAAGGTCTCGGGACGTTCAGAAACTAAGTGACATAAATTTTCAAATATTTTCGGTAACTTGCGATTTTTGGATATTAGTAAAAATCCTTTGGTTCAATCCTTTAGTCTATGAAAATCATAATTTTCACTTTATTTGGTAAATTTAAACTACAAAGATGCATAACTTAACATTTTTAAGTCATTTTGTGGCTGAAAATTGTATATAAATTATTACAAAATGGTACAAACTATTTATTGCTGGGAGAGATTTTGAATGCATCATTCAACCTGACGAAGATTTATAAGGGTCCTTACTACCCTCTGAAGGATAAGTATGCTTATTTATTTTTATACAAGCATTCGCGTGATATCTATTGAAATAAAAAGTAACCTATGTGTTTTTCCGGGTCATAAATTACGTTTCAGCTGAATTCGTTAAGGATTGGGAAAGGGGCATTGTATTTGTAGGATAGGAATCCAAAACATGATTTTGCTCCTTTCTTATTACGCACTAGCTGCCGCCTGCGTAAGCGCTTAGGAAGGAATAAAACTCGCCAAGCAATCAATATTCTACTACTATTCGGTATACCGAACGCGAAAGTTTTTAAGTATGGATGTATATTGTTACTCTTTCACGCCGGAACGGCTGAACGGATCTGGATGAAACTTGACACAGAGATATAATATATTATAGTCTGGAGTATCACATAGGCTACTTTTTATCCCGTGGGAATACTGGGATTAAAATCTGCGCGGGTGAAACCACGAGGCGCTAAATATCTATCCTATATAAAGTTATTTACACTTACAATAATACCTAATCACATTTTATTAAGAACCTACCTCTCACCTCGATAACTGAACTGACTAAAATGTAGAAGAATAACGACACCTTTATCGTATAAGGAATAACAACAAATAAATAATAATATCTGAATTCGACTTTAAAAACTAGATAGAGTAACTTCGGGTAATATGGCACACCATAAGCCTTTTTGCAAATAAATACGAAATTTATGAGTCAAACAAGTCTTTATTGGTTCAGTCCTTTGAAGTTAGTATTAATCAACAATTATAATTTTATTAACTTTAGAACGTAACTTAAATAAACTTTATTTTTATCTTAAATAATCATAAACATGCTAACATGCATGTCCTACTACGAAGTAGGACAACATGGCCTAGGTGAAATTGGGAAGAAAACTTACATTACCAGAAGAACTAATGAAACAATTAGTACGGTATGTGTTAGCTATGAAAGTTGTTTGGTATACCGAACAACTTTTTATTGTTTTTAATTGCCAGCTGATAAGCTAAAACCTTTTAGTGTTATAACACCAAAAGATTTTAGGTTATCAGCTGGCAATTCAAAACAATAAATGTTCCCATTATCTTATATCATTTCAGTCTGCTATGGGCCAGCTCCATCATTTTTTTTTCTATACCGTAATTGTATAGGTATCGGTTAAATAACGGTACAATCATACCTTTTTTTAGGAATTACACCACCGTTACAAAGATTCAGTTAAAAAACATGCTTAATAAATTAGAAGTTATTGCGAAAATTCATTATGGTCATAATGACCAACCTCATTCCCAATATGCTCTTTTTGGTACGAATCTTCGCCGGGTTAACGTCATTACTGCCAGTCAAGTATGTCAATTGACAGGGTTCCAATTATACTACATTGAGCGCTAGATTTGACACTTTTATGGGACAAATGGCGAGCATTTAAAATGTTATTACTAGTAGTTCGCCCCGAACTGAAATTTCGTGACGCGACGCGTACGTTCCAAATATATAACTAGTGCTTAGTTTGCTGCTTTTCTCAAGGCGTGACTGATGCGTGCGGGAAGAGGAGAGGGGTGGGGTACGAGTGTACTTTTACGGAATAATGTGACAACGAGTTGCATTAGTATGTTTCATCATGTGTAAATGATGAATATACTGTTTTATGTACATTGAGCTGCAAGTAATAATTATCATATTTTTTTCGAACTTTGACACGAGGTACGACCCCTAAAAACCTAACAAAAAAAAATTAAAAAACTAGGTTCGTTTTTTAGGTGATAGAAGCGAATGGTGGGCTGACGCAGTAATTTTTCAAAATTCGAAAAATAAGAAGCACCCTAACGTACATACATACATAAATACATAAAATGCCAAATCGCCCAAGTTGATTGTAAGATTTTCATTCGCTTCGCTCACTCAATGAACAATATGAATTTATTCATAATCATGAGTGTTGTACATAAAGTTATTTTATTTTATTTATTGAATAAAATCCACAACTCTTTGTATTATATAAGTAACATAATGAATGTAGCTGAAAACCAATAACGGATTTTATTTTTTTAAGTTAACTATCTATTATTATAGTAAAGGGTATTTAATTCTCGCCATTATAACTAACCTTTTTATGAGTACACTGCACTTATATGAACTAAAAATGAAAATCAAACGGTGTAAACCACAAAACAGTTGCGAAAAAAGTTCCTCTTTCCACATCTGCTAAAAAGTGTCCAGCTACGGGCAAGCATTGCCACACTGGTCACAAACAACACCACGTGGTACAAATAAATGTCAAAAAACCTGGTCAGCTTTTTCAAGAACGCACACATACACACCATGCATGTAACGTGTAAACGGATGTGTTCCAAATTCAAAATTGATAGCACTTAACCCCTAGACGGTGTTATACGGCTGCAGGCGGGACTATGTACCTATCGATATCAAACGACTTGTTTCCATAAATTACGAATGGATGTAATGTACTTAAAATTATTACAGAATTCTTTAGAAATACAAAGTTTATTAGCATTATGATAATACTAGATATTAGATATTACTACATACCCATAAAGGATTCAAAAATAAACATATTTTACAGAGTATTCGTTTGAAACTGCAAGATGAGTGATATAAAAGGTTTAGTAAGACTACCAAAACAACTAAGAAACATTGTTTTCCATCCTTGTGTATTTTTATAACGAATAATATTGGATAAAGCAGTTGAGATTAGTTTTCGACGCATAACTTGAACTGCATCCTAATATACACGCCTAATTTTTATCCAACTGCCACCGCCGATAGGCGATCTAAACTTGAAGCATTTGACGGGTTACATGAAGCCAACGAAACGTCACCTAGTACGAAAAAACTAGTGAGCTATTCCTATAACTGGTTGAATGAATGACGTTTAATATTTGGTAGCTCGCGGTACGAAATTGACGTTTCAAGAAAGTTTTACGAGCTGGCGGTCGGTACCCTGAGCTCTTAAATTTAAGAAGTATGTTGCAACAACTTTCGAAAAAACTAAGAATTGCCACGAAAGAAGATGATGTATGTCTTGAAAGACACCATGTATAAAAAAGTGCATTTGTTACAGCTATCAAAATTTATAAAAGTTTACCGGATCCAATCAAACCTCTTCAAGGAAATGTTTTCAAAAATCATTTAAGAAAGTGGTTAGTGTCAAATACATCCGGAACGGACAAACTGTTAAAACTGTACATAACCTTATAACTACGTAGTACAAAACAAAGTCGCTTTATCTGTCCCTATGTCCCTATGTATGCTTAAATCTTTAAAACTACGCAATGGATTTTTATGCGGTTTTTTTAATAGATAGAGTGATTCAAGAGGAAGGTTTATATATATAATACATGCATGATTATGTGCACCCGTGCGAAGCAGGGCCGCGCGGGCGGGTCGCTAGTAAATTATATATATGAGTTATATGAAAGCCATCTTACTGCAATCCCATAGTGAGGTTGGCACCTCCCCCTATCCTATAGGCACGCTGTAAGTCCCGGGAGCCCTGGACCATGGTCACTCCAGTCGTCTTCGGCCGGTCCAGCCGGTACACCGCTATCAGGTCCAGGGTTTGGAAGTCCACGTCCCCGGGGTTGAGGGGAGAACATTGGGAGTTCCATGTGAAGGGGATTTCGGTGGAATTATCTGCAAATATGACCATTCGTTACGTTGCTGTATCTTAGAGCTCTTTTTGAAGGGCTCGTTCGGAGGAAAAGACCTTCTACCATGCCTATTTCTGCCTTTAAACAGTGTTGCTGTGTTTCTCCTTCAAGGGTGTGCTTAACAACGTTTAAAAACAAATTTAGAAAGTTGAATGCCAAAATTTGAACAAATTTTTGGGGCAAAGTTAGCTACAAAACTGAAACGATAGTGACTCAGTCGCA
The DNA here is from genome assembly GCA_963576535.1 of Plemyria rubiginata. Classification (NCBI taxonomy): domain Eukaryota; kingdom Metazoa; phylum Arthropoda; class Insecta; order Lepidoptera; family Geometridae; genus Plemyria; species Plemyria rubiginata. The sequence goes on from OY754929.1 coordinate 3,933,255, forward strand.
AGTTCAGTTTTGAACAACTTAGCTTCATATTTCTTCAATAACAATCACAGAATACACAAAAGTCATAAAATAATTATGATTCGTCGGTGTCAAGAATCATCCCGCGGAACCTCGGGGTAACATACCTACCTACTGTTACGGGACTTCATAATAATTTATAATTCATTTATTCGTTTATAGACACAGGTGATTTTTACATAAAAGTAGATGGTAAACGTAGGCAAGTATTTGATCACTGAGCTTTGCCTTGCGGCGTACAAACATTAACATTTTGTCACAATATGATCTTCAATACTATAATATTTCTGTAGGAGAACATCTTTGACTTTATTTTTAAATACTTGTTGGGATTTTGTGCGTCTTTTGTCGGCAATCCTAAATATAGAAAATATTTGTTACCTAGTGATTGTGCCAGACAGCTATGACTTCTTAATAAAACTGAAATTATCAGTAACAACCTGAAACAAAAGAATAATTTCAAAAAGCCACACACCACTATCTTTTTTTTTTATACAACTAGCTGATAGAACAAGCAGATGGCCCACCTGATGTTAAGTGGTAACCATCACCTATAAACAAAACATTGCCCCGTAGGTCACGCACAAAAGGAACGTGCCCTATGATGCACTGCCCTGCGTCCATCAACTTGAGGCATACGGATGTTAAGCCTCATGTGCCTGTAAAAAAATATAAATATATCCAAAATAAGCAAAACGTGTAATACGGGAGCCAATTACTGATGATGCTTAAATATTTTTTTCGGTTTCTGAAAGCTCGATCATTTCACAAGGAATTTAGATACTCAAGCTATTTTAGCTTTTACCTACTTCAAATTAGAGAATAAAGCTAATAATATGTTTTGATCGACCATTTAGAAACCAGCGTATAAAACAGCCAGGCACGGAACCAGCATTTTTGAAGCTTCTTACTAACTGTCAAATAAATTACGTATAATTAATTAATTACTGTCATAAAATAATTAATCATATGTGTCAAATAAATTACGTTTTTAATTTTAAGATGTATAATAGTGGACCTTCACATCTCTTCTCTATTCGGTGTTTGCGAGTTTATTTGCACGTGTATTTGTCATGCTTGTGAAAAATAGGCAAATATAGGCGAATACGCGAACTTGCACGAATAGCATTCGAATGCCCCATAAAAATCCTACAAATATTATAAATGCGAAAGTTTGTAAGTATGGATGGATGGATGGATGGATGGATGGATGGATGGATGGATGGATGGATGGATGGATGGATGGATGGATGGATGGATGGATGGATGGATAGATGGATAAATGGATGGATGGATGTTTGTTACTCTATAACTCCAGAACGGCTCAACGGATCTTGGTGAAAATTGGCACAGGAACATATTATAATCTGGAATAACACATAGGCTACTTTTTATCCCGTGAGAATACCGGGATTTCAATCGGCGCGGGTGAAGCCGCGGGACGCAACAGTAATAGACATTTATTTTAATCTATGAACTTATCCAGGTTAAAAACAAATTATTTTCTATCAATAGTATTGGAAAACGATGCTCGCAAATTGAAATATCAGACGGCCTATCAAATCTCGATAGAATGGGAGGGTCAACAAATAATTGATCTACCAAACGGCATGCGACCCACTTCGGCGACCTTCAACAGTCAATCAGCCAGTTGTCCCAATAACACAATGATGTGGACCTTGGAGCTTCCTAGAAAGAACCTTGTAAATAAATATGACAAGAACAGGCAAGAAACGTAAGGCTTAGCTTTTGCTGAGGAGGGCTCAAAATAATAATAATGGATGATTTAAAAACACCATTTTAAAAGTTGTTTTTGATAAAAGATAAAGCCTTTTTTATCATCCCAATTATCTTTGTAATTCACCAAGCAATCGGCCTAAACCACATGAAAGACATGGTCAGTACGTGCGGATATTCCTCACGATATTTTCCTTCACCATCTGAAATTGATACATAACGTAAGAGTAGTAGAGCTCTTTGTGAAGGGCTCGTCCGGGGAAGTACTACCACCACGCCTTTTTCTGCCGCCAAGCAGCAACGCTGTGTTTCGGTTTGAAGAGTGTGGTCGCCGGTGTAATTACAGGCACATGAGGCTTAACATCTGTATGCCTCAAGTTGATGGACGCAGGGCAGTGCATCGTAGGGCACGTTCCTATTGTGCGTGACCTACGGGGCAATGTTTTGTTTATAGGTGATGGTTACCACTTAACATCAGGTGGGCCATCCGCTTGTTCCATCAGCTAGTTGTATAAAAAAACAAAAAAGTATTACATAAAATCACGCCTATTTCCCGTAGGCAGAGACCACGGATTTCCACTTGCTAAGATCCTGACCTATGTACCTCTCTTTCGCTTCATTCACTCTCATAACATTCCTCATACATGCTTGTCGATTTAGGGTATTCTTGACCTGACCTTTCTCTAGAACGTCTGCTATCTGATCCAGATACGTCCGCCGAGGTCTTCCCCTCCCAACATTCCCATTCACACTCGCATGATGCACCCTTTTCTCTCCGTCTTAGCATACCTTTCTCTACCCTCATCACTACGTCTTCGTGCACTCCTCACTTGAAATTTATATCAGCACTTATGTAGTCAGTCTTCGTGCACTCCTCACTTGAAATTTATATCAGCACTAATGTAGTTAGGTAATATTTTATTGGAATAGTAAAAGGCAACAAAATAATTGCGTCAGTATTCAAAATAAACCAGTGGCCAACGGTCAATTTTAGCATCGTAAAGATGGCGATACGAAGATAAAAATAAGTGAACGATGGTCGAATTTTAACGAGCTATGTGATGATAGGACAATTTAAACCACCAGTCAATTAAATTTGGTTGTCCAGCGAATTGCTATAGCAGTACGGATGTAGGGGTATTTATGTACGATCTGTATAATCAATAAATTGATCAACATTTCTGATTTACAAGTATAAAAAGGTTTTCTTCAGTTGATAATCCACCTTGAGGCATGGCTATCAAAGTTGCCATTTATCTTCTCAGGATAAAATAAGCTTTGAATAGCTCAGATAAAATCAAGTCGGTCTTGATTCATTTCAATCGCAAGGATCGCTTTGAAACGTTTTATAAAGTAGGTAAATACTAAAACATTTCAAAGTGTATCCTTAATTTCAATTCAATTGTCTCTCCCGTGACCACTGAATTGAAATTGTAAACAAACTTTTATCGCTGATTGTACTCGCTGACACACATGGACCTAACTGGTTATTTCAAATGTTTGTTTTATTTTCTATTTACTTGTACTGCCCACTTTGTATTTTATTTTTGTAAGGGCAGTTTTTTTAATTCAGTTGTTTTTTTCTAAATTCGTATCTGTGTGTTAGTGAGGTAAATAAATGAGTTATCTACGAGTAGGTATCTAGGTTAGTACAAAATGGTACCTAGGTCGTAAAATACGAACTGTAATTGAAATCAAACTATCTAAAAAAATATAAAGACACCCTAACGAAGCGCTGGTTTGATGAGTCTTCCTACTCTCCGTTGTTTACTTTTTTTTGTTCTTTTCGGTTTTTTTAACTTCATTTAGTAGTTTTATTTAACACTAGCGACGTGCCCCCGCGCCCCTGCTTCGCACGGGTGCACATATCATGCATGTATTATACATTCCTCTTACCTTCCTCTTGAATCACTCTATCTATTAAAAAAACCGCATCAAAATCCGTTGCGTAGTTTTAAAGATTTAAGCATACATAGGGACATAGGGATATAGGGACAGAGAAAGCGACTTTGTTTTATACTAGGTATGTAGTGATATTGATAGTGATTATTAGATTGTAAGTACTGTTTGTTTTCCTAAGAAATAAAAATCAATTAATTAATCAATAAAGGACTTACCGAATTTCCGGATTCATTTTACTTATAAAACTTTAAACTTCAAGATTAGTCCAATTCACCAAGATAATAAAATAATAGTCCAATTCCAATTTAGCAAGATTTAAATTAATTTTCGTTGAATTTTATACTGAAAACTTTCATAGCTGGAAGTGCTAGTTGTATACTACCGCAAGCACGAGTAGCTAATCAACTATAAGTCCAGATTTCTCTATACCCCGAGACGAGTGCTATATTTCAATTAATTTGTATCGTGAATTAGTGACGTGGCTGCGCTCGAAAGGGAAGTACAGGCCAGCGCAGTAAACGGCACGCAGAAGATTATCGCCCGATTTTTGAAAGGTCAATCAAACTTCAGAGAGCACCGGTAGTCTAGTGGGAGTGACCCCACCTTCCGATCGTAAGGTCGCAGGTTCGAATCCGGTCGTGCACCAATGGATTTTTCCATCGAAAAATTTATGTGCGCAATGCCAGTGCTCTTAAACGGTGAAGGAAAACATCGTGAGGAAACCAGTTAGTATTCTAACAGCGGCGATGGGCTTGCAACCTGTCACGTATGGAATACTAACTACTGCAAAATGTGGGTATGTGCCAAATGTAATATTTGGACGTACCTCTGACTACCCCCCTTAGACATCCTCAAAGAATCTTGAATTAGTACTACTTGGTACTGGGAGATCTGAAGGGATATCTACCGTGCCTGGGGATCAAAGTCGTGAAGCTGTTTCAGTTTCAATCAAACTTCATCAGATGTCAAGACACTTGCTATCTCTATCCAATTTCATGTAACAGCTGATATAGCAAGTGACTTGACATCTGATTACTTTTTATCGAGCTTCCAGAAACTGGTCGTATTCGGGGCGCGCCTCCCGTTGAACCTCAGAACATTTATTTTAATTTTTATAATGACTAGACCATCTTTTGACTACAATATCTGGCTCTCTAATTATCCTCAAAGAGTCTTTAGCTGGTTCTTAGTAACTAAAAAGAGATAGGGATTATCTACCGTGCCTGGTGATTAGAGTCGTCTAGCTGTCGTCGTCTAGTTTTTGTTTCAAATGCAAAATCGTCTGCCATGCCTTTCTACACTTGCCACTAAAAACTAGCTCGAACGCGCGCTAACAAATATATTATGACGACAGAAAAGAGAGGCATCTCTTATTATCAACGAATATATTATGACGACAGAAAAGAGAGGCATCTCTTTTCTGTCGTCATAATATATTCGTTTTAAGTAACTAATTCTGTAATATTTATAAGTTTTTTTTTTATGCATAATAATTATTTTCTATTCTTTCCTATTCAACAGTGTGTACTGGCCTTAAATATTCTACAATTTGCGGGCCATCATGTCTGCCTGTATTTGGTACTGTATTTACCTACGACGCATTCAGAATATTGGACCAATAAAATCAATCGATTTTATGGCCATTTAATACCTATCAATACGATTTTATTTTCATCGAAATATTTGGTTCGGATTTTGCATAAATGCAGGTCACTATAAGAACCTATAATAGGTCGCGCCACGCCGCGCCTAGGTGAATAGCTAGTAGGCAGACCTACTTTGTTTCCACTTCAGGCCCATCCAAAGAATACCTACAGATTGCTGTGTTCTGTGGGCCTAAGGCCCAACCGACAACCAAAGCGTCACAGACTAGTTAACTTTAATGAATAAAAGAGACCGCTTCTGATCTCTGGACTTATTCATGCCTTATCATCATCAGTTGATTGCAGGAATTCGACCTCATCATTTTCTGACTGAACACTCCCACATAATTGAGACGCAGACATGCGTAAAAAAACATCTAGCTCGCACATTTTTGAAGGTTTGCAAATTTTCATAACCATATTTAAAAACCAGTGCATTTTTCTCACAGCACTTTCTAGCCCCAAAGCTTGGAATCTTTACAACCTAAGTGTCAATAAATCTTACTCCTACTAATATGTCTCTAACCCTCTAACCCTCACTTTTTTGGTTTTTAAAAAAGTGAGAGCGGAGAGTGGAGCACATAGTATATTTTCACTCTTGACTGCAAAAGAGTTCGTCATCTCTATAAAAGTTCATGTCATCATTGAGTAGATTAACCAAGGAATTTAGAATAGAAGATCTTCACAGAATTTAATTATACCTACTAGCTCATTTAATATCAAGAGTCTTGCTTGTTTGCACTTCGTGGCATCCGGATCGTGTTACTTTTCATTTATAGTCGCGTAGAGGTAGGTAAGTATACCTGCGTAACCATACCTAACTACCTAGGGAGGTATGTACCTATTCCGGACAGTGTGTAAAAAAATACACAAGTAGAAAACCCCGAAAACATTGTAAGTACCTTCCTACTACAAACTCGTAGTACTTATCTAAATTCCTAGCTACAAAGTCTAAAAACAGACCATCAAGTTTAGTGCTGCCCAAAAAAGAAAAATAAATCTTGTCTCGTTATGGAACCAATAATATTATGTAGGTAGCTAAGGGTAGCTGGGGGTTTTCGGGGGTGGTCTCCGGGGCACCCTATGTATACCTACCTACATGGCTTAGTCAAAATTTATATTATTTAGTCCACTAGTTCCCATAAGTAATGCTATAGAGCTAGCCAAGTAAACTAATAGTAAGACTGTTATAATAGTAGTTACAGAAGTTTTAGTGTAGCTCAGTAGCGCACGCAGCATTGATTTAAATTTTAAATAATAGCGCCATTCATAAACCGCCAGCATCCTTGCTCACAATGTTTTTGAAATGAAAACAAGTCTTTTGAGACTTGCCGTGGCATTCATCTATCGCGCTACTGTCAGCAGCACATGAAGCACTTCAGTCAAAACTTTACCACTAGCAACACCAAAACGCTTCATTTTACGCAGCTTGTCTCAAGCCCGTGAAATGAATTAAACCTATTTGGAAAAAGTCAAACAGAAGAACAGAAATTACGTAGTCCGGAACGTAGTTCGAGTTGTATTTCTTGTAGTCAACGTGAACGAGTGCACTATTTCATCATTTTTTCGTTAACTTCTAATTATTTATACATAAACAGTATAAACACAAAATCAAGGTGATAAAAGCCGTCGTTTCAACAGTTTATAGTCTTAGTTACACTTTTAGGAACCTTTAGGTTATGAATTGAGGACATCGTTTCAGATGCCGTTGTCGTGTCGATTTTACCAGGAGAAGTATCCTGAGGTGGAAGATGTGGTGATGGTGAACGTTAGATCCATAGCGGAGATGGGCGCGTACGTCCATCTACTGGAGTACAATAATATTGAAGGCATGATCTTGCTCTCTGAATTGTCTCGTAGACGTATCCGTTCTATCAACAAATTGATCAGAGTGGGCAAAACTGAACCTGTGGTGGTGATCAGAGTGGACAAAGAAAAAGGTTGGTTTAGTTGATAAAAAGATTTTTATATAATGCCTAAAATTTAAAGGTTTTTCAAACAATAAGGTATAGTCAGTGATAAACTAGATGCACATTTCTGGTTTTTCTAACAATCAAACTTTTAGACCAACCAGCTCACTTCAAATCAAAGATCTAGATCTACATCCAGAGGTAGAGGTATTGAATCTAATGTAACTGAAATTTGAAATTTTCTTTGTTTGGCTAGATTAGATGGCATAGTGTGGATAGTCCATTTATTTGAATACCTATTATTTATAATTAACAGGATACATAGACTTGTCAAAACGTCGAGTCTCAGCAGAAGACATAGATAAATGCACAGAACGGTATGCAAAGGCCAAAGCAGTGAACTCTATTCTCCGGCATGTAGCCGAACTTCTCCACTACGAGAGCTCAGAACAGCTGGAGGAGCTATACAAGAGAACAGCATGGCTTTTTGAGGAGAAATACAAGAAAAAGGCTTCTGCCTATGATTTCTTCAAACAGGCAGCAGTGTGAGTTACTTTGTTTTTTTAGAGAAAGTAATAACTGACAACAATGGATTAGCCACCAGTTCTTTTTTTTTTCCTCAGCCTATTCCATCCCACTGCTGGGCAAAGGCCTCCCCCAAGGACTTCCAGTTCTCCCTTCTCACTTTTTTTTTAATTTGTTTAATATCTATGTTTCTTGCAATCTGCCCATATGGGCATTGAGCTGGAGTCAGGATGATTTCTTTGGTGTATTGACTTGAGTGGATAGCATGCAAAAAACAAATCAAATTGCATAGTATCTGAAAGCAGGCTAACTTCTACCATACCACTAGTGCTCTCAAGAACATGAGCAACAAGTACATAGTATAAAACATACTCGCTTGCCATTGTCTGTCTCTCCCTATGTATGCTTAGATCTATAAAACTATGCAAAGGATTTTGATGTGGTTTTTTTAATTAATAAAGTGATTCAAGAGGAACATTTATATGTTTAATACATGCATAATATAGTAGAAAAACACCTGTGCATGCACCAGTGCGAAGCTGGGGTTGCTAGTTTAAAATAAACCTTTATTTTTCAGAGATCCCTCAGTATTAAATGAATGTGGGCTCGATGAGAACACAAAAGAGGTTCTTCTTTCCAACATCAAGAGGAAACTCACATCGCAAGCTGTCAAGATCCGTGCTGACATTGAATGTGCTTGCTACGGATATGAGGGCATTGATGCTGTCCGAACTGCTCTTAAGTCTGGCCTTGCTCTCTCAACAATAGACTTGCCCATTAAGATTAACCTTATTGCTCCACCTTTGTATGGTAAGTTGTGCAGCAAATCTTAATTTTTTGCTTTGACAGCCTTCATAGCTCAGTTGGTAGTAGCTCTGCCTTCTGAGCAGTAGTTTGTAGGTTCAACTCTGACAGAGAACAAATATTTGAGTGATGAACATATAAGTTTGTTCTCTGTCTGGGTGTGATAAAATACCTATTATAAGTACATATTTACAAAAAAAGTATATAAGTAGTATATCAGCTATCTGGTTCCCATACCACAAGCTTTGCTTAGTTTGGGGCTAGATAGTGATGTGTGGGAAAGTCAGCCAATATTTAATTAATATTTTATTTTTTAGATATCAATCTAATTCTTAAACTAACTTAATTTATAATTGAGAATTTAGTGTAATGTAGTGTATGGTCAAACTAAATATTTTTACTGGCTGCCATCTAGGTGTGATTGTCGGTAAAATTTAAGGCACTTTAGGCTCAACATTCTGTATGGCTGTATATTGTGCGTGACTTGCAAGGCACTGGTGATGGTTACCGCTTAACATCAAGAGAGCCATCTGCTTTACCAGCGTGGTATAAAAACACCCACTTTCACCAGATCGTACCTCTGATTACCCTCCTTACACTCAAATGTGAAGCAGATTTTTTTTTCACTTTTTACATTAGGTATTAATACTAGTGTGTTATTCCAGTAATGACGACGTCGACGCCCGAGAAAACCGACGGCCTGAAAGCGTTGCAGGATGCTATTGATAAAATCAAGGAAACCATCACCGCATCTGGTGGAGTCTTCAACATTCAGATGGCGGTACGTTAAAGCAATGATATCCTACTAATATTATAAACGCGAAAGTTTGTAAGTATAGATGGATGGATGTTTGTTACTCTTTCACGCCGGAACGGCTGAACGGATCTGGATGAAACTTGGCAGAGAGATAGATTATAGTCTGGAATACCTAGGCTACTTTTTATCCCGTGGGAATACCGGGATTTAAATCTGCGCGGGTGAAACCGCCGGGCGCAACATTTTAACTTTTAGGCTCTTATTCATAATAGTCGCTGAGCACGCCATTGTCAGACCAATAAGTCTGTGCTGTCTCTTTTCGTTGGCATGAAAGTGACAGTGACAAGAATACTCTATAGAGCGCTATAAAATGGCAAGGAAGAATAAGAGGGTTACTTTGTAAATTTACCGAGATACTAACTAACGTAGTAACTAATAAATAAAAATTGTTCTAGTAATCAATAAATTGTTTTTTTTCTATGTAGGTCCATATTATTTTGTTAAGAGTATGTTGTATACAAAAAACGCTATGAACCAAGCTTAGTTTCTTGCCAGTTCTTCTAGGCTTTGGTCGCGACGAACTGGCGGTAGACGGGGCACATTTAATTTATGTGAATCATTCACTGACATCAATAATCTAGACGTGCGTGAAAAATGCATGTACCTACTAAAATTTTTGCACACCTCTGAATGTTAAAAATATTCTGAAACTTTAAAACTACTGACATCTTTGTATCTGTACCATGTTTAAGCAAATAAATGAATTGATTGATTGATAGATTCACCTAGCTTATAAGACTTTTTTAAGTGATCCCTGAGATTGTACTGAATAAAGTAGCACCTGGGGAGAGAAGCACTTACCTTGCCGTAACACAGTTTTTTAACTAGCACGGAAGGTAATGTTCCGTAACCAGAGTGTGGCAGATTGCCTGATAAGCTAAAATCCCTAGAATAAGACCTCTGTATGGCTCAACTCATATGTATTTATTTTTTGTCTGAAATAAACATAAAATCCCTAGAATAAGACCTCTGTATGGCTCAACTCATATGTATTTATTTTTTGTCTGAAATAAACATAAAAAAAAAAAAAAAAAAAAGACCTTTTGATTTCTAATTTCAATGAAAATAGAATGTAATGTCTGAAAGCTCGATCACTTGCCCTTTCGGATTTTACTTCAAATAAGATAGAGTTAGCAAGTGACTTGACAGACGATTAGCTTTGATCGGGCTTTTAGAAACCAAGGGTAATACTATCAAACCTACTTATGATTTTTGTAATAAATAAAAATGTTTCCAGCCTAAAGTGGTGACGGCTACGGACGAGGCAGAGTTGGCGCGACAGATGGAGCGCGCAGAGGCAGAGAATGCAGAAATCGCTGGCGACTCGGCAGAAGAGGATGAGGACCAAGGTAAGAAAACAGCACAAGTTTTTTTTTATACAACTAGCTGATGGAACAAGCAGATGTGGTAACCATCACCAATAACAAAGCATTGCCTCGCAAGTCACGCACGATAGGAACGTGCCCTACGGTGCACTGCCCTGCGTCCATCAACTCGCGACTACTGATGTTAAGCCTCATGTGCCTGTAATTATGGGAAGATGGGGGAATGCCGATCACCTGAGAGAAAAATGCTCTTTTTGTTTTTTCATTTGTCTCATGTTAGTTTTGAGGTTTAGAAACTCTGCCTGCTCAAGTGTTTCAAGCCCTGCGCTGCAGCGTGCTCGCTGTGTTTTAAGGCACCTTATTTAATAAGGTATTGGAGTGAGTGGTATTACCCGACATGGTCGCCATTACCCCTGCTTGCCCTACACCGGCGACCACATTATTCAAACCGAAACACAGCGTTGCTGCTTGGCGGCAGAAAAAGGCGTGGTGGTAGTATTTCCCCGGACGAGCCATTCACAAAGAGGGCATTGCACAAGTTGCACGTTCCTATCACGCGTGACTTACGAGACAATACTTTGTTATAAGTGATAGTTACTACAAACATTTGGTGGGTCATCTGATTGTTCCATCAGCTGGTTGTATTAAATATATACATTTATTAACTATATAAGTTATTTAACTACCTAGTTTATTTTTAAAACAGACAGAACAGTGTACAGGACACTGTTCTGTCTGTTTTAAAAATAAACTCACTTTTTATTATTTCCAGGTATGGGCGATGCCGGCATGGACGATGGTGAGCCTCAACAGAATGGTGCCTCCGACGAGGAAGAGGATTAATCTATCCACATACCTACACATGTACATTAGAGAACATGTTTCTGAATATATATATATACCTACAGGTTTTATAAAATAAACTATCTCTCCGATACGAGAAACTCGGTTTCTGCTTTTTTTTACTAATGATATATCCTTTAGTTAGTAAGAGATTTCGTCGTATAGGTAGAACATGATGATTATTTGATGGTACAGTATTTGAACTGAAATAACCATTGAATCGTTCATGCTTTATGTTAATACTCTCTGCTATCTTAATCTCTGCTCTGCTCTTTTTGGCTTTTTTTTAATACTGAAACTACCAGATTTTTCTGTTGTTTCGAGACGAAGGTGGAAAATCATAAACCAACGAGAAAGAGAAAAGAGAGACCCTATATGGTAGAAATCCCTCATTATCGCACAAAGCGCTTTGCTTCCACTTTCCGGGTGCAAACTGCCAAGGAGTGGAACACTACCGTCGTTGGTATTTCCGGAACGATACAACTTAGGAATTTTTAAGACAAGAGTGAATAAGTGGATTATAGCTAAGCGTGCTCCACCTTAGACTGCATCTTCACTTTACATCAGGTGAGTTGGCCGTCAAACGTCTAGCTATCAAACAATAAAAAAAAAACCAAAACCCCAAACCTTATTCAAATAATTGGCCATCACTATAATGACAATGACAATCGGGATGTTGCTGGTATTAATGAAACAAAATAAAAACATTGGTTTAATTTTATTAAATAAATACGTTATTAAAGTTCACTATAAAAATCACGCTTTACTAATAAAAATACAATTAACTAATATCACTATTATCGAGGTCAAAACATAAGATTTCATAAATATCTAGGACATACACAGTTTCAATTTAGATGATTTCTCATCCATAGTTCACATAAACTAATGCGGGCGCCACACATGCGGCACACACCTTCTGGATCCAATACGCCATTGCGTAGATCGATCTTAGCGAGTTGTTTACGACTTTACGTTGTTTACGTTCAATAGAACGTAAAAAACGCAACTTAAAGTTTGATTTATCCAAACTAGAGCCAAGCTTGGACACAGTTGAATACAGTGTGCGGCGCCGGCATTATAGACATCCTATCTTTATTTGGATTGACATAATCCAATGCCATATCGGTTTACATTACATTAAGGCGAATAGAGCTAATGTGACTCTTGATCGCACGTTTTGAAATGTTGAAAGATTTAACATCACTAAATGAATTTTTAAGAAATCGTAAACAACCATTTTGTGTGCAATCACATTGCGCACAGTTTGGTAAAAATTCAATTTTGATCGGTATAAGTTTTCCTATTCAAAATATTGCATAGCGAAGCAAATTTTTTAGTAGAAAAATTTGGATCTATATTATATTTTTGCTAAATGGGTTGGTGGTGACTTTTCATAAATATATTTAAATTGCTCATTTCAATTCATCTGCGGCAGCATATAATTAATGTAATTAAATTTACAGACATGAGAAATGTTTACACTAGCAATGGTCTGCCATTTACTGACTCAATGTAAAACCACCTTTAACTAGTACATAAGTAAATCGAAAATCTTATGTACTCAAACTTTCCTTCCATTTATTCTAGTCAATTTGCTTCTGTGTAATTTGTCGAAGAACAATAACCCAGCGGCCCTTTCTATAGTCTCTGGGGGTACCTAGAACAAAACAAATTATAAGTGATGGTCTAGTGGGGGTGACCCCGCATTCTGATCGTGAGATCATGGGTTCGAGTCCGGTCGTGAACCTAGATTTACTACTAGCTATAAGAAGTTTCCAAGTAATCCTTGTGTATGATTGAATTTAGTAAAAATACAAAAAATCTCGAAAAATCTTGAGCACTACGAAATCAGAGGAGATAATATCTACTGTGCCTGGGGATCAATCGTGAAGCTATTTCTGTTTTTTTTTTTACAACTACCTGATGGAACAAGCAGATGGCCCACCTGATGTTAAGTGGAATTGCCTCGTAAGTCACGCACGATAGGAACGTACCCTACGATGCACTGCCCTGCGTCCATCTACTTGAGGCATACAGATGTTAAGCCTCATGTGCCTGTAATTACACCGGCGACCACACTCTTCAAACCAAACATAGCAACGCTGCTTGGCGACAGAAAAAAGGGTGGTAGTACTTCCAGACGAGCCCTTCACAATAATAAACAAATAAATAATGCTGGACAATCCACCATCTAGCTCCAAAGAAAGCTACTCAAAGCTTGTGTTATGGGTACTAGATAACTGATATATTTAATACATTATGTACTTACATAAATAGATATTTTTTTATTATACATAGAAAACACCCAGACCAACGGAACAAATTTCTGCAGATCGTACACAAATTTGCGTCGCAGGCGGACTCTTGCCCTCTGCGCCACTGAGGTCGTCAGAAAGAGCTCTACTAATGTTTCTTTAAGGTTATCTTTCTATAATGATAAGAGCTAGAATTATAATAATGATAGGTATTACCATAAACGAAGAAACGGGGGTTTCATTCGGTATTCTCTGATTTGGCATCACATACGCCTCCATGTCGAGAGAGCCGTCCAGAGATTCGCCGACGACCACCTAGGAAAATGATATTTATTTAGCTTCTGATGAAAAACTGTTAGTATTTCATTATTGTGCAAAAATAATATCATAAATTTATTTAATTGGACCCAAATTGCTTATGTAAGGTACATGTAAGATCCTACTAATATTATAAACGCGAAAGTTGTAAGTATGGATGGATGGATGGATCTTTGTTACTCTTTCATGCCAGAACGTATCTGGATGAAACTTGACAGAGAGATAGATTACATTCTGGAATAGCACATGGCTACTTTTTATCCCGTGTGAATGCCAGGAGTTAAAACTACGCGGGTGAAACCGCAGGGCGCTACTAGTTCAACAAATAGTAACAAGTTGCCACAAAAATAACTGAGAGTAACCTAATGTTACCGTGTTGCTCAACATAAAATATCGCACCTATATAGGCACCATTAAAAAGTGAAGAGTTAGGGAATAGAGAAAATTCTAAATCTGGAATGAAATTGAAATTCTAATTCCTGGAAGCATATGTAGGAGGCCTTTGTCTAGTGGACCTCTGAAGACTGACGATAAATAATTAAGGCGAGGATATCCCAGAACCTCCAACCTCCAAGACGCCTCGGGGGTATTGGCTGCTCGGCGCAAGCACTTGAACAGCTAGATTTCGTTAGATTTTCTTCTCAGAGATTAATAATAATGAAATTTTAACGTTTTTTTTCACACAGGGCTAGTAAATATTAATCCCTCTTTTGATATAACTTTGACATGATTTCAAGAAAAACTCTCTTAGTAAGGGATGTTTGAAATATCGATATAGTGTCATCTGTATGATTTTTTGTTATCGAGAAAATTATCATTATTATGTTTCTATCTTTACACAGCGCTCGAGTACATGTTCAATTTTAAAGTTTTCGTTTATGTATTTTTTTACATTTTAGTAGATCCATCCCGTGCCGCATATGGTGGAGGAGGTTCTGGGATATCCTCGCCTTAAATACAATACCTTGTAGAAATGCGTGGGTACTGCCACAGTATTCGCGCCAATCACTTGATACCGCACATAAGATTTCCCGTCCGATTCCTTTCTGAAACAATGGTTTGATGCATGTTTAGTTATTTTAATCATACTGTGCCAGACTGCATATTTAAAAAATATTTTATAAGTCCAACATAAAATTCTCTCAGAATCTTTTTTTTCTTTTTCCTGGATATGTACAGGGTTACAGGAAAAATCGTGCTAGATCCGTTAAGGGCGTGGAGTACCCATCATTTCTGACTTATTTCACTATGAAACACCCTACCCTAAACATAACCCTTTTCAAGCAATTCGACTTTTAATTTTTTTATTGAAAATTTTGTGCACCTTAATTATTATTATTATTGCATTTTTACATGTGTAATAAGATGCTTTAGGATGTCAATCATTAAAATAGTGCATAAGTTAATTGAATAGACCGTAGTAGACAAGTGAAAGTTAAGAAATAAGAAAAAATACTAGAAAGTTTATTTTTCTCTAAGGGATATCTAAAAAAAATATTATGGCAATTGTTTGTGAAATAAGTCAGAAATGATGGGTACTCCACGTCCTTAACGGATCTAGCACGATTTTTCCTGTAACCCTGTATAGCGGAGGTCAAGCTAGGTTGATGAGTGCTCGAAAAGAGCCTCTGAGGCGCATTTAAAATCCTTTCACCACACTTGTTTCGAAAGACACCATTAACACGACGAGGAGAAGCTAGGATAGTAGTATTAATCAATAAATAACACACCGAGGTAGGTACAGCGGTCCGGTGCAACAGTACACATTGTTGTATACTTTGGTCAGTTTCCTTACATGCTTCTCCAGCTCATTCCATGCATGCCTATTGAAGCCTTCTCCCACCTGCAAACAACTTTTATTTTAACTAGTATAACGCATTGGACGTGGTCGGTAATGTTGTACTGATACTAATAAATTGAATTTGAAACAGTATATTTTAACGCCATCTAGCGAGCCAAATAAGTACTACATAGTGAAAGAGCCAATGGAGGGCACTTTTTGAATACTAGCTTGATGTCTAAGTTTAGCGCCATCTAGCGAGCAAACAAGTATTACGTAATCAAAGCGCCAATAGAGGGATTGATGATTGATTGATAGTTTAATATTTAAGGTTGCCTGGAAGAAATCGCTCTCAGCGTTTAGCCCGCCTATTGTACTTTACTTTGTCTCACTGATGAATATAACACAACGGAATGCCACATTCTGTCAGAGTGTATGAACCTATAAATTAAATAATTAAGATTATTAACAATTTGTCAGTAGCTGGCCAAAACCAGTGTAGTTAGCCCTACCTTTGACCTACCTTGATGGCAAGCATTCAAGAGTAAGTGAAATAAAGAAATGTGCATGATAAACTGAGGACAATTTGCATTCTAATTTTTCTAGATTGCTGAGATAGTGTAGGCCTTTAATATCTCCGTGCTTATTTGTTACCTACAGGTAATGAATAAGCAATTGGGAAAGCTATAGTAGTAAGTAATATAAGTTGTTGCTTCACTACAAAGTATAAAACAAAGTCGCTTTTTCTGTCCCTATGTCCCTATGTATGCTTAAATCTTTAAAACTATGCAACAGATTTTGATGCGGATTTTTTTAATAGATAGAATGATTCAAGAGGAAGGTTTATATGTATAATACATGCATGATATGTGCACCCGTGCGAAGCAGGGGCGCGCGGACAGGTTGCTAGTAATGAATAAAACAAGAAAAGGAGGTACCTGAGGTGCCATATTTGTGAGGTAGAATGTCTGGTCGACATGGGTTTGCGAGAGCCTGTGGTTGCCTGCTGCTGCCATGTGCCCTCGGTCAAACCCTGAGCCTTTGTAGTCGCTGTTTAGTGATCTGAAATGTAATGAATTAATGGCAACAACTCCTTTCTACTTTTTGTTACTTAGGTATCTTGTAATGTTTTTATTGCACAACCATGCCATAAAAGTTGGACAGATTAGTATGGATTTAGTTATTTATTTTATAGTTTTTCTAAGCGATCCATGTGATTGTACATAATAAAGACCATTCTGAATTTAGATTTTGATTCTATCCAGAAACTCAGGAAGGAGCAGGGTAGCAAAGACAAACTTGTTTACAAGGGGGCTTCTGACAGGAACTTTATTTCTGCTGGTTAATTTTAGCAAGCAGTTACTCCAGTGGAGTGATACCTGATAATTTCTTACCTAAAAAATGGGTGTATGCTTTCATCTGGCTTAAAATCACATTTGCTTCTGTCAACTTGGTCATTCTTAGACACATGGGCCTTAGTAAGATGCTCAAACACCCAATTAGGTACTCGAGTACGTCTATCATAAGACAGGACAAAATCTTCATAGGAACGCACATTGTCCAGACTAGGGAATCCATATTTCATTATTTGTGATACCTGTAATAGATAAGTGGCAAGAACATGTACATCTACCCTTATTCTATAATTTAGCGGTAGAATAATAGCATAATTTAAACTTCTTCCAACCAATATTTTCTTAATTTCACTAGGTAACTGACATATAGGCAGTATGCTAACTTACTCTGTCTTTGGGACCTAATTCCGTGTAAGGGGTAGCAGCCGACACAGTTCCAAAGATTGGCAGTCCTGGCAAGTTCGTTACACGTTTTCCTTCTAATGTTAATTCATTTCCAGTATTACTTTTATTTTCCTTTGAAAATCGACCGGCTAAGAAGCCGGTGGCGGCTACAGTACTAAGTTTAGCAAACTTTAAAAACTGTTTCCGATACATTATTTAGTAGTAGCTAAGAGAAGAATAAAAAGAAACTTTACCAGTAAGTACTTTATTTTATTGTTGTTGGCTGAAAAATTATATAAATGTAGCCAAGAGTCTAGAACATGTAATCAATTACAATCAAATCAGCTGCTGATGAGCTGCTGGTATTTAATGATTGTCAATTTGTCAATGATGATCTAGCCCATATAATACTTTTACTCACGATCCTAGCTAGCCTCAAAGAGAATGTAAACTACGAGACTAGCCTAGCCTAGCTCAATAAATGCAGTCAGTGTCACTGTCGTTACATCACAGTTTTATGTTTTTCGAAGGCTAGGCTAAGCTCTATCTAAGCTAGCTAGCCAGCTGGACTATGTAGGGTCTAGAGTAGGTACTTGTATTCAAGTTCCTTGGTCTAGAGACTCAAAAAATGAAGGGGTCATTCATGTTATAATCTCACTCACTTCTTTCAGCCGTAAGGATAAATTAAAATTTTCGATGTTTTAGATTTGACTCATTTTTGACTTGACGTTATTGACTATGACGTTTTTTAGTGTACCTGTCTAAAGTTGGTGTTTGTTTGTTTGTTTGTTGCTTTGCTTTACGGTTTTTTGCTTGTTTGTTGACTTTTATTGGTTGGTTGTCTCGTAGTCTTACATTCTTTGGTTGGTTGGTGGAAGGCTTAGAAGACATCCAAGGTGGAAGGAAAGCAAGGAATTTGAATAGGAAAGCCCAAAAAATGACTAAAATGTTCCTAAAAAGAAGCCGGCTAATATCAGCTATATTTTCTCATAGCTACAGCACGGCCCCGAAGTCAGTTTCCACAGTGAAGATAAACAAAAAAGATTTCATTGCTGATGACTTCACCAACCTAACACCCAAAATTTCATCGTATTTAGGTCAGAACTTGCACCTCCAGAGGCATAATCCTATATCGCTCGTGAGGCAAAAGATAGTGAATTATTTCTATTCATCATTTACGCATGGAGGGAATCCTGCATTCAGTGTGTATGACAATCTGTCTCCAATAGTAACAACACAGCAAAACTTTGATTACCTTCTGATTCCAGCCGATCATCCAAGTAGGGCGAAATCAGACTGTTATTATGTGAATAGAGAAACACTATTAAGAGCCCATATGACAGCTCATCAAAGCGAGCTGCTGAAGGCAGGCTTAGACAATTTTCTAATGATCGGAGATGTTTATCGGAGAGATGAAATTGATTCAACACATTTTCCGGTATTTCATCAAGTAAGCATTATTTATCACTTTAAATTACAAAAATCATATGATCAAAAGTACTTTGAAGAGTGAAAATGGATTAGCGAGGCTTTTGCCTTGCAGTGAATGGGGCAAAGGCCTTCCTAAGTGAGTGAGTGGTTAATAAATAATCCTTCAGTATTTGTGTATTTCAACATAGAACATATAAGGGTTAAACTATAGCTACCCTTGTACCTGAGTTGAGGGTTGGGGATAAGGGGGGTGCATGTGGGGGTAGATGGCAAGTCTTTCTCTAGTTCTTTTTTCTAGGAAATGAAAAAAAAATTCTTTAAATATCTTCTCTCTTTCTCTCTAGGTACAAGGGTAGCTATAGCCAACCCAAGATAAGCATTTATAGGTTCTAATTTCAATCTTCATTCTCCAGGTAGATGCAGTAAGATCACAACGCCAACATGAACTATTTGCAGATAATCCAAACTACAAAATATTTGAACCAGTATATGACCCTGAAAATCCTTACAAATTCACCAACACAATATTAGACCCTATGAAACAAAGCTGCCATACCTTAGAAGCCACCAAACTAATAGAGGCACAACTAAAGAACCACTTAATAGGCCTAGTTCATTGCCTATTTGGAGAAGACATCCAACACAGATGGGTTGACGAGTATTTTCCATTCACCCACCCTTCATGGGAGCTGGAGATATTATATGAAGGGAAATGGATGGAGGTTCTAGGCTGTGGCATAGTGAGGAATGAGATTCTAGTCAATGCAGGCCCAAGTAACTCGATAGCATATGCTTTTGGTCTGGGCTTGGAACGTCTTGCCATGGCTTTGTTTAAGATTCCTGACATAAGGCTGATGTGGAGTAAAGATTCTGGGTTCTTAACTCAATTCCAGACTGATGATATAAACGCGAAGATTACATACAAACCAGTATCATCCTACCCTCAATGTGTAAATGACATCTCGTTCTGGCTGCCCGAAAACCAGACCATAGACACATTTTTAAGCAATGATTTTTATGATTTAGTCAGGGATATTGGTGGAGATATCATTGAACAGGTTTGTAATGTTGTGCTGTATTTTCTTAAAAACAAAACTATTTGCTAGTTAGCTCATGCTGTAAAAAAACAAGCTGTTCTTGCACAGAGGCTCATTGTCTGACTAGTTCGTTTCGTTTTTTTTATATGGCTCCTGTCTATAGACAATCTTGCCAGTGTCAAGTGATAGAGATTATATGCTCTTTGTTATGTTTCTAGTCACGTCAGTCCAAAGTCGAGTCAGTCAATTGTTTTGAAGAAAATGGTGGCAGTTTCATCAAAACATTTACACTTTCATTTCAAATGCTTACACTTTGTGCTAAGACCACAAGTAATGTTGGTTAAAATACCACCAAAATTACACAACACAACTCAAAATAACACTAGAAAAACAATTAAAATGAAAATGCTATGTTGCTTCGATAGATGACAGAAAACGAATCGTCTGACTAGTTCTGTGACGATTTCTAGCTATCTTTCTATATAGTGTAGTGTAGTGTCGGTAGTGACAGAGCATGCAAGCATTGTACACACCGCGGGAATCGAACCTGCAATCCTGCCTCCTTTCCAACAATATTTTATCTTGTATCTAGGAAACGGCTCCAACGATTTTAATGAAATTTAGTATGCAGGGCGTTTCGCGGGCGATAATTCAATCTTGCTAGGATTAGTTTTTACCCGACTTCGGTAGATGGCGTGGTTAAGTAATTTTGTTAAGGGTCCGTCGCCCAATCGAACGAAGTCGAGCGTTTGGCGCGGACTGAGAGCTGGGCGTGTTGCGTAGCTTGATAAAAGTGAAGTTTTTAAAAAATCGTTTATAAAAATGAGTATAAGCTAGAATATTTTAATCTTTTTTTATTTATAAACATTAGTCTGTTCTTTCATGTGGTATACGTATTCTGGTTTTAGACTTCGTAACATCGAAGAAATAACTGATAGTTTGAACCGTAAAATTGCGCCAGAGCGGCGTTTTTAAACATTTTATTTTAGAAACAATTATTTGAATTTTTTTATATTTTCTCTATGCATAAAGATAAATGCAAACTGTTTAATTATATTGCATTTTTACAAATATAATGTGACTTCGTTTACGGGTGTATGGTGGGTCAATACAAAGGCAAAGAGTACCATTTTACGAAATCGTGCGTTACAAATAAATTTATTAATCTGTTGAAAATAGTAACTTTTTATTTTTTTCTATAACTCCTTTTTATGGGGCATCAGACTTTTATTTGCTTTTATTTTTGTGATCGTGAAACGTAAACTGTAATTACACCACGGGATAACTCAATCTCGAAAAACGGCCTTGTTGTTCAAATCGCGCAGGAGCGTTCTTAAATGTTTACAACCTACTTACTGTGTGTTAGGAATAAAAAGGGGTTTTTATTTATTTATTTTAACAATTAAATTTCAGGTGAAGTTAAAAGACAAATTCGTCCACCCGAAGTCGAAGAAACACAGTCTCTGCTACAGCATCGTATATCGGCATTTAGAACGCACACTCACACAAGCTGAGGTGAACAAGATACATAAGGAAATAGAGAAATCCTCGGTAAACGCATTTAATATTACCATCAGATGAATGAGGAATAGAAAATAAAGTTTTTTAAATAAAATCCCAATGATTTTAAAGTTACAAGATTTTATAAATACACTAGACATTCTCACTGGAGTACATCCTAGCACGCCAACAAAATCCCTCAAAAGATCTGATTATAGCCACATGGATGAACCAGCCAGAGAGCCAGATGAACATAAAAAAACGATTATGATAAGAATCTGTTTTGTTTTCCTTTCTCTGTTAGATTACTTATAAGAATCTGTTTACTTTTCCTTTGTTAGATTACTTATAAAACAAAGTCGCTTTCTCTGTCCCTATATCCCTATGTCCCTAGTATGCTTAAATCTTTAAAACTACGCATCGAATTTTGATGCGGTTTTTTTTTATAAACATATTGATTCAAGAGGAAGGTTTATATGATATGTGCACCCGTGCGAAGCTGGGGCGCGCGGGTGGCTCGTTAGTTGATTCTATAAAATCTAAGAAAAAATTCTAAAAAAACACTGTAATCCAAACTGGAGAAAATAGAACTACCTAATTAAGGGCCCGGCGACAGCGGCTCGCAGTTTCGAGGTGCGATTGGCTATTATTTCATTTTATTTCATTTCGGGGAGGTTGTTTGAAAGAATAACTATCCAGTGACACGCATAAATACTGTTCGAACACAAATAACACAATAATATAAGGGAAACATGCCCGAATCAGAAATCATTTTGGTATTAGTATGTTTGGCCTTAAGTTTACCTAATACCAAAATGATTTCTGACTCAAGCACATTTCCCTTATATTATTGTATTATTTGTATTCTAACAGTATTTATGCGTGTCACTGGATAGTTATTCTTTCAAACAACCTCCCCGAAATGAAATAATAGCCAATCGCACCTCGAAACTGCGAGCCGCTGTCGCCGGGCCCTTAAAGTTCTTTATTAAACTAGCAAGAACAAGCGCCATGCGTGTCAGTAAGGTAGGTCTCTTGAAAATAAAATTAAAACTAGATAAATGGATGTTTTCAAATTGTTTTATTGAAGAATTGAAGATGAGGTATTTCTTACCTATACATTATCATTTATCACAGTCAACTTAATACGGTACATAATATCTATTCAACTAAGTACTTACTTTATACAATTACCTAAAATCAAACACAGCGTACCTAGTAAAACATTTTTGAGTTGACTCGTGAGATTATAAAATGATATCAAATGCTGATAATAAAAGCTGGGCCGAATTGAGAACCTTCTTATTTTTAAAGTCGGTTAAAACCGTGTTAAGAGGCCGACAACCGTCAAAAACTTTTCGCTCGCACACATTTTGATCAAAACAAGTTTTCTTGCTAAAAAGTTTGTTAAAAATAAAAGCCCAAACATTTTTAACCAAGCAAAATTGCCATGCTTGGAAATATATTATGCGTATATTTTAATATAGGACCCCCTCTGCATATCCTGTAGGTATGCTAACATGCAAAAATATACAAAACCATTCAATGGTGCACTTATAATATTAAATACCTATGTACCTACCTACTTAATAAAACGACAATTTACAGAATACCTTGTTTAATCTATTTAATACATTAATTTAAAAACAGTCAAAAACTAATAGTAGAAGACGAATAAAATATCAAAAGGAACAAACTAGGATAGTTACCCCCGGTTTCTGAAAGGTCGATCAACACTACTTGGCTGTCAAGTCACTTGACACTATTTTTCAGCTTTTACTTCAAATTAGATAGTATCGGTACCTACCCAACTTGCAGACTTAATTTCCATCACATGCATTTACTGCGCCGTCTTGCATTTTTTGATAATATGAATAATATAAGACAATTTTTAATTTTAAACGCACTTCTGTATTTCTCTATGTAAAGGCCAGAAGTTTACTCAAAAGGTATAATATAATGTACCTACTAAAAATATATGCAATTTAGGTACCTACTCTATTTATTTTAAATGAGATAAGCGACAGCTTCAGACTAAATAGAAAGTTAAAAAAAGTAGGTATGTACTTTATATTTGGTCTCGAGTTGGTTGGTCGATTCGGTCAGCGAGAAAGTTACCTAAAAGCAATTAATACTCAATTCTACAAGGTGCTGGCTGGTTTTTCGGACTAAAGTTGCTTACACAAAACTGTAACATTATTTAATCACACACAGATCAAAGAACACAACCTATTTACAAAAAACAACCAATCTAACTTGAATTACCTAATTAAATGCACTTCTGTCGAAGTCAAAGCCTAAAATTATCAGCTTTAAGAGTTTCAAAGGGCCGTTCACAGTGTTTTATTCGAAAAATTAAATATAGGTACCTGCATGGACCAATAAATACTAGTCTATGGTACCTGTGACGAGTAAAAACTTTTAGTAAAAACCTCTCAGATATCTTTAGTAGGTAGTAGGTAGGTAACTACCAAATACTAATTCAAGGGCATTAAAGAATATCTAAGGCGCGGGCCACGACATGTAAATGGCGTATGGCGCGGACAATGCGCGGGCGGCTTCCTATTCCATTCAAATTTCATATGTCACATTGAAATAAAGCACAATTTAGGTTAGCACGTCAGACGTCTGAGCAACGACATACCATGCTAGCCTAAATTAAATTGTGCTTTATTTTCATGAAATTACAATGGAATAGGATGTCACCCGCGCCATAAACCATTTAGATGTGGCCCGCGCCTTATATGACACTAATTTAGAGACGTATTTTTGACGGTAATAAAATTATCGAGATGGTGCAACTGGCAATTTAAAATTATTCATTCAATAAATACCTACGTAACTAAATCTAAAGGTAACATCATCATCAGCGTCAAAATTACCGGTAAGTAGGTATACCTACCATTTTAGGTACTAGGTACCTGTAAATCTAAATGTGTATGTAAAGGACGTAGAGGACATAGTGAGATATTGCAATATCAACCCCATCTTGCATGGTCGATGTGTGTTTTGATTTTAACGGCAAATAAAATCGAACACGGACCTTATCGAGAACGAATTTTACCCATAGGTATAATATTTCTATGAAGTCCTCGTAACATACAAGGTCGTAGAAGACGATAGCTTTCACACTCCCAAAATACAGTCATCCTCCTGAGACTCGTCGCATTCTGCCCCGAAGTTCCTGTTAAGTGGTATGTTATGTGCATTCAGTGCACCACCTGAGAGTACTAAATTTGTAGGTACAGGGTGCATAGAGTCGATAGTTCGGTGAATATAATTCATCTCCTCGTCTTCTTGATCTATGAAATCATCTTCCTCTTCGTCTAGATCATTTTCATCTAGAGGTTTCTCACCCAAACGTTCTAGGTCTAATTGTTTTTCTTCATCTATCTGCTGTTGAACTTCGCCGGGTTCGCCTGAGCTTTTTTCAACATTTGATTGCTCAGGTTCACTTAAACGTTCTTCTATATTCACATGTTGTTCTTGTTCCATGGAATTTCTTGCAGCAGTTGGTTGTGATTGGCCATCGTTCAAAATGGATTCTGTCACTTCCGCTTGTTCGTCTACTCCAGTCTCAGAAGAAGGACCTGAATTATTCATCAGGTGCTTACGTTTAACTTTCTTGATAAGCGGTTCATCATCAGATGAGTCATCGCTTAAAAGATATTCTTCTTCCATCGGAGCATCCGAATCTACCAAATCTATTTTCGCTTCAATCTTATCCAGCTTGCGCTTTGAATAAAACGTGAATTGAGGATCTCGGTGCAAGGTTCTGTTTCTTTTCAATATTCTCGCAACGTGTTTCTTCGACTGCAATATGTTAACTGGCTTCAGGTTGTTAGACAGCCTTTCCATCAACTTTTGTTTTTTTTGTAAAATCGTAGAAATCTTTATTTTGTATGGGGATGGTTGCTCGACCGAAGAATCTGCCCCGTCATCTGTGGTTCCAGTTACCCTGATATCGGGATCATCGGTTAAGTCAATCACGGATTTTTCATCAGATATAGGCTGTGCTTTATTTGGAAACTTCTGGATGCACACATTGATCGAGGTGAGTTGTCCACTTTCTAGGTCTAGTTTAAAGAATATGCCATTGTTGTCGCACGAGTATTTGAGTTCGGCAAAGGATGTTACTGCTATCAATTCGAAAGAGCCATTTTTATCTGTTGCTGTGTATTGTATAGTAGGTAATGGACTGGGCTTGCAGATTTGAGTAACGCATGGTACTTCTTTATGCAAAACAAAGTTTTGAGTACCTAGTAAAATCGGCTCTGGCGGCGTTGTTACATGAGATGGTGCTAAGTCTTCTTCCATTATGCCAGACATTTCCATTAAGTCGGATAGCAAACTCTTTTTGTTTGTAGCTTTATCTGCATGGTTAGACTTTGAGTCTGAGTTAGTGGTTTCTAAACTAACATCCATAACAGGAATATTACTTTTTTCTCCAGCCCCTGCATCTCTAGTTTTAACTTCTGGTTTTTCTGGTGTCCCAATTGCACTTGTCGTGCTTGTGACTAAATCAATTTTTTTTGGTGCACCAAGAAGATCTATATTCATCTCAAAGTCTTCATTTTCTACGGTGCTGTTCTCTTTTGTCTCCTGTTCTTTCTGATTCGAAGATTCATCTTTATCAAGATCAATCACTACATCAAGATTTGCACCATTCGTCGCATGATCTGCGGGCAATGTGATTCCGACAGCTTGTATTTCCTGCTGAATAGCAGCAAGAAATTGTGGCAGTAGGGCGAATTCTTCAGGAGTAAGTGTAACATCGGGCTGGATGATGTAAGACAACGTTTGGTCTGGTAGCAGGATTACTTGAACGCCCACTGGCAAAGTCATAACTTGAACTGGAGGAGGCTCAGAGATTAAAGGAACTGTGGGTGAAACGGTTTGAGCTACAATTGTAGTATCACTCTTTGTATTAGGCATCTTGATATTCGTAAGCAATATTTTACCCTTGCCGACGAAAAACGGTTGGTTTTGGTCTTTAATACGCTTTTTACTTAGAAAAACTTTACTTTCTTTTATTCGTTTTTTGTGTATTGGGCAATTGCTCTTACCGTTGATTTCAATTTTGCCTTGGTTCACTTTGGTAATAGTTGGACGGGCACACGTACAATGCCTGTGTCGTATATACTGCAGTTTCGATTTCGTGTCTCTATTGGTTTTATAAACGTTTATGTTACGCTGCTTATTTTCTCTGTTACCGAAATGTGTTTCATTTACAAGGTCGGGTTTATCGTTGTTAAGAGGTGTCAGGGTCGAGCTAACACCCAATTTGGAACATGATGAATAAACTCGAATTTTTGGAGTTGGCTGTTTACTTGGCGAAGGATGCAATGGTGTCAATTCGGCTGATCCATCTTTAGAAGTGTCTAAAATTGTGCCATCTGCTGCCTGTGTTAGATCGGTTGTTTTAAGATGAACAGCTGTATTTGATGACGATAAATCTGATACGGGTTCAACTTGAGTATCATCATCGTCCAAATTACGTACTTGAGGGTCTTCGTCCAAAATACGTACTTGAGTATCATCGTCCAAATTACTTACTTGAGCATCATCGTCCAAATTAATTTGTATGCTGACGTCATACGTAGGTTTGACCAAGTTCGTTGGATTTACAACCTGAACAACATGCTCAATAGTTTGAGAAACATTTTGTACTTTCTGTGTCAACTCTATGGATTTAGTAGCAGTGGCAACCGAGGCAAGATCCCCTTCATAATACAACGCTTTACAGCAGCACACGCATTTATTCAGCTTACATTTATGTGGCCTCGGCCCTGAATCATCAGGTTTAGGGCTTTGAATTCTATCTATTCTATAACTGCACCAACAACAGTATTCACCATAATTTGTACGAATAGTACTTTTCACTCTTGGGTTTCGTTTTGGTTTTTGTGACTTAACTTCATCATCAGTTATATCGATAACTTGAGTTGTCGATAAATCTGATACGGGTTCAACTTGAGTATCATCATCGTCCAAATTACGTACTTGAGGGTCTTCGTCCAAAATACGTACTTGAGTATCATCGTCCAAATTACTTACTTGAGCATCATCGTCCAAATTAATTTGTATGCTGACGTCATACGTAGGTTTGACCAAGTTCGTTGGATTTACAACCTGAACAACATGCTCAATAGTTTGAGAAACATTTTGTACTTTCTGTGTCAACTCTATGGATTTAGTAGCAGTGGCAACCGAGGCAAGATCCCCTTCATAATACAACGCTTTACAGCAGCACACGCATTTATTCAGCTTACATTTATGTGGCCTCGGCCCTGAATCATCAGGTTTAGGGCTTTGAATTCTATCTATTCTATAACTGCACCAACAACAGTATTCACCATAATTTGTACGAATAGTACTTTTCACTCTTGGTTTTCGTTTTGGTTTTTGTGACTTAACTTCATCATCAGTTATATCGATAACTTGAGTTGAAGTCTCCTCATTCGGTTTTTTTTCTAAAACTTTTTTCTTGTGCGATTTTTTCTTAGGCTCTGCGAGTTTCGTAGAGGGATCTAACGCACTCAGCATCTTGTACAAAGTATCAATAGTAAGTAGGGCATCTGACTGATGCAGTTCCTGGTTTGTTTGATTTAGAACGCTGGCTCTTTTATTCCACGTTATGGTAGGGTATACTGTTCTACGTATTGGTTTTCTAAGTTTTGGCACATTTGTTTCAACATTTGTAGTTTTTTGTTGTTTGCTTTGAACACTATTACTAGATTCTACTTGCCTCTCAGATTGAAGAATTTGCTGGACTTCTGGAACAGGGGTATTTATTGTTATCATTGGTGGATGATCTGGCGCTACTCTAGCAGGTTCAGTTGCTAGCAACGGTGCTGGTGGTGGACATGGTTGCGTTTGTGTTATCATCGGATCTATATTAATATTGGTATTCGTTACGTCTGTTACTTTTTGGTGAGTCAGTAGATTGTTTATATCGTCTTTGATATTTTGAACATAATGTTCGGGGTCTAGTTTTATGCTACTTTGTTTGTTGATTTCTGAAGTTATTTCGTTTTCTAATCTCAGCGGGGTCACTTCTGCAGTCAGTAAATGCTGATTGAGCCGGCGTACTTGTGATATGTCTGGAAGATTGATACCTCTCACTCTTTCTGCCATGCATTTTTTTAATTTGTTCTCTAAAGTATCGTCTATGTTCATAAGACTTTGCTGAACTTTAGATGGTTTAACAAGTGCGGCTGATGTTGTTTCTACGTCATCTGTTAAGTTTATTGTAGTGGTTGAATCTATAGAGGTCGGTGTGAGATACAGGGTTCCATCGATGAGTTTATCTTCAAAAGCCTTGCTCATGTCTATTGTCATTGGTATACAAGATTGTAGCAACGATCGGTTACGCGCCGACATAAAAAAACCTACCGTCAACTTTTTAAGCCTAGTGTTAAAATCTGGGTTTTTGCACAGAAGTACCGGGTTGTAGCTACGATGAGTAGGCTTTCGTAGCATATAGCTGGTCAGTTTGACACGTTTAGTGTCATCTATAACGCCAGATTCGCTATTCAAATCGTTAGATTCTTTGATGGATTCGTTTCTGAAGAGATCATCATCGCTAACGCTGACAGCATCGTTGTCGTTTTCAAACTGCTCAGTGTTTTCATCTTTCTGGTCTAGTTTAGCTGTTTGTTCAGACACTGCAACCGATTTTTTGCTTACTGGTTTGCTAAGACTATAAATTTTTTCAATTGATTCTTTATTGTATACCTGGTAGTAAAGTGGAGCAGCATCAAAAACAGACATATCCTCAAGTTTAGTTGTATACACTACTGGGGACATGAGAAGTTTGAGATCAAACTTCTGAGTATGTCCCTCTTCATCAATGGATTCTTCATCCTCACTTTCTTTTTCTTCTTTTATAGCGCCATTTCTCACCGAATCGTTTTCAGCTTGTGGCTCTGTAATGAAAATATATTATTTTTATTTGTTTAAACTAATGTGACTTTTGTATAAATACTTTGTTATTGTAAGATTATGAAACTTATTTTACCTTTAACAGTGACCATAAAGTCCTCATCTTCCTCGACGTAAACTATACCATCATCTGCAAAATCGATACCTTCGTTCGCAAAGTTCATATTCATATTTATATCGCCAAAGTCGTCTAAATCGATCACTGTCGTATTATCTTTTTCAACTACTGGTGAATTTATGGGTATTTTCACACTACCATCATCAACAACGTTATTTACGTCATCATAGTTTTGTTCTATTTCACCTGAAGGAATTTTAGTTGGAAAATTGTCTCCAATGCGATCAGCTTCTATTTCAATTTTAACGCCTTTACTAGAAACTGAGGAAATGATGGTTGAAACGACGTTATCTGGCTTGTCGTTGTCGTCGTCCATAGAAATATCAACGACAACTGTATTATCTAGAACTGTCAAATCTCTCTCAACTTCAACACCAGCGCTAGAAACGGTTGATATAACAGGTAACAGTTCATCCGAAACATAATCAGTTGTTGGATCAATAGATGGAGTAACGACTGTTTCGATAACATCATCTAAATTTTCCACTTTGATTCCAGCACTTGCTACTGATACTATCTCAGCTATAAAGCCGTTTGAATCATTCAAAGCCTCATTTACATGGCTGTCAGTTGGCTCATCTTCTTGGCGATCTTTTTCTAGTACTTTCTGATCATTTGATATCATGGATGAGTCTACCTTTTCAACACTGACAGTTGAAGTACCTCCTTGAGACTCATCATCATCGCCAACCGCAGCTTCTTTATTTTTTTCTACGGTATTCAAACAATCATTATTTTCTTGGTTTAAATCACTTTCACCATCTTCAGATTCATTTGCATCAGGTTCATCAATTGATAATATGGGATCGATTACAACACCTTCAGCTTTTTCTACGTTAATATCTGATACTATGTCGTCGTCTACATTCTCTTCTGCCTTCTCCAACCTTTCTATTTCTTCGTCAAACTCGATACCTTTCTCCGGTGGATAGTATACTTCATGTTCTTCCTCAAATTCTTCGTCTACGTCCATAGGCTCTTTTTTTACTTTGACCAATGTTGGTTGTTTGGTTGTTTCTTCGTTTTGTAATTTTTCGTCCCCAGAGTCCGAGTTCTCTCCCAGATCGATCACTTCGATTTGGGGCTCGATTAAAACAACATCTGGCGCAGTTGCTGAAAACATAAAAAAAATATAAAAAATGTGTTTCATTGAATAAAAGATGACACTCATAATAGCAGGCACCTAAGCTACACTTCCACAGTCCAAACTGCACTGATCTGCCATGTACAGTACTACCGATTGTTTCGTATATAAAAAATTGCATAAATACCTCGAAGTCTGATCAATCACCAGACACGACAGAAAAAGATACTCCCTCAGATCTCTAAGTACCAAACTACCAAGTAGGTTCTCAAGGTTATTTAAGAATGTCTTATAGGGTTAGTCAGAGAATCTACGTCCAAATAGGTACAGTCGGTGATGTAATTAATTACCAATTTCATGTATTTTACTAAATAAATAACCTACTGTCAGTTGGTTTTATTGCAATCACTTTACGCATCTTCACACCCTGAAACAAAAATGTTAATTTTAAACTTGATCCATACGAATTATCTAGTTAGGTTAAAATAACTTTTTGCAACAAAAAACCGACTTCACTTTTTTTTCTTTCCCGACTTTGAATTTGGTTTACACCCATACTATAATAACTCCAAAACTACCTACTAGTCAGAGATTTGGAATGTTAATTTAATTATTGTACTGTACCTAATGTTAAGTAATGTTTATTTTTTGGATGTTTATACCGTCATGCGTCAGGCTGCCGTCAGGCTGGACGGGGCATTCCTCGAACCGCACCTAAATGAACCGCACCTAGGCGAAGCGCACCCAAGTACTTCTTCGAAGCGGGTGCGCTTCGCCTAGGTGCGGTTCATTTAGGTGCGGTTCGAAGAATGCCCCGGCTGGACCAGAGAGACAAAAATTCTAACTCTAAATTTGTAACTAGCTTTTTTTTTATACAACTAGCTGATGGAACAAGCAGATGGCCCACCTGATGTTAAGTGGTAACCATCACCTATAAACAAAACATTGCCCCGTAGGTCACACACAATAGGAACGTTCCCTACGATGCACTGCCCTGCGTCCATCAACTTGAGGCATACGGACGGTAATTACACCGTCGACCACACTCTTCAAACCGAAACACAGCGTTGCTGCTTGGCGGCAGAAAAAGGCGTGGTGGTAGTACTTCCCCGGACGAGCCCTTCACAAAGAGCTCTACTACTCTTAAAAAAAAGCTTAAAGCTTTTCATAAGCAATAAAATATCTTTATCTTAGATTTGTCTGACTCTTATGGGACCACATGACAAGCACCAGATTTCGATTTAGAAAAGAATCATCAATATCAGTCCACCCAGGAAAAGTTATGACGTAAGTAACAAACATAAAAAAAAATAGAACCTCCTCTCCTTTTTTTGAAGTTGGTTATAAAGTATGAGCACAGTACCAGTAGGTACATGCTCTTAAAAGTGAGGGCAACATCGAGGAGAAACCGGCATGTCATCTAAATCTAAATATATAAAACTCAAAGGTGACTGACTGACTGACATAGTGATCTATCAACGCACAGCCCAAACCACTGGACGGATCGGGCTGAAATTTGGCATGCAGGTAGATGTTATGACGTAGGCATCCGCTAAGAAAGGATTTTGATCAATTCTACCCCCAAGGGGATAAAATAGGGGATGAAAGTTTGTATGAGATTTTCAAAGTAAACGAGCGCGAGCAAAGCCGCGGGATCAGCTAGTTGTACCATAAAAAATCTATTAATATCGAAAGTACCGGGAATTACCGGTTCCCAGACAGTATCGGCCGAAAATTTAGAAAGGTACCGATACTGCATGCCCTAGTAGGTAAGTACTAGGTACTTACTAGTTCGTCCGGTAAGATCACCAAACGGTTCTCGATGGCCTCCTCCCACGACAGAAATTTATTTGTGATCACGGTAGGGTATCTGCAAAATAAGTTACCTATATTAGTCGAAGTATTTTATTTCATAAAACTAGCACATAAGTACCTAGTAGTAAACTATCACCAATAACAATGCATTGCCTGTTTTGTTTATAGGTGATGGTTAACCACTTAACATCAGGTGGGCCATCTGCTTGTTCCATCAGCTAGTTGTATTAAAAAAAAAAGTCACGCATGGTATGAACATGCCCCGATGCATCCCACGTTCACCAACTTGATGCATACTTTTTTTTTGGACAATCCACACAGCACCATCTAGCCCCAAAGTAAGCTACTCAAAGCTTGTGTTATGGGTACTAGATGACTGACATATTTAATACATTATATACTTACATAGATAGATATTTTTTATTATATACATAGAAAACACCCAGACCAACGTAACTTTCTGCAGATCGTACACAAATTTGTTCAGAGGCGGGAATCGAACCCGCAACCTCTAGCTATTTAAGATTCATGTTCCTGTAATTTCAACAACATCCACAATCTTGAAACCGAAATACTTGCTGTATTTCGGTTTTTCGCTGCTTTCTGCCGGCAAAAATATGCACGGTGGTAGTTCTTCACCAGATGTAACGCACACACAAAGAATTCTACTAAATCGGTATCCTTAAATCCGATTGCCTCTACCTTTTCTGTTATGCCTACGCCTCACTAAATTCGATTGGCACAACACTGAACTTTACTAATATTATAAACGCGAACTTACTAATATTATAAACGCGAAAGTTTGTGAGTATGGATGGATGGATATTTGTTACTATTTCACGCCGGAACGGCTGAACGGATCCGGATGAAACTTGGCAGAGAGATTGATTATAGTCTGTAATAACACATAGGCTACTTTTTATCCCGTGGGAATACCGGGTGTTGGCAGATGTTTTGCATTTAACTGTAATACATATTTTAGTTCCTAATAATAACTAGATGTCGCCGCAGGAAAGATTAGCACGCGCTATCGTTGCGTTTTGAGCAATGAGTGATATCAGCAATCGTAGGTATAAGTTTCCGATTACCGGGATTTAAATCTGCGCGGGTGAAACCGCGGGGCGCAACTAGTATAGTAAATAGTTCTACTCTTATGTCGCGTCGGCTTATCGGCTACATCGTCGCTTACCATCTGGTGAGACTGTAGTCAAAAGACTGTTCACATAACAAAAAGAAGAAAATGAGGGTATATATAGAAAGGAATCCTACCTGAGGGCAATAGCCTTCTGCAGTTTATCGGGTGAGTCGGACATAGCTGTGATGAGTTGCCGCTGATTGCCGCGGTATTTGAACCAAAACTTGTAGAATTTGTGGCGCGTTAGCTCTTTTATCTGGAACCAGCGACGCTGCAGCATCATGGGCGAGCATTGGTGGCCTCTGGAACAGGAGACTACTGTTTAGTATAACATGTAGGTATATAACTTTAGAACTGCTTCCCCTCAGGTCGTAAGCTTGTTTGTCTTAGCCGTAGTATCAGTACATAGTTTAAAACAAAGTCGCTCTCTCCCTATATCCCTGTCAACGGATTTTGATGCGGTTTTTTTAATAGATAAAGTGATTAAAGAGGAAGGTTTATATGTATAATACATGCATGATATGTGCACCCGTGCGAAGCAGGGGCGCGCGGGCGGATCGCTAATTTAAAAATAAACCTTTTTTTAACTTCCAATTTTTTACAATGTGTAGCATAAATACCCCCATAACTAAGAAACAGGACATGCCGAATAAAACTTAAGACCTTCGGCATTCATTCCTGTTGTAATGCCTCGTTAAACTTTATTCCGATATGAAACCTGAATTGTGATTTATTTCCATGCATTATGAGTTCAAACTAATATATTATGTGTTTTATAGAACGATTGTACAATTTGCCATACGAATAAATAACTGAGTTCAAAGTATGAAATTTGAATGGAATTGGAAACCGCCCGCGCCATACGCCATTTAGATGTGGCCCGCGCCTTGGCCTTTGGACTTAAAGAAGTATTAGAGGGGTATTATATTAAAGATGCAAAACACTTATTTGTAAAACATAGACATTCAGGAGTTAGACTAGGTCATATAGGTTTCAGTATATATTGCCTTAACATACAGATTTTTATTTTATATAAGACAAATACATAAAAAAATGTTTAACTGGGCGTAAACATTTTTTTTTTACATTTGCAACATAACAGGTAAATCATATGTAATCTAAGTAGTTTTTGACGAAATTATGGCATGCCAACTTACTTGGAGTTGTAGTAAACAGTGGCAGCCGTCCAGGCCTCGGCGAGCTCGTCACCCGACTTGCCTTCAATCTCGAACCGTTGCACCAGCGCGAACAGATTCGTTAGAACCTTGCTGTTGTAATCGCTCGACAACTTGCTCTGAAAAAATGCAAACTAAAAAAAATGTTTAGACTTCTAAGGCGCCGGCCTTATCTAAATGGCGCATGGCGTATGATGCGGCTTCCTATTCCACTCAAATTTCATGCAAAATGCATGGAAAGAAGGCACAATTCAGGTTAGCATGTCAGACGTTAGAGCAACGACATACTGTGCTAACCTAAATTGTGCTTTATTTCCATGCATTTTGTATGGAATAACAAGCCGCCTGCGCCTTGTCCGCGCCATACGCCATTTAGATGTAGCCCGCGCCTTTTACGACATGACAGCTACTTAAAGTAAATAATTGAAGGAAATGTTGAAGAAAAGCGAGGAAGATGAAGGCCAAGAATAAGTTACATGAGCCCGATAAAAGAGAAAGTTGCTGTCATACATGTCGTCTAAGGTACCTAGTCAAGAACCTATGGGAAATACCTACTCAATTGGAGGAAACTGCATCTAAATCATGACAAAAACTAAGCGCCTTAATTTAAGAAAGGGTCACTCACTCTTTCTATAACGTCGATTTTTTCATGCACGATGACCAGGTCGAAAAGCAGCCAATCAGTGATCGTCATCCTGGCCACTGGTCCAATCAGGGCGACCCTGTCGTCAGCTTGAAGCAAGCGTTGTAGTTTCTTCAGTGTCAGCATTCGCATCCTTTCCCTAAAGAAAACCACCCCTATATGGTAGAAATCCCTCATTATCGCACAAAGCGCTTTGCTTCCACTTTCCTGGTGCAAACTGCCAAGGAGTGGAACACTTTACCGTCGTCGGTATTTCCGGAACGATACAACTTAGGAATTTTTAAGTCAAGAGTGAATAAGTGGATTATAGCTAAGCGTGCTCCACCTTAGACTGCATCTTCACTTTACATCAGGTGAGATGGCAGTCAAACGTCTAGCTATCAAACAATAAAAAAAAAAAAACGTTCGTAAGAGCGGGTTAGACTTGAAGTTACCAACTGTTCAAATATACGCCTGTAATTAATTTACCACTTTCAAGTATCGCACCTCACGTTAAAAAATTCCCACAAACTTGACATCCATTTGCACCCATACCATCGGTAGTTTTAAAAAACAAAAAATGCCCGTCCTATTTGCCTTGGAGTGCATTGTACCACTCCAAATTTCAAGTTTATTGGTTCAAGGAATACCTACTATATTTTTCATACAAGTTTTCAATCCTTTTTACACCATTGGGGTTGAATTTCCAAAAATCCCTTAGTACGCCCTAAGACCTATGTAGGTACTCCCCAATTTTCAAGTTTCTTGGACCAGCTGTGCGTTGTTTAGTTAGATGTCAGTCAGGACTTAGGTTCTCAGTACTAAATAAAGATCAAAGTATGAAACACTTACCAAAGCTTCTTACAGTTGCTACCGATCTCATTCTTCATTTCCACCCACATATCTTCCTTCTTCTCCTTTAACTTCCGCGCTACGGATCTGATGAGACGTCGTTTGTACTTCTCAAGCTCTGTGCTTTTCCGGCGAGATCCGCCGCAGCCTTCCGTTGCCGCCATTTTTATTCTGCAGCAAGGAGGTAAGGTTAGATCACCTAGTAAAATCGCGTGCCCTACGATGCACTGCGTCCATTAACTTGAGGCGTACAGACGTTAAGCCTCATGTGCATGTAATTTCACCGGCAACCTCGCAGTTCAAACAGTGTATTGCCGAAAGGGCAGATGAGGTCGCTGGAAAAATTTGGAGGGGATGTGTTTGCGCATACACACAAAACACTCGCGCCAACACATCCCCTCCCCCTCTTTCCAGCGTTCTTTTTATGTGACGCAACCTGCAGTAGTGGTAGAAAAGCCGAAAAAGGCATGGTGTTAAGGTAGGTACCTATGTACTTCCCCGGACGAGCCCTTTACAAACTCTTCTGTCCACCTAGCTAGCAGCACAAAGACCTAGGTAGGTATCTAGAGTTGTGTAAAGTTTTTTTTATTAGCAAATCGCTGTATAATTTTTATGTTCAAGTTTTCATTTAAATAAGGCCTTCTTCATTATCATTATTTCTGCGATTATAGGCCTACGCCACTCTTTCCGGTCCCTTGCCAATCTCATCCATCCATTTCCAGCACTTACTACCTAGTTAAAAATTCGTTTGACCAACGCAACGGGCGAGTGGTCTTCCTCTAGGTCTTTGAGCATCCCTTGGCTTACATTCATTTCCCGCCTTCCCATGCCCCGTCCGCGTCGTCCCTTCTTCCCAAGGCCTGCCCATCTCCACTTCAGTCAGTTTCGCGATTCGCGTACCCACATCACATCCTCGCTCGACTTTAGTGCGGCGCCGCGCCGGCGCCGATTCTCGACGAATA
The DNA here is from genome assembly GCA_963576535.1 of Plemyria rubiginata. Classification (NCBI taxonomy): domain Eukaryota; kingdom Metazoa; phylum Arthropoda; class Insecta; order Lepidoptera; family Geometridae; genus Plemyria; species Plemyria rubiginata. The sequence continues at coordinate 3,970,549 of OY754929.1, forward strand.
CTTAGGTAGGTAGGTACGTGGTCCAGACAGAGGTGATTTTGATAATATTTAAACCGAGCAAGGTCTCATTTTTCGAAAATAGATATCTTGCTTGTTTTTAAATAATAAGTAGGTACCTACACATAAAAAAAACTCTGAGCGAGCATGTAGTGCACGTCTGCTTCCCCTATACCGTAAACTTTGCTATTCAAGGAATTTGGATATACCTTAGTTGCTATCAAGGAATTTGGATGGATACTGCTTGCTATCCTCGCGTGACGTAACGCCCCGTGGCTTTTGCCAAAGAGTACCTATTACAATATACCTACTACGCTGCGTTGTTTGCTATAGTGATGCCAACTTATCTACATTACTGTTAGATTTAGCTAAATATTACGATTATTTCAACCTACTTTTTTTAACAACTTAAAAAACAAGAATAATATTTAATTAACCTAAAATATAATTTTGTAAACAAAATAATTTATGCAGTTCTTTAAATCAGCCATAATAGGTAATACCTAGGTAGGCTTGGGTGAGCCATTGTTCATGGATTTTTGGGATGGTTATTTTTAAATCATCCGATCTGATTAGGATTAAATAAATTGACATTGAGACACTGTGACGAGACCTGTAGAGCTAAGATGCGCACTGCGACATATTTATGTCTTCGCGAGATGACAAAATTCTCTCGTTGACGATTCGTGTCTTCTGGCTCCTGAAACAGTTTCTTAGCTAGTTCGGGAGCCTATGGATTCAAAATATAATATATGTATATGTGCCTATTTTATTATATCAATAAAAATCAACTTTACTTTATTACTTACTTTTTATAACAGTTTAAAAATTATTAAAAAAAAGGATCGCGACGACGACACGACGCAGTCAATAAAGTTGTGTGTTCAGCTAAAATTTAATTCAAACATGTTTTCCTACCCAAAGAAATCTTTCAAAATGTTGAAATGTGCGAGCGAGAAATATATATAGGTATATGTATATTATATGACGGTTGTCAGCTCCTTAAAAATATCAATAAAGATTAATATCTGTCTTCTAAAACAACTTCTGTATTGCGAACTTTTTATAATAATACTCTTATCTCGTTCTCGACACCTAACGACGAGAACAGCCCTTACTTTTTTTAGTATTTACAAATTGTAATAATTTGTACCTAACTAACAAAAAAATGTAAGGGCTGTTTAAGCAGAGGCCACTGATGCTAGTAGCACGACCAAAACATTTTTTGGAAATATTTTTTTTTTGTTTTTAGCTAAAAACGGAACCAATTTTATGGACACAGTACCAGAAAATACTTCTCAGGTCAACCTCATACGCAATGCGTACGAGGTTTACTTGTGAAGTATGTAGGGGGATTTTTTTTTACATTTGCCGCGTTTGGCTAATGGGTAACCTCGAACACTTGGTGGTAGATAGAGATTTAAAAGTTCTGACGGCGCTTTACTATCACTACATAGTATAAAAAAAAGTCGCTTTCTCTGTCCCTATATCCCTATGTACGCTTAAATCTTTAAAACTACCTACGCAACGAATTTTGATGCGGTTTTTTTTAATAGATAGTGATTCAAGAGGAAGGTTTATATGTATAATACATGCATGATATAGTAGAAAAACAATGTGCACCCGTGCGAAGCATGGGCGCGCGGACGGGTCGCTAGTATATTAATATGATAGTAGCGTTATGGCGCCGCATTCGGACATTTGACGAAACCTAACACTGGTTAGGTACTTACATACCTAACTACACTGCGTCCCTTTTGGGGTTGAGTTCAATAAATTATTACTTTTGAACCTACAGGGATACACTATACACTAACTACAATTAAAAGCTCCGAATAATAACTGAATATTTTACAGAAAAGTTTTAACAGTTTTATCTACATTCAGTCAAAATCTAAATTTTTATACGCTAGTGAAGCTAACAGACTTTTTTTATTTTATGTACCGTTATTTTATTATTATTACGTACTTATCATTCACTATAATACTAAACAGCTGGCAACCCTATTATTTACACTATCGAACCCGTGTTGCCAATGCTACGGGTATTGCCGTGTTCTACGGCTTTCAGGCCAAATAATCACGAAATCCACATCATCAGCAGATCACATCCGTAGCAGATTCTACGGTTGTTTTCAAATTCACGGTAATTATTCAATTTACGGCTTGGTATGTATGAAGAGTTACTCCGATGCACGAAATTTGACCGTCGTATAGTGCCGGACGGCTCACAGCACTATACGATGGTCAAACTTGCCCTAACATTGTTTGACAGGAGTTCGAGAGGAACGGCACGTAAAACGTCGAAGAGTAACAACAGCAAATACCTATGATTGCAAAGAACCTACCACCTAAACCTCAATGCACCTACCAAAAAAATTAAGACAAAAAAAAGAGTTAAGAAGTTTTATGAAAATATTTGTTTTTTTAACTAATATAGAGAAAGTTTACAAAAATTACCCAAATGGTGCTATTTAATGGCTTTTAATGTTGAAAACGTTATTCCTTTTTTTAGGGAATGACACGGGCACCGTTGGTCATTTTCCATAAAAACACGGCTTTTTTACCACATCTATACGGCCGCCTAAAAATTTTCATTGGCAACTCTGAGTGGAACCCAACCAACTTGAATTGAACTCGTTCTTTCTACATCATGACGCGAGGAGACGAGAGGACGCGCACGATCGCGATCGCAAAATGTTTCTAGGGCTTTGTAATTTATATAAATGGATTACCAATGTACCTATTATACCTACCTACCAAATTAAACCATTGTACCTAATCTTTTAATGGCATTTTTTGATGTCACACATACCTACCTAGCTCCTACCTATGTTATTGATATTAAAAACGGTAATTTACAAGGCAAAAATAGGTCGATAAAAGAAGTGCATAAAAATCGAAAGACGGCAGGCAACATGGCTAACCTAGCTGTAGCTAAAGGAAATGATTTGTAAGTAGGTACATACCTAGGTAGATACGCTACCAAATTTTATTAGGGTAAGGTAGACAATAATTATGTGTTTGTGTGTAAATAGGGTTCAATAAAATGCACAGGCGCCCGCCCCGGCTAAAGTTGACAAAATAGGTATTCTATCACAATTCACAATAATGTCATGGTCGGTCGGACACCGCGCGCCTCGCACTGAGCGGAACGGCAGGCAGGCAAGCACGTCTACGCACGGTTGTCGCTGGCACAAGAATGAAGCAATTTCACTCAAAAACGAAAATCAGAATTATGCAATTACCTTTTAACACCAGTCGCCAACTATATCGTAAATTAGTCTAGACACACATTATTTTATCTAAATTGTCACAATATTTTCTTATCACAATTTTCTCATCGCGTGGCACAAAGCATGTTTTACAAGCAGTCCCGTCTGCTTTGGCGATCCGAAACAAAATGGCGCTTTTTCAAGACGTTGGGCGGCCGACACGTCGAACTCGCGCGCGCACGTATGGGAGCGAGATAGCAATAATGCATTTGTCGTTGTGGAACGAACGAGATGACAGCGCTGGTTTCACACTGAGTGCAAGAGAGATATAAAATGCGCTTAGCAAAACGTCGAGAAAATTTCATTTCCTCGGCAGCCCTCGTCCATAGTTGACGTACAGCATAATTGAATGACTGTACCTACATATTTATGTAGAGGTTATTTGTAATGTACCTGATGAACTAGGTAATTTATTGTTAGGTAAGTATTTATGTACAAGTATTTATGTATTTTTGTAAATATTTTGAGCAATATTGCCATGTACCTATTTTATTCATTATTTGGTGGTACGAGGTAGGTAGGTAGGTAGGTACTTGCTCCAAATAAAATACAAGCTAAAATTTACCTAATACCTACCTACCTTCCTACTACCTAGGTACCTACCTATGGAATAATATTTTGTAGGCAAGATAGGTAGGTATGGACTTTTACCCTCACAAAACACAAAACGGTGTCTAACTTTAAACAATGTCTAAAATTTGCGCTGTCTCTGTTTGCCATTACGCAATGGTAAGAGATGGCAATAGTTTAAGCATAGTTTATCGTTTGCCTATTTTTTTGTAGTAAGGCCCTTAGAATTTTAGATAGTACCTACCTAGGTTACTGTGCTTTTAAAAGTAGGTAGGCATGCCTGCCCATGTTGCGTAGTTGTAGTTGCGTAGTAGATAATTTGGTTTATAAAAAATTGCGCAGTGTGTGCATACCTACTATAATATCATGTCGGGTAACTGCAGGTAGGGTAGGTTTACCGTAACTCGCAAATCCTACCAGGTAAAATGAATTTTAATTTACGAATACAATTATGTAAGTAAACAGGCTTGCATTGGATTACTGAGCAGTGTCTGACTGAGCATTCCATCCAGATAAAAATAACGACCCCTAACACTAGCTCTCGATGTTATTGTTTGATAGATATGTAAATAAGTTAGCTAAATTTTGATACAAGCTAGTTTTAGTAGGTACCTACTTAAAAATGGGACTTTATTTTTATGTATGAAAACTTACTTGGATCAAAATTTTACCTAGGTAGGTACCTACCTATTTTCGCTCAGACGGTCGGGGCGTGAGGGTGCGAGCATTTTGTATGCGCATCCCCTCCACTGTTTTCCATTCCATGATGTAACTAGGTAGGTACATAACCTTCACCCTTTTCCGTGAAAAAAGTGATCAAATAAGCTGGGAACAAATTATCTAAGCCGTCCGTAAGCCGCGGCTGACGGACGTGGCTTGTTTCTATCTGACTAATACAACATACACTAAATTGTGCACATTGTCTGTCATAAGTAAGGGCTGGCTGGATGTTTTTGCGTCCGCGGACGGTATGAACGGGGAGCGTGCACATTGTTAAGGCTCCGGCGACAGCGGCTCGCAATTTCGAGTTGCGATTGGCTATTATTTCATTTTATTTCATTTCGGGGAGGTTGTTTGAAAGAATAACTCTAAAGTGACATGCATAAATACTGTTCGAACACAAATAATACAATAATATAAGGGAAATGGTCTTGAGTCAGAAATCATTTTGGTAGGTATTACGTAAACGTAAGACCAAACATACTAAAAATGATTTCTGATTCGGGCATGTTTCCCTTATATTATTGTATTATTTGTGTTCGAACAGTATTTATGCGTGTCACTTTAGAGTTATTCTTTCAAACAACCTCCCCGAAATGAAATAATAGCCAATCGCACCTCGAAATTGCGAGCCGCTGTCGCCGGACCCTTAAGCCGCGTCCGTCAGCCGCGGCTTACGGACGCGTCAGATAATTTGAGCAGCTATATTTGATCGTATTGAAGAAACATAGGTACCTATAATTTCGTAATCGAGTTGCTTTCGAGTAATAACATTTTAGTTATCGATTTCGGTTCTAGGTACCTACCACATACTAGTAGGATGACGTCATATGTGTTGTGTAGATCTAATGCGGGACGTGAGAGAGAAGCGAACGAAAATCTTACTACCTACCTATCAACTTGGGCGACTACCGAATACCTAGGTTAATTGGGCGATTTGGCATTTTATGTAGGTACCTACTAGTTGCGCCCCGCGGTTTCACCCGCGCAGACACGTTATTTTTGTAGTTTGAGCAAGACACTATTTCAGATTTTACTTCAAATTAGATAAGAGATAGCAAATGTCAACTGTGGAGGTACAGTGGGCAACTCAAGTTTATTAAAATTTTGATGATTTAAATCTTTAATAACTCCAGCATGTACCTAATCGTAGACCTAATGTTAAATTTGCTTCCTTTGGGTTTATTTTGTAGGTACACGTAGGTACCATAATTACCTAAAACCTGACCTATAAATTAGTTCAAGGATGGGAGTAGGTAAAATAAAACACGAAGACCTCAGTGGCGCAGCGGGCGAGTCCGCCTGCGACGCAAGAGGTTGCGGGTTCGATTCCCGCCTCGGACAAAATTGTGTACGATCTGCAGATATTTGTTCCGTTGGTCTGGGTGTTTATGTAAAATAAAAAATATCTATCTATGTAAGTTTATAATGTATTAAATATATCAGTCATCTAGTACCTATAACACAAGCCTTGAGTAGCTTTGGGGCTAGATGATGCTATGTGGATAGTCCAGCATTATTTATTATAAACAAAAACATTTAGTTTACTTATTTAAAAAAATACCTGGTTTTTGGAATAGTATTCAACTAAGAAACATCTTTAGGGGTTTAGGTACTCTTTATTTTTTAATACTTAGGTACACCTAGGTCTTTACACAGCCGCTTTTTAAACTAGTTAGGTACTAACCTAACATAAATTATTGTAATTTTGTGTATTAACAAACAAACAGGACACAGTAAATAATAAAAATACAGATTATGCTTATTCAATCATTCATTGACAATTCTCTTAAATTGTTGACGCTGACAATCGTTGGACAACTTCTCCGAAATTTGAACCTGTTTTGGCTCACCAACTATTTTAACTAATTAAAGTAGGTATATACGATAGGTAATAAAATATTTAACAAAAGGTAGTTATCTTAACCTACCTCCTTTGGTTAGGTTCCTCCTCCTAGGTTAGGTACCTATCATACAAATGTTTAGCAAGTATTTAAGATATAATTACTTCCTATACAAATATTATTACTAAGTAATAAGTGTTATTACATAAATTGTATAGAAGTTTGCATAATCGTAGGATACTTTTTAAGTTACAAAGATTTATTCCGTCTTATTATAAAAATGTGAGTTAGACTAGGCTTAAGCCAGGACTAACTGGTCCGTGGTCTAACTTTGATACCGAAGTTGGTCCCTGCTCTATACAAAAATCAAAGACTTAGACCAGACGTTATTATAAAACGAAGTTTATCCCCTAAACCACGGTTTAAAGATAAACCTGAACGACCCCTAGTTTAAGTATGGTCTAACTAATAAAAATCTCATTTTGCCAAATTTTATTTGGTCTCCCACATAAGTTTATTCAATAAAACAACTTGTAGCACTGCATTATCCAACATACATTTCAAACTCTACACTCCGATCTAAATTTGAAATGTCAAAACGCATGGGTTGCCACGAATTTGTCAATATCAAGTTGATAACGAGATTTAAAACAAAAAGGCGGAGATCTGAGTCAAGAAGAGAAACTAAAAATTGATTCGTTAAAACGAAAGACGAGGTAGTATGCGCATATGACTTTAGCCTGCGGCAAGAGAGCACAGTTATACCAACTTATCTAAGCCGGTCTGAAGTTAGCTGTTTAGAGCTTAGAGCATTTATAACTGGAGATGTTAACGCAAGGCATACCCCTCTGCCGGCCATAAGACGCGACTTGGCCATGCGCGTTATATAAAACTACTTCACTCATCACCGCGCGGCCATTAGTTGTCGTTTCGTGTCGCGAAGTAGTGCTCAGTAAAAATGGTGAATTGTGCGGTATTTCGGTGTAAAAGGAGATCAGTGACATCAAACTTTAGGGAACACGGTATTTCCTATCACAAGTAAGTGATATTTTAGTCAATTGTTTTTGTAATTACGTTTAATTTATATTTAATGGAATACCAGTTACGACAGTTTTAATACGACGCCAACGTCTTGGTAGGAGGTGTCGGTGAATTTATATTCCTTGGTAGAAGGCGTAGTGTGGGGACTAGTTGAGCGAAATCGATTGAATGAATGATGGAATGAACGTAAATTTAGAATAAAATGCGATGTGTTTTTTGTACCCATATTTAACCGATTTAAAAAAAGGATGTTCAGTATTGGACTCTACAAAAACTGTCTCTGTCATTCTGCCTTCAATACGTCGCTTCATGGAGCTCCCTTAAAATTTTAGTTGTGCTGTGTCGTTGGTTTATTGCTATTTTCTTTGTACTTTTTGAACGCAGAATCGTATAAGGGTGAGGCCGTGGATTTTGCCACTTTTAAAAAAAGAAAATTGTCTCTAATGTTCATCATAAAATAAAACAGAAAATACCAGATAAACTGTAACACTGATCTCATAAATAACTTCTTTCAGCTATTTTTTATCTCTTTTAGGATAGTTTTAAGCGGATTTTGGTGAATTATCATGTTAAAACGCCAATCTGAATATTTCAGAGCCCTAATTTTAGATAAAAAAGCGATGTCTTTGATGGTAGGTTACTTACTTGTCGGTATTTTTACTTTTTGATTTTATGAGTCTACTGAACAAATTTAATTGAATCTAATTGTCTGATAGTTGAGACACAAGAAAGTGGTTTTAAACCATTGAAAACATGCATTAATCAGTGATTTATAAACATTTAAACATTTGTCTGCTTTATTTCACTTCTACGTTACTGTTTGCAAAATTGAAAGCACTTTGAAATAAATAAATAAAAGTTATAAAAAATTTTCAGAATCATATTATACATAATTATAGGATTTATAATTTTAGAATAAATAAATTCTCGTTTCTTATTCCTGGAATTTAAAAAAGAATTCGTTACCATTTAAAATAAAGATTTTATTATAACCGTACCCACTAGTTTTTTTTATCGCGTCAGTATGACATAAGCTTAACAAAGCAACACCGTTACTTTCGCGTTACTGTAACGTAGAATATTCTGCGTTACTATACGTTACAAAGTGGCAAAATCCACGGCCTCACCCATAAACGTGATTTTTGTATAGCTGTAGCATGTTAGCTGGAGAGGGACATGGGCTATGAGCATTTGTTAACAGCCACTATTCTTCTACTGCTCTTCATTTTTTTCACCCCGTCATACCAGTCATCATCATCAGCCTATGTAAGTCCACTGCTGGACACATCATACCAATAAAGAAACAAAATATTTATCTAAAAATGCATTCATGAAAGACTACTTACTTGAAAGATTACTTACTACTTGCGAAAATAGAATATAGCTTAAAGTTACTCAACAACAGTGTAGCTATCTATTTGTAAAATATTTTTTAAAATCGTTTCAGTAGTTTCAAAGATTACGCTCTACAAACTCTTAATAAAATATTTTTTACAAAAAAAAACGACTCCAAAACTGCTATCCAATTTGTTATGAAAAATACACTAAAAAGTTAAAAATAATTGCATTATGGATTTCTATTTCAATCTACTTACAAATAGGTATCCATTTTTTCAACAAATCTTATAATTTTATTATTATGACATTATACAATTACTGATATTTTTGGAGTCGGTGCCAGCACTCTATTTACTTAGTAATACCTACTAGGCTAGACAGGTACACGTTTGTTAATCTTGGCTAAAAAAAGGAAAAGTATATGATTTTGAACCACACTGTTTCATTCATATGAAATCATTCATTTTGTCGGTCTTTTTACAACCCATCACTACTTTTTTGTGTTAGTGTGTAACTAAACAAAAGTGTAACAACAGTAATTCTTTAATTGTGTTATTGTTTTTGTGTTGGTGTACAGCTTTTACTTGCGTGTGCGTTTATAGGGACGCTTAATTTTTCTGCATTAGTATGCGTGATTATGTAAATGTGTTCTGTACCGTACTACCCCGCCTCCCGCGAAAACCGGCAGAAAGATTTTAGTACTAAAAGTAGCGTTTGGCATCTCCCGTTATAAATGCTCTAAGGTTTAGAGAATTCTCGATTCACTATTGGCCATTTATGCACAAGCGGCTAACTTCAGACCGGCTCAGATAAGTTGGTGATTCCAAAATGAATGAACGATTGATTGCCATAATTTGTTATAGTCTGTGGATATTTGTTGAATGATTATGTTCTGTGATGGTGAATCATGGACTATCTCAGGTACTATGTAGTCTTCGACTAAAGTGTCTTTTGTAATACGAAAATGATAAACCTGAGATGATCCTAAATTTATGAGATAAACCAGGTTTAAGTTGTTTATAATAAGAAAACGTGACTTGAGCTAGGTTTAAACCCAGGTTTGATTTGTTTATAATAAGGCTGAATAAGTTTAATCAGTCAGTAATCCCAATCTTGAGTAAATGTACAGTCAGCAACAAAAGTTGAGTATTGATGAAGTTTTTTTATTATTAAAAAAACGACAAGTAGGCTAGGTACCTAGTGTTAATTGAAATGACAATACGAAACATCGTTTATAGTATTGTAGAGTAGGTTCCTGCCCAGAATATTGTTCTGATAAAAGGTAAATCCTACTTTCTACTAACATAATTATGCGAAAGTTTGTGATGTGTATATTTTTTTCTCACTCCTTCCTTTCCACTACGGCTGCACTGGTACGTACTGGTACGTGCGCGTCCACCGCGTCCGCATCGCTGCGTCCGGAGCGGACGGATTTGTTGCTTTGTATTGATTTGTATGCAGAATTGCTTTGAAAATACCAATACTGCCGATGCAAAGTCCGGATGCAGTGGACGCACCCCTTCGGCATTTTGTAAATACCGACGCTCCGTCCGCTCCGTACTGAGCGATGCGGTGCGCGTAGAGGTGCTAGTGGTACCTGGAGCTACACTTGTGTGGTACCGTACCACACAAGTGTAGCACGGGCTCTGGGCCATGGGTTTCGAAGTTATTCAAGATTTTAAATTATTGAATGCTTATGAACTTCTGTAGCTGAGAGATCTAGGTACCTACGCAACCAGCTGTTTATTGTTAACAGTATTTAAAATTTCTTCTTTGGTTAACTTAACATTTTGGACCAACGTCGTTTCGATGGACGATTCAAAATCCAATTCGATATCGTCGTCCTGAGGATCTATTTCAGGCTTGTCTTTGTTGTTGCGACATTTTTGTTTTGTTGGTTTGTTGAGCTCTTTCCTGGAATTTTCTTGGATGGGTGGGCCCTTTTTTCTAAGTAATCGCTGTCGTGTTTTATATACAGGAGTAGTAGTATCCGGGGACTGCGTTGGTGACGAATGCGTCTGCGTTAAGTATTTATACAAGAGAGGATTGACAGATGGTTCCGGCCGTTTGAGTTTTATTGTTTCGCTAGCAACCACAGCATTGATAATATTTTGCATAGAATTGGTCTTATTGTTTGAATGACTTCTGCTAACAAGTGGTGTCTCAGTGCACGTCACATGGTTATCAAAATCACAGTTATCTTCCGATATATCTTCAATGACTTCGCTGAGATCAACTGGTGGTTTATCTTTATGAATTGTTGGTGGTTGAGCAATCTTATTATAGGCATCTGCCAGTGAAAATGTACTAACAACGTTACCGGGTAAAGATCCCATAGAGACATCAGTTCCGTTAATGGTGAGTAACAATGGCATCTTATTGTTTATACTCTTTGTTTTATATTGTAGAACATTTTTATCCCTTAAATTCTGCAACGGTGTTAAATTAGTATTAGTCACAATTGGTACCTGATTTTGAGCACCCTCCTTAGCAATCATACCAACTTCGTTGTGTAACTGTGTAAAATTACTATTACTGAAAACAAGTGGCGGTGGATGATTTCTAGTTATCTCTATATGCTGAACATTCACGGTCTTCTGTGCCGTTTCAGCATTATGATTACCGATCCGGAGCTTTTTTATCTGTAGTGGGTTTTCCGTTAAAAATTGTTCAGGCAGTTTAACTCGTAATTTCTTATAACTTCGATCGATATCCTCCATTTCTTTTCGTTTGGCTTCATTCGTTGGCATTGTTTGTATATTGTCTCCGTTCTTCCTACCCCTCTCCCCCTTGCTTCGTTGTTTGTTTATTTGACGTTTATTATGACGACATTGAATATCCTTAAAGTGTGATTTATAACCTTCTACCAATTTAAAGTTCTTCAGTCCTCCTAGAGATGACATTACTTGATAAATGCTGCAAACATTACTTGTGTTACTTGTAGTTGGAACAGAACTGTTTGGAGAAAGTGGTTGGACCTTGCAGTGTGGGTCGTTTGGAGTGCTGTGTTCAAGTGTCGTTTTGGCTCCATTCAATGTTATGATTGGAAGTATTGGAACAGTTGGTGGCATTAGTGCCACGGTATTTCTAGAAAAATTTACCCGGTTGCAGAATTCTTGAAGTGGTATGCCAAGCTTTTCAATCTGTGAGCTAACGAGCTGGAGCACATCAGAAATAACATTTGTGTCTTCCTTGGGCAAACTACAAGGAGGAGCACATATTACCGCAGTTAGTTTTCCATTTTCGTTTACAGCTAGTTTTGAGCCCATGAATTTATCGAATATACTGTCGATGAGCTTTGTCAGAGATGTAGCGCTGTAAGTAAATTCATTCTGTTTGTGATTGGTATTTGTGGGGTTTGTTGTAATCGCATTATGTTCCGAACGTGAATTAATGCTCAAGTTATTGTTACTTTGTTCTCCACTCGGTTTCACGAGGCCAACTGGAGCTTTTGTTTCATTTGTTGTATAAGCAAGATTATTTTGAAAATCATTAGTTTCTTTTAAATTCACACGTTGAATATCCACACTTGTGTCCAAAGTAGATCGAATAAGTATTTTTGACCTGGTACTTTTTTTATTAATGGTGTTCGTTTTTCGCTTTTCTGTTACTTTTTTGAGAGCCGGGTTTTTCTGTTTATAGCATGTTTTATGTGTACTGATTTCATCCAAATTTATATTAGTGCACGTGTGTGGTTTGCAACAACAAACACATTCACCTCGGCAAGGGTGAGTAGTTCTCATAAATTTTCTTACATCGGGAGATATTTTACTAACTTCAGCCAGTCTCAAAATAATGGCTTCACGGTTATGCCAGCAACAAACTAGAAAGGAAAAGTATTTCATAGAAGTCGGAAACCATTTATCTCTTTCTTCATATAATTGTTTTTCTTCATAAATACACCTATTGACAGTAGGTCTCGAGAAATTGCATAAGGCGCCGTTCCTTCCTATTTCATAGTTATCCCCAAGAATTTTGGTTTGTTTAAAAATAATACGGTGATATTTAATTATTATAACTGCCCACTCTAAGTAATCCATAAACTCGTTTTTCCTGATATTATGTGTTGGGTTGGGCCCATTTGGGATGTAGCTTTTGGCTTTATTAATTATATTATTAACGTTTAGGTAAGGTGCACTAACAACCTTTTCATCAATTACGTCGGTATTTTTAAATATCAATTTACTTTTGCCTTTACTCAGAATTGGGTTTCCGAAAACACAGCAACATGAACACGGTCTTGGTAAGCAGTTGTGAGGTTTCCTTAAATAAGATATAATTTGTCTTGTTAAACCCAATTGAATAAGCCTGCTTATACGTTTTTCTCTGTTAGCCCAGCAACAATATTCTATCAAAACAGTGGTTTTACTATTATGTTCTTTTTCAAGTGTGTTGCATTCTTTAATATTAGTCCTATAATAACTTTTTATCCCTCTTTTTGCATCTAAAATATAAATATCAGCTTCTTGACATCTTTTGTCTCTGACTGCAACAGTGATTGACACTGACGTGGATAACGTCGCAGCTAAAATCGACGTTTTTGGTACGAGATTGCTAATAGGCTTATCGTCATTTACAGAAAAGGATGAAGGCGAACGAGGAATGTCATCATCAGACGAATAGATGTATTCCAATAAAGTATTCGACCGCGATGTTCTTTTGCTTGTTTTAAAGTCTTCCAATACAATTTGAAGTGGTTTGCACTTGTGTAACAGTAATTGATTTTTTAATTTTGTTTCTGTTTTAACTTTGGTGTTGAGCTGTTGAATTTGGCTACATAGTTTGATATAAGAATTTATGCATACATCCCTTGATATTTCAGGCTGGTTTTTTAAAGGCTCGTAGTGAGGTTTGCTCTCTTCCACAATCATTTCAGTTACTTCTTGAGAGGTATGTCTTCCGATATTATTGAAAGTATTCATATAATCTAATTTAGTTGTATACACCAAAGGTATATCTGTAATCTCGTGTTTCTTCATAGTTTCGTGTTTCTTTATAAGAGGCTCATCATCACTATCAATATCTTCATCTTCTGCACTGTATGCAGGCACCTCTTCTTTAATCACAATTTCCATTTCAGTTTCTTTCTTGATGGTAGCAATCTGTGTTCCTGTAACAATAAAAAAATATTATGATTTGCCTCGCTCATAAGGTTCACGTTCTTTCGTCAAGTCCATAGTCCATCAACAGTGAAGTCGGCTGTCTTTTGTGACCGTACCTACGGGTTTTCTCTATTCCGTGGTACCTACCTTAAGGTAGCAGTTTCCTTCAAAACCTACGTTTGTTTTAAATAATGCATATCGGAGGAGTAACCCAAATAAAAAATACATTTTCAATTAATACCGTCACACTTTGTGTGATTTTTTATTTTTGACTCCGATTACAATACATGAAAAATTTATTATTGTTTATAATATATTATTAACATGTTCACTGCCGAAGGAAAAAAGTGGTTTTTCCGTTCAAGCCACGACGCCCTCAGTGACCCCCCAACTTAACTTTCCATTCGAGCCGTGACGCCCACCGCGACCCACGCATCAGAGGAGTTTTAGATCTGTCCCAACAGGCTGGCGGACATTACTAGCGTACAAATTTGAATGAAAGCAGACCCGCCTGGCCTCCTAGTATCTCCATGCAACATGGTTCTTACCTACCATTAATAGTCATTGAAAAATTTTGATTTTTGTGACATCGTCACACAACATGCATCATTACGAATTATGCTTTCTTGTGAATGAAATTTAAGTGAATAACGACTAGATTTTTATTACTAAAAATAGATATCTTTGTGGCAAGGACCTTGAATGAGAAAGGAGTGCCTGGGAAGTTTATGTGCAGTTGGTTCGAGCTATGTATAGCAGAGACAGAACACACGTTTGGTCGGAAGCTGGCGTCACCGCCAAGTTCAGTGTGGCTGTAAGTTTGCACCAGGCGTCGGCATGAAGCCCATATTTGTTGCTCCTGATTATGGATGCACTGACAACGAACATACAGGAAGAAGCCCCCTGGTGCATGCTGTTCGCCAGACATTGTTCTTGTTGGTGAAGATTTGAAGTCCAGAGCAGGCTGGGAAAATGGCAGGAGAAATTGGAGTGTCGGGCTGAAGATCAGCAGGACTAAAACCGAGCACTTAGTCTGCGACTTTGGTGGTCTCTCCAGTTTCACCTCTATTGCCTTAGACGGGGAATCCCTACCAGTCTGCTGCGACAGCTGCTTCGGTACCTCGGCTCATCTATCCAGAACGACTGCGATATTGACGTGACGTGAAAAATAGAATAAATGTGGGTTGGATGAAATGGCGACAGGTATCAGGAACAACATGTGATCCACGAATGCCCCTAAACTTAAGGGGTAAGTTTACAAGACGATCATAAGACTTGTAGAGCTGAATGGATTGTGTTGGACTGTGTCTGTGGACTGTGTTGGGCAACTTTCGCGAATGTTGAGGTGGATGTGCGGAGTGACAAGGATGGAATGAGTATATTATAGGAAGTTTCAAAGTAGTGCTGCCAGTGACGGATAAGTTGAGAAGCAATAGGATACCGTGGTATGGTCATGTCATGAGGAGGGAAGAATGTCATATTAATATGAATATACCTGGGTCACACTCACACACCCAACCTGCTTGCTACTGCTAACGCAGGCATATTACCAGCTTTCTTTACCGGATCTGAGAGAACTGGACTAAGACATCGTCCAAGAGTGATGTTAACTCAGACCAGCATCGAAACCCTGGCTAACCTCGAGGTGGCAGACTCCACGACTCCCAATATTACGAGAACAGTGCTGGAAATGGATGTGAATAGTTTTAGAAGGAGAGGCAGGCAAAGAAAAGATGGATAGATTATGTGAAAGATGACATGAGTAAGGATGAAGTGAGCACTGAGATGACGAATGATAGAGGAGAGTGAAAGAAGAAAACCTGTTGTGCCGACCCTACTTAGCGTGGGATAAAGGCAGGAAGATGATAACTCTTAAAATTAGTCAAAACATTAACAACAGCCACATTTAAAATCAAATCAATGGCTAACCTAACCTAGCACATCCCGTTTTTCACTAGGGAGATGCGCGCGGTTGGTCGACGCATTGGCCGCGCGGCCCCGTGTGACGGATTTTCGTTTTTTCTTACGTGGGGGCCGCGACGGACTTTGCTGACCGGCACTCATTATCTTAGTTTAAATCAATAATACAACACCGGTGTTAAATAAAACACATGTTTTTTTATCATATCTATCCAATAAACCTAAAAAAACCACCGGTCAAATTTGGCAAATTCTATGTTTTTCAACTGGCTTCGTGGGATAATCTTACGCCGGGCACCACTGTCCGTCATGGCAGTGAACGTGTTAATATTGTTCAAATGAGAAAAAGAGACCTTAATATTGAGGTAATCAATAAATACTACTAGCAGGTAAACCTTTTTTTTTCTTTTCGAATTTCAAAGCCGCGGGCGGCGTGTAGCAGAGCTAGTTTTAATCGTGGCAACTTAAGGGGCAGCATACGGCACGCCGCTATCTCGCTCGCACGATTGAACATTTTTGAAGATATAAAATCACTGAATGTAGTTGTGTATAATCGCAATCGGTCAAGTTGTTGTCAATGGCATTACTAAGATTTAGCAAAAAATAAATTTTGATCCAAGCAAGTTTTCACACTTAGCGACTTGACTTTTAAAATTTTTATCTATGAAAATTTGCTTGTATCAAAATTATATTTTCGATAAATCTTTGTAAAGCCATTGACGACAACTTGACCGATTGCAATTTTACATAACTAAAACCAGTGATTTTATATCTTCAAAAATGTTCAATAGTGCGAGCGAGATAGTGGCGCGCCGTATGCTGCCCCTTAAATGGCTATTCGGTAGGTATGCGTGTTTTTTTTGATCGTGTATTTGTTTTTCGTCATGCCCCAAAGATTGGCAAATAAAAAGGCGAACAGAGTATCGAGCAATTAGAAGTACCATCACCACTAAAGTGATACATACGCTGTACGCTTCCACTAAATTAAATTTTTGTGTTCTGATGTTTTTTTTCTGATACTAATAGGTTTAAAGTAGGTATATATTCACATGGCAGGCTACGCCAAGCGCCGCCAGGGCGACCGACGCACGACCATACCCCCTCCGAACTAATCCGAACCAACGCGATAACGACCGAATGGCCCTCCCTACATAACTTGGATGAAATTTGCGATACTGATTGACAATATATCATTACTGATTGTATTTTACTTGTTTACACAAGTAATTATGGAAATAGGTAGGTGGTGTTTTCAGAGATGGGCGCTTACCCGGTAAAAACCCGAACTTTGGGTTTTTACCCGTTTATACCCATTTTTACCTACCCATTTTGAATTAATACCGGGTAAAAATTCACATATTTTTTTGGTCATTTATGTTTTTATTTGTTAGTTTTATTCTGATTTTAATTATCTAATCTTAATATTCTGATTATCTGATAAAAAAGTATCATTCTAGCTTATTTTTATTCTGATACTTTGGATTCACACAATGAAAGATATGTTTTATAGGTACTATTACTGGGGAAAGCTGACCAATGGGTGGCCACCGCACCACAATTTGATTTTGACAGTGACATTTGTTTGTTTACCTTTTATAACATAGTAGAAAAAACGGTGTATAGACTATATATTTATATATATTTTACCCTTCCAATTTTTACCCACCCGCCCATCTGTTTTGCATAAAAATCAGAACAGCAATTTTCAAAAGTAAAATAGTTACATACCTACGATGATTAAAAAAAATATTTTATCCACACAATCATAATTTTCCACCGCCACCTTATTACCATAGGTACCTATGGTAATTAATTTAGAACTTTAGAAGTACCTACCTAATCAACTTTTGATTTGATAATTTTATCATTATCATAATAATGACGACCTCTGTGGCGCAGCGGGCGAGAGCCTGCCTGCGACGCAAGAGGTTGCGGGTTCGATTCCCGCCGTGGAACAAATTTGTGTACGATCTGCAGAAATTTGTTCTGATGGTCTGGGTGTTTTCTATGTATAATAAAAAATATCTATCTATGTAAGAAGTATATAATGTATTAAATATATCAGTTATCTAGTACCCATAACACAAGCTTTGAATAGCTTACTTTGGGGCTAGATAGTGCTGTGTGGATTGTCCAGCATTATTTATTTATTTATTTACATATTTATTTATAATAATTTTATTAATAACGATTAAAGATAAATAATTTATAGCAACACAGAGGAGGTGCCTAACTGAAGCAGGTACCTATTGAATCTGTAATTGTATTAAAAGTACCTATCTACTAACTACATCTGTCATATTATCTGTAATTTTAATCTATGACTGTGCTGTACTGTGACACACAATAGGTACCTACCTACACAGTGAGAACGAACGCCCGAAGCATTTGTTTCGTAGGTACGAAACTCGAATGCTACCCACTAACAAAATTGTCACTGTGCGTGCACGCACTTAAAGTAACTCCTAAATTTAGCTTTTCGTAAGTACATATTGAATTAATTAGGTACCGTACTACATTAAATTTAGGTACAGGTAGGTACCTATTTACTTGGTATTGCTACTCAAACTAAGATGAGAAACAGGAAGTATCGATAAGTCGAAATGGGGATATTGAAAACCATGGTAGGGGACATGCCATGGCACAGAATATGTATACAAAGCCAAGGGCGTGTCACCCACCACGCTCAGAAGGGTTCCGGCGCCGGCCGGCCGATTGAGTTTGATCGTACGATGACGATCGTAGCGTACGATGGCGCGATGCGTTTTTCATCGCACGATCAAAGTGGTCGTGCGATGACCTCAGGTGTCCTAATGCATCGCGCGATGTCCATCGAGTGATGCCGTCGCTTGATGGCTTGCGTCGCGCTCACGCCACTTTAACGATGGCTCTGTACAGAGATGCACAGTTTTTTCTGTCGGGCAATATTGTTTTAAAAATTGCAAGTGACATTGAAAAAAGGAAACGTAGACAACATAAAATACTTTATAGATCCAGGAATCTGCGCGGTGAATTTTTCAACCTTGCCCCTCTCGTCCCGCGCCCCTCGTGCGTCAACGCATCGCGTAGGTAACCGATAAGGACACTCAAAAGAGATCTGTTGCTTTTATTACATGATCGCACGATCAAACGCATCGTACGATCGTTATTAAGCATTTCATGTGCTCGCACGATTACTTGCGAGGTTCAAATAGGACTCTCTGATGAAATCTGTATGTTTTAACTCATCGCACGACGAGAACGCATCGTGTCATCGTGCTATCTTCGCCAATTAGGACAACGCCTAAATATTACCTACCTAATCGCTGTTAAGAGGATGCCATCTCGCCTGCACACTTGAAAAGTTTTAAAGATTCAAATACACTGAATGGAGTAATAATAACAAGTAAGCTTTGTATAATATAATATGTATATATAGCATTGTGGACATTTCGAAAAAATACATATAATTTCAAGTTTTCCTACCAAAAATCTGTTTCGTTGTTTATGCTTGTAATAGGTATGCAGTAGTTATTTTCTATCTTATCTTTCTATTATTTTTTTCCATTAAGAGGAAAGGATACCTGAGACTTCTGAAAAATAGGTATTTCTATAAAGTATTACTGTCTCACTGCATGCTGCCGCCGTGCTCCAAGCAAAAAAGGGACAACTGCAGCTAAGACCAGTTTAGGTAAGTATATTTACTCCTCCAAAACATGTCCAATTATTTTTATTCTTTTTCATGTAATTAAACAAAACCTTCAGCTATATTCTTTTTAATTTTTTTGTAATTGATTTAGTGAGCAAAGCGAACGAAAATCTTACAATCAACTTGGGCGATTTGGCATTTTATGTATGTATGTATGTTTGTCCGACGATAACTTGAGAACCGTTTATCCGATCTGCATGAAATTTGGTAAGTCGATAGCTTGCGCTTGAGAAATTTACTGGTAAGTATGTGGGCACATAGTAGCCTATGTGCTATTCCAGACTATAATCTATCTCTCTGCCAAGTTTCATCCAGATCCGTTCAGCTGTTCCGGCGTGAAGTTACAAACATTCATGCATCCACCCATACTTACAAACTTTCGCGTTTATAATAGTAGTAGGATATGGGAAGTAGGAGTCTTCAAAAACTAGGAAATACTAGGAATGTGAAATGCCTATTGTTTTAAACATTTTCACACAAATATCCAAAAAACCGTAGGTACGCTAAACTAGTAGGTAGTTCGCCCAGAACTGAGATTTCGTGACGCGACGCGAACGCTCCGAAAATCTATGTGGTAGTCAGAGGCAACTCCAAACATTGTGTTTGGACTTGTCTCTGGCTGCCACCTACTAACTAAGTATGGTAACCAAGTTTCAACTGAATTGGCCTAGGTATTTATTGAAGAGTTCTGTTGAACAGACCTTGGCTCCATCATCAGAACAGGTCGCTATCACCATTTAATGAGAACCAAGTACCTTATTAATTTATTTTCAGAAATAAAATATTTGAAAAAGAAAAAGGAACTGAACGACCAGTAGAGAAACCTTGATGCCAACGAAACTCTTAGAAATGAGAGCTCTTGGGTCGTTGGTTATCTTAATTTAACCTTTTTTTTGTATCTCAAAAACTGGGCTACATAGAAAATAAATAAAAATGGTTTTGGAAGGTCCAAATCAAGCCCTTTCATTATGACATTTAATTTTATTTTTTTGTGTAACTTTTTTATTTTCACCTTAAAATCCCCATATTTTAGTAACCCCTTATCCGATTTTACTCATATACTTACCAGTAAATTTCTCAAGTATAAGCTATCGACTTACCAAATTTCATGCAGATCGGATAAACGGTTCTCAAGTTACCGTCGGACAAACATACAAATATACATACATACACACATAAAATGCCAAATTGCCCAAGATGTTTGTAAGATTTTCGCTCGCTTCGCTCACTCAATCAATAAGGACCTAGGACATAAATGTCAATGTCACTGTCAAATAGCCTCAATTTGCGTCTTTTTAATTAGGTATTGGTTAAAAAATCATTTAAGAATTTGGTTTTCTCGTAAACTAGGTTACCTAAGTTGGTTATTACATAGATAGGTATTTTATTTGTCTCCACGTAAAACTGATTTTAGATGTAAGATATCTTTATAAATACCTACCTATCCAGGTAGGTACCTACATAGGTAGGTATGTTATTTATTTGGTACACACTACGAATAAAGGATACACACCTAGTGCTAAATTTTTGGTAGGTTCTTAACTAGGTAACTTACATACTGTACCTAACTAAGTACTACCTACTACTAGTACCTATAATACTGTACCTACCTATTTTAATTTAATAATCTCATTCAATACCTATTTCACTGAAGTGCTAAAACGTTAGTAAAGTAGGTAGGTAATTACTAGATTAATTTTATTAATCACCGTTTTTATAAAGTAACATTATAAACACGAGGTTTCTCAAACTCACCGTAAACTGCAGTTATCTCTAAAACATTGTCGTCTGTAGCTGGTCGCTCAGAGGAAATATCTATGTCACACATTTTGGTTCACGTGTTGTAATTCACTCCTAGAATGTTAAAAACACTAGTTTTATTGAACACAGCATACAATTTTTGTTAAAAATTACGTTGACGGTGTAAGTGACATCTCATTCGGAGTCGGATCGACTCGACTGAGTGAATGAGGGGTAAAGAAACAACAGTTGTTGCGGGGGGAAGGCTAGCGCCGCGCTCCCCGAACTGCAGAGCGAGCGACGCGAGACGGGGCGGCGGGGGGCGGGGGCGGGGGCGGTTGTGCTGCGCGGGTATCGGGACGAAGTATTTCAAGGCCGACATATGCCGAAATTTTCCGAAGTTTGCCGAACCGAGCGAGCGGCATGCGGCGGCGCGGCAGTGTGGAGCAGCGGCATGAAGTAGGTGCGGGGGGCGCGGCGGGTTGACTATTATTATTTCTTCTGTGATAGTGCACGCACCAAGGAATTTGAATACAAGCTTTTATTCCTTGGCACGCACGAAACACGATGATCATGCGTTTCTTTTCTTTCACTTGCTTTCACTCACTCACTAGGTACACCACAAAGGAAAGTGGAAAAGATGTAGGTACTTGTAATAATTTGTAACATTATTCTGTGGTAGCAGGAGACAGGAGTAGGTAGGTACCTTTATTGGTACGGGATTCCTGTACTTACCTAGGTATGTGTTTTCAAATCACTACATACCTACCTACCTAGTAGGTAGGTATAAAACAAAGTCGCTTTCTCTGTCCCTATATCCCTATGTAGGTATGCCTAAATCCTTAAAACTACGCAATATATTCAAGAGGAAGGTTTATACATAAGTATGTATAATACATGCATGATAGGTATACCTAGTAGAAAAACAATGTGCACTCGTGCGACGAAGCAGGGGCGCGCGGGCAGGTCGCTAGTGACTTATAATTACCTACCTCCGTACTCCCCCATAATCACGCACGATAGGAACGTGCCCTACTACGATGCACTGCCCTGCATCCATCAACTTGAGTTGAGGCATCATTACAGATTTAAGCCTCAACTACAGAAAAGGGAGTGGTGGTGGTGGGTGGTAGTGGACTGGTGGTAGGTGGTAGGGTAGTAGATAGGTAGGTATTTCCCCGGACGAACTCGTCACAAAAAGCTGTACTGTTAGGTACCTAGAGTAGGTACCTATACATATTTAAAAAATCGACGTGAACTACCAAAGTTCCTTATGACGCTACTACCTACGCTCTTTCAATATTACCTACCTACCTATTTCACAAGTAACACAGAAGAAATAAAATCTATAACGTATTAACTACCAACCACCTACACGACACGAGAGCTCTAATTATGTTCTGTGAGTAGCAAGCAGCCTTGAGCATAGAATAGGTACTTTTACTCACGAGGCCTTGAGTTGAGTGAGCCTGGAGGAGCCTGGAGCTGGAGAGCTCGGAGTAGCGCCGCTAGCGCCATCTAGTTTTATAATAACGCAAGCTCAACAAATATACAGTTAATTTCGTTCTGAAACTGAGAAGATAATAAATGGTGTGGTGTTCGAATAATTTTATCCTTTGTAGATAAATATTTACTAATCTAAAAGAAATCTTTCTGCGTACCTACAGGCACACAATAAATTAATAATGAATTCTACATTTCTACAGGATTATTCATGCATGACGAGTCTGCTGCGTATACTTTATGTCATTCCCGAAAAAAAACATGATTTTGAACAGAAGAGGCCGCACCACGGTTAAGGTGAAGACAAGAGCTAATGTGACTCTCGCTCGCACGTTTTGACTTGTTGAAGGATAATAAAATAACAAAACCCATTTTTGAAAAATCGCAAACCACCATTTTGTGTGCAATCTACTTAAGGCGCAGCATACGGCGCGCAGCTATCTCGCTCGCACAATGGAACATTCTTAAAGATATAAAATCACTGAAGGTGGTTATGTAAAATCGCAATCGGTCAAGTTGTGGTCAATGGCATTACAAAGATTTAGCAAAAATAAAATTTTGATCCAAGCAAATTTTCATACATAAAAATTGGAAATATATAAAGTCGCATTTTTAGGTATGAAAACTTGCTCGTATCAAAATTATATTTTCGCTAAATTTTCACAATGCCATTGACAACAACTTAACCGATTGCGATTTTACTTAACTACCAATCTATATTCAATGATTTTATAATTTCAAAATGTTCCATTGTGCAAGCGAGATAGCCGCGCGCCGTATGCTGCCCCTTAAAAGTTTGCTTATGTACGAAAACTAGAAAACAAACTTTTAAGTAGGAAAACTTGTACCGATCAAAAAGATTTTTTTACTAAACTGTGCGCAATGTGATTGCACACAAAATGGTTGTTTGCGATTTTTCGAAAATGGGTTTTGTGATTTTATATCCTTCAACATGTCAAAACGTGCGAGCGAGACCGAGAGTCACATTAGCTCTTGTCTTCACCGCTGCGGTTTTTAATCGCGTGAATTTGTGCCAACTGCGCGCGCGAATTTGTGCGGCCGCACCTGCGCTTTTATTTATCTGGGGGCACAAATTCACGCGATTATCAACCACAGCGGTGGGCCTCAGGCATTGTTGGATGAATGTTGTTCCTGTTTATATACTTCCATTCCCCTCCGCTCCCTTCTCTTTCATGTAAATACCTTTCATGTGTAGGTACCTCTGGTTCGGTTGCCATGACAATGCGAAACTGTTTATTTTCTTCCATTCCATTCCATGAGATAAATCTTTGATGTTAATGTTTAGATTAGATGTGCTTTTGTTTCCTATTGTTGATTTGTAGGTAACAGGTGCTACAGTGTTAAAAATAAATACTTACATACAATGTGCAGCTTGAGTGACGTGATGTTATTAGCAATGATGGAATAATCAGCAGGCCAGGCACTGATCACCAAAAAGCTCTGCTTTGACCCAGTTTGTGACCTAATACCTAAATGCATCGATAATCTCGAATGAGTGCAAGTGCAAACTAGTCTACCTAGCTACCTGGGTACATGTTTGAATATTAAGTAGGTAGGTACCTAACAAGACCGGCAACGGAGCGTGGTATTGAAATTGAAATCTCCATGGGGCTACCGTGATTCGTCTTTCGAGTCAAGCAAGAAGTCATGTTACGAGAAAGAAGGAGCAGGAGTGGGTAGGTAGGTAGGTACTTAGTATGTATTGTGATTGTTACCTATCTCATGAAATCAGATGCGGTTCCATCAAGTAGAATAAAATATCTATCTATTCAGCCTGCATGCACCCACTGCTGGGTATAGGCCTCTCTCTAACGCCACTCTCCGGTCCTGTACCAGTCTGCTATTGCCGCCCAACTAATTCAACTATAACTGAATAAAATAGGTATAGGTGAATAAAATTTATCTGAATTTTTAGCGATGATTAAAGATGGGCGAGAGGTTGAGCAAGCTGCTGTCAGGCGGCGGCGTCCAGGGCGCGGGTTCGGTGCTCGACAGAGTCATCTCACAGCCTAGTAGTGAAGATCACACTGTGCTCTACAAGCTGGCTAATTATAAGAAAGGTATAATTAAGGGCCCGGCGACATATTATTGTGTTATTTGTGTTCGAACAGTATTTATGCGTGTCACTGGATAGTTATTCTTTCAAACAACCTCCCCGAAATGAAATAAAATGAAATATTAGCCAATCGCACCTCGAAACTGCGAGCCGCTGTCGCCGGGCCCTTAAGATCAAATTAAATCTAAAACTTTTTAAACATTCAGAGAGATAGTTTCTGATGTGGTTACTTAGGTACCTACGAACGGCCACCTACTAACTACTGTTATTTTTCACTGTTACAACTATTTACATGTCAGTGACTTATGTCTTTTTTGTAAATAAATTCTTTAAACCGACCTATCACAGTGAGGTCTACCTAAAATATCTAATAGGTACTTCGAAATTTTTAGGGTTATGTAGCCAAAGGGTAAAACGGGACCACAACGGGACCCTGTTGCTATGGCTCTGCTGTCTGTCGGTCTGTCCGTCTGTCACCAGGCTGTATATCAAAAAATTAAAAAAAAAATTGTTTGCTTATGGGGACGTCAGTTCCGACAAAATGTTGAAATGTTGCATGTATTTTGTATGTTTTTCAAATACTCTCATGATAACTCAAACACTACTCAACAATTTAAATGGAACCACATGACAAGCACTGGCTTTGATAAAAAAAGAATCATCAAAATCGGTCCACCCAGTGAAAAGTTATGAGGTACCACCAAACTTAGAAAATATAATTGAGAAGAACCTCATTTTTCAAGTCGGTTAAAAATACTGATACTGATAAAAATTATGCATAGTGCGCGTCACGCAAAAAGAACGCCGGAAGGACGGGGTGTAATGGCGCGAGTATTTAGTATGCGCAAACCACTCAATAAATAAGGTCAGTGGCCCAAACACATCCGCTCCACTGCTTTCCAGCGTTCTTTTTGGTTGACGCGACCTATACCTATGTGTATTTTGTTCGGGCATTATCTATGACATAGGAGATTCCTTGCTCCAAACCGTGTGACGTCATAGCGTGACGTCACATCACGTAACGACGTATATTCCACAGGCGGACTCTTGCTGGAAACGTATACGAAAGGAGGTATGATGGCGGCGGAGAAGCTGATTCGTGAGGAGTTTGTGGCATACACGTACAACGGCGGACGAGGCAGGGTTATCAACCGTGCTGAATACCTTCGCTGGAAGTTCAGGGATCAGAAGCAGGTACGCTGCTGGCCAGGGTATCCTATAAACCACTAGCTTTAATAGTTGAGCTCTTTCTGAAGGGGTTGGCCGGGGAAGTACTACCACCACGCCTTTCCCATGACACGATGCCGCGACGTCTACGTAGCATAAGGCAAAAATATAAGAATATAATTATGTAGGTATATAGTTTGTAACATTAAAATAACAGGCATATGCTACTTTTGAAACAGCTTCACGACTTTGATCCCCAGGCACGGTAGATATCCCTTCAGATCTCCTAGTACCAAGTAGGAGTACTTATGTAGGAGGTACCTACCACGCAAGCAGAGCCGTGGGTGAACCTTTTATTTTTATACAACTAGCTGATGGAACAAGCAGATGGCCCACCTGATCTTAAGTGGTAACCATCACCTAGGTATAAAAAAGCATTGCCTCGCAAGTAACGCACGATTGGAACGTGCCCTACGATGAACTGCTCTGCATCCATCAACTTGAGGTGCACAGATGTTAAGCCTCTTGTGCCTGTAATTACACCGGCGACCACACTCTTCAAACCGAAACACAGCGTTGCTGCTTGGCGGCAGAAGGCGTGGTGGTAGTACTTCCCCGGACGAGCCCTTCACAAAGAGCTCTACTATTAAAAAAAGGGTTAAATAATACTTAATACTCTTTTTTGTACATACCTGCCTGCTACTTTTGCTAATAATTTTATTTATAATTTATCAAGGTGGTTCTTCCAATTGAAGCGTCCCTCTCCCCCCACGACCCTCTCGCAAAATGGGAGGACCACATCGCTTGCTGGCAGATGAGCTACCGGGGAGCGCTGGGCGAGTCTTTGTTACATGTGCTGATCATATGCGATACTAAGGTAACTTACCCCAAGTTTGGGTTAGGTTGGTTTGAAACCTCAGTAGCTCAGCGGGCGAGAGTCCGCCTGCGACGCAAGAGGTTGCGGGTTCGATTCCGCCTTGGAACAAATTTGTGTACCACCTGTGGATATGTGTTTCGTTGGTTTTGGTGTTTTCTATGTATACAGGGTTACAGGAAAAATCGTGCTAGACCCGTTAAGGGCGTGGAGTACCCATCATTTCTGACTGTACCATGGTTAAGAGATGTACCGTGCCTAAGGATCAAAGTCGTGTTTCAGTATCCGTTTTTTCTTCAATTCGTTTTGTGTGTGTGTTTGGATTGAGAGAGGTTTGATAACGGTGTAACAAATCACACAGAATAAAAAATTATTAGGTCCATACGGTGTAACAAATCACACAGAATAAAAAATCATTAAGTACATACGGTGTTTCAATTTGGGACAGTATATAAATGTTTGTAAAACGATATTTTTCCAATTATTTCTAGATCCACACACGACTAGCAAGAACTTTAGTGAAATGCTTCCCAAAACTGTCCCTGGACGTGGTCGAGGGCGAGGAATATCTCGGCGCCAGCTCGCTCCACCTGGCCATCGCTTACAGCAACAACGAGCTCGTCCAGGATCTGGTGGAAGCCGGTGCCGATGTCAATCAACGAGCCATTGGTAATTCGCCGCACTACCCTCTTTTTTTTATTTTTTTTGTGTTTTTAGTCACAACTGCATAAATAGACATAGTTGTAGTACCTTCCCAGACCAGTCCTTCAGAAAGAACTCAAACACAAGAAAAAAAAATAGATCTCATCAGCTCTGCCTTCTGCGCAGTAGACTCATTCCCCTCGTTATTGTTATTTTTTTCCTTCTTAAAATATGTCGTGTCGACAGATGATACAGTGCCAAAAAGGCCACAGTAAACTTATTATCATCCCAATCTTCCAGGCAGTTTCTTCCTCCCCCGCGACCAACAAAAAAACCCACCCGCACGTCAGACCAACTACGAAGGGCTGGCATATCTCGGGGAGTACCCGCTTGCGTGGGCGGCTTGTTGCGCCAACGAGGCAGTATACAACCTGCTTCTGGATTCCGGAGCCGACCCTGACAGGCAGGATACCGTTGGGAACATGATCTTGCATATGGTCGTCGTTACTGACAAACTGGTGAGTAAAGGAATTTTACAGGGTTGACGGCAGCACTGAGGCACACTTGATAAAAAAAATTGCCAAGTCTTTTCTAAATTTTCCTTTTCAAGAGCAATCTTCGACCTAACTGTATACTTATTCTGAATTCTTTTTCTGAATCTTTGTTAGGTTTTTCTTCGAAACTTAGTTGTTTCTCAAATCCAGCTTTCTCGCAGGACATGTTCGGTTATGCCCTTCGGCACCCAAAAGTCCCGGCCTCCAACGGCCGCATGAACCGCGCCGGCTTCACTCCGCTAACGCTCGCCTGCCAGCTCGGCCGCGCCTCCGTCTTCAGAGAGATGCTGGAGCTTTCTGCGCGGGAGTTTTGGCGGTACTCCAATATCACCTGCTCGGCGTACCCGCTCAATGCTCTGGATACCTTGCTGCCTGATGGGAAAACCAGTGAGTACTGCATCATCCTGGATACTTTGCTGCGTGATGGGAAAACCAGTGAGTACTGCATCATTCTGGATACTTTGCTGCCTGATAGGAAGACCAGTGAGTACTGCATCATTCTGGATACTTTGCTGCCTGATGGGAAAACCAGTAAGTGCTGCATCATTCTGGTTACTTTGCTGCCTGATGGGAAAACCAGTGAGTACTGCATCATTCTGGATACTTTACTGCCTGATGGGAAATCCAGTGAGTACTGCCTCATCCTGGATACTTTGTTGCCTGATGGGAAAACCAGTGAGTACTGCATCATTCTAGATACTTTGCTGCCTGATGGGAAAACCAGTGAGTAGTGCATCATCCTGGATACTTTGCTGCCTGATGGGAAGACCAGTGAGTACTGCATCATTCTGGATACTTTGCTGCCTGATGGGAAGACAAGTGAGTACTGCATCATTCTGGATACTTTGCTGCCTGATGGGAAAACCAGTGAGTACTGCATCATTCAGGATACTTTGCTGCCTGATGGGAAGACCAGTGAGTCTTCTATATCATTTTTTTTCAACATACCTTCACCCTTCAAACCGAAACACAGCAACGCATCTTGGCGGCAGAAATAATCAAGGAATCGTTTGTGTGAGTGAAATAGCAAAAAAAATTTTTTTATTTATGTTAAAGTTGTTGCGCTCCGCGGTTTCTCCCGCGCAGATTTGAATCTCGGTATTCCCACGCGATAAAAAGTAGCCTATGTGCTATTCCAGACTATAATCTTTCTCTCTGCCAAGTTTCATCAAGATCCGTTCAGCCGTTCCGGCGTGAAAGAGTAACAAAACATCCTTACTTTCAAACTTTCGCGCTTATAATACCTAGTAGGATAGGATGTTACTAAAACTGGCAAGGCTACCTACAAATGTTCGTTATTTATTGTTTTATTCCACGTGGATGCCAATGATCCAATGCCTGGAGATGGTGTTGGCCAGATAGGCTGAGTTCCATCATGCACCTTGTTTCCAGATTGGAACTCGGCATTGTTCATAATCCTGAACGGAACGAAGCAGGAGCATCTGAACATGCTGGACGGAGGAATCATTCAGAAGCTGCTGGAAGAGAAGTGGAAAACATTTGCCAGGGTTTGGATACTTAGGGGAGCTGCAGTGCAAGAACCGTTCTTATCGATCGCTTAACTTGACATTTAGAACCGTCAAAATTCGTTAAAAATGGTTTTATCCATTGTTGAAACCATTTTTAATGAAAATGCTTACATTGTGTGTGCATTAAGGGGCAGCATACGGCGCGCCACTATCTCGCTCGCACAATTGAACATTTTTGAAGATATTTTTATAATCTAAAATTGCTAAATTTGCTAAAACCACTTCGCAAATATTTTTTTGATCCAAGCAAGTTTTCACTCGTAAAAATTGGATTGACTTAATATTTTTCTAATTTTTAAGTATGTATGAAAACTTGCTGGGATTAAAATTTTATTTTCGCTAAATCTTTGAAATGCCATTGACAACAACATAAACGATTGCTTATTTTCTGGATTTTCAGACGAAATTCCTCAAACGACTGCTCATCCTATTACTCCACCTATTGCTCCTCTCAGTATCGGTATACCTCCGACACAGCAGTCTGGAAGCTGAAGCCAACCCCAACTGGGGCCTTGAAATAACCGATGCGAAGACAGGAGTTAGAGTGGCGTGCGAACTGGGCACTATAGTTAGCACGCTCTGCTATATTATACTGCAGCAGGGAGACGAGATCAAGAATCAGGGGCTGGTGGCGTATTGCAAGCAATTGGTAACGAGTTGACATCCTTATTCAATAACTAGGCCGGCAGCGCATCAGCAACGCCTCTGGTGTTGCAGGTGTCCATGGGCGATGGTGACCACTTCCCATCAGGTGGCTCGTATGCTCGTCTGCCTGCTTTGCCATAAAAAAAAACTAGTTGTGCTCCGCGGTTTCACACGCACAGATTCAAATCCTGGTATTCCCACGGGATAAAAAGTAGCCTATGTGCTATTCCAGACTATAATCTATCTCTATGCCATGTTTCATCCAGATAGATCCGTTCAGTCGTTCCGGCTTGAAATAGTCTGGAATAGCACATAGGCTTCTTTTTATCCCGTGGGAATACCGGGATTTAAATCTGCACGGGTGAAACCGCGGGGCGCAGTTAGTTTAACCCATATGCTGTACTTGAGTTGACCCTGGGGTTGTAGAAAAAAACACAATACCTACCTACCTATGTTTGTTTATTATTTTTTTATTGGTGTATAAATGGATTTTCATATACATATCTCCACCCATGTGTCCTTGTGTCCCCCTTTCCAGTTGAGCGAGCCAGCGAAGTTCATATTCCTAGCATCGAATATCCTGGTGTTGACTTGCATCCCGGCACGCCTGATGAAGATGGAGATGCTGGAGGAAGCTCTGCTGATCTTCCTACTACCCGGATCTTGGTTCCTGCTTATGTTCTTCGCAGGGTGAGAATTCTTCTTTTCGAGTCCAGGAGTCAAATGTAGGGGAAGACGGGGGAATGCCGTTCAGCCGAGAGAAAAAATTTATATTTTTTTTTAAATTTTTTTAATAAAAGAAATTGATTTTGAGGTTTAGACAGGCTGCCTGCTTAAGCGTCACAACTGGTCATAACCACTGCGCTGCAACGGGCTCGCTGTGTTTCAAGGCACCGTATACAAGTTATTGGGGTGAGCGGTATTAAGCGGCGAGCGCCATTACCTTCTTCCCCAAAAGCCTTTAAGGTGCATAAAACGCCCTCTACCCGATGGACCGACGACATTACTAAGATCGCGGGAAGTCAACGGACTAAAATGTTTGCTCTCACCATCCACCGTTTTTCACCAAGTATCTAGTTTAAAGAGGTAAGGTATCCAGGTGGCTTTCTACATGCTAATAATGATGCTTCGTTGATTCCAGGGCCGTGAAGCTGACCGGTCCATTCGTGACGATGATCTACAGCATGATAACAGGAGACATGTTCACATTCGGCATCATTTACTGCATCGTTCTCTTCGGCTTCTCGCAGTCCTTCTACTTTCTCTATAAAGGTATTAAATTTATTCATTTATCTGTAAAATTATTATGTAAGCCTTTTTATAAATATAAAAGTTTAAAAAAAAACTGAAAACTGAAACCCTCAGTTTTCTTAGTACCAAACACTAACTCCAGATTCTTAAAAGGTAAAAGAAAACTATGTTAGTTGTTGGTACCCACTTAGTACCAAAACCTGCCAAAATGTTGGTCCAAATGTAATGTTTGGATGACCCCCTTAGATAATCCTTAGTGGTTTTCTTAAGTAGTGCTACTTTATTGATCTCTTAAGTATTGTGTGTGAAATAAAATAAAAATATCCTTGTAGTTTCTTGAGTCACTGAAATATCTATCTACTGATTTTGTGTTAATTCAAATTGTTGAGAAATTTAATAAAGTTTATGTTTCAGGTTTTCCAAACGTTCAATCGACTCTATTTTCCACGTACCCTAGCACATGGATGGCCCTGTTTCAAATAACCCTTGGAGATTACAGCGTGAGTATACATGATATACCTACCTACATAGACGTCCCATCCCACTTAATATCATAAATGTGAAAGTTTGTATCTTTGTTACTCAATAACGCCAGAACGGCTGAATGGATCTGGATGAAATTTAGCACAAACATATATTATAGTCAAATGCTACTTTTTATCCCGTGGGAATACCGGGATTTCAAATTACGCGGGGCTAGTGTTCCATAATTTTATGCTGTTTTTAATAATGTGATTTATAATTTCCAGTATACCGACCTCGGAATGACGACCTATCCGAATCTCTCGAAGACGGTGTTCACAGTTTTCATGGTGTTCGTGCCTATTCTTCTTCTCAACATGTTGATAGCTATGATGGGCAACACCTATGCCCATGTTATCGAGCAGTCGGAGAAGGAATGGGTTAAACAGGTCAGTTTGTTATAAATCTAGTCATAAAACGGTTATTTTGTGTTTTATTATCATAGTTTGTTGCCTGTTCTTCTAGGCTTTGGTCGCGTAGAACTGGCGCCTAGAGTCACCTAGTTTTAAGACGTTTCAAAGTAATCCTTGTGGTTTTATTGAATAAATATATTTTGACTTTGACTTGAGAAATACAGAGGACAATAAATGTAGGTAAAAATATGAAACCCTCTTTTTCTGGTCATTTCGGGCCATTACCCCTGCTTCCCCTACCAATAGTACAACCATTTCTTGGTTTGGAGCTACATAGCGTAGCATGAAAACGTTCACGAATATTAACGGTTTCCAGTGGGCCAAAATCGTGGTGTCCCTAGAACGTTCAGTAGCTCAAGAGGACGCTCACAAGTACCTCCAAGAATACTCCATTGGGCTGGGTCCCTCGGACGATCCGCGTTATGAGCAACGAGCGGTTATGGTGATCAAGAGCAAAGCCAAGACCAGAGCGAAACAGAGGAAAGGAGCTTTGACTAACTGGAAGGTTTGTACACCTTTTAAGTATCTGAAGACATTTGTGTTTTATACAACCATCTGATGTAATAAGCAGAAGGCCCACATGCTGTTAAGTGGTAACCATCGCCAATACGAGGCAATCAAGAGTGGTCACCTGGTTTCAAAGTGATCCTTGTGATTTAATTGAATATCATTTGACTTTGATTGTCTCGTAAAGCACGCACGAAGGGAACGTGCCCTACGATGCATTGCCTTGCATCCATCTACTTGAAGTAGGTATACAGACAGATGTTAAGCCTCATGTGCCTGTAATTACACCGGCGCGGCGACCACACTCTTCAAACCGAAACACAGCAGCGTTGCTGCTTGGCGGCAGAAAAAGGCGTGGTGGTAGGACTTCCCGTACAGCCCTTACTAAAGAGCTCTACTGTTGTTTAATGCAATTTAAACAACCATTTACAGCGTGTTGGAAAAGTGACGATAACTGAGCTGAGAAGAAGAGGCATCAGCGGCGAGGAGTTAAGGAGACTCATGTGGGGCCGAGTCTCTATATCCACTCCGACCAAAGC
The DNA here is from genome assembly GCA_963576535.1 of Plemyria rubiginata. Taxonomy (NCBI): domain Eukaryota; kingdom Metazoa; phylum Arthropoda; class Insecta; order Lepidoptera; family Geometridae; genus Plemyria; species Plemyria rubiginata. The sequence goes on from OY754929.1 coordinate 4,004,007, forward strand.
GCCGCTGGGGTATGTTGCTTCTAAGGAAATACTTTTATGTTATACTAGTTGCGACCCGCGGTTTCACCCGCGCAGATATAAATCCCGGTATTCCCACGGTATAAAAAGTAGCCTATGTGCTATTCCAGACTATAATCGAATAAATAATTATTCTTCTTCTTATCTATCTCTGTGCCAAGTTTCATCCAGATCCAGATTTGATTTGATTCTGACTTCTGTTTCGCAAATAAAATATCTTTAGGTAAGTATCTTCTTATTCATAATCCCTGCCATTTTATAGCGGCATTAAAGTATACCTACTGGTTACTGTCACTTTCATGCCAACGAAAAGAGACAGCAACAGACTTATCGGTTTGATAAGCTATTGGCGCGCTCAAAGAACATAAGGAATAAGGGCCTAGATATATTAGACACTAGCTGGGCCCCGCGGTTTCCCCTGCTCAATTTAAATCCCGGTATTACCACGGGATAAAAAGTAGCCTATGTGTTATTCCAGACTATAATATATCTCTCTGCCAAGTTTCATTCAGATCCGTTCAGCCGTTTCGGCGTGAAAGAGTAACATACATCCATCCATCCATCCATACTTACAAACATTCACGTTTATAATATTAGTAGGACTATCTGTGCCCCGCGGTTTCCCCTGCTCAATTTAAATCCCGGTATTCCCACGGGATAAAATTGTCTGACCTAAAGCATTATACACAGCAGAAGAACAGCTGCGCCTCCAGATGTGGCCGCGGCGGACGCATTAGCGGCGCAAATCGGGACTGGCGTCGGTCCAGCATTGTCTTCTGCGCTCAACGTCATGGCTAATACGCAGGAAATGGACTTCTCAACTGGTAAGGGGGCTTGAAAACTTATGAAGGCTTTTCTTCTTGTATGGTGACAAGTAATAATAAATATTGGTGACAAGCAATAATAAATATTGGTGGACATTCCACACAGCACTATCTAGCCCCAAACTAAGCCAAAGCTTGTTATATGGGAACCAGATAGGTGATATACTACTTTTATAAATACATACTTATAATATTATATAACACCCAGACAGCGAAACATTCATTACTATGTTGTTTCTATGTTTATCACACAAATGTTTGTTCTCGGTGGGAATCGAACCCACGGCCTGCGGCACAGGAGGCAGAGTTAATACTACCAATCTACTGCTGCAAGAGCTGTGAAGGTTGTCAAAAGTAGGGCACATAGGTACAACAATTTGGTAGATGCACATGTATGACTAAGCATATTAGTACCTAGGTACCTATGAAGATTGTGATTTTAGTGAATAGTGTGTTTGTTGTGAGGCCCGGTAAACGGGCTACTTTTGGGGCAATTCATTGCTGCAGGTTTTAGCTGTCCTGCTTACAATCTATTTGCTTGAACAAGACAGATATACCGTTGCAGCTTGAAATTGCTGCAATTTCTAGCCCGTTTATTGAAGTGAGTCGTGCAATTGAAGGTCGCAAATATTAGTCAGTGTTTTTGGTACTTACATCAAAACTAGACCTATTTTTTGCAGGTCAGAACCAGCAAAATCAGCAAACCCCCGACCTCCTAATCAACGGAAAATCAGTGACAGGAGTCCCAGCGTCTTTCGCCACAACTTCAATCAACGCAACCAATCCGAACCAGCTGATCGCCCCCTTATCCGGACCTGCCTTCGCTCCCATCGGCAAATCTGCTCTGGAAGTACAGCCAGGGTTACCGGGAACTGTGAATCTAAATGTGCCGAGTCCAGGGGGGACTCCTGGAGGTGTTGGAGTACAAGGAATGGGAATGATGCCCGGGGTTCAAAGTGCTGGAACTGCCCCAGGCGTTGGGATGACGCAAGGTCCTGGGGGGGTGATGCTAGGAGTTCAAAGAATGCCAGGGGCTCAAGGAATGGTGGCAAGTGGAACAGCCGGATTGGCACAGGGAGTGGGAATGACGATAGGTCCCAGAGGAATACTAGCTGTTGGAATGCAAGGAGTTCAAGGGGTTCAAGGTTTTGGAATGATCCCAGGTCCTAGAGGAATTCCGGTACAAGGTGTGGGGATGGTGGGAGTTCAAGGGGGTTTTGGAGTGAATCCAGGTCCCAGAGGAATACCGGTCCAGGGTGTTATGCCTGGAACTGAAGTTGGTATGATGTCAGGAATCCCTACTTCTGGGATAACACAGACCTTAGGGATTCAATGCATGGTACCAGGCGTCCAACGGCCTAGTGGTATGATGCCAGTTTCAGTCGGGGTTGGGATCCAAGGTGGAATGATGCAAGGGGTTCCAGCTGCAGGTGCTTCAGGAATGTCAAGCGCGATGAGTCCTGGCGTCGGCCTGCAAACGCAAGCCAGGATGGTTCCAGGAGTACCTGGAGGAACGTTGGTGCAACAAAGCTCCACTGATCAATATGTGGTGGAAATCAACGAGCAGGGTATTCCTGTTCTGGTGCCTTACAGTGAGTATGTTTCTTTTATTTAAAAGTGTTTTACGTTGTAAGAATATTTCGATTTCATAAAAAAACAAGGTTTGGCTGATGGAACAAGCATGCATACCCATTGATTTTCGTCTTGCTCGCACGATTCTACATTTTGAGTGATATTAAATCACTAATCACAATTTAAAAAAATCGCAAACAACCATCTTGTGTGCTATCACATTGCGAACAGTTTAGTAAAAAATTCATTTTGATCGATACATGTTTTCCTACTTAAAAGTTTGCTTTTCTAGTTTATGTACATAAGCAAACTTTTGAGTAGGAAAACTTGCATCAATCAAAATGAAATTTTTACTAATCTGTGTGCAATGTGATTGCACACAAAATGGTTGTTTGCGATTTATCAAAATTGAGCTAAGTGATTTTATATCTTTTCAAATGTCGAATCGTGCGAGCGAGGGGTAAATTAGGTGTATCCATCGCCTGGCAAGCGTACAATCACCGTGCCCTACGATGAATGCCCTACGTCCTAAAACTTGAGGCTCCATTACTCTTACCATTATCATTATACCTACCTACTACCTTCAGTTGTTACAATTCATTTTCTTTTTGTTTGTACAATAAAATAAATATCTACTACTGTACTATTATAAACTCTCAATGCACACCACAAGGACGATAGCACATTAAAAACAAATATAAAGTTCAAAAGTTTAGTGAAGTACATTGGACGGTCTTATCACTAAAAGCGATCTCTTCCAGACAACCTTTGGATGGAAAGGATTAAGTTAATATTAAGATCAAGGGTAAAGTTAGCAATAAGTTGTCAATGTCAGAACAATAAAAATATTTTTCATTCGTTCATTTATACTCTCAGAAGACAGTCCAAAATACAATTCCACACGGGGAACACTACCACCATGCTATGTTCTCTCGCCAAGCAACGTTTCTGTGTTTCGGTTTCAAGAGTGTGGTTGCCGTGTAATAATAATAATAATAATAAATTGGTGGACTTTTCACACAGCACTATCTAGCCCCAAACTAAGCTTATGCTTGTAATATGGGAACCAGATAGCTGATATACTACTTATAATACTTTTTTTTTTGTAAATACATACTTATAATATTATATAACACCCAGACAGAGAACAAACATTTATGTTCATCACACAAATGTTTGTTCACGGTGGGAATCGAACCCACGACCTACGGCGCAGAAGGCAGAGTTACTACCAACTGAGCTACGTAGGCTGTAATTACAGGCACATGAGGCTTTAACATCTGTATGCCTCAAGTTGATAGACCCAAGGCAGTGCATCGTAGGGCACGTTCCTATCGTGCGTGCTACGGCTGGTCCTTGGCAATGTAGATATAATTTCCACATGTAGGTAAATAAAATTTTCCATCCCATAGTGCTCCCAGAAAAATCGTACGACGACCATTTACGCGAGCTGCTGATTTTGCTGGAGAAGCCGGATTGCAGCAGCGAACAAATCAAGACCCTCGCGGCGAAGGCGGCTGACTTGGCGGGTGTTCCAGAGATCGATATCGACGCTCTTGTAAGCAACCCTGAGTTCAATGGCATCTCAAACGGTGAAGGAAAACATCGTGAGGAAACCGGCATGTTGTAGACCCTATAACAAGGTTCACGACATGTGTCAAGTGCTCGAAAGGAGCTTCTTGAGGCGCAATTAAAATCCTTTCATCACACTGTTTCGAAAGAAAATAGGGACTCGACAAGAAGAATAGCATCTCACACTGCAAACAAAAATACCTACCTTAAAAAAGTACCCTAATGCGAGAGTTCTCATAGGGGCCCTATAGGGGTGCTTATCTTTCTTCATACAAAACACGGGCTGTGCATTGGGACGTGGCATTTTGCGAGGTGATCACCTCGATCGGTTTGTGCGAGTAGCAAGTGTTAAAAACACAGAATAAGCGTACCTACAGGCCTCAAACAGATGTTATCCTACTACTATTTAAACGCGAAAGTTTGTAAATATGGATGGATGTTTGTTACTCGTTCGCGCCGGAACAGTTGAACTGATCTGGTTGAAACTTGGCCGAGAGATAGATTGTAGTGGAATACCGGGATTTAAATCTGCGCGGGTGAAACCGCGGGGCGCAACTAGTTATAAATAACTAGCGACCCGCCCGCGCGCCCCTGCTTCGCACGGGTGCACATTGTTTTTCTACTATATCATGCATGTATTATACATATAAACCTTCCTCTTGAATCACTCTATCTATAAAAAACAGCATGAAAATCTGTTGCGTAGGTAGTTTTAAAGATTTAAGCATACATAGGGATATAGGGACAGAGAAAGCGACTTTGTTTTATACTATGTTTTGATAGTGATGCCCCAACAGGTCGCAATGAAGTCGAACCGTAAGATAGTGGTGGGAACAGTGTCGGGTCTGTTCGGAGTAGCGGCCGCAGCGCCGGTAGCCGACTCCGCCTGGAGACGCGAGCGACAGGAGAACAGCGACAGTGATCCTATATCAGGTACATTATAAATAAATAATTAAATAATGCTGGACAATCCACACAGCACCATCTAGCCCCAAAGTAAGCTACTCAAAGCTTGTGTTAAGGGTACTAGATAACTGATATATTTAATACATTATTTACTTACACAGATATATATTTTTTATTATAATAGAAAAAACACATAGACCAACGGAACAAATTTCTGCAAATCGTACACTTTGTTCCGAGGCGAGAATCGAACCCGCAAACTCTTGCGTCGCAAGCGGACTCTCGCCCCGCTGCGCCACAGAGGTCGACATTAACTATGTATAAATTTATTTATTGCCAACATGTACATACATCACGCAGAGTAGCTTAGGTCTAAGGTAGCTAGCTATTAGGCGAGAACATGTACCCTATAGGGCGCTGCAAATTATGTATGTAACAAATTTACCTACGCTCAAAAACTACTGGTCCGATTTCAAAAATTCTTTCACCATAAGACAGCTACGTTATCCCTGAGTAACATAGGCTACATTTATTACTGAAAAAATTTGGGATAACATCAACCAAACCCAAGGTGTAATATAAAATTAAGTCTAACTAACCTAAAATGTTGAAAAAAATTATGTCCACCCATACGAAGCTGGGACAAGCCGCTAGTTATTAATGATATAATTAACTTGTGTCTTAGAATCAGTGTTGCTGGGCCGTCTCTCCCGCGCTCGCAGGGCACGCTCGGCGTCGAGAAAAGCGATTCCCCCGCCTCCACACCTTTATGTCCCCGCCAGGTAACGATGTGAATTCACACACAACACAGCTCAGTTGGTACCTAGTATCTCTGCCTTCTGCACTGTAGACCATAGACCGTACGGTCCGATCCCGACAGCAAACATATTTTATATACCTATGTATTACTACCTCTATATTTTATAAACATTGATAAATCCCACTAATATTATGTTTGAATATTTGTTACTCAATATCGCCAGAAAGGCTGAGCGGATCAGTTTTAAATTGTGCACAAAGATAGATTATAGTCTGGAATAGCACATAGGCTGGGCGTCTTCAACCTTTTTTAGTGCATCGTCCGAAGGGCCACAACTTTTCACGACACTACCACCATATCAATAAAATAAAAGACATACATAATTTCAAATTTCAATAATCTTTATTGGTGGCCGCGGGCCGCAAGAAATTAGCTGGCGGGCCACATGAGGCCCGAGGGCCGCGGGTTGAAGACCCTAGACATAGGCAATCCCGTGATCCGGGGCACAGCTTTAACACGGAACAGAGAAGTTTTTTTATCTTCTTTTTCACAAGCTTTGCTTGATTTTGGTACAGATGGCGCTGTGACAAACGTACATTATTGTTTTTATTTCTCACAGATCTATGTACTTGGTAGCGTCTGAAAGCAGTGCTATTGAAAGCGATGCACCGTGGGATGAACAGCCAAGTTCTGGAAACACTTCGTAAGTATAACAGTCGTATGTACTTCCTATCCTAATGCGAAAGTTACGATTTTGTGGCACAATTTTTGTCTTTTTGTCGGGCAGAGTAGGGATACAGTAGGTGGATAGAGTAGATGGGTACTCCTGATTATTGTCTTCGCAGTAGGTACACTTCATTACCTATTGGTTATTCAAGAACATGACATCTTTTCTCTTGAGTCTCCTTATGTAAGTGGGATTAGTGAGTCTGTGCTAACTAAAGCCGCCACCTTCGACTAGTAATCCTAATAATATTATAAATGCGAAAGTTTGTATGGATGGATGTTTGTTACTCTATAAATCCAGAACGGCTGAACGGATCTTGGTGAAAATTGGCACAGAGATATATTATAGTCTGGCATGTGTGTAGTCCTAGCCGTTTTCGGCTACGGCGACTGTTACTGAATCGTATTATCTGTGTGAGGGCCCTGTCGTTCTGCCCTCTGATGCGCTCTAATATGGCTGATGTACCCAATTTTTTTAACGAAGGTACCAACGCAGTATGGAATAACACATAGCCTACTTTTTATCCCGTGGGAATACCGGGATTTAAAACTACGCGGGTGAAACCACAGGGCGCTACTAGTAAATAATATGGGCTTGCCCCCAGAATGTACATGCAGCTTCACTTGCTCCCGCATTTCAAAAGATATAAAACCCCTGAACTCATTTTTGAATAATCACAATCAACCAGTGTTCAATTGTACACAACTTGGTTGATGTCCTCAATAGTAATCATAGAATCTAGAGTTTGTTGTTGACACCAAGAGATCTAAGGGGTTTACGGCAAAAGAAACAGTTATGATGAACAAATGTTTAAGTAATGAAAACGATTTGCACCTGCATAAATTGTGTATTTAAAAATACTCCCCTCATTAATAATAATTTATCTTAAAATGTATAGGTATATACTTTATGTAGTCTATCTTGTGTTTAACTTATTTACACAGTAATTAGATCATAATTGACTTTCAACTTTAGTCAACTGCATTATTGCATCTGTAAAATCTGTGTCGTCCGACAATGTATTTCTTAAACCCCTCATCAACACTTTGTTTATAAGTTGCTCGGCATAATATCTCTGGTCAATATTCATTCTTTGCAGTTTGCATGTCACATTAGATCCAATGGCTGTGCATTCACGATCTAAAACAAATATTTTTTATAAAACAAATGAACCACTACAGGAACATGCATACATATAAATAAATAAATAATGCTGGAAAATCCTCACTGCACCATCTAGCCCCAAAGTCAGCTATTCAAAGCTCGTGTTATGGGTACTAGATAACTGATATATTTAATACATTATATACTAACATACTCGTAGATAGATAATTTTTATTATTATAGGTACATAGAAAAGAACCAACGGAACAAATTTCTGCAGATTGTACACAAATTTGTTCGCAGGCGGACTCGCCCGCTGCACCACTGAGGTCGGCTTACGAACCAATATAATAATAATAATAAAAATATTTATTCAGAACAGTATGTACAGTGCACAAGTTACAAAATAACGATGAGACTGCAATAGTTAAATATGAACCTGACTTATTATTATCCCATCTTACTTTTTAATAATGAGAAAGTTATTAAATAAAATGGTTGCGGAATGCGATCCCTGCAATATTTTCCCTAGAGAGTACAGCAAGGGGTTCTTCAAGATGATTAAAATATTTAAATGGTAGCAATGTGCATGTGTAACCTCTGGTGTTGGAAACATCAGCAATGGTAATTGTTTCCCATGAGGTGGGCTGTACGCTTGTTTGCTTACTTGGTAGTATAAAAATATATATATATGTTTGTGGCTCTATCATGTCCCATCTTAAGCTACTTTTTATCAGTTTTCAGTTTATTCATCACTAAATCTACCGAACTAAAGGCACATGACCTCATTTGTGATTAGGTTTAGTGGAGTGTGTAAGTTGCACCTCATGTGAATATTGATTTAGATGTGTACAAAATCCCTTCTAGATCACAAATCAGATTCCACTAGAAGAAAACATAATAATGAAGAAACTCATACTTATTATTACAGCATCTGTGTTGGTGGTAATTGCTTTTCTTTTTCGCGGATTTTTTATAATTATAGGTTTCACTTCCTTTTTTTCACTGTAGTTTGTTGGTATTGGGTTTTGGATAATAACTTCATGCTCTTCATTCCCACTTTCCGGTCCTGGATCTTGTATAAACACTAATTCTTGCTCCTAGAAGTAAGGTTTTAAAATAAGTGAATAAGAATACATTATTGATAGTAGGTAGATAAGGCCAGTTTCTGAAAGCTTGAGCGAACGTAAGATGACAAGATGTACAGATGTCTGTTATCTCAGATTTATTTGATTTAATAGCTGAAAAAGCAAGTGATTTGAAATCTTGTGACATTTGATTGAGCTTTCAAAAATGGTTGTTTATCAACAATTTAATTTCATAAGTGCTAGGAGGAACTAATGCAATAGCATTGTCTACCAGTCTTTCTGGGTGTGCAAAATTATGGTGTGGGGTGTTAAAACTGTTTGGTTACACATTTAACCCATGGGAATACCAGGATTTAAATCTGCGCAGGTGAAACCATCGGGCAACTAGTATAATAATATAATATACATGTACCTAAGTATTTATATTTAGAAGGTAGGTAAATAAATCAATTAAGTTTTGTATTATGCCATGAGGGGTAAGCCTACTTCACCAATGTCATGTTGCAAGTTAATAAGTTAAGTTAATAAGTTAAGGCCTTAACACAGAGGAGTGAGATAAAACTGGTGAATCTATGTCATGTTCCACCAATTACCTACTATAAAACCTTAACTATATTATTGATGGTTAACAATGTACTAAGCCAGAACAGCTTGAGTAGGAAACTACACCTACTTTTCTTTCCTACCACATAATTCTAACTGGACAAGTTTAAAGCCCTTTTGTATTAAATGTTTGAAAGTTACCTCCAAGTCATTAAAGGTATCCTCCTCGAGGATAGTTTCTTCTATCACTACCTCAGACTCCGATATTTCAGACAATTCATAACTATCATTACAACTATTCCAATCCTCCAAGAATTTCATAGCAGCAAACTTCCAAGAAGGGGGCATATGAGTGTAAACTATTTCACCGTTCTCTGTGATAGTTCTCGATGCCTGGTACTTTCGTAGTTCCTTCCTGAAGGTAGACCGAAGGATATTAATTTTCTGCCGCACGGTGTACCTATTCGCTGTAGGCGTAAATGTCCTCAGGATCGGTAGAAGTAAGTCGTATGCCAGATTTCTTTTGCATTTGTTGCTGTAATCGGCATGATCTTTTTTCCAAAGAATGGGCAGATTTTCGTATTTTTTTATAAACTTCCGTTCCATAGATGTCAAGTCTGTTACTGCTTGATCGTCTTGGCCCACGAATATCTCTGCCATTTTCCAGAGCCTGACGAATGCTGACGAACAATTTTACTGAATATAAACTGATTGATCGACTGATGAAGGGACACCACACCGCAGCACAGCCACCAACACCAAGCCAAACAAAACAGAACAAAATGGTTGCTGGTTGCTGTTGTTTGCGTGATTTGATGTGGTGGGCAGTGTTGCCAGATGAGACGATTGAAAATGCGGTAGCCACGCTTCAAAACGCGAATCTTAAACAAAGAGCGGAATTTCTTGTTATATAATTTACATAGATTTTTCTTTCTCAATTTGTGCACTTTTTAATTGTTTTTATACACAAAGACAATGGAATTTGAAGACTAATGAGTTATAACCAATAACCCGGGCCTTCGGCACTCGGTTCAGTAAAAACAAAAGTTACATTAATTCTTTCTTTCTTTAATTATCAGCAGCGGGCAGAGAATCTGGAGACGATAACAGATCAATATTACCTATAGTGTACCCTCTAAACAATGAGTTGTACTGTTCTTGTCGATTAGAAAAAAGCAGAACCGCGTAAGTTAAAACTGTTAAAAGTGGAAGGCGGATTCCTTGTCAAAAAGGCGGGGGGGAAAATATGGAAAAGCGGTACATCTGGCAACGCTGGTGGTGGGTGACTAGGATTATGAAAATGGCGGACTGATGATGGCTTGGCTGCAGGCGCAGGGCTGAAAACCTTAAAAGCCTCCGCGAAAGTTAGTATGGTATGGATGGATGGTTTGTTACTCTTTCACGCCGGAACGGATCTGGATGAAACTTGGCAGAGGGATTGACTTGGCTTTTTAAAAGGGGTAGAGCTGCTGATATACAAAGTATATTTGTACTTCAAAAACGGGCGATACGTGCCATTCATAAAATGAAACCACGTGACTCATTGAGGGAGCATTTTAAGGAAATTAATATTCTCACAGTAACTTCACAGTATATTTTTGAAAATTTATTGTACACTCATAAACACATAGGTAGCTTTAAGAAAAAGAGTTTTTTTTATCGTTGTTTGACTTACTACACTTCTTACTTATGCATTAGTATTATTAGTTTGAAGCGTGTGTTCTTTTATGAATCTGTTTACTTTTCCTTTTTCTGTTAGATTACTACTTAATTAATGTATTATATAGCTTCAATAGTGTAGGTATTTTATTACATTGTAACGAGGATCATACAAAAGAGCGATAGATACCAAGCCGAGTTTGTTGCCTGTACTTCTCGGTGTTGGTCGCGTGGAATTGGCAAGATGGTCCTTGTTATTTTATTGACTAAACATATTTTGACTTTGACTTTATCCCGTGGGAATACCGGGATTTAAATCTGCGCGGGTGAAACCGCGGGGCGCAACTAGTCAATTATAGGTAGGTATGTAGTTCCTGTCTTAGCTGAGCGGCAGCAGAATTGTTTCCTTGCTTGATCTTTATCCATGTGTAGTACATTTAGTAGGTAGGTAGGTACCTACATTACTAACAATATACCTATCTACGACGAATTCTTCAAAATAAAAGGTTTTTCAGAGCCATTGGTGGTAGACGAGAGACCAATGCTCGAATGAAAGCTGCCCGGCCTCTATGCGTTGAAAATGCATCAGGAGCTCAACTACCTGTGGAACACTCTTTTTACGTTGCCGGTGAGTTAATTTTTTTTACAACTAGGTACCTATCATGCCTATATCGCAGTGGGGCATTATTCTCTATGACAATAGGAGATTCATTCAAATTCTTTGATAATACGTGTATTAAGTTGGATGTACGTATAATTAAATTGTGTAAGCTACTCAAGCTTCAGAAAACTTCGTGTTGCCATACAAAAAAACACCATACGTGGTTTTGGCCAAACAAAACTTGTTATAGTTATCTATTTAGAGCGTTATCCGCAAAGGAAACTTATTTTCTTTCGTTCGATTATCTGGTCAAAGCCTACGCCATCTAAGAATCGGTTAGGGAGCTTTTCTTTGAGAATGTTATTCGGCTGGCGCTTTTTACTTGCGTGAAATGACAAATAAAATACTTGCTTTTCTCAAGGTCCTGGCAGCGGCGCTGAAGTCGAGAGTGCCGCCCCAGAACTAAAACTGGAGAGATCTAAATTCCGTCCAAAAACAGCTCGATGCAGGCGAAACAGGTGACATCTCTTTGCACTACCTACTTACTACACTCAAATTTCTGATCTAAAAGAACTAAAGTGAACTTCTTTTTCGATCGAGTTTAAGGAGCCACGCAAAGCGCAAATGGTGAAATACATAGAACCATATTACTTATTCCGACTTTTTTTTCCTCTACGAAGTATGCTCTCGGATGCTTGATTTCGTTCAATCTCCGAGGATTAGATTAACAAAAAGGAAATTTAAAAAAAATAATGAAGTATTAAGGTACCTACATAACCTAGGTACCCATTCCAAAATACGGACTTGTGATAGCCTAACGCAATATTTATTTTCTAGAATATCTCCCACACCTGCGAAAGAGCCAGGCAGCCCTTTGGAGCCGTGGGCGACAGCACCACTCTCCAGATTGTCTCGCCTCATCAGGTCTTCCAGCGCCTCAACTGCCTCGCTCACGTCGCAAACCTCGGTGGAACGCTCGCCAGAAAGATATTGAATGATTTCAAATTTTCGTAGTTGTACAGTACCGATATTTGTGCGTAAATGACCGATGACTTCAGTTGCGCCAACTTATACCTACTTTTTTGACTGTTTTAATAACTCAGAAGAGAATTGTGACCAAGCACGAAGCAAACTGAAGCTAACAATTGCTATTCCGGTATCAGTATTCGGTCAGCACGTTACGCCACTCTTAGGGTAAGATAAATATGAAAACGGAACTAGCTTTACAGATTTTTAACCCCAAAGCTGATGTCATTTTCATAATTATCTTTTTGCGGCGTGAAAAGAAAGTGATCTAATCATCTAGCTAGACCAATGCCATGTGATCGTAGCGATTTGTCGTTGACATAATCCGCGCCAATCCAATATGGCAGCGCCGCCGCTAACCATATCGTTTATAGCATACTAGTTGACGCCCCGCGGTTTCACCCGCGCAGATTTAAATCCCGTTATTCCCACGGGATAAAAAGTAGCCTATGTGCTATTTCAGACTATAACCTATCTCTTGCCAAGTTTCATCCAGATCCATTAAGCCGTTCCGGCGTGAAAGAGTAACAAACATCCATCCATCCATTCATACTTACAAACTTTCGCGTTTATAATATTAGTAGGAAGCGAGGCTGCCTGCTCAAGCGTCACAACCACTGGCTGTAGCTGCTCGCTGTATTCAAGGCACGGTATTTTTAACAAATGTTATTGGGGTGAGCGGTATTACCCGGCGAGCGCCATTACCCCTGCTTCCCCTATAATGTATTTATTACTCGACGTTTGTTGAGGTACCTAATAGATCCAAAGTACCTCTATTCCTACCTATTACGGTTGCTTATGTTTAAATAAGTACAGTACCTAAACTAAGTAACATATATTGATTTAGAATTTAAGAATAAGTTCACTGCCATGTTACATTTAAATTAATTTAGGAAATGTTAGATTTAATTAGTAAATCATAGTTTATGTATAATCATATTGATAACAGATTAGTAGTGACATATTACATGCTAGTTAGCATAGAATCGCTAGTCATAAAATAAAACAACGAACTTATTTCGAATAGGTATTTATTAAATAGGTCTAAATACCCAATGCAAAAATATTTAAATCAAATAAAGATCAATTTTAAGATATACACTCGTTTAATTAAACAAGACAAACATTCGATGCAGGAATATTTTTTTACGTACGTATTTTAGAAATAAATAGATAACCTACGTGTGATGCCATATAAGGTGGCAACACCAGCGCGACGCGCCATTTTGAAATTGTAACGAAAGCTTGTTAAGACGAACTTTTTCCGAGATTAGAATAATAATTTTATTGCAATGTATTTACAAAACATAACCACTGATGTACAGTCGAGTATACCTAGTGGCGCATTGTGAGCATTCGACACATCTGATTAGAGGACTGTACTACTATTACTACTACTGTACTATTTAGTCCCCTTAGTAGTAAATGTTATTCTGCTAAGTATTCATAAGTAATTTTATGACCTAGTCTTGTTGAACTTAATACTACTAGGTAATTACTCATATAAGGTATAATATTGGCAGTGAAAAGACTTAAGCCATCAACATCCATCCATCTCTTACTCTATCAATTATTATTGTCTGTTTCATCGTAATTGGTGGTTTAGTTCTCTTCACACACAATACGACAGTTTTATGTTTCAATAGAACTTACCCATTCTCCCATACTACCTTTTGTCCTTGCATGGTATCCGCAACTCCATCCATTCACCATTAAAATCCAAGTTTTTATGCTCTTTTTTGTTTGTTTCTATGTTTTTAACGAGTAGGCTTCCCCCACCTTTAACAGATCCACAACATATAGGGCAGTGTGACATAATCACAAGATGAACACGATAATAATGCTATAAATACACATTAGAATAAAATAAACAAAAAGAAAATAGATTAGAAATATAAATTTCAAATAAAACGGAATAAATTGGCACAGAGAGAAGTATTAACAACTAGAAATGGTTAGAACAAAATTATGAAATGTTCAAATGAATAAAATACACAAAAAATCTAGTTTATAAAACAAAAAATATCATACAAATATAACAAATGGTGAAAAAACAAGTAACGATTTTAAAACAAATCAACAATATGCGTTTGGATGAAGAATAATATTCGTCATTTTTATAAAGGATTCATCAGTGGAACAGAGATAAACTAAAATAAAAGATGTGTTCACACAACTTTCAGACTTTTCAGAGATACTACAAAATAATGCACCATACGTATATTTTTCCAGCATTGACTCTTTCCTAAAGGCCGGACATAAATACAGCATAAGCCCTTCAAGATGAGAATTTAAAGTGATCATTACCATGAATGACAATAAATAGTTGATTGAATAATATTTTGGCCAAAAAATATAATGGTAAATAATTATGTATTTAAAGCAAAAATGGATTAAAATAGTAGTTTATCTACTCTCATGTCATAAAATTCGAATTATAAACGTCAAAACGAATTCATATTGATATACTTTATAAACGCAATACCGTAACCAAATAAAAAAATTTAATTATGATACAGCTCCTCATACATAGATAGTTGTATAAAATAACTTTTTTACCATAACGATACAGTTCTTTTTCTTTTTGGAAAAGGCAAGGGTCTTGAAACCGTACAGCCAAAGAGTTTGGGGCGAGGTTTTTAATAGTATCCCACGAGAGTTTTAATACCTAGTTATGTGCAGTTTCATACACTACTTTATCTACTCTCATACATTAGTGTTGAACCTAATAAATAAAATATCAAAGTTAGTAAGAAATCCAGTTGACTGAAACAAAACGTATCAATTCAATTGACGCCATACCAACCGTATAACAGCGCATGCGCCGCCGCCGCCGCGCCGCGTCGTCGCCACAGACTATCAAACTCTTTGGCTGTACGGTTTCAAGACCCTTGCCTTTTCCAAAAAGAAAAATAACTGTATCGTTATGGTAAAAAAGTTATTTTATACAATTATCTATGTATGAGGAGCTGTATCATAATTCAATTTTTTAATTTGGTTACGGTATTGCGTTTATAAAGTATATCAATATGAATTCGTTTTGACGTTTATAATTCGAATTTTATGACATGAGAGTAGATAAAATAAATTAAAAGCCTGTCTAGAAAATGTTTGCTGAAAAAGTATCCCACCCCAAGTTTATAGAGCAATAAACACACAAATTCAATAATACATTGAAACACCCTGCTTGGTTCCGCTACGTTGTATCGAAAATGGCAAAAACCTCATCTAAGAAGAACATCCTATCTCAGTGATGTCGAGGTCAGCTAAAATTATTGTGGCAAATATGATCATATTCTGTTATAGCTTAAGTTGAAAGTAGCGTTCCGCCGCCGAGTGACATTTAAATTTAGCATGTGTCTTTACAGTAGGGAATTTGCGTCAAACTAGGCAGCCCTATTGGTCCTGCCTAGTACATACATGATGACTAAACGCGCTTTAAAATGTCGCATTATCTTGAACTTTGACAGCACTTAAAATGTTGCAGTCTTTTTCTTATAAACGGAAACAACAAGGACTGCTATAGCTTGAGCTCCATCTAACTAATGCAATAGAAACAGCACCAATTTCAGGCTTTAGAGCTACCTTTAAAGCCAGTAATGTTAATGACATTAGCTTAACATGTCTTTAGTTACATATCATTTATTTTTATAGCAGCCCTGTTTTGCAACCAGAAATCGGTACTTGTCAAGACAATCGGTCCCGTATTTTTATAAATAAGTATAATAAGATAGCCAATGAAAATAAAATTACAAAAAAAAACAAACAAATGACAAAGTTTCACTCAACAGGCCCTTTTTTCCTTTTCTTTATTATTCAATTACATATTTTATCAGAACTATTTTGATTAGCTACCTCATCAAACATTTCCCTAATGTGCTTGTGCAAAAAATATCATTGAGACTCAACACACATATCTTAGTATAAAGTTATAAATTATGCATAATATCATCATTTAGGTAAATAGTGCTATGCTCAGCACTGGTGTGGTCCAATTTCTGTGGAATGCACATTTTTAGAATGCAATAATCACATGATACACACAAGAAAATCAAGATTTCTTATCGCGAAGATTTCAGTTTATATTAAATCACACAAATTTATCAAATAAATCGTTGTGGTGTGGCATAAAGTCTCATATAAAACGCACAAAGACATTGTTTTATGCTTATTCACAACAAGAAAGTGGACGAAGGTTACAATAAAAACAATTATCTAAACTATAATAGGTAATCCTTTAACAAATAATTATGTCCACTTTAATATTGTGAACAAGCAAAAACAGTAAGGGTGACTTACCTCAAGGACTGTGGAAAGAAACATTGATTATAAATAAAATGAACACACAAAATCAATCAACATACACTTTATATCTTAAAAGTAATACAAGAAAAGACGGCTCTAGGCCCATTGAAGCGAAATGGAACTCGTCGAGATTTTATGATAATTGAACAATTTTAACCAAGGAATGTAGCTTATACATTACCTTTTATACTCAAAAATTCTATACCTATAAAGTAGCCTATAAATACATATTACTAGTGTTTCGCCGATAACAACCTAATGAGCTTTCGAGAGAAATGGGTACTGAATACATCTAAACTTAAATCTAGGAAGTGTTCTAGTTTCGCGCTGGTATTTCCAACTGTGAAACTGAAATTCTTCAGAGTACACGAGAAATACAATATAATAGTGTTCTATCCACTCAATACAGTGCAATTTACCTCGATTCCTCTCGGTGCGAAGGTGATCTTTCTTTAGTTTCGCATTCTCTCTTAGCTCCTGGTACGTCGAATCATTCGGATAGGTAAACGGCAGTGTGGTATTCTATTTAAACCTGGACAGATTGGCATGTCAGTTATAAAACATTGGCACAATACAATCGAGATTCAGAAGGTTATAATAATATCTACGACACAGATAAACACGAGAATAGACCACACAGCCGCGATTTAGTTTTATATATTTACTGATGAAATCGAATAAATAACCTCAAAATATTATATTATTGACAATTTTTATGTGCAACTCGCATACGAGAAATAAACTAGTAGTTTGCTAATAATTCATATTTTATAATAATAATAATTGAATAAAAATGATTTTTCTACAACTTTCGCTGCTCGCGTTGAAGCGCATTGGACAAGAGCGTAATCGTCAGTAACTTCATAGATGTAATAGTTTATTTATCGTAAGCTAGTGAGTGTTGAATTCCGCTCTCTCTGTGAATATTGACGAAACGCGTTGCTTATTCATATAAATGTAGTATCTAGTATGAAGCGGCGCCGCCGGCGTCATCGGAGCGCGTGACTCTGTAAGCAGACAAGGACAATGGCAACATTTGGTACATAAATACGGAGGTCTCTTGAGCAGGCAACCCCAGCTGGCTTCCCTAAATCTGCAACACTACACACACTGAACAAAATGTGAGCGATCAGATTTATCTACATTAAACATATCTATAATTAAAAATTATACCATGCAATAACTGAAAGAAGATTATGTAAGTATTAAGTAATTACAGCATGCATAAAAAATGCCTGTAAAATAAAGGGTTATTATTTACAACGGCTTACAATTTTATACGGAGACCATTCAGTAACATAATACAAGTTATAAGAAATAATATAAACAAATTACACATACATCAACAAGATTATTTAAATAAATAATAGAGCATGTTTTATAAAACATGTCAAGTTATATTATATTTCTGTATATTCGACAAACAAATAAATTTCAAATTTTTTTATGATCACTACTTATATTGATATCATGTTTTAAAACGAATAAGTCATTTATTTAATTTCGATATTCAGTTGCTTAACTAACTGTAGGCAATATAATAAATAGACTGACTAATAAAGCACCAATACCAAAACTTCAACATGCTTTTCTCTGTTCTCCAAGTAAACGACATTAATAAAAAAAAACATAATCGGCATGATTAAATAAATGCTGATATTTTTAATAGCACACCCGGGATATCATTAAACTGTTATGCTTTAAAACTACAATTTACAAAAAGCCATGCCAGTACACTGTGTTTTATTATCTAAAACGCCTATGCATTTAGTGCTATTCCGTAAACAACATTCACCCAAGCATCACCTAACATACTAGCATCCCGCCTGAGTTGCTTTGTCGCGTAAAAATGCCAACATGAGTGAGGCAAAGCACTTTTTTTAATACTAGCTGATGGAACAAGCAAAGGCCCAGTAACAACCATCACCTACAACAAAGTAATGCATCACGAGTCACTGCCCTGTCCATAAACTAGGGGCTAGTTGAAGCTTGTGATTTTTAACAGACTTCAAAAATGAGAAGGTTCTCAATTCGACAGATTTTTTTTTATGTTTGCTATGTCATAATTTTTACTGGGTGGACCGATTTCGATGATTTTTTTTTCATCAATAGCTGGTGCTTGTCGTGTGCCATTTAAATTTGAGTCAGATCAGAATTTTTGAATGATAATACACTAGTTGCGCCCCGCGGTTTCACCCGCGCAGATTTCAATCCCGGTTTACCAACGGGATAAAAGAGTTATGTTGTTCAGAGAATGTGACTAGTTGACCCCGCAAACTTCGTACCGCCAAATGAATGTCAGATGTTTGACAGTTACGAAACCCGTGAACATTTTTATGGGAAAGTTTTTTCTGCAATCTTTTTTTTTTTGCGCAATTTTCTTAATTTTTTTATATGCAAGAACCTTCTCCTGAAAATAGCAAACATAACAAAAAAAAAGCGATATCGGTAAAGCCATTCTCATGTTATAGCGTTATAGACCAAGGGAAATCGGGGTTCATTTTTATACATTATACCCTTTTATTCATAATCCCTGCCATTTTATAGCGGCTCTATAGTGTTCTTGTCACTGTCACTTTCATGCCAACGAAAAGAGACATCAACAGAGTTATCGGTCTGATAAGCCTTCGCGGTTAGCGAACATCGTTAATAAATCCCTTAGATACCAACCTTACCCAACGAAAAGAGACAGCAACAGAGTTATCGGTCTGATAAGCTATCGCGGTCAGCGACCATTGTGAATAATGGCCTTAGATACCAACTTTACCTACTACCTTCAATACTACTATCATTATGTACCTAGATCAATCAAATTATATCGAATCTCCTTCTGCTAACTAACATTATCCTATCCACACTCCTCTACTTTGTTTATTTATGAAACTAGCATGAAACGGACACTGGTGTTGATTCTGTTGTAGCATTATCCTAAATTAACCTAAACTGATGGCTCTAAATTATAGCCGTCCTTGTTATTTTGGTCTTTTAGAAAGGGATGGCAATATTTTTAGTGCTGTCAAATTAAGTTAAGTTAGGAAAATTAAACAACAGAATTGGCACCACTAGCAGAACTGTGACAAAACTAGTCACAAAAGCCATCAAAAGAAGTCAAGTGAACAACTTACCACTGCTGATGATCCGGCATGGGCGGTTGCGGCGCCTGCGGGCCGGACTGGTATGGCGGATAGGGCTGGTACGGCTGATAGCCGCCATACATGCCGTACTGCTGTTGTTGGTACTGCACCGGGGTGGACGCGGGCGGCGTGGGCGCTCCGCCGCTGCCTCCCTGAGGACCGCCGCCTCCGCCAGACGGCTGCTGCTAAGGATTTTTACCAAATTAGTATAGCGCATGATATCCGGTACCCTAATATCGTTACATTCTAGCCAAGTATGCTATTGAGTAATTTTGATTTGACTTTTATAAAAATATAATAGATGCTGAGGCATTGAAATTACTAATTCTTATAGTTTTCGTCGATATTCATCAAAAGTAAACAGAAAAGCTTTTTATCCACAAACACAGTAAATCCCCCTCACGCAAAAAGATTGCCAGAAGGAGGTGGCGAGTTTTTTGTATGCGCAGACACATCCCATCGACAGTTTTCCAGCGTTTCGGTTCGCGAACTGTTCTAACTTTTTACTTAACTTACTAATACTACTACTTACTAGTTCATTATTTTTTTATTTATTTAAACTTGTTCGGATTCAAATGATTTTTTTCACAATTACACTATTTTTATAGCTTTTTTTGTCTCCTTACAAATTTTTACGTATCTGAAATAGCCTTTTTACTTGTTGTCGTGTTCAGTTTGTATGAATAAATTAATAATTGTTCTTCCTAATATAGAAACTTAACTTACCTTCACGCTGATCTGTGCCTCGATGGCCTCCGCTTCCTTCATCTTGCCGATGCTGCGGTAGTATTCCGCCCATTGCGCGCTGTAGTCAGCGCCGCCGGGACCGCCTCCGCCGCCGCCGTTGCCTGAGCTATTGCTGGAGGGAGCGGTGGGGCCGCCGCCGCCTCCGCCGCCACTGCCGCCGCCGCCGCCACCTACGAATAAAAATAATAATAAATAAATAATTTCTTATTACATAGATGTAAGGTCATCACTACATAGTATAAAACAAAGTCGCTTTCTCTGTCCCTATATCCCTATATGTATGCTTAAATCTTGAAAACCACGCAACGGATTTTGATGCTTTTGAGTTTTTTTAATAGATAGAGTGATTCAAGAGGAATGTTTATTATGTATAATACATGCATAATATAGTAGAAAAACAATGTGCACCCGTGCGAAGCAGGGGCGCGCGCGCGGGTCGCTAGTTATCTATAAATATAAAAGGCAAAAGTGATTGACTGATGACAATGCACAGGCCAGACCCTTAGGGCTAGAAACTTGAAATTTCGCACACGTATTCCTCTTCCAGCGTAGGTAGGCACCCACTATTGAAGGATTTTTCAAAATTCAACCCCCACAGGGGTGAATTAGGGGATAAAAGTTAGCATGAAAAATTAAAAAAAAAACGAGCGCGACCGCGGTTTCAGCTAGTTCACAATAAAAAAGTTGCTGGGGCTGCAAAGGGTACGTTGCTGCATTCACAAAAATCTTCGGATAATTTCACAAAAATTTGCTCGCATCAGGATTTTTTCTCAGTGTACATAGATGTAAGGTTATTATTTGCTAAAAACACACACAAAACAATTTCTGAAAGCTCTAAAAGAGGGATAAATAGAAAAAAAGTCTAGTTTGTCATTTGTGTTAGTTAGTAGATAGTGTGTAGGTAGGATTACACTATAAGTCTCCTAAACAATAAAAGCCACGAACAATAGTTCTGACCTATACATCAGATACTTACGTGATTCAGATATGTGAGCGCGTAGCGACTCATCATCACTAACGAATCCTATGCCAGGCAGCATGAATAAAGTAGAGATTTGTTAAGTATTGTACCGATATTCGGGAGCGGTATTGAATTCAAATTTTGACCCCGTGACTAAGGTGCGTTGTATGCAAGTGCCCTTCACGTAGCTATTTTATGTTTTCTTTTTGATTTTATATTTATTTGGCTTTATTTTATTGAATTCCGAATAACCTAAACACATACCCTCATAATACAAAACGGTGCCTAACTTTAAACAATGTCTAAAATTAGCGTTGTCTCTGTTTGCCATTACGCAATGGTAAGAGATGGCAAAAGTTTAAGCGAGTTTATCGTTTGTCTATTTTTATGTATTAAGGCCCATAGTTTCGAACAGCGGTATTCGTTTATTTGCGTTTTCCAGCCTTGCATGTTGAAACAAAAAAAGCTTATAGGGCTACCTCAGCAAAATCGACAAACGTGGCTGAAATTACAGGCACGACTCTAAGCATTCAGGTTGATGGACGCAAGGCAGGCAGGGCACATTCCTATCGTGCGTGAATTACTAGGCAATGTTATGTCATCGGTAATGGTTTTTTTTTATGCCAAAGCTGGCAGACGAGCATACGGGCCGACCGATAAGGGTAGGATGATGATGATATTTAAGTTTGCTATATTACCTTCCATGCCTTGTTGTTGCTTGGCTTGCATCTCAATCGCCTCCGCTTCTCTCATGAGTCCGAGCGAGCGGTAGTAGTCGATCCATTGCTGCGAGTAATCGGGCTGGCCTGTCGCTGGGTTTATTTGCACTTGTTGCTGTTGAACATTAATCTGAAGTTGAACTTTATTGCTTATTTTACTTTATTAATTTATGCCTAGTGCTTGTGCACAAGTGTTATCTATCTACCTAAAATTATAGATAGATATCACCAATAACACTCATTAATAAATTTATTACCTTAAATTGCTTTCTTTCTTGCATCTTGATTTATTTATATTTTTTTATGAAAGATTCGTCTATAGCAGGGGTAGGCTTTTGCCCATAGTGGGATGATACAGGCGGAATATAGTCACCTGTGGCTGTTGTGCGTTGTTCTGCTGATGCCAATGAGGGTTGTATCCCCAGGCAGGAGGCCCGCCCGGGCCACCGCCGCCGTTACCGCCGCCTCCGCCGTAGAAGTCACCTCCACCGTTACCACCGCCGCCGTTACCGCCATTACCGTTGCCGACGCCGTTACCGCCGCCGCCGTTATCGGGGAGGAAGTTCACGGGCTGAGTGGATGTATTTAGGTATTATTATTTTGGAAACATAACTTCTTCTTAATTCAACAAAGACAAAACAATTGTTCAACTTTGCTCCAACTTCACTTTAATTGACAAGTCTAGGATACCTGCTGTATCATTTTACCTTTTTATATTACTTGCTGCACTGCCTTGTGCCCATCGACTTGAGACACACAGATGTTAAGCCTTATGTGCCTGTAATTACACCGGCAACCACTCTTCAAACCGAAACACAGCAACACTGCTTGGCAGCATAAAAAGGCGTGGTGGTAATACTTACCCAGACTACACAGTGCTACTCATAATAAAAATATCTGTCAAATCATTGACCAATTAAAACTGTTATCAATTGTTTCATAATGATTGTTCATTGGATGACACTTCGAAATGACTATCTAAATTGCAACATAATGTACTACAATTGCAATACCTGTCCAACTTTCTCGCATATGATCCGTTTGCAGTTATCCACCGCCTCGGGATGGCCGCGGATGTAGAACGTCCTGTTGTTCCGATCTGCGCCCTGCGCTCGCCGGTCGAGCTCACAATGCGCGCCCGACTGCGCGTTTATCTGCTTTATTACTTCCCCACCTGTTGTTTTCAGATTCGATTGATTTATCAAGTAACAAAGAGAGATAAATAAATGTTGGTGGACTTTCCACACAGCACTAAATAGCCCCCGACTAAAGCTAGGTTCATATTACCGTGACGTGTCTATGATTACTATTTACTATGATTAGATTCACATTAGTAGGTTGTGGCGAGGCGCCACGCCACAACCTACTAATGTGAATCTAATCATAGTAAATGAACGGAAGCGTTTCCGCCACGACACGGTAATATGAACCTAGCTTAAGGCTAAGCTTGTGATATGGGAACCGATTGTAGTCGAAGGGGGAAATAAAATACCTCTGCCAATAATGAGTCCGCACTTGACGTTGCTGACAGTGAAAGTGACCCTGATCTCCTGCTGTTCCTGCCAGGGTTGGAAGTCACCGCGCTCGCCATTCCTCGGCCCGCCGGGGCCCGGCCCCGGGCCCTGACGCCGGATGCCTCTGTTGTCTTGTTCCCGTCTCTGCTTCACAATATAACTACGTTCATTCATCTTCGAACAATTCTATTGACATTTTAGCATTATAAAAATTAGCCGTTTTTTCACATAATCATCCTATTCCAATATCTGTACAAATATTGGAATAGGATTATGTGAAAAAACGGCAATATCTGTACAGATATTGGACTAGGATTATGTGAAAAAAATGAAATTCTTCTAATTATCTTTAAAAAAATATATAAAAACTACCCGCAATATTGGATTATGTAAAAAATTCAAATTAATCATGGGTGTAAAAAAATTAGATTCTGAGTTCCTACAGATTAATGACTAATTTGATTTGAGATCATAATATACTTAATTTTATACTTTTTTATATTATGTGCTATAAAATTAAGCACTTAGTATTGAACTACGCCACTATTTTTGTCTCAAATGAATTCGACAGTGCTGTGAAAGAAATACAGTGAATTTAACTCACATTTACACTGGTTATTAAATCTTCGATCATTTGTCTCGCTTGGTCGACTTGGTGTGGCTTGCCTTGTAAGTAACACCTGTAAGGAATTTATAAGTCAACAATTTTTTTTAAAAGGTGTTACCGCCGGTTTTTGTCTTTCTTCTGCTGTTGGCTTCTTCTGCTTCTTGTCATCCCTAGGTTCTTTTGGAAACAGTGTGGTGGAAGAATTATGAAAGAATTTTGTGGTTAAAGAGTACCTCAATGAGGCTGATCACTTGACGCATGTTTTGGTATTATCTGGGTTCTACGACATGCAAGTTTCCTCACGTTTTCCTTCACCGTTTGAAAGAACTGGCACCGTGCACATAAATGAACAGAAAAACTCATTAGCCGCGTACTGACCAAGCAAGCAGCCTCTCTCGGACATTTGCCGCAGTATCATGCCGCGCGAGGCGGCCTCAGTCTGTAAGTGTTCTAATCCGAGGCTGCCTCAAGCGGCAAGGCCGAGCCACCGTGAGCATCGACGCAAAGTTTAACTTGGAGTCGAATAGAGACGCACAACTAACACGCAACGAATAAGCGAGGCAAAACACTACCGTCTTGAGTGAGCGCGGCAAACGTACTGAGGCGCCTTTGAGCATCGACAAAAACCGACAACGCTCGGCTCGGGCCGCGGCGCGCTCGGGCGAGGCAGCGCGTGCGTTTGCCTCGGGCGAGGCACGTCTTGACCGACCGAGGATTTGCCTCGCGAGGCTGCTCGCTTGGTCAGTACGCGGCTATTGGCGCACTACCGGTTTTAAACTGTCGACCTAGGAGTGCGATTACAGTGGCGCGGGGCGGGCAGCGGGAGCGGGTGGCGCCCGCTTCTTACTGCGTTTTTAACGCTCACCCGCTCCGCCCGCACTTTAGTCAAAAACCGTATGTTTGCGTTACCCGCCAGCGGAATTCGCTACCCGCCCCGCTGCCACTGTAATTTCACACTAAGGATCGAAGGGCGAGGCGCTACCACTAAAATCAAATAAAAACGTTTATTTGCAACTACACACATAATAACAAAAGGTAGAAAATAAACATTAAACTTATAAAATAAAACACAAACAATTACACTAGACTCGCAGTGCTTGATGCTGACTGGAATGTGGACTGTAGTTTCTTACCTCTTGTCTCCAGGTCCATCGTCTCTCTCTTGGTGGAACTGAACTCTGCAGCCGGTGTCAGCTTGGATTTTCTTGATCATGTCTCCGCCGCGGCCTATCACCACGCCGACCGCTACTTTGGGTACTAGAACCTGTGATGATATAAAAAACTGACGTGTTTTTTCTTATTCTTCTGTCATTGTACTTCTTCAAGTCACTTTCTTCTGTCAAGAAACAGTGACACGACGTGATGAAAAGATTATAACTGTGCCTCTGGATTCGTTTCCTGTCATCTAACGAAGCAACATAGCATTTTCATTTTAATTGTTTTTCTAGTGTTATTTTGAGTTGTGTTGTGTAATTTTGGTGGTATTTTAACCAACATTACTTGTGGTCTTAGCACAAAGTGTAAGCATTTGAAATGAAAGTGTATTATGTGATATCGTGATTTGACCGAAAATGTTTCAAATGTTTTGAAGAAACCGCCACCATTTTCTTCAAAACAATTGACTGACTCGACTTTGGACTGACGTGACTAGAAACATAACTACAAAGAGTATAATCTCTGAATCACTTGACATTGGCAAGATTGTCTATGACAGGAGCCATAAAAAGAAGAAAGAAGAAGAACTGTGCCTCAAAAAAAAAAACATTTTTTTGCCAGAAATACGTATTAGTTTTCCAAAGATGTCACATATTTAAGGGTGTAAATTGTTTCTCAAGTAAGGAGTCTCCGAGTCACAATGAAGATCCTTTCACCACACTGTTTCGAAAGAAACTAGTGATACGACAAGATGTTAAGCCTTTTGTTATATCACAAGGACAACTTTGAAACGTCTTAAAGCTAGGAGAATCTTCGCCAGTTCAACGCGACTAAGCCTAGCAGAACAGGCAACAAACTAACATACATACATACATAGTTAACCATATTTTTTTTAAGCCTCAGATCTCTAAACTAGACTTTAAAAAGTCTGTACGATAGACTGCATGATCTCCGTTACAAAACAATGTATAAATGCGGCCAGGTCAAGAGTACCCTAAACCGACGAGAATGTATGAGAAATGTTATGAGAGTGAATAAAGCGAAAGAGATATGTCAGGATCGTAGCAAGTGGAAATCCGTGGTCTCTGCCTACACCTATGGGATACAGGCGTGATTTTATGTATGTATGTATGTATATTAATGAGGCTCCAATATGGTGACCAT
This sequence comes from Plemyria rubiginata, assembly GCA_963576535.1. Taxonomy (NCBI): domain Eukaryota; kingdom Metazoa; phylum Arthropoda; class Insecta; order Lepidoptera; family Geometridae; genus Plemyria; species Plemyria rubiginata. The sequence goes on from OY754929.1 coordinate 4,030,713, forward strand.
TCAACATACCTCTGTGGAGTTACCGCCGAGCCCGTTTCCTTGATCGGACCCAGAAAAGTCGTCAAACGGTGGCCGTGGTCCTCCACCACCACCGCCGCCCCCGCCGCCGCCGCCACCGCCTCCCATATCCTTGTCTGCGAGCAGTTCGAAGACCATCTGTTTCGCAATCTCCACTTTTGAAGGGTCGCCAGATATACGTAGGGGTTTCTCCTAAAGGAAAGAAAGGGGTTAATTAAAGAAGCTTATTTCACTATCACTACATAATATAAAACAAAGTCGCTTTCTCTGTCCCTAATTCCCTATATCCCCATGTCCCTATGTATGCTTAAATCTTTAAAACTACGTAACGGATTATAATGTGGTTTTTTTTTAATAGATAGAGTGATTCAAGAGGAAGGTATATATGTATAAAACATGCATGATTTAGTAGAAACACAATGTGCACCCGTGCGAAGCAGGGGCGCGCGGTCGGGTCGCTAGTATTTTTTAAGAAGAACGCGTGTCGCAGGTGCTGCTCTACTCATTATGGCGCCACTGACAAGACAAGTAACAAACATCCATCCATCCATATTTACAAACTTTCGCGTTTATAATATTAGTAGGATATGCATACTTACATATTCTGTGTTAGGTCCGTCTTGTATGACCACCATTTTCGCGCCAGATTGCTCTTGCAGCTGCTTGATGGTCTTTCCGCTCTTGCCGATGATGAGACCGACTTTAGGGCCCGGCAACATTATTTCCTCCTGTGAAACATTATCACATTCCACTTCTATTTCATTACTCTTATGTTAGTCAATTGCGTAGTAAGATACTAAATCTATTCTTGTTAGTATGGCCTGCAATGAGGATCAGTGCGTTATAACAAAATGTCAAAATGGCGGCAAAGTCACGAAGCGACGGGCACGGCGCCCCCCAACCTGCTTCGACCCCGCGCCGCTTGCGCCTCGCCTGTGATGCGACTAGTCAACTAGCGAAAACGTAGATGCACCCGCGCCTCGACTCCAGCTCGTGTGGGCGACCCGCATTTCAATACTTTCAATCCATTGGGTGGGATTGGAGGGGTCCAAAAGACAAGTATGTGTGTGTGTACTCACTGTTGTCGCCAGGCCACCCCCTAGGCCCCCCCCGCGGGGCATCGGAGGCATACTTCCTCCGCCGCCGCCGCCGCCGCCCATTTCCGGCAGTGGGGCGTTCTCTCGACCTCTGTGATTCACGATTTGATTAACTAGTTCCCTGATGAATAAAACAGCTTCATTTATTAATCTCCTTGTTTTGGAAGCAGGTTCATATCGTGCATGTTAGGTTATGCTCAGATGATAGAGGCGTTAGCATGTTTGATAACAGAATAAGCTTAAGACCCGAATCCATATAAGCTAAGCTATCATTCTAATTACATGTTTGAGGATTGCTAAACCTATTTTGTGTTTTGTGTGTCAGATTTAAGTGCGAACCTTGGCCTTTTTCAGTTGAACTCTCTGAAGTTAGGTTCCAGATATTAAAGAGGAAGTAAAATCCAGAAAAAAAACTATATTCCAAGAGTGTGATACAGATATTGTAAGTTCAGAGGTATCATAATCATACTAAAACAGCCTTACTGTAGGCAGTTCTGGGTCTGGTATCAAGTTGTGTCATGTGATTTGTATTTTGAGACATGTTGTCAATTTCTTAAGGCTTCGGCGACAGCAGCTCGCAATTTCGAGGTGCGATTGGCTATTATTTCATTTTATTTAATTTCGGGGAGGTTGTTAGAAAGAATAACTCTAAAGTGACATGCATTATTTGTGTTCGAACAGTATTTATGCATGTCACTTTAGAGTTATTCTTTCAAACAACCTCCCCGAAATGAAATAAAATGAAATAATAGCCAATCGCACCTCGAAATTGCGAGCCGCTGTCGCCGGACCCTTAACACTCGAGCTATAAAATAAACTACTTGCATCCCCATAACAATGTTACCATTGACTGCATGTGATTACTCAGCTCTAATACAGTCAACAGCTCATCAAATGACCTGTCCCTTGTGTCCATTTACCAAAATACAAAATAACTAGTAGGTATTCATGTTATCAGCCATTTCTAAAAATATAAGCGTGGCTTAGCTTGGGGTTGTGTGTATTACTTATTGTTATAGTTTTGCCTACCACAACCTTATCCACTGCCAGGCATAGAAATGTACTTTCTATTTGCGTGCTTCTTTTCACTTAGAGTTAGTAGTATCCACCAATATTAATTTAGTTAATGTTGTTACCAGAACCTTATATCTATAAACAAGGTTCTATAGTATAATTCTAAAAACAGTATGCGAGGGAGGTACTTTCTTTAACTGAACATGCATTAACTCATAATTTCATGCAAACTACCCTAAATGTGATCAGGATTAGCAAAACCCACACTCTATTTTACATTGCTATCAATTTACTGAAGAGTTTCAAAATGTGTCCCTAATATTCTGATAAAGGCGTAACCACAAGCAAAACACTGTTTTTAATTGCTTATGAAGCTTTTTCTTGTTTATACCAAATAAAATTTTTCTGAATGTTTCATGAAAGTATCAAGAATTAGAAAAAAGGCTCAACCAGCCACAGTAAAAAATATTATTTTTAAAGGCTGCCTTGATTCAAACAAAGCACTTATAAGGTAAGGTAGTGCAAGCATGTTCTAACTTTACCACAATAATCATAGGACACTAAAAAAAAAAATATTTTCTTTTAGGGCAAAATATGCTCTGGCTTGAGAATGACAATAATATACCCACTAGCCCGGTTAAAAATGAACAAGGAATACTTACTTTGCCAACTGTATCTGTTCCCTTGATCCTGTGAGAGTACACATCCTGTCGGGTTGTCCGCCGGAATCCGGCGCCATCTGTATCTTGCAACCAGACTCTGCTTGAAGCCGGGTGATCTGCTCTCCTCCACGTCCGATTACTGTAAAGAAGAAGAATCACTATAAACAAGCACTACTCGGTTCTTTTTTTGCCTTGTAATGCACTGCTGTGTCCATTAACTGCTGCCAATGCTTGTCATTGGTGCTCTGCAAAACTAGGTACTTGATCTAAAATCCTGGTATGACAGTGTACTGTAGAGTAGATGTAAGAGAATAGTTGCCATCTATAACAGATGCAAGGTTCTTTTGTATACTTACTGAGTCCAACCATTTTGTCTGGCACACGAATGTATTCGTTGATCTGGTCTGACATCATGTTAGGCGGGCCGCCGCCGCCGCCACCGCCGGGAGGGCCTCCGAGGCCTCCACCGGGTGCTTGCAGGCGAGCGCTGGCCGCCGCCGCTGCCGCCGCCGCCGCAACCGCCGCTGCTTGAGAATTGCTACAAACAATTGCTTCTGTTAGGTTTTGTTTTGTGAAATAACCAGGACCAGCTTGTACAAATATCAAATTAGTAAAATTCTTCCTAGCTTTGGTTGGGTTCGATACTTACTTCATTGGTGATTGTTGATATGATCCCTCAGAGGAGGCAATTTTCTTAGAGCTGGGTTCGCTTCCTTCTTCTAATGGTCTTTTGCTACCACCACCTTCCAACTTAGCAGCAACCTGGAATAGAGCAGCCAAATAAATATTGTAGAAGATTTTTCAAATAAGCAATTTTAAAAAAGTTGGTAGCTTCAGATAATTTGCACAGTAATGGAAAGGATATGAAGAGATATCAATAACCTGTGTAGTGCTAGCATGATCATGTCAATTATAATGCCACAGGTACATAGTGGTTTTACAAAAAGAGAACAACGCTACGGGTTAACTGCAGGTGAATATTAATAGCCTATATATCTCGGCTGATTAGACAAGCAGTGTCAAGAAAAATACCACACAGCGCTATCAATGGAATTGAAAAAAGAAACTGTAGTGTACTACCGCCAAATGCGTAGTGTCTTGTCGAGTTCGCGCCGTTTTCACGATTGATGCTAAATTTTTATTGAACACTCAACAATTCATGATATGAACGGCGTGCGAAACAATAGCTTTCAATGTAATACAATAAATCAGCTACCTATCTAAATATTAGAATCGATAAGTAGGTTATGGTAAAAGAAACGTACACCAACGGAGTGACAAACGGATACTGTATCGTATCATATCAACAAATTGAGGGTGGAATCGTAACTATTATTTAGTGAATAAATGAAGGTAAACGAATAAAACAGGGGATTAGCTTGCAACAACAAAAAGAACTGGATTGTGTGCTTTGATGATGCTTACCAATCTGGCACGTTGTAAAGCAGCCGCAAATCCTCCCGTGGGGCTATTGTTTTGAACCGTAGCCATAGAAGAGTACTCGCTCATGTTTAAACTAGACCACACAATTAATTGCACTAAAGGGCAGCCATGAAAATGGATCTAGAGGACCCGAAAATCATGAAAAACTAGTCTCGCCTCGGCAAATTGCGAGAAAGCCGAGCGTAAAAGACGCGGCCCATAGACAATTTGGAGAAGCAAAAAATCGCAAAATGGCACCACCCCGCGCGCACCGAAACCAAGACGACCGACGACGACAATACTCTGGAGCGAAATTTCATTTGATATAGAAATAAAAAACGTGTTTCAATAAAATTACTTAAAATGTTTCATGTTCTTGCCTTATTTTATGATTGTAAAGCTTTGACATTGGTAGGCAGCTGACCAAAGAGTATACAATAAGTACGTAAGAAGCTGACATTAATAAAAACTATAGAAAAAATAAACGTGTTGTCTATGATATCTCCAAAATGGAAGTTTTGCGTTTTGCAAGTGCGTCGGATTGAATTAACCGACCTTTCGTAGACTGGTTTTGAATCTAAGTTTTAACATTCGACATTGTGTTTGGTGTAAAAAATTGTTGTAAAATAAGAAATTTAAAATTGTTTAATCATTTTCAATAATTTGTTGAAACTTTTCACAAAACAATCATTTGGTTACAAAACATTTTGGCATAAAACGTCATTTCGTTCGTACAGAACAAAACGCAAAGTTTTTTTCTCTGTCTATTGAGTGCGTGCATTTGTGTTGTCCGGTGTTTGAAGACGCTTGGAATTCGCTTTCAATTTCTTCGTAAGAAAAATGTCGGGTGATACCGATAGAGCAAAAATCAGTGATAATCAGGTATTGTTGTGAAATATGTTATTGTATTATTTTTCTTAATATAAGTGCGCGTCCAATAAAAGTAATTACGGCAGTGAAGTGATGTTATTTCCGTGTTTTATCACTAATGTTTGTCTGCGTCTCAACATGGCTGACAGAACGTTTGCTTCCCGCTAAAAGCGGGAACTACGCCACGGAGGGTTGTGAGATTGGTCATTTATTTGCAATAAAAACGGTGAATGCCAACTTGATCAGTTATCGAAACTGATTCTATGGAATATTTTTCAGGATTTTGCATATTTTAACCACCCCCGCCCCTTTGCATTTCGTTGCAGGGCCTTTGTTAGCGTGCACGATGTTATATGACATTGATATGAAATCCGCATGACCTTGATATTTGGTTTCTTGCGATTATTCAATTTTAGAGGCAACGCGCTATGTTGTTCTACCACTGAACGGCGGCCTCGCGTCTCATTATTGACGCTCCCTACTCGCCCAGCAATGTAAATAAAACATGGATAACGTTTGGGGGTCTATAAAGCTGGCTGACCTTAATTTTTGCGCAAAGTGTTTTTTGTGTTCATTTAATTACCGCGTAATAGGTAAATAAAATATTATTTCCTTGAAAATGTTGTTGGTAGTATGATCTATGTAGGTATGCAAAATGTTCCTTCTCCTCATTACTCCATGTTCGCACATAAACATACCTACCGATTCGTGCTAGGTGAAGTTGTGGGAGAGTTGGTGATAAGATATTGAAAGTTGAGACTTAGCACTATGAGAATAAGGTTCAAATCTAATTGGCGCCGCGCGTCTAGTGACGCTAAGTATTGCGAGCGAGCGGATTCTAATGTCGGACTTTCGTATCATACACATTGGAAAATGAATTATGCCATTTACCTACATCAATTTTTTAGTTTGAAGTTGTATCAAAACATAAATCAACTATGTATTTTATTTATGTAGATAGGTATGCAAAACTATATAGAAGTAGATAAATCAACAAATAATTTAGTGGTAAGCCAAATGTACCATAGGTATATGTAACTCCCTTAACACTAGTATTTTTTTGCTGACTGTACATAGTATGTAATATAATTGAGTAGGTAGTAATCATTAATATTATTTTAGATGAAATAAATTCTTTCTTCCTATTTTAGTCATATGTAGAACAAAACTATAAGATTTCAGAATTTTATACAGTCCTGGGTTATTTAGTGGATCAGAACCAAACTATCTGTATCAAAGTGACAATCCATTTTAGCTCATTTAATCTATTTTAAAAGATAGGTACCTAACATTTTACAAAGAGATGTAGGTAGTAGTAAAAAATGCTTCACACATCACACTCAAAATTATAATACAGTAGGTATTTAATTTAACCACTTGAAGAATATAAATTTGGCAATAAAAGTGGTAATTAATCAATATAATGCAATAAGTTATCCTAGTATTTAAAAGTGTTTCTAAAGATTTCCATACATAAGTGTTACCTCTACTTGTTTTATTAGAAAATCTCTGTATTATGAATCTGCATTTAAAAATTGTATGTTATTAAAAACATGTATCTGCCCAGGATGAAGACAAAAAATCAACAGCAGGAGACGGGCAGTCAACTGAAGATGAGTCCTCCCAGGACTCGAAGGGTGAGTCCCTGCCAGAACCAGCCAAAGGTAATGCCGATGTAGATGTACCGGCGTCCAAACCGGAGGACCAGACAGAAGCAGGTCAGGCTCGAATCTTTGTCTGTCCAATGTGTTCACACGATCAGAGTTCATCTACATGGCAACTAACCTTTTTGAGGCTATTTTTGTATCATTTTGTCATTCCTTGTGGTGTGGATATGGTATGGGTATGTTCTGAATTTGTCTTTGTAACAAAAAACTGTAGGGTGTCCCCCCTCCAGTTTTAACAGGCAATAAAAATACAGGGTGGTTATTTAATGTTGCCTTGATGTATACATATGTACAATAAATTAAATTATTCATTAGATTAAAAAAATTAAACATATCCTAGCTTTGTATGCTTTGCAAATTACATGATTTTTATTGATCTCTATTGCTCTATCAAATAGTAATGCCCAGGGACTGCCAGTGGAGAATGTATTTTTTGACACTAGCCAAAAGGAGTCACATAAAAACACCAGCATGATATTTTACCTACTAAACTGTATTGGTTAATTTTATGTAGTTTGCAAAGTTTGTTTTTATATCAGTAAGAATGTGTTTTTGTGTTGTGTTGTCAATTCATCGTTTACCGGCGTATTTCATCATTGGAGGTAAGTGCTTGAAATAACGTACAATCATAAAAATACTTGGTTTTTCAAGACGCGACAGCGTTTCAATAAGGTGCTACAGGCCCCGATGACACGGGCTAATGTGCCTCTCGCTCGAACGTTTCGACATGTCACTAAACTCATTTTCCAAAACCCTCATCAGCCACTGCTATTTTTCATGAAGCATAAAAGCTCAAAAGGCTCATACGTAACGACGCGTTGTTCGAGTCAAAGCTCCTGACTCTCGAGCATCGCCGTAAAGTTGCCAGTCTAGCGGTATTCTTTATGATACATTTCGGTGAGTGCACGTCCGAACTCCACAGCTTGATCCCCTCATCCCCATTCTAATACCATCGGACCACGAGACTTACGGAAACGAGGCATCCATTCATGGTTGACATACCAACTGCCTGCACCAAGCGCTTTGCTTCTTCATTCATCATGCGCACAGCCAATTAATGGAATTCCTTACCGGCGTCCGCTTTTCCGAAGGCCTATAATTTGGATGCTTTCAAGAGAAGAGTGGACAGGTATTTTCTAGGTAAACGTGCCACATCGTCAACCGCATCATCACTTAACATCAGGTGAGATTGGGGTCAAACGTTTTTACCTATGAGTTGTAAAAAAAAGGGGGAGGAAAAAGTTAATAATCTCAAATCATGATTTCTCTTTAATAATTCACCTATTATACTTATTAATCATTCATAATATACTATCTGTGGCATAAATGAAAGATTTCTGATATCGTTATCGGTGTTTCACACCGTGACGCTATTTCATACATTACACTAAGTAATTACAAAAAAAATATTCAAGCCCCCATGAATTTTCTTCAATATACACAAAAATCAAACATCCCTATCCCATATTGAAGTATTGCACGGGTATTTATCGCGTTTTACCTTTAATAATTTACCGAAATTTCAAATGTCAATGTGTTTCAAACTTCAGTAAAATAATAAAGGTCGCGTCAACCTAACAGAACGCTGGAAAATATTCCAGCGTTCTACAGCGCATGGGATGTATTTGCATACCAAAACACTTGCGCCATCACACCCACCCTCCTTTCGGCGTTCTTTTTGCGTGACGCGCACTATAAAACGCGATAAACACCCGTGTAAAAAAACTTCAATGTGTGTTATTGTCGTGAATGTTTAAAAAATCTCAATCCCGTATTTATCCTATTCTGACCATCATCAGAGTCTGTGCAGCTCTATCCCGATATCGTAGAAATTTCAATTTGGATAGAAACCATAAGAGCTACAAAGCTTAGAAGTACCTAATTAACTATACCGCAGTTTCAGTCAGTGTCAACATCTACACAAAACAAACCTTAGTTTCACGGTTTTCTATAGTTTTAGTTAAAGTCAAAATATATTTATTCAATAAAATCACAAGGATCACTTGCCAGTACTACGCGACCAAAGCCTAGAAGAACAGGCAACAAACTGCTATAGAATAATATTGCATGCAATAAACAGGTTTTGTTAAAAAAGAACCCACGGCCTACCGCGTAGATGGCAGAGCTACTACCACGCTACGCCCAACTGAGAAGGCTTTACTTTATCGGATGCAGACAAAATTCTAACATGTTTCTTTTGTAATAAAAAAATATTTAAAAAAATTGGTGCACATTCCACACATTACTATCTCGCCCCAAATGAAATGTATTTATTTGCCTGAAGGTTGGTGAATCATGGTCTAAGTGTAATTGTGGTCTCACAAACTTCGTCGGTAACCGACATGCAACGTTTTTAAGTAGGTATAATAATTCTCTAAACACAAGTAGTAGGCATATAATTCGAATATTAATGAAAAATAATTCTAAAATAATAAGGTTCCTGTTTACATTTTCAAAAGATGATCGCATAAAAACAAAATGTCAGGTCCTTTAGAAAAAAAAACAAAAAAACAAAGCTAGGTATATGGGAACCAGATAGCTGATATGCTACTTATATACTTTTTTTTTGTAAATACATACTTAAAATAATATATAACACCCAGCCGTAGAACAAACATCTATGTTAATCACAAAAAAAACCACAAATGTTTGTTCTCGGTGGGGATCGAACCCACGGCTTACAGCACAGAAAGCAGAGTTACTGTCAATTGAGATGGGAAGGCTGTCACCGATTTTGTAAAAAATCACAATAACAAGGTTTCTGATAAAAACATATTTCTACCTAAAGGAACTTAGCGTGGGATTTATCCCAGTCTAAGTGAAAGCACAGGTCTCCCTTGTCCTCTCTTATCTTTTTTAATTTCCGTGCTTACCTACTTATATTATTCGTCAAATGCCTAAGAAGAAATAATTATTAAACCCCTGAGGAAAATCGTGCACGTGACCTAGTCAAACCTATTAGCCAAAAATAGAACTTTAATGCAACACATTATTAACTTCGGTAAAGTGACTCATATTTTTATCATTAACATTGAAAGAAAGAAAGAAAGAAAATACATTTATTTGACATACACAACAAGAAAAGAAATACATAGGTACATACAAAATTACAGCTATAAACAGAGACAAAACGAAAGAAGAAACAGCACCAAAAACAAAAGAAAACATAACTGTACGCCAAAAAGGCCCTGACTCAGCAATTGCTGGCTAAGTTGAATAAGTTAAGACATAACAACCGGGTCTCGTAGAAATTGCATAACAATTTACTTGCTCCCCAAGTTCTACTACTCTGACACTAGGTATAAATAACTCTGCCACACTGCATTCGACTATTTACACGAAACATTTTATGCTTTTTTCTGTCATTTACTTGTATTTCTTGTAGATTGTCCACTAAATCAATCACGGAACCCACCACGCGTCCGAGCTCACTGGAGCCTTATTCACTATGACCATTTGCACCGCGATCACAGCTAAGACAAGGCAACCGGTGTCATACGGTCAGGGAGGGCAAAGTATCTCCTATGTCATAAAGAATAAAGCATAACATCAAGTTTTGACGTTTCACGGTTTGGGGCAAGGAATCTCCTATTTTCATAGTTAATAATGCCCCTGGTTGACCGATATCACCAAAATATTATGGTGAGGGGTGCTCTTGCCTCTTACCATAGTATTTTGGTGGTGACGCGACGTCACTCACAACATGGAAATCTCAACAGACGCTAAACCGTGTTGGTAACGTCCTACAAAGACAATCTCCCCTATTTCTGAGCTTTGAGCTCAGAATATAAATAAGTACATTGAGCTCTATTCATGTATGGGTTCATTGAAATGTCTATTTAGATTTTTTGCGAACCGCTAAGTGTGGGAGCTGTTGGTTGTTAATCTACATGACGTCGTCAACCCATTATAATCTTATCTTATAATGCAAAGCCTAAGAGCGATCTGATAAGTCATTCATCATATATCACCGAATCTTCATATTCCAATGGAGGTGGTCATATTTTAAACTCATTCTAGTTCTCGTAAAATACACATTCTATATTTTATTGTGGCACGTCGTACAATTTGCTGTGAATAACTGTCTGATGTAGGAAAGAGACTGTAAAAATCCCTAGGCTAGCTGAGTGGAAGCCTTTTTTTATCCTACTAATATTATTATAAACGCGAAAGTTTTGTAAGTATGGATGGATGTTACTCCTTCACGTAAAAACGGCTGAACGGATCTGGATGAACCTTTCATCCAGATCCGTTCCGCCGTTCCGGCGTGAAAGAGTAACATACATCCAACCATCCATCCATACAAACTTTCGCGTTTATAATAGTACTATGATGAGAGTTAACATTGCATTGTAGCTATATTCCTAGTTAAATTGCTTGTAGCTTACTACGCAACATTTCTTTACCATTCTATGTTTACAATAGGTTTTTTTCGTCCATTAACAGGTGATTCAAAGGACGCAACGGCAAATGGCAAAGATGACGACGTAGGCGCTGATGAAAAAGATGAGAAGAGTTCTAGCAAAGCAGATGGGGATGCTAAGAAGGTACGTCATACAATTATTAAGGTCTCTACCCATTACACCGTATCATACCATGACCGTGCTATGAACGTGTCAGACACGAAAATAATACGACACGGTCTACCTTGCCCACTGTACGGATCGACGGCGTTCAGTACCCGATTGTAACGCGTAAAGATCTCTACCCATTACACCGTATCATACTATGACCGTGCTATGAACGTGTCAGGCAAAAAAGTATTCTTTGTATTGAAAAGTACGGGACTATGCTCACTAAACCGTTCCGTCACCAACTAAAAACGTCGCGTGTCATGCACGGAGCTGTTCTGTTTCGGTTTGAAGAGTGTGGTTGCCGGTGTAGTTACAGGCTCATGAAGCTTAACATCTGTCAACACAGTTCTTTGTTTCATTCTGCTTAACACTGTTGCTCACGACAACTCACCCCTTGTACGAGCTCTAAGACAATTAAATGCGCATCTGGCATCAGCACCAACGTGTGATCTGTTTGATGACCGATGGACGAGTGTACGTAGAGAATGTATGAGGTACCTACTGCAAAATGATCGAATCAGTTCTATGTTAGTTTATTGTGTATGTTCTTTTTATTATTTATCTTTTTTGTCTGTATTCCATAGCGCATTGGTGTAACTGTAATGCTGTGTAATTATTGTCTAAATAAATAAATAAATCTGTATGCCAAAAGTTGATGGACGCAAGGCAGTGCTAGTGCTTCGTAGGGCTAGTTCCTATCAAGCGTGACTTACGAGGCAATCCGTTGTTATAGGTGATGGTTACCACTTAACAATCAGGTGGGCCATCTGCTTGTTCCATCAGCTAGTTGTATATAAAAAAAAAGAAAAACCTTTAAAAAATATAGGGCATAGATCGTCTGTCCTTTATTTGTTTGTTCTTTGGTCTCGCCAGGCGAATGCTGCCCGCGTAAGCTTATTCTAAAGCCTGTTTTGTTTTGTGAACTTCAATGAACTCAAATTTTCCATCAATGCCTGTAGCTTTCAATGAAGGACGAGCGTGGGAAATTTTTCCACAATATTCACACCGTGGCGTAGGTGTTTGTCTAGACGAATACCTGCCCTCGTGTGTTCTGTTATTGGAAAACATATAGCACTAGTTGCGTCCCGCGGTTTCACCCACGCAGATATAAATCCCGGTATTCCCACGGGATAAAAAGTAGCCTGTGTGTTATTCCAGACTATAATCTATCTGCCATGTTTCATCCAGATCCGTTCAGACGTTCCGGCGTGAAAGAGTAACAAACATCCGTCCATACGTACAAACTCTCGCATTTGTAATATTAGTAGGATGTGCTGTTTAACGGCGCGGACATCATCGTGCGGAAACGCGTTACTATTTTAGCAGCGGCGATGAGCTTGGAACCTGTAACGTACGGGATACCAACTGCAAAAAATCACTACATAGTATAAAACAAAGTCGCTTTCTCTGTCCCTATATCCCTATGTATGTTTAAATCTTTAAAACTACGCAACGGATTTTGATGCGGTTTTTTTTAATAGATAGAGTGATTCAAGAGAAAGTTTTATATGTATAATACAAGCATGATATAGTAGAAAAACAATGTGCACCCGTGTTAAGCAGGGGCGAGCGGGCGGGTCGCTAGTAACATTATAAAATATCTTATCAACAATTTTTTTTTAATTTCTTTTTTTATGTTTTTATTAGATTTATAGTGTTAACTACAAATCTAAGTATAAAATCTTTGTGATCTTATCAACAGACTAAATGTAAAGATCGCGAAATGTAAGTGGATAATAAGGAAAAGCTATGATGTCCAGAGGGCCAACCGCGATCTCTTGAAGCATTCTTAGTATAATACTAGTAGCGCCCTGCGGTTTCACCCGCGTAGTTTTAAATTCCGGTATTCCCACGGGATAAAAAGTAGCCTATGTGTTATTCCAGACTATGATCTATCTTTCTGCCATGGTTCATCCAGATCCGTTCAGACGTTCCGGCGTGAAAGACAACAAACATCCATCCATACTCAAACTTTCGCATTTATAATATTAGTAGGATTTTATCAACAGACTGTAAATGTAAAGATCTCGAAAAGTAAGTGGATAATAAGGAAAAGCTATGATGTCCAGGAGTAGATTTACTCGGGCCGATGATAAAAATTTAAATTCAATTTGATTATATTTGATAGATTTTTTGCTTTGTTCTATGTTCCTATGACATTTGTAATTGTACTGTTTGATTTAAATAATTATTGTTGAGGACTACTCTATTGTATTAGGTCTTACCTGTAATAATAGATGTAATGTTGAAATAAATACAAAAATAAAACAAAAAACTACAAAAATTCAAAATCTTGACTTTTGATGAAGTCTTATTATTTGGTATTTTTCTGTAGGAGGAAAATGGTGAAACACATGATGATGAAGATGACAAAGATGTGAAGACCAACGATAAGGGCGCAAAGAAAGCGCCGTCTAAGAAGAAGGCTAAAAAAGAGGTAAATCTCGTACTTAAAGTCACTAATGAATCACAAACCATATTTTACTCCCCATAGCTATCAGAGAGGTGGGACTGTCCACTCTCACATCATTGGACGCAGCTACACACTCGGCGTTAAACTGTTACCTAGAATTGTTACTAACACTATTTTTTAAGTTTTATTTTGTTACTAACTGTTATGGACTAAGTCTGAAATAAATTATTATAATTTTATAGCTAGGCATTAGGCTCAGTCACGTCCTTTATGTAGCACATAGAAACACGACGCACTTGTCAATTCAGCATACAAACAATTCCCTGGCCTATTTGATTATGATATGCCAGTTTTTTTATTACATTAAGGCAAAACGTTTGACCACAATCTCACCTGATATTAAGTGATGATGCGGTCTACGATGTGGCACGTTTACTTAGAAAACGTGCCACATCGTAGTACGTTTTCTTCACTCGAAAGCATCCAAATTATAGGTGTTCGGAATAACGGACGCCGGCAAGGAGTTCCATTCTTTGGCCGTACGCCTATTTGAGCTAGAAGCTGTCTTCTACCGGCTTTTTATCGAAACACTACCCAATACATAAAATACGATTAGGTATTTCGTACACATACCCGTCGAGTCTCCTACGCTCAGTTTTACTCTAGAAAGATTTATTAATAACATATCTGATTAGGTCGAAAGATAATTATATTTAAAAGATAAATATCTGATTAGGATACTGAAGACGAAGAAGAAGGAGACGAAGAGGAAGAGGAGGAGGAGGATGAAGAGGGCGAAGAAGGCGATGAGGACGAGGATAAGAAGAAGAAGCCTGTTAAAGAAAAGTAAGTTTAACTTTGTTGTAAAATGGTAGTAGGTATTAGTAGAGCTCATAATCAATTATGTTTAATATTATTACTACTACTGCACTAAGGTACTTGACCAATTCTGATCGATTGACTTGTTTAGTAACGTTTTGTGCGGCTGCTAGTTTATTTATATTTGTGCTGTGGAGAGTATCGTAACTCAAACGTCAATACGAAACTTTACCTAGCACTTTTAAGGTTTTTAGTTTTGAAATAATCATGGATTTAATCTTACACAGAGTGAAGAAACCAGCAAAGAAGGCAAAGGATGGCGACGAAGAAGGAGAAGAAGACGAAGAGGAGGATGAGGAAGAGGGTGAAGAAGAAGAGGAGGAGGAGGAAGAAGAAGAGGCGCCGAAACCTAAACCCAAGAAAGAGGTCAGAAAGAAGAACAAGAGAAAGAAGTCTAACGCTTATTAATTCCACGCACGCAAAGCGGTTACCGTTTTCTGCTATACCCCATATATATATATATATATATATATATTTTGAGTGGGAAATTCTATGGTCTGTGCTAAAAGATTCACTAAGAGCTGAGCAAGTCTGGTAAAGTCGCTTATACCTCGTTCGCACAAGGCTTGTAACGAGACGAGTAGCACCTCACTACGCGTCCGTGTTCACTGGTTGGCTGATAGCATCAAAATACCGTGGTGGGAGGTGCTACTCGCCTCGCTACAAACATGGTGCAAACAAGCTATTATACCTTGTTCGCACCAGGCGTGTAGCGAGGCAAGCAGCATGCGTCCCTGTTCACTGGTTGGCTGATAACACCAAAATACCGTGGTGGGAGGTGCTACTCGCCTCGCCACAATCCTGCTGCGAACGGGCTATTAGCGCATCACTATACAGTTATTTTGCGTTTATGAAAAACACTGTATTGAAATGGATACTAACGTGTATTTGCCATTTAAATTTGTCTGTTTGATTGTTATGTAAATGTTGATATGCTTTTAGGCTGAACTAGTGTGAAATTTCCAACCTCAACCCCAAAATCATGTACCTAGTTTCATAAACAATAAGTATCTTTATCTTTTAGCCCACGGAACCGCCAGTGCCTTTGCCAGCTGGTAAAGGTATACCACTTGGGCACATCAGCAATGTGGAGGTCTCATTATCCCGGTTCAAGACTCAGGACCAGAAGATATTACATCAGTACTTATATGGGGTGAGTAATCTTAGTTAAATTAATCTGGGTGGCCTTTGATGTGTAGAAATTGAGAAGCCAATATAGGTTGTTTAAATGTCTAAAATAACATTGAGCATAAATACCTGTAAATTGTTTCTTAAAAATGATGTCTGATATTTAGTTAAATTCTGTTCTCAAATTTTCTGAGATATGAAATTATATGTTTGAGGACTGTATGTATTAAACTGTTTTTTTTTAAGATCTTGTTAGCTTTTAAAGTAGATAACATAAAAGAATCGATTGTTTCTGGAATTGTCTTCCTCGCCTCTGGTCGCGAGGAAATGGGTTACTGACTTTTTAAGAGCTCAATCATTATGAAGAGTAGCTAACAGGTGGTTTCGTGAGGATGTTCAAAAACAATCAAAAGGTCCAGATATCTATATCTGGTCTCGTTAATTAAAAAGAACGCTGTAAAAAGTGGAGGGGATGTGTTTGCACATACAAAACAATCGCGCCACCTCACCTCCCCCTCCCAGCGTTCTTTTTACGTGACGCAACCTATAACTAGGTTTATTTTGTACAGCAATTATGCCTGGACCGTAACGTGAAACGGAACATCAAGAAGTTCAAAGGCTACGAGTGGGCGATTGGCTCGTCGGATTACAAGGCGAAGCTGGAGGAAACCACCAAGATGGAGATGAAACAACTACGCACTATGTGTGAAATGCTCGATCTCGAGAAAAAAGGTAACAAGCTTGATTTAATTAGTGAGCTCGTGCATCCTATTCATAGAATCATCTGATGTTTGGGCCGAACTTACGGCCTGGGTCCGTACGACCATCTCTTGAAGCATTCTTATTTCAACATTACTTTTATGTCAATGTCTTATGTCAACTGCTTTTTATGATTTTGATTTTTTGATCATAAAGCTGACTATCTCAGCTGTATGATCAAAAAGTAAAGTAAAATTGAAATAAGAATGCTTCAAGAGATTGTGGTAAGGGCCCTGAAAGGACATTGGAGTGGAGGAATACGAAAACAACGTCAAGTTACAAGGGCACTTGTTACTTGACTAAATCAAAACATGTGAGCTTTCATGACGACAATTGAGCGCTCGTGTACACGGCAGTGGCGCGCCGCGCCTCCGGCGCCGCTTTTTTTTCAATGTGATACCATTCAATTCAACGGTTGTTAGTATAGTTATACATTGCTAGGCATGAAGAACACCAAAACGAGAATTTTCGATTTTTTTAATACAGCTTGTTAACTGGCACCTAGAGTCACCTAGTTTTAAGACGTTTCAAAGTGATCCTTGTGATTTTACATTCAACGATCTTAAGTTTGGGCAGAGTGCAGTCTAACATGTCACATCGACACAAGATTTCACGATGTTGTATTATTAATATTGCTATTTAAGTTTTGCTGAATCAATAAATAAATAAAATAAATGTAAATCGCTGGTTTTCAGCCAGATTCTAGGGTGACGTAACACGTGGTGTAAATGAGTTGTATGACAGGTTCAGCGTCCGACCTATCAGCGCGGCTTGTGGGTTTCCTGCAGCAGCCAATAGCGAACTCGCCGCACGCGCGCGGCGTAGCCAAGGCAGCGCCCGCCGCGCCATCGGCCACGCCCGGCGGCCGGCCGCGCAGATCCGCTGCTGTCAAGATACATAACAGAGGTATGCATATAAATAAAACAAACAAATAAATAAATAATGCTGAACAATCCACACAGCACCATCTAGCCCCAAAGTAAGCTACTAGTCCAGTCGGGGTAGACATTTAAATAGAAAAAATTCCGGGGAGCGATTTTTTTTTAAACGTCGGGGGGGTGGTTGGAAGTATAAATCTCGATTTTCGAACTAATCCCGGTAGAGGGTTCGCCGCCATTTTGTTTTAAAGTTTTTCTGAAATAACTCGTTAATTTTCAACTTTAGAGCAAAAATGGTAATGGCAAAGTTGTTGGAAATTAAATTTCTCACAAGTTTGGTCATGATCATTTTTACGCTAGGATCAATAGTTGCAGAGTCATACTATCAAGTTTGTCAAAAAAATCGTAATGGGTGGAATTTTATTTACCATTCATTTGTCACAGGGGCATATTATTAGCCGTTGCAGCGCTGGTTTTCTTTAGATGGGTACTTGAATACTAGTCATTATAAACTTCAATGCTCACCATTGATGAGCTTTCTATTATAGCTAGCATCTTCCAGCAGCATTTGAATTTGAATTTTCTTACAGGCTATTCTGATGAGGAGTATGAATCAGATCCAGAGACCAAAGTCAAAGGGCCAAAACCGCCTAAAGATGGCTCGGAAGACTCCGATGTAAGTTGAACTTCGCATATTAAGGACATTAACGCAATTATATAAAAATGGTTTGAATTTAAATCTTGGACTTCTGTAGGCTGATGATGATGATGATCTCTGTGCAGGGTTCATTTAACCCGAGTGGTTCGGAGGAGGTGGAGGATTCAGACTTCGACCCGAAGGCGGACGAGGGCGGCACGCCGGGTCCGGCGAGAAAACGTAAGCCTTCCGGCAGCGGCACACGCCGCCGTTCATCCGCTAAGCCGGGCAAGCGGGGACGGAAACCGAAGGGGAAGAAAACCAAGGTAAACATTTTTGTTTTGTTATATTAATACATATTAGTTCTATAATATCATGTATCAAGTGCTTGAAAGGAGCCTCTTTCGGCGCACTTAAATCCTTTCACCACACAGTTTCGAAAGAAACTAGTGACACGACAAGAAGAAGAAGAATACATATTTTTCAAAATGTTGGAATGTGCGAGCGAGAAGTTTTTTGAACGTTGCTAGGTTGTAAAGTTTGTGGTAGGAGACCACACATCTCAATTTTACCTAAATATTTATGATTGAAGGTGTCTATATTCTTCATTCTCATAAATTAGATAGATAGTTATAACTACATAAAACTGAAGTAACTGAGGTATATCAGTTACTTCAGTATGTAGTATGTTTACCGGGGCTGGTATGAACCCCCTCCCGCCCCGTACCAAACCCAACCGATACAGTTATCTTCAATGTTTTATTACAGGCTGCGCCATCGAAACGCGGTCGGCGAGGCAAGTCGGAAAGCGATGACGAGAGTGACAAGTCCCAAAGTGAGAGTGACGCTGGAGAGTCGGGCAGCGAAGGAGAGGAATCTGATGTGAGCACCATTAGTTATTCTGCCTCCAATAAACATTTCTGTATTTAGCTGTGAATTTCTAAAGGCCATTGTTTATATGTGGTTGCACCTTTGTGTACTTGGAGCCAACTTGGTGAGTAGGTAAATCTGACACAGTCACACGTTGCCGAGAAACTCGCAAAAGCTGATAGCCGTGATGCGTCGCTTCACGTAATTGTCCAATCTGATACATCTTATGAGGCCATCTGGCTTTAACCGCCATCCTGACACAAACGCTCAGTCAACCCATTCCTTTATAAATTAACTAGCGATCCGCCCGTGCGCCCCTGTTTCGCACGGGTGCACATATCATGCATGTATTATACATATAAACCTTCCTCTTGAATCACTATCTATTAAAAAAACAGCATCAAAATCCGTTGCGTAGTTTTAAAGATTTAAGAATACATAAGGACAGGGACATGGGGATATAGGGACAGAGAAAGCGACTTTGTTTTATACTATGTAGTGAAGAAGGGGGACGTCTACTGTTAAGGTACTGATTATGATGATGACTTTTCGTCATCTCTAAGAACGTAGTTGCCATTCGAGAACCTTAATTTGCCAATGGTAGCTGGTTTTTTGAGTCTATTTAGCAATTTTTGAAATATTATGATGAGTGGGTACCCTAGACAAACTTACATTTCTCTTGTTTGATCAAGACATGAGAGAAGTAAATTAAATTCCCCGTTTCTCCTCTATTTTAACCGACTTTAAAAAAAAAAGGTTTTCAATTCGGCTGCTACCTCAACTTTTTACTGGGTGGATCGATTTTGATAATTCCTTTTTGTATCAAAAGTCATGTGATCCCATTTAAATTTGAGTCGGATCTGTTGAGTAGGTTTTGAGTTAGTAGTATGAGTGTATTTTCCAGTGCATCTAAAGTCTGTTTTTATCTTGAAAGAGTTATCATTGTTGTATCAGGAGCCAAAGTCTAAGCGTGGCCGGCCTGCAGTGGTGGCCAAGGGTCGCAAGGCCCCCGCGCCAGTGGCCAAGACCAATGCTAAGTCCGCGCCGGCCAAACGGAAAGCGCCTACGCCTCCAGGTAAATATAACCTTTAACTACTTAATTGTATTAACATTCTATGTCGATGACATCACAACAGTCATATCCTCAAGTTGATAGACACGGGGATGTAGCGTAAGGAATTTTCCTAACGTGGTGGGTCAATTTTGATTGCTTTGTAAAAAGTGATGGGTACCGCTTAAAATAAGGTCATTCGCTTGATACGGTTCGATGTGTAATTTCACCTATTAAGCTACGTCATAAAAGTCAATAAAGATTAATTATCATAATGATTCACCAGCAACAAAGAAAAAGGCACCAGCGGGAAAGCCGGCTGGCCGGCCGGCCAAAAAGGGTAAAAAGGCTTCATCAGACGAAGAATCTGGAGAAGAAGGCAGTGAAGAAGAGGAAGAGGAGGGAGGCAGCGAAGAGGAGGAAGAGGGTAGCGAGGATTCCGATGGAGAGAAGAAAGCTAAGAAGCCGCCTTCTGTAAGTACCCAATTAAATTTAATTCCTCAATACGTGCTTGAGATCAATTGAGGATGTACTATCAACAAGAGATCCGCCTTACCACCTTAAGGTACACCAAGGTATACCCCGCTGTTCCTCTGCCTTGCGAACGCAACAGCTTGCCAAACGAATCTGTTTCATAAGTGGTAAGGCGGAAATATTGTCGATAGAAGTGCGCGTCACGCAAAAAGAACGCTGAAAAAGGAGAGGAGATGGCGCGAATATTTTGTATGCTCAAACAAATCCCCTCCACTGTTTTCCAGAGTTCTTTTTGGTTGACGCGCACGAATGAATTGAATGGCTGTTCAGAGGTTCGTCAGGATATCTACGGTACCTAGGGAGACATGAGGTTGTTTTTCTTTATTTATATTTTTGTCATTATGCACTGATCAATTACAATGCATATGCGCGGCGTGCGTTCAGTGGAGACGGTCGTGCGTATGCTCGGGTCGCGGCAAGATGGATAACGAAAAATGTGTGCAATTCATTAAGTTATATGAAAAGCATAGACTTTTGTGGGATCCAAATACACCAAATCATTACAATTCTACAATTGTTGTCAGACATGATGGTAAAAGTAATACTGAGGCAATTTCGGATCGGGTCCGAGGCGTAGGTATTTCGTGGGCTCAAATTCGCAGCGAATTTCCGCGAACCGCGGCAGGCTCAGATTGAGGCTGCTCGGCCCGCGGCTGCTCTAGTGGAGACCCAGCTTTAGACATTGTATTGTATTGTGGAGATAGTCAGTCTATCGGCGCGTCAAACGATTAAAATTCGTTTGTCCACCGTGGGCCTGTTTATGAAACCGCGAGCTGCATACACGCAGCGCAGCGCGGCGCGATCACGTTTATACGTAAACTCGACTTCATTCGATTTTCCGACGGCGCCGTAAGCAGTTATAATATTATATAATATACAGGCTGTCCCAAACGGTTACGTAGCTGGGAAGGGGGGTGATAGGGGTAGTCACAAGGGTCACCAGAAAAATAAAAAATAAATCCCCTCTGTACTTTTTTTCCAGTACACTTGAAGGAAGTTGAGGGAAATCGTAATTACTAAGTCCTTGACTGGACAAGAACTTAATTTTCTTGAAAATCTTGGTTAGATATGTATTGTTTTTTATTTAATTTGTGATAAAGGTTTATTGACGATTACATAACAGCATTTGTAGGTACAGTTAGCAAAATAGACCACAAGGTGTAACATTTTTAGTTTTTTAAAAAATGAAGATTTATTTTTTTGTTTTTCTGGTGACCCTTGTGACTGGGGTATCAGGGTCAATCAACTATTTTACCCACACAATGGGCATGTTAGAAAAAATATTTTTTTTTAAATGAACATTCGTTTTCCTTTATTCTAATTTGATAAGGACATTACAAATATCATCATCTATAACTACCTAGAAGGGCAGCGACGTTTGTTCATATTTTATTCAGTTTTTGCTAAAAACTACAGCACATACTCTCGAAAACTGTCACCTCAGTTACCTGCATTCAGCTTAACATAAATGGGTGACTGAAACACAAAAACATTATTTATTATTATTTATTACTCTTACGTGCATAATCAATTGTTTTGGTAAAATCAGTCTTCATGTATTCCTAAATTTAAACACAAAATCAACTGACATTGGTCTTTTGCGTTACCTTTTTACAAAAAAAGATAAGTTTTTTCTTCATAAAACGAAATGTAAGTGAAATACAAATGGAAATCAATTCTTAAAAGAAACTTGACAGTTGTCTGAATATAGTACAAGCAACAGAAAGATAAATAAAAAATAATACAGCATGTTGTAATCAAAATTACAATTTTAAATTTGGGGACACTATGTAACTCTAGAGACAAATTTAGGTAACACCTAAGACATACAACAAAAATATGGGTCTAAACAATACTGTCGGTTTATTCCCAATGTTTCTCTTAGTAGTTGTGTTTTTTTTCTCTAGATTTGTCTATATTATCAGTTTCAAAAAGGCTTTTTAACAATCTTTTCTCCTTATGGCTCTTAATCCTTTCATATCGCTCTTTAACTGAATTTGTCAAAAGCTTATAATTCCTTTTTTCTTTATGATTTTCAGATTCTCTTTCTTTTACTTTCTTTCTAATCAGTCTTTTCTTGTACTTCTCACAGATTTTCTTCAACTTTTGCTTTTCTTTTTGTAGTTTTTTGTTCTCTCTGTGCACTTTACTTTTATTTTTTCTTACTTTCTTTCGTCCTCCTTTTTGGGACGCTACTGATGCCGGAGAGGCTGGTGGTAACTGGTTGTAGATATTGAGTACGCCAGGTACTGGTGAACTTGGTGGTGTTGCATCCAAGATCGATTGTAAATTCTTTTTTTTCTTCCTGTATTCTCTTTGTCTCAACTTCCAGATAGTAGTATTTGCTTGTTTATTTTCTTTTGGCGTTAAGTCTTTTGCAAGCCTTTTAACTTTGTGGTAGTGTTCACGGTGCTTTCTTTTAGCCTCTTCGTACTTCTCGGTGTTCAGTTTGAGTCTTTCTCTGTACCTTTTTTGTTTTTCAGCTGCCGATATGCGCGCCATTTTAGATTATTATTTCTGAAAAATCACTATGATTTTTGAAGTACTTACTAGCCAAAACATAAGTCAATATTATAATAAATAAATTTGTATAATCCCCAAGACTACTATTTGCTGTCAACCTTCTTGGTACACCATCAAATCAAGGTTAGTAATTTTATTAAAGAGATAAGACAAGACAAGCCAAGAATTAGCTCAAATAGATCCAGTTTTACTTTACGTGTTAGAAGCTAACCCCACAAAATACGTGAATGTCTTAGCAGTTACCAAGAATGTCTGTGGAGTTACCGCCAATGTAACTCAGTCTACAAGTAACTCAGCAGACAATTGGTGTATTTTCATGAAATAAGTACATTTAAATATGATTTTGGTAATTGGCGTAAACCTTAGCCGAATACATGTGTTAAGTACTATATAAACATCTGATTATTATAAACAAATTTTATACATACATCGAGTAATCACGGTAACTCTGCCGACGACACAAAAAGGCACGCACACCCTCCGAACGTTCTTCGCGGACTGGCGGCTTGACGGCGCTATCAAAGGGCACCGCCTTGCCATGCGAGCGAAAGCAAACACAACTGAAGCTACCTACGGCAAACAGTGCCATCTTTGTGTTTCTAGACGAAATTTATGAGTGTAACTCCGCACACGGAAGCAAAAGCACTATAGTCAGGGACAAAACTTTAAGATTTTTTTTTAGAAAAGTGGTTTGGCTAATCTATTTTTTGTTTAGCACACAATAAACTGTATTGTACTATCTTGTTCTGTAATTAAAATTGTCTGAAAGTAAGGTTTATAAGTTCACTTAAAATTAAAGTTTACTTGTGAATGTGGTCTTAGGACAAGAGTATTTTGTATGGAGTGAACATTTCGTATACGGAGTTACCATAAGTTTTAACGGAAATGAAATATTTTCGAGAATGTAATCAACTTTGCTATTGTGCCTAATGATCATAGATACCATTGTGATATTCGCTTTGTGTGTAACTATAACATACTGGCGCATTTTAATAAAAAATGGTCGGGGACAACAAAGTGTGGGTAAAATAGTTGATTGACCCATCACCCCCCTTCCCAGCTACGTAACCTTTTGGGACACCCTGTATATACATAACTCACAAACTTTTATAACACCAGTGTGGTTTATCTGCAGGACGATGAGATCAAGAAGTACGTGAAGCAGATCCTGGAAGGCGCCAACCTGGAGCAGATTACAATGAAGACTGTCTGCAAACAGGTCTACAGCCACTACCCGGACTTTGACCTTGCGCACAAGAAAGACTTCATCAAGGCCACAGTCAAGTCGGTTAGTAATAGATGTTAAATGTGTTTGTATGAGGGTTACCTTTTGCCAGGGCTGTTTTAAAACAACCGAAAACGCCAGTTTCTGTCTTATGTTTATAAGCAAACAAAACAGGAGCTAGAGAGACATATAAGAGTAGTTTGTTGCTATTTCAGCTTTTACTTCAAATTAGATAGAGATAGCAAGTGACTTGACAGCCGATTAGTGTTGATCGCGTTTTCAGAAACCGGGGATTAGTATTTTAGATGCGTCGATGGGCTTCCCCCATATGGCTTACCTATTCTCTAAAGACATACTCAAAGAAACTTGACTGGTTACTTGGTACTTTATGAGATTTAAATATTTCTAATGTATGTGTTCTATGACAAACAAAATTTTAGCATTGTGCATGATCATTATTTATTTGCAAAGCATGTATGTGTTTATTTAATTTGTCTTTATTTCCTTTGTTGCAGTGTATTTAAGATGTTAGGATAAGGGAGGAGTGTAGATGTCTACGCATAGTATACCTATAGTTATAAAAGGACATAGTTATATATTATTACAATAATAATATATTATGGAATAAAAATTAATTACATACTGAAAATGAAGTTTGGAACGGATAAGCAACCCACTTTCATTTACAAGGTAGATGTTTTTTATTTTTGCATGACTATCATTTTGGTTTTTAAAGGAAGAAAATAGAGGTCGTTACATTAAACTTACTTTTGTCTAGCTAGAAGTAAGTAGTGTGAAAACTGACCAAATAGTGTACAATTAGAATTATTTTTTGATAGCTATGTAATGCTTGTGTGCTTCGCTGGAATATTTGCCAATCAAAGCTGATCAATTCATTGTTTTTGAATGGTGCATATTTACCACAACACCATTTAGCCCCAAACTAAGCGAGGCTTGTATTGTGGGAACTAGATAACTGATATAATACTTAAATATTCTGTCTTAATAATATTGGTTGGTGAGGGCTCCATTAGCTTTCATTAAGCTAAGTCTTTTGCTATTCCTTTTCCTTGTGAAAGTGACAAGTATAATTTATAGTCTTAAAGGGCGGGGATTATGAATATGGCTCATAGCACAATAATGAGACACTCAAACATGGATGGATTGTGTGAATGATGACATGGGTAAGGAAGGAGTGACTACTTAGATGACGGATGATAGATGAAAGTGGAGAGAAAGAAGAAGTGGGATAAGAACAGAAGATGATGACGCAGAGAACCAACATCGTTCATCGCATAAACAGATCCTCGATATAGATCGAACTCAGAACCTACAGCACAGAAGTTAGAGATGTCCAACGGAGCTATGAGGTCACCCTACTATGATCTAAAAGAGTTTATAAAACCCGTGTAGATAAAATCCATCTCTACTTAATCACAAGCGGCGAATAACTCATAGGGATACGTTAAATAAAACTAATTTTGTTTTTCAGCTCATATCATCGTGAGCAGTGATCGCTCGGCCGCAAAACAATACATAGTCAAGTAAGCTACACAATTTTAAAATTTAGGTGTAATAATGTATCCGCCGCGTCGAAATTCCGTAACATCTTTGTATTCAGCATAATTTGTTGCAAATCTGGGAACTAGGAAGGATGGACAGTCAAAGCACATTTTATTCACTAATATTGAGAAAACACTTTGTGATTAGGGGCGTTATTCACTATGATCAATCCAATCGCGTGTAGATCACGTTGTGACGTAACACGGTTTAAGTCCGTTTAGGCAAAGTATATCCTGTCATAAAGAATAAAGCCCAAGATCACGTTTTGACGTTTCACGGTTTGGGGCAAGGAATCTTTTGATATAGAAAATAATGCCCTAGGTCGCTGGGTCATGCATTTTATAAGTTTTCCAGACTACGTTGTTTTTATTTAGCATCCACTTTGGATTAAACTAAGTGGATGCTAAATAAAAACAACGTTGTCTGTTTGTATGTTTAATCTGTTTGTAATAAGTTCGAGGCTTACAATACAACTAAGTACAGGTTTTGTGTGCTTAAAGAATTATAATAGTTATTAACTACTCAAAATCTATTTTTATACAATTTTGTATACATACTAGCTTGTATAACTTCTTGAATTTGACTGTAATTGTCTGTTATTGTCTAAATAGTATGCGCGTCTGTCCTTTCTCTATTTCTTTCTGAAACGACGCGGTCTGGGAGTAATTTTATTATGTAGAAATAATTCCCTTTAGTATAATAAGTATAACACAAGTAAACTGCTCTAGAATGAAACTGGTTTTTATTTATAATTTCGGTTATTTTTATGCTGAATCACTTTCTTTGCTCTCGAGTACCGTTCTGGTGATTATGCGTCCTTTAGACCATAAATTATTTATGAAAATCTTATCCATATATTTATTTAGTTTTATTATGTTGGAATGAAAATAAAATATTTTTGTAATGTATTTTTTTATTTTGATTTGTTGCATAATACCGTAAATACACAGTATTTTTAGAAATTCATAGAAATTCGGAGTGTGTATAAAATTTGGCAGGTTAAGAATTCGCTTCCTAAGTTAAAAGTTTGTTAAATAACTATTGTTTTAAAAGGGATTTCGGATTGTAATTTTATTTTTGAAATATGGATATAGGATTATAAAGGATATATTCTCGCTGTTTGGCTCTATTGCAAAATCTAAGTATTCTTAAAAATGAATAAGGTCTTCTTTATAAGGCGTGTAAATATACACAGTTAGCATTGGGGATGCTTTGTGTAACTTCGGTAGCATATTCCTATACAATGCATTTTCGGCCGAAGTATCATGACGAAAGATTGCTATTCGTCTTTGTAAGATACTGATCCGCCCTATGTTTCCTTCTATACTATAAATAAAACAAATTATAAAGTTATACAAATTATCCCCGATCATAGTTTTATCGACTTTGTTAACATAACGTGTTCTATTTGTCTTTATATTGTTTAGTAAAATCGGTATGTAATAAACTCTAATTTTATATTCTAGTTGCGCTTTCCCCTTGTAATAATAGAGCAATAATAATGGCAGTTACACTGTTAGACCGACAGTAAATAATCATATAGCATCTATCAATGCTTATGTGCTGCACTAGATGTTACAACAGCCTTATTTCTGTTACATGTATAACGTAGGTTTAGTTCCGATAGATCGCTGGCTTGTTTATTTGTAGGTGCTTGTAACATTGATATTTGTTTTTTATTGTGGCCGAAATCACTCGGGTGAGCTACTTTAGGTAGGGTTTGGGCATGGTGGGACGCAGAAATGCGTACCGAAGTGCGATATACTTATCTTATTGTATCATACATTCTCAACTTCGAGAAGCATTATGTTGCCTTTTCGGTTAAAATGAGTTATGCCGCAAAGATTTCAGTCTCTTTCACTTCAGCTATGAATCTTACGCCTCCCTACACGCGCAAACCCCGTAACTCTAAGATAGTTATAATCAACATTAAATGTGTATTTGTGAATTTCTATTCGGTTGATGTTTCTTTTTAAAATGTGTAAATGACCGAGATCTGTAGAAAGTAGAGACACGGAGTGACTGGTTCCCCTTTTACAATTGGAAAATAGATAATAAATAAAAGTTTGAAATTATGCTTTTTATTTTCGATTTCCTCCTTGTTAGTGATGTTATTATACAATATTATACAGCTAAAATATATTGTACACTTAGTAAACAATAATTACAGAACTAGAGTATGTGATTAGATACAAATTCTATTATAAATTAGTGGACGGACTTTATTGAAAGTAAACTATTATTAACAGTCAATAGTTCTAAGCTAAATTGTTACTTACAAATAATACATCCAGGCACATTAAACATATCAAATTACGGAGCAATTTAAAAGAAAAACAGTCTTATTTACACTAACAAACTTACAATGAGCAGGTAAAATATAACAGCGCCAGGAAACTGGATGATGTTGACAAAATGAATTGCGCGACCGAAATTACGCGACCGACAACTCAAAAAGTTACGCTCGTTTGGCGTCGCCATAACAGCGCCTTGAAACTAGATGTATTCCTCAATTTCATCATCTACATGGAGCATTCTTTTTATAGCTATAGCTTAGTTTCTGGTTTAGGTACAGGTTTTCTGAGCCCTCTTCTCGGTCGCCTGTCGTAGTCATATTGTGGTTCCTGCCTGGGCATGATATCTGGGCGCGGCTGGTACGAGAAGTCAGCGTAAGTGGGACCCTGGATCTGCGAGGTAGCGGAGCAGGCTGAGCGGCGATCGCTCTCGTTGTCATCTGCACTGTCCACGTCGCCTGCGGATAATAAATATAAAGAAAACGTGGTAATGGTCAATACTTGTATTTTATAACTTACTAGCTGGTACCCGCGACTTCGTCTGCGTACTTTTTTTACCTTTTTTTCGCAATAAAAGGTAGCCTATGTCCTTTCTCAGGGGCTAAAGATGGTCTGTGCCAAATTTCATCAAAATCGTATGAGAGGTTTAAGCGGGAAAGCGTAACAGACACAGACAGTAACTTTCGCATTTATAATATTAGTAGGGATTAATCCTACTTAATATTATAAACGCGAAAGTTTGTAAGTATGGATGGATGGATGTTTGTTACTCTTTCACGGCTGAACGGATCTTGATGAAACTTGGCAGAGAGGTAGATTATAGTCTGGAATAACACATAGGCTACTTTTTATCCCGTGGGAATACCGGGATTTAAATCTGCGCGGGTGGAACCGCGGGGCGCAACTAGTTAGACTATAAGTACTGTTTGTTTTCCTAAGACGTACGGAAACGAGGCATCCATTCATGGTTGACATACCAACTGCCCGCACCAAGCGCTTTGCTTCTTCATTCATCATGCGCACAGCCAATGAATGGAATTCCTTACCGGCGTCCGTCTTTCCGATGACCTATAATTTGGTTACTTTCAAGAGAAGAGTGAACAGGTATTTTCTAGGTAAACGTGCCACATCGTCGACCGCATCATCACTTAACATCAGGTGAGATTGCGGTCAAACGTTTTTACCCACAAGTTGTAAAAAAAAAAGAAATAAAATAAATAAATAAAAATTGTGGGATAATCCACACAGAACTAGACGCCCCAAAGCATGTACTGTGGAAATCAGATAGCTGATATTGTACTTATACTTTTTTTTGTAAATAATAAATAAATAATGCTGGACAATCCACACAGCACTATCTAGCCCCAAAGTAAGCTACTTAAAGCTTGTGTTATGGGTACTAGATAACTGATATATTTAATACATTATACAGGGTTACAGGAAAAATCGTGCTAGATCCGTGAAGGGCGTGGAGTACCCATCATTTCTGACTTATTTCACTATGAAACACCCTACCCTAAACTTAGCCCTTTTCGAGATATTCGACTTTTAATTTTTTTATTGAAAATTGCCGATTTTTAGGCTACTAAATTTATTTTTGTTTATTTTGTGTATCTTATTATTATTATTATTGCATTTTTACATGTGTAATAAGATGCTTTAGGACGTCTATCATTAAAATAGTGCATAAGTTAATTGAATAGACCGTAGTAGACAAGTGAAAGTTAAGAAATAAAAAAAAATATTAGAAAGTTTATTTTTCTCTAAGGGATATCTAAAAAAAATATTATGGCAATGGTTCGGCAGATGTTTTTTAAAATATCTACGTTTCATCAGCTATCTAACGAGGTATAACAATCTAGGGTTTGTATTACATTTCGTGGAAAAAAAGTAGTTGGGACGCTCCAGGTAGCAGTTTTAACGGTCCCGCGCCTATTGTCCTTCAAGTTAAGACGCACCGTGCGAGCGAGACAAGTGATGATTTATGTAAGTGCGAATGAAAGAAAAAATGTGTAGAGACCGGTTAGGGCTGGGATACAACAGGGGGTACAACAGTTTTGGTTGTCAGTCTGCTTTTGTGCTTCGTACATAGTAGATGTGATATCGTTTTGCTCTTTTTCTCGACTTGGCTGTGATTCTGGACTATTTCTTCTGATTTGTGACTACTGTGCTTGCTAACCGGACTCTGATTTGTACCTGTGATACGGAAGTGTTGAAGATGACGTCCTACACACCTGAGGAATATGCTGATATGCTTATTTGTTACGGATACTGCGATTGTGTGTCTGCGCAAGCTCGCAACGAATACATAACTCGCTACCCCGGTCGTCGAGTGCCGGATGTGGCCGTTTTTGACAGAGTCTATCGAAGACTTCGAGAAACTGGCTCTGTTTTGAGACGAAATACAGACATGGGAAGACCACGAATTGATGACGAAGAACAGGACAATGAGATAGTGCAACGCTTTCGAGCGGATCCGACTACTTCCACTAATATTGTTGCCCGTGATCTGGGACTTTCGCAATGGAGAGTGTGGTTTACAGTGCATACTGCTGGCCTATACCCGTACCATTACACGCCGGTACACGTTATTGAAGAAGGAGACCCCGCGAGAAGATTGGACTTTTGCAGATTTATGCTAAATGCTGACGTAGAAGACCCAGATTTTCTAAGAAATATCTTGTGGACGGATGAGTCCAAATTTGATAAAGATGGCATAACTAACTATCACAACGCCCATTACTGGGCCCCAAAAGAGCTAAGGAATCCCAATAAGAAAAGAGTGAAGGGGTCCCAACGAAGATTCAGCGTGAATGTGTGGATGGGCATTATCTCCAATCATTTGATTGGACCTTACTTTCTCCCGGATAATCTAAATGGGGAAAGCTACGAAAATTTCCTGAGAGCAGACTTAAGTGATTTGCTGGATGATCTGCCACTCAACCTGATCAGGGACATGTGGTTCCAACACGATGGCTGCGCGGCCCATTTCAGGAGAAGTGTCAGAGACTGGCTGGACACAAATTATCCAAACAAATGGATAGGACGAGGTGGACCGTTGCCATGGCCAGCAAGAAGTCCGGACCTAACGCCCATGGATTTTCACGTGTGGGGGTGCATGAAAAGTCTTGTGTACAGCGAGCCGAATCCAGTTTCGTCTGTGGAAGACTTACGAGAAAGGATTGTGGATGCAGCCAATAAAATGAGGACCACGTTAACCACTGGAGTAGTAAAGACTGGTCTCCGTAGAAGGATGCGACAATGTATCAGAAATAGAGGCGGCCATGTTGAACATGAACTGTAGAATAAGAAAAAGTTGTGTGAAAATCTTTAATAAATGACATTTCATGCTTACCTATTATTTTATTTTACTTTTTAGGGCTAGGTATAAATTTTCTTCTCCACTGTCGCCTATAAAACTAAATTTTTTTCAATGCATTTGAATAAAACCCTAGATTATTATACCTCGTTAGATAGCTGATGAAACGTAGATATTTTAAAAAACATCTGCCGAACAATTGCCATAATATTTTTTTTAGATATCCCTTAGAGAAAAATAAACTTTCTAATATTTTTTTTATTTCTTAACTTTCACTTGTCTACTACGGTCTATTCAATTAACTTATGCACTATTTTAATGATAGACGTCCTAAAGCATCTTATTACACATGTAAAAATGCAATAATAATAATAATAAGATACACAAAATAAACAAAAATAAATTTAGTAACCTAAAAATCGGCAATTTTCAATAAAAAAATTAAAAGTCGAATATCTCGAAAAGGGTTAAGTTTAGGGTAGGGTGTTTCATAGTGAAATAAGTCAGAAATGATGGGTACTCCACGCCCTTCACGGATCTAGCACGATTTTTCCTGTAACCCTGTATACTTACATAGATAGATATTTTTTATTATACATAGAAAACACCCAGACCATCGGAACAAATTTCTGCAGATCGTACACAAATTTGTTCCAAGGCAGGAATCGAACCCGCAACCTCTTGCGTCGCAGGCAGGCTCTCGCCCGCTGCGCCACAGAGGTCGTCATATATAGTAATTACCAAATACCCATTGAAAATGTAGTAGATATGAATTACCAAATACCCAGACAGAAAAATCCATATTCATCACACAAATAATAATAAATAAATAAATAAATAATGCTGGACAATCCACACAGCACTATCCAGCCCCAAAGTAAGCTATTCAAAGCTTGTGTTATGGGTACTAGATAACTGATATATAAATGTGTGTTCTTGTGGTATAGATGGGTACTGGAAATTGCCCTAAATCATTAACTTGTTGACATGAACACACAAACATCTAAGTATACGTTGATATTGCAGCGGGCGCATCGCGCGCGCCACTTAGACCGCACGTGCGTTTCGCACATGAAAACTTGGATATTGCGTCATATGTTTGAAGTATTTGTTGGAATTGCTACCGTCACTGCTATTATTGCTTGGAACATGAGCGTCTCTGAGCCGCGGCCTTCTTCTCCAGTAGCGGAACTCTCGCGGTAACGTGTAGGATCGAGGAAGCGATATCTGTAACAAAGTCAGTATTATTTGTCTGGCTTAAATATGACTGGTTGCGCCCCGTGGTGAAACCGCGAGCGATAGATACCAAGCCGAGTTTGTTGCCTGTTCTTCTCGGCGTTGGTCGCGTGGAACTGGCACTAGTCACCTAGTTTTAAGACGTTTCAAGATGGTCCGTGTGATTTTACATATTTTGACTTTGACTTTGGGCGCAACTAGTGCTTTAATACTTTAGATACTTTAATGGTATAGTATCCGTCAAACTTCTTGGACAAACGACCTTGAATGAAAAAGAAACGAAAAATAGGTCTCTTTGGTGGTGCGAAGAGTGCAAACCTTTCCCTTACCACCTCGCGCGATGGCCAAGAAGTTTGACGGGTACTATAAGAAGTTTACAAGTCATGTAAGTCTGTAATAGTGTTAGATCGGGGTATGAGTAATCACATTACCTGGCTATCGATATCGCTGGGCGGGCGCGGCGTCTCGTGCGTCGGCCCGTCTGGACTCGACTCTTCACCGCTGCTGCCAACTGCACCTTCTTCTTTTCTTTTAGTCCTGCAAGTCGTAATTTTTTTTAAAAACGACCAAAAATTTTTTTTATAACTACTAGTTTTGAGCGGTGGTCTAGTGGGAGTGACCCCGCCTTCCGATCGTAAGGTCGCAGGTTCGAATCCGGTCGTGCACCAATGGATTTTTCTATCGAAAAATTTATGTGCGCAATGCCAGTGCTCTTAAACGGTGAAGGAAAACATCGTGAGGAAACCAGTTAGTATTCTAACAGCGGCGATGGGCTTGCAACCTGTCACGTATGGAATACTAACTACTGCAAAATGTGGGTATGTGCCAAATGTAATGTTTGGACGTACCTCTGACAGAGCTACGTCCAAACATTACATTTGCTCTATCACTCTGAAAGAGCGATAGATACCAAGCCGAGTTTGTTGCCGGTTCTTCTCGGCTTTGGTCGCGTGGAAATGGCACCTAGTCACCTAGTTTTAAGAAGTTTCAAGGCGATCCTTGTGATTTAATTGAATAAACATATTTTGACTTTGACTTACGGGTAAGGCGCTCCCCAATGGCAGCAAACAGGTCGGCTGCACCCTTCTAGGTAATGTGGGGCGAGCAGAATCTCAGGCGTCCTACACCGCTGCATTTTCCTCATCTGCTCCATCTTTTTTACTCCTACCGCTGGGGATGTAGGTACACTTTATTTTAACTACTATTATAAACGCGAAAGTTTGTAAGTATGGATGGATGGATGTTTGTTACTCTTTCACACCGGAACGGCTGAACGGATCTGGATGAAACTTGGCAAAGAGAGAGATTATAGTTTGGAATAGCACATAGGCTACTTTTTATCCCGTGGAAACACAGTGATTTTAATCTGCGCGGGTGAAACCGCGGGGCGCAACTAGTTATGAATAAGGGCCTAAATATCTTACCTGGGTACGGAAACCGTTCGCAGTTCTGGCTGTACTGGCCGCATTCATAGTTGTTTCTAATGTTGTCTATACTCTGCACGGCGGTTAGCGCGTGTTGTAACGCCGCCGAGTATTCCTCTTTGTCGCTGTACTTGTAATTCTCGCAGTAGCCGGAGTACTCGCCGATTTGACCTGAACAAAATTATAATACATAGTAAATAAATAATGCTGGACAGTCCACACAGCACTATCTAGCCCCAAAGTAAGCTACTCAAAGCTTGTGTTATAGGTACTAGATAACTGATATATTTAATACATTATATACATACATAGATAGATATTTTTTTATTATACATAGAAAACACCCAGACCAACGAAACAAATTTCTGCAGATCGTACACAAATTTGTTACGAAGCGGGAACCCGCAACCTCTTGCGCCGCAGGCGGACTCTTGCTCGCTGCGCCACTGAGGTCGTCATAGTAGCCCTTTAAAGCCAGTTTACAGCTCAGTTTGTAGTAGCTCTGCCTTCTGCGCCGTAAGCCGTGGCTTCGATCCCCACTGAGAACACACATTTGTGTGATGAACATAGAAGTTTTTTCTCCATATGACCGGTTCAAAATCGGTCGTGCACCAATGAGTTTTCCTGTTCAAAAATGTTTGTATGGCTGTGTTTGTATGTGTCCAGTTCTTGTACTTAAAAGAGTTATAAGCTTGGTGATCTTGTAACATCTGTGGTAAAAAAAATACAAATAAAAATAGTTTTACCTTCAGAGTATATCCCGTTTTGTATCCTCGGCTTGTCGCTACCCTCATAGTTGCTATCAACATAGTTCGGAGTGGTATTCACAACATTTCTTGGACTCGAGCAATTTGCTTCATAGTTCCTTTCCAAATAATTTGGCGAGCGAATAGGAGTCCTATTAACTGGATTAGCGGGATTTTCGTAAAACGTTCTGTTTTCAAAGCGAGCTTTCTGCTCAGGGAAGAATTCTGGCTTGATTTCTGTGTAGGTAGGGTAGTTGCAGTTGTGGGGTAGAATGGGGTAGTTTTGGTAGGAGTGGGCCAGCTCTATGCTGGGCCAGGTGGGAGGTTCTGCGTGGGTTTTCGAGCGCGGTATGGGCTGCCGTTGAAGGCTGCTGTAAATTTCCTCTGCTGCGACGGGTGTGGTTTTGGCGAGCTTGCCTTGCTTTATCTCTTCTTCGATGACTCTGAGTTCGGCGAGTTGCTTCTGCTTCTTCTCTTGGAGCTTCTGTTGGATGTTGACGCGGGAACCCACACTGGAACCTTCGTTTTCTGAAGAACCGCCCTGAGACCACAGATAGTAAAGTTTTGACACTAATATTATTAGACTAGTTGTGCCCCGCGGTTTCACCCGCGCATAATTAAATCCCGGTATTACCACGGGATAAAAAGTAGCCTATGTGCTATTCCAGACTATAATCTACTTCTCTGTCAAGTTTCATCCAGATCCGTTCAGCCGTTCCGACGTGAAAGAGTAAAGTTATCCATCCAGTAGTAGGATAAATAAATAATGCTGGACAATCCACACAGCACTATCT
This sequence comes from Plemyria rubiginata, assembly GCA_963576535.1. NCBI lineage: Eukaryota > Metazoa > Arthropoda > Insecta > Lepidoptera > Geometridae > Plemyria > Plemyria rubiginata. The sequence continues at coordinate 4,066,310 of OY754929.1, forward strand.
AGCCCCAAAGTAAGCTACTCAAAGCTTGTGTTATGGGTACTAGATGACTGATATACTTAATACATTATATGTATAATTACATAGGCAGATATTTTATTAAACAAAGAAAACACCCACCATACCAACATAGCATACCACCTATTCGCACTAAGCGGTTTGCTTCTAGCTACGTTATGCGAACTGCTAAGGAATGGAACTCGTTACCGTCGTCTGTTTTTCCTGAACACTATAATCTAAACCTCTTCAAGGCTCGAGTGAATAGGTGTCATCTAGACCGTTCTGCTCCAACTTCGGCTACATCGTCGCTTACCATCAGGTGTGATTGTAGTCAAAGGACGGTTTATTCTTAATAAAAAAAAAAAAAACACCCAGACCAACTGAAAAAAATTCTGTAGATCGTACACTAATTTGTTCCGAGGCGGGAATCGAACCCGCAAACTCTTGCGTCACAGGCGGACTCTCGCCCGCTGTGCCACTGAGGTTGTCAAGATTGGTCAAGATCAATAGTTTTTCGTCATATTTATTGACTAGTAGCGCCCCGCAGTTTCACCCGCGAAGTTTTAATACCCGGTATTCCCGCGGGATAAAAAGTAGCCTATGTGTTATTCCAGACTATAATATATCTCTGTACCAATTTTCACCAAGATCCGTTCAGCCGTTCTGGAGTTATAGAGTAACAAACATCCATCCATCCATCCATACTAACAAACTTTCGCATTTATAATATTAGTAGGATGTATACTTACAACACTGACGTGATGGTTGTGCGCCGGCAGAGGGCGCCTCCAAAAGGCGGTAGCGGGGGTCGCGGGAGGGGGGACAAACGTCGTCGGCTTCTTCTTCTTGCGGCCATTTGCACTGGAATATAATGATTCATATTAGAATTCATTCACCCGGTCAAGAGCATGTGATGGGCAGAACTAACCATTGCAGGACGTTAAATTTAAATTCATACTATTCATTGTGCAAACAAAAGAATATACATTGAGTACCTACCTAACATATCTCAATTCTGACCTTAGTGGTTTCCTTATTGCTACATATTTCACTATTGTTATTAATTTTATATAAAGTTAAAAAAAATAAAAATAGAAAATATAATATACAATAGGGGAAGGGTGGGTAGCCCTGGGCGGCGGGTACCCACGGAAACTTCAAATATGAGGTGTTAACACATACTTAGAAAACAAATAAACACACCTATTAGATGATGCAATTCAACGTGCCATCTATAAGTCTGTTAACTTGTTTTTTAGGTATGCGTTAACACCTCATTTGAGATGTCCGGGGGTACCCGCGCCGTCCGGGGCTACCCACCCTTCCCCTATATCAATTAAAAAGGACTGATTATCATAATGATAATTTAACTAGTCAGTTATAAAACCAGGTTCCGGTACCTACATCAGTTATAAAGCCAGGTTCCGGTACCTACATCAGTTATAAAACCAGGTTCCGGTACCTACATCAGTTATAAAACCAGGTTCCGGTACCTACATCAGTTATAAAACATAGTTCCGGTACCTACATACCTGTTGACCGGATTTGAGAAGCGGCAGTTGAATACACCGGGTATCGCTGCATTGTCTGCTTGATTTGACTTAGACCCTGAATAAAGAAATAAAAACAAGTAAATATAAGTACATTACGTTTTCGTAATTGTTAAATAGGTATCACTACATAGTATAAAACAAAGTCGCTTTCTCTGTCCCTATGTCCTCATGTCCCTTTGTATGCTTAAATCTTTAAAACTACGCAACGGATTTAGATGCGGTTTTTTTAATAGATAGAGTGATTCAAGAGAAAGGTTTATATGTATAATACATGCATGATATGTGCACCCGTGCGAAGCAGGGGCGCACGGGCGGGTCGCTAGTTAAATTATATAAATAAACATTGCTGGACTTTTCACACAGCACAATGTAGCCCCAAACTAAGACAAAGCTTGTGATATGGGAACCAGATAGCTGATATTATATAAATACATTATTTTTGTAAATACATACTATTACATATAATTGTATTGTAATATAAGTATTCGAGTATCCGTTCTCAGCGGCAATCGAACCCAAGGCCTACAGCAAAGAAGGCAGAGATTCTACCATCTGAGCTGTGAAGGCTGTAAAAATTTTTTATTGGTGTGAAAGTTCTCTTTCTTTCAACCTCAAGATGGACATCATTTTAAATAAATAAATAATGCTGGACAATCCACACAGCACCATCTAGCCCTAAAGTAAGCTACTCAAAGCTTGTGTTATGGGAAACTAGCCACCCGCCCGCGCTTCGCACCGGTGCACATTGTTTTTCTACTATATCATGCATGTATTATACACATAAACCTTCCTCTTGAATCACTCACTCTTGAATTCACTCTTGAATCTATTAAAAAAAACCGCATCAAAATCCGTAGTTTTAAAGATATAAAAATATATATATAATAATGCTAGACAGTCCACACAGCATCATCTAGCCCCAAAGTAAGCTACTCAAAGCTTGTGTTATGGGTACTAGATGACTGATATATTTAATACATTATATACTTACATAGATAGATATTTTTTATTATACATAAACACCCAGACCAACGGAACAAATTTCTGCAGATCGTACACAAATTTGTTCCGAGGCGGGAATCGAACCCGCAACCTCTTGCGTCGCAGGCGGACTCTCGCCCGCTGCGCCACAGAGGTCGTCAGATTTAAGCATACATAGGGACATAGGGACAGAGAAAGCGACTTTGTTTTATATTATGTAGTGATAGTGATGAAATATTACTTACCGTTTTTGTTCTGCGATGATGCATTTGTACTATTCGTGCCCTGTTGGTTCTCTCCAAGCATGTAGCCCAGTCTCCTGACGTGAAAATACCTGTTAATAAATAATTTCAGGACATTAAATTAATGTAGGTAACTATGTCAATGTCGAATTACCTGTGTTGTGGAGTTTACCTGCGCTTTGTAAATTGAAAAAAAATGCATGTGGTCTGAAATTATTGGAATAACCAATTTTTAACCGACTTCAAAAAAGGAGATGGTTCTCAATTCGACTGTATTTTTTTGTGTCTGTTACGTACAAGTATAACTTTTTAGGGGATTTTGATTATTCTTTTTTTAATCTTTTATTATGAAGACTATTTTACGTTAAAAATGTAACAAATAAAAACAAAGTAAAACAAAACTAAATCGAAAGCTGGTGCTTGTCATGTGGTCTCATTTAAATTTGAGTCGGATCTGACGAGTTGTTTATGATTTATTAAAATTGCGCTAAAAATTAGAGCTCTCCTTAAGGGTCCGGTGACAGCGGCTCGCAATTTCGAGGTGCGATTGGCTATTATTTCATTTTATTTCATTTCGGGGAAGTTGTTTGAAAGAATAACTCTAAAGAAACACGCATAAATAGTGTTCGAACACAAATAATACAATAATATAAGGGAAATGTGCTTGAGTCAGAAATCATTTTGGTATTAGGTAAACGTAAGACCAAAAATACTAATACCAAAATGATTTCTGATTCGGGCATGTTTCCCTTATATTATTGTATTATTTGTGTTCGAACAGTATTTATGCGTGTTTCTTTAGAGTTTTTCTTTCAAACAACCTCCCCAAAATGAAATAATAGCCAATCGCACCTCGAAATTGCGAGCCGCTGTCGCCGGAGCCTTAAGATCTCCTTTTGTACTTTGTTTAAACTAATAGCTCATTAGCTGCTAATGAATGCTAATGTCGTTACGTGCAACGCAAAATCTGTGTAAATGGCTAGTTTGATGTTTCTTTAGTTATAACGTAATGGAACATTAGAAACTGTTAGAATGTTCTTTTGTGCAACAGTTTAAGGAATGATTAGAGTTTAAAGTCGTCATTATAAATTAAAGTTCGTTTCTGCAACTGAGTGAATAAATAATTAAATAAATACCTATAGTATAGCAGCATGAATGCAATGCCGGCTAGAAATGCGCCGGCGGCGCTGGCGGCGAGCGCGGCCGAGCGTCGCGCGCGTTCCGCCCACCACCACACCATCACTAGCAGAGAGTTCTCCACGCCCATCACGCAGTAGAATATCACCTGTAACACATACATACATTCTTCATTCTAGGCTTCCGTCGCGTGGAACTTTTTTTATACAAGTAGCTACCTGTAACACATTTTATTTTAATTTTTATTTATTAAGACAGTAACAAGGACACTAGACAAAAAATTTAAAATAACAATACCTAATTCCAACGATTCAATTTAAATTTTTAATAATTTCAACAATTAAAATTCAATTATCAATCATTTCAACACTGTGACGTAGACATACCAGCGAAAGCTGCTCGTCTATAAATAAAATAAATAAATAAATTTATTCATTCTTAGATTCACAGTTTTCTTATTGTCTAATATAAACTATATAATATCAATGTATATTATGCATAAACCAAATCGAATCTACATTTTATAAGCAAATTATGTAGGTAGGCAGATGATACTGAAAAGACAAACCAAAATAATAAGGTGAAAGTTAACTAATGAAACAGATATAAAGTTGATCGCAAAAGAAAAAAGAAAAAAAGAGAACAATTCTAAAAGGGTTCAGAGATTTTATATCTTCCAACATGTAGGAACGTGGGAACCAGAGTTACATTAGCTTGTATTCGCCTTAAGGGGCAGCATACGGTGCGCTGTTATCTCGCTTGCACGATTGAACATTTTTGAAGATAAACATCTTTGAATGTAGATAAGTAAAATCGCAATCGGTTAAGTTGTGGTCAATAGCATTACAAAGATTTATTTATTTAACTCAAAGATGTAGATATACATTCAAAGATGTTCAATCGTGCGAGCGAGATAGCGGCGCGCCGTATGCTGCCCCTTATGAATTTTCAGACATACCATTTTTTGTCTATGGTTAAGTTCCTGCAGGTTGACATAAGCGAAGACATAGACAAAGGCAATGAGAGCGGAGAGGTAAGCCTTCCTCGGTCTGCTGATGCGTTCTCCGTGGAACACGTTGCGAGGAGATATCAGCCACAGGAACATAGATAACCAGTGGAGACCTGGCAAAATAAATAATTATTATTATTAGGAGCCTGTAGTGTCCCATTTGTCGTAACTTTGATAACTTTGATGGCAACACCATTTAATTTCTGTTTTGTTGGCTACCCTGCTCGCGCCTCAGTGGGCGTGCGACCAATGACGCGTGACGCTAACTGGTTCGTGAAGGAGCCTTATTTTATTCACTATGACCATTTGCACCGCGATCACAGCTAGGACAAGGCACCGGTGTTATTCGGTCAAGGCAAAGTATCTATGTCTTAGAGAATAAAGCCCAACATCAAGTTTTGACGTTTCACGGTTTGGGGCAAGGAATCTCCTATTGTCATAGTGAATAATGGCCCTGGCATTTTTCTAGAATCTGCCTACCCGTGGTAACTTTTTACGGAACGTTCGGTGAGCAGCCAGTTGGCAGAGTATACAATAACTACGTCCAGTTGGTGTCTGGAAGTCGTAGAGTTAGGACGTCTTAGGAGAAATAGTCATAGCAGTATTAAGTACTAAGTACCTTTTCTATGAACAGTTGGTCTCGGAATAAATAAGTGTAAGTGTTTATCTGCGTCGTTTTATTATACATTGCACTTTAAATTCTTTCACCACACTGTTACGAAACTAGTCCTTCACGGAAAGAGCAATAAAATAAATATTTATGCTGGATGTTTTGTAAGTTTATAGACAACTGGCGTAGCAACTGACCTATAACTAAGAAAACCCAGTATTCGTAGACTAGACCATACACGGTGAGTGCACAGATTCGCGCCGATATTGTGCCCAAACGCCACAAGAACTGAAAGATAAACACGTATATTTTTTTATTTATTTCAGGCAACATAAGCATATATCTTAAAAATACAGGGCCCATAGCATAAATACCTTACAAACTTAAATATACATTTTATTTATGACTTATTTAACACATAACGTACCTACATAATAATACAACAAATACTAATAAATATAATAATAGCAGAGGAAGTACTACCACAATGCCTTTTTCTGCCGCCAAGCAGCGTTGCTGTGTTACGGTTTGAAGTGTGGTCGCCGGTGTAAATACAGGCACATGAGGCTTAACATCTGTTAAGTATACCTCAAATTGATGGACACATAGCAGTGCATTGTAGGGCGTTTTTGTTTATATACAAAGTACACACGCGTACGGCCCGCCTGATGAGAAGCGGTTACCGTACCCTATGAACGCCTGCAATACCAGAGGAATCACACGATTGAAAAGGTTAACTTAACTTTAGGTGGTTCATTTGCTGGTTCCATCAGCTAGTTGTATAAAAAACATCTATGTTCATCACACAAATATTTTGTTGGGGATCGAACCCACGGTCTACGGCGCAGAAGGCAGAGCTGCTACCAACTGAGCTGTGAAAGCTCTCAAAAAAATATTAATAAAAGGTACGACTCACTTGGAATATGACCCCGCACCAGGTAAGCACTAGGCGATGCACGTTTTGCAAGCGCACATTCTTGCTGAAGGAAGCAAGCGCCCAACACACCGAGAAGAGAGAGAGAGACGCCGATATCACATTCAGCTCGGCGAATGCTTTGTTAGCTGCAACAATGCATATTAATCACTACATAGTATAAAAAAAGTCGCTTTCTCTGTCCCTATATCCCTATGTATGCTTATATCTTTAAAACTACGCAACGGATTTTGATGCGGTTTTTTTTAATAGAGTGATTCAAGAGGGAGGTTTATATGTATAATACATGCATGATATGTGCACCCGTGCGAAGGAGGGGCGCGCGGGCGGGTCGCTGGTTAATTATATATATATCCATTAAAATCACCATTAAATGTAAGGTTTCACAGTCTTTTACACAAAAAGTGCTTTAACGGTATAAAGTACAGAAGTACATACGGGAAGATGGGGGAATGCCGATCACCTGAGAGAAAAATTCTCTATTTGTGCTTTTTTTTACATTAGTCTTTTGTTAGTTTTGAGGTATCTAAATAAGAGTATCTAAATACTCTGCCTATTCAAGAGTTACAACCCCTGCGCTGCAGCGTGCTCGCTGTGTTTCAAGGCACCTTTTTTAATAAGTTATTGGAGTGAGCGGTATTACCCGACACGATCGCCATTACCCCAGCTTCCCCTACCAACTATATTACTCTATGGGTACCGTTATAATATTTAGTTTTTGTAAGAGAACCAAACCGTTGACTGTAAGTACCAAATAATAAATAAATAATGCTGGACGATCCACACAGCATCATCTAGCCCCAAAGTACTACTAGCTACTCAAAGCTTGTGTTATGAGTACTAGATGACTGATATATTTAATACATTATATACTTACATAGATATATATTTTTTATTATATATAAACACCCAGACCAACGGAACTAATTTCTGCAGATCGTACACAAATTTAATTGGTAATTTTTTTCAACTAAAATAATCCCTGGTCTCTGAAAGCTCGATCAACACTAATCGGCTGTCAAGACCCATGCTATTTCAGCTTTTGCTTCAAATTAGATAGAAATAGCAAGTGACTTGACACCCGATTGGTGTTGATCGAGGTTTCAGAAACCAGGGGTAAGTCTAGCAGAATGCGTTTCTTACCCGACGGCTCATCAATGCTGGGCTCGGGCGTAACGCCGAGCTCGTTGGCAGATTCCGTTGTTCTTTGGCTATCTTTGAAGAGTATGTGCAACTGCAGAAGCAACATCGGGGCCGCTTCGCAAAACGCGTGGACTAGACGGAGCATACCTGGGGAAACAATCACTATCTATTAAGTTGTCTGGAAGAGATCGCTTTTAGCGATAAGGCCGTCCATTGTACCTATTCTTTTTTAAAGTTTCTGTATGTGTTTTCTTTTTCCTTTGTGGTCAATAAAGAATTTATCTATCTATATAAGAATTTAGAATAGGTAGGACTATTTGATTGAACAGTCAAAAAGTGGCGAATTACTACCGGCATTGGTTTTTCCGATAACCATAATTTATTTATCAACATCTTACAAGATAATTTTTAAAAAGAAATGCTAAAGTGGAAGGAGTGTGTTTACAAACACACCCTCCACTAGCGTTATTTTTACACAACGCGATAGGTAAGTACTCACACAGGTCTCTGACTTGATGTTTGACACGGCGCAACTCCAAAGGCACCAGAAGACGCGCGTACCTCCAAAGCACCCCGAGCTGCAAGCAATGCAAGGCTATCGGCAGCCATGGCACGCGACCCTTGCGGTCTGAGCTCTCGCACCAAACGTGCCACCACCAGCGGATGGAGAGGACCTGGTAACGTCACAGATAGCAATCAGAAAAACAACAATTCAATTTTAAAACATCTCTATTTGTACATAAACTTGTATATAGGTATTACAGATTCCGGTGTAAATTTAATCCTAGAACGTAACAATAGTTAACAATATATAATATAAATATATATAATAGGTAACAAGCTTGATAAACGTTAAATATCGTTTATCAAGCTTGTGCACTTCTCAAAACTTATAACTGATAGGTAGGTAGGTACTTATTAAAGATCATAAACATCGGGTTTGTGGATAACGATTTGGGTTAAAAACTATGCAAGCTTTAGACGAGCATTACATTTTATAACATACTAGCTGGTACCCGCGACTTCGTCTGCGTACTTTTCGCAAAAAGGTAGCCTATGTCCTTTCTCAGGGTCTAAAGATTGTCTGTGCCAAATTTCATCAAAATCGGTTGAGAGGTTTAAGCGGGAAAGCGTAACAGACAGACAGACAGAAAGACAGACAGAGTTACTTTCGCATTTATAATATTAGTTAGGATTTAAACTATATCAGCTAAGTATTCATATAGAAAAACAACAGCTTCATGACTTATCCACGGTTTTTTAATAGAGCTCTTTGTGAAGGGCTCTACGAAGTACCACTACCACTACCAGCCTTATTCTGCCGCCAAGCAGCAATGCTGTGTTTCAAAGTCAACATGTATTTATTCAATAAAATCACAAGGGTCACTTTGAAACGTCTTACAACTAGGTGACTCTAGGTGCCAGTTCCACGCGACAAAAGCCTAGAAGAACAGGCAACTAACTAGGCTTGGTTTCTACCTCTCTTTTGTATGAACACGTAATACGTTTCAGTTTGAAGAGTGCGGTTGCCGGTGTAATTAGAGGCACATTAGGCTTAACATCTGTGTACCAGAAGTTGATGGAATGATGACAGTGCATGGAAGGATAGTTTCCATCGTGCGTGATTACGAGGTAATGCTTAGCTATAACAAATGATGTTACTACTTAACATCAGGTGGGCTGTACAGAGCGGGTAAGAAAGAGTGTAAAAATTTCATTGGTGACCCCAATTTTATGGGAACAAGTACCTAAAACCTACCTTTCCAAACTTTAGAATCATGCATTAAAAATAAGGGCGAGCTAAGCGAGCCAATGCTATGGGTGAGCTAAATAAGGTACCTAGATTAGTTTTAGGTTTTATTTCTGTACAATGTTATTACTCACCTGGGATATCAGTAGTGACGTGATGACAATCGATATAGCGGCCGCGAACGTGCCTTTATAGCCTCGCTCGAGCAGCGCATACCCCATCACTACGTCGAACACGACGTCGCAGAAGTAACCCGCCAGCGAGATAACATTGAACAGCACGTCGCATAGTGGCAAGAATTCCGCCATTGCCAAACATTTCCCTCAAACAACAGCTAGAACTTGCGCTTCTTCATTTATTTTGGCTGTAACATTGAAATCATAGTTGTTGGTAAGTTTTGCGTAAAATGAAACGTAGCAAATTAACGTTCCGTTACCACATATAGTTTTTCGTTACGTACATTTTGTTTGAGAAATACAAACAATTATTTAGTAATCATTTCAGAAAAAAAACACAAAACAAACAAAAACGAAAGCTTGGTTTCTGAAAACTGAGTCACAGTCATGCAAAGACCTTGTACTTATAACTACAAGGTCTTTGCAGTCATGTTACTGTTAAGCGCATCACAGACGGCGAAGATACTATAATATGTCATCTTAAGCTAAAATATCGCTCCCTATACAATTACTATGAGCCATCACAGACCGTTAAGTTAATATATATTAACATATTACAGTATCTTAAGATACGGACCGATAGGGCGACTCGTATCTTAAGATGGCATCTTAAGATACGAAATATATCGCACATACAGGGTGTGTAGTTTGGTTGTAAACATGAAAACAATTTACATAAAAATACTAGCTGAAACCGTGGCTTTGCTCACGCACCTTTTCTGATTTTTTTTAACCTTTTTATATAGGAACCTACTTTATTAACTAATCGCTATATAGTCCGCGGGCCGCTCACTTTTGCTTTTTATATTAGACTAGTTGCTCCTCGCGGTTTCACCCACGCAGATTTTAGTCCCGGTATTCCCACGGGATAAAAGTACCTTAGTGCTATTCCAGACTATAATCTATCCCTCTGCCAAGTTTCATCCAGACCCGTTCAGCCGTACCGGCGTGAAAGAGTAACAAACATACATCCATCCATCCATCCATACCTACAAACTTTCGCGTTTATAATATTAGTAGGATTACGCTCTTAGAGGTTGAACTTTGGAAACCGCTGAAATACCTAACTCATTATTTTTGCCGTAGGTGGGTACTAAATACATACGAAATTTCATGAAAATAATGTACCTACAAGGAATAAAAAGTTTCATAAAATTTTCTATCCCCAACTTGACTCTCTTGGGGGTTGAATTTTAATAAATCCGTAGTGGACGCATCCATTATTTTGCACATCCTGTATATGGTGTTTAAATAAAAATATGTTTGACACCTTCGGCGTTTGTCAACAGAATGAGACCTTAAATATATTAGCGTATCTTAACCGTGTGTGATACCTTAAGTTACTATAATATTTTATGTTACGATATCGTAACATGAAATATTATAGTATCTTCGCCGTCTGTGATGCGCTTTAGTTTTTCTGCGTCTTGCGTTGCGTTCAATATCAAGTTATATATAGTGAGTTATAGGTAGAACGGAACGTCATTAAATTTATATGTTTTGCTTTGTTGACGTTTCAATCAAATGCTGTTTAGCATTTTAATAAATAATTTTTACGTATTTTCCATCACTTTGATATAACATCAGTTTACAATAATGTCTAATTACGACGTGACAAAAATAAACAAGGATTCATCGCGATCTGCATGTAAAAAGTGTGGTTATGCTGGACACTTGACTTTCCAATGTAGAAACTTTATCAAAGTAAGTCACTCAGGACTGTATCATTTGTTTAAAAACATGTTCAAATAGCTCACATATGAAGAAGAATTTCTAAGTTCAGTTATAACATTTTAGAAACCAACATAAAACATGGACATTCACAGAATATTGACACCCGAAGTCTAGCCAAAGCTCAGTGAATTCTTTTGTTCACTGATTCTTTTGCCTAGAACTTCACTACCACAATATTATTAACTTGGTTGCCTGGAAGAGATCGCTCTCAGCGATAAGGTCGCCCATTGTTTTGCCTAGATTTATGCCTTTACCCTGTATTTTGTTTCTGTGTTGTGAAATATAAAGAGTTATCTATCTCTTACCTTTAGATTTATTTATTTATTTCAGGTAGATCCAAACAAAGAGATAGTGTTAGATGTAAGCAGTACAAGCAGTGACAGTGAGCAGGAATATGCAACACCATTACAAACGCTACGAGAAGCTGAGTTACGACAGAAACTACATGAGAAACTGCTAAAGGCTAAGGAGAAAAAGAAGAATAAAAAACGGAAGAGGTAGGTATTTAGTAAGATGCTAGGATTCTAGACACAATATTTACACAAAAGCCATAAAACAAGAAATCTAGTCAAAGTTCAGTGAATTCTTTTGAGCACTGTTTCTTTTATCTGGAACTGCACTTTATTTATTTTTCAAGAGTCAAAAGTAGAAAACAATTTCTGCATTACATAATAAATATTTTATGCAGTTTAGTTATTATTTGTTGATTGATCTTATGACAGACTACTGATTATGTACTTTATTCTCACAGATAGATACAAAATTTTATAGATATAAGACTTCTAAATGAAGTACCAAGTTTTTGAGAATAACATTTCAAAGTGTCACTATAAGTTTCGATTTGAATAAGCTTTCCTACCAAAAAGTTGTTTGACAGATGTCAGCTCCTTAAATGTCTCTTTATTGTTTTTCAGGTCTACCAGCACATCATCATCAAGCTCATCAAGTTCATCTTCATCCTCCGACAGCAGTGAATCGGACAGGAAAAAAAAGAAACACAAAAAAAAGAAAAAGTCAAAAAAGTCCAAGAAATCTCATAAAGAGAAGAAGAGTAGAAAATGATAATGAAATAAATGATGCAAAGGAAGTAATTTTTAAGGCTGAATAATCTTAAATTAAGTTAAATTTAAACTTTTAAAATATACCTAGATAAAACATTATTATCGACATTTTTTTGTTTACTATCCTTGACCCTGCAAACTTTGGACCACTAACAGGCCAATGAACGTCAGATGTTACAGGCAGTTATGAAAACCATAAACATTTTTTGTTCAGTGTTATTTTCTTTTATATGTTCTGCACAATTTTCTTAATATTTTATTAATTTATGAACCTTCTATGAAATAATTGGAAGCATAAAAAAAAGATGACTGAAATTGGTAAAGATGTTCTCAAGTTATAGCATGACCATGATATATTGGGGCTCATTTTTATATACACTAGCGACCCGCCCGCGCGCCCCTGCTTCTCACGGGTGCACATATCATGCATGTATTATACATATAAACCTTCCTCTTGAATCACTCTATCTATTAAAAAAACCACATCAGAATCCGTTGCGTGGTTTTAATGATTTAAGCATACAAGGGGACATAGGGACAGAGAAAGCGACTTTGTTTTATACTATGTAGTGATACATGTATGGGTATACCCACATGACAATGAAGTGTGAAAATATTATTTTAAAACTGATGTATTAAAGTAAGTAAATTCTGTAGGAAGGTATATAGGGTAAACATACGGGTTTACCGACCACTACCCCTTTCCGACCACTTCACACGTATGTTGACCTAATAGGCGGTGTAAAAGACAGCTCCTTTCGCCATTCGATCCAGACAAACATCACGGTACATAATCCAATGGCATGACCTGGAAATTTGCGAATTGAGCCCACTATCGCCCTTTAAAAATGTGGTGTGTGGACGCGTGTCAAATTTAGCGAAAAAAATACCTAGCAGGTGGCTTGATTTTCAAAGGTAAGTTTTTAAGTGTTGCTGTTGGTTTATTGTTCTTTGGTTTGTGTGCATTTAGCATGTTTAATTTCAATATTCCAGTGCCCAAACTCATCAAACTTTTCATAATTTGTGATATTTTAGGTGGTCGGGAAATAGGATAACGATTTATTTCAAAATCTACTTTCCGACCGGGTGGTCGCATAACCGTTTTATTAACTTCATTTAACTTTGCTTTTATTGGAGAAACCTTAAATTCAACAACATAGATTCCATTATATTTGTGAACAGCTAGAATTTTGTAATTTTACAACTAGATTCCGGCCGCCAGTATACCTCATATATTCAAAGATATGACCTTCGAAAATATCGAACGTTTAGCGGCCGATAACTAGTAAAAATAAAACCTGTTTCCAGCCTTCGAAAAAAGAACGGCGATAATTAGGAAAAAGTAAATCTGTTTTCTACTTAGGAAATTGTGGCAAAGGTAGCACTTGCTCGGAATGTGGTTCGTGACATTGAAGAAGAGGGCAAAATGAATATTGGCTGAGATCAATGCTTTCGTTGGTATCTTATAAAATACACGAAACTAAAGAATTTATCATACAATCAAGCAGCTACCGCAACATACGTTTATATATAAATCTGTCAATATATTAATTGTTTTACTTTTTTACTATTATAAACCCTATACTACTACAGAATAAGAGTTGTTTTTCCACCGTGAATTAGGTGGCTGATAGCCAGTGCGCTGGTGGACGATAACTGAGTGAAAAGGCCGCTAACCGGTATATTTGCTATTTTTACGAATATATATTTATTATAAATTATCTATCACTGATATGTCTATAAACTTAAAAGTTTTATGAAACTAAGTACACTATTGTAGGACAACATGATTATTTTTTTAATAATCTTGGAGTACAGCATTAGGATAGAAATCAACTCTAAAGTCAAGGAGCCGCTTAAATGGTCGATAGCACAATCCAACTTACTACTCTACTTGGTACTTTTACCCTAGGTACAATAGGTATAGCACCTACATCTAAATCAAATTAATCATTGGATAGGTTCTAAGGCAGCAAAGATTTTTAGTACCTATTTTGTTTATGAATATGTGAAGTGAAATTTTTCTATGCAACTCACTGCTGTACAAAATTTTTGATGTGCACTGTGCCATGGTTTAATCAACTTACCTTTCAAAGTAGGTGTTGCTACTACACTAGCTACTCTGTGTATGTGCATGTTTACTGTACCAAATCAAATTGAAACTTTCTAGTAGGTACTTACCTATGTATTTTTTTGGGTTAATTATAAGTACATAGTAGGCTGTAGGTATTAAAAATAACTGACTATCTATCTTTACTTAAGAAATACATATTGTAGTAGCATTTATTTTAGTAGGTATATATTTGTTCAAGCTACTCTTTCAGGTAGTAGCTAGACATAAATTATTTATTTTGAAAAAGTTGGTGTCAAACATTTAGAAAGTTGGATGGAAAAGATAAGTTATAACTTTTCCCATAATGTTTCCTTGAAGTTATGAAAACTTTAGTGTTACTTAACAAGTAAGCAATTCTATTTACTAACATTGCTTTCGGCTAAATTTAAACAAGTAAAATTACTTACCACTGTAAAATACGTTTCAAAACTTTTGGACATGATAAACAGGATTTCATTTGCACAGGTCTAAATCAAACTCAAGCATTTCTCACGCATTGTATTATAATTCCTTGGGTTTTGAGTACGTATTCCCACAGTTATCACTATTCACATCACACAAGAAACTATGATTATTTTGGTTAAATTATTCGAAGTTTTATCCAAGTTCACGTCAAAAGTTCATCTGCACGTGCTGCCATCTAGCGAGTGGAATGCGCAACTAGCAAAGCTCGATCAGTCGATTCGGCCGGATGCGTTCATTGGTAAAGAATGTTAAGAATGCAGACTGCAATGCATTAGGTTGTATCTATCTACAAAAAAATGACGTAATTTTTTTTCTATTTTGATCCTTTTATGAGTTGCATGTAATTTTTCTTTGTAAGGAAATGTTTTACGACAAGATCTTGATCGGTCATGTGTCTCACAGGCTTCTTCGGTCTTTGCTGTGGCTCTAATCTGAGAACAGTAGGTATACCTAGTGTAAGTAAACATAAAAAAACAGAAACAGCTTTACGACTTTGATCCTCAGTCAGGCATGGTTGATATCCCTTTTTTTATATATGTAACTAGCTGTTGGAACAAGCAGGTAGCCCACCTGATGATAAGTGGTAACCATCACTTATAACAAAGCATTGCCACGTAAGTCACGCACGTTAGGAACGTGCCCTACGTGCTTCCATCAACTTGAGGCATACAGATATTAAGCCTCATATATATGTGCCTGTAATTACACTGGCGACCACACTCTTCAAACCGAAACACAGCGTTGCTGCTTGGTGACAGAAAAGGGCGTGGTGTTATTACTTCCCCGGACGAGCCCTTCACAAAGAGCTCTAAGCTACTACTCGTAAAATCCCTTCAGATCTTTTTAGCACCAAGCAGCAACGCAAATTGTTTAAGTAGTACAGAGGTAGGTATAAAAAAACAGTGCAGTTGTAATTACACTACGTACTTATCACAATAGATAGAGCATGCGCTCAGCAATCGCAGAAATCCAGGCAAAGCGAATTCCAGAGAAGCCTTCTCCATAGCCAGGGTTTTAATCAGTTCCACTGGATCAGCTTTCATGTCCTTCACACTGCAAACTGTTCCCTGGAAATGTTATTAGAGCAAACAAAACAGGTTAGGTACCTAATAGAGGTTTCAAACGCAAATTTTGACTGCAAAGAAATGCATCTTAGTACCATCTATCTAAGAGTAAAAATCGAACTTTACTGTGGCTTACCCCCGGTTTCTGAAAGCGCGATCAACAATAATCGGCTGTCAAGTCACTTGCTATCTCTCTAATATAAAATAAAAGCTAAAACAGCAAGTGGGTTGACAGCCGATTAGTATTGGTCGAACTTTCAGAAACCGGGGGTTAGACCAACATAACACTAGTGGCTCTGGGAGCTGTAGACCTCGCGAGCATACTAAAAGTGAGCTATTTGAGGAATGTAATGTGCAAGTGCATTTTCCGTTTTGTGATTTTTTTGATCTTTTTGTTTTTTTTTGCATCATCTTGTTTAGAATGAGGTCCTTTGTGTTTCTCTCAAATTTGATTGAAAACCATCGATTGTTTGATGAGCTATCCTGTTCATCATGCTGAAGATCCTTATCAGATCTTCGCCAAACTTTTATGAGACCAACTTATAGTTACTACCTTTCAAATAAAAAAAGAATAATCGAAATCGGATCTCATTTGGTGGAGATATCCAGTATATCAAATAACCCCCTTTTTGCCCTTTTTTTGGGGGAAGTACCCCTCCAATCAAAAATCCCCGACGACAAAAAATTCTAATCAGTCATATAACCTGTGTACCAAGTTTCGTCCAGATCGGTTGAAAAATGCGACCTGTAGAGGAGAGCAGACAGACAGACAGACAGACATCCGGACAAACGCATTTTTGGCCAATGTGGAAACTGAGACGCTTCGCTCGCTTCGCTCGCTCGGTCAATTATTCTATGCCAAATAAAACATCACGTCCCAAAAAGGCACAAGGACGTATTAAATAGATAAAAGAAGTTTCCGCCTTGTCCAAACCTTAGGCCTCAGGACCTGCCTTGTAGAACCCAATAGAGCCTTACATTAGTAAAAGCCTCCACATCTAACCGCTTGCTCTCCAGCGAGCTGACCAGCCCCTTAGTGATGACCTCACACTTGTTGCTGGTCTGACGAACGCACTTCCTGTACGCAGCTCTGTCTGTGCTGTAGCCGTGGCACTTCCTCTCAATCGCTGCTGTGGCTTTTGATGCCTGAAACGTTGATTATGGATGATTGAATGCTTTTGATCGGTAAGGGTGAATGATGCGAAGGAAATGTGCAGGATAGCAAGAACAGAATAGCCTAGGCATGGTAGATTTCTCCTCACCAAGTTCCAACTTACCTACCTCTAGTTTTTTGAGCATGTCTGAGAAGGTAAGGAAGGTAGACAATCAAATATTAGGTAGGTACCATTGTGACATTTACAGTACATTGGTTTACCTACATAAGTGACAGATTGCAAGCCTATGGCCACTGCTACAATTTTTACTGGTTGCAGTAGAATATTAAGCTGCCCCGCTGTGAAGGCGGGCGGTCGTCGGCGGGGGACTGGATGAAAAGGCTCTGCCGGTTTGCCAGTTCCTCTCCATGGTGATGACGCGGGAGTGCTGCTGGGTCGTTTAGTCGGTATACCGGACCTCACGGGCCGGGGAGTCCCACATATCCCCCCTATCCTCTACTGGGGAATGCGTAACGCATTTTTCCCAGCGAAAAAAAGGAATTTAACTGCGCGCTTGAGAACACCGAGGTTGAATTCGATTCTACCACCTTACGATCAAAAAGCGAGGCCACTTAGACTTAGGGGCGGTGGTCTAGGTCTACTTAGACCACGGCTCTATAACATCAGAATGGAGATGGATGGATGATTGTTTTACCTACCTCTTTGATGTCTTTGAGAAAGTACAAAGCCTTCTCATGATATTTATTGAACATTCGCATCAATGTCTTCCGCACCAGCAGAGTGATGTCCCTCTGTGTTGGCACTTCATATGGACCTATGTTTGATGGTTGCTCTTCTTCGGGGCATTGAAACTTCGATGTTGTGAATGGTGGAACCGGAGTGGTCGCTTTTTGAGTGTCGGGAGACGTTGTTTCTAGCTGTAATCGAGTTCAATAAATATTGCCAACTCAGAATTTTATGGTCAACTCATGACAAAAATTATGCAAAATGGGGCGGGGTTATTAAAATTTTGCGTTTTAAACTTCGATCAAAGATTACACCTTAATCCTTGGTTGAAGGTTTTAAAACTATTCACTCCACATTAAACAAAAGTTATCTGGGAGAAAATGCTAGCTAAGCATTAAATATACGCCTATGTAGGTAGGTAGATACTTCTTTTTGGTAATAAATAATTTTCTCAAATTAATCTAATCTAAGAACCTTGGTAGGTCCCGTTAGCATCAAAAGTAGGTTAGAAAACACCTAATTCTTAACCTAACTCTACCTAACCTAAATCTTTTGAATCAAATTACCTGTAGGGCACTCGTCTTTACAGGCATGATGTAGGTATTTCGAGATGTATCCTGAAGGCTCACAGATGTAGCGGGTGCGACAGAGGTTTTTCTGGGTGTAATGTCTAAAGGGGTTGCGTTGAATCCTGGAAACATCTGGTACGCAACGTAGCAGTATGATGAAATTATGTTTAGCGACAATATGGTGAAACCTGGACGCAGAAGAAATATTATATTTATTCAATTGAGTCTTATGGATCACTGAAACGATCTTAAAGCTAAGTGAATATAGGTGCCAGTTCCATTTTGTTTTTAATACGAGTACAACCATTTTTTTCCATCATTTTCCATTTTATTTTTAATATAAGTACAAATAGCTGATGGAACAAGCAGATGGCCCTTCTGATGTTAGGTGGTACCAACCATCACATAAAACAAAGCACACGCTTCAAGCTATAATATTAAAACTTATATAATGTACATTGCATGACATGCATTATAGTGAAAAGTAACAATACAATAGTACCTGCAGACATTGCATTTACCACATAATGAAGAGGTAACCATCACCTTTAACAAAGCATTAACTCGTAAGTCACGCACGATAGGAACGTGCCCTACGCTACAGTACCCTGCGTCCATCAACTTGAAGCTACAGATGTTAAGCCTCATGTTGTATGTAATTACACCGGCGACCACACTCTTCAAACCGAAGCACAGCGTTGCTGCTTGGCGGCAGAAAAAGGCGTGTACCTACATAGTACTTCACAAAGACCTCTACTACTCTTACACTCTTTTTCGTAGGTGTTACAAAGTAAATTAACCCAAAGTAAATTACTTACCTAAGTACATGGTTAATGTTTATATTTTAAAAACTAATAAATTGTAACTTTTGCCGAGTTGCGCCGCGGTAATCCTTCACTTGAGTTTGTGGGCACGCGTTGGCAGCTGTAACTATACTACTCCATTTTAAGTGCACGGTAAGCATATTGCGTAAGTAATGTACCTATCTACTTTACTTGTAACTTTAGTGGTAAGTAGGAAGATAATACCTAGATCATTCTACGAAAGAGGAATCCTGAAAGTCAGACCGCTGCTTTCTGAAAGCTCGGTCAAAACTAATCGGCTGTCAAATCACTTGCTATCTCTATCTAATTTGAAGTCAGAGCTGATATAGCAAGTGACTTGACAGCCGATGTTTTTCATCGGTCTTTTAGAAACCGGTCGTTAGAAGAAGGCTTAGAAGAGAGCCTTATTATTGATTTGTTTTGTATTCAAGATTATTATCCAAAAGGTTGCGTGAAATTGACACCTAGATTCATCTTAGTAGCAATCTCTTCGCGGTCTTTTTATGTAAATTTCCAAACTAGCCACCTAGATCAGAAAGTACGGCTATTACCACCAACAGAGCTGCATATCTTCCTGCAAAAATAACGTTTGCGGTCAGAGTATCAGGGTCATAAATACTGTTCGAACACAAATAATACAATAATATAAGGGAAACATGCCCGAATCAGAAATCATTTTGGTATTAGTATGTTTGGTCTTACGTTTACCTAATACCAAAATGATTTCTGACTCAAGCACATTTCCCTTATATTATTGTATTATTTGTGTTCGAACAGTATTTATGCGTGTTTCTTTAGAGTTATTCTTTCAAACAACCTCCCCGAAATTAAATAAAATGAAATAATAGCCAATCGCACCTCGAAATTGCGAGCCGCTGTCACCGGACCCTTAAGTTAACTGGATAAGTATGTATTCTACCTATAAGTATGTTTTTGTGCAATAAAAAAAAAAAAAAAAAAAAAATAATGCTGGACAATCCACACAGCACTATCTAGCCCCAAAGTAAGCTACTCAAAGCTTGTGTTATGGGTACTAGATAACTGATATATTTAATACATTATATACTTACATAGATAGATATTTTTTATTATACATAGAAAACACCCAGACCATGGGAACAAATTTCTGCAGATCGTACACAAATTTGTTCCACGGCGGGAATCGAACCCGCAACCTCTTGCGTCGCAGGCAGGCTCTCGCTCGCTGCGCCACAGAGGTCGTCAATCAATTGATAGGTCGCAATAAATTGATAGATTTACAAATGAGACGCAAATAAACCAGCCATGCTACACTCATAGTAGATGTTGTGTAATTGAGTGTTTTCTAAACACCAGCCAACTAGTTACGAGACCAATGAAATCCTGTACCTAAACAATTCTGACGACCTCTGTGGCGCAGCGGGCGAGAGTCCGCCTGCGACGCTAGAGTTCGATTCCCGCCTCGGAACAAATTTGTGTACGATCTGCAGAAATATGTTTCGTTGGTCTGGGTGTTTTCTATGTATATAATCAAAAATATCTATCTATGTAAGTATATAATGTATTAAATATATCAGTCATCTAGTACCCATAACACAAGCTTTGAGTAGCTACTTTGGGGCTAGATGGTGCTGTGTGGATTGTCCAGCATTATTTATTATTATTTATTTATTTAATTTTCAGCGCTACAACCAACCTCTGTTAGCTTAGTAGCCGAACAATGAAATATGAAACGGAAAAATGTGTGTAATAATATACCGGTAACGGTAGTAATAACTATTAGATCACTCAGGGGTCAGGGCCTGAGTACTGTAACTTTCTACAAGCGTACTTTATCTAAAAATGTTGTATGCTCGGTTATGTTATTTAGCAAAATAATTTCTTGAATCATATTTTAATAAATATTCGTACCTATACATTTTTTGTTAGATGGTGCAACTCACTGTTAAACCACTAACTGTGTAAACAGTGCAATAAACTGTTAATTAATTAACTGTGTTTAACTCACGTCTATAATATAGCAAGGGTCCACAGGTCGGTATCAAACGCATAGGTATTATTATATCAGACGCATCGCATCAACCACATTATTTTTTCATACTGCGTCCACTGTATCGGCAGCGATCGGATTGCCGATACTACTTTTTTATACAAATAACAAGCAGATTACCCACCTGATGTTAAGTGGTAACCATCACCTAAAATACCCTTGCCTCTTTAGTCACCCACGATAGGAACGTGCCCTGCGATGCACTATCCTGCATCCATCAAATTGAGGCATACAGATGTTAAGCCTCATGTGCCTGTAATTACACCGACGACCACACTCTTCAAACCGAAACACAGCAACGCTGCTTGGCGGCAGAAAAAGACGTGGTGGTAGTAGGTACTTCCCCGGCCGAGTCCTTCACAAAGAGCTCTACTACTTTTCCTATTACCTACCTACCTTCTTCAAAACTTTTTCACGTTGCTATGGTGATTTGTTTATTTTTGTGTATAGTCTCTAAGACAACACGTAATTATTGACAAAATAGCAAGTACTTGTATTCAAATTCCTTGCAAAATAGTCAAAGCATTTCACGCATTACGTAATTTGGGCAAAAAAAGATTGTGTATCTAGTAAGTAGCCTTAGCTTTAAGCTAACCCATGTCAAAATAAATGAATTATTATAGTTTCATCCAAATCGGACGAATGTTTAGGGCGTGATGATTGAGCCATTAACATTCTAACACCCAAACATCGTAACCTAGGAATGAATTATTGTAAATAGATCTTACAAAGGTAATTCTGTTCCAACAGTCTACCTATTTCGGAGTTCGGCAACCTGGATCCCCTAACCTGATAATATCCCCAGGAGATCTCAGTGAACTCATCGGTGCAGCAGAATCCCCTTGAAATAAAAAAAATCGGGCTTAACATATTGGTCGGATACTATTCCTAAAGCCATATTTGAAAATAATTAATTAAATATTATATTTTAGCAATTAAATACATTTATTCCATCTTTTTATGTTAGTTGGAAGTATGATAGGAGTTAAAAGAGTCAGTAATTAGGCTTGTATTCTGCAGCTGCAATGAACAAGCCTCTTAGCCAGGACGACATCAGAGCCATGGAGAACCAGCTGCGCTCATCAGTGGAAGAGGACCGCAAGTACTGGAGGGTTAACGATGTCAAGTGCGACGCCATCCACACGGCTAAGAGTTATGAAGAGTTTGCGTGAGTTTACCTGTTACGCACACCGGTTAACCGCCATAGGCGGTTCGTTTGAGCGGTCCAACGCCTTGAAATTGTGGAGATTATAAGATGTGTGTACAATCACAAGCGATTGCATGCATATTTATAATAAATGAACTAGTTGCGCCCCGCGGTTTCCCGTCCCGCTCAGATTTAAATCCTGATATTCCCACGGGATAAAAAGTAGCCTATGTGTGATTCCAGACTATAATGTATATCTCTGCCAAGTTTCATCCAGATCCGTTCAGCCGTTCCAGCGTGAAAGAGTAACAAACTTCCATCCATCCATCCATCCGTACTTACAAACTTTCACGTTTATAATATTAGAAGGATAAGCGGCTAGCCGCGCGGTTAGCCGCCCCCGCTGTTAACCGTTAGTGCGTAACGGGTCTTTACTTCCCAGTTCAAAAACATGGGACACGTGCGCGAAAGGAGCCTCACTCAGGTGCACTTTAAATTCTAGCACAACAATATCTAGAAATAACTAGTGATGCGACAAAAACAAGAAGCGCCAATGTCTGTAGGGTCGCGTCGGCAGTGTTCAATTCAATTTTTGTACTAATGGCATGTGGGGGAAGTCAACTTCGCCAATGTCACGTTGCAAGTTAGGCCTTAGCACAGGGGAGTGAGATAAAAGGTGCGCGTCGACCGCGTCCGCATCGTTGATTTGTGTGGTACAGCGTGCACTGGATCGGCATTTCGGCGCCAGAGACCGGTATTTCTGCTGATGAGGTCATCCGCAGTGAACGCGCCGGTATTTCTGCTGATGACGTCATCCGCAATGAACGCGCCATTCGGAATTGCTTTGAAAATACCGATACTGCCGATGCAAAATTCGGATGCAGTGGACGCACCCCATCGGCATTTTGTAAATTCCGACGCTCCGTCCGCTCCTTACGCAGCGATGCGGACGCGGTGAATCTATGTATTGTTCCACCAATAAGTAATGCTATTAGGTTATTACACCGGCAGTGTTTTTATCTTCCACTCCGTTGACACTTCTTGTCCATTATCTTTGATGCACTCGATCCATCTTTTCTTTGGGTTAATTATATTGTGTAAGTTTTCTTGACATACGATGGACCATTTGGTAGCAAATATTATAAAAAACAGAGGAGAAGATAGAAGGGTAGGGTAGAAGATTTACTGGCAACTGCCTGGCAGAATCAATAGAGCCTTTTACTTACAGAGACCGTGTCGCCGCCGCCCATCTGACGTCATTGGAGAAGAAAGACTTCAAGCAGAAAGCTTCACCGGGGTGGAACCAGTTTGCGAAGAAGGAAAAGGACTACGACGAATGATGCAAGGCATGACCAGAAGTTTTTCGTTTTTTTACAGCATTGCTGTAGGTTCGATTCAATAATATTATTTAATTTAATTATGTGATAATATTGAATTCAATTTAATTTATTAAATTATCTAGCCAACTACGCTAGAGTGTGTTTTTGCTTTAAATTTAATTTTATAGAATTAATCAAATTCTACAAAAAAATATTTTGAATGTAATATGAATATTAATAAAAATAATCAAAGGTTTTATAATATCCCAAAAGTAATTCTCAGCTCGGGATTTGAATTAACGAATCTTTTTGCTATAATCTTTGTGACTATAAAAACTAATAATAACAAATAAATAATGTATTCTTGAGCACATTCCCAAAAATACCTATAACCAAAATGGAATTTATTGGTGTCGATTCTGTTGTTGCATTATGCTAAACTAACCTAATCTGACAGCTCTAAAATTATAGCCGTCCTTGTTTTTTCCGTCTCATAGACAGGAACGGCTATATAAATGCTGTCAAATTATGTTAAGTTAGGAAAATTAAACAACAAAATTGACACCATTATTTCTTCTTCGACGGATTTGACATAAGGATGATGATCTCGATCTTTGTGTGCGTGCTCTCCGTCTTTGGATGGTAGAATCTCTTGTCGTTCCTGTCCATCTTCACAAGCGGTTTCGTGTACCAGCCGTAACTGCAACACCACAGATTCCCTAGCATTTTTCTATAAATAGATTTTTCTATAATAGGCCTAGTAGACTTCCTAGCTAGTGGCTTCCTATATAGCCGGTGTAATGACATAGGCACATGAGGCTTAACATCAGTATGCCTCAAATTGATGGACGCAGGGCAGTGCATCGTAGGGCACGTCATTATTTATTTATTTAGACAACAATTACACAGCATTACAGTTGCACTAATGCGCTATGGAATACAGACAAAAAAGATAAGATTAAAAAGAACATACACACTAAATTAACATAATATAGAACTGATTAATAAACAAGTTGCGCCCCGCGGTTTCACCCGCGCAGATTTAAATCCCGGTATTCTCACGGGATAAAAAGTAGCCTATGTGCTATTCCAGACTATAATCTATCTCTCTGCCAAGTTTCATTCAGATCCGTTCTGCCGTTCCGGCGTGAAAGAGTAACAAACATTCACCCATCCATCTTACAAACTTTCGCGTATATAATAGTAGTAGGATTATCGGGAGAGCTTAGCTACTTACACCATGTTCTCGGTGGCAGCTCCAGGGTACTTGCTGTGGGGTCCCTTGGCTCGGCTCTGGGTGACGTTGTGATGGTAGTCTTCGATCTTCTGCATCTGCTCCTTAGTTTCGGATTTCTGTTGCTCGTGCGCCGCGTAGAATTTACCCGTCACCGGTATGGCTAGAAAATCATCATTTGTAAGATGGACCGAAGAGGATACTTTGACACCCCCCGGTTCATTACAACTGAATTTCAAAATGACTAGATATCAGTACCACAAGATCTCACTATGTATGAAAGCAATAAGACTAAATTACATAATCTTGATGAATTACAGATCCCGTAATGCCGGATATTTATGTTAATAATTCATATGATAATAATTTAATTAGATTAGATCATTACATTACATTAGATTTAAGGTACTTTTACCACTTGGTAAAAAGTACCTAAAGTGTTTGGGTGACACCTATGTCCGCATTCGACTTCTTTTGGTTCGTCCTGGAAACGGATAGGGGCCGTTGTCCAGCAGTGGACTTCGGTAGGCTGATAATGATGATGATGTATAACTAACATCCAAAGTTGGGCCTGTATATCTTGTAGTTCCGGAAATTATTCACCTCTCGGTAGATGATTTCATTCAGCATGTGAATGTCGATTGGCATCCTTGTGCCGAAGGTGCATTTTCCTTCGCCAGGCATGGTTCAGCTAAAGGAAGAGGATATAGATTTTAGTCTGGAATAGCGCTTTTTATGCCGTGGGAATACCGGGATTTCCACATACGGGAAACCACAGGGCGCAGCTAGTTATAAAATTCTGGGTTGTGTACCGGCGCGGCGCAGCGCTGGGGTTGGCTATAGCTACCCTGGTACCTGAGTTGAGGGTTGGGGATAGGGGGTTGCAAGTGGGAGTAGGTGGCAAGTCTTTCCCTATAGTTCTTTTTTCGAAAAAAAAATCTTCACTTTTTCAGGTACTTAAATTAATAGTGAGGTTAGGGTTTTTTTTACTAAAGTGAAGAAAATTGGTAATAATATTTCATCTCCTACACAAAAAGACTCAAGGGAAGGAATTCCCATTAGGTTAGGGTTATTTTATTTTTAAATTCAAGAAATTTGAAGAATTTTTTTCATTTCCTAGAAAAAATAACTATAGGGACAGACTTGCTATCTACCCCCACATGCATCCCCCCTATCCCCAATCCTCAACTCAGGTACCAGGGTAGCTATAGTTTAACCCAGAGCTGGGCAATTGTCTAACAACGGTGAGGATGATGGTGGGAAATAAATATATTGATTTATTATCATTCTACACATCTATATAGGTCTTAACGAAGTAAACCTTCTACCTAATGTGGGAATGGCTGATAATAATACTTATGCAAACCTTTTTTTGTAAATATTTACAAAAACATACATAAATAATACCCAGCACAGACTCTAGGGATGTTTACGATACCCAGATAGAGAATAAACATTTAAGGCCCCGGTGACAGCGGCTCGCAGTTTCGTGGTGCGATTGGCTATTATTTCATTTCAGGGAGGTTGTTTGAAAGAATAACTATCCAGTGACACGCATAAATACTGTTCGAATACAAAAAATACAATAATATAAGGGAAATGGGCTTGAGTCAGAAATCATTTTGGTATTAGTATGTTTGGCCTTACGTTTACCTAATACCAAAATTATTTTTGACTCAAGCACATTTCCCTTATATTAATGTATTTTTTGTATTCGAACAGTATTTATGCGTGTCACTGGATAGTTATTCTTTCAAACAACCTCCCCGAAAGGAAATAATAGCCAATCGCACCTCGAAACTGCGAGCCGCTGTCACCGGGCTCTTAAGTTTATCACACAATTGTTTATTTTAGGTAGGGCTAGGGTATTCACGGAACGAACTACATATTTCATTTTATTTACCTTTAAAAATAGTCCTATAAAAAAAGCCTAGGCATCAAAAAAATGCTTTTACGCAAAATTAAAATTGTAAACGTCGGGTAAAATCAGTTAATATTCAATGTCAATTTTGGTTGGCAGTGGCGACAGCTGGTCGGAATTACAGCGAAAGCTGTAGCAAGGAGTTTTTACTGCTTTTTACCTGATTAAAATAGGGCTAGGTTTTGTAGGTATTAAACTTTTTTAACACAGAGAATCTTCAAATAATTAGCTCCCACATAACAATAACATGGGCTATAAAACTACTAGTCATGAAAAGTCAACAACAACAACAACAATGTTTTGGAAAATACCATTAGGTACAAAGGATTATTTTTATAATACGAGTATAGTAATTATTTTGCATGTAGGTCAAAGTGTGCAAGACCTATGTAACAGACCCAAGACGTCGTCGTGTTGATGTGTACCATACGTAAAGTAAACAATTTTCCAAAAAATTTATCTAAAATTTTTTTAGCTTTAGATTTTTCACAACAGAAGTGATTTTATAACACACTGGTCTCTATTAGCGTCTTGTCTATTACAGATCAGTGTTACGAGTAACTGTTAAAACATCATCTCAAAATGCCATGTTTGATGATATAAAATCGAGTATTTATTTGACGGTTGCCAGCGCTTGTTCTACCGGCAGGAGTGAAACTGCAAGAGCCTTGTTATTGTATACAAATAGTATATATTCTATATCTAGATCAGGGGGGTGATTTTGATTTCCGTCGGTGTCGGAATCGTAACGGAAAGTCAATTGACAGTTTTTAAGGCGCCTAGCGCGCGTATTGTCTCACAATTCAATCAACGTGAAATTCCATTCCACGTAGGTAATAATAATAAGTGAATAATTTTTTAGCTACGGAATGGCAGCTTCAGCAGAGTTACAAGCAAATGTATTAAAACAGTTTTTACATAGTTTTTAAGCGACAGCGAAAAGTTTCCGCCACCAAATAGCTGCGGAAAGTCACGTGATATCTTTTCGAATCCTAATGTCAAAAGCTTTGTGTGACAATGTCAAAATCGCGTAAAGTTCGTTTTCGACAAGGTTTAAGGAAGCCATCGTATTCTAAATTCAAAAACTGTTTTCCGTGTCGAATCCGACACCGACGGAAATCAAAATCACCCCCCAGATAGCAGACGTCCTAGAGAAAGGCCAGGGCCCGTACCACCATCTCTTGAAGCATTCTTATTTCAATATTATTTTACTTTTTGATCATAAAGCTGACTCTATGCAGTTGACATAAGACATTGAGATAAAAGTAATATTGAAATAAGAATGCTTCAAGAGATGGTGGTACGGGCCCTGGTCAAGAGTATAATACCCTAATGAGGAATGTTATGAGAGTGAATGAAGCAAAAGAGGTATGTCAGGATAGCGTGTGGAAATCTGTGGTCTCTACCTACCCCTATGGGAAATAGGCGTGATTTTATGTATGTAGGTATGTATATTCTCAGGATGCTAGACGCCCAACAAGGTCGTGTTGTAATCAACAGCTGTTAATTTAAATAGCCATTTAACCACGTTACGCTGCGGTCTCGCCAAATTAGTACAAGATTGAACCACCAGCCAGTCAATCTACCAACCATGCAAGCCACTAGAAATAATAACTACATAGGTATAGGTACCCACTTGTGGTAGTAGGTAGGTAGTATTGTATTGATGTGTGTACCTAATACAATACAAAACAAAATCATTGATTTTTGTCACACGTAAATACTTACAATTTAAAAGATACAAGTTCATACTTGAATATTAAGTTGGTACTTAGGTGACATAAATTGGCCGTCTCAGCATTGAAATGCTATAGCAGCATACGCTACTATAACGCTGGCCTGGCCTTTCGTGACTGACACCCAGTACCACGCACAACGCAGCAACTGCGACACCGCTTGTTATCTCTAAATTTACAAGAAATAATAAAAAAAATCTAATTTAATTCGCATTAAAAACAATACATAGTTACTTTTAAACCAAATAAATATTATTAAAATTCAAAAGAACCAGATGGTAGTGTATTTTCTGTGCCAAAGGCGACAATCAAACACCCTTATCAACAAATCGTACCTAAACCTTGTAAATTGAATTTGTATTTATTTGCGAGAATTTACAATCAGCACAAAACAATTGCACCGTCCTTGGGGCTGGATCAAGTTATCCGGCAGATTGCTTTACCTAGGGGTGGTAATTAACCAAGGCATTGTACCACCCCTAATGCACCCCCACCCACTTGAAGTACCTATTGTGGTAATAGCAACGTATTTTTCGCTGAAATTAAAATGAAGCCCAGAATTTTCAGTTGCAGTTATATAACAAGAGGACTCATTAAATTTTCCGCATCCCGAATACATTAAATGACCTGACATTGATAATGTTTGTTATCATTACCCTACCTTATGTGATGGACCATCCAAACCACAGATATACAGGGCGTCCCACGGATATGCCACATGGAGGGAAAGTACCCACAACATATTTGACGACCTCAGTGGCGCGAAGCGGGCGAGAGTCCGCCTGCGACGCAAGAGGTTGCGGGTTCGATTCCCGCCTCGGAACAAATTTGTGTACGATCTGCAGAAATTTGTTCCGTTGGTCTGGGTGTTTATGTATAATAAAAAATATCTATCATGTAAGTATATAATGTATTAAATATATCAGTCATCTAGTACCCATAACACAAGCTTTGAGTAGCTTACTTTGGGGCTAGATGGTGGTGTGTAGATTGTCCAGCAATATTTATTTACTAGCTGTGCCCCGCGGTTTCACCCGCGTAGTTTAGTACTTTTGCGCCTAAGTACTTAGATACAGCGGTCCAAGTCCCAGCTAGGCCCGCTAAGGGCTCCGCCCCGCGCTTCGCCCGCCACCGCTGCGCCTCTGATGCCGCTCGGGCATTCCACCCTAAATTAGTATATTTTTTTGTTATTTAAGTATCTACTTTTAGTTTCAAGTCAATCGCACTACGCGTAACAAAATTCTCGTACAAACTTTGACATCCCTTTGCACCCTTATTAAGGGTAGTTTACAAAAACTAAAAATGTCGTTCTTAATTATTTATTTAGAAGTATATTTACTCCAAGTTTGAAATCAATTGAATCACTCGTTAAAAAACTCCCATACAAAGTACAACACCCCTTTGCACCCTTATTGGGGGTAGTTTTTAAAAAACTAAAAATGACAAACTTAATTATTCACTTTGGAGTACATGTCCTCTAAGTTTCAAGTTCCTAGGTTGAAGGAATACGATTTTTCATACAAACGTTTTCAACCCTTTTTACACCCTTAGGGGTTGAATTTTGAAAAATCCCTTCTTAGTACACATCTACGCTGTAAGAACTATGTACTCCTCAAATTTCAAGTCTCTACGACCAGCGGTTTAGGCTGTGCGTTGTCTATATGTCAGTCAGTCAATCAGTCAGGACTTTGATTCTTATAGTTATAGATTTATTATTATTTATTTTATATTATTACCAAAATTCTCGCCGTTTGCAAACTTTTGGTTACACATATCATAATGGTGGTTTAACCAAGTCCCACTTTGTTCGGAATAGTTCGGTGAACACCTAAATTCCATGATTAATAGGAAAACTGATAGAGAAAGGGTTATCAAGTAAGGTATTAAGTAGGTACTCTACCTACCTGTCATTTGGAGTGATAAAATAAAGAAATGCGCTTATCATAGAGCGCGTCTTCAGCAATTTCAATTATAGCTCTTATGAAATAGTTGACGGCAGCGGTGTCGATTTCGAAGCCGCAGTATTCCTGCGATGCCATGGACGATTGGAATTTTTGTTAAGCTGTGGCGTTGTGAGAGAGCGTAGCGAGCGCAAGCTAGTTTAGCGCTGATCTGTATTAATTGCTTATTACATTTCAGTGGTAGTACATTGGTGCCAATCCTGTTGTTTAATTTTCCTAACCTATTTGACAGCACTAAAAATATTGCCATCCCTTTCTAAAAGACCGACGCAACAAGGACGGCTATAATTTTAAAGCTGTCAGATTAGGTTAGTTTAGGATAATGCAACAACAGAATCGACACCACTGTCTATTACAATCAGTGAAAGGAATCATCATTAGTTACCTAATAAATTATTTAATTTGAAGTAAAAGCTGAAAGCGGCTGTTATAAAAGTCTGCAGTCTGTAAGGGCTCTTACCGCCGGTTTTTGAAAGCTCGATCAAAGCTGATCGGCTGTCAAATCACTTGCTAACTCTATCTAATTTAAAGTTAAAGTTGAATTGACTTGACAGCCGATAAGCTTTGACCGAGCTTTCAGAAACCCGTGGTTAGTATTGTAAATGCTAGATATGGATGTGGATGGAGTGTTAGTATGGATGTGGATGTTTTTAGAAAGAGAGGCAAGCCAAAGAAAAGATGGGTGAGAACGTGAGAAAAAAGCGTGGGCACTGAGATGACGAATGATAGAGGAGTGTGAAAGAAGAAAGCCTGTTGTGCCCACCCAAAGCGGATAAGGGCAGGAAGATGATGATTATGTAAAGTACTAGTATTCAAATTCCTTGATGTAAAGTCTATGGCATGTCAAAAAATGTCGTCGCCGGCCATTTTGTTTTTGAAGTGTTTCAAAAACAAAATGGCTAAAATGACACGTACCTACTTATCTTACGTAGTTATTGTATACTCTTTGGTACTTAGGGATATCACAAAAAAAATATTATGCGAGTGAATTAGTAATTTGAACCCACGACCCACTCCCACTCGCATAACAACATATTAATCTATTATAAAAAAAATGCTTTAAAATATCGTAAGTAATACTGAGCGAGCGTTTTAAATAAACGCTTCCTTCTTACGCTTTCGCTTTGCTCCTATCACCGTGTCCCTCCTTCAAGGATCCGACGCGCGTTATCATCTCCAAGAATGAACGATATAGCACCGCTGCCTTTAAATTCAGTCCAGGGTGCGAAGGCCAGGCATTTATTAGATTTTATTTTATTGGTATTCCGTGTATTTTTCAAATTAATTTTTAATTTGAATGTCGTGAATACGGGAGAAAGCCTATCTTATCCTTTACTTATTATTTCACGTTTGAGATTGTTTGAATATTTGTTTTGCTAAATTACGAATTTGACAACCATTTTGTGATGTCGCACGAGTTAAGCCGCGGGCGGCGCAAGTTTTCAATGAATTTGAATACTTTCAACGTTGCCTTTTAACAGAGGCTTTCTCATAGATCTCCAAATAAAACAATTATTCGTTCAATTAAAACATCTATTTAGTTTAAGTGGGTTCAGCCATCTTGATGTTGAACATAAATCTGCAATCCTCTATTGTCTATGCCCCATTCTCGAGAAAAGACGATTGTTATTTTACTCTTGTAAAACAATGATAAATGCTTTCAGTTTAACTGGAAATTTTGTTAAAATCTTACGAAATTTTTGCAAGGTTTCAATTAAGTAGTATTACATTTGCTTTGAAAATACCAATACATTTTGTGAATACTTTTATTCTAAGTTTAATTAATTAAGTACCTACTAACTTAAAATGATATTATTAATTTTTATTTTCTTGTTTTATTTATTACTAGCTGGTACCCGCGACTTCGTCTGCGTACTTTTAATCTCTTCATCTCTTTTTTTTCGCAATAAAAGGTAGCCTATGTTCTTTCTCAGGGTCTAAAGATTGTCTGTGCCAAATTTCATCAAAATTGGTTGAGAAGTTTAAGCGGGAAAGCGTAACAGACAGACAGACAGATAGACAGACAGAGTTACTTTCGCATTTATAATATTAGTTGGGATTTACTAGCGATCCGCCCGCGCGCCCCTGCTTCGCACGGGTGCACATATCATGCATGTATCTAAATATATATAACTCAAAGGTGACTGACTGACATAGTGATCTATCAACGCACAGCCCAAACCACTGGATGGATCGGGCTGAAATTTGGCATGCAGGTAGATGTTATGACGTAGGCATCCGCTAAGAAAGGATTTTGATCAATTCTACACCCAAGGGGATAAAATAGGGGATGAAAGTTTGTATGAGATTTTCAAAGTAAACGAGCGCGAGCAAAGCCGCGGGATCAGCTAGTTATACATATAAACCTTCCTCTTGAATCACTCTATCTATTAAAATCTAAATATATATAACTCAAAGGTGACTGACTGACTGACATAGTGATCTATCAACGCACAGCCGAAACCACTGGACGGATCGGGCTGAAATTTGGCATGCAGGTAGATGTTATGACGTAGGCATCCGCTAAGAAAGGATTTTGATCAATTCTACACCCAAGGGGATAAAATAGGGGATGAAAGTTTGTATGAGAATTTCAAAGTAAACTAGCTAGTTATACATATAAACCTTCCTCTTGAATCACTCTATCTATTAAAAAAACCGCATCAAAATCCGTTGCGCAGTTTTAAAGATTTAAGCATACATACATAGGGACAGGGATATAGGGACAGAGAAAGCGACTTTGTTTTGTACTATGTAGTGATAGTGATTTATAGGGCTTTGTCGATGGGCGACCACCGTATAGTACAACACCAAAAAAAAAAACACCACACATATCAAAACTTAATTTGCCCTTATCTTGTTGTGTCACTCTAGATTCTTTACAAATAGTGTGGTGAAAGGATTTTAAGGGCGCCTCAAAGAGGCTCCTTCCAAAGAAGACCCTGCACTTTAGACTTATTCACACTTTTCAGGTACCTATCGCAAAATATTTTAATAGTATCAGCGGGTGTATGTTTTTTTTTTTTTTAATAAAAGGTAACTGAAAACTGAAACGTTTCACGACTTTGATCTCCAGGCACGGTATCCCTTCAGATCTCTCAGTATCAGTACAGTAGGTACATCCAAACTTTACATTTGGCACATACCCACATTTTGCAGATAGTTAGTATTCCGAACGTGACATCATCAAGCCCATCGCCGCTGTTTGAATACTAACTGGTTTCCTCACGATGTTTTCCTTCACCGTTTAAGAGCACTGGCATTGCGCACATAATTTTTTCGATAGAAAAACCCATTGGTGCACGACCGGATTCGAACCTGCGACCTTACGATCGGAAGGCGGGGTCACTCCCACTAGACCACCAGTGCTATCAAAAAAAGAAACAGTGTTTTTTACCCTGTTATGAAAGGACGACCTCAGTGGCGCAGCGGGCGAGAGTCCGCCTGCGACGCAAGATATTACGGGTTCGATTCCCGCCTCGGAACAAATTTGTGTACGATCTGCAGAAATTTGTTCCGTTGTTCTGGGTGTTTATGTATACTAAAAAATATCTATCTATGTAAGTATATAGGTAATGTATTAAATATATCAGTCATCTAGTACCCACAACACAAGCTTTGTGTAGCTTACTTTGGGGCTAGATGATGCTGTGTGGATTGTAAAAAAAAAAAGTAGACATTACAGTACAAGCGCACGTATAGATGTATCTCGCACTTGTCACAAATCCCTCAAACCCTTATCGGCTCTCTATCGTTCATGCCCTATCGACTTTCACTCAGGTCTGTCTGTCTGTCATGCGTGGCCAATATACAGAGCAAATACAGGTTGGTACAGCTTTTCGGGAAATAGGAAAAATTATAAAATCTAACGGCTTTGTCAACGGAAAGTTTCATTATCTTCTATCTATCTATTCAGCCCGTATGCACCCACTGCTGGGTATGGGCCTCATCTTTAAAACGCCACTCTTATTATTATATCTTAACATTATCTTCGTTAACGAATAAATTAATAAATATAGGTGGCCACACTAGGTATATAAATATAGGTTCCACACACATAAATATGGGTTCCACACAGCACTATCTAGCCCCAAACTAAGCCTAAGCTTGTGGTATGGGAGCCAGATGGCTGATATACTACTTAGATACTTTTTTTTGTAAATACATACTTATGATATTATAAAACACCCAGACAGAGAACAAAACATCTATGTTCATCACAGAAATGTTTGTTCACGGTGGGAATCGAACCCTCGACCTACGAAGCAGAAGGCAGAGCTACTACCAACTGAGCTATGTAGGCTGTCAACACCGAATCATTATCTTCCTTCGTTTTTTTATGGAAAGAACTTTAATTACTAACCACAATAACCATTGTCATAATTATAATAATAAGAATAATTTATTATAAAACTGTGTAAATAGATTTATTATCCTTATTTACATGTTACATGACAAGTCAGTTACGGACTGTTACAACACGTAAATAGATGGCCCACCTGTGTTAAGTGGTAACCATCACCTATTACAGAGCATTGCCTCGTAAGTCACGCACGATTAGTAACGTTCCCTACGATGCTCTGCCCTGCGTCCATCAACTCGAGGCATACAGATGTTAAGCCTCATGTGCCTGTAATGACACCGGCGACCACACTCTCCAAACCGAAACACAGCGTTGCTGCTTGGCGGCAGAAAAGGCGTGGTGGTAGTTCTTCCCAGGACGAGCCCTTCACTAAGGGCTCTACTACTCTTAAATAAGGCTTAGGTGGGGTTGGTCTGGGTGTCTTCTATGTATAAAATAAAAAATCTATCTATGTAAGTATATAATGTATTAAATATATCAGTCATATAGTACCCATAACACAAGCTTTGAATAGCTTACTTTGGGGCTAGATGGTGCTGTGTGGATTGTCCAGCATTATTTATTTATAAATTGTTCAAATTCTATTTAAAAAGTTCAACTATCTTTAGACCATTGATATTGCATTGCAAGATCACTCACAAAATAACAATGAAAACAAGTAATTTCTAAAATACACAATAAACAGTTGAAATGTCTAGAACAATCTGTAAAGAACTTATCTGATCCAAATCAGTGCCAATCAAAAGCGTTCACACAATTACGTTGCATTGGAATTTAAAAATAAAACAGTTAATAAACTTGTAGCACGTCTACGCCGTAGCAGCCTCGTAGAGTCTTGCCAACAATAATTTTAATAATTTAACAAAATAGTCAAATACGTCCAATTGGCTGGCCTTTATCATGATAAATATGATGGGCGTGGTCTTCAGGACCTACGGGAAACATTTTCGTTCAAATTAGAATAGCATCACAAAGCACTTTTGTTCCAAATTTTCCCAAATTCTTAATCTAAAACTTCAATAATACTAAGTTAAAATACCGGTTAAACTATAGCTACCCTGGTACCTGAGTTGAGGGTTGGGGATAGGGGGAAAGCATGTGGGGGTAGATGGCAAGTCTTTCCCTATAGTTCTTTTTTCTAGGAAATGAAAAAAAAATTCCAAAAAATTTCATTCAAATTTCTTCACTTTAAAAAAAAAAAAAATAACCCTAACCTAATGAGAATTCCTTGCCTTGAGTCTTTTTGTCATAGAGATGAAATATTACTACCAATTTTTTTCATATAAAAAAAAAAAAACCCTAACCTAACTAGTAACTTACCTGAAAAATTAAATTATTTTTTTTCATTTCCTAGAAAAAAGGACTCAAGGGGAAGACTTGCCATCTACCCCCACTTGCATCCCCCCTATCCCCAACCCTCAACTCAGGTACAAGGATTGCTATAGCCAACCCAAAATACCACCTAAATTACAAAAAAGTACATTTTTTATGTAAAAGCTATGTCTTCCCAAGTGGATAGAAAACGAGTCCCTCTCCCCCTCATTATTAAGAAAAACACATTTCTTTCAACCTTACATAAATTACATATACCAACATATTATTGACAACTCTTTATGACGTCAGGGTGCAACGCTTTGTTATATGTGATGGTTACCACTTAACGTCAGGTGGGCCATCTGCTTGTTCCATCAGCTAGTTGTATAAAAAAAATTGGGGCTAGATAGTGCTGTGTGGAAAGTACACCAATATTAATTATTTTTTACATATATCTCTGCTTGTAATACACTCGTGACAACCACTCAGTAATTTCACTAGCTACAGTGCCCTTCAGCCAAACAGTGATTGTTCAGTACCTACCTCACAGTACTTTTTTCCTAGCACTCAGTCAGTAGCGTGGGTGGCTTGGCAGAGAGCACACGTCTCGCGAGCTAAAATTTACTACGACAACTTGCTTGAGTAACTTAGTACAGTGGTTGTGGTTTCGAACTATTTGCGGGTGAAAGGGGGCTGTGGGCAGGTGAGAATGTTTTAATTTAATTATTTAAATTTATTTATTGAATGAAATCCACGGCTATTTGTATAAAATAAAGTAACATAATGAGTGTAGCTGAAAGCCAATGACAGATTTTAATTTTTTAAATTAACTAATAATATAATATAATTATAAAAAAAATACTTATTAGAATGTTTTTCATGTAATTAAAATAAGTTTGGTCGTACAAATAGTAGTAGTATGTATCGAAGATTTAAACAAAAATTTTTCATTCGTTATTGTTATTCTAATTAGGCGGAGATATCCCCGACACCACCTAGTCCTCTAATAAAAACTTGGAATAGCAGATAGCATTTTATTGTATTTAGAAATAAATCATGTATAAATTTTTGCATGCTATTTCGAATTCCACTTCAAAATAGCTTATAAAAATTAATACCTACATGATTGAAATTTATACGAATGGCAATAGTTGAAAACCCTGACAACTATATGTAATATAATTTGTACCAACCTATATTCGCAATAAATATTTACTACAGTGAAATATCTAGCGCAAAAAATATTTGTGTCAGAAACAAATGTTTATCGAAAATGAGAATTGAACCCACAACTTACAGCGCAAAGTAAATACCAGCTGAGCGGTGAGACCGTCAATTATGTTATCAGACTACGAGTATAATGACTATAAAAATATAAATTAACTTGAACAAAGCAATATGTAGTACTAATCCGCTGTCAGCTGTCCAGCGGATTAGTACTACATATTGCTTTGTTCAAGTTAATTTATATTTAACAATGGACTTCCGCAAAGTCACGCCTGAGTCAATTAACTGACTATAAAAATACATTATTATTACTCGTGATCTTCAAATATTAGGAGGTATATGAATCTATATATTACGTACCTTAAAAAATAGGTACCTAACAAACTTGCGAACAAAACCACCGGCGTAAGAAAGCTTTCAAGTTCAGAAACTTATAAAACCGACATATCTGTAATTAACTGATTGCAAACCGATGTAGTGATAAAGGAATCGCATTAAAACTTCGAAGATGGCTCAATGTTTTATCGCAAAAGCTTTTAAAGTGAGCGATAAAGTGGAAAAATCCTCTTCATTGATTTTATCTACTTTGCATTGACAGTTTTTAATGATGTTTGGGATACTATGGATAATTTACCGAATCAAAATCTAAAATGGTCTCTAATTTCGTCTGAAAACCAGCGCTGCTTACCATCCATGGATGGTCCCAGTCCCAGAGAGGAGACCAGTTTGTCGTACTCGGCATAAGGAGGACTACTCGGCATCATAGCACGTTCTTTTTTCACCTTTTATTTGACTGTAAGTTAGCTTATAAATGTTTGATCCTCCTAATGTTCCATTAGTTATTATCTTAAAGAAATAAATAAATAAATAATGCTGGACAATCCACACAGCACTATCTAGCCCCAAAGTAAGCTATTCAAAGCTTGTGTTATGGGTACTAGATAACTGATATATTTAATACATTATATACTTACATAGATATATATTTTTTAGTACACATAGAAAACACCCAGACCATCGGAACAAATTTCTGCAGATCGTACACAAATTTGTTCCAAGGCGGGAATCGAACCCGCAACCTCTTGCGTCGCAGGCAGGCTCTCGCCCGCTGCGCCACAGAGGTCGTCTTATAATTTTTTTATCCTCGTATGCGTGACAAACAAATCAATTTTCTTTCTTTCTTTATAATCACAAGTTTCTAACAACACCTTATTCTCATAAAGTTATGGGCTTGTCTGTGGAGGTAATACCACGATATCTATTTTTGCTGCCGAGCAGCAGCGTTGTGTGTTTCGGTGTAAGGGTTGTGGTCGCCAGTGAAATTACGGACACAATCATGAGGGGCACATGCCTCAAGTTGATGGACGCAGGGCAGTAATTCGTAGGGTTAGTTCCTATCGAGCGTGAATTCCGAGGCAATGCTTTGATTCAGGTGATGGTTACCATAGGGCTATCTGCTCGTTCTATCGACAAGTTTGACGACCTCAGTGGCGCAGCGGGCGAGAGACCGCCTGCGGCGCTAGAGGTTGCAGGTTCGATTCCCGCCTCGGAACGAATTTGTGTACGATCTGCAGAAATTTGTTCCGTGTTGGTCTGATTGTTTTCTATGTATAATAAAAATATCTATCTCTATCTATGTAAGTATATAATGTACTAAATATATCAGTTATCTAGTACCCATAACACAAGCTTTGAGTAGCTTACTTTGGGGCTAGATGGTGCTGTATGGATTGTCCAGCGTTATTTATTTAATTTAATTATTATAAAGACCAACAGCACATACACATAGTTATCAAGATTAATAAAATAACCAACAAAAAGCTTATTATATTAAAACGAAGACCACAAATATAATCTTTGAAATAATGTCTAAATTATAATTAAAACTAGTGACCCGCCCGCGCGCCCCTGCTTTGCACGGGTGCACATTGTTTTTCTACTATATCATGCATGTATTAGATATTTATAAACCTTTCTCTTGAAATACTCTATCTATAAAAAAACTGCATCCAAAAACAGATTCATAATTTTTATCCTAGGCACGGTGGATATCCCTTCAGATTTCTGAATACCAACAACTCCAGATTCCTGGAAGATGTCAAAATTTTATACGATATAATAATAACGCTTTTCTGAGAAGTGCCAATTTCAGTGAACAAATTGAAAAGGTTTCAAATTGCCCGTCATTAAAAAGAGATTATTTTACTAATATTGTTTTGTAAGTATGAAATACGTACTTTGGCAGAGTGGTATCATGTCATGTTAGAGAGGTGGTAGTTAAGGTACTGACACACGTGCTTATTTTCGAGCCAAAAGCTTTTTTCGAGCCTTGCAGCCTAGCATCATCAGCCGCAAAGTAAGCTACTCAAAGCTTGTGTTATGGATGACTGATATAAATAAATAAATAAATAAATAAATAAATAAATAATGCTGGACAATCCACACAGCACTATCTAGCCCCAAAGTAAGCTACTAAAGCTTGTGTTATGGGTACTAGATAACTGATATGTTTAATACATTACATACTCACATAGATAGATATTTTTATTATGCATAGAAAACACCCAGACCTACGGAACAAATTTCTGCGGATCGTACACAAATTTGTTCCGGGGCGGGAATCGAACCCACAACCTCTTGCGTCGCAGACGGACTCTCACCCGCTCCGCCACAGAGATCGTCATAGTATATTAATAATTATTTTGTCTTTATATTTCACCTATGACATAAAATAAACGTTTAGATTTTATTTGATTAACGATTCCAAGTAGGTAATGTTATTTTCATGAATCAAAAAACTGACTTTGCCTTCGGTTTATCACAGCAAGACGAATTCTATTGCAGCCAAGGTGCTCATGTTTACTTACGAAGGTAATGCAGAGGTCTGGATGTCAAGGGCACTGCATACACCATTAGTAACAGACAAGATTGTCATAGAATAATACATAGCATCGAGCATGCATTGATCGTACACATTTCGGGTAGCATGAAAGAATGATTGTAAATATTTACTGAACATCTTACAAACGATGCAAGAAATAAACAAAATAGTTTTTTGTACAACTAGCTGATGGAACAAGCAGATCCACCTGATGTTAAGTCGTAACCATCACTTAACAAAGTATTGCCTCGTACGTCACGCACGATTGGAACTGCAATTACACCGGCGACCACACTCTTCAAATCGAAACACAGCGTTGCTGCTTGGCGGCAGAAAAAGGCGTGGTGATGGTAGTAGGTACTTCCCGGACGAGCCCTTCACAGAGAGCTATACTAAAACTCTAATCTAATACTCTTAAACTATAGACATAATAGATTAAAATATATTACAAAAATGGGTCTTATTGCTGAAGGCATACTCTTCCATGTCTTTGGATGAAGATACGTTTATAATGAAGGCTCTATGAACTAGTTAAATCAAGGTATAAGAAAAACATGAATAGTTAAGCTTCATCGTTAAAAGGGCGTGCAAGGTAATAAATGACTAGATTCCGAGACGGGGAGTTTCAGGTTTTATTATGAAAAATTATTTTGAAACAAGTTTATAATCCACATGATATTGAGCAGTCATATAGGAGCCAGAGAGTCCAGTTCGCAATGAATTCCATATCACCTAAATGGTATAGACATGCCATGGAATATGTAATAGTGCACGACCGTGGTCAGAGCTCATAAGTGTCTGGTCCACACTAGTCTAGAGTGGAGACAATGCAAGTTTCGATATAGTTTTTTATATTGAATTTCTTCCTAGGATGTTCATAATATACAGAGGGTTAGTTTCAACGCGTCTGTGATGCCTTTGGTGCTGCCAGCGTCTATAGCTTACGGTAACTGCTTCCCATCAGGTGGCCTAAAAACAAATCAATACATCTGTGTATATTTTTTCAAAAAACGCTGAATTATTCGGATAAAATTTAAAGCGGACCTCTGAAGTATGGTCTAACACACAATAAAAAAAAACGCAAACATTAAAAAAATTGAGAACATTTTGAAGTCTTTTTTTTAACTAAAATAGACTGCCCTTTGACTAATCTCACCTGATAGTAAGCGACGATGTAATCTACGTTGGAGCAGAACGATCTAGAAGACACCTATTCACTCTTGCTTTAAAGAAACTTATATTGTAATGGTAACGGCCGAATACTCAAACGCAACTCAGATTTAAGCACGTCTCATGTGACGAGTTTTTGACGGAATTTCATTAAAAACTGTCAAAAAACCACGACTTGAGACGTGCTCAAATCTGAGTTGCATTTGAGTATTCGAGTGTGAGTCTCATAGAAACAGTCTAACTTTCTGTAATGTTTAATGTAATATACTAAGCAACTTACAGTGTCACTGTAATGAAACAAAATCCGAATTTCATTACGAAATTCCCAATTTGCATACAAATTGAATACAAAAAATATATATTGTGCAGAAATCCAAGTTTTTCAGTGCAGAATATAAGGTATAGCTTTGATTTACAACGGGATATTTACCATGAATTGTGATCCCGACGACCTCAGTGGCGCAGCGGTCGAGAGTCCGCCTGCGACGCAAGAGGTTCGATTCCCGCCTCGGAACAAATTTGTGTACGATCTGCAGAAATTTGTTCCGTTGGTCTGGGTGTTTTCTATGTGTCAGGTTTAAGATTTTATTTTTTCTTTAAGAAGAATACAATTTACTTATTTAGAGAAACAATGGTGTCTTAGGTATATAATTATAAGTAAGTTAGAGTAAATACTAGTGTCAGAAGGATGTGTAATAAAAAATATCTATGTAAGTATCGGTGTAATTACAGGCACATGAGGCTTAACATCTGTATGCCTCAAGTTGATGGACGCAGGGCAGTGCATCGTACGGCACGTTCCTATTGTGCGTGACCTACGGGGCAATGTTTTGTTTATAGGTGATGGTTACCACTTAACATCAGGTGGGCCATCTGCTTGTTCCATCAGCTAGTTGTATAGAAAAAAAAAGTATGTAATGTATTAAATTATATCAGTCACCTAGTACCCATAACACAAGCTTTGAGTAGCTTACTTTGGGGCTAGATGGTGCTGTGTGGATTGTCCAGCATTATTATTATTATTATTGCAAATCCAACTTATG
Organism: Plemyria rubiginata; assembly: GCA_963576535.1. NCBI lineage: Eukaryota > Metazoa > Arthropoda > Insecta > Lepidoptera > Geometridae > Plemyria > Plemyria rubiginata. The sequence goes on from OY754929.1 coordinate 4,108,858, forward strand.
TTCGTAACCATGATAGTTTCAAAAATATAAGTTGGGATACGAACACAACGAAGTGATCATTTGTAACCGGATGCGATATCCAATACCTGTTATTAGGTATCCTGTTTCCGGTTCATTTGAGCGTTTTTTTGCCAATCAGGTAACATTATGCGAGAATGCGTGAAACTCTTGAATCTGGGACAATTGTTACATCAATTTTTTTTGACAGCCTTGACAAATAGTAGCTCTGCCTTCTGTGCCGTAGGCCGTGGGTTCGATCCCATCGAGAAGCAACAGTTGTGTGATGAACATAATTGTTTGTTCTCTGTTGGGTGTTATTTAATAGAAAGACAGAAAGAAATGCATTTGAAGTCGGTTTTTTTTTTTATGTTTGAAACGTCATAACTTTTTACTGAGTGGACCGATTTTGTTCTTGACAAATTTATAATTGTTTTTTTATAGGGCTGTCACGTTATGTTAAAACAAAATAACATTTAAGTTTTAAATGTCTCAATTCGGTCCGTTGCCTCTTCTTCTTCTTAGTTTCTGCGTAGATATGGCACTTAAGCCTCTCGCCCACAGGCGCGACCTAAGCGCACGGCCGGACGCGCGATTGTATTGTCTTATTAGGACGCTTAGATCGCGCCTGTGGGCGAGAGGCTTAAGGCTCCGGTGACAGCGGCTCGCAATTTCGAAGTGCGATTGGCTATTATTTCATTTTATTTCATTTTGGGGAGGTTGTTTGAAATAATAACTCTAAAGAAACACGCATAAATACTGTTCGAACACAAATAATACAATAATATAAGGGAAACATGCCCGAATCAGAAATCATTTTGGTATTAGTATGTTTGGTCTTACGTTTACCTAATACCAAAATGATTTCTGACTCAAGCACATTTCCCTTATATTATTGTATTATTTGTGTTCGAACAGTATTTATGCGTGTTTCTTTAGAGTTATTATTTCAAACAACCTCCCCAAAATGAAATAAAATGAAATAATAGCCAATCGCACCTCGAAATTGCGAGCCGCTGTCACCGGACCCTTAAGTACCATATCTATGCAGAAACTAAGAAGAAGAAGAGAGGCAATGGACTGAATCGAGACATCAAGATGTTATCTCAACCCTATTCTATCTATTCATTGATAGCTTCACGGCGATAGGGTTACAGACATCTATCACGAATGCCACACATTGCGATCACTAATGGACATCTCGTTGTTGATTGCTTACCCTGCACTTTGCTTCAATTACTAAGATGATAAATTAATGAAAGGAAATCTTTTATGACAATATTAAATTCCGCTGGCTAGAATTTTCTTTTTTCAACAAGTAATCTCGCCGGTATCAATTGAAATACATTGAATAATTGTGACTAAAATGTTCTATTATTATTGATTTCGTGACATATCTAAGTAAATAAATGTGATATGTCCAAAGAATAAGAAAGATTATGATCATATGATGCGATCATTTCTCAAGTGAGAAAGTATAAATTGTATGGATTCCGGGCTTTCTGAATTAAGATTCTGAATACCGTTTCTAAAATTCAGTAAAACAGCCTCGGTCTCAGGCAAGCCTTAAGGCGCAGCATACAGTACGCCGCTATCTCGCTCGCACAATGGAACATTTTTTAAGATATAAAATCAAGTTGTCAAGTTGTGGTCAATGGCATTACAAAGTTTTATCAAAAATAAAATTTTGATCCAAGCAAGTTTTCATACATAAAAATTGGATAAATGTAAAGTCGCATTTTTAATTATGAAAACTTGCTAGTATCAAAATTTTATTTACGATATAAACCTTTACAATGCCACTGACAACAACTTAACCGATTGCGATTTTACTTGAATATATTCAATGGTTTTATATCTTTAAAAATGTTCCATTGTGCAAGCGAGATAGCGGCGCGCCGTATGCTGCCCCTTAAGGCAACAGATCTTGATTGATGCCCACGAGACGCACTATAGATTAGATAATCGCTCATCTTATTGGGTAATGAAACAATGGCAGCTTTCATTAGCCAATGAGATTAACTTTGCCACCAGAGTTGCCAACAAACTCATAGTGATTAACTTATTATTGCGGAAAAGTTTAAAGTTGAAAACGAAAATTACAACATCACAGACGTCACGAAAATTATCGAGGTTATTAAAAATGGTTGCTCAGAAAATATCGTGAGGGAAAGCGGCCTTGGGCTAGCGACCTGTCATGTATCGAATGCTGGCATGATATATTTACACTTATATTTCACTACCTACCTCTTTAGATCCCTACAAATAGACAATCTTGAGTTGAATAAAACTAAATATTATCATCGACTAGAAATTTACCAAAAGTTGGCGAGAATTTTATTTTCATTTGTTTATTACTAAACTTTTTTTAACCTATACTGTCCCACTGCTTGGCAAAGGTCTCCCCCATTTTTTGCGACTCTCCTCCTCTCCTCTGCTAACTCTTCCCACCTGTTGTGGAAGGAGTCCAGGTCGTTTAAACGAAACTATTAATTTAAAAATAATTACTAGTAATAGAACTCTTCTATTACAGGTATAACTGGTGGTGACTGAATCAGATCATACACTCTGAATTAGTTGATAAACTGTATCCCGGAGGGAAGTTGTAGTAAGAGAAGTGCTTTGCGTAAACAAAACACCGCAATAAAGGAATGCACTCCAAACAATGATGCAGACAAATGCAATAATCTAACCTCATTATCAACGACCGAGTGCTTTTAAATTGTCCAGTTTGCGACTCTATTGCTTTAAATTCGAAAGAAAAATACCTTATGTTTTTATGTACATACCTACCTAGTTTAGAAGCTATCGATATAAGACTCTCTAGTAGCATTACTTTTATAAACATTAGTGGTTTCCTTATTGCTACATATTTCAATATTGTTATTATTTTTTATAAAGATAAATAAATAAAAAAAAAAGTATATTTTATACTTCTAAATTCAACTTCATTTGAAAATGTAACAACGTAGCACCTTATTTCATTGATCGGATTTTGGTTAAGTCCTGTTTTCCAGTTTGAAATAGTCCATTTTTAAGCAAAAAATACAACATCTAAGTAAATTATTTTCATCTCTAAAATCTAAATTTGTTGGTAGATTTTATACTCTTGGCCTTGCACCTTGCTCAAAACAGTTAGGTTATATATACCTGTTTTTCTTGAAATAGATATATAGGTAGGTACATAGGTATTATGAGCAAGGTTATTTATTAGTTTAATTTATATGAGGGAGCACCGGTGGTCTAGTGGAAGTAACCCCGCCTTCCGATCGTAAGGTCGCAGGTTCGAATCCGGTCGTGCACCAATGGATTTTTCTATCGAAAAATTTATGTGCGCAATGCCAGTGCTCTTAAACGGTGAAGGAAAACATCGTGAGGAAACCAGTTAGTATTCTAACAGCGGCGATGGGCTTGCAACCTGTCACGTATGGAATATTAACTACTGCAAAATGTGGGTATGTGCCAAATGTAATGTTTGGACGTACCTCTGACTACCCCCTAAGACATCCCCAAAGAATCTTGAGTTAGTACTTGGTACTGAGAGATCTGAAGGGATATCTACCGTGCCTGGGGATCAAAGTCGTGAAGCTGTTTCAGTTTCAGTTTCATTTATATGAAACTAATTTATATAATTTAAATGTTCTCAACTCGTTGAGCCGACTGTACAAGTTAAACTAACATAATAATACGAGCATCTACACAACAGATACCGCAACTTGTGTCTCGTTAGTCAACTTTTGGGGACTACCCGCAATCTGCTTTTCTACTTCGCTTTACGTTATTATAGGTTAGGTTGGAGGCGCAATGCAAGATGAAGAAAATAGCTTGCAGACACTATCTCGATCTTTTTCTTAGATGTCGTCGATGTTAAACAAACCCTACTAATGTTATAAACACGAAAGTTTGTAAGTATGGATGGATGGATGTTTGTTACTCAATAACGCCAGAACGGCTGAACGGATCTGGATGAAATTTGGCAGCGAGATAGATTATATAGTCTGGAATAGCACACAGGCCACTTTTTATTCCGTGGGAATAACGGGATTTAAAACTACGCGGGTGAAACCGCGGGGTGCAGCTAGTTATTTATATTACAGCCTCATTATTGCCAGTGTTAAGCGGTATAATTAGCATGCTAGTGACATAACATCAGGACGGGCTCCCATGCATTGAAGAAAACGGTGGTGGTTTTTTTCAAAACCTACGAAAAACAATTGGGTTCTACCTACTCAAGATATCACCACTTTCATACTAACCACACACGCTGTACTGTATAAAGTATGATACATATTTTGTTCTTCATATGATGTATATCCTTCTATTATTTCTATTTTAATATATTTTGAAATAGATTTTTAATAATTTTGAACTTTAAGTTGATTTATACTTTATATTACATTTAACATAACTACTTTTTATTATTTTGTTGGTCTGAGTGTTTATGTATAATAAAAAATATCTATTTCTGTTAGTATACTAATGTATTAAATATATCAGTCATCTAGTACCCATAACACAAGCTTTGAGTAGTTTACTTTGGGGCTAGATGGTGCTGTGTGGATTGTCCAGCATTATTTATTTATTTTATTTATTTATTTTAACTTGTACACCTCGAGTAATGCCGGTTAAACAATAGAATAAAAAAAAACAATCAAACTGAAAATTTTATGTTGCTTGCAGCAGCTTCCTTGCAGAAAATTCATCTCCAAGGTAGACTTACATATTGAATTTAACAATATACAGGGTTACAGGAAAAATCGTGCTAGATCCGTTAAGGGCGTGGAGTACCCATCATTTCTGACTTATTTCACTATGAAACACCCTACCCTAAACATAACCCTTTTCAAGCAATTCGACTTTAAATTTTTTTATTGAAAATTTTGTGCACCTTAATTATTATTATTATTGCATTTTTACATGTGTAATAAGATGCTTTAGGATGTCAATCATTAAAATAGTGCATAAGTTAATTGAATAGACCGTAGTAGACAAGTGAAAGTTAAGAAATAAGAAAAAATACTAGAAAGTTTATTTTTCTCTAAGGGATATCTAAAAAAAATATTATGGCAATTGTTTGTGAAATAAGTCAGAAATGATGGGTACTCCACGTCCTTAACGGATCTAGCACGATTTTTCCTGTAACCCTGTATAGGATAAACTAGTCTTCATACCATAAATGTCAAATTTATCGCGCCGGTCTCCGTATTCCGTATCGGTTCCGTATCCGTATCCGTATTTGTGGGTGTGCCACCAGGTTTATATGATATCTCCGCCACAGTATCAGTCGGAGGTCGTCACAGCTCTTTATGAGCTCAGAAGACGAGTGCGACTGTTGACTGAACCTTAATCACTATTTTAATGAAGACACTTGTGTAGGTATTTGGGTTTATGTACAGTCAGCGTAAGTGCAGAATGTATATTGAGCAGAGTGAAATTTGCTGTTCATAGACTGTAGTAAGACTTGCCCATTTCTTCTATTTGCTGATGGAACAGGCGGATGGCCTACCTGATGATAAACTTCGCTCTTTGTTATATATTTTTTATTTTGTGAGACTTCATCATCTTAATTTTACCTTACTCAAACTCACATCCAGAAGTAGGTAGGTACCTACTAGTATCGTGTATTGTAAGTTGATTTATGTAATTAGTAGTAATAATAAACTTCATGGAAATTTCTCAAATTAATCGAAGTAGGATAAATATAAAGATATTAAATCACTCAATCGAAGCTTTTCAAAGTTTTCAAAGTAGATCTCAGAGTCCCATACCCCTTTCATCTGTTCAGGAAGAGAGCTCAAAGGACATCCCGCCGCCAAAAAGAAATAAGCCTCAAATTACCATAGAGTCCCTTACTCTACGAATTCATTTCTTTACGAATTCAAGCAAAATTACTGCATTTGATACTCCTAAATAAAAATTTATCAATTGAATTTGATAAATTTTAAATTGTAGCTTACTTTATAAAACTAGTGTTAGATTATCTATTAGCGGTATTTATGGCTAGATTGTAATATTATTTATAAAATAATAACAAACACAAAAAAAATGAATTTGAAGTCCGTATATGTGTCGTCCAGTAAGGTTATGTATTAATTACTAGCTGGTACCCGCGACTTCGTCTGCGTACTTTTAATTTCTTCATCCCTTTTTTTCGCAATAAAAGGTAGCCTATGTCCTTTCTCAGGGTCTAAAGATTGTCTGTGCCAAATTTCATCAAAATCGGTTGAGAGGTTTAAGCGGGAAAGCGTAACAGACAGACAGACAGACAGACAGACAGACAGAGTTACTTTCGCATTTATAATATTAGTAGGGATTTTAATAAAAAATGCTGATAACACAATAAATGGTCTATTCTGTTTTTGTGTTAATATACGAGTATTTCAATTTACACGGCTCGACCGCGAATGGTGTGTCAAGTGAGATTCAATCCATTAATTACCTGTAGAGATTCTGCGGGCGTCAGCGCGAACAAAATTAAAAACCGAAAACCGTATCGGCTTACGGTACAGTTCCTGTTTGTAGCTATAGCACCAACAAATACTACCATGAGTTTTATGAATGACTAGTTGCACCCCGCGGTTCTACCCCCGCAGATTTAAATCCCGGTATTCCCACGAGATAAAAAGCCTATATGCTATTCCAGACTATAACCTATCTCTCTGCCAAGTTTCGTCCAGATCCGTTCAGCCGTACCGGCGTGAAAGAGTAACAAACATCCATCCATCCGTAGTAATTAAAACAGTAATGAATTTTGTTTTGAAAATGATTTTATAGAGACGTTACTGTTTTAAAACTTAAGGACGTATGTAACAAGTTTTTTATCGCATAGGTACCGTAAAACGGGGTGGATAGAATTCCAGGGGTGAATGAAAATGAAACTAAAAAAGCAATTATTAACAAACATTTGAATACGCAACATTTTCATTCTACATATGTAGAATTTGGTGTTTGTATGTTTGTTAATAATTGCTTTTCTTGTTTCATTTTCATTCACCCCTGGAATTCTATCCACCCCGTTTTACCCCGGTACGTGTTATCTCTACAGTTGTGATTCCTGGTTCATTAAATGGTACCGAAAAAATCATTGATATTAACCATACATTGAACCAAAACTCGAGGTTCTGTTATTTATTACATCAATTAGTATTTATTATATTATTCATTATTTAACCTGCTATAAAATGGCTGCTCTATTATTTCATAATTCACCAATGCAAAATATGCTTTTTATTTATGTTTTTTTCTTTTTTCAAACTATGTAATTAGTTTGGGGCTAGGAGCTATATGGAAGGCATATCAATATTTAGCTAGTTATTTAAAACTTTGAACGTATTAAACCGCTATGGAGGCACCAAAGATACGTATAGCCTTTACTAGAAATCTGGTCGTTCATGTGCCACAGCAACGGCCACAAACTGTGAATGAAAACGCGACATTACAAGTAAAAACCGTATCGGAAGGTCACTGCCATTGTTAAGGTCAGTTCACACTCAATTAAACATAACGCTGCTTATCACGTGTGCTGGCCGAGCGATTCCGTCGTCCAGTGGGTTTACGGCTTTATCTAACGCCTGGAATTACGTGTAGTACATTAGGCAGGGTTTGCGTAAAAACTGTACTTACTTCAGTACTTTAAGGTGAAGGCAAGACCTAATGTGACTCTCGCTCGCACGTTTTGCCTTGTTGAAGGATATAAAATCACTGAACCCATTTTCAAAAAATCGCATACAACCGTTTTGTGTGCAATCACATAACACACAGTTTGGTGAAAAAATCATTTTGATAGATGCAAGTTTTCCTGCATCTATCAAAATGATTTTTTCACCAAATCAAATCGTGCGAGCAAGGGTCACATCAGCTCTTGTCTTCACCTTAAGGCAGGCTTGTACATCGCTAAACGTGCTTAGCGAAGCAATCATTGCATTTAAGAAGCTAAAATAGAAATGTTTTTATTATTTCTAAAAAGGTACATCAAATGTATTGAAAAAAAATTGTGGTTTTCTTCGGAACATTTTCGGTCAAATCACAAAATCACATAATACACTTTCATTCCAAATGCTTAAACTTTGTGCTAAGACCACAAGTAATGTTGATAAAAATACCGAAATTACACGATACAACTCAAAATAACACTAGAAAAATAATAAAATGAAAATGCTATGTTGCTTCGCAAAATTACAGAAAACGTATACACCGTACTGTTTTAGATTGGTTTTAGACATCCTACTAATCCTACTAATATCCTATCCTACTTCCTACTAATATTATAAACGCGAAAGTTTGTAAGTATGGATGGATGGATGTTTGTTACTCTTTCACGCCCAAACGCCTTAACGGATCTGGATGAAACTTGGCAGAGAGATAGATTATAGTCTGGAATAACACATAGGCTACTTTTTACCCCGGGGGAATACCGGGATTTAATCCGCGGCGCAACTTGTGCTCAATATAGTGCAAATGACGTTAGTAGTTACGTAGTTAATGACATCTCTAATGGACAAGCGTTGCAAATGACGTCTTGCATGTAAGTGAGACTCGGGCCTCGATTCAGCGGAATATAATGCGCTTGAATCGGTATAATCGACGTCTGGTACTGGCATAATAATAATATTAATACGTATCTTCAATTCAGACCCAAATGTAATTGTTTTTACCCGAGTGCCGAGGGTTATGTGTTTGGCGTGTATCTATCCATGTATGTATTTATGTATCCTTCCTTCGATATTTCCTTTATTACCACGTAGCAACCAAACAGCTGGATGGATTTTGATGATTCTGGTATCAAAAGATTTGTCGCAACTTCCCAAGTGTCCCTAAAAGAAAAAAAAACTAAAAGTCACGTGGGAAGGAAAGCAGGAGCTATATTTTCTCACATTAAAAAAAAAACTTTTCGCTATCATAGCAATATGGGTATCAAAATCAAGAGAGTGATAAAGTGTTTTCAAATAGTGTATTAGTTTTTGATTTAAAGTAAACCCTCAAAGGCAAATCCAGAACGCAAAATTCGTTAAGTCACTTTAGTGAACTAGGCCATGAGAGATACTAAAATATATCATAAAACCTATGGTCATACAAATCATTTAGAAAAAACCACATCAAAATCGATGAAGCCGTTTCGAAGATATTAAGGGTTTTGTAATAAAAAAATGTGATTGCTGGTAACCCCAAAGTGATCAAAATGAGTTATACAACAACAGGCGTCAGTAAACTGCTAGGTACGCGAGCCTCCGACTGTCTGCGATCTTTACATTTTTATCATTCGTCAAGACTGAAGAAAGGATTTCAATATTAAAAAGTACCAATACCATACCATACTTTTAGTTCGGGCACTCGGGTTTTCTAATTTTTTAATAAATCTTCTTGTTTGAGAGTTGAGTTGATTTTTAGCCTACATAAAGGATGATCTCAGAAACACTCACCTGTGAAAAAATATTTTCTTTGTTAAGTTATTCATCAAAATCGGTTCAGTACATAGTATGGTTTATAAATCAAAATAACAAGAAAAACTTATGCCATCCAAGTAGCTAGATGCGTATATTGCTTTTTTTGCAGAAAAATTGTATTTACAAATTGGTAGTTAATACAATAATGTGAATGATGGGGTTTGTGTGAGTAAAATGTCCAACCAACACGCTATCCACGGATGTACCTAGGTACTCAAATGAATATAAATCACGATAATTTTGCTGTAAGTCTACCAATAAGAAAAACTGAAACAGCTTCACGACTTTGATCCCCAGGCAAGGTAGATATCCCTTCAGATCTCTCAGTACCAAGTACTAACTCAAGATTCTTTGAGGATGTCTAAGGGGGGCAGTCACGAGGTACGTCCAAACATTACATTTGGCACATATCCACATTTTGCAGTAGTTAGTATTCTATACCTGACAGGTTGCAAGCCCATCGCCGCTGCTAGAATACTAACTGGTTTCCTCACGATGCTTTCCTTCACCAATATCGATATTTATTTATTTATCTACGCATGAAATAATATCCCGCGAGGTTTATGGCATGCCCAGCTGTTATTGGCATAATAAATCGCGTAAGTACCAATGCTCATCAAAAAGATAATTAAAACTATTCGCTTTATTGACCGAGACCCTTCAGCCGGATACGAAACCGGAGATGAAGCTAAATTCATCTTACGATACTAGTTTTTAAGAGCCGTTACGCACTGGGCCCAATTGTTGTTTAATTTTCGTGACTTAACATAATTTGACAGCACTAAAAATATTGCCATCCCTTTCTAAAAGACCGAAACAACAAGGACGGCTATAATTTTAGAGCTGTCAGATTAGGTTAGTTTAGGATAATGCAACAACAGAATCGACACCACTGTCGACTGGTCGCCGGCGACTCTGTCCTTCGGCGACTAAAACAACAACAAGTTTCAGTATGTGTTTTCTTTTTTCTTTGTGTACAATAACGAATTTATCTATTTACCTAAAACATAGGCAATGACGCCCGAACGACCGATGTCCTAGTGCGTAAGCACTTATCCTACTACTATTATAACACTACTAATGTTATAAGAGTATTTCTCAAACAAAATGTACGTAACGAAAAACTATTTGTTACGAAATTTTACTAATTCGTTACATAACTCTTGGAAATTAAGGATGGAAAAGTTACGAATTAGTAAAATTTCGTAACAAACACTTTTTCGTTACGTACATTTTGTTTGAGAAATACTCATAAACGCGAAAGTCTGTAAGTATGGATGGATGGATGAATGTTTGTTACTCTTTCGCGCCGGAACGGCTGAACGAATCTGGATGAAACTTGGCCGAGATATAGATTATAGTCTGGAATAGCACATAAGCTACTTTTTATCCCGTGGGAGTAACGGGATTTAAGTCTGCGCGGGTGAAATCACGGGGCACAACTAGTTTATTTATATGTAATAACGAGCGCTCGTTTTATTTTAAAAGAGAAAAAGTTTGCTTATTATGTATGGAAATTAGTACGAGTAAACCAAGCTATTGTTAAGATAACTCTTTGAATCAAAATGATGTTCTTAACATGATTTTGATTCAAAAATTGACGACCTCAGCGGCGCAGCGGGCGAGAGTCCGCCTGCGACGCAAGAGGTTGCGGGTTGGATTCCCGCCTCGGAACAAATTTGTGTACGATCTTCAGAAATTTGTTCCGTTGGTCTAGGTGTTTATGTATAATAAAAAATATCTATCTATGTAAGTATATAATGTATTAAATATATCAGTCATCTAGTACCCATAACACAAGCTGGCAGCTTACTTTGGGGCTAGATGGTGCTGTTTGGATTGTCCAGCATTATTTATTTATTTTATTTATTTATGATTTATTGCTGATTTTTCCGTGGTGGGAGTCGGAAGAGGACATTGAGGGACATGACATACTTTTTAATAACGCAGCTAGTTCTATATATTTTGAAATGTTGAATTGTGCGAACGAGAAGTTGTCAGCCCCTTAAAATATCTTAGCCTGCGTTGATTACTTGAAGTTTTAATTAACCGAGCAATATCCAGAGGCAGCGCCGGACTGCACTGACGTCTAAGGAAGGCTAAGGAAGGTCTTTGAAAACTTTTCCGAAGAGGCTCGTAGCACTGCTACGACCCGTAGCGCATCTACGAATCGTAGCACTGTGATAGCGTAGTTTGTAATAGCTTTTTTTTACCTAAGTATTTGTTTTAACTGTGTTGATTTTTATCCGTTTTAACATACACGAGTATGTATAAATTACATTTTGATCGATATAAGTTTTCCTTATAAAGTTATTTTTACTAGTATTTTTCTAATTTAAAAAACTTTTAAGTAAGAAAACTAGTATCGATCACGATGAAATTTTTACTAAACTGCGCACACAAATTGCCGTTTTGAGATTTTTCGAAAATGGTTTTAGTGATTACATTCTATCAACATGTCAAAACGTGCGATTAGAATATTCAGTGAACACAATTAAAACATAAAAACATGGCTACACTAAAACTAGCCCAAAATATAACTAGGCATCAATTCTCTATAACAACATCAAGTTTTATTAAATTACATTTTCTTAACTATTATTAAAAGTTTAGAATATTTTTCGACAAGCTTAAAAAGGCTACCTTCAAAAAGATGTCGTAATTATTTATAACGTAGGTTTATGTCAGAACTAATAGCACCCGCGTAGTTTTAAATCCCGGTATTCCCACGGCATAAAATGTAGCCTATGTGTTATTCCAAACTGCAATATATCTCTGTGCCAATATATGTTCACCAAGATCCGTTCCGCCCTTCTGGAGTTATAGAATAACAAACATCCATCCATCCATCCATACTTACAAACTTTCGCATTTATAATAGTAATAGGATAAGAAAATCTGTTTCAAATGCAAATTAACTTGCTGGCCAAGCAGATCATAAACATTTTACAGGGTAGCGGACATGAAACATGATATAAGACGTCTGCCACCATTTTATGGGTACCTCAGGCTTCGATCACAAGGTTGGATATCCAATATTATGACTTTTCAATCCACACGATTCGGCACCTTATTGCAATGAGAACAAGATTGACTGGCATCTCTCGTTAAAATGGTGAAGATGCAGTCATTATGGTAGAATTTAGGTTGGTGCTTCTGATGTGCTGTTTGACTTTTTGATGACTGTTTATAAAACGAAGGTATGCACTAAAGTTGGCTCCATACACACACTTTAGTTTGGATGTTTATAAGAGGAGTATGCTATTTTTTATTATGATTTTTTGTCTTTAAAATTTTATGTCAACCGTGACATCGCTAAACATCATGAGAATGCAGTCAAACGTAATTAAAACATCTTATTCAATCTATAATGTAGCAGCTAGTCCTTGGAAAACATAGACATTTATTTAAAAAAAAAATGTCCACCTACTGTTTATGTATACTTAAAGCCTATTATGTTACTCAGGGATAATTTAACATTCTAACGGTGAAAGAATTTTTGAAATAGGAGCATTAGTAGTTTTTTATTTATTCATTACAAACATCAGATTTCAACAGATTTGTATGTTTGTCACTGACCTCAATATATTGAGGTCAGTGACAAACATACAAATCTTTCCCCTATAAATCTCCTTCTCCTCTAACATAGGTGTTTGTAATATGACCTGTTTAATTATTTTTTTGAGAATAATAACACGGATGTCAACAAAAATTCAAGAGATGACCGTTACCCACTCACACAACCCAAAAACAAGAGTAAAACCTATCTACCCCACATGAAGTGGGATAAGGGTAGGAAGACGATGACGTCATCAAAACAACTGTAAGGAAGGACAAGCCTCGAATCAGAAGCATGGGCCATGCTTCTATATTCTTAATATATGCTTCTATATACAGGGTGGCCAAAAAGTCGTGGATCAAACGCAACTAGGGCTTAGATGGGGTCATCAGCTACAAAAAAATTTTCTACGGAGGTCCTAAGGTGAACCCCTGTCGAGTTATAATTTATTTTGTGTTTTTATGAGAAAATTTACATTTTTTTAATAATTCTTTTTTAAATTCGAAAAAACTACTATAACCAAAATAAATTATAACTCTGTGGAGGTTCTCTCCCGTAGAATTTCTTTTTCCAGCTAATGACATGGGGTAACCCTTAATTGAGTTTGATCCACGACTTTTTGGCCACCCTGTATATATTCCCTCACGTGCTCTTCCTTACTCACTAATTAATTAGCAACGATCACACCCTACCCTGACTCTAGGGTTGACACCTACGCAGAATTATCAAATTAAATATAGTTATTATATTATATAGTTTATATTAGACAATAAGAAAACTGTGAATCTAAGAATGAATAAATAAATAATTAAATAAACATGTAACCCTTTTCAATTTAAAAAAAATCCAGGTTAGCTGGTTTTCTGCAAAGATTTTTTCTTGTTAATTAAAACATATATGCAAAAACTTATATATTATATCTTTAGAAGAAGAAAGCGTTTATTAAAATTTAAAAATAAAGTAGTTATAAACCAAAAATTGTTTTATTTGGATCAGATGAACTATCCGTTGATCGTTCACAAAGGTCTGCCGATAGCACCTGTTACCTATTGTTTCATTAGATACCTATGTATTTTGTAAATGAAAAATGAAATATGCACATGTATTGATTATTATTTTATTTGTAAATAAATACGAGTATAGCCAGAAAAAGGAGATATGTCAAAAACAACTATGATATGTTTTAACACAACGTGACAGCCATATCATAATTATGACACTCAAGTCCACCATGTGACGTAAGTCATTAATTTATCAGACATTTTAAACCTTCAGTTTATGCGATAAGGTTGAAATTTCAAAGAGCCGTGTAGGTTACTCAATTGAGTGAATTAAAATATTTAGCTTCACCTTGCCAGTGTTTAGTTTTATGTGTGAGTGAAGTTCATGGTCAAAGTTTTCCACTAGTAGTTACCCTAGAGCTCTTTGTGAAGGCTCGTCCGGGGAAGTACTACCACCACGCCTTTTCCTGCCGCCAAGCAGCAACGCTGTGTTTCGGTTTGAAGAGTGTGGTCGCCGGTGTCATTACAGGCATGAGGCTTAACATCTGTATGCCTGTAAATCTGTATGTAAGCCAGGGGCGTTAACAGTGCGTTGCCTACCCTGAAGGACTTTATTAACATTTTTCGCTCAATGTTTATCGCATTGTTACAGATATAAAGCAATGAGGAGACGAGAGTAGTTGTCGGCATGGCGGGAATGCCGGTTCTCGGGAACAGCGTCGGCGTCTCTGGGGAGCTTCGAGACAATCGAGGTACCTACCCTTACCTAGCTCAATGTTGATAACTGGCACCTACACCCCTTTAAGGCGGCACGGGATGGTTTTTGAACAGCTGTAAATCTACTAAAATGTAAAAAATACATAAAAAAACGAAAACTTTAAAATTGAACTTGTACTCGAGCGCTGTGTAAAGATAGAAACGTAAATATTGATAATTTACTCGATAAAAAAAATCATAAAGATGACACTACATCGATATTTCAAACATCTGACAGCCTACGTAGCTCAGTTGGTAGTAGCTCTGCCTTCTGCGCCGTAGGTCGTGGGTTCGATTTCCACCGTGAACAAACATTTGTGTGATGAACATAAATGTTTGTTCTCTGTCTGGGTGTTATATAATATTATAAGTATGTATTTACAAAAAAAAAAGTATTATAAGTAGTATATCAGCTATCTGGTTCCCATATTACAAGCATAAGCTTAGTTTGGGGCTAGATAGTGCTGTGTGAAAAAGTCTACCAATATTTATTTATTATTTATTTATTTATATCCATTAGGTTTTTTTTGAAATCACGTCAAA
This sequence comes from Plemyria rubiginata, assembly GCA_963576535.1. Classification (NCBI taxonomy): domain Eukaryota; kingdom Metazoa; phylum Arthropoda; class Insecta; order Lepidoptera; family Geometridae; genus Plemyria; species Plemyria rubiginata. The sequence goes on from OY754929.1 coordinate 4,124,157, forward strand.
GTAATATTAAAATATAGGGATTAATATTTACTAGCGCTGTGTGAAAAAATACTATAATTTCATTCTGAGAAGAAAATCTAACGAAATCTAGCTGTTCAAGTGCTCGCGCCGCCAGTACCCCCGAGGCGTCTTGGAGGTTGGAGGTTCTGGGATATCCCCGCCTTAATTAGCAACGGCAGAAATAGGAAGGACATGACAAGCCCTTCACAATCACACAAGAGAGTTCTGTAAAACCCTGGCTGTAAGGAGACTTGTGAAATTAGGAGAACTCTCACAAAACATAGTCAACACACACACTAAACTATTACTACGATGTTTCTTATATAGAAATAAGCAAGTTTGAATTTTTTTAATGTTAAAAATTAGATTCATTTAAAACTATAACTAATATACTTATTTTAAATATATTACACGGGTATTTATCGCGTATTTACCTTTTTTATTTTCCCGACGTTTGAGTCTGCCCGCGACCACGGCTATTGCACCATAGCCGAAACGTCGGGAAAATAAAAAAGGGAAATACGCGATAAATACCCGTGTAATATATTTAAAATAAGTATGTGTTATGATCGCGAAAGTTTAAAAAACACTATTATACCTTAATAATATACCGTCATTTGGGTGAGTACTGTTTCTGGGGCCACAGCTAACACTTTTCCAGTAGGTACACAGACAGAGCCTCACACTTCATTATTGATTTTATTAATACGAACCACTAGATTTTTATTTTCTTTTCATAAAGACAAACTAAAAGGAGTCTTCACACTCAACATCAATAAGCTTACCTAGCTCGACTCCGTCTTGTAACACACAAGCAGGAAATAATGAACAAGTCCCAGCTAGATCCTAAGCAATCACCACAGACCTCGTCCAGTTGAAAGGATTTATTAGTCTTTCGATAATTTTGCAGGAATTTTAAAGGATCAGGTACCACGGAAATAACAAAACACATACCGCCTCGTGATTTTCGCCAAGCACTCTTAATATTAACATAAATAATAATTACAGTATTTACATTTTAAAACATCATGAAACGCTAGCAAGGTTTGTGTCGATGTTGACACTGATTTGAGCTGTTACACTTGTATGGTAGATGTGGTATTTAGAATAAATGATCTGGCAAGACTGAGCGGGTGACGGTCGGTCGACAGTCGCAGTCAGTGATTGCGCTTGAGTGAGACAGACGTCCCGAATCAGTGACAGTTACAATTTGAAGTGTGGTTTTATCTTGGGTTTTATTTTTTATTACATCTACGTCAGTATACATAATTAGCCCTGAATATCGGTACATAACAGTAGGTAAACTTGTATATTATATATTTGTCCACAGATGCAAGCAACAGGTCTTCGAGTAGTGGATCCCGTCGCGGTTCCTCGCCGCATCGTGCTCCAGTAAGTAACAGTCGGTTTGCCAAACTTAGCAACTAGGAGCTTACCAGACATTCTTTATAAATGCGAAAGTTTGTAAGTATGGATGGATGGGTGTTTGTTACTCTTTCACGCCGGAACGGCTAAAAGGATCTTGGTGAAAATTGGCACAGAGATGTATTATAGTCTGGAATAACACATAGGCTACTTTTTATTCAGTGGGAATACCGGGATTTAAAACTACGCGGGTGAAACCGCAGGGCGCAACAAGTTCTTTATAAATGCGACAGTTTGTAAGTATGGATGGATGGATGTTTGTTACTCTTTCACGCCGGAACGGCTGAACGGATCTTGGTGAAAATTGGCACAGAGATATATTATAGTCTGGAATAACACATTTACTTTTTATTCAGTGGGAATACCGGGATTTAAAACTACGCGGGTGAAACCGCAGGGCGCTACTAGTGTAAATATAATTTTAGCAGGAGCATGAGACTTGCGATGCGACGGTCCACAAGCCTGACCTAACCAGCGCTCTGCCGACAAGACCTCGGCCCACCAGCTATGAACGGGAGTATAACGACAAAGTTCAAACTTTGGTGAGTTATATCCCTATTTTCCATTTTCTTGTAGAATAGAATAAGAGATTTCTTATACAAAACATATACACGAGCACAGGATGACATACAAAAAACAACAAGACAAAACTGTGCTGGTACAGCATTTTTTTAATTTAGCCTATTTCGTCCCACTGCTGCGCAAAGACCTCTCGCAAGGACTTCCATTTCTCCCTATCCTGTGCCTCATCCCACGATCTACCTTCAAAGGCATCCAGATCGTCCCGCCAGCGCTTTCTAGGCCGACCACGAAGGTCCTGCCAGGCTAAAATGGGGTTGGGTTAGGCATATCAGCCGGATGCCTTCCGATAGGTGGGCGAAGACCAGAACACCATGGGTTCCTGACGGACGGCGACCTCGTGGTACAGCATATGAAATGAAATTTTTATTTACGAGAAATATGGTTAGAAGTTAGTTCTTATTAGGTGGGTAGGAAGTTTCACATATTTCATCATATCATTGGCATGCAAATATTTACAATCACTACATAGTATAAAACAAAGTCGCTTTCTCTGTCCCTAATCCCTATGTCCCTATGTATGCTTAAATCTTTAAAACTACGCAACGGATTTTGATGCGGCTTTTTTTAATAGACAGAGTTATTCAAGAAGAAGGTTTATATGTATAATACATGCATGATATAGGAGAAAAACAATATGCACCAGTGCGAAGCAGGGGCGCGTGGGCGGGTTAGTTACCAATAAAAATTTTATAATCATGGAATTAAATTACATTATAATAAGATAGGAGTCCATAATAAATGTCGATGAACATATAAAATTCGTAAGGTATTACATAGTTGGTTTGTACCAACTATTTACTGCTAGAGTAGATAAGTATACTGGGTAAAACGAGCCACACATAGCTGTACTATTTAACAGTGTTTCAGTGTTGTCTTAACACCAATTGGGTCGGAGTAACTTTGTTACCGAAATCAGACCCAAATATTTATTTGTCAGTTTTGACCAACAGCTGGTGAGTAGACAGAAAGAACTATTTTTTTTTATACAACTAGCTGATGGAACAAGCAGATGGCCCACCTGATGTTAAGTGGTAACCATCATCTATAAACAAGACATTGCCCCGTAGGTCACGCACAATAGGAACGTGCCCTACGATGCACTGCCCTGCGTCCATCAACTTGAGGCATACAGATGTTAAGCCTCATGTGCCTGTAATAACACCGGCGACCACACTCTTCAAACCGAAACACAGCGTTGCTGCTTGGCGGCAGAAAAAGGCGTGAACTAGAAAGTTCTTCAGTTACCAGCCTGATAACAGAAAATATGAAATATTTTTTTATTAATTTACCTTTCCTTATACACCTTATAGTAAATCAATCTATTTGTGACTTGAAATTTGAATAGTTTTTAATTTTAACTCGCGTAAAGTCAGGTTTGTACGATGATGTTAAAGTGCTGAGTTATGCACGTATTAAGGAAGTTCATAGTTGCAAACTTCTTCCTTTGACAGTGATCTCAGTTTCTTGTCTAACAGTTCGGAAGTTTGTTGGTGCAGAAAACGCTGTAGATATGTATCTTATGTATAGATTTAAGAGTCTATACAAAGAAAACATATCTACAGTCTCCACAGTCTTTATGAACTCTAGTTTACAGAGTTTTCCGGATCATAGTGTCACCAATTCGTGGAAAATGTGCACTTGTATTCCTAAAACTCGATCCGAAATCGAACGTCAGTTTGTAATGGTAAACCGATAACACGAAATCACGATCGCAAAATGAAAATCGAATATCACTTCAAAATAATTGGTGCACTGCCATGTTCCATGGAAAAATAGACTGTAGAAACATTTCGAAGCACGTTTTTTTTAAGCTGGCGAGAACTTGCTGAAAAACCAGCCAAAAGCTAGGTTTGTTATCACTTGTTATTATTTCAACCGCGTAATAAGCGCGTGTTACCCCCGGTTTCTGAAAGCGTGATCGACACTAATCGGCTGTCAAGTCACTTGTTATCTCTATCTAATTTGAAGAAAAAGCTGAAAAAGAAAGTGACTTGACAGCCGATTAGTGTTGATCGAGCTCTCCGAAACCGAGGGTGAGTATTTCTCAAACAAAATGTACGTAACGAAAAACTATTTGTTACGAAATTTCACTAATTCGTTACATAACTCTAGGAAGTTATGGAAGGAAAAGTTACGAATTAGTAAAATTTCGTAACAAAAACTTTTTCGTTACGTACATTTTGTTTGAGAAATACTCGGGTAAGTTTTCTTCTTACGATAAGGTTTCAAACTTGCTGCAGTCCCACGACGATCCGTCGAATGAAAACCCAACACTGCCACAGTCTTAAGATGTCGTTTCTCCAAGGTTCTCTAATCAACAGGCCTCCCTAAGTGGATCTGGGGTGGTGACACACACAGCGCCGTCGTACGAGGAGCAGCGAGCCAGTCCTGCGTTGCTGAGCCGCGGGGCCGGAGGCACACCGGGCGGACGCAGCGTGCGGGACGACGGCTACTGCTCGGCTAGTAGCACACCACGCGCTTTTGGTAAGAATTACTAACAAGTCGCCCTTATACTAGACTTTAATATAGACTTTCGTCTAGACCACGGTCTAGATTCTAGACGAACCTGACGTTTGCCGTTTAAATACTTAAAATACTAAATAACTTATTTTGTGAACTGCACATAGTATAGAACAAAGTTTCAGTAATAAACCAACGACCGGAAACGAGAAAAACTTTTAGTGGAAAGAAACTGAAGAGGCAATAAAGCCTTGAGAGCTATCCGCCACCTTCAAGTTTTAATATAGGTACCTTCTAGTTGCACATTCAAGAACCTAATTATTCTATTTGAACTATTTCTGCAGCTCTAACAACTCAGTTATAAATAAAATCACTACATAGTATAAAACAAAGTCGCTTTCTCTGTCCCTATATCCCTATGTTCCTATGTATGCTTAACTCTTTAAAACTGCGCAACGGATTTTGATGCGGATTTTCTAATAGATAGAGTGATTCAAGAGGGAAGTTTATATGTATAATACATGCATGATATAGTAGAAAAACAATGTGAACCCGTGCGAAGCGGGGGCGCGCGGGCGGGTCGCTAGTAAATAAATAAATAATGCTGGACAATCCACACAGCACTATCTAGCCCCAAAGTAAGCTAATCAAAGCTTGCATGTGTTATGGGTACTAGATAACTGATATTATTTAAAACATAATATACTTACATAGATAGATATTTTTATTATACATAGAAAACATGCAGACCAACGGAATAAATTTATGCAGATCATATACAAATTTGTTCCGAAGCGGGAATCGAACCCGCAACCTCTGCGTCGCAGGCGGACTCTCGCCCGCTGCGCCACTGAGGTCTTCAGTTGGTATTAGCTTTTCGTTCTGCGCTACTGTAAATAAGAGTTTAACCAGTGGATGATAATATCGGCAAATACCGAAGCGTTCATTTTTGAATAAATTCCAATAGGTTTGGTACCTAGAGATTATTGCGAATGCTTCTGCGTGAGAATTCCATTATGCGGGGTCGCATACCGCCGTTATTAAGACGTTAGGTGACGCACAGGAATGGAGGTATTCAAGTCCCATGGTCAGGTACCTACCTGAGTGCTTGTTATTATATATCTAACTAGCTGATCCCGCGGCTTTGCTCGCGCTCGTTTACTTTGAAAATCTCATACAAACTTTCATCCCCTATTTTATCCCCTTGGGTGTAGAATTGATCAAAATCCTTTCTTAGCGTATGCCTACGTCATATCATCTACCTGCATGCCAAATTTCAGCCCGATCCGTCGTGTGCATGTCTCCAGCTTCCTCATATTGAAAATGTAATTTCTATAAATGCCAATATTTAAAGCATAATTAGTGCACTCATAGATTTGAATCATAATTTAGCTGCCAAATAAACAACGATGCTATAAGCTTATAATAGTGTGTAAGCTGGAGTAACATGTCTCCAGCTGCCTCAGTCAGTGTGGGCAAACGGCTAATGATAGAGATATATAGTAAACGCAAGGATTTAGTACCTATTTAGTGCACCTGGTACCAAAAATTTCAGGTCTGTAGCTAGGAAACTCTTCGAGTTATAAGACTTCATTAACGTGTAAGCTGGAGTAACGGTACGTGAAAAAGCATATGCTCGTTCTCTGGAATGGCTGGAGCTAGCAGGTTGCTTTAAGTCTCCAGATTTAGTACCAAACGAATTAGCGAGGTACCAAATATTTGAAGTGTCTCTGTTCAAAACTCTATGAGTTACAAGCTTTTCCAGCTTTTTTTGTTTGTCCAGCTTGCACATGTTGGATCTCAGCAACCACAATAGGTACAGACTCGGTTGATGTCTCTGAACCGAGCTATGAATTAGTGCACTCGGTACCAAAAATTTGGAATCTCTAGGACAAGCAGTTCTGTTGTAATCAGCAAAATAACATTTAACCGCCAAAAATTCAAAGCATTTCGACGCGACCATAAAAATGATGCGTTGCCGCTCTGAAGGTGATATTACGCTCTGCGGATTTGAACGTATTTTACCCGCGATAAGAGTCTTTTTTGTATGCACTCAGTCCTTTAAATTTCTGAAGGCATAATTATTATACCCTTCTCTTTCCGATGTGCGTTGAAGAGCGGGGCGTTGTATGTTGCCATATCTCATCAATTAAATAGTTTGGTATGGTTTGACATTTTATATTTTTTTTTTGATAAAATATACCAATTATATTGCAGAATTTGCAGGCAAGGCAGGGAGCGAGCAGCACGTCCGTCCGTCCGTATTTTGACAGTTTGACAGCCAATCTAATCTTGCTAGTGTCATGTCAAGTGAATCGTCATCAAACTAAGTCAAGTCATTCGAATTTGAGAGGTTAAAATATACCAATTATATATATTGCAGAATTTGCAGGCAAGGCAGGGAGCGAGAAGCATGTCCGTCCGTCTGTATTTTGACAGTTCCACACTGACTGAGGCAGCTGGAGACATGTTACTCCAGCTTACACACTATTATAAGCTTATAGCATCGTTGTTTATTTGGCAGCTAAATTATGATTCAAATCTATGAGTGCACTAATTATGCTTTAAATATTGGCATTTATAGAAATTACATTTTCAATATGAGGAAGCTGGAGAAATGCACACCGATCCGTCCAGTGTTTTGGGCTGTGCAGTTCAAATTTAAGCATGTAGATTTCTTACATGTTTTTTTTTCTGTCGTATGCCTTTCTATTGTGTTATGTTTTGTATGTTGTGCGCGCAGTAGTAAATAAATGAGTCTATGTCTATGTCTAAATATTTTTTTTATGATAAAAGTGATAGAACAAGCAGCAGATGACCCATATTGAAAAACGCTTACCTTGTGGGTATTCCGACTTTTGACAAGTTCTTTTAATTTTTTTTTGGATTTCGTGTCTACTATAAAAACCCTTTTTCCAATGGGTTTTTATAATTGACACGATAATCAGAAACGCTCCTATCAGTGCTGAAAACAAAACATGTATCTACTTACTCAGCACGCTGGATACTAAATCCATTCTGAATTACGGAATTTAAAACCCGAAACACGGAAAAACAAGTTGTCGAAAGTCAGAAAATTAGACCACTTAGGTCTCCTCACTCCTAGGTGTACACACTGTGTAGATACACACAATTCCTGATTAAAATATCCGAATGTTAAAAATAGCCCGGCTTTTCTCGGGAATATCTGCCGTGCATGGAAATGACATCGTAAATTAACTCTTTTGTTTCAGATCACAAACCAACGAAGGGATCCGTAGTGACACTTTCATGTTACAAAAGTAAGTTGCTAATTAACAGTCTCCAATGTTTTCCGTCATAATAATATCTAAGGTACCGCAAAATAGTGATGCACGCAATCGTAAACCTTATTTTGAGCAACAAAAGAGGCTACACACACAACTAATATTTTTTGTCGTTTCTAGAAGAGCCTAAAATCCAAGTAGAAGAAGAGTTCTACAGCGAAGCAGCTAAGAAAATACGAGCGAACAGTATTAAAGTAGGTAAGTCGTTATCCAAGATGTTTTGAGGAAAGTTCATCCATTTGAGAAACGTCATGACACCTGGAGCCTTAAGCCAGAATTAAGCCAGAATTATATTTAACCCACGCTGCGTGTCGCAACGCGTGGGTAAGCTATCGGTTACATACATTTAGTACTGGATTGATTACATTAGTCCCGTCCCGCGTGTCGCAGAGCCTGCTGACGCCACGCAGACCGAGCGATTTCGATCGGCGTGGGGTCGGTGGTGGGGGTTGTGACGCGTTAGCTCGTCGGGTCTAGTGTAATAGCGCGTGGGTACGCGCAGACAGCCGAGTGGCGACGTACAACAGCTTAACATAAGCAGGTCTGCCAGATTTTCATCAAAATCCGTATCCGAGTCTGAAGAAAACATTGTAGACGTTTACTCCAAAGGCCACCACTGTACTGACTGAGACGAATTTTCGTGAGGCCGCGCGGCGACACGACACGCAAATGTAATAACCCGCCGTTGCGTCAGGCAGCGTGGCGACACGCGGCGTGGGTTAAATATAATTCTGGCTGATCGCGGTGCAAATGGTCATAGTGAATATAGCCAGAATTATAGTTAACCCATCGGTCTGCGTGGCGTCAGCAGGCTCTGCGACACGCGGGACGGGACTAATGTAATCAATCCAGTTCTTAAGACAAGGCAGCCGGTGTCATACGGTCAGGGCAAAGTATCTCCTATGTCATAAATAATAAAGCCCAACATCAAGTTTTGACGTTTCACGGTTTGGGGCAAGGAATCTCCTATTGTCATAGAGAATAATGCCCCTAAAATTTACATGACGTTTCCCGAATCCCAAACGACCTCGCGATAGACCGCGGCGAAGATGGAGAGACGAAATGGACGCCTACCTAAAGAACTGGTCCACAGTGGCCCAAAGTAGAAGCGACTGGAGAGAAGGAAGGGAGGCCTTTGCCCTGCAGTGGGACACTACAGGCTCTTAATAATAAAAATTTCCCAAATCCCAAATATAGTTTAAATAAAATAAATATAAATAAATAATGCTGGACAATCCACACAGCACTATCTAGCCCCAAAGTAAGCTATTCAAAGCTTGTGTTATGGGTACTAGATAACTGATATATTTAATACATTATATACTTACATAGATAGATATTTTTTTATTATACATAGAAAACACCCAGACCAGACCAGAGTTTAATTTAATTTATACGTCCCCAGCTGAAAACGATGATGGCAGAGAGACGTGGGGCACAGGCGCTGACTTCTTGTTGTCCATCATTGGCTTCGCTGTCGACCTCGCCAACGTCTGGAGGTTTCCATACCTGTGCTACAGGAATGGAGGGGGTGAGCTTCACTTCTTTCTTACTTATCATGCATTAGTATTATTAGTTTGAAGCGTATGTGCTGTTTTATGAATCTGTTTACTTTTGTTTTCTCTGTTATCCTACTAATATTATACAGGGTTACAGGAAAAATCGTGCTAGATCCGTTAAGGACGTGGAGTACCCATCATTTCTGACTTATTTCACAAACAATTGCCATAATATTTTTTTTAGATATCCCTTAGAGAAAAATAAACTTTCTAGTATTTTTTCTTATTTCTTAACTTTCACTTGTCTACTACGGTCTATTCAATTAACTTATGCACTATTTTAATGATTGACATCCTAAAGCATCTTATTACACATGTAAAAATGCAATAATAATAATAATTAAGGTGCACAAAATTTTCAATAAAAAAATTAAAAGTCGAATTGCTTGAAAAGGGTTATGTTTAGGGTAGGGTGTTTCATAGTGAAATAAGTCAGAAATGATGGGTACTCCACGCCCTTAACGGATCTAGCACGATTTTTCCTGTAACCCTGTATACGTGAAAGTTTGTAAGTATGGATGGATGGATGGATGTTTGTTACTCTTTCACGCCGGAACGGCTGAACGGATCTGGATGAAACTTGGCAGAGAGATACATTATAGTCTGGAATAACACATAGGCTACTATTTTTATCCATGGGAATACCGGGATTTAGATCTGCGCGGGTGAAACCGCGGGGCGCAACTAGTATTACATATTGTATTTTAAACCTTCAATATTGTAGGTATTAATAACCTACAGTGTGACGAGGATCATACAAAAGAGCGGTAGATACCAAGCCGAGTTTGTTGCTTGTTCTTCTCGGCGTAGGTCGCGTGGAACTGGCACATAGAGTCACCTAGTTTTAAGACGTTTCAAGTTGATCCTTGTGATTTTATTGAATAAACATTTTTGACTTTAACTTTAACATTTGTTTTATCAGGAGCCTTCCTCATTCCATACACATTGATGCTGATCTTCGGGGCTGTTCCGTTATTCTACATGGAGTTAATCCTCGGCCAGTACAACCGGCAGGGACCTATCACACTGTGGAAGATATGCCCGCTGTTCAAGGGTAAAATTATGCAATACCAAAATACAAATTATTAGCATCTAGAAATGGCACTAACTAAATTAAACTGTTGCTATAATTTTGCAACAACATTAAATTACCTAATTATAAATTACATACATATTTTATCATTATTAATTATTACCAATTTCACTACATCATAAATCATTCATTTCAACTAAAACTAGTCGTAGTGTAATCGATTCTTTTTTTGCATTATCCTAAACTAACCTCATCAGGCAGCTCTAAAGTTATAGCCGTCTTTGTTGTTTCGGTCTTTTAGAAAGAGATGGCAATATTTGTCGTGCTGTCAAATTAGGTTAATTTAGGAAAATTAAACAACAGAATTGGCACCATTGTCTTTCTACATCATAAAATATTACTGTTTGTTCTATATTTATGGCAAGATATAGATGCTTGTAAAAATTGTAAATAGAGAGATAGACAAATGCTTCGTCTAAATAAAATAATACGTTTTGACTTGATTTGAATAATTGCTACGCCACGCCGCACTGAAGCAGCCTAGCCGTAGCAAAACTGGGAGCGCTCGTAGCACTTTCGTAGCATGTAGATATAGATTATTATTACTTCCTACATATTCGATTCTTATAAATGAGTCTCGATTCTGCATCCATCATTTTAAACAAAAGTTAAAAAAAAAAATATGACGTAAATTGATGAGAAAGTGCAGGATCATGAATCACTACATAGTATAAAACAAAGTCGCTTTCTCTGTCCCTATATCCCTATGTCCCCATGTCCCTCCCTATGTATGTTTAAATCTTTAAAACTACGCAACAGATTTTAATGTGGTTTTTTTAATAGATAGAGTGATTCAAGAGGAAGGTTTATATGTATAATACATGCATGATATGTGCACCCGTGCGAAGCAGGGGCGCGCGGGCGGGTCGCTACTGAACGATAAGAAAATTGTGTAAATATTTATGCTATGCCTTATTGTACACATTTATATTTTAGTTTATTTGTAAATAAATATTAGTAAAATTAGCTTAAGAAAATTTTAAAAAGGGCTTTCAACCAGCATTTAATAGATAAAATATTGGGTTTATGTAAATATTTTCGGATGAAATTACTGTTTCAGGGGTCGGCTTCTGCGCGGTAATCGTGGCTTTCTACGTTTCCTTCTACTACAACGTTATTATTGGTATGTATTTTAGCTTAAAACTAAAGGTATTTTTTTACAGGTCGGGATTTAAAAATAAAATAAACGTTCTAAAGCAGCTGCGCTGAATGACTTACAAACATGTAGCGCGCATTTGGAAGACATCCAAACATTGATATGCTAGACATTAAGGGCAAACTATGCTTAAATTATAGCACCAAAAATGTTACGGCTAACGTTTATTGCACGTTTACTAGCATTTAATACTTGAAAAACCATGAACATATTTTGACTAAATTACGTCGCAGAAATTTTTCAAACAGACTATGGAAACCAGATAGCTGATATACATTCATTTATTGTTGCATTCATTGTGCTTACTTCGTTCTTACATGTCATCTTTTATACAGTCCATTCATCTTTTCTTTGGCTTGCCTCTTTTTCTAAAACCATTCACATCTACATCCAGAATAATTCAGATTATAAAACTAAGTAGTCAAGTGGGGCATATGCAAGTATAGGTACCATAGCTAAAATTAGAAGTGAAAGCGAGTACCATTACTCAACCATACAGAACTTTTTAGTTTGTTATAATTAAAAATTACCATGTGCATCAAAAAATTAAGTCAGAGATGGCAGCACTAGTTTTCTTGAAAACATATATTCAACTCATTCCTTTACTTTTACCCCGCTATTTCATTTCCCATGACTTTATTCAGGTGCGTTATTCACTATGACCAATCCAATCGCGTTTACGTTTTGATCACGTTGTGACGTCACAAGGTTAGGGCAAAGTATTTCCTATGTCATAAATTCGAAGATCATGATGTGAATTCACACGGTTTGGGGCAAGGAATCTCCTATGTCATAGAGAATAATTACACGCCACCCAAAAATAAGGCGCGAATAATAGATAGATAGAAAATTCTTTATTGCACAAAAAGTACAATGTACACAGGCGAGCTTAATGCCGGATATTCTACCATCTAACCTTTGGGTAATGGGAAAACATTGAATAATGCCCCAGTTGTTTTTAAAGGCTCTTGTATCTGATGTTGTATTTGTTATCCCAGGCTGGGCCCTCTACTTCCTGATATCATCAGCTCGCTCTGAGCTGCCGTGGCTGCACTGCGATAACTCTTGGAACACGGAGCAGTGCTGGGATACAGGCAAAGCTAACAATACCAACAAGACAGACGTGCGGTACCAAGGACCGCTCTCACACTTCACGCCAGCCTCGGAGTTTTTCCAGTGAGTATAAACAGGCTTCAAATAATCTTGATATACAATATGTCAAAGTCAAAACCTAATACATTAAATGTTTTAACTTTATTTTTATACAACTAGCTGATGGAACAAGCAGGTCCACCTGATATTAAGTGGTAACCATCACCATAACAAAACATTGCCTCGTAAGTCACGCACGTTCCTACGTGCCCTACGATCCACTGCCCTGCGTCCATCAACTTGAGGCATATGCCTGTAATTACACCGGCGACCACACTCTTCAAACCGAAACACAGCGATGCTGCTTGGCGGCAGGAAAAGGCGTGGTTGTAGTACTTCCCCGGACGAGCCCACAATGAGAATTGATATACTAATCACTCGATCAAGTTACTACTTAATTACTACAATCACTCGACCAGTTATACTAATCACTCGACCAAGCGTTGAAGATAGGCAACAAACAAATGACTGTACGACCATTCGAATATGGTCAACAGAACTTGGGTGGTGCCTTACATGGAAACTTAATAAGTTCGGTTGTGGGAGTGTCTAGAATCAATTTTACTCGGGATAACTAACTATATAAAGGACTCTCTGTATAAACAGGAAGACCTCTCGCTCATTACGAGAGCAACTTAATAACTTAATAACTTTTTAAAGGGTGTAGTGCTTACTACGAAAAAGTTATAGAAAATCAGCAACCCGAGTTCTTAAAAAAGATTGTCTTAGCAGAAATCACCCGCAGAATCACTGGTTTAATTTATATATGTCATATTTTTGTTACAGCCGTGCGGTCCTTGAAATGCAATATTCTGAAGGACTCAATGACCTCGGCTTTCCAAAATGGCAGCTGGCTCTTTGTCTGGGCCTGGTCTACGTCACTCTCTATCTGTCACTCTTCAAAGGCGTTAAAAGCTCTGGTAAGCCTACACCCACAGCATTCACGATGGTAACTGCTGGTTACTTCTTTCAGGATGTTTATTTGTATACTATAGTGCGCGTCACGCAAAAAGACCGCTGGAAAGAGTGGGAAGGGGTGTGATGGCGCGAGTATTTTGTATGCGCAAACACATCCCCTCCCTGTTTTCCAGCGTTCTTTTTCGGTTGACGTGACCTATATCTGATGGAACAAGCATATGTCCCTCCTTCTATTATTTGGTAACCATCACCTATATGACGATATGAACGTGCCGTTTCCTGCCCTGTGACGAAATAAAATTAATGTAACTAACAACATTTGAGAAAAAATACAGTAATTAAAAACAAATATACCCATCGCACTGCTCGTCATCGGCAGAGAATTCATCTTCACACATTAGAGCCAGAGTGGAAGCGTACCATCCGGTTCCAGAGGAACTTCCTCCCGCGAACACTCAGGCTGTGGAAAGATTGCCCTGCTGATTTTTTCCCGAACGACTACAGTATGGGGCTTTTCAAAAATGGCGTTTTACGCGCTATAGTATAATGATTCCTCTGGTATTGCAGGCGTTCATAAGCTACGGCAACCGCTTCCCAGGCGTGCCGTACGCTCGTTTGTCTATTTAGTTGTACTGAAAAAATACCATGATGCACTGCCCTGCGACAAAGTAACGTAAACATTATACGTTTTTCACATTATTTCATACAGGTAAGGTAGTATGGCTGACAGCTACGATGCCCTACGTGGTGTTATCGATACTGCTAGCGAGGGGACTATTGCTGCCGGGTGCTACTCGAGGTATCGCCTACTATCTCCAGCCGGAGCTGACGAGACTGAAAGATACTCAGGTATAATACGGTTGGCAGAACATGGGCTGAAAAATGGTGGTATGAATGTCACTGCAGAAGGTGTGTACCTACTGTCATAATAGCTACTCTAGACATAAGTTATATAACCGACTAGTTGCGCCCCACGGTTTCACCCGCGCAGATTTAAATCCCGGTATTCCCACGGGATGAAAACTAGCCTATGTCCTATTCCAGACTATAATTTACCTCTCTGCTAAGTTTCATCCAGATCCGTTCAGCCGTTCCGGCGTGAAAGAGTAACAAAAATCCATCCATCCATCCATACTTACAAACTTTCGCGTTTATAATATTAGTAGCATGCTTGCAATAAATAAATCAGATTCTTAATTGTTAAGAAGTTTTTAGTACCTAATTCGAGCTTAATTTCTTTATTATCCAGGTGTGGGTCGACGCAGCTGTTCAGATATTCTACTCCGTTGGCGCTGGGTTCGGGGTCCACCTCTCCTACGCAAGCTACAATACGTTCCATAACAACTGCTATCGGTTTGTTTACTTTACTACATGGTCTTTCATGTTGGTCGCTGAGCGCCGATAGGTCTGTTGCTGTCCCTTTCCGTTGATATTATGAGAGTGAAAGTGAAAAGTATACTTTATAGCTCTATTTATAAATAGAGCACTCCAGCAAGACAATATAGGCAGGCTAAAACTAGAAAATAAAACAAATTAGAATCAATTTATTTCGGAACTAAAGGCACAGGACCTTTATTTCCGACCAAGGAATTTAAATACTACACAAAACCAATTATAGTTAAACATCACAGATAAACAAGCCGAACCTATGTAAGTGAAAACAGAATAAAATATAGTCAGGATATAAGAAACTCCATGTAGACAATTAAATTGAATGTTCTTCTATTATTTTGATTAATTCTACTACGTACCTATAATATCTTGCATATCTGTATGTAATTCTGTGGTAATTATTATTTATTCTTTTCTATTATTTTTCAGGGACTGCTTGGTGACGACCTTGGTGAACTGCTTCACGTCATTTTTCTCTGGATTTGTGATCTTCACGTACCTGGGTTTCATGTCACACAAGCAAGGAGTTCCAATATCTTCTGTGGCAACTGAAGGTACGAATAGGCGCCCTCATTAATTCGTCCTACAGCCTCCGTCATGGCCTGTTGACTGCTAGAGCCAGGGTTGAGGTTAACGTGTCTTCTAAAGCACGTAAGCCCGTTGCTTATCATAGTCGATCGGATATTGAGTGGAGAACTTTATTTAAAACGTATCATCATCTTCCTGTCCTTAACCCACGCTAAGTGGGGTCGGCACAGCAGGTTTTACTCCTCCACACTCCTCTATCATTCGTCATATCGGTGCTCACTCCTTTCTTAGGTACTCATGTCATCTTTCACACAATCCATAGACACTTTATTTTATCGTATGCTTTATAATTGGTTTGTGATTTTCCAGGTCCTGGATTGGTATTCCAAGTATACCCAGAAGCTGTGGCCACTTTGCCTGGGGCCAGTCTTTGGGCAATGCTGTTCTTCTTCATGCTGATTATGCTTGGATTGGATTCTGGGGTAAGTAAGTGTGCCACGGGTAACGTAATTTATTAGCTTGCTAAGCGTCGCTAGTATATGTATATAAGAAGAGTATTGCATAGGTTTATTGTTATTGTTTTGTTGACAGATGGGTGGTCTGGAATGCGTGATCACAGGCCTGCTGGACCAGGCACGAGCTAGCGGCGCCAAGTGGCTGCGCCGCGAGCACTTCACGCTGATCGTCGTCTGTGTGTCTTTTTGTGTCGCCTGCATTAATATCACGCCGGTAACTTAAACATGCCTTGCATAATTTTCGCTCGTATGCTCTACATTTCAGAAGATACTAACTTACTTGAGATGAAAAACTGCAAATAACCCAAGGTGCAATATTCTCTATGACAATAGGAGATTTCTTGCCCCAAACCGTGAAACGTCAAAACTTGATTGGCTTTATTCTTTATGACATAGGAGATACGTTGCCCTGATCGTATGACACCGGCTGCCTTGTCTTAGCTGTGATCGCGGTGCAAATGGTCATAGTGAATAAGGCTCCAGGTCTCGCGGAAAATAGAATTACAAAGGTTCAGCAATAACATAATTAATTGGAATGGAAACAAGGTTCATTTCAAAAAATGAGTTTAACAAGTTTTAGTAGGTACCTACCTAATCAAACGCTTATGTAGGAAAACGTGGTTGGATAAAAATATTAATTTTGTGAATTATTGTAATTCTATTGTTCAAAACTTGGCTGTCTGCGATTTTGTTGTCACGATCAGTGACTTATGCTTTCTTCAGGGCGGTATCTACATGTTCCATCTGCTTGACACGTACGCCGCTGGGATCTCGCTGCTGTGCTCAGCGCTTTTTGAAGCCGTGGCGGTCTCCTGGTTTTATGGTAATATACTTATTTACTTATCCTTTGAGTTTAATAGAAACAAACAACGACGACGACATGACAACGGTTTTTGGTTTACTTATAAAGTAATTTAGTTTTTTTATTGTTTGGTGATGGATGATTATAAGTTTTCTTTCTTTCGTTAATAGTAGGTACACTGTGGGATAATTCAGAACCTTCGCTTATTGTGGAGGTCGTATATTCCATGGTTGATTTGGTTGATCCCTGCTAATCAACCAAGTGATGTGTAGGATACAAGAGACTGGCAAAAGATGAAGAAAGCATAAATCCACGTCCTCAGTGCAGATGCTTTGTGAGATAATTCATGGGTTACCGGAAAAATTTACCCCTTAGTATGGTGGTCATCTGAATCCTTGGCCACTTCATTAGTTATTTTGAACACACAGAAGTAATACTTTGCTTCTGTATGTTCAAAATTGTTGCTTTATAAACTGCCCTTGATTTTTCACAGGTTTGAAGAGATTTTCTGATGATGTGGAGGAAATGTTAGGGTTCAGACCGGGTCTCTACTGGAGGATATGTTGGAAGTTTGTCAGTCCCACCTTCATTATTGTAAGTTGTTTCACCACACTTTTCATTTCATTTGGCCATTAATTTGTATTAAAATGAATTTGGGAAATAAAATATCGTGAGAAAATCCGTTAGATTCGCGAAGGTACAGCAAAAATATTATTTTGATTTAAGTAAACAAGTTTCCCTGAGATAGAGATTTCATTCGATGACTAGTCACTCAATATTTTTATTAGGAAAACTTTGAGCTTCTTGAGGCGTACTTAAAGTCCTTTCACGACACTGTTTCGAAAGAAACTAGTGACATGAGAAGAAGAAGTAGGAAATCCCGTTAACTAGGACATGGATTTTTTTGTACCTTCGCAAAACCCATCGCCACTGCTATAACAATTACAAATTTTATTTTACGAAACTGATGGTTATTTGTGATTGATATTATCTTCAAATGTGCGACCGCGAGAATTTAATTCACGGTTAACGCAGACACGGTCTGTCTTAATTTCTCATTGATTGTCTCAGCAATGTGTCTGTTTTAGAATACCATATATTTTAGAATACCTATACCTATGTATTTTAAGTATTTTAATACCATTATTTTCATTTATAGAGTTATTATTATTATTTTGTTAGACCCTTATTCATAATGGTTGCTGAGCGCGCCAATAGCTTATCAGACCGATAAGTCTGTTGCTCTCTCTTTTCGTTGGTATGAAAGTGACAGTGACAAGAATACTCTATAGAGCCGCTATAAAAGAGGGATTATGAATAAGAGGGTTAGTTTATAGATATATTTTGTAAGTATGCAAGCAAACCTACCACTATCACCTTTCTCTAAGTCTCTAAGGTTGGCTGAAAGAATACTCTTGTCAGGCTTAAGCTCGCCTAGGTACATGTCCTCTATCCTCTACTTGTGTCATTTTCCCATGTACTGTATTGTGTGCAATAAAGAACAATAATAATAAATAACGAATATGTTCTCCATCCCTAGGGAGTAGTAGTCTTCGGTCTGCTCTACCAGCAACCGCTTCAGTATCAAGCGTACACCTACCCACCGTGGGCCGTGGTCCTAGGCTGGGGACTCGCCTGCTCCTCCATACTGATGATACCGCTCGTGGCTATATACAAGCTGGTCACCACGCCGGGGACTTTGCGGGAGGTAGGCATCAGGTTGAAGATAGTCATTCTGCATGACAGCCTTCACAGCTCAGTTGAAGTTGCGTCAACCAAAAAGAACGCTAGAAAACAGTGGAAGGGATCTGCAAACAAAATACTCGCGTCATTGCACCCTCTCCCCCGCCTTTTGGCGTTCTTTTTGTGTGACGCGCACTATAGTAGCTCTGCCTTCTGTGCCGTAGGCCGTGGGTTCGATCCCCATTGTGAACAAACATTTGTGTATTAAACGTAGATTTGATCTCTGCCTGGGTGTTATATAAGTTATGTAAGTGAATACAAAAAAAAAGTATATCAAGTATCTGGTTCCCATATATGCTTTGACTTAGTTTGGGGCGGGATAGTGCCGTGTGAAATGTCCACCAATGTTGATTAATTTATTTTATTCTAAAAAATGAGTTAACATTGAGTTGGATTACTTTTTCCGATTTTAACCTTTGTTCGCTGCGCAGTGGTGGCAAAATACTTTTACAAATAGAAATATTTTTACTGTTACTTTTCAGCGCATCGCCTGCTGTATTTCGCCGGAATCGGAACATGAGGCCATTCGTAACGGAGGTCCTGTCAGCCGTTTTACATGGCAACACTGGCTCTACGTTTAGATAAGTTGCTGATGTGGGCTGAATGCATTTAAATCTCTTTGTATTATGAAGACTGTGAGGTCTTCGCTGCGCAAAAGAGATTAGAAGCACTATGATAGATAAAGAAATAAGATTTTGGTGTAGAACGTCGGGTGGGTGGTATGGGTGGTGTTGCTAGTGGTAAAAATCATTATGGCGCGTCGTCCTAATTTGTATGTAAATGTTTGACATTATAGTGTAAACAATATGTTCTTTGAAAAAATATAATTAATTATTAGAGACAGAATGTGCATGTTTATTTTAGTTAAAACTGTTAAGCTTATAGATTGTGCTTCTGCAACTTATACGCTTATTAGATTTACATAGTTAATTATTTTATTATTATGATGTTATACATTAAAAAATCGTCCAACATTGGACCAACATCAAGAACAAATCTGTGACATACACAATAATTTTGTATATAATGATTTAAAATATTTATTCTTTGTATACTTATACCTGATCGATGTACACACGATAGATGATATGTATATTTTGATGGCATGTATACTTATCTTTCTATATACTATACTCCTATGTACTTGTATTGTATATCTAGTTGTAGCGGTTTCTATAAAGTATGAGCAAAAGTTTTACTCAGTAGGTAAGTAAATGTAAGTGTTTAGAAGCTTCATCGTCGATTTTATTTCAAAAGTGTATGTAGTACTTCTGAAATATAGGTAGGTAAAACTTTATAATGTTAGTACCCAATCCCCAATACTCATAATAATTATACTATTATTGCATGACATGCTACGCTTTGTCTACACCCTCGCTACGCTGCGTGTACGAAAGTTTTGCTACGGCGTAGGGGTTACATTTTACTGTACGTTTCCATAGAACAATAATTTTGGCTGCATTAAATTTGTCCACTATTTGTAGGGCTAGTAAATAATATTTAATTTTACAAAATTAAAACAAAGTGTACTGGAATATAGGCCGCGGAAAAGTAACAAAAAAGAAAATCGCAATCACTTCGAAACAAAATTCTCAGCGTTGAAATGAACGAATAAAACGAGCTTGTAATAAATACCATGACATTTCCCATTTTGTACAGTCGGCACCAGACGTTGATGACTTTTTTCAAATAGACTTATTTTCGTCAGGCATTTGTCAGTATGTAGGTACAGATCTTCCACTCTAAAAATGCACGCCCCTCTACCTGCCTTCACCCTCGCAAGCAAATGAGGTGTATAGACGCAATACATAACACCTGATAGTTTTATTCGTCATTCATGTCCGGCGCGAAACTGAATGACGAATAAAATTATCATAATATGCAGGTGTCATGTATTGCGTCTATACACCTCATTTGCTTGTGAGGGTGAAGGCAGGTAGGGGGGCGTGCGTTTTTAGAGTGGAAGATCTCTACATAAGGTGAAAGAAATTCGAGACCTTATCTTTTGTTACAACAATCAAAAACAGAAAGTCAACAGCTTTTGTATTGTATTTACTCTTCTGCGGCATTATACTTTTGCTGACATTATCAATCTTACTAGAATGTTTCAATAAATACTTACGCAGTGTGTTTTTGATGTTTCAAGAGTAGTAATCAAATCAGTGTGTGTGTCGTTTTTAATGTAAATGGTATCATTTCAAGCGTTTTTTTCCAGTGTTTGTCTATGTGGGTTAATAAAATGTAGATAATATACCTAACCTCTCTTAATCAATGTAAAACACTATGGAGAGTGTACTTAGATTATATTAAATAATGCCTGTAGGATTTAGATGTGGCTAAATCGTGTATGTAGAACTAGAGACGTATAAAAAAACGTGTGTAATAGCAATTTATTGCTCCCGGGAGCTCCTGAGAGTAAAAACAAAAAAAGTGTAAGTTTTTAGAAATAGGCAATGTAACAAACACTTTTTAAATATACCTACCTAGTAGATATGTATTTTATTGATGTAATACTTAAGAACATTTTTTTTATGCAACCGGCTGACGAAACAAGAAAATGGCCCACCTGATGTTAAGTGGTAAGCATCACCTATAACAAAGCATTGCCTCGTAAGTCACGCACGATAGAAACGTGCCTCACGATGCACTGCCCTGCGTCCATCAACTTGAGCCATACCATACAGATGTTCAGCCTCGTGCCTGTAATTACACAGGCGACCACACTCTTCAAACCTAAGCATAGCGTTGCTGCTTGGCGGCAGAAAAAGGCGTAGATATAAAAGGTTTATTAAGAACTGTTCAGAATAGACATAATATTATACCTGAGACTTAGGTACGTTGTTGAATCGTCATTTAATTTTGATGGTGACTGTACAAATAGTGTTGGAGTTGAGTTTTCTTGATGTTAGCAAAATAATGGTAGTACCTAATGTAAAACAGATTTCAATGTAATTGTAAACTGTGCTCATTGTTTAGAAATAAAATTAAAAATGTGTTAGAAAATGTTTCTTTCTTTTTAAAAGTCCCACCCACCTTCTATACAAAATACCTTTATGTAGGTACATATAGATATATAGCTAATAAACTGGTATTTATGGAGAACGTGTTACTCGTTTTTCGCGTTTTGTTCGTACCTTGTTAATTAAAAACATGGTCGGATGCTCCAGTTTTCGAGAGTATAGGTAGTCTTAGTACGCCCAGTAGGTAGATATTCTAATAATAAATAAGGTAAGTAGGTACTTATTATCATTTACATACAGTTTGAAAGTGGCGCCAGTGACTGAAAAGATAAGGAGTAGGTAAATGTCATGTACGGTAACGAGAAGAATGCTATTCTAGTGATCTTTTTTCTTTCTTTCTTCTTTTTATGGCTCCTGTCATAGACAATCTTGCCAATGTCAAGTGATTCAGAGATTATACTCTTTGTAGTTATGTTTCTAGTCATGTCAGTCCAAAGTCGAGTCAGTCAATTGTTTTGAAGAAAATGGTGGCGGTTTCTTCAAAACATTTGAAACATTTTCGGTCAAATCACGATATCACATAATACACTTTCATTCCAAATGCTTACACTTTGTGCTAAGACCACAAGTAATGTTGGTTAAAATACCACCAAAATTACACAACACAACTCAAAATAACACTAGAAAAACAATTAAAATGAAAATGCTATGTTACTTCGTTAGATGACAGGAAACGAATTTTTCTATTCTAGTGATAAATATGGATGGATCTAGGGGTACTTCTTCTTCTTTGTTTTTTTATATGGCTCCTGTCTATAGACAATATTGCCAGTGTCAAGTGATAGAGATTATATGCTCTTTGATAAGTTTCTAGTCACGTCAGTCGAAAGTCGAGTCAGTCAATTGTTTTGAAGAAAATGGTGGCGGTTTCTTCAAAACATTTTCGGTCAAATCACGATATCACATAATACACTTTCATTTCAAATGCTTACACTTTGTGCTAAGACCACAAGTAATGTTGGTTAAAATACTACCAAAATTACACAACACAACTCAAAATAACACTAGAAAAACAATTAAAATGAAAATGCTATGTTGCTTTGATAGATGACAGAAAACGAATCGGATCTAGGGGTAGAGGTAAGCCAAAGAAAAGATGGATGGACTGCCAAGAGTATATAACTCTACGCATGGACTATGTGAAAGATGACATGAGCAAGAAAGGAGTGACTACTGAGATGACGGCTGTTATAGGCAAGGAATACAAGTACACAAATTCCTTGGTTATAGGAGTGTAGAGGGATGAAACCGGTTGTGGCGACCGCTCATGAAGTGGGATATGAGTGGTAGGCAGGTAGGTACCTACCTACTGCAAAAAAATATCATCACAGCTGTTTTGATTCCTATTACCTACCTAACTAAGTACCTACCATTTTGGACTCGCGGTAATGCACCGTTAATTAGCCTAATACTAACATCTAACAATCATATCCTAGGTGCCTCCTTAACATAGAGTGCGGGACAGCCGGCTGTCCTATGATTATAGTTAAAGGATTAAATGCAAATAATAAATTAATATAATTATTAATGCTGGATTTAATGCATTGGACACGACACAGATTTAACGTATCTTTTATTATGTACAGAGTTCTTGTAAAAATAAAATTATAAACGAATTTAAGACGAGGTTGTATGACATGATGATTTTAGCCTGCTCCGAGAGAGGCAAACTAAAAACAAAAACTACTTACACGAATCAAGCGAATCAATCAATCTACCAGTCGTTTCCGGTTCAGTTAATTCCGGTTATTATACGACATGATAATGTGCAGCATGACATTTGTTGAAATCCACTTTAGTACTTTTTGGATGTTTGACGTGGGTGTACATTATCGGAGTGTGTAATAACTGTATGTGCAATATTTTCACGTGTCAATAGCCAGCACTGACCTCAATATTTATTGAGGCCAGTGATAGCCAGTTATTAATAGACATACTGTGTAGCAAGCAGGCAGGCAACACTTTCGCATTCTGTATCAAGCAATTATAAGTATTCAAAGTCAAAGTCAAAATATGTTTATTCAATAAAATCACAAGGACCATCTTGAACCGTCTTAAAACTAGGTGACTCTAGTGCCAGCAAAGACTTTGTACTTATAACTAGACTGTGCACCAAGGCGCAAGAACCGGTCCGCGTGAGAGGGCTCCTGGTGGGAGTGTGTCCCTTTCTAATGAGGTGACCATGAATAACCAAACAGAACACGGGACAAATTGCTTGTACGATTGCGTATCATAACATATTGATGACCTATTTACGCTACCATATTTATATAAGTGAAAAAAATTACCAAAACATAGAGTGTGTATATTTTTTGGAATCTACATACCTTTCCTTGCACGTGGGTTAAGGGTCGGAAATACTTTTTTCTTCCCTTTATAATAGGTATGTATCATCTACCGTTAATTTGAAAAAACCTAACAATATTCGTTCCTTATAGAGGTAGTTAAAAAAAGCTAGGGTTGTCAAATGTGAGATATCACCATAATATCATATTTATTATTATTAAACTAGTAAAATGGAGGAGGTCAAAATATAAACACCTGATGCAATATTCTGGAATATTTTTTTATTGAATTGGTTTTATACATTGCTGGATACTGTTTTACGCAATTTTTGTTTTAATGTAGCCTTATGTACTACATGCTTGCTTGAGGGTTAGAGGCTTCCCGTAGCTTCTAAGTATTAAATTTAAGAATTTTTGACCAACACACTTTCAGGCGTTGTTGTAACACTTTCACATCTTGACGTAATTTCTTTTTAAGTGGCGTGTCAGTAGTTGCAGCGGATTCTGTTTGTGTACAAACACTCCGTAATGGTAATCTCCTTAATGGCACTTTCTTGTAGTTTTGCCTTTTTTGGTGCTGGTCCTACCTCTTCTATAGGTACATACATTGCTTAAAACATGCACTCTTTTTTTGTAGGGCACGACCTGTAAAGATATTTGAAGTTAATGGGACACGGTAGTTAGGTAGACAAGAGTAGACTGGAGCAGAGTAGTGCAGATGAGAGCTTCTATTTATATATTTAAACGTATAAATAATACAACATAAACGAATATAAATAATAGGCGAAACAAAATTTAAACAAGTTCGTAACAAGTACATACCTACTTAACTTTGAATTAAATATTACCTTAAAAATTCAAACAAAACAAAACTAAAAATTAAACTCTTACCACGTTCGGCTCAGTAAAACTATGTGAAAAAGGCATCGCAAAATTTGAATTTACAAGGTTATTGTTAAGGGTCCGGTGAGAGCGGCTCGCAATTTCGAGGTGCGATTGGCTATTATTTCATTTTATTTCATTTCGGGGAGGTTGTTTTAAAGAATAACTCTAAAGAAACACGCATAAATACTGTTCGAACACAAATAATACAATAATATAAGGGAAATGTGCTTGAGTCAGAAATCATTTTGGTATTAGGTAAACGTAAGACCAAACATACTAATACCAAAATGATTTCTGATTCGGGCATGTTTCCCTTATATTATTGTATTATTTGTGTTCGAACAGTATTTATGCGTGTTTCTTTAGAGTTATTCTTTCAAACAACCTCCCCTAAATGAAATAAAATGAAATAATAGCCAATCGCACCTCGAAATTGCGAGCCGCTGTCACCGGAGCCTTAATACGCGGACACACTCGAATGATTTATTCTTACCTTAGGAAATATTGACGGGACAGCATCAGGTTTCAGCATTTTACTAGTATATCCAGGAATAAAGTCGTCACATTTAAAATGCGTACTGCAAACAACAGACGACTGAGTTTTTTCCAGGTACTTCATTTTCCAACTTCAATTTCTAGTTTTCATTCTTTGGAAATCTACAATACAAGAATTAGTTATTAACAACAAACGTCATCGTCTCAAAGTCAAAGAACGCGTTAAGAACAACTTTTTTTTCACCAAAATCTCCAATTTATGACAGTCGAGACGTATCGACCTACCTACTACTAGTACGAGATTGTAAAAAAAACTTTTAATCAACAAAACTCATGGTTACCCTTAGAACATAATTGTTGTTTTTACTTACCCATGGAAATAAAAGCGGCTAACGGGATAATACTCATTTTTGCACCCTGTCACACAACAAGAATTCACCATTTTTCATTAAAATTAACAGGTTTTATGAAAATTTACACTATCACAAATCGAAGCACGAGAATCCAAAGACCTTGTACTTATAACTAGACTGTGCACCAAGGCGCAAGAACCGGTCCGCGTGAGAGGGCTCCTGGTGGGAGTGTGTCCCTTTCCAATGAGGTGACCATGAATAACCAAACAGAACACGGGACAAATTACTTGTACGATTACGTATCCCAACATATTTAAGCTACCATATATTTATATAAGTAAAAATAAAATGCCAAAACATCACGTATGTATAATTTTTTTGGAAGGGTGGGTTAAGGGTCGGAAATACTTTTTTCATCCCATCTATTCGAAAAGATCGACTTGGTTCGCCTTGGTGTGCACCCAAAGGTGGTGTTTTCTTTAAGAAACTATAAGTGCGCGGGAAAGTTAATTCCGGCGCACTTATAGTTAAGTAATAAAAATATGGTTTCGCACCCTTATGATACAATCTACTATTTCCTCCCTTTATAATATGTAAGTATCATCTGACTTACCGTTAATTTGACAAAAACCTAAAAAAAGAGGAGGTGAAAATATAAACCTGATGCAATATTCTGGAATAAATTTTTATTGAATTGGTTTTATACATTGCTGGACAATACTGTTTTACGCAATTTTTGTTTTAATGTAGCCTTATCTACTACATGCTTGAGGGTTAGAGACTTCCCGTAGGTTCTAAGTCTTAAATTTAAGAATTTTTGACCAACACACTTTCAAGCATTGTTGTAACACTTTCATATCTCGACGTAATTTCTTTTAACGTGGCGTGTCAGTAGCTGCAGCGGATTTTGTTTGTGTACAAACACTTTCCGTAATGGTAATCTCCTTAATGGCACTTTCTTGCAGTTTTGCCTTTTTTGGTGCTGGTCCTACCTCTTCTATAGGTACATGAATTGCTTAAAACATGCACTCTTTTTTTGTAGGACACGACCTGTAAAGATATTTGAAGTTAATGGGACACTACTCTTGTCTACCTACCCAGGTAAATATTACCTTAAAAATTCAAACAAAACAAAATTAAAAATTAAACTCTTACCACGTCGGCTCAGTGAAACTATGTGAAAAAGGCATCGCAAAATTTGAATTTTCAAGGTTATTGTTAATGCGCGGACACACGGATGATTTATTCTTACCTTAGGAAATATTGACGGGACAGCATCAGGTTTCAGCATTTTACTCCAGGAATAAAGTCGTCACATATAAATGCGCACTGCAAATAACAGACGACTGAGTTTTTTCCAGGTACTGCATTTTCCAACTTCAATATCTAGTTTTCATTCTTTGGAAATCTACAAGTAAAAAAATCTTGAATCAACAGAACTCATGGTTACCCTAAAGAACATAATTGTTGTTTTTACTTATCCATGGAAAGAAAAGCGGCTTCCGGAATAAGACTCATTTTTGCATCCTGTCACATCAAGAATTCACCATTTTTCATTAAAATTAGCAGGTTTTATGAAAAATTACACCATCACAAATCGAAACACGAGAATCATCCAAACAACCACATGAGCAAACCGCCATCTGCATTTAGTATTACCAGACCCAAACATTTAATTACTACTCTTACATACTCAGTGTTAAAGGATTATTTAAGAAATACAACGAATTGATGATTAATTATACCTACTTTATGAACTAGAAATATTTAATAAAGTTTCAAAGATTATAAACGTTCGTTTTGGTAATTCATAAAAAAGCAAAACGTATGTCCTTTATTGTACCATTTCTACCAAACCCAATGGTTAGTTGAGCTGGCAAGACGTCAGACAAGGACACACTCCCAGCAGGAGCCCTCTCACCGGGACCGTTTTCTGCTCGCTACCGCTTATAAGGAAATAGCTACCCTACACATAAGACAATAAATCTCATTTTAGCTAAATAACATTTTTTGGTGCACAGTCTAGTTATAAGTACAATGTCTTTGAGTGCCAGTTCCACGCGACCTATATTAACACAGTATGTTTAACCATTGTACAACAAGTCACATTGGTACTTTTTCCAAAAACAAACCTAACAATGTAATAAGTAGTAATCCAGCTAAAAAAATGGTGGCTTCCAATTATTGGGTGGACCTTGTTGGCCGTTTATTACTACACGAGATTATTATTTAAGAGTAGTAGAGCTCTTTGTGAAGGGCTCGTCCGGGGAAGTACTACCACCACGCCTTTTTCTGCCGCCAAGCAGCAACGCTGTGTTTCGGTTTGAAGAGTGTGGTCGCCGGTGTAATTACAGGCACATGAGGCTTACCATCTGTACGCCTCAAGTTGATGGACGCAGGGCAGTGCATCGTAGGGCACGTTCCTATTGTGCGTGACCTACGGGGCAATGTTTTGTTTATAGGTGATGGTTACCACTTAACATCAGGTGGGCCATCTGCTTGTTCCATCAGCTAGTTGTATAAAAAAAAAAAAAAAATACGTGACAACATTGCATGGTATAATATTGTACGAGAAGTTGGGAATACGCATTATTGGGTGTACATTATCATCCCGCACAATAACATGCATACCACACATGCCACCGTGCAATAACGGCTCCCGCCCGTTCTGTCTGTCTTCCTTCTGTCATGTTGATCAATTTTCATGAAATGAAATTTTGCAAATAAATATTTGTAACAACTCCATGAAATTAAATTAGCATTACCTACCACCACTCACTCAATTGTTGTCAATTTTGTTCGTTACTTCGGCAGTCTATGTGTGAAGAGATTCGTGTAAGCTGTTGGCGAAGAAATTATTACGGAATCGATTTTAATTTATCGAATAAATCACTGTTCTCCGTGAATACATTAACGTTATGTCAACAAAGATAATATTTAGCCGTTGAACCAAGGTAAAAAGGTTTCCCAATCACGGCTATACAAATCACGTTTTCTATTCGCTGACGAAATTAACTAAAATTGCAATTTATTCTAAAATTTAGAAATTTTTATCAAAGTTGTCAAATTTATTCTCAATCGAATTCTAGTTATTCAGTAGACAAATTCCCATAAATTTTCGTCATATTAAGTCGCCACCTACATTGACAAGTGTGTAGAAAAACCTATGTTCATAAACATCATCTACTTTCTTCTAGCTTTCAAAATGTCTTTGGAGCGAGACAGTGTCGGGATACCGCCCAGCTTAGGAGGCATAGGACCCGGTATGGGACCAGCCCTGGGAGCGGGGTCTTCTGCAGACCCTCGTTCCCTGCTCCTCAATGAGATGAGAGACCAGAACTTTGATGTCATCAGATTTGCCACATATCGAACAGCTTGCAAGCTTCGATATGTCCAGAAAAAGTGTAATTGTGAGTGATGTACAATGAATTATGGTTTAAATATCTTGTTTTTGTTATTATATCATAAATATTATGAGATATGCCTGTTATCTTGTTAGCGCCGAATTTGAATTCAAGAAAATATCAAGTTAAATAAAGTAGCTACATTGGTTTTGAGGTGATCTATCTATCTATCTACATTGTTATCACTTTCTAATATCAATAACATAAAATATACACTACTTATATGATTTAATATCCAGTATAATGAGCGGCATGTAAGTCGACCGCTGACTGTTAATGTGCAGAAGTTGAAAATACAGTATGCCTCGGAATTCGCGCGCGCTCATCAGTATCCTATCCAGGTTTCGTTCACTGGTCGACTTACGTGCAGTGTATTCTACTTATAACATATAATATATCTTGCATATGGATTTAATATCATCAGCAATAATTATTCTAATTCCAGTACATGTAATTGACATCTGGAATGTAATAGAAGCTTTTCGTGAGAACGCTCTCAACACATTAGAGCCAACCGCTTGTGTGAATGTCACCCGGCTCGAGACCCTAGTGTCCTCGCTGTACCACAACCTAAACAAAAGACTACCACCAGTCCACCAAGTGTCTGTGGAAGCCTGTTCAGCATTGCTGTTAAATTGGCTGCTAGCTGCATATAGTACAGGGTAAGTGCTTATTTATTTCTTCTTAAGTAGCTTCAGAAACATTTTCTTATATAATTGTGAATACAATGTCAAGCTACCCCTAAATAAACCCATAGAACAGTACATTCTAGCAATCTAAATTGTTCAATTTGGTATTTAACTTGTTTTCTCAATCACATTTTCCTTTTTTTTCTTTTATTTAAGAACACAAGAACAAAGTGTCTTCACCTTAAATAGAGGCAGTAAGAAAAGTGCCAGTGGACACATTCTTAGTAGTAGCAGCTTACTTCATAAAACTAGTGTTATTACCTATTAGCCGTAATTATAGCTAGATTGTAATATTAGTAGAGTATGTTATAAAATAATAATGTACACTTAGTATTATAAAAAAAAAAAAAACTAAAATCTTTTTTCTTTTTTTTTCAGGGAGAATGTTGGCAAAATCAGAGTATTTTCAATAAAAGTAGCTCTGGCAACAATGTGTGCAGGAAAATTGACTGACAAGTTGAGGTGTAAGTACCTTGCATAGTAGATAAGTCTTCATCAAAAATGGCTTCTTCTCAAACAGAGTTGGGTTAACAACATGTCCCATGCGTTTTTTTTTTCATACAACTAGCTGATGGCACAAGCAGATGGCCCACCTGATGTTAAGTGGTGACCATCATCTATAAAAAAAAAAGCATTGCCTCGTAAGTCACGAACAGAATGTTATGATGCACTGCCCTGCATTCATCAACTTGAGGCATACAGATGTTAAGCCTCATGGTGCTGTAAATTTATATCTACTACTGAATTACCTATTATGGGCTATTATGAGAATTAACTATACACCTAATGTATGAACATGCTGGTAATTACATTACACTTCCTCCATCTTAAATAGGTACCAAAATATCTGAGACTGTAATCTGAACTGATGACTGTAATCCCTAGGCATGGTATGAATCCATACTCTTACAGTCATGACCATACAAAATTAAAGAATAAATAAAAAACAAATCTATTATAGGTTAGACTTTGATATGAACTATTTATTACTCATTGTGATTTCTCTGACGCAATTATTGACTACAGAAATCCTGTCACTTATTTCGAGTCATAGACAAATTGTTTTTAATCTATAAAACCATATGAACCTCTTTGAAATGTCTCATAATCCTAGAAGAACTGGCAAGAAACTTCTTATCGTTTCTATATTGATCTGACTAATGTTGCGACTTTTTAATGAAAACTCCATAACTAAACCACTTCATCAAAATTTGACCAACAAGGTGTTTTTTTATAAAAAAAAGGCCATATTTTGGAGTGCACAATTGAAATGTAGCCCACCAAAATTCATGGTTTCTAGGTTTAATAGACAAACAGTCAATAACAATTTTATACACCCTGGTAGATCATAAAATTGTCTATTGATTTTAATTAATATCAATTGACTACCCAGCTGCCTTCAATTTATTCTGACATCACCATGATGTGATGTCATGAGATCAAGAAGCCAAACAAGAAAGTTGAAACCTAGATTGGACTTTTCAGCTTGTATGATGACATAAAATCGACTAAAAACTATCCTAAATTTTTTTAAGTTAAAAAAATTGTTCTAATAAATATTGTTGGACACCAGCACTATCTAGCCTCTAAGCCAAAGCTTGTAATTATGTATATTATATCTATCTGGTTCCCAGATAGCTGATTTAATCCCTACTAATATTATAAATGCGAAAGTAACTCTGCCTGTCTGTCTGTTACGCTTTCCCGCTTAAACCTCTCAACCGATTTTAATGAAATTTGGCACAGACAATCTTTAGACCCTGAGAAAGGACATAGGCTACCTTTTATTGCGAAAAAAAGGGATGAAGAGATTAAAAGTACGCAGACGAAGTCGCGGGTACCAGCTAGTATGCAATATAGTTTTTTTTTTATTAACATGTTTGTAAGCTCTTCCTTGTTTCACTATGTGAAAACGTGTAAATGGTCTTCACCTATTTTTATTAATTTTTAATTAGTCTATAAGCACTATTTGTTTTCCTAAGAAATAAAAATAAAATAAATAAATACTTTTTTTTAATACATACATTTAATACTTAATTACACCCAGACAGAGAACAAACATCTATGTTCATCACAAAAATGTTTGTTCTCGGTTGGGATTGAACCCACGGCCTACGCCAACTACCAACTGAGCTGTGAAGGCTATCAAAATCTAAAATCTATTTAAAATGTATGTTATTCATGGAAATTGTAATGTTGCGATTTTTATTCATTCATACATCGTCATATTCATACATAGGTACATCTTTATTCAGCAATATTTTTAAAAGATAGCACTAAACTGTAGGTATTAGTTTTCGGAAGCAGCGTTTAAACATAATATTTAATTAATTGCAGATATATTCTCTCAGCTGTCAGATGGCAACGGCCACCTTCTCATGAAGAGGCTTGGAGACTACCTCCGGGAAGTCCTAGCTTTACCCGCAGCTGTTTATGAGTCACCCTCCTTCTGTTATGAGGATTCACTGGCTCTTTCGATTTTCAACCAGGTAAATAAGACTAACACACTACACTAGCCATCATCATCAGCCTATAGAAGTCCACTGCTGGACATAGGCCTCCCCTATCTGTTTCCAGGAAGAACGATTTTGAATCCTTTCCATCTACCGACTACCCGCGATCCTAACAATATCGTCAGTCCATCGGGTAGGAGGGCGTCCCAAACTTCGCATTCCTGTTCGTACACTATTCGCTATACTATATATATATACACTTTACTATACACTTTCCCTACCAAAATGAAAAATTACTTTGAATTTTATCATAAAGGACTTGTTTCATTTTGGGTTGTTATGTACGCCACTTTGAAAACTGAGAAATATAATTATTTGACCGTTTTCTCAAATGCACTTTTTCGATTCACAGTGTTATGCATAAACAATGATATTATTATACCTACTTAGGTAGGTATAATAATATAATATATAATATAATAATATAATATATAATATAATAATAATAATGGTACTTTTGCCATTACCTACTTTTAAAATATTTAGATACTGAATTTTAATCACTACATAGTATAAAACAAAGTCGCATCCTCTGTCCCTATGTCCCCTTGTCCCTTTGTATGCTTAGATCTTTAAAACTACGCAACGGATTTTGATGCGGTTTTTTTTAATAGATAAAGTAATTCAAGAGGAAGGTTTATATGTATA
This sequence comes from Plemyria rubiginata, assembly GCA_963576535.1. Lineage (NCBI taxonomy): Eukaryota > Metazoa > Arthropoda > Insecta > Lepidoptera > Geometridae > Plemyria > Plemyria rubiginata. The sequence goes on from OY754929.1 coordinate 4,157,079, forward strand.
ATACATGCATGATATGTGCACCCGTGCGAAGAAGGGGCGCGCGGGCGGGTCGCTAGTTTATAATAATAACTCAAATGGTGAAGGAAAACATCGTGAGGAAACTGGCATGTTGTAAAAAAAGTTCTACAACATGTGTCAAGTGCTTGAAAGGAGCCTTAAAATCCTTTCACCACACTGTTTCGAAAGAAACTAGTGACTCGACAAGAAGAAGTATCAGTTTTTGTTATTTCTTTTCAGAATACCAAAATAACAGTAAATGACTTCTTGGACACACTAATGTCAGATCCGGGGCCGCCATGTCTGGTGTGGCTGCCATTGCTGCATCGTCTGGCTAGTGTTGAAAATGGTACGTTTATTTTGTACATCTAGAATAAAGCAATATACAGGGTTACAGGAAAAATCGTGCTAGATCCGTTAAGGGCGTGGAGTACCCATCATTTCTGACTTATTTCACTATGAAACACCCTACCCTAAACATAACCCTTTTCAAGCAATTCGACTTTTAATTTTTTTATTGAAAATTTTGTGCACCTTAATTATTATTATTATTGCATTTTTACATGTGTAATAAGATGCTTTAGGATGTCAATCATTAAAATAGTGCATAAGTTAATTGAATAGACCGTAGTAGACAAGTGAAAGTTAAGAAATAAGAAAAAATACTAGAAAGTTTATTTTTCTCTAAGGGATATCTAAAAAAAATATTATGGCAATTGTTTGTGAAATAAGTCAGAAATGATGGGTACTCCACGTCCTTAACGGATCTAGCACGATTTTTCCTGTAACCCTGTATAGTACTAATCCGCTGATCTAATCTCCTTAAGCTGGAATAAACTTAATTAGACTTCGACACGTGTTTCACCTCTACGAAGCATCTTCAGGAAATTGACCCGCGGTGCACCGAACGTGTTACCTCGTCGAGCGCTGAGCTGAAAGTTATTTAACAATGGACTTCTGCAAAGTCACGCCTGAGTCAATTAACTATTTTGTACATCTAGAAACAAACCTCTAAAATATAAATAATAACTGTAATTATTATCAACAATATACAGAATATGATATGCATAAAAATGTGAGGCAACCTATTGCTAGTAAAAATAATGTTGCTCTATAAATTTTTGTAGGTATCTAAATTATTGAATATAAATCATCAAGGTATTTACAAAATGTACAAAATGCAAACGAAAAAAATAATTCATAAATATTCCGGAATAAATAAGCTTTATTGGTGCCAATTCTCTTGTTTAATTTTCCTAACTTATACTAATTTGACAGCAATAAAAATAATGCCATCCCTTTCTAAATGACCGAAACAACAAGGACGGCTTTTTTTTGAGCTTTTTTTTTATTGTTTGATAGCTAGACGACTGCCATCTCACCTGATGTAAAGTGAAGATGCAGTCTAAGGTGGAGCACGCTTAGCTATAATCCACTTATTCACTCTTGTCTTAAAAAATCCCAAGTTGTATCGTTCCGGAAATACCGACGACGTTAAAGTGCGGTAAACGACGGTAAAGCTGTCAGATTAGGTTAGTTTTGGATAATGCAACAACAGAATCAACACCAATAACTCTTGAAAAAACTAAGTAAGCTAGTGTTTTTTTAGTATCGTACTAGTTGCGCCCCGCGGTTTCACCCGCGCAGATTTAAATCCCGGTGATCGGAAAACATTTATACCTACGATCGCTGATATCACTCATTGCTCAAAACGCAACGATAGCGCGTGCTAATCTTTCCTGTGGCGACATCTAGTTTTTATTTGGGAACTGTAATAGGATAATGGGAAAATGTATCAGCTAAATACGGTAAAATGGAAAACTGGAAAAAACAAAAAAAACAAAGGTTAACTGGAAGAGAATGCTCTCTAGCATTAAGTTCGCCTATGTACGATACATTTTGTTTATGTGCAATAAAGAATTTTCTATCTATCTATCTATCTCAAATGCTAAATATCTGCCAACACCCGGTATTCCCACGGGATAAAAAGTAGCCTATGTGTTATTCCAGACTATAATCAATATCTCTGCCAAGTTTCATCCGGATCCGTTCAGCCGTTTCGGCGTGAAAGAGTAACAAACATCCATCCATCCATCCATACTTACAAACTTTCGCGTTTATAATATTAGTAGGATTTTACAACTAGTTATCGCCACATTTAACTTGGTGGTTTGCGGACAGTTGTGCACCCGCTGGCGTGCAGCGTTTGCCGCCGCGGCTCACTGACCGGTTTCCGGTACCGTTGCGCGCGCTGCGCCAGCTACACCCTCTGCCAGGAGTGCTTCTGGCGCGGACGCATCTCCGGAACGCACACCAACGAGCACGAGGTCAAGGAGTATGCAGCTTACGTAAGTATAACGAAGGAATAGAAATTATTTAACCCACTAAGGTTTTGGAAGAAATTGCTTTCAGCGATTAAACCCATTGTACTTTATTATTATTATTTTCAGATTTACATCCATAGGTACAATATTAATAACACAACAAACACACAACTTACAACTAAACACGTAAATGAAATATAATACAGAATAACTTAGTAAAATGTCAAGAATTAATTCACGATTATGATGTGTCCTTGTTTACAATAAATAAATAAATAAATATTGGTGGACTTTCCACACAGCACTATCTAGCCCCAAACTAAGCTTATGCTTGTAATATGGGAACCAGATAGCTGATATACTACTTATAACACTTTTTTTTTGTAAATACATACTTATAATATTATATAACACTCAGAGAACAAACATAAAAAAGTGTATGTACACACAATAAAGTGTTATGTTTGACAGCCTTCACAGCTCAGTTGGTAGTAACTCTGCCTTTTGCGACGTAGGCCGTGGGTTCGATTCCCACCGAGAACAAACATTTGTGTATTGAACATAGATGTTTGTACTCTGTCTGGGTGTTATGATATATCAAAGTATGTATTTACAAAAAAAAGTATATCAGCTATCTGGTTCCCATATTACAAGCTTTGGCTTAGTTTGGGGCGAGATAGTGCTGTGTGGAATGTCCATCAATATTTATATTTGTTTTATTTATTCATCTTTCTTGAGACCACTGGTGGTCGCTGTGGGCTCGAATAGAGCCTCATTAAGGCGCACTTGAAATCCTTCCACCACACTGTTTTAAAACAAACTAGTGACACGGCAAGAAGGAGAATTAACTTTGACCTGCCCCTTAGCATTGTTATTTCCAATTCCAGAAGTCACCGTCCAAACAGATAGGCGCGACGTTGAGGAAGTCTTTCCGTTGCGTGCCCGAGCGTGGAAGGGCCCCGCTTCCGCGCTATCCGGACCAACCGGAGCGCACGCTCAACCTTAGCCATATCGTGTAAGTACACACTTTATAATCACTTGAAAAGCCTTCACGGCGCATTTGGTGTGGCGCTGCCTTCTGCGCAATAAGCCGTGGGTTCGATTAAAAAAAACGTTCGTGTGATGGACATAGATGTATGTTTTATGTCTAGGTGTTAAATATTATCCTACTTATATTCTAAATGTGTAAGTTTCCATGTTTGTTACTCAATCACGCCAGAACGGCTGAACGGAACTGGATCAAATTTAGCACACAGATAGATTACAGTCAGACAGGCTATTTTTTTTTTTTATCCCGTGGTAATACCGGGATTTAAAACAACGTGGGTGAAACCGCGGTGTGAAGCTAGTATTTATTTACAAAAACAAATAAAATAAGTGATATATCAGCCATCTGGTTGCCATATTTTTTTACAATTTCTTCACTCGCATGATACTAACATGTTAAATGATTTCCCTCAGTCCACCGTCGCCGGTTCCAGCACACAATGGCTTCCCGGAGTACGTTGGTGGATATGTAAACACTGGTTCCTTGGACTCGCGGTCTTCCAGATCCACGCATCGTAGTAAGTACTTATTACAGCATGTAGTAAAAATAAGCAGAAATTCAAATGGCAATAATTTTACCTATAGTCGTCTAGCGAACAAACGCTGAAGCATTTAAGTTATTATCTTGGCGCAGCCGGTAGGGTAAAATAATATTAAAAACATATTTTCCTAAAAACATCAATTCAAAATTTTTTTTTAATATTAAGTTGGAACCGAATTGTGTTTTTATAGAAATGATTAAACAACTATCCACCAAATGATGGGCTGGTTTGCTAATATTCTACTACAATGTAGACAAACCAACTTACGGTCCTCCTGATGGGAAGCGGTTACCGTGACCGATCAACGCCTGCAACACCGAGGAATCACAAGCGCGTAGCCGACCCTTAATTTTTTTTTCTTTATTTGATAAATAATTAAACGCTAGTTATGTGTTACAGGTATAGCAGAGCATTTATCAAGGGGAGTGGATGATGAACATCGTCTAATCGCGAGATATGCGGCGAGATTGGCGCACGAAACTAGAACTATGGTAAATGGCCCCCACCTGAAGCGCTTATGGCTTTCTCGCGTCTGCGGTGTCAGTCAGCCAAAAAGCTTTTTTTTGTCAGACTTAGAATCCTTTCACCACAATGTTTTGAAAAAAGAAAGAAAATATATTTTTCATCCCACCATCTCGGAAAGAGTAATTTTGCTCTTCAATATCTGAGTGCAAAAGCCGTTTTTATTCTCTAGAGGATAAAGTAAATTGAATTTAGAACATCGTGTGCACTAAGTTTGTGAATTAAAAAAAAAACATTAAACCTATTTACTGCTACCTCTATGGTGCCGAATATATCATACAACTTTTTTTTAATTTGTTAAAAACTCAGACTCGGAACCTTCTTGGTGTTCTTTTTTCAATTTGCTTTGTACGCGGTTCTTTACGCGGCATTTTTTCACGTCATTGTTAAACCTTATATTAAAAACAAGAAACTTGAAAACAAGTGAAAAATGTAGTAGTTAATACCTAAACTGAAATAAAAGTACCTATCTTGTGATTGTAAACTTTTTTTTTTGCATTTAGTCATTTCCTCGCTGAGGTGGAATGAAAAGTTACGTGTTGCACTCGAGTGCAAAGATTTTTCACCTCGTGCTCTTTTGATTCCCTCGCTAACGCTCAGGATTCTAATTTTGAATCACTCGCTGCGCTCGTGATTAAATTTTAGAATCCTTCGCTTGCTCGGTCATCAAAATTGAACACGCGGTTAAAAAGCAACTTTGCACTCTTGTATAACAAATAACTATTTCATCCCACCATCTCGGCAAGAGTAATTTTGCTCTTCAATATCTGAGTGCAAAAGCCGTTTTTATTCTCTAGAGGATAAAGTAAATTGAATTTAGAACATCGTGTGCACTAAGTTTGTGAATTAAAAAAAAACATTAAACCTATTTACTGCTACCTCTATGATGCCGAATATATCATACAACTTTTTTTTAATTTGTTAAAAACTCAGACTCGGAACCTTCTTGGTGTTCTTTATTCAATTTGCTTTGTACGCGGTTCTTTACGCGGCATTTTTTCACGTCATTGTTAAACCTTTTATTAAAAACGAGAAACTTGAAAACAAGTGAAAAATCTAAAATGAGTGATTCTAGCGACGAGGAAGTTTGTTTGACGCCAGCATGTGATTGTAAACGTTTTTTTTTTGCATTTAGTCATTTCCTCGCTGAGGTGGAATGAAAAGTTACGTGTTGCACTCGAGTGCAAAGATTTTTCACCTCGTGCTCTTTTGATTCCCTCGCTAACGCTCAGGATTCTAATTTTGAATCACTCGCTGCGCTCGTGATTAAATTTTAGAATCCTTCGCTTGCTCGGTCATCAAAATTGAGCACGCGGTTAAAAAGCAACTTTGCACTCTTGTATAACAAATAACTATTTACCAACACAAAAAAGAAAATACTATAAATACTACTTAAATAAATACATTAGGCCAATTAGATCCGTGGCTTAGTATTTGCCGCACCGTATGAATCACGCCACACAGTGCAGACTGGTATTCTGTCAGGTCCTAGAACGGTAACGGTTGCCGACCCCTCAAAAGGTTGTGGACCCCTGGATTATCGTGATAACCCAGGGGTCCGCAACCTTTTGAGCGATTGATTGATGCTACTTTTGATGTTACAGCCTCGACCCAGGGGTCCGCAACCTTTTGAGCGATTGATTGATGCTACTTTTGTTGTTACAGCCTCGAGCGGGAAGGTCGGCTTCACTCACGCCAGAGCTGGTAAGTGTAAGTACACATTAAATAAATAAATAAATATTGGTGGACTTTCCACACAGCACTATTTAGCCCCAAACTAAGCTTATGCTTGTGATATGGGAACCAGATAGCTGATATACTACTTATATACTTTTTTTTTGTAAATACATACTTATAATATTATATAACACCCAGACAGAGAACAAACATCTGTGTTCATCACACAAACGTTTGTTCACGGTGGGAATCGAACCCACGACCTACGGCGCAGAAGGCAGAGCTACCACCAACTGAGCAACGTAGGCTGTCATAACATTACATTACATCATTTTGCTTCTTCAAATACTATGTGTACATTGTATGTATTACATTGTACTCCAGCGTCACTGAAGACTAGCGTGGTAGTTGAGCATCAAACACTATTACAGCATAAAAGATTTGAAAACAATGTAGTGCTGGGAGGACTTAATGCTAATAGCGTTGTCTATCAGTCTTCCTGGACTTGCAAAAAAAATTAAAAAATTTTGTTCGTACATAATGTGAACTGCTTTCAATTTAATTTTATTGTTCTAGCCAATATTGTTTTTTCTATTTCGCCTGTTTTTGTGACATAAAATTTGGTTGGTGGAACAAGCAGGTGGCCCATCTGATTTTATGTAGTACCTAACCGTCACCTATATCAAAGCCTCGCAAGTCATACAATATAAGAATGTGACCTACAATGCACTGCCCGGCGTCCATCAACTTTAACATCTGCCAAAGCCTCATGTGCCTGAAATTGTATCGCCCAAACCTTTCAAACCGAAACACAGAAACGCTGCTTGGCGGCAGAATAAACATAGTGGCAGTACTACCCCGGACGAGCCATACCCAAAGAGCTTTACTACTCATTGTGCAACTTCGCGGCATAGTATTAAGGTGCATTTTGGCGTGCAGGGCCGGTCTTCATCCGAGGGTTCCGAAGTGGACGCAGCAAGGCAGCAGAGGGAACTGATAACGCAACTGGAGGCTAAGAATAGAGAGATTATGCGCGAAATTGCGAGACTCAGGTATATTATCATGTTATTTTGCATTAAGGCTCTCCCCCACAGGCGCGATAATAACGCGCGATAAGGATGCGCGTTCTTATCGCAGTAGTGTGTAACTTCTTCAAGGCAAGTGCACATGAGTGAATAGGTGTCTTCTAGACCGTTCTTATCCAACTACGGCAGGAGGGAAACACTTGGCTATAAGAGACGACTGGTGAAGTACTGTATCAGCGCAAGGCAGGCCACCACACTTTGTTTGGATGACGTCATAAGTGTTTGGACCACAGTGGATACGTCTAGCACAGAAAGAGGCAGACTTACCAGCAGTGGGTGCCAACGGGTTGAATGGATGAAGATAAAGAGATGTTGCTTCATTATCCTCTTATTTATATTGGTCGCTGAACGCTCCGTTAGCTTATCAGATCGATAAGTGTTGCCGTCTCTTTTCATTGGCATGAAAGCGACAGTGATAAGAATACCCTACAGATTCGCTATAACGTAGATTATGAATAGTTGGGTTTGATTCGTTTTCTGTCATTTTACGAAGCAAAATTTTAATTGTTTCTTTAATGTTATTTTGAGTTGTGTTGTATAACCACACATATAATACCAACTCCTTCCTCTTGACCGGATGCAACGCAGGGCAGCTCGTATTGTCGACGATCCCAAGCTCACAGACGACCTGGAGCCCCTTAGTATTCGAAGAGACGTAGGATCCCTGTGTGTGCTCTATCGTCTGTACAATGGGGAGTGTTCTGAGGAACTGTTCAGTTTGGTGCCCGCGGCTAACTTTCACCATCGCACCACACGCCGCAAAAATAAATTTCATCCCCACCATCTGGATGGCTGGTTCTCCTCAACTACTCGTTTTTCTCGGTCGTTTTTACCTCGAACGAGTAAGTTGTGGAACGAACTTCCCCCTGCGGTTTTCCCTCGGAGTTATGACATGGGGTCCTTCAAAAGGCGGGTTTATCTCCTCTTAAAAGGCCGGCAGCGCATCAGCAACGCCTCTGGTGTTGCAGGTGTCTATGGGCGACGGTGACCACTTTCCATCAGGTGGCCTGTATGCTCGTCTGCCAGCTTTGGCATAAAAAAAAAAAAAAAAAAAAATTCGGTGGTATTTTAGCAAACATTGCTTGAGGTCTTAATGCAAAGTGTATGTGTAAGCATTTGGAATGAAAGTGTATTAGGTGATTTCGTGGTTTGACCGAAAATGTTTCGCATGTTTTGAAGAAAACTGTCACCATTTTCTTCAAAAAAATGACGTGACTTGACTATGGACTGACTCGACTAAAAAGTATTAACCGATAAAAATCACTTGACATTGGCAAGATTGTCTATACGGACAGGAGCCATAAACAAAAAAAGAAGAAGAATATGAGGGTTAATGAGTAACTTTTTCCAGACGGCAACAAGAAGCAGAAGCCAGCAGCGGCGCCCGCAGCAGCGGCGAAGGCTCGGCGCCGCCGCTCGTCTCCGAGCTGCGCGCGCTGCGCCAGCGGAAAGACGAGCTGGAGGGACATCTGTCCTCGCTGCAGGAGTCCAGGAAGCATCTCATGCAGCAGCTGGAAGGACTCATGAGGATGCTGAAGGTAACTCTTAGCAATAACATACATACACACATAAAATTACGCCTATTTTCCATAGGGGTAGGCAGAGACCACGGATTTCCACTTGCTAAGATCCTGACCTATGTACTTCTCTTTCGCTTCATTCACTCTCATAACATTCTTCATACATGCTCGTCGGTTTAGGGTACTCTTGACCTGACCTTTCCGTAGAACGTCTGCTATCTGATCTAGATACGTCCGCCGAGGTCTTCCCCTCCCAACAGTCCCATTCACACTCGCCTGATGCACCTTTTTCATCAATCTTAACAATTAATATAATAATAATGCTGTACAATCCACACAGCATCATCTAGCCCCAAAGTAAGCTACTCAAAGCTTGTGTTATGGGTACTAGATGACTGATATATTTAATACATTATACACTTATATAGATATATATTTTTTATTATACATAAACAACACCCAGACCAACGGAACAAATTTCTGCAGATCGTACTTAAATTTGTTCCGAGGCGGGAATCAAGCCCGCAACCTCTTGCGTCGCAGGCGGACTCTCGCCCGCTGCGTCACTGAGGTCGTGAGCAATATAGGATCGTTGGCAATTCCCCTAGAAGTATAAAAAAAACGACAAAAAACCAATAAGTAAATGAATAATATTGATGGACATTCCACACCGCACTATCTTGCCCCAAACTAAGCCAAAGTGTGTTATGGGAACCAGATAGCTGATATACTACTTATATACTTTTTTTTTGTAAATATATACCTATTTACAATATTAAACAACACCGAGCCAAAGAGCAAACATCTATGTTCATCACACAACTGTTTGTTCACGGTGGGAATCGAACCCACGGCCTACGGCGCAGAAGGCAGAGCAACTACCAACTCAGCTGTGTAGACTTTCTATTGCCTAAATATTCGCCTCCCTTCCGTGTCTTTTCATTCATCATTCCAGTTCCATCTTTTAACAATGATCTACGCGTGTCGCATAGCCATTTTGACCAATCAACGCGCGTTAAGTAGGTAACGTTTATAGGGGTAATACAATAAAACAAATGGTATGAATGAAACAATTATAATTTATTTGCGTTGATAATTATGTTGCCTTCTTTACTGGAAGCGTCCCACCTTAAATACCGTGAACTTAGAATTTTTTAGGACGAACAGATTCTGTAATGAAAATATACATTTTATTTAGGGTAGCATTCTTTGGGAAATCAGCGCTGTACATACGTAATAACAGGCACATGAGGCGTAACATCTGTATGCCTGTTGATGGACGCAGGGTAGTGCATCTAGGGCACATTCGTAACGAGCGTGTCTTGCGAGGCAATGCTTTGTTATGAGTGACGGTTAACCCGGCAAGTTGTGTATTGTTACTACTTCCTACTATTCTCTGTAAAATAATAAACAAACTGAAACAGCTTCACGACTTTGATCCCCAGGCACGGTAGATATCCCTTCAGATCTCCCAGAACCAAGTAGGTACTAATTCAAGATTCTTTGAGGATGTCTAAGGGGGGTAGTCAGAGGTACGTCCAAACATTACATTTGGAACATACCCACATTTTGCAGTAGTTAGTATTCCATTCGTGACAGGTTGCAAGCCCATCGCCGCTGTTAGAATACTAACTGGTTTCCTCACGATGTTTTCCTTCACCGTTTAAGAGCACTGGCATTGCGCACATAAATTTTTCGATAGAAAAATCCATTGGTGCACGACCGGATTCGAACCTGCGACCTTACGATCGGAAGGCGGGGTCACTCCCACTAGACCACCGGTGCTCTAAATAATACATCTGTAAAATAATACATTCATATATTATAGGTGTCTTCAGCTTTGATAACTGTTTTATATCTATTTTTTATGTGTCGCAAATAAAAATTTATTCTATTCTATATAAAAAAACTAGGAAGATGAAAATCTCACTCTAAAACAATATTGCTGTGGAGCTAGTGAGAAAGATCCAACACGTGGATAAAAAGGTTATACACCCATATTTTATAACTACCAGTAAAAAATGAAAGGACTGTTTCAGCAGAGGCTACTAATGACTAGTGGCTCTGGGAGCTGTAGACCTCGCGAGCATACTAAAAGTGAGCTATTTGAGGAATGTAATGTGCAAGTGCATTTTCCGTTTTGTGATTTTTTTGATCTTTTTGATTTTTTTTGCATCGTCTTGTGTAGAATGAGGTCCTTTGTTTCTCTCAAATTTGATTGAAAACCATCGATTGTTTGATGAGCTATCCTGTTCATCATGCTGAAGATCCTTATCAGATTCGCCAAACTTTTATGAGACCAACTTATAGTTACTACCTTTCAAATAAAAAAAGAATAATCGAAATCGGATCTCATTTGGTGGAGATATCCAGTATATCAAATAGCCCCCTTTTTGCCCTTTTTTTGGGGGAAGTACCCCTCCAATCAAAAATCCCCGACGACAAAAAAATTCTAATAAGTCATATAACCTGTGTACCAAGTTTCGTCCAGATCAGTTGAAAAATGCGACCTGCAGAGGAGAACAGACAGACAGACATCCGGACAAACGCATTTTTGGCCAATGTGGAAAATGAGACGCTTCGCTCGCTCGGTCAATAAAATAAATAAATAATGCTGGACAATCCACACAGCACTATCTAGCCCCAAAGTAAGCTATTCAAAGCTTGTGTTATGGGTACTAGATAACTGATAATATATTTAATACATTATATACTTACATAGATAGATATTTTTTAGGTGACCAATTAGCGCTCTAGGGTAATAAAAAAAACTGAAACTGAAACAGCTTCACGACTTTGATCCCCAGTCACGGTAGATATCCCCTCAGATATCTCAAGTACCAAGTACTAACCTCAAGATTCTTTGAGAATGTCTAAGGGGGGTAGTCAGAGGTACGTCCAAACATTACATTTGGCACATACCCACATTTTGCAGTAGTTAGTATTCCATACGTGACATTCCATACGTGGTTACAAGCCCAACGCCGCTGTTAGAATACTAACTGGTTTCCTCACGATGTTTTCCTTCACCGTTTAAGAGCACTGGCATTGCGCACATAAATTAGGGTAATAATGTAGCTAGAAAAGCCCTAGGGCGGTAAGTAATTAAAAAAAACACTTCACTCTTTCAAAAAGTTCGCGTACATCAAACCATCATACTGAGCAATAGACATCATGCATTCAGCCCAATTACAAAAGAGGTCGCTTCGCTATTCAGCCTTGTCTTCGTATGAGTATAATAGTCATCAATTTTAAATATCGAACGGCGAAGCTCAATTTCGTTAAAATGTTTTATTTTTATAATGCCGGTTTTTTCCAACTTACCTCACAATCGAGATGTAAAGCAGAGTAGTTAACTCGGGTGTAAGCATCAATTGCACCCTCGAACTATAGGCGCCCTCGCTGCGCTCGTGCGCCTAAATATCTCGGGCTGCAATTGATGCCTTACAGCCCTTGGCTACTAATCTACTATTATCAGTTGGGTGTTTTAAATAATAAATATTCTTACTCCAATACTGTTCATAGGAGTCTGACTGCGACTCATCTGTTTCTTGGTGATCTCCAAAATAGTGCGCAAAAATCAGCTTTAGGTCTATGAGTAGGGTCTTCTTATCTTCAGGCCTCAACGCGTACGGTTTAACTCTGTTGGTGTAAGGACTCAACTTGCTCGCGATGCCATAAGCTGAGAACACATAATTATAAAAATGAATAAATAATGGACGGATCATTTCGACGACCTCAGTGGCGCAGCGGGCGTGAGTCCGCCTGCAAAGCAAGAGGTTGCGGAATCGATTCCCGCCTCGGAACAAATTTGTGTACAATCTGCAGAAATTTGTTCCGTTGGTCTGGGTGTTTTCTATAAAAAGTAGCGTATGTGTGTGATGATTGAATCACTCCCTACCTTCACTTGCTCTTGATTCATCTATGGCCCTCGCTTTAGATCCGTCCTTTATCCACTAATTGCATAATATACTATGTGGGTATATATTCTTACCCAAAGGATGTTCTTCCGACTCTGAATCAGGCTCACAGTCCGAGTCCGATTTCAACTCTTCAGTTTCTTGGTAATCTTCAAAACATTTTACGAATGTTGACCAAATCTCTCCGAATAAGACCTTCTCTACTGGACTCATCTGGTGCTCTTTAGGGCCATTTACGTCTAGTGTATTAATCGGGAAACGAACAGGGTCCGCAGAAATAAACCCTAACACTAAAGCAATAGATACTACTGTCAGATACATGATCGCTATTTGCTGTCACTGTTGTGTGTGTTCTGAAGCAGTTTTATTTATATCAAAAGCGGGCGGAAGGTATGCGCATAACTTAAATATTTTTTGATTAGAAAGTACTTAGTTGAAACGAAAAATGCAGCAATAATAGTTATTTGTTATACAAGAGTGCAAAGTTGCTTTTTAACCGCGTGTTCAATTTTGATGACCGAGCAAGCGAAGGATTCTAAAATTTAATCACGAGCGCAGCGAGTGATTCAAAATTAGAATCCTGAGCGTTAGCGAGGGAATCAAAAGAGCACGAGGTGAAAAATCTTTGCACTCGAGTGCAACACGTAACTTTTCATTCCACCTCAGCGAGGAAATGACTAAATGCAAAAAAAAGTTTACAATCACAAGATAGGTACTTTTATTTCAGTTTAGGTATTAACTACTCTGACTCTGACGACCTCTGTGGCGCAGCGGGCGAGAGCCTGCCTGCGACGCAAGAGGTTGCGGGTTCGATTCCCGCCTTGGAACAAATTTGTGTACGATCTGCAGAAATTTGTTCCGATGGTCTGGGTGTTTTCTATGTATAATAAAAAAAAATATCTATCTATGTAAGTATATAATGTATTAAATATATCAGTTATCTAGTACCCATAACACAAGCTTTGAATAGCTTACTTTGGGGCTAGATAGTGCTGTGTGGATTGTCCAGCATTATTTATTTATTTATTTATTTATTACTACTACATTTTTCACTTGTTTTCAAGTTTCTTGTTTTTAATATAAGGTTTAACAATGACGTGATAAAATGCCGCTTAAAGAACCGCGTACAAAGCAAATTGAAAAAAGAACACCAAGAAGGTTCCGAGTCTGAGTTTTTAACAAATTAAAAAAAAGTTGTATGATATATTCGGCACCATAGAGGTAGCAGTAAATAGGTTTAATGTTTTTTTTTAATTCACAAACTTAGTGCACACGATGTTCTAAATTCAAATTACTTTATCCTCTAGAGAATAAAAACGGCTTTTGCACTCAGATATTGAAGAGCAAAATTACTCTTTCCGAGATGGTGGGATGAAAAATAATTTATAAATGTATGGAATTTCACGTGGAGATACGACGTCGAACAAAGGTCGTAGACGTAGGTATGCGGATCACAAGCCTGAAGTGGAATGGCGGAATATGGACAACGGTGATTACGGAATGATGGCCCAGAGACGCTCAGCGACCACGAGGCAGACCACCCGCCCGATGGTCGGACGATATAGTTGAAGTAGTTGGACGGCAATGGCAAAGACTGGCACAGGACCGGAGAGAGTGGCGTTTTAAAGAGGAGGCCTATAGATAGATAGAATAGTTATTTGTTATACAAGAGTGCAAAGTTGCTTTTTAACCGCGTGCTCAATTTTGATGACCGAGCAAGCGAAGGATTCTAAAATTTAATCACGAGCGCAGCGAGTGATTCAAAATTAGAATCCTGAGCGTTAGCGAGGGAATCAAAAGAGCACGAGGTGAAAAATCTTTGCACTCGAGTGCAACACGTAACTTTTCATTCCACCTCAGCGAGGAAATGACTAAATGCAAAAAAAAAACGTTTACAATCACATGCTGGCGTCAAACAAACTTCCTCGTCGCTAGAATCACTCATTTTAGATTTTTCACTTGTTTTCAAGTTTCTCGTTTTTAATAAAAGGTTTAACAATGACGTGAAAAAATGCCGCGTAAAGAACCGCGTACAAAGCAAATTGAATAAAGAACACCAAGAAGGTTCCGAGTCTGAGTTTTTAACAAATTAAAAAAAAGTTGTATGATATATTCGGCATCATAGAGGTAGCAGTAAATAGGTTTAATGTTTTTTTTTAATTCACAAACTTAGTGCACACGATGTTCTAAATTCAATTTACTTTATCCTCTAGAGAATAAAAACGGCTTTTGCACTCAGATATTGAAGAGCAAAATTACTCTTGCCGAGATGGTGGGATGAAAAATACTTTACTGCACACAACTTAAGAATAAAACAAACTTTAAAAGTACAATGGGCGGCCTTATCGCTAAGTAGCGATCTCTACCAGACAACCGTTGGATGAATGGACTCAAGAAATTTAGAAGGGGTTCTTGTGTGCGCGGAGATAAATAAAAACCCTATACCCTATACCCAGCAGTGGGGGCATACAGGCTGAATAGATAGATAGATAGATGGAATTTATGCGTTCCACGTGCTAGGTTTCTGCGACGTTCGAATATCGATCACTTGACTCATTGCTTAGTTGATAGTAGCTCTAAGCTCTATAGTTTTAAAGGTTGTGATATCGTTTTTTGTCAAGGACAAACGCTTGAAAGATTTACATTGACGTTTGTTCTACGTCTATCTAGCCCCAAACTAAGCCAATGCTATCATATGTGAACCAGATAGATGTCATACTACTTATATACTTTTTTTAAATACAAGCCTATAATATTCTATACACCCAGACAGAAAACAAACATCTATGGTCATCACACAAATGTTTGTCCTCGTTGGGATCGAACCCACGGCCTACGGCGCTGAAGTTACTACCAACTGAGCTGTGAAGGCTGTCATACTACATTATCCTACTTCCTACTAATATTATAAATGCGAAAGTTTGTAAGTATGGAGGATGGATAGATGTTTGTTACTCTTTCACGCCGGAACGGCTGAACGGATCTGGATGAAACTTGGCAGAGAGATATATTATAGTCTGGAATAACACAAAGGCTACCTTTTATCCCGTGGGAATACCGGGATTTAAATCTGCGTGGATGAAACCGCGGGGCGCAACTAGTTTAATTATAATATTATGTTTGTTTGCAGACGCAGCAGTCATCGCCGCGCTCAACCCCTAATTCGTCCCCCAGGTCGACTAAGAGCCCCCCGCTGCCGGGGGGCCCGCCTCAGCCGTCGGCGCCCGAGAGGTAAGCCTCTTCACCCAGGGTTACGCTTATATCGTGCGTGACTTGCAAGTCAAAACTTTATTATAAGTGATGGCTACAAACATCAGGAGCCTTATGCACTATGACCATTTGCAGCGCGAGCTCGGCTAAGACAAGGCAGGCGATGTGAAACGGTCAGGGCAAAGTATCTCCTATGTCATAAAGAATAAAGCCCAATATCAAGTTTTGACGTTTCACGGTTTGGGGCAAGGAATCTCCTATTGTCATAGTGAATAAGGCTCCAGATGGGATGTGCTTGAGCCATCGATAATGTACTATCGACAAAATGTATGCCTCGCCACTTTTGAAACAGATTTGTTTGGCATGGTGTTGGGTTAGCAAGGCAGTTAGGTGTTCCCGTTGAGTAACACCTTTCAGACACACTGTGACACGATGGAACGAAAAATGGTATAAAGTATAGTATGCCACTCTTGAGTAAAACGAGTTTATATCGAGGACCTTGTCGTTCAGCTTCAATTCAATCACTTGCGTCGTTCAGGATTCTGCCACTTGAATCACTCGCTGCGCACGTGATTCAATCATCATGAATCACTCCCTACGGTCGTGATTCAGTCGTTACAATTCTTCACTTTCTCGTGATTCATCTATGGCCCTCGCATTAAATTCCTCCTTTATTCACTACTAGCGACCCGCCCGCGCGCCCCTGCTTTGCACGGGTGCACATATCATGCATGTATCATACATATAAACCTTCCTCTTGAATCACTCTATCTATTAAAAAACCGTATCAAAATCCATAGCATACATAAGACATAGGGACAGAGAAAGCGACTTTGTTTTACACTATGTAGTGATTTGCATAATATACTATTGTTTGAGCGAGAGAGAGACAGAAAACACTTTTACTCACCTATGAGTAAGAGTAGAGTGCTTTTTAATCACGATTTTCAGAGAATAACACAGGCTTTTTAGAGGGTGAATGGTATAAACGTATATTATTTATTGTTGTAGAGAGCCGAGCACTCGTGGTGTAGTGAGAAGCGCACCGCAGACACCGTCGCTGGGCGAAAGGGAACGGATTGATATGACACACAGTCTAGGTAAGGATAATAATAAATATTGGTGGACTTTCCCCACAGCACTATCTAGACAGAAAAAGGCGTAGTGGTAGTACTTCCCCGGTCGAGCCCTTCACAAAGAGCTCTATTACTCTTAGGCATGAGATTACTATGACAAGAATACTCTATTGAACTGCTATAAAATGGCAGGGATTATTAATAGGAGGGTAATTTTTTTACATTTTGTAATTACTGTACTTACCATTTAATTGTAATTTTCTTTGTCTTTATTATAGATATATTATCATGTTTTTCCGAAATGTATTAGACAAACTAGTTGCGCCCCGCGGTTTCACCCGCGCAGATTTAAATCCCGTTATTCCCACGAGATAAAAAGTAGTCTATGTGTTACTCGTATTACAGACTATAATGTATCTCTGCCAGGTTTCATTCGGATACGTTCAGCCGTTTCGGCGTGAAAGAGTAACAAACATCCATCCATCCATCCATACTTACAAACATTCACGTTTATAATATTGGTAGGATAACTGTACTAATCATTTTGTTTTTTTTGTGTTCACAGGTGGCATGGAAAGTATGGGAAACGATAACAGAGGTTACCATCAAAACCAGCGACCTACCACGAGTAAGTAAGATCCATAACCAATCCATACAGTTGGTATAGTGCGCGTCACACAAAAAGAACGCTGGAAGGTGGATCCTTTCACCACACTGGAAAGAAAGTAGTGACACGACCAGATGAAAAAACCAAAAAAAATATGTTTCATCACTATCGATTAGGCCTTGGTTGAGCCACAAACCAACATCCAAACATTGTAACTTTTGCATTGATATTTTTATTTAATGATATTTTTAATTTTTAATATTTTTATTTAATGATATTTTTAATACATACAATCATCATCATCATCATCCCACGAAGTCCACTGCTGGACATAGGTCCCCTATCCGCTTCCAGGAAGAACGATTCTGAGCCCTTTCCATCCACCGACTACCCGCGATCCTAAAAATGTCGTCAGTCCATCGGGTAGGAGGGCGTCCCACACTTAATACGTAATTATAATATTTTATAGATTTCCAAGGCTAACCGACGGTTTCTGAAAGGTCGATCAAATTTAATCGGCTGTCATTTCACTTGCTATTTCAGCTTTTACTTCAAATTAGATAGAGATAGCAAGTGACTTGACTGAGCCGAGTAGATTTGATCGAGCTTTCAGGAACTACCAGTAAGTTAATTAACAAATAAATTATGATATCTTACTATATAGTATCCGTCAAACTTCTTGGACAAACGACCTTGAATGAAAAAGAAACGAAAAATAGGTCTCTTTGGTGGTGCGAAGAGTGCAAACCTTTCCCCTACCACCTCGCGCGATGGCCAAGAAGTTTGACGGGTACTATACTTATCTTACTTACTTATGTTATCTTACAGTGGGCATAGATCGCAGTCTAAGAAGTGATTTAATGTACGCAGCTGATTCTGTAACGAACGCCATGTCAACGCTTGTGAGAGAGCTCAATTCAGGTAATTTTATATCAATGTATCTGTATACAACGTGTAACATAGTATAGTACCTGTCAAACTTCTTGGCCATCGCGCGAGGTGGTAGGGGAAAGGTTTGCACTCTTCGCACCACCAAAGAGACCTATTTTTCGTTTCTTTTTCATTCAAGGTCGTTTGTCCAAGAAGTTTGACGGATACTATACCCCTATATCTGGGTGACCGAGCTTTGCTCGGTTGCTTAACAACGCCATCTACTAAAGGGTCATTCCATGTAACGGGTGTTACAAGTCGTACACATTCAAGTTCAATTTTAACAATGATCTTTAAAGAAAACATGTAACTTTCATAATAAAAACAGTCCCCTTTTATCTTTATTATTATTATTAAGAGCCTGTAGTGTCCCACTGCTGGGCAAAGGCCTCCCTCCCTTCTCTCCAGTCGCTTCTACTTTGGGCCACTGTGGACCAGTTCTTTAAGTAGGCGTCTATTTCGAGGCAATGTTCTTTTTATTTTTGATTTTATGATTATTACTAGCGACCCGCCCGGCCCGCGCGCCCCTGCTTCGCACGAGCGCACTTATCATGCATGTATTATACATATAAACCCTCCTCTTGAATCACTCTATCTATTAAAAAAAACCGCATCAAAATCCGTTGCGTAGTTTTAAATATTTAAGCATACAAAGGGACAAGGGGACATAGGGACAGAGAATGCGACTTTGTTTTATACTATGTAGTGATTAAAATTCAGTATCTAAATATTTTAAAAAACCGCATCAAAAGTTTTTAAGATTTAAGCATACATAGGGACATAGGGATATAGGGACAGAGAAAGCGACTTTGTTTTATACTGTGTAGTGATGCTTGATAGGGTTAATTAAATATATCTTTTGTTACATGCATTTGTGTTTGGATGTAGATGTTTTAAGTTGGTAAATGTTTGCAGAGGGTTCCGATACCGAAGGCACTGTTAAAGGCGACGCAAGGAAACACAGAAGTAAGTACATTATGTACACAATTTACACACACAACCCGTGTAAAGCTACGGAAAGTTATTAGGCATTTGAAGAGTAGTAGAGCTCTTTGTGAAGGGCTCTTCCGGGAAGGTACTACCACCACGCTTATTTCTGCCGCCAAGCAGCGTTGCTGTGTTTCGGTTTGAAGAGTGTGGTCGCCGGTGTAATTACAGGCACATGAGGCTTAACATCTATAGCCTCAAATTGATGGACGCAGGACAGTGCATCGTAGGGCACGTTCCTATCGTGCGTGACTTACGAGGCAATGATTTAGGTGCTGGTTATGACTGAAGATTAGGTGGACCATATGCTTGTTCCATCAGTAAATTATCGCACATGTTGCTCCAAGATGATGTGATAGAATATAACATACTTATAATAAAACTACTGATAAAAACACTGCATAAATTATCAGGTATCTATAGAACATCGTGTTATAACTCAATATAATGCGTACGTCATATATATTTTTTTATGTGATACAACATTATTTTCCGATGCTTATAAAATATATTTTTACATCCTACTAATATTATAAACGCGAAAGTTTGTAAGTATGGATGGATGTTTGTTACTCTTTCACGCCGGAACGGCTGAACGGATCTGGATGAAACTTGGCTGAGAGATTGGTTATAGTCTGGAATAACACATAGGCTACTTTTTATCCCGCGGGAATACCGGGATTTAAATCTGCGCGGGTGAAACCGCGGGGCGCAACTAGTGTAACAATAAATTAAAAAGACGCGATCGAAGGGTTAGGTATAAAGAAACAGCGCTTAAATAAAATGTATTTTCAGATTTTGAAGAAGACGAAGACAGCGATGAGCCAATGCCAAGACCTCAGCCGCCGAGGCACTATCTACACGACAGCAACGTTCAGGTTTGAATCTTATTGCTATCGCGTTTAGGTTGATAATCCTGGGGCATTTTCTCAAACAGTAGTGACGTTTATGCGGCGTCGTGTGTCATTTCACTATTAGGTAGAAAGTCCGGGGGCATATTCCAAAAATGTATTTCGAATATCGTGAAGATTTTTATGTGTTTTTTAAGTTGATTTTAGCTTGTGATTTAGTACAAAAAGCTATTTTAGTTTATATTGCAACGTGTTATGGTTGAATTTGTTTTATCGCCTATTTATATTTTATTTGCAATTGTTTTGTCCGTTTTATTTCAGAGCATGGCACCTAGTGTTGTTACGAAATCTTAAAGCACTTGAATAAGGTTTGTTTTTGCTTGTTTTTTGACTTTTTATAACTAAGACAGACATTTACCTTATAAAAAAAATTACAAAAAAAACCGAGCTCAAATGCACTAGAAAATACACTGATTTTCCTCGTCAGATCTGACTCAAATTTAACTGGGACCTTATGACAAGGTCTAGCCAAAAAAAATCATCCACCCGGTAAAAGATATGAGGTAACAAACATAAAAACAGTCGAATTGAGAACCTCCTCCTGTTTTGAAGTCGGTTTAAACTAAAAAACATGTTTTTTTTTGTTTTGTAGCTATCGTGACGCCTTAGTATTGCTTGCTTATTTTGAAGCTAGATAGAAATGTGTGTTCTCTAAACCAGATAGCAAATGTAATACATACATAATAATATGCTTTTGTTTTAGTAATAATATTCTTATAGTGCCTGTTCTTCTAGGCTTTAATTGGTCGCGGGAAACTAGCACCTAGAGTCCCCTAGTTTTAAAACGTTTCAAAGTGATACTTGTGATTTCATTGAATAAATATATTTTGATTTTGACTTTATAATAAAACAACCAAATGTTTGTTCTCGGTGGAGGTCGAACCCACGGCCTACCGCGCAGAAAAAATGGAAATACATAGCTGTCGAACATAGAACCTCCCTTTTGAAAGTCGGTTAAAAATATAAATATGTAATTCTTATTTTCAGGACACACCGCCACCCTTACCCGCCCGCACCGGTCACTACTACCCCCGCACATAGTAGCACTATGTACTTAATGTATGTACCTTGTATACATAATGACTTAGTCTAGGTACATAAAGAACGGGCTGTTTATTGGTTTATTTCGTTGGCTAGACAAAACATTGAAACTAAGGAGATGTAAAAACGAAGTATACAGTATAACTTCCATCGCTTAAGGCGCAGCCCACATCTAAATAGCGTATGGCGCAGGTCACATCTAAATGGCGTATGGCGCGGACAAGACTCGGACGGCTTCCTATTCCATTCAAATTTCATACTAGATGCATAGAAATAAAGCACAATTTAGGTTAGCACGGTATCGTCGTTGCTCAGACGTCTGACGTGCTAACCTAAATTGTGCCTTATTTCCATGCATTTTGTATGAATTTTGAATGACATAGGAAGCCGCCCGCGCCATACGCCATTTACGACGATTACGACGAAACGGTCCACCCTCTTTGGCACTCTTTTTTATTAAAGTGATAGGCCGACATTTTTCGTATCACCTGATGGTAAGCGACGATGTAAAAGACGTCTTACTCAGAGTTGGTGTAACAAGCTAAGCTATTGATTTTACATCTCTTTTCCTGTGATGAGTATACATGCTTTTAACTAAAAAAAAGCTATACATCCAACTGACTAGAAAGAATATTTTAGAATAGATAGAAAAATATTACAATACTTAATAAAATATAGTTTATCATTATATTATTTACAGTTTGTAATAAATTATAGAACACGGCAGTACGCATAGCACTCCAGTTAATATATACATTAGTGAATATTAAGTTATATAAATGAACCAATAAACAGCCCGATTAGTTAAGCATTATATGAATGTACTTATTATACTACTATTAAATATGAAAGAACGATAAATTGACTTATACATACTCTGTTGGAAAAAATGAGATTTGTCAAACATTACATTATTAGTAAAATAATGGGTTAAAAAACTTGTTTAATTAATTTTTAACGAAGTTTTTGTAAATAATTGCTATAAGAAAATTGTTTTCGCTTATTGTCTAGTCCCCAAAGCAGCTAGTTAACTGAGAATAATCTAGAACGGTGAAGTTGTTTTTTTAGGTTTAACTTGTTTAAATGGATAGGTACAGATTTTTTTTTATAATTTATTTGTGTCTATTCAAGTCGGTTACCACAAAGGCAATGTTAAAATAAAAACGTTCTATGAAAAGTGATGGAAAAAGCAAATTTCCCACCTAATTTTGAGTGGTCACCTGACTGCGACAGTGCTTACATAAAATAACTTAAAAAAGGGAAGATCTGATAAAAAGCAAAAAAAAAAAATTGTGTTTGTATAAAACCAAAAAAAAAGCATAAGAATTAAGTAGGTAATCTAGTATCTTATTTTCTTAACTATATTTTTTTTATTACTAATATTTAAAAAATCCTTGTTTATGTACTATTTTCTGATATAATTATGTACTGTACTAACCCACATCTGCCGCCATTTTGTTTTTATCAGTTTGTGATTGGTTGTTATAGACCAATCACTTAGCGATACTAACACTAAAGCTTCTTTTGTAAAATCACTTAAAGCTATTTATACTAAAAAAACTGTCTTAAAATTAACATTATTATTCCTTTTTCGTCTTCCATGTGTCAATTCCTTCCAATCTGTACATACATGTCAATTGTAAAGAACTTCTTTCTAAAAAGTATTTGATTGTGCAAATATTTGTCAATCGTCGGAATCTCAATTGATTTTCACAATCATTGAATGAATGAATGAAAAATACCTTGGCTTAATTCTTAATTTAAAAGCACCGTCAAATGTAAAAAAAAATATATTCAATATAATTTGGTGTGTGTGTCTCCAGCTTCCTCATATTGAAAATGTAATTTCTATAAATGCCAATATTTAAAGCATAATTAGTGCACTCATAGATTTGAATCATAATTTAGCTGCCAAATAAACAACGATGCTATAAGCTTATAATAGTGTGTAAGCTGGAGTAACATGTCTCCAGCTGCCTCAGTCAGTGTGGGCAAACGGCTAATGATAGAGATATATAGTAAACGCAAGGATTTAGTACCAAACGAATTAGCGAGGTACCAAAAATTTCAGGTCTGTAGCTCGGAAACTCTTCGAGTTATAAGACTTGATCAACGTGTAAGCTGGAGTAACGATACGTGAAAAAGCATATGCTCGTTCTCTGGAATGGCTGGAGCTAGCAGGTTGCTTTAAGTCTCCAGATTTAGTACCAAACGAATTAGCGAGGTACCAAATATTTGAAGTGTTTCTGTTCAAAACTCTATGAGTTACAAGCTTTTCCAGCTTTTTTTGTTTGTCCAACTTGCACATGTTGGATCTCAGCAACCACAATAGGTACAGACTCGGTTGATGTCTCTGAACCGAGCTATGAATTAGTGCACTCGGTACCAAAAATTTGGAATCTCTAGGACAAGCAGTTCTGTTGTAATCAGCAAAATAACATCCAAGGAATTTGAATACAGACAGATATATTCAAATTCCTTGATTGCATCAGTAGGTACGAGTGTGACGCATTCGCTGTAGTGACAGAGATAGAGCTACTATCAACTGAAGGCTGGTCGAAATGGAACTATCTGGTATTCTGTAACTCATCATAATATTAGTTATTTTGCTGATTACAACAGAACTGCTTGTCCTAGAGATTCCAAATTTTTGGTACCGAGTGCACTAATTCATAGCTCGGTTCAGAGACATCAACCGAGTCTGTACCTATTGTGGTTGCTGAGATCCAACATGTGCAAGTTGGACAAACAAAAAAAGCTGGAAAAGCTTGTAACTCATAGAGTTTTGAACAGAAACACTTCAAATATTTGGTACCTCGCTAATTCGTTTGGTACTAAATCTGGAGACTTAAAGCAACCTGCTAGCTCCAGCCATTCCAGAGAACGAGCATATGCTTTTTCACGTATCGTTACTCCAGCTTACACGTTGATCAAGTCTTATAACTCGAAGAGTTTCCGAGCTACAGACCTGAAATTTTTGGTACCTCGCTAATTCGTTTGGTACTAAATCCTTGCGTTTACTATATATCTCTATCATTAGCCGTTTGCCCACACTGACTGAGGCAGCTGGAGACATGTTACTCCAGCTTACACACTATTATAAGCTTATAGCATCGTTGTTTATTTGGCAGCTAAATTATGATTCAAATCTATGAGTGCACTAATTATGCTTTAAATATTGGCATTTATAGAAATTACATTTTCAATATGAGGAAGCTGGAGACACACACACTATAATTTGATGTCTTTTAGTCAAAATGAAGACTGAGTTTAGCTAAAATACCAAAATTGTACCAAATCGTTTTTTTTTTATCTAACATGAATTAAAATTGAGAAATCTGGGGCAGCTAACAATTTTTTTTATTGAAAAAGAATCGACTTGCTCATAACAAAAACATTAAAAATACCTTTAGACTATAGGATAATGTATTGTGTTTAATCGCGATTAATATAATTTAGGCTAAGCATTTGCATATCATTTGTATAGTTTTAAGAATCGTGCAATATTGTTGAATTTGGTTGATTGGTCTTGCCGGATTATATGTTTTTTTATGTTTTTTGTGTTATTAGTATTTTTTTATTAAATATACATAAAATTTCTGTTATTCCAACTGATGTAGATACATCGAATGTTACTTACCTATAGTGCGCGGCAACCAAAAAGAACGCTGGAAAACAGTGGAGTGGATGTGTTTGCGCTTACAAAATACTCGCGCCATCACTGTTCCCCTCCTTCCGGCGTTCTTTTTGCGTGACGCGCACTGCAAAACTACAGTTATTTAATAAAAGATCAAAAAATCTCTGAGAATGATGATTACAACTATGAAAAATGTTCGTTAATTAATTAACCCGAGTTTAATATAACTCGCATCCAAAGCGCAGTAGTTATAATTTAATTTAAATTTAAGATTAAGTACCTCTTATAGATACCATAACTATGTATCCCAAACTACACTGTTTTATTATGTACATTCGTGTTTACGGTCATCCTACCATTTTCGATGACGAACTGTACTGTACAATACACTGTAGCAAGTTTTTTTGGTATAAAAAATTCGCCCATATGTTTACACTTGAAGTATATTGTGAATATCACAGAATCATGATTTAAATAATAATGTGAAATTCCTACAAAATAAATTAAAAAATATAAAATAATACTTCGGGAGAGATTTACAAAAGCGAAGCATGAATTAGATGTGTTGGGGCCTATTCATATTCCCCGCCATTTTAGCGGCTCTTAAACGTATAGTTGACACTGGGTCAATTCTGTTGTCACATCTAACCAACTAAAATTGCTTTATTGATGTTAAAAATAAACGATCATATTCTGTTCATGCGAAAGTCCAAGTTGGAATAGAATATTTCTTCACAATGGCGGGTATTCTTACTTCAATATAGTTTGAAGTAAGAATACCCGCCATTGTGAAAATGTTACATTATCCGAAACTAATTTAGACTTCTAAAATATTGCACTCACTTTCTACACTGAAACAACAAGGACGGCAATAACTAGTGTTGTCTCATTATTGCTACAACAAAATCTATACCACTGTGACTTTCATGAGATTACACCAGACTTGTCGGTCAATTTACCTAGTGGAGCCCTCAGCGACTAATATGAATTAGGCCACCATAAGTATTTAATTCCTGCGTTATCAGTTCTTCTGGTATTTTTCTTTTATTCAACTAACTCACGCTAAGGTTAAAAATAAGAATTCTACTCAATAATGTAACGGTACATTCCGTGGTAGTTGAGATTTATACACAAGTTAACTGTTAAATGTGGGTGTGCCGAATATAATATTTGAACTTGCCTCGTTACGTATTCTCAGAGTTCTTGAGTACTGAGAATTATGATTAAGGGGATTCCCCTGTGTCTAGTTCTTGAGGATTTAGATATATGAGGGTTTTCCTCAGAAGTTATAGTTTCTTCATGTTACCATTACTAGCCCTACGGGTCGTCTTATTTAATTTTTTTTTTTAAATTGTGTACGTTATAATTACCTATAACATACCTAATAAAATTACAATCTAGCCATAAATACGGCTAATAAGTAATATAACACTGACCTAGTTTTATAAAGTAAGCTTACAACTAAGAATGTGTCCACTGGCACTTTTCTTATTGTCTCTATTTAAGGTGAAGACACTTTGTTCTTGTGTACTTGATTAGAGTTTTTCACATTCACTGCACGAATTATAATTTTACACTACACTAGTTCAAATGGTCTTATTTAAATAATAATAAATAAATATTGGTGGACTTTCCACACAGCACTATCTAGCCCCAAACTAAGCCTAAGCTTGTGGTATGGGAACCAGATAGCTGAGATACTACTTATATACTTTTTTTTGTAAATACATACTTATAATATTATACAACACCCAGCCAGAGAACAAACATAGTTATGTTCATCACACAAATGTTTGTTCACGGTGGGAATCGAACCCACGACCTACGGCGCAGAAGGCAGAGCTACTACCAACTGAGCTGTGTAGGCTGTCTATTTGATTGGCTAATATTTACTGTTACTATTATACTATCCAATATATGAAAGGTCTCTCAACGTCTGATTTTTGGTAGTAGATTAGATCAAGTTGTGTGTGAAGAAGTTCAAACAAAAAAGTATATTATTACCTACTAGTATCAGTCATTTGCTTTTCATAGTACAAGCTTGTACTTAGTTTGGGGGTAGATTTAAGTCTGTGAGATTTCCACTAAATTTTATCATCAAAGATTAGTGTGAAGCCACACTGGCGTATTTTTTGAGTTGTGAGCCGCGTAATTTCTGCTGCCGATTAGTGTCGCAGACCGACTCATGGACAATCGTAGAAAATGATTGTGGGGAAAACGCCAAAATTATTTTTGAAGATTGTTATAATCCCCACTGGTGGAGATTATCCCCACAATCCCCACCAGTGGGGATTATGACAATAAACCGGAACCAGGCTATAGGAATCCTCAAAGTCCTTGGGGGTTAGTTATTAAGAAATCGGAGGATATGTAATAGAGATTATAAATATAAATGTTATGCGTCACGTGATATATAATCAGGGGTCTATTCTAGTTTCGTGTGTATTATTATTTACATTGCAAAATTATCTATCTATCTCTACTGTAAGTTTTAGGTCGGTTTTTGAAGTTGTCGAAATAGTGTTAGATGAAATCACTAGGATCACTTTGAATTGCATCCATTCGGACTTTACGAGACATATTTGAGCTGGGAAAAGATGTTTTTCGATGGTGATGACATATGTCTGCGCATGCGGTAGGTATAGATCGCGTCAACCAAAAATAACGCTGGAAAACAAGGGAGGGGATGTGTTTGCGCATACAAAATACTCGCGCCATAACACCCCCTCCCCCTCCTTCCGGCGTTCTTTTTGCGTACACTATACCTAACTATGAAATTATCTAATGTAGTTTTAAATGAAGGTTGGTGTAGCAATAGCAATTACCTGTCAAGATTTCGATCACAATCTATTTTTAATAAAACTTTTTAAATGTTTTGCAACGTAAATATAAATAACTACAAGAATGTAATCTTTTATACCTACCCTTAGATTTTGTAATACAATAATTATTGTAGTCGTCTATTAATCTTAAAAACGTAGGTAAAAGCACAAATATCTATAGGTACACTCATTTTCTATATCGTGATTGTCGTTTTTATATATAAAATATGAACTTCCATTTATATAAATAAATAAATAATGCTGGACAATCCACATCCACACAGCACTATCTAGCCCCAAAGTAAGCTATTCAAAGCTTGTGTTATGGGTACTAGATAACTGATATATTTAATACATTATATACTTACATAGATAGATATTTTTTTATTATACATAGAAAACACCCAGACCATCGGAACAAATTTCTGCAGATCGTACACAAATTTGTTCCAAGGCGGGAATCGAACCCGCAACCTCTTGCGTAGCAGGCAGGCTCTCGCCCGCTGCGCCACAGAGGTCTGGGTGGGAGTATGGGAGTCTGGGAGGTATGGGTGTCGTATACGTTTAGATCAACAGAATCATTATTTACTAAGTATTATGTATTATATAATCGATAGCTCTAGCTAGAGTTTTGTATTTGTGTATAAAAGTCCCTATGAATATTTGTGACGAGGGAAAGTTTTACTTAAGATAGATAGATAGAAAACCTTATTGTAGGTACACCACAAGAAAATAACATAACATGTAAGAATTGATTAACTGTATCAATATGTTATGGAAATGTAACTTAATTTTTTTGTGTAATTTTTGCCCCTTTAAAAACCATATATTTTATTAAACTCGTATATTTCTCGTAACCACACACCGTATACATTGGAGGCAAAGCAGAAAGGGAACAGGGGTATTGTATGAGATTGGCATATTATACTTATTTGAGCGTTTACTATTGAGTTCCAACACACTACCTCAAGTACGGTACATTATTTTCATTAGGGTTATAAATTGAATAGATAACTCTTTATTGATTATCTCAACAAAGTAAAGATACCTATGCATTTTTACTTATAAATCTAACAATTGTAATAATACAATGGACGGCCTTGTCGCTAACAGCGATCTCTTCCAGGCAACCTTTGGATGGACAGGAATGAACAAAAAAGGGAAGGAGTTTTATATGACTTTAGTTTAAGTACATCATACTATTTTTTAAGTCGGTAGTTATTATAACCTACATAAACTTACAATACCTAAATACATAATAAATTGATTGCCAGGATGGTTATTGGAGACGCGATTTTTTTATTAAATAACTTGCATCAACGTTATTGTATATTATGCAGTGTATGTGGTTGTGATTTCAAAGAATGTATTTCAAGGAAATAGGAACTCCAAAAATTGGTAAAACTTTCCCTCTGAGACTTGTACTTATTACTAATTATAAGAAACTATGCAAATAAACATTCCATTGCTTTTGAGAATGTTGTTTTACTTAATACTAGTTGTGCCCCGCGGTTTCACCCGCGCAGATTTGGATCCCGGTATTCCCACGGGATAAAAAGTAGCCTACGTGCTATTTCAGACTATAATCTATCTCTCTGTCACGTTTCATCCAGATACGTTCAGCCGTTCCGGCACGAACGAGTAACAAACATCCATCCATCCATACTTACAAACTTAAGCGTTTATAATAGTAGTAGGATGTATGCTTTCGATCAATACATGCATCGTTGGGCACGTTGTGTGTGTGTGGCTAACGTGCGTGAACTACGAGGCGATATAGGTGATGGTTACCACATAACATCAGGTGGGCCATTTGCTTGTTTCATCAGCTGCAGGATAAAAAAAAAGTTTTCCATTTCTGTAGTTGAAGTTTACATTTTGAAAAGTAGG
Source organism: Plemyria rubiginata (assembly GCA_963576535.1). Classification (NCBI taxonomy): domain Eukaryota; kingdom Metazoa; phylum Arthropoda; class Insecta; order Lepidoptera; family Geometridae; genus Plemyria; species Plemyria rubiginata. The sequence goes on from OY754929.1 coordinate 4,186,824, forward strand.
TAGGAGGTACCTACCTAAACTTTTCAAAACGTCTGCGACGTAACTATCAAAGTTATAAGCTAAACTAAAATAAGTGAAGTCGGTAATTCAATAAAATAATTTATTTGATATCGTGTTTGTCTAAGGCTACTAACATTAACTTAGGTCTAAAATGTGTATGCAATGTGATGGCACATTTAAAAATACAAGATATATCAAAACACCCTCAAAAATATTAGTTCTACTCTTTTGAAAGTTACAGCTGCACCTAGGTAGGTACTACACATACGGGAAGATGGGGGAATGCCGATCACCTGAGAGAAAAATGCTCCATTTTTTATTTCATTTGTCTTATGTTAGTTTTGAGGTTTAGATACTCTGCCTGCTCAACCGTTACAACCCCTGCGCTGCAGCGAGCTCGCTGTGTTTTAAGGCACCTTATTTAATAAGTTATTGGAGTGAGCGGTATTATCCGACATGATCGCCATTACCCCTGCTTCCCCTACATAAAAATAATATTCATTACAACCTGAAACTTTACTTCCTAAATATTACAACAGCATGACCTGAGATCAAAACCTTGTGAAAGTAAATTACCTATTAAGGTGAAGACAAGAGCTAATGCGACTCGCTCGCACGTTTTGACTCGTTGAAGGATATAAAATCACGTACAACCCATTTTCGAGAAATTCGCAATCAACCATTTTGTGTGCAATCAAATTGCGCACGTTTTAGTAAAAATAATATATTGATACTTAGATAAAAGTTTTCCTACTTATAAGTTTACTTTTCAGAAAAGTAAATAAACATTATAAGAAAACTTGCATCGATCTAAATGAAATTTTCACCAAATTGTGTGCAATGTTTGCGATTTTTGGAAAATGGGTTCAGTGTTTTTATATCTTTCAAGAAGTCAGAACGTGCGGGAGAGAGTCACATTAGCTCTTGTCTTCACCTTAAGTGTCTTCGTCGTCCAATAATACAATAATATTTTTTCTGCAAAAAACCGACTTCAAATGCACTAAAATTTACAGCAAAATACTGAATTAAATTTTATTAGATGACATTGCATAACTCTAACATAAAACGAATATGTACCACACAAAAAAAAATAATCATCAAAAAAAACATAATTGGCGGAATCGTGTCATTTAAAAGAACGCTAGAAAACAGTGGAGGGGATGTGTTTGCGCATACAAAACCCCTTCTAGCGTTATTTTTGCGTGACGCGACCTATATATAGATTAAAAAAATGGGAAAACAAATCCCACTGGTTCCGTCAACAGAACAATAAGTGAGAATTATATTCCCATTTGTTTTGAGGACAGAACGAATGGAAAAAAAACCCAGTAGTTCTGTCAACAGAACTAAACGGAACAGGTGTAAACGAAATTGAGAACGTCCTATTTTGAAGTCGGTTTTAAGGGGCAGCATACGGCGCACCGCTGTCTCGCTCGCACAATTGAACATATTTGAAGATATAAAATCACTGAATAAAGAATAGTAAAATTGCAATCGGTTAAGTTATTGCCCATGACATTACAAAGATTTAGCGAAAATTAAATTTTGATCCAGCAAGTTTTCACACTTAATAATGGGATTATAAACTTTTTTTAATTTTGATGTATGAAAACTTGCTTGGATCAAAATTTTATTTTCGCTAAATCTTTGTAATGTCATGGACAACGACATACGATTGCAATTTTTAAATAAACACAATCAGTGATTTTATATTTTCAAACATTTTCAATTGTGCGAGCGAGATAGCGGCGCGTCGTGCTGTCCCTTAAATTCTGGGAAATTGCTCACTTTACAATTTGGTAACACTAGCCTCACAGTCACTGTGGTCTTTCCCGCCGATCTCCGCATAGATTTCGTCTATGCTCCTCATCCTGGTCTCTGGTACCACACAGGCGATGTAGACTGTGCTGATCGCACAGACTGCTGAGAATAGCCAGAAGACGGTGTAAAGCCCGGCTGTCGCTGCCAGCGGTTGAAAGAAGCGTAGTTGTATGGACACGAGAGCACATGCGAAAGACATCACGATGGATGTCACTGTGCCGCGTAGCTGAAACATTTAAATAAGTTAAGAACATTTTTTTTTATTGAGTTTAGGTTTAGGCTTAGTATATAGTGCGCGTCAACCAAAAAGAACGCTGGAAACAGTGGAGTGGTTTGCGCATACAAAATACTCACGCAAACACACCCCCTCCCCCTCCTTCCAGCGCGGCGATCTTTTTACGTGACGCGCACTAAAATTTTTAGTTGATTAGCTACTTTACACGGATCCCAAATTTTATACACACCTTCTTCTTGTCGAGTCACTAGTTTCTTTCGAAACAGTGTGGTGAAAGGATTTACACACCTTAAATTTTATGAAGTTTAGGATTTGTATTTTTATTTACTGTTGGGGGGTTAACAGGTAGGTACCCCTTTATATAATAATATAGCTAATAATATATATAATAATAATAAGAACATATAAATAATATAATAATAAATAATAGTATATATACAGGATGGGGCAAAATTTTTCGACATTGAGGGCAGCTACCTTTTCTGTTGTATTTAGAAGGTTTTGTTCTTAGGAAACTATAGGTTTATTTTGAAGAAAAAAAACAACCGTATTTTCAGATTTTTGAAAAAATGTACAGTCAGCCTGAAAAATTACATTTGTCAAAAAAAACAAGTTGGTCTCAATCGACGCTATTTCCCATCAGGAACACTTTTCCCAAAGTAACTTACCAAATCAAATCGTAAGATTTTGCATAAATTAAAAAAAAAGATTTCCATACAATTTCTATGAAATGTGAAAAGAAACCATTAGTATGGTATTGAATTACTACAGTGCAACTTTATTACCTATAGCTGCGTCCCGCGGTGTTCCCACTATGTGTGTTATTCTAGAACCTAAACTATCAACATTCCAAATTTGCGTATGCTAAATATAGAAGTATTCTATTCTATTCTATTCAAAACCGGCACAGTAAAATCGGTGGTACATTGTACTAACTTCATTCTGCCAAGCCAACAATAAATTTGAAAAAAGAACAAAGTATTTCCATGAAAGTGTTCGAATGGCATGCATGGACTCAATGTTGTAGCGAATGGCGTTTCATAGAAATTGTATGGAAAACTTATTTTTTTAAGTTTTGCAGAATCTTACGATTTGATTTGGTAAGTTACTTTGGGAAAATTGTTCCTGATGAGAAATAGCGTCGATTGAGACCAACATGTTTTTTTTGACAAATGTAATTTTCCAAGCTGACTGTACATTTTTTCAAAAATCTGAATATGTGGTTGTTTTTTTCTTCAAAATAAACCTATAGTTGCCTAAGAACAAAACCTTCTAACTACAACAGAAAAGGTAGCTGCCTTCAATGTCGAAAAATTTTGCCCCACCCTGTATAGTAATATATTATATAAACCTTACCTGAAAATTAAACATCTCTGTCATAATCACAAAAGGCACGGGCTGCAGTCCTGATGCATCGCAGTAAATGCACAGACATAATGCAGCTATAGGTAGCCAGGAACCTCCAAATGATGTGCAGTTGGCTTGCGCAAAGAACCAGGCTCCTAGGGTACACATCGCGATACCAGAGACTAGGCATGTCGTGCCTAAAAGTGGCTGAAAGAAAACAATCATGCTCAAAAAGTGATACAACAAAAATTAAAAACCTCAAAAAAAAAAATTACATAGCTATAATGATAAAAATTGAGTGTCTGTCGAAATATTCTGCTTACAATATTGCAAAATGCAAAAGTCTGTTTCCGCCCGGGATCGAACCGGGGGCCTTGTGCGTGTGAAGCACACGTGATAACCGCTACACTACGGAAACTTATCACTAAGTGGTGAATTTATGAATCGTACTTTTTGCACTCGGCCTTGAACGGTTGCTGTTACGTTCATGACTAAACATAATGACAAACATGGACTAAAAACTCAGTAGACTAAAAGCTGAGTACGAAGACACAAAAAGAAAATAATATTTTATTTTACACCGCAAAAAAAAAAATCAAAACAGATTATAAACAAAGACACATAAAAATAAAGTTACTTAAAAAAAGCATTCAACATTATTTTGCCATAGCTTGTCTGACGCTGGTTTTCAGTGACGCCGAAACTTTAAGTTACCTTTCTACCAGTCTTCTCTACGAGGGTCGAGGCCGTGCATGACCCCACCAGCTGCACAGCCCCTAATACTGCAGCCTGCTGGTTGGCACTCAGTACCCAGCCGTCTTTGCTTGCCCTGCTGTAACAGAAAGGCTACTTCAACCCTACGTTTGCAAAAAAAGTAGTCTATAATATAGTTTAATTTATCCAGGTTCACACACCCTAATATGTTACAGGTTTATCATTATGACCATCCATAGTCCTTCGAGCTGTTTCAGATCTTTAGGTAAATGTATATTACGTATAATAAATAGGTATAGTCTTCCTATATACTATAGGTACCTATAATAAATTCATAGGAATAGTAGGTGGAGCTCTTTGTGATTTATTTATCATTTACTAGCGACCCGCCGCCCGCGCGCCCCTGCTTTGCACGGGTGCACTGATCATGCATGTATTATACATATAAACCTTCCTCTTGAATCACTCTATCTATTAAAAAAAACCGCATCAAAATCCGTTGCGTAGTTTTAAAGATTTAAGCATACAAAGGGACATAGGGACAGAAAAAGCGACTTTGTTTTATACTATGTAGTGATAGTGATTGCACAAAACACAAAGTTAACCCTTTCAGTCCTGAATTATTTTTTTTTCAAATTGAGTTGAGATAAAATTTGTGTTGATAATGGGGGTAAATTGGAGTAGGAAAACACTGAAAAAAAAAATCTAAGGTGTGTAGTTTTCGGAAAATTTTAGTTTTTCTTAATGTACACAGTTGAGTACATCCGGCCTACACTGTTAAAAACTAGTAGGTTTAGTAAGTAAACTGGTATGTTATTTATGGATTTTTTTTATTAGAAATTTAAAAATCAACAACAAATTGCACTTATTATTTAGAAAAATAAAACTTACTTATAAAAACCACCGCTTATAATTATTCTAATAGGAACATGGTATTGGTGGTACACATACTTTCTATACGTGAAAGAAGGTGTTTCTTTCACGTATGGAAAGTTAGGAAGCAGTTTTTATCTTTAGTAAGCCATAAGTGTACCTTGCACTTCATGCACTTGATGCGTGACCGTCCTTTGCACCCTACCAGTTCACAGCGGGTCCCAGTTTGACCGCCGTCATCATGTGCTGGAAAATGACACACTGCATCACGAGCTATGTCGGTTCCTGAGCGAAGCTCTCCCACTCTCCTTGGTATAACTTCTGGCAAGGGACTGCTGCTTGTTGGACGACCTCTTTTAGCGCCAGACATTTTTTGATATAAAACTAAGCTCTCAGCTAGACGTCGTCGAAAACACAGCAAAGTGAGTCTCTTAGTTTTCGGCACTCCAAGCAAATCATTATCCATTTGATACTCTCTGAAAGCTTGTACAACTGCCTGAAATATCATTCGCAGAGGCCACTTCTTGGACTTTATAAATGTTCTATAATAGCTCATCAGCTGGTCCAGTAAATCAACCCCTCCCATCGCATGTATTTTTTCACGATTTCTGGTCTTTCAACATCAATAAATCGCTTTTCTTTTTTGGACCATCTTTTCACAATGTTTTCACAATTGGTATTTGGTTTTCTATTTCTCTATGTCTCCATCTAATACTTGACCTTGGCGTGAGACGTTCAAAATTTTCTGTTGAAGAGGATTGTCCTATCTCGAGCAGAGCAGCTTCAGAATAAGCAAAGTCTTGAGTTGGTATTGCTTCACTCTCTAAATCAATTTCAGTGCGATTTGGTTCCTCTTCATCATCAGATTCCGGTGGGTAGAATTCTCGCTGATGGTGGCTTACTATATCTGCGCCCACACGGACTGATCGTGGTTGTTGACTAGCAGGATCCACATCCACACATTCGTCGTCTGAAGATAAATCCAGATCTGATAAATTTCCATTACGTAAGGCTTCCAATGCATCTGGATGGAACATTTTGTAATATTGTTATTTGTGGTTATCTGTATAAATAAACAAAAACATTTTTGTAACACGAAATAATTGAAAATTGTAACAATAATTAGCTCAGCAAAATCAAAAAGCGCGCAGTTTTCATAACGGTTACAACTTTTGAAAATTATGTTTCGGCCTGATGTGTACAAATGTGCACATATATATTTTTCAAGTTTTTCGAGTGAAATAAACTACTACTACTCTAGAAATATGTTATAAATGATAACAATACGTCAATTCATCGATAAACATTTTTTGCTAAACGTATATCACGCTAAAACTTATAATTTAGAAGCAAACAAAACTGACCTTACCTGCACTCTTCAAAACTCACCGGCCACTGACACAAACTCGACAAAACTTTTGAAGTACGATACGAGATGGCGCTACTAGTTCTATTTTCGATAGCTTATAATGTGTACAAACGATTGCAACCGATCTCAAATTGAAAATAATTTTCTAAAATTGTTTTATTTGGGAAAAACCTTAATGTGTACAAATGTAACCACGGGGACTGAAAGGGTAGTACAAAAGGAGGGCTTAATGCATAAGCTTTTACTTACTACCAGTCCATACCAAATAAAAATTGAACTTTGTTTTTTGTGCAATCACTATCACTATATACATAGTATAAAACAAAGTCGCTTTCTCTGTCCCTATATCCCTATGTATGCTTAAATCTTTAAAACTACGCAATGAAATTTTGATGCGGTTTTTTTTAATAGATAGACTCATTCAAGAGGAAGGTTTATGTGTATAATACATGCATGATGTAGTAGAAAAACAATGTGCACCCGTGCGAAGCAGGGGGTGCAGGCGGGTCGCTAGTAAAATATATAAAGAACTATATAAATACATAATATTATTGATTGGCTTGTCCGGGGCTGTGTTTTGGTTTGAGGAGTGTGGTTTCTGGTGATATTACCGGCACATGAGGCAACCTACCTGAATATCAGGGAGGCGAAGTGAAGGACAGCAAGGCATCCGCACAGCTCCCGCGCCACTGTGATGATCAGGGTCATTCGAAACGCACGGAAGGTATTGCGGTCTGTCACTGTAATTCAATAAGCAGTACGTAAATTATACAGCCAATAGTAGCGCCCCGCGGTTCTGCGGATTTAGATCCCGGTATTCTCACGGGATAACTTTTCAAGACTAAAAAATTATATGACGTATGTTTTTTAGGTTTATTGACCGAGCGAGCGAAGCGAGCGAAGCGTCTTAGTTTCCACATTGGCCAAAAATGCGTTTGTCCGGATGTCTGGCTGTCTGTCTGTTCTCCTCTACAGGTCGCATTTTTCAACCGATCTGGACGAAACTTGGTACACAGGTTATATGACTTATTAGATTTTTTTTGTCGTCGGGGATTTTTGATTGGAGGGGTACTTCCCCCAAAAAAAGGGCAAAAGGGGGGCTATTTGATATACTGGATATCTCCACCAAATGAGAGCCGATTTCGATTATTCTTTTTTTATTTGAAAGGTAGTAACTATAAGTTGGTCTCATAAAAGTTTGGCGAAGATCTGATAAGGATCTTCAGCATGATGAACAGGATAGCTCATCAAACAATCGATGGTTTTCAATCAAATTTGAGAGAAACACAAAGGACCTCATTCTACACAAGATGATGCAAAAAAATCAAAAAGATCAAAAAAATCACAAAACGGAAAATGCACTTGCACATTACATTCCTCAAATAGCTCACTTTTAGTATGCTCGCGAGGTCTACAGCTCCCAGAGCCACTAGTATTATATATATATATAATATTGTATAATATATATATGTTTAATATGTGTTTTATATATATATAATATACAAATATATATTTAATATGCATTATAGTTATATATTTGTTTTTAGGTTAACATTATTTGTCGCACGTCAATTCTAATTTGTACCACCACTTAGGGGGTCTGGTAGAAAATGCTTGTGCATTAAGCCCTCCTTTTGTACTTTAACTTTGTGTTTTGTGCAATAAATGCTGTTGCTGTGTGTAAATGCTGTAATAGATTATACCTACTTCAAGAACTCATGAAGGTTAACATAGTCTGAGCAGCCATCACTACTATATTATATTATATATTTTATATATCCCAACTAATATTTAAGCTATTAACTATTTTCTAAACTTTTTCTAAACTAATATTATAAATGCGAAAGTAACTCTGTCTGTCTGTCTGTCTGTCTGTCTGTTACGCTTTCCCGCTTAAACCTCTCAACCGATTTTGATGAAATTTGGCACAGACAATCTTTAGACCCTGAGAAAGAACATAGGCTACCTTTTATTGCATAATATTCAAATTAAAAGTACGCAGACGAAGTCGCGGGTACCAGCTAGTCCCAACTAATATTATAAATGCGAAAGTAACTCTGTTTGTCTGTCTGTCTGTTACGCTTTCCCGCTTAAACCTCTCAACCGATTTTGATGAAATTTGGCACAGACAATCTTTAGACCCTGAGAAAGGACATAGGCTACCTTTTATTGCGAAAAGTACGCAGACGAAGTCGCGGGCAGCTAGTAATACATATAAATGTTGACATAAAACACAATCCCTTTTTAAGCGGCGCGGCGTTGTAACAACATAGGCAAGTAACTGTGAAATGACAGCGAAGCCACCCCACCTACGCGTAGTCAACATCGTTATTGATCACAAACACAAATCCCTGGGAATTGGGCCTACTCTACCTGTGTACGTAACCAGGTTATGGGGCAAAGGGCAGATAATGGGGCAATACATATTAAAACAGAGCAGACTAGTCAACGGTCGAAGGCAGTAACATAATATACACCTACAATCTATTTTTAAAAAAGAATTATGCAAAATAACAGTAGAAAACCTGTTTTTATAGTCTCCTGAGGAGCTGACACCTATAGATATTTACTCAGCTTTACGACGTTTCAAAGTGGTCCCGTGATTTCATCAATTGAATAAATGAATTTTGAATCTTTTTGTTTGTCTTTATAATGCTTTTCTTCCTAGGTCTTACTTTACCGTGATTTCATCAATTAAGTGAATGAGTTTTGAATTTTTTTTTTGATGATCTTTAAAATGCTTTTATTTCTTTCTCCCTGTTCTTACTTTATGTGTATCGCCGCGCCGCGCCGTTTGAAAGGATTCAATAACCAACCTACGTTTCAAAAGTATATTGCTCCGGTTCTTCTAGCGTCAAACAAAACAAAAAGAAGGGCAATAGGTAAGGAAGAGCGGGACAGCTCGCCCCCTCGCATCCTAACTAAATCCACGACTGTCTACACCACCTACAATTATTTCTTAGTGTTTGACCAAGTTCCGTTAGTGTCCAGTTTACCTACCCATTGTTACTGTATTTTGGCTAAATTCGATAAGTTGATAGGTAGACAAAGGTCGTACCATTATTTGTTTCCCTTGCTTGAAGTGGGCAGGTACGTTCTTGGAAGAAAATAATTCATGGCGTGGTAGGTAGATACATATTATTTTATTTTGCGTTGGCATGCAAGTGATGTGATTCATCCATTCCTTCATTCGTTAAATGTAGTCTATAGAACCGCTATAAAATGGCGGGGAATGTGATTACAGGACCTATGATATAAATATTTACCTAGAGTCTTAATAGCGGAGCGGAACTGGCCAGCCTTGCTGTTTTCCAGCTCTAGCAGAAGCAGCTGCAGCTCGCTTTCCACGGCTGCATCCAAAGCATCACGACATCGCAGCCAGGCCAGAGCATCGCGTGCTTTCTGGATCAGAAATCACAAAAATTTGCCCATGCATTCAGAAAAAAGGGCGCACTTCAATTTCTGGTCAAATTCTATAATTTGACCAGAAATTGAAGTGCGAAATCAGAGATCACAAATATTTGAAGACTGGAAGGAAGCCTTTGGAGACTGGAAGCTCGCCGAAGAGCCTAAGCTCTCTGTATATTATGATAGTGTTCTCTGTGTATTGTGCGTTCAATAAACTATTCTATACAAAGAGACAGTTCATATAGTTTATATTTTTTATGAAAAATAGGAAATAAAAAATCTAAGTTTACCTCTGGATTTGAACCCAGGTTTGGTAAGAAGGTAAGGAGATGATCTTACCTCCACCTGGCCTCTTTTGAGCAGGTAGCTTGGCGTCTCTGGCATAGTGGTAAACAAGAGGAGATGCAACAGTGGCGCGCACAGACATACCCACAATGTCGCCTGGTAGCTCAGGTATTCAGCTGGGTAAGATACGGTTTTATTGAAACGCAAATTGCCACAGTACCTACAGTGAACATAAAATATAAAATATAATGATCAGACAAAGTTTCGTTTCAATTTTACCTACACTAGAAACATTTCATGCTTTTTCTTAAACTTTACTGACTGTGAAGTTAAAACTCTTATGGAAAAACAATTCTTGGATATTACTGCTTATTAGACAATGCAGCCAGTATTTCGGAGGACGCTTCCGTTGTTCAGTTATTTGGATCAGCTAAACACCTAAAAAATAATCTTGACAAAACCTTTTTTTATACAACTAGCTGATGGAACAAGGAGATGGTCCACCTGACGTTAAGTGGTAACCATCACCTATAACAAAGCATTGCCTCGTAAGTCACGCACGACAGGAACGTGCCCTACGATGCACTGCCCTGCGTCCATCCACATGAGGCATACAGATGTTAAGCCTCATGTGCCTGTAATTACACCGGCGACCACACTCTTCAAACTGAAACACAGCAATGCTGCTTGGCGGCAGAAAAAGGCGTGGTAGTACTTCCCCGGATAAGCCCTTCACAAAGAGCTCTACTACTCTTAAACCTTAAGGTGAAGACAAGAGCTAATGTGACTCTCGCTCGCATGTTTTGACTTGTTGAAGGATATAAAATCAATGAACCCATTTTCGAAAAATCGCAAACAACCATTTTGTGTGCAATCACATTGCGCAAAAAATCATTTTGATCGATACAAGTTTTCCTACTTAAAAGTTTACTTATCTAATTTTCGTAGTAAAGCAAACTTTTGAGTAGGAAAACTGGCATCGATCACAATGAAATTTTTACCAAACTGTGTGCAATGTGATTGCACACAAAATAGTTGTTTGCGATTTTTCAAAATTAGGCGTAGTGATTTTATATCTTTTATAATGTCGAAACGTGCGAGCGAGAGGTAAATTAGGTGTTGTCAACGCCTTAACCTACTGCTGTTATGGGCCTTCAGTAACTTCATACAATCAAGATCCTTCTACCCACCGAGCAAATAAACCAATAGGTTCCCCAGATTCTGCGCGAGCACCACCAGACTGCCCAGGGTCCCTCGGATGGAGTCCTCGCTGATCTCTTTGATGTATAGCGGCGTGACGACATATGCCCCGCTGACTCCGAGACCGACGATAGCCCGCGCTGTGATCAGCGCCCAGGTTTCCGAGGAGTACAGCTTCAGGCTCCATGATAGCTGTAGCCAAAGAACTTATCCATCAGATTTTAACTTTACGATTGTTCAATATCACTACATAGTATAAAACAAAGACGCTTTCTCTTTCCCTATATCCCCATGTCCCTATTTATGCTTAAATCTTTAAAACTACGCAACGGATTTTGATGCGGTTTTTTTTAATATATAGAGTGATTCAAGAGGAAGGTTTATATGTATAATAAATGCATGATATGTGCACCCGTGCAAAGCAGGGGCGCGCGGGCGGATCAGTAATTAATTATAAGTCATTTTGTGACGTGGAGGCGTGTGTACGGTACTGAGAGACACATTTCCCCCTAAATTGATTCTTGTTAGATTAATACCGTGTTAAAGTATGTACCCATGTATTAAAGTACACTAGTTGCGCCCCACGGTTTCACCCGCGGGATAAAAAGTAGCCAATGTGTCATTCCAGACTATAACCAATCTCTCTGCCAAGTTTCATCCAGATCCGTTCAGCCGTTCCGGCGTGAAAGAGTAACGAACATCCATCCATTTATCCATACTTACAAACTTTCGCGTTTATAATATTAGTAGGATTATAAATCATTTTGTGACTTGGAGACGTATGTACGGTACTGAGAGACACATTTCCCCCTAAATTGATTCTTGTTAGATTAGTACCGTGTTAAGTACCTACCTATGTATGTATTAAATCTGTTGTTTATTATTTACTGTGTCGCTCTTGTTGTCATGTGTCGTGCAGTCATAAATAAAACTTTTTTTTCTTTCTTTATAGTTCAATAATTTTTGTGAAGCACATTAACAATTTTAGCTTGCAAAAACGGGGCAACTTCTGTTTCAAAGAATAATAACTAGAAATGTTTATTAATTGTTTTTTTATACTAGGGTATAAAAAGATATCCTTGTAACTTTTTACGACATTAACTGGTGACGATGGAGTGTCCTACATTTATGCCACCATCGCACTTACCACCATGCAAAATGAAGTAAACATCAACGCCTTCTTCCGTCCGAAATTATCGACGATATACCCGAACAGGAAGACAGAGGGTGTGCCCACCAGGTACACAACAGCCGCCATCCAGGATATCGTCTCTGGATGAACGGGTGATGGGGCGGGGCTTTCGGGAGACATCAGCTTAGTCCCCATGGGAGACATCCAGCCCACTGCTGTGCCGTATGAGAAGGCGGGGATAACCACTGAAAATATTTTTTGTGATAAATATCATCTATAGGCAAGGTTGATCTGAACAATGATGCTAGGCTTCTTTTCTTCTTGTCGTGTGGCAAGTTTTTAGAAACAGTGTGATGAATGGATTTTTGTGCGCCTGAGACATGATGCAAATAACTTTTTCGGTTCTACGACATGTTGTTGGTGTCAGGCTAGGCGGTGCAGCTCCGTACCTACATTTGACTTTATTTTATTTTTAATTGAAACCAAACCCATATCTACACAACAACCTCTCACAGCTAGGTATACGCTGTGAGGAGTAGGTATAGGTGCCAGGTAAACCCACTCTATCTAAATTCTAGTAAAACCAACAGTGGTGTCAATTCTGTTGTTGCATTATCCTAAATTAAGCTAATCTAATCTGACAGCTCTAAAATTACAGCCGTCCTTGTTGTTTCTGTCTTTTAGAAAGGGATGGCAATATTTTTAGTGCTGTCATATTAGGGTAAGTTAGGAAAATTAAACAATAGAATTGGCACCTGTGTCTCGTCTCTACAGTAGGTATCATCAATCGATATTGCACTGGACATCGATATTTCTCAAGGCCAGTAATATAGTTAAAACACTTGGTAGCAAATACTTGGTAGCTATAAATAATAGGTTATTATTACGACAACATAGGCCACATTCGATAACTCTCGAAGATCTGCCGTGCAAGTACGGTTCTTGTCGATCGCCTATTTGTCGATCGGCTAAAGTCGATGAACCAATCGAATCGTACCGTTCCACCATTTTACACGAATTTGACGATTCTAAATGTCAAATTAGGCGATCGATAAGAACCGTACTTGCACTGCTGGTAATGTCACCGCAGCTTTAGCAAATTACGCCGTAAAACAATGGTCATTGAAAGAAACCCGTACGCGTGTAGATACATTTCAATTATCCGAGACGTTACGTACGTTTGTCCTCCATAAATCTGACCATGACCAACGTATCCAGATCCGTCTTTCTCGAATTATGCTCAGAAGAAACAAAGGGATAGAGTCTCTGTCAAGGCTGGAGGTCAATTGGCAGTTCAATTGAAGGGAGGCAAGGTCCAGATTAAACTGCAGTCAATATGTCTATCTAATCAACATTGCACAGTTGCACATGAGGCAATTGATACTGTTTGATACAAGTGAACTAATGACTCAATTATGGAATGAATCATCATATATTGATCTACTGTCTATCTAAAAGATGTAGTATTGAGTATATGAGACGTACACTGAGAAAAATGAAATTCTGGCGTAAGGTTAATAAAGTCTTACACGGTTATAATGTAATTACGTAGGGCGAGTTTGTACAATTACCTTCGTTTTGACATAACTAAGTGAATACGTTAAAACGATACCGTCTATTAGCTGGTCGCAAAACAACCAAATCAACTTTATGGTAAAGCGTTTTAGGAATTGAATCTTATCTTGTTAATAACGCAGTGCTGACGGTTAAAAACACTATTCGCTTCCGGCGGTAAATTTTCGGCGTATGTTGCCGTAAAGAAGGCATTTGTTGCCGTAAAGAAGGCATTATCCGCTTTTATAAAAAGTTTAAAAGCCAAAAAGGTACCAAAAAGGTACAATCCTAGATCGCGCTGACGAAAACGCACGGGAAATATGTATAAGGCCGCACTTTACTGTATATTTCGAAAATCAATGAGATGTATAAAACATGTGAAAAGATGTGTTAGTATGTCATTGGGTTATTTCACCACCACTCGCTATCGCTAATAGCAAAGCTAGTGCGCTAGCTACCCTAGCTAGCTACCTTGGCTGTTGTCTATCTACCCAGTAGGTAGCATAGCTAGTGGCTCTCGTCAGAGTATTATTATATTCCTTGGCTAGTGGCTAGTAGCCACTGGCTAAGGGCTACGGCTAGCTACAGTAGCTACCTACCTATCCACTAAGCACTGCTCTTGTACGGCTGGTACGTACAATATGCCATATTGTTGAACGTTAGGTATTATTATTATATATAATACGGTATAAAACGCCTTACGAGAAGGCGTTGCTGACTTGAGATGCGTCGAATATTGCCCTTGGAAAGATTTGCGTGTTTGCTGAGCTACCTTGCTTATTTTTCGCCTTACCAGAAGTTGAATGCCGCCGTCAGTACCTCGATCTTTAACTGATTTACCGAATTTATCGTAGATATGTTACGGCTAATATGTTCAATACTAAGAATAAATCGTAGTTTGGAGAAACTTATTCATGGTATACCTTCTTTTTAAATTTACTTACCCTGTAAATCGTATAACGTCTTCTGCCTAGAAGGCGTTTATGTTGGTTATTACTGTTGGTCGGTTTTTAGCCTTCAAACCTACGAAGTCGATCGTAATGACGGCACTTTCAGCTTTACATTTTTCTCAGTGTAGGATCGCCTCATATCTGAGCTTTGTTTAGCCGACTTCAAAAAAAGAAGAAGGTTCTCAATTCGACCGTACTTTTTTTAATGTTTTTACCTCATAAATTTTTACTGGGTGGACCTATTCGGGTGACTCTTTTTTTTATCGATGGTGCTTGTCATGTTGTCCCATCAGTTTCAGTTTTCATAATTACCTATGTATCTTCAATGGTTTTATATCTTTCGAAATGTTGAAATGTCAT
The DNA here is from genome assembly GCA_963576535.1 of Plemyria rubiginata. Taxonomy (NCBI): domain Eukaryota; kingdom Metazoa; phylum Arthropoda; class Insecta; order Lepidoptera; family Geometridae; genus Plemyria; species Plemyria rubiginata. The sequence continues at coordinate 4,202,072 of OY754929.1, forward strand.
GAAAGTCGTTTGGACAGTTTTATTACAATACCTTCACAGTGGCTGATGGGGTTTGAATAACGCGAGTCAAAGACCATCACGGGTTGCATATTTTCTCGATTTTTTTTATATGACAATAACTTTTAAAATGCTTCAGTTACATATTTTCAAATATCTTACTGATAACTATTGTGACTTGGCCTATCACCCGTTTCCGTGTTGACGTCGTGATCTGGGACAACCTGTATACAGCGGGGAAAGTTAGAACTATTCTTTTCAACATTCGGGTTGAACTAATTTCCGCAAACATTTCTTTTGCAAAATGATCATGTCTTAAGGCGTTGACAACACCTAATATTTTTCTCGCTCGCACGATTCAACATTTTGAAAGAAAAAAATCACTAAGTACAATTTTTAAAAATCGCAAACAACCATTTTATGTGCAATCACATTGCACACAGTTTAGTAAAAATTTGACTTTGGTTGATGCAAGTTTTCCTACTCAAAAGTTTGCTTATGTACGAAAACTAGAAAAGAAAACTTAAGTAGGAAAACTTGAACTCGTTTGGAACTGTGCGCAATGTGATTGCACACAAAATAGTTGTTTGCGATTTTTCGAAAATTGGTTTAGTGATTTTATATCCATCAACAAGTCAAAACATGCGAGCGAGAGTCACATTAGCTCTTGTCTTCACCTTAAGCATCATCACTGTGTCCCCATATAATAATGCCGTACTTCAACTAAGAAGTGCGTAGGCGTAATATGCAGATAGGGCAATATCATAGTGTGTATTTGTTTTCAATATACCATTAAATTTTTGCAACATGCTTTTTCCAGTTCATTTGTGTTACCTATTGGTATACATATTTCCAAATTTTTGTACTTCTTCTATGTTACATTTATACTTTTGATAACAATAATATGTAAATTGTTTTTCTGTTATGGTCTAAATTGGAAAAAATTTGTTAGTAAGTTGTTAGTAAGTAGCTATTCACTAACGATGTTAATAATTTATTGTACCTATAGGTATATTTCTTAGAAAAGGTGTTAAATCTAATGAGCTGGTGATTGCATCGGGAGCATCATTGCCTAGCTACCTTATATCCTTGTACTGCAGGTATAATAAATAAATATTGGTGGACTTTCCACACAGCACTATCTAGTCCCAAACTAAGCTTATGCTTGTAATATGGGAGAACCAGATAGCTGATATACTACTCATAATACTTTTTTTTTTGTAAATACATACTTATAATATTATATAACACCCAGAAATAGAACAAACATTTATGTTCACCACACAAATGTTTGTTCACGGTGGGAATCGAACCCACGACCTACGGCGCAGAAGGCATAGCTACTACCAACTGAGCTACGTAGGCTATCTACGTAGGTATGTACGTACAGTGCTTTAAAAATAGTACCTAACTAATATCGCAATATAAAAAGAGTTTTGCTGATTTAGTTGGAAGGTATACCGACCAAAACTGATTAAATTACTGAACAAAATAAAACTATTTATCGTGGTTTTAATTTTCCCGTAGCGCGACAGCGCGTTGAAGTCTTTTGTTTGAAAAGTTTGTTTTAAAGTATCAAACATAAAAAATAAAATGCAGTATGTATAGGTACAATAGTGTATGTACACATACTGTATTCAATTTTTATATCTTCTTGTCCTCTAAGATAAAGGAGAGCATTGTAGTGTCATATTTTTCTGTGTAGCTTGATATGAAAATAAATCGTGTCTACGTAATTAAAAACTTCGGAATACAAGACAATAAAATGCTCTAAAATCTTCAAAAGTAAACATAAATCAAATTTTAATTTCTCATTTTATTATTTATTTTAAATAAGATGTTTTTCATTTTTATTTTGTAATTTTGTGTCTGTGCGTATCTTTAAGTTAGACAAATAAATTATATAATAAATAATCTATCAAAATATAACTACTAAATATTTGTTTACCTATAAAAAAATACAAACAACTAAATGAATACACGTTACAAATTGAAATTTTTAAACTCACTTTGAATCTTTAATTCTAAAAGAATTTTATTGTCTCTACGTCCAAGGGGATGGTTCCACAGAATTAAGAAAAAAAATTCGCTGCGCGTTTTTTTAATAAATCAAAACCAACACTTACTTAAAACAGACACTAGAACTTGATTGAACTTGCTTCCCTCCGCACAGTACTTCTTAACTTTGCCTTTCAACATTGTCGAAGAAACACTATGAACCACAAAAGTAAACGGAGATAGCACAAGTGCCCACTCCCGACCGCGGTAGCTAAATGAGAGTCCCATCTAAGCAAGCATGGGAGGAAGGTTTGTTAGTAAGAAAGTACTTATAGGCACTAATGGCAAACTACATGTTAGTGTTAGCTTCAGCACCACGGGTTTGTCGTACCTATAGAAAATGGTATTATTTTAAATTTTTAAGGTGAAGACAAGAGCTAATGTGACTCGCTCGCACGTTTTGACTTGTTGGAGGATATAAAATCACTAAACCCATTTTCGAAAAATCGCAAACAACCATTTTGTGTGCAATCACATTGCGAACAGTTTAGTATAAATTTCATTTTGATCGATACGTGTTATATCCTACTTAAAAGTTTGCTTTTCTAGTTTTCGTACATAAGCAAACTTTTGAGTAGGAAAACTTGCATCAATCAAATTCAAATTTTTACATAACTGTGTGCAATGTGATTGCACACAAAATGGTTGATTGCGATTTTTATAATTGAGTTTAGTGATTTTATATTTTTAAAAATGTCGAATCGTGCGAGCGAGAGGTAAATTAGGTGCTGTCAACGCCTTAAGCAGATATCTTCAACCGATTGAGCTGAAATTTTGTGATAGACGTTTAGTACTTTGGGTGAAAACGAATGTTTAGCAGTTTTTAGGTAAAAGCTTGTTTTTATATATGGTTTTACAATTTATTTACTTATATAGGCACTTGCTGATGAATGAATCACCAATGGTCCTTCTGATGATAAATGGCAACCATTATATAAAAAACGAAAAAAAAAACAATACATGACTATGCTCACAATTTTTTTATTTGTTACAATTTGTAGAATATAATAGAAATCAAAAATCTTTGTTTAATTCTTCTTTTACTCTTTTGAAAATCTTAAATGGTAATTAGTAGGGCTATATCGTAATTACCTTTAACAAAAAAAACACTAGACTAGGAGATCAGCAGGCTGATCGCGTAACTTTTGTTACATTCAAAACCCGGTTCATATGTCAATATTGGCAGATTTACGATGGAAAAACTGCCAAAATTGACATATGCAACCGGATTTTGAATGCAACAAAAGTTACGTGATCAAGGGATCAGAAACACTTAGGTACTACCGTCAAATTTGAGAAGCTGTATCGGTTTCAGTCAACAAGTTTTTTTATTAGCGCGAGTTATACGGTACTGCAGCATACACGAGTTACAATTCGACCCTAACTATTTATAGTACGGTTAGTGTGAACCAATTTTTGCCAGTTACTGGACAAACCAGTGCTTCTCGCGCTCCTACCTTATTTTAGAATAGGCTGAGGTTGAATGACCTTAAAGCTATGCTTATCTTGTATTCTAAAAGCCTTTGTCAGTGAACTTGACCTAATCACCAAAATCTTAACTACAAATAGTTAAAGTCAAAGTATATTTTATTTGCAGAATTACCTAATGTAATTTTAATTTTAATAAAATATTATGTTTGTGTTAAATCTTTGTTAATTCTACCTACCGTTTATGCGGGCATGTAAAATTATATAAAAGTAACAAACAATAGGTAGATAATAAACACTTTAATAATTTATTTACCTGAATAAAAAGAAAATTATAAAGGTACACGACGTATATAAAATTAGAATAATAAAAAATAAAATAAATAAAAATAGAAATAAATAAATAAAAATAAATAAATAAATAAACTGTAAGATATTAAAATAGTTACATATTATTAAATTGGTAAAGAATAATGGTGTTAAATAGTTGAAGATGTCACAGGAGTAAACATAAAAGTCAGCCCAGACTGCGGTATATTTACCGATGAATTATACTGCTGGTTTTGCGAAATCGGATAAGAAATTTTTGAATTTCATGTCATTACTGTAAAAGTTTTTTTTTATTTAGGGTTATATTTTAATAAATTTATGTGACTCTTGTAAGCTTGACTGAAATAATTTATATTGTACTTTTTTTTTTAATTTGACTGAAAATTTTGTGTTATACCTATAGTAATTTTTTGTTGTATTCTTGTACCTAATTAGTTAGTGTAATTTGGTCTGCGTACCGTTCTAATTAAATAAATAAATAAATAAAAATCACTGTTGGAAAAAATAAAAAAAAAATATTTGTCTGTCATGAATTCATCGAATTTACCTTAGGTACATGTTACTAAACAATCGATGAATTTATAGATGATAGGTACAGTACCTATCATCTATAAACAGTTCTTAGCTTCCTCTGAAACATCGAAGTTGGATTCTCATGACCATAAATTTTATGGTCATGAGAATCTATATATGAATATGGTAATTGAAATGAAAAGAAATGAAATCACCATCGAGCCATACAAAAGACATAAATATATTTATTTAATTTTTTCAAATTGAAAGCTAATCCGGGTCTGAAACTTTTCTTTTTTTAACCGACTTCAAAAATTAGTAGGTTCTCAATTCGATCGTATGTTGATAAGGTGTCTCAACCGGACAATTATACCCACCTCAGACAAGCACGGTGGTCATTTTCACGGAAGCCTTACATAAAAGAATGACTTGCCAACTTCATGATTTGGTTCCTTCTTGCTTCGATTAGGCTGTCCGCCAAATCCGCAATCATTACGAACACGTTACCACTTGTGTGGGTAAATGAGTAGGTTTTTTTTACCTACTGCTTTTAATAAAAGGGCGAGAGTCCGCCTGCGACGCAGGGGTTCGATTCCCGCCTCGGAACAAATTTGTGTACGATCTGCAGAAATTTGTTCTGTTGGTCTGGGTGTTTTGTATGTATAAAAAAAATATCTATTTATGTAAGTATATAATTTACTAGTTGCGCCCCACGGTTTCACCCGCGCAGATTTAAATCCCGGTATTCCCACGGGATAAAAAGTAGCTTATGTGTTATTCCAGACTATAATATATTTCTCTGTCAAGTTTCATCCAGATCCGTTTAGCCGTTCCGGCGTGAAAGACTAACAAACAACCATCCATCCATTCATCATCCATATGTATCAGAGATCCAGATCTGGAGATCTGGAGATCCATACATACATCCATCAGTAGTATACATTAGTAGTATTAAATATATCAGTTATCTAGTACCAATAACACAAGCTTTGAGTAGCTCACATCTCACAGAGTAATCCACACTGTACCATCTAGCCCCAAAGTAGGGGCTAGATGGTACAGTGTAGATTGTCCAGAATTATTTATTTTTAAAAAGAGTGCGATCAAGCACTACATATACCATATAAGGCATAACTACCATATTTTATAATAAATCTAAGACGGGTCGGAATAACCAGTCAACTTGAGGTAAATAGGTACTTTAATTGTTACCTATAATTGATTCTATTTTGTTAGTTTGTAAGGTGTGTAATAAAGAATTTCATTCATTGATTCATACTTGAAAAAACAATGTATACATACCTAGTATCTATTAATTGATAGGTCTTTATAAAATACCAGCATAAGTAGGTAATGCTTCTGCGGCACTCTCAAAATACCTACCCTGATCAAAAATAGCATATTTGTTAGATATAACTATTACTACTATACAGGGTGTTACAAAACTACCCGTAAAGCCGAAGAGGTTAAATGAGGCCTTAAAACGAGTCCATTCACATTATTTAAGAACCGTATAGGTAATCATCCAAGTGTAGGGTTAGGTAATTAGTAGACTAACCCCCGGTTTCTGAAAGCGCGATCAACACTAATCGGCTGTCTTTTTGTGTGTGGCTCTTGCTATCTCTATCTAATTTGAAGTTAAAGCTTAAAATAGCAAGTGACTTGATAGTCGATTAGTGTTGATCGCGCTTTCAGAAACCGGGGGTAAGTTTTAATAGTGGTGTATTTTTTATATTGTACCTATAATAGGGCCGTGTGGTCGCCCAGCGACAGTCCTTGTAATAAAAAAAAAATATACATACAGACGGAGGTTAGTTGGTTGGCGTACCCAAGGAATTTGAATTTGTAGGTATAATTAATTGCAGATCACAAACTTTCGCTTTATAATAACAGCTGGAAGCAGGATTGTTGCTTTTGACCAATAAAACCTTCGCATAGAAAAATAATCTTTTTTATTTATTTAGAGGCGATCATGTCGGGTAATACCACAGAAATATTCTCTATTCCGTGGGTAATACCGCTCACTCCAATAACTTATTAAATACAGCGAGCATGCTGCAGCGCAGGGCTTGTAACGCTTGAGCAGGCAGAGTACCTAATGCTCAAAACTCACATGATGACAAATGAAAAAACAAAGAACACTTTTCTCTCGAGTGATCGGCATTCCCCCATCTTCCCGTAAAGGAAAAATAATCTAAGCATATCTTATATACAAGGAATTTTGATACGTATACCTACTCTGGGTCCTGGTCTTTACCAACCGCATTTTCCTCATAAGATAATATGTCTTATGAGGAAAATGCCATTGGTCTTTTCTCCATACAATCGCTCTCGGCTGTTTATTAGAACTAAAAATAAACATTAAATTTAATTAATCAAGTAATCAGTTTTTCAGTTGAATTACTAGTTATATAGTTTTTTGAAAAAGTGAGAAAAACTGTAAAGCCTCCCGCCTATAGGCGCGTCCGGACGCGCGATCATGCTTCGCAAAAATCATAGTTTTTTTATGTTTTACTAGTTGCGCCCCGCGGTTTCACCCGCGCAGATTTAAATCCTGGTATTCCCACGGAATAAAAAGTATAGCCCATGTGTTATTTCAAGCTATAATGTATCTCTCTGCCAAGTTTCATCCGGATCCGTTCAGCCGTTCCGGCGTGAAAGAGTAACAAACATCCATCCATACTTACAAACTTTTACGTTTTTAATATTAGTAAGATTCAAGGGCAGTGTGGTCGTTCAGCGACAGTCCTTTAAAAAATTTAAGTCTAGGCTCCTTGCTGAAAAAGTCGTGCGCTTATTTACAAATAAAACGTCACTCCGTCCTTCCGATATTGCTTATTAGATTGCTAATCGGTTGACACCTCCACTTGGCTCCCAAGACGCATGGCTTGCCAGCCATTACACCCATGATTCCTGTTGACTGCATTTATACAGTAAGCAGACGTATTCAAATTCCTTGGTAAGCAGCAGGCAACCAGCGGAAATAAATTCATTTGTGGCGTTTATGTCAACATTTTATTTACAAACTCATTACTGTACAAAACCGAAGCAGCCATCTGAGAAGAAGTCCGAGTCCAGTCGTCAGATCAATTACCAATTTTATTTATTTAGCTAAAAATAGCAACGCCAACAAGGCCAAGCTGGGCGAGGTGATGACAGGTGGAGTAAGGCTCATCGGCTCATCTAAACGTGCGCGTCCACCGCATCCGCATCGCTGCGTACGGAGCGGACGGATTTGTTGTTTTGTATTGATTTGTATGGTACAGCGTGCACTGGAACGGCATTTCAGAGATCGGTATTTCTGCTGATGACGTCATCCGCAGTGAACGCGCCATTCGGAATTGCTTTGAAAATACCGATACTGCCGATGCAAAATCTGCATGCAGTGGACGCACCCCATTGGCATTTTGTAAATACCGACGCACCGTCCGGTCCGCTCCGTACGCAGCGATACGGAACCGGTGGACGCGTACCTTAAGAAATGGGTGTAGAAGCGTCTCGGTCGTTTTGCAGCGAGATGGGCAGATGATATCACAAACATCGTGGGCAAGGGCTGAGTGAGACATGGACGGGACCGTCAAAAGTGGCGATAACAAATACAAAGGCAGGTCTAGACCCAGCAGTGGGTGAAGTCAGGCTGTGGATGATGATGATATGAGCAAAGCCAACAGCCCAATGAAGGTAGGTATATATGGTTACATTTTTAGGCACATTGTGTGTCTTAGACTGATACCTAAATACAAACACGCCAAAGGCGGACTAAATTTCAGAATCAGAATCAGAATAATCTTTATTGTAAACTGTTGAATATTATAAGGTGTTGAAAATATAATAAAGTACAAACAGTCTGCCCTATTCGGAATTAATTTACTTGGAAAACCATGTTACATTGATACTGTGATATCTGTGGGTTAGTGAATCTAGAGTAGAGCGAATTTAGAGTAGTAGAGCTCTTTGTGAAGGGCTCGTCCGGGGAAGTACTACCAGCACGCCTTTTTCTGCCGCCAAGCAGCAACGCTGTGTTTCGGTTTGAAGAGTGTGGTCGCCGGTGTAATTACAGGCACATGAGGCTTAACATCTGTATGCCTCAAGTTGATGGACGCAGGGCAGTGCATCGTAGGGCACGTTCCTATTGTGCGTGACCTACGGGGCAATGTTTTGTTTATAGGTGATGGTTACCACTTAACATCAGGTGGACCATCTGCTTGTTCCATCAGCTAGTTGTATAAAAAAAAAAAAAAAAAAAAAAAAATCTGCTTTCTTCATGAATGCGGCCTAAGGCCTCTTAGGAAGTCGGCACGTGCGTCAATTAGTTTATATTTAGTAGAGTTCAAGGAATAATGCTAATTAGGGATAGGAAATAGCATTAGGGGAAGCAGGGGTAATGGCGATGATGTCGGGTAATACCGCTCACTCCAATAACTTATGAAATTAGGTGTCTTAAAACACAGCGAGCACGCTGCAGAGCAGGGGTTGTAGCGCTTCAGCAGGCAGAGTACCTAAACCTCAAAACTAACATAAGACAAATTAAAAACAAAAAGAGCATTTTTCTCTCAGGTGATCGGCATTGCCCCATCTTCCCGTTGTAGGATAGGAAGGTACCTACTTATCAAGATAAATTAAAATACTAAATGACGAACGACGGTAAAAAAAATTGGACACACTATCTGTGTTTGCTGGTGAATTTCGGTAGGTACCTATAGACAATGCCTCACAGACTCAAGTTGATGGGCATAAGGCAGTGCATCGTAGGACACGTTTCTATCGTGCATAACTTGCACTTTGTTATAGGGTATAGATGGTTACCACTAAACATCACGTGGGCCGTCTGCTTGTTCCGTCAAGAACTAAGTAGTATACCTACCTACGAAAAAACCATAGTCTTAGGAAACTCTTGCTGCACAGCAGCAAGCAGCAAAGCAGATTGACATCTGCATGCCTCAAGTTGATGGACGCAGGGCAGTGCATCGTAGGGCACGTTCCTATTGTGCGTGACTAACGAGGTAATGCTTTGTGGTGATGGTTACCACTTATTATCAGGTGGGCCATCTGCCTATTCCAAGCTAGTTGTTTAAAAAAAACAGTTTCTTACCTCTTTGGAAAAAACAGACGAAACCAATCTGTGGACAAAACACACCAAGAAGAACCAAGAAGGTTCCAAGTGTTAATAAAGTCATCCTGACGGAAAAATACAAAAACACTTTACAATGACAGCAGAAATCGCACTCGTAAAATGGCTTTAGATAAAGTGAAACCCAGAAAACCACCATGGACTTCCTGTACTGCATAACGCTACTTGTCTTAGTGGTGAAGGTGGCTGGATACGTCACGAACTCGTCGCGAGGGCAGAGCCTGTGCAGTTCCTACGGCTTTAGTGTTATTCAAGCCAAGTTTGGGAAAGAACAGTATTTGCTCTGCCTGAAAATAAGACCATTGGGTAACTCCCTGTCTTTAGTATGTCTAGACAAAGGTCTTATTGATCATCATTACAGCACATTACATGTTAAGAGTAGCAGAGCTCTTTCTGAAGGGATCGTCCGGGGAAGCACTACCACCATGTCTTTTTCTGCCAAGTGTGGATATGACAGATTAAACATACAGATGTTAATCTGTAGGTACCTATGTTTCATCAACATCAACATGAAACATACATATTTTATTATGTTTTATGTTGATGGACGCTGGCCAGTGCATCTTAGGGGCTATAGCATACTGGTATCTAGGTTGAGGGCTAGAGGTAGGGAGGTCGCAAGTAGAGGAGCTAACAAGTCTTCCCTTGAGTCCTTCTTTAAATAAATAAATAGTGCTGGACGATCCACACAGCACCATCTAGCCCCAAAGTAAGCTACTCAAAGCTTGTGTTATGGGTACTCGTACTAGATGACTGATATATTTAATGCATTATATACTTACAATAGATATTTTTTATTATACATAGAAAACACCCAGACCAACGGATCAAATTTCTGCAGATCGTACACAAATTTGTTCCGAGGCGGGAATCGAACCCGCAACCTCTTGCGTCGCAGGCGGACTCTCGCCCGCTGCGCCACTGAGGTCGTTCTTTGATGCTTGGTTGCGTGAAACATGGCGATAGTTATCCCCGTGATTCTGCTGAATTAATTCCTACGTTTTATCTATCTGAAGCTGTGTTCTAACTGAATTTTAAGCATTTCTGAATGGTCATCTTTCAGGTTCGTCCGCTTTGACCTCTCATCGATCCGCGTTACTTATAGACCCTGATACTCAAGAGAACCAGAACTCTATCAAAGGGTTACCTCTGGACACGGTGACTATGGCTTTCGGGTTCCCAGTTAAGGACCCTTCCTCAGGATCTGCTGAAGGCTATATTGGCGACGATCACCAGTTTTATGGCGTTCTACATATAGGTTCGTGGTTTTTAATATTTACATGCTGCCACTTACCAAAACCTTACCTGCTCATTAGCAAAACCCAGGCTATGCCCTATACCTACCTACCCACCAACAACTAGGTAGGTACCTACATAGGGTTTATTCTCAAGGTTCGAGCACCTAGTATAACTAATATGCTTAAGAATAGAAGCTCCTTTCACTGTAATACACTCAATATATTGGTGGACTTTCCACACAGCACTATTTAGTCCCAAACTAAGCTTATGCTTGTAATATGGGAGAACCAGATGATTGACGACCTCTGTGGCGCAGCGGGCGAGAGCCTGCCTGCGACGCAAGAGGTTGCGGGTTCGATTCCCGCCTTGGAACAAATTTGTGTACGATCTGCAGAAATTTGTTCCGATGGTCTGGGTGTTCTCTATGTATAATAAAAAATATCTATCTATGTAAGTATATAATGTATTAAATATATCACTTATCTAGTACCCATAACACCAGCTTTGAATAGCTTACTTTGGGGCTAGATAGTGCTGTGTGGATTGTCCAGCATTTTGTTCACGGTGGGAATCGAACCCACGACCTACGGCGCAGAAGGCATAGCTACTACCAACTGAGCTACGTAGGCTGTCGACTCAATGTTCAACCAGTCGACATTTATTATCAAAATTCCCAGACAGCGCAAAAATAAAATAACGTTAGGATCGGGGTGTTTATTAGTAATGGTGTTTCAGAAAACAGGACACTTCACGCAGACCCTTACGGAAAAGACGACTTGACGAAAACCTACGGGGCATACGAAAATGACAACATGCCAGCGCCGCGCCAGCGACGTGATTATGCTCAGGTGAACAGGTGAAGATTCGTGGACGTATTCATTTCAGCACCTAATATTCTCAATTTAACCAGTTCTTTTGAATTTTGTCAGTAGTTTCCTATCCTAACTACGACGTAATCTCTCCTAATTTAAGCAATAAGAGAATGAAATCTCCCATCATCATCGGTATTATGAGAGAGAGATGGATAGTTTCCCACATTTCCCAATGTCTTCCAAATTTTCCCTTTAAATACGACGGAGGTCACAGCATCAAAAAAAGAATTAAACATATACCTAGCCAGTTCCTTGCAAATGTATTGCAAGAACCCACAATAGTTACTTTTAACCAGCAGTTCGACATCCCGCTGGGTCTGTTCGACCAGCCATACTTTCCCTACCACATCGAAGGCAGACAACGGCTGTTCGGCTCAGCCCGCGCTCGCATCTGCGACCTGCTGCTTCTAGCTGACAAGGAGTTTTTCGAGAAGGATGCCAACGCCAGCCTAAACCACGTGGTGAGGCGAATGATGCACGCGGTGGCGCAAGCGGATATTATATTCAGGAACTCTGATTTCAATGAGGATGGGATCCCTGACAATATCGGTAAGTCAGAATCACATAATAGGAGTAAAAATTTTGTCTAAATCCAACTAATATTATAAACGCGAAAGTTTGTAAGTATAGATGGATGGATGATGGAGTTGCGCCCTGCGGTTTCACCCGCGCAGATTTAAATCCCGGTATTCTACGATAAAAAGTAGCGTATGTGCTATTCCAGACTATAATCTATCTCTCTGCCAAGTTTCATCCAGATTCGCCGTTCCGGCGTGAAAAAGTAAAAAAACATCCATCCATAGATAGATAGATAGATAGAAAATTCTTTATTGCACAAAATACAGTGTACATAGGCGAGCTTAATGCTGGATAGCATTATCTACCAGCTAACCTTTGGGTAATGGGAAAAACATTTCCATCCATCCATTACTTACAAACTTTCGCGTTTATAATATTAGTAGGATTGGCAAACAAGAATAAGGCTGAATTATGTCTACTAACAGTATCGGAGATATGACGGTGATCTGCAAGCCTTCAAAATTAATTCCAAGTAGGTAGGTAGTAGGTAGAGCCTATCCTAATTCCCGATAAGCTAATCTATAAACATCGACAAATAGTAACAACATGCTGGGAATTTGTTATTCCACTCCCAAGTATAATTTGACAGTCCTAATCAAATATATGTGCCTACCTAAGGTATCTGTCTTCCAGGCTTCTCCGTAAAATACATTCTTGTGCTGACCTCCGAAGTGACAAACACGCGGGTCTTCGGAAACCTCATGGCCGATGATGGGAAGACGATAGATGGACGCGAGTATCTGATGAAGTTCGCCAGGCTGCGTCGGCTGTCGGAGGTCTGCTTGGGAGTTGCTTTCTCGGGACACGCTTTTCATAACCGAACTCTTGGGTTGAGGTAAGGTCTATAACCAATTTTAGTATCAGGTATGTAGTTTTTCCGGTGGAGAAACATAAAACACTATGATTTTTATTAACTTTAGCGCTCGAATTCCGATCGCTAAAAAAGAGGAAAAGGGGGTACGATCATCGGGACACCTTTTCCTGCTAAAAATGCTTACGAAAGAGCGCCAAACTTGCAGTGAAAGTTTAAGAGTAGTAGAGCTCTTTGGAAAGGGCTCGGCCGGGGAAGTACTACCACCACGCCTTTTTCTGCCGCCAAGCAGAGTGTTTCGGTTTGAAGAGTGTGGTCGCCGGTGTAATTACAGGCATATGAGGCCTAACATCAGTATGCCTCAAGTTGATGGGAGCAGAGCTGTGCATCGTAGGGCACATTCCTGTCGTGCGTGCCTTACGAGGCAAGGCTTTGTTATAGGTGATGGTTACCACTTAACATCAGATCAGCCATCTGCATGTTCCACCAGGTTGTATAAAAAAAACTTGGATCTTCTGTGAACCTTAGGAACTACACGCATAAGAGCTTGCACAAAGCTTTTTGGCCTCAGTTTCACATCACTTGGTGGAGGTATGGGAGGTGCTGCCGGGGGCCTCTGCGACCGCCGCGCCTACGGACGCTCGTTCAACACGCTGGCCATAGCACACGCTACGATAGATGCCAAGGATAGGGTTCCTGAGCGAATAGCAGCTCTCACGCTTGCTCATGAGATGGGTTCGTTTTGTTTACTTACCTACCTTCAAAAACTACTAAGCTTCATACTAAAATTACTCATAATAAAAAAAGAAAAAGAAACAGCTTCACGACTTTGATCCCCAGGCACGGTAGATATCCCTTCAGATCTCCCAGTACCAAGTAGGTACTAATTCAAGATTCTTTGAGAATGTCTAAGGGGGGTAGTCAGAGGTACGTCCAAACATTACATTTGGCACATACCCACATTTTGCAGTAGTTAGTATTCCATACGTGACAGGTTGCAAGCCCATCGCCGCTGTTAGAATACTAACTGGTTTCCTCACGATGTTTTCCTTCACCGTTTAAGAGCACTGGCATTGCGCACATAAATTTTTCGATAGAAAAATCCATTGGTGCACGACCGGATTCGAACCTGCGACCTTACGATCGGAAGGCGGGGTCATTCCCACCAGACCACCGGTGCTCTAATAATTATATAATTATATAAATAATAATATAATAATTATAATTATATTATTAATTTAATAATTATATATATTTGGCTAACACTCTGTTTTCTGTCAGTTTTGGTTTAAACTCAGTTTTCAGCGGTTACATATTGGTCGTATTACTATACGTAGAGGATTTACATACGAAGCTTTGGAGGTAATTATACAATTACCTCCATCAAAGCTTCGTATGTAGGTACGAGTAAATCCTCTAGCTTCAAAGCTTCGTCAATGGATTTGACCAACCCTACAAATATTATAAAAGCGTAAGTTTGTAAGCATGGATTGATGGATGAATGGATGTTTGTTACTCTTTCACGCCGGAACGGACGAACGGATCTGGATGAAACTTGGCAGATAGATTATAGTCTGGAATAGCACATAGGCTACTTCTTATTCTGTGGGAATACCGGGATTTAAATCTGCGCGGGTCAAACCGCAGGGAGCAACTAGTTTAAAATAGTTCCCATGGATCTTTGCTGTTGATGTTTGTTCTTTGATCGTTGTTTTAGAAGTATTTTACTTTCGAATTTGAAAACTTCAGTCGGACTCCCCCAGGGCACAGTTTCGGCGCCCACCACGACGACAACTTCCCCAACCCCGACTGCCGAGGCTACCTGATGGGTGCGCAGTCGTCCCCAGCGGACAACGCACGTAGCTTTGAGTTCTCTCTGTGCAGCAAGCGGCTGATTGCTGCTACATTGAGCAGCATGAGCTACTGCCTGACAGAGGAAGACCGGCCCTATTGTGGAAACGGTAGGTACCAATTTTTATTTAATGTTGATATGGATCAATAATATAAAATAACAATCACCTAAGCTGCGCTACTGCTCTGTAATAGAACACCTGATTTTTTACGGCGTTAACCTAAATAATCCATCACCAGCAATAATCATTATAAGCGAACGTCTGTATAAAACAGGAATAGTTGAAGAAGGTGAAGCGTGTGATTGTGGTCTACCATCGCGGTGCAGCCATAAAGACCCCTGTTGCACGCCTAGAGCTGGAGGCGCTCTTGTCTTTGAAGATGGGTAAGATTATGAAGACAGTGCAATGATGATAGATGGTGCAGGACAATCGTTTGATGCTTTCATCGCAGTATGCTCTCAGCTTTCAAAGATTTTACATTCCTCGGTTGCGACTTACTCGTACTATCAGTGTTTATCTACCGCTTGACGATAGTATGAACCCGACCCGCTTCATACTATCGTCCCGCGAGCTTCTTTTTGAAAATTGGGCTGGCTAGGTAGTTTCAAATGCGCAGAAAAAGCTGTTGGCCCCAGAAAGTTTAAAAACTGTATTGGTGTTTAAGCGTGTGCTTCCTCTGTTAGCACTACATACTTAGTATAAAACAAAGTCGCTTTCTCTGTCCCTATATCCCTATGTCCCTATGTATGCTTAAATCTTTAAAGCTACGCAACGCATTTTGATGCGGTTTCTTTTAATAGATAGAGTGATTCAAGAGGAAGGTTTATATGTATAATACATGCATTATATGTGCACCCGTGCGAAACAGGGGCGCGCGAGCGGCTCGCTAGTGTGTCATAAAGAATAACTGCTAGAATAACCCCCGTTACTGAAAGCTTGATCAACACTAATCGGCTGTCAAGTCACTTGGTATTTCAGCTTTTACTTCAAATTAGATAGAGATAGCAAGTGACTTGACAGCTATTTATTTATTAAAAAACAGAGTTTCATATATATATTGGTTAGTAGTGGCTTAAAACCTATATTAGGTTTGTCTTACCACTAGGCTGATTAGCTATCGAGCTTTCAGAAGGGGGTTTATATTTAAGAAGTTGATTATATTTATCAGGGCGCTCCACTTAGAAGGCTGTTCCGTAGCTCCTACTGCGATGTGCCATCCTTCTCAAGGGCTGTGCTGTACACAGAAGTGCCAGTACGCTGATCTTTCCACGAGTGGTATCGTTAGTAAATCAAAAATCTTACTATTTATTATTCTAATCCCCGGTCTCTGAAAGCGCGATCAACACAAGTCGCTTGTCAAGTCACTTGCTATTACAGCTTTTACTTCATATTAGGTAGAGATAGCAAGTACTTGACAGCCGATTAGTGTTGATCGCGCTTTCAGAAACCGGGGGTAACACCATGATAAAAGGAAATAACACACAACCAACACAAAGGAGAACAATTGGCCTTAAACATTGTTTTTGTATTTTTCTGCTTTTCTGTTTCTTTATATAGTTTGTTATCTATATAATATGTATATTAAATATATCAGTTATCTAGTACCCATAACACAAGCTTTGAATAGCTTACTTTGGGGCTAGATAGTGCTGTGTGGATTGTCCAGCATTATTTATTTATTTATTTATTTATTATATTGTTATTTCTGTGTGTTGTGTCAAATAAATGTTTCAATCTTTCTTTAAATTGTGGCATTTTTTTCATAAGGATGAAAGTCCTAATGGGTTTGAAAAAATGGATGCGTTCTACGGTTTGCGGTCAGGTCAAATTGAAATTTGGTAGGCAAAACGTCATTGTTGCTCACACGTAATGCGCTTTGACCTAAGCGCAGACCGCATTCAGTTTGGCAAACCCTTAAGACCTAAGATAAGGCAAACGTTTTTTAAAGATAACCTCTTTTTAGATACCTATCATAATGCTGATAATGGTGACAAGAAACTCGTCGCCAATAGTAGCGATTTAAACCCTTTTTAGATAACTATCATAATGCTGATAATGGTGACAAGAAACTCGTCGCCAATAGTAGCGATTTTTTATGACATGATACGAATTGGGTGCGTTGACAGGATTGCAAGAGCCAGGACCAAGAGTGCACGTGTACTAACAGCAGGTCATGCCACTGCGGGCTCGGAGGCAGGTGTCTGGCGGATGGCAGTTGTCATGCCGCTGAATGCGCCATACTGGGCTTACGAGAATGCCAGTGCTTGAAATCACCGGTAAAGAATCGAATAGAATGTTTCTTTAATTGACACACAAACACAAGTACATCATGACATAACAGGAAAAAGAAAGACAACAAGAAGAAATGGGAAACAAAGTATAGGTAGTAAGGTAGACAGATGTTTCCTGTAAATCCATGTTATGGATGCATCTTGTGAGACAAAATGGTCCTAACTCAGCTTAAAGCTGCCCCACCGCCGCTGAGGTGACGATAACGCAGCGCTGGTTTTCAGCAATTCTCCCTTCGATAATCCTTCATCCTGGCGCACTTACACACATTCTTAAACTCAACTTATTTTCGCACGTGGGTATGTCTTGTTACCCAGATTATTAAAGTCCGACCCCTGATGATAGCGTATCTTTGGACAGGCAGGATGAAGACTCGATTTTAGGTAAGCATTTTTAAAAACTTTATGCGATATCCCTCTAAACTTTGTACATAACAGCTAAAGACTGTAATTCCCTACCGGCGCCTAACGACATCTTATCTTAAAACATATACCCTCGTACTACAAAACGGTGTCTAACTTTAAACAATGTCTAAAATTGGTGCTGTCTCTGTTTTCCAATACGCATTGGTAAGAGATGGCAATAGTTTAAGCATAGTTTATCGTTTGACTTTTTTTTGTAGTACCTAAGGCCCCTAATGTTTTAAGATCAATAGTCTATATCAAACACTGGCCTTACTAATGAAACAAAGACTAGTGTTTTTTATCACCAGGGAGGAATCCTCGGGGATTCCCGTATGTGCGGTATATGCTGTCTGCTGAACTACTCTTCAGACAAGGGCATCACGTGCGTGGGCGCAGAACAGGCAGCGATGGAGGCAATGTTGAACAATTCGTCGCTACCTGATGACTGGCCAGGCGATTATAATGGACGTAAGTTATCCTCCACTCTCTCTGTCTCTCCTCTCAGATTAACATTTGAATGAAGAGTTTGAAGTAGGTAGGTATGATGAAATCAGAGATATTATGGATTGATTGTGAAAGACGACATGAGTTAGAAAGTGCGCACCGAGATGACGACTGATAGAAGAGAGTGGAAATAGAACAGGAAGTAAAAGAGTGAACCAAGTACACGTGGGCTAGGGGTGCAATAGATATCCGAGGTATAAATCGCGCGTTGCTTACAGAACAAATAGTTATTGCGTTCAAAAACAACTTTCTCCTTCCTCTTGAATCACTCGATCTATTAAAAAAAACCGCATCAAAATCCGTTGCGTAGTTTTAAAGATTTAAGCATACATAGGGACATAGGGATATAGGGACAGAGAAAGCGACTTTGTTTTATACTATGTAGTGATACTTAATGCTGGACAATCCGCACAGCACCATTGGTTAAGGTGAAGACAAGAGCTAACGTGACTCTCGCTCGCACGTTTTGATTTGTCGAAAGATATAAAATCACTAAACCCATTTTCCAAAAATCGCAAACAACCATTTTGTGTGCAATCACATTGCGAACAGTTTATTAAAAAAATCATTTTGATCGATACGTGTTTGCTTTTCTAGTTTTAGTACGTAAGCAAACTTTTGAGTAGGAAAACTTGCATCGATCAAAATGAAATTTATACCAAACTGTGTGCAATTTGATTGCACACAAAATAGTTGTTTGCGATTTTTCAAAATTGGGATTTGTGATTTTATATCTTTGAAAATGACGAAATGTGTGAGTTTAGTTGCGTTTCGTTTCAGCAAATGTGACGGTGCAGTTGTGCAACGAAGGTCACTGTAAGAAGGCGGCCATCCGCGCTTGGGAAAGCGGCAATGCTTGCGTGACGGGCGGCGCCGTCGGCGTCTGTTCGCCTCGGGGCGTGTGCACGAGGGTTGTACACACGCCTCGTTCTAACATCTACCCGGACGTAATGGTTCGGTCTCTTTCTCTCCATTTGACGACATCAGTAGCGCAGCGAGCGAGAGTCCGCCTGCGACGCAGAGGTTGCGGGTTCGATTCCCGCCTCGGAACAAATTTGTGTACAATCTGCAGAAATTTGTTCCGTTGGTCTGGGTGTTTTCTATGTACGTATATTAAAAAAATATCTATCTATGTAAATATTTATTTTATTAAATATATCAGTTATCTAGCACATAACACAAGCTTTGAGTAGCTTACTTTGGGGCTAGATGGTACTGCGTGGATTGTCCAGCATTATTTATTTATTAATTTATTATTTTGACAGCCTTTACGGCTCAGTTGGTGTAGCTCTGCCTTCTGTGCCGTAGGCCGTGGGTTCGATTCCCACCGTGAACAAACATTTGTGTGATGAATAGATCTTGTTCTGTGTCTGGGTGTTATATAATATTACTAGCACCCCGCGGTTTCACCCGCGTAGTTTTAAATCCCGGTATTCCCACGGGATAAAAAGTAATATTACATATAGGCAGGTAGAAAATAAAATGAGTTAAATTTTGGTTAAACATATCTACTTAGGTAGGTACGAATTTTAAATTTTATTTTATAATTATTGTGTATTTTTTTACAGCATGTAAGACTTCAACGACAACACAAGTCTTCAGCAACATCGACAACAGTGAATATAACTATGTTATTAATGTTTGTTACACTTATAATGAAATTATGAACATTAACTAAAAAAACATAAAATACATTTGATGCATTTATTGAAATACAATTTCCTAGATATTCAATTTTTGCCTTAAATCCTTTATTGTTTTCATATTTACATTAGTATAATCTTCATATATAATTTTATTATTTTTAACAGACTTCAAAAAAGTAGGAGGTTCTCAATCGTTTTTTTTATGTTTGCTACCTTATACTCTTTACTGGGTGGACCGATTTTTATGATTCTTTTTTTAGTCGAAAGCTGGTCTAATTTAAATTTGATTCAGATTTGCTACGAGTATATAGTTTTTGAGTTATAAGAGTAGGTATGAGTGTATTTTCCAGTCTGCTTTTATCTTGAAAGAGTTATTAACTTAGAAGAAACTTGAATGGGTACTTGTTAGAGATCTGAGGGCCATCTACCGTGCCCGGGGATTAAAATCGTCACTTTTTTTGGTTTAAAACGACTTTACGTACAATCTAATGAATGAAAATACTTTATTGTACACCTTAAAAAACAGTAAATAGGTACACTAAAAGAAATAAGGAATAAAACTAACTGTACAATGGGCAGTCTTATCGCTGAGAGCGATCTCTTCCAGACAACCTTTGATTCTTTTTGTACTAACTTGAGCTTTAGGTTAGACTCACGCTATATAATAACACACAAAACATGTTTAATACTTGTTGCAAAGTTTCTCTAACATTTTGAAATAGCAATACTTGATGTCAAACTCCATGTCATACCAGTAATTAACCGCTATGCAGCCGTGGCTTTGTGTCACGTGATGGAACCACAGGCTAGGCAGGTAGAGGCAATCTCCTTTGTGGAGGCGGACGTTATAATGGTGGGCTTTACGGAACTCCGGGTATTTGTCGTAGTTCGGTGCGATGGGATCTGAAAAATTTAAAGAAAAAAAAATATTTTTTAAAGAATAACCCTCGGTTTCTGAAAGCTCGATCTCTCTAATCGGCGGTCAAGTCAGTTGCTATTTCTGCTTTTACTTCACTTTAGACAGATGGCAAGTGACTTGACAGCCGATTAGTGTTGATCGTGCTTTCAGAAACCGTGGGTAACTCTTTCAACAAAAACCAGACTTCAATGCACTGGAAAATACACACATACTATAACTCAAAAAACGACTCGTCAGGTCTGCTACCACTTAAGATCAATCAGGTGCATATTCCATCAGAAAGTTGAAAAAAGTTTAAAATAAAATCATCCCTTAATAATTACTGAATTTCACTTACCTATAGAAATCCAAGGCAAGCTATCATCAAATACTTCTTCGTCGCTGCTTCTCACTCTATCTGGGACGACATCCCATATGTTCTCTCTCTTTTTGAAATGCGCCTGTGGGTACCTCTTATAGGGCACGTAGGGCAGATCGGTGGGGGGAATGAGAACAAAATCCTTGAAGCCGTCGATAACGCAGTATATGTTTTCGTAGGGATCCTTATGCACTGAAATAATAAGTTTTTTTTATATAGAGGTCTTTGTAATATTAGGTTTCTGAGGATGATGATGGTGATGCATAAGCATAGCATGTTAGATGTGTCAAAATATTACCTAGATGTAGCACTTCATATAAGCATAGGTTGTAGTAATTAATGATTGAACTAACTGGATGTGACAGCTCGCTCATCTCCCATCCAGAAGTTGATGGCATCCGGCTTCTTGTTAAAGGCCTCTGTGGCCCATCGGATGTCTGCTTTCACATCAGGCAGAAGCTCGGAGAAGTCTTCTGTCAGGTTGGAGTTCTGTCGCTGGATGTATAGTATCTCTGATGCTCTGAAAATGGACATAAGTACAGTATTAACTTCTAGTACTGATAATACCTAGAAAGTCTATTTGAGACCGCCATTCCACCATTAAAATTTATTTCTCTGCTTGAAGTTTCCTATGATGGTACAAAATTCTTAATTCTTATTTGCCAACATTATTACAGTTCCCTAAATTTTTCTGTAGGCATGCTTAAAGGGAAACCTGTTGATAATAGATTTTCATCAGTCTATTGGTTGTCTGTCTTTTAAGCAAGCCTACAGAAAAAATTGGTTGGTGGAAAAAATTTGGTGCTTTATTAAAAACATTGTTAGGAAACGTTACCTCAACACGGCAAGAGGATTTGGGGTGCCGCCGTGCTACTCAATTCTTGCCAAAAATTCTTTATTATATTTTGTTAAGTAATTTATTTATTGGCGGTATGGATGTTATGAGAAACATTCAACAAATAAAAATGAGTGGAAAAAGTTACTTTTTTTTATACCAAATCGAGCATACAGGCCATGCTCCTCTGCCAGATTTGGCATAAAAAAAAACCTGATGGAAAGTGGTCACCGTCGCCCATAGATACCTGCAACACCAGAGGCGTTGCTGATGCGCTGCCGGCCTTTTAAGAGGAGATAAACCCGCCTTTTGAAGGACCCTATGATGTTACCATGGGTTGCTCAGAATAAAATAACTGTGGTGTGGATGCACCGTTACACATTTCAACACTTTTAATTAGGGTAGTTATTAAAAACTGCAAAACAACAATGTTTCAGAAAGTCAAAGTCAAAATATGTTTATTCAATAAAATCGCAAGGATCACCTTGAAACGTCTTAAAACTAGGTGACTAGAAAATACTACTTACCTATCAAGCTTCAACAAAAATACACAAAATATGATTATTGACTTACTTCTTGGCATCCAGAGCGGTTAGAAAATCAGCCATTGTCATCTCCTCCTCATGAGGCATCACAAAGTACTCCACCCCTTTGTCATATGTGATCCCATCGGCTAGGCCGTTGGGTGTTATTGCTACTGTTATTATCTTATTTGGTATAGTTTCCCTGAGAAATAAATATTTTTATTTAGGAGCCTGTGTATATTTCATAGGTAGGTTTATTTATAAATTGGTTTAAAAATTATATTTTGCCGATATAAAATATATATGTACCTATCTTTTTTTTCTACCCTAAAATACGTGCAGCGCACGTATTTTGCTATATATACCTACTTACAGCTGATAGAAATGCAAGATAAAATTCACCTGAAATATCTAGAGTTCCATTTTTCTACAGCCGGCCACGAAGAACAGCCCCCCTTGATTACTACGGGTATATTTTTGGAAACATAATCTCTTTGGAACTGCAGAGAATCCAAAAAACACGTCTCCGCTACTTTGTGGCCGAGATAAAGAGCTGAAAACCCATGAAACGATGAATTTCACTTCATCGGTTATTCTGATTGTAAGTAGCGGTAACTAATTATACCAGTTGATTCTTCGTTGAGTATTGTAAAGGCTTCGTTTAATGTAGTACTCATTTTTTATAGATTTTAATAGGTTGTGGTGGAAATGTGGAAAACATGAAAATTTTGATTGTAAACAAACAAACATAACCTAGAAACGTCAAAAAAGTAGGTACAGGTACTTCTTCTTTCTTCTTTTTTATGGCTCCTGTCATAGACAATCTTGCCAATGTCAAGTGATTCAGAGATTATACTCTTTGTAGTTATGTTTATAGTCACGTCAGTCGAAAGTCGAGTCAGTCAATTTGTTTTGAAGAAAATGGTGGCGGTTTCTTCAAAACATTTGAAACATTTTCGGTCAAATCACGATATCACATAATACACTTTCATTCCAAATGCTTACACTTTGTGCTAAGAACACAAGTAATGTTGGTTAAAATACCACCCAAATTACACAACACAACTCAAAATAACACTAGAAAAACAATTAAAATGAAAATGCTATGTTGCTTCGTTAGATGACAGGAAACGAATCGGTACAGGTACTTCCGATGTTACGACTCACTGACAGTGACATGATAAATCCCAAACAACTGCTTGCCTTGCTTTTTTTGTAGATTCGTTTTCTGTCATCTATCGAAGCAACATAGCATTTTCATTTTAATTGTTTTTCTAGTGTTATTTTGAGTTGTGTTGTGTAATTTTGGTGGTATTTTAACCAACATTACTTGTGGTCTTAGCACAAAGCGTAAGCATTTTAAATGAAAGTGTAATATGTGATATCGTGATTTGACCGAAAATGTTTCAAATGTTTTGAAGAAACCGCCACCATTTTCTTCGAAACAATTGACTGACTCGACTTTCGACTGACGTGACTAGAAACAACAAAGAGCATATAATCTCTATCACTTGACACTGGCAAGATTGTCTATAGACAGGAGCCATATAAAAAAACGAAGAAGAAGAAGCTTTTTTTGTATGCCTAAGTATGGGGGAGCCAGTAATGTACAACCACGTATTGCACAACCTTGGAAAACACAGCCCGGAATTGATGTACAATTTGGTTGCCAATTCCATGACTGTGTAATCCGCGGGTGTACATTCCAAGCCGTACAAAGTTAGCACACATTTGGAATACACAACCCTGGAATACGCTGCCAATGGCATCCAAATCCGGGTCGTACAATCCCCACACGTATCAGGAATGTACAACCATGGATTACACACCCATGGATTTCGATGCCAAATCCTATGCTTCATTTACACTTGCCAGTTGCTTACTCAGTAACTTGAATTGAACAAGAGTCGAGGTTGTGCAAGTGAAAAGGTGTATTGATGAAGATCTAATAATATGATTGAAACTTTGATTATAGATTGTTACAATTGACATACTATACTTTGTGAACTACTGTACAACAATTCATAGAAAAAGTCTAGCTAAAGAGCTGTTTATGATTTCATTAGTGTCTACGATATCAATCAATTAATTGTAATGATGTTTGATGACGGTATAAAGCAGGAGTAGGTACTCTGATGATAGGTCAAAAGAAAAGGTAATTCGGTTCCGAACCATCTAACCTTTATTATCCTGTTATACGTAGGTACCTCTATATAGAACTAACTCATCTTGGTTTTCAGAAAGTTTGGGTTTTGTTAGTTAATAAATAGTAGTAGTTTGCCTCGAACTGAGATTTCGTGACGCGACGCGAACTCTCGGAAAATATAAGTAAGTGGTAGTCAGGTGCAAATCCAAACATTGTGTTTGGACTTGTCTCTGGCTACCATTTACTAAGTACGGTTACCAAGATTCAACTAAATTGAAAGAAAAAATAAAAGAAAGAAAATACATTTATTTGACACACATAAGAACATACAGAAAAAAAGAAAAGAAGAAATACAGAACGCACAGGAAACTACAATAGGTATAAAACATATAACTTACAATAGAAGAAAAAAAAACAAAGTCTGTGGCCAGTCCCGTCCCGTTCAGAGTAGTGCGTACGTACTGTATGCCAAAAAGACCCTAACTCAGTTCTTGCTGCTTAGCAAAGTTGGTGCCTAGGTAGCCTACCTTGCTGAGCCGCGCTGGTTTCAAATTGGCCTATTTATTCAAGAGTTCCGTTAAACCGACCTTGACTTCATCATCAGAACAGGTCGTTATTGCCATTTAATGAGAACCGAGTCCCTTCTTAAGGCGTTGACAACACCTAATTTTCCTCTCGCTCGCACAATTAGACATTTTAAAAGATCTGAAATCACTAATCCCAATTTCGCAAAATCGCAAACAACTATTTTGTGTGCAATCACTTTGCACACATTTTAGTAAAAAAATCATTTTGATCGATACAAGTCTTCATATTCAAAAGTTTGCTTATGTACGAAAACTAGAAAAGCAAACTTTTAAGAAGGAAAACTTACATGTATCAAAATATTTTTTTTACCAAACTGTGTGCAATGTGACTGCACACAAAATGGTTGTTTGCGATTTTTCGAAAATGGGTTCAGTGATTTTATATCCTTCAACAAGTCAAAACGTGCGAGCGAGAGTCACATTAGCTCCTATCATCACCTTAACTTATTTCAAGAAAAAAAAATTGAAAGAGCAAAGGAACTGGCTGACCTATAGAAAAACTTTTATGCCAACGAAACTCTTAGAAATGGGAGCTCTTATATCATTGGTTATTTTAATTTAATTTTTTTGTTGTACTTAAAAAGTGGGCAACCTAGAAAAAAATGGTTTTGGAATGTCCAAACCAAGCCCTTACATATGACATGTAACTTAATCTTTTTTAATTGTTGCCCCCTCATAAACCCCATATTTTAATAACCCCTCATCCGATATTACTCATATACTTACCAGTAAATTTCTCAACTACAAGCTATCGACTTACCAAATTTCATGCACGGTTCTCAAGTTATCGTCGGACAAACATACAAACATGCATACGTACATACATAAAATGCCAAATCGCCCAAGTTGATTGTAAAATTTTTGTTTGCTTCGCTCACTCAATCAACAAAAAAACCTATTTTACCATTGACCAATGAGCTAAGTATCATATTTTAAAACGTTGCTCGAAACATGTTAATCGAAAAGTAAGCACCTAGATAGAAGATGGGCCCGACTGCTTTTATATAATATTGAAGCACCTTCAGTAATTCCATGAGCAACGGCATAGCCATACCATACGGAGTGTAGGTATTAAAAATTTACAAGGCGCCATGCGTTTTTCTAGAAAAACCTACCACGTCATATTCTAGCTTCCTAAACCAACATTCATTTTAAATATAAATTAGGTAAACAAAGTGTATATTATATACTATACCTATTACTGTATTCCGAGTTATATTGAAAGCTTAAGGGTGTCCTTGACTGGCCAAGGTAGGTGCCTATATAAACGAGCTGATTTTGTTGTTATGACCAAGAGGTATTCAACGAAGCCTAGAAGGGGGCTTAGCTTTCCCATTAAAAAAGTTTGCTACTAAAGCAAACTTTTGAGAAGGAAAACTTGTACCTACTATCAATTTAAAATTTTACTTATCTATGTGAATGTATAAATATTAAGAATGCTAGCTAGTTAATCCTACTAATATTATAAACGTGAATGTTCATAAGAATGGATAGATGGATGGATGGATGGATGTTTGTTAATCTTTCACGCCGAAACGGCTGAACGGATCTGAATGAAACTTGGCAGAGAGATACATTATAGTCTGGAATAACATATAGGCTACTTTTTATCCCGTGGAATTTAAATCTGCGCAGGTGAAACCGCGGGGTGCAACTAGTAATATATATTACTAGTTACGTCCCGCGGTTTCGCCCGGTTGTATAAATCAAGGTACTTTTCCTTTATTATTTATCTTACAAATCAATAAGTAACTACATAATAAGTACGTACATAGCTATTTCATATTTACTGATGAATAATGTAAGTGTCTACGATGCATCAATTTTTATTATCTAGGTAAGTAGGTACAGAAAAACTAATAATATTAAGAAACTGTACATTACTTCACTATCACTACATAGTATTAAAACAAAGTCGCTTTCTTTGTCCCTATATCCCTATGTCCCTATGTATGCTTAAATCTTTAGAACTACGCAGCGGATTTTGATGCGGTTTTTTTAATAGATAGAGTGATTTAAGAGGAAGGTTTATATGTATAATAATACATGCATGATATAGCTGAAAAACAATGTGCACCCGTGTGAAGCAGGGGCGCGCGGGCGGGTTGCTAGTCCTACTAATACCTATTATAAACGTAAAAGATGTAAGTATGGATGGATGGAGGTTATTCTTTTACGCCGAAACGGCTGAACGGATCTGGGTGAAACTTGGCAGAGAGATACATTATAGTCTGGAATAACACATAGGCTCCTTGTTATCCCGTGGGAATACCGGGATTTTAATCTGCGTGGGTGAAACCGTGGGGCGCAACTAGTTTGATATAAATAAACGTTAAATAATAACGTTAGGGGAAGCAGGGATAATGGCGATCGTGTCAGGTAATACCTAGGTACCGCTCAATCTACGCTGCAGCAGAGTTGTAATGCTTGAGCAGACAGATAAGACAAATGAAAAAACAAATAGAGCATTTTTCTCTCAGGTGATCGGCATTCCCCCATCTTTCTCTACATCCCTTTTTTCAGTATGTGTCACTGTCATGCATTATGTACATAAAAAATACAAATGTGACGTGAAATGAGACGCCGAACTTCTCGTGCCGCTACGTGGTGAAAAGCGGGAGAAGACCTGGGGGCACCTTGTCCCGCATCGGACATATTCACCACTCCCGTCGGGTGGGAACGGCCGAGCACTCGCGGTCGCTCCCGGGCCCCTCCCTGCAAAGGGTGGGGGCGTGCAGGCCCCCCCTTTGCAGGGGGGACATTTGCGGGCCCCGCTGTAAAGATGGGCGGTCGTCGGAGGAGGACTGGATGAAAAGGCTCTACCAGTTTCCCAGTTCCCCTCCAACAAAGACGACGCGGGAGTGCCACCGGGTTGTTTAGTGGGTATAACGGTAAAGGAAACCGGGGAGTCCCACATACCTCTGCCATCCTCCAATGGGGGGGAATGCTTAACGCATTTTTCCCAGCGTCAAAAAACGAAAAGGATATTGCAACAAACAGAATCGACACCAATAGTAAGATTGTCAGGAGCCATAAATAAATAAAATACAAATATTAAATTTTACCTAAATACTTTATGTAGAATACCTACCTCCCAATGTAAGACTAATCTTAGATTACCTGCCTATGAATTTGTTATGAAAAAAAAAAATGAAAAAATGAAAAAATATTTATTACAGCAAAAAAACGGTGAGGTGGTTTACAAATTGGTACTTATATTTAGGATTAGAGATTTACAGTACTAGGTCTAGTTTACCTACTGTTTTACAATGGTTGAGTTTACTTGAGTTTTGGTTAGTTTTCATGAAAATTATTAGACTAGGTAGGTATAGTATACTCAACATGATAGGTATGGATGAATTATCGTTGTTTTGCTGAGCGATAAATAAGGTTGGTTACCTGTGATACCCACACTAGATATAAATCTGTGTCGTGAGCATCTATACGATTGCTAAAATGGGGTGAACGGCATCAATTTTCATTGTTTAATTCGAGGGAAATAAAAATACATTAAATTTGCAATATGATAAGGTAGGTATTTAAATGGTAACAAGGTACAATAACTAAATGTTTTAATTAACCAGTAGAAAACAATAATACATAAATAATAATTAGAATAAAATAAATAATATGAAATATAAGTATTATACATAGGTAATTATTCAATGCAAAAGGTTTATGCGATGGACCCTAATACATTTTCGGTGTACTCATAGTTGAGAGTGCTTAACCATTTTTCTATAATGCGCTTTGATTTAAACATAGAACTGTGCTTTATATCACAACTTTTTACAACTTTGTTATAAAGAAAGTTTGAAACAAAGGGGGCAAACCGTTTGGCAAATGATGTATTTACTGGTTTCGTTTGAATTTTAAAGACTCTGTGGGTTAACATCTTAAGATAGACATCACTAGTAAGTACTGTCCTATGAACTGTGAGAGAAGTTTTAAGAACAAATAGTTGACGTATTGTAAGGACGCCGCTTTCATTGTAGACGTTTATTGTAGGATATCTAAAAGGCCTTTTTAACATTGTTTTTAGTACTGATCTTTGGGCTCTTTCTAACTGGATAAGTATAGTTTTTGCAGCACTACCTCAGCTAGTGATGCAGTAGGTTAAAATGGATTGGCAAAGAGCTAGATAGGTAGATCTTAATGTGTCCCAGTTAGCAGCATTTCTAAGCAGTCTCATGACATTTATGATTTTGCGTGTTTTTGCGGATAGACTTTGTATGTGATCTCTAAAGTTAAGGTTTTGATCCACCATAACACCCAGATATCTAATAGATTTTGTTCTGCATATTTTATCACAGACACAATCATCTGTCACCACGTTGCATTTGTGAAGTTTGATGGAGGAGAGGGAATCTGGGGGCGAGGATGCCTGTGTCTTGTGAAAGCAGATGAATTTTGTCTTTTGTGCATTAAGGGTTAGGAGATTTCTCAGAAGCCAGTGGCTAACCATTTTCATGCCCTGCTCAACGATCGAGATTACTTGTTGCCAGTCTGAGCCATGAAAAATTATCGCTGTATCATCAGCATAGCAAACGACGTCAGCGTTTGTTAGTTTTAAGTTGTGTATACTATTTATGTAAAGTATGAAGAGTGATAGTTATAGATAGTTAGATTCTCTATTGTTTGAACTCTTTATTGTTCACCCCACAGAAACATAGTACAGAGTAAAAGCATACATTCTAGGTAAAACAATGGGCAACCTTATCGCTGAGAGCGATCTCTTCCAGGTTATATGTAGGTATTAGCAATATTGTATGCCCGATATGGGTAGACTGTTGGAACTAAAATACCTTTGTAATATCTAAAGACGTTGACGACACCTAATTTTCCTCTCGCTCGCACGTTTTGTCATTTTAAAAGATATAAAATCACAAATCCCAATTTTGAAAAATCGCAAACAACTATTTTGTGTGCAATCAAATTGCACACAGTTTGGTATAAACTCATTATGATCGATGCAAGTTTTCCTACTCAAAAGTTTGCTTATGTACTAAAACTAGTAAAGCAAAATTTTAAGTAGGAAAAACTGCATAAATCAAAATGAAGTATAAGGGGCATTCGTGGATCACAATATGTTGTTCCTGAGACCTGTCATCATTTCATGCATCCCGCATTTATTCTATTTATTCATGTATCGGTTGATCTCACCGTCGCGTCGTTCTGAATGGATGAGCCGAGGTACCGAAAGTCAGAGCAGACTGGTAAGAATACACCATCTGAGGCAATAGGGGTGAAACTGGAGGGAACACCAAATCGCAGAACAAGTGCTCGGTTTTTGTCCTGCTTATCTTCAGTCCGACACTCTCCGATTTCTCCTGCCATTTTCCCAGCCTGCTCTGGACCTCAAGCGCATCTTCACCAACAAGAACAATGTCGTCGGCGAACAGCTTGCACCAGGGTGCTTCTTCCTGTATGCCCAATGTAATGTAATGCATGCATAATCAGGAGAAACAAATATGGGCTTAATACCGACCCCTAGTGCAAACCTACAGCCACACTGAACTTGTACTTTCTGAATTTTGAATGTTGTTAGAAATGCGACAAAAACAGATTATTGACCGAGCGAGCGAAGCTTCTCAGTTTCCACATTGGCCAAAAATGCGTTTGTCCGGATGTCTGTCTGTCTGTCTGTCTGTCTGTTCTCCTCTACAGGTCGCATTTTTCAACCGATCTGGACGAAACTTGGTACACAGGTTATATGACTTATTAGAATTTTTTTGTCGTCGGGGATTTTTGATTGGAGGGGTACTTCCCCCAAAAAGGGGCAAAAAAGGGGGCTATTTCATATACTGAATATCTCCACCAAATGAGATCTGATTTCGATTGTTCTTTTTTTATTTGAAAGGTAGTAAGAGTAGTAGAGCTCTTTGTGAAGGGCTCATCGCGGGAAGTACTACCACCACGCCTTTTTCTGCCGCCAAGCAGCAACGCTGTGTTTCGGTTTGAAGAGTGTGGTCGCCGGTGTAATTACAGGCACATGAGGCATAACATCTGTATGCTTCAAGTTGATGGTCGCAGGGCAGTGCATCGTAGGGCACGTTCCTATTGTGCGTGACCTACGGGGCAATGTTTTGTTTATAGGTGATGGTTACCACTTAACATCAGGTGGGCCATCTGCTTGTTCCATCAGCTAGTTGTATAAAAAAAAAATAGTAATTATAAGTTGGTCTCATAAAATTTTGGTGAAGATCTGATGAGGATCTTTAGCATGATGAACGGGATAGCTTATCAAAAAATCGACGGGTTTCAATCAAATTTGAGAGAAACACTAAGGACCTCATTCTACACAAGATGATTAAAAAAAACAATAAAAATCAAAAGAATCAAAAATCGGAAAAATTATATCTACCTACCGCTAAGCCAGTGAATTGCTCACTTTTAGTGTGCTCGCGAGGTCTACCAGCTCACAGAGCCACTAGTTATCTAGGTCCTATATCTTTCCTTTATAATAATCCTTGTCCAAATAAATATTTTTGTCTGCAAGGCTGTTTCAATAGGTACCTGTAGATTTTTTTAATCGGACTTTTCATTCAAAAAATATTACGATTTTAGTGCGCTTTGTAAAGCGTGAAAACGAGGCAAATTCTAACTCAGCGTGGAACTTGGCGGCCAAAGGCGTGGGTCACGAAGAGCGGGATTCTACGTTTATCCTAAAATTTTGAAACAAAATTATGTCCACCCATACGAAGCTGCGACAGCCCGCAAGTACATACTTCAAATTTCCAATCGCCCAAGGTAATTGTAAAATTTGCATTCGCTTCGCTCGCTCAATTAATAATACTGGTGGACTTTCCACACAGCACTACTTAGCCCCAAACTAAGCAAAGCTTGCAGGTTATATTATCGGAACCACATAGCTGATTATAATACTTTTTTTGAAAATATATGCCTACCTACTTAATTACATAATACCTAACACCCAGACTGAGATATTTTGTGTAATGAACATAAATTTTTTTCTCTCTCTATCTCGATCCCCACCAAACATCGAACCCACGGTCCACAGCGCAAGGCAGATCTACCTACCTGCTAGCCAATTAAGCTGTGACGGCTGGCAAATATAATATGTTATGTTTACACGACTATGTTTACTGTTATGCTGTAACTTTAAACCTGTTCATAATACACATCACAAGTGCTTAAGGCCTGTGCCCACATGAGCTGGAGTCGAGGCGGCATGCAGCGCGCGGCGGCGCGGCCGGTGGCGCGCCGTCGCGTCGCGTCGTTGAGGCACAGGCGCCTTTAGGGCGCGTCGCGCCACTTCTACGTTTTCTTAAGGCGTTGACAGCACCTAATATTTCTCTCGCTCGCACGATTCGACTTTTTAAAAGATATAAAATCACAAATTCCAATTTTGAAAAATCGCAAACAACCATTTTGTGTGCAATCACATTGCGCATAGTTCGGGAAAAATTTCATTTTGATTGATGCAAGTTTTCCTAATCAAAAGTTTGCTTGAGTACGAAAACTAGAAAAGCAAACTTTTAAGTAGGAAAACTTGTGTTGATCAAAATGATTTGATTTTTACTAAACTGTGCGCAATGTGATCGCACACAAAATTGTTGTTTGCGATTTTTCGAAAATGGGTTCAGTGATTTTATATCCTTCAAGAAGTCAAAACGTGCGAGCGAGAGTCACATTAGCTCTTGTCTTCACCTTAAGGCAAGGAAATCCCAGAACCTCCAACTTCCAAGTATTGCAGCACTTGAACAGCTAGATTTCGTTAGATTTTCTTCTCAGAGATTAATAATAATGAAATGTAAAAAAATTTTTTACACATCGCTAGTAAATATTAATCCATATCTTTTGATATAACTTTGACATGATTTCAAAAAAAACTCTCTTAGTAATGGATGTTTGAAACATCGATTTATTTTTATCGAGAAAATTATAATTATTTACGTTTCTATCTTTACACAGCGCTCGAGTACGTGTTCAATTTTAATGTTTTCGTTTTTTTCGTGTATTTTTTTACATTGGCGAGGGTGCCGTACCCACCCGCACTGCAACTACCGCTATTTTGTCATTCCGTTTCGTTTTTTTCGGTCCAAAATGTGAGAAGGAAGTATAGCTGCCTGCGCGAGCCTGTGGAGTCGAGCCACATAGAGACAACGCCGCGACCATGCTTTGACTCTACGCCGCCTGTTTCTCGCCCCCCCCCCCCCCCCCGCCTCGACTCGGCGTTAGTTTAGTCGGCGACGGGCCTTAGGATTCATTTGAACAGACGTGGTAAAAAATAAGCATGCTTTGCAACTAGAGATGGGCGCTTACCCGGTAAAAACCCGAACTTTGGGTTTTTAACCGTTTATACCCATTTTTACCTACCCATTTTGAATTAATACCGGGTAAAAATTCACATCTTTTTTTGGTCATTTATGTTTTCATTTGTTAGTTTTGGTATCTAATCTTAATATTCTGATTATCTGATAAAAAAGTATCATTCTAGCTTATTTTTATTCTGATACTTTGGATTCACACAAAGATAATAAATGAAAGATATGTTTTATAGGTACTATTACTACTATTACTGGGGAAAGCTGACCAATGGGTGGCCACCGCACCACAATTTGATTTTGACAGTGACATTTGTTTGTTTACCTTTTATAACATAGTAGAAAAAACGGTGTATAGACTATATATTTATATATATTATATATATTTTACCCTTCCAATTTTTAACCACCCGCCCATCTCTATTTGCAACTGTTCACATTAGTATAGTAGCACGTTTGTCTAGGCGTTGCTAGTAATAGGCATGCTTATTTCGAGATTTTTGAGCTGAACAGGTTCACTTATGAGCATGCATATTGTTGGGTAGGACACAATTTCAAAAAGAGTTTGTATGAGGCTCTCGTTCTATATAGATTTATATCTGGTTTGAGCCTGGTGCCAAATAGCACGTCTGCCCATACGTTTGCTTTGAGCATTCTTATTTATGATTCATCTTCCTGCCCTTGTCCCACGCTAAGTGGGGTTGGCACAACAGGTTCTACTCCACTCCTCTCTATCATTCGTCATCTCGGTGGTCACTCCTTTCTTACTCATGTCATCTCTCACACAGTCCATCTGTCTCTTCTTTGGCTTACCCGTCTTTCTAAAACCAATCACCGTCTCATGAAATAGATTAGCGTCTTGGGCACGCTAACCTATTACTCCTCAACTTATCAGTCACAGTCAAAATTCCTCTAATATTCTTATTTACGAGTGTGCTTCAAATAAGCATACCTAATTTTCAACTTTAGAGCAAAAATGGTAATGGCAAAGTTGTTGGAAATTTAATTTCTCACAAGTTTGGTCAATATAATTTTTACGCTAGGATCAATATTTTAGGAGCAAATTTTGCAGTTATACTATCAAGTTTGTCAAAAAAATCGTAATGGGTGGAATTTTATTTTCTTCAACTTTGTTTCTCGCACTTTTCTTACTCCACGATCATTATTTTCGGATTTATACTCAAATCGGAGCTGAAATTGTTTTTCATAATTTTGTTGAAAATAAAATTCCACCCATTATGATTTTTTTGACAAACTTGATAGTATAACTCTGCAAATATTGATCCTAGCGTAAAAATGATCTTGACCAAACTTGTGAGAAATTAAATTTTCAACAACTTTGCTTTTATCATTTTTGCTCTAAGTTGAAAATTAACGAGTTATTTCAGAAAAACGAAAAAAATTTAACTTTAAAACAAGATGGTGGCAAACCCTCTACCGGGATTAGTTCGAAAATCGAGTTTATACTTCCAACCATGGGGTGGTTGGAATGTTTAAAAAAAAAATCGCTCCCCGGATTTTTTTCTATTTCAGGTTAGTTTTATGTCTGCCCCGACTGGACTATTGCAGAGCATGCTTATTTCAAGAATGCTTTTTTTGAGCACGTGTGTCAGTCCCTTTAAAGCAATAAAAGTTTTCGCCTGGCACCCATTAGCGGCACGGCATGGAAAGGTATTTTTCGGAGAAGAATAAAAATATAATCTATCTGTATGGAAATAAAGTTGAAATTTCAATGTAAACGGTCATTCCTGATAATATAAAAGCATACTGTCATAGTAAAAATAAAGGTTTTTTCGGTTAAAATAATTTAAAAAATTGCCAAGTTATAAAAACGGCAAATACTAATCACATTTTGTTGTATGGAAGTTCCCAATATTTATTGTATTCTGTTTTTTATTTTATTTTGTTAGAGCGGCGCGGCATCAGAAATAATTATATCATTTGTGAAAATTTAGGTGCATTCCTCGAAGCGCACTTAAATGAAGCGCACCCAAGTACCTCGTCGAAGCGTCATTTAGCAGGAATAAATCTTTAGTTTTAACTCCTCGAAGCGCACCTATGACAATGTAGGGCCTAGTGATGGGGTAATAGAAACTGTAAAGTATAATTTAATATATCTATTTTTGTTTGGAAATACACATTATTTAGAAAATCAGTCTTACAGAACACTAGAACATAGGTACATAACCGTAGCATGGTTCGTGAGCATTCGGTTGTAATCGGATGGACTCGTCAAATGCATTCAAATCTGCCCTGAGCCGGTTTGCGCTGCGCTTGCTATGTGTCACCGCTGTAGGAGTTATTAGCAGGCCAGGATTTCTGATTTTTAACTGTCCGTACCTCATTAACTATAAGTATTATAGTTTGGAAAATCAGATATAGTTGAGGATATTTTCTAGTCCATCAGAAGACAAAAACACAAATGGTGCCATTTAACCTGATAGAAAAATATTACAAAGTTACCTCTAAATGTAACTTTGTGAATAGAAAAATGAATAAAATGACACAAAATTTGTACCTGTTTTGGTACAAACGTAGAGAGATATTACAAACGCAGAGTATAACAAGAACATGTTTTTATATGCCATACAAATATTATTAAAAACACCTAAATACCTAATAAAATGCTACAAAATGTCGGCTGTCTGTGCACCGTCTTGCTCAATAGGTACTACATACAGTTCAAGAGAGCAACGCTTGAAAATCCTCGCCTTAATTTAACTACCTGGTCGATAACTAGTCGCTTTAATAAGTTAGTTAGTAATGCATTAAAATGTGAATTTTATGTACTTACCCCATCACTACTACCATATTTTGTCATAGGTGCGTTTCAAGAAATAAAAACTTAACATTTATACCTACTGAATGAAGTGCACCCAAATGGGTGCGCTTCAAGGAGTAAATGGATGCGCTTCGTCTGGGTGCGCTTCATGTTGGTGTGCTTCGAGGAATGCCCTAAAATTTAAATTGTATATCACGGTTCATGAGACAGCCTGGTGACAGATGCACAGCGGAGTCTTAGTAGGTACCTAATATATTAGGGTCCCGTTTTACCCTGTGGGTATGGAACCTTTATAAGATAAACTTATACAAATAGTAACAGAAACAATATTTTAAAGTGCATTAAGGCGTAGGTAGGTATATAGGAACTTGTTGATGGATCCTTGTAGGAAATTTTACTTAGTTGGAATGAGTCGCAGCCTTACATCATTCCTTATAGTAGTAGTAGTAAAATGTACAAACAAAAAAAACTGTTTATTTACTATGCTGATCGCGCTTTCAGGAAATTAAGGCGTTGACAACACCTAATTTACCTCTCGCTCACACGATTTGACATTTCTAAAGATATAAAATCACTAAGCCTAATTTTGAAAAAAACGAAAACAACCATTTTGTGTTTGGCAAAAATTTCATTGTGATCGATGCAAGTTTTCCTACTCAAAAGTTTGCTTATCTACAAAAACTAGAAAAGTAAACTTTTAGGTAGGAAAGCTTGTATCAATCAAAATGAATTTTTTACTAAACTGTGCGCAATGTGATTGCACACAAAATGGTTGTTTGCGATTTTTCGAAAATGGATTCAGTGTTTTTATATCCTTCAACAAGTCAAAACGTGCGAGCCAGAGTCACATTAGCTCTTGTCTTCACCTAAGCATACGGCGCGCACCGCTATCTCGCTCGCACAATTGAACATTTTTGATGATATAAATAAAATCACTGAATGAAGTTATGTTAAATTGCAATCAGTGATTGTATTACCTTAAAAAATGTGCAATCGTGCGAGTGAAATGGTGGCGGCACGAATCTCACTTAGACTTGCACCATTCTTTTTAGGTAAAGGATATGCATGTTTAGGTAGGTTTTGTGATATAATATGTGCGTTACTGGGCTAATTTTCATACATGTTTATTACTATACATATTTAAGTGACGTTATGGTGGCTGACTTAACCCTTTCCCACCATAGATGGTTTTAAGCCTTGCCTCAGCCTCGCTAGCTAGAATTGGCCTCAAGAAGAAAGTTCATCATTTTCAGTTAACATATACCTATTACATAAGTGCAGGTGTCCGGTCCGTGTCAGTCAGTGGTTCGTGTCAGTGTCAGTGGTGCCTTAAGACGAAGACAAGAGCTAATGTGACTCTCGCTCGCACGTTTTGACTTGTTGAAAGATATAAAATCACTGAACCCATTTTCGAAAAATCGCAAACAACCATTTTGTGTGCAATCACATTGAGCACAGTTTAGTAAAAAAATCATTTTGATCGATACAAGTTTTCCTACTTAAAAGTTTGCTTTTCTAGTTTTCGTACTCAAGCAAACTTTTGAGTAGGAAAACTTGCATCAATCAAAATAAAATTTTTACCAAACTATGCGCAATGTGATTGCACACAAAATGGTTGTTTGCGATTTTGCAAAATTGGAATTTGTGATTTTATATCTTTCAAAATGTCGAATCGTGCGAGCGAGAGAAATATTAGGTGTTGTCAACGCCCATATTTTACTTTCCTGAGCACTAGAAATGATTGTTTTCTATTTTGGTGTTATTAAAAACGAGTTTTTTGCAAATTTTTCAAAAATGAACTTATTTGCAAATTTTTATATGTATAAAAAACTGCAATAGCTAGTCGTTTTTCTATCTATCAGCACAAATAGTTTTTATTACTAAAACAACATTAAACTAATAGAATCCATTCCTTTCTAGTCATAGTGTTCAAGAAAGTAAAATAAGATAAAAAAAATGATATTTCTTTAAAAAAGATATCAAAAATGTAGTACCTTTATTTAAGTATGATATATTTCTTTCAGAGCGGCCTAGAACAGCTGTTGTACTAAAGACATTTCAAGGTTATCTATTAATTACCGGACACCCTGTATACGTACATAAAATCACGCCTGTTTCCCACGGATTTTCACTTGCTACGAGATCCTTACATAAATACCTCTTTCCCTTGATTAACTCTCATAACATTCCTCTTACATTCTCGTCGGCTTAGGGTAGGTACCTACTTTTTCTGGTCTTTCTCTAGTCTAGAACATCTTTTTTCATTTGAATCATCAGAATGATCTAAAACTAGTAGTTCGCCCCGAACTGAAATTTCGTGACGCGAACGCTCCGAAAATATAAGTAAGTGGTAGTCAGAGGCAAGTCCAAACATTAGGTTTGGAATTGCCTCTGGCTGTGACCTACTAACTGAGTATGGTACCTAGCCAAGTTTTAACTTAATTGGCCTATTTATTGAAGAGTTCCGTTGAACAGACCTTGACTCCATCATCAAAACAGGTCTCTATCACCATTTAATGAGAACCAAGTACCTTCTTAATCTTTTTCAAAAAAAAAATTCATTGATAAAACAAAGAAATTGGCCTTCCAGTAGAAAAACGTTGAGGCCAACGAAACTCTTAGAAATGGGAGCTCTTGGGTCATTGGTTATCCATTTAATGAGAACCAAGTACCTTCTTAATTTATTTCAAGAAAAAATAAATTAAAAAAGCAAAGGAACTGGCTGACCAGTAGAAAAACCTTGATGCCAACGAAACTCTTAGAAATGGGAGCTCTTGCGTCGTTGGTTATCGTAATTTAACTTTTTTGTTTTATCTAAAAAAACAGGCCCCCTAGAAAAAAAATTAAAAACGGTTTTGGAATGTCCAAACAAAGCCCTTTCATATGACATGTAACTTGTTTTTTTGGGTAACTTTTTTAATTTTTCCCATATTTTAATATTTCCTCATCCGATTTTACCCATATACTTACCAGTAAATTTCTCAAGTGCAAGCTATCGACTTACCAACTTTAAAGCAGATCGGACCAACGGTTCTCAAGTTATGGTCGGACAAACATACATACATACAAACATAATATTATGTACATACATAAAATGCCAAATTGCCCAAGTTGATTGTAAGATTTTCGTTCGCTTCGCTCACTCAATCAATAAGACAAGCCAAAAGCCTTTGTCCACAAAGTTTGTTTATGAGGTAGGTAGGTAATGTGAGTGCAGCAAACATTGAGTTAGAATCATATAGAATCACAATCTCTAGCTAACAACACTCAAAATATGTCCGAGCGCCGTTCTACATACCTATACATTGTTACTAGTAGTTCGTCCCGAACTGAGATTTCGTGAAGCGACGCGAACGCTCCGAAAATATAAGAAATTGGTAGTCAGAAGCAAGTCAAAATATTGTGTTTGGACTTGTCTCTAGCTGCTACTTACTAACTAAATATGGTAACCAAGTTTCAACTGAATTGGCCTATTTATTGCAGAGTTCCGTTGAACAGACCTTGGCTCCATCATCAGAACAGGTCGCTATCACCATTTAATGAGAGCTCAGTAAGTAGGTACCTTCTTATTTTATTTCAAGAAAAAAATAATTGAAAAGCAAAGAAACTGACCAACCAGTAGAAAAACCTTGATGCCAACGAAACTCTTAGAAATGCGAGCTCTTGGGTCGTTGGTTATCTTTATTTAACTTTTTTGTTGTATCTGAAAAAGCGGCCATCCTAGAAAAAAAATAAAAATGGTTTTGGAATGTCCAAGCCAAGCCCTTTCATATGGCACGTAATTTTATTTTTTAGGGTTACTTTTTTTTATTTTTGCCCCCTTAAAAAACCCCATATTTTAATAACCCCTCATCAGATTTTACCCATATACTTACCAGTAAATTTTTCAAGTACAAGCTATCGACTTACCAAATTTCATGCAGATCGGATAAACGGTCCTCAAGTTATCGTCGGACAAACATACATACATACACACATAAATGCCAAATCGTTCAAGTTGATTGTACCTAAGGTTTTCGTTCGCTTCGCTCACTCAATCAATTATATCGTTTGCAATGATATTTGCTCGAATGTAAACGTTATCTCGCTTGTATAATGTTCAATGTCGCTTGTACACTATGCCATAACTCAGGCCATGCGTACGGACAGGGAGCAGTGGAGACGCAATTTAAACAAAATTTATAGGTAAAGAGGTAATACATATTTATTGTGAAATGGGAGTTTGACACCTTTTTATGGGTTACCTATTAGCAGACATCTTATACCCTGGATTAACACTTATTATTATACTGCTGTCACTTCATTCTACTTCTCTGGATTTGGCCTCCTGAAGCAAATAAAAATATGAAAACATTTTTTTATTCATTTATGTCATTTAAGACGTAAATTATCTACTTGCAAGCATTCAGTATTAGTTTGGTGGCGTATTTCTTCAATTTTCCATAACTCATCATCAATCTGGAATAATTAATAGGAATCAATTGAGACTATATCTTTGTAGGTACGTACCTACTTGATATAATATGGTAATTATTCATGTTCTTTATGTGAAAATATTTAGTGTACCTATCAATCCACTCCATAGCTTTGCGTCGGAACAAAATAGCGCACGGGAGACAAATTGTTTATCTTTTACTATTGCATATTTGCTTAACATGTGAAAAAGTAACAAAGCTGTTAGCGTTTAGTTGTGCTAAAAATATGAAAGTTATTTTAATTAATGGAAATATGCATCGTATATATATAAATTTGTTATGATACCTAAAATATGAAACACCATCCTTTTTCGCACGTATTTGATCGCGGACGTTGTACGAGGATTGCGGTTGCCATACAACTAAACAAAAACTCGACGCACTGCATAGCTTGCGCCGAGTTTTTGCGCGGACATTTATTGGTTGATTGTGATTCTATAGATTCTAACTCAATGGCAGCAAACCTTTTGTTGACAATAAAATATATTATCAGCATCTGCATCATCAGCATCAGCGTGTAGTGTGAAATAGGTACTCTGTACGTTGATTTTGATAGTAGGTACCCACTTCAACAACATTAAATCATAATGTATCATAAAATAATATTTTTGTCCGTAGTATGTGCCAAGGCTAAATTAATGATAAACCCTACTAGGTATTATAATTTTTTTATGAACGTACGGCGGTGTTATAATTATGAACTTACAAATCTATTATAAACTCTTATTTTTCTTATTACATTACTTCCAAATAGTATATTTTTTATAGAAAACTTTGTACAGTTAACTTTTTAGATAAATATTATGATGATCAAAGAGTTGAATACCTAATATATAAAACAATGTACTCTGTGCCTAATACCTATCATGGACAAAGAGCTCGAAACTTCTAGATTGATTAGGTAAATTTATTTCTATTGGCTGTAGGTATTTTTAAAAAGTAATATTGTTGACTGTATCTTTTTTCCTTTGTCTTTTTATATATTATCATGTAATCAAAAATATTGCACGCCTAGTTTTAAGTAGAATACATTGGACATTATTATAATTATTTGACATCTTCTCATACATGTATTTATGCAATAAAAATACTTTGACTTTGACTTTGATGCCTAGATGGCGCTGACTCATAGGCCGGAAACCTTGCTAGCAGCCGTTGAAACTGAGAAAGTTGAAACTCGAAAGGTTGATAACAAATTAACGCATCTGTTTACTACTAGATGGAGCTAAACAACAAATAACAATAATAATACAGTTTATTAGACATAAAAAGAGCGTACATTATTAAAAATAGATGATCTTAATTATTTGAATAAAATCACAAAGTACAATGATCGGTTAAACAGATGGGCTCTTTGATTTCAAAACTAAGTAAGAACTTGTTTTTTGGGAACAAGTGTTCCTCCTTGAGTACTACAGTTATTATCTATGATAAAAACAGTCTGCGTTTAGGATTGTGAACATTATAAAATTTTATTGTTAATAGAGTCTGTCAAATGAAAGTAGACACTGACATTTTTTCGTAACTTTTTACATGGAAATTCCAATGTGTTTCCACCTACGGACGCTATGCTCTACAGCTGGGTAAATTCAGGTTGGGATAAAATATTTATTGCGTGTACATTAAAGAACGACAATTATTATCCAATTATGACCCACTCTTAAAAACTGCCGAATAACAATTTTGAACTATTTTATAGATTTTGCCATTCTGTATCGGAAAAATTGGCCAAAAATGCCTGTTTCCCGGAGAGGTGGGCAGGTACCACGCATCACCATTTCTCATGAATTTGACTTACTTCTTTCGTTTCAGTCACTCTTAATATTCTTCATACTGGTCGTCGGTTATGGTAGGTACTCTTGAATGTTTTCCAAAATATTAGGGAAAACGAGAGTCGGAGTGTGGTGTGGCATCATTACTATTCTCCAATGTTTAGATTAGAAGATGGTGGCGTAATGCACAAATATTTTGATACTTTGAGACTAACAAGCAGGTAGGTAGGTATCAAAATGTTAAATGATTTTGTACGCCTGTAATGGTAGGATTTTAGTAATACTTTGAATTTTGTGAAGCCCTTTATTTACCATGTACCCAAAATGCTGACAAAATTTATTTTATTATTATTTATTTATTGAAATATTAACAACACAGTAATAAAATAAAAATGAAAAATATTAAAATAAAATATTTGATTTGATTTAATTCGTGGTTTTTAACTTTTATTCTCTTTTTATAATGTCTTCTTTTATCATAACACAATAGGTATTCACCATCATTTTGGCCTTTTGACATTTACGAAAGATGATATCAGTGGCATCAGTTTGTTTGAGAATCAGCCAAGAAATCTAATAATTGTTAATATTGTAGTACATCATTTAACATTGCAGAGATTCAAAAATATGTAAGTACTAGTTGTGCCCCGCGGTTTTATCCGTGCAGATTTAAATTCCGGTATTCCCAAGGGATAAAAAGTAGCCTATGTGCAAGACTAAGACTATAATCTGTCGCTCTGCCAAGTTCCATCCAAATCAGTTCAGCCGTTCAGGTGTCAAAAATTAACAAACATCTATCCATACTCACAAACTTTCGCGTTTTATTATTAGTAGGATATTTAGAATATCTGAAAGACATGCATATTTTGTTTAGAATAATAACCGAGTATCAAGTTGTGATATTCCAAGTGTCCTAATAATAATGGGTTGCCACGCTAATATTTATTGAATTTGGCGCGAATTTTCAGTGTCTACTTTCATTTGACAGACTTTTTTTCTAATTTGGATTTTAAATTATAAAGGTTTCAATTGAAAATCGTATCGTATTTTATTTTATTTTTTAAATTCAACACATCAATGTACTATTACATGGAGTTAAACACAAAATGATTTGATTTTTAAATTATTAAGAGGATTCACATTCTACAAAATTGTATTTTATTTTATTATTTCGTTCATGCTAATAAAAGGATGCTCCTTTTATACCTACACTATACAATTGTATATATTTGTCAATGTTTTGTTTGGTATTTTAGGGTTATCAAGTCATATTTTTATTTTTTATGAATGCATTCCAATCTTTTAGTAGGTAATCTTGTATGTAGGTACTGGCTGTTCAGAATTTATTTCTTGTTTGAATTCCTACCAATACTACGATTCACTACCATCATCAAGGATGCCTAATGGAACCTAATCTAAAACTAAGAATTTCCCTCTGTTTGATAAAAGAGAATTATTTTTTATCTGTGCTACTTGTCTAATTGACGATGGGATAGTACAGTTTTTACCACTAGTCCATCTAAACAAAGCATAGGCTTTTGACCAATCAGAACAATGGTCACCAAGTCCATGGGCGTGTAATCCTGGCTGTACAATTCCAAGTGTACTGGGAAAGCACAGCCAGGAAAACACGGCCCGCGGTTCATGTACATGAACTCCTGGCCGTGTTTTACAGGGGTGTACATTCCTTGGTGTACATTCCCTGCACACATTAGGATAGCACGACCACGGATTTCATGTACATTTGGTCCTGAAATCCTGGCTGCGTATTCCTGCCCGTACATTCCTGGCTGT
Source organism: Plemyria rubiginata (assembly GCA_963576535.1). Lineage (NCBI taxonomy): Eukaryota > Metazoa > Arthropoda > Insecta > Lepidoptera > Geometridae > Plemyria > Plemyria rubiginata. The sequence continues at coordinate 4,246,206 of OY754929.1, forward strand.
GAATTCTCGGGCTGCGTAATACGTGGTTGTACATTAACCGGACCCAAGTATGGAGTGTATAGGCGTAGTCGCAGTTTTGGTTGACACATTACACGCGTGTATGGTGTACACTACACGCAGTTTTTCTATATAATTATGAAAATAAGAAGTCCGTCGTGTCCGCTAAGAGCACTTGCGTGTAGTGTATAGGTGTAGTACCTACACTGGGGTGTAGGTACCATATACGCCTGTAAATGTCAACCAAAACTGCGACTACGCCCCCAGTGATTGTGGAAATTAGGAATAAGGTCTTCTTCTATAATCCTTCAGTTGATCAACTGATGGTTGGGAGCCAATCCATCCATATCCGATTGTCCGCACTCCGCTCCCAGTCGATGTTTTTTTTTTTATTATCTTCCGAATAGAAAATCCGGAATCTGGGAAAATAGATTTTGTAAAATCCGTTACGATTTAACTGTGTCTTGCAATCATGATAGAGAATATATCACGAACATGACTACATATTCTAGGTATACTTATCCAGCTAGTGCAGCAACTATCTCTAGTTATAGACAATTTTAAAGATAGTATCAGTGTAGGATTATAAAATTAAATGTATTTTCAATACCTACCTACATACTCAAAATTTTATTATTTTTGATATTACCTACTTTTATCGAAAACAATTTATTAGCAAATTGGTAAAGCACAAAAATTTCAAATATATTTCATAGGCATGGGCTTCTTCAGAATTCCTTTGATCGGGAGCCCGTCCATGTCCACAGACAAGGGTTGTTTCACTTGTGGAGGGGGTTCCATGGGGGGTGCAACACCCTCTCGGGGCGACGGGGCTGGGCGGGCTCGCCAGAACTCACGAGGCATGAACGTGTAGGTAGAATCGATTGCTGTAACTGAAAATAGTAACTTAGATAGGTTAAAACTGTAAAATCACAGTAATTTACTATCGATACACCACGGGTCGAATAAGCGCGGCAACGTGGTATACGCGGCACGTAAGTTGACCGCTGACCGTTAATGCGCAGAAGTCGAAAATAAGGTAGGTATCCCTCGGCATCCGCGCGCGCTATTGGCCCATAGTATGCGCAGTATCCCCTCCACGTTTCCGTTTCGTTCACCGGTCAACTTATATGCCGCGTATTATATGCAATGTTTTCAGCGTCTGTATTTATGTAGGTAGGTACCTACCTAGCTCGCTACTGTTACCTACTTGTACATGACGCTATGGCGCTCATTAGGGAGGCTTATGTCCAGCAGTGGACTAACATGGGTTTGATGATGATACTGTTAACAGTAATTCTTTAGATTCAAAAATAATTATTCGTACATGTGAGTCGGACTGTACTTTAAAATATGATGTTATTAAGCTCCACGTAAAGGTATACAAGCGGTATTGAAACCCGGGTCAAAATCGTAGACTCGACATAGTTAATAAAATCGAGACAAATTTCTAGGCTCGACATAAAGGGAACCAAACGACAAAACGACAGCACCTAGGTACCGTGTAAGAAATATGTTCGACAATCTCACTCGGTTCAAGGTATTATTTTTTTATAAATTAATGAAATTGAAATTAATTCCGTTGGATAAAAGCAGGAACAAAACTTACGCTTAGGTTTCTGGTTAGAGTATTCGGCTATAGACAACGCGCTTTGAGCTCTAGGGCCCGGCAGCATGTTCAGAGCGAAGAAATCATCCACACCCTGTCTGCTCATCGAGAGCTTGTTCTTTTCGTGCATCTGCCGTAAGCGCACGGCTCGATCGAAGCTTTGCAGAAACACTTTCGAATTGTTGTGGATATCTGCTGTGTCCAACACCCCTGGCAAAAAATTTGCGATTCAAGGATATTTAGATTACATTTTATCCCTAACAAACCCTTTAGTCAATTCTAAGCCAAACTGGACCAAAGCTAAATCCAAAGGCTGCAGATGTTTTGGTTAGGTTGGACACTGCGATACCTACTAATAGAGGTAGTGTAAAATTAGGTACTACATAACACGCTTCACGCCAATGTAGGACATAAGCGTGAGCGAGGCTAAAAAAGGTTTCTACCCTGCATTTTCCCTTGCCATACCAACATGCCAAGTGTTTTCTGCTACGAGCAAGGTTTTGAGTGATATTATATTCATAAAGACATCAGAATAAATTAGAAATTACGGTGTATACGGCATAATCTCAGTATAATTCTTCTTGTTTTCAAACCATGCGGTAATAAATATATATAAGTTTCATTTCTCGGTCGGTAGCTGAGCAGCATTTGGACCGAATTCAGGAACATGAAATTTTTTGCATTTCTAGGCCTATTTGTAGAAAGTAGTAAGGCACTCACGTAACTGTGAACATCTTGCGATAATGGTTTCCTTGTATCGACGCTTCTTTGCAATGGGGTTTCCAGCAAAGTTTGCATCCACCAAGCTGAGCAAAGTGCACAAATCATCTGCTACCTCCTAAAATAATAGTCATTGAGGTAACGGCCTAGAAATGTTATCGATGTAGAATGTGTTGTAATATGATGGAACTTATTATATCCTATGTTACTAATATTATAAACGTGAAAGTTTTAGTATGGATGGAAGGATGGATAGATGTTTGTTACTCTTTCACGCCGGAACGGCTGAACGGATCTGGATGAATCTTGGCAGGGAGTTAGATTGTAGTAGGGAATAGCACATAGGCTATTTTTTTTCTCGTGGGAATACCGGGATTTAAATCTGCGCGGGTGAAACCGCGGGTGCAACTAGTATAAAATAATTCAGGCTATACATACATACGTACACTACTTGCTCTAATAGGTATAACTAATCAGTGTCATTTTCTTTTCTTTGCCTAGTTATTGATAGCTTGGGAAACTAGACGAAATTTCTGACTACAATCATTTCATTTTTTACGACTTTTTCCAATACGACCGTAATAGAAAAAATGTGATCAGTATCAAAATTCACCTGCAACTCTTCAAGATTATTCTTTTTGGCGATCAGCACCTCTAGACGACGCAGGGGCTTCACCCATCCCATGTCGGAGATTTTGTTTTCAGATACATTCAGTACCCTGAGAGTCGCCTGTAATAATCGAGGAGTCTATGACGCTCTTGGCCAAACAAGGGTTATTCGAACTTCAATCAGCTGATTTTTAGCTCAGTAAACGCAAATTTAACTGTTCATTGTAAATTTAATTGTTGTCTGGGTGTTATCTATGTAAGTATATAATGTATTAAATATATCAGTTATCTAGTACCCATAACACAAGCTTTGAATAGTTTACTTTGGGGCTAGATAGTGCTGTGTGGATTGTCCAGCATTATTTATTTATTTATTCATTTGCCTTTGGTTGGCTGATGAAACACTACTACTAACTAGGTACACTTAACAACAACCTAGACGTGCAGGGTCTAACAGTTTGAGGTAGGTAGTAGGTTCAGGTGAAGTCAGTTGAAATCAACCTATCTCCTTAGTCAGAATGGAATATGTGGGTAGTAGCGAATTCCTCTACTACCCACACATTCAAATTAGCGGAAAGAAGGTCTAGTAAAGGGCAATGAAATCTCCATAACCAAACCTACCCCGAGGTTCATAATTGTTCTAGGGTCAAAACAAAGTCCATCTGGTCCATCAGTGATCTGCTTTTCAATATGAAGTTCCTCCAAGTATTTCAGACCTTCTAAATTTTCCACCACGCTGATCTTATTGCTGCCCAAATAAAGCTTTTTCAAGTTATACAGCGAATCTAATCCTTCGATTTTTGTTATTTTGTTCCATTGAAGATGTAGATGGGTACAGTTGTACAGAAGATCTATGTTTTCTATTTTGGTAATTTTATTATTATGATAGTAAGCGTAAACTATGTGGTTTGGAATCTTGGGTTTCGTCTGTGAAAATCAGATTGTTATGTTAGTAGGGCCTATGTACCGAAAATGGCTAGTCTTTATGCACTAAAATAAACTTACGATTTCGGTGAGTTCTTTCTCATGCATAAACAAATGGGTTGGTCGTTTCAGAGCATCAGCATTCTTCTGCCGAACAATCTTCTTCGCCTGCTTACGTAAATTTTCTTCAATATCTTTTGAGCTTTCTAGTTTGATTACATCCATGTCTTTTTGGTTGGACGTTGCTATGGCCATGAAAAATCGACCAAGCTATTTTGAAAATGGCGCCGCGCTTTCTATTTATGAATGGATGCAATCAAATCAATGTATCCAAATTCCAATCCAATTCAATGCGATGCCAATCGGTCCAACATAACAAACCAAAACAACGAAATTCACTCCACTACTTCATGTCTGTCACTGTCAAACGTCAGTCAGTAGTATTGCAATTAAACAAATCTATGAAAAAAACTAGGGATTTGTTTTCTGTCATCTATCGAATCAACATAGCATTTTCATTTTAATTGTTTTCTAGTGTTATTTTGAGTTGTGTTGTGTAATTTTAGTGGTATTTTAACCAACATTACTTGTGGTCTTAGCATAAAGTGTAAGCATTTGAAATGAAAGTGTATTATGTGATATCGTGATTTGACCGAAAATGTTTCAAATGTTTTGAAGAAACCGCCACCATTTTCTTTAAAACAATTGACTGACTCGACTTTCGACTGATGTGACTAGAAACATAGCAAAGAGCATATTATAATCTCTATCACTTGACACTGGCAAGATTGTCGATAGACAGGAGCCATAAAAAAAAAAAAAGAAAAAAAGAAAAAAACTAGTGATGTGTCAACTCGGGATAAACACCAACTCGACCTAGTCGAGTTGAAATTCAGGTAGCTCGAATTACACAACTCGGGTTAGCAGAACGAAACTAAGTGTATGATTTTTTAAGCCCGCTCCACATTCTCGCGAGAATGCGATAAAAACATGCTAGACGATGTTTCACATTCTCATTCGTGTTTTTCTTGCGTTCTCGTGAAAATGTGGGGCCGGCCCGGCGGGCTTTATAAATTACTTTTTTACATATTCGTCCCTCCATTCAACTCTATGATATGACTCAATGGCTGATACATACAAAGATACGAATACTGGAGAAATATTATGCTTTATTCAACTAAAGAATTAACGTAAAACATTTGCAATGAAAATATATGATTTAAATATGACAACGTCTCTTGTCAAACAACTAAACAGAAACTTCGTAGTTCTTACGAATGAAGGAGTTCATATCATTCACCCCCTGTCTGTGAATGAAACGTAATCTTGAAGGTAGGCTGGCGCTCTTCGTTCTCGTTCAGAGCGGCGTAAAACTTCAATATTTTCCACAGGTTGCACACTAGATGGATCCTCGTTTGGAGACGGGTCTTCCTCTGACTGTGGAGGCTGTTGTGTCTCGTGCTCATCCCCAGTCAGGTACTCGTCATCGTCTTCGGCAGTCAGGTACTCGTCATCATCTTCGGCTCTCGGAAGCGGCGCTAATCGTCTGTTAGAGACAGTGGTCTCCCTGCCGTCGGGTAGTCTCACATAGGAGTAATCAGGGTTGCTCTGGAGCAGTTCGACTTCTTCAACGTTGGGTTCGTATTTGGAATTTTTGACGTTCCTCTTCATATAAACAGGGCCGGGTGTCATCAGCCAGGACGGCATGGATGCACCGTTGCAAGATCGTCGGGGATGTTTAAACATTCTCTCATGAGGCGTCGTGTTTATCCCAGTTGAAAGGAGAGATCGAATAGCATGGAGAGCTGTAGGCAAGGCCTTTTCCCAATCGTCGCCGTCTAGATTGTTAGACCGCAGGTGTAGCTGGATGGTTTTCCACAGGGTTCCATTTAAACGTTCTACTAGACCGTTCCCTTGTGGGTTATAGGGTGAAGTCCGGCTGCTGGCAATTCCCAGTCTCGTCAGAAAACTCTTCATCTCTTCTGATAAGAACGAAGATCCTCTATCTGAGTGAATGTACGCTGGGGTGCCAAACAGCAAAATTAATTCTTGGAAACACTTTATCACCGTCTCGGAAGTCATATCCTTGCAAGCAAAAGCAAACGGAAATCTGCTATATTCATCTATAATCGTTAAGATGTATTTATTATTAGTCTTAGATGGTAAGGGGCCTTTGAAGTCTACATTTAGCCTTTCAAACGGAGCGGTTGCTTTTATTAGTAGTCCTTCGTTCTTAGCATACTTGGGCTTGATTTCAGCGCAGGTGGGGCATGCAGCGGTCATCCTCTTAACTTCTTCAACTGAGAATGGTAAATTCTTTGAACGTACCCAGTGAATCATACGAGCGATGCCGGGGTGACATAGTGATTTATGCAGTTGAATGAGTTTGCTGATGGAAGATTCCTTGACTACAGCACAAACTCTCGACAGTGCATCTGCGGCTAAATTTTCTTTCCCAGGTCTATATCTGATATCATATTTGAAACAAGAAAGCTCGAGTCTCCATCTTTCAATTTTTTCGTTTTTTATCTTGCTTGCATGCGATTGATCAAACATGAACGATACTGAGCGTTGGTCAGTGACGAGTATGAAATGTCTTCCGAGTAAATAGTGCCTCCACTTGCGCAGGGCATCTACAATGGCACAGGCTTCCTTCTCTATCGAGGGTTGTCTGCGTTCAGATTCATTGAGCATCCGCGTAAAAAATGCTACTGGACGACCTTTCTGAGATAGTGTTGCAGCGATTGCATAGTCTGATGCGTCGGTCTCCACTGTGAATATCTCCTTATTATCGATACTTGCCAAAGCGGATTTCGTAATTTCAGTTTTCAGTTTGGAGAAGCACGCAATCGCTTCAGGCGAGAGGGGTAGTTTTGATTCTGCTAATGGCCTTACTTTGGCGGAGAAGTTGTGAATCCATTTTGAGTAATGGGCGAATAAACCGAGGGTTCTTTTTAACGAAGCTGGATCAGAAGGAACAGGAAGGTTGACGAGAGGTTCTAGTCGTGTTTTATCTGGTTTAATTGAGTTATTGTGTATTGAATAGCCTAGGAGGTTAATTGAGTCCGTTTCAAATATGCATTTATTCAAATTCAATGTTAGATTATACTTTTTCACGGCTTCCATGAAATTTTGTAGATTTTTATCATGCTCCGCTTTGTCTTTTCCGCAGACGGTCACGTCGTCTAAATACGCGTAAGTGCCTTTCAGTTTTTCCGTGTTAATAACATAGTGTAGGGTTCTTTGGAAAGCAGCTACACCGTTTGTAACACCAAATGGAATGCGTGTGAATTGGTATAAATTCCCACAGGCTTCGAAGGCGGTGTAGATCTTTTCGTTTTCCGGAATCGGCACCTGATGATAGGCACTTTTGAGGTCGATTTGACTAAAATAGTTATATTTAGCTACGCGTGTTACAATGGAGTCGATATTAGGAATGGGGTAGGCATCTAGTTCAGTGTATCGATTAATTGTCCGAGAGTAATCGATTACCATTCTTTTCCTGTGGCTGCCTCCTCCTGCTATTAGTACTTGTGCCCTCCACGGAGACACGCTAGGCTCAATAATTTTGTTTTCCAAAAGGCTAGATATCTCTTTGGCGATGAATTGTTGATCTTCTTCTGAATGGCGTCTCGATGGGATGGCGATGGGTTTAATGGATGATGACAGATTGGTGAAGACAGACGCAGGGGGTACGGACGCTTGAAGTACGTTGCAGATCCGCAGCGCCTCCTTATCTCCACCAAACTGCAATTCCAAAGAAGAATGCGTTTTCAAGATGTCGTGGCCTACTATAACGTCGGCGCAAAGATTGTTGATGACGTACAAAGGTTGTTGCTTGTAGGTGTGTTCATTGATTCTTATAGTTGCATGGCATACTCCATTTACGTGTGATACATTGCTCGCTGAGGCAAGAGTTATCGTCTGATAGCATGTTCTCATTTTAAGTTTCATTATTTCTGCTAGGTCTCGGTCTATAAAGCTAATGGAGCTCCCTGTGTCAATTAAAGCGTCGACTTTGTGATCATTAATTGTAATAGGTGTGGTAGCCTTACGTAAGCTAGATGGAGCAGCAGCGCATGTTTCTTCTGGGTAAGATGATGTGGTCGCCGCGCCTTGGGGCTCATCTTCAGCGATCATGGCAGCATTGTGGCGTAGTTTCCCAGAGCTGCGACAGACACTAGCGTAATGGCCCTTTCGTGAGCAAAGCTGGCACTCAGTGTTGCGCGCCGGGCAGCTCGACCGCTGATGTAGATTTCCTCCACAGAAGAAGCAGCGTCGACGAGGTCTGTTGGTGTTAGCAGCAGCAGCGTTGTGAGAAACATCTGCTACAGCATTGAGGGATGTTACGTTGTGACTTGTCGGAGATTGTATAGTTTGACACGAGTTTTCTGCCATTTCTAAGGACAAAGCGAGCTTCAAAGTCTCTTCTAGCGACTTGTCTGAATTTTCGAGCAAACGCTCACGTATTCTCTGGTTGGAAATGCCAGAAATTAGCGCTCCTCGAATGGACTGGCTCTGGTGCTCGTCGGCTGTTACTTGTTTGTAATCGCAGTCGTGAGCGAGAGTGGAAAGAGCTCTTGAGTATTCGGCTATAGTCTCACCAGGTTGTTGTTTGCGGGTCACTAGGAGATGACGTGCTAGGATTACATTTCTCCTCTTTTCGAAGGTGGTGTTAAGACGGCTTATAGCGTCAGAGTATTGAGTACAGTCACGGATGATATTGTATATAGTGGGTGCTACGTGATTTATTAGCAAAAGTAGTTTTGCCTCGTCTGTAGCAGAAGCCGCTTCTATTTGTAAGAAGCTTTCGAAAGACTTACGCCAGTGCTCCCACTTTAAGTCCGCACTCGTTGATGATGGTTCTGTGTCGAACCGGTCTGGTCGGAGATAACGTGCCAAGTTCGACGGAGGAGACTTCGCCTCTGTGTCGGGCATGTTGATGCGATTTGTACGTACGCGTGTAGAAACTTTAGTTGAATAAATTGATACATACAAAGATACGAATACTGGAGAAATATTATGCTTTATTCAACTAAAGAATTAACGTAAAACATTTGCAATGAAAATATATGATTTAAATATGACAACGTCTCTTGTCAAACAACTAAACAGAAACTTCGTAGTTCTTACGAATGAAGGAGTTCATATCAATGGCGAAGTTGGCTTAGAAACACGCAAATAAAAATATAGTCAACTCGAGATAAAAATTATCAACTCGAGTTAGTAGTTCGAGTCCGAGTTGACTCATCTCTAATTCTTTTCTTTCTTCTTCTTTAATTTCTTGTCTTGGTCACCCTGACGCAACAAGGAACGTCAAAAATTTTGTATGGAATTAGCATGTCAAATAATGGATGATTGACTGATTTGACATGATTGTTGCTTGAATTGCTTGATTGACACTGAATGGAACGAATGATCGTTCCATTCAATCAGTGTTCTCTCGTTCTTTCACAACTCACTCTCTTCTTCGTCTGTCTGCATTGTTTACTTGTAGCTTCCACTCGTATTTTGTTTGTTTTTGTAAATTTCTAGCAGATTTATCAATAATTACGTCTATAAGTGTGAAATTGATCGTTATTGTTCAGTGAACGTAATATTTTACGGCGATACCTCCAAAAAACGATTCATAACGTGCGAAATTGTGGAGATCAAGCGAGCCGTAAAATTATAGAAAAAGGAAGTCTAGTTTCTTTGGATGAGGCTCGGTAAACATTGAATTAGATATTTTAGTGAATACAATCAACGAACAAACAACACGCATCGTATTGAAAAGAGATTTTATGGATTTACTAGAGGTTAATACTGAATATTCGTGCTATAGTGATGTACCTAATGTAATTATCGATAACTGTGTCGGACAGTTCTTTCTATGCTAATATCCCATTATAACATGCACATCTAGGAGGCTACATACACAGTCTTACAAAATGGGCTTTCCGCGGTGGCTAATAGTAATCAAGTATTTGTTTCTTTTAAATATACAATTTTTCCTTACTAAATGCACAAATTCATGATTATCAGGTTATATTATTAAACATTGCAGATACTACCAGTGAAAAATCCATGTTAAATATGAAAAAATTAGTACCCACTACCGATATTAGTGAGCTCTCGGTCACATACCTACTTTGGTAACAGTTACGGCTTTGATGACATACCTAATAAGAACTGCGAGACTGTGAAAGTAAGTTGATTTTTATATTTTGCCCTCATATTAGGTACCCACTTATTCAGAAACAAAAATTCGATGCTAAAGATGACAGTAACTGGGAGTTGCAAATAGCTTAATAAGTTTGTACTGTTAAAATTATTATAACCTTTTCAAGAATATGACGTGAATTAGTCTTTTAAACTTATGCTCTAGGTACAATACTTATTAAAAAAACTACTGGAAATTAATAAAAAATACTTTGTTACAGAACATGTCAAGCTCACCGTGTCCGTCCTGCTCATACTTAACATTATAATAAATGAAAAAACAAATTGATAAAATGAATAGGTTTAGGTACAAAAATTATATGTACTAATGCAAAAAGCTTTTTATTTCATATCAGATCCATATTTAAGTCCAACCTAGGACTTCGGGACCTAGGTTGTACTTAAACGTGGGTTCAGTCAATAAATGGATTACAAAAAAAACCTCGATTTCGATCTCGCATATTTTATCGATATCGATATAAAAGCGAGTGCCATCGCGCAACACTATATAGGCTGATAGGTTGGTAAAACTGTTGTTGTTTGACGTACATATTCGTTGTGTTGGTATTGAAGTGCCATGTAAAAGGATCCCATTGGCTCTCATTGGCTCTTTACTAAGTCCCGCCTCTTCTCGTAGTTTACATTCTCTTTGGTCTTGGTAACTTATAACTTGGTAAAGTTGGTAACCAAGTTTGTAAATATCAGAATTCAGTTTATCTGATTATTAGACGTGAATCTATACCGCCGTCAAAAGGTACTTTAACTAAAGAAAATAGGTATATATTTTCACTAAATGGTAGATGTCAATACCGTTTATATATTATGATTCTAACCCCGAAATATTAATTTTCAGCAAAATGGGCGAGCGATACAACATTCACAGTCAATTGGAGCATTTGCAGAGCAAATACATTGGTACCGGACACGCCGACAGCACCAAGTTTGACTGGCTAACGAACCAGCACAGAGACTCGTGCTGCAGCTACATGGGTCACCCAGATCTGTTGAGCTATTTTGCGATCGTAGAAAACGAGTCAAAGGCGCGAGTGAAGTTCAATTTAATGGAGAAAATGTTACAGCCGTGTGGGCCGCCACCAGAGAAACCTGAAGATTAATAACTATGTGTTGTGTAGTACTTATGATCTCATTGTAAGTTTACTTGAATATAAGTGTGATCCTTTTTAAAATCCTCTTTTACTGCATTAACTTCAATTAATAATGAAATACAGCAACTACATATTACTAGAGGTCTATAAGATCTTTTAAAAGCAAGTCACTTTAAAATTGGATATTGTGTTCCAACTAGATATCTCTCAGATAAACAGATGATCAAACAAAGAAAAGGTGTTTGCGGAGTGTTTAATTTTAGTCTTTCTATGTGTTTTGATAAGTCAAATGCATCTGAAGACCTATCTAAGCCATTTGTTTCATTTTCATTGTCAAAGGAAATAAAATAAAATACTAAACTGAGTATCACCCAGCATTTAATAGCTTCTTCCACTCCTCTACTTTGGCGGTTAAGATCTCTTCTCTTTTCTTTGATTCCTCTTCCAATCTCTTTTTTTGATCTAAACTCCCAACCACATTTGTAACCAAGATCTTTTGTATCAATGGCAAAATTTTATCACATTCCTTCTCTAATATATCTAATGCATTAGACACACATTCTACATTCATTGAACCAACTTGGCGGTAATCTGATATTTGTTTCAATTCGGACAGTGTAGACAGAGTAATGATTCCATGATTTGTGTCAGATCCTGGGCTACTCAAAGCTAGATTTTCTTCTTCTCTATTGGGGTCGATGAATATTTTGTCTTCAATGACAGCAAGTGAGCATGAAGTGATTACATCATACATTGGAACTGCTGCGTTGGCTAAAGCCAAGCCTGCAGCATTAATGGCTGCAGCAAGACATGATCCATCATTTTCTAAGATGTAAACATAAACATCAATCTGAAACAAAAAACAAACCAACAGTGAGTATTTTCTTTAACAATATAATTGACAGTACATGTACATTGTATACTGAACATATGACTTGATAGCCTTCATAGCTCAGTTGGTAGATCTGCCTTCGGCGCCACAGGCCATGTGTTTGATTCCCACTAAGAACAAACATTTGTGTGATGAACATAGATGTTTGTTCTCTTTCTGGGTGTTATAATGTATTATAAGTATGTATTTACAAAAAAAAAAGCATATAGTAGCAAAAATACTACTACATACTTAATGTAGTAGTATTTTTTTTGTTTTATTTGTTACTGCTATGGACTAAGTCTGAAATAAATTATTATTATTATATGTAGTAGGTATATCAGCTAACTGGTTCCCATATTACAAACTTTGGCTTAGTTCGGAGCTAGATAGTGCGGTGTGAAAAAGTCCACCAATATTTATTTATTTATTTATATCCTTTGTACTCTTACATAATATATAATTCTGGCAAAAAAGCAATTTTGTCCTAGCATATAATGCCCAATAATGATGCCTGAAATAGACATTTGATATCAAGATTGACATGTACCTGATAGTTTGGAAATAAATGCCGACACACACTAGGCTCCAGAGCTTGTCTCAGTGCCACTGACAGAGCTCTTTCTTCTTCGTCAGGAGCTGGAGACCTTCTTTCTCCATAGCAGGAGAATAAAGCATATTTTACTTCACAAAATATTTCACCCAGGTGACTGAAAATAGTAAACAAATAAATCTTGCATAATTAGGTATTTCATTTAATGTTCAAAGAAAAGGCCAGACCAATATGTAAAACATGTGTTACTAGTTGTGCCCCGCGGTTTCACCTGCACAGATTTAAATCCCGGTGTTCCCATGGGATAAAAAGTAGCCTATGTGCTATTCCAGACTAATCTATCTCTCTGCCAAGTTTAATCCAGATGTGTTCGGCCGTTTCTTAGTGAAAGAGTAACAAACCATCCATCCATACTTACAAACTTTCGCATTTATAATATTAGTAGGAAGTAGGATGAAACTAACCATTTTTAACCATGGTGAAGTAGACCAGACTTTTAAATTATTGAGACTAAGAAAATAAGATTTGGCATAATTATAAGCGTTATAAGAAGCATTCTTACTTGAACTCACTCTGTCCGGGTATTTCTCTGGGATCAAAAACAGAGCAGGTTACTTTAGTATTTTTCATCTCCAAGTACGCTGAGCCCTTGGCCTGGGACAACAGATCGGTTGTGGCAACTGAAATAGGTTCACTTAAGTTTTTGTATTAATTTTTTTTCCTTGATCAATTAGCAGCAGTTATGGAGGAATTCATATAACTATTAATGTATCTGTAGGTAACTAATGTGATTAATACATACAGTGTATGAACATTTCCCTCATGCAACACTCAGCTCAGTGAAGCAGTGTCAACAATCAAATTCAACTGGAGGCCAAAAAATAAGTTCACTATATTGTATGATCTGAAGGGCAATCTACCGCATCTAGGGATTAAGGTTAGGTTATCAATCGGTTTCTCTTTTATATTTTTTTCTTATTCACCCAACAACAAAAACCAAACTAGGGACCCTAAATTTTAGTAAACTATCCTGGATTCTTCGGTTATTTTTAATATAGGTAGCAGTAGTAGTCCAAATACCAAATCTTCAACAGAAGATTATGTACTTTTGTTTTCATCTACTGATAGGTTATGATTAAGGATAGGTACGATACCTATTGAATGAAGTGTTAAGTTTAGTAGCGTAGCTAAAGGCCAGCTAAAGCTTTACCCAAAGTTGGTACATACAAAACATACACATGCTTCGCCCTTCGTCGAGCGCGCGTCCGTCTTTCCGACGTTGTTCGTCATCTAATAACTCTGCATGGTGCACATCGTAGGGCTTCACGTAGTCTTTTGTGTATTTTAGATACGAAACACTGTCATCTGGGCCGTTGAATCTTCGATTATCTTGTGGCATTTTAACAAAATCCAACTGTTTCGGATGGTTGTTTTGAATTTTTTTGAACTTGAATTGAATGATAGAAGAGAAGAGAGAGGCAAGCAAAGCAACAGCAACCTAACCTTTTTATTTTGTGTCACTCACTGTCAAAGTAAGTAGCGTCAGGTGTCAGTCAGCTACTGTCAGCTAAAGTTTTGACAACCATCTGAACTGATAGCCGACTTTAAGCTTTCCTCTAGTTTCAATTTCAATATTTTATAGACTAATTTTCTGGACAGGAAGTCGTGGCGAACGAAAAGAGTTGTTGCACCAATGGATTCCAATCCAATTTAATTTAAAAACTAGGTCAAAAAAGTCATTGCCAATAAATGTCACTTGTCAAGTTGTTTGTCTTGTCATGACAATCTTTTCTTTTTATTCGTTTTCTGTCATCTATCGAAGCAACATAGCATTTTCATTTTAATTGTTTTTCTAGTGTTATTTTGAGTTGTGTTGTGTAATTTTGGTGGTATTTTAACCAACATTACTTGTGGTCTTAGCACAAAGTGTAAGCATTTGAAATGAAAGTGTATTATGTGATATCGTGATTTGACTGAAAATGTTTCAAATGTTTTGAAGAAACCGCCACCATTTTCTTCAAAACAATTGACTGACTCGACTTTCGACTGACGTGATTGGAAACATAACAAAGAGCCTACAATCTCTATCACTTGACACTGGCAAGATTGTCTTTAGACAGGAGCCATAAAAAAAAAAATCTTTTCTTTCACACACGTCACTCACGTACCTACCTACGTTTTGTTTGACGTGACTGTTTCGTTTGGTTCGTTTCGTAAATCGTAAAATAAATTATTGTTTCTTGAATGATGTCTGCCCTTCTTTAAGCTAAGACAGAAGTATGTGAATTATTGTGAATAGGTCCGTGATTTGGTAAACTGACTGAGATGTATTAAAACAGTGAAGCGGCATTTCATCTGTATTACGGCTAAACGGCTTGCTCAGACGAGAGAAAAAACACTCGTAAGTATCTAAGGGAGCTGATGTGGGTGACATTCACCGCTCTACATTTGGAAAGGTGACGTTACAGTCCCATGTAGTTAGTGTTAGTTTTTAGGGTTCCGTACCCAAAGGGTAAAACGGGCACCCTATTACTAAGACCCTACTGTTGGTCCGTCTGGTCTGTCTTCCTATGGCTACTTCCAGGCCGCATCTTATGAACCGTGATACCTAGTAAGACAGTTGAATATTTCACAGATGATGTACCTATTTCTGTTGCTGCTATAACAATTAATAATAATAAAAATGAGGGGGCTCCCACACAAATAAAGATTTTTTTGGTATTTTTTATTTGGTCCATCTGTCACCAGGCTGTATCATGCATGAACCATGACAGTTAGAACAGTTATAATTTTCACAGATCATGTATTTCCATTGTATTTTCGTTATAGTGATAACAAAACTTATTAAAAAACAAAATAAAATACTTAGATATATTAAGGGGGCTCCTCAAGGGGGTGCAACTCGCACTTGGTCGTTTTTTTTAATTTAAAATATGCTTTTGCTTCATGCTACTCTGCTATAAGTTCTTATAATGACCAATTCAATACTCTGAATGCCTGTTATCAGTGTAATACAATTAAGTTCAATTAGGTATTGATAAGCTACACATTGGTAGTGCCTTTGTATAAAATTTAAATCATTTGTGGACCAAAATGACACAGTGTTATAGTATTTTTTTTTACTTTCACAATCATAACACTTATTTACTCATTTAATATTTTGATAATAAAAAAGAACAAAATCGGTCCACCTAGGTAAAGTTTATGAGGTAACAAACATAAAAAAACAGTTGATTTAAAAGTTGGTTAAAAACTATTATAAGTAAGGCCCATGCAATGATTCCAGGTTCAAAATGCTGAAGAAACGGAGCATCTGTCTTGCAGCCAGCATGTTTGCAGCATCATGGGCCATGTCCTCTGCACAGGGCCATGTACCAGTGCCGCCTGAACCTGTGGAGACTACTACTGAGGTATGCTACCGCTAAAAATACTACTATTATAAACTTAATAGAAATATTAATAATAGGAATAATTTAATAGAATATGTATTATATATATGTTTTTAGTTATAGGTATGTATTTTTTAATTTTTTATGTAGGCATATGTATGTTTTGTAAGTTGGTAAATATTTAGTATTATTTTATGTTACGTTTCACCATTTGTTTTTAAAAGTTGTTCCCTTCTATTGTCCAAAGAGCACTACCACCCACTCCACAAAACCCAAAGGTTAACTGGAAGAAAATGCTAATTAGCATTAAGTTCGCCTAATGTACTTCATTTATGTGCAATAAAGAATTTTCTTATCTTATCTTATAAACATGAAGGTTTGTAAGTATGGATGGATGTTTGTTACTCTTTCATGCTGGAACGGCTGAACGGATCTGGATGAAACTTGGCAGAGAGATAGATTATAGTCTGGAATAGCACATTGGGTACTTTTTATACCGTGGGAACACTGGGATTTAAATCTGTGCGGTAGAAATCGCGGGGCGCAACTAGTATTTACCTAAACCAGAGTTTACATTTAGCTCTGCGCAGGGACATGGAAATGCGCGAAAGGCAACGCGTGCGGTATCGCGAGAGAGAGAGAGAGAGAGAGAGCGTTGACGTTCGCGTTGTACGGACAGGATCTGAGTGTAAATGCAGTATTAAAAATAGATATTTCATACTGTACTAAATGCACTCAATCAGTGAAGAAAAACATTGTGGCAAAATAAGTTTGTGTTTTAGCAGCAACGTCTCGTATCTTGTCACGTTTGGAATACAAAATATGGGTATGCACCTAATGTTATTTTGTATGTACTTCTGACAATGTATTGACTTATTTGAATCCCACACAACTTTGCATGGATAAAAGCTAGATGGCGCTGTGTAAGATGTTCGTTTATTTTCCAATCGGCTGTAAAATGAGCTACAACACTTCTATAGTAGTTTTGCACTAATCTGATAGATGGCGTTGATCACACGAAACAATATATTTTATACCAAACTAGCGAGCCGCCCGCGCGTCCCTGCTTCGCACGGGTGCACATATCATGCATGTATTAAACATATAAACCTTCCTCTTGAATCACTCTATCTATTAAAAAAACCCCATCAAAATCCGTTGCGTAGTTTTAAAGATTTGCATACATAGGGATATAGGGACAGAGAAAGCGACTTTGTTTTATACTATGTAGTGAATAGTGATGATAGGTACCGTGAAATTTACGATGTCGTCGTCTATCAGTTTGATGACGCCCTACGTTTGTTCTTCCGGTTCGTGGTCGCCATTCGAGAACTGTTATTCCCGGTTCTACTATAAATGGCCTGCCCATTGCTACTTAAACATGCATGAGCGACATGCTTTATTCCCGAATTTATTAATAGCTTTATCGATGACCTTGGTTTTCCTATGGATTCCCTCATTTCTCATTGGTAGTAAAACTTCCATCATAGCTATCTCCATAGCCCCTTGTGTGACTTTGAGCTCATGTAGGTAATTTGAGTATAATGTCTTCAACAAACCGTTTAACAAGATTATTGTACCACACCTACTTCTGATCCACCATCAGGCCAAATGTAAGTGAAGGTAAACACGGTTGTTGCATAGTTTATTACCAAGGATGAACAGAAATAGATTGAATGGGTGGTCAGCACAATATGGAGGCAAAAAGGTAGGAAGTTTTAATTTTTTTATACACTTTATATTATTTTTATGCTTGGTTTTTATTTTACTCCGACAAATATGCTTGATTTTGATTATTTTATTTCTATTTGGTCATACTTCTAAGGTTCCATATTATATACATTTTGGCCCTTATTCATTATGGTCGCTGAGCGCGCCTGATAGGTCGCGGTCTGATAAGCTATTGGCGCGCTCAAGCTTGGGTCCCATGGTCCGAAAAATCGCGGACGCACGCAGACCAGCTCGCACGACGCACTGTGGGACCGGCCTCGTCCGTGATAGCACAGACACGTCTGTGGCGGTGCGCCGGTATCCATCGCGAGTCGGTAACTTCAAAGGTGCGGTCCAGTGCGGTGCTTCTTTCTCTTCATATCTCTTTATATATATCGCCTATCTCTTTCAATTTGCATTTTGAAATGAAGCTTGAAAAGATCTACACAGACCGACACGCACCGTTGGAACGGCCCTGCCTGCAGTGCGTCGCCGTCCGTGCTCGTCGGCTGTGTGTGGCTGATCCGTAGAATAGCGGACCGTGGGACCCGAGCTTCAGATAACTCGCCCGCTGCGCCACTGAGGTCGTCAGATTTTTTCAGTACGTTAGGTATTAATTTGATTTTATCGTCAACAAACAATTAAATTCATTCATACATAAATTCTTCATTCGCATCAATAAATTAAGAAGATGCCGTGAGGAAAATCGCAGCAAAATATTCATTGTTATAGAGTTTTCACGGTCACTATTACAGTAGGCACCTACCTATTTTACTGATTACTTTACCTAAAGAGATAGCCTCATTAACTTTTAAAATCGTAATATACAAATTTGTATTATTTAATTCAGTGTTACAAGAATCAAAATATTATTTAAACTAGCGATCCGCCCGCGCGCCCCTGCTTCGCACGGGTTTACATATTATCATGCATGTATTACACATATAAACCTTCCTCTTGAATAACTCTATCTATAAAAAACCGCATCAAAATCTGTTGCGTATTATAGTTTTAAAGATTTAAGCATACATAGGGACATGGGGATATAGGGACAGAGAAAGCGACTTTGTTTTATACTATGTACTCTATGTAGTGATAATAAATAGTGCAACATTAAAAATAATGAAAATACAACAAATAAAACTAGACTGACCTAAATTCAGAATCAGAGGTATATGAATACAATGAATTGGTTAATCGGGTAACCGATTAGAGAAGTTTTTCCTTAAAATCGATTATCTGCTCGAAACAAGGACACTAAAATCACGATAGTTTCAACTTCTTTGTTTATGTTGCCTATTTAGAGATATTGAAGTTAAAAATATTGAATGACGTCAGGGCAGTAGCTATTTTTGCAGTCTGGTAGGTACATATACCTATTTATAATGGGTATGAAAGTTATTCGTCTAGACGAGACACGATACGTTGAAGAGTGATGCATCGAATCAAAAGAATATAATTTAATTTTGTAACCATTGGACTGGACACGCCCGTACCCTGCACAGACTGCTTTAAAACTAAAAACATAGATAGGCTGTTTCCCTAACTCCACTTGTCTTGTGTCCTCACGGTAGTATCCCGTATGATCTCTTGGTACCAAAAATAACATAACATAAAGATAACAATATGTTATATAAAAAAAACATCAGACTTTGAAGTGGTTAAAGCTAGCCCAAGAGGTTAACCTATTCATGTAAAAGCAAACAGATTACTACTTACTTACTTTGTCGAAATTATCTAAACGCGTGTTTAAATACTTCTTAATGTATTTTTTATCTCAATAAGTATATGCTCTGCATTTAATTTCAAAAGGTTTCACAAGGTTGCATTTTAGCTCTGCTTCTCTATTTATTCTATACGACGCACGGCATGGATTTTACTGGATAACTAGCTGACCCGGCAAACGTTGTTTTGCCATATAAATAATTGATTAAATTACTAAAATGGCTATTAAAAAATAAAGGTTGATCGTAGAAGGGTGAAAATTGAGGATTGTATGTATTTTTGTATGTTGTATCATAAAAAAATAGAAATTAAAAATTTTGTCTAAAAAATAAAAATTTATGGGTGGACTACCCCTAACATTTAGGGGGATGAAAAATAGATGTTGGCCGATTCTCATAGATACCGGATAAGCACAAAAAATTTCATCAAAATCGGTCAAGCCGTTTCGGAGGAGTATGACAACGAAAACTGTGACACGAGAATTTTATATATTAAGATTAATTTACCAAGAACCTTCATACGCGCTTGTAGTTGGATAGCGTCTTCATTGCCCATAAAGCAATTTAGATAAGAGTATGTTTGGTATTAGGTACTACGTACTCGTACTACTTGTTTCATCATCATCATCAACCCATGCTAGTCCACTGCTGGACGTAGGTCTCTCCCAAGACGCGCCACTGAGCCCGGTTTTCGGCTCTTCTCATCCAGTGCTTGCCAGCTACATTTCGCAGATCGTCGCCCCACCTTGCCGGAGGACGTCCTACACTACGCTTACCTAAACGCGGTCTCCACTCAAGTATTTGTTTGCTCCAACGATTGTCGGTTCTTCGGCAAACATGGCCGGCCCACTGCCATTTCAGCTTGCTAATCCTTTGAGCTATGTCGACTACTACTTGTTTAGCAATGACTTACCCCTGGCTTCTTAAAGCGCGATCAACACTAATCGGCTGTCAAGTCACTTGCTACCTCGATCTAATTTGAAATAAAAGCTGAAATAGCAAGTGACTTGACAGCCGATTAGTGTTGATCGCGCTTTCAGAAACTATATATTTATTAATATCATTCAAGTAATTATTTATTTTTCATAGCAAGAAGAGATCTAAATATATATAACTCAAAGGTGAGACTGACTGACTGACATAGTGATCTATCAACGCACAGCCCAATCCACTGGACGGATCGGGCTGAAATTTGGCATGCAGGTAGATGCTATGACGTAGGCATCCGCTAAGAAAGGATTTTGATCATTTCTACACCCAAGGGGATAAAATAGGGGATGAAAGTTTGTATGAGATTTTCAAAGTAAACGAGCGCGAGCAAAGCCGCGGGATCAGCTAGTTTAACGTATAAAATCAATCATCAAAACGGTTTTTACTTAGTTCAATGTTTTCTATCTAGTTATATAGTTTTCGTGCTTATTCAAACTTTTATCATATAGTAAAGTAATTTGCAAATAAAACAATTACTAAAAAATAAAATACCCGACTGCCCGAACTAAAAGAATGTAAACAAGATAATTCTACTAATATTAAAATGCGAAAGTTTGTAAGTAGGTATGAATGTATGGATCGATGGATGGATGGATGGATGTTTGTTACTCTATAACTCCAGAACGGCTGAACGGATCTTGGTGAAAAATGGCAGAGAGATATATTATAGTCGGGAATAACACAGGCTACTTTTTATCCCGTGGGAATACCGGGATTTAAAAATACGCGGGTGAAACCGCAGGGCCCTACTAGTTCTTTAAATAACTTTTTGATATTTAAATCTAGTTGTTCAGTCTTGACGAATGATAAAAATGTAATAATCGCAACCAGTCGGAGCCCCGTGTATGTGCTAGCAGCTTTCTGACGCCTGTCAGACACACGCCAAACACATTTGCCGGGCCTTTGAAAGAAAATAAAGAAAACATATTTAGACTTTGGCATTCGGGTAAAAAAAAGTAATAAGTTATCTTAAACTTATTTAACTTTTGTAATATTATTCTCCGAAACATGGTAGTTTATGAATTTTGTATCTTAAAAAAATAATTGGCGTGTTTCAGCCTCTTTAATTCTAAGTAGATTAAAGGTTTACCTACTTCTAGTCCAGCTGCTTAAATTACTTCAACTCAACTATAATCAGCTCTCTCGCAACCGGAATGAACCGGTCTCTTTATGTCTTTGACTGCATCACAAAATACTTAGAAACAGAAGGTACACTTCATAACAAGTGTGCCGAGCAACTTCACGCTCTCCGTCTTCTTGTCGTGTCACTGTTTTCTTTTGAAACAGAGTGGTGAAAGGATTTTAAGTGCGCCTCAAAGAGGCTCCATTCGAGCACTTGCCACGTTTTATGCCGGGTTTCCATGCTTTCCAAGGCTCAGCAAGCATCCACCAATCGCAAACGTGTAGACCGCAAACGCCCTTTGATCTGTGATCAAAAACCGACACGGCTAGCGGCCCGATTACGCTAATGTCTGGCTATCGAGATGGGGGGCAGTTTGACATTTGATTCCCATCCATCCTTATATTGCTACTAGTTGCGCCCCGCGGTTTCACCCGCGCAGATTTAAAACCCGGTATTCCCACGGGATAAAAAGTAGCCTATGTGTTATTCCAGACTATAATCAATGTCTCTGCCAAATTTCATCCAGATCCGTTCAGCCGTACCGGCGTGAAAGAGTAACAAACATCCATCCATCCATACTTTATAATATTATATTAGTAGGATTACCGGCGTGAAAGATTAACAAACATCCATCCATCCATACTTTATAATATTATATTAGTAGGATTACACTATGGAAATCAAATGTCAAACTGAAAGCCATTTCGATAGCCAGACATTAGCGTAATCGGGCCACGGATCAGCGACAAGCGTCTACAAGCGTACGCAAGCCAAGCCAAACGTTCTCTTTCCACGCGTGTGCCGAGCCTTGTCAAGCATGGAAACACACCATTAGATCTTTGGTTGTACGAAATGCCGGTTTCCTCACGGTGTTTCCCTTCACCGTTGGAGAGTAATTGGTAGGTAATGGTTCATGTTTGAATATTCTCTAATTCCATTAGATAAAGACGTTACTACAACACTTAATCATGTTTCATTAAAACGTACAAGTAAACTATTAAATATATGTTACCTGCTCATATCGTAGGTGCATAAAATACCTACTATTCAAGTTAAATGCCTGGGTATATAATATTACCAGATACGCATCAAAATCAAATTAAAATCTGTTTTACTACCGCACCTTACCAACCACAAAGGTACCTAGGTACATAGGTTAGCTAGGTAGTTGTTATTTATTTGTCCCGTATTATATGCTTGTTTTATCAGCATGTATGTACCAAATAAAAAATTAAATCAAAAATAACATAAACAGACTTTCTGTATGCCTATATATTTTGTGCCTGCATTTAATGCCCATTTTAAGAAACGCATTAAGTAGGTACCTTACCTATGCAATTTAAAAAGTGAAACAACCATTAACCATGTCACTTATACCTTATATTCGTTCAACGTTGATACATCTTCCAGCAACATGATGATGAATCTTCCAGCTCTCCAGAATAACCTTAGAAACTACGACAATTTATATTTAGGCAGTTTTTCTTCCACTAACGTCATCGCTTATATTTTTGTCCTATAACGTATCACACACATCCCGAAAATGTAAGTTGGCTTTAATTCAAAAATTTTCTTCTCTTTAATCTTGGGATAAACTAAACGCAATATACTTATTTATTTGGAGCGCGAGGTTTGGTTAAGCAACAGTCAACGCGCTTAAGACGACCCGCACGGTCGTGTGTTATCAAAACACTGGCATATATCGCGATGTATTTTATATTAAGTATAATAAAACTTATCTGATGTATAAATGAAAGCTTTTATCAGTTTTCGAACGCAGTGTCAGTCGTAACGGCGACGCGACAGGTGTATTTATTGTAATTTCGCATGATTATTGCAATTACATTTGGTGTAACAGTGAAGTTCTGTGCGCATCTAAAATGAATTCAACGGACTACCTGGATTTTGAACCCACTCAGTGGACAACGTCGACCATGGTGCCGCAAATGACGACGGAAGCCCCAGATTTCAGGACGTGGCTCACGAATATTGTTATTGCGGTTTGTTTACCAATATCGTTGACGTTATTTGTATAACACAGTGACATAGTATAGGATGTACCTAGGATGCTAGATAGAGCGACTAGTCTATTACTGTCCAGTTTATGATGTGGCGAGCGATTGAAAGATCGCACGTCTCCTGTGACGCTGTGTGATTATGTTTGATGTTTTCGGAAAATTCAACGAAAAATCGTGTAGCTACTTTGATTATAGTTTTTTTTATATTCTTTGAGAGCAGTAATTAATTTTGTAATGTTTTATAAATATTATCGCTAAATAAATAGTCCATGTAATACATACAGCTACTACCCAAGTAAATAAAAAGAACTGTTCTTTGCCTTCCTACCATGTTGTGTTCGTATACAAAACAAACTATACCTACAGTTATTCAACAAAAGATCTTCGTTGAGATGACAAAGAAATATAGCTCATCTCATTCAGACACACTTTAGGCTGTACGTTTCTCTGAAGTGTTTGGATATTATCTATGTTACCTACTCGTGCTACTAGAAATTATTATTTCACTATAATCAGTATTTAAAGTAGGTACAAGTACAACATCATCTTACTGAATAATTGGGGAGTTTTTGCTGGGGCATTATTCACTATGAAAATAAGAGATTCCTTGCCCCAAACCGTGAAACGTCAAAACTTGATGTTGGGTTTTATTCTTTATGACATAGGAGATACTTTGACCTGACCGTATGACACCGGTGCCTTGTCTTAGCTGTGATCGCGGTGCAAATGGTCATAGTGAATAAGGCTCCTGGGTTTCGACAAAAACGAACACAATTTGATATCAAAATATTATATTTGGCTGTCCAACAAAAAAACCTAGGTCCTAGTGGTCAATTAGCATCAACAAAGTAAGAAAAACTATACACTTTATACTGTTTTTTCTATGTGAAAATCAACAGTTACAAAAACTATATCCACAGGCTCTCAAACTTATTGAGTCTACCGCCCATTTTGAGAATTTATAGTTTCTATTAGAGCCCTCTTTTTCTAGTCTCATTTATAGGTCAAAAGGTCTGTACCTTGGCCTATAAAATAATGGACGTAGTGCAGCTAACATTTTATTTAACTTTTAGAAGAAATTTTAAATATTACAGTAACACTAATCAGGCATCGCCCTGCTAACCCCCGGTTTCTGAAAGGCCGATCAACGCTAATCGGCTGTCAAGTCACTTGCATGGAGATTGCGAGTGGCTTGACAGCCGATTCGCGTTGATCGAGCTTTCAGAAACCGGGGGTTAGTCGTTTTAACGCGTTTATAGACGAGAGATATATAGACCTCTAGCGCCCACAAGGTGGTGTTATCGCCCACTTTGAGAAATACTGGTCTACGGTGTATAGAGTTGGAACCTATAAGCTTACATCATTGTCAATGTGAATGAACTCATGCAGTCATGGGTAATTTCCCGAAGTAGGTACTTCAGCGCTAAGTTTCATAGTGCGTTTTTGTTTCTTCATTACTATGCCATTTTATAAAATGAACATTGTGTTCCTTCGCCATTGTGCTTGGTTGATGTATGGATAAGTCTTGTGATTAAAATTTTCAATTCTAAATTCTAAATGTCAAAATGATCGAAATTTCCTAGTGCTATCTTTTTTATACTACCTGCTGATGGAACAAGCAGAGACCCACCTGATGCTAAGTGGTAACCTAACAGCTCATTGCCTCGCAAGTCACGCACGATAGGAACGTGCCCTACGATGCACTGACCTGCGTCCATCAACTTGAGGCATACAGATGTTAAGCCTCATGTGTCTGTAATTGCACCGTCACGTCAACTCAAGCATCTCTCTTCAAAACGAAACAAAATTTACAAAACATCGCTGCTTGGCGGCAGAGAAAGGCATTCAGCTAGAGTAGCCCCCGGCTTCTGAGAGCTCGATCAACACTAATCGGCGGTCAAGTCACTTGCTATTTCAGCTTTTTCTTCAAATTTGATAGAGATAGCAAGTGACTTGACAGCCGGTTAGTGTTGATCACGCTTTCAGAAACCGGGGGTAAGACGACTATAAATGTAACACAAATCTGCAAGACGTATAAAACGCATCTGCAAAGGTTTTTGTATATATTAACCACGATAAAGGTAAATTACCGTTTCAATCTAAGGCTACGAGTATACTTACCCTGGCACACATCGCTAAAACGAAATAATGCATAAAACATTTGTTTTGTTTATGTTGGTATTGAGTGTTGGTATCTAGCCGGTTCGGTTTTCCTCGTAGATTGTCACTTGCGATGCCACTGCAACTAAATATTTTCTATTAGCGACCCGCCCGCGTGCCCCTGCTTCGCACGATATATGAGATATGTGCACCATACCATATCATGCATGTATTATACATATAAACCTTCCTCTTGAATGACTCTTATCTATGAAAAAAAAACCGCATCAAAATCAGTTGCGTAGTTTTAAAGATTTAAACATACATAGGGATATAGGGACAGAGAAAGCTACTTTGTTTTATACTATGTAGTGATTAGGTAGGTATGTTATTTATTTGATGTTTTAGTATTCAAGTGTAGACACTATTATCCTAC
This sequence comes from Plemyria rubiginata, assembly GCA_963576535.1. Taxonomy (NCBI): domain Eukaryota; kingdom Metazoa; phylum Arthropoda; class Insecta; order Lepidoptera; family Geometridae; genus Plemyria; species Plemyria rubiginata. The sequence goes on from OY754929.1 coordinate 4,272,286, forward strand.
TAATATTATAGACGCGAAAGTTTGTAAGTATGGATGGATGGATGTTTGTTACTGTATAATTCCAGAACGTCTGAACGGATTTTGGTGAAAATTTATTGTAGTCTGGAACAACACATATGCTACGTTTTATCCCGTGGGAATACCGGGATTTAAAACTAAACTCGGTTTAAAAATGGCAATCCAGTCCATTACCATTCCTTTTAAGCCCCAACGCTCACTAAATTATTGAAAAGAAAGAAAGAAAAGAAAGAAAACTAATTTATTTGCCACACAAACATATGAGGATCAAAACTTTACAAGGTAGTAACTAACTATTGATGTTTGTTATTTGTATTCGTGCGGCACACTTACTATAGAAGCTACGAGGTACCTACAACCTTGTAGTACACACGCATGTTTAGTGTTTACCTTAGTTTTCCCTTATGGCCTGTTGTGTTTAGTTTTCTAGAATTAATCCAGAGCATGTTTTAATCGTTATGAATCCTGTATTTTTTGTATTGAAAAATACGCTAAGGACGAAAATGATTACTTATTGTTATATATATTTCTTTACGTATCCTACTAATATTATAAACGCGAAAGTTTGTAAGTATGGATAAATGGATGAATGTTTGTTACTCTTTCACGCCGGAACTGCTGAATTGATCTGGATGAAACTTGGCAGAGAGATAGATTAAAGTCTGACAGAGAGATAGAAAATAGCGCACAGGCTACTTTTTATCCCGTGGGAGTACAGGGATTTAAATCTGCGCGGGTGTAACCGCGGGGAGCTACTAGTAGTTGATATATAAACAGAATGATGAAAACATTGCGTTTATATTTGTATTGTAAGGCTTTAAAAAAAATTGGGAGTATTTTTCAGACGAATAAATACTTAATTTTTATGATAGCAAGTATACGAGAGTTAATTTACTAATACTCAGCATAGTTAATTTAAAACTCTAAAAGTAAACATTCACAAAAGTTTTAGCTGTAAAAAGATATCAAAATACGGTAACCTAGTCTTGTATATCTACACAGAGATATTTAATCTTAGAGTTTATTAGTACCTACCTAAGATCTAGCAAATTTGGGTGCATCCAGTCATAGACTACAGACAAAATCTCGGAAATCACACTAAACGTAAGAAAAGGAATGGGCGTCAGCCGTTGTCCTTGTGTAACGCCGGGAATATTGTACACAGACTAAACTCACAAGGTGCCGCCTACAGACGCTTCCGTGGATGTTTGCGAAACTCCGTGACACTGCGCAACACAGCGCAGACAATACCTATTAGTTTGTTATGTATAATTAGGTATTTATGATGTGAGCCTAGTAATTTTAACTATATTCTGTTGCCTTAAAAAAATAGGTACTCTAGACTGGTGTTATTTCTGGATCAGTTGTCAGTAAGTTGAGAAGTTGTCAGTCAGTTAGAAGAGTTTATCGTTATTTGGAAGTAATTCCACAACAGTTCCGCAATTTGTTTTATCAAACAAACGTGGAAGTGAACAGTAATACGCTAAGCGACGTAATTATTATCATTGGAACAATGTGAAGTTTATACTAATATTATGTAACAATGCATAATGAAATATGTATTTAGACAGGCAATTGCGTTTGTACATACAAATAGGCTTATGGTAAAAACTCCACTGTTTGTTTGTAGGTTGATAAACTTTATTATGAATATGTCAATGAGAAATACGTCGCATGCTTGCGGGTAAATTGAAGAGACATTGAGCAGCCCCGTCTGCCGCAAGTCTGATGCTTTATGGGCTAAATACACTACAGATTGGACCCCTAAAAACCAAACGACATCACGGTAGATCGTGGCGAAAATGGACGAAATAGACGCCTCTTAATAAACTGGTCCACTGGCTCATGTTATAAGCCACTGGAGAGAATGAAGAGAGGCCTTGGCTCTGCAGTGGACAGGCTCTTAATAGTAATAGAAATACGACTTGAACACATAACACAATAAATAATTCTGTTCTGAATATTTATATCTTCTACATAAAATCACCGAATGTTTAATTCGTCATTTTCAAAATCTCTTTATTTTTCTGTTTATTTATATTTCCTTTCTTTTCAGCGAGCAGCGATGCAGGGCAGTTTCCTACAAGGTTTCCTCGCTTCCCTCTCCGTGGTCATAGTATCGGAGCTCGGTGACAAAACCTTCTTCATAGCCGCAATCATGGCTATGAAACACCCCCGTGTCATTGTCTTCGCGGGCGCTATATCAGCGTTAGTCTTCATGACGATACTTTCGGCCGCGTTTGGCTGGATAGCGACAGTTATACCGAGAGTGTACACTTATTACGTCAGTGCAGCGTTGTTTGCTATATTCGGACTGAAGATGTTGAGGGATGGGTGGAAAATGGACCCTAATGAGGGGCAGGAAGAGCTGGAAGAGGTCCAGAGTGAGTTGAAGAGGAGAGAGGATCAGGTGAGGATGTCTTTTTATTCATTTAAAAACATGCATTCTTTGGATCATTAAAAAATATTTGTAGCAAAAGTTTAATCATATAATAGTTTGATTATTTCGTATGGGGTAGTAGGTATAGTACGTATGGGGCAAGAGAAATTTCAAAAGCATTTTTGAAAATATCACAGTAAATAAATAAAAGCTTATGAACCTACTTGTGAATCTTATGATGCATGGTAGACATTACCGGGGAGTAGACATTACATGATTTAAAAAAAATAGAGATCGCACCAAATAGTAAAACTAGCTATAGCTAAAAAATTCCCTCCCCTTTTAGTAAGTGAATGATTGGTCAAAATCAGTGCCGTACATTCGTATTGTTTCTATACTGTTTTATCAATGGAGCGACTTACTGTACTTTGTTTTAATCTAGCTTGCAGATACGAATGACTGATAGCGATATAATTGTGTGCCGAATATTTATATATTAATGTAGCATTGATTGAAACTTATTGTTTCTGTCATTTATATACTTTAGCTTGTGTTAGGAAAAATTATGAAAAAAATATATAGGTACTTAAATAAAATATTAACATACGAAGCGTTTCAACATTACTAAAAAAGAATTATGAATATTAATGAAGTTGCAAGTTATAATTAATTCATGAATGAATTACTTATTAACTCATCTAAATATTGGCATAGTTGTGAAAGACGGATGCAGTCTTACAGCTAGGTATCCGACATTAAACGAACGTTACACTTGCCTTATTTTATTATACTCAGTAAATGACAAGAGGTATCATAGAGTGGCCCAAGAGCCTTTTCTTAATAGGGATCTACTTTCTGTCTGACAGACGGCTGTGATAAGATAAATTGTATGGATTATCTAATAATGAAAGATGTAATTTTGTTTTTTGTTGGGTTTTCTCTGTTCCGTGGTTGTAACGGGTCGAGACGCGTGATGATGGCGCATGCAACTGTGCCGAAATATCGGGAAACTATCAAACTCACAAATCATGGTAAATATCCAGTTTTAAATGAAAGATATATCGTTAGCGGCGATGGGCTTGCAACCTGTCACGTATGGAATACTAACTACTGCAAAATGTGGGTATGTGCCAAATGTAATGTTTGGACGTACCTCTGACTACCCCCCTTAGACATCCTCAAAGAATCTTAAATTAGTACCTACTTGGTACTGGGAGATCTGAAGGGATATCTACCGTGCCTGGGGATCAAAGTCGTGAAGCTGTTTCAGTTTCAGTTTCATATGTTCGTAACCATGATAGTTTCAAAAATTATAATGAAAGATGTGATGTCATTTTTGTTGAAGTTAAAATTACAGCCTTCATTTACTAATTATTAGTAACTAGTAGTTACATTTTAGTCGATAGAACTCTGTATCGACTAGCCATAGAGCTAATTATAGATTACTAACTTATGCTAAGTTTAGTCTATGGATATGTACATCCTTCCGTTTTCGCATCATCAATGCCGAACAAGAGTAAAAGATCTTTCCTCAACAATATAAATATTTCCACTCGCTCAATACAATCTTTCATTGAAATCTCAACAGGTTATGGTAGCCCAGTGGTCCTGACCGATAAAACAGTAAAAATAAAGTGTAAAATCAGTGCAAAAAGTAAAATTGTCGTACACCGGTGCATGTTACCGGCAGCCATTACCGCATTGCCCTCGTTGCAAATTTGCCGTGTTGAACTTTGTGGCGAACTCGAATCCTCGTTGCAATAAAAATGTCTTCAAATAACTCGTTGCTAAGTATTACAAAGCTAACGGGTCGTGACAATTACAATACCTGGCGATTCGCTGTAAAAACATATCTCCAACATGAGGAGCTATGGGAATGCGTGGAGGGAGCCGGCACCGACGCCAAGAAAGAGAATAAAGCAAAAACAAAAATAATTCTCCTGATCGACCCCATTAATTACGTGCACATAGAAGAAGCTAAGACAGCTAAAGAAGTATGGGATAACTTATCTCATGCTTTTGATGACTCGGGACTGACACGACGAGTTGGTTTTTTGAGAGATCTTTGTACAACTACATTGACCGGATGTCAAAATGTGGAGGACTACGTCAGCAAGATAATGACAACAGCACATAAGCTAAGGAATATTGGGTTCAAAGTAGATGATGAGTGGCTCGGTACCATGCTGCTCTCCGGTCTACCCGAACAGTACAAACCCATGATCATGGCTGTTGAAAGTTCTGGCATACCGATAACATCAGATGCTATAAAAGCAAAGATACTTCAAGATGTGAAAGATGACAATGACTCAAAAGCATTTACAGCGAATAAAAGTGGCAAATCAAACTCAAAGAATAAGCCACGTTGTTATAATTGCAACAAGTATGGCCATTTCAGTAAAAACTGCAGAACAAATAAAAACAAGAAGGAAAGTCCATCAAGCTATTCTGCTGTGTTTATGGCAAGTCATAATAGCAAAGATGACAAGTCATGGTTTGTTGACTCCGGGGCATCTTGTCACATGACTAAACATAAAGAATGGCTCAAGGAAATGGTTACTCCTCCAATCAAAAACATAAAAGTTGCAAATGATAAAACATTACCTGTGAAAAGCTGTGGTCAAATAAGTCTTGATGTGTTCGATGGAAAAGGACAGCAAAACAAAATTCTGTGCAAGAATGTCCTTTATGTACCAGAATTGGCTGCTAATTTATTGTCAGTGAGCCAAATTATCAGAAATGGTGGTCAAGTAAAGTTCAACAGTGAAGGCTGTGTGATTTTAAATAATTCAAACACAGTGGTGGCTACAGCAAATTTAGTCAATAATATGTACCGGCTGAGCACAGAAGAAGCTCATGCATGCATATCCGTGGTTGATGAACAAGATGCATATCTTTGGCATCAAAGAATGGGCCACTTGAACTTCCGGGACCTAGAAAAGCTGAAAGACTGCACTCATGGAGTGAGTTTCAAAAAGCCTGCTGATATTTCTTGCGTAACATGCCTTGAAGGCAAACAGGCTCGCTTACCCTTCAACCATGAAGGTACAAGAGCAACACAGTTGCTAGAATTGGTTCACTCCGATTTATGCGGACCAATGGAGACAACATCTCTTGGTGGAGCTAAATACTTTCTTACATTCACTGATGACTTTTCAAGAAAAGTGTTTGTGTATGCTCTCCACAACAAAACAGAAGTCCTAGAAAAGTTCAAAGAATTTAAAAATGAAACTGAAAATCAATCAGAAAGAAAAATAAAATGTCTGCGTACTGATAATGGAACAGAATTTATAAACAAAGAATTCTCCCAATACTTGAAGAGAGCTGGAATCATACACCAAACAAGTATTCCCTATTCTCCACAACAAAATGGCCTGGCAGAGAGAATGAACCATACTCTAGTTGAGAAAGCCAAGTGCATGCTTCTAAATGCTAAACTACACAAGCATTTCTGGGCAGAAGCCCTTCTAACAGCAGCATATGTATACAACAGATCCCCAACTCGAATTCTTTCATTCAAAACACCAGAAGAGATGTGGAAAGGAATAAAACCAAATGTGAGTCACCTCAGAATATTTGGCTGTGAAGCAATGGTTCATACACCAAAAGAAAAGGCTAAAAAGTGGGATGCCAAAGCGCAAAAGATGATTTTCATAGGATACTGTGAACAATCAAAAGGTTACAGATTCATAAAACCCAATACAAAGACTGTAATCAAGAGTAGAGATGTAGTGTTTTTCGAATCAACTGTGGAAAAGAACTGTGTTCCGGTGAAGTTGACCGAGTCTCCAAGTGACATTGACAGCGACGATGACAGCTGCAATGAGACATTGACTTCCACAAGCACAATACTAGAAAATAGCTTAGACAGCACTGAAGAATCTGAGTACTTACCTGCAGAAAGTATTGATACTCCACAAACTACCAATACAATGACTCTTAGACCAAGGAACAAAGAAAGTTCTTCAAAAACAAGCCAAAACGAGAACTCTTACTTGTGTGTTGAAGAAGCAAGTGTAAATACAATACCACTAACTTATAATGAGGCTATTACTTCAGCAGATGCAGAGCAATGGAAAAAAGCAATAGATGATTAACTTGAAGCTCATCACCGCAATGGGACATGGAACCTAGTTGTAAAGCCAGCAGACTCCAAAGTAATTGGTTGTAAGTGGGTGTTTCGTATCGAAGATGAACCATCAGGCCTCCGCTACAAGGCTAGACTGTGTGCCAAAGGATATTAACAGAAGGCAGGTTTGGACTACAACGAAACATTCTCACCAACAGTAAGGTATGATTCTATTCGATTATTACTGTCCATAGCTGTTCAACAAAGTCTCCATCTCATTCAATTTGATGTAAAAACTGCATTCCTCTATGGTGTTGTTCAAGAACACATTTACATGTCTGTCCCTGAAGGTTTAAAAGCTGAACATAACTTGGTATGTAAATTAGACAAGGCATTGTATGGTTTAAAACAAGCACCCAGGTGCTGGAATAAAAAGTTTGATAATGTCTTAAAAAAGTATGGGTTTATCAAAAGTCAGGTAGATCAATGTGTTTATATTGGGTTATACAAAGATGTTAGATGCTATCTTCTGATCTATGTTGATGATGGATTATTGTTTGCTCAAGAAGAACATGTACTGAATGATATTTTGAAAGATCTCAGAACTAACTTTGAAATAACAACATGTATACCTACTAACTATGTTGGTATGCAGCTGGAAATTTGTAAGACCAGTATATTTATCCACCAAACTAAGTATATAAATCAGTTACTGAACAAATTTTATATGATTGATGCAAACCCTAACAGTGTTCCTGTTGACCCACATGTGAAGCTGGAGAAGCCGGAGTCCCCACCAGGAAAGAACATACCCTACAGAGAGGCAGTGGGATCTCTGATGCATACAGCCATAGTAAGCAGACCTGACATAATGTTTGCAGTGAGTCTGGTGAGTCGATTTTTAAATAATTATAATGAAAGCCACTGGAATGCTGTCAAGAAAATTTTCAAATACCTGAATGCAACCAAGAGCTATGGGTTGTGCTATAAACAAAATGAAAATGATGATTTGGTAGGATACAGTGATGCAGATTATGCAAATGATGTTGAGAGCAGACACTCAGTAACTGGCTATGTTTTCATCAAAAATGGAGCAGCAGTAACTTGGTGCTCTCAGCGCCAACAGAGTGTCGCTCTATCCACAACAGAGGCGGAGTTCATGGCCGCCTGCGCCGCCACCAAAGAAGCGGTGTGGTTAAAGCAATTATTGTGTGATTTAGGTGAATTTAAACAACAGTCTGTGTGTCTAAATATTGACAATCAAAGTGCAATAAGTGTAATAAAGAACATTGACTTTCATAAACGGTGCAAACATATTGATGTTAGATATAACTTTGTAAAGGAAAAGTATTTTGACAAAGTAATTGATCTCAGCTATGTCTGTTCAGAGCAGCAATATGCTGACATGTTTACAAAGCCTTTAGCAAAAGATAAGTATCAAATAAATAGAAGTAAAATAGGCATGATCAGCAAGTAATTGATATTGCTATCTGAATATTCATGTATGTTGTGTGTATCTAATGAGGCTCACATTAAAATAGTGTTTAAAGATTAGGTATAGAGTTGAGCTGATGTAGTTATTATTTTGTTTTAACTTTTTCATGATGTTTAGTTATTTTTCCTGTTAAAATATATACAGTAGAAGGCTCTAATTTGGTGGGAGTGTTGAAGTTAAAATTACAGCCTTCATTTACTAATTATTAGTAACTAGTAGTTACATTTTAGTCGATAGAACTCTGTATCGACTAGCCATAGAGCTAATTATAGATTACTAACTTATGCTAAGTTTAGTCTATGGATATGTACATCCTTCCGTTTTCGCATCATCAATGCCGAACAAGTGTAAAAGATCTTTCCTCAACAATATAAATATTTCCACTCGCTCAATACAATATTTCATTGAAATCTCAACAATTTTCATACAATTCATCTTTCCACAGGTGTAAACGCCTGTACACTGTACACAGTGAATCAGAAACTGCCATTCTGTTTTAGCAGAGGTAGTGTTTGGTGTGGTCTGTCTTTTCTAATTTTGGGCCCATCTGAATGCGCATTCCGAATTGTGTTCGCTGCAAAAAATATGATCCCGTTTTCTGGCTGGGCTATGCAGATATTTGAGTGTGTTGAAGACTAGTAACTCCAGTCTCATGTCTCATATCTCAATATGGTAAAAGATTCAAAAAACCCAAAGTATAATCAACATAAAAGGCATAGATTAAACATGTTACTTCGTATCGTGGCGGGATTCTTATCTGTAGGTAGACTATATAGTGAGGCGTTATTATTGGTCGCTGAGTAGTCCTAATCTTTTTCTATCATCTTATTCTGTATCTCCAATGACAAAACAAAGAGAAACCGACTGTTTCTTTCAGTGCTTCACTTTTTTTTTGACTCAGAAAGTAGGTTACTTTCAAAGGTAAGTAAAGTAGGCCTTAAATAAAACTGAGTACATTTAAAGATAAATCCTTAACAAACCTACCTACCTACGTTTAAAAAGATAAGATATGGGACGTGCTAATTATAAAAATGTTTGTAGAATCTTAGATTTGCAAATGTTGAATTCCTTTTATTCGAAAAATTTATGAATTTGTCTGTCTTTTGAAAAGGGATTTTAGTGGTCGCCATTGGTAGTTAGGCCGCTTGTATACGTCCGTTTTTTTCGCCGGATTCGCGGTGGTTTTGGTTTATAATGAACGCCGGACATCGGTCCGGCGGACATTTTGTCCGGTGCATGGACTCACTTTCATTAAAATTCATACACCACCGCGAATCCGGCAAAAAACACGGTCCGTTATCCGGTGAAAAAAACGGACGTCTACAAGCGCTCCAAAATTCAAAAATGATATACAGGAGGGTTCTCCGAAAGAGAGGAGGTCTCCTGAGACATCGGCCGCGCCTTCAAGGTCAGAGAGCCCGCGGGCTTCGCCCCGCTCGGTGGCTAGCACTGCGGCGACACCAGAAGAGCCCCAGGCGGGCCCTTCAGAACCGCAGAGGGTGAACTTGCGTCATTATGCCTGGCAGTACGAATGACACCATAGTTTTTTTCTTTTAGCCTAGCTTTTTACGTTCCGTTTCGCACAGACCATCTTTCATTTAAGCTTACTGATGGCTTTAGTATAAAGGAATTCAGCATTTGACCAAAGGCTTACACTATTTTAATACCAACGAGTATGATATTGTTAGTAGATTGTTATTGGCTTTTTAGTATTTTACCGCCTTTGTTTCTATAAATAACATTGATTTTGTACTTTCATGTTTTGTTTAAGCATCTTGAAATCACGCGTCATAGTTATTTGCGAGATACTTAGCCAGTTTATAATGTTCAAGATTTAGATAAAACTCATTTCTAAAAACTCATTTCTAGAAACACTACACATTCTGACTTTTTTGTTCTTTCGATGAACTCTAAGATTTATATGACAGACTCGTCACCTTCCGGAGGCTTGCAAACTTTATCACTAGATATTTTTAACTACCTACACGAAATTGAGAAGGTTATTATATCCGCGGCGACAGTTTTCTGTATATAAATAAATAATGTAATGCTGGACAATCCACACAGCACCATCTAGTCCCAATGTAAGCTACTAGCTTGTGTTATGAGTACTAGATGACTAATATATTTAATACAATATATACTTGGATAAATATATTTTATTACACATAGAAAATACCCAGACCAATGGAACAAATTTCTGCAGATCGTACACAAATTTGTTCTAAGGCGGGAAACCCGCAACCTCTTGCGTCGCAGGCGGACTGTCGCCCGCTGCGCCACAGGTCGTCAAATAAGTTTTTATTTGGTACAAGGAGATCTGGAGCCTTATTCAGTATGACCATTTGCACCGCGATCACAGCTAAGACAAGGCAGCCGGTGTCATACGGTCAGGGCAAAGTATCTCCTATGTCATAAAAAATAAAGCCCAACGTCAAGTTTTGACATCACGGTTTGGGACAAGGAATCTCCTATTGTCATAGAGAATAATGCCCCTGAGTGGATTGCACCCGTGCCTGGGGATCAAAGTAGTAGTGTTTCAGTTTTACTAAAAATTACGTATTCGCTTTAATTAGCATGTTTGTCACTCACAATTAACAGGTAATTTCTGTTATCTGCAGTACCGATGCCACTTACAAGTCCTTCATTTAGAGTATTTGAGTGCATAGCCTTTGTATGACAATGTGTTTGATGCATTATTTTGAATTTACTTCAGCTGTTGTGAGCTTAGCACGTATTTAGTTTTAGATACTTCGGTAGTTTTTAAAAAGTATTATCAGTTGACATACGTAATTTTCTTGATGTTAGTACTATAAACATTCATATAAACGTAGATATTAGGTACCTACTATTTAAAACTAGTAAATAAAAAATCATTTTGTGTTTATCAATTGTGGAGGGAAATCGATTGAATTATTTGCTCCATAGTAATCAAAGAGTTAGCTACAAAATCATCATTCACTCAACAACTCTTAGCCCAACAACAAATACCTAAACGAAACAAGCTAAAATTATTAGTTTTTTTAAACATAATCCGATTGATACGAATTCCAACAAAGTTACGTATTGTAAAAGAGTGAACTATAAATACATCATTCACTCACTGCCACACTCAGATATATTAACGGTTACTTCATCCGCTCCTTATATGAACTCCTTTAGCAAAATCTATAATACTAACCCCTGGTTTCAGAAAGCTCGATCAACACTAATCGGCTGTCAAGTCACTTGCTATCTCTATCTAATTTGAAGTAAAAGCTGAAATAGCAAGTGACTTGACAGCCGATTAGTGTTGATCGAGCTATCAGAAACCTGGGGTAAGGAGCGTATTAAGTATCCGTTGACTGTCTCTCGAATGTGGCACACTGTGTAACTCTAGAAAAAAAAATGGTAACTAGAAAACGTGCTCACCTTTCAGGAGGAAAAAGAAGCGACGATGACCATGCTAGAGCAAGGTCAAGCAGAGAACCGACGGCGGAAACGGAACGCCGTTCTAAAGGTTCTGTTCCAAGCCGCATCGCTGACATTCCTAGCAGAGTGGGGGGATCGATCGCAGCTGGCCACTGTAGTATTGGCGACGAGGGAAGACGCGGTGGGGGTGGTAGTGGGGGGGTCGTTGGGACACGCGCTGTGTACCGGCCTGGCGGTGATAGGGGGCAGAATGGTGGCGCAGAAGATCTCAGTGAGGACTGGTGAGTGTTTTGTTTATCTACCCGTTTTTTTGCTACGAAAGGATAGTCCGCTATTCTTGATCCTTTATCGCGTAAATTGTGCAATCATAGACAAATCCCATGTACCGCTATTCTTGATCTGTTATCGCTTAATTATACATAAAATACAAAAAATGCTTGTACCTATCATCACTATCACTACATAGTATAAAACAAAGTCGCTTTCTCTGTCCCTATGTCCCCATGTCCCTATGTATACTTAAATCTAAAACTACGCAACGGATTTTGATGCGGTTTTTTTTAATAGATAGAGTGATTCAAGAGGAAGTTTTATATGTATAATAAATGCATGATATGGGCATTGTGCACCCGTGCGAAGCAGGGGCGCGCGGGCGGGTCGCTAGTCATAATTAAGTTAAACCTTGTAAGCTTAGAAAAGGTCAATTTCTTGAGATTATCCTCTACACGTTAATGAAACTCACAACTTAATCGGAAGGGCCAAAATAATCATTTTTATATTAACATTGTGTTTGTTGAGTCTGGGCGTGAAATTATTTTATTTATTTACAAAAAACCTCTTATTCATAATCATAAGCCACTTTTTAGCGGCTCTATAGAGTATTCTTGTCACTGTCACCTTCATGTCAACGAAAAGAGACAACAGACTTACTAGTCTGATGAGCTATTGGCGCGCTCAGCGAACATTATGATTACGGAACAAAGTATTTAAGTATTAATTAAGCTATCTGGTTCACATAGTAGGTACAAGCTTTGTTCAGTTTGGACTAGATGGCGCTGAGATACTGTAACTGAGCGGGAAAAAAAATTGCAATGTGTAACAGGGGTTACTCAACGGGATTAATATAATTCTGGGCCTTAAAAAGCCTAGGTACAATTTTTCTTTTTTAAAGAAAACTAACCATAATTTTCTCTCTTTCCAGTGACGATTATCGGAGGCCTAGTGTTCCTATTCTTTGCAATTAGCGCCCTCTTCATCGGACCGGGCGAGTAGCGTAAGAAAATTGTTATAAGCAATTGTTATGTTGTAACTTAATCTCATGGTGTGTAGAATCGCATTTACTTACGCGTAAGTACAGCGGTTTTTGTTGAGTAAATGTTATGTATGGAGATATCCCGCGAACAACGATTCAATCTGAATACTTATGTATATTGGTGAAGCCACTATCTCCATAAACACAGTATCCCGAACTAGTTAAGTTCGGGAGCCTATGGATTCAAAATATGGACCTAAATATTTATGTCAATACAGTTATTTTGTATTTTTTTTACTGTGGTGAAATCTGTAAACGTATTAACATTATCTTTTTTAAACAGTTAGCGAATATAATAAATTGGCTGTGATTGAGACAAGAATTCACCAGCACAGGATTTAATCCAAACTTGTAAACATGCAAAAATTTTGCATAAATGCTTCTTTAAAAAATTGATCCTGTTTGCCTTTATAAATAAGCGACAAACAAGTGAGTCATGTAGAAGCAAAGGTAGCAAACATCCAATTTTTACTACAATTTTAAATGAATAGAAAAAAATCGTGTTTTTAAACGTATGGATAAAACAGAAAACTCAAGATGATTTTTTTTATCAATTTTTAATTTTAGGAATACTTGATCCCCTTAAATATGAAATTTTTATTTTAAAGTTTACACTATAAATTCATCAGTTCCAATGTAGTTACTTCTGGTCACTTTCTTTACTTAAAGCTACCCAGTATTTTTCTGTCTTTTGAAGACCTTTTACAGGTAGTAATAGTTTCCTTCCCCGATGTACCAACGACATTGTAGATATCGCGGGAAGGCACCTAGTATTGGTCTTGCCTTGGCCCAGTAGGGACCTAGTATTGGTCTTTCTTGATAGGTGTGTATAGGGGAAGTCTATGTGTGTGGATGTCTTGTTAATAGTCTATTATTTTACTAATGCGCGCCCGGTGATCTTTATGTAATTGATATAAGTATCAAAATGCAATGATTCATCTGTCTTTGTAAAATTCCTCTTGTAAAACTCACAATATGTAATTAAATGAATAATCCTATACTGAGAAATGTGATAAGATTATGTTCAGTGACATAGCTTAGCGGGAATAAGCTCTATTTTTAGTAGTATAAGGAGTTGAATCGTGCTTACTGTAATTCCTTGTAACAGTGCACTAATACACAATAACGTTAAAATAACACATACAGTGGTGGTCACATAAATAAGGACAGCTAAAGCCTATAACGACATTTCTTTCAAGTGTTTTATATTTCGTAGAATTATAATATAATTAAATAGCTATTTATGTAAATCAATAGCTTGGAAATTCTGTTATTACAATTAAATAATAATAATAATGTAATACAATTTTTTTTATACAAATTTACCGAATACAATAAGTTGCATAATGTTTATGTATTGGCTGGTGGACAAATAATTAAGGACAGAGAGTAAAAATGTTTCAGAATTTAAAAATGTAAAAAAAACATGGGTATTTTCCTGTCAAAATTCAATTTCCTGCCTTTCTTCACAAACTCATGGAAATAGTTTTATTTTATTGTGGCTAATTTGCGTGATAAAATATGGGCAAAAATAAAAGTTGCGACGCTTCTACACGCAAAATTATTATTAATTTTTATCGAAAAGGTTGGTCCTATCGAAAGATTGTAAGTAACATAACATGTTCTAAGACTATGGTAGAAAATGCTATTAACTATTACAAGACCCATAATACAACGGAAACTGTAGCAAAGAAACCTAAACCTCGCAAAACCTCACCTCGGGAAGACTCCCTTATCACAAGAGAATCCAAAAAATATCCATTTAAAGGTTCCGAACAAATACGAAACGACGTTTTTGGGGTCGGAACAGGTAATGAAGTCTCCGCAAGAACTGTTAGAAGACGTTTAGTTGAAGTAAAGTTATTTGGAAGAATTCCTCGCAAAGTTCCACTTTTGTCAAGACAACATAGGAGAGCAAGACTAGCATTTGCCTACAAATATAGACAGTGGTCGGCTAACCATTGAAAAAATGTGTTGTTTTCTGACGAAACAAAAATAAATCTAGTTTCTTCTGATGGAAAACCATATGTGAGACGGCCACCTAATCAAGAAATGGATCCTCGGTACACGAAAAAAACTGTCAAGCACGGAGGTGGAAATATAAAGGTTTGGGGTTGTTTTTCTGGACATGGTACAGGACCCGTAAGAAAAATAGAAGGTAATATGGACCAGTATTAATATCAAAGAATTTTAGAGGAGACCATGTTACCCTATGCAGAAGATAATTTACCTGTTGTTTGGAAATTCCAACAAGATAATGACCCAAAACATACTGGACGTTCAGTAAAAGCCTACCTTGAAAATGAATCGGTATTCGTTTTAAACTGGCCATCATTTAGTCCCGATTTGAACCCTATTGAAAATTTGTGGTTCACAATTAAGAAAAGACTTTCTAGAGTAAGGACGACTAATCGAAATCAACTTTTTGATGCCTTTCAAGATGCTTGGTCGCAGATAACCGTCGAAGAGTGCAATAAGTTGATTGAATCAATGCCCCGACGATGTGAAGCTGTCATAAAAGCACATGGCCATCCTACTAAATACTAATACGCTCGAAAATATCTTGTTTATATCCAATTTGTTTTATTAAAAAACTTATTCACTACTAGATTTAGTTATTATTGAAAATTCGTACTATTTTTCTTTGTGTCCTTAATTATTTGTCCAGCTTGGCTCGCGTACAATTACGAGGCCCATTTAAATAAATTGAAATATAAAAAAATGTATAAAACATATTGAGCCAATTTTGTCAATGGTACATCGTACAGTTATATACCTATCACAGAATATACTTTTATGATAAGTAAGTATTCATTTAAACGTAGGAGATGCGATTACTTTGACGAGTACCACATGCGTCAGTACTGTCCTTAATTATGTGACCACCACTGTATCTACTTGTACGTAAACTGTTGAAATTATTGGTTTTACATTTACAAGATCCTTTGAGGCCAAACAAGCGTAAATTTTTGTGATGTCAGTCGCGTAATTTCTACTGCTATAGGTTTCATACAAAATTCCTGTTTGATTCACACGGCGACGCATGAGTTGATCAAATTTTGACAAAATGAATTACGCGACCGACAACTCAAAAATTTACGCTCATTTGGCCTCACCCTGGGGCATTACCTATAAAATCATTTATTCTCTGTAAATCTAGGTAGTTAAAAAAACAGATGTCATGTTATGTATAGCACACCTATTAATTCTCTATGACATTGGAGATTTCTAGCCCCAATGCAAAATGTTTTAAAATAAATGGCTGACGAATTTGTAATGAGCAAATTATATTTTTTTCACCATGGACCATAACTAAAGTTATGCCGCTTTTCCATAATATAAGTTGTTACCTAAGGTGTGCAATGTGGCTTTCATGTTTGTCGACAATGCGATAAATTCAATAAATATGTATGTAGCTAGTTTAGATTGAAATTACTTAGCCGTTTTTTAAGGTTAAAGGAAATAATTCCGATTCAGCATCAATGTTGCTTTGCTAGGATGTTAATTTGTAAAAAGTATTATTTTTATGTAAAAATAAATAGATGTAAATATTTTTAATTTTTTGTTTTTTTCTAAGTACTTAAGGGCCCGGCGACAGCGGCTCGCAGTTTCGAGGTGCGATTGGCTATTATTTCATTTCGGGGAGGTTGTTTGAAATAATAACTATCCAGTGACACGCATAAATACTGTTCGAACACAAATAACACAATAATATAAGGGAAACATGCTCGAATCAGAAATCATTTTGGTATTAGTATGTTTGGCCTTACGTTTACCTAATACCAAAATGATTTCTGGCTCAAGCACATTTCCCTTATATTATTGTATTATTTGTATTCGAACAGTATTTATGCGTGTCACTGGATAGTTATTATTTAAAACAACCTCCCCGAAATAAAATAATAGCCAATCGCACCTCGAAACTGCGAACCGCTGTCGCCGGGCCCTTAATATATACTCGAAAGGAAATATTTTGAATAGGTATAGGTGATTTGTCTGTCTCATTGTCTTTGAAAGATAATTTACTTATCAGATTAACCCACTTTGGTTTTTGATTAAAATTTTCTAGTGATTCAATATTGTTGTAAGGCAAGTTAATAATTCAATGTCAATATCAAATGGTACCTACTACCTATTTATTAATTGAATTCCAAGAATCAGTTGGAAACTCTGAGATCCTAAAGTATACGGCAAGCTAGCGGATGGTAAAGGCTCAAAATCATTCTTCCGCAAGTTTGTCTATTTCCAGCAGTTTTTTTATACTACGTCTCGATAGCGCTGTGTGGAATGTCTACCTACAGCCGATTAGTGTTGATCGAGCTTTCAGAAACTGGGGTAACCGTCAAAGTAGGTACTTCTCGCTCGTTTGGTAGGAACTTGTATTCAAATTCCTTGGGTAGGAATACTTGTTTGGGATCAAAATGTTAATTGGACTTGACACAATTTACTTGATTGTGATTTTTCATAAAAAAGGTTCAGTGATCGATATCATTCAAAGTTTTGAAATGTGGGACCGCGTACCTACCTACCTACATTCTTCTTTTCGAGTCCCGCCTAGTGTCTTTTAAAACAGTGTGGTGATAGGATTTCAGGTGCGCCTCAAGTGGCTCATTTCGAGCACTTTACACAGTCATGTTATAGAACCTACATTAGCATTCATAAGGCGAAGAAACTTTGCAATAGAATATTCACGTATTATTTTTATCATTTTATTCGTTTATGATAAAAACGCTAACATTTATTGATGAATGCAAAAGATATCAGAAGATTAAATTAATCCTTAGAAATTATGATTAGATAAATCACCTGACAAATATGATCGATCGATTTTTAAACGGTTTTTTAATAAAATAATCGTAATTAAATCGTTAAAAGGACGACTCTAGACGAAGCACTGTCGTGCAATCAAATGACTTTCACCTTCAGTTTGCCTTCAGTTAAACTAACACTAGGTACATTCTCATCCCTACTAGTCTGTGTCATTACCTAAATTTTATATTTTATTACTTACTATAATTTTACATACCTAATTTAAAAAAAAGTGTTTTTATTTTGTCCTATTATTACAGTACAGGAAGATAACCGAAAAGTATTGCATAGTGGAACATTACATAAATTCATCGATTTTATTTTACTCCATCGTGTTAAGGCCCATTTACATGATGTTATTTTCTTGTACGTACAAGAGCAATAATTGAATGCAATAAATGAAGCGCAATAATGACCTTCAAGAATTGCAAGCAACTGTTTACACGCGGATACTAGTAAAAAAGTTGAATGCAATTATTGAATGCAAATCATGACAATAAATAAGTGCAGCTGTCTTTTGTTTACACCAATACCTACGATTATGTTTAGGAGCTTTCAAGTCTTGCTTTGTCTAAACACAGACTTGGTACGTGCGTGTACAATTTTTTGGTGCGTTCGTTCAAGTATTGCTCGTATTTGCGTTGGCGAATTTTTCAGTCAAGTGTTGAACGTTTTAATTTTTTTTTCATTCATATTTTAGAATTCGGTTCTGCTGATTTAATAAAGTTTATTGTGATTTATCGGATCCTACACAATGAAAATTTTAATTACAAGAACCGCGATGCACGTAATGCTGCACTAGCAGCATTCGGAAAGGAATTCGGAGTTAGGTTTCGGACATATGGAAATACCAAACAAAAATAAAAAAATTGAGCATCCAATTGAATACAAAAATTGCATAACAAATTATTGTACTTGCTGTTTATACCAGGGATAGTCTTGAATGCAATAATTGCCTGCTATAGCAAGAACGACACATGTTGTACAGACGATGCCAGCCAATTATTGCTATAATATTATTGTATGCAACTAAGTATGCAACAGGCAAAAAACTTGCATCGTGTAAATGGGCCTTTAAGGTCTAACTTGCAACGTGACATTGGTAAGCCAATGTCACCAGCCATTACACAAAATTGTAAAAAAATTAAATTATTATTAATATTATTAGAATAAGCCCGCTCCCGCTTTGGTGTGCGTTTGCCTTCACTGGTTAGTCATTTAATAATTGCGTCTGTTTATAGGTACCTACCTACACAAAATGCGATAAAAAAGATAAATTGAAAATATTATTACTACTCACATGCAGGTGTACCTACTTTGATACCTACTAACGTAGATAGGGTTTATAAATGGTGGGTTGCCATGGTAGAACAAATGGCGAAAACTTGAGCGTAGCCGCGTACAAATTATCCTGCTCTACGGTTCGAAGAGAAAACGAACAATAAGGGCGCTTGTGCACTACAAGGAGTTTCACTGGCCGGCTGTTCGATTTTTTACGGTAAAGAGGATAGAGCGACGGTAAAGACGACGAGTAAGAGAAGGACGGTTCACAAAATCGGGCTACAGGATTGCCGCATGCCGGACAGTAAAATTCCTTGTAGTGCACAAATGCCCTAAGAGAGAGCGAAATGAAAAACGCCAATGCCGCGCCGTCTTTGATATTCTGTATTGATTGTTTTTCCAGCGGGTTTTAGGGGCTCAAGCAATTTCACGTTCGCGTGGCGTTAGCACATACGATGTAATCATTGAACTTTTTTAAAAATAAGTTCAGTGATCTCACAAAATATATTAGCTAGTAGTAGCTGACAGCTTACTAGCGATACATTGACGGCTGTCAGCCCCTTAACAGACGCAATGCCACAACTGAAATATTCAGATCGATCCTTTTTGTCCTGAATATTGATGACTTGGTATCTACAGAATCTGTGAGTTTTTTTTGTTTGCAAACCTGTTTGAGTAGCCTATAGCTAGGGGCGAACGAAGACTTGGGGCTCTTGAAATGAAATAAAAAACTTTTAGTTATGTGCTGAATTTAATTTATTAAGGTGAAGATTTTATTAAGAACACGATTACAATTTGATTAAATTTATAATCAAAAATGGAGATTAATCATTCGTTTCATCATTATGAGATCGTCAAACTACAAAAAGATATTAATTAATGTTTTAGAAATTAGTCAACAACCAAAAACACCAATAAAAATACAAATAACATGATTACAAGAAATTATTACAACAAATAAAAATAATCAACAAGAAAAAAAATGCGATTAAAAAATAATTTGCATGCTTAGAAAAAATAACAGGCACAGTAAGCTGCATTCATTTTAATAACATGCAAGGGGGTGCGCTAATTGTTGCAGCTTACTGTATACTATAAGTAGTAGTCGGCAAGAAAGTTGACCTCTGTGAATCAAACTACACAAAGGCACAGAAAAATCACTTTTACTACAAGGGCATAAAAGCAACCCTGAAACGTGGATACCTTTCAGGCTTACACAGGCTTAAACTCGACCCTCCCGATGGTACGAGGGTACACACGGCGCGGGTGCGCATGCACACATAAACACGGCATTGCGCATACACCCACACACGACAACCGCGCGAGCTCTTGATTGGTCGAGTGCACCCCCACCCCGCGTCCCGCATACCTTATGGGGAGGTCGACTTTACGGCGGTTGAGCTATATTTCAAAATTAGGTAGTGCAGTTAGCACAGAATATAAGTAGTGTAACAAGTGCCCGAGAACACAAGTGTGATAAGTTTTAGTATTAAAAACAATGTGTATATTTCAGCTCTGTTTAAACTGCAAGGTATGCTGTAAACCTTTAGTTCACAAACAACACAAATGCCGACTACTATTTTCTCAAAAACGAGCATACAATCACGTCAAATAAACTGATATGTAGTCATCACACGCGTCCATGAGCGCTTCTCTGCGGATTTCTTCGCGCGACGCCAGCACCGCTGTATGGCTCGGTAGAAACAGACACATGCGGCAAGCAGAGCCCCAAGAGTGGTTTAGGGTACCTGGCGGTAGGGAACTTTGTGTGTCACTAACACCCGAATACTCAAACGCAACTCAGATTTGAGCACGTCTCATGTGACGAGTTTTTGGCGGAATTTCATTAAAAACTGTCAAAAAACCACGACTTGATACGTGCTCAACTCTGAGATGCGTTTGAATATTCGCGGGGAAGTGTTTTTTTTTATAATTTTACAATTGACATATTCTCAATATCTCTGTGTTTTTGCACACCGACATCGGTAAATGATAAAGGTGTCAATTCTGTTGTTTAGTTTTCCTAATTTAACCTAATTTGACAGCACTAAACATATTACCGTCTCTTTCTAAAAGACCGAAACGACAAGGATGACTATAACTTTAGAGCTGTCAGATTAAGATAGTTTAGGATAATGCAGTAACAGATTCGACACCATTGTATCACACCCTGTCATTTGTCTTATGCAAATAAATTACTTTTATCATAAAGAATTTTTACCTTTAAGTGTCGCTATTTTGTGTGACTAGATTGCTACATCATGTCTTTAATGCTTCTAAAGTGCCACAAGTGTTGCTATAGCTTTTCAGAGAGTAGCTAAAGTGTGTCATTGGCTCTGCTATAGAGAGATTATCAGGTGAATTGTAGCCTCTATTGTGTCATTTTACTTCCCGAAAAGCGCTAGTGATTGATGGTCAATATATTGTGTCACGTCGATAAAGTGTGTTAGAAAAAAGCAATAAACCAATATTAGTGGATTCACACAGCGTCATAATTAGTTCTACGGTAAAAATACAAACCAACCACAACCGTTATCATGCAACCGCACTCTGATATTTAGCAAAGCATGCTATACTATAGTTATAGCTCGACCTGTGTAAACTCGACCCTCCTGATGGATGGTATGCGGGTACACGCGGCATTGCACACACACACACAAACGTACACACGACAACCGCGCGAGCTTTTTTCATTGGTCGTGCGCATCCTGCCTCCGCCCCCGCGTCCCGCATACCATCGGAAAGGTCGAGTTTACAGCGGTCGAGCTAATAGTAGGTCCACACGGCTATAGATAGATCAGGCTACAGAGCCAAAAAAATGGCTTATCTCGCTAGTGTTTTTATAGTTAGGAACATATTTCTCAGTTTCAGTTTCAGTTTTTTTATTACACGTATACAAACCATAGTAAATTTTTAGTATATTAAGTTAGATAATGGATAAAATATGTACATATTAAGTATGTTGTAATTAAATTCATACCGTCTTACTCATAATCCCTGCCATTTTATAGCGGCTCAAAACAGTATTCTTGTCACTGTCACTGAAAAGAGACAGCAATAGACTTATCGGTCTGATAAGCTATTGGCGCGCTCAAAGACCATCATGAATAAGGGCCATAGAATTCAAGCTGAATTTAGAAAAATCTAATTACACATCCGAATAAGGCATTTATAAATTGCTTTATAGGTATCTGCCCACCACCTTCTAGACTCAACAGGTAACACTAAAAAAAAAAATATTGTGATTCTGATTCAGAAAGAAATATGACGCTTTATTATCATTAGCCACAAAAGCGAGTGTGTAGCCTGATGCATATCCGTGTGTACCTGTGGGTTATATTTCTACTTGTCGGATTTTTACAAATGGTTTTAACCGTCCATTTGCGTTGGTGAACTTAGACACTAACCACACCAATAATAGGACTCACCAACTTTGTCGGCTTGAAATTTGTACCTAACCTTTAGAAAATAAGAGTCAATTATGAAAAAAAATTACTGAACATCATAATGTTATTGTTAAGATGACAAACCTACTATCATATGCTAGTAATAATATGAACGTGCCCGAAATACTGCTCGGCGTCCACCAACTTGAGGCCTTCAGATGTTAAGCCTCATGTGCCTGTAATTACCTCGGCGACCACTCTTCTTCTGGAAACTTGCAACGCAAAGATGCCGGTCTTTGGTGGGTGAGTGTCACCGGCAACCTAATATAATTTAAAAAGAGTAGTAGAGCTCTTTGTGTGTGGCTCGTCCGGGGAAGTACTACCACCACGCCTTTTTCTGCCGCCAAGCAGCAACGCTGTGTTTCGGTTTGAAGAGTGTGGTCGCCGGTGTAATTACAGGCACATGAGGCTTAACATCTGTATGCCTCAAGTTGATGGACGCAGGGCAGTGCATCGTAGGGCACGTTCCTATTGTGCGTGACCTACGGGGCAATGTTTTGTTTATAGGTGATGGTTACCACTTAACATCAGGTGGGCCATCTGCTTGTTCCATCAGCTAGAAGTATAAAAAAATAAAAAAAAAATTTAATTGTAAATTAAAATTAAATAACTGTTCGGCGGAGGGCATTGGTATGCCATAACACAGGGCTATCCTAGTTTGGGTACCAATGTTGTCCAACCAGGAAATACCTATATTGTAACACGTTTCAACCCTATTTTATAAGATATTGTGATGTTTGTTACGAATCCAAATAAATTTCATTTCATTTCATAATAACAATATTTATAATATATATATATATATTTTTTATTTTTTATATATATTTTTTTGTAAATACATACTTATAATATTACTAGTTGCGCTCCCCGGTTTCACTAATTTAAATCCCGGTATTCCCACGGGATAAAAGTAGCCTATGTGTTATTCCAGACTATAATGTATCTCTCTACCAAGTTTCATCCAGATCCGTTCAGCTGTTCCGGCGTGAAAAAGTAACAAACATCCATCCATACTTACAAACTTTCACGTTTATAATATTAGTAGGTTTATTATGTATAATAAAAAATATAATATAAAAAATATCTATCTATGTAAGTAATTAATGTATTAAATATATCAGTCATCTAGTACCCATAACACAAGCTTTGAGTAGCTTACTTTGGGGCTAGATGATGCTGTGTGGATTGTCCAGCATTATTTATTTATTTATTTATTATTTTATTTATATAATACCCAGACAGAGAACATACATCTATGTTCATCACACAAATGTTTGTTCTCGGTGGGGATCGAACCCACGGCCTATGTCGCAGAAGGCCTACTGAGCTGTCAAGGCTGTGGCTGTTCAATATGTCAAAACGTGCGAGCGAGAGATAAAATTCGCTCCTTGCATCGCCTTAGTACAGATTCATCATCAACCTATGTTAGTCCACTGCTGGACGTAGGTCTCTCCCAAGAAGCGCCACTGAGCCCGGTTTTCGGCTCTACTCATCCAGTGCTTGCTGGGCTACATTTGGCAGATCGTCGCCCCACCTTGCCGGAGGACGTCCTACACTACGCTTACCTGAGTATTTCTCAAACAAAATGTACGTAACGAAAAAGGAAAAGTTACGAAAAAGTACTTTTCGTAACTTTTCTTTCTTATGTTCCTAGAGTAATGTTACGAAAAAGTACTTTTTCGTAACGTTTTCCTTTTTCGTTACGTACATTTTGTTTGAGAAATACTCACCTGAACGCGGTCTGCACTCAAGTATACAGCCTACGTAGCTCAGTTGGTAGTAGCTATGCCTTCTGCGCCGTAGGTCGTGGGTTCGATTCCCACCGTGAACAAACATTTGTGTGGTGAACATAAATGTTTGTTCTCTGTCTGGGTGTTATATAATATTATAAGTATGTATTTACAAAAAAAAAAGTATTATAAGTAGTATATCAGCTATCTGGTTCTCCCATATTACAAGCATAAGCTTAGTTTGGGGCTAGATAGTGCTGTGTGGAAAGTCCACCAATATTTATTTTATTTTTATTTTATTTATTGGTTTGCTCCAACGATTGTCGGTTCTACGGCGAACACGGCCGGCCCACTGCCATTTCAGCTCGCTAATCCTTTGAGCTATGTCGACTTTGGTACTTTGGTACAGATTAGCTGTTAAGAATTGCCCTCACCATAGTATCTGAGAGGCCAGTCGTGCGGAGAATGCGCTCGGGCTAGGAGACATGATGGCACATCTCCCGGAGTCAGAACCTTGGCCGGCCACCACGGACAAGCTCCTAGCTTGTGCCAGACCACGTCATCATACCTGTAACACATTATTATTATCTGGGTGATCGAGCTTTGCTCGGTTCTCTTTTTATGTACAGTCCTGTCCATCCAAAGGTTGCCTGGAAGAGATCGCTGTTAGCGATAAGGCCGCCCATTGAATTATTGCAATTTTTAGTTTTTAAGTTGAAATGTTATCTTTTTTGTTGTAATAATCAATAAAGAGTTATCTATATATCTATTTTAACAACAATCTCTAATACTAGGGTTAGGTCCCTATTACCTTGGTAAAAGGGACCCGTTTTACCCTTTTACCGTTTGGGTACCCTAAAAACGAAAGCCACGACTTGAGGTCTGGTGAGATCTGCTTGTTCCATCCGACAGTAGGATAAAAATAAATAATTAATTAAATAATTGTACCCGACTTTCGGCCCCCACATGCAACTCGGACACAGCTCTATATTCTCCTTCTCCCTCTGAATTGAACGCTTGGTGCGAGTGCTCGATAGAATCTTCTGGATGAACGTCACTGGCTTATCCGCTTTCTCGGGCGTCTTCTTACGATCTGGAAAAATACTGCTTTAAAAAAGTAGCTTATGTGCTATTCCAGACTCTATCACTGCCAAGTTTCATCCGGATCCGTTCAGCCGTTCCGGCGTTAAAGAGTAACAAACATCCATTCTTACAAACATTCGCGTTTATAATGTAGGATGATCGCAAAAGTTTAAAAATACTTCTGTTAATGTTCCAAATAAAGAGGTACTTTTTAACTTACGGATGATAGTCAGTAGCCATTCGCGCCGACACGGCAGATGGTAGGATGCGGGGCAGTTTGTGCAGGGTAGCAGCTTCTCATCCTTGCCGCACACCAGGCACCAGGGGATATGGACGGTGATTTCGGACTTCAATGGTGCATTTGAATTCTGGAAAAAAGTGCTGCTGAAATAGGTACCTTAAGAGCCTGTCCAGAAGGTGCGTTTACGCGCGTAGCCGAGATACTAGAGCTGCATACATCCCGTCCAGCACTCGCTCGTTTCCGAGCAGACGCGCATAGCCGAGGTACTGGAGCTACATACATCCCGTCCAGAAGCTCGCGTTTAACGCGCCTTCTGGACAGGCCCTAAGGGCGCATTTCCTGTGCGGGAGTTACCGATACATCGCTGTGCCCTCGTCTTGCTAACGCAACAGCTTGCCTAACGAATCTGTTTCAAAAGTGGTAAGGTAGACGGTAATTTTGTCGATAGTAGGACTGCAGTTTACAAGTCTCCACGCATTTTATTTCGTACAAGTCTATCGGGTAGGAAAGCGCCTGACGCTTCGTTATCCTGTTCGGAAATAAAAAAATAATCATAGCAAAAAGGTTAAAAGTAAATCTTACAGTATCATCTGAAGTGTCTCTGGACTCCTTAGGCTCAGCTACACTCTGTTTCTGCACAAAGTTGTACCTCCAGCATTGCTTCAAATAATTGTCCAGCTCTTTCTCCAACACTGTATTTTTGATCACATACTCCAACTTGTCTTCAGTTGATGAATCTACATTCATGAGGTAGTCTAAGGAGTCTTTGTTTTCTTCAACATCCAGTTTCAAAAGGTCAAAGTATTGGTCAAAAAGATGTTCTTTGCCACGTCGGACAAATTCTTTGAAAGCATTCTCGTACTTGCCCTGCTTTAGAGGGACATGTTGCAAGTCATATGTTGTGTTGAAATCTGGCTTTTTGACGTTGCTTAGTTTAACTTGTAGTGGAACGATCTGTTCCTCTTGTAGTTTCCTCTGAAAGATTTGAAAATTGCAGTTTTGTAACAAATGTAATAATATTTAAAAGTTAAGGCTCCGGCGACAGCGGCTCGCAATTTCGAGGTGCGATTGGCTATTATTTATTTATTTTATTTATAGACGAGCAGCTTTCACTGATATGTCTATGTAAATTATATTTAATTTTTATTATTATGTTTGGTCTTACGTTTACCTAATACCAAAATGATTTCTGACTCAAGCACATTTCCCTTATATTATTGTATTATTTGTGTTCGAACAGTTATTATGCGTGTCACTTTAGAGTTATTCTTTCAAACAACCACCCCGAAATGAAATAATAGCCAATCGCACCTCGAAATTGCGAGCCGCTGTCGCCGGACCCTTAAGATATTATTGATTTTGAAAGGATTTTTAAAATCTATTTTAGTCACCGCCAATATGATGTTACTAAGTTTTTTCAAAATTAAATTGTATCTAAGTTTTAAACATTGATTAATATAGGTATTAATGGAAATTTAATTCTAGCCCTTAAAAACATAGCTGGTTCTTTATTGTAACTTGTTTGATTTTTGTAAATATGTACATTATGTTTCATAATATAGTTGTACTGTGTAATGAAACAAACCTTTTTAGGTGTTTTATTTGGGGATGGTTCCATTTTAACTTTCCCCGGGGATATTTTTCCAGGCCCATAGAATGGCCGGGACCTCTCGGCAAGATGCATGCAAGTGTATGGCAGCCAGAGCTGATCATTACTGCTGCAGGTTTCCACAAAGTAGCAGAGTTCTTTTGTCACGGCTAGGCTTCCGTCTTCATTGCAAGAAATGCCTAGAACTGAAGAGTTAGGTATGAATATTGTTGTGGAGTCTGTAGAATTGATATTTACTGTGTATCAACATAATCAGACTGTACATTTCTAGAAAGAACGATAGTTAGTCCTTTCCAACCGATTTCTATTGTTTTTTTCAACTTATAGGTAAGAACGTTTGACCGCAATCTCATCTGATGCTAAGTGATGATGCGGTCGTCGATGTGGCACGTTTACCTAGAAAATACCTGTTCACTCTTCTCTTGAAAGCGTCCAAGTTATAGGCATTCGGTAAATCTCCACAATATCGTCAGTTTATCAGGAGGGAGGGCGCCCTCGCTTTGTCTAGTCGCTTGGTCGCCATTCGAGAACCTATAGTAGGCGCAGCGGTTGTCAGTTGTTGTGTGTGACCAAACTATCTTTGAATAATTGAACTCTCAAGTTCTCAACTCAACAGAGCACTTGCAGGATACGAACCTTTGTAGTCATAAAACAACCCCTTTTCATTTTTGATCACACGCACCCTTGCGTAAACTTTTTACATATTCTTGCCAAAGCCACATCTCCTAATTTCCAATGCCAGATACCCTTGCTTTCAGTGGTCATGTTTTACTTACAAAGTAACTAAATATCTAAAAAAATAAATCTAAACTTTATAAAACTTTTACATTTTTGCGCGCTTTTCATGACGATGACGCAAAGTCGCAAACAAACAAGCCAAGCCCGAGCGAGCGAGCCTAGCGGCTGCGGGCTTGTTTGTTTTGTTTGTTTCAATTTGAATGAGTGAATGACAGGGCGGTACGTACAGCACCAGCACAGATGGGAAAGTATAATTGTAGATTACTGCCTGCCATCTAGCGTCGAGTAGCCAAAGCTTGAGAACTAGCGCCATCTATTAATTCTTTAACTAACTATCAGTAGTACAAAATAATTGAAAAGATGGCAGCAGTAGTAGTATTTTTGTCCAGTCTTCTGTACATTCTGTATCATTGAGTACTTACTTATGCAAAGTTATTATCTTTTTATTAATTGAGGTATACGCTCAATATCGCTTCAATACTGCTTCGTCATAATTACGATGTCGAATAAATACTACCTACCTACTTACTTACCTACATCTTTTTTCTCTTATAAAAGCAAAAAAAAAGAATGACTATTTACTTTTAGAGTTCTAGTTTACCTAGGCCCTACCACCATTAAGGTAGGTACCTATTTAATTTTGTCCGTCTTTTGAGATAACACTGTAGGTTATGGTTACCACTTGACAATAGGGGAGTCAGCTGCTTGTTCCATCAGCAAGTAGTGTTTTCTTACCAGGTACCTGACTATGTACCTACTTGTTGATAGAACGGTACAGATACACTGGACCTACCTAGGTACAGTCAGCGACAACAATTTAACTGTGAGTTTTTTAAAACATTTTCCACTTGTTTTTAAATGGGTTGTCGGTCAGTATAGTAACTGCTTGAATTTTTTTTGGTTTGTTTTTTTTAAGTCAAATAATAGTTGTTTATCTGCTTATTAAATTCATCATGCCGTTTTTCTCACGATGTTTTCGTTCACCGTTTGAGAGTAGAGGTACATAAGGAACTGTGCACATTACATTTTTGAACAGAAAAACTCATTATTGCCCGAGTTAAGAACACACGATTTTAGGATCGGAACGCGGGGCCAACCACTATAGGTACCAACCGCCACGCCGCCGCCAGTGCTGACGCGGGACAGAAGTAGGTATTCCTGGAAGCGCTTCGAGGATAACCTCCTGCGTTACCTTCTCAGAGATGTTGAAATAAGCCATAAGTTAGTACTAAGCTAACTAGTTCTTTATAATTATAGTCATTTATAAAACGTGAGCACCGGTGGTCTAGTGGGAGTGACCCCGCCTTCCGATTGTAAGGTCGCAGGTTCGAATCCGGTCGTGCACCAATGGATTTTTCTATCGAAAAATTTATGTGCGCAATGCCAGTGCTCTTAAACGGTGAAGGACAACATCGTGAGGAAACCAGTTAGTATTCTAACAGCGGCGATGGGCTTGCAACCTGTCACGTATGGAATACTAACTACTGCAAAATGTGGGTATGTGCCAAATGTAATGTTTGGACGTACCTCTGACTACCCCCCTTAGACATCCTGAAAGAATCTTGAATTAGTAGGTATCTACTTGGTACTGGGAGATCTGAAGGGATATCTACCGTACCTGGGGATCAAAGTCGTGAAGCTGTTATAAAACGTAGGTAATCATTCATTTCAGGCAACCTAAGTAGTAAAAAGATCTTAAAAATACAGGGCCCATAGCATAAATACCTTAAAAACTAAAAATATATAATATTGTATAATTATAATGACATATTTAACTAGCACGTAGTGACTGCGACGTGGCGGGCGTGACAGGGCTTGGCAGCCGACCCCTGAACATCGATATAAGATTCCCTTGCCACAGATCTTCCTTCATGAAAGTCGACAGTTTTATCCATGTTAAAACCATTTGTAACGAATTTTGACGATTCTAAAT
The DNA here is from genome assembly GCA_963576535.1 of Plemyria rubiginata. Taxonomy (NCBI): domain Eukaryota; kingdom Metazoa; phylum Arthropoda; class Insecta; order Lepidoptera; family Geometridae; genus Plemyria; species Plemyria rubiginata. The sequence goes on from OY754929.1 coordinate 4,301,841, forward strand.
GTCAATTAAGCGATCGATAAGAACGGTACCTACTTGCACTGCTGGTACAGACCTTCCTATTGGATTAATAGAATTTTATTCCCTTAGAAAGATCTCAACTAATTGGATCTATCAATGTAGGTTTTCTTACCCCAAAACCCAACAAGAACCAAATCCAATAAGTCCTACCCACCCTATGTAGGAACACGTACTAGCTCGTTATAAAGGTTGGCTGTGATTGGTGCATCTCGGCGAGGCGGGGCGCGCAGCATCCAATCGTTGTCACATCTCCGTTAGGTGACTCTGATTTGAGCGGGAAATGTAAATAGCGCTATGTAGATATCGATTGAGATTGTTTGAGATGAAAGAGATTCGGCGCGAGTTTATGCAGAGCATTCTTTATGTAGAACAACTTCTCGATCAGTCATTTCAACATTTATGGGGATGATACAAAATGTCCAGTTATAGTATTCTAACAGCGGCGATGGGCTTGCAACCTGTCACGTATGGAATACTAACTATGTACTGCAAAATGTGGGTATGTGCCAAATGTAATGTTTGGACGTACCTCTGACTACCCCCCTTAAACATCCTCAAAGAATCTTGAATTAGTACCTACTTGGTACTGGGAGATCTGAAGGGATATCTACCGTACCTGGGGATCAAAGTCGTGAAGCTGTTTCAGTTATTTTTTTTACAAAAAATGTTTCATAAAAAATACCTACCTGCTTAAAAATTGGAAACAAGCAGGTACTACCTTAGTACCTATTAGGTAGGTATATTGTTTTGCAATTATTAAATAGGTAAATGATGCACTAAATTCAAATTCGAACACCAAAACGATGAGTAAAAGTCGTTGGTCGTGGTCGTGTATCGGTGTGCTCTAAATTCTGTTTGAGCGAGAGAGAGAGAGATCACTTTTAATCACTAGTGAGTAAAGTTGTCTTTGTATTCACTGTTTTTAGTGAATATAATAATCTTTTTAGAGGGACAAGTTGCGCAATTTGTTTGCACACAAAATGGTTGTTTGCGATTATTCGAAAATGGTTTAGTCATTTTGTATCTTTCAACGTGCAAGCGAGAGTCACATTAGCTCTTATATTCGCCACGCCCGCCGGACAATAGAAATGTCTCGCGTCACCTCCTCAATTCGCTTCACCAAAAGAAAGCAAGTCGTCCCCATTACCGATCTATCAATATTCAATCGGAGCCTACTGTTTTTATCAACCGCTCGTGCCGAGACCAGACAGTGGTCTTCCGGTACAGACGAGCGAGAAACTTTTAGAGCTAAAATAACGGACTTGACAGCTAAGCTAAGTAGGCTGAGACCTGAGATTAACTAATGCTAATAATTTACTGTGTACTAGGTACGTTTCCCTCACACATTTCAATATGAAAAATACATTAAATTCATTTTTGCAAAACCAAAAACAAGCGTAGTTGTGTGTAACATTGCTCAAAATTACAAAATTTAATGGGGGCATTCCTCGAACCACACCTAAATGAACCGCACCTAGGCGAAGCCCACCCAAGTACTTCTTCGAAGCGGGTGCGCTTCGCCTAGGTGCGGTTCATTTAGGTGTGGTTCGAGGAATGCCCCATTTAATGTCATAGAGAAAGGGTTTTGTTATATAGGTAAGTACTAGGTAGGTAGGTACGTATTTTTTTATTTCCTCGGCAACCAAAGGGACGGATGAAAGAAGAGTGCATGCAGCAGAAATGCGAATGTTGAGATATGGATGTGCAGAGTGACAAGGATGGATAAAATAAAGAATGAATATATTAGAGGAAGTTTGAAAGTTGCGCCTGTGACGGATAAGTTGAGGAGTAATAGGTTAGCGTGGTATGGGCATGTCATGAGGAGGGAAGAAAGTCATATTACGAGAAGATGTGATTGGTTTTAGAAAGAGAGGTAGGCCAAAGAAAGGATGGATGGACTGTGTGAAGGATGATATGAGTAAGAAAGGAGTGAGCACCGAGATGACGAATGATAGAGGAGAGTGGAGGAGTAGAACCTGTTGTGCCGACCCCACTTAGCGTGCGATAAGGACAGGAAGATGATGATGAGTTGTGTTAAAAATTTTCATAATCTGTACATGTTTTTTTATTTTTTCTTTAGTAGGTACCTACCTAATGCTGATGTAATATTGATCATGATATGAAGGTAAATTGTATAGGGTCACCTTTCTGTAACGTTCGTTCTAATTTTAATCTAATTTTAATTTAATTTACTAAATGAAATTGTATTATAAAATGCTCTACCTCTCTGTACTGTGTCAGCATCTGCCGTAGTTTTTGTTGTTAATTATCTCGTAGTTTTTGCTGCATTGTCTCGTGCTACGCGACAGGTAGCACGCTTGTTGCAGACGAACTCTATCGATTGATTCGTTTTGGGGTAGGTTGATAACCCTGATGAACTCTAAATAAAATAGACGACCCATGTGTCGATTCTGTTGTTGCATTATCCTAAACTAACTCTGAACTTACTTACTGTAACATGAAATCCACAACATGGCGATATTCTGGGTTTCAAGTGTCAAACTTTTTCATCTAACTTCTGCATAACAAGTTCATGTGTGACAAAACCGAGAGAGTTAGACCCATATTAGACCATTATGCCTCCGAGGCGAGATACTTTTTATTCGGCGAGGCGATTACTAAGAAGAAGAAGCGCGAACAGCGATTGCCGTAACAGTAGGTATGGGGTACGATAGAGGTGAGATTTTTTCAATCAACAACTCAGTTAGCTCGGTATTGCTAGCAGGTTTTTTGTTTTGTTCGTACAAACAAAACAAAAAACATAGCCCAGGATACAATTTGGGGAAGGAAACTGTTTTGTAGAGTTCTATTGTTAGCTTTGACAAATAAAAAGAAAGAAATCTGAGAAGAATAAACACCTTTGATAGGTACCTACTTATAGTCCAGTACAGTTCAGGCGAGGGATTTAGTTAGCCGCCAGGCTGAGTGCCAGACAATTTACGACCCAAAAGATAATTGATAAGAAAGATATTTGCGTCCCAAATGAGTAGGTAACAGAGAGCTGGTAGGAACCCATTCTTTTCTGGTGACAACAGAAGAGTTATGTCAGACTGTTACCGACTTAAACCCAACGTGGTCCTTCTGACCACCATGTGCTGGGGCTGTGAGTACCCGGCGCGGGCAGGCTCCATTCCTTGGAGACCCACCACGGCATAGGGCCATGATCACTCATGTGGTGGGAAGCGGGAGTATCCCAATAGCACCTGCTTCCCACAACACGACTCCCATCTTCTAAAAAAAAACCGGACCCCGCGCGCGCTACCTCAGTCTAGTTAGGCAGGCTACACACTCACTGGGGGACGGATTACATGGAGACCCTGCCTCCACCTTCTTCCACGTCCAGCTCTCCTTCTGTGGATCGGCAAATCGGAAGTTATTTCCCTCTCCCGCTCCGCAGCCTACTTCTGCGAATATTTGAGTATTTCTCAAACAAAATGTACGTAACGAAAAAGGAAAACGTTACGAAAAAGTAATTTTTCGTAACATAACTCTAGGAACTTAAGGAAGAAAAGTTACGAAAAAGTACTTTTTCGTAACGTTTTCCTTTTTCGTTACGTACATTTTGTTTGAGAAATACTCATTTGCGTCCCACAAACGTCTAAGCCACGATTGAGTCAAGCAACTAACCAGAACCGACGACCTCAGTGGCGCAGCGGGCGAGAGTCCGCCTGCGACGCAAGAAGTTGCGGGTTCGATTCCCGCCTCGGAACAAATTTGTGTACGATTTGCAGAAATTTGTTCCGTTGAGCTGGGTGTTTTCTATGCTTATAATAAAAAATATCTATCTATGTAAGTATATAATGTATTAAATATATCAGTCATCTAGTACCATAACACAAGCTTTGAGTAGCTTATTTTTTTGGATTGTCCAGCATTATTTATTTATTTTATTTACCTTCTGTTGTATCTAATATTTCAATGACAGGTTTTATTTTTGAATATTAAAATAAAATAACTTTTTGCTTTCTTTTTTTATCCAGCCAGCATCATTAAAGCCTAAATGACGATCAAAAATCGGAAAAAAAGAACCTATACAAAGCTCTTCTCCAACTTACATAACTTGCGATAATCCCACCATATGCCCTTTAAATCCTTCTACGAAATAAAAAAGAAAGTACAGGTAGCGATCAGCTGTTCGATCGAACAGGTTGCGGGATGACAGATGCTGCAACATCTGCCGCGGCGCGTGCGCAACGACCGACTAATCTTGGTATTTGCTCATAAATTTGCACATTATGTACGTATATTCTTAATTGATCTTTAACGTAGAGAAGGACCTCTTTTCGAGTACCAGATTGGGAAGAGGTGGCAATGAATAGGGATCGGTGTTACGGGCCCGGCGACAGCGGCTCGCAGTTTCGAGGTGCGATTGGCTATTATTTCATGTTATTTCATTTCGGGGAGGTTGTTTGAAAGAATAACTATCCAGTGACACGCATAAATACTGTTCGAACACAAATAACACAATATTAAAAGGGAAAAATTCCCAAATCAGAAATCATTTTGGTATTAGTATGTTTGGCCTTACGTTTACCTAATACCAAAATGATTTCTGACTCAAGCATATTTGGGTACCTACGTGTTTAAGATAATTTAGATACCACATTGACCTGGTGTAAAGTTTTGATAACTAGTCCGATTTCATGTATTTTATTATATTTTGAATTTATAGAACTCGAAAGCATCAAGTGCGTTAGGTCTTGTTGCGCGCGGTCAGCTGCCGGCGCGTGCGCATCTCGTTCGCGTCTTTGTGCGCGGTGAAGCTGCCTGCACCGTGCAAAGCAGAGGCGGTCGCGATTTTAACAACCTTTTACACCACGACAAATAAAAGAAGAACCTAAATATCCACCATGCCAATCAGCCGCCAACCACCAACAACGTTACTTGCGTGTTGCGTTGAAGTCGTGTTGGCGATGGCTACCGTCCTCAAGACCCCCAGCCTGGGGGCCCGACGACATCGTATCTGCAGCCGGATAGCAAATGGATGATAAATGTCCAAGTCCGAGTAACTTGGTGTTGTAAATTAAATGAGTTGAACTGTAAAATAAATATTAAAAATTTCATGTGTAGGTACCATCCTTAATTTTGTTGTGGTGATCAATAAAGAGTAAAGAGAGAAAGAGTAGAGAGATAAAATTATAAAGAGAGGGTTAAGTAAGAGTAGGTAAAACGTATAATAAAAATATATATCTATGTAAGTATATTATATATATTATAGACGACCTCAGTGGCGCAGCGGGCGAGAGTCCGCCTGCGACGCAAGAGGTTGTGGGTTCGATTCCCGCCTCGAAACAAATTTGTGTACGATCTGCAGAAATTTGTTCCGTTGGTCTGGGTGTTTTCTATGTATAATAAAAAATATCTATCTATGTAAGTATATAATGTATTAAATATATCAGTCATCTAGTACACATAACACAAGCTTTGAGTAGCTTACTTTGGGGCTAGATGGTGCTGTGTGGATTGTCCAGCATTATTTATTTATTATTATAATGTATTAAATATATCAGTTATCTAGTACCCATAATACAAGCTTTGAGTAGCTTACTTTGGGGCTAGATGGTGTTGTGTGGATTGTCTAGCACTATTTATTTATTTAATTTATTTTATCTATCTAGTTAAAATAGTTGAGGCGCTTGCGCTTGCGAGTTGCGCCATAGTAAGTCCGAGTTAACGGCCGCTGAGTCACGCCGATCGCGCGGGATCTTCAATTAATGATCTCGTGCACATTGCTTTTCGTTACACAATCGAGCACATGTCATGTTTCCGTGAATGCCACACGCCAATAGTTTAGCCACCTTTGCTTGTAATGCTAAATTGTCTGCGAGATGTCTGTGAAACCTAAATTCTCATAAAATATAAATATTGGTGGACTTTCCACACAGCACTAACTAGCTCCAAACTAAGCCAAATCTGGTATAGGAACCACATAGCTGTTACACTGTCCTATGCGTCTATTAACTTGAGGCATACATGTTAAGCCTCATGTGCCTGTAATTTAACCGGCAACCACATCCTTCAAACCGAAACACAGTAAATCTGCTTGGCGGCAGAAATAGGCATGGAGGTAGTACTTCTCCGGACAGCCTCTTCACAAAGAGCTCTAATCTATTCTGGGCTTAGACCATCATACGTTTTCAGGAAGAACGATTTGGATGCATTTCCCAACCACTGACTACCCGCGATGATCTAACTTTAAGTATTGAGTTTGTTTACTTTTCCTTTTTCTGATATGCTTACTTACGGCCGAATACTCAAACGCAACTTCTCATGTGACGAGTTTTTGACTGAATTTCATTAAAGACTGTTAAGGTGAAGACAAGAGCTAATGTGACTCTCGCTCGCACGTTTTGACTTGTTGATGGATATAAAATCACTAAACCCATTTTCGAAAAATCACAAACAACCATTTTGTGTGCAATCACATTGCGCAAAGTTTAGTAAAAAAATCATTTTGATCGGTACAAGTTTTCTTACTTAAAAGTTTGCTTTTCTAGTTTTCGTACATAGGCAAACTTTTGAGTAGGAAAACTTGCATCGATCAAAGTCAAATTTTTACTAAACTGTGTGCAATGTTGCACACAAAATGGTTGTTTGCGATTTTTCAAAATTGTATTTAGTGATTTTATATCTTTCAAAATGAATGAATCGTGCGATCGAGAGAAATATTAGGTGTTGTCAACGCCGTGCTCAAATCTGAGTTGCGTTTGAGTATTCGGATGTAAGTGTATTATATTACATTGTCGTAAGGATTATACAAAAGAGCGGTATTAGGAACCAAGCCGAGTTTCTTGCCGTTCTTCTAGGCTTTGGTAGCGTCTACGCTACGCATGTGCACCTAGAGTCACCCAGCTTTAGACGTTCCAAAGTGATCCTATTGATTTGATTGTATAAATCTTTTGACTTTTATAAAACTTTTCAGATTTCCAAGAATAATCTATACATCTTCGTTCATATTTTTTACCCCGTTCCCGGTAAATTACGTAAGATGATAGGAAAATAATATGGGAAGACAATGGAATGCAGCAAAATCGACAACAAATATTTGCTAAAATAATATTATTTTATGACGCAATACGCAGCTGCACCTTCATGGCCGTTGAGAAAACTAGTTTGACTTCAAAATTACCAAAATATCATTACGAGTTGAAGAGACGATAATGAATGATACAAAGGATATTTTTAAGTTAATAATATTTTTATTTCTTGTAAAATGGTGACTTTCTTATTACGGGAATGCGTCACTAATTACTACGACTTTTAATATTTGAGAGTAGTAGAGCTCTTTTGAAGGACTCATCCGGGGAAGAACTATATCACTATCACCATACCTCGTCAGCCGCCAAGCAGCGTTGCTGTGTTTCGGTTTGAAGAGTGTAGTCGCCGGTGTAATTACAGGCACATGAGGCTTAACATGTATGCCTCAAGTTGATGGACGCAGGGCAGTGCATCGAAAGTACGTATAAAAAAATTCACCAAAGCACCCTGAAGGAGTTGACAACTAGCTTCTTTACCGTCAAAAATTCATGCAATACTCTTTGCCGCTTTTATTAACCAGGCAGTAATTAGGTCACTGGGTCAATGATATACAGTAATTTTTGACAAAACACCAAACAGGTGCTTATCATCCAGGTGCCGAATAAACTGTGTTTTGCGATACTCAATAACTGGTGTCGGTAAAATAAACATGATATTATCGTCCGGTAATCGGTGGTTAGCGTTCCTGTAACGCATTCCCAAATTCAAGAACGAGAATTTTGGTCAAATTAGAAATACAAATACAAAAATGTTAAAATAGGTTTCGTTAAGCTCGTTTGAACTCTTTTTGTTATCTAGATGTGCAATATAAATACTAAAATCTCCCCACAAGTCCCCTTAGCGAGGGTCAGTGCCCCGAAATCCCTATGGCAGGTGGTAGGCAGCTGGTAACCCTTGCAATCTACATCTATTTTACAGCCTACATGCCGGGACGGCTTGTATTATCTTATAGCTCAAAAGTCATGGTGGCATTCTTGTAGAAAAATAGTAAGTTCGATTTATTTTCTGTTATAAAACTTTCATAAAAAAACCGAGTTTGCACTGGAAACTCGGTTTTTATGCTACTTACATAACTCAAAAACTACTCGTCAGATTTAACTCAATCTAATTTAAATGGGACCACGTGACAAGCATCAGCTTTCGATTACAATAATTTATATACAATATGATAGTTTGTTGCCTGTTCTTCTCGGTGTTGGTCGCGTGGAACTGGCACTAGAGTCACCTAGTTTTAAGACGGTTCAAGATGGTCCTTGTGATTTTATTGAATAAACATATTTTGACTTTGACTTTATCAAAATCAGTCCACCCATTAAAAATTTAAGAGGTATCAGACATTAAAAATATGCTTCTTTTTTTCAGTTAAAAATGATAAAATGTACAAGTTATTTGAAGGTAGTCAGCCTCTTTTATAGGCATTTCCATATATCAAATATGTGGAAAACGGCACATATAGGCTTTATTTATGTTGTCCGAAATAAATGGTTTTTCTTTATTATTTTAAAGGCATTTTCACACACCATACAAAAAGCGTAGAAGCATGGAGCATTGACTTGAGCGAGGCAGGTGACGCGCGCGTGCGCACCTTGTGAGATTCCATACAGATTGGCGTTGTCGCGTTGTTTTTATTGCAGGTAATTGATATGCGATTGTGTTGTAATTGCTACTTCAGTAATGAGCTTATTTCAACTATGAGATGCTACTTGCTAATGGAAGATGCACGGCCCACATTGTCTCGTACGTCATGCATAATATGAACGTGCCCTAAGATGCATGTCTCTGTCCTGCGTCCATCATCTTCAGGGTTTAAGCCTCATGTGCCTGTAATTTCACCACCAAAGAATTTAATATGGAATTTTGTTTTTAATTTTATTTGTATGCCAATAAAATGTTATTTATTCAGAATTTTGTGTTATCTTGTTCTTTCTTCTTATTGTAATTATTCTTCCTATGTACTCGTATGCATAAATAGTGTTAGTTATTGGCGTACATATTATGTAGCTTGTCCTTTAGGTATGCATATTATAGCGCTTGTTACGATTGACAGCGGCTAGCTAATGTTTAACTTGTATAGTTTATACATCACTATTTTGTAACTACCAGAAAAATTTAAGGACTGTTTCAGCACAGGCTACTAATGATAGTAGCGCCGTCTGAACTTTTAAATATCTATCTACCACCAAGTTATCGAGGTTTGCTTTTATTTTTTATTGCACACAATAAGAACATACGGTAAACTTAAAAAAAACATGTACAAAGGCGAGTTTAACCCTAAAAAGAGTTCTCTTCCAGCAAACCTTGAAGGACTTTTAGCCAAAAATGCGACAAATGTTACGCATTGCGTATGAGGTGTACCTGAGAAGTATTTTCTAGTACTGTGCCCATAAAATTGGTCCAGTTAATGGGTAAACTAAAAAAATTGCCGAAAAAGTTATAAAAAATGATTTGATCATGCTCTCAATCATGCTACTATCATTACTATCATACTATCATACCTCAATTTTTTTTGGTAGAAACAAAATAGTGGTGTAGTAAATATCTACCTATTAATAAGTCGGTGTTTAATAATTATATTCTTCCCTAGATACAAACCTATTCAGGGAAAGTGTTACACGTCGAACAAAAAGTTCAAGTCCAGATGAATCACGAACAGATATTTATATAAAAATTGATTGTCGTACGTGACGTACGCACCAGTGGTAGGACACATAGTTGCACTGACTCACATGGACTACAATGTGTTGAATCATTTTATTGTCTGGAGCGACACAAAGAGAAGTTTTGATCTTTGTGCCATTAGGTAGGTATAGGCTGTGCCATGCTGATTCAGAAACTTGCAATTTGGCAAGTCTTAAGAGTTAGAGCTCTTTATGAAGGGCTCGTCCGGAGAAGTACTACCACCACGCCTTTTTCTGCCGCCAAGCAGCAACGCTGTGTTTCGGTTTGAGTGTGGTCGCCGGTGTAATTACAGGCACATGAGGCTTAACATCTGTATGCCTCAAGTTGATGGACGCAGAGCAGGGCATCGTAAGGCACGTTCCTATCGTGCGTGACTTACGAGGCAATGCTTTGCTATGGGCGATGGTTACCACTTAACATCAGGTGGGCCATCTGGTTGTTCCATCAGCTGGTTGTACAAAAAAAAAGTCGTGAGTTTAATTTGTTTTGGACAGGCTTTAGATATATTATAGTCTGGAGTAGCACATAGGCTACTTTTTATCCCGTGGGAATACTGGGATTTAAATCTGCGCGGGTGAAACCGCGGAGCGCAACTAGTACATCCCAACTAATATTATAAATGCGAAAGTAACTCTGTCTGTCTGTCTGTTACGCTTTCCCGCTTAAACCTCTCAACCGATTTTGATGAAATTTGGCACAGACAATCTTTAGACCCTGAGAAAGAACATAGGCTACCTTTTATTGCATAATATTCAAATTAAAAGTACGCAGACGAAGTCGCGGGTACCAGCTAGTAATAATATAAACCTTCTGCTAGAAATGCTAGAATCTCTTTCACTCAGAATACGAGCTAAGTACTTGTTTTCAGCATAACATTTCCTATCAGTATTATTTAAATCACTTCACTATCACTACATAGTATAAAACAAAATCGCTTTCTCTGTCCATATATCCCCAGGCTTCTTAATAGATAGTGATTCAAGAGGAAGGTTTATATGTATAATACATGCGTGATAATTATGGTCACCCGTGCGAAGCAGGGGCGCGCGGGCGGGTCGCTAGTAAATACATAAAATAAATAAATTCGTATCAGTTATCATCACACACGATGAGATGTAGCGAACTGCTCGCAATCTGTGTGGCACACCGCAGCTTCCCGTTCCACATCCGCCTGACTTCTCCCACAGAATTGACCTTGCTGGTCTTATCAATCTACGTCATGGAATGCTCTGACTAAAGCAAAAGAGATACTGACACACGTGCTTATTTTCGAACCAAAAGCATGCTTTTTTGAGCCTTGCTTAATAAAAGCACGTGTGAACAGGTCGTGCTAGTAAATGAGCATGCTTATGGTCGTGCGTCGGTTGATTTTTGAGCATGCTCAAAAGAAGCAAGCTTATTTTTGAGCACGTGTGTCCATACCTTTACATACAATAAGGCCTGGGTGAGCCCGTACCACCATCTCTTGAAGCATTCTTATATCAATATTATTACTTTTATGTCAATGTCCTAAATAATGTAAAGTAATATTGAAATATGAATGCTAAATGAGAGGGTGGTACGGGCCCTGTTGTTATAAAAAACGTTACTCAGACTAGGTTCGAGAAACAGTTTCTCGTCTCGGTATCCATTTCAAATGATTGATCGGTGGCCACCCATTCGACCAGTGTGTGATTTGTCGCCAAGTTACGCACCGTGAGCCACTGAACACCTAGTGATCTTAACGGATCTCTCTTTAACAGGGATGTAGTTTTTTTAGAGAATTAATAAATGACAGCCTACGTAGCTCCGTTGGTAGTAGCTCTACCTTCTGCGCCGTAGATCGTAGGTTCGATTCCCACCGTAAACAAACATTTGTGTGATGAACATAGATGTTTGTTCTCTGTCTGGGTGTTATATAATATTATAAGTATGTATTTACAAAAAAAAGTATCTAGGTAGTATATCAGCTATCTGGTTCCCATAATACAAGCGTAGGCTCAGTTTGGGGCTAGATGGCTAGATAGTGCTGTGTGGAAAGAACACCAATACTTAATAATAATGCCGGACAATTCACCCAGCATTATCTAGCCCCAAAGTAAGCTACTCTTACTCTCTCTTACTCTTTGAATAGCTTACTTTGGGGCTAGATAGTGCTGTGTGGATTGTCCAGCATTATTTATTTATTTATTTATTTATATACTTACATAGATAGATATTTTTTATCATACATAAAAGACACTCAGACCAGCTGAACAAATTTCTGCAGGTTGTACACAAATTTGTTCCGAGGGTTAATTCGTTTAGAACAAGATGGCCCACCAGGGGATTATAAAAATTACTTATAACAAAGTATTTTCTCACAACACGATGGTAACGTGCCCTGCGATGAACTGCCCTGCGGTCACGCACGTCATGAACGTGCTCTATGATACACTACCCTGCGTCTATCAACTTGAGGTCTTGACCTTCGAAATCGAAACTGGCAGAATAATGCATGGTGGTAGTACTTTCACGAACGAGCCCATCACAGAGCTTTTGCGTATTTTCGATTTAGCAGATGAGCTTCGAGCATCGAGCTTTCGGCGATCGGGGGTTACCCGATTTCTGAAAGCTCGATCAGAGCTAATCGGCTGTCAAGTCACGCCATCTCTATCTAACTTAAAGTAAAATCTGAAACAGCAAGTGACTTGGCAGCTGATTAGCATTGCTGTTGATCGCGCTTTCAGAAACCGGGGGTTAGCTAAATCAAAAGTTAAATCTAAAACTTATATTAATAAACAAATTAATTATATTTGTATTTGTGTATTTTAGTAATTTGATCTCTGTAACCTTTTTTAAAGTATGTAACCATTTCTAACATTTAATTTGAAATCTAATTCTTACTTAGCCTAGGAATTACTGTTTTACTACATTAATATGCAAACTAACATCCTGCGGATGCGAAACATTGATTTAAAATTGAAATGGAAAATTAATAGATTTGACAAAAATCTTGAAAAAAAGGATTTTGAGATCAGAGGTGATCAAAAGCAATCAAAGCCATTATAAGTTGAAACACGTATCAAAAGCTTTTGAAAGGACGACAAGGTCGTTTAAAATTGGTAGTTTTGTCGTGATTTTGAATTGGTAAGGCGGTTCCGTTATCAAATCGACTTATTAGGAGCAAATTAGGGTTCACATTCTAAACAAGGTGTTTTTGGTTTTTGTTGTATTCGATTATCATATTTTAAGAGTCGCGAACGATTATAATTAAAAAATATGTAAATCGTAAGAATTCAATTGCTTTTTGAGGGGTGTGATAGATATCACAGAACATAGTATAATACAGTGTGGCTAAAAAGTCGTGGGTCTAACACAACAACTTTGGGGCTAGATAGTGCTTTGTGGATTGTCCAGCATTAAAAAAAACTAGGGGTTAGATGGACATCAGTGGCAAAACATTGCCGGCAGGTCCTTAAGGTCAACTTCTGCAGAGTTAGGTATATTTTATTTTGTGTATTTAAGAGAAAATTCACTTATAATACTAATTCTTGTTGCAAATCGAAAAAAATCATAACTCGTACCTAAATAACTCTGCAGAGGGAATAAATTATAACTCTGCAGAAGTTGACCTTACGGACCTCCTGTAGAACATTTTTTTGTAGCCCGTAGTTGCGCTTTGATCCAGGGCTTTTCATTGGCATTCGCCTCCTTCGGGGTTGATGCCCCCTTCCGTTACACGCTACATAGTAGTAGATATTACTGTATAGTAATTGTAATTATATTTTATTTACTTAATATGTACCCCAGTATGTAATTTTAGTCCGGACGATGCTTTTGCAGACTTGATTATTTATATTATTTGTTGACGACATTTTTTATTCTTAGAACGATTGACTTTTTTCTTCAGTGTTTTAATTTTTAAATTTCAATTATTTGTGTGTATTTACTATTGTTATAATAATAACTTAATTCCAATTATTTTATAATAAAACTTGTAAACTGTATGTGACCTGTCTAAGAACATTGTAAATATGTCAAAAGATGAATAAATAAATGAAATGAAATGAAATTTTTGACCACCCTGTATATACTATGTTCTGAGATCAAAATTACAAGAAGGTGTGCAATCACATTGCACACAGTTGCAGTTCACTGCGATTTTATCTTTCTTAATGTGTTTTTTATCCGAAGTCACTAAATTTTGGTAATCGTCTGACGATTCTACAGCGCTATCGATCAAATTGAAATGTGCGGGCAAGAGGTAGGTATAAGAATTAGAGCTCTTTGTGAAGAGCTCGTCCGGGGAAGTACTACACCACGCCTTTTCTGCCTCCAAGCTGGAAGAATAGTTTTGAAGAGTGTCGTCGCCGGTGTAATTACAGGCCTCAAGTTGATGGACACGGGGTAGTGCATCGTAGGGCACGTTCCTATCGTGCGTGGATTACGAGGCAATGCTTTGTTAGGTGATGGTTACCACTGTGGGCCATCTGCTTGTTCCATCAGCTAGTTATGTAAAAAAAGTACAATAAGTACGCGATTCTCGCCAGACAAAGCAACCGCAGCATGCCAGCGTGTCTCCATGTCCGGTCGGAAGGTAACCTGAGCGTGTGAAGCCTTACGGGACCGCTTCCACACCGCCCTCACTCACTGATGGGCTTACTGTGACGTAGTACCCATATACATTTTAAGGTTGTGGTCATTGTGTTCTGTCTTATATGGAAGTACTTTTAGAGTACAAACTCTTTGCTAATAACTACTTAAGGCGTTGACAACACCTCTACGCTAGCGCATTTCGACATTTTGAAAGATATAAAATCACTAAGCCTTATTTTGAAAAATCGCAAACAACCATTTTGTGTGCAATCACATCGCACACAGTTTGTTAAAAAAATCATTTTGATCGATGCAAGTTTTTCTACTCAAAAGTTTGCATAAGTACGAAAACTAGAAAAGTAAACTTTTAAGTAGGAAAACTTGCATGGTTTTTTCCGATTTTTCGAAAATGGGTTCAGTTATTTATATCCTTCAATAAATCAAAACGTGCGAGCGAGAGTCACGTTAGCTCTTGTCTTCACCTTAAACAAATTTTAGGTATCTACATAATTACCTTTACCAAACCAGTTAGTATTCTAACAGCGGCGATGGGCTAGCGACCTGTCACGGAATACTAACTACTGCAAAAGGTGGTATGTGCCAAATGTAATGTTCAAAACATACGTACCTCTGACATCCTCAAAGAATCTTGAGTTAGTACTTGGTACTGGGAGATCTAAAGGGATATCTACCGTGCCTGAGGATCAAAGTCATGAAGCTGTTTCAGTTTTTCAGTTATTTATTTTCTGAACCTCGGAAACTGCGCCAACGATATTTATGAAATTTGATATTCTCTCTATTTAAGGATTCGGGGGCGATAATAAATCGAACTAGTTAGGATTCCATTTTTAGAAATCACATTTTATTAAGCTTACGAGGCTCTGTCGCACCCCCTATCAGGCGTTCTTTTTGCCTAGCCTTATGATGTGTCTTTTATAAGTAGGAATCAAGCTGTACTGGCACTTTAAATCATCTAGTTTCAAATCGTTTCTTATCCATCTTTATTTAAATTGAATAAATATTAGAATTTTGGCTTTGAAAGAGTGACTAAAGAGTCTTTACTGTGTTTTGAGGAGGGAGGCCGAATTCCCGAGTTTCGGCAGTTGACCGTTAATCTCCCCACACCCTTCTATCTACACATAGGTGGTGAGTACATCGTGAGGTGAAGGCGAAGACGTTAGGTCTAGCGGAGCGTGGCGGCAGGCAGATGTGTCGCCATCTGGCCACTGTCACTGACCTCAGTCTTGTTATGTGAAAGCTACAAGAAAATAAATTAACACTAACAATTTTAGAGGCATAACGGACTCTATTATGTATTGCTTGTTATAAGTTTTGCTGAAAAAAGATCGAGCCTTTTTGAAATAAAACTTCATGGTGGAGTGGCAGCCGGCTAGTTATGGAAAAGGAACACGTTGAACTCTAAACTTTAAAAAAGGAATACCTAGTAGAGCTGATCTGCTGTCAAAAAATCTGTAACATACCTCCATATAAATTGAAACCAATTCATTGCCTGCGTGGTGTTTTTTTTTCAACAAGATTGAATTTACTCTGAGATGGTACAACTTGACAAAACACGGCCTGAATAAAATGAATATAGCTAGAATTTATAATTTTGATGTGATAAATTGAAGTATCTCAGGCAGGTCATTCTCTCCCAGTTGATGAAAGCGCATGTGCCAGCCGCAGGTGACGTCACGGAGCAGTGACAGTATAGCCGATCGATTACCTTCGCGTTACATAACGAGATCCACTCTTATGAGTTTGATAAGCCGCCATTTTTTTTAATACCACATGCTGATGGAACCAGCAGATTGGCCAAATGTATTCAAATTCCTTGGGCCAAATGATGTTAGGAAAGTGGTAATCATCACTGTGACCGTACACTTTAGCAAATGCTGAAACGCCCTTTATAGCCGACTTCCAAAAAAGAGGAGGTTCTATGTTAGACAGGACTAGCCTGGACGAGCCCTAAACAAAGAGCTCACTAACAAAGCAATCCTTCATTATTATTTTAGAGGTGATGGTTACCACATAAGGCGGCACGGGACGGTTTTTGAACAGCTGTAAATCTACTAAAATGTAAAAAAATATATGACTAAAAACGAAAACTTAAAAATTGAACATGTACTCGAGCGCTGTGTAAAGATAGAAACGTAAATAAAGATAATTTTCTCGATAAAAAAAATCATAAAGATGACACTAAATCGATATTTCAAACATCCATTACTAAGAGAGTTTTCTTGAAATCATGTCAAAGATATATCAAAAGATAGGGATTAATATTTACTAGCGCTGTGTAAAAACTTAAAATTTCATTTTTTTTTTATACAATAAGCTGAATGAACAAGCAGATGGTCCACCTGATGTTAAGTGTTAACCATCACCTATAAATAAAACATTGCCCCGTAGGTCACGCACAATAGGAACGTGCCCTAAGATGCACTGCCCTGCGTCCATCAACTTGAGGCATACAGATGTTAAGCCTCATGTGCCTGTAATTACACCGGCGACCACACTCTTCAAACCGAAACACAGCGTTGCTGCTTGGCGGCAGAAAAAGGCGTGGTGGTAGTACTTCCCCGGACGAGCCCTTCACAAAGAGCTCTACTACTCTTAAATTACTCATTATTATTAATCTCTGAGAAAAAAATAACGAAATGCTGTTCAAGTGCTCGCGCCGAGCAGTCAGTACCCGCCTAGGCGTCTTGGAGGTTGGAGGTTCTGGGATTTTCCTGCCGGTTAATTGATTGTACTATCATGTGGTTTAATAAAAACCTAAAACAATGACATCATTTTAGATCAAATTGGCGCGTAAAATAACGGCTCGAAGTCGCTAACGACTTCTCGATATGTCGCGTCCACCACGTCTCGAAGGGTAGTATTTTGGGGGCGTCTTTACACAATACTTGACGTCCGTGACATTGAATACGCCGATGACGGCTCTGTGACGTCTAATTATCTTATTACATACATACGAAGTAGCGTTACAATGTAGCGATCATCAACGTTTTTAGCATCTGGGGCATATCGCGAATGAAATTGACTTTAACAAAGAAAGACTGACCGGTTTCTGAAATCTCGATCAAAGCTAATCGGCTGTCAAGTCACTTAAATAGAGATAGCAAGTGATTTGACAGACGATTAGCTTTGGTTGAGCAGATGTTAAGTGGTAATCATCACCTATAACAAAGCATTGCCTCGTAAGTCACGCACGATAGGAGCGTGCCCTACGACGCCCTGCCCTGCGTCCATCAACTTGAGGCATACTGATATCAAGCCTCATGTGGGTGTAATTACACCGGCGGCGACCACACACAGCAACGCTGCTTGCCGGCAGAAAAAAGGCGTGGTGGTAGTACTTTCCCGGCCGAGTCCTTCACAGAGATAACTGGTGGTTAGAGGCGTAGGTACCTAAACGTATCGTTTTTATCCCATTCGTTTTCCGCATGTTTTCAATAATTTTGGCAGGCTTAGCTTTTAATTATAACTAGCTTTTGCCCGCGGCGTCGCTCGCGTTTAGAAGTTATTAATTAGGCATAGTTTTTGCGGCTTTACTTTTGTTCAGCGTGTGTAAAAAATTGGGGGGTTGAATTTATCAAAATCCTATTTAAGCAGATGTCTTCATCATAGTAGCTCCAATCTTTAATTTCAGTTCAATCAGTCAAAAATCTAAGAAGATTATACAAACTTTCATCCCCTATTTTATCCCCTTAGGGGTGGAATTTATCAAAATCCTTATGCCTAGGTCATAGTAGCTTTATGCATGCAAAGTCAGCCCGATCGGTTTAAAATTGACAAAATTTCATATAAACTTTCATCCCCTATTTCATCCCCTTGGGGGTGGAATTGATCAAAATCCTTTCTTAGCGGATGCCTACGTCATATCATCTACCTGCATGCCAAATTTCAACCCGATCCGTCCAGTGGTTTGGGCTGTGCGTTGATAGATCACTATGTCAGTCAGTCAGTCAGTCACCTTTGAGTTATATAGATTTAGAGATTTGCAAAAATTTACACGTGATTGATTTGATGGTTTCCAATTGTAATGTTAGGAAACGAATAACTTATTTTTTTTACTTTTTTTTCATAATTTCACAGTGAACACAATACTGGTTTGTCACATGAAATTAACTGAGCAGAGAACAATGAGTACCTAGCTGTCAAACAATGTATCACGCACCGGCGCCATCTACTTAAAATATTGGTTTGTAGTACATGCTATGTATCAGAGATGGCGCTGTATGTGAAAAAAGATTTTCCCGCTTTTCTTTTGAAATTTTTCCTAAATTTTCTTTGCTATAAACCTCACGGAGCCTGAGACCTTTCCAACGAATGCAAAACCATGGAAATCGGTTCGTGCGTTCTGGAGTTATAACGTCAGGAAGGAAAACCCGACTTATTTTTATATAGTAGATTGTGTTTCTAGTGTTATCATATTATCTAACTAACAAACGCATGTAAATGCGAAAGTTTTGATAATTTGTATTTGTCTGAACCAAAACACAATATCGTTAACAAAAAACTATTATAAATACAAGTTTCAAGTAAGTACCTGAGTTGGTAGTTAGGTTGTATGCAGTAAGTAAAACTTAAATGAAATAAAAAGGAAAAAGCACTGGATCTGTTCCTTGACCGGACAAAGGAAGCGGCTCCGGCGTGGGATAGGATAGGGGTGCGCGTACGCAGCGGCAACTACCACCTGTGTCTACGCCGACTCATGCTACTTGATACTTGGCTCATTTAGATGATTCTAGAATATATAAATAAATAATGCTGGACAATCCACACAGCACTATCTAGCCCCAAAGTAAGCTACTCAAAGCCTGTATTAAACTGATATATTTAATACATTATATACTTACATACATAGATATTTTTTATTATATACATAGTAAACACCCAGACCAACGGAACAAATTTCTGCAGATCGTACAAAAATTTGTTCCGTGGCGGGAATCGAACCCAGAACCTCTGCATCGCAGGCGGACTCTCGCCCGCTGCGCCACTGAGGTCGTCGAAATATAAAATTGGTTTTTAAGGAAAATTCATTTAAAAATCAATGTTTCACAACATTAGGACATGCAAAATGAGTTTATAATTGAAATTCGAATATAATGTGTTGTTGTATTTTTTTATTCAATCAAAGCCACACGTCCCCCAAAATTATTTGATCAGCGCATCAGTATTGCCATTGAGCGTGGTAACGCTGCCAGCAATGTTGTTTCACATCGGTACTTATTTTATTTCATCAGCAAGTAGTATAAAAACTCAAGTATCAAGATTGCCTTTCTCGGTACCTTTGGTACTGCGGCAAGCAGAGACAGCCGTTGAGAGGAAGTACCAGATATCAACAACATTTAATCTACCAACGGAAAATCATGCCTTATGATTTTATATCAGAAGCAAAATAGTCTTGATTGTATAAAGTTGAAAGTATAACCCTTCACAGCTCATTCGGTAGTAGCTTAGCCTTCTGCCGTGTATTTCTTTCTCTGTGTTTATATTACATTTATGAGTATATTAGTTGTGCCCCGCGGTTCCACCCGCGCAGATTTAAATCCTATTCCCACGAGGTAAATTTCAGACTAATATTTATCTCTCTGCCAAGTTTCATCCAGATCCGTTCAGCCGTTTCGGCGTGAAAGAGTAACAAACATCCATCCTCCATCCATCCATACTTACAAACTTTTGCGTTTATTATAGTAGTAGGATAGTAGAATTTGCAGAATCTGATTCCCAATAGTAGATACAAGTTTGGGGCTATAGTGCTTGGTGGCAAGTCCACCAATACTTAATTATGTATTTATTTTAAAGGAACACAAACAGTCTGCCCGAGTCGAAGGTACAATTCAAATATTTCTTAAAGTATAAACATGTTTAACTATTATAAATTCGTCTTAATACAAACTATTTTTTTTTAAAACAACTATTACAACTTTTTAAATGCTCTTATAAAAAGTGCATTTAAAAGCATTGCGTAACTCCTCCAAAGCCTCCACAGTTGCGCACCTCTGTCGAAGGCACCTGCGCGCGCACGTGCCAACTGCCTCCCCTGCATCCGGGCGCTAAGGCCCTATTTCGAGTTCAACTTCTTAAACTAGTCATAAAATTATATTATGTTTTAGTTTGTAAGGTATTTATGCTATGGGCCCTGTATTTTTAAGATCTTTGTACTATGTTGCCTGAAATAAACGATAATTATTATTATTAAATCTTAAATCTTATGTATGTATTAGTAAAAAATCTGTAGGTTTATTTATTTTATATTACTTCATTTTTTCTAACTTTCATCTTGTACACATCATACCCACCTCTAAATTTACTAGTCTCTCTTCTTCAAGGTTTGCTGGAACAGAACTCTTTTTAGGGTTAAGCTCGCCTTTGTACATACTTTATTATTTAAGTTTTCGTATGTTGTTTCTGTGTACAATAAAGAATAAAGAATAAATCTTGAAATCTTTAAACTTCTATGTATTTATGGTTTTACATTAATCAAGTAGGTACTAAGCCAACTTAAAGCTAAGTATCATTTTCATTCGTCCACATTTGTGTTATGTGGAGTTGTAGTGCTCTATGAGAATAAAAGAGAAAATACTTCTAAAAACAACAACTTGAATAAAAAAACCTCCTCAATAAAATATTTACCTGCCTTTTATAAAATTTAGTTGTAATCAATTGATTGAATAAATTTTAAGACGAAGTCAGAATTGCAAATTTTAGACCTATTTTTAACACCATATAATTTATTTAAATACAAAAATGATCTTGCAATCTTATGCTCCAAAGCATCGTTGTTTGGGATTTTTCATACCTACTTAAACTTAAACATTCAAAAATGCTGGAATGTGAGCCGAGTAGACTTTGGCCGTCTTATTATAAAAATGTGAGTTAGACTAGGCTTAAGCCAGGACTAACTGGGGGGCTATCATGAGTTTAGTGCCGACCGCGATCGATCGTAGATCGCAACGATCTACACCGAATTTCAAGGAAATTAAACAACGGCATCTAGCGTATTCTTTGAGAAGCTTAAGGGAAGCTTCTCAAAGAATGCGAATAATATATAATATTTATAATAATAATAATGATAAAAATCATAAGAATTTATTAGCATTATAATAATCATATATCATATTGAATTTCTTTGAAATGCGATGTCTATCGGTGTGATCTACGATCGATCGCGGTCGGCACCGGAACTCGTGATAGGCCCTCTGGTCCGTGGTCTAACTTTGATACCGAAGTTGGTCCCTGCTCTATAGAAAAATCAAAGACTTAGTCCAGACGTCATTATAAAACGGAGTTTATCCCCTAAACCACGGTTTAAAGATAAACCCGAACGACCCCTAGTTTAAGTATGGTCTAACTAATAAAAATCTCATTTTGCCAAATTTTATTTGGTCTCCCACATAACTTTATTCAATAAAACAACTTGTAGCACTGCATTATCCAACATACATTTCAAACTATAGACTCCGATCTAAATTTGAAATGTGAAAACGCATCACTAGCGCGATCTACCTTTCGGACACTTTTACTAGCGCCATCTAGTTATAAAATTGGTATTTTTTTAAACAACTTCGGCCTTAATATATAAATTTGAAAGACTGACTGGTCCTCTTGCCGCAAGCTAGTCATGATCATGTACATACTACCTCGTCTTTCGTTGGACATATTTTTTCTTGAGTAGGTATGTACTTATGATAAGTTAAAGCACAAAATCCCGATGCTACATTTTCTTTACTTTAGATGATATATTATAAAAAAAAGTATGTAGAAGTAAATATCAAGACGACAGCCAGCTTGTTTCACTTGTTTATTTGTTTGTGTCGTTGCAGTTTGCGTAATTTATTTGATTCAAAGCTTCGATAATCACAGCAAGTCTGCTGTCAGATTTTTTTTGAGTAATTCGAGCCACGAGCAAGCGAGAGGACCTTGGTTGCCGCCGGGGACAAAGCACTGTCTGTCCGTCATTCGATAGACTTCTTTCTTAAAACTACAACGAAAGACGAGGTAGTATGCGCATATGACTTTAGCCTGCGGCAAGAGAGTACAGTTATACCAACTTATCTAAGCCGGTCTGAAATTAGCCGTTTAGAGAATTCTCGATTCACTATTGGCCATTTATGCACAAGCGGCTCACTTCAGACCGGCTCAGATAAGTTGGTGATTCCAAAATGAATGAACGATTGATTGCCATAATTTGTTATAGTCTGTGGATATTTGTTGAATGATTATGTTCTGTGATGATGAATCATGGACTATCTAATATGTCAAAAAAAAAACAGTCAGATGTGTACCAGCTATTGGTATGTTTTCATTCAGATGTGTATCTGTAACTGATATGATTACATTAAAAAGAGATTTAATTTACGCAAGAAATACACTAAACAAACTAACTTAAGTAAAAAAAAATTTACGTTAAGACTAGGCGGTATGGTTTAAAACTATAGCCTGCTCCAAGGAGCGAATATTAAAAAAAAATCATGGACTATCTCAGGTACTATGTAGTCTTCGACTAAAGTGTCTTTTGTAATACGAAAATGATAAACCTTAGATGATCCTAAATTTATGAGATAAACCAGGTTTAAGTTGTTTATAATAAGAAAACGTGGCTTGAGCTAGGTTTAAACCCAGGTTTGATTTGTTTATAATAAGGCTGTGGGTGTTTTAGTTACGTACACAGTGTGCCACACTCGAGAGACAGTCAACGGATACTTCAGTACGCTCCTCACCCCCAGTTTCTGAAAGCTCGATCAACACGGGTAATCGGCTGTCAAGTCACTTGCTACTTCAGCTTTTACTTCAAATTAGCTAGAGATAGCAAGTGACTTGACAGCCGATTCGGTATGATCGCGCTTTTCGAAGCCGGGTTAGTTGTCAATTTCATAGATTCCGCTGGCATGCTTTTGTTATACAGCTAGCTGATGGAACAAGCAGATGGCCCACCTGATGTTCAGCAATCAGAAAGTGCATCTTATCTATTGATCTCCTTAAGAACTGCGAAGTTGTTTGTTAGATAGTAGCACTACGTAAAATGAATGATTATTTAACCAAATCAGAAGCGTTTGATGAATCATAGAATTCTCGCCGTGTCGATCAGATAATCCACGCACATCCAACGATTATCCACGACAGGTAGCACCGACGCACAGAGACATGCGACGACCAGAAGATAATGGCCCTTAACCGTTCCACAGCCGACTTAAATACCTTCGCCAAATCCGTTGGTCAACGGTCAAAACGACCCACCCAAAACTGTATCAAAGCTCGTTCTTAACACAAAGCAAATCATTAAAAAGAGACCACTTCTTTGTTTGACAACGCATCGCCAAACTTTCCCAAAGAACAAGCTTTTGTCCACCAACCGTCCTAGCGTTACAGTTTTGCAAAGAAACTAGAACATTCTCACGCAAAAATTTCACCGATAGACAACCGAACAGGAACTGAATAGGCGACGAACAATAAAATAGATTCGCGAAAGGGATTACAAATAATGCCTTGTAAGAAAAGGGTGGTGTTCTATAGACAGGTCAGTGGGGTCATCCGATGACCCCATCACTCACGGTGCACCAATTTCGGGGTGTTTAGGAGTCGTAAAGGGTTGTCGTGACCCTGGTATTGTGCTGTGGGTCATGGGTTGGCTACTTGCACTGGACGGGTCATCCTGACCCTGCCCAAAGAATATACAATTAAAACGAGAACAGCGCATCAACGGTTATAAATCGGAAAATCGCGATAACCTCTGCTTTAACAGTTGATTTAGTGATACTATTACGTTGGCTATTTGTAGCAATTTAAATGATATTGTAGGGGAAATTTTACAACTTGTTTCGAATGAAAGAACATCCTTTAGAGCAAGTTTGCAACTGCTACTTATTATTATTTCTTGGTGTTTCTTTTGTATTAATCAACGACTTTCATGCTTTTATTACAAAGCATTTAAAAACACAAGGAGACACTCTGATACATTAACAACATCATGTCGTTTTTAATTTAAATAATATGTAGCTTTTACTCCTCGATTTTCCGGTTACCATTTTCTTGCAACGGTCAACGGCCAACCATTCAGTACAATATATCATCATACAAAAGTAGACCAAACACTAGCTAGTCTAAGCGCCTAATCACATGACGTATAACGGTCATACGTCTATACAAAGACCGTCTATTGTACTCCACATTATTAAAAACGTATACAGATCCGCCTTTGGCGAATCCGTTGGACTCCTTCGGACAATGCAAAAAAATAGAGCATAGAAAACTGTTTCCCATAAAAATCGTATCGCTAAAGGGTGGTCATAGACACCTTTGTTGTGGACAGTGAGAATATTCGCAAGAACGGGTGCAGAATAAATGGGTCAGTTAGACCCGAGGTGTAAGACAGTGGGCGCATTGTTGCGTCGGGCATCGCAGGGTTATGCAAATCATTTGGCCGAGAACAATGCCGTGAGATGCGCAGGCGCAGACAGACAGATGGACAGATTTGTTAGGTCTGTTGTTTATGCGGACGGTTAGTAAGTAGGTATAAAGTTTAGAGTGGTCACGTTTATATCGACAGTAATTCATGCTGTATAACAAGGAGATAGATTAGAATGCAAAGCTAAGCGTATGTCTTTCCTAGGCAGTATATCATAGATTAAAATGTACAAGAATAAAATTTGTCGGTAGGCTTTTTATAAAAAATCGCCATTTGACGATTGTATAATTTGGACGGCTATTTTGCCAGAACTATTCTAAAACTTATGTAGAAAATAGCTACCTAAGTTATTTGATGACGCAGTGCGATTAGTAGTACCTATGTAAATACCTAAACTCCGTTTCAAAATATGTTATTAAAATCTTTTGCCAACTAGAATGCGAATATTTGTTTTTTAATTATATCTAGAAAAAATTCCTTATGTCAAATCGTATCGGACTCTGGTTAGTATTTTTTGAAGTTTCTTTGAAGTTTCAATAAGATTGCATTTTAAACTGGGTGTCTAATTTAAATATTGGTGGACTTTCCACACAGCTAGCCCTTAACTAAGCCAAAGCTATATGGAAAGCTATAATCCTACTAGGTAATTATATAAACGCGAAAGTTTGTAAGATGGATGGATGGATGGATGTTTGTTACTCTTTCACGCCGGAACGGCTGAACGGATCTGGATGAAACTTGGCAGAGAGATAGTAATAATAATAGCAGAGAAATACCTATAGATTGTAGTCTGGAATAGCACATAGGCTATTTTTATCCCGTGGGAATACCGGGATTTAAATCTGCGCGGATGAAACCGCGGGTGAAAACTTAGTGCATTATGTACCTACTCGCCGCCAAGCAGCGTTGCTGGTGTTTCGGCTTGAAGAGTGTGGTCGCCGCCGCGCCGGTGTAATTACTGACAAATGAGGCTTAACATTTGTATGCCTCAAGTTGATGGAAACAGAGCAGTGCGACGTAGACCACGTTCCCATCGTGCGTGACTTACGAGGCAATGCTTTGTTATAGATGATGGTTACCACATAACATCAGGTGGGCCATCTGCTTGTTCTATCAGCTAGTTGTAAAAAAAATACTAACTCCAGGTTTTTTGAGGACGTCTGAGGTAGTCAGAGGTACGTCCAAACATACATATTGTGCAGAAGTTACTCTGTTAACTTAGATGATTGCATCTTTGAGGTACCTATCCTACTACTATTATAAACGCGAAATTTTATAAGTATGGATGGATGGATGTTTGTTACTTTTTCACGCCGGAACGGCTGAACGGATCTGGATGAAACTTAGCACAGAGATATGTTATAGTCTGGAATAGCACTTTTATCCCGTGGGAATACCGGTAGGATTTAAATCTGCGCGGGTGAAACCGCGGCGCGCAACCTAGTAGGTACATAAATAACTCAAAAGTACTATTAGAGTACCTACGCTTTGAAACTGTGTGTACCTTAGTTACCTACTAGATGTCAATTCATTTTACAACTCTTTTTCTCCCCACTAATTTTCTTGTCACCGATAACTAACAAGCACCCAAGGTGTGAAGCGTTGACCTCAATAACCTAACACTGCCATCGTAAAATCACCCTTATTTCAGTGAGCATACAGTTCTTCAAACTGTTTTACTCCACGTATTATTTACCACTCATGCTTGCACGTTAAAGATCCTTATGGCATTGGGATAGGGTAAGTTTTCCTTTGTTTTTTTGATGGTGGTGTGTGGGGGGTCTTATCGCTGAGCGGGTCGGTTATCAGTACGGTTCGGTGCGCTCAGCAGATGGATGGAAGACGATCGATTTTTCCCTCCAAAGTTGTTTGACTATTATGTTCAACTAGTTGCGTCCCGCGGTTTCACCCGCGCAGATTTAAATCCCGGTATTCCCACGTGATAAAAAGTAGCTAATGTGCTATTTCAGACTATAATCTATCTCTTTGCTAAGTTTCGTCCAGATCCGTTCAGCCGTTCAGGCGTGAAAGAGTAACAAACATCCATCCATCCAGTAGGATTATGTGCCTACTTACTTTCATGAAACACATCTAAAGAAGGATAGGTACAACCACGGTACAACATACTCAAAAGTATTCCTACTTAATGTCTGTTGGTAAGAGATACAATGGTGTCAATTGACAGCACTAAAAATATTGTCGACTCTTTCTAAAGACCGAAAAAAAAGGACGGCTATTATTTTAGAGCTGTCAAATTAGGCTAATGCAACAACAGTCGTTACCACTACTTGTTTACATTTTGGTAGTTTATTATAAGTACATCCTAAGATACATACTAAGGCCCTTATTCATAATGGTCGCAGAGCGCGCCAATAGCATAACAGACCAATAAGTCTGTTGCTGTCTCTTTTCGTTGGCATGAAAGTGACAGTGACAAGAATACTCTATATAGCCGCTATAAAACGGCAGGAATTTGACTGGCCTTTCAGCTCAGTTGATTGGTAGTAACTCTGCTGTAGGTAAGAGCACCGGTGGTCTAGTGGGAGTGACCCCGCCTTCCGATCGTAAGGTCGCAGGTTCGAATCCGGTCTTGCACCAATGGATTTTTCTATCGAAAAATTTATGTGCGCAATGCCAGTGCTCTTAAACGGTGAAGGAAAACATCGTGAGGAAACCAGTTAGTTAGTATTCTAACAGCGGCGATGGGCTTGCAACCTGTCACGTATGGAATACTAACTACTGCAAAATGTGGGTATGTGTGTTATCCTACTTATATTAAAAATGTGAAAGTAATAGTAAAAGTGTGTAAGTATGGATGGATGTTTGTTACTCTTTCACGCCGGAACGGCTGAACGGATCTGGATGAAACTTGGCAGAGAGATACATTATAGTATAGAATAACACATAGGCTACTTTTTATCCCGTGGGAATACCGGGATTTAAATCTGCGCGGGTGAAACCGCGGGGCGCCACTAGTATTGCATAATTATGATGATTTTTTTCAAAAACAATGTATATTAATACCTCTAGCGGCGGTAGGTACAAGCTTCCTTAGTGTTTTCACTTGTTTTGTTCAGAAACACATTCTAAAATTTATTAGAAGTCTTGACCAACAAACTTTGTGCAATAAATTAATGAGTCCACTTACATTAAACATAGTATCTATGTCACAGTGTTGAATAACAGTAAGATGTAATCCCCAGTAGCATAAGTATAACATTAATCTCATAAAACTAGGAGTTTTCGAAAAGCTAACACCTTCATAAATGACGGCCGTATTTAAAGGTAAAGAATGGATTAGTTTTCTGTTATTTTTCGTAGCAACATAGCATTTTCATTTAGTTTCGGTGTTTTTTTAACCAACATTACTTGAGGCCTTAGCG
This sequence comes from Plemyria rubiginata, assembly GCA_963576535.1. Taxonomy (NCBI): domain Eukaryota; kingdom Metazoa; phylum Arthropoda; class Insecta; order Lepidoptera; family Geometridae; genus Plemyria; species Plemyria rubiginata. Next base: position 4,329,933 of record OY754929.1, read on the forward strand.
CAAAGTGTAAGCATTTGGAATGAAAGTAATACATAGTACATAGTAACATAATACCTACTATTATGTGATATCGTGATTTGACCGAAAACATTTCGAATGTTTTGAAGAAAACCGACACCAATTTCTTCAAAACAATTGACTGACTTGACTTTGGACTGAGGTGACTAGAAACTTATCTCCAAAGAGTATAATCTCTGAATCACTTGACACTGGCAAGATTGTCTATAGACAGGAGCCATTAAAAAGAAGAAAGAAAGAAGAAGAAGAAAGAAGGTAAAGAATATGCGTACAATCTTCGCTAAATATAGATATTTCAGTTTCGTCTACTGATTTATTTACAAAGAAAATTAGAATCGATAAAAGTTCAAAATACGCATGAAATAGTTGAGCAATTTTCAGACCGTTGTGAACGATTTAGAGATAGCTCAACTGATCCAAATCGGTCGATCTATGTTCATCAGCCAAATGTTGTTCTCGGCGGGAATCGAACCCACGGCCGCAGCCACAGCCGAGTTTGTTGCCTGCTCTAGGCTTTGGTCGCGTGGAACTGGCTCCTAAAATCACATTGTTTTAATTGATATAAGACATTGACATAAAAGTAATATTGAAATAAGAATGCTTCAATAGATGGTGGTACGGGCCCAGTACATTCAGTCGGTATAATGAGAGTGCTGATTTTCGAGAAACCAGGGCTCTAATAGAGGCTTTCCACGTAGCTGACTCAGAGAACTCGAGATGCTGGGTCAAGTTCGGTCAACATGCAGGTTCCCACGCGACTGACAAAGATTTGGACCAAATTATCGTAGGACTTGCCTGTACTGTATGCTTAGGTTATCGACCTCTGACGTACCTCAGTACATGAGGGTACTACCTATATTCTTTGGTGTTTTTTAACGCACAAACACTCATCATGTTATTTTTAAATTTATATATTATAATAATTTAATCCAGAAGGTACTTCTTCAGAGTAGTCAATGCAAGGACAAAACCTCTGTTGTAGTTGGAGTCTATAGGCAGCGGTGACCGCTTACCATCAAGTGGTCCCTTAAGCCCGTATCTGTCTGTTACATAAAAAAGCACGACACATAAATAAATAAATAATGCTGGACAATCCACACAGCACCATCCAGCCCCAAAGTAAGCTACTCAAAGCTGGTGTTATGGGTACTAGATAACTGATATATTTAATACATTATATACTTACATAGATAGATATTATTACCTATTTACTTATGCTAAATAAAGAATTATTCTATTCTATTCTATATTTTTTATTATCTAAAGATTTTTTTATTAGACATATTTAGACGTATTTACGTTATGACATAGGTGGTGTGTTAACTTTGGGATAAAACACACTTCCTCTAAACGAGCATAGACAATTCCTCAACGTCTTATTCTTAAGGGGACCAACGTCCAGCTGCGAACCTCCAACAAAAGATTCGCAATCCGTTGCTATTTTTAATTGCACTTATTTGCATAAACGCCTCTAGGGGAACACAATAGTTTATGATTGATTACAAGTGGTCATACAAGAAGGGTTAGATAAAGATGCTCTTTGAAAAAAATTGTGTAAACATCTAGCGTTGTGAGAAAGATCAATTTTTATCCATAACGTGTCCAATCATTTTTTGTTATTATCTGATAACAAGACGTATGAATGAGATTGTCATCTCATGGGAAAGTGATGAGAATAGAAGATGCAGTCCAAGGAGCACATAAGGAAATTGAAATCGAACCAGTAATTTTTGAGCTTATCCGTTACATACAAAATTACAAACTATACAAAGCTTTCCTCTCTTTATGTGTGTGTAGAAGTGTAGAAAAAATAATAATATTCTACGGATTAGTACTTACTTACCTTTCGTTTATGCTATTCTCCAAAACATGACCACTAATCTCATTCGCAGCATCCCAATCCCACGTCTCAACAAAAACAAACCCCAACAAAGTGCCAAATTACCATAAACAAAGCATTATCTGACGGTTGGAACCGGTTAGAACCGGTTACATCCGGAAATTGCCCGTTTCATCTTATAGTCTTGCGACACCAGAGACAATTGTTTTTTTGCGAGATAGGTCGTCTCCATAGTTTTGGGGTGTTAGCCGATTAGACTGAGAAAGTTAAACAAGAATGGACGATGGACGAGAAGGGTTAAATTATGAATGTTATGACCTTTAATAGCAGGATGTATTGCTGAAATGCATTGTGGACATTAGTAGGGGTTCGTTAATAATCAGACACTTCTGAGAGCTCCCATAGTAATAAGTTCTCTAGCAAAGAAATCAAATGGTATCTTCTACACTAAATACCCGTCTTGTAACTGTACGTAAAATTTTGTTACCAAACTGGTGCTCATGTAAGTGAATTATTGTAATTCTGTATGAGAAACAAATATTTCCAAAAAAAAAGTAAGAGAACTTCTCTTTCTATTTAGAAGAGAACTTCTGTTACTATTTAGTGTAGAAGATACCATTTGATTTCTTTGCTCTGTTAGTTTCTCTACCCAATAACCCATTCGACATTAGGTACATTGAAAAGTGCTTGAGGACAATTTTTTCGGCGAACAATCGACCTATTTTTCATAATAGTTTTGGAACTGCATTGAAGTCCACAAAAAAGTAAAAAAATTGTTTAGCTATTAATTTTATGTAACAAAAAGTTCAAAAGTTGTTTGGATAAAAATGATATGTACCTTACCTTCTAGTATTTTTAAAACGTGTGGTGGCCTTGCCCAAAACGCTTGCATTTTCATAACTTCTTTAAAAATTTTGAAATTTGTGGAAGTTGTTTGGCGGTTGTCACCCTCTTAATTATGGTACCTAGTACTACTTGTTTTGTGATATAGTTATGTTAGGATGTATCAGAGCATGGTTTAGAAGAATAATGAGAAATTATCCTCGGCAATAAAATAGCAGCTAAACAAAAACCATTTCCATGATTAGTCACGATTTGAAAATTAAAAATGGTAAAATCATTCAAAAATCAATAGTCATGAAGATATTTCTACCAACTTTAGTTATCGCAATCGCAATGGTTTCACAAGAAATATTCACTGGAGCTAATTTAAATTTAGATAATCAGCATGTTCCTGAAACCTTTCCGAATATAACACTGAGATATTATAATTTTCTGAGGGAAATCAACGAAAATAAACCAAAAATGTTGGTTATTTTGCCAGAATTTGAAAATGCAGGGCAAATGAGATTCAAAATAATAAAGAAGAAGATTGAAGAGAAAAGAAACAACATCCGCGGAAGTATATTAACGAATAATTTTTTAAGAATTTAAATCTGCGCGGGTGAAACCGCGGGGCGCAACTAGTCTAATATAAATCCTTAAATTTATATCCATCGTATGATAAAAAGCGGCAACACTTTCAAATACAGTGATAGAAGCTCGTATTTCTGATGTTTTTAGCTAGTCTTATATATTACATAGTATATTATAATAAAATAGTTTTTTGTAACTTGTGCACTTGTAACATACTGTTCTGAATAAATATTATTATTATATTATTAACATAATGTAATATTTTAATAAATATAATGTATATTATAATTTTACATACTGCGTATATTATACACTAGCTGATCCCGCGGCTTTGCTCGCGCTCGTTTACTTTGAAAATCTCATACAAACTTTCATCCCCTATTTTATCCCTTTGGGGGTAGAATTGATCAAAATCCTTTCTTAGCGGATGCCTACGTCATAACATCTACCTGCATGCCAAATTTCAGCCCGATCTGTCCAGTGGTTTGGGCTGTGCGTTGATAGATCACTATGTCAGTCAGTCAGTCACCTTTGAGTTATATATATTTAGATAATTTATAATTTTAAACATGTTTCTCACACTCAATATCACACAAATAATAATAATGCTGGACAATCCACACAGCACTATCTAGCCCCAAAGTAAGCTATTCAAAGCTTGTGTTATGGGTACTAGATAACTGATATATTTAATACATTATATACTTACATAGATAGATATTTTTTATTATACATAGAAAACACCCAGACCATCGGAACAAATTTCTGGAGATCGTACACAAATTTGTTCCACGGCGTGAATCGAACCCGCAACCTCTTGCGTCGCAGGCAGGCTCTCGCCCGCTGCGCCACAGAGGTTGTCTAATAAATATATATATTTCCAAATCTCTTTCGTCATTTGATACCACATCAGAAACACGCCTCTAAAGTTCAAAAACACCCCACTGGTCAGAGAATAATTGAAATCCATTTGACCCTTCACCGTGTAACTCGACCAGGGGTCATCTGGACCGCTCGGACAATGGTCAAACTCCACAAAAACTACTATTGGTCCAACTTACAATGGTCAAAGTGGCCTATAGAAATTAGCATGCTTGACCTTCTTGGGTTTAAGAAAGGGTGCTTTGTGAAAGGATTGGTGGTGTAACGGTGGATTGTTGAATAGTTTCGTGAATGGCTTGTTACCCTTTAAAAGGTGTGTAGAGAAGAAGGGTCGGTCATTGGGTGTAAAATGTTTTGATGGAGCATGGTCACTAGTTTCGCTATATTTTAAAGATAGAGCCCATCTGCCTCCAGCGCGTCCTAGAGTATTGGTACTTGGTACTTGGTGAGCGGACTGGTTTCCGCAAGTAGGCCGCAGATGGGCCCTTTTTGCGTGTCGAATAAAAAAAAAAAAAAAAAAATCCTAGAGTATTTCGGGCAAATGACCAAAGAACCAGGAGGAAACTTGGAAAAACTAGGCATCACGGGCAAAATTGAAGGCAAGAGACAGAGGCCGAAGCCCGATACGTTGGTCCGACCAAATCCGCATTACCTCGATGTTGAAGGTCCATGAAGCTATCCATGTCACCGGCAACAGATCCAGATAAAATGATAAAGTGAATCATTGAGGGGGTCTTGACCCTCAGTAATGAGGAGTAGGTACCTGCGACGCGAGGAGGAGGAAAAAGAGTGTTCTAGAGATAGATAGATAGAGATTTTCGGGAGATAAACGGTGAAACTCTTCGATACTTAAAATTTGCGATATTTATTGACATTTCCAAAAATAAGTAAGGCTTATACTGTTACATAAATCGAGGTAAAAGGTTTTGTGGTAGCGACCCTGCCTTCCGATCCTAAGGTCGTGGGTTTGGATCCGGTCTTGTAACAATGAGTTTTTCTGTTCAAAACTTTTTGAGCACAGTATTTTCAGTAAAGAATTACGATGAAACCGGCACACAGTTTTAAAATATGCGTCAACATGTGCTCGAAAGAGCTATCTAGAGACACAAAATCATCTCACCACAGTACAAAAGAACTAAGTTAAACGCATGAAAAAAAGAATGATTATTTAGTATCCCAAAGAAAACCTAATCATTCAGATGTATCTTTAAAGTGTATGTATCTTTTCTTCTGTGATGAAATCTCTCATGTTCAGTACCGTGATGTCTGAGGGAATGGAAGAAAAAGAGTTTCGCTCCAGAAAAAAAAAAGAAAAAAAAAAAACTAAGAAAACCCTAAATTATGCGTATATACAGTGCAAAACAAAAAAAAATGGTTAAAACTAATAGAAAAAAACAGTGTCCTACGTCGTGCAATTCCAGGTCCCAGACTGTGAATGACAAGAAGAACCAAAAAAACGTGAATGAATGAATGAAACATTCTCTATATAATTGTACACCAAAATTTACAAAAAAAACACTTGAAATAAAGTAGTAGGTACAATTTATTTATAAAAATATACATAAAGGCTTACAGCTACCGCCAAGGCGCCTAAATGTTACAAAATATTAAGATTAGAGAAAAAAAAACTTAAAATAATGTCAAAGATACAATTCAATGTCAAATGATAAAAAAACAATGGGCGGTCTTACCGCTGAAAGCGATTTCTTCGAGACAACCTGACCAGACCAGACGTGATCCAAAGCAACTCCGTAATTTGGCGCACAGTAAACTAGATACTATAACTACATAACTGGAGTTTGCATAACTGCGTTGCATTTAACTGGCGTTACACGGAGCTCGCTCTGAATGATAACTAACCGGTCTAACTAATAGTTACGTATTAGGTAACATTAATATAGAGAGCATCACTTTTCTATTGTATGAACATACTAGCGACCCGCCCGCGCGCCCCTGCTTCGCACGGGTGCACATATCATTCATGTATTGTACAATATAAACCTTCCTCTTGAATCACTTTATCTATTAAAAAAAACCGCATGAAAATCCGTTGCGTAGTTTTAAAGATTTAAGCATACATAGGGACATGGGGACATAGGGATATAGGGACAGAGAAAGCGACTTTGTTTTATACTATGTAGTGATAGTGAAGACAAGTTTTGGGCTAAGTACTTACCTACTAGGCTTTTCTTACTTATAAGTTGTATTATTATTTTACATTAAAAGTGCCTCTAATTACCATGGTAAAATATAAAATGCCTTAGCTATAGACATAACAAACTTTTATTTCCATTGAATTATCTTACATAGTATAAATCAAAGTCGCTTTCTCTGTCCCTATACCCCTATGTCCCCATGTCCCTATGTATGCTTAAATCTTTAAAACTGCGCATCGGATTTTGATGCGGTTTTTTTATAGATAGAGTGATTCAAGAGGAAGGTTTATATGTATAATACATGCATGATATGGGCACCCGTGCGAAGCAGGGACGGGTCGCTAGTTATCAATAAATCGGTTATATTATTTGGAATTTTTGAGTAAAACTAACAAAATTAAAATTATTGGTCTGTGAACAGAAAACTTCAAGTCAGGAGCCATTACTACAAATCAATATGCAGAAATTACGTGCATATCGTTTGTGCATTAGATATAGTACCACGCGTGGGAACGCACATAAGAGATGTGGAATTGAAACGACGGCACTTTTTTAATGGAAATCTGCGCTAGCGAGATAATTAGAAAATCGTGATCATTGTTTTGTAAAAACAGTTTATTTATATCTATGTAGTTGCACCCCGCGGTTTCACCCGCGCAGATTTAAATACCGGTATTCCCACGGGATAAAAAGTAGCCTATATGCTATTCCAGACTATTAACTATCTCTCTGCCAAGTTTCATCCAGAACCGTTCAGGCGTTCCGGCGTGAAAGAGTAACAAACCTCCATCCATCCACAATTACAAACTTTCGCCTTTATAATAGTAGTAGGATTTAACTGTTATTTCCTAACCGTTTTTTTGCTACGTCACATTCTTCTTTTAATGAAGGTGAGAGGTGCAGTTGAGCTAAGAGCTCTTCTGAAGAAGATCCGGTAGTTCTTCTCCAGAAGTGCCACACACGAAGAATTCTACCTACTATCGTACCTCACCTTCCCGTGCTTATCTCCTCCGCTAAGCGCGTTGCTGTGTTTCGGTTTGAAGGGTGTGGTTGCCGGTGGAATTACCGGCACGTTAGGCTTAACATCCATAAGGCTCAAGTTTTTTACGAAATCTATTCCTGAGTCTCTCTCGATCCATGCTTGGGCATGGAATCAAGCTTAATAAATAACACCAAACATTTTGTTAAAAACAAACAACATTTCAGAAAAGCCGTGAAAACCCACCCCTATCCCTAAAAAAGCAAAAAAGCGTACTTGCAGTAGGTACACGTAAAACTGAAGTAAAGCCTAAGCTACACACACATGCAGATCGCGTACAGTTTATCTTATTCGCATGTGTGCTCCCCCGAGAGACGCGTGTCAGTGGCAATATTAAAAACAACACCTATCCACCAGTCACCGGTGACGATGGAGAGAATTGGCGTAGGAAACGCCTTTCCTGACTTCCCCAGGCACGGTAGATATCCACTCAGAGCATCAACTGAAGATATTTTTGCTGATGTCAGCGATCTAAAGATAGCTCACCTCAAATCAATACAAATCAGAAAACGCTGTGCATTGCAACTTTATTACATTGCATCAAGGATCATGCAAAAGAACTGTAGGAACCAAGCTGAGTTGCTTGTTATTGCGGTAGTCGCGTGGAATTGGCACCTAGAGTCACTTAGCTTGAACACGTTTCAAAGAGATCCTTGTGTGCGATTTTATTGAATAAATACATTTTGACTTTTATGACAATCCTGCAGTGCAAGTACCGTTCTTATCGATCGCTTAATTTGACATTTAGAATCGTCAAAATTCGTTAAAAATTGTTTTATCCATTGTTGAAACAATTTTTAACGAATTTTTCAAGCAACGATGCTCTATGATATTCCGACCACCTAATTCTGTAAAAAAACATTACTGGCCAATTCTCACTAATATCACACTGAATACAGACGCCACTGGGTCTCGCACGCACACAGACACACCCACACAGACGCGCAGACAGCGTCGGTGTCCTGTGACTCACCTGAAGGGTGTGTATGGTGACCATGCGCTCTAAACTTACGGGACATAGACAAAGGAAATGTTCTGAGACTGGACGATTTGTATCGATGACGAATCATATCTAGGTCAAAGATGTACCAGCTGGTTTTCCATGAAAAACGACAGATGAAGTCGTTTTGATGTTTTGAGTATGGCGAGTGTGTGGGAAGGATTCAAGTCAAAATTAAGAGGTGTATATATTTAATCACTACGATCACATTGAAACGTCTACTGCCAGTTCCACGCACTAAGCCTAGAAGAACCGGCAATGATCAGCCTCAGAATAGAGAATCAGCTTAGTTCCTAGCGTTGTTATGTTAGATCCACTGAGGACTTAGTGAAACATCAATAGATACATTAGGGTGAGCTATATCGAGACGGAGTGGCTTTATGTCTATGAACATTGAACTATTAGCACGTATATAATACGTAGCACAAGGTCCCCTGAAAACACAGGAATACAACACATGTTTAGAATAACAATCGAATATCAATGTCAATTTTTAAGTTCATGCGCTCAACCATGGCCTCTCTGAAGGACTGGACCTTACTCTTGCATAGTACGGACGTAACTGAGATGGGTCTGTAATTGGCTGGGTTGGCGCGACTTCCCTTCTTAGGTACTGGTTGTACATTTGCAAACTTCCAGGACTTTGGCACTTGACCCGTTGTAATAGAAAACGATGGCTGCTCATCTGATCACCTGGCAATTAATGCCGGGGTCCCTCAAGGATCAGTTCTCTCTGCGACACTGTTTTTGCTGCACATCAATGATCTGCTTAAGCCCGGAATCATTGGGTATGCAGACGACAGCACAGTCGTAGAGAGTTACATACCTGACACACGAGCTAGTGGATCACAGGTCCAGTCCTTCAGAGAGGCCATGGTTGAGCGCATGAACTTGACTCTAAAAGCAGTTGCTGATTGGGGAGATACCAATCTTGTCAAGTTCAATGCATCAAAAACCCAGGCGTGTCTTTTCTCCGCTAAGAGGAGTCAGTTCGAACTGACGCCCACTTTCCGTGATGTATCGTTACCGGTTTCAGACCAGCTCGAGCTTTTAGGTTTTACATTAACCAGTAAACTAAACTTTGGCTTGTTCATTGAATCCAAGGCCAAGACAGCTGCCAAGAAGCTAGGCATATTATCGAAGGTGAGACGGTACTTCACACCGGGACAGCTGCTTTATCTGTACCAAGCGCAAGTCCGGTCGTGTATGGAGTACTGTTCTCATCTTTGGGATGGCTCTGCCAAATACCAGCTTGAGGCCTTGGAAACTATTGAGAGACGAGCCAAATAGCTCATAGGTAACGACGCGTTGTTCGAGTCAAAGCTCCTGACTCTCGAGCATCGCCGCAAAGTTGCCAGTCTATCGGTATTCTATAGGATACATTTCGGTGAGTGCGCGTCCGAACTCCACAGCTTGATCCCCTCATCCCCATTCTACCATCGGACCACTAGACGTACGGAAACGAGGCATCCATTCATGGTTGACATACCAACTGCCCGCACCAAGCGCTTTGCTTCTTCATTCATCATGCGCACAGCCAATGAATGGAATTCCTTACCGGCGTCCGTCTTTCCGATGACCTATAATTTGATTTCTTTCAAGAGAAGAGTGAACAGGTATTTTCTAGGTAAACGTGCCACATCGTCGACCGCATCATCACTTAACATCAGGTGAGATTGCGGTCAAACGTTTTTACCTATAAGTTGTAAAAAAAAAAAAAAAAAAAAACAAGAATTTTCCAAAATTACGTTCGTTTATTCTTACAGAAATATTTAAACTCGTTTATAAGCCTCGGATTACCTCACCGCGTGGTCTCCACAGGTGAACATTTTACTCGCGTATCGATTGGTCTCTCCCCCGCGGACTCACGGCTAAAAAGCTGGATAAATGCGGTTTTCACTTCCCGGAACTGAGGGGTGCCTTCCGATCTTCTAGGGAACTATACTCTAAGCACGGGTTTTTAGAAATTTATAGTTAGCATGATGCTAAGGTACCTAAGGCTCATGATCGTAGTGACTGGCGGAAATGGGGGGAGGCCTTTGCCCAACAATGGGACACTATGGGCTAATAGTAATAGTTAGCATATCTAATCCTAACCACGCCGTGTTGAAACCCAGTGAATTATTTGCGGGATCAGCTTGAATAGCAACAGCTTTTCAACAGTTTTCAAGATAGCATGTTGTATTTGCAACGGCGCCATAGTCTAGCGTTTGGCTGCGAACGATCAAAGCACCATGATAATTGACACCAAAGATAATCCATGATTGATTCTAGATTGTTTTGAGCATTTAATCCTGCTAATATTATAAATGAGAATGTTTGTAAGTATGGATGGATGGATAGATGGATGGATGGATGTTTGTTACTCTATCCAGAACCGCTGAACAGATCTTGGTGAAAATTGGCATAGAGATATATGTATTATAGTCTGGAATAACACATAAGCTACTTTTTATCCCTTGGGAATACCAGGATTTAAAACTACGCGGGTGAAACCGCAGGGCGCTACTAGTACCTACATAAGTCTACCATAAAGCTTACCTACTATTTTGAAGCGTAGCGAGTGCTATCTTTCGAATTATATATTTATATCGAATTATATATCTATATTTCGATTGTTTTATATTTTCTGTTTTGCCTACACTGAAAAAAAAACTTGATAATATCAATTAAAAAAATGTTTGCAGCCATCAAGAAACTTGTTGGTATACGAGCACATAAAGTAATATGCTTATGACAATAAAGTTATGTTGATTATGTAACAGACAAGATGTCTTGTTAAAATCAAACAAAGTAATTGGCAATTTAATCAAGTTTGGTTATCATACCAATGATGTCTGTTCGTTGAAGTTACAACAAACTTGGTAATAGGTATCAACTATTTTACTAGTATCAGTAATGTATATGTTTAAATTTATAAGGTAATTATGTTCCGCAATCAAAGGACCTGATTTCTGTGGATTGGTAACTTGATTAATTTAATTAAGGAACTTCAGTTATCTTGTTTAAAGCTATAAAGTACTTTTATTAGGAACTATCAGGAAATATATTTAGTATACAAATAAATACAATACAAATAAACAAAACACACTAATACACTTACTTATTGTGTATAGTTTCTTCTGAACCTGTACAAAATAAGTAAGTGTATTTTATTTATTTGTATTGTATTTAATTGTGTACTGAAGGTTTAATGAAGGAACTGTACATTGAATATAAATTAGCAATTAAGAGATCTAAATAAATTGTACATGTACTAAATAATCAAGAATATAAGTTTATCTTACGTTACGTACATTTATATAATTTTTTTAAGTACACTTTGGATGCTATCAATTATTTGAAATTCAATTTTTAAGTATTGAAATTGCCTATTAGTATTCGAATTGCCTTTACCCAATGCTGACTAATTCTGAAAAATAATAATGACAGAAGTGATTATAAAATATTTTATTATTTAATGCTTATACTTAGATAAAACAAAACATATTGGGGATTTGCGTTTCGAAGAGGTAGCAGCGACCGGTAAAGAGATGATGCTTGGATTTATTAGCTCTGGCAAACTCAATATTGCCGCATGGTTACTTTTGTCTTCGCTCAAATCTGAAATAAAATGTACATATTATATATTTATTTATTTCAGATAAATTAGGTCCTTTATTTTTTATAAATGATATTACTGGTACTGAAAACTACTGGTGGTAAAACTATCCAACAGCACACTTTTCAAGAAAATAAAAACGATTTTTTGTGTGTAAGCATCCCTTTTCAAGAAAGCTACTGCGCAGGTCTCTTACGAACTTCGGAGCCGCCATAAAGTTTGCATCGCACTTTACCTAGGCATTCATCTTGGCTAAAATGGTAGATATATTACTTACTAATAAAAGCCTCGGAGAGTTCTGGCAGCCCCCAAGCCCGGAGAAGGTCCACCACTTCATCCATCACAAACACAGCACATTAATATCTTGATCACAATACAAACAGTTCCCAAACGAATGGGTGGCACTTATGAAGGTTTTAATCAAAAAGTATGCAAGGTTTGAATTTGAAAAGATTAAATGTAAATGTAAAAATATGTTTATTTTCTCATCACAAAAAGGTAACATAAACAATAAAGGAGGTGTTATGATGTGAGGTTTAGGTAGGTACCTGTTTTGCGTTAAGCAAGATCTTGCGCTCGATCACCGTCGACGCCGACGAACGAATAAAATGAAACAATTCTCGACCTGTCTATGACCATCCGAGTAAGAGCCTGTTTACATTAACTATATATCCTTAGACAATCAGACAAGAGTACATTCGTATCTAATAGGTGCCATTATAAAAACAAATAACTGTTATTGAAGAACTGATCATCCAACTTGATTAAATCTGCAATGTGCCATGTTAACAATATCTTAATCAAGTTCCTTGATTCCTAGTATGAGGCGAATGATAAAGAAGTGTTAATCATTTAAGCTTTATTGTGACAACACACAGTGATTAATAAATTTAATAAAGTTTTTGATTGGTTCATTCATTTTTTTTTCTATCAAGCAAAATGTCATACTTGATTGACTCGATTTTTTTCAGTGTACGCCTCACTATTTCGGTTGGCACCCCAATAGTGCTTCATTGTAATTTGTTTATTATTTGTTTTGATTATTGACGACCTCAGTGTCTCAGTGTCTGGGTGTTTATGTATAATAAAAAATATCTATCTATGTAAGTATATAATGTATTAAATATATCAGTCATCTAGTACCCATAACACAAGCTTTGAGTAGCTTACTTTGGGGCTAGATGATGCTGTGTGGATTGTGTCCAGCATTATTTATTATTATTTATTTTATTATTATTTATTGATGATAATGATGATGAACTGAAAGTGTTTCAAAAGAAGCATTCATTGCAGCAGTAGGACCAATCTAACATTTTGTATTATAGTAAAAAGGGAGATGATATTTTTAATAGTTCTTGACATAAACAAACAGTAAATCTGTACTTACTGTTTGTTTATGTAACGTGCTCAAATTAACATTTACCTGACTTTTGTAGTACCTCGGTTTATGAATATAGGGGCCGATCTCCTATGTCCCCATTCCCAAGCATCCAGCCACAATAGAATGACAGTGGCGACCACCGCATTACCATCTGTGACAGTAGGTACTTGAGAAAACGTGGTTACTGTTTTAGGCTGGTTTCCATTGGCGTCGACTCGACTCTGGCTTCGTCATAATATATCCAGGGTTTCGAATGGTCGTACAACTTTTCGTTATGGCATTGTGTTCATAAAAATATATGGTCAACAGTCGCGCCCCGCAGTTTCACCCGCGCAGATTTAAATCCCGGAATTCCCACGGGAAAAATATGGATGAAATTTGGCACAGATGTAGATTATAGTCTGGAATACACATACTTTTATCCCATGGGAATACCAGGATTTCTAACAACGCGAATGAAACCGCAGGGCACAGCTAGTATTTTATATTAGTCGAAAGCAGTGGACAACGCAAGGTACATAAGTACATCGTGTCGAGAAAACCGAGATAATAGAATTAGAGACATAACAAGAGAGATCCCACGCGTATCACAGCCATACTCAGACTAACCTACTGTCCGATTGTATGGTATTGTGTCTTTTGTAATGCTTTGTCAATCTCGAAGACTTTTTTCTGTAATGCTAGGTGCTTTATGCGCCAGGGCCCGCACCACCATCTCTTGAAGCATTCTTATTTTAATATTACTTTTATGTCAATGTCTTATATCAACTGCATAGAGTCAGCTTTATGATCAAAAAGTAAAGTAATATTGAAATAAGAATGCTTCAAGAGATGGTGGTACGGGCCCTGGAGTAAATGAGTTCTAACGATTCAGCGGTGAAGGAACTCATCAATTAATAAGTAGGTTTTATTTTATTAGTATTTAATTTTATTAGTGGCGATGGGCTAGATATTATGATATAGCTTGTAAGTTACAAGCTCAAGCCATATCATAATCTAGCTAGTTATAATTTAACACAGTAACAATACGATTATTATTGCAAAATGTGCTGGTGTGTGCCAATGTGATACCCGTACCACCATCTCAAGAAGCATTCTCATTTCAATATTACTTCACTTTTTGATCATAAAGCCGACTAGACTCTATGCGGTTGCTGTAAGACATTGACATAAAAGTAATATTGAAATAAGAATGCTTCGAAGACGTAGACTTAGACATGAGACATACGCATTTAGACATTAGTTTTGGTACCTACATGGCACAAAAAGGTTTGAGGGGATAAGGGATATTATAGAGAAGAGTGGAAATTAGTAGAATTTGGGGGAGAAGGAGCCTACTATGTCTAAAGGGAACCAAGTGGTGAAGTGGTTTCTGTACGTGTGTTTGCGAGCTCACCGCCGCTCGTGAGGATTTTTATTCAGCATAACTGAAATTGTTCTACTTTCGTCGCCGACAGTACCCCAACTCCAGTAGCTTGCATTAGTGAAGTATTTCTTCCGAACGCCACAATTTGAGACGTTATCTGTTCGCTGAGAGTCTCTGGTTTACTGCCTCATTGGCAGATAATGCACACGTTCCTAAAGTAGCGGTGCCCGTTATACGACGGTCATCGCGTATTATAATATTCCTTGGTTTTTTCTATCTTGCATCTCTTTTCAACAAAAACAAACATCCAAACTTTCACATTTCTGATATTAGTGTGAAGAAGATCAACAAGTTTTTTTTTTTTTAATAAATAATGCTGTACAATCCACACAGCACCATCTAGCCCCAAAGTAAGCTACTCAAAGCTTGTGTTATGGGTACTAGATGACCGATATATTTAATACATTATGTACTTACATAGATGGATATTTTTTATTATACATAAACACCCAGACCAACGGAACTAATTTCTGCAGATCGTACACAAATTTGTTCCGAGGTGGGAATTGAACCCGCAACCTCTTGCGTCGCAGGCGGACTCTCACCCGCTGCGCCACTGAGGTTGACAAAAAATAGAAAATAGAGAATAAGTTACTTATCATATTCAATTTAATCTTTTTTTTGAGATTTTAAAGCTATAAATAAACAAGAATTGTACGTTTAAAAGTATTAGATGAAAAAGCAAATGTTCCATGATGTCTCTTTATTTATGCCTAGTTGCGCCCCGCGGTTTCACCCGCGCAGATTTAAATCCCGGTATTCCCACGGGATTAAAAGGAGCCTATGTGCTATTCTAGACAATAATTTATCTCTCTGCCAAGTTTCATCCAGATCCATTCAGCCGTTCCGGCGTGAAAGAGTAACAAACATCCATCCATACTCACAAACTCACAACTTCATGTTCTCATCGTTTTGTTATATTTTTTTCCTAATCTGTATAATGTCACTGGGTCGCGAATGCCTAAATTAGATTTGCTAAGTAATGCCCAAGTATATGATGTTTATGGATTGTTGGACGACCAAGGCTTCACTCTACACAATGCTGATAGATAAGTGTTACTCGCATACTCTCGAGATGAATTCAACATATAGATGTATGAATGTCTAGACAGGAAAAATTTTTTTACACAACCAGCTGATGGAACATGCAGATGGCCCACCTGATGTTTCACTGTTACTTTGAGATCAGCGGTCAAGACCTTTGATGTCCAGAAAATTTTTGATACTACAAACGTTTAATTATTTGCTTACAAAACACTCATACGCATAGAAAACAGTAAATTAAGGGTAATGGATAAAATATTTTATTGCATTCTGTAGGTGTTTCTTATAATTGACAAAAATTACTTGTATTACTTTTGTTTACACCCAGGAGTTTTCAGAAGGGATAAAGCCCACAATTTACAGCTCAGAAGGCAGATTTGCTACAAACTGAGTTGTAAGGCCGTACATTTTTCATCAGTGATCAATGAATTCTGCATTAATTAAAGATAAAGATAAATTTATTGCATAACAATTAAATACCTCTAAACATAGGATTAGCGGATTAGTACTTCATATTTGTTTCTGTTACTTTATATATAACAATGGAATTTCTCAAAGTCACGCATGAATAAATTAACAAGGTAATTCTAGACATAGCGAGGTCTGTGAGCGGCGCGTGCGCAAGAGATAGTAACGTCTGCGCCGATAACGACTAAAACGTCGAGCACACCTTTAGATAAACAAGCGATGGATCTATTGAGGTGCATTCCTCTCATCTCTAAACGAGAAAAAACTAAAGAATTTGTTAAAAGGATTGAAACGCATTCAAATATTACTCTACCTACAATACTATCTTGGATGTGATGAGTCAAGCGAAATACACTTATTTTTAAACAGGCTTTTTTCGGCCCACTTTGCATGTTTTCGTAGCGTAACCCCCGGTTTCTGAATGGCCGATATGCACTAATCGGCTGTCAAGTCACTTGCTATCTCTAATCTCTATCTAACTTGAAGTAAAAGCTGAAATAGCATGTGACTTGACAGCCGATTAGTGTTGATCGAGCTTTGAGAAACAGGGGTTTAGTGACTTGACAGCCGATTAGTGTTGATCACGCTTTCAGAAACCGGCGGCAAGACTAGCTTTAAAAAGTTTTGAGGGAAGTCGCCTGATTTCTTCAAGTATTCAAACTTATTAACTCTGCCCTTTACAATTGCAACATGCATGAGAACCTAGAATGTTCTAAAATAAGTGTTTAGTGCCTCTAAGGCGCACCTAAAATAATTTCATCACACTGGTTTGAAAGAAAGTATTGACAAGAAGAACTGCTTTTACTCAGAACTCGTGTGAGGATGCAGTTATTGCGCTGCGTTCGTGGACTTTGTTTATGTGACTGTAATTGCGGTGGAGAGAGTATGTCCAACAGTAAAAAATCATCAATATGTTGATTCAATATTGGGGGAATCACGACCCTCAGTAATAAGGAACACGACGTGATGAGAGACATGAGAAAGATGTCCAACAGTAAAATTGATCAAAACGATGATGGTAATTCATTTCTTTTTAAAATTCAGCCCAGAAGTCACAGGTTCCACGAACGTCTGCGAATAATGTCGAGAGATACATGTCATAATGCAATACATTAACATTCAACTTAGGCAGGGAGCGTTGGACTGAGCCACAATATATTTTACAGTAGTCTAGCACTTTTTGGACGCACCTCTGACCCCCTTATAAGTCCTCAAAGGAACCTGGAGTTCGTACTTGGTAATAAGAGATCTGCAGTGCAAGTACCGTTCTTATCGATCGCTTAATTTGACATTATGAATAGTCAAAATTTGTTAAAACTGGTTCTATCCATTGTTGAAACCAAGTTGAAACCATTTTAACCCTTAAATTGGCAACGTACTCCACAAAGTACACTAACTTTGTAAAATTCTAGGCAAGTGACTATTAAAATTTTCTACCATTTTTTAATGCCAAAGTGTCATAAATATATCCTACTTTGGTAGAAAAAATATTGTGGGTGGCAACATTTACAATTACGTCCATTTTGAAAATGGCTTCGAAGCGGACAGCTGCTCCTGCGCGTCGGGTAACTTTTTTATTTACTTTTTTAAGGTTTTTCGAAGTTTTCTTTATGGGATTTGTGTTTGGTAACAAAGAAATATCGTAAATAATCCAATTCAGTAGTTATTTGGTGTCAAAATGTCATAATCAAACTTTTATCAAATGAAAACAATGTGTGTACTCCGTGAATACCGTTGCCAAACGCACTGTAAACTACTCGAAATAGGTTACGGTATACACGAAGTACACTGCCAACTAGGTAAAGAAGTGAATATCTGCATTTTTATTATATTTTGATATTGCAATGGGTGTTGGTTCGCTTGCATACAGCATGTTTTTTTTCTTTTTCTGCAGTGCTTGAACCTAACAAGAGCGCATAGAATTTTGGATTTGGTTCCTGCTCAAAATGCATGCTCCGGTGATAGTTTTGATTCTGATGTGGAACAAACCTTCCACCACCATCGCCCTGATAGGCCAGTTACCATCCCTGCATCACCCTCGCTTGCGAGCTCTGACCCACCCTCCTTGGACTCCTCATACGAACGACTTGACATCCTGAATGATAATGCTTCTGAACATAGCCTTGATGAAATACCACTAACACCAACGTTTCAAGAGGTTTTCCCATCCCCCTCTACTAACGATGCGAATTACAATGCTATACCTACTCTAATCTCCATTCAGTCATTGCCCTCACCATCTGTAGAATGCCTTCAGTCACCGATTACCAGCACCCCGCAAGCTGCACCTGTACCGTCGACTAGATCTAAACGCCGAAAAACTTCTGTCGTTGCGAAAGTTGTAAAAAAGAAGCCAAAATTCTCACTTGACTACAACTGGAGGAAGGCTATTTTACGTCATAGAGCATACATGGAAGATAGATCGCATGAGCTCCAAGAAACACAAAACGAAACTGTGTTGGATTACTTTCGTTCTTTCTTTACGCCGGACATCATTGCAGATATAGTTTTCAACACAAACTTGTATTCAGTACAACAAAAAGGGAGATCGATACGGTTGATAGAAGAAGAGCTAGAAAGTTTTCTTGCAGTACAAATCCTAATGGGTGTTGTCCAAATGCCTGCGTATACGGATTATTGGGCGAGAAAAACTCGATACCCTCTAATAGCTGAAGAAATGACACTGAAACGGAAAGGCTACAGGATGCAAGAAAAATCCTGAAACCATCCGTTGTCAGACCAGTGGATAGTGTCAGGTACGATGCTGTCGGCCACTTTCCTGAAACTGCGGGCAAACAATCACGCTGTAGGTACTGCAAAGATGGTAGAACAAAAGTTTATTGCGTCAAGTGCAATATGCATCTTTGCTTTGTCGTGGGAGAAAATAAGAACCGAAACTTCTTCCGGCAACTCCATACAAAATAATTGGTTGATTTAGGGTCCTATCGATTCATTGTACCTAATTTAGTTTGTGTTTTGAGACAATAAATTAATTTTTTAGTAAAATGTTTTTTATTTCATTCTTGGCAGAGTACTATGCAGAGTACAAACGCACGATGATGTAATTCGTACAATACCTAGCAAGGTACTTCGTGTAGTACATTCATTTTCACAAAAACTGGAATATTTAGATTTTTTTTTGCAATTATTTAGGATTCTAAGATCATAATAGATCAGGAATATAACAAAAAAAAAACAGATTTCAGAAAAAAAAAATCTTGCCAATTTAAGGGTTAAACGAATTTTGACGATTCCAAATGTCAAATTAAGCGATCGCTATGAACGGAGATAGGGAATATCAAAGTCGTGAATATAATATATTTTTTCAGCTTTTTTTTCTAAAACACTTGTGATGTAGCTTATAATTAATCTAAAAGTAATTACATCAGCTTGTAGAAGTTTATAGGTCCCTTTAATTTATAACCTGCTTAATTCACCTAACAAAAAAGTTTTGTCTGTCTATCAGGTATCAGGCAAAGGGTATAGGACTGGTTGGGAGGGGAAGACCGCAGCCGTATTTGGATCAGATAGCAAACATTTTAGAGAAAGGCCAGACCAAGAGTCCCTAAACCGACGAGCATGTATTGAAAATGAGGCGAGAATAAAAGAGAGCAAAAAGCATGTGGAAATCCGTATGGAAATCCGTGGCATCTGGTATACGTCGAGTCAACCAAAAAGAACGCTGGAAAAAAGTGGAGGGATTTGTTTGCGCATACAAAATACTCCGGCGTTCTTTTTGCGTGACGCGCACTGCTCTTATGGGAACAGGCGAGATCATATGCACGTGTGTCAGGCACGCGCTATAAAAAGAAGGAGTTGAACTACTGTAGGTATCTCTACGTTGCTCGATCATTGCTCGCTTACGTTTTTGCTGGTCCACAATAGATGGTATTTGGATCATTGTCTAACGTTTTGGATCGGTACCAAAATGGACTTCAATGGCGCAAGACAGTAAGACAATGGCAATGGGGAGAGTTCAATAATTTTTGAAATGAATGTCAGTTTAATTTATTATCCATGACATTAATCAGTATTCCAAGATGTGAATCAAGAATTATAATGAACTATAGTTGCGCCCTGCGGTTTCACGCCCGCAGATTGAAATCCCGGTATTCCCACGGGATAAAAAATAGCCTATGTGTTATTCCAGACTATAATAATATCCCTGTGCCAATTTTCACCAAGATCCGTTCAGACGTTCTGGAGCTATAGATAGAGTAACAAACATCCATTATCCATCCATCCATCCATTTATACTTTCAAACTTTCGCATTTTTAATATTAGTAGGATTGTTTACTGTCTTCTTGGTAAGCAGCTCTAGCTTCTGCGCATTAGACCGTGGTGGGTTTCGATCCAAACCGAGAACAAATACTATAAAAGAAACTAACCGCTGTTTCTAAAAGCTCGATCAAAACTAATCGGCTGTCAAGTCACTTGTTATTTCAGCTTTTACTTCTAATTAGATAGAGATAGCAAGTGACTTCATAGCCGATTAGTGTTGATGGTGGCTAAATGAGGCCTAGTGAGACGTAAGCAAAACCGAAATGAACGAATGAATGAACTGAAAATATGTGAAAGAGAAAAGTCTTATCGTATGCTTACTACCTATGTCCCTCACTTGTCAATCTCGTACTGTTTTAGCATGTCAATGTACTACCAACGTACCTAAATGCTATCATAGTATCTACCTACTTACTATAGAATCAGAGCCTTATTCGTCTATAGACTGGTCTATGATTTGAATATAAAGTAAGCTGTTTGAATTAGTCATTAAATTCTTTTAATGGTATGATTTATACCTACAAGTGTATTCGATAGATCGTTTTAATGGTCAATAGTTGTAAATAAATTTACTACTGTATGTACCTACCTACATACATAAATTTTTTTAACCTTTTCACACTACTGACTGTGAAATAAATAAAAAAAATACATAAACAAAAGTCTTTGATCTACTTACTACAGCAGTAGGTAGGTAGGTACCTATTTGGATTTCATCACTTTTGGCCATAGCACTATTTGGCCCGAAACAAGAAAATCTATGTTTTATTAGTTTTTAAAGTCAAATGCGGCTGAATTCTGAAAGCTCTATCAGACTTTATCGGATGACAAATCACTCACCATTTCATTATTTACTTCAAATTAGATAGATAATAATAATAATAGATTTTATAATTAGATAGAGATGGTAAGTTACGTGCCATTTGATTTGTTTTAATTGGGCTTACAGAAACTTTTCCTGGAATTTTATAGTGGAAGTCTGTTCCTGCAGTGGACTTATCCAGGCTGATGAAGATGATTATGAATAATAATAAATAAAGCTGGACAATCCACACAGCACCATCTAGCCCCAAAATAAGCTAGGTACTCAAAGCTTGTGTTATGGGTACTAGATAACTGATATATTTAATAAATTATATACTTACATAGATAGATATTTTTTATTATAAATAGAAAACACCCAGACCACGAAACAAATTTCTGCAGATCGTACACAAATTTGTTCCGAGGCGGGAAACGAACCCGCAACCTCTGCGTCGCAGGCGGACTCTCGCCCGCTGCGCCACTGAGGTCGTGAATCAATCGAGGTTTATTCTTGTAGGTACTCTATATTCCATGCAGTAGACTGTTTCATTTCTAATTAGGTCATTATAGAGACAGGAAGAGGTGGCGGCACGAGCCATGGCACTTCGGGGCACAATAACATCGTGAGCACGAGTCGTCACTGTGACTGGAATAATTTACTCAATAATCTAAATTATGTATTGTTTTGTATCACTACATAGTATAAAACAATGTCTCTTTCTTTGTCCCTATATCCCTACGTCCCTATGTATGCTTAAATCTTTAAAACTACGCAATGGATTTTGATGCGGTTTTTTTTAATAGATAGAGTGATTCAAGAGGGAGGTTTATATGTATAATACATGCATGATATGTGCACCCGTGCGAAGCAGGGGCGCTCGGGCGGGGAGCTAGTTTATTATAATCCATTAGGATTGGGCGAAAACGTTAGGCGCTTCTTCTAGCCGTGTTTCTTTCGAAACAGTGACAAAATGGTTTGAAACATGTTTAAGATATTTTTAGGTTATCCCTTTGTTTGTGGCTCGTCCAGGAAAGAACTATTAAAATGCTTATTCCTCTCGACCAGCAGCGCTGTGTTTCGGTTCGAAGGGCGTGGTTGCCGCTGAAATTACCAGGCATATGAGGCATCATAATTTAGGGTACCTATGCCATAAGTTGATCGACGCGGGGCAGTACAAAACTAGTGACAGTACTAGTGTTTGGTCATCTTTCCGAGTCAAGATTCAAGGTGATTATTTTTAATACGACAAACACAAGTCGTACAAAAAGATTGCCCTGCTCTTCTCTAAATTAATAAAGTACTAGTTGCGCCCCGCGGTTTCTCCCGCGCAGATCTAAATCCGGGTATTCCCACGGGATAAAAAGTAGCCTATGTGCTATTCTAGACTATGATCCATCTCTGTGCCAAGTTTCATCCAGATCCGTTCAGCCGTTCTGGCGTGAAAGAGTAACAAACATCCATCCATCCATCCATCAGTAGGATCATCTGTTGGTCATAGCTGTATTGACTGTTTAACTGGTAATGGAGTTGGCATCATTTATCTTCGCCGCGTGCGCAGGGGAGGTTGGGGCAAGCGGAACCATCTCACTAATGAAAGTGATTACTACCGCACCTTTGTTATCTGTGGGGAGTTGTTAATCAGAATGTAACGTTTCATTATCAACTTTTAGGGGAAAGATGATGTGATTGCTGTGTTGGGATGGGATTGACTTTAGTGATGGTTTGACGCTAGAATAGGTTATTTATAGATATATAGAGTAACACCGATTCTGAGCCGTCTCCACCCACCAACACACACATTAGACAATCATTCTATGTTTATAAACATTACTTGCCCTTCCACTAATTTCCAAAATTGGTCATTTCCAAATTTTATTTTAGGGATATTATTTAAACCTAGTAAAGGATTGGTTACATTAAACAAAACATACCTATGTACTGCTTGAAGATTTTTATAGAATCCGAACTGGCACTAGAGTCACCTAGTTTTAAGACGGTTCAAGATGGTCCTTGTGATTTTATTGAATAAATATATTTTGACTTTGACTTCGAATCCTTTCTAATTCTCCAAAGTTATTCTAATTGATTTTGTTTTAGTTTTATTTTTTAAAAATTGATTATTTATATTTTTTGGTTGTTTATTTAAGTTCTAGATTCTCATTATATTTTTATGTCCTTCAACTAATTTAAATTGTTTTGCCGTTTTAATAAAAAAAACAATTTTAGTAAAATATAGGGTAGAGTGCCTATTTTTATCATGTCGTCTAAACAACTTAAATTACCGTAGCTCAGCATTGAATCACCCCAGGGTCGAGTTTAGTCTCCACGTCATCGCCCTCAAAAAGTTTTTTCTCATTTCCTGGCTTGTGCCTCATCCCGGCGATAGGATCACACGGTGCTTGCGTGTCCAGCCGCCGTTTGCGTAAACTCTGCTCCCTACTATAGGTCTAACTACTTATTTTTTACTAGTTGCACCACGCGGTATCACCCGCGCAGATTTAAATGCCAGTATTCCCACGGGATAAAAAGTAGCCTATGTGCTATTCCAGACTATATCTATCTCGCTGACAGGTAAGTGCAATTTCAGTAAGCAGGTGTAAATAGGTATTGGTATACCTATGTATAATTATATTGAAGCAAAATTTGCGGTTGTAAATATTTGAGTAGCCATTTTACAAAATGACGTCGGTAAAATTCTGCGAGCAAATAAAGAAAGGTATGGGCGATTCAAGGAAAAAGGCTGTTATTAAACCTGATTTATAAAGATTTGAATCAAATCGAGTCCCTAACTGAAAGCCAAGTTTTGAAAGACAATTCGAGAACCACTAGTAGTCAGTTGGCGCCGTGTGTTTGTGTTTATGTATACCAATTTACTGATTGCGACCCAACTGGCAACACTGGAACTGAACAGGGTGTAAAACTATACCTACCGAAAAATGACGACTTGAGATTCCTAAAAAACCACATTCTCAGGATCATATTCGTGTCGTCTGCAATGTCTTAAGTTTTTGCCACAAATTATCTTAACCAATGGACCAACATGAATAATTCACATGAAAAAACTAATGGGTTCATAAGCCTTAAAGCTGGGAACAAATTATCTGACGCGTCCGTAAGCCGCGGCAATGTGCACTCTTGTAGGACGACGGCGTTCATACCGTCCGCGGACGCAAAAACATCCAGCCAGCCAGATCCTGTTCGGACGTCCGTACGCTCAAGGTCACGTCCGCGATTTATGACAGACACAGTTTAGTGTATTTTGTATTAATCAGATAGAATCAAGCCATGTCCGTCAGCCGCGGCTTACGGACGCGTCAGATAATTTGTTCCCAGCTTAAGGTGATCAACTGCTCATCTTTCGACCATTAAGCAGAGGTTTTGACCGAAATGTAAAATCTAGGTACAGACGCTTCCGAGGGTCCCTGTGAGACACCATGCGGAATAAACTGTGTTTTATATGTATTTTAGTTAAGTATGATATGGGCTGGTATTTTATGATATGGGCTGTTTGAAATAAATTTTATTGAAAATAGAACCTAGTATTATTTGTTCTCCTTACAATGTACCAATCGTATGATACCATTAATCAGAGGGCATCTGAAACGCTCATGATTTTAATAGTTTTATTGTTCCACCCTGTGTTTCCTGCAGCCCCCGCAAATTGACGGGGGATCGGGAGAATATCGTGATATCATTTTAATCAGTGGTAATGAAATATTGGGGCCCACGGTTGTAAAGGTCGGGGATCAGTGGAGATTGGAGTGAACTCAAACTTTGTTCTATAATGGATTGAGTTTGTTGCCAACTGGTTTATGATTGGATTTTTTATGCTATAATTTTTTTTTAATTTCATTTACACAGTGTACGCAGAAAAAAGAACACACAACGATCCCCAGGTAGGTAGATATACCTTCAGATCACTAAGAGCTGTTGCGAGGATGTCTAAGGGGATAGTCAGATGTACGTCCGAGTAAGAGGTCCCAAGTATTACATTGTACAACACCCACATTTTGCAGTAGTAAATAGAATACGTGACAGACAGTGTGCAAGCCTATTGACACTGCTAGAATAAACAAAACACCAACAAGGTTTCCTCACGACCGATGTTATCCATCATCGATTGAGAACACTTGAAGAAAACCCCACGTGTGCACGATCGTATTCAAACCCACACTGTCTTACGCTCAAAAGGTGCATGGGGTCACTCTCAATAATAGGCAACTTGAGCTTTCTTATATATGCAAAAACATTATTTGATTTAAATATCTCTTTATGAGGAAACTTCTACCGTGCCAATCGTGCCTGCATAATAAATATTATTTCTACAAAAAGAAACCTAAAATAACCAACCCTATCCACAGTAGAAAACTAATAACAAAACAAACATGTTGACATCGCGCTCGTAACGATGTTTGCCCGCTTTCCCCCGAGATATGCCCTTTTTACGGGAATTAAAAATGCCCGACCTCCCTTCGTCTAACTAGATTAGGCATACTCTTATGATATCTTTGAAAATATGGTGAGTCTATACTATAAAAAGAGACTACTTTCTTTGTGGTAGTAGGTTCTTCGTATTTATTTCCGTCGTACCACGTAATGTGGAAGCACGTTTGTAAGTACAATCTACTTATGAACTAGGCTAGTTACGTACGGACTTGTACGCATGGATCTAGTGTATAGATTCACCTGGAGCCTTATTCACTATGACCATTTGCAGCGTGATCACAGCTAAGACAAGGCAACCATCATACGGACAGGGCAAAGTATCTCCTATGTCATAAAGACTAAAGCCCAACATCAAGTTTTGACGTTTCACGATTTGGAGCAAGGAATCTCCTATTGTCATAGTGAATAATGCCCCTGTGAGACGTGATTTTATTAAGAATGCTCTTTGGCTTAAACTTATGCACCACGCAGATCTTAGAAGAAAGCGGCGATGACACCAGTTGTTGCAATGATCTAAGTTTTGAAACACAATACAGTGCTTGCGTGGTTAAAAAATGAGACGATTCGAAGCACCAATTTATCAGAAAACATTAATCCTTATTTATTCATTCTGCGGTTCGTGAAACCTAGCAATTTCTCCATTAGATTTTACTACGTTTTATTGACCACAAATAATAATTTCAAACAAATGTATCTTTGGTGAATTAAGAAGGGTGAATTCACTTCCTGCTGGCTGATCACGAATGAATTTTGACATTGTCGCGTTATCGTAGGTATCCTAGCAATATTCGACATTATTGTGTTGCGCATAGGGATACGATGCGTTTACGGGACTAACGTTAAAATTCATTCGTGATCAGCCTGCTGGCCACCTGGTAATCAGTGGAACAATGGGCGCCTTTCCGAATAAAAAATGATCTGTCAAACGAGCAGCTTTCCCGCCAATTTGGCGGCAGCTTACGCCCTCACGCGCTCCCCAGGGTTGCCATTTTGTGGAATATTTTACACAAATTAGGGAAATTGATAAACGCTTTTCATACACTAGAGTTTATTTACTGCTTTGCGTCTTAAAAGGCTTATTCTAAAAGGTAGGTACTAATTGCAAAATGCGAACCTAATACTTACACACATTTTGTGTTCAATGCTTAGCACAATGAGATACCTAACGTTAATTGTTGGATTAGGTATCACTTAAAATTCAGTAGTTACTAGTGGTCAACTGGTCAGTCAATAAAACAGTATTAGTAGACTAGTAACTAACCATGACTTATTTTAGGTACATACATACTTATTTAATACCTAATTAGTGTACCTACCTACGTTGTTAAAATTTAGGTATCATTATGGGTAGGTATCTATCGTAGTTACTAGTTTATAGTAACATGGATCCAGGCAAAATCCAAAGTACATAATTCGTAGGTGCTTGGTATGTTTTTATAAATTAACCTGTAAACCCTGATAAAATCTTCCTACACCAAAAAATAAATTATTTCATGTCAAAAGAAAAACTAACAGCTTTTACTATAATAAACTTATTAGGTAGATAAACCGACTTGTTACCACATAATCAGTAATTTATCACAGAATAATAGAGCAAAATAATGAAATCAAAACAAACACTAACCCTGCGGCACGCCCTCACTTTGAGATTAATAGGGCTCCATGTTTAGGCCGGGTCGCCATAGCAGCAGGGGTGTCTATCCACACACCCCTCGCAAATACCACATCTCCGTCACAGAAGATGTTATAGTACCGAACCCTGTGGCTTTAGGGTCACTGGTCAGGCGACAGGTTCAATCTCTGTCTTGGACGATATTAATAAATGCACAGTGACAAACTCACACAGGTAAAAAACATCTTACTACTATTATAAACACGAAAGTTTGTAAGTATAGATGGATGGATTGATGGATGTTTGTTACTCTTTCACGCCGGAACGGCTGAACGGATCTGGATGAAACTTGGCCGGGAGATTGATTATAGTCTGGAATAACACATAGGCCACTTATTATCCCGTGGGAATATCAAGATTTAAATCTGCGCGTGTGAAACCGCGGGCCACAACTAGTTTATTATAATTGCTACTATTCCTGTACAATAGTCTAGTCAGTCTTATACTTAGTTAGAAAGTGATCTCGCCCAGAAATGACATGTTACGATTGTTTTGTTGGTTGATTTGATGCTATCATTTTGTAGGTTCCGTTTTGTTGTTCATTCAGAAATCCGAAATACCTAATATTTTATTGTATAAGTATTACAAAAAAAGACTTATGGTTAGGTACAGTTTTTTTCTTTCTTTATTTATATCAGTAGAGTCGATAACATTATAAGAACCATCATAAGATTCTTTCAGGATATCTAAGGGGTGCGACCATCATCGCAGAATGCGTTTCAATTCAATTTGGTCACATCTAAGAAATATCGACTCTGAACTCATTGAGATAAAGATCATTTTACAATAAAACAGAATTACAGTGACAGAGTTGCCAACCTACCCCTGGAAATGCCACATCTCAGGGGTAAAGTTAAGTTATCTGGCAATCCAAGTGAGAAAAGGTCAACAGTTAATTTGGCCATAAATTGAATTTTTATTACCATCTTAGAATTTTTTATATAATTTTATCTCTTTTATAGGACAGATGTGTTTAGAGAGAAGTTTAGGTCAGAAATACTAAAAGATGCCTACACTTATAAAAGACTTGACTACACATTTATTGAAAAAGCGTGCCCATGCCAACGTGGTGGGTCCATTCCCCACGCCATCTTTACCTATACTTCCCCTACTAATGTCGAATGTCAAGACATTAATCAAATCGACATTTTATTCAAAGAGTATACAATAACTTGATTTTATTGACAGAATGTAAACAGAAACACTCAGAATAATAATAGTTGTTATTCATGTAAATGCCACTATCACAGCACTCTCTAGTTCCGGAAAAACACAGCAAAATCCTAGATAAAATGTCTGAAAAACCTAACAAAGTCTCTGAAACGAATACAGCGGTCAATAAGAAGTTCTCTGTGCCAGTTCAGCTGACTGACCTGTCAGTTTATGATGACGCTTTCGTTTTCATGAAGGAGCGGTTTGCTGCTGAGATGATGAGGATAGATGAAGAGATGACCAGATTGAGGTAGCTACACCATCAATCTTTTCATCACACTGTTTCGATAAAACTAGTGACATGACAAGAAGGTGTCTACAATTTTTTTATTTGCTCATCATTTCGAGTCTCAAACTTTCTTAGGCCATCTGGCCATCTTAATAGGCCGACTTGTTGTCTCGTTTAGTTCCTTTGAAGTGCAGGTAGTGCACATTGGACTTGACTGCCTCAGTGGCGCAGCGGGCGAGAGTCCGCCTGCGACGCAAGAGGTTGCGGGTTCGATTCCCGCCTCGGAACAAATTTGTGTACGATCTGCAGAAATATGTTCCGTTGGTCTGGGTGTTTTATATGTATAATAAAAATATCTATCTATGTAAGTATATAATGTATTAAATATATCAGTCATCTAGTACCTATAATACAAGCTTTGAGTAGCTTACTTTGGGGCTAGATGGTGTTGTGTGGATTGTCCAGCATTATTTATTTTTATTTTTTATTTGACAAGAAATCAGGGCACTCTCTCCAACTGCATCGTACTCTGATTGGTGATAAATGATGAATAGCTGTTGGTGGTCCTGTTATAGAAAAGGAGGGGTCCTTTTGTATAACAGGACCATCACCTCCTTTTCCTGAGTACTTAACACTACTTCTGTGGCCACCAGACTTCCATGGAGTTATTAGAGGTATATAATAGGTACTAATGTTTTTTTTTCCAACTTCAGTACCAACCTGCTCCGGCTCAACGGGCATACGACGACAGTCCAAGCCGGCATGACGTCATCGAACAGGGAGAATCCAGCGACGAGTTGGGACGTCATCGCCAAGTCCCCTCTGGTGGAGGGAGAGGGGCAGGATAAAGTCCTCAAACTGCAGTTCGATGTGAGGAGATATCATCCTCATGAGGTTTGTGCCTTTTTATATGATGGAGTATAGCCGATTCTGAAGTAATTTTTGAGGTTTCCCGTTACTAAAATCTGGTAAATATATTGCAGATCGAACCCGCTGCGTTGCGCTAATTATTATTGAAGAGTCAATGTCCTGGTCTCCTGATAAACCAGAACTTACCACGCCTGTTTCCTTAAGAGATACGCAGAGACCGCAGATGTTACCTTAAGATTCCTCAACTAAAAAACTGAAACAGATTCTCGACTTTGATCCCCAGATATCCCCTCAGATCCCCTAGTACTAACTCCAGGTTCCTGGAGGATATCTTAGTGAGGTAGTCAGTAATCATTACCTCCCCAGGCAGATATCCCCTCAGATCCCTAAGTGACAAGTACTAACTCCAGGTTCCTGGAGGATCTCTACCGGGGGTAGTAAGTATTCATTACCTCTTATGTTTCATTAGTTGCGCCCCGCGGTTTCACCCGCACAGATTTAAATCCCGGTATTCCCACGGGATAAAAAGTAGCCTATGTACTATTCCAGACTATAATCTACCTCTCTGCCAAGTTTCATCCAGATCCGTTCAGCCGTTCCGGCGTGAAAGAGTAACAAACATCCATCCGTCCATCCTATCTTCAATCCATACTTACAAACTTTCGCGTTTATAATATTAGTAAGATACACTTTCTGCCTGCGGTAAACCATAGGTTCCATATTTTTCCAGGTGTCAGTCAAGATCCTGGACGGCACGCTTCTAGTTTCAGCAGTCCATCAGGAGAGAACCGATGCTGACACAGTGTACAGAGAGTACAACCGGGAGGTTCCACTGCCGCGTAGTACAGACCTGGAGACAGTAGAGTCAGCGCTGTCAAAAGATGGAATATTGACAGTTAGAGTACCCTTGCACCTTGGCGCGGAGGATAGTGAAGCTGAGTATTACAATCTGAGCGAAAATGATGATTAAGAAGATTATATTTTTTTTTATAGCATAACATACCTACCTTTTATCCGCGTAAGTATCACGCGAGCACGGGCAGACGCTAGTAAGTAAATAAAAAAAATTGTTGCATTTTGGATTTTAATTGTTATGGTTAAAATACTTTCAATCTCTTGGAACCAAAATATTTAAAAACCAAAATGCAAAATATCGCACTAGTTTTACACTAATTACTAGCTTCCACCCGTGGCTCTGCTCGCGTGGTACTTACGCAGATAAAAAGTAGCTAGATGGTACTATATATTTTTTTTATTCATAATCTTCTTAATCATCATTTTTGTTCTGATTGTCATTCTCAGAGACGTAAAATATTCTTAGATCGTGGGATCATCAGGAACCATTGATCGCGTGGGTGGAAATTATAAATATTTAGCAATTGTAATGAAAATATTTTTCAGTGGTAGTCAGTCGGTCGCAGCTGTTTTGGCATCAGCTCGTGCTGAAACCACAACAAGAGAACTGAAAGAATTATTTAAATTAAACAGACGAACGTTCTGTACAATTATGTATATTATAAACTACTGTATATACTGCAAGAATTATGCATCCATATGCGAAAGTTGGAAAATATTTTTTTTTTAATGGCAAAAAAAATGCTTAGAATGGCTAACTTAATACATGCTTATTATAAAAAAATAATCATAAAGTTTTTTACAATTTATAGTTAACGTTTGACCGCTATCTCACCATGCGGTCTACGGTGTAGCACGCTTACCTAGAAGATACCTTCACTCGTCTCTTGAAAACTTCCAAATTATAGGCATCCGGAAAAACAGACGCTGGCAAGGAGTTCCACTCTTTCAAATCAAATCAAATATTTTATTTTGTCAGAATTTTAGTACATGGTAAATAAAGGTACCTTATAATGTGCATTACAGCGCTGTATTGTAACGTTTTTACGCCACAAAACCAATCCGAAAAGGCAGAGACAGTTGCAACACTAATTCTATTTCTGCCGCCAAGCAATGCTGGGTTTTCGGTGTGGTGGCCGGGGGAATTACAGGGAAATGAGGCTCTGTATATGCCTCGAGTTGATGAACGGTGCAGTGCATCGTAGGGCACGTTCGAGAAAATGCCTTGTTTGTAATGGCTACCACTTCACATCACGTGAGACATTAGCTTGTTCCATCAGTAAATAGAACGGATGCTTAGGCGACTGAGTTTTAAAGTAGGACCTTTAATTCGTACGACAATTAAATGAAAAAGACTACAAAATCGAAACAATGAAATAACTATCGTAACTTTGATTTACAAAGGGATATTTAACGGGATATTTTGTGTTCGTAACCATGGTAGTTTCAAAAATTACATAATACCTATCTTGAGTATCTTGTTTTTACCAACCTTTTTATCTTACACCGAAATCACCATAGCAACATGACGAATGCAAGTGCGCGCACCCCTGGAAGGGTTCGCGCCGGAAATGAGGTTTTTATCCCTCTCCCTCCCCGGAAGTCGGGAATCGATGTGACGCGATTGCTGACAGGTAGCTGGATGAAGTAACTGTAATTTTGTGATGCAAAGATTTGAATAAATAAATATTGGTGGACATTCCACACAGCACTATCTCGCCCTAAACTAAGCCATAGCTTGGGATATGGGAACCAGATAGCTGATATACTACTTATATACTTTTTATTGTAAATACATAGATACTTATAATTTATATAGCACCCTTTATTTGAAGTGCAGATATATAAATGGCGTAGTTTATATGGAACTTTGAGAGTAACTTTTTAAGAATAGTAGAGCTCTTTGTGAAGGGCTCGTCCGGGGAAGTACCACCACCATGCTTTTTCTGCCGCCAAGCAGCAACGCTGTGTTTCGGTTTGAAGAGTGTGGTCGCCGGTGTAATTACAGGCACATGAGGCTTAACATCTGTATGCCTCAAGTTGATGGACGCAGGGCAGTGCATCGTAGGGCACGTTCCTATTGTGCGTGACCTACGGGGCAATGTTTTGTTTATAGGTGATGGTTACCACTTAACATCAGGTGGACCATCTGCTTGTTCCATCAGCTAGTTGCATTAAAAAAAAAAAACTTTAATTTCATACATAGGCATTTCAAATATTTAAATTAATATTGGTGGGCATACCACAGGAATTACAGGCACATGAGGCTTAACATTTGTATGGCTTGAGTTGATGGACGCAGTGCAGTGCATTGTAGGGCACGTTCCTATCATGCATAACTTGCGAGGAAATTCTATGTTAGTAATGGTTACCACTTAACATCAGGTGAGACATTAGCTTAGACTAGCCCCAAACAAAGAGATAGCTGATATCCTACTACTATTATAAACGCGAAAGTTTGTAAGTATGCATGGATGGATGGATGGCTGTTATACCTACTCTCTCACGCCGGAACGGGTGATGAAACTTGGCAGAGAGATAGATTGTAGTCTGGAATAGCACATAG
Organism: Plemyria rubiginata; assembly: GCA_963576535.1. Lineage (NCBI taxonomy): Eukaryota > Metazoa > Arthropoda > Insecta > Lepidoptera > Geometridae > Plemyria > Plemyria rubiginata. The sequence goes on from OY754929.1 coordinate 4,363,141, forward strand.
GCTACTTTTCATCCCGTAGGAATACCGGGATTTAAATCTGCGCGGGTGAAATCGCGGGGCGCAACTAGTCTACAAATAAGTCAGCGATAGCATAATTATGTCTAATATCTATTATAGTATCTAATAAAAAAAGATCTGTAGTAATTTTATAGCAGTGTGTTCAATACCAAAATGTAAATATCAATTTGCAACACCACCTCAATTACAAATCATGCAACAATGACTCCATCCCCCAATTTCGGGGTGTGCCGGGGTTCCTGACTTTTCCATACAATTTGGCACGGAGGGAGTTATCAATGCTAACAAAGGTGAAATCAAACATACGGTGTACCACCCTATCTGATTTACCATGGCATAGGCTGTGGTGTGGGTGGTGTACAGTTAGTGGGTTTTGATGTGGCATGAGATTAATTATATAGAGATTAATATAATGTAAATATAATAATGTAAATAAACAGAAACAGCTTCACGACTTTGATCCCCAGGTACGGCAGATATCCCTTCAGATCTCCCAGTACCAAGTAGGTACTAATCATAGACTTATAGAGACTGGCGGTTTACATCCTAATCATATGAAACACGGTGTCGGCAGATTTCCCTCTCCCTTGCCTACACTTACATATAAAGCGTACATACGATAATAAACTCGGGTGACAGACACACTGAACGCAGCACTACAATTGGCTACTTGACCAACTCACTCTTACAATCACCCAATCAATGCGAACCACTCGTACGTCACACTACCCTAAAAACGTAGGCATAGGGATTTCAATATTATCGATAAAGTATTATCGATTGATTTTGAGAGAAGTCTTTTCCACATTCTATCTCAGCTTGACTAGTAAGAAAATCCATATGTCTTAATTTAATAATAATAATAAAAACAACTTTTATTTTCAACTGACTTCAAAAATGGAGGTACTTATATTCTTAAAAAAATCGGGCCCGTCCAAATCTGATCAATAGTGATCAGATTTTGACGGGCTCGTTTTCGTTCTATAAAGTATATTTTTTCAGAGGTGTATAAAATATACTAGCAGCGCTTAACCGCCGGTTTCTGAAAGCACGATCAAAACTAATCTGCTGTCTCTATCTAAGAAAACGCCATTTATTCATTCAAACTATGTTATATTTTACTTATGTATATTTTAAGTGATTTAAGGAATAAAGAAAATTTATATTGTATGTGAGTTTTTAATGACTACAATCTCACCTGATGGTAAGCGACGATGTAGTCTACGGTGGAGCAGAACGTTAACAGTAATATAACAGCTCAATCAATAAGTTCCATCATATTAAAAAGTCAAATAAATTGTCAAAATTACATATAATATAAATACACACATATTATTTACATTAGCACCGGTGGTCTAGTGGGAGTGACCCCGCCTTCCGATCGTAAGGTCGCAGGTTCGAATCCGGTCGTGCACCAATGGATTTTTCTATCGAAAAATTTATGTGCGCAATGCCAGTGCTCTTAAACGGTGAAGGAAAACATCGTGAGGAAACCAGTTAGTATTCTAACAGCGGCGATGGGCTTGCAACCTGTCACGTATGGAATACTAACTACTGCAAAATGTGGGTATGTGCCAAATGTAATGTTTGGACGTACCTCTGACTACCCCCCTTAGACATCCTCAAAGAATCTTGAATTAGTACCTACTTGGTACTGGAAGATCTGAAGGGATATCTACCGTACCTGGGGATCAAAGTCGTGAAGCTGTTTCAGTTTTCAGTTTCAAATTAAATAAATTATGCTGGACAAACCACACAGCACTATCTAGCCCCAAAGTAAGCTACTAAAGCTTGTGTTATGGGTACTAGATAACTGATATATTTAATACATTATATAATTACATAGATAAATATTTTTATTATACATAGAAAACACCCAGACCAATGAACAAATTTCTGCAGATCGTACACAAATTTGTTCCGAGGCGGAAATCGAACCCGCAACCTCTGCGTCGCAGGCGGACTCTCGCCCGCTGGGCCACTGAGGTCGTCAAATCGCAGATATGTCGGTAATGCATTCTTTGGATTAGACAGGACGAAATTTAGGCCAGAAAAGCAGATTTGTAATCGCAGTGTATCCTTTGGTGTAATCAGGCCCTCCTTCTCCAATATGCACCGGCAGATGCCCAGGGCCCCTTAACGAATATGGGGCCAGAACAGACCACCAACTGATAACCGATCGATACTGTTTACAATTGTTAATTACTCTCATATGTGCAAAAACACCAACAAAATTGCGTCTTGGCAAAGCGGAGCTTATGCAGTACATATAAGCTCTCTTTCCGTGACCATGCCACAGCATCAGCTGCAAGCTGTAACAGAGGTGAGAGGTAAACCCCATGCCAGATATCTGTCATATTGATGATGTGGATAAAATGCTGACTCATAAGTCAATCACGCAAGGCACTATTAAAGTGACGTAAGAGGAAGAGTGGTCTTCCACAATATAGATATAGATTCACCTCATACAAAGTTTATAGTAAAAGTAAATTTATGGTTCATGCAAGAAATGTGTACAATGGACGGTGTTATCACCATGATAGTGGTCACAAAACGCCTTTCCCAGGAAGGTATATATTTTTTTTGCCTCAACTGTATAATATAAAACAAATTTGATAGGATTACTGGTTTATTGAAGGCTTATACGCCAGTTTCGAATACAGCGGCTGAACTTTACTCACAAATTCTCCGTAGTTCGGTTGTTCTCGAAGCACAAAAGCCCGTGCTCCGGTTCTGAGAAGCGGTTGCCATGGCAACGCGCCGCATCAACAGCGCACACAGCAGTGGGTACTCAGGTGACCTGCTTAGGGTGGTGGTGTACAGGGGATTCTGAAGGCTTAGCCTCTTGAATACGCCTTTTAAAGCTAAATATCCTACTTACTATTATTAACGCGAAAGTTTGTAAGTATGGATGGATGGATGGATGTTTGTTGTTACTCTTTCACGCCGAAACGGCTGAACGGATCTGAATGAAACTTGGCAGAGAGGTAGATTATAGTCTGGAATAGCACATAGGCTACTTTTTATCCCGTGGGAATACCGGGATTTAAATCTGCGCGGGTGAAACCCCGGAGCGCAACTAGTATTTTTTATATTTTATTTTTATATTCGTGGTAGGGGAATAGGGTGCATTGACCATTATCCACCTTCAAAACAAAGAGGCTTGACTCATGATGATGATGTTAAAGTTTTTTATGGCACTATTGCGCCAAGCAACTAGTGTATCTACTAGTAGAGTGAGGGAAATTTTTATTTTTGTAACACTACTTTTTGGTTTATTTAGCATACCTTCTTACCAATCACTTTCTCTGCTTGTTCCATCAGCTAGTTGTACAAAAAAAAAAAAAAAAACAATGGCACTAGCCACACACTCCCATATTAAGCCGGGTCCGCAGCGCCGTGTTTTCGTGTTTTCTAACATCTTAACATGTTTACAAAACAAAATAGGGGCGTGGCTTAACAGTTTTGTTAGCAAAAACACAAAAACATGTTTGCCGAGACAAATGGATAACATCACCCGCGTTCGCCTGCGGGGAGGGGAAGCGTCACATTTTATGTTATATATGTGTAAGCTTCTACGTCCTCTTCGTCGGAACTCATTTTTGAAATGAATTGGAATGAAACAAAAACAATAAACAAAACAGAACACACCAGACGGGCTGTTTTAAAAACATGTTATGCTTAACATGTTATGTAACATGTTTTGTTTGAAAATTGGCGCTGCGGATCCGGCTTTACTGTTCTGTGAACACTAGTAGCTCTGCCTCGACCAAATTCAGTCAAAGCAGCTTATAGGCTTGATACTTGATTAAGCCATTACTCATTGTATCTCTTTCTTTACCATAGTTTTGCTTGTGTGCGTTTTCACTCGCTGTTTATTTGCTGGGCCACGTCATCGTCACGATGTCATACCCTACTAACTTTAACTTATCTGTGGACACAGATATGTTATTATCTATGGTACGTAGCTTAATAATGATAGACATATTTTAGCGCGCTGCGGGGTTGCAAATTGTTAATGCTTTTTTTTAATGAAAATTAAAACGTTTTTATGAACTGGGTGACATGTCTAGTGACTGAGCTTTTAGGTTTCACGAAAGTCGAAAGCCAAAGTCAGAAGATATTCACGTGATAGGCCCTCAGAATCAATATAATCTATAAGATCTTTTGAAATCCTAAAACTATAGATGAGATTATTTTAGCATACGTACGAAATCTCTTAAAACACACCTACCTACTTTTTCGTTAAGATCAAAATTATATTTCGGCTGAACTGTGTGCAATAACAACATCAGTGATATCTTCCAGAATTAAATGTGCGAGTGAGAAGTAGGTCATTTTGAAGTCAGATACAGAAAAAAATTAAAAGAAGAAGAAAGAAAAATGTTAAACGTTTATGTTAACATAATATCAATATAAATATTATAATTCTTCCAAGCAGGTGGCTCAAAATAACATGTAAAAAATATAATAGTTATAAAATTATTTATTACCTATTCCATACGATTATTATTGATATACTGCCGAGTCACGTCTATGGGTCACGATATATCCGTTAAATATACAGAAACAGCCTAGCTTTACGACTTTGATCTCCGGCACGGTATAGATATCCCCACAGATCTTCAATACGAAACATTGTGTTGAGTGGATTTTAAAAGCTCCTCAAAACTTGTTTTAGAACATAAAAGAAAATACATCAATCAAAATCAAACTTAATTGGGCGATAGTAATCGTGTAAAACATTTTAGAAAACATCATTGAATTAAGAACCTCCTCCTTTTATGAAGTCGGTTAAAAAGAAGAATGTGACACACAGTGAACCATCAGTAATGCTCATTATATATCTAAGCAAAAAAATATCATTTAAACCAGTTAACCTTTACGATAAAGACAACTCTAAACAAAGCCATAAAATATTCTAGAAGAAAAAAAACTAACTCATAACTTTAATCCGCTAGCACCATGACAGATATTCCCTTCAGCAGGATTATTTGAATTTTTCCGATCAAAAACTTTACTTTCTGTTGACGTTTCTGAAGGGATATTGTAAAACATTCGGAAACGTTTCCGACCGGAAACTTTACAATCTGTCTCTCTTGCTCTGGTTGTGTTTGCAAAAAAACATTTTGAGCATAGAACTAGATTTACACATTATATTTTATCAAACATACCTAATACCTTAAATAAAATATCAATGGTTTAAAAATATTCTCCGCAATGATGCATCTTGTAGCCAAAAATAACAGGCAAAAACGAGCGAAGCCATAGACAGAAACAAGTGTGAAATAAATAAACAGCAAAGAAAGTGAGTTTTCGATAAAATATTCTCGTTAATCGTGAGGGTCGCTCCCTGCGGACGACGTTTTTTGTCAAAGTTGACGCGCGCCTACGCACCTGCTACTATAGAGCTATGAAGATGTAGAGCTGTAAAGAAGGTATAGTGTACCTACGCATCAACCAAAAAGGACGCTGGAAAAGAGTGGAGGGGATGTGTTTGCACATACAAAACACTGCCATCACACCCTCTTCTCCTCCTTCCGGCGTTCTTTTAGCATGACGCGACCTATTATAAACAAAGGTCTTCCCAACCTTAGTAGTTCTTACGACTGTGGGTACATCTTTGGCCAAAAACCAAACTTTTTTAAATAGTAGAACGCCTTCGGACCAGAATAGGAGTCCAATTTCACCCAATATTTTCAGTAAAAAAAAATAAGCTAAGGATTTACAAGATTTAAAAGTTTTTTAAGTAGGCAGCTCTAGTAGCTACAAAGCTCTCGCCACAGTCGGCTGCGCACGCGTCGAAACATCCCTTTCTCCTGAGACAGTTGTGAAGAAGTGGAAGAGCCAGGCTCGACCGTTAATAAACATACGTACAAACATGAAGACCGTAGAAGTGTGTACCTATGTACACACATATTGTTTTATACGCGGTTTTCAACAGTAGTTTGGTAATTGAATTTTGGCCCTTATTTCAAAAAGCTTCCAAGCATCATCAGGTTGATGTCATTAAAAAGAAAAACAGCTTCACGACTTTGATCCCCAGGCACGGTAGATATCCCTTCAGATCTCCCAGTACCAAGTAGGTACTAATTCAAGATTCTTTGAGGATGTCTAAGGGAGGTAGTCAGAGGTACGTCCAAACATTACATTTGGCACATACCCACATTTTGCAGTAGTTAGTATTCCATACGTGACAGGTTGCAAGTCCATCGCCGCTGTTAGAATACTAACTGGTTTCCTCACGATGTTTTCCTTCACCGTTTAAGAGCACTGGCATTGCGCACATAAATTTTTCGATAGAAAAATCCATTGGTGCACGACCGGATTCGAACCTGCGACCTTACGATCGGAAGGCGGGGTCACTCCCACTAGACCACCGGTGCTCTCTGACTGAAGACTGATTAAAAAAAGCTTCATCATCATAAATCTACTTAAATACCAGTCTGGACCAGACTGGACTAGACTAGACACAGGTGGCAAGCAGATTATGTTGGCACTGAAACCGATATAATCAAACAAGCTCATCTTTTTAGATTGAATAAAAATTATTTTTATGTAAATTTTAGGGATTAAGGGCCCGGCGACAGCGGCTCGCAGTTTCGAGGTGCGATTGGCTATTATTTCATTTCGGGGAGGTTGTTTGAAAGAATAACTATTCAGTGACACGCATAAATACTGTTCGAATACAAATAAAACAATAATATAAGGGAAATGTGCTTGAGTCGGAAATTATTTTGGTATTAGGTAAACGTAAGGCCAAACATACTAATACCAAAATGATTTCTGATTCGGGCATGTTTCCCTTATATTATTGTGTTATTTGTGTTCGAACAGTATTTATGCGTGTCACTGGATAGTTATTCTTTCAAACAACCTCCCCGAAATGAAATAAAATGTAATAATAGCCAATCGCACCTCGAAACTGCGAGCCGCTGTCGCCGGGCCCTTAAGGTAAATTATTTTTTAAACTTTCGCGATCATATTACTATCACATACATATCACTATTTATAGCGTTTTACCATTTTTACTTTACGACGTTACGCTATGTTGGAAACTAAAAACTATAGGTATTATACCTATAGTTTTTAGTTTCCAGTTAGTATTAAATATATCAGTCATCTAGTACCCATAACACAAGCTTTGATTAGCTAACTTTGGGGCTAGATGGTGCTGTGTGGATTGTCCAGGATTATTTATTTATTTATTATCTTACATATGTTTACTGAAAGTGTATTTTACACACCCAGGTGAACTAATTATCCGAATTGGTTAAGAATACAAAGACCTTTCACCTGTAGCCTTTAATGCAAAAGAAAATATTTTTTATGACAAACTGCTAATATAAAATTCATTGTCAAGTTTGAAATTAATGTGAGATTATGATCGCCGGCGACGAGCTACTTCGCGTGACAAACGAACTCGTAATTTAAAAATTAAAGTATTTAGGGGGTAGTTACGGCCAATTTCCACAGATAAAAAATATATTGGCGTAGCAAATAAAGCTCTAGATGATGCTTTATTAGACTACTAGCGACCCGCCTGCGCGCCCCTGCTTCGCACGGGTGCACACACCATGCATGTATTATACATATAAACCTTCCTCTTGAATCACTCTATCTATTTAAAAAACCGAATCAAAATCCGTTGCGTAGTTTTAAAGATTTAAGCATACATAGGGACATGGGGACATAGGAATATAGGGACAGAGAAAGCGACTTTGTTTTATACTATTTAGTGATTAGATAGATAGCGAGTGACTTGACAGCCGATTAGTGTTGATCGCGCTTTTAGAAACCGGGGGTTAGTTTTTTGGTTGGTAGGTAAGCCGCTAGTAGGCAATCAACATTTTTTTTATACAATCAGCTGATGGAACAGGCAGATGTTCCACCTGATGTTAAGTGGTAACCATCACCTATAACAAAATAACGCCTCGTAAGTCACGCACGATAGGAACGTGCCCTACGATGCACTGCCCTGCGTCCATCAACTTGAGGCATGCTGATGTTAAGCCTCCTGTGCCTGTAATTACATATTATTTTTAAATTAATAAAAACTAGCGACCTGCCCAAAAAACTAGCCTCTGCTTCGCACGGGTGCACATATCATGCATGTATTATACATATAAACCTTCCTCTTGAATCACTCTATCTATAAATAAAAACCGCATCAAAATCCGTTGCGTAGTTTTAAAGATTTAAGCATACATAGGGATATAGGGACAGAGAAAGCGACTTTGTTTTATACTATCTAGTGATAGTGAAAGTGAAGACTCACTGTAGTATCTTGGCTTAGTTTGGGTCTAAATGGCGCTGTGGGCTATGTCCGATATTACCTATTTACAATGGCTACAATTCAACAGATGAACGTGAGTGTAATTTGTTATTAGGTACGGTTCCAATCGATATTTTTTTTAACTGAATCGAACGTCCTTTATATGTACTTCATGAGATATATTTTTCTATAGAGCTTATACCCAACACATAAGACTGGCCTTGACCCCGCGCCCATTAAACTAATACGCGGAGAACATTATCTCATAGAATGTATAACGAAATGTAAGCTTGTACATACTTATCTGTACATAATTATCTGTACATAAATACCTATATAATCTTATACATAATTTAAAAAATAACAATCTAATTGAAACATAAAAAAAGAAATCAATAGACAAACATTATTCCATTTTTTCCTGTCATTGTCTCGTCTCGTGATTTGAAAATAGAATCACGTTCGAAGTTCAAAGTTTCAAGCTTTCGGATGAAATTATCTCTGTTGCGTCTTCAAGCGAGACGATCCTGCGGACATTAGACAAGGAAGGAATCGTGAAAGCTGGGGAGTGTGAGAGGGATGAGTGATCCGCATCTCGGCGGGATGCCAGATCGGCAACGTCGCGTCCACCAATCACCGGACGTTCATCTTGGCTTTTGTTTTTGTTTTGATTTTCTTTTTAAATTGTTTTTGGTGTTAGCTTAGTATAGAGTCGACTGCATTTATTTTATTTTTCTAAGAAACAACTATTTTGATACAGGAAATTACCTGTTTGAGATATGATTGAGAAGAGCACCGGTGGTCTAGTGGAAGTGACCCCGCCTTCCGATCGTAAGGTCGCAGGTTCGAATCCGGTCGTGCACCAATGGATTTTTCTATCGAAAAATTTATGTGCGCAATGCCAGTGCTCTCAAACGGTGAAGGAAAACATCGTGAGGAAACCAGTTAGTGTTCTAGCAGCGGCGATGGGCTTGCAACCTGTCACGTATGGAATACTAACTACGGCAAAATGTGGGTATGTGCCAAATGTAATGTTTGGACGTACCTCTGACTACCCCCTTAGACCATCCTCAAACAATCTTGAGTAAGTACTTGGTACTGAGAGATCTGAAGGGATATCTACCGTGCCTGGGGATCAAAGTCGTGAAGCTGTTTCAGTTTAATGGAAATTAAGAATTCAAGCATTCAAACAACACTCTAAAAACTTGAAAAAATATTATAATTTATAAATATAGCAAGTCATTTATCAAAACATAAACAAAATGGATTGTTGAGAAAACTAAGATAACAAGGAAAACATTCACGCGATGATATAACCATAAATACAATAGTGACGGGAAACGAGCTTGAAGGATTTGAAATATTGTTGGTGTGGTGAGTGTCGGTGAAATTATCATCTTTGTTATACGTGATGAGTACAACTAAACATCAGGTAGGTAGTGACTGTAGGTAGTAGTAGATTTATCAAACTCACAAGTCATGGTAAATACGTCATGTAAAGGCTGAGGGGTATTATTTCAGGTCCTACCATTACTTTACAATCGTAACAGCCTATTTCATATTATCTGGTGAAGAATAACAATACATAAGTTACGTTAAGTTAAGTTAGGGTGTTTTCTATGTATAATAAAAAATATCTATCTATGTAATTATATAATGTATTAAAAATATATCAGTTATCTAGTACCTATAACAAGCTTTAGTAGCTTACTTTGGGGCTAGATAGTGCTGTGTGGATTGTCCAGCATAATTTAATTTAATTATTTATTTATTTATAAGTGTCGTATTAGTTTTTTTACTAAACTGACTCTGGATTAAGTCTGACTAAAAATTAGAAAAATTACGGTCAAAGGCTTACATAATTACTACTTCGTCGGTTAAAAATAGTTTTTATTTACAAACATTTTCTCATTATAAAATAAGAATTTGTTATTATTACAAACTTCTGATTATTTGTTTTGTATTATCCTGTAACGAACGATTTGTAATTATGTAACTTATGCACATGTAACTTAAGCAACGTTTGCATTGTGTAACCATAAGTTTGAAAATATTTGATTTCATTTCATTTTAAACAAGATCATGATTAGCTTTGGCAAGTCCATCCCTAAAGTCCCGAAAAGTGCGTGACGAGTGACTCAAGGGATAATATGGCAGACACAACATATTTTACCCTTACAAGCACCGTTGGCGTAAAATAATAAGCTTAATTAAAATGTAGGTTAATTGTCTGCATGTGCCGTAAAAATGGTTGTGTAGCAAATGTTTAGGGTTCCGTAAACCAGCGGTAGAACCACGGAAAACGTTCCATAATGAACTGAACGAAAACGAACGCACATTTATTCTTTTTAGCCTGAATAGTCTCTATGCAAAAGCCTCAGGGAGGGAGGGAGACACACCTTTTCAAATTCAATTACGCAGTAATTTAGTCAAATACTAGTTGCGCCCCGCGGTTTCATCCGCGCATATTAAAAGCCCGCTATTCCCACGGAATAAAAAGCCTATGTGCTATTCAAGACTATATAATCTATCTCTCCGCCAAGTTTCATCCAGACCGTTCAGCCGTTCCGGCGTGAAAGAGTAACAAACATCCATCCATCCATACTTACAAACTTTCGCGTTTATATTAGTAGGATTAGCTTAAAGCATCATGAAAATAACGGAATCCCGTCTTTCAAAATCCGACTCGCTCTTGGCCATTATCGTCCACACCACGCGATGTTTGAATAATGCATGCAGCGGGATGATTGCGTGTGAAATCGAAAACATACAATTATTGTGAGCTTTTCTTAACAAAAACTCACAAAGACATACTTCTGGTATATCTTGTATTTTATTTTATACATCTGTTTGTCAAGCTACGTCATTAAACTGAAGCAGTTTACTGCTGGACTGTCTCTCCCATATTTTACAAAGCTCTACAGTAGAGCTTTGTGAAGGGCTCGTCCGGGGAAGTACTACCACCACGCCTTTTTCTGCCGCCGGTGTTGCTGTGTTTCGGTTTGAAGAGTGTGGTTGTCAGGGAAATTATACACGCTCTATATGTGTGACTTCTGAGATAATGTTTTGTTATAGGTGTTGGTACATACACATCTTATTTGTGGTGATGGACTTTTGTTTGTTTTATCAGTAAGTTGAATAAAAAATGTATAATGAATTTTTTCCCGTAAAAATGGTGCGGGCTTAGTATAGCTAGGTATAGCTGTACAGCATTTTTTCCCCGTAAAAATGGTGCAGGCTATCTTAATAGCTAGGTATAGCTGTACAGCATTTTTCCCCGTAAAAATGGTGCAGGCTATCTTAATAGCTAGGTATAGTTGTACAGCATTTTTTCCCGTAAAAATGGTGCGGGTTATCTTAGTAGCTAGGTATAGCTATACAGCATTTATTCCCCGTAAAAATGGTGCAGGCTATCTTAATAGCTAAGTATAGTACAGCATTTTTTCCCCGTAAAAATGGTGCAGGCTATATTAATAGCTAGGTATAGTTGTACAGCATTTTTTCCCGTAAAAATGGTGCGGGTTATCTTTGTAGCTAGGTATAGCTATACAGCATTTTTTCCCCGTAAAAATGGTGCAGGCTATCTTAATAGCTAAGTATAGCTGTACAGCATTTTTTCCCCGTAAAAATGGTGCGGGCTATCTTAGTAGCTATGCCTAGCTATATAATAGTGCAACAAGCATGCGTGGCTTGCTACATCGCCTCAAGCGAGATGACTGGTCATGGTCGGCTGCGCTGAGGGTCCAACGGTCTCGTTCCAACCTTCCATTTAGTCCCACACAGCTATAAACACGTTTATAAGGAATCTAGAGGTCAGTCGGATGAGATGGAAGTCTTGGTACTTAAAGACGTAGATAGCTTACAATGACTTACTAAATATACATTATTTTAGAGATATACATTTAATTTTGACTCATACGTACACAAATTAACTAGAAAATAAAATAAGGTTTATTTACTTTTTTGTATTGGTGGTGGATGTTACACACAGCACTATCTCGCCCCAAACTAAGCCAAAGCTTGTGATATGGGAACCAGATAGCTGATATACTACTTATATACTTTTTTGTATGTACTTATGATATTATATAACACCCAGACAGAGAACAAACATCTATGTTCATCACACAAATGTTTGTTCTCGGTGGGAATCGATAACCCACGGCCTATACGGCACAGAAGGTAGAGCTACTAATACCAACTGAGCCTTTTGATTTAAGAAAAATGGACCAAAACGTTATTAAGTAGAAGACCGAAATGTATGGGTGTAGAAGAGGCCTCTAGATACCCAGTAAGTTTACTGATGATGACGAGAAAACTTTAAGACTTTTCAGCATAACAACATCTCAAAAATTCAGCTTTTATACGCAAGAAAATAGCTTAGAGCTATTTTAGTGATTTTAATTACTGCATGCAATTACTATTATCTCGCCAAAAGATATTGTAACGAACGTTGCAAGATGCAGTATCTTACCCACAAATCGGTTTACATAAGCCGAGAGCGCCTCTATCTACCAAAGGCATTGGACCGAACAATTTATTCATTGCTCTATGCCTCTTGTTGTTTATCGTACATCTCACTAAGTGCTAGGGAAAATAGCTTAGTTTCACGTCCTTTCTGCACACTGGTTCACCGCGAACGTCGTATTTTCAATGTAAGGGCAAACTGATCCTTGTGGTTCTTTGACTGTGACTTTGACTGAAGTAACTCCTCAGGTCTCAACCATATGTTTTGTCAAAGTCACTTCTCCTATGGGAGACATTTTAGTAATCCCAAGATAGAAAGATGCTGCAGACCAGCGGCCCGATTACGTTAATGTCTGGCTAACGAGATGGCTTTCAGTTTGACATTTGATTCCTATAATGTAATAGCAATTAAATAGGATAGAATTAAAATTAAATGTCAAACTGAAAGCCATCTTGATAGCCATACAAAAGAGTGATAGATACCAAGCCGAGTTTATTGCCTGTTCTTGTCGGCGTTGGTCGCCGTTGAACTGGCACTAGTCACCTAGTTTTTAAGACGTTTCAAGATGTTCCTTGTGATTTTATTGAATAAACACATTTTGAATTTGAATTTGTTACTCTTTAACGCCCGAGCGGTTGAAAGGGTTTGGATGAATATTGAATATTGGCACAGAGATAGATAATATTCTATCTATTCTTAATAATATATTATAGTTTTATATCAGAGAAGCCAATTAGCGGTCCTCATACGTATGGTTACAGAACAGAGTAGGTAAGATTAGAAAAAAGAACAGAGTAGATAAGATTAGAAAAAAAAATGTGACTAGATTGTTAACTTACCTATGTTATGAAACAATATAACAGAACGTGGGTATTTTTCACAATTTTGATACTCACAGTACTCACTAAATAAAATATAATCCTGCTAATAAGTATTATAAATGCGAAAGTTTGTGAGTATGGATGGATGTTTGTTACTCTTTCACGCCGAAACGGCTGCACTTATCTTTATGAAACTTGGCAGAGAGATAGATTATAGTGTGGAATAGCACTTAGGCAACTTTTTATCCCGTGGGAATACCGGGATTTAAAACTACGCGGGTGAAACCGCAGGGCGCAGTTAGTACATAATAAATGCAATAAATAGACTGATTTAATGAAGCCTTTTTTTCATTTCATGACCAAAACAGAACCAGCGTGTTGACAAATAAAACTTACAACAGAGCCTGAGGGTCAGACGTTCTCACGAATCCTCATAAGACTGACCGAGCACTAAAAGTTACTCCTCTCCCCCTGCCACCCTAATCTACACCCTGTACCCTAATTTTAAGGTGGTATTTCACGTGAAAAGGTCCATGGTGCTTAAGTTGTTTTGAAGGCGTCGTTCTGGTAATTTATTTCATTAGGAGAAGGCAGGATACATGTCCCTCTCTTCACGGGCCACTGGCTCTGGTCTGAGCATGTTGAGACTGGAGAAAAAACAATTTAGTGGAGGAGTTCGAGGCGGGAATATCTCAGGGTTCTGTCAAGGTCAAAACCTGTATGTTAGTTTTAAATTATGTATGGATCAGACATCTCAATAAATAAAAAAAATATTTTTAAACGAGGCTTTGCAGAATCTTGCTTTGAATGCAGTGGTTCGTTTGTTGGCGATACGTTTTTGATACGAAATGACATGCTCAAGAAATTGAGTGGAGTACCTATTTTTTGATATTTTTCTCGGTTGTGGTTGCCATTACCAGTATGTGTATTTTGTGATCTTTTACAAAATACTTTCTGGCTTAGTGTGGCTATAGTTATAATAATTATTAAAGTGACGTATTTAAGTGACTAGCACAGCCTGACGTAAGAATAATTTGAAATTGGCATGACATTGTTCTATGCGCGAATCGTTCACGCAGCGCTGGTTACCCCACGCCGAGCTGTCAATTGTAAGGCGTTGACAACACCTAATATTTCTCTCGCTCGCACGATTCGACATATTGCAAGATATAAAATCAAAAATTCCAATTTTGAAAAATCGCAAACAACCATTTTGTGTGCAATAAAATTGCGCATAGTTTGGTAAAAATTTCATTTTGATTGATGCAAGTTTTCCTACTTAAAAGTTTGCTTGAGTACGAAAACTAGAAAAGCAAACTTTTAAGTAGGAAAACTTGTATCGATCAAAATGATTTTTTTACTAAGCTGTGCGCAATGTGATTGCACACAAAATGGTTGTTTGCGATTTTTCAAAAATGGATTTAGTGATTTTATATCTTTCAACAAGTCAAAACGTGCGAGCGAGAGTCACATTAGCTCTTGTCTTCGTCTTAACCTTATTTATATGCCGTGGAACTATGCGGCTCCAGCTCCCGCACTACAAGGCCCCTACATCTCGTGCTTATATTATGCGAACCCGCCATCGTACCATTTAAACTGAATGGAAGAAACTGGTCATTTTATCTTATTTCCGTTGGAATAAATTAGTTGCTATATCTACCTGCTTCGTTTACGAGCTTGACAAAATAATGGAGTCAGTTGAGTCAACCAGTTGACTTATTTACCAACAAAATTCAATCCACTATCACTACATAGTATAAAACAAAGTCGCTTTCTCTGTCCCTATACCCTATGTCCCCATGTCCCTATGTATGCTTAAATCTTTTAAACTACGCAACGGATTTTGATGCGGTTTTTTTAATAGATAGAGGGATTCAAGAGGAAGGTTTATATGTATAATACATGCATGATATGTGCACCCCTCTTCGGGCGGGTCGCTAGTACATTATAAACGCGAAAGTTTGTAAGTATGGATGGATGGATGTTTGTTACTCTTTCACGCCGGAACGGCTGAACGGATCTGGATGAAATTTGGCAGAGAGATTATAGTCTGAAATAGCACATAGGCTACTTTTCATCCCGTGTGAATACTGGGATTTAAATCTGCGCGGGTGGAACCGCAGGGCGCAACCGGTAAAATAATAAATGGTTGCCTATAAGGATAGCGATCAAACAATGGTACTGAGGCGGTGAGACTACAGCATCGATTACACTGATTAGAATTCAAGAGGCGTGGACTGATCTTTTATACGCAGTTTTTTTTTTTTTTATACAACTAGCTGATGGAACAAGCAGATGGTCCACCTGATGTTAAGTGGTAACCATCACCTATAAACAAAACATTGCCCCGTAGGTCACGCACAATAGGAACGTGCCCTACGATGCACTGCCCTGCGTCCATCAACTTGAGGCATACAGATGTTAAGCCTCATGTGCCTGTAATTACACCGGCGACCACACTCTTCAAACCGAAACACAGTGTTGCTGCTTGGCGGCAGAAAATGGCGTGGTGGTAGTACTTCCCCGGACGAGCCCTTCACAAAGAGCTCTACTACTATTAGAATTAAATCAATATATAAGTGCCTGTGTAAATATCTACTCCAAGGTACTACTTTTTATCCTACTAATATTATAAACGTGAAAGTTTGTAAGTATGGATGGAGGGATGGATAGATGGATGGATGAATGGATGGATGGATGGATGTTTGTTACTCTATAACTCCAGAACGGCTGAACGAATCTTGGTGAAAATTGTCACAGAGATATGTTATAGTCTGGAATAACACATAGGCTAATTTTTATCCCGTGGGAATACCGGGGTTTTAAAACTACGCGGGTGAAACCGCGGGGCGCTACTAGTGCAAATATATTTTGAATGATTGAATATCTTAGATATAAGTTTAACCTATAAAATTAAATATTGGTGCCTGGTGGACATTCCACACATCACTAACTCGCCCCAAACTAAGACAAAGCTTGTGCTAATACAACCTATTAGCTGATATACTAATCATAATTGTACTTTTTTTTTGTAAATACATGCTTCTAATATTATATAACACCCAGACAGAGAACAAACATCTAAGTTCATCACCCAAATGTTTATTCTCGGTTGGGATCGAACCCACGGCCTACGGCACAGAAGGCAGAGCTACTACCAACTGAGCTGTCAAGGCTGTATCTCATAATTATTTAACAAAGGCTTTAAATATAACTAGGTACTTTATAATAATCTGAAACCTGAATACGGAGGAAATGGCTCCGAAACTTCTACGCTGTCTAAAAAAACTGATGACCGCCAATCTTGCAGAATTTGCATGTTTTGGTTATTGACTTTACATAATAACCTATTTTTTTTAATATACAACCAGCTGATGGAACAAGCATATGGCCCACTTGATGTTAAGTGGTAACCTTAACCTATAACAAAGCATTGCCTCGTAAGTCACGCACGATAGGAACGTGCCCTACGATGCACTGCCCTGCGTCCATCTTGAGGCATACTGATGTTAAGCCTCATGTGCCTGTAATTACAGCTGTACTTATAATGTACCTTATGTATATTCTATTGGTATAAGTATCAATGTGTCAAAAATATTCTTTCTTTCTGGCACTGCAGGGCAGGCTCTTAGAACCGAGAAGTACTATGAGGAATAAAAGTTCCCGAATGGCCACACGTGAAAAAGCGTGATAGGTACCAGTAGGAAATTCTAGGCGAGCAGGATGTGTTCCACTGCAGACAAGAAGAGAAGATGAGCGGGAATAGCCAAAACAATTTAGGATGGCCTAACCCCCGGTTTCTGAGAGCTCGATCAACACTCATCAGCTATTAAGTCACTTACTATTTCAACTTTTACTTCAAGTTACATAGAATAGCAAATGAATTGACAGCCGATTAGCGTTGATCGACCTTTCAGAAAACGGGTAAGTCCAGCAGCCTTCATCCGGTACTGATTATGATGATAAATAAACAAATTATATTTTCCTCATCACAGTTAGGTATGGAATCCATCGGCAAATCGTCACACCAACCAATAAGGACACGAGACAAACGGTGCGCTAAATAACATGATTATTATTCGGGCGGCGCGTGATCTCTTGATACCCAGAATCCGCATACAATGGTCGGTGAAACCATGGGTCTGATACCCTGAGATTTATAACCGGCGGTCATCTTGAGGGTTATCCTATCCTACTAATATTATAAACGTGAAAGTTTGTAAGTATGGATAGATGGATGGATGGATGGATGGATGGATGTTTGTTACTCTTTCACGCCGGAACGGCTGAACGGATCTGAATGAAACTTGGCAGAGAGATACATTATAGTCTGGAATAACACATAGGCTACTTTTTATCCCGTAGGAATACCGGGATTTTAGTCTGCGCGGGTGAAACCGCGGGGCGCAACTAGTAAATAATAAATAAATTAATAATGCTGGACAATCCACACAGCACCATCTAGCCCCAAAGTAAGCTACTAGCTTGTGTTATGAGTACTAGATGACTGATATACATAATACAGTATACTTAGATTAATATTTTTTATAATACATAGAAAACACCCAGACCAACGGAACAAATTTCTGCAGATTGTACACAAATTTGTTCCGAGGCGGGAATCGAACCCGCAACCTTTTGCGTCGCAGGCGGACTCTCGCCCGCTGCGCCACTGAGGTCGTCATATAATAAGGTCGTTATAATAAGTACTAAGGTTTTATGAGTTGAGAGCTTGTAAGTGGCAGAGCAAGTGTTACCCCCGGTTTCTGAAAGCGCGATCAACACTAATAGGCTGTCAAGTCACTTGCTATTTCGATCTAATTTGAAGTAAAAGCTGAAATAGCAATAGCAAGTGATCCTTTTGATTTTATTGAACAAATATATTTTGTCTTTGACTTTGGCTCGTCCGGGAAAGTAGTTTTAATTTCAAAATACTAAATCTAGGTGACCGAGGTTTGCTCGGTTGCTGAATTCTAGCTTGATTGATTTATCGCCTCTGAAATCTCCTGCATACCAAATTCCATGAAAATTGTTGAAGCCGTTTCCGAGACAGATTATTTTTCGAAGTCTACTAGAATGTGTCACCTATAAATGCCTGTAACAAAGCATTGCCTCGTAAGTCACGCACGATAGGAACGTGCCTCACGAATCACTGCCCTGCGTCCATCGACTTGAGGCATACAGATGTTAAGCCTCATGTGCTTGTACACCTTATTAGTACCAAGTTTATAGCTAGGCGCCTACAGGTCAATAACCGGAGCACCAAGATCTCCCAAGAGATGTGCAGATGTCCATACTGCATACACAAGCATGCAATTTGGCATGCAGCGCGCATGCGTGAGATGTAGGCTCCTCTTTTCAAGTTGTTTGATTATTCGTTTTGCTGTCATTTTTAACAGCAACATAGCTGGTTTAGTCAAGTCAAGTCAAGTAATGTTTATTCAATAAAATCACAAGGACCATCTTGAACCGTCTTAAAACTAGTCTTAAAACTAATAACAGTAAGTATTTTTATTGTTAAACTGTGTACATACATGTTTTTTTTTATTTAAAGGCCTTTAAATTGTTACTGGGCGATCACACTGCCGTATAAAAACATCAAAACAAAATACACCACATATCAAAACTTAATCTACTTAATTAACCCTGATTCTGTGTACATAAATTTGCTAAATTTTAATGTTTAACTTAATAAAGTAAAGTTGGCAATAATTTAGATATAAACACGAAGAGAAAAAAAGTCATAGATTTATATATCCTTATAAGTAGGTACGTACTTAAGTCCGTTATGTTTGTTTGCGCATTTGTTTCTCATCTCATCTACTCTGTAACCATACGTGAGGACCGCTAATTGGCTTCTCTGATAACCAATAATTATTAGAATTTAAGTTTTGATAAGCTGTTGGTCTTCCTTAAGTAAATAAATAAATAAATGTCCTTTATAAAATGTATACAAGAATCAGTTGGTTGGTTTCAGTTTGCCTGAAACCTAGGTTGCAGGTTAGTTCGTTACATTGTTTTTATAACTACTACTTTCGGTTATTTTATATTTTTAGGTTATATTATCAAAAAGTTCAAACAGTGTGGCACATTTCATTATTTTTAGGGTTCCGTACCCAAAGTGTCTGTCTGTCTGTCTGTTACCAGGCTGTATCTAATGAACCGTGATAGTTAGACTGTTGAAATTTTCACGGATATTGTATTTCTGTTGCCGCTATAACGACTAAATACCTAAATAATCAAAAAATAAGTGGGCTCCCATACAACAAACATCAGGTTCAGCATCTAAATGCTACTACAGAATACTTAGTTATTTTAAAATGAATGATATTATGTTTTGTGGTCATTAATATACTTTGCTAACATGAAGGTATATGTACCTAATTACGGAGGGGTAATTCCATGGTTTTGTTTGTAAGCAACTTCCTAGAAATTGTGTAAGTAATAATAAATTAATTCTCTTAAAAATGTAATAAACTAAATCAAAATAAAACATAACCAACCTTCGGAGAAGAGAAGCCTTAGAAAGGTTTTATTTAAACAAAATTCTATCGAAATGATTCAATCTTATAAGTACTCGTAGGAAAACGATTGCAAAATTCGAAGATGAATAATTTTGAAGTATTTTCCTCGCAAATCCCATATCATACTTTACAATTCGCAAAGCAAAGTGCAGCGTTCTTTCTTGAAACCGTTCTAAATAAAATATACAGTCGGCATCAGGCGAAATTTTTTTCAGAATCAACATAGTATAAAACTAAGTCGCCTTTTCTGTCTCTATGTCTTCATGTCCCTTTGTATGCTTAAATCTTTAAAACTACAGAACGGATTTTAATGCGGTTTTTAATAGATAGAGTGATTCAAGAGGAAGGTTTATATGTATAATACATGCATGATATGTGCACCCGTGCGAAGCAGGGGCGCGCGGGCGTGTCGCCAGTTTGTAAATATTCTATCATTTGACTCTCGAAATCGATACCTACCTTTTGTGCATGGACAAGACAAGAGTGAATAGGTGAATTATAGCTAAGCGTGCTCCACCTTAGACTGCATCTTCACTGACTTCACTTTACACCGGGTGAGTTGGCAGTCAGACGTCTAGCTATCAAATAATAAAAAAATGAACGAATTTCGTAGACGAATTTGGCTTATTCGTCAATGCTTTTATGTAATTACTCTGGTTTGCTTTTATGTGCATTTAAAAAATACAAGACTTCATTCACTTCGTTTCTCAATTAAAGTTTGTTAAAAACCAATTCAAAAACACTTTCAAATCTTTTTCAGATTTTTTTACTTTTGATGTTGGCTGTACTTCTCTGAATCTCATTATGATGAGATTCGTGATCCTTATCTTCGATCATACATTCATCCCGGTTAAGCCCTGGTTTTCTGAAAAACGGAAACTACATTTAACGTCCTTTATTTAGCTGATATCGTCGTCACATCCTGTCGTGCTTTCAAAAAAGTATTATTATAAGAACATCGAATACCAGACAGAGAATCAGTATTTAAGACTTCAATCGATGTAATGTTGAACATTTGTTTATATAAACAATTAACAACACGTGTTATTGATTCTGTTGCTAAGCACAGGTGATAGCCAGGTGCATCCTACTAATATTATAAACGAAAAAGTTTGTATGTATGGATGTTTGTTACTCTTTCACGCCGGAACGGCAGAACGGATCTGAATGAAACTTGGCAGAGAGATAGATTATAGTCTGGAATAGCACATAGGCTACTTTTTATCCCGTGGGAATATCGGGATTTAAATCTGCGTGGGTGAAACCGCGGGCGCAAACAGCATCTACATAATATTCAAAGCTTTGATAAATCTTTTACAAATTTAGGTAATTAAACTAAAACCTACATTATTTTCTACTTTTGGAATAGATCTAAAATAAATATATCTAAATGAAATCGAGCTAAATAAATAAATAGCTTGAAAAAAAATAATGATTTATTTATAATATATTCACCCCTTATATTTATTATTTTTACAGCTTTAACGTCAAAACGATAACATGATTATTATTTTGGTTTGTGTTGTGAGACACTGCTTTTCTCAAAGTATGTGAAAGAATGAAAATTAATGATTTATTTATGTATAATAATTATTTTTACAGCTTTAACGTCAAAACGATAACATGATTATTATTTTAGATTGTATTGTGAGGCACTGGGCTTTTCTCAAAGGATTTCAAAGTTTCCTACTTTCACCGCCAGCCATCCTGAAATTATAAGACGGCTCCAGCTTCCTAGTAAACCAGAGATTTGTATTCAAACCACGATGACCTCGCCTCGGGATCTGGTTGACACATCGGAATTTGATGCGATAGTAATTCTGTGATACTGTACTAGATAGCTTGGATCTTCGGTGATTTTGAATTACCTACTTGATTTGTACTTTTTTTTTTCATTTGACTTAAAATTGAATTTTATTTTTATTATAACACCCGCCCCCGCGCCCCTGCTTCGCACGGGTGCACATTGTTTTTCTACTATATCATGCATGTATTATACACATAAACCTTCCTCTTGAATCACTCTATCTATTAAAAAAAACCACATCAAAATCCGTTGCGTAGTTTGAAAGAGTTAAGCATACATAGGGAGATAGGGACATGAGGATATAGGGACAGAGAAAGCTACTTTGTTTTATACTATGTAGTGATGTAGTGATTAGCTATACAGACGTTGACTGTATCCTGGAAGAATCAGTCAGGATCAGATGTTTCTGGTCACGCTCAGCGTATGCAAATGGGCAGGCTCCTCTCACGACGATCGTTTGCATCCCAAGAGCTGTTCTCATCAGTATGGGCACCGCGGCATGGAGGCATCGCCCTCTGCTTCCGCGCTCTTGGATTTTTTCACTTCCTTTCGTCAGATGCGAGAATTAGGATTTTTTATTGTTTTTGGCCAGTGCTTCAGTGTTGAATACTAAGTTTTTTTGGACTGACGGACTGATACCTCATAGAAGAAAAAACTGAGCGTACTTGCGACATTGGTATTTCGGAAAATTTATTATTATTTTATAAGTTATTCGTGAAAATCATCTCTTGTTTCTATAAAATGTATGTTATTTAAGTTATAATAAGCTAAGCTTAAATAAATAAAATGGTGGTATCGTTTTAAAACATTTTCTGCTTATTCTAAAAATGTCTGTCGCAGAGTTTAAGCTTAGGCGTGAGCAGAGTTCCAATGCCTTTGCAGAGATCTCGTGCTTCTTCTTCTTGACGTGTCACTATGAGAGTACTTAGTAAGGTTTAATCTATGTGTTAATCTAATGTCTATGGCTTGCGATTTTTCTATACAACCGTCGTTTTATATTTCAATGTTTAAACGTACGAGTGAGAAGGGGTTTGGACGGTTATTCCCTTTTCAATAGAAACACAGCCATTTCTATTGAAAAGGGAATAACCGTCCAAACCCCTTCTCACTCGTACGTTTAAGGGTCCGGTGACAGCGGCTCGCAATTTCGAGGTGCGACTGGCTATTATTTCGTTTTATTTCATTTCGGGGAGGTTGTTTGAAAAAATAACTCTAAAGAAACACGCATAAATACTGTTCGAACACAAATAATACAATAATATAAGGGAAATGTACTTGAGTCAGAAATCATTTTGGTATTAGGTAAACGTAAGACCAAACATACTAATACCAAAATGATTTCTGATTCGGGCATGTTTCCCTTATATTATTGTATTATTTGTGTTCGAACAGTATTTATGCGTGTTTCTTTAGAGTTATTCTTTCAAACAACTTCCCCGAAATGAAATAAAATGAAATAATAGCCAATCGCACCTCGAAATTGCGAGCCGCCGTCACCGGAGCCTTAAACATTAAAATATAAAACGACGGTTGTAAAGATATATCGCAAGCCATAGAGAAAAATAACATTAATACAATAACGTTTAAATACCTATTAAATTTATTTATTTAACTAATTGGAACTGTTTAATTACCCTAATTATTACACTAATTAAGTCGCAACACAAATAAAATTACGTTATAATAAAATAAATTTTCATATCTTTTATTGTGTTATTAAATTATTATAATATCCAAAATTATACAAGAAATTCGAATAAAGGTAGTATAAATAAATAAATAAATAAAATAAATAAATTATGCTGGACAATCCACACAGCACTAAACACGTTAAGTATGTATATAGGGACCTACAGGTAATTGTGTGCCTGATAAATAATATAAAAAAAATTGTACATTCCTATTTCGGCCTCATCTCCAGTGACTATGCGATGATGAATTCAATCGTTACGTAAATCGACTTTTCCTCAAATCTCAATTACACATTGGTATTTCAACTACAAACGTAAAATGACACTTACTCATTCACAATGGGCCTGCAGTACACGCATCACTTCGCGGAAGCGTTCTACGGCAACTGAATCTAAACACGTCTTCTTGAATCAGCCAGAATATCCTGGCCTGCCAACCTCCTTTGCTACCAGCAACGCTCCGTCTCTTCAACTGGCCTTTCATCCGAAAATGTGCTTTTTCATGCTCTTATTAGATTTAGAATGGCTTGGATGAATGACTTTTATCTTCTGTTAGTTAAGGATAATTAAAAAAAAATTGACACCATTTTGTTTGTAGATTGGATTGCATTTGGCAAGTATAAATTACTAGCGATCCGCCCGCGCGCCCCTGCTTCGCACGGGTGCACATATCATGCATGTATTATACATATAAACCTCCTCTTGAATCACTCTATCTATTGAAAAAAACCGCATCAAAATCCGTTGCATAGTTTTTAAGATTTAACATATATAGGGACATGGGGATATAGGGACAGAGAAAGCGACTTTGTTTTATGCTATTTAGTGATAGTGAAGACTTCTTCCACATTTATTTATTTTTTATTTTTAAAGCACACACCATTTTCTTGATATTGGCTCTCTTTTGGCCAATCTTGCGATCTTGATATCAAGCGCGTAAGTGAATTACAAAAAACACAACATACTCAAGTTGGATGTTTCGGTGTGGAGAAAAATTTTAAAACTTAAAAGCAAAGAAAAGAAAAGCAAATACTGGAGTGAAACTTCATGTCTCCGAACTATCACTCTATTCAGTTCCACCACCTATTTCAACGGGAAATGGTATTACCAGTAGAAGATCTCGAATATTTGGCCGCACATTTCCACCGACTAATGCTACAGACCTACCACACCTCTACAACTGGAGCAAAAGCCTTCGGTACCAGGGAAGGGGTATGAGCGGTGGCGGTTCTGGTGACACTGGTCAGGTGAATGGATAGAGCAATGTAACGGTTACGCGATGATCGGACTCGAATGAATGGAGCCATTCAATAGGTTCGGAGAAAGGTAGCGGGATACTCGTATTATGTTTGGAGATAGCCAGAGGACGTAAGGAAAATTCACTGTAGGAGGCTTTTTTTATAACTTGCTATTGGAACAATCAGATGGCCCGGCCCATTTTGAGTGGCAACCATCACCTTTAACATTTTTTTCCTAAACCACTTTCGTTAGGAAAGTGCCCGGCACTGCCCTCCGTTGATTAACTGAGGCATGCCTATGTTGGCCTCATGTGCCTGTAATTTCACCGTACATAAGGGACATTTTTTTCGATGACAGGAGATTTCTAGCCCCAAACCGTATGATGTCACGACGTGATCTTTGGCATTATTCTTTATGACATAAGTTTTGATCCAAATATGTGTTTAATAATAATAAATTTCCTACCAATAACGTAAGGAAACTTGTATAGCTCACAATGATTTTTTTTGAAAAATTTAGAGTTGTGACAGTTGTAATCAAGCCACTGGTATGCAAAAGTAGGAATTTCCTCAGATATTTTAGTACCAAGTGCCAAATTGAGATTATTCGAACGTGTCTAATGGATGTAGTCAGAGGTACGTAGATACAAGGTTTTAGGTACTTTGGGCACTTATTCACATTTTGCACAAAAACGTGTTGAAATCTATTAAAGAATAAATCCACCACCAATATTAATGTACCTATTATTCGTAATTTTGCTGGTTCGTGACTAATGATCAGTATAAAATTATTTATCCTTTGATAATGTTCAAAGTAACAAGAAAAATAAGTAGATATTCTCATGTGCCGCATACAAGTGCGTCATTGTAATCTTTAATCAAAAACCTATCAGTTTTCGATCCACTTGTGAAATATCTCAGAAATTCGATGCCCTTATCAGTCGCTTGGGATTATACACTCTTATCTCGACTTTGCTAGAAGGATCATTCAGAAGAACGTGAAACCAAGCGGTAATTTTGTTGCCTGTTCCAATTGTGTGTTCCCAAGTTCCTGTTGTAAGCGATTGGCATGCTAGCTGACACGTATGGAATACTGACCAGGTACCTGCGTACCTACTGCAAAATCTTGACTTTCTTATAGTGCGCGTCACGCAAGAAGAACGCCGGAAGGAGTAGGGGGTGTGATGACGCGAGTATTTTGTATGCGCAAACACATCCCCTCCACTGTTTTCCAGCGTTCTTTTTGGTTGACGCAACCTATAGAAAGGTACAGAAGGGTAAGAACGAGGGACCAATCCGTAGGTTGCCGTTGTTAAGGTCCATATCATGGAAAAGCCACTTATTTTTAAAAATATTTTTTAATACTTAAACATCTTTCAAGCTATTTCAAATCTAAATAATATTTTTTTAATAGGTATATGTATATATTTTTAAGTTAAAAAGGAGCTTTTTTGGAACATGGTATTACTGATTTATGGATGCCATTAGGGTTGTTAATTATGAAGCAAACTTAGTGCACAGTAGAATCAGTAGGTAGCCCTTTATCAGACACAGAATAATCAGCAGAGCGTTATCCGAAACCGATTATCTAGTAAGTAGGTTAGTTTCAAATAGCTCAATAATTCGAATGATTGTGATGACAACTGTTTGTGGAGCACTCGAGAGCTGTTCCTGTTTCTTATCGAGTTTGAAGCGTTAGTAAACTGTTTCTATTCGCCCCTTATTCAAGAAGAGCCAGGTCACATGTAGCAGATCTTTAAAAATAAGATCGGCAACGTTATTATCTGTCTTTTTAGCGATCGGAAACTTTAGAACTGTGGTCTCTCTTTCGCTGTTTTTTTGCTTGCTTCTACACGCACATACTAAAGGCCTATCCCCACACATCAGTACCGTGTCAGGGACGGAGCAGGGACTATGAGCTTCAATCACACATGTCCGTGCATACTTAAAAACTTTCGCATTTATAATAATATGAGTACGATAGGATTGATCCATGTCCAATGGAAACCAAGCGTTAGTGAATAAGGACGTGGTTTCCATGTAGACTTTGAGGTGTGGTGTCTTAGTTATCATTGTCACTTGTTTAGATTGTTATGTTTAAAAACTGTTGATATGTTTAAAAAACTTTGCCACCTGTTTACTCCAACAGCAGGTTAAAAAAACCCTTTCGCTGTCACACACACCACCTGTTTTACGCCGGCTATACACGTTAGGGTTTGCATGATGGTTATGCACGCAAGATATATAATATATAACCATTATGCAAACCCTAACGTTGTATGGCCGGCATTCGTGTTTTACACATCCCACAACTCAAGAGTGCACGGGAGGAAGTTCCTCTGAAACCAAACAGTGTGCGACCAGGATGGCCTCTTTTTTAATTTTATAGACTGTTCTTTGGCTACGATCTCACCTGGTGATAAGCGGCGATGTAGCTGACGACGGAACAGAACGGACTAAGAAGAGTTTTGCCTTAGAGACACCCAAATTGTAGCAATCAGGAAAAACAGACGACGGCAATGAGTTCCACTCCTTGGCGGTTCGCATGATGAAGGTAGAAGCAAAACGATTAGTGCGAATAGGTGGTAAATTAACCAGGTATGGTTGGTACGTCTACTCGTCCTACGGTGGAAAGGCTCCGAGGTGTGTGGATGAGCTCTTAAAACTACGTCACCAGAATGAGGCATGGTGGTTTGTTTACAAGCTTCAGGAACTAAAGAACCCGCATGAAGCGCGGCCCTGACTCCAACAAACCAGTTTAGAAATGTGGGTTATTCTGTTTGTCAGCGATATTTTTATTACAATAAAGTTCAGAATATAATAGAATATCATTTATCCTACTTATAATATATTTCGAGTTTTTAGTTGCGCCCCGCGGTTTTACCCGCGCAGATTTAACGGGATTTAAATCTGCGCGGGTGAACGGTATTCCCACGGGATAAAAAGTAGTCTATGTGCTATTCCAGACTATAATCTACCTCTCTGCCAAGTTTCATCCAGATCCGTTCAGCCGTTCCGGTGTGAAAGAGTGATCCATTCATCCATACTTTTATACAAACACATTAGGTAGGGTTTTCTCTGTTCCGAGCTTACGAACTTTCGCGTTTATAATATTAGTAGGATAGTAGGATTACTAAAAATAAAACCATAGGCTATATCTCTCGCTCATGAGAATCCCCCGGTTCTTATCAGCAGATGCGTAGGTACACGTAAGTGTACTTCCACGTTCCACGCCTCTCCGTTATCTATGTGTGGCATATTTGTCTATGCATCACTGCATTTCAAATACGCTAGGACAAAGGAAACAGTGCTACAAACTATTAATAAAACACTTACTAGTTAGGGAAGACGATTACGAACGAATATATATAATAAATAAATAATGCTGGACAATCCACACAGCACTATCTAGCCCCAAAGTAAGCTATTCAAAGCTTGTGTTATGGGTACTAGATAACTGACATATTTAATACATTATATACTTACATAGATAGATATTTTTTATTATACATAGAAAACACCCAGACCATCGGAACAAATTTCTGCAGATCGTACACAAATTTGTTCCAAGGCGGGAATCGAACCCGCAACCCCTTGCGTCGCAGGCAGGCTCTCGCCCGCTGCGCCACAGAGGTCGTCAAGCAGAATAGCAGCAAACTTCAACTTCGCTTGACTTTTTTTTATCATTTGTGAGATAGCCAAAGGACGTATATCACTACATAGTAAGCAAAGTCGCTTCCCGCTGTCTGTCCCTAATTATGTAGGTACTAGTAGCGCCCTGCGGTTTCACCCGCATAGTTTTAAATCCCGGTATTCCCACGGGATAAAAAGTAGCCTATGTGTTATTACAGACTATTATATATCTCAGTACCAATTTTCACCAAGATCCGTTCAGCCGTTCTGGAGTTATAGAGTAACATACATACATCCATCCATCCATCCATCCATCCATCCATCCAAACTTACAAACTTTCGCATTTATAATATTAGTAGGACGCTTAGATCTATAAAGCTACGCAACGGATTTTGAAGCGGTTTTTTAACCCGTGCGAAGCCGGGGCGTGTCGCTAGTTAATTATAAAAAAGTGAACTTTCACAGCACTATCTAGCCCCAAATCACAAATGATGAACCACAAAATGATGATAAATGGGACCACATGACAAGGACCAGCCAAATCATCATTATAGGTCCACCCAGTAAAAAGTTTTGAGGTAACAAAAAAACAGTCGAATTTAAACCTTCTCCTTTTTTTGAGGTTGGTGAAAGAAAGAAAGAAAGAAAGAAAAGAAAGAAAATACATTTATTTTGGACACACACGATACATACACTTATAATAATTAAAACAAGAAAATACAATAAAAACATTAACAGAAGCACGACAGAAAAGTAAACACGAGAAGACAAAGAAGAACAATTTCAGGATAAAAACAGTAAGTAGAATAAACAGGAAAAGTAGAAATAAAAACAGAGAAGGACGTATGTAGATAGTAGGTGGAATGTGCAAATCAGCTCGTGCCAAGTGCATGTGCGCGCGATCCAAAACAGGCCCCATCTCAGCTTATTGCCGCTCCACAAGTGAAGCGGCGCTGGTTTTCAGATGGGACCTAGGCGACTAAAACGTATGATAGTATAAATGCTCAGTAGGTAGGTACTAGGCGACTTCACGGCCGTCAAGGTAACAGATGACAGAGTAGGTGCTTTTCTAGTATGAGCAAACCAGAAATAAAGGAATGAATAGGTACAAATATATTAGGAATGAGTAGGTACCTAGGTAGGTAGGATAGTAAGTAGTACATAGTTATAAGTAGTAGGTAGGATATGAAATAGTTAGGTGGAGTAGGTAATAAAAGGTCACAGAAAAGTAGATACATACAGAAAGGATAAAAAAGGAGTAGGAATACTTTTGAGACAATACAATATAAAGTGTGCTGTCTGTGGCTGAAAAGTTTCTCGTACGTCGTACGTAACAAATCGTGTTGGCTGCGTTTTGTTCGTTGCCAACGCGTTGGCTAGTGTAGCGTTTTTATCTGTGGCGGTCGGGGAGGAAAGCGCGGCGCGTAAATAGACAAGTTCAAACTTGTCCAAGTCCAACCAAAACGAACCAAACAAACAAACCAAAATGCAAAATGCTTTCGTATGTTTCGCATGCGATTTTTTCGTACTCAAGAGGTTAGGAGGCGGTTTGATTTGGTGAAATCTAAAAGCGTGAGAAATTGGAAGCACAAAATTGCTTTGCTTGTGTGTATATTTTACGAAAGTTAACTAAAAGGTAGTGAGTTTACGAGAGAATAAGTGTGTGAGTGAATAGGTGGCCAAAAGGTAAGAAGAAAAGTATGCACTCTTATGTCTACAGAAACGATCATTATAGGAAAGTACCTATTATGATCGCTTCTGCAAACCCAAGAGTTCATTTTTGAGTATATATTTAAATGAGGTGCTTGATTTTAGTTCACGGATTGGTGGGGGCAAGTCATTCCAACACCGAGACGCAGCAAATCGAAAGGAGCCTCTGAATGCCACAGTTTTGTGTCTCGGTGTGAGGAACACCTTGCTGCACGCTCGCTTCGAGTGCCGTGAATCCTCGTACGCCCAAGCTAGTTTAGTGTACAAGTACATTGGCGTCTTGCTGGCAATAAGACCGAAGAGAAGAACTGCCAAATGAACTTTTCTGCGCGCTTCCATTTTCAGCATATTAGCCGTATTAAGGTAGGTTGGTGGTTCTTAAAACCTCCTTTTTTTGAAGTCGGTGGTTCCAAAGAAGAAAAAGAAGACCAATTACGGTAGCCACGAGTCCATTGACGTGTTGAGGAAAGTATGAGTAATTAAATAAAATATGGCGGAAAGCAAAACCGCAATAAATAATGTCTCCAACCAAGATTATCTATTTTTACAATTCTTGGTTACATTAAACATTTTATGACGTAAACCAAACACATTGTCATGTTTAGCAAATTACACACGATTTATGTATTTGTAAGAATATGTTTGTATGTGTGTAGGGCGGACAGGTCGCTGCCCGCCCTCGTATCTCGACCGCCCTAAATAATTACAAATGTATTTATCTATTACATTGTGGGATATTTCTAAAGTCGTATATCCAACGTTGGTTACCATTACGAGGTGTAGAATACGAGTAAAGGGAGAGTAAAGGGAGATTATGTTATATCTCGTATAGGGACATTAGGTTACACCTGGTATAGACCACAAGAGGTTATCCTGAAAGTCACTAGTTAGCTATTTTAGGAAACTCACAGAAAATTTCCTAACAGTTTATTGTTCAATTTGTTGACGTTATGTGGTAACCATCACCTATGAAAACATTGTCCCGTAGTCCACGCATGATGTAAACGTGCCCTACGATGCACTGTCCTGCGTCCATCAACTGAGGCATACAGATATTAAGCCTCACGCCTGTAATTACACCGGTATGTAACCACACTCTTCAAACCGAAACACAGAAACGCTGTTTTGAGGCAGAAAAAGGCGTGGTTACCCGGATAAGCCACACGCAAAGAGCTCTACTACTCTTAAGGGTCCGGTGACAGCGGCTCGCAATTTCGAGGTGCGATTGGCTATTATTTCATTTTATTTCATTTCGGGGAGGTTGTTTGAAAGAATAACTCTAAAGTGACACGCATAAATACTGTTCAAACACAAATAATACAATAATATAAGGGAAATGTGCTTGAGTCAGAAATCATTTTGGTATTAGGTAAACGTAAGACCAAACAAAAATACAAAAAATACAAAAATGATTTCTGATTCGGGCATGTTTCCCTTATATTATTGTATTATTTGTGTTCGAACAGTATTTATGCGTGTTTCTTTAGAGTTATTTTTTCAAACAACCTGCCCGAAATGAAATAAAATGAAATAATAGCCAATCGCACTTCGAAATTGCGAGTCGCTGTCACCGGAGCCTTAAAAGTAGTATTAGGATCACATTTGCTGAGAAGCTAAAAATATATTTTGTAGCTCCAACGCATCCAATTTACTAAAAGCAAAAATAACATAAAATAATCCTTAAACCTACGAATCTAAATAAAACCTTTTATAATCATAAAATGAAGCTTCAAATACCTGCAACGGCTATCTAACGCGCCTCTCTAGAGCAAATCGATCTATCCAACTCCTCCACATCATAATCAGCCTAACTCCTTTAACATACACGCGATTCTCGATTTTATAATTACATACACCACGATAATACGGACCAGAATCCCATGCAATCCACCCTTGGATTTTCCCCAGAGAACCATCTTTGCACGTTCCATATTTAAATTGGTCTATCATTTTCCGCTCTCCAATAAACTTTTATCCCTATTCCGTTAGATTACGATTGAAATTTGAGTAAACTGGCTCGTTTCGGAGAATCGATCTCGTTTCGGACTTGCATGAAAAAGGTAATAAGTAGATCAGAGGGCATGCAAAGGATAAACGTCTCTATGTTTAAGCAAAAATGACGATTTTCAAGTGCAGTACGAAAAGCAGGGAGTGCCAGGGAGTAGCGTTCTATCTCTGCTGAGAAAATTGTTTGAGATTCAATTGAATATTGAAGTCCCATTGGCTCAGAAATACTTGAAAGAAGGGTCTGTATATACCGATCTATACATAATAAGTAAGAGAGTACAGAAAAGTGTGTATGTGCCAAATGTAATGTTTGGACGTACCTCTGACTACCTCTTAGACGTCCTGAAAGAATCTTGAGTTAGTACTTGGTACTAGTAGATCTGAGGGGATATCTACCGTGTTTCGGGATCTAAGTCATGAAACTGTTTCAGTTTTTCAGTACAGAAAATAATGAGTTGGAAAATGTATCTATTAGATAGATATTGGTCTTCTCCTTCTTTCAATGAATTCTCCTTCGTTCTATAAGAAGCTGCATGAGGGCCAACCGCGATATCTTGAAGCATTCTTATTTCAATATTGATGATTTTATTTGTCGTTTAGATTATACCCAATTTTTTAGAATATAAGGAAATAGCATTCAATTCAATGTCTCATCCAAATAAATATATAAATATAAATATTGGTGGACTTTCCACACAGCACTATCTAGCCCCAAACTAAGCTTATGCTTGTAATATGGGAGAACCAGATAGCTGATATACTACTTATAATACTTTTTTTTTTGTAAATACATACTTATAATATTATATAACACCCAGACAGAGAACAAACATTTATGTTCACCACACAAATGTGGGAATCGAACCCACGATCTACGGCGCAGAAGGCATAGCTACTACCAACTGAGCTATGTAGGCTGTCTTAAATAAATGCAGCATTTGTTTAAAAATATAATTACTTAATTTTAGACTCAATATTTACTTATAATATTTAAGCAAATACTGAATTTTTTATTTAAGTAAAGTTTTACTTGTGTAAATATTGAATGTTTATGTTTTTCATTGCTTTTTAAACTGTTTATTTTATTAAAAAACAAATATTTCCAAGTCTATTCCGTAGCGCTACGGCGCGCGGCGTAGCACTTGTGACGTATGAATGAAAAAAGCTCAAAACATAAAATATCTACCGTACCTATTATTATATCTAGCGTTCAAGACCTACGACCACTAAATTCGAGGCTGAGAGCTCTTCTATAAGAGTAGTAGAGCTGTTTGTGAAGGGCTCGTCCGGGAAAGTACTACCACCACGCCTTTTTCTGCCGCCAAGCAGCGTTGCTGTGCTTCGGTTTGAAGTGTGGGTTGCCGGTGTAATTACAGGCACATGAGGCTATCTGTATGCCTCAAGTTGATGGACGCAGGGCAGTGTATCGTAGGGCACGTTCCTATTGTGCGTGACTTACGAGGCAATTCTATGTTAGTGATTGTTACCACTCAACATCAGGCCATCTGCTTGTTCCATCAGCTAGTTGTATAAAAAAGGCCTTTTTTTCATACGTATAAATATTTTTTTTATACAACATAAAAAACCATAGATATAAAAAGCATAAACCATAACCATAAATTGTAAAAAAAGTACCCTTTTTACCCTAAATTGGCAATTGCAAGTCCTTTACTGTCAAGTACTTTAGAAAAACGTTTTCCTGCATCTAAATTACACTTGTAGTTGACAACAAAATGAATGGTGGTAGCTCAGGGTAACTGCAGTGGACACTATGGTCACCTTATGGGGTGGTTCCCATGAGAAGCGCCTGCTTGTTCCAGCTTGCAGGATTATTCATTGGACAGAAAGTTAAGCCACGTTCTAACTGCCGCGACTTTTCTGCCTATTCCGCGTCTCGAGCTTCATCATTGATTCAGTGTCGATTCTGTTGTTGCATTATCCTAAACTAACTTAATTTTTTATTTATTTTTTTTTAGGAAAACCAACAGCACAAAAAACAGAAAAGTAAAGAAAATTGTAACAGAAGGCCAATAATAGGTTTTCACGTATAGAAAAGAAATAGATACAGAAAGGTCAATCTGACAGCTCTAAAATTATAACCATCCTTGTCGTTTCGGTCCTTTGGAAAGAGACGGCAATATTTTTAGTGCTGTCAAATTAGGTTAAATTAGGAAAACTAAACAACAGAATTAACACTATTATTACGTTTATTTTACCTTTATTTAAACGAACAATTCATATCTATATATAAAAAAAACTGAATCTCGGAAAAGGTTGGAGACATTTCTGTGTTCCGATTTTCAGGAAATTGGTATACAGGCGTTTCGGGGGTGATAAATCGATCTAGGTAGGATTCAGCAACCGAGGAAAGCTCGGTCACCCTGAGCCACCCTGAGCAAGCATCTATGTTTGATTGATTGATTCAACCAAACATAGATGCAAACATCACACAAATGTTCGTTCTCGGTGGGGATCGAACTCACGGCCTTCGGCACAGAAGGCACAGCTAATACCAACTGGGCCGTGAAGACTGTCAAATGGTTTAAGCCTCCCGCCCACAGGTGCGTTCGGACGCGCGTCAGACGCGCCTGTGGGCGGGAGGCCTTATGTCGCAAAGTCGCTTCGTTGTGGCTGTGACTTTTGTGCAAGTCAATAACAACAAGAGCCCTAGTAGAGTCAGTCCTCTAATAAGGTAGGCTACGGCTAAATAATAGTGCAATTGAGCTGTTACTCAACAAAGCTTGTCAAACTCTCCACGCAACCAAAATAATTTATTATTCAAAAAATATCCCCTTGTATCACATATCACAATCTATGGTTCCTATAGTACAGTCAGCTAACACACATCAGATTACATCTAAATCATCATCACTACATAGTATAAAACAAAGTCGCTTTCCTGTCCCTATATCCCTATGTCCCTATATATGCTTAAATCTTTAAAAGTACGCAACGGATTTTAATGCGGTTTTTTTAATAGATAGAGTGATTCAAGAGGAAGGTTTATAATGTATACTACATGCATGATATAGTAGAAAAACAATGTGCACCCGTGCGAAGCAGGGGCGCGCGGGCGGGTCGCTAGTAAATTATAAATATGAAAGTTTGGATAGATGGGGGATCTGGATGAAACTTGGCACAGAGATAGATTATAGTCTGGAATAGCACATTATAGGCTACTTTTTATTTTCCAACACCAGGCGTTGATATTCTCTATGACATAGGAGATTCCTTGCCCCAAACCGTGTGAAGCCACAACGTGATCTTGGGCTTTATTCTTTATGACATAGGAGATACTTTGCCCTAACCGTGTGACGTCACAACGTGATCTGAACGCAAACGTGATTAGATAGGTCTTAGTGAATAACGCTCCAGAAGTGTAATTTCTGAAGAATACGGCACTCCAGCGGTATTTCGTAAATGAGAAACATCATTTCATCGCCCGTTGGCACTGCCCACAAAGATACCACGGTATGCGGGTGAAAATTAATTATCACCCCCACCCCTTCCTGCCTTCCCCCGAGAGGGTGAGAGGGTAGCTAAGAGGCGCCTGGCACCATCACTATATATAGTGCAAGAGACTGAAGGTATTACGTACCGTCTCTTAAGGGCCCGGCGACAGCGGCTCGCAGTTTCAAGGTGCGATAGGTTATTATTTAATTTTATTTCATTTCGGGGAGGTTGTTTGAAAGAATAACTATCCAGTGACACGCATAAATACTGTTCGAACACAAATAACACAATAATATGAGGGAAACATGCCTGAATCAGAAATCATTTTGGTATTAGTATGTTTGTCTTTACGTTTACCTAATATAGTTATTATTTCAAACAACCTCCCCGAAATGAAATAAAATTAAATAATAGCCAATCGCACCTCGAAACTGCAAGCCGCTGTCGCCGGGCCCTTAATACAAAAGAATAGCTGTGAATGTGATTATCAATAAAGAGTCAAGTCTGAATTATATTAAATTTTTAATTCATTAATTACGTAAAGCTGACTCAAAAGTCAGAATTACTTAAGGATACTTACATTAGTATAAAGAACTTATACGTATTATAGTTAATATGGATAAATAAAAAAGAGTTTATTATTTTTTGCTCTCAGTTTATTTAATTTAATTTAATTCTTTATTGCACCAAACAAATTTTGTACAAAAAAAGAGCTTAATGCCAGACAGCATTTTCTACCAGCCAACCTTGACAGGAGAAACGTGAAAGAGAACATGAGGTTGGCGCGCTTAAACTAACATATATTTATTCATATGTTTAGTTATTTTATTGAATATATTTTTTCGGCGCGGTTTAATTTTTTGTTAAAAGTTTTTAATCATTATCTCTTGAACTTTGTTTGAGATTCACAAAACTCGAGACAAAAGACTTTTGTACTAAAAGCGTGACTGTGATGGATTTCATGAGGACTACACCTAAATCAGACGAATCGGAATTTAAATCTTATAGTAATGGAGATAAGGGTTCAAATGAATTGAAGCTTTCGGGGCTTGAAGATACATTAGTGTGGCTTTGTGATGGGGAAGGGTGGGGGTGGATTAAAATAAGTGATAGGGGGTGATATACCGACCATGGTACAGGGATGGCTCCTTATATTATGCTAGATACTTACCTTTACTTAATCCTACTAATATTATAAACGCGAAAGTTTGTAAGTATGGATGGATGCATAGAAGGATGGATGGATGGATGTTTGTTAATCTTTCACGCCGGAACGCCTGAACGGATCTGGATGAAACTTGGCAGATAGATTGATTATAGTCTGGAATAACACATAGGCTACTTTTTATCCCGTGGGAATACCGGTATTTAAAACTACGCGGGTGAAACCGTGGGGCCCAACTAGTGCTTAAATATAGGGTGATGGTTACCTTGGTTACTTGTCTTCGCCCTATAATATATTTTGTAGTCAAATGAGCGTGGCCCCATCCTTAACAAAGAAGTTCTATACAAAACCCTGTCTTAACATCATAGTATAAAGTTCACTATAGATCAGACATTATCTCAAGAGTTCACATGTTTCAGTCATCCCCAAAAGGTAGGTACATGTAAGTACATCGTATTTATGTAAGTATTCTACATTTAAATATATTTCGACGTGAAAATCAACCGCGTTGTAACAAAGCATTCTCTTTAAATATATTGCCATGTGAAAATCAACCTTACTACGCTGTGATAAAGCATTTTTGTTAAATCAACTTGAATATGTCCAAGATAAGTCGTTTCAAGAGTTTGAATACATAGGTAGCATCCTTTTAGAATAACTTACCGGATCTTGTTACGCGAAAAACGATCTTATACACTTGAAATAGAGTGTATATCTTTAGATGAGAGGTTCATCTCGGGAGCGACAAGGACACAACCACAGATTAGAAGCCGTTTCAGGCATCCTCAAAGAGTTTGTATATTCTACGTACTTACAAGATTAAAACTTCATCTTACCAAGCGAAAACCGATCTTAACACTTCGGAATAGAGTGTATCTCTTCAGATGGAGGTTCATATACGCATACAGCAAAACTCCAGATCGTGCCAAGCGAAAAACGATCTAACACCCTAAGAATAGAGTGTATGTCTTTAGATGAAAGGTTAATAATACGAGTAAAATTCCAGATCCTGCCAAGCGAAAACTGATCTTGCGACGTTGGAATAGGGTGTATCTCTTCAGATGAGAGGTTCATCTCGAGAGCGACAAGGACAGAGTGCGGAGATTAGAAGCCATTTCGTCTGAAGTATTGATCGCCGCCCGCCCGGGGCGCCAGGGCGGGCGGTTCTAATCTCTGTCTGCGGATTTAAATAGAGGTTGTATGTTGCTATGCAGCTAGATAGAAGGTGAGTTCTTTGTTATTTTGTACCTACTCAATAATGTAACTTTTTAATCTATAATTATTATGGCTATTTCATATTGGGGCGACGTGCATGGATGCTAGTTTTTTCGTAGGTCATATAGTATAAAACAAAGTCGCTTTCTCTGTCCCTATATCCCCATGTCCCTATGTCCCTATGTATGCTAAAATCTTTAAAACTACGCAATGGATTTTGATGCGGTTTTTTTAATAGATAGAGCGATTCAAGAGGAAGGTTTATATGTATAATACATGCATGATATGTACATCCGTGCAAAACAGGGGCGCGCAGGCGGATCGCTAGTATATATATACATCTGAAAGAATTGATTTTTTTATTCGCTTTCGGATCATAACGTCGTAGGATCGAACCCGATTTTGCACCATAACGGACAGCTCTTCGAAAGAATTATGTAGGCTATACCAGTTATCATTCGTTAAAGGAAAATATCAGGATGAAACTAGTTTATATTCTAGAAGCGCCGATGAGCTTGTTAACCTGCTAAGTTTGGATTGAAATACCAGCTATGTACCTGCCTAAATTTCCCAAATGTAATATTTGGATGTACTTCTATCTTTACAGTCTAATGGGATACCCCAACCTCTTGGCTTTGGGTATCCTAGCAGACTTAGGGTAGTATCAACTGCGTTGTGTTTCGGTTTTAAGAGTGTGGTTGCCGTGTAATTACAGGCACATGAGGCTTAACATCTGTAGGCTTCAAGTTGATGGACGCAGGGCAGTGCATCGTAAGGCACGTTCCCATCGTGCGTGACTTACGACGCAATGCTTTGTTATATGTGATAGTCATCGGTGGGCCATATGCTTGTCCCATCACAAAATCAAGGGACGAAAATCAAAAGGTATTTATAAATCGAATCGCAAGGATCGCTTTGAAACAACTTAGTTCTAAGTGGATCTAGAAGCCACGTAACGAGGGATGTCTACCGTGCTTAAATTACAGTCTAGTCCAATTCACATTCCTTCATTCTTAATTTCATAACACATTCAATATCAATGCTTATTGGATCGCGATAATTGATGCTCACTCAATGCACTCGATATTGTAGGGAGGGCAAGTCCGGTCTTTTTAACCGGACACATAGACTCACAACATTATCACTATCACTATCACTACATAGTATGAAACAAAGTCGCTTTCTCTGTCCCTATATCCCTATATACCTATGTATGCTTAAATCTTTAAAACTACGCAACGGATTTTGATGCGGTATATTTATAGATAGAGTGATTCAAGAGGAAGGTTTATACAGCCTACGTAGCTCAGTTGGTAGTAGCTCTGCCTTCTGCGCCGTAGGTCGTGGGTTCGATTCCCACCGTGAACAAACATTTGTGTGATGAACATAAAGGTTTGTTCTCTGTCTGGGTGTTATATAATATTATAAGTATGTATTTACAAAAAAAAAGTATTATAAGCAGTATATCAGCTATCTGGTTCCCATATTACAAGCATCAGCTTAGTTTGGGGCTAGATAGTGCTGTGTGGAAAGTCCACCAATATTTTTTTTTTTTTTATATGTATAATACATGCATGATATGTGCACCCGTGCGAAGCAGGGGCGCGCGGGCGGGTCGCTAGTTTATGATATATAGTGGGAAGTGGGATGTAAATAGAAATTACGTTTGTCCGGTCTTTACGATTCAACCGACTTTACTAGTGGCAGCTTTACACATCCTGCGTGTATTGCAACCTAACTCGATTCTATGACGATTGCTTCTCGGTACAGAGTATCGATTTTTTATGTTCATTGTGCAACGAGTTGCAAGACGTTAGACGTTTAGGTATTTATTTACCACTTAGGCACACAAAATCTAATAAAAAAAGACACTAAAAATGAACGCCCGCGAGTCATGGAACCTTTTTCTTTTTATATTAAAAACTAGCTGGTACCCGCGACTTCGTCTGCGTACTTTTAATCTCTTCATCCCATTTTTGTCCTTTCTCAGGGTCTAAAGATTGTCTGTGCCAAATTTCATCAAAATCGGTTGAGAGGTTTAAGCGGGAAAGCGTAACAGACAGACAGAGTTACTTTCGCATTTATAATATTATTATATATATTATATTATATATTATATAATAATATAATATATATAATATATATATAATATATAGGTAGTAGGGATTGAATGAAAAAAGGTCGTCAGTGGCGCAGCGGGCGAGAGTCCGCCTGCGACGCAAGAGGTTCCGGGTTCGATTCCCGCCTCGGAACAAATTTGTGTACGATCTGCAGAAATTTGTTCCGTTGATCTGGGCGTTTTCTATGTATAATAAAAAATATCTATCTCTGTAATTATATAATATATTAAATATACATCAGCTATCATAGTACCCATAACACAAGCTTTGAGTAGCTTACTTCGGGGCTAGATGGTGCTGTGTGGATTGTCTAGCATGATTTATTTATTTGAATACAAAAATTGCAAAGTAGTATATACTAGTGATCAAATTTTAATGTAAAGCCTCAATCCTGTCGAAACCAGATAACTTAGATACGTACATTTTCGTAAATAATTATGTAGTTTCTGATAAGGTAGATGGAAGTGGACTCACAATGAGGAGACGAGGTAGCGTGATCTTTCCACCTGCATTTGAATACAATGCTGCAGGTATATACCTGCCTGGTAATCAATACTGTTCGGTGGTCAATATAATCACTGAATCTAAATATAACATTGTGTGGAGAGTACGAAAGAAACTTGACGGGGAATATTTTTTTGAATGATCGAATGAATTTATACATACTTTGAATGTAGTTTTTTTTTCTATTTAAACTATTTATTTGCAAAAATTTTACAAAGGAAATTATAACTAATAGTTACAATTATTTACACAATGTCCAAAATATACAAAATACACAATGAAACAGTTAGGTAAGCTATCGTGCAGACCGTTGCAAACGATCCTGTTATCTAATGTCTATTAAAATTAAATTATTATTATGATTGAATGAATAAAAAAAAGTATTATAAATGGTTAATAATAAGTAACCTCCGGTTTCTGAAAGCTTGATCAAAGCTAATCGACTGTCAAGTCACTTGCCACCTCTATCTAATTTGAAGTAAAAGCTGAAATAGCAAGTGACTTGACAGTCGATTAACTTTGATCGAGCTTTCAGAAACCGGCGGTAAGTGTTTTTTAAAATCACCTTGTCTGACTTAAGCTAATTTGAGTTTGCAGGGAGGGATGTATTTTGAATGAAGGAAGGCAACAGCTTTTTTTGCATCTGTATGTTATTTAGTTTTCCTAATTTAACCTTTTTTTTAGAGCTGTCATATTAGGTTAGTCGTACTAATATTATAATCCTACTAATATTATAAATGCGAAAGTTTGAAGGAAGTATGGATGGATGGAGTTTGTTACTCTATAACTCCAGAACGGCAGAACGGATCTTGATGAAAATTGGCACAGAGATGTATTATAGTCTGGAATAACACATAGGCTACTTTTTATCCCGTGGGAATACCGGGATTTAAATCTGCGCGGTTGAAACCGCGGGGCGCAACATATAATATGTAATTATACAGGAAATACATTTATCAATGGCAGTAACTTGCTTTAAGACACAAATTCTTGGCCGTATCTATAACTGGAGATCTGAAATTATTTTCAAATTCGTGTTGTTGATAAGATACGGTGTAAACAAACATCGATTAGATCGGGCAAAGTGGCTCTTATGTCTGTGCGATAAGGGTGATAGTTGAGACGATTTGTCATATCAAGGATGATGATTGCGGGAGACGTGCATCCTGCACGTTCGGATAGCAGAAAAACGATAATTAAAAAAGTAGGTTCATAAAAAAATTTATTAAGACGCAGACTACCGCTAATAGGTGCACGACCGGTTTTTATCTTAAGGATCGGAAGTCATTCGATCCTAGGACCACTAGACCACCAAAATCTCAATAAAAATTATTTATTTATGTAATCACTAGTGTCCCGCTTGAATTCCGGTATTCCCACGGGATAAAAAGTAGCCTATGTGCTATTCCAGACTATAATCTATCTCTCTGCCAAGTTTCATACAGATCCGTTCAGCTGTTCCGGCGTGAAAGAGTAACAAACATCCATCCATCCATACTTACAAACTCTCGCGTTTATGATAGTAGTAGGATTTATTTTCTCTCAACATT
The DNA here is from genome assembly GCA_963576535.1 of Plemyria rubiginata. Taxonomy (NCBI): domain Eukaryota; kingdom Metazoa; phylum Arthropoda; class Insecta; order Lepidoptera; family Geometridae; genus Plemyria; species Plemyria rubiginata. The sequence goes on from OY754929.1 coordinate 4,405,341, forward strand.
GGTTGTATGACTGGTTGTTGATGTCGAAGCACTGACGACATTGTTAGGACCGCGGGAAGTTGGGGATGGAAAGGGCTCAGAATCATGACCTAATGCTTTGCTATGTGTGATGGTTACCACTTAGCATTGGGTGGGCTATCCGCTTTTTCCATTAGCTAGTTGCATAAAAAATTCAATGTAGCAGTGTTGTAACACCTCATAACAAGATGGCAACACCGCGCAATGTTCCGAGTGATCGGTGCCTGGTGCGTGTAGCGAGTTATCAGACGCGTACACCCATCCTGATTGTGAGCGCGCCACATCTCCAGTGATGCGAAGAGGTGGGTTGCCATGTGTGGGCGTTAACCCATTTTTCAGGAGATTTTTTGTATTCTAGTTTTGATTAGTCCATTCATCTTAGAAGAAGGAGAAATAATAGTCTCGAGGTTGCGTAGTTTGCGTAGCATTTATTTATTTATTACGATCGCCAAGAGATAATACACAAAACTTTATACTGGACACAAACAAAATAAACATCCTGACCCGTGCTGATCCATCAAAGGTAACAAACATATTAAACATTGCCTATATTCAGTAGTTTTCCTAAATGTACTCCAGTTTTTATTATGAAACAATAAAGGTACTGACACACGTGCTCAAAAATAAGCATGCTTCTTTTGAGCATGCTCAAAAATCAACCGACGTGCGAACAAATAAGCATGCTCATTTAGTAGCACGACCTGTTCACATGTGATTTAATGAAGCAAGGCTCGAAAAAAGCATGCTTTTGCCTCAAAAATAAGCACATGTGTCAGTACAGTGCCTTAAGACATGGGCCGGGCAAATGAACCGCACCTAGGCGAAGCTCACCCAAGTAATTTTTCGAAGCGGGTGCGCTTCGCCTAGGTGCAGTTCATTTAGGTGCGGTTCGAGGAATGCCCCGGCTAGAGCACTGGAGTTATCTCAGTACCCAGTTTTTCTTTTTTCTTTTATTCAAAGCCCATTTTCCGAGTAGATTTTGTATGGAGTTACGAGAGTTGTCAACACGTCCTTTAGATGCGCTTATCTATCAAAGAATGAGTCAAAGTGGAGTGGGTATCTACAGATTTCTTGGTATGAAGTACCCTCTCAAGATTCTTTGATTCTAATTTAATTTAGTTTTAAGATAAGTTTACCCAGATAATTTTGATATATTTCTATCGGCTTACTAAGCTTGATGCTATTTAAATTTATCTGCAAAAATAATACACATACACATACAAAACATATTAAAGAAATGTCAAACAGATTAATTATAATAACAGTGGGTAAATATTATGTAGGTGTGTGCTGCAGCAGCAAAAGGGTCTCGACTCAGCGTATGCCTCACCACTAATTTAGTAGTTGAGCGCTGTTATTCTGCCGAGACCTTGCAGAATAGCCTGCCTTATTTGAGTATTCTTATCTTCTTTACTAAAGACGTGTTTTATTGCATGTATTTATTGCATTGGATTTTAACTGACTTCAAATCATTCATGATAAACGGCTTAAGTACAGAAACAAGATACAAAAACAAATAAAATGATGCAGGTAGGTATAATAATAGGGCATCCTAGTTTACTATTATTCAATATTTTTTCCTACTTACTAAATTAATATTCAAAATGATAACGCTTTTCAAAAGTTCAAAAGTATTAAGTATCAGGTAATAAAATTAGTTACTATCCAATATTTTTAAAAGATATCTATATATATACATATATGGTAAGTAGTCAGTATCAAAAAAAAATACATAACGCTCGCACACAAAAAGTAAAGACGATGAAAAATTACTAAATATCCTAATTTAAAACAAGCTATAAACTAAAAAGTAAAACTGATAAAAAAACTACTTTTCAAATTAAGCAGTCTACAATGATGGCAACACCGATCCACAATCACCAGAATCGATGCGAAATGATTGGCCGGACAGGGTGTTACGAAAAGTTTTTTAATGTCTTCGTGCTGCCAGTGTTGCCCAACGAGAGCCATCCAATTTGCACATTTTTGCACAGATTGTTAAATGATTGCTGATCGTTATCAAGTGATAAACGCAAACTAAGAACTTCGTTTCGACTTATAGCAATCTAATTAAATTAAACTGAAACTGAAACTGAAACAGCTTCACGACTTTGATCCCCAGGCACGGTAGATATCCCTTCAGATCTCCCAGTAGCAAGTAGGTACTAATTCAAGATTCTTTGAGGATGTCTAAGGGGGTAGTCAGAGGTACGTCCAAACATTACATTTGGCACATACCCACATTTTGCAGTAGTTAGTATTCCATACGTGACAGGTTGCAAGCCCATCGCCACTGTTAGAATACTAACTGGTTTCCTCACGATGTTTTCCTTCACCGTTTAAGAGCACTGGCATTGCGCACATACATTTTTCGATAGAAAAATCCATTGGTGCACGACCGGATTCGAACCTGCGACCTTACGATCGGAAGGTGGGGTCACTCCTACTAGACCACCGGTGCTCATTATGCTAATCAAACTAAATAGTTTTAAATGTTGTTTGTTGTCGTTTTTTACATGTTGGCAATAAATAAATTTATGTATTAAATCTAAATCTAAATTAGCCTCTCGGTCTATTAATTTATGCTATGAGCTTATATTTAAAAAATATTAGGTACAACACAAGAATCACATTTTTAAAATATATTCTACAGTAGTAGGTATAGCGAAAACTGGAGGTACCCCAAAACGGGTTCGATGGGGACGAAACTAAATTTTAAATAACAATTTTTCCGGTTTTATTTCATGAAAGTTGTATAGCTTATAATGTAAAAACTTGAGTTAAAACTAGTCATTTAAGATAAAATACAGAAGGAACCTAAAATATAAATAAAATCCTCATGATAATTAAAATATAGGCAATCCCTATTCAAACGTGTATAGGAGTCAATAGGGATCACTTCAAAGCAATAGGGAAAAAGTGTTAGGATTTTCCTAGGATTTTCTTATCGAACTTCCTTAGTCCTAAGAATGTCCTTTATCAAACTTTTCTTTCACACTCTTACCTACCTACGTATTTCTCTTGTACTAACCCCCGGATTCTGAAAGCGCGATCAACACTAATCGGCTGTCAAGTCACTTGCTATCTCTATCTAATTTGAAGAAAAAGCTGAAACAGTTAGTGACTTGACAGCCGATTAGTGTTGATCGAGCTCTTCGGGGGTTAGGTACGTTTTTTGTTATGAATGCAGTACCTATTTTTGTTCGTGTGTCGAATAATAAATCGTTGTAATATTTAGTTAAGGCGTTGACAACACCTAACATTTCTCTCGCTCGCACGATTCGACATTTTTAAAGATATAAAATCACAAATTCCAATTTTGAAAAATCGCAAACAACCATTTTGTGTGCAATCACATTGCGCATAGTTTGGTAAAAATTTCATTAATTGAGTACGAAAACTAAAAAAGCAAACTTTTAAGTAGGAAAACTTGTATCGATCAAAATGATTTTTTTACTAAACTGTGCGCAATGTGATTGCACACAAGATGGTTGTTTGCGATTTTTCGAAAATGGGTTTAGTGATTACCTATATATCTTTCAACAAGTCATAACGTGCGAGCGAGAGTCACATTAGCTCTTGTCTTCGTCTTAAGTAGCGTCTAACAATTTTGATCAGCTATAAATCTTTGCACCACTATTACTTCATTATATACATAAAGATCGTCATGGTTGCAGTACCGAGATGGAAAATAGATGTTTTTATGATATTATTTGCTAAGCGGGCGTTTGTATGGAGTGGTTGAACGTGTAATTTCACGCTTTTGGTTTTAAAGCAAGTGGAATAGAAAGCGATAGTTGGACACATACAAATCATACAAATTGGTATTATTTATTTGACACTCCCAATTGCGTAGCGCGCAAGTTGACAGCCAGTCTAGATGTAATTGATGCTGGTTCGATTGCCACAGTAGGGTAATTTTTAACCAACTTCAAAATAGGAGGAGGTTCTCAATTTATCCGTTTATTTTTTATATTATATAGACTAACCCTAATCCTCATGTCATCGGCCTATTGGATAGGGAGTAAACAATTGCTTAGATTAACCCCCGGTTTCTGAAAGCTCGATCAACTAATGGGCTGTCAAGTCACTTGCTATTTCAGATTTTACTTCAAATTAGATAGTGACTTGACAGCCGATCAGAGTAGATCTCACTCTTAGGAACAGGAAGAAGGTAAGTACATAAATAAAATTAAAAAAAAAAGAATGCAAAATTATTTATTACCTAGAATGCTTACAGAGAAAGCAGTTCAAGAAATGGGGCAGGTAAATACCTAAGTACTCAGTAAAAATGCTCATCGCTGATTGGTGAAAGAGTCCAAAATAGCAGGTTTGGTACCAGTGCGCATCACTACAAGTATTTACACATCACTACATCAGTACAAGTTATAAGATAGACTCATAATACCTAAGATAACTGATGTAACTAACAGATTAATTAAGTTTTTAGTACAGTAAATGTAAACAAATAAACAAAGGAACAATTATATCTCAGTTGAAATACCGCGCGTGCGACGTTGAGCGGTAGTGTACGACAAAATTATAACAAGCACTCTAGCCAAGCGAAAATAAACCTTATTTTGATTACTACACAGCTTTCAGTTCAGCATTAGAATCATTGTGCGCGTGCTTAGATGCGCACGCAGCATGTTCCACGACCAATGACCGCACTTTCTCTGTCGTCAATCTTTAGAATTGATTTTTGATTTTCAAATTTGGAACGCCCAACGATTTGTGTAGAATGACAATTGGCAACATTAAATTTGATGCACAACAAAAATATTAAATTACTTGTCCAAGGAGTAGTCAGACTAGGGCTAGACATTTTGCAGTAGGTACTTAGTTGGTAAAATAAGTCCCGACATTATTACCCAATCGCATTTGCAATTATAATGATTTAAACATTATTTATATTATCACAGATTTTTATCGCAACTTAACTCATTATCAGACAGTTAAAATGAAATTAATGAAAACTTAACTGAGTATTCTGATAATACTGGCTCGACCTGGCATCGCACAGCTGTGTTGTATGTGTATGACAGCTCGAGCTAACGCACACAGAAACAACTAAATGTGCATCTACACACACAATTAAGACCAACCTGTCTTCGTGAGATGGAACAATCTATACTAACTCCAGATTCTTTCCGGGCCCGTACGTACCACCAACTCTTGAAGCATTCTTATTTCAATATTACTTTTCTGTCAATGTCTTATATCAACTACATAGAGTCTACTTTATGATCAAAAAGTAAAGTAATATTGAAATAAGAATGCTTCAAGAGATGCTTGCGGTTGGACCTCAGGACGTATAAGGAGGTCAGTCAGAGGTGTTTCCAAACACTAATATTATCTTCATCATTAACCTATTTTAGTTCTTCTTCTTTTCGTGTCACTAACTTCTTTAGAGCCAGTGTGGTGAAAGGATTTTAAAATCAAAATCAAATCAAATCAAAAACCGTTATTTGCAACTAATTAAACAAAAGGTTGAAAATAAACAATAAACTAAAACACAAGCAATAAATATAAATAAGACAGTTGCAAACTGGTGCCAACTCGGCATATAAAGCATTTTAAGTACCACTATTTTAGTGGTGACCCTAACGAAGTGCATCCCAACATGCGGTATTGATGCAAGGAACACCTGAGCTCGATGCATAAACATCCTTTGAGAGTCTCGCTTGTGAGCTGACTCAGGCGCAGCGCAAACCAGCGGCGACGATATTGAGAATAAAACAATTTAAATTGAACCTTAATGACTATGACATGCGGTTGAAAATGTCATGCCACTGATACTCCGCACGCGCCGCCCCGCCGCGCCGTTTCCTACATTCGAGGAAAAATATTTAGGTACTAGTTGCGCCCCGCGGTTTCACCCGCGCAGATTTAAATCCCGGTATTACCACGAGATAAAAAGTCTCTGTGCTATTCACATAGTCTCAAGCCTATGTGCTATTCCAGACTATAATCTATCTCTCTGCCAAGTTTCATCCAGATCCAGCCGTTTCGGCGTGAAAGAGTAACAAACAACCATCCATCCATCCGATCCATCCATACTTACAAACTTTCGCTTTTATAATATTAGTAGGATATACAAAGACGATCATGCTATAAAAACTAGCAATTTTAGCATACAGTGTTAATCAAGGTCAGTTGAACAACCTATCAATTTTCATTCTAAAACATTGTGTTCCTGAAAAACGGTGACCGTCATGCTGACAACCATAACTCTGTGGCATTACAACTACTATAAAACATTTTTTTATATATTTTACTAGCGACGCGTATACATATCATCAAAATCCGTTGAGTAGTTTTAAAGATTTAAGCATACATAGGGACATAGGGACAGAGAAAGCGACTTTATTTTATACTATGTAATGATTTACTAGTACATAAATTTTGAAAAGATGTGTGGCACAGTATTAATTGACAATTCCTAGCCGATAAAAATCCACTTTCTTTCAAAAAAAGGTGATATGATTAACTCCTGCTCGCAAAACGACTTATAAGATTACGTTATCTTGTAAAACATTTTGTTTAGAAAGAAAGCCTTGTAAGCATAAAAACTTGTTAGCATCAAAAAATATTTTTGCTAAGCCTATGTAGTATTTTCTCCGAAACATACCTAGTTGTTTACAATATTTCATTCACATTCAGTGATATTTTATCTTCAAAAATTTAGCAATGTCGAAGTACCCAAGCCGTTTTCAGCAAATTAAACAGATTGATTTTTAGCAGTAGGTATGGTTTTTTTTTCAAATGGACATACGGGTCTGATGATAGAGTCCTGAACCGAACAAGGGTTGGCATATATTATTCACTAGCGACCCGCCCGCGCGCCCCTGCTACGCACGGGTGCACATATGATGCAGTTATTATACATAATAACGACCTCTGTGGTGCAGCGGGCGAGAGCCTGCCTGCGACGCAAGAGGTTGCGGGTTCGATTCCCGCCGTGGAACAAATTTGTGTACGATCTGCAGAAATTTGTTTCGATGGTCTGGGTGTTTTCTATGTATAATAAAAAATATCTATCTGTGTATATAATGTATTAAATATATCAGTTATCTAGTACCCATAACACAAGCTTTGAATAGCTTACTTTGGGGCTAGATAGTGCTGTGTGGATTGTCCAGCATTATTTATTATTATTATTATAATATAAACCTTCCTCTTGAATCACTCTATCTATTAAAAAAAACGCATCAAAATCCGTTGCGTAGTTTTAAAGAGCATACATAGGGACATAGGGATATAGGGACATAGGGACAGAGAAAGCGACATTGTTTTATACTATGTAGTGATAATCCCTACCATTTTATAGTAGTCTTGTCACTGTCACTTTCATGCCAACGAAAAGAGAGCAGCAGACTTATATAGGTTTGTTAAGCTAGTGGAGCGCTCAGCGACCAATATGAACAAGACGGTTTGTGTGTGTTTCGACTACACCGACAACGTCGACTATACTGTCAAATTCTTTATTTAATCCTTCTAATATTATAAACGCGAGAGTTTGTAAGTATGGATGAATGGATGGTTGTTTGTTACTCTTTCACGCCCGAACGGCTTAATGGATCTGGATGAAACTTGGCAGAGAGATGGATTATAGTCTGGAATAGCACATTTTTATCCCGTGGGAATACCGGGATTTAAATCTGCGCGGGTGAAACCGCGGGGCGCAACTAGGTCTATATTCCACCACCGGCACCGGTCATTCTCTTTCGTGCTAAGGTCTAAAACGTGACATTGGCGAAATTGCGGGCTACACTGCAAAGGCCATTCAATTAAGAAGAAGAAGAAATAACATTGCAGAAAAGAAATGTTCCAATACGTTATTCATAAGATCGCCACCGCTTTCTAGGAACCAGCTTAAGACGAATCTACCGTGCCGCGATTCCCGGAACCGGCGTCATTGTATCATTTTATAGGAACTCAAGACCTGAGATTGCGGAGTTATGGTATTCTCACGGCTCTATCTGAGACTGACCTCTGATATGTAAACATATCTGTAACGTACGACAGCTGTGAAAGCTCAGATATTATGAACGCGAAAGTTTGTAAGTAATATGGATGGATGGATGGATGGTTGGATGGATGGATGTTTGTTACTTTTTCATGCCTGAACGGATCTGGATGAAACTTGGCAGAGAGATGGATTATAGTCTGGAATAACACATAGGCTACATTTTATCCCGTGGGAATACCGGGATTTAAATCTGTGCGGATGAAACCGCGGGGCGCAACTAGTGTAAACATATCTGTAACGTACGACAGCCATCACAGCTCAGTTGGTAGTAGCTCTGCCTTCTGTGATAGGCCGTGGGTTCGATCCCCATACCGGGAACAAACATTGTTCGATGAATTATGAATATTTTGTTCTCTTTCTGGGTTATATAATAAATAAAATAAATAAATAATTCTGGACAATCCCATCTAGCCCCGAAGTAAGCTACTTAAAGCTTGTGTTATGGGTACTAGATGACTGATATATTTAATGATTAATTATGTTACTTTTTAGGCGGAACGAATGTCACAGTATTTTCCATGTACCTAATATTTGGGCTTACCGCTGACTAACCCCTTAAAATTAAAACATTCTCTAGGAATCTTGAGTTGGTACTTGAAAGTTTAAAATCTATTAGGATATCTACCGTCCCTGGAGATTAAAGAAAAAATTATCTGGGGCATTATTCTCTATGACATAGTAGATTCCTTGCCCCAAACCTTGTAAAATCACGTTGGACATTATTGTTTATGTCATAGGAGATACTTTGCCCAAACCGTGTGACGTCACAACGTGATCTAAACGCAAACGCGATTGGATCGGTCATAGAGAATAACGCTCCTGTTTATTTCTGAATAAATGCTATTTTCTTGAATAACCTGTCTCTGTCTCTCTGTCTGCCTACAGTCTTCAGCGGACGTCAAGTCAAGAGGTGACGAGACGATGCGGCCATGCGGGTCAAATGAATATGCATGCAATTGATCTTTATTACGTCTTTAACGCTGATCTTACTGGCTGTCCGCAATGTCGCCGCACCTACTGCTGTTGTCTTTCAGGACTGACTGTAAGCTAGTGTAGATACATACAGCAGACACAGTAGTGGATTTCTTACGACCAAGTATTTTACTCATTATTTGAGGATGCATAGGGGTATTAAGTATGTGAGGGGTACATACAATGCCTTTGGCACGTACACATGTAAACTAAGCGATGCTTAGTACGGGAACTAGATAATTAAAATAACAATCAAATACCATTTATATACGTGTTCTATTTATACTAATACGTAATTAGGACAATCATGCAGACAGAATATAAACATTTATATATTTTTCGAACCGAGAAAGAGTAAAAGCCGAATAAGCCGATGGATGTATGAAGAATTTTCCAGAAATGATGAATTCTCTTATCATAAAGCGAAAAAAATGACATTATTTTTGCTAAGAATACATTTTTTGCAGATTGTTTTTCGAATCTATAGTCTGAAGAAGACACTGATGAAATAGTCGAATTAAAAATCGTTCTTTCTGGAAGCTTATGGGGGAGGAAGTCCAGATTTGATGAATGATGACGACCTCGGCAAGGTCCATGACCTGATCTTGATAAAGAAAGGATACGTGTGATGAACAGTTCCCAGTAAAACAGTATTGTTCATGATGTAGACAAAATTATTCAGGTAAGGCGACTTATGGGACAGTTACCAACACTTTGCATATTAATTGAACTGGCTACGAACAAACATGTTTACGATAACACAATACCTACCTGATGCTACTGAAAAACGATTTGGTTCATTTAATCTTATTTATGCAAACATATTCTACGGAAACTTAAAAAACGTTTTATCTGACTAATATACGACAGAGAAACAAAGATGAGTGAATTCTCCTTGAACACGCTATACATTTTGACATTTGTGGCGTTATGTTGTTTGGGATAATCCTTGTATTCAAATTCCTTGGGATAATCTTAAACATAACTTGACAGCGCAGCGCTAAAATAGCCGTCGTTGTTGCCAAGGAATTTGAATATGTTGCTTAGGTCTTGTAGAAAGGGACGTCAATATTTTTAGTGCTGTTGAAATAGGTTAGTTTAGAAAAATTAAACAACAGAATCAACACCCTTATTCTTGAAGTTAAGTTTAAGGATGCGATACGTTTACGCCACTAAAGTCAAATTCATTCGATATTGGCCCCAGGGATATTCCAAGCAGGGTCATAGCTTAAGTGAGCAGTTTTTTTTGCATTTAATTTTGTTTTCATCTATATTGTTTGTTAGGTACTAGCAGTAGGACTTACATTAGGCAAGCCAGCATTATGTATATAACGTGTAACATAATACGCCTATACGGCCAAATACAAAGCTGATTAGGTCTGCCTCGTGGTGATTTTAGTTTCTTATCAAGAAAGTCTAGGAAGCATTTCAGGAATGAAAACCATCGAAATTTTCTGTACCCTTTTTCCTGGTTATAGGGGTATTACCATCATTGTTATTGGTATATTAGTATATTGTATTGGTGTGTGACCATACCAATGATGGTAATACCCCTATGACCAGGAAAAAGGGTACAGATGATTAGATTGGTATGATAGACTATCGATCGACGTCAACTAAGCCATTCTACCATCGATCGATGCGTGATCGATGATCGATCGATCAGTGTGGTAACACCCTTACACTTTGTATAGCAGTAGAGTACGCCTTATAGAAAACTAGCGATCCGCCCGCGCGCCTGTGCTTCGCACGGCTGCTCATATCATGCATGTATTATACATATAAACCTTCCTCTTGTATCACTCTATCTCTCTCTATTAAAAAAAACCGCATCAAAATCCGTTGCGTAGTTTTAAAGATTTAAGCATACATATTAGGGACATGAGGACATAGGGATATAGGGACAGAGAAAGCGACTTTGTTTTATACTATGTTGTGAAGAAAAAAAACGAATGCTGGTTGTATCAATGAATTCTACTGCTTCATTAACTACCCAACATTGCACAAGTTAAGATCTACCAAGCTAGATAAGTGAAAGTGAATTACTTAGGTAATTGTCAATGGGCCTGTCACAGAGACGCATGTTAATGTGTTTACGTAATTAGATCATTATCTAATGATAATGAGTAGTGGAGCGATCGTGGTGGTCTCAGCATATGCAGGGATAGGAAGAGAGAGCTCTTGTGAAGGGCTCGTCTGGGGAAGTACTACCGCCTTCTGCCAAGCAGCGCTGCTGTGTTTCGGTTTGAAGGGGTTGATTGCCGGTGTAATTACAGAAACATGAGGCTTAACATAACGTATGCCTCAAGTTGATGGGCGGCGAAAAATAGTGTATTTTTTGTGCTAAAATTTGTTTGGATCACAATGATATTGTTGCCAAAAACATATTAATAAATAATACTGGACAATCTTCACATATTGGTTATTTTGTTTTCCGAAACTTGGTTGCTTGTAGTAATTAATTTTGTGATTTAGTTTCTCCAGTTATTCTCTTCCATTTTTCTCAGAAATAAAGATAATTTGGCTGAAAGTTATTAGCCTTTGGCCCTGGATCTAGTTGCTAAGCAATAACCGAGCCTTGAGGCGTCCTAAAAACTGTGTCGTAAAAATTGCCCAGTAGCTTCGATTGCTGGCTTCGGTCTTCCTTACTCCGTAGTGACCTATAGCATCTCAGGTTATATTTAGGTGTATCTTGTGATTGCACACAGTTTGGAAAACCAAACATTTTGACTGATATATGTTTTCAAAGTAAGCCTTAAAAGTTAGCCAGATGCTATACTATATGGGGCTATCCAAAAGATGTCTGCCCAAAATTCTTCTAGAGAAAAGTTTGACGCATTACGCATGCGCGGCCAGATTCGTACGCGCAAGTATCCGCCCGCTTTCGCGCGCGTACACAATATAAGCACAGTGATAGCAGTAAGAATGGTTTTAGCGTTATAATAATAAGATTTAATTTTTTGTAATAACTGTGTACATAAAGATGGTATTCTATTTTGACTAAATAAAAAAATGAGTTTTCCCAGAATATAAAACGAGTGATCTGCTGTAAAAAAATGTGCTGTACCATGATTTTTAAGTAAAGTCGTAAGCGACTGTGGTGAAAGAATCGTATTGTAGTAATCAATTATTTAATGATGAATTACCTTTAAGAATGTTTTTCAACAAGGAAAAAGGACAACGGAACTAATTTATTTATTAAAAAAAACACGAAAAAGTAAGTAAACACTAGATACCATATTTCAGAATATGGTTCCTTTGTAAAAACATTAAGCAAGTCCCTGTTGACCAAGCAGATTTATTCAACGATAGCTCTCCCAATAAGGCAAAAAAATATCCTTAAGGCTCCGGTGACAGCGGCTCGCAATTTCGAGGTGCCATTGGCTATTATTTCATTTTATTTCATTTCGGGGAGGTTGTTTGAAAGAATAACTTTAAAGAAACACGCATAAATACTGTTCGAACACAAATAATACAATAATATAAGGAAAACATGCCCGAATCAGAAATCATTTTGGTATTAGTATGTTTGGTCTTAGGTTTACCTAATACCAAAATGATTTCTGACTCAAGCACATTTCCCTTATATTATTGTATTATTTGTGTTCGAACAGTATTTATGCGTGTTTCTTTAGAGTTATTCTTTCAAACAACCTCCCCGAAATGAAATAAAATGAAATAATAGCCAATCGCACCTCGAAATGGCGAGCCGCTATCACCGGACCCTTAAAATTTCTTAGCCCGCGCTTCTTGCTACGCCGTAGAAGTTGCGCTACGAAGTTGCCTCTCTGTTAGTTATTTACTCTTGTGCGCAGCGCACGCGCCTGTTTGACACATTTCTACGTGTTTCGGTGAATGGGTGAGCGAGTACAAATATGAATGGGTAATGTCGCTAGGCAAATGCAGATGTGAGAGGAATGGTAAAATGTATACATCACTATTTTGTTAGTACTATCAGAAAAAAATTAAGGACTGTTTCAGCAGAGGCTGCTCTATCTACCACCAAGTTATCGATGTTTGTTTTTAGCCAAAACGCGACAAATGTTACAAAAATCGAATCCATAATAATTCGCAAGAAAACCTCGTATAGTATACCTACGCATTGCGTTTTAGGTTGACCTGAGAAGTGTTTTCTAGTACTGTTTAAAATTGGTCCCGTTTCGGGCTAAGAACAAAGATTTTTTTGTTTTGAGGTATAGTAGCCTCAAAACAAAAAAAACTTTGTTTTAGTAGCCTCTCCTGATACAGTCATTATTTTTTTCTGGTAGTTACAAAATATGGTTGTTTAACACGCAAACGAAAAAATCTTTTAGTGGTCTATCACTTGCGTTTTAGTAGAGAGACATCGATAACTAATATTTCCCTTATTTGAGTTACTTCATTTTTCTAGTCAGTTTTAGGTACTTTTCGAGATAAACTATATTTTTATTGAAAGATCAATCAGTTCAGTTGTTATGAGATAATTGCGCACACTTTAAGAATTAAAGAAAACTTAAAACCCTTGAGACGCACTTAGAATCCTTTCAACAAACTTCTTCTTTCTTCTTTTTATGGCTCCTGTCATAGACAATCTTGCCAATGTCAAGTGATTCAGAGATTATACTCTTTGTAGTTATGTTTCTAGTCACGTCAGTCCAAAGTCGAGTCAGTCAATTGTTTTGAAGAAAATGGTGGCGGTTTTTTCAAAACATTTGAAACATTTTCGGTCAAATCACGATATCACATAATAATACACTTTCATTTCAAATGCTTACACTTTGTGCTAAGACCACAAGTAATGTTGGTTAAAATACCACCTAAATTACACAACACAACTCAAAATAACACTAGAAAAACAGTTAAAATTAAAATGGTATGTTGCTTCGTTAGATGACAGGAAACGAATACTTTCAACAAACTTTTTCGAAAGAATCAGTGACACGAAAAGAAGAAGAAGTGTTACAATGCAGCCAGTGTCTTGGGGGCGAGGATATTATGTTCTGTGGTTTGGAGACTTGATCGTTTGCAACGATAGCTAGATAATCAAATACAAAATATTTATTTCAGTAAACTTAGTATATTTCAAAGGCTTGAGACCCTTTTTTAAATAGATATCTCAACCCTCATAATATATGCATTTTGTACATTTTGTAATAAATAAGTATTAACCAACCTTATTATAATAACCGCTTTGAAATCAGTAAACAGGTCATACATGGCATTCAATTTCGCAAGTTGCCGAGATGAGTTCAAAAATGTTTTAATTAACTGTTAATGCGTAGACCTTGGTTCTGCTTAACGGAGGCGTAAGCACGACAAAGATACTGGAGGAATGAAAGCGACACAGAGTCAATGCTCTCAAACGGTGAAGGAAAATATCGAGGAATCGTGTAAACGCGTCACAGATCTGTTACGAGTAGTAGCTTAGCGACATGGGTTTATTTTTTACGAATTTGAAATGCTTACCCCGGTTTCAGAAAGCTATGAACACTATAATCTATGACTGCTCTGTATAACGGACTATGACTGACTACGATAGATCAAAATTAGACAATGTCATCATTAGTGGAATGTTGACAAAAGTCAAGGAATGATTATCCCGATTATCCGTACAACTAGGCACATCCAGCTTCTCTAAGCCCGCACTAGCATAGTTTAATAAGTAAATAGTATGCAAACTATGAAGCATTAACTGCAACACAGAATAAAGATTACATTTATTTAGGCATTTCGTCATAATTCATAATAATGCTTATCAGTGTTCTCAATTTATCTTTGCATCTATTTTGTTTTGTTTTGAAACTTTCGTTTTCTGCGTACCTATATGATTGGTTAATTTCCGCCGGTAAGTACATACGGCGGTATATATGTAGTTACCTAGGTACCCACTGATCGCCGCCTTCTTCTGCCGCCAAGCAGCGATGCTGTGATTCGGTTTGAAGGGAGTGGTTGTCACTGAAATGACAGGCACATGGAGCTTACATGTATGCCTCAAGTTCATGAACTCAAGGCACGTAGGGCACGTTCCTATCACGCACACACTTGCGAAGCAACACTTGTTTTTCCATGTCAAGTGCTCGAGCGAAGGCGTTCTGAAAATCCTTTCAAGATACATATATAATAACTAGCTGCGCCCCGCGGTTTCACCCGCGTAGTTTTAAAATCCGGTATTCCCACGGGATAAAAGTAACATCTGTGCTATTCCAGACTATAATCTATCTCTCTGCTAAGTTTCATCCAGATTCGTTCAGCCGTTCCGGCGTGAAAGAGTAACAAACATCCATCCATCCATACTTACTAACTTTCACGTTTATAATAGTAGTAGGATAGTACCTATAAATTTGAAGTTAGGTAGGTACCTGTACTTACTTAACTCAGTTATGACGGGGAGCTAAGTTGATTCAGTAATGATAATGCGGCGGCGGCCCGCTAAGGCCCCGCGCTTCGCCAGCCACCGCTGCGCCTCTGACGCCGCTCGCGCATTCCACCCGACATAAAACCCTAAATTAGTTTTGTTATTTATCTACTTTTACTCTTAGTTTTAAGTCAATCGCACTACGCGTACAAAAATTCTCGTACAAACTTTGACATCCCTATGCACCCTTATTAAGGCTCCGGTGACAGCGGCTCGCAATTTCGAGGTGCGATTGCCTATTATTTCATTTTATTTCATTTCGGGGAGGTTGTTTGAAAGAATAACTCTAAAGAAACACGCATAAATACTGTTCGAACACAAATAGTACAATAATATAAGGGAAACATGCCCGAATCAGAAATCATTTTGGTATTAGTATGTTTGGTCTTACGTTTACCTAATACCAAAATGATTTCCGACTCAAGCACATTTATGCGTGTTTCTTTAGAGTTATTCTTTCAAACAACCTCCCCGAAATGAAATAAAATGAAATAATAGCCAATCGCACCTTGAAATTGCGAGCCGCTGTCACCGGACCCTTAAGGGTACTTTACAAAAACTAAAAATGTCATTCTTAATTATTTTTTTAGAAGTATATTTACTGCAAGTAAATATACTTCAATTTTTTTTTTCAACTTTAATCAATCGAACCACTCGTTAAAAAACTCCCATACAAACTACAACACCCCTTTGCACCCTTATTGGGGGTAGTTCTCAAAAACTAAAAATGACATGCTTAATTATTGAATTTAGGGTATCTGTACTCTAAGTTTCAAGTTCCTAGGTTGAAGGAATACGATTTTTCATACAAACGTTTTCAACCTTTTTTACACCCTTAGGGGTTGAATTTTGAAAAATTCCTTCTTAGTACACGTCTACGCTGTAAGAAATATGTACTCCTCAAATTTCAAGTCTCTACGACCAGCGGTTTAGGCTGTGCGCTGTCTATATGTCAGTCAGTCAGGACTTTGATTCTTATAGTTATAGATACCTACTGTTTTGAAATAATCAAGTTGGTGATGATCACAGCAACTAGTACAATACATCGATTTGTTTTAAAACATAAGTCAAGATACATAGCTGTACCCACACGTATAATATATTTAAGTAAATAGTGTGTATCATCATACATAGGTCGTTACTCCGATTTTCTCTCAATAGGTCTGTAGCGACTGTCTTAGGAACAAACGATGTTATTTGTTTAAATAAATAAACTACTCAGACAATCTTTACAAACGTATAAAGATTGTTGTGATATTGTATCGCGCTTATGGCGATGACAATAAGTTGTCATCGCATCGTTGTTGCCATGTTATAGTAAGCTAATGTACCTCTCGCTCGCACATGTCAACAGTTTCAAAGTTATAAAATCACTGATCTTTTTATGTATCTTATAAATACAACTGTGCCATACTTACTACGGAACTTTTGTTGTAGGCTGTCTCGTGTCCCGGGACTTTGAAATTGGCGGGAACTCCCAAACCCTAGTTAGAGCATTCTACATTGGTTAGAGGCTTGTACATCTTACACTTAGCACTACGTACTAGATGATCTAAAGCTGATAACTTTCTCCTTAGGTGTATACTTCTAAGACTAGTAGAGCTCTTTGTGTTTGGCTCGTCCGGGGAAGTACTACCACTACGCCTTTTTCTGCCGCCAAGCAGCAACGCTGTGTTATTGTTTCAAGGGAGTAGTTGCCGGTGAAATTACAGGCATATGTGGCCAACATCCGTATGCCTCAAGTTGAAGGACAAAACAGTGCATCCTAGGGCACGTTCCTATCGTGCATGACTTACGAGGCAATGCTTTTTTATAAGTGATAGGTACTTAGTTTAACAGTTATTGGTCTCTGGCTCATTCAAATAGAAATATTTGTCTTTTGATGTTTACGTTTTACGTTTCTAAGAGTATATTATTATCATATCTACTAATGGGCCAACAACAGTAAAATGCCTACTGGTACACCGTATACTCCTCAACGGCTGATCCGATTTTGATAGTTTCCACTGCTATAGGTTGACCTTAGAAATAGTCCTTCGAAAATTAACACGTGTAACGGATGAGCTGATTATTAATTTACATTTGTCTTAATTTTAATTCAGTAACATTAATATGAGCAACTGAATAAACAAGAGAAAATGTCACTGTATTTTTTAAGTAAATGTATTTCGCTTTTGTCTCCTGTTTCAGTCTTCCTATATTTATCATAAATTTATCTTAAAAAATTTTATTTATACAATTGATGGAACAAGCAGATGTCCCTCCTGATGTGAAGTGGTAACCATCGCCTATAACAGAGCATTGTCTCGTAAGTCACGCTCGATAGGAACATGTCCTACGATGCACTAGGTAGGTATGACCTGCGTCCGTCAACTTGAGGCAAACAGATGTTATGCCTCATGTGCCTGTAATTACACCGGCAACCACACTCTTCAAACCGTAACACAGCATTGCTGCTTGGCGACAGGAAAAGTGGTGGTAGTACTTCCCCGGGCGAGCCCTTCACAAAGAGCTCTACTTCTATAGTTTCTAGTTTCTGGGGATCAAAATCGTGAATTTGTTTGTTTTTTCTGTTTCAGTTTCTAATCTGGTTTTTGGATATCCTGATTTCCTGATATTCCTGATATCCTGATTTTACAATAATATCAGTAAGTTTGCTTTTGCGATAGAATCGCCACCTAGGGACAGCTAGTTGCAGTGTTATCATGGGTGTTTGAACAGTTGGGCACATCGGTAAGTTAAATTTAATTATATAAATTTTATGCTCTTATTCTTAATCTCATTCAAATTAAGATGCTTACTAGTCCGTTGTCGGTATTAGGGCTCCAGTAGATAGATACTAGATAGTCCAGTAGATAGATAGACACTAGGGCCTGATTGATGAGGCCAATGGTAAAAAGTCATCAGTGTCCATCTGCTGGGCGCTGGTGAGTATCTTTTTGTGAGGCTCAGCGTATCAGCATTGCCATTCAGCGTGGCAATGCAGCCACAGCGTCTTGGGGACGCTGAATGGCACTGATTTGGATCAGTCGAATTATCTCAAGATTTACTAAAGACTGCAGATAACTCTGTCTTTTGTAATTTTCTAAACCGTGAATAGATAAATGTGAATATTTTATGCATTTACCTACTGCTATAAATTTGAATTAAAATTCATAGGTAATCATTATTTTAAGACTATTAAAGTGTCACTCAAGTTATTGAGATCATATTAGAGGTCACTGCCCCGTCTGACAATATTGATTCAAGCCAGAGGAACTGATATCTCCTTGACAAACAATGTGTCTAAACACGATAGGTAACGAACGATGGTCGCGAAGGATTCTATCTCAAATAGGTAAATAGTTTCAGATTTGAGCCGTTCTGTTGTTTGTATTGACACCAGTTTCAATACCTACCAACATCAGTTGATGCTGTCATCCTACTAATATTATAAACGCGAAAGTTTGTAGGTATGGATGGATGGATGGATGTTTGTTACTCTTTCACGTCGGAACGGCTGAACGGATCTGGATGAAACTTGGCAGAGAGATGTATTATAGTCTGAAATAACACATAGGCTACTTTTATCCCGTGGGAATACCGGGATTTAAATTTGCGCGGGTGAAACCGCGGGGCGCAACTAGTAGGTATCATAAACGCGAAAGTTTGTAAGTATGGATGGATGGATGGATGGATGTCTGTTACTCTTTCACGCCGGAACGGCCGAACGGATCTGGATGAAACTTGGCAGAGAGATAGATTATAGTCTGCAATAGCACATAGATTACTTTTCATCCCGTGGGAATACCGGGATTTAAACATGCGCGGGTGAAACCGCGGGGCGCAACTAGTTTGGAATAAACATTTTGTTTTTGGGCAATGTTATTTTTGTTTGCATTTTTTTATGACAATCCTAATAATATTCGATGTTCAATTTAAACATTTTAAAATATCCTTGTGTGATTCGATTGCCACCTTAAAAAAATATTAGCCATAATAGCTCCTACATAGCTTCACATGAAATAAAACGCGGAATTCCACTACATACCTTCCTACCTAGTTAAACATATAGGTTGAAGTACTTACCTATATGCCTAATAACAATTAACATGCAAAAGCAAACTATCAAACACAAACTAGCGTGTAAAGTAATCCTACATTAATAAGGAAGACATGGACACGGATGAAACATCTTCAGTTCTGAAAAATGAAAGTAAAAGAAAGTCATTTGACCAATACATCATTTTCATCACGCAAGCAACATGGCGGAAGCGTTGGCGCGAAAATGAATCTTAACTTTTTTCTTGGCATAGCTATTAGCGCGAGACATTTCTACCGGCCAGTGTCAGTTACCGCTGATGGTAACCACACTTTTTTACTGTTTGAGTACATCATGGTTTGCAGCTTATGCGAAGGTATTAACGTTTTTCCATTCCAAAACCAACAACATAAAATACCTAATCCCTTTCTGAATTGAAAATTTCCCTTTCTTTCTGTTAAAAATCGTAAGCAAACGCGTTCATAAATCGACTTATGTTATTTTTCTTTCCATTTCATCTCATCTCAACGGAACGGCTTAGACATAACAAGGCATCAATCATATCATATCATCAATCTAGGGAGCCTCTTTGATTTTTAATAAAAAATTTCAACGGCGGTGAGCAGCGTCTTGACCAAAAAAGCAGGTAGCTAAAGTTATTGGAAATGTTAAAATACCAGCAGCACGCTGACCACAGCGTGCCGTGTAGATGCTACCAACATCATCATCTTCCTGCCCTTATCCCACTTCATGTTGGGTCGGCACATTAGGTTTTTATTCTTCACCTCCCTCTAATTATCCGTCATCTTAGTATAGCCACTCATTTCGTACCCATGTCACCTTTCATACAGTCCATTCATCCTTGCTGTAATCCTTTAGTTTAGCCATCCACATTCACACCTAGTAGGTACGTGAATTAGTGATGTGTTGTGGTCTCGATAAATAAACCGCATGTGGTCACCCCAGCCAACTGTATTGAAAAACAACGTAACATCGTGCAATTACGCAGCTAACTGCCCACGCTGCGCCGCGACAACGATTGATAGCTCGCACTGATTCTGTTATGAAAATACATGCACTTAATCATCGAAGGAGGTTTACCAGAAGGTTTACACTAGGCGAACACCTTTGAAAAAGGTTGAATGCAGTCTGTACTTCTTCTCTCTCTAATGTTTTTTAGAAGTATACTTATAAAAAACAAGGTTTCCTGTTTTTTCTTCCTCTCTTTCCTGAAATTTCATAATCCCAATGAACCTATGTGGAAAAAAATCCCCATATATCTATTTATGTAATACTAGTTGCACCCCGCGGTTTCACCCGCGCAGATTTATATCCCGGTATCCCACGTGATAAAAGTAGCCTATGGTGCTATTCCAGACTTTAATCTATCTCTCTGCCAAGTTTCATCCAGATCCGTTCAGTCGTTCCGGCATGAAAGAGTAACAAACATCCATCCATCCATCCATACTTACAAACATTCGCGTTTATGATAGGATACGTTACACCAGTTAAATTCATTTGTTTTAGCGATGCCTCAGCTGTGTTGTGTTACTATTCCATGCATTTTACACATGCATTTTTTTTTTGACTTCCTTACTTACCGACCACCAAACTTTACAGTAGGTAGGTAGGTAGGTCGGTAACGAAGCCAGTTCCAAAATGGCTGAACTGATCGGGTCTTACTCCTTTGCATCCAAATCACCACCGGGGATCCATCAACCAAAGGTCCTTCGACGATTTTAGCAAGGGGATAATGCACAACCCCTTATTCCTCCACCATGAATAAGAATTACTAAGTACCTACACCAGTCTAGCCAATAGGTCTACCTACAGCTATGAGCTCCAGCCACCCTAGTCAATGTTTTGTAAACTAATTGCTTGACATCCCGGCTGCAGTCTATTTTTTCCGCCGCCCGCCATGTTTGTAAACTGGCGTCGGTTTGTGAATGAATTTGCAATTTGCAAGTTTCCGCGATTTGGCGGGAGAATTACTAAAATTCGTTAGATTCAAGCGAGAGAGTGAATCTGAAACTAAATTACTAAATGTTTTTTCATTTATTGTTTATTTTAATATTATTTTTAATTGGATATTTATGGGGAATTAAATAAATATACAAGAAAATATGGATACTTGGATACTTACTTACGACATGTAATCTGGGGTTGAAAAATTAGGGTACCGTAATAAATACCTACTGAATTTTTAACATGCGTAAGTAAAGCATAAAAATAAGTATACCTAACAGCAGTTTTTTGAACTCACAGGTATAGGTATATATTTGTTGGTATTTTCTAATTAGGTACCTATCTACCTATACCGTCTAGTTTGGATAATTGTGTTTTTTATATGCAAGAGTTTACTATGCTGTACCTGTCTTGGAGTTTGCTTCCTAATAATATTTTTTTTTTATATATTTAATGTAACAATATATACCTAATAAGGTCAAAAGAATAAAAGCTTTTAATTATTGTGTAAAGTATTAGGTAAATTAATTTATAATTTAACATGCTACAAAAAATGAAATCAACTTTCTATAAATTAATTAATTGTTTAATTAAATCAATTTTTACAAATTAGTGCCTTGTAGTACCTACAAGTGTTTTTTGTGTATGTCTCTTTATTTGTGTGACTAAATCTAAAATCGTCATGTATAGAAAGACGATAACATTCCAATCTATCCATCCTGTGTTGACTCAATCGGCTGTATTATCAGATAATTATTGTAGTTTCCTACAAGCGCACACCTTACCGCCATATTATCTCAACCGTTACAAACAGGAGCTAACAAAGGACGATGTTTTGGGGTTAGATTAGTTTAGATTAATAGATAAATATCTTAAATACCTATACAAAGTGAAAGTTGATTACTATGCTTAAAAATAATACATTAATCTTTTGAAACATGGGAGCAGTAGGTATTGAATTTAAGTATTAAAGAAAAGATACGTAACATTTTAAAATGATAATTCATTCAAATCTAATATATTTTAGATATTTAGTACAAATGTGCCCACCTTTATTTCAACCCCGATCCGACTCTGTCTCCAACACATCTTTTCGTGTCGTGCCGATAAAACAATACGTCCTCCTTAGCACTAAAAGATAATATTAATTTTCTTACGATTAGTGATACCTTGAGTTTCTCAAAAACATGTTTATAGTCTATTCGCTGTGATCGTCTTAACAGATATCGATTCATGTCAGGGCATCGATAATAATAGGAAATGTTTAAATACGTAGTGTTTTACATTATTTAAATCAAATATTACATAATTTGTGCTTATAATTGTTATAATAATGTTTTGCATTAATTAACAGGCTGACACCTGTCAAAGTACTTAGTTAGGTAGCTCTTACTCGAACATTTTAAAAGATTTAAAACAACAGATTTTTTGAAATTACGAAAATAATATAATAATTAGGTATAATCAATGAACACTTGTGATTTTCTTTCTTTCTTCTTCTGATTTTCTGTGCCGTATTCTACAGTGTCACGGTATTTTTGGAGCTATACAGACATAATCCTCATCATCATAGACTTTTGCATCTACAAAATATGACTTAATCAGCGTCTAATATCGAAGTACCTACCTACAGTTGGTAAACTCATAATAACGATCCCATTTTATCCAAACACAACACGAGTCTCAAACCTCTTTCCCTAAACTCAAACAAACATTTTTTATCAAACGGTCCCTCTCTGAGTGACCTCAGCAATCGGTCATGCGGTCTGTACAAACACAGCGCCCTCCGATCTGTCAACGGTTTGTATCTTCTCGGTATTTGCATAAAGGAAGTCAATATGGACGCTTAGATTGTACTACCTAGGTGATTGTTGGGTAATGCAGGCTAGATACCACCTACAGGGCACTTTAGTGTAGAGATATTATTTTTACTAGCTGTTGGTATAAACAGATGGCCTGATGTTATGTGGTAACTATCAAAGTTTAGCACACGCCCATGCCCTACGGTACCCTGTGTCCACCAACTTGATGAGGCATACCTCATTATGTCTGTAATTACACCGGCAACCACACGCTTCAAACCGAAACACAACAACGCTGCTGGGCGGGAAAAATATGCATGGTGTTTTCTCTCAACAACAGTCAATGATTTAATATTTGCAATTATTGAATTACCTAAAGTAAATTAAATACCATTTTGTTTCAAGCAAGTTTTCCTACTAAAAAGTTTGCGAAAATGTGTTCGAGATCTATAAGTACCCCCGGATTCCAAATCTCGATCCACACAAATCGGCTGTCGAGCCACTTGCTATCTCTATCTAATTCGAAGGATAAACTGAAATAGCTAGTGTATTGTCAGCTGATTAGTGTTGATTGAGCTTTCAGAAACCGGCGTAATTCGAGTAAATGTAAGAAATCAAAAACTCCATTACTTCACTCATTGTCCGTTGTTGAGGTGTGACACTCTTAAAAGATTTAACAGATATAAAAATCAGTCTTATAAGAATCGAACACCTAACCAATAGAACAAGTTTAGTAGTAAGGAGTAAGTAACTAGTGACTTGTAAAACTCTTTGTGAAGGACTCGTACAAGTGTGTACCTACTGCCCTACCACCATGCCTGTTTCTGCTGCCAATCAGCATTGCTGGTGTTTTAGTTTGAAACACATGTCAATTTCAATTTCGGTCTTTATTGACCACAACAAATATGTAAAACAATAGTCTTATCGCTCACAGCGATCTTCCAGGCAACATAATTGACACCTTCACTGCAAACTTCTACCATAGGATTAATAAATTAATGAGATAAAACAAAGAACTCGAGAATTTTCCCCCGATAAGAATTTAAGAACGTAGTTATTCCTATTATCAGAAATATTTATTCTTTGCAGAAACATTTTGCAGATAAAGTTTAATTATTTTTCAACGTGATGTGCGACGATATTCGAGTTACAGTCATAAAGTATTCGAGTGTTTAACATCGTTGTTCTGTTATATCTATCTAAATGAGCAATTCTTGTATAATATATTTATTTGTTTATTTTTTTCAAATCTGTATCTTGGAAGAAAGATGACATGAGTAAGAAAGGAGTGAGCCCTGAGATGACGAATGATAGAGGAGAGTGGAGGAGTAAAACCTGTTGTGGTGACGACCCCACTTAGCGTGGGATGAGGGCAGGAAGATGATTTATTTATTTATTCGTATGGCAATGTGCAATCGTTCTATAAAATATAATTATTATTCAAATGTTTTTAAATCATATTTCTGAACGATTGAGGTGCTGTGAGGTTGTTAAACAGGTACAGCAGCCAAAAGGTTGTTGCTCGTTTAGCGCCACCCAGGGGATACGTGTAGGGAGTAAGTGGCAGTTCCTACGGACGTGAGCAACGATCATCCCCCAGGAAGATGATGAATCTGAATCTCGGCTCTAACGATTTTTATGAAACTTAGTATGCAGGGTGTTTCGGGTGCTATAAATCGATCTAACTATATAAAAAAATTCAGGCAATGAAAAACCAAACAAAAACATAAATGACTTTTCCTTACTTTAAGCTAGGTACTAGCTCGGTCAACCAGATATTTTTACTTAAGAGCACTGGTGGCTTAGTCGTGACGGTCCCGCCTTCCGATCCTAAGGTTTGGAACCGGCCTTGCGCTGAGTTTTCTGTTGTATAATGATAAAAAAATTATAACAAAAGTAGTCTAAAGAACACAATTCTGTGTACAGTACGCCTGTGTTCCTACTCTTAGTAACTACCTAACTAAATAAAACAACCTAGGAAGGTAGCTAGTAGGTAGGTACGTACCTACCTCCTACATCACGCACGCACGTGTGACTCGAGCTATCCCAGGCCGCCTACGACACCTGTAGGCACTGCACAATCTATTTCCATCACTAAATGAGGCTTATCACAATCACATTTATCGAATCATCTATCTAACACCTCTTCCTGACTTCCCTTATGAAACGAAAGAAACAAGCAATTAATTCCTAGAAATCTATATCAAAAAGAACAAGTAATCTCAAAAGAATCTTGAGCAACCAACAACACTACGATAGAGTTCTCGGAACATTATCGAAAAATTAACTCACTACTATCATTATCATACAATTAGCAAATCGTCGCTTTCTGTAGGTAGTTAAGTATAACGTGTCTAATGTAGGCAGTATCTGACGTAATAAACGAATGCAGGCGCTTTAAGTTCTGCTTTCAAACGATTTCGAAGGTACAAATCGTGACAGCTTTATTTTATTCAATTGCAGAACAGAAAAATATTGGTTTAAAAAATCAATAACATACCTACGGAACCAACGAACACGGCATCTCCATACTATCATAGCTCTCGATCCACCTGAGCTCGCATCGGCCAATCTGTAGCAACGCAACAACCGGCGCTAACTGTCCCGCTCGTGCTCGTCTCGCGTGAGAGACGCTTTCTCCCTCTATCCGCGCGGACGGCGGCGTCAGCCGCTCTCAACCAATGGCAAGCCGTATCTTGCTCCCCCGAGAGCAGAGCAGAGCGACAGTGCGTACTCTCATCACCACACCGAGACAACATCTCGTAGCGCGAGGTTGTCGCTCGCGAGAGATGCGAGACGCTACTCGCGAATTTAAAACAGTGTACCTATATGAGTGAACTTTTGTAAAGACTGTGATTGTGTTTTCGTGACTTAAAAGTGTGGACAATAATTTTTCGGGCTTCGGCTGATAGCGAGAATAATCCACAATTGGGTGAGTATTGATAAGATTAGGATGCTAATAATTTTAATCGTTTTGCAATAAGAAGGCAACGCCTTTGTTTCGACTGTCTCGCATAGTCCGAAAATCGGGGTGGCTATGTATTGCCGTCCGTTGACCCTTTGCCCGAAGAAAGCTCTGTGATAAATAAAACACTAAAAATAAAATTAACAGAAATACGTAGATAAATAGACCTACACTAATTAAAGTATATAGAAGGTATACTTATATATTGTTATATTTATGAGCCTCTACAATTTGTGTTTACTTATATACCTAGGTATTTACCTAGGTACCTACTTACCTATTATTTTTTGCGCGAGAATTCGATAAGCGGTGATCTTTCTTAAAAATGCGATGATATTTTTAGTACTTTTTTTATAGGTATTTTAGATTTTTTTACACTAGGTACCTATTTAATTTTATTCTGTTTCTCTAGTGTATTTTTCTGATCAAATAGAATTAAAGAATTTAAACAAAAACTTAGATAAAAGTCTTGTCCATAAAAAATGTGTCAGTTTTATTTAATTTTGGTAGGTAAATGAAAAATAAGTAATATTTTGAAACACAGGACCATTCTTTTCAATATTGTTGTTTTATTTTAATATTTGTTACCTCTATGATTCAAAATTCAAAAAAAAATATTATTAGCTGACTGAAAATAAATTAACCATACCTACCTACCTTGGACGCTGTTTAAAATCATCTATAGATGTTATAGTCCTAACTAACCTATTAATAGCTAATACCTAGGTAGGTAGGTACCTACCTAATTAGGTACTTAAGCTTTAGGTAGGCAGGTATAGGTATGTAAATAAACCATATTTTGTTCTAACAGTGTTTCCAAAGGTAAGTACCTAGGTAGGTAGGTATTTTAATTTATTTTAAATAAGTCTTACAATACTACCTACCCAGATAGGTATCTAATCTCCCTATTTTTATGTAGTTAAGTAAAAATCGCCGTCGGCAATTTTTTTATCCCTTGCGCCTTGTTTCGAATAACGTAACGAATCAAAACTACCTACCTAAATAAATAAATTATGCTGGACAATCTACACATCACCATCCAGCCCCAAAGTAAGCTACTCAAAGCTTGTGTTATGGCTACTAGATAGGTACCTACCTAGCTGATACTTATAGGTATTTAATAAATTATATACCTACCTACTTACTTGAGTAGACAGGTATTTTTTTTATTATACATAGAAAACACACAAACCTTGTTTACCTATTTATTCATATTCTTATAAGATTAGATTTTTCTTATAGAATTTTACTAGGTACCTACCTACCTAAATACCTACCTAGGTAGGTAGTATGGATAGACCTAGGTAATAGTACATTGGAGAAAGTGACCGATTACCGTCGAGGGTGTCGTTTGAAGCCCTCGCCTACGGCTCGGGCTTTAAAACACCCGAGATCGGGAATCGCACTTTCTCTCGAGTGATACATACATAGTGCTTTATAGGTACTACACCTACGAGGAAAATAAAAAACTAAAACTGAATCCTCAAACAACACACAAATTGAAAATGGCGCCAATGGCGTCTGCAATTTTCACATGTTCTTTTTTCAAATTGTTTATCCTGCCGCCGCAGGGTCGCACTGCCAGCCCGACACCATCCAACACACAGCTAGTGGCCAGTGTCATTTTGCGAACTTGGAGATAAAAACTCACTGTAAAAACCTTTTGGCTTTTGATATTTAGGTTACCGGCGCATAGTCTTACCCAAAATTAAAAAAGAAAAACCACGTAAGAAATGGATTTTCATACACTTTTCTCTCCCGCTCAGATGCGTTTTCTCCCCGCATTATTTGTTCGATATGCAATGACGTACTTTCTACCGTAAATTTGATAAAGTATCAAGGTACTTTCGAAGCAGGTGTAGTATAAAGTAAATACCTAGGTAGTTGTAGTTCTATCATTTGACACATCGCTTAAATCCCAACATCTTCAAGAATAAAAGGATGTTATCTCGAGTGGATGAGAAAAGATTTGCTCTTCAATTACCCAACAATAACATCTTGTGTCGACCGATTAGGTAGGTACTTAGGTACCTACCTACATAAATAGGTAGGGACCCACTACCTTCAATCAAATATTTCATCGTAGCCCACCCTGCCCACTACGCCTTTTTCTGCCGCCAAGCAGCAAAGCTGTGTTTCGGTCTGAAGATTGTAATCGCATGTGTTATTACAGGCACATGAGGCTTAAAAGAGCTAATGTGACTCTCGCTCGCACGTTTTGACTTGTTGAAGGATATAAAATCACAACTCCCATTTTCGAAAAATCGCAAACAACCATTTTGTGTGCAATCACATTGCGAACAGTTTAGTAAAAATTTCATTTTGATCGATACATGTTTTCCTACTTAAAAGTTTGCTTTTCTAGTTTTCGTAGGTTGGTACATAAGCAAACTTTTGAGTAAGAAAACTTGCATCGATCAAAATGAATTTTTTACCAAACTGTGTGCAATCACATTGCACACAGTTGAAAAAGTTGAAAATGGTTGTTTGCGATTTTTCAAAATTGTGTTTAGCGATTTTATATCTTTTAAAATGTCGAATCGTGCGAGCGAGAGGTAAATTAGGTCTTGTCAACGCCTTAACATCTGTATGCCTCAAGTTGATGGACGCAGGGCAGTGCATCGTAGGGCACGTTCCGATCGTGCGTGACTCAGGTACGAGGCCATGCTTTGCTCTATGTGGTGGTGACATTAACATCAGGTGGGCCATCTGCTTGTTCCATCAGCTGGGTGTATAAAAAAAACCTGTCACAATAATCATCCAATCCAGGTAGGTACATAGGTACCTAGTATACCTAAGTACCTAATTTAATAAATACGAAATACTGACAAGGCGTCTTGCGAATGGGAAGGCTTCCGAATTAATCTACTCATGACGACATACCTAATCTACCAAGATAGGTACTACAACTAGGTACCTATGATGTACCTACATTGTACCATAGGTAAAATGTAAAAAATATTTAAAGGGCTTATTGTATGAAAATTAACCTATACCTAGAACACAATAGGTTCAAAAATAAACATTTTTAAGGTAGCTAAATTGCATATTTTCGCATTGTCTGCCACACATCATTCTAATTCAACATAAATGTCTTAAATATGAATGACATTCTATTGTGCCTTTATTTTATCGCATTCATATTTTTTTAAATAAAATCGTGTATCGATTGTGTGGTGACCAACTGTTCTGATTAACTAGGACATTTCTGACAGACGACACGCGATGACTAAAAATAATGAATGTACCTACCTAACTATATTGTAAAAAAAACGAAAGCTCGCATCAATATACGTAATTTTTTTTATGTTTGTTGATTCAAAGTTGGTGTATGAGAAATCATGTGATTTTTTTATTAGTAAGATAGGTAACTTAATCAACGGATTTAATATACCTGACAACAATCACTAATCACTACAAAAATATGTAGGTAAATGAATAAAACAAATCAATCTCTTTTATTGACATCATAGACGTTTAAGTATGCGTGCAATGTAACAAAAATAGAAATAATGAAAAAAATACTCAATAGTACATTTATTTTGCATACACCTGGTTTAGTTCAGGTACATACACAGTTGTTAGGTGTTAGTAAGTAACAAGCACATGGCCCACCTGATGTTTAGTAGTAACCATCTCCTATAACAAAGCATTGCCTCGTAAGTCACGCACGATCGGAACGTGCCTTACGATGCACTGCCCTGCGTCCATCAACTAGAGGCATACAGATGTTATGCCACATGTGCGCACCGGTGACCAAACTCTTCAAAACGACACAGCGTTGCTTGGTGGCAGAAAAAGGCGTGGTGGTAGTACTTCCCCGGACGAGCCCTTCACAAACAGCTCTACTCTACCCTGCATAGGGTATGGCAATATGGAAGCCGGCTGATTGTAGGGATTAAAAATATCATCTACCTACCAACCTTTTGTTATTACTCTTTATTTTGTTTCGTTGGCACTCTAGTTGACAGTTCCACGCGACTCAGCTTAGAAGGCTATACAACAAACTTAAGGCTCAGTTATCGTTCTTATGTACAGTACCTACCTACCTAACCCAGGCGCGATCACGTTGCGTTGCTGATAACAGCAGAACCTTGTGTTCGTGATAAAGCGATCAATAACCACTTTAACTTTATTGAAGGTATACAGGTGAGAGGAATGAGTTACTGGATTTAAAAAGGTGCCGTGCTTAGGCTCGACCAATCAAAAATAGGACATAATAATATTATTTTGATAACCTATTGTATTGCTATTTTCTTACAAACCTAGCGAAAATCTTTGAGAAGTAAAACGTCTAATTTCTTGTTACACAGACTTATGCTATAGGTTCTCTCTCTAACTCACTCTAACTCGTTAAATTTCACACTTTATTCCTGGCACTTGGTACTTGGTGAGCGGGCTGGTTTCCGCAAGTAGGCCGCAGATAGGCCCTTTTTGCGTGTCGGGTGGCGGATGCTAGTTCAGCCACCCGATGTCCTCTAGGAAAGCCAGCAGCTAGCTGATGCTGGTGCCGGCTTCCCCAGGCGTCTTCGGTACTCCAAGGTATTGTGCTCGTTGAGGTGCTGGTTTCTCTTTCGTTTATTGTTTATTGTTTATTTTAGTCAACCTCGCAATAACCTCACATACCTCTTCTTCCTACCCTCCTTTAATCTGACTATTAGTGTATCTGTGATATAACTGCGAAAATCGGGCAGTCAGTGGCCAAAAAAGCCTCTTCTGATAGACTCCTGTTATCAATTAAGCCTGAATCCGTAATGCGTCCGAGAATTAGAAAAAACCCCAAGTTTATGGAGAAGCAAACATCCAGGAACTTCCCCAAGCTGATAACGATGATGAAGTATCCTACCACTGTTATAAACTCGAAAGTTTGTAAGTATGGATGGATGGATGGATGCATGGATGTTTGTTACTCTATAACTCCAGAACGGCTGAACGGATATTGGTGAAAATTGGCACAGAGATATATTATAGCCTGGAATAACACATAGACTACTTTTATCCCGTGGGAATACCGGAATTTAAAACTATGCGGGTGAAACCGCAGGGCGCTACTAGTAATCTCTGCCAAGTTTCATCCAGATCCGTTAGGCCGTTCCAGCGTGAAAGAGTAACAAACATCCATGCTTACAAACTTTCGCGTTTATAATATTAGTAGGATTAATAAGTCGCGATCAACAGTTTACCAAAGGCTAGATAACATCCAAAGGGTATTGAAATCTCCATTTCAGCCTCAACTTTCGCACGCTCCGCAAATACAAACAAAGCATCGGCACCTTTGATTACCAGGATTACACCTTACTCGGAAAGTAATACAATATTATTACTTATCTTGTGTCTTTGGTAAGTGGCGGCGTTTCAAGAGGTATGGTTATAAATCTTAGATTCTTTGGTGATTGAAAAGCTCATTGCATCAAAGTCAAAATAAAAACAGAATGTTTTTATTCAATAAAATCACATTTTTTAAAAAGGTAAGATCTAGAATCGGCATCATTCTATATGAAAAGCACGCACGCAAACCAGAAAATATCTAACCTAAAATGTAGGTGAAATAATTTAATGAGACAATAACCTCAGCTTTTGAGTCATTGCGTTATAAGTTACCTTTCAAACTGTGCGCAGTACTTCTGAAGGTGCTAAAGCATTGTAAGTATCTATTATGTGGTAGGCACTATTAAGTATTCTGTAACAGTCACTTGCATACCAGCCGACAGGTTATTAGCACGCATTGTCTGCTAATGACGAATAAGGGCGCGCGCGCGCATCGCTTCGCTTATAGGGTGACCGTAATTTGAGATATTAGAGAACAGACACTTACATTACACTAGAATTTTACTAGCTTGCCAGTTGGAAGGCGAGTTCACGGATGGCCAAAGCAGCGTTGGAAGGGAAAAGCACGCGGGATAGAGATTTTGGCGGAATATGAAGGAAGACCTTTGCTTAGCATTTTGGTGGTTTTTGTATTTTTTTTAGTTATCTTTGAAATCTTAAAAAAATATAAGTAACCACTCTACAGGTGATACTGGTGCCAATTCTGTTGTTTAATTTTCCTAATTTGACAACACTAAAAATATTGCCATCCCTTTCTAAAAGACCGAAACAACAAGGACGGCTATAATTTTAGAGCTGTCAGATTAGGTTAGTTTAGTAGGATACAGAACCGACACCACTGACGACCAGCAACTTAGGTATGTACTTATAGTACTTCGAAATGCGAACAAAACCCATCACTTCCGAAACCAAAATCCCATTACGTAAATTAAATACCTACATTAGAACTGTAAATACCAAATTTGAGCATACAATTTTGTATTTCGAGGAAATTACCTCGTACGAGACTTTCAGCCTCGATTCGATCATTGATTGCTAGCGAACACAGGAAACACTGCTGATAACATGACGTTTGTGAGTCAACTTCTTTTGTTCTGTTTAATTGTCACTTGGTGTTTTTAAGAGTTTGAGCTACCGTGACAGATAACGTAGAAATAGAGCACTTTAATTTAGTTTAATTAATAAAGCTATAAATAAAAAGCTGGAAGGTGCATTTATTTATTGTGGGCAAAGATCTACCCGCATCGTGTTAGGAGGTACTCAATCTACAAATTAAAAAACAATATTCGTCGTCTTTCCGCACAGCTTCAAAGTACTTGAAACTGAGCAAAGCTTCTATGGGATGGCAGCCTACGTGGCTCAGTTGGTAGTAGCTATGCCTTCTGCGCCGTAGGTCGTGGGTTCGATTCCCACCGTGAACAAACATTTGTGTGGTGAACATAAATGTTTGTTCTCTGTCTGGGTGTTATATAATATTATAAGTATGTATTTACAAAAAAAAAGTATTATAAGTAGTATATCAGCTATCTGGTTCCCATATTACAAGCATAAGCTTAGTTTGGGGCGAAATAGTGCTGTGTGGAAAGTCCACCAATATTTATTTATTTATTTATTATTTATTATGGAACTAATTGAAAATAATTGTATGTTCATTTACTATCTTTAAAAAGGTACAAGGTTGACTTTTTTATTTTTTATTGCTTGCTGGTAGAACAAACAATAAACAGATAATATGTACTTGAAAGAGTATACCAAATACCATTGGTACTCTTATCTCCTGTCACCTCCTGTGTAAATTAATATAGGTCGCGTCAACCAAAAAGAAGCTGGAAAACAGTGGAAGAGATGTATTTGCCCTTACAAAATACTCGCGTTATCACATCCCTTCCCCCTCCTTTCGGTGTTCTTTTTGCGTGACGCGCACTATACCTACTTACGCTAGGCATGGTGGTTGTAGCTGGTTTATTTATCGTACAGATCTACGTTATAACCATAAGCGTACATACGTCATACATCACATACCTACCTACTCGATACGAAAAATTTCTCATTATGACGCGATTAAATAAAATAGGTACATAAACTTCCTCTTACATGTGAATAATTATTAATCAATATTACATAATGAATACCTACCATTAATTTAAATGATGAACGTAGGTACGTTGATTCTTATGCCACGAAATAGGATAAAATAAGCAGTTCAATAAATTTTACGAACAATTAATTAAAGATGACATTAATGACAATTAGTAAATAAAATGACAGCACTTATAATATTTACGACATTTTTATTTAATGACATTTATAAAAAAATTACAGCCACAATATTTTGTTACAAAACAAAATACACATGAAACAGTTGAACTATCTACAGACCATTGCGAACGATCTAGAGATAGCTCAACTAACCCAATTTATATATAACAACAGATTATTTTAACAAGTTCAAGTCGAAAATTTTCAAAAATTCATAACTCGAAATATATAAAAAATCGTGGAACATACATGGGGGTGATTCGGGTACCCCAAGGGGTGTTCTATCTCTGGACTTTCGCTTGACACTATTTTTTGGGACACCCTGTATACCTAGGATAGGAAGAAGGACAGGATAGCTTATCCTATATTCGGATCGTAGTATTGATTGTAATGTGGTACGTTTGCGCAGGCGCAGACGAGGTTTCCCGTCGCGGGCCATGCAGGGCGCTGGTGTGTCCGCGGCCCCGGCGGCCGAGCCGCCTCCTCAGCGTGAGTACTACTACTATTGCACGTAATGCACGGCCCTGAATGCTACTACTACACTTGAAATAATTCACCAGAGAATTGAACCTTGAGCTGGAAAAAATTTCAATCTCTATGGATGGTAATCGAATTGTTTCAACAATGAAAATACATTAATATTTAAAATAACGGATACTTTAAATCGAAAAGAAAATCTTTTACGTACTTTCAAAACTAGTTTGCTCTCAATATTCTAAATATTTTTTTTTAAAATGATTACTCATACGTCATACCATGAACGCACTATGTTTCTTTTAACCGAGATTACTTATTGACTCACAATTTAAAATTTGTCTTTCATTTCTTAAAAGTTAGGTACAAAAGTATACCTACAAACAGCCAAATGACGAAACAACAACCAAAGTTGGATTTTACTTTATTTGAATCATTTACCACATTATATTCATGATCATAGTGTTAGTCAACCACGGTCTAATATTTCTCTTTTCTAAAACAAACACTTAAGATACCATCTCATTAGCAACGTGAGAAGTACACTCCGCACGCGCAGATCCGACACCCGAGTCTCTAACTACCCTCAATCCTCATTCCATCGCCTCATTTCAGAACAGCTGATAAACTTTATGACTTGGCATCCGGTGTATGCTGCCATCATTAGAAATACCTCACGAATACTCAAGATAGCTTCCACACATTTTCTTGATATCGACAACATAAAACCTTGCTACGTCACAGCTTATTCAGATTATGTAGCGATTATCACAATAATATGTAGAGAAAACAGTAAACAAGAAGTCAATAATCTTGTGTCCTCTAACATTAAAGGCTCTATCTTTTTATACCAGTATAAGAATAAGAAGAGATTCAAAGGATGACGCGATGCCAATGACACCTTGCGGTATTCTAAACTACAGTGTTAAAGATGTGTTAGAGCTTCCCAAACACTTGTTACTTGATCTCTGAAGACGCATTCAGACAAAAAACAGGTTGCTGATGATGGGTCCCCTATAGTTATCAAATCTGCTACACTACTAAGCAAAGTAATGAGGATATAAACTTGTAAACGCGGGTGCCAATCCGCCTTTTATGTAAATAAGGCCTTGTACCAAAGCAACTATTTCGTAAGCAAACAGTTTACAATTTGAAAGCGTCATTAGAAGACTCATTAAGACAATCACTTTTGGAATTCAGTTTGCTCAGATGATCTCCCGAGAGCAGGAGCCCACATCCTTTTATGTGAAAAACATCTGTTCATACACTTTGTCTTGTTCACACTAGATCTTTAAGGCCGTTTGGAGGTACTGCGGCGTGGAACAGACATAGAAGTGGTTTGTTTGCGTAGCCTGCGGAATCAGCTCAAATTCTGCTAGGATAGAATTATCGGTGAAATTATTTTGTATCACAAAATAAGTACCATGATAATGAGTCTCGAAAAAATGAAACTTTGGACATTCCGTGTATCAGTAAATAGATTACGAATGAAGATAATTCCCTAAGACTATTTAAAGTTATATAAATGTCTTAGATACTCAGAATCTAGTAAATTAGATCATTAGCTAATCCGTTTCCGGCGATTGTACATTGTAAGTCATCAATTTCATCTTTAAGGAAAAGGCGATGCAATTTGATTCATAGAATGACACATTATTCAAACATTTTGTTGATGAGTTTTTTTTTACTCTTAAAGCCATAATGGCAATAGAAAACTGCTTCTGTCTCTTATAGATTTCAGAAACCTTACTACCGATTTTTTTTACTATTATCTATTTTCTTTGTGTCCGATAAGTTCAGTCGCAGACCATTTGGCATATCAGTCAAAGGTGTACCCTAACGGCATTGCTTATCAGATAACCCATTTGAAGTCTCTTCCGGCCGTAATTGCTGTTTGCTGTTAGGCAACCTGGCAAATTTGGACAATTGGAGCAGTGATAGTGGAGATGACTAATCCTAGCAGCATCGTTTTACTTAAAACGTCTTTCTTTTTAACAAGAAAACTTCCAATAACGCTTTCTTTCGTTTTGTAATCATTTAAACTTCCCAAGCGGCTTTGTTTTTAATTTTGTCTGCCGTTTTACGAGTAAGGTAAGATTCTCACACTATTTATTTATTTTATTAGCTATACCTCTACATACTATAGGATAATGTTAGTTCAGTATGCTACGATTCCAACCATATCAACATTTCACTGTATGCATCTTACTCGCCACCCAAGACCATTACACAAACAAGTCCAATTAACATTTTAGTACCCAGACAGTGATGCGACAGCGGGTCTTTAGCAGCCACATCACGACATCAGTTCGTCGATCCTGTTACCGACATCTCTAGCCCTTCACTTGATATTCAATCATCTCGTAAGCCTGATTGGTAGGCCTTCCGTCCGGTGAAAGCCGCCATTTGTAACTGTTTTTGGTGCGACTTCACACGTAAGATCGACCGATCGCTTTCTGATACGTATGGTTTGCGAAGCGAGTTACATTGTTGATGCCAAGTTTCAATTATTTAATGACATTATATGCTCAGCCTTGCTTAAAATATTTAATTTGGATCGCCTCTCGGTTAAATGTGATGTTTTATCAAAAGGTACAATCTTTCCTTAACCCATTTTCGTATAGCAATCATGACATATGATTTTATACCGATGAATATTATTCAGTTCTTCAATCGAACTTCATAAAGTGAATGCGATTCAGTAAGACATGTTATCGAAGTGTTGAGTTCTTTAGTAGAATCTATAGGAAACGAAAAGCACAAGACAATATTGAAACAAGAAGCCTGACGTAAGCATGAAATACGATCATCCAACTATTGACGCGGTTCATTCATAAATCGGAGAACTAAATTCCATGCCTAGAGTATCATCAGCATTATTGGCAATAAATATAATTGCAAGCAAGCATTTAAACTCAGTGCATCAGACTGCACCGGTGGTCTAGTGGGAGTGACCCCGCCTTCCGATCGTAAGGTCGCAGGTTCGAATCCGGTCGTGCACCAATGGATTTTTCTATCGAAAAATTTATGTGCGCAATACCAGTGCTCTTAAACGGTGAAGGAAAACATCGTGAGGAAACCAGTTAGTATTCTAACAGCGGCGATGGGCTTGCAACCTGTCACGTATGGAATACTAACTACTGCAAAATGTGGGTATGTGCCAAATGTAATGTTTGGACGTACCTCTGACTACCCCCCTTAGACATCCTCAAAGAATCTTGAATTAGTACCTACTTGGTACTGGGAGATCTGAAGGGATATCTACCGTGCCTGGGGATCAAAGTCGTGAAGCTGTTTCAGTTTCAGTTGCATCAGACTGCACGTCTCTGTTGCCAAAATTTCATTTGTTGAAGTTAGTTTATTGCGTAAATCTAATCATAAATTTTACAATGATCATATTTCCTCTTACTTTTTTTATTAAAGTCAATTTCCCGCAATGTCTTCGCATGAATCATCATCAGCTTAAAAGTTCATTGCTGGACATAGCCCTCAGTCATAAGTAATTGATCTCAGCCTAAAGAAGCCCACTACTGGACATAGGGCGAAGTCCGTACGTCATATTCGTCTGTCCATAAGGTAGAGGCTGTTTAAAACTTCGTGGTTGTCATTGAGAACATTCTTTACTCGATTTCATTGATCTTTATCGATTCTATGTGGTATTAATATGACTGACACTTCAAATTCTCCGTTTCTGAGAGATATATCAAACTTTTTGCGTTGAGCGCATTTATTATGAAATGTGTATGTAATTTATTTGAATTAATTTTCAAATATCAAATACCTATATCAAATATTTTTATTTGGGACACAAACTTATGGTTACACAATGCAATACAAAACAAATAAACAGTAGTTTGTAATAATAAAATCGTTATTTCATAATGAGAATCGCTATGAACCGGACTAGAGAATCTGTATCCCGGTTCGTAGCGCATTTTACTTTTTATTTGGGAGTTCTGGTGTTCGTGTAACTCGTGTCTGGTTTCTTGATCTTCACCTGTAACTTGCACGTGGAAAGTGTAAGAACAATAAATATGATAGGGAGAACCGTTAAATCGCCGCGGAAGGCCAGCTCCTGACGTGCATTAATGAAGTCCAAGAGTCCAGGCAAGATGGCCGCGCGCTTGCCCGATGAATTTATGATCACAAATATTTGTTTGTTTAGTATTCCCTCGTAGGTTTTTATAACGGGTCCTTAAAATTAACCTATGGATACATTTTCATCTACATGTTCGAAGACGAATCAGAGATGAAAAATTAATAGATCAATAGATAGGGTAAAATATATTCGCCAAGAATACCTGCATACAAATCTGTTTCGATGCAATCTCTTGTAGCTGTAGATAAGTAGATAATTAAGTTTCTCTAAAGATTGGAAATGAGTCCAGTCGAAATGACAGTTCGGACTACATACATTATCAGTTTCTAGACAACAACCGTTTCAATACGCACTTTTCAAACACAGCTTTAAATCAATTGTATAAGAGCTAAAATAGAACGTTACTTGAAAGCGGTAAGAGGTATGGTCAGGTAATTGGCGATGGCGACACTGCAAATGAAGGCTTAGGATACATGGTGTAATTCAGTACCGTTCGGCTCATTGGAGTGAAGAAAGCACCGGTGGCGCGCGACGTCCTACAAATATCAATTGTTTATGATATGCGCTCCGTTCCGTTATACGTGACACACAATAATGAGAGCTGATATTGGTAGGCAGAAGCGTTTAATGGTTATATTATAAAAAAAGACTGGACACAGAAAATAGCAATAAATAGATACCAGCAAGTATTAACATTTTTTTTAAATTCAAGTCTTCGGCTAACTACTAAGTAATATTGTATCACACAAAAAAGCAATAGAAATCAAGCCGTAAGTTTCTTGCCTGTTCTTCTAGGCTTTGGTCGCGTGGAAATGGCAACTAGAGTCACTTAGCTTTATCACGTTTCAAAGTGATCCTTCCGATTTTATTGAATAAATACATTTTGACTTTGAACAGTATGTAGAAGATTTTTTTCATCTCAAATAAGTACATTTGTCTCACACAATACAAACATGTCACATACAAAACCCGAAAATATTTTGAATGTCGAACTTAATAATTATGTAGGTTTGTCCTGACGATCCAGCGGGCATTTTCATATGGCAACACTGCGCGGGATAGTGATAGGTCAATTTAAATTCCGAATAAGCGGGAAGGAGGAAGTCACGATCCTCGTCGCATCTATGTCACACCTTTTCTCTGTATTTGAACTTGAGTGAACCCGATGAACGATGAATTCAATGGACATTATTCCGTCAATGTACCGTTTCAACGTAATTTTTTTGAAAATCTGTGCAATATTGTTATCTATCTATTGTTATCAGACTATCGCGACGTAAGTAGGTGTTACTTAGGTATTTACTATCCAGGGATGTTTAATCTTCCGTTGAAAATTATAAACCGTTACGATTGTCGTACGTTGCGTTTATCTCACAGTTTTCTGCATTCAAACTGGTAGCACAGAAGTGCTGGTAGTTCACCCTATATAATATACAGGTTGATGATAATACAGAATACTAAAAACCTAGTATAGCTTGTCGAGTATTATTTCAACAAAGTAATACGGCTAAAACGTTTATAATTTTTGGAATAACAAAACAATCGTTTAGCTTCGTCGACACAAACATATTGCTCATAAAATTCAGCGCATAAATGCGTCTCTGAAATCTGCATTTCGGATTGCTACCGAGAATCGAATTTCGTAATCATTCATTTGGTAACTACTTGCCTACACTTATTTTTTAAAGCTACCTAACGTAGCCTGACAAATCAAATCCATTCATAAAAATTACGTGGAAACAATTCAATTTTTCTTTAAATAACAATAATTATTTTTATATATTTTATTTGATTTAAAATGTTAAATATATTAGGTACATTCTAAAAAAATCATTTTCTTCATTGGCATATAAAAAAAACTACATTGGATTACCTTCATGTCATAATTTGGTTTCTCCTGAAAAACTTGTCTAAGTAGGTACAAGGAAAATTATATTTATATTATTTCGCAGTTTCAATTTCATAGTATAATTGCGTGTAAGTATCTACATTTTTACGATTCAGTTACAAAACTATCTAAAGCCAGTTATTAGACCGCTTGTCTTGTTACTTCACACATTGCGTAGAATAAAATACTGTTGAAGTTTTCAACTTTTTGCAGAACATTCTTCTTCCAAAACCTGATTCTATGTTACGCTTCATGCGTTAGGTTAGATCAGTGTGGATAAAAAAACACTGATACCTATTACCTACAAACCACCACCACCACCTTTTACCTACCTACTAAATGTATAGTATTTAATTAACATTTTATACATAGCACTCATCCCAACTAATATTATAAATGCGAAAGTAACTCTGTCTGTCTGTCTGTCTGTCTGTTACGCTTTCCCGCTTAAACCTCTCAACCGATTTTGATGAAATTTGGCACAGACAATCTTTAGACCCTGAGAAAGAACATAGGCTAACTTTTATTGCGAAAAAAAGAGACGAAGAGATTAAAAGTACGCAGACGAAGTTGCGGGTACCAGCTAGTCTTACATAAAGGTTGCAATTTGGAAAAAAAGGTGTGTCTCAGTAGGTAGGTACTAGGTACCGTCATTTTGGTTTATAAGCAAAAATGTAGAGCGAGAGAAACAAATTCCGATCGGAAACGTTTTCGAACGTACATAGCCTTGCTGAATGTACACGAACTCATACCGAACATGTACTTATGCATGCATACATGTTACGACAAATTTTAAGCAATAATAATTAAATAACCATAACCTTCAACTCTTTTAATAAGTACCTAATTAATGGGGGGGTTGTCAGCTAAACAATAAAGGTTGCAGAAACGAAAACTAGATTTCAAATTCAGAATGTGTCGAATTTTAAAGCGTAATTTTGAGGAATACTGTCCATACTTTCCAGACTATGATCACTGGATCATAGTCACCCTACTAGAAATGGATGTTCTTCATACCTATTTTGTTTTATTTATTGGGGTCGATGCGGTAATATAATAGGTAGGTAAAATATAACATCTTTACATTTCAATGTACAATCAACACCGGATTACATATATAACGTAGGTAACTTACATCTAGGTCTTATCTAACCTAGGATGGTAATTCGATCTAAACCGATATTTTTATCTAGAAATCTGCATTACAGTGAAAAATGATAATGCCTGCAATAAGTTTACGTAGGTACCTATGTGCGGATTACAGATTAGGTGATTGTAAGCAAGTACCTAGTAGGTAAGGTAGGTTAGGTACCTAATCAATACAGGTAGGTAGCTTCCTACTGATTTGCATCAGTTGAGCTTTCATGTACCTACTTATATGTAGGTACAAACCTATTTTGTACATTAGCAAATACCTACTTACGTATATTCATTCATTAAAATAAAGAAATAAATAATGCTGGACAATCCACACAGCACCATCTAGCCCCAAAGTAAGCTACTCAAAGCTTGTGTTATGGGTACTAGATGACTGATATTTAGATGGATTTTTTGTATTATAGGTACATAGAAAACACCCAGACCAACTGAGCAAATTTCTGCAGATCGTACACAAATTTGTTCCGA
This sequence comes from Plemyria rubiginata, assembly GCA_963576535.1. NCBI lineage: Eukaryota > Metazoa > Arthropoda > Insecta > Lepidoptera > Geometridae > Plemyria > Plemyria rubiginata. The sequence goes on from OY754929.1 coordinate 4,447,184, forward strand.
GGTGGGAATCGAACCCGCAACCTCTACCTAATATCGGTAGGTACCTAACCTAGTACCTACCGATATTCTAAATATACAGGGTTACAGGAAAAATCGTGCTAGATCCGTTAAGGACGTGGAGTACCCATCATTTCTGACTTATTTCACAAACAATTGCCATAATATTTTTTTTAGATATCCCTTAGAGAAAAATAAACTTTCTAGTATTTTTTCTTATTTCTTAACTTTCACTTGTCTACTACGGTCTATTCAATTAACTTATGCACTATTTTAATGATTGACATCCTAAAGCATCTTATTACACATGTAAAAATGCAATAATAATAATAATTAAGGTGCACAAAATTTTCAATAAAAAAATTAAAAGTCGAATTGCTTGAAAAGGGTTATGTTTAGGGTAGGGTGTTTCATAGTGAAATAAGTCAGAAATGATGGGTACTCCACGCCCTTAACGGATCTAGCACGATTTTTCCTGTAACCCTGTATATTATCTAGGTACATTATTGCCATTACTGCATATTTTTACCGCAAAACATCTGCAATGGCCTATCTAGTGACAATGCACGCCATCTATCGATAATTATCTGTATTGTGCACACCACTAATTTTCCTAACATAGACCATTCTGTCAACAAACTGCTAGGTAGGTATTTATGCCGCAGTCTACTCATTCACTAGTTTTGCGACAGACTTATCGATTTTAGCTTAGCCTTTGGCGCTTCCAACTAAATTAACGAGGTAGCTACCTAGATGATACCTAGTTACCTACGTATTTTCCCTGCGAGATATTCCAGGCAGAAGTTAATAGATTAGAAACTTCTTAGAAACTAAATCATACTAGTCGTTTAATTTTTTTACTGATCCGAAATCAAAGATTGGATCAGCTAGTCGTATTCACTAGAAATCATAGATATCATTAATAACCTACCTACCCAACCAGTAGGTTTAGGTAGGTACCTAAACATTGATACACAGATACAACAATTAATTATGATTTAAAGTAACTATGCATGGGCAATGGTAATCGTAAATTAATGTTATACTTTTGCTTACTGCTAACGCCATCTAGTATCGAGTAGTGGCAACAAAACACTAACAAATACCATCCCAAATCTATTAGCTGATTAAAAACCCATAGAATTCCATGAAAAGTTATCTCTTTGTATTATTTCAATAAAACTCAAGTGAATCGCCTGACTCATCTATTGTCGGGGTTTTCTTAGAATTGTAAAATGAAAGCGACCTGCGTTATATAAACACACTGCAGTCAATTGTAACGCGTTTTCTTTTGTTACAGAAATCAAAACAGAGGAGGTCTGCAAGGCTAAAATCGAGGCCGAGGAAATGGAAAGGATGATAATCGAGCACCAGGAGCTGAGAGGCACTCGGACGACGAGCATCGACAGCGACAACCGCTCCGATAGAAGCGAGGAGGATGACTGCCGAAGAGCCAGAAAACGGGCGGCGTCGACATCACCTTCCCCCATTTCTATGGATAAGAGAATAGCGCGGTTCGAATGCCCAAAATGTCATCACAGATTCGATTCAGTCAACGCGTACGACATGCATCGCTTCACCGTCCACGGCGACGACTCTCGCTCTGGCTACGACGACCTTCTCGACTTCTCCACCAAAAAGTTCCCCGAAATCAGCCGCGGACTCCACAACTTCAGATGCGATCTCTGCATGAGAGAATTCGTCAACGCACAAGTGCTAGACATCCACAGAAAGACGTGCTCACCTTTGAACAGAATACCAACGCCCGAACGCGATCGCAGAGAAGACTTCTTCGCGAAACTAGACCTTAGGAACAGGTCGTTCGGTATTCCGGGCACGTTGACTCCCCCTATGGAGAGGTTCACGCCAAAGTTCGACGATGGACATATCGGTAACGGCATACGGCATATCGACGCCGCTCGAGACTTGGCAGATATTCAATCGATACTCAACGTCACGTCAACGGGAAGCCTTTTAGAAAGACTCACTGGCACCAGAGTCAATTTAGAAAGTTCCGTTCTGACGCCACCAGACACTATTGCGAAAGATCGTGATCAGGAAGAAACACAGGACAACTTTGCGGCTGAATTTAGACGAATGAAACTACGTGGTGAGTTCCCTTGCAGATTATGCCCAGCTAAATTCCCAAACCTTCGAGCCCTGAAGGGACACAACAGGGTGCATCTTAGCGGAACAGGACCCGGTCCTTATCAATGCAACATGTGCCCTCATGCTTCCTTAGACAAAGCAGCTCTGGTCCGGCATATGAGAACTCATAACGGTGACCGTCCTTACGAATGTGCAGTTTGCAACTATGCGTTTACTACCAAAGCCAACTGCGAGCGACATTTGAGAAACAGACACGCAAAAGTCACTCGAGAGGATGTAAAGCGTTCAATCATTTACCACCCTTCAGAAGATCCTAACAACGATGAAGTGAACTCGAAACTCACTCGCGACGAGGTCAAGAGGTCGCTGGCTTTCCATTCTCCCCCTGAAATAGATAGACGTAATGATAGTACTGGTCGCGATACTCCTGTGACGCATCATTTTTCGCCTAGCTTCATGACTGACAGACACCCTGTGGCTTCATTAACTTCAAAGCCGATTCCCGATCTAGCACCACTTCCCCCAAGGGAACCAGAACAACCCGGACCCAGGATCAATGTCAAAAGTATTGGGCAGCTGACGCAAATTCCAGAATTCAGAGTTCCGGATCTTTCATTCAAGCCAAAAGATATTAAACCTGAGGTGTACGAAGAAGAGACTCCAGTAGATCTGAGCACAAACGATAATAACAACTGTGATGTACTCGATCTCAGCAAGAAGAAGCGTGATTGTGACAATGATGAGCCTAAAGACCTAACTCCTCCACGACCAAGTTTCGAGCCTGACGCAGCAGCAGTCGCAGCTTCAGCTTTTGAAAAGACAAGGCTATTGCTCGCTCAACAAAGACTCTTTGAAAACTCTCTCCCAAAAATAGACCCTGCCTACTATGCCACTCAACTTTCCCAACTTTACGCTGGAGCAGTTCCTGGACTGCACGGTCTTCCTCTTCCGCCTTCTTTCCCTTACTTTCTTCAACCTTCTTTTTTTCCTGACACCCCCGAGATGACAGAAATAAAGCAACGTATTCAGACTGAAATCATTCGAGGTCTCAGCATGTCTGGTGGAAGGCTCGTCCCAAACGAGCAGGAGATTCAGCCCAAACCGGAACCTGAACCAGAGATCGAAGAGAAGCCGGCGCCGGTGGTTATATCTCCTGTACCATCGCCCCGCTCAGAATCTCCGCGGCCAATGCCCAACAACAACATAGTATCACAGACAGATTCAGTCAAAATGGTGATCAAGAATGGCGTTCTTATGCCGAAGCAGAAACAGAGGCGCTACCGTACTGAGAGACCTTTTTCCTGTTCGCAATGCTCGGCTAGATTTACTCTGCGATCCAATATGGAACGTCACGTGAAGCAGCAGCATCCTCAGCACTGGAGTGTGAGGCGGCCGGCCCCCAGGGCACCTCCACCATATCCATCTTCGGATGCTTTGGCTGACCGCGTAAAGTTCGCGTTACTAGCGCGTCACCTTGAAAGACCTCTCCAGTCAGCGGATCACTCACCAATCCGTCGCGATTCGGACGAGGTTGCTGACAACGAGGAAGACGAGGACGATGCTTTAGTCATTGACGAGGAACCAGAGCTGGAACCTGAAGAGCACTCGGCTGCCAAGCGCGCCGCAGCAGAAATCCTGATGGCAACCTGCCAACAGGAGATGAACAAGGACTTTGATATCAAAATTGCTGGCAATCTAATCAATAAGCCAGTTTCCGATAAGATTGAAACAGAGTCGGAACCTATTTCGTTAGTGCAAGAGCCCTTGCCGGTTCCGGTGGTACCGACGCGAAGTGATGAGGAGGAAGATGAGGAAGGATTGGTTGCCTCTACGAGTGAGGGCAATAACTCTGGAAGCGATGAGAACAAGTAAGCAGCACGCCTTGTAACATTTATTTCTAGAATTTTTTTGCTAAAATTGCTAGTTTTTTTTTGTCTTTATCATTCGATGCTATAGTCGTTTTTCTCTTCCAGGTCAGAATCCGATACAGGAACTCAGCCACCAAAGAAACGCTCAGCTTACAGTCTAGCACCGAACCGAGTCTCATGCCCTTACTGCCACCGCAAGTTCCCGTGGTCCTCATCACTACGTCGCCATGTGCTCACCCATACTGGACAGAAGCCATTCAAATGCCCACACTGTCCACTTCTATTCACCACCAAGTCAAATTGCGATAGACATCTGCTAAGGAAGCATGGTGGCTCTGCCCGGGCTGTGCTAGCGGAACCTGTATCTGATGCTATATCCCCACCGTCAGCCGCACCTGTCAACGACATCCGATCAATCCCAGAAAGGCCTTTCAAATGCAGCAAGTGCCCTACCAGCACCTTTTCATCCATTGAGACTTTGAAGAAACACATCTCCTCTCGCCACTGTTCAGTAGAATCCCAACCTAGCTCGCCTAACCCAGATCAGCTCGAAGAAACCGTAGACGGCATGGTCTTCAAGTGCCATCTCTGTGAAGCATCTTACCATGAGAGAACTGGAGCCTTGAACCATCTGGCTAATGTACACACTACGGAGTACGAACAGCTGGTTAGCAAGGGGGCCTTGGACGGAACAAGCGACAAGAGCGAGAACACTGATGATGATGACAGGGGGAAGTTTCCTGATCATGCTAATAGAAAGGTAAGAGACATGCCTTCTTCTACGCAGTTCTTTAAGGTGCTGTCAAGCTCAAAAATAAGCATGCTTATTTTGAGCATGCTCAAAAATCAACCGATGTACGACCAAATAAGCATGCTTATTTAAAAGCACGACCTGTTCACACGTGCTTTTATTGAGCAAGGCTCGAAAAAAGCATGCTTTTAGCTCGAAAATAAGAACGTGTGTCAGACCTTTACTAGCAAGTTAGCTAAATCATAACCTCGTCCTTCATTAGGTAATAGATATCGTAACCGTGAAACTATGGTTTTCTCCGTATACATAGGTGCGTCCTCGACATGAGTAACGTAAAGTCTTCAATCCTGAATCAATGAGAACTGGGATTTCCCTAACTAAAACAATGGTGACGCGACTTAGCTGAACAATTTTGTTTAGATAATCTTTCCAAACAACTTCTTGATTCTAGCTTTTCTAACGTCTGTCCATCTGGCTCTTTGTTTACAACTCTATCTATCTACCTGTAAGATAGGTAATTTAGTTAAATGCTATTGCTGGTGTATTTGTTAGCTAGTTATTCTGAATTGATTTGTTTTTATGGTACTTCACTGTGCACCGTATTCATAGTAAACATTTGTTTAGCAACAAAGTTGAATCAACATGTTGCTGGCAACACTGCGTGTTGCAGAGTTGATAACGGCATGTTGACAAGTTCTCACATTTTACCTGAGAAAGTGAAGTAAACATCAGTTTAGCAACAAATGTTGACGTGTGTTGACAGTTTAGCAACAAATGTTGACGTGTGTTGACAGTTTAGCAATAAATGTTTACCATGAATCTTGATCATTCCAATGTGAAGTGCAGTATTTATTATTATTTGGACTTATTATTTCGTTATTAAAAACTGTACACACCAAACACATACCTAATTGCGGGACACCATAAAATTACAAGCTTCACCTGTTCGTGTGCCTGTATAGGTTGTTCTAGGCTGGTTGTGTTAAGGACCGCAGAACTTAATAGAAAACACTGGGTGGAACTTTTCACTACTATTTTTTATTGTACAACACAAGATGGAAGGCAATAGGAAGAGTTGATATTCGACACCTCTCACACGAGAGCGTTGTTAACCATAGACAATAATACCCTACTTTTTTTTAATTTATAATTATAATCTGTGATCTTTGTTGGGATGCCAACATCGCCTACTTTCTAGCTGAAGCTACAGTAGCTTTGCTAACATAAGTGTATTAACCTATCTCCTATCCCCAGGTGGTCTGTGCTTTCTGTGTGCGTCGTTTCTGGTCTGCTGAGGACCTCCGTCGTCATATGCGCACGCATTCTGGGGAACGTCCGTTCGCGTGCGACCTGTGCCGTCGCCGCTTCACCCTCAAGCACAGCATGCTTCGCCACCGCAAAAAGCACAGGGAGGAGGCCACTGATGATGATGAGGCTTCGCCGCCGAACACGCCCGAGGACAAAATAAACGGGTAAGTATTTTCTTTCTATATAGGTTGTGAAAAACTGCTTTACAAGATGAATAGACTCAAATTAAGAGTTTTTTATTAAGAGTGGTAGAGCTCTTTGTGAAGGGCTCGGCCGGGGAAGTATTACCACCGCGCCTTTTTCTGCCGCCAAGCAGCTACGCTGTGTTTCGGTTTGAAGAGTGTGGTTGCCGGTGTAATTACAGGCACATGAGGCTTAACATCAGTATGCCTCAAGTTGATGGACGCAGGGTAGTGCATCGCAGGGCATGTTCCTATCGTGTGTGACTTGCGAGGCAATGCTTTGTTGGTGATTGTTACCACTTAACATCAGGTGGGCCATCTGCTTGTTCCATCAGCTAGTTGTATAAAAAAATTAGACCATGTCCTTTTTGATCATAAAATATGAAATCAAAAGTCATTTGAAAAATCACTTGAGTAACACTCTTTTGTTATAATTTTAGCTACCGTTACCAAGATGACGATTCCGGCAACGAGATCCCAAACAACGTGAACAACAACAACTCTCCCCCCGCGGCGCCTTACGAGAAGAAATTCCGACTAGACATGACTTCACGCAAGTATTCCTCAGAGGAAAACGATGGTGAAAACGGCAGTGACCTCATCGGGAAACTCCTAGGAATCCCTGACAAGACTATCAATAAACTCCTGTCTTCGGCTGACGAAGCTGCCAAAATACTGGGCGTGAATAAATGAGAGTACGCTTTAGTCTTCGTGACGCCAGCCAGGCTGATCCTGGCACCGCGAGGACTAAACATGATCCAAACAACGAAGGTTACAACGCCATCTACCAACGAGTAGCTGTACTATACAAGCCTTATTGGCGCGCTTTTAACGCCATTATAAATAGGGGGATGCAGTTCGCTTTTGATTGTTTTTTTTGCATAGTCGGTCATTTTTTTAATGGCAACAATGTAATGCGTGACATTTAAATTGTAAATATTTTAAATTTAAATAAGTGCCTTCAGCTGCCTTATTGAAAAGTACGAACCGTCCTAAATGTGTTTTAATATTGTAATACTTAATGTGGGTACTATACAACGAAATATTAATATACCTTAGTGCCAGGTTTAAAGTACATTTTATGTATATTAGGTTTTGATTTGTATAAAGTGGAATTGCTAATTTTATCGTATTTTAGATAGGGTACAGCAAAAGCCAGTAGTGTAACGCACTGTTTTAACCTTCGACACTGTTCAAGGCTATTATTTTATAGCCATACATTTTGCATTTTTCCATCTAGTCGAGATACTTTTTCATCTATCACTCAAATAACGCACTTTCTAGTAGTGAAATTCAGCCAAAAACTTTTTGCAAATCCAAAATTATCTAGTCAATTTATAAACGATTTCTTATCTTAGGCTAAAATACCAAAATGTCAGTAAATTAGTGACTTTTACAATAGCTTTGAGTGTATTTTTAGTAATTAATAAGTAGTGAAATAAATTAATTATAACTTATATACCTAAGCTACCAATGAAACATAAGTGTTTAGGCATAATTTAAGATGTAATACAATATGATATCCAACTGAAAATAATAATGTCGTGAATAAACTGAAGACAAGCTCATCTAAATGGTCTATTTAGCTATTAAGTTTCTTGAACTTCTTAAGCTCTTCATACTTGCACTTCCGTATAAAACGCACCTAATTTTAGAATTAGTTTTTTATATGCAATTTACCCCCGTTTCTGAGAACTCGATCAACACTAATCGGCTGTCAAGTCACTTGCTATATAAGCTTTTTCTTCAAATTAGATAGAGATAGCAAGTGACTTGACAGCCGATTAGTGTTGATCGCGCTTTCAGAAACCGGGGGTTAGGGTGAGGCCAAACGAGCGCAAATTTTTGAGTTGTCGGTCTCGTAATTTCGGTCGCGCAATTCATTTTGTCAACATTTGGTCAACTCATTTTGCGTCGCCGTGTGAATCAAACAGGACTTTTGTATGAAACCTAAAGCAGCAAAAACTACGCGACCGAAATTACGCGACCGACAACTCAAAAAGTTACGCTCGTTTGGCCTCACCCTTAGGGTTTCCTAAGTCTTAGGAATTTACGATACAGCGGTACCTACCTATTTGTATTTTTAGTTTGCTCAAATAATGGCATTTCTTTCCGACAAAGACTAGTTAGATTATAAATAAGGGAAGGTTAGGATCTCTCGTACATTAATATCGATTAGTTTCTTGTAGGTTACTTATAATTTATTTAATTAGATACATTCCCAAAGCGTAGTGTCGATAATGGGGTGTTTTTATAGAATTTTATTTTGTTGCTGAATGCAAAAAATAACTTTATTGCTAAATGTTTATTATCTATGTTTTTTTTCAGCAATATATAAAGAGTTATAAACTCCGTAGTTATTAACATAGAATAACATAGATATTATTCAAAATAGATAGGAAATTCAGTTTCCTATAACAGGAAGATGATTCATACATTCGCTAGAATATACCTAAGTCTGATTGTGCTTTGTATATTAAAATGGCTAAATACACCAAATTATTAAATTATAACATCTACATTAATAAATATTAACTCTTTTAAGTTATATATTAGCATAAGTACCTACATAATTAAGAAGCAATTTACCTACGCCTCATTCATAACTTGGACGCTGTTGTTCAACTTCTAAAAGCAATATTAAAATACGTCGAGATTTGGAACTTGCTCGCGTACTATATTTAATTTTAATAGTAAATTATGTTTTTTTTATGATTAAATGAAATCCCGCTTCATGTCAATTATAGTTAAGACAAACGAATAATTTGATATTTTAATTATATTACATAAATAGGTACATAATCTGTTTTGCTTAGGATTGCTGTATTTATGTTGCTAGTATTAAGGGTCCGGTGACAGCGGCACGGAATTTCGAGGTGCGATTGGCTATTATTTCATTTTATTTTATTTCGGGGAGGTTGTTTGAAATAATAACTCTAAAGAAACACGCATAAATACTGTTCGAACACAAATAATACAATAATATAAGGGAAATGTGCTTGAGTCAGAAATCATTTTGGTATTAAGTAAACGTAAGACCAAACATACTAATACCAAAATGATTTCTGATTCGGGCATGTTTCCCTTATATTATTGTATTATTTGTGTTCGAACAGTATTTATGCGTGTTTCTTTAGAGTTATTTTTTCAAACAACCTCCCCGAAATGAAATAAAATGAAATAATAGCCAATCGCACTTCGAAATTGCGAGCCGCTGTCACCGGAGCCTTAAGTATATTTTCCTAGGGATTAAGTAGTAGGTACTAGTACGTATCTACCTAAACCTACTCATTGTATGTACCTAGTCTTAGAGGAAATCTAGTTGTTTTTTCGAGACTTAGATTAGACACTGGTCCTACGATAACATTTTATGTATTACTTTAATATGTTACTTAAATTCGCTAGGTAGGAACTTGTTCTTACTTAAGTAAGATTAAAATTAAGAAATTGTGGCAACACCGCTTGGCCTTCAAATTGTAGTGTCGTTTTTAAATAAGTATCTCTAAGTAAATATTGCTATTTAAATAAACTTTAATATCTTAATAATAATTACGCGTGACTTTATTGTTAAAGGTATGTACTTAATCTGAAAATATTTTCTATGATGTAAAAAATAATTATAAGGTTCACATTTTGCCTCTATCTTCTTTTTATTATGCAATATGAGTGTCGTTTTAAAAACGTTTTTGTGAATAAATGATGTGTTTCAAATAAATTACTTATCTTTATACTTCCCAAGCTACATAGACATTAAATGTAAGACCTATTTATCATGTAAGATAGGTAGGGTAGTGGTATAATCTATCTATAGTAGGCAATTTTGCTTTCCAATCCTAGGGTTGCGAGTTATAATAAATGTGTAGTCGTGTAAAATACCATCTCATAAATCGCTGCTGAACGTAGGACTCAGGTACACATTTACAGATACAACGATTTTGAGCTCCTTCATCCACCAGCACCGCATATTGCTTTCAAACGATTTAGAAAATATCACATTAGTAGCCCGCACGTATTTTAGGAACCTACTTAATGACCAGTGAAAAAGCAGCCAAAATTAGAAAACAAGTCAGTCGTGGCCGTCGACGTCGGCGTCGCAGCAAAACACAGAAAACCATCAATGCTATCTTTTTGTACTCGTACTTCTGTGGTTGCAGACACCCATAACTATATATCAATAACTTAAGCTACTCATAGATAGATGTCGCTGTAAACTTTTAACGAATGAATGAATGAAATAATTGATGATCTACACCGGAAGACGCGGTAGTATGGTTTTGAGGACTTTAGATTGACCTTAGCATAGTGAGAAATTATAAAAAAGCAATCAAATCAAGCAAAGCAAGCAAGAAAGAAAAGAGTGAAGATTATTGAAGAAAATTAAAAGAAAGAAAGAATTTTTAGAAAGAAAGAAGACAAGACATTAGCAGTTGCTAATTTAATCGAGACGGCATCTTTTCGAAACAATTTACTTACTGTCCTTGGAATACTGTATTTGTTTTCCTGAACCCAAATTGTAGTGACTTGTAGCAATAGTGTGTTTGGAAAGTAGGTAAGCATCATTTTTTCTAATTTGTGTACCTAACCTACCTGTAGTGACGTATGTAAGTAAAAAAACTGCATGAATGCCTGTTCATATTATCCGAAATTCAATTAACTTCCACTATAAACATCCGTATTGTAATCATCTAAAAGTGCACTTTAGAAAGTTAAAAAGTAATAACAATTTCGAATTTCTGAATTTTTCAGTGAACTAACTTCCAATATGGGTGACCAACAGTTTTTTCTGAAATGGAATGATTTCCAGACGAATATGGTCACGTCTTTCAGGCACCTGAGAGACGAGAAAAGTTTTACAGATGTGAGTATAACAAAATACTGAATGTTTTATTTGTAAACAAACCCAGATCTGAGATAGTTTAACTAACTTGTTTAGTTTTAACACTTCTTCTACAGAAAGTAAAAACATAGGTTTTGCAAACACCTACCATTCTTTTCAGAAAGGTAATGTAAGTATTTTTAATAATTTTCAGGTTACATTGGCATGTGAAGGGCAGACATGCAAGGCACATAAAATGGTGCTCTCTGCATGCAGTCCATATTTCAAAAGCTTGTTAGAGGTAAGTTATTCTAAGCAGATAATGTAGCCAAGGTATTCTAGCTTAAGGGCCGGCGACAGTGGCTTGCAGTTTCGAGGTGCGATTGGCTATTATTTCATTTTGGGGAGGTTGTTTGAAAGAATAACTATCCAGTGACATGCATAAATACTGTTCGAACACAATAAGGGTCCGGTGACTGCGGCTCGCAATTTCGAGGTGCGATTGGCTATTATTTCATTTTATTTCATTTTGGGGAGGTTGTTTGAAATAATAACTCTAAAGAAACACGCATAAATACTGTTCGAACACAAATAATACAATAATATAAGGGAAATGTGCTTGAGTCAGAAATCATTTTGGTATTTGTATGTTTGGCCTTATGTTTACCTAATACCAAAATGATTTCTGACTCAAGCACATTATTACAAGTGCAAGTTATGTTTTTTAATATTTTCTGTATCACAACTTTAGTTAAATGATGACTGTCACAATGTGCCCTATGATGCACTGGCTTGAATCCATCAACTTGAGGTTTATGAGATGTTAAGCCTCATGTACCTACCTGTAATTTCAAAACACCCACACTCTGCAAACCAAGACCTGCAAACCGGAATGCTGTTTGGTGGAGGTAGCAGCAGAAATAGGCATGGCAGTAGTAATCCTTACCTTTCAAAATGAACTCTATCACTACCACACCAAAGCTACATTTGTTATCCTACTAATACCTATTAAAAATGTGAAAGTTTGTAAGTATGGATGGATGGATGTTTGTTACTCTACAACTCCAGAACGGCTGAACGGATCGTGGTGAAAATTGGCAGAGATATATTATAGTCTGGAATAACACATAGGCTACTTTTCATCCCGTGGGAATACCGGGATTCAAATCTACGCGGGTGAAACCGCAGGGCGCTACTAGTATAAAATACAGTTGTAAGCTTGGGCCTAGATTGTGAAGTTTAGATATGCCTCAAGCTAAAATTTTATCTTCTATTATTTAGCAAAATTCATGTATGTTCCAGGAAAATCCATCAAAGCACCCGATTATAATCCTAAAGGATGTGTCATATCTTCACCTGCAAGCCATCCTGGAGTTCATGTATGCGGGAGAGGTGAACGTCTCTCAGGAGCAACTGCCGGCTTTCCTCAAGACTGCGGCCAGGTTGAAGGTGCATTATAATAATACTAGCGACCCGCCCGCGCGCCCCTGCTTCGCACGGGTGCACATATCATGCATGTATTATACATATAAACCTTCCTCTTGAATCACTCTATCTATAAAAAAAAAACTGCATCCAAATCCGTTGCATAGTTTTAAAGATTTAAGCATACAAAGGGACATGGGGACAGGGACAGAGAAAGCGACTTTGATTTATACTATGTAGTGAAGGCATTTATTCCAAACTTGGGTTTACATGGTTTTGGTTTTAATAAAATTATAGATAAAAATTATAGGCTGTCCCACAGTTTGGTGTGCCTCTTGGCATAGGCCTCCTCTAAAATTTTCCACTGGGTTCTGTCATATGCTACACTCCTCCAGTGATGGCCAGCTGTGAGTTTTAGGTTGTCTTCCCATCTCGTCTGTTGATGCCCTCTCTTGCGCTTACTACCTCTGGGGTACCAACCAGTGATACTCAGACCATTTTTCCTGGGGATCTCGGGTCATGTGTCATGTGAAGGTGCATTACACATTTTTAAATCAACAGCAGGTTCAATCAAAAGTCCACCGATGGACATAATACCGGATGCCTCTCATTCATGACCAGAAAAAGAAATAGCAATCATCACTCAAAAGTGGTGTTGTGTGGGAATCAAACCCAAAACCGTCTTAGAAAGAAAAGTTTTAGGATGATCTGAGTCAGTCAAGTCGGTGGATGGAAAGGGCTCAGAATCGCTCTTCGTGGAAATGTATAGGGGAGGCCTATGTCCAGCAGTGGACTTCTTTAGGCTGATGATAATGATGAATTTTAAATATATTAGATTTCTCCAAAACATTATGTATATTATTTCGTTTCAGGTGAAGGGACTAGCTGAACCACCACCGCAGATGCCTAACATCAAACGAGAAGCTTAAGTGCAGTGTATTAAAGACTATAGTGCGATAACACCAAGCTTACATACTGGGTAATAACTACACCAACTAGTTCATAACTTTACAGGAAATCTAGCTTTACTGAGGCTGAATGTCTTTCGCTTAACCTTCAGCTTAGATCCTTTATGGAACATGCTCAAAAATAAGCATGCTTATTTTGAGCATGCTCAAAAATCAACCAATGCTACGACCAAATGAGCATGCTTATTTACTAGCACGACCTGTGCACACGTGCTTTTATTGAGGAAGGCTCGAAACAATCATGCTTTTTGTCCATTAAGCATGTGTGTCAGTACCATTACTCAGTTTCCTGATACAGTGTTTTTTAGTGTGTCAGATTGTGACGTAGCTAAAAAGGTATAAGCTAGGTGAGTCATTTATTATTCCCGTTCATAGACAATAACAGATTCTTAGCATCTCAAATACCTCTTGACAGTTTCCAGAAAGCAACTTTCAGATCAACATTATGTTTTGAAACTCCATTTTTGAACAGTCAGCCTCAGTGTTGTTCTATTAATCAGTACTATACGCGATGGATGCGGTAAGCAATAATGATCCCTAGGAGCGGGTAAGCACTGCTACTTTTAAAGCTAAGCAGTGTGTTGATCGCAACACAGCTGATTATACACCAGCATCCATCCCAGCGGCCCGATTACGCTAATGTCTGGCTATCGAGATGGCTTTTAGTTTGACATTAAGAGAGCCCCAGATAAGGCAGCGACTAGATATTAATCACAGTAAAGCACCATTCTAGGCGACATAGAAAAAAAAGTATGTGTGTTATTCGCAATATTAAATTTTGACTTGTATTTTGCGTGTGTATAAAATAAGACACCACGCTGCCTTATTTCCTTCTGTAGTGTAGTGTATAAAAATGCTTTTAGGAATAGTGTTTTGACCTTTCAGGCTTAGTATCACCAACATAAGAGCAGAAAATAACATCGTGAGGAAACCAGTTAGTATCCTAACAGCGGCGATGGGCTTGCAACCTGTCACGTATGGAATACTAACTACTGCAAAATGTGGGTATGTGCCAGTTGTAATGTTTGGACGTACCTCTTACTACCCCCCTTAGACAACCTCAAAGAATCTTGAATTAGTACCTGGTACTGGGAGATCTGAAGGGATATCTACGTACCTGGGGATCAAAGTCGTGAAGCTGTTTCAGTTTTTTCATAAGAGCAGAGCTTTTACACAAAACCAACATTAATTTTTAATTCCCGTTTGACGGATTCAATTACTTACATTCTGTTGTAGTTTAAAATATTTCTGATAAACTTTGGTGAAGGCTGTTCAGTTCACAGTCCACGTGAAGTTAAAAGAACGCAAGTCTTAGTTCAAGGGTTACAGACTTTGAAGTTCTTTATTGCAGAAATTACTTCTACTACATATTTCTAATATGTACCATATTTTATCGTTCCTCTCCTACCCCTTTTTTATTCAAATAAAGTGCGAAAATAACCATGTCTTATGTATCTTTCACGATCAGTCTCTTCTCAAACTTGGGTAAAGTTTGAGAAGAGACTGATGTATCGTAATTGATACACTGACGAGGAATGAGATAAATAGCTAATGGAGGGAGGCGTTCACTTCTGGACAGTCTTGACTTCTACAGTCTGTGAGCCTAAATCTTTAAAACATTTTCCCTCATACTACAAAACGGTGTCTAACTTTAAACAATGTCTAAAATTAGCGCTGTCTCTGTTTGCCATTACGCAATGGTAAGAGATGGCAAAAGTTTAAGCATAGTTTATTGTTTGCCAATTTTTTGTAGTAAGGCCCTTAATGTTGGTGAATAGGTAATGCCTTAGTATATTGATGGTCCAATATTTTAAATGGTTTCGACTTTAGGATCTCATTGTAAACCTGAGTAACAATTTTAAAGTTTTTTGAAGTACTCTTATTGCTATCATTGGGTTTGATTTAATAATTATATTTAAGCACAAATATGTTTTATTGCATAATATACTCACGCAATGCAGTTTTTGAAATACTTTCAATTTTTTAATAATGATAAGTAATCATTTATTTAATGTTTCGTATTGTGATCTTGGGAAATAAAAAATGAGCCTCGGTTAGGATTTATAATGGTTGTCTATAAGCTACCTAGAATTTGTTACAGCTATATAGGTGGCTCGTAGTTAAGGCGTTGACAACACCTAATTTACCTCTCGCTCGCACGATTCGACATTTTAAAAGATATAAAATCACTGAACACAATTTTGAAAAATCGCAAACAACTACTTTTTTACAGTTTGGTAAAAATTTCATTTTGATCGTTGCAAGTTTTCTCACTCAAAAGTTTGCTTAAGTACGAAAACTAGAAAAGCAAACTTTTAAGTAGGAAAACAGGTATCGATCAAAATGAAATCTTTACATAACCGTTCGCAATGTGGTTGCACACAAAATGGTTGTTTGCGATTTTTTTTATATGTGAGTAGTGATTTTATATCCTTCAACAAGTCAAATCGTGCGAGCGAGAGTCACATTAGCTCTTGTCTTCACCCTAAGCACTTACATTACTTATATTAATATACAAACTTATAATTTTTTTTTTTATGTTTAATGCCTTTGTGGCGTACTTTCTTAGGTATTTTTTTGGCGTGAGTTTATAATAATTTAATAGAAGTTATTTTCCCATGGATATGTCAGCATATAACAATTCTTAGTTGCAAACATACTTTCATCCTTCGCTCCATAAGTTACCCAACACGCCAAAGTTAAAAGTTAATGTATTTTCACACTAATCTAAACTCTTAATGTTTAATGGGACTAGCAGAAAATGCACTTACCTACTTTTTAACAGCAAAATCAAATTATCCTTTCTTGGGCAGTACATGGATGATGTAATGTATTCTTTGAATCAGTGAAACTGTATCAAAAATGATACAGTCAACACCTAACCCAATTTTTCTGTGCGTCCTATTCAACTGAAGCGTACACTAATAATTATATCTACGCTGACATATCAATGCTTTTCAACGTGTAGTGAGTCGCCAAACTAAGGCCGGTCTGAATATAGCTACTGCCTACGAATAAATACTTATTATTTATTCTTAGGCTACTGCATCCTTCAAGGGTTGGCTTTTTTTATAAAGCCCTTCAAGGGTTGGCTTATTTTATAAAGCAACTCAGAGACGTAACTGGTTTTTGTCCTTAGTTTATAAAGTGTTCAAGTTTCAGGGCCTCCCTCATACATAGTAACAAAAAAAACTGTCATTTTGTTGACTGTTTTCGTTTAAAATCTTTTAATAAAATCACAAAGATTACTTTGAATCGCGTAGCCACTCGGCGAAGTCATGTCTTCTCTTTCACAGTCATTTTTGTTAAAAGAAAATCGTGATTGGATTTTAAAACAATTTTAGCGAGAAAGATTATGAATAAGGCCGTAAGAATTGGAGCAATTCAATGTACTATTTGGTTCATTTTTGACTCTTGAGTGCGACCGTTTGCATAATCAATTTTAGGCTAAGAACTCACGAAGCGGTTTTCACCCGTGCCCGCCGCGGTTGCGGGCCCGCAGCCTTTGTAGAATACAGATATTTAAGTAAAAAATTAAACCACATTTCACGACGCGTTTTACGCCCGCGGCGTGTGCGATTGTTTGCGGCTCCCGCTGCACCGGCAGTCATCTTGTACCGGCGGCTTTTTGTGCGTGCGTAACCGCACAAAACTCCGGTCTCGTGAGTTTTGAAAATAAAACTCCATTCCGCCACCGCGGCGGGCACGGGTGAAAACCGCTTCGTGAGTTCTTAGCCTGAATCTTGTAGTCATATTTTGACATTTGAATTTATAAACAAATTCAACGGCTTTTAGGCTCAATTTTAAATTTTCAGTAAACAACTTGGTTTTAGAGTTGAGTTTTTTAGCTGAGTTAGGTTTAATACAGACCCTAAGGTTTAAGACTTGAGGTTTTAGCAATTTAATAAAAGATTGCTTATATTTTCAAGGTGAATCATAAATAAATATATATCCCATGTTTATGTATATTATGTATGTGTATTATATATATGCACTTTTATATGTATCTGATTAGAATGTATATGATGTTATATACAACATTAAATACCTACAATATATCATTCTGAAATAGGTATATGTTTTCGTATGAATGTAGTATGTAGGTATAGATCAATATTTAGGCTTTATCTCAAAAAAATCATAACACTCAATGATTTTTTATTTTAAACTATGCTGTTTTAAAATGCAATTATTTCGATATTTTTAGATTGTAAAAGGTTTGAAAATGCACCATTACGTGTTTGTACTCTCATGGTGTTTCGTATTTTTTTCAAATTCGTGGAAAAGAGTGCAATTTTTCCATTTGTTATTAAATGTTTTGATATTTTTCTAGGTTAAGTTTATAGTAATTTTCGTATACTTATAGCAAGTTTTTTTCTCATAAATACTTACAGAAATATTTTTCAATAAACTCAAAGAAATGTAACGTGATTGTTATTACAATTAGCGAAATATTGTAAAAATGTAAATCCGATATTTTTAGATAACAGTAGTATGTTCTGCATAACTTTAAAACCTAGTTGTTACTTGTAATGACGGAAAGAAGATTTGTAACTTTAGAATACAGAATAATTAAAATTATTTCGTTGTTTATTTTAGTAGTTCCCTGTTACAACTCGAGCAGATTTTTAGCTATTGGCACGATTTAGGCTAAAGAATAAATAGGCCATCTGCTTGGTCTATCAAGTACCTAAGACTGGTAAGTAGGTATACTATGTAAGGTTATTTAAGGGTACCTACCAAGATCGCCGGGGGGAGAGGGTTGATGGCGTGAGTATTTTGTATGCGCAAACACATCCTCTACTATTTTCCAGCGTTCTTTTTGGTTGACGCGCACTATATCTAAGAGGTTAGAGGATTCACAGGTACCAAATATTACATTTGGCAATTTAAAAAAGGCAAATAAATTCATATACTTTATTTAAGTCGATACCATAATAAATAATAACACTTTACATAAATAAACTTTTCTTTGGAAAACTAGCACCAAAAAGGCAAAATAAATTCGTAAAAATATAAAGCGAAGGAATGACACAAGTTACAGTAAAATGACAAAATATTCGATTAAATCGCTAAAATTGAAATATCAAAGAACGTTAAGATTATAAAAATATTAAAAAAAATCTCTATCACAATATTTAATATTTTTACATTTTTTTTTATAATCTTGACAGAAGTCATACAATAAATAAGTAGCCATGCTTGTCATATATAAAAAATAGTTATAAATTAGGTATAAATAGTGAAAAACAAGGTGTAAAAATAAAACTTTAAAAATGTGCATAGACCATAGACCCTTTATCGAGATATTGGTGCCAATTCTGTTGTTAAATATTCCTAACATAACCTAATTTGCCAGCACTAAAAATATTGCCATCCCTTTCTAAAAGACCCAAAACAACAAGGACGGCTATAATTTTTGAGCTGTCAGATTAGATTGGTTTAGGATAATGCAACAATAGAATCGACACCGTTGTCTTTTATTTTCAATTAATCTAAAAGATCTTAGATTTATCACCAAGGATGTATACCTAGTCCATTGGGGATGCTAGAACATTGTTGGCATCAACCCCTCCGCTACTGGGAATTGGGCTGGCTGGGGGATGTTGACAGGACAATGACATTTACAACACGTCATGATCGTTCGTATCCAAGGTACTACTAACTTATTAAAGGTGTACACTGCTAGGATCAAATAAATAAATATATTATAGCACCCCCTGTACTTATTTATTATCTAGCTACTGTTAAATGCTTTGGTATTTTAAAAAATAATTAAATGAAATATAATAATATGGCAAATAATTAGGAACGTCAACGAAATATTTGGTATATATAATAGCATTACATTGATGTAATAATTTATAGCCATTCTAATGACAATGACTTGTATCAAATTAAATTAAATTTAATGCAGCAAAATTATGTACGCAATGGTGTCGACAGAATATCGTAATTTTATAACCTAGCTATCATGATACTGCATTCAAACAGGTTAAGGTCACGTGATCTAAATCGTCTTAAGACACAAATATACAACTTCGCTCGCACTTTTTTAAATTTTTGGAGATATAAAACCACTGAAATTTCATTGAAATGTGCGAGAAAGATGTTGTTTGACGGTAATCAGCCTCTTAAGGTCGCTTTGACCTTTATGCCACTACAGACCAAACGAAGGCACGGTCTTTAAGTCGGCGACAGAAATAGCTTCAAATGTTTGAACACTTCATATAAATAAATAAATATTTGTGGACCACACCAGCAATATCTAGCCCCAAACTAAGCCAAAGCTTGTAATATGGGAACTAGATAGCTGATATAATACATATACTTTTTTTTGTAGTTACATACAATACATAATAACACCCAGACAGAGAACAAACATCTATGTTCAAGTTCATCACACAATTGTTCGTTCTCGGTGGGGATCGAACCCACGGCCTTCGGCGCAGAAGGCAGAGCTACTACCAACTGAGCTGTGAAGGCTGTGAGACATGTTTGATTGCTGTGTGACACGGAGACAAAGTAGTGTGGCACAGCAATCAAACAAGTGTTCAAACATTTGAAGTGTTCAAATGCTTGGTCCTGATATAGAATAGTTTAACTCTTCTGAAAACCGTTAGGGTTCTCGCTCTGCCATCTCCAGGTATCCTTGCACATGTCGTCTATTGTCTTTGTCGCACGCCAGCCGAGCATACGGTGTGCGAGCGAGACGTCCGCATAGTTCGCGGCTATGTCCCCGGCGCGACGCGCTACTATGCGGTAGGGTATATTGCGACCGCTGGCCGCTTTGAATGCGGATATCATTTGTAGGACTGAGTAGCCGGTACCGGTACCTGGGAGAATGAAGATTTTTATACAAAAGTTGAAAAAACAGACGGCTCATCTGATCTTCTTCTTCTTATCGTGTCACTAGTTTCTTTCGAAAAAGTGTGGTGAAAGGATTTTAAGTGCGCCTCAAGAGGCTCCCTTCAAGCACTTGCATGTGGCAAGTGCTCGTTATAGAACTTATTAGATTTACAACTTGCCGGTTTCCTCACGATGTTTTCCTTCACCGTTTGAGAGTACGGCATTGCGCACATAAATTTTTGAACAGAAAAACTCATTGGTGCACGACCGGTTTTGAATCCACGACCTTAGGATCGGAAGGCGGGGCTGCTGCCACTAGACCACCAGTCGTTAAGTGGTAACCATCACAAAAGCATTGCATTGTCGTGGGTTCGATTCCCACCGAGAACAAACATTTGTGATGAACATAGATGATTGTTCTCTGTCTGGGTGTTATCCTACTACTATTATAAACGTGAAAGTTTGTAAGTATGGATGGATGGATGTTTGTTACTCTTTCACGCCGGAACGGCCGAACGGATCTGGATGAAACTTGGCAGAGAGATAGATTATAGTCTGCAATAGCACATGGGATTACAGGGGGACACAGGTTACTTTTCATCCCGTGGAACACCGGGATTTAAATATGCGCGGGTGAAACCGCGGGGCGCAACTATTAAGACATAAAGGGCCTTACTACAAAAAAATAGGCAAACGTAAACACTGCCTAAACTTTTGACATCTCTTGCCATTGCGTGCAAACAGAGGCAGCGCTAATTTTAGACACTGTTTAAAGTTAGACACCGTTTTGTAGTAAGGCCCAAAATGACTGTCATGAATATGTCTGAAGATGTCCTACCAAGGTTAACAGCATGGAACCCCTGGAAGCCCTTGTTGTTGAAGAGCTGGAGTGCCTTGGAGTGACCTTCAGCCAGGTCTACCACGTGGATATAGTCCCTGACTCCAGTACCGTCTACTGTGGGGTAGTCATTGCCGAAAACTTGCACCTCGGCTAAGCGACCCGCTGCAACCTGGAATAAAATAGAATAACCGCTGTTATAAGGCCGCCCATTTTATTACTTACTAGTTGCGTCCCGCGCTTTCACCCGCGCAGATTTAAATCCCGGTATTCCCACGGGATAAAAAGTAGCCAATGTGTTATTCCAGACTATAATCAAACTCTCTGCCAAGTTTCATCCAGATCCGTTCAGCTGTTCCGGCGTGGAAGAGTAACAATCATCCATCCATCCATACTTACAAACTTTCACGTTTATAATATTAAGGCTCCGGTGACAGCGGCTCGCAATTTCGAGGTGCGATTGGCTATTATTTCATTTTATTTCATTTCGGAGAGGTTGTTTGAAAGAATAACTCTAAAGAAACACGCATAAATACTGTTCGAACACAAATAATACAATAATATATGGGAAACATGCCCGAATCTGAAATCATTTTGGTATTAGTATGTTTGGTCTTACTTTTAACTAATACCAAAATGATTTCTGACTCAAGCACATTTCCCTTATATTATTGTATTATTTGTGTTCGAACAGTATTTATGCGTGTTTCTTTAGAGTTATTATTTCAAACAACCTCCCCGAAATGAAATAAAATGAAATAATAGCCAATCGTACCTCGAAATTGCGAGCCACTGTCACCGGACCCTTAAGTAGGATTATGATATTATTATTGTTAGTTTTTTTAAGTAAAAATGAAGTGTTGTAATAATCAATGAAGAGTTATCTAGTACAATCTAATCTTTACTATTATAGGCTATAATATATCTCTCTGCCAAGTTTCATCCAGATCAGTTCAGCTGTTCCGGCGTGAAAGAATAACAAACATCCATCCATCCATACTTACAAACTTTCGCGTTTATAATAGTAGTAGGATATACCTGTGCTATATAAGGCATTAAGTTGTTTGGTATTCCATTAGGGTTCTCTCCAATTCGCCCGCTGCGGTGAGCGCCGACCGGGTTGAAATACCGTAGAGATACCACTTGCCACTTCTGAAAATACCAGAGTATACAATAGCTACGTAAGAAGATACAATAATTCATTAATCCGTACCATATAGAGGAAGACGGGGGAAATCAGAAATATTTATTTGCGGAATGTAAGTTTAGGTTTACATTGGTCTTAATGTACGAAAAATATGAGCATAATTACATTATACCAGTCACAGTCCTGGCGTGCAAACATTTTTCAATTGACAAAATTAATTAATAAAAATGCAATTTAATAAAATAATACCTAAAATAATGTCAAAATTCTAAATAAAAATACAAAAATGTCACCTTAAAATCGAAAATATTCATCAATTGTGTAAAAGCAAACGGAATGCCGATCACCTGAGAGAAAAATGCCCTATTTGTTTTTTCATTTGTCTTATGTTAGTATTGAGGTTTAGAGACTCTTCCTGCTCAAGCGTCACAACCCCTGCGCTGCAGCGTGCTCGCTGTATTATAAGGCACCTTATTTAATAAGTTATTGGAGTGAGCGGTATTACCCGACACAATCGCCATTACCCCTGCTTCCCCTACATACAGCCTCCACAGCTCAGTTGGTAGTAACTCTGCCTTCCGCGCCGTAGGCCGTGGGTTCGATTCCCGAACAATCATTTTATGTGATGAAAATAGGTGTTTGTTCTGTGTCTGGGTGTTATTATAAGATTGTATTTACAAAAAAAAAATAAGTATTATATCAGCTCCCTGGTTAAGCTATTGGACAGCTATTGGCTGGCTACTGGACAAGCTTTGGCTTAGTTTGTGGCTAAATAGTACGACGACCTCAGTGGCGCAGCGGGCGAGAGTCCGCCTGCGACGCAAGAGGTTGCGGGTTCGATTCCCGCCTCGGAACTAATTTGTGTACGATCTGCAGAAATTTGTTCCGTTGGTCTGGGTGTTTATGCATAATAAAAAATATCTATCTATGTAAGTATTAATGTAATAAATATATCAGTCATCTAGTACCCATAACACAAGCTTTGATTAGCTTACTTTGGGGCTAGATGGTGCTGTGTGGATTGTCCAGCATTATTTATTTACTTATTTATTTATTTATTTATAAATAGTGATGTGTGTAATGTCCACAGGGCAGGGACAGGCAGGCAGGGCATGTCATACTCCGTCAAGTCGAATGTCCTTCGTTGACTAGTCTATGGTACTATGGGTCTATGGTACCCCTTACACAACTTACTATGAGTACCATTCTGTACACTAACCTTGTCGCTAGTACACAGATCCTTCATGATTTCCTCACAGAAGTACTTGGACTTGCCGTAGGGGCATGTCATACCCCGCCCTGTCGGATGACCCTCGTTGATCGGCAGGGTCTCTGGCTCCCCATAAACGGTACAAGACGAACTGTATACCATCCTGTAAACGCCATGTTTGCGCATCACCTGAAATGATTTTTTTTTGCTGGTAAAAAGTCTAAATATAAGCAGTTTCGGGCTAAATAGTGCCGTTTGGAAAGTCCACCAATATTTATTGAATTTTATCTATTCACCTAGATGCGTAAATTACAGCTTTAGTAAACTTTAGTTAGACACCTGAACCGCGTTTGACAAAACAAAAGACATTTGGTAACAACTGCAAAAGATTACTTATGTAAAGTAGAATATATTTGCGCCCAAACCTACATTTTACAATGTATTGATAAAACCAATTACTGGGTGTACAAAAGTTATCAATAATCAAACATTACCAAGAATCAGGTGAGTACCTATTCAAGTGTCGGTAAGAATATAGTTATCTAGCAACCCGCCCCGACTCCGTTCGGGTAGCGGAAACCAGTACAATGTTAAAGATCTTTAAAAACGTCTTATGCCCTCTACACCTTACACGGCGGGTTAACGGATCAACTAGTAGGTATATGATATTACTAGTTGCGCCCCGCGGTTTCACCCGCGCAGATTTAAATCCCGGTGTACCCACGGGATAAAAAGTAACCTATGTGCTATTCCAGACTATAATATATCTCTGTGCCAATTTTCACCGATATCCGTTCAGCCGTTCTGGAGTTATAGAGTAACAAACATCCATGATCCATCCTCCCTCCATCCATACTTACAAACTTTCGCATTTATAATTTTAGTAGGATATGATATTATGGGATGGGATTTTAACCAGCCGGTTCAAAGCTATTTTGTTACCTCAAAGAGATTACACGTTCCAGTTATATTCGTCTGATAGTATTCGAGTGGTTTCTCCACTGATTCTCCGACTGCCTTCAAGGCGGCGAAGTGGATAACGCAGTAGATGTCATGCTGAAAACAAAAATGATTACTGTTTTTTTATACAACTAGCTGATGGAACAAGAATATGGCCCACCTGATGTTAAGTGGTGACCATGCCTCATGCCTCAAGTTGATGGACTCAGGGCAATGCATCGTGGGGCACGTTCCAATCGTGCGTGACTTACGAGGCGATGCTTTATAGGTGATGGTTACCACTTAACATCAGGGCCATCTGCTTATTCCATCAAAAAATTTAGTGATACCTGTGATTGTACTGTTTATTTTTTTATTTGTGTACGTTATTATTTTATGACACACCTAATAATATTACAATCTAGCCATAAATACGGCTAATAGGTAATCTAACACTGACCTAGTTTTATAAAGTAAGGTACAACTAAGAATGTGTCCATAGGCACTTTTCTTACTGTCTCTATTTAAGGATTGCACTGAATAAAGACCATTTTGATTTTGATCAGCTAGTTGTTTAAAAATAAGAAATAACTTACATTCTCAAAAACCCTGGTCAACCCAGCAACATCCTTAATATCAACGTCATAAAAATGTATCTTCTTGTCCGTTAGTTCTTCGATGATCTTGATGGACGCTGGTTTCTTCTCCCCCGCGGCCTTGTAAGCGTTGGAAAGGTTGTCTATGACCACTACCTCTGGGTTATTCTCTTTTTCTAGAATGTTCGCGACTGTGTGCGAGCCAATGAAGCCGGCGCCGCCTGTTACTAATATTGCTGGCATTGTTGCGCTGAAAAAAAAAACGTTTTTATCATGTATCTTCACTACATAGTACAAAACAAAGTCGCTTTCTCTGTCCCTATGTATGCTTAAATCTTTAAAACTACGCAACGGATTTTGATGCGGTTTTTTTTATAGATAGAGTGATTCAAGAGGAAGGTTTATATGTATAATACATGCATGATATAGAAGAAAACACAAAAGAATCCGGTTAAAAAAACATCAAAATCGGTCCACCCAGTAAAAAGTTATGAGGTTACAAACACAAAAAAATACAGTCGAATTGAGAACCTCTTCCTTTTTTGAAGTCGGTTAAAAAAGGCCCCGAGACTTTGCTTTCTAGCAAATAAATTGTGTATGTACAATATACTCGTAGATCGGTTTTTGTAGACAATATTATCATAACCTATTGCGTGGTCCGAGAGGTTATCTTCATCTGTTTGGACTTAAAAGCGACATTGCCTTTCTATATTTTCAAATTATCAACCTTATTACTAAAGTCATAGAGATGAGACCTATATCGTTTGAGTTATCATCGACTGTCAAGTTCTGTGGGGCGCTGAAAGATAACTTTCATTTCATTGATAGATTTTCATGCTCGTAGAAAAGCTATTCTATTTCCTATAGAGGTAAGTTGAACATAATTAAATTTTTTAACCGACGAAAACAAAAACAGAGGAGGTTATCAATTGGAAGCGTATAGTTTTTTATGTATGACCGCGCATAACTATTTAGAGAGTAAACAGATTTTTTTAATTCTTTTTATTGGAAAGGGTATACCCTATACCCCCAAAAAGGTCCCATATAAATTCGGCGTTGAGGTAATTGATTGTAATGTAAGACCGCACATATCTTATACCGAATAAACCGATATGGATGGTTCATTATCCGATTTGATAGTTTTTTAATGGATAGAGATACCTCTAAGTTGGATCCATAAAAAGAATTATCAAATTCAGATCACTCTGTAAAATGATTTATTTTATCACAATCGCCTTGTTTTTTGTTTTGAATAGATTTTAATTGTCTTTAGTTACATAATAATAATAAGGTAACGTTTTTCATTAATAATAAATCATTAATAATAAATAATGCTGGACAATCCACACAGCACTATCTAGCCCCAAAGTAAGCTACTAAAGCTTGTGTAATGGGTACTAGATAACTGATATATTTAATACTGATATACTTACATAGATAGATATCTTTTATTATCATAGAACCAGACCAACGGAACTTTCTGCAGATCGTACACAAAAGTTCCAATGCGTATTAAAACTACTAAAATACGAAACGATTACACCATAATTACAATAAAATAAAATATAATTTGAAAGGTCGGAATAAATACCTGTACAATAAAATTTTAGAAAACGCAAGTCGCTGACTTGTCGGTAAATTACTGAGTAACAAAAGACTGAATGGTACCTAAATATTGTAGGAAATACAAAAGGGGGAGGAACGAAACCACTGATAACAAAAGGATATAATAAAAAAGGTGTAATAAAGGTTTTTTTAAATCTTATCGCAAAGGGAAACCACTGATGCCCTTATTTTAATAATTTATCGCTCACCACAAACCCTTACATTTCTATGGTATCGGTCATTGCACTGACCTATTCCTGAAATATTTACTTACTAGTTGCGCCCCGCGGTTTCACCCGCGCAGATTTAAATCCCGGTATTCCCACGGGATAAACAGCAGCCTATCTGCTATTCCAGACTATAATCTATCTCTCTGCTAAGTTTCATCCATATCCGTTCAGCCGTTCCGGCGTGAAAGAGTAACAAACATCCATCCATATTTTCAAACTTTCGCGTTTATAATAGACTAGCGACCCGCCCGCGCGCCCCTGCTTATCACGGGTGCACATATCATGCATTTATTATTCATATACCTAAACCTTCCTCTTGAATCACACTATCTATTAAAAATAACCGCATCAAAATCCGTTGCGTAGTTTTAAAGATTTAAGCATACATAGGGATATAGGGACAGAGAAAGCGACTTTGTTTTATACTATGTAGTGATAGTGAAGTAGGATTACTTCGAAATAACATCCAGCTACTTAGGCAAAATCCCAACTAATATTATAAATGCGAAAGTAACTCTGTCTGTCTGTATGTCTGTCTGTCTGTTACGCTTTCCCGCTTAAACCTCTCAACCGATTTTGATGAAATTTGGCACAGACAATCTTTAGACCCTGAGAAAGAACATAGGCTACCTTTTATTGCGAAAAAAAGAGATGAAGAGATTAAAAGTACGCAGACGAAGTCGCGGGTACCAGCTAGTTGTAAATAAAAAACCTAACATTAATCAAGTAAACCCACTAATCCGCTTCGATAACCGAATCGGTAACATTTTATTGCGGTGATTAGAATCTTATGTAAAAATTACAGCGAATAAAACTTAAATGCCTTCTTTCTTGACCTTCAGACCATTTGTGTATAGGTTCAACAAGGGAACTGCGACTTGAGATATTAAAATCATCATCATGCCTATTCCCTTCTGGCACATAGTCTATTTTTCATTCCGTGGGAATACCGGGATTTAAATCTGCGCGGGTGAAACCGCGGGACGCAACTATTATTATATTAACGTCAACTATTATTTTGTAAGAGTAGTAGAGCTCTTTGTGAAGGGCTCGTCCGGGGAAGTACTACCACCACGCCTTTTTCTGCCGCCAAGCAGCAACGCTGTGTTTCGGTTTGAAGAGTGTGGTCGCCGGTGTAATTACAGGCACATGAGGCTTAACATCTGTATGCCTCAAGTTGATGGACGCAGGGCAGTGCATCGTAGGGCACGTTTTTATTGTGCGTGACCTACGGGGCAATGTTCTGTTTATAGCTGATGGTTACCACTTAACATCAGGTGGGCCATCTGCTTGTTCCATCAGCGAGTTGTATAAAAAAAAAAAAACTATGTAACTAAACTAACTATCTACCTACCTTACTATCAACGTAGGCTACAACTACATACAATTATTTACTCTGTGACTCTAGGTGGGTACCTACTTAGACAGTAGAGTAGAATACCTAGTGAGCTTCATTTGTTTTTATTGAACTAATTGATGTGTTGACTGGAATATTGAGTCGTGAAGGTCGTTCATACACTATAGATACACAATCGGTCGTACCAACATGCACTTTTATCATGTTTTATTAACAACTAGTTGCGCCTCGCGGTGTCACCCGCGCAGATTTAAATCCCGGTGATCGGAAAACATTTATACCTACGATTGCTGATATCACTCATTGCTCAAAACGCAACGATAGCGCATGCTAATCTTTCCTGTGGCGACATTTAGTTATTATTTAGGAACTAAAATGTATCAGCTAAATACGGTAAAATGCTAAATATCTGCCAACACCCGGTATTCCCACGGGATAAAAAGTAGCCTATGTGTTATCCCAGACTATAATCAATATCTTTGCCAAGTTTCATCCGGATCCGTTCAGCCGTTCCGGCGTGAAAGAGTAACAAACAAACATCCATCCATCCATCCATACTTACAAACTTTCGCGTTTATAATATTAGTAGGATAGGATAGGTACCTACTTACTTCACTCAAGTGCATGTAAGACAACGATGTACCGAAGTAGGTGGCTTTTGCCGAGACAGGCTTGTAAACACATTCAATAAAGAAAACGCGTACGTCAGTTAACACTTATATTATTGCAAAATGTAGGCACATTCATTAATACTGGCAGAGGTCATGAAGAAAATATTATAAAAAGTATTCATCTATGTACCTACTGTGTGGGTATATTAAGTAATAACACATTTTATGTTGATTATGTTATGTTAAATTTATGAATATAGGTATCCATCAAAAGTTAAATTACCTTCCTACCTTGAAAAATACGAACACGAATAATTAATAAAAATTATTCACGTATACATCTACTGTCACATTTTGTTTATCTTGAACTAGTTGCGCCCCGCGGTTTCACCCGCGCAGATTTAAATCCCGGTATTCCCGCGGGATAAAAAGTAGCCTATGTGTTATTCCAGACTATAACCAATCTCTATGCCAAATTTTATCCAGATCCGCTCAGCAGTTCCGGCGTGAAAGAGTAACAAACATCCATCCATCCATACTTACAAACTTTCGCGTTTATAATATTAGTAGGATAATAATATGTTAAACATTATTATATCTTCTTCAAAAGCTAAATTATGTACCTATCATATAGGTAGGACCTATGTATATAATAATATGTAAAATACTACGATGGAATCTATCTACTAACATGAAGTCAAGTTGTTTTCAAAATTAGAAATACCTACCTAATTCCCTGCATTTCCCGCGTAAAATTCAAAAAAAGAATGCACTAACTTTTTAAATTCCAATTCGAGCGTAGTACTCGTGCGTCAACCAACGCAGTCGCCAGGTCACTACGGAGTACATAAACCGGAGATTCATTATCAGTAGAGCCACAGAAAAAATAATAGTAATAACGTGCGATAGTTCAACTCGAATGTTGCTGAAACTGAAACGCGTCTATGCATTAATCTATGCATTAAAAGAATTAATAGACGCATGGCAGTGCATCGTAGGGCACGTTCCTATCGTGCGTGACTTACTTTGTTATAGATTATGGTTACCACTCAATGTCAGGGTCATATGCTTGTACTATCCAGCTAGTATTAAAAAAAAGAGTGACACAGGCATGACATTTACTTATTATGACCGGCTTAGTTAATCAGTATTTGTATCAAAGTTATTAAAGTGCGGCATTCTGTAATAGAGATAGTGGCGACATGTTTTGTAAATTTAGACAATGATGGATTGATAATAACGTGTTATTTAAATTATAGAATGTTCGCCTGTGCGAAGCCAGGGAAGGCTGTTAGATATTGATAAAACAGTAAAACAATGTAATTATTTGCATTGAAACTTAAAGTAAGGAATATGTTTTGCTAGTTTTCAATTTATAATAATACTAGCGACCCGCCCGCGCGCCCCTGCTTCGCACGGGTGCACATATCATGCATGTATTTATTATACATATAAACCTCCCTCTTGAATCACTCTATCTATTAAAAAAACCGCATCAAAATCTGTTGCATAGTTTTATAGATTTAAGCATACAAAGGGACAAGAGGACATAGGGATATACGGACAGAGAAAGCGACTTTTTTTTATACTATGTAGTTAAGGGTCCGGTGACTGCGGCTCGCAATTTCGAGGTGCGATTGGCTATTATTTCATTTTATTTCATTTTGGGGAGGTTGTTTGAAATAATAACTCTAAAGAAACACGCATAAATACTGTTCGAACACAAATAATACAATAATATAAGGGAAATGTGCTTGAGTCAGAAATCATTTTGGTATTAGGTAAACGTAAGACCAAACATACTAATACCAAAATGATTTCTGATTCGGGCATGTTTCCCTTATATTATTGTTTTATTTGTGTTCGAACAGTATTTATGCATGTTTCTTTAGAGTTATTTTTTCAAACAATCTCCCCGAAATGAAATAAAATGAAATAATAGCCAATCGCACTTCGAAATTGCGAGCCGCTGTCACCGGAGCCTTAAGGTGTTCCATAAAACAAAATACATCTGGTGGGTGTTCTATTATCTTGAAAGTTTAAGGACTCAAGGGAAGAACTTGCCATCTACCTTCACTTGCAACCCCCTACCCCTACCTTCAACCCAGGTGATTTTGACGACCTCTGTGGTGCAGCGGGCGAGAGTCCGCCTGCGACGCTAGAGGTTGCGGGTTCGATTCCCGCCATGGAACAAATTTGTGTATGATCTGCTGAAATTTGTTCCGTTGGTCTGGGTGATTTCTATGCATATAATAAAAAATATCTATCTATGTAAGTATATAATGTATTATTGTATATATATATCAGTCATCTAGTACCCATAACACAAGCTTTGAGTAGCTTACTTCGGGGCTAGATGGTGCTGTGTGGATTGTCCAGCATTATTTATTTATTTATTTATTAATATATTATTTAGTATGGATTGCTATTATTCAATCCTCAGATAAAATTATTGTAATGAAGAAGCTTAGGGGTTGGCTATAGCTACCCTTGTACCTGAGTTGATGGTTGGGGATAGGGGGGTTGCAAGTGGGGGTAGGTGGCAAGTCTTTCCCTATAGTTTTTTTTCTAGGAAATGAAAAAAAATCTTCACTTTTTCAGGTAAATTAATAGTTAGGTCACGGTTTTTTTTATTAAAGTGAAGAAAATTTGAAATCATATTTCATCTCCTAGACAAAAAGACTCAAAGGAAGGAATTCCCATTAGGTCAGGGTAAATTTTTTTTTAAGGTGAAGAAATTGGAAGATTTTTTTTTCATTTCATAGTAAAAAGAACTATAGGGAAAGACTTGCCATATACCCCCTACATGCATCCCCCCTATCCCCAACCCTCAACTCAGGTACCTACAAGGGTAGCTATAGTTTAACACAGTCCTCAGCTAATATTATTTTAATGAAGAAGCTTATTAGTACCTCATTACATTAATAGTGAATCACGTAAATCAAACTAATATTAACACAATTCGCACTTTTCACTATGCTGTGAGCCTATCTGGCAGTCAACACTGTTGCCGCAAGAGTAGCGTGTTAACAATACTTAAAGAAAACAAATTATTTCTAAAATAGGCTTGAAGTAGGTATGTACTTATGTGCAAACTTAGACTTACCCATTGAGACATGCCTTCATTGTTGTTTCAGCGCGCTATAAACCCACGTCATGAACCGAACTCAAGGTAAGTAGCTGGAATTTTCAGCCTATGTAAACATGATTGTTCCCAGCTTCAGATTCATGAAAACAAAAGGTGAGCTTGGAACCGATAGCCGAGACATTATTTATTAAACTGATTTGTAATTTTAAACATCAAACCATAGGTTTTATCTGGATAAGTTGATTTGTTTCAAAATAGTAGTATTTATGCACAAAAATCAACAAATATCGTGCAAATATTATCGATCGATATGTACCTATTTGCCAATTTGCCGGCGGCGTAAGTAATGTCCAAAGTAATGTCAAAGTAATGTTAAAGTCAGTTGCGCTGCATTCGGAAACTAGCTAGCTGACTCACTCACCTCACTATATTCAAATCAAATCAGTAGTAATCATAGACTTATGAAACTTCTTCGCTAGGTGGTTCGTGGGATTCTTGTATACCTCAATAGGTACTCAATGGTAAGCATTAAAATAAAACTGTAAGATTATGGGATACACCGCGCCCAATAAAACTTATGAAAAGAAAAGAAACGAACGAAAGAAAGAAATAGTTGTTGAACGTTTGTTCGACCAGCTGTGTTGTGTCGTCATTGTCAATGTCATCATGACGTTAACAGTTAAAAATTTCGTTCAAAAATATATGGCCTTTTATTTTATTGCACAAGCTTTGCACACTTAATACATGGGCCAACGGGATTTGGAAAAAAATGGTATTTGTTTGCAGAAGCATTAGCCGATACTGACTATTCCTATTCCTTGTTTGCAACAATTTTGAATGAATTATAGTTAGAGAATTTGAAATTTGAATGAAATATCAAATATAGCACGCTATTGGTAATGATGAGCCAGTTTTTGAACGAGTCCTCAATGTTATTGCCATTCTAATTAAAATTCCCAATTATTGGGTTTATCTTCAAATTATTGCTGGCCTATTTTGATGATTAGGAATATTGTTCCGATTTAAATACAATATTCCTAATCATATTCTTATCAAAATAGGCCAGTAAAAAATTTAAAAGTGAAAAATTTAAATTATAATTGTATAAAATTTTTTTTTGGCTATGCCTCCCTCATGCTACTTACTGTTGTTTGTAATTATTCTTCTCCACATCAATTAAGTTTTATATCTAAAAAAATATTTTCAAAACACAAATATAGAAATCTGTTATTTTCTCATTTTCAAAACGAAAACCTGTCTACCGTTGGGTATTTTATAGGGTTTACGCTGACAACACTAAATTTTTGTCTCTTTTGCTCCCGTATAGTTCTCAAGGTAGCTGAACTTGTGAATTTTCACGAGATTTTTCAAGTTATTACTATAATTACTGCACAAATACCGTATTTTATTTGTAAATTATTATCCGTGCCATTCACTGTTATCATTTTCTGTTTTTTTACGGTAAAGATCCATTCGATAAAGTGTGATGACAAATCCGCTCCTCCAGTGTTCAACGTTGTTTTGGTATTTTGAAGTGATCTAAAAGTTGTATTTCGTCATTTTGTGATCGAACCACTTCGGATTTATGGTACCCTAAGGTCATTGTAGTGGTTTTCAGTGAAAACTTGTATTTGTTATGGTATCAGGCGGTCCAAGTTTTCTAACCTCGAAGCGATGTGTTGTGTGTAAATGTTGGTGCTTCGCCTTTGCAGATGAGTACGAAAATCATCAAGGCTAGCGCCGCTGAGCCCGATGTGTTCGAGACTTCGATCTCGCAGGCCCTGGTCGAGTTGGAGACAAACTCTGACCTGAAGGCCCAACTTAGGGAGCTTTACATTACCAAGGCTAAGGAAATTGAACTCCACAACAAAAAGGTAACTGAAATTGACAACTTTATGTATCCGTAAATGTAGGCCTTGCCACTAAATACTGTTTTTCTGAGATAAATGCCAGCTTCGAGTTTACATGTCAGTATAACTGTTGAATGACTGCTTGATTGAGGTCCCATTCGAACGAAAACTGTCCTTATAAATATTTTTTTGTGGCTTTGCTCTGCAGAATAATGGTTTTTTTATTTTACTGTGTGCCATTGTGTTGGAGGGCTATCCTACACCTAAACAGGACTCTGCAATTCACATCAATTTATTTATACTAAACATGCTTTCCGCATCAAATCAAACTTATAAAAGGGTAGGCAAGTTAGTGGCCATCAGTTTTTTTATTTATAGCAATGCACTGTCAATAATTATGATATTGACCTATCTGTTCTAAGTTGCTAGTATTTATCATTAACAGTCATGGAAACACGTGATACAACAAGTAACCAATAAATTATGTTTCCAGTCAATCATCATCTACGTGCCCATGCCCAAACTGAAACAGTTCCAGAAGATTCAGATCCGTCTAGTCCGAGAGTTGGAGAAGAAGTTCAGTGGAAAGCATGTTGTGTTTGTCGGTGACCGCAAGATCCTGCCCAAGCCCAGTCACAAGACACGTGTTGCTAACAAGCAGAAGAGGCCGCGCTCTAGGTATGATAAAAATCTATAATATATCTATTTATATACAAGACAAAAGTGAATGACTGATGACAACGCACAGGCTAAATCCATAGGGCTAGAAACTTAAACATTTTGCACATGTATCCCTCTTATGATGTAGGCAGCCACTAAGGAGGGATTTTTCAAAATTAAATGCCCAAGGTGGTGAACTAGGGGATTAAAGATTGTATGAAACTTTTTATTCCTTGGACATTTTTGCATGAAATGGCAAAAGCGACCGGCCCGCTTGACTATGTAGACATTTTTTAATAAATTACCTATAAAATAAATTCCAAAGTATGTGTGAGTAAAGCCGTAGGTAACAGCTAGCTCCCTTATAAAATACCCAGTACATAACAAACCTGCATAAAGTTAATAAAAATTATAAAAGATGAATCCACTAACTTAATCACAAAATTTCCCAAACTAGAGAACTAACTTCCATTATTTTACAAACACTTGCTGTTGTATGCATATTAGTAGCTATTGCTCACATTACTATCTGAGGGGGTTTTCCCTCTTTCCTCTTGTGAATTTTTCAATCCCCTCCCTGGTAATTTTTTGTGATGTAGTAGCTAAACCAGTGCTAATTCAGAACTGATACCTAGTCCATCCGCATGTCAAAAGTAAGCAAGCAGACATGATTATGTTGGAGACTAATAGAGGCATGTTAGGATGTTGGTGATAGCAGACAATCACAGCACAGAAATTATAATCTACAGGCTGTTTTTCAGATTGATCAGTTTATTTTAGTGAAAGAAAGAAAGATTTTCTCTTTTTTTGAGTACATAGTGACAAAACTCAAATTATTGTACCTCTTCAAAACAGCACCATATTATGGCACTGTGCACTGTGTACCTACTGGCACTTGCATTATTTAAGTCAGGCACTTTCTAACAGATTTCTAATCAGTCTACCTTTCTTACAGGACACTAACCTCAGTGTACGACGCCATCCTCGAAGACTTAGTCTTCCCCGCAGAGATTGTTGGCAAGCGCATCCGAGTCAAGCTTGACGGCTCACAGCTCATCAAGGTCCACTTAGACAAGAACCAACAGACAACTATTGAACACAAGGTAAAGTGCCGCTATTGACTTAGTAGCTAAGACCCTCCTTTCATTATCATGCCATGAGTGGAGTGCATGTTCCAGTGTATCTCCACACTGGAGTACCTACTCCTCACTCATGGCATAGTCCTAGTCTTGTGATGCTGAATCAACAATAACTAGATATGCAGGCATCCAAGGCAAGTAGGATCCCATTGACCACATATCTAAAGATGGCAGTAGTTTTTGGGTTTTCCCAATATTATTATGGGTTTAAAATGCCAATAATTATGCTTGCCAAGTGTAGTGAAAAGTGGTCAATTATTTGGTCAGGGTAAAGTTAGGTTAGTCATTTGTTCTTGGTTACACTTGGTCGCCATTCAATGTAAAAATAATCTCGCTATGTACTTTAATCATAATAAAAGTTATGAAAATCTCATACACTATCAAGTAGATAACCAATCAATTGCTTAGAATCGTATAGTATTAATTTTTATAAATAAAAAAAATGTTCTTGGCATTGTGTAGCATTTTTCTTCCTTGGTCCTCTTCCTCCTCTCATTAGCCTCAAACTAATTTCTCCTATTTTCTGCAGGTCGACACCTTCCAGTCTGTATACAAGAAGCTCACGGGTCGCGAAGTCACCTTCGAGTTCCCAGAACCTTACTTGTAAATTAGGGCTATGACTTTACAAATAAAACTAAAATCCTAAATAACATCTTTCATTTGCAGGTTGCATTGCAACCGCGTAACCATATTGGATACATATTTGTAATGGAATCGAAATTTGATGAAGCGAGATAAATATGACCATAATGGACTGACCTAACTGTGACCACACTTGATAGGCCCTCGGGTGATAAAAGCATTCGTTATCAGCATGTCAAATAGGGTCGTGCGTCCCTTACAAATCCCGCTGGGAAACTAAGTTCTAGAAAGTTTCTGTTCAAAAATTTATTTGCACAGCGCCAGAACTCGGATGATAAAGAAAAACATTGTGAAACCAGCACGTCGCAGAATCTAACAAGTTCTCTAAAAACATGTGTCAAGTATGTACTCAAAAGCAGCCTCTGAGGCGCACTTAAATCCATACACCACACTGTTTTAAGTGAAAAGTGTAGTCGCAGGACAAGAAGACTGAAATAACAAACTCGCGTCACAAAGGTCTGTGAATGAAGCAGTTAGGTGTACTCATTCTTACCTGTTACAGTAGTTACCACCCCAGAGGGTAGTCAGAGAAAGGAACGTGTGAGCCATTATTTAATTAACTTTAAATAATAATAAAAATTTTAATCGAGTACATAAGTTTATTGTGATGAAATATATTTATTTTAAAAACATCTCTTCTTTAGTAGTAGGAACAGCTGTGTTTATTATTTATAATACCTACATTAATAACTTTCAAAATGGCACAGTTTAAACACAAACATATATGTAGTTAATTTATCTACTTTTTGTTAATTGTAATACTGTGATACCATTTTGAAAATTGCAAATTGTATAGGTAGGTATACATCTTAGTTCGGCCGATTGAATTGTAATTTGATTATTTGGATATTATTTTATAATCAAGATATTGGTTACCTAATACACCAATTATAAATCACTGCTAATTCATACAATAAGATGCACTTCGAAGTAATAATAGAAATGCGAAGACAGTCCATAAAATGATATAAACTAAAAACTAGAAAACCCGACATGCCCACTAATATAAATTACGAAACACTTAAATCTAATTCTAAGATATATGTATAGGACTAGCTCACATGTCATAAAGAACGGTAAAATACACACAATTGTTTTGCAGATACTATTAGGACCAATCTTGTGGTTGGAATATTTCTTTGCATAGTGCATTTTTGAATGTCCATACTTTGTAATTGTTGGTGCAGTTTTGAAAGTAATCCAACGACTTCAGAACCGAAGCCCTTTTTTCACAAATTTTTCAAATTACATCTACATTACATTAATATCAAACATCTTTAGCTTGAGTAGCTAGAGGTTCCTTCTAGACAGAGTGCCTGGGAATTACAGTCGTGGGCCTATTTTATTTAATATTTATTCATTCTAATGTACACATTAAATCAATAATTAAAACAAATTCAATTGATTCTGTAATTTTAAATAAATATCAGTACCCAAACCCCTCAACTTTCAATACATTTATGAATCTACGATCTATAATTTAATTAAATGTTTTGATTTGTTAGATAGAAAATATAACTTACTTCTAAAATTTGTCCCAAATAAGTAACTTTTTTTATTATATCACAAATAACGTGCGATTTCCAATAAAATTGTCATCCGAAATTCCCTGTACTATCTACTATTCAGGACAAGTAATCACATACACAGCCAAACTCTACCCCAAACCCGAGACAATATTTTTGCAGATCCTAAAAATCTATCCCCACGCAAGAATCAAACCAGCACCTTTTTCTTAGTTGGATATCATACCACGTCTCGTCTATAATCTTATACTAAACCCATCACTTGGAACTGATTTTTTTAAACAAACAATGTTTTTATACAATATCTCGATCTCTATTGATAAGATGAAAGTATTGATTTATCGAGAATTTTAAAACATAGCTGATATTAATATTAGGTACACATGACATCATCTCCTATATTAAAAAACCGCGATTATGCAATTTTTTTCTTATTCCCTTACCCGCTTCGAAGAAGTACTTGGGTGCGCTTCGCCTAGGTGCGGTTCGAGGAATGCCCCCCCCCCCTTAGAATCGGATAGCGATAAATAGAAACGCTTATAAATATACCTAACGCACCAATCGTGTTCTAGAAAAATCTAAAACTGTACATATCACTCAATTCGTTGGTATTTTTTGAAAATCTTCTGTGAAAATTAAATGTCCGTCAATACTTATTTTCGCTTCGTTAGATACTTTGCTTAGCTTGGCATAAACACAATAACCTATCATCTACCATGCTATATTGTGTAGTTTCTGTAAAACTCAGGCACTGATGCTTGTATGTTTTACATCGTTCATGTAAAGTCGTGAAAGCGCTCATTAGGTTCAGTTCAGCTGAATAGGTTAGGATACTGAGGAATATTCCTAAGTGTTTCTACAAGGCGACCTAGACGGCGGCGCTAGGGGGCAGGAAGTAAATTTTACAATATTATCTGTGCCCGTAGAACGAAAGGAACCGTTTCCGGGTCGTACAACGTTTTAAAAGAATGGATAGGTAAACTTTTTTTAAGAATGTTCATTATCTAATGGCGCATCCACACATGCCCGGCGGCACGGCCGGCGGCTTGCGGCTTCGATACGGAGTGGTAGTGTGGCGTATTCATATATAACATCATTTCATATAAATAACGAAATGACATAATTTAACTGGGATAAAATAAATAAATAAAAATAAATATTGCTGGACAATCTACACAGCACCATCTAGCCCCAAAGTAAGCTACTCAAAGCTTGTGTTATGGGTACTAGATGACTGATATATTTAATACATTTTATACTTACATAGATAGATATTTTTTATTATATACATAAACACCCAGACCAACGGAACAAATTTCTGCAGATCGTACACAAATTTGTTCCGAGGCGGGAATCGAACCCGCAACCTCTTGCGTCGCAGGCGGACTCTCGCCCGCTGCGCCACTGAGGTCGTCAATAGTGCAGTACTTTTATTTTCTACTTTTATTTATAAGTCACAACACTACTGCGAAAATTGCAACCGCATCTGCTGGCCGCCGGTAAAGCCGGCGGCAAATTCAGCGGCAGAGCGGTCTGAAAGCCGGCGGCATGTGTGGATGCGCCATATAGAATGGTTCAACAGTTTCAACCACGATTTTAGTTCCAGTACAAGATAATGTATTATAATTATTATATTTACGCCATTATATTAACGCCATTTTAAAGCAAAGTTCGTGTATTTTTACTAGCTCACGTGATTGACAAACAGTGTTTGTAAACACCAGCCTTAGCTGACCTATCCCGACAGCGAGCAATGATGGTTATTGGGTTCTAACTTCGGGTTGGCACTGGCTTCATCAGCCATGATCCTGATATAGTTGGTGGGAACCCAGCCTGGGTTGACGCCGTCGATTGTACCAACCAGCCATCCTGAGTCCCACAGTTGGCCTTGCAGAACCTGAAAAAAGGAAAAGATTCACGACAGATCCCCAGAGCGTTATTCACTATGACCAATCCAATCGCGTTTGCGTGTAGATCACGTTGTGACACGGACACATGTCACACGGTCGGGGCAAAGAATCTTCTATAAATAAATAAATAATAAACGTTGTGACTTCACACGGTTTCGGGCAAGGAATCTCTTATGTCATAGAGAATAATGCCCCAGGCACGGTAGATATCCCCTCAGATCTCTTGGTGCCAAGTACGAATTCCAGATTCTATGGCGACGTCTCAGGGGGTAGACAGAGGGTACATCCAAACATTACATTTAGCACATACCCATAATTTTCAGCAAGTAGTTTAGTATTTTGTTTGGAGAATCTGTGCATGGTAAGTTTATGAACACTACGATAACGCTCAGTATGATGTTAAGCAATGTGCTTGTAATGTCATCAGCAACTAAACCCTTCAAATCAAACGCAAACCCTTGAAACGCAACAACGCTGTTTGGAGGCAGTACTTGCCCGCACGAGCTCTTCGCAAAGAGCTCCACTCTGGGTTAACTAAAAAAACTTTAACTATTTTGGCGCGGAATACAACTACAGCTCGACCGAAAAGAGTAGAAAATGATAGGGACACCACTTTC
Source organism: Plemyria rubiginata (assembly GCA_963576535.1). Lineage (NCBI taxonomy): Eukaryota > Metazoa > Arthropoda > Insecta > Lepidoptera > Geometridae > Plemyria > Plemyria rubiginata. The sequence goes on from OY754929.1 coordinate 4,487,422, forward strand.
CATACATTTTCGACGCTCATTTACATGCTGTCTTGCTCGCACCTATGCGAATTACCCGCATGTCAAATTAGTTCCTTTTCTACTCTTTCTGGTCGGACTGTATGAACCTTCTTAACCTACCATAGATAAATAGATAGAAATTGCCCACCACGTAACGTTTACACATAACAGAAAAGAAAAACAGCAGTGGTATACAATGAGCGGTCTTATTGTCAAAAGCGACCTCTACCAGACAACCTTGGGATACACTGGATATGACAAGAGAGGTGTAGAAAAAAACAACAAAATAAAACACAGAAAACAACAAAATAAAACACAAAACTAAGAAAACGCTGGCGGCGCGGCGAACGACCGACTCCTTCCACAAGAAGTGGGAAAAGTTAGCGGAAAATCGAGATAAATGGTGGAGACCTTTGACCAGCAGTGGGACAGTAGGTATCATCCTACTAATATTATAAACGTGAAAGTTTGTAAGTATGGATGGATGGATGGATGTTTGTTACTCTTTCACGCCGAAACGGCTGAACGGATCTGAATGAAACTTGGCAGAGAGATACATTATAGTCTGGAATAACACATAGGCTACTTTTTATCCCGTGTGAATACCGGAATTTAAATCTGCGCGGGTGAAACCGCAGGGCACTACTAACTAGCAGTAGATTAATAAAAAATAGTTATATTTACAATATACCTGAGGTGTATATACTATATACATATATTATACTATATACATACCTGAGGTGCAATCTTCAACACCTGGTCTTTGTTGAAGCTCAGCTCTTGCGGGGAGGTAGCTTGGTATGCGTTTTGGGCGATGCCCTTCAGAGCATACTTCCACGTGGTCGGATCGCTCACTGCGGATTACCGTTTTATTAAAATAACTTACAATTCAAGTGTATCTCGACATGCAGGGCTAATTTTAAACATTCGTAAACGTCTGGTTTTGTTTTATAAGCAAACAGAACAAGGGCAACAGTGTCTCTGTTACCAAACCGTAAGTAGCTGACTGAAGTGAGCTACCGCTTGATCTTCGAAAACAATCCCAACGGCTGCGCCAATAAAGAAACTAATCCAATATGGCGGCGTTCAGACCACTTCTTGCTGCACATTTCAATGTTTTTGAAGATAGACAATAAATAAAATAATGTGGTTATAAACAATAAGAAAAATAACTGAACTAGAAGTTGTTTGATGGTTGGGCTACTTGATTAAAATAAATATTCAACATGCAACCAGACATTCCTGATTAATCAGTTAAACAAAACACGACATGCAGGTAACTATTTTAAAATACTTTGTTTCACATTTTTCAAACAACTACTTATATTAGCGAGTAAAATAACTAGCTACACTGTACACGAAAAGCCGCTATGCTTTTCCTTGATAAAGATATATGCAGCGCATAGCCTATATGCATATTTAGCGGACACTCTGCAGCGGTCGTAAGTGGAAGAGGATTTACGTAGTATTTTTTTGCTACAGCTTAGTTATCAGTAAAGGCTTAATATTCTACCGGATTTATTTAGTTTGCATAATATGTAAGTCAAAAAATAAAAACAATATACTGATCAAGCAGAGCATTGAGCAGCTTTTACATGATGTCCTTATTTATAGAACGTTGGAACATTACATAGATTTTTTTTTACCATCATTGTTAGTCGGTTTTGGACATTGCTCATAAAATTGGAGTTATATTTCAGTGACAGGGACTTCGCGAGAATACAAATACGATCCGCCATTTTGTCTCCAAGTGAATTGATAAACAAAATGGCGGATTGGTCGCGTTTTTGCTCACATCGATGTCTAATGCGTGAGAATTTTCCTATGTACCTACGTATGCAAGTGTATAGCAATGATCAGATTTCAATAAAATCAAGCGATACTATACTACTACTACTATATACTACTATACTGCAAAATAAAAACGATAACTACAGAGGCAAATGTCCACTAACACAAACAGATCGTTCAAAATCGGTGTTGTATAATTATTTTTATCCGAAAAAATCCGAAATAAAATACAGGGTATAAAAAGAGCTTTTAAGGGGAATTTCAGACTTTTAAAAATCCACCAATAACATAATAATATAGCAGGCGCAAGCTTTTGTCAGAAATATTATTTGCATTTTTTTTTTGAAAATGCGTTTTTAAATTGGTCTAGACACTGATCTGTATTATACCTTGTTATTACAGATCAATGGTTCTAGAGGATCTCTGGTGGTTTAGTGATGGCGATAAATTTTCTCGAAGGAAGCAAATCTATATGAGTTAGGTACTATTTTAGTAATGGGGATGCGCAAATATGAAATACTAACTGTACTATTACAAAATGTAAGCATGTGCAAATGCTATTTTATGACGCACCTACCCCTGAGTCTAGGGTACTTAGATATATGAATGTCTACCGTGATTGCAGTTGTTACGTGATTCTATTTTACGATCTATTTATTGATTGAGTGAGCGACGCGAACGATAATCTTACAATCAACTTGGGCGATTTGGCATTTTATGAGTGTATGTATGTTTGTATGTTTGTCCGACGAAAACTTGAGAACCGTTTATCCGATCTGCATGAAATTTGGTAAGTCGATAGCTTGTACTTGAGAAATTTACTGGTAAGTATATGAGTCAAATCGGATGAGGGGTTATTAAATTATGGGGGTTTTTAAGGAGGCAAAAATTAAAAAAGTTAAGCAAAAAAATAAAATTATATGTCATATGAAAAGGCTTGTTTGGACATTCCAAAACCATTTATATTTTTTTTCTAGGATGCCCGGTTTTTGAGATACAACAAAAAAGTTAAATTACAATAACCAATGACCCAAGAGCTCCCATTTGTAAGAGTTTCGTTGGCCGCAAGGTTTTTCTACTGGTCGGCCAATTTCTTTGTTTTTTCAATGAATTTTTTTTTTGAAAAATAATAAGAAGGTTCTTGGTTCTCATTAAATGGTGATAGTTACCTGTTCTGATGATAGAGCCAGGGTCCGTTTAACGGATCTCTTCAATAAATAGGCCAATTCAGTTGAAACTTAGTTACCATACTAAGTTAGTAGGTGGCAGCCAGAGACAAGTCCAAACAAAATATTTGGTTGGACTTGCCTCTGACTACTACTTTCTTATATTTTCGGAGCGTTCGCGTCGTCGCGTCACGAAATCTCAGTTTAGGGCGAACTACTAGTTTATTTAAAAAAGTAGGTAGTTCAGCGCTTGGACTCCAGCGCTCCTTAAAATACGGTAAATTATCAAACTCACAGCGGGTACGGGGATTATATTTAAACACCCTGTATGAAATGGTATAAACAACAAATTATGGCAGTTTTTTTTCAACAATTTTATTGCCAACGCTCGTTTAGTGTTAGTGAACTGTGACCTTATTTTACCACGCAATTTCTGTATCCTTCCGTGTGTGCACCGAGCGATTCCTTTCGTCAACTTGGCCACTTCTTGTCTAGCGGTTTCTTCGAGCTGCTTTTTGCGAGCCGTTTCCGCTACAGAATTATCAACTAACTGCTATAATATCGGTATTTATACATAAGCCTGTAGACAAGTAGCATTCCACATCTTGTTTGAAACTGCTATCGAAATGTTTAATTTTCTTAAACTTACATTTTTGCCATATATGCTAGGCGTACCTACCATATTTATAAAAAAATTCAGCCGCTCATTTTCCGCTGTTTTCGAGCTATCCGAAGTTCTCTTTGTGTTCAATAGGTACAAAGTAGAATGATCTCATGTATGACTTCATTAAGCGAAGATAAGCGTTTCAGGTCATAAGCTACTTTGATGTTCTACGTTTTAGATGACCCGCTCATGAGGGGTAAAAACTACTAACTATTTACTGTGTAGTTTAGAAATTATGTTTCTTCGAAACAATTGTAAGACTAGTTTTTTACACCGGCGACCACACTTAAAACCGAAACACGTCTTGTTTATGTATCACTACATAGAATAAAACAAAGTAGCTTTTCTGTCCCTATATCCCTATGTCCCTATGTATGCTTAAATCTTTAAAACTACGCAACGGAATTTGACGCGGTTTTTTTTAATAAGTAGATAAAGTGATTCAAAAGGAAAGTTTATATGTATGATACATGCATGATATAGTAGAAAAACAATGTGCACCCGTGCGATGAATGGGCGCGCGGGCGGGTCGCTAGTTTTAGATCTAAATGATAATTGTTATTTTTATTGTGTTAGTTTTCGGTTATTTATGGATCAGTGACGTCATGTTTTGTTTTTAATTTATAGAATTATGGTACGTACATGATTCGATGGATCTGGTGAGTCCGCTCATCATCTTCAATACGAGGTAAGGAGCAGCTGCTACCACGGCGAAGAACAGCAGGACTGGCCAGCTGGCGCCGCGGGGTTTCTGGTCTGGTGCGGCGGGGCCTTGCGTGCCTGCTACTGCTTCTGCCCACGCCTGGAAGATGAGGTTTGTAATTCTACTACTATTATAAATGCGAAAGTTTGTAAGTATAGATGATGGATGAGGATGGATGGATGTTTGTTACTCTTTCACGCTGGAACGGCTGAACGGATCAGAGGGCGTAGTCGCAGTTTTGGTTGACACATTACACGCGTGTATGGTGTAAGAATGATGTATGGTAAGAACAATTCGTCGTGTCCGCTAGGGGCGCTTTTCTTATTTTCATACAAAAACTGCGTGTAGTGTACACCATACACGCGTGTAGTGTGTCAACCAAAATTGCGACTACGCCCTCTGGATGAAAATTGGCACAGATAGGTATATTATAGTCTGGAATAACACATAGGCTACTTTTTATCCCGTGGGAATACCGGGATTTAAATCTGCGCGGGTGAAACCGCAGGGCGCTACTAGTATTATAAATGCGAAAGTTTGTGATGAGTATGGATGGATGTTTGTTACTCTATAACTCCAGAACGGCTGAACGGACCTGGATGAATCTTGGCAGTGAGTTAGATTATAGTCTGGAATAGCACATAGGCTACATTTTATCCCGTGGTTACACCGGGATTTACATCTCCGCGGGTGAAACCGCGGTGCGCAACTAGTAAGACAATAAATACCTATGTACCTACCCATTTACTACTTATATACTTACGATTTTATACAAAAACTGTTTTACATTGATATGAAATAGCAATAAATTTGATAAGCTTAGGTACCTATCATGCATCACCAAACCATCATATCAATATTTTCTAAATTTTATCGTGATTTTGATAAAATACTTGCTAACAGACAACCACTATACATATAATAATACTAGCAACACCCCGCGGTTTCACCCGCGTAGTTTTAAATCCTGGTATTCCCACGGGATAAAAAGTAGCCTATGCACTATTCCAGACTATAATTTATGCCAAATTTCATCTAGATCCGTTCAGCCATCCTGGTGTTATTGAGTAACAAACATCCATCCATCCATACTAGTAGGATAGGCACAAGATACCTATTACATAGGTATGTCAGTTCCCACTTTGCAAGAGACTCGAGAGAATAAAGAAACAGCTCCTGTATCATCCATACATGTGTGCTAGTGCTGACGTACTGCCCCAGTTAAAAAAACACACTGTGTAGGTATTACCTTAAACTCAGCCTCTGATCTGATTCCGAGCATCACCATCAGTTTCCTGATTAGCCAGTTGATACTTCTTAACATCCCAAATGTGGTCCAGAACTGAGCAAATAATGTTCGCAGCCTGCCAAAGTTTTCTGCTACACCTGTGAAAAAGACAAAAGAATTGTCTTATCTGGGACAAACATATGAACATAGTATAGCCACCTAAATAGGAAGTATTGCTACCTAGGCTACCCCAAAGTTTTAAATCCCAAGTTTATATGAATAGGATTTGAAAACAGAAACATCCCATTGTAGGTTAACACTATAAAAATAATAAATGACAACTGACTAGTTGCGCCCCGCGGTATCACCCGCGCAGATTTAAATCCCGGTATTCCCACGGGATAAAAAGTAGTCTATGTTGTATTCCAGACTATAATCTATCTCTCTGTCAAGTTTCATCCAGATCCGTTCAGCCGTTCCGGTGTGAAAGAGTAACAAACATCTATCCATCCATAATTACAAACTTTCGCTTTTATAATAGTAGTAGGATTAGATAATAGATCAGTTAACAACAACAGTTCAATTAAATTTTTGTATTAGTGGCATGGGGGGTAAGCCAACTTTGCCAATGTCACATTGCAAGGTAGGCCTTAACACAGAGTGAGATAAACCAGTGAATCTATGTAATGTTTCTCAAATAGATTAGATAACAAAAAAGATTGATCATCATCTCAGCCTAGGATCACATCACGTACAAAGAACGCTGGAAGTAGAGGGAGATGGTTTGATGGCGCAAGTGTTTTGTATGCGCAAACACATCCCCTCCACTGTGGTTGTCTGAAGGCTAAACAAACATATACATATTTGTTTGACAGCCTTCAGACAAAGTTTCTTCACACAAAGTTGTGTTTGCAATGATTCTCTTAGCTTCTAGGGATAAGGTACCTAGAATAGCTCGGAAAGAGCTGGTCATAGCGAAGAATGTGCTTTCCAGCATCATGGAGACTCCTCCCACAGCATGCACAAAGCTCTGTATTGTGTCAAATGCAGGCCGAGAGTTTTCTTCTGCCATTTGGATGAACCTTTAATGATAAACAACACTTTCTTGGCATTCAATTGTTTCTATCGATACAAATTTTAAAGTACTTAAATTTTATAATTTATGATATTTTGGACAGGTATTTTTTCCACTCTTGTTATTTAAACATTAACCCTCATAAAATCTCTGCCATTTTCTGTAGGTGCAATATAGTATTCTTGCCATTGTCAATTTCATGTCATTGAAAAGAGACAATAGCAGACTTATCAGTCTGATAAGCTATTGGCATGCTTAAAGACCATTATGAATAATAACTATTGGTGGAATTACAATTGTATTGAAAGAATAGATAAAACTAAGTAACAATATTACCTGCTTTCAACATTGCCATATCCATAGGGGTTTTGACTATTTAAACCCATTCCCATCCCTCCCATTCCATATCCTCCATATCCGCCCATGCCATATCCTCCGTACCCTCCCATGTTACCCATCCCGTACGATCCCACTACGCCCATATTCCCGTAAGGATACCCTTGGTTCATCCCATAATTCTGATTTATCATGTAGTCAGGCCTTGGGGGCAAAACTGGTACTGGTTGTACTCCAGATGAGACATATCCAGGTATGCCCGTGGCCATAGGATTTCTGTATGCCGTTGAATTAGCAGGCCCCACGCCAGCATTTGCCAAAACAGGGGCAGATTCACGAACATAGCTTGTTTCACTCATCTTTCACAATTCGCATAGAACAAGAGGCAGGAACTATCCTAGCATCTGGGACTCTTGGGAGATAAGAATTATGAACAATTTAGCTGAGATTTATGCATAGAATACTTAGGTAGGTTCACTCAAGGAATATAGATACAACACTACTACTAGTAATCAAATTCCTTGGGTTCACTGTTATGTAGTTATGTACGACAAATTATTTTATTTTTTTCGACATCTATTTCGACTTTCGACCATAGAACAAGAATACAATATCGACAAACTGGAGAAATCGGTCACGACCACAGACACAACAGATCTAACTAGAAAGTAGATAGTTGACACAGACTACACATAAGGGATGCTCTATCAAGGAATTTGTGTACTTGTATTCAAATTCCTTGGGGATGATGCATTATAAGAAGAATAGTACCAATGACCTTATAGTTATAAGTACATAATCTAAGAGTTATAAGTACAAGGTCTTTGAATAGTACATCAGTACATCATTCAAGGGATGATGCTATGTCAAGGAATTTGAATACGCTACGCTATAGCATAGAAGGAGTAAACAATAAGTATAGCGCATCGCAGACGGAGGAGATACTAATATTTCATCATAAGATATAATACGCTCCTTCCTTATACAAACACTATGAGCCGTCACAGATGATTAAGTTACAATACTAGTTACACCCCGCGGTTTCACGCAGATTAAAATCCCGGTATTCCCACGGGATAAAACATAATATTACGGTATCATTATGATCCCGTGCGATGGCATCTAAGGATACGAAATATAATTTAACGTAAGAATAAGTTACTTTATTATACAGGCTGTGCAGTTTGGTTGGAAACATGAAACATTATTTTGAATGAAATACTAGCTGAACCCGCGGCTTTGAAAAATTTTAACCTTTGAGTTAGCCCCAACTCGAGTTAGTTAACTCAAGTTGGCACATCTCTATGAATAGAATCTTTTATCGATACTACCTATACAAATAAATACTCCTAGAGAATCGATACTTACTGATATAGATACTTTTTAGTACTTATATATTTTTTTATTTTGTGGATGCTAAAAATGAACGAAATTGAGAAGAAAGAAAAATGTATTTATATAAATGTATTGCGTCACGTACCATACTTTAAACAATAAACTCATCAGCATTAAGATTCCCCAAAAACAGTAACAGTTCAAGGTATTTTGGAGACAATCTGTTCCTTGTTTGAGACATTGTTTCACCGGCTTTGGAAAAAAGGCACTCGCTAGGAACTGATGTTGCAACAACAATTAAATATTGCTGTTCATACTTGTACAGACAAGGAAACAAATGTCATCCCATTCTGCAAATGGGTTGCTTTTAAGAGAAATTACTAGATTTGATAAATAAATAGAATCCTCATCTCCCTGATGAGATTTCTTTTTCTTCTTGTGTCCATGTGCTAACTCCAAAGATGTTTCCAAAAATCGCGTATAACGAGCTTAGAGCATTTAGAACTGGAGATGTTAACGCAAGGCGTACCCCTCTGCCGGCCATAAGACGCGACTTGGCCATGCACGTTATATAAAACTACTTCACTCATCACCGCGCGGCCATTAGTTGTCGTTTCGTGTCGCGAAGTAGTGCTCAGTAAAAATGGTGAATTGTGCGGTATTTCGGTGTTAAAGGAGATCAGAGACATCAAACTTTAGGGAACACGGTATTTCCTATCACAAGTAAGTGATATTTTAGTCAATTGTTTTTGTAATTACGTTTAATTTATATTTAATGGAATACCAGTTACGACAGTTTTAATACGACGCCAACGTCTTGGTAGGAGGTGTCGGTGAATTTATATTCCTTGGTAGAAGGCGTAGTGTGGGGACTAGTTGAGCGAAATCGATTGAATAAATGATGGAATGAACGTAAAATTAGAATAAAATGTGATGTGTTTTTTGTACCCATATTTAACCGATTTAAAAAAAGAAGGTTCAGTATTGGACTCTACAAAAACTGTCTGTCATTCTGCCTTCAATACGTCGCTTTATGGAGCTTCCTTAAAATTTTAGTTGTGCTGTGTCGTTGGTTTATTGCTATTTTCTTTGTACTTTTTGAACGCAGAATCGTATAAACGTGATTTTTGTATAGCTGTAGTATGTTAGCTGGAGAGGGACATGGGCTACTTTTTTATCGTCGCCACTATTTTTCATCACCATTTAGATGAAACTGCTAGTTCTTTAAAAATAGACTGTGGATCGAAAAATCAATACAGTACAAGTAGATTATAAATAAATATTATATTAGATTTATAATACAAAGATACTCCTAATGCTTATAATAACACATTTACATTTGTCACTTCAACTTAATATTAAAATAAATTATCTGATTTTAGATTTTCGAAGGACCCTCTTTTGCGAAAACAATGGGTTACTTTTTGCTATTCTTCTACTGCTCTTAATTTTTTTCACCCCGTCATACCAATCATCATCATCAGCCTATGTAAGTCCACTGCTGGACACATCATACCAATAAAGAAACAAAATATTTATCTAAAAAAGCATTCATGAAAGACTACTTACTTGAAAGATTACTTACTACTTGCGAAAATAGAATATAGCTTAAAGTTACTCAACAACAGTGTAGCTTTCTATTTGTAAAATAATTTTTAAAATAGTTTCAGTAGTTTCAGAGAATACGCTCTACAAACTCTTAATAAAATATTTTTTACAAAAAAAACCGACTCCAAAACTGCTATCCAATTTGTTATGAAAAATACACTAAAAAGTTAAAAATAATTGCATTATGGATTTATATTTCAATCTACTTACAAATAGGTATCCATTTTTTCAACAAATCTTATAATTTTATTATTATGACATTATACAATTACTGATATTTTTGGAGTCGGTGCCAGCACTCTATTTACTTAGTAATACCTACACTAGGCTAGACAGGTACACGTTTGTTAATCTTGGCTAAAAAAAGGAAAAGTATATGATTTTGAACCACCCTGATTTCATTCATATGAAATCATTCATTTTGTCGGTCTTTTTACAACCCATCACTATTTTTTTGTGTTAGTGTGTAACTAAACAAAAGTATAACAACAGTAATTCTTTAATTGTGTTATTGTTTTTGTGTTGGTGTACAGCTTTTACTTGCGTGTGCGTTTATAGGGACGCTTAATTTTTCTGCATTAGTATGCGTGATTATGTAAATGTGTTCTGTACCGTACTACCTCGCCTCCCGCGAAAACCGGCAGAAAGATTTTAGTACTAAAAGTAGCGCTTGGCAACTCCCGTTCTAAATGCTCTAAGATAACGAGTCACTCACGCACGCCGCCGCGCCGCGCTGCCACGCGACGAGTATCGGTAACTCGGATATTATTTTTAATGGTGATGCTGATTCGATTCGATACCGTAATTTTGTTTCGATATCGCAAAATTGATTCGATGCAATAAATACTTGGTACCTATCGTATCAAAAGTATCGAGTACCTACTCGTATATCGTATCGTACTCGTAGTATCGGAATATCCCTCCCTAGTTGGATTTGTGATGGTTTTGAGTTAATAAATTCGAAGCATTATAGTTTTTAGATAATAAGTGTTATTTCCCAGTGTTTTGTTAATTAATTCCAGTGGTCTAGAGCGTAAAACAAATTAGCTACCCAAAACTGTAAGTATTGTCGTAGAAAATTTTTAAATTCATGGATGTGTGACTGTTTATTGTGGCTTGAAGTGTCAATCCAAACTTCGCACTTTTTTCTATGTTTTTCCTAAGGTTTTACGACTCCTAGTAGTAGATTTCGTTTATTCAGTTAGATCTCTCTTCCCTCTACGATCACAAGCTTTTACACGTAAATTGGTTCCAGTTTTCCAGGTTTGTAGATATTTTTGTTGTGGAGTAGCTAGGGAGGAGGCTATCTCGACCGGTTCTCAAAGTAAACCTTAGCGGAATGTCTGATTTAGAATCAATTACTTACTTTAGAATTGGTGGGTTGGCTATAGCAATCCTTGTACCTGAGTTGAGGGTTGGGGATAGGGGGGATGCAAGTGGGGGTAGATGGCAAGTCTTCCCCTTGAGTCCTTTTTTCTAGGAAATGAAAAAAAATAATTTAATTTTTCAGGTAAGTTACTAGTTAGGTTAGGGTTTTTTTTTTTTTATATGAAAAAAATTGGTATTGGTATTAATATTTCATCTCTATGACAAAAAGACTCAAGGGAAGGAATTCTCATTAGGTTAGGGTTATTTTTTTTTTTTTTTTTGAAAGTGAAGAAATTTGAAGGAAATTTTTTTTCATTTCCTAGAAAAAAGAACTATAGGGAAAGACTTGCCATCTACCCCCACATGCTTTCCCCCTATCCCCAACCCTCAACTCAGGTACCAGGGTAGCTATAGTTTAACCGAATTGGTTCTAAGTGACTAGTTATAATAGTCGTCATTTGTAACTGGCTGATTGAGAATTTGAGATGTGTGTTCACACATGCTGCTATTAAATAATAAATAAATTAATAAATTATGCTGGACTATCCACACAGCACTATCTTGCCCCAAAGTAAGCTACTAAAGCTTGTGTTATGGGTACTAGACAACTGATATATTTAATACATTATATAATTACATAGATAGATTTTTTTTATTATACATAGAAAACACCCAGACCAATGAACAAATTTCTGCAGATTGTATACACAAATTTGTTCCGAGGCGGGAATCGAACCCGCAACCTCTGCGTCACAGGCCGACTCTCGCCCGCTGCGCCACTGAGGTCTTTGAAATTGTTTTGAATTTGGAATCATTTATGCAAGTGGTAACATCAGCTGTCAAGAGAGAATTATATGGGGTAACTGACTGACTCCGAATTCGAGACAAGTCAGCACTGACCTGAAAAAAACTATTAATTGATTTAAATGATTGAAATAAATACAGCAGTGTGAAGTTAGCACTGTACTTACATTAAATCAATTTACATTTGATTTACAGGTTTACAATTTGCAGATCCTTACATGACTCTAAACAGACATACTACTCTACAATACCCCAGAGCTGGCCTCATAAACTGTCTTTAAAAATAAGTGTTGGAAAATGTAAATGGCTCACCTGATGTTGATTGGTTACCTCTGCCACTACACAGAGCATGTTCAGCAAGTAGTTGCCCTATTGAGCGTTGCAAGAACTATTAAAGTCCCATGTATCTATAATTGCAACGGCACCTATGCAAGCTACCTAGAACTGCATGACAGTAGGAAGAGATAGTGGTAGTACTTCCCTGGGTGAACCCCTTCAAAAAGAGCTCTACTACATAATATACCTAGAACTAGATATAGTGGTAGGTACTTCCCCGGACGATCACAAAGAACTCTATAGCATATTATACCTACCTAAACACTAGCAAAAAAAAAATACCTAAGCTACAAAGACCGACTACAATATCTAATGAAAGATACCGACAATGTCTTCACACTGACAAGAAAAATCATACAGAAAAAGAAAACACCTATTCTCAACCAGAACAAAAGAAAACGTGTCTATGTCACCTCCAAGTCTCTCCTTTGCGGTGTGAATGGTGTAAGCACCTACTAGCAGAGGGGTAGGGGTGGAGCGTAACGAAACTGACATCAAAAGGTTAGAGAGAATATCACAGACGAAATAAATGGTGGTACTAATTTGTAAAGAAGCTTAAGACTTAATTACACCATACCATTGGACTGATTTGTAACGATGTTATGACTGTAACTGTGTATACATACTTAAGTACCTGTCCGTTCTATTATGTTTTTCTTTTCTTGTTGTTGTATGTCAAATAAATGTATTTTCTTTATTTTTTCTTTTCTTTTAGGCGCTTTGAATTAAGCTTGGAACTGTATAGTTTGAAAATAACACACATAACATTTGATGTTACCCACGTGCGAACTACTACGGGCGGGACGGGAGGCTAATAGTGATGAGGTTTTGTGCTAAATGGCTGTGAATATACAATTGTCAACAACATAGTAGAGCAGCACATCGTAATGCTTTGTTGTAGGTGATCGTTACCACTTTACATCAGCTGGACCATCTGCTTGTTCCAACAAACAGTAAAAGAAATAGATAATCGTCCGTTCATACTTCTACTTGAATGCGTTCGTACGTGCACCATCCCTATAATTTCCAGTGGTTCGACTAAAACCAGGGCAGGAGGACACTTGGAGGCACGTATTGTTCGGATGTCTGGATTCCGCCGTGAATGGGGGTTGCTAACAGATGTCTCCGGCGTGGTGTTATTTTATTAAATGCTAGAATTCCTTGAGTTATAAAAACTAGAGTTACCTATCAAAAAAAAAATGTTGGTAGTTATTCTATTAAATGTATCGCGTGTTGCAAAAGTTGCTGCGTCACTCCCATATTTTCGTGTACTTTCGGGGTCACTGAAAACCAGCGTCATAGAAGCCACTAGGCTATGGTAAATGCTGAGTGGAAGCCTTTTTTGTAACACTAATTATTATGTCTTATATCTGTGTTTTTGTGTCGTAAAATAAATATTTTATATTCTTTCTATTTCTACTTTTGTGACTTATTTTAATTATATAAATAGGTAATAATATAAATATAATAAATATAAATAAGTATAATAAGAATAGTCCTTTCCGCCTTTTAACCCCCCTTCTAGAAATAGGTGTGTTTTAGTCTTATACTTCTTACCTACTAGATTTTAGCGTAGTTTTTTCCTTCCGTCCGAAAAGCTAGAAATTAAATGAATGTCTTCAAACTTCCCTCAATTTGCCTGGCCTTATTGTCACAGCAATCGCGACTGCTTAGAATTAGACCAGTATCTCGCAAGATTTTTTTATACAACCAGCTGATGACAAGCAGATGGCCCACCTGATGTTAAGTGGTAACCATCACCTATAACAAAGCATTGTCATGCACGATAGCAGTCGATGCACTGCTCTGCGTTCATCAACTTGAGGCATAAAGATGCTTAAGCCTCATGTGCCTGTAATTACACCGGCGACCACACTCTTCAAACCGAAACACAGCAACGCTGCTTAGCTGCAGAAAAATGCGAGGTGTAAGTACTTCCCCGGACCAGCACTCCACAAAGAGCTCTACTATTAGAAGGACAAATTCTCTTTCAAAAGTCTACATTATGTAAATGAGGTTTTAAAATTCACTGCCTTCATTGCAGGTGACCTACATATTATCCGCTCTGCCGTTCCTGTTGGTAAGTCTATTATATTAAGACATCAACAAATTAACGTCTACCTAGTCGTAATCATAAAGTTTAACGATGTGTTAACAATTTGATTTATAATTTCGTTTGGCACTTCGCTTTGGATATTTCTAAATAGTTTTTTAATTTACACTTCGCTTTTATGATGATCAAATTAAATAAATAATAATAAATAAATAAATATTGGTGGACTTTTCACACAGCACTATCTAGTCCCAAACTAAGCTTATACTTGTGATATGGGAACCAGATAGCTGATATACTACTTATATACTTTTTTTTGTAAATGCATACTTATAATATTATATAACACCCAGACAGAGAACAAACATCTATGTTCATCACACAAATGTTTGTTCACGATGGGAATCAAACCCACGACCTACGGCGTAGAAGGCAGAACTTCTACCAACTGAGCTACGTAGGCTGCTAAAGTAACTCAATTAACTCAATTCATTTATTTTAACCTAATGTGTTAATACATACACACACAAATAACTTTAAACTTAAAAACTGATGTTAGTGACAGCAAAACACGAGACAAATACATTTATTTATATGTTAGATTCGGCCTCAAACAGATGTTGTACCTACTGGGTCACTAGCTGAGCTTTAATGTTGAGATTGAACGTTGTGGTTGGAAGGTCCTACGGCTTTAAGGGTCTTAACGGCTGAAGCATTACGTATTGCATAACGTTTATAAATTTAAAGATAAAAAGTATAAAAAAAAGGTAATATAAAAAAAAACTCACTGTGGATGTGGGAACTAAGGTGTACGATAATTTCACTATATTTTAGTAATTCGATTCTGATTCGTGAGCGGAATGAGCATCACTTTTTCAATTTGCATTGAAAGAGCGAATCGAATTCGTTCGTGCGTTTCGTTTCGACCTACATACGAGCAACATCTGTAGTAGATAGACAGAACTAGGGTTTCAAGACTTGTATACCTTACCATGGCGCAGCGGGCAAGAGACCGCCGCCTGCGACGCTAGAGGTTGAGGGTTCGATTCCCGCCTCGGAACAAATTTGTGTATGATCTGCAGAAATTTGTTCCGTTGGTCTGGGTGTTTTTATGTAAAATAAAAAATATTAATGTATTAAATATATCGGTGATCTAGTACCCATGACACAAGCTTTAAGTAGCTTATTTTGGGGCTAGATAGTGCTGTGCTGGATGGTCCAGCATTATTTAATTCACTCTAAAAAGCTGTATTCAAGGTATTTATTGCAAGGGGGACTGTAAACTTGCTTGGCAATGCTGAAATCATAAATGATGTGAATTTGCACTGTGCCATTACATAATTAACAAGCTAGGCCATGGGAGCTGGCCCTTTTAAAGGTGTTAAAGCTTAAATTAAAGATATCCCAGACACTCTTACAATATAATTGAAGTATGAATGATGCTGATATCACATCCCTTCATCAACTGAAAAGTCTTTAAATGGTTTACGGATTTTCTTGATAGATAGTAAGAACACTCTAGATCCTTAAAAAACAAAATCAAACGATATCGGTTTATTTGTTTGGTGGCTACGATACCAGACAGTCAGGCGTTCTATTTTATTACACGTTAAACTTATTGGACCCCTATACCGTCGGGAGTTAAAAACTATCACTTTATCTATCAAACATTCTCGAATGTTTGACCGTAGCTCCGATACCGAATATTAACAAACTTCTGAACTGTGATCGACGATGTAAACTTGTTTAAATGTTGTTTGACTTGTAGCACAGGAAAGTTCGCGGTGATAGGCTTACTACGGATTTGTCTATCCTCAGTTAAGTTATGGGATTATTTTCTGGGGTAATTCTGTAGATATTCAATCGAATTTTATTATGCAAAAAAGATGCTTGCGTTCTATCTATCATACGAACAGTACAGAATCTCTTCGTTATACTTTTGTAAATGAAAATCTACTCACGCTTACCTGTATTTATATTTTGGAAATATGTTTATTTGTCAAGAAAAATACTGAGTATTTCTTTGATAAAAAATCTTATAGAGCCTAAGAAATTATTATTCCCTAAGAAACAAACATAAATATAACATATTATGTATTATACCTCAGATAAATAAATAAACACCATGTTTAAAAAAAGTACATTTCTTACAGCTATCAAAATTTATAATAAATTGCCGGATCCAATCAA
Organism: Plemyria rubiginata; assembly: GCA_963576535.1. NCBI lineage: Eukaryota > Metazoa > Arthropoda > Insecta > Lepidoptera > Geometridae > Plemyria > Plemyria rubiginata. Next base: position 4,504,079 of record OY754929.1, read on the forward strand.
ACCTCTTAAAGGAAATGTTTTCAAAAATAAGTTAAGAAAATGGTTAGTTTCAAATGCATTTTATAACTTAAGTAAACGAATACTATGAAAGTTAAAGTAGTAGATACATTGATACATGTAGATACATTTTTGTTGTACGTCTGGAACGGACAAACTGTTAAAACTGTACATAACCATAGGAATAAGATCTTTTTTGTACTACAGTTATACAATAAATTATATCTGATTTCTGATATGATTGGGATTGCCAGATATTCCTTGGGGATATTAAAATTAAACTGCCCTAATCCATAGTCATGATCTTCTCTGTGTTTGTGTAGGCAGTGCTTACTTGGAAATTTAAAAAAAATAATAATATTGGTGGGTATTTTCAGGCATTAGTAGATTAGCAAATCGAATTGTCTGGCAGGCCTATCGGTCATGGCGTATAGGCTAAGGAAATTAATTGTTAGCCCCTTGAAACAAAATACATCCCTACCTGACTTTTGTCATGGCCAATGTTTTAGGGCGCTCTACCCAAGGAATTTAGATGTAGTTACGTAGTATCCAAATTCCTTGGCTCTACCATTATATAACTATTATAGTATATATAACTACGCTTTCACTGCCATTTTCACCATAAGCCTGAAAAAGTGCACTGCTGGCCTTGAATACATGTTCAGGTAAAAACATTTTAAGCCCTCTACATCCAGCGACTTTCCGCACTCCTAACCAACCACATGGTAAAACATATTGAAACTGCTACTCCATATATCGTCCATTTGCGACGACAGTGAAATAATAGAACGCGTGATCGCGATTCAGAATATCAGTAAAACGAAAAATCGTATAATTTGAGATGTCACACTGTCGTCGCAAATGGACGATATTTCCTACAAATCAAATACAGTTTTTTGCTTGGACGGCAAAAAACAACGCATTAGCAATTAAAACTCTTGCTATCATCATCTCTTGTAAAAGTTAAAGTAAGAAAACAGAAAAGTTAAAATTAGAAATCTATCTACTCTTCGCAAAAACAAATAGAAAACTGCAGAACGAATTTATGCACTGCCTTATGCCCACAAAAGTTACATGGACTTTGCTGAAGTTATTTTCATGCTCAGCGTCCGTAAAATGCCTTCATGCAAACAGAACGCATATTACCATAGACTAGACGTGCCCTCTTGCGACTCGAACTCTACAATGAGCTTGTCTATTGTCTTCGTAATTTATAATTACCAGTATGTATGTACATACTATGTACCTACTTATGAAAATTAAATGCTAAAAGTAAAGAGATATTCAACTGTTCCATATTCAAAATTATGATCTCTGATTTAATAACTTCGTTTGTACGGTACATGTATATAAAGAGTATAGGTAATACCTAGGTACTATATTTTATTCTTGTTCTTAGGTAGGTACATACGGTACGAATATTTTTTTAAATCGAGGTTTCCCTGGTAAAAATATGTTTTCCAAGCACTGTGTCAGTCTAGCCTAGTCAAAAGCCTCTTTAAATAAGGAGTCGGCCTGCTAACCTCATTGGCTAACCTACGATTGCAGGCACTCGGGCACGCGCCGCGCTTAGCCGCAGTTTCTGCGTCTGCAGTTATTCTGACGTAGATTGTTTGTCTAGAACTGTGTCGGGAAGTACACTGCAGAATTGAGGAACTTTGAAAGATAAAAAAATATGTATACACAGAAGACACAGAATATTATATATAACACCAGAGACTGGCTAGAGTCATCCCAAATTGTACAGCGATTATCTACTTGTCGATAAAGACGATTGGGTTTTTAATAATCGCATACCTAATAGGCTCATAACCCTTGCTCACTGCATGATAAAATCATAGGATATCATAGATCGGACATCCGCCTTACAGCTAGAGTCATACATGCTATACTAAGCATCAAGGTAATTATGACGAAACAAAAGAACTTAGAATGTTAACAATTACAAGCACGTATGCAGCCATGCAAAAGCTTCCATAATTATCTGTCACGGGAGTCACGACTCCACAGCTGATGTTGACAATCAGACGGGCATAAGTCACGCATAATCGTTACATATAATCGATTAGTCACTTCGACTCGCTCGGATTAACTGTGTCGCTGTTATTTCGATAGCGCAGATAAACCGGGGCCAGTAATCGGATATGCGAATCGATTTTATTCAGATTCATTCGGATTAACTACTGGATTTCATTTCTCGTAAATCAGTGCGTGAAAAACTGTACTGTAGCGAATTCTTTTTAAACGATTTTGCTAAAGGAACTTTCCCTATAATGCAGCCCGCTTCCCATCCATTGTTAGTAATGTAACCGGTACTCTGTAAGTTTAAACTTACAGAAGAGGTTCTCTCTAAGGGGGCACACTGTAAGGGGTTGACCTTAAGGACCTCCCGACCATTTTTTGCAGCTTTTTGCAGCCCATCTAACCCCTAGTTGCGTTTGATCCACGACTCTTTGGCCACCCTGTATAAACAAAATTAGTGTTACAGCATGCTTTACCGATATGTCATTTGAATGTCATGATATAATTCAAATGGATTGAAATCGAATAAGTAATACCAATTTCAAAGGTTTCATGTAGAGACATGTCTGCTTTGTAGTCATGCACTTCCTCCATGCACTTCAATCATTATACATCCTAACAGTGCATATATATTCAAATCAAATCTATCCATTGTTATCCATTAACACAATCTCACAACTTTGTGAATAGCTATGCACGGGGTTCCTCACTCGAGCAGTTGTAATGGACCCCATGATCAGTAAGACCTCTGGTAATTGCCCTCTTAGGGTTAACAGCTTCCAAAATGCTTGGTAATCATCATTTGGGAACAGGACATCAAAAGGAGCGGATACTTACTGTAGGTTTGTATCTATCTACTATCTAGTAGATCAATTCAATTTTTTTGTATTAATGGCATGTATCTAGGTTCTTCTTCTTCTTTCTTCTTTTTATGGCTCCTGTCATAGATCAATCTTGCCAATGTCAAGTGATTCAGAGATTATACTCTTTGTAGTTATGTTTCTAGTCACGTCAGTCCAAAGTCGAGTCAGTCAATTGTTTTGAAGAAAATGGTGGCAGTTTCTTCGAAACATTTGAAACATTTTCGGTCAAATCACGATATCATATAATACACCTTCATTTCAAATGCTTACACTTTATGCTAAGACCACAAGTAATGTTGGTCAAAATACCACCAAAATTACACAACACAACTCAAAATACCACTAGAAAAACAATTAAAATGAAAATGCTATGGTTAACTCACCTGCACAAGCGGTTAGGTAACTGTCAGTGTCAAGCTCCTGACCTGTCAATGTCAGTAAATGTCAGCTATACGATTTGATGGGACGGGCAGAGGATGATGTAGGGAATCCTGGAGTCACGGGGTGAACTAGGGGAACTAGAAGACCAGGACAGGAGACCGGCTAGGTGTATTCTTATTGTATTATTATTATTGTGTATTATTATTGTATGAGCCAGGGCTATTACAAAATACATTATTTTACACTTACAACAAAAATTTAGATGGTACATACTCACCATAGTTTAAAAATAATTAATTACATAGTTAGTCCAATCTGTTTACTTGCATCATGTAAAAGTACGTAAATTCAGATGCCAACCAATCAATAGTACAAAAAAATATTGACAGTCAAGCAGAATCAGATGTGATACCAATTTAGGGTTATGACGCTGACGCAGACTACGGCTTGAAGTAGGTATCTAAATTCCTTGTTACGGCTAATAAACTTCTCGCTGGTATATTTCAAAATTTTTGATGAGTTTGACATTATGAAAAATCGCAAAGCAACCAAGTTTTGGAATAGCAAAACCAAAAAAAGGTATTGCTAGTTTTATTGGTTGAAATATGGTATTTTTGCTGCTGTACCCTGGCCGTTGTCAGCGTCTTAACTAGTTTACAAAATTAATTGGGTAACATTTGCTTGATGTTAAATGTTGATGATAAATTAATAAATAAGGTTGAAAATGTTGCGGTTATTCGGCCACTTTCATACTTTCGGTATTTTTTTCGGCTTATTATTAAATTCACATGATCAAACAACGTCACACCTTCGAAACTCAAACCACTATATTATGTAACTTTTTTATTTTAAAGAACAACCAAACTCTAAACTTTCATATTAGTATTATAATAATTTTCATGAGCTGCCATTTTTATGCTAATTAGCAACCACGGAATACTATAGTACAGGTTTAATAGCAGTGTGTTAGGTGTCTGCCCCTCTACCCTCCTAGTTGCAATCATTTCCCACGGCACCGGAGTGCATGGAGCGGAACCTAGCTCTTTCAAACGGTCTAACAAAGCTACAGACGCTGTGAAACTGTGCTTCCAACTGTTCGATGCTTTGTTGTTCCCGGATAGCACCGTTTAAGTTCACAGCATAATTTACAATTGCGGTACCAGTCGTTTCGCCATTCACGGAATCGCAAAACATGCGTAAACAAGTATCCAAGCTCGAGCATGTACATACAATTTGGTGATGGAATTGGAATTGATGACAGCACGTGCCCTCAGAAGCCACTAGCGGACACCAATGGCGTCAGCGCGGAATTGACAACCAAACGACACCAGTTTTCTGCTTCGTAAAAGTGTAAAAACTCTTTAAGGCGTTGACAACGCCTAATGTACCTCTCGCTCGCATGATTCTACTTTTTTTAAATATATAAAATCACAAATCTCAATTTTGAAAAATCGCAAACAACCATTTTCTGTGCAATCACACTGCACACATTTTGGTAAAAATTTCATTTTGATTGATGCAAGTTATCCTACTCAAAAGTTTACTTATGTACGAAAACTAGAAAAGCAAACTTTTATGAAGGAAAACTTGTATCGATCAAAATGATTTTTTTACTAAAATATGCGGAATGTGATTGCACACAAAATAGCTTTTTGCGATTTTTCTAAAATGGATTTGGTGAATTTATATCTTTCAACAAGTCGAAACGTGCGAGCGAAAGTCACATTAGCTCCTGTCTTCGTCTTAAAGACTTCTTAGGTAAATTTTCTTGGTGGGTGCTTTGCTAATTCAAGTGAGCAACACTTGAATTTTCTTGGGGCGCTTATACCACCTAACCTATAATCTTAACTTGAATACCAAGAAATTTTAATATGTTTTATCTATATTCCTTGTTGAATTCATTCGACTGTGTTACCAGCTTAGTAACATTTATTGAATTCAAAAGAATCTCAGTTATTAGTCTGGGATTAGATATCAGCACATTGTTTTATTGATAGTTTCTCGTCGCTTCCCTATTTGCCAATGCTCCACATGAATTACAAACGCAAATAGTTTTGCAAGTTGCAATCTCGGTTTCTGTAATCCGAACCGGCTCGTATCGAATTGGCTTGCAACAAGATCGTTTTGATAGCCTGAAATCGACGCATTTTCTTGTATTCCATTTATAATGTAATATTAGCTTATACTTTATACGTTAGCTTTATACTTACTTACATTTACTATCCTGGCGCCTTTTTCTGCCGCCAAGCAGCAACGCTGTGTTTCGGTTTGAAGAGTGTGGTCGCCGGTGTAATTACAGGCACATGAGGCTTAACATCTGTATGCCTCAAGTTGATGGACGCAGGGCAGTGCATCGTAGGGCACGTTCCTATTCTGCGTGACCTACGGGGCAATGTTTTGTTTATAGGTGATGGTTACCACTTAACATCAGGTGGGCCATCCGCTTGTTCCATCAGCTAATTGTATAAAAAAAAAAAAAAAAAACCCCCAAGTGGGTCTTGGCCTTCGTCACAATAGACCGCCACCGGTCCCTATTTAGCGCCACGTCTTCCAAGTCTGACACTCGAAGAGAGCGGAGTGTGCTTTATACGGTTTTTTATTCTTCGATCTTATAAACACTGTTGTGTGTAATTTTAATATTTTTATTATCATCTAGATATAAAAAATACGACTTGTTTATTTTGTTAATGTTCGGCGTTATCTGTCGCATAAAGTTGTTGTACCCACTCTTGCATCATAAGTAAAATGTTTACAATAAATCCAAGTTCCTCATTACAGTTCGTTTAGTTTGTGCGAAACAAAAATAACTCGTGGTGTACCTTCCAACTCCTCGCATTCTCGAGGACCGCAATATAAACGCAGAACTTACGATCGAAGGAATCCATATTTTTGCAAGTTATAGCCTGTTTATTACACCCGACTGGCAAGGTATTCACATCCAGCACCGTGCTAATGAAATTCGAGATGCGTCGATACCGATTTGATTATAAAAATTTGTTTGGAAATCGACTAAATTGGCGAGAATTTGTATCGGTGACGACTCTGGAGCGGAGGCGGAAGATGTGTTGTCCTGTTTCAGGAGCATCGATTGGCGTTTTTGTGGCCGGGGGTGGAAATATAGCACGTGTTTCGGTGGTGTAAGGTTGGGAATGCGGTTGTGCTTCGGGATGTTTAGGTCTTTAGGGTTTCGAGGAGGGGAGAACACGCGGCCGGCCGGCACCGCAGTGCCTCGCCGTTCGTCGGCAACACCGCTCGCGTGGCCGTATCCCGTTCGGGATAATCCGGCAAGAGTCGCCGCGTTGCGGTAGGTTTGATGACGAACATTGGCCGATTCGGTTTCGTGCGAATTATTGCCGAAAATGATGATTAGTGAAGTGATGTTTTATAACGCTTGTGACGCGATTTTTTGCAGTTAGTAGTGATGTGAAGGATTTTTAAAGTTTTCCACCCTACTGGTTTGTAATTGTTTTGAAGTTTCCAAATTGTTTTGACTATTGGCTTTTGTTTCCACAATTTCGTGCCTTTGTGTAGGTAGGTTCAATAAAGAGTCTTTACGATGCTTTTAATATCTTCCACGATTGTTCATATTCATGTCTGTAGGTACCTACCTATAGAATATATTAAATTTGTGTTTATCGCTCTGTTATTTTCAGACTGCGTAAACCACCCATTGAGTTAGGATTGTAACTCAATAAAACCACCATATAAAAATATATTGGAATAAATAAATAGTCTAATTGCGTCTACGGTTTTTACATCATACCTACCTAACATCTACGAACTGACGTCTATGTATGAGCTGCACCTACCTATGTACAAAGCTTAGAGCACATAGATTAGATACGTACCTATATTTCGTCATGTACCTACTGTATTGATCGTTTCACCTACGTTACTAACATTGAACCTAGTTGCACAAACGTACCTAACCAACTTGAAACCTAAAGTACCGACTTGGTACGTTGCCTCTGTTTGACCACAACCACCTACTGGAAACTGATTCAAGTAGGTACCTACCTATAGTTATGTTATAGAACCCATAACACAAGCTTTGAGTAGCTTACTTTGGGGCTAGATGGTGCTGTGTGGATTGTCCAGCATTATTTATTTTATGTACCTATGTAGGCCGGGGTACCTAAATAAATAGATTAATTAAGGAAGATGGAACCAGTTATAACTAAAACAATATACCTACCTATTTATAATAAATGTTGTCGAACAAAAGTGCATACAATAGAATATTTTAAATAATCGCTATGTTTTTGAATTTTTTACAATTTATAGGTAAAACGTTTGACCGCAATCTCATCTGGTTTGGCGTCTGATGGTCTATTAGGTACCTACCTCGCCGGTGTTCTGTAATTTCGGTGATTAGCTTGCTTTTTTAAACATTATCAGAATTCAAAGCTTTAAGAAATTCTAAGTAGGTAAAGTACCTACCTACTTACCTACTAAAGATCATTTTCTGTATTCCCTGCTTTTTAGAACAAATATTTGCAAAGACTTCGACCAAAGAGATCGTTATTCAGTCATGCAGATAGGATTTGAAATGTTGCTATCCTTGATGCCCACGTAAATTCGAAGGGCAATCAGGCTGAATTGCGGTGTTGCCAGTAGGTACTGTCAGTAATTTGTTAATTAATTTTGGTTATTGTATAGAGCTTGATTATGCTGATAATGTTGCCAACGCTAAAACAGGACATTGTTCTGATCAAAAGTTAGTATTCATTCTTCATCCAACTTTTCGCGAGAAAGTGTCTTGCAAATCCGTTTTTAAAAACTAAGTAAACTAAGAATTCCGTAAGCTCCAGTTGTGTTTATTTCTGCATTATGGTTCGAGAATTTCAATTAGGTATCTCGAACTGTAAACTGCACAAAATAAGGCAATCAATTTACGAAGCACTTGCATTTCTGGCAACGAAGATTCAATTTGGAGTTGGCATGCTTGGAACGTTTGAAATTTTAACTTATACTCAAATCGATATCGATTGTCTAAACAACAAAATCACGGGGATTTCCTCACAATTGAACTAATAATAAATACTATAATTATATATCAAACTTCGGAAATATGATTTGAAAATCCTAAAGAAAATATTCACAGAATACAATCAGCTAATACTACTGACTCGTTAAATTACTTAATGATGGGTGAATATTACTGAAAGCTAAATGGAAAACTCACTGCGGATTCCGCACTTGGGTGAATGTTGTTTACAGAATAACACTACTGGGGCATTATTCTCTATGGCATAGGAGATTCCTTTCCCCAAAACGGTTCGCATAATAAATGTTCGCATAGTAAATGGACGCAAAGCGCTTAGTGCGAATGGGTGGTATATTTACCAGGTATGGGTGGTACTGAGCCGTACGTCTAATCGTCCTGTGTTTTTGACTTTGATTGTAGAATCAGTGCCTCCTGGATGTATAGAAGGTAAATCGGCTGTTTGTTCCAGATTCAATTGTTTGCATGGATTTTCCCATCCAAACGTTTGATAATGTGCTTAGTTTACTATTTTATCCTCCATCGTAATGCAACCTTTTTACCTCGCACAGCGTAGGTATGACTGGTGTCACCGGCTGTGGGTCAACGTTTCTAAATATAGACCAATCGCACTTTATGTGCCTAACTGTACTTGCGACCCAGTTTTGTTATTGAGAACGATAATGACAATGATGAATCAAAGCGTTCGTTTTTTCAACATGAGTGTATTTACGCTTCATTTGACTCCTTGTGTGTCATTGTTGTCTGTTTTGAACTCAGTTTTGAAATGACTACAATTTTCTACACGTCAGATTTAATGAGATTAAATGTTGACAGCCTTGACAGCTCAGTTGGTAGCAAGGAATTTGAATAAGTACTAACTATATTCCTTGGTTGGTAGTTAGAAACTCATGTCGACTGGTTTCCTGTCATCTAACGAAGCAACATAGCATTTTCATTTTAATTGTTTTTCTAGTGTTATTTTGAGTTGTGTTGTGTAATTTTGGTGGTATTTTAACTAACATTACTTGTGGTCTTAGCACAATGTGTAAGCATTTGGAATGAAAGTGTATTATGTGATATCGTGATTTGACCGAAAATGTTTCAAATGTTTTGAAGAAACCGCCACCATTGACTGACTCGACTTGACTGACGTGACTAGAAACTAGAAACTTATCTACAAAGAGTATAGCAGCACCGTGCGATAAGATCCCCAAAAAACAAATATTCCAGAAACACTACCACAAACCAAACAGGGAACAGGCGCCGGAGTGCACTCGCTTGAACTCAACATTAACATATCAATGTCACTAGGGCCACACAGCTCCATCTTTCAATGCGAATGTGTGGCCATCACCGAAGCTGCCACAGCAATCAACAGGAGAGGGATCGATAACTACAACATACGGATCATCTCAGACAGCACTGCAACACTCAGAGCCTTAGAGAGTCACAACTGCAACTCCAGGCTCATATACGAATGTCACCAAGTCCTGGAGAGTATTGCCACAAAGAACTCGGTAACTCTACAATGGATAAAGGGACATAGCGGATCACTTGGCAATGACGCCGCAGACCAGCTAGCCAGAAGAGGATCAGAAACTCTGACGGAAAGACCAAACCCCTTCCTGCCTCTGCCACTCTCCCAGCTGAGAATGGATATGGCAGCGCTCGCAGAACCAACACAACCAACGCTGGACACGCACAACTGACTGCAGACAGGCAAGAACAGCAATACCAACAACCACACCCAGACTTACGCTGTCTACTTAACCTGTACAGACTGGACCTCAAAACCATTGTGGGAACCCTAACGGGTCACATTCCCTTAAACAAACACCTATACAACATCGGAGCCACAGACAGTCCACTCTGCAGAGGATGCCTATCCGAAGAAAAATCAGCTGCCCACGTAGTCCTGGAATGCGAGGTAGTAGCAACTCAACGACAAGAAATCCTGGCCAACCCCAGGTCACTCCTCTAAGCCTGCGAAGCCCCCAGGAAACTTCTGCGCTTTTGGGAGGAGTTGGGCTGGCTACAGATATAGCCAGCACACCCTGACGCACAATGGACCAACCTTGAGTCTAAGTGCGAAAAAAAGAGTCCAATTATAAAAAAAAAAATCTACAAAGAGTACAATCTCAAGCCATAAAAAGAAGAAAGAAAGAAAGAACCCATGTCGTGGATTCGTTTTCTGTCATTTTACGTAGTAACATAGCATTTTCATTTTAATTGGTTTTCTAGTGTTATTTTGAGTTTTGTTGTGTAATTTCGGTGTTATTTTAAGCAACGTTACTTGAGGCCTTAGCGCAAAGTGTAAGCATTCGGAATGAAAGTGTATTACAAAGAGTAAACAATAACGTGTGTATTATGTGATATCGTGATTTGACCGAAAATGATTTTTTTAAGAAAACTGACACCATTTTCTTCAAAACAAATGACTGACTCGACTTTGTACTGACGTGACTAGAAACTTATCTCCAAAGAGTATAATCTCTGAATTACTTGACACTGGCAAGATTGCCTATATACAGGAGCCATTAAAAAGAAGAAAGAAACTCATGACGTGATAGCGTGATCGCGAAAAGTCAGAAGGAAATATAAAAGAAAAACGTTGCAGTCGAGCTGCTGTTAAATACACTATTTTCCTCACGATGTTTTCCGTCATAGAGTTGGTATGCTCTAGTCTAGATTTATGAAGAATCTTTTGTAAGATTAGACTACGCACCGTGTAGTGTAATTTACTAGTACTTCATGGCTACGTAAACATTTGTTTCAATTACAACATAATTAACATGTGTGCGTCCCCCGCAGTGGGTCGTTGACTGCAGTCGATAGATATAAATATACCTATCTACTAATGTGGATATGTAGGTACATTAACATACATACCTACTTCCTCTTTATGGTTGTACGGATAATTTCGCATGCAAAGTTTACTTGTGTGTTAATGCTCTCTTACTAGTCTTGGTACTAAAGTCTAATGGGGTTTGTGATGTTATAGTTTCTACTTAGCTTTTATCGGGTAGGTATTATTGTTTTTTTTTTATTCAACTTCACCTATATCTGTGTACCTTTGGTTTTGAAATTGAAGTTTTCTTTTTTTTTCCTATATAAGTATTATTTAATTGTATTCAAGAATAGTAGAGCTCTTTGTGAAGGGCTCTTCCGGGGAAGTACTACCACCACGCCAGTATCTGCCGCCAAGCAGCTACGCTGTGTTTCAGTGTGTTTGCCGGCTATATGCCTTAAATTGATGGACGCAGGGCATCGTAGAGCACGTTCATATCGTGCGTATCTTACGAGGCAATGCTTTGTTATAGATGATGGTTACCGCTTAACATCGGTAGGATATATGCTTGTTCCATCAGCAAGTGTAAATTAATATAGGTCGCGTCAACCAAAAAGAACCCTGGAAAACAGTGGAGGTGATCTGTTTGCGCATACAAATATTCGCGCCATCCCACCCCCTCCCCCTGCTACTGGCGTTCATTTTGCGGGACGCGCACTATACCACGTTCTCGCTATTGATGAATTGTCTTCGGTATTGTCTCATTCTCATTCAGTTGGTCATCTTGGTGTATCAGAGAAATAATCTGAACTATATCGGTCCAGTTGATACTTGGTACGTGACTAGGGTGATATTATAGTTCACTTCCAACGAATCATTATTCATGAGCGCTGGTGGTCTAGTCAAGTAGTAGCATCGCCTTCCGATTCTAATACCGTGGGTTCAAAACCGATTGTACCTACATCAAAGAGCTTTTCAGTTTTTCAAATGTGTGTGTACAGTGCCAGTCGGTACCACTCTCGTTAAAAGAAAATCATAAAACCGATGTCGTGGAACCTAAAAAGTTCTGAAACATGTGTCAAGTGCCTCATCATCTGTCATCAAACATGTGTCATGTGTCAAGTAAAAAGTCTCTTTGAGTAATTTTTTTTAAAGATATGACAAGAAAAAGTCGATCAACTCGTATCAGACCCAAGGAATATAGATACAGATACAGATACATATACTTTATTGGTAAAAACAGATTGCAAGTCATGGTGGAATTTTTAAATAATATTACATTACCTACATACTAAATAATCAATATTAATTTACATTATTACTATATCATATATTATCAGCTGCATATAAATTCGCTGACCGAATAATATGTTTTTTCTACTAATAGCTTTTTTAACTTATTTTTGAAGATGCCGTCGGATGTTGCATTTTGTATCTCTTGCGGCAGATACATACATACATGCGTACATACATACATAAAATCACGCCTATATCCCATCGGGGTAGGCAGAGACCACGGATTTTCACTTGCTACGATCCTGATATACCACTTTCGCTTCATTCACTCTCATAACATTCTTCATACATGCTCGTCGGTTTAGGGTACTCTTGACCTGGCCTTTCTCTAGCATGTCTGCTATCTGATCTAGGTACGTCCGCCGAGGTCTTCCCCTCACAACATTCCCATTCACACTCGCCTGATGCACCTTTTTCGTCAATCTTCTTTCATCCATCCTCTCTAAGGAATATAAATACTAACGTGCATATTAATCCTACTTCCTACTAATATTATAAACGCGAAAGTTTGTAAGTATGTACTTATGTACTGTATGTACTTTTAAGAGTAGTAGAGCTCTTTGTGAAGGGCTCGTCCGGGGAAGTGCTACCCCACGCCTTTTTCTGCCGCCAAGCAGCAACGCTGTGTTTCGGTTTGAAGAGTGTGGTCGCCGGTGTAATTACAGGCACATGAGGCTTAACATCTGTATGCCTCAAGTTGATGGACGCAGGGCAGTGCATCGTAGGGCACGTTCCTATTGTGCGTGACCTACGGGGCAATGTTTTGTTTATAGGTGATGGTTACCACTTAACATCAGGTGGGCCATCTGCTTGTTCCATCAGCTAGTTGTATAAAAAAAAAAAATGGGTGGATGGATGGATGGATGGATGGATGGATGGATGTTTGTTACTCTTTCACGCCAGAACGGCTGAACGGATCTGGATGAAACTTGGCAGAGAGTTAGATTGTAGTCTAGAATAACACATAGGCTACTTTTTATCCCGTGGGAATACCGGGATTTAAATCTGCGCGGGTGAAACCGGGGGTCGCAACTAGTAAAGTTATACATCTGGCAAGGTCGCGCACTGTAGAACAAACAAAATTCCTTCTATGTTTTAGTCTTGTTCTTAGATCTGCACTATATCAGTAGGCACGTGACAAGGTGGTAATATTACTAGTTCACATCCTATGAATCATTCATGATTGTGCCATTCACAACTATTCTCTCCACGTGGGAGTATTCAGGGACTTACTAAAACTAGTTTCTAGTAAACCTGCATTGGTATTGTATTGGTGCCCATGCATATTATTGATATAATGAATGCAATATGCTTCGTCTAAAATTGCATCACACTGTGGAAATCTGGTACGTATGTCAATATTGAAATCTAAATGAACAATTTTTTCATAATGAGTAGTAGAGCTTTTGTGAAGGGCTCGTCCGGGGAAGTACTACGACCACGCCCTTTTCTGCCGCCAACCGCATGTGTTTCGATTTGAAGAGTGTGGTCGCCGGTGTAATTACAGGCACATGAGGCACTTAACATCGGTATGCCTCAAGTTGACGGACGCAGGGCAGTGTATCGTAGGGCAGGTGACTTACGAGGCTTTGCTCTATAGAAAAGCCACAAGGTGATGGCTACCACTTGACATCAGGTGGGCCCATTTGCTAGTTCCATCAGCTAGTTGTATTAAAAAAAAGCCAATTCTAGCTTCAGACAACCTTTTTTTGTCCTAGCAAGCTTGGTTTAATCTCCCAATTTTCGAAAACAACGTCCTCGTTTTGCATTATTAAGAATTTGACTTTGAATCAAGTTCGCTAAATATCTGATTAACCCTTTTCAAAGTCATTATAAAATAATCCATTTAAGGCGATGACAAGAGCTTAGATTCCTAACCTACCTCTCGCCCGTTTGGACAATTTGGAAGATATAAAATCACTAAACAAATTTTCGGAAAATGTAAGAAAACTAGTAGAGCAAACTTGAATAGAAACTTGTATCGATCAAAATGAAATTTTAACTTTTTGCAATGTTTTTGCACACAATTTGGTCAAATGTGATTTTTTCTAAAATGAGTTATAACCCAGGTTTCTGAAAGCTCGATCAACTCTAATCGGCTGTCAAGTCACTTGCTACAGCTACAGCTTTTACTTCAAATTAGATAGAGATAGCAAGTGACTTGACAGCCGGGAGGATAGACAAGTTATTTATTTCAACATGTCGAAACGTGCGAGCGAGAGGTACCTACATCAGCTCGTCATCGCCATAAACATTTAATTCACATTACGGAATTTCAGACGATGCTTATTATTTCTTGTTGGGACTAGATTACGTGATTAGCAAGACCATCCATCACTCTGAAGCCGAGGCTACCTACCGCATCCTTGAGAAGGTCAGGAGTTGGGATACAATGGTGTCGATTCTGTTGTTGCATTATCCTAAACTAACCTAATCTGACAGCTCTAAAATTATAGCCGTCCTTGTTGTTTCGGTCTTGTAGAAAGGGATGACAATATTTTTGGTGCTGTCAAATTAGGTTAAGTTAGAAAAATTAATCAACAGAATTGGCACCAATGTCTGTGCAACATTTAGCCTCTTATTCAGAATCCCTGCCATTTATAAATCATAAATCATTTATTCTCTGTAAATCTAGGTAGTTAAAAAAAAACAGATGTCATGTTTATGTATAGCACACTAGATCCTGCCATTGGGCGTACAAAGGGTTTATTTACAAGCTAGTTTACAAATTGCACATTAAATCATTAACATATGTTCGTCAAATAGTTATTCTGGTATACTTACATTAAATAGTTTGATAATTAAAAGTTTTTATAGCGGCTCTACAGAGTATTCTTGTCACTGTCTCTTTCGTGCTAACGAAAAGAGACAGCAGCAAACTTATTGGTCTGATAATCTTATGGCGCGCTCAGCAACCATTATGAATAAAGGCCTTAATAATTTATATAGCCGAGCCTAGCTGTTGCCCGCGGCTTTTACTTATTTTCCATAATTTAAAAAAACAATCTTACGACTTTAAAAGAATGAAAATACAATAATAATAATTATTTATTTAGGTATTTATTCAGACAACAATTGGTCCATGGTGTTAGTAAAAGAATTAAAAGTAAGCATAGGTTAGTAACTTATAACTAATAGTGATTTGGTCCATACCAGCTTCCATACCAGAGGACAATTTAGCTTTTTATCAATCGCATTTAGGATGCGGTTTCTACTCCCACGTAATCTGTAGTACACAATAGTAGTATATCGGAACGGACAGCTACAGATAAAAATAGCTACGGACAGCTACTACTACTAAAAATAACTCTTTCAAGAAAAAACCGAGTTCAAGTACACTGTAAAATACACTCATAATATTCATATTATTTTTTTTATAACTCAAAAACTACTCGTCAGATGTCACTCAAATTAAATGGGAGATCAAAAAAAGAATCACCAAAATGGCCCACCCAGTAAAAAATTTTGAGATAACAAAACAGTCGAGTTGAGAACCTCTTCCTTTTTTTTAAGGTCGGTTAAAATGACAAGGCTATCAACCTATTCTTTTTTAATATCAACAAAACTATTATGCACTGCACGACCGGTAATTGAACCCACGGTCGGAAGGACCGCTCTGCTACCACAAAGCCAACTGTGCTATCATTATCATTATTCGCTTTTAGCACATTAAAAAGTAAGCACTAACAATAGCCCCGAGGCCTCCAATTGCGTACAAGCGCTAACGAGCGCGATTCGCTAGCCTGTATGCGCGTGCGCATGCCCGATCAATCCTTACACTTTCTCTGATGAGTCACATGCTTACAAAATGATATTCTTACGCTGAGTTTTTTAACCTGCGCTTAAGACGAGGAGTTTGTTAGAAAGCTTGTTAAATATAAGCCGGGCAAGTAGTAAATTCAATAAAACCCATAAAGATAAGACAATAGATTTGTTTTGCACGAGTGTGAGCTCGGCGCGGCGGCTGCTGAGCAGTGACTTCTTTAAATAAATAAGTGATAGGTAGGTAAGCGAGCATGCATAGGTATTAGGTATAATTTAGCTTGCTAAATTTTAATGTTATTAACTTAATAAAGTAAAGTTGGCAATAATTTAGATATAAACACGAAGAGAAAAAAAAGTCATAGATTTATATATCCTTATAAGTAGCTACTTAAGTCCGTTATGTTTGTTTGCGCATTTGTTTCATCTCATCTACTCTGTAACCATACGTGAGGACCGCTAATTGGCTTCTCTGATAACCTATATTAATTAGAATTTAAGTTTTGATAAGCTGTTGGTCTTCCTTAAGTAAATAAATAAATAAATAAATATAGATTTGACTTGCCTCTGACTACCTTCAAAGCTAGTCTTAGCTCAGTGGGGTGCATCTTTGTTCGCAAATTACTAGACCGCTTTGTTTTTGTACAATCGACAAGGCACTTAGATAACTCTTATTGATTACTTCGTCAAATATTGTAGAATAGGTACGTACACAATTTTACTAACACCTATAAACTGTACGGTACAATGAGCGGCCTTATCTCTAACAGCAATCTCTCAATACTCGTATATAGTTATTTATAAGTATTACTCGTTAGCATGGCAGGGATTATGAATAAGAGGGTTAAGCTAATTTGAGTTTATTTGAGACTAGTTGCGCCCCGCGGTTTCACCCGCGCAGATTTAAATCCCGGTATTCCCACGGGATAAAAGTTGCCTTTGTGTTATTCCAAAACTGAAACTGAAACAGCTTCACGACTTTGATCCCCAGGCACGGTAGATATCCCTTCAGATCTCCCAGTACCAAGTAGGTACTAATTCAAGATTCTTTGAGGATGTCTAAGGGGGGTAGTCAGAGGTACGTCCAAACATTACATTTGGCACATACCCACATTTTGCAGTAGTTAGTACTCCATACGTGACAGGTTGCAAGCCCTTCGCCGCTGTTAGAAAAAACTAACTGGTTTCCTCACGATGTTTTCCTTCACCGTTTAAGAGCACTGGCATTGCGCACATAAATTTTTCGATAGAAAAATCCATTGGTGCACGACCGGATTCGAACCTGCGACCTTACGATCGGAAGGCGGGGTCACTCCCACTAGACCACCGGTGTTATTCCAGATTATAATATATCCCTCTGCCAAGTTTAATCCAGATCTGTTCAGCCGTTTCGGCGTGAAAGAGTAACAAACATCCATCCATCCATCCATACTTACAAACTTTCGCGTTTATAATATTAGAAGTATATGAGCCGCCTAGAGATCAGTGGTATGTATGTATACAATACCAAGGGTAGTGTGCGATTTGCATGACAAGGGGACAGACGTCGAATGACACAGTCTGATGAGTAACGTTGGAATGATCAAAAAGAATCCTCTGTTCCCATCCTTTATGAAAAAAGGTATAGACGTAGGTATGTCAGAATCATCGTAGGTACATCTTTTCATTTTATTTTTAAGACAAGAGTGAATAAGTGTATTATAGCTAAGCGTGCTCCACCTTAGACTGCATCTTCACTTTACATCAGGTGAGATGGCAGTCAAACGTCTAGCTATCAAACAATAAAAAAAAATTGCGAATCGAACAAGCAATGCCCAACTGGTAACCACCTCACAATAATAGAACGTACCCCAGCGTCTATTAAATTAAAAATTTTAATGCAAGTAAAATGTAAGTTTTGAAGAAAATGGTGTCGGTTTTCTTGAAAACATTCAAATCATTTTCGGTCAAATCAATATCTTTTACTACACATTCATTGCACACTAAATGCGCAAGTCCTAAAGTAGTTTTGGTTAAAATAACACCGAAATCACACAACACAACTCAAACTAACTCAAGTATTGTTGGTTAAAATAACACCGGGAACTCACAACTCAAACTAGCACTAGAAAAACAAATAAAATGAAAATGCTATGTTGCTACGCAGAATGACAGAAAACGAATCCAAAAGTGATCCTTGAGATTCAACTGAATGACTTTGACTTACCGTGAAAGAGGTAACAATCAGCTACCTGCAGATCAGGAACTAACTGACTTGACAGCCTACATATCTCAGTTGGTAGTAGCTCTGCCTTCTGCGCCGTAGGTCGTGGGATCGATTCCCACCGTGAACAAACATTTGAGTGATTAACATAGATGTTTGTTCTCTGTCTGGGTGTTATAATAATAAGTATGTTTTAACAAAAAAAAAAGTACATAAGTAGTATATCAACTAACTGGTTCCCATAACACAAGCTTAGGCAAGCTTGGGGCTAGATAGTGCTGTGTGGAAAGTCCACCAATATTTATTTTAACTTGAAACTTAGCGACTTCGCAGTGCGGCTTTTTATGGCTACTGTATTTATTTTTTATTCGTCGATGGAGCCAAAGGTGACATCACCAAAAGCTATGCCAAAAGCAGTTATTTACGTTTTTGACTTGTGCATGTTTGTAATCTGCATGCGTTTTGCATGGTAGCCGACTGTCTTAGCATAAATGTTCAAAGTCTTTGAATACTTAAATAGTTTGTGATTAAGCGAAAGTTTGTGAGTATGGATGGATGAATGTTTGTTACTCTTTCACGCCGGAACAGCTGAACGGATCTGGATGAAACTTGGCAGAGAGATTATAGTCTGGAATAGCACATAGGGTACTTTTTATCCCGTGGGAATACCGGGACTTAAATCTGCGCGGGTGAAACCGCGGGGTGCAACTAGTACATACGTAATAAGATTTTTTCCCGATGTCAATGACCACTTTTTATCTGCTTCGTTCTGTCAATAGTTTCTCTCAAAACAGTGTGGTGAAAGAATTTTAAATGCGCCCCAAGGGGCTCCTTTCGGGCACTTGACATAATATTTTTTATGGTCACCTCTACGACATGTAGGTTTCCTCACGATGTTTTCCTTCACCATTTGAGAATACTGGCATTGTGCATACATATTTGAAAAACTCATTGTTGCACGACCGGTTTTGAACCCACGACCTTAGGATCGGAAGGCGGGGTTGCTACCACTAGACCACCAGTGCACTTATTATAGGTCCCAAGCGAGCGGAGCCGTATACGAATAGCTAGTGTTACAGACATAGATCTTAAAAGAGGTATTCGGTCTTTATTGAATACCCATTCGATATTTCTCCAGTCAGCTGTAATCGATGTGTAGTTAGCAACGATATTGAGGTCATAAGTTTGCGAGATGTATACCTAATTATGAGAGCTACGTATCTACCAAATATAAGTATGCCGTATCTGTTCACACCTACTTGAACTAGATTGTACCTACTCTTACTTTTTATTCTGCTTTGTACTATGTAGTTGGTCTTATCCTACTACTATTATAAATGCGAAAGTTCGTAAGTATGGATGGTTGGTTGATGGATGTAATTTACTCTTTCACGCCGGAACGGCTGAACGGATCTGGAAGAAACTTGGCAGAGAGATAGATTATAGTCTGGAATAAGAATTTATAGTACTGGTTGTCTAGTGGTAGCGACCCCGCCTTCCGATCATAAGGTCGTGGGTTCGAAACCGGTCGTGCACCAATGAGTTTTTCGGTTCAAAAATTTATGTGCAAAATGCCAGTACTCTCAAAACGGTGAAGGAAAACATCGTGAGGAAACCGGCATGTTGTGGAACCTAAAAAGCTCCATACATGTGTCAAGTGCTCGAAAAGAGCTTCTTGAGGCGCACTTAAAATCCTTTCACTACACTGTTTGAAAAGAAACTAGTGACACGACAAGAAGAAGTGAAACCGCGGGGCGCAACTTGTACTATATAAATGAAGCTCAAGTGTGGTTCCATGCCAATAGAACGTAGGCTTATCAAAAACTAGCGACCCGCCCGCGCGCCCCTGCTTCACTCGGGTGCACATTGTTTTTCTACTATATCATGCATGTATCATACATATAAACTTTCCTCTTGAATCACTTTATCTATTTAAAAAAAACCGCATCAAATTCCGTTGCGTATTTTTAAAGATTTAAGCATATATAATATAGGGACATAGGGATATAGGGACATAGGGATATAGGGACAGAGCGACTTATTTTATACTATGTAGTGATAGGACAGCTTCAGGAAGTATCTAGGAAGGCTGTTTGGTAATAGCCAGATCTATGATACCACCGTTCCATAGCTCGTTAGCTACATAGTACTCGTACCAGGGAATGCTTGAAACAATGGACGATGCGTATAAAGATGGAGCCTGTATCCGCTCTCTAATTGACCAGGAAAATGCGATGACAATGATAATAATTCCCGCCGGGGTTTGGTTATTAGATTTAAACCTACTGGCATTTAATTTTATATTTGGAATCTGAAAAATAAAATCTAGGCGAACTTGACATTAGCAGGTTGATGGCGTAACATTTGTTGCATTCAAAATCCGGTTGCCTATGTCAATTTTGGTAGTTTTTCGATCGCAAAATTGACATAGGCAACCGGACTTCGAATGCAACAAAAGTTACGCGATCAGCCTGCTGATCCGTTCAGTCAGTCGTTCCGGCGTGAAAGAGTAACAAACATTCATCTATCCATCCGTACTTACAAACTTTCGCGTCTATAATATTAGTTGAACAACCATCCATCCATCCGTACTTACAAACTTTCGCGTTTATAATATTAGTTGGATCTGCAGGTATTTTAATCTTTCAGAGACTTTCCTACTTATAAAACCTAAAATAAATTCCATAAAGCTGAACGATGTCACGATTGTCCTGAACTCCATACAAGTACATTCAGTACAAGTCTTGTCGCAAACGAAGACGTCGGAACTAGGAGAGGGAGGCACTCGTAAGTCGGAATATCCTAGTGAAACTGTGATACCGTCTGAAGCACCCTTGTCAACCTATCTCTTTAAGGAGGTCGGGAGTCGAAAGAACTTGACTGAAGTTGCTACATAGCTCTGTAGATCGGGGTATTGTGATATAGAGAGTATTCCACTAAATTAAGATTTGCAAGTCAGGGTAGGGACGTGCGGTAAGGTTGCGAAAATAGGGGAAGGATACGCAGAATAACTAGTTAGAGCTCTTAAAAATTGGGTAAGAATGTCATAAGAGTAGTAGAACATAAAAAAAAAAAAAATGTTTGTTCACGGTGGGTTCGATTCCCACCGTGAACAAACATTTGTGTGGTGAACATAAATGTTTGTTCTCTGTCTGGGTGTTATATAATATTATAAGTATGTATTTACAAAAAAAAAAAAGTATTATAAGTAGTATATCAGCTATCTGGTTCTCCCATATTACAAGCATAAGCTTAGTTTGGGGCTAGATAGTGCTGTGTGGAACGTCCACCAATATTTATTTATTTATTTATTTATTTTAACTCTTGTGAAGGGCTCGTCCGGGGAAGTTCTACCACCACGCCTTTTTCTGACGCCAAGCAGCGTTGTTGTGTTTCGTGACCTGTGGTGTTACAAACGTCCATAGGCTACGGTAACCGCTTCCCATCAGATGAGCTGCATGCTTATTCGCTACCTTGGTAGTATAAAAAAAATATACAGTAACCTTGAATTAAAGGATTTCGGAAAAACACGAGTGAGGTACCTACCTATTTCGGGTAAATAATATAAAACAAAAATATCAATCAAGCAAACACATGGCTCACGCAAACGTGACCCCACAACTCCGGAACAACAGTAATAAATAACGTACAAAACCTACGGCAGCCAATTTCTCTATTTGGCGTACCAGTTTTGGCACGTTGCTGACCGCAGGGCGTCACGAGCAGTCTCCATAGCACTGCCGTAATTATGTTGTCTGCCTACGTGCTTCTTCTTTGAAAGTTACAAACAGAAAACGCGTGTCTACCGTTACTTGATAGCTGATCTATTATACCTACTTACCCACTTTAGTTAAGGCAATACACGGTTCACTTCTGCCGTTCGATTCGGTGAAGCAACCAAATTGAACCATGTAAACATAAAAGTGAATCATTCATTTCTGTGAATTCCTTTCATTTAACCAATGTGATTCAATTTGGTTGAACCGTGTAATATCGCCTTTAGGTACCGACTACCAATTTACAACACAAAGCAAAAAAATATCACACATGTTATACCTACATGAAAAAACATTTTGGACACCAGCACGTAATTGTTTTACTTTAAACTTAAACTTAACTAGTAGTTCGCCCCGAACTGAGATTTCGTGAAGCGACGCGAACGCTACGAAAATATAAGTAAATAGTAGTCAAAGGCAAGTCCAAACATTGTCTTTGTACTTGTCTCTGGCTGCGACCTACTAACTTAATATGGTAACCGATTTTCAACTGAATTGGCCTATTTATTGAAGAGTTCCGTTGAACAAACCTTGGCTCCATCATCAGAACAGGTCGTCTCTATATATATAGATATATATCTATATATATACTAGTGGCTCTGGGAGCTGTAGACCTCGCGAGCATACTAAAAGTGAGCTATTTGAGGAATGTAATGTGCAAGTGCATTTTCCGTTTTGTTACTACCTTTCAAATAAAAAAAGAATAATCGAAATCGGATCTCATTTGGTGGAGCTATCCAGTATATCAAATAGCCCCCTTTTTGCCCTTTTTTTGGGGGAAGTACCCCACCAATCAAAAATCCCCGACGACAAAAAAATTCTAATAAGTCATATAACCTGTGTACCAAGTTTCGTCCAGATCGGTTGAAAAATGCGACCTGTAGAGGAGAACAGACAGACAGACAGACAGACATCCGGACAAACGCATTTTTGGCCAATGTGGAAACTGAGACGCTTCGCTTGCTTCGCTCGCTCGGTCAATTAAAAAAGCGGGCAACCCAGAAAAAAATAAAAATGGTTTTGGAATGTCCAAGCCAAGCCCTTTCATATGACATGTAACTTAATTTTTTTGGGTAACTTTTTATTTTTGCCCCGTTAAAAAACCCCATATTTTAATAACCCCTCATCCGATTTTACCCATATACTTACCAGTAAATTTCTCAAGTACAAGCTATCGACTTACCAAATTTCATGCAGATCGGATAAACGGTTCTCAAGTTATCGTCAGACAAACATAAATACATACATACATACACACATAAAATGCCAAATCGCCCAAGTTGATTGTAAGATTTTCGTTCGCTTCGCTCACTCAATCAAATATTTATCTTGTAAATAAGTTCCTGCGTCAAGATTTGCCGAATTATTATTATGTTTTTGAAAATTTTTTCGCTCGAGTTTTTAGGCTCGGTAAATTCTAAGCACCCGCCCCAAGACCCTCAGGGAAAAGGTTGCTCAGACTCCCTCTCACTCTCACTATTATTAGTTCCCCCCCTATTGACAAAAACTGTATCCCCAAGAACTTTACTAATTATTTTGACTGTGTGTATGGCTGCCTGTTTCTGAATGATGTGAATGTTAATGTTTGAATCTAACTTATTGCAATATCTGTGTAAACTTTTAGCTATAATACCCGTGGCGCCGACTACAATAGGAATGACTTCGGCAGGTGTTTTCCAAAGTCTGGTTAACTCTACTTTTAATGCATGGTATTTACTTAATTTCTCTATTTCTTTAGCCCCTATATTGTAATCAGATGGTACTGTGACATCTATTAAATATATTTTATTTTCTAGTTTGTTTATGTATATTATGTCTGGTCTATTGTGCACTATTGTAACGTCTGTTTGGACTGGTATTTCCCACATAATTTTAGCGGTGTCGTTTTCCTTAACTTGTGGTTGTGCTAGGTTTTCTTTCCACCACATGTTGGACACTTCAAAACCATGTTTCTTCGCCAGTGTCCAGTGAACATACTGCACAATGTTATTGTGCCTCTTAGTGTAGTAGGTGCCAGCTAATTTTTCACATCCTGAGACAATGTGTTGCGTGGTCTCATCCTTTGTCAAGCATAAGCGACACCTACCATCAACTGCTCTCTTTAAAATATCCCTTTCGTGCTGCCTAGTTAACACTGCCTGATCCTGTATCGCAAATATCGATGACTCTAGTCCCGGTGTTACTGGTTGTTTCTTAATCCAATTGAAAGAGTAAGCTTTATCGGTATTTTCTTTATCTATAACTTTTATATAAAATTGACCGTGAAGCGGTTTGGCTTTCCATTTATTTATTTTAGTTTTCAGGACTGCACTTCTTAATTCTTCATCTGTATATTTTTCATTGTTTCTTAACCCTATTTCTATTAAATTTGCTTTTGATTCCTTATGAATTGAATATTTTACTCTATTTTTATCATGTTTAACTATTGCTTTTATAATGTGATCTTGTTCTGCTTCTAAGTATTTTTTGTATTTAATAATTTGTGTTTTGTGTAACATCTCTAAATTAGTTAATCCTCTTCCGCCTTCCTCTATTGGTAAGTAAAGTCTTTCAACTTCTGCTTTTTGCTGGTGTGCTTTATTCATTGCTAATATTTTTCTAGTTTTAATATCAATTTTCTTTAAATCGCTTGTTTTATAGTTTATAATACCAAATGTATAAAGAAGGACCGGTACAGCGTATACATTAATTGATCTCAGCAGATTTCGTGAATTTAAATGTGACTTGGTTAGGCATTTGACCCTACGGAAATATTCTTTTTGGATCTTCTGCCTAGCTTCGCTATGGTCTATGTTGCCCGACTCATGTACGCCTAAATACTTATACTGCTCATCTACTTTTAAATGTTCAAACTCCTCACCGCTTAGCAATATATGCCCTCTACCCTGATATTCTTGCCTTCTACCTTTTGCTAAATGTAATACAGCCGAATTATTATATTATATTATTATTATATATTATATTATTATTATATATTATATTAGAGTTGCCTTGCCATTAAATTTGGCAAATGACATTACTAGAAAGGCGGAATAAAAAAACAGATCTGCAGCTTATCGCATTTTGAATTTCGAATTTCGACTATGCAATTTGGCAAATGACAGCTCTAGAAAGGTGGGATAAATAAAACGGATCTGCTGTTATTATGTACAACATACACACTGTAGCCCATAGTAAAATTAAACCATGTCGATAAGTAGTAGGAGGTGGCTTCCTCAAACGCAAAGTTTGCTAACTCTTTGATGTATGGTTTAACGTTACGGAAGCTTGAACAGAGACAGTTTGTAGTCCAACTTTTTAACTTATAGGTAGGAAGGATGCAATAGTTTTCTGGAGGTGTAGTTTAACGTACTTTCTTACTTAGTCGTTATAAGATGGATAGGCAAGGTTTCTTTTTTTGAGTTGGTGAAGTACCTAATCAGCTATCTCTTAATAAAGAACATCATTCTGATTCATCAACTGGAGCTTCAATATCACTACATAGTATAAAACAAAGTCGCTTTCTCTGTCCCTATATCCCTATGTCCCTATGTATGCTTAAATCTTTAAAACTACGCTACGGATTTTGATGCGGTTTTTTTAATACATAGAGTGACTCAAGAGGAAGGTTTATATGTATAATACATGCATGATATGTGCACCCGTGCGAAGCAGGGGCGCTCCCAACGCGTTTCATGAAACTTATGATGCAGGGGGTTTTGGAGGCGATAAATCGATCTATCTTTAGGTATTATTTAAATAAAATATAAAAAAATATCTAAGCTACTTCAGTAACCAAGCAAAGTTCGCTCATCCAGATTTTATTAAATTATAGGCAACTATACACAAACTAGTTGCGCCCCGCAGTTTCACCCGCGCAGATTTGAATCCCGGTATTCCCACGGGATAACATGTAGCCTATGTGCTATACCAGACTATAATCTATCTATCTGCCAAGTTTCATCTAGATCCGTTCAGCCGTTAAAGCGTGAAAGAGTAACAAACATCCAACCATCCATCCATACTTACAAACTTTCGCGTTTATAATAGTAGTAGGATTTGCAATAGTTTGTTTGTTTGTGTAGCAAGCCCATTGCCGCGTACCCAAATAATGCAAGGTGCTAAATATTCTCACTTTGCCAAATGTTTCTCCTCCGAAAGCAATCCGAAACCTTTTAGAGCGCAATCTTTTGCCACTATATATTTCCATTTTCCACCTATTAAAATGTGTCTTCCGCATTCTTTCTAAAACTCAAGAGGGCGGCAAAATTGCTTGGGATAGGGTTGACAATAAAAAATAACATAAAAGTTTTTTTTATTGTACCCTTTTATACCACTTGATATTGATACGATTCTATTCATCAGTAACAATAACATCAGGTGGGCCATATACGGTCCTCCAGCTGTTAGGCGGTCACCATCACCTCTAAAAACTACTTCACGTACTTAATAGAGATAATTAATTTACTTTTCTTTCATAGGTATTTTGGTATTTATAATTATAATTTGATACACCCTTCGTATAGTCGTTGGGATAGGTAGTTTTTATATTATGGTCATTTTATATTAAAGTAGGACGTACTCACGTGGTTCTGGCGGAAGATCAGCGTTGTGTTACCAACAGCAAACGCAACATCATGCTGAGCTGGACACCATTTTATGACGTGGACGTATGTACCTTGGTATGTACGGTATTGAGAGACACACTCCCCCCCCCCCCAAATTTGTTTCTTGTAAGTTTAGTATAGGTTTGTTTAAAATATCTGCGGTTTATTTTTATTATTAGTGTGTCGCTTTGTTGTTATGTGTGTGCGTGTGTGTTGTCGTCATAAATAAAAACTTTTTCTTTCTTTCTTTCTTTCTAAAAAAGCATTGTTATTAATATCTGTATTGTTTTGTCTGTGTTCTCTGTGTGTCAAATAAATGTTTCTTTCTTTCATTGCCTCGCAAATCAAGCTCACCAGGAATGTGCCCTCCATCCAAATCCTGCAGAAATAGTCGTGGTGTTAATACTTCCCCGGACCATCTCTCCAAAACGAATTCCACTGGGTACTACTGCACCTTTGTTCTTGTATTCTTATCTCAGGCAACGTCCCGTAAGAAGGGGCGTGGAAGAAAATGGTGCCCATGGGCTCTACATGGCACTGTATTCAAAATATTTAGGGAAGTTGTTTGACGAAAAGAATGCATGAAAAAAGTTTTTAAATCAGTTCCTAGATGGCGTTGTACGTACAGGAAATTAATATTTCCTTTCGTTCGGTTGATCCGTCACAGATAACATAATAAAATGCATTTCCTGTTTGAAGCCCTACCAATGCTATCGCCCACTACCGCCCTCTAGCATGGCTAATTGAAACAAATGTTTTTTTTTGATGCTACTACTATTATTAACGCGAAAGTTTGTATGGATGTTTGTTACTCTTTCACACTGGAACGGCTGAACGGATTTGGATGAAACTTGGCAGAGATAGATTATAGTCTGGAATAGCACATATAGGATACTTTTTATCCCGTGGGAACTGGGATTTAAATCTGCGCGGGTGAAACCGCGGGGCGCAACTAGTGTTTCATACACAGTTTAATTATTCAACGTACTTTTTAAAGTGGAGTTTTTATGAAGGTATATTTTCCGGCCAGGATCACTGTCCACCAAAAATATTGGAGATGTGAACTGGTCAGGACTATATGAGCACATAGAAATAGCTCCTAAGATCATCAGCTTTTCAACTTCGGTTTGAATTATTTTATTTTCTGTCTCCGACCAATGTTGGTTTTTTGTGGAAACGGAGGAGGATTTTTGCTAAATGGAATTTCATAACCCTGAATCCAATTTAATACTACAGGATCATCAGTAATTTCTAGCCAGTTATTTTTATATAACTTAAGCCTTCCCGCATGTACCTGATTTTCTAACGACGATAGTTGGCTCTGGATTTGTATGGATTCTGGCGTTTCTGATCTCTCTGGCGTTGAGGATGATAGTAGTTCTTCCTCGGTGGCTGTGGTGGCGGGGCTGGTTGCTGGCGGTGCCCGCCGCGCGCTGCTCGATGCTGCTGTTGCGGGTATCGCGGCGGGCCTTTCCAGTTTACCTGTATTTTTGGAGTGATAGAGGAACAGATTTCCATCCTACTAGTATCTTTCTAAAGCTTACCAAAATTCAAAAACATAGTATTTACTAGGTACCTAGCAAATTCGTTATTTAAAACATACATAAACTTAATAAAGACAAAATGGGTAGTCTTATTGCTTAACAACCGTTTTGTAGACATAACGTTATGAAAACGTTAATGTGCATGAAACTAAGTCTGAATAATGGGGTAAGTAAAATGAATTCCAGCTAGCAACCCTAATCTCCGAGCAATGCACCCATTATATAAAATTACATTGCGTAGGCAACACCTAAATGCGAAGGGGAAACTTTAAAACTGTGTATGGTAGAATTAAAACAATAGAATACAAGATATTTATTCGCAGAAATAAGTGTTACTTATACTTAGGTAAGTTGTTATTATGAAGGCATGCACAGCACTTTTAAACTTTCGTAATGTGATAAACAAATTGCATCCCGAAAACATTACCTACAGTAGTAGTCTGTATAAAAAAGGTTCATATGTAATTATATTCAATTGGATCATAAGGGTCACTTTGACACGTCTAAGCAGGTCAATTTAGAATGGTACGGTAGTTCTTCGTCGTATGACAACCTTAACAAAAAGCCATTAAAAAAGAAAATACCAGACTCACATCGCAATATCCTATTTGATTTATGAAAGGAAATATTGACATGTACATAATATGATTCACAGAAATTTTCTCTATTCCGTGATATGATTGATATAAAAATAATCGCAACAAAATGACCGGCGCTTTCACACCCGTGAAATTCTAAATCCTTTGCCAAGAACCGAACAAAACTGAAACAGCTTCAAGACTTTGATCCCCAGGTAGATATCTTGATAGATCTCTTGGTACTAACTCAAGATTCTTTGAGGATGTCTAAGGGGGGTAGTCAGAGGTACGTCCAAACATTACATTTGGCACATACCCACAGTTTGCAGTAGTTTGTGGTTGTAGCCCATTGCCACTGTTAAACGAACCGAAAAATTACTGGTCTATGCTACAGAGGGTACTTCTCGTTCGCACATACCGATACCGATTTGAGTTAGCTTTTTAAGTTTCATTTAAAATACGACTGAAACTTTCGTTTATTTTTCATAAGAAAGCAACGGCCTACAAAGACTTTAAAATTACTCTTAATGTTGAATGTTTTTCGTCCCTCGTTTCCAAGTCTCATTTCACAAAGGAAACTAAATCAGCATTCGGCTCAGATAAAAATAAGGATTCGCTGGCTGGTTCCCAATTGTCCTGTGAAACAAGATGTCGCGTCGTGGGACAAAATGTGTAAATAACCCCTCTTATTCATAATCCCTGCCATTTTATAGCGGCTCAATAGAGTATACTTGTCTCTGTCCCTTTCATGCTAACGAAAAGAGACAGCAACAAACTTATCGGTCTGATAAGCTATTGGCTCGCTCAACAACAACATATCTTGCAGAACTGTTGCTAAAAATTTGGTTGATAGCGTATATTTATCAATAATTTCATTGATTTATGTATTTTCTATGCCTCAACTTATTATTACTTTTTCAAATTACCACTTTACGTAAATACTTTTATTCTTTAATGTTTAATAATTTTGGGCGTAAGTAATGATAGGGGCAAAAAGTTTATAAAATTTAGTTCTACAGAACCAAGCGGCGAAAATAGGTTCATTTCTTACGATGACGTCATAACAGAGCGTGATTAAAACCAGCCCCGTCATCCGCCTAGCTAGTCGATGTTTTCCACGTGGAACAATGGCGTCAATTTGCAGTAATTACTGCTGAGGTGGAAACCGTGTTCAAATTACCAAGACAACAGGAGACAACGAAGCAATCCCGAGTTTTATTGAACTTTTCACGAGCATTTCCGAGCGTACCCGAAGTAAATACAACATGGTTATTTTATGTTTTCTGTATTAGGTTTTTGGGACTTGATCAGCCTTATTATAAACAAATTAAACCTGGGTTTAAACCTAGCTCAAGTCACGTTTTCTTATTATAAACAACTTAAACCTGGTTTATCTCATAAACTTAGGATCATCTCAGGTTTATCATTTTCGTATTACAAAAGACACTTTAGTCGAAGACTACATAGTACCTGAGATAGTCCATGGAGTCCGGGTAATACGCAACCATGGAATACACAACCACGGAAAACACAGCCAGGAAAGCGCAGCCAGGAAAGCGCAGCCAGGAATTTGCGGCCAAAATGGTTGCAAAATACTGACTGCGCTTTCCTGACACGTGTCAGGATTGTCCATCCACGGATTGTACAACCATGGAATACACGACCCGAGAATTTGCGACCAAAATGGTTGCAAAATCCTGGCTGCGCTTTCCTGACACGTGGCAGGAATGTACGACCCCGGAATTGGTGACCATTCTGTGCAAATTCTTGGCGTCGTATTCCGGGGGTGTGCATAGTTTTGTACGGCCTGGAAAACACAGCCACGGAAAACACAACCATGGAATTTGCAACCAAAATGGTCGCAAATTCCGGGGTCGTGTAATCCATGGTTGTACATTCCGTGGCTGCGCTTTCCTGGCACCCGACAAATTCGTGGCAACCCATGCGTTTTGACATTTCAAATTTAGATCGGAGTCTAGAGTTTGAAATGTATGTTGGATAATGCAGTGCTACAAGTTGTTTTATTGAATAAACTTATGTGGGAGACCAAATAAAATTTGGCAAAATGAGATTTTTATTAGTTAGACCATACTTAAACTAGGGGTCGTTCGGGTTTATCTTTAAACCGTGGTTTAGGGGATAAACTCCGTTTTATAATAACGTCTGGTCTAATTCTTTGGTTTTTCTATAGAGCAGGGACCAACTTCGGTATCAAAGTTAGACCACGGACCAGTTAGTCCTGGCTTAAGCCTAGTCTAACTCACATTTTTATGATAAGACGGGATAAGTTTGAAGCAAAGTATTCAAATTCCTTGGCTTGAAGCAAGGATACTACGTACAACACACTAAATTCCTTAGTTTGAAGTCTTTCAAGTTTCACGAGTCTCCATACAAAAGACGATTTATATGAAAAACAAAACTCATAATTCGGATACATTGCTATTATCATGGAAGTGAAATGTCATTAACTATACTAAACAAGAAGATTTATTAAAAAATTAAAAAACCCGAGTGCCCGAACTAAAAGTATGTAGCTGGGTAAATAATATGATGTTTTCAATTTGGTACTTTTTAATATTGAAATAAAATAAATAAATAAAATAAATATTGGTGGACTTTCCAGACAGCACTATCTAGCCCCAAACTAAGCTTATGCTTGTGATATGGGAACCAGATAGCTGATATACTACTTATATACTTTTTTTTTGTAAATACATACTTATAATATTATATAACACCCATCGAAATCCATTCTTCAGTCTTGACGAATGATAAAAATGTAATGATAGCAGACAGTCGGAGGCTCGCGTACCTATGTCCTAGCAGTTTACTGACGCCTATGGTTGTATAACTCATTTTGTCACTTTGGGGTTACCAGCAAATACATTTTTTTATAACAAAACTCTTCATATCTTCGAAACGGCTTCATAGATTTTGTTTTTTCTAAACGATTTGTATTACCATAGAGAAGGTTTTATGATATATTTTAGTATCACTCATGGCCTAGTTCGCTAAAGTGACTTAACGAATTTTGTGTTCTGGTTTTGTATTTGAGGGTTTACTTTAAATCAAAAACTAAAACAGTATTTGAAAACACTTCATCACTCTCTTGATTTTGATACCCATATTGCTATGATAGCGAAAAGATTTTTTTTTAATGTGAAAGAATATCGCTCCTTCCCACATGACTTTTTGTTTTTTTTTATTTCTAAGGACACTTAAAGAGTTGCGACGAATCTTTTGATACTAGAATCATCAAAATCCATCCAGCCGTTTGGTTACTACGTGGTAATAAAGGAAATATCGAAGGAAGGATACATAAGTACATGCATACATGGATAGATACACGCCAAACACATAACCCTCGGCACTCGGGTAAAAACATTCGGAAACGTTAGCATTTGTTTCTCTTGCACTTGTTTTATTTGCTTATGAACAAAAAAGACGAATATAGATGTTTCCGTATACGTATTAAGAGATAGTCCTGCAGGTAGTTTTTTCTTGCTCTTCTTCTATGTCAAAGCTCTTTTTAATGGTAAGCGTTCACCATCGCCCATAGACACCGGCAACACAAGAGGAGGTATATTATAGGTCTTGTGTTGTTGTTTTTTTATGAGAAAGTATGGATGAGCAGAATGCCATACGTTGGTGATGGTATAGGTCGCGTCAACCAAAAAGAACGCTGGAAACGCGCACTATACCGCATTCGCTACTGCCATTCTCCAACATGAGCTGTTTTTACGATTATTTCTTTATCTATATCTTCATCCATTGCTATAATTTTAACTGAAGACTAAACTGCTTTACGACTTTGATTTTCAGGCACGGTAGATGTTCCCTCAGTTTAGTACCAAGTACTAACCAACACAAGCCTCCTGTGCTCAAAGGAGGACACTTTTCAAAGTACCCACATTTTTTGGTTAAAGTTTTTGTCAGATTCGTTAGGGAAGATGGAAATAATTAATAACGTGGTTTGTGGTTGTGGAATGTAAATTATTTTAGGCTGGTAATGTTTCGTTTGTAATTTCGCGGTTGTATTATTTAACCGGTATGGACCAATTGGATAAGTCGGTTAACAATGTTTTTTATGTCGAACCTTCGTAATTTTATTCTCTGAAACTGTAAACGTTTGTTTTTTTTATTTACGTGTGAGACATTGTTAGACGGTTATCAGCCTCTTAATAAAACAAGAATATATTTTTTACGAACGCGACCTATACAGGTCGTTCGGGTTCGTAGTAGCTTCCTCCTAAAATTGTTTTATCGAAACTCGAGTAAAACTCCTTTCAAAAGTGGAATTTAAAAACAAAAATTCGGCTGCTCTCGAAAATGTTTTTCATACTTTTGAGTTTTTTTGCTTCTCCGGCGGTACTCCGGAGTACAGTAAATTTCGGATAGGTCTCTTACAGATTGGGCGTGTTTCCCTCGCGAAATTTACCTCGTAAAACTTCTTTATTCTACAATGAAGTGCATAGTAAACTTAAAACGAAAAATATGTACAAATGCGAGCGTTTAACTCTGTAAAGAGTTCTCTTCCAGCAAACCTGTAAGGATATAGAAAAGTGAGATCATCGGTAGGCACACGAGAATTGAAAACAAATTATAATAACCATAAAGGTTTTTGATGATGAACTGTTTCTCATACTACAGCAATTTAGAAAAAAATACTGTTTTTACAGGCTTTGCTTAGTTTAGGGCTAGATAGCGCTGTCTGTATGAAAATGAACAAAAAATATTTATTACGTACACGTTTGGTATCTATCTAACCCTCTTTAGTTCATTTAGCTTGATCATCAGACAATGGACTGGTATCAGGAAAGCAAAAGATCTGGTCGCGTGGCATTGGCTCCTATAGATTAACTTGCTCTAAAGCCTGGAAAACGCGCGTTAGAGACGCCCTATCTGTAACCGTTTTATTCATATTCCTTCTCGCGAGCGTGTCGTATGTCGTGTCACAGACATTTTTATATTACTTGGCTGTTTGGCATTGGGATGTGTAGAGTTTATTCGCTCCAACTTTTCCAAGTTGAAGTTTTATATTTCCAAGAAAGATGATGTAATATGGTATGAGGAAATCTCAAAATGTTAGGTAAATTAATTTGTTTTAGTGGGTTTAAATAAAGTTTATTGATCAACATCATCACCATGATGATCACAGTGCTGACTGATAGTGCAGTTACGTGTCAAAGATAAAAAAAAAAAATGCTGGACAATCCACACAGCACCATCTAGCCCCAAAGTAAGCTACTCAAAGCTTGTGTTATGAGTACTAGATGACTGATATATTTAATACATTATATACTTACATAGATAGATATTTTTTATTATACATAAACACCCAGACCAACGGAACAAATTTCTGCAGATCGTACACAAATTTGTTCCGAGGCGGGAATCGAACCCGCAACCTCTTGCGTCGCAGGCGGACTCTCGCCCGCTGCGCCACTGAGGTCGTCAAAAAAAAAAGATGAAAAAGATGAAGCTGAGACAAAAGAAAAAATTTACATAATATATATATTTAAGAATCCATTAGGAATATTACAGTTTTACACAACCTTACGCCCCAAAACACCACAAAATGACAAGAATTCAAATCTTGTACATGTACAAGATTACATGTATACCTACCATTTGAAATGAATTACACGAAAATATTTCACTCTGAAATTTTATGTGTGCGCGTAAGAAGGCAATTTGCATAAAGTGCAAACACTGCTGTATTTTTTTATACTTATGAATTCCCCACCATTTAACTTTTTCTGTCGACAATGAAAAACTATCCTAACCGACCAGTATGAAGGAGGCAACCAAAGTTTTCTTTCGTTAATTTCGTTTTCCTTGTACCTATGAGAAAATTTCCTGTTGAAAAGTACCATCTTGAATCTTTATTTAAATACTGTTCCTTCATTCTCCACTTTTCCATCATTCTCCACTCTTCCTTCATTCTCCACTCCACCACTCAAACGTAACGTAATCGCAGGCTTACTAGGTACTGTACCTATTATATAAAAACAATACGCGTCATTAACTTTGAACTTGCCGTTTTATGCCTTTTTCCGTGTTTAACAATCGTAAAATTAATTAAAAAGCGAATTGTTATAAAACTAGAGGCAGTTTGCATGTGTGGAGGTAATTGAGTTGACAGAAAGCTTTGAAATAGTGGTTTCGTTTGAAAAGTTATGACTAATTAGGTTGGAGCTTGGTCTTGAAACGAAAGTGGCATTTCATATTGAATTTGGTAGTTATACCCGATGTTAAGTGGTAACCACCTATGGTACTTGGTACTTGGTGAGCGGACTGGTTTCCGCAAGTAGGCCGCAAATGGGCCCTTTTTGCGTGTCGGGTGGTGGATGCTAGCTCAGCCACCCGATGTCCTCCAGGAAGGCCAGCAGCTCGCTGATGCTGGTGCAGGCTTCCCCAGGCGTCTTCGGTGCTCCAAGGTATTGTGCTCGCTGAGGTGCGAGGTAACCACCTATGGACAACAAGGTATTGCGTCGCAAGTCGCATTACTGCATTGCATCCATCAACTGGAGTCATACGGTTACCTATGTAAGACCCTTTGTGGACTTGTGGGTCGTTTCACCGGCACTCACATATAAAAAAGTATACATTTGACAATACAAACTCGTTTTCTTTATATGCCCAAGGGTTCCCATACCCGGTTCGGCGATACCGTTCTCGACCGTGCCTTTAATTCGATCATTAGCTCCCAATACAGTCATATACATACCACGATCGCTTACTAATTACTTGCAATGCAATGCCTTTGAACTTCGGTACGTGATTCGAAATTCAAAAACAGAACAAAATGCTCGGTGCATCCAATATTTCAGTCAGTATTCTGAACCATTTGTCTCTGGTCTGGTCTAGGTACATAGAGTTTAAAATTAAATAAATTCTTTGATTGCTGATTTTTTTCTTTGTTTATTGGTTATTCTTGAAAAGACAAATTTAAAGCCTTGATTCTACTGTAAGTATACCGGGTTTAAGCTATAAACTAATCTTACAGTAGGTTTAAGGTTTATTTTCTTATTTCAACTAATAAGTCATATGCATACTGCCAGATATTTTAAAAATATTTCAAACATAGCTATTATATTAAATGCACTACCGATCCACTACCGTGGGTTATATCGAGCACTACCGATCGATATAACCCACCTAAATTCAAGACTATTTGCAAACGAGCACAAGAAATAAATTGAATCTTGTCTGCATCAGTTGTGATGGGCGATTAATGACTACAAATAGTAACTACGAGTAGCTTCGATCGATCATTGATAAAGATAAAACAAAAGAATTGAAAGGTTTTACGTCGGATCCTATTAAAACAGACCTCATAAAAATACCAAGGCAATTAGAACCTTTTGTCTTCGAAACAAAGTCCAAAGTTTCGATCTATAAGATCCATAGACAACTTCTAAACACTAGACGCAATAATTTTCCTCTAAAAGCTTTGGAACTCTAACGATGGAATATAGTGGGAAAGTCTGATGGAATTACACGAATTCAACCCTAAGTTTTAGCTCTCCAAGTCAATTATGAGTTAGACGTCCTTATTCTGCTAAAGGTAGAATAATAAAAACAGAGACAATACTCTATTTTGTTTTTGTCCTTATGTACATAGGCATTAGGCTTAAAATTAATACTTTTATGCGTAGCAGAGTTTGTGAAGGGCTTACCCGGGGAAAAACTACCGCCTTGCACATAAAATCTTATTTCAGCTATCTACAAGCTCAGACCAAATAAAAACTAAAAGACGGACTTCTGTGCACAGCAAAGTGAAGCCGGTCAAACTACGCCTCGCACGCACACACCAAATCGGCCCACGCAACACATCTTTAGAAAACTGGCTTCACTTTTCTGTGTGTGTGCGTTTAGTTGTGTATGTACACGGGGCGAGGCGTAGTTTGACCGCAATACATCTTTAGAAAACCGGCCTCATTCGTGCTGTCCGCAAGACTCTGTCTTTTAGTTTTTATTTGGTCTGAGTCTACAAGATTATCATCTTCCATTTTCTCTCATTCCCCAAAAGACATAAATACTTACCTACGAGATATATACATACATATATGTATACGAGAGCGCCGGTGGTCTAGTGGGAGTGACCCCGCCTTCCGATCGTAAGGCCGCAGGTTCGAATCCGGTCGTGCACCAATGGATTTTTCTATCGAAAAATTGATGTGAGCAATCAGTGTACCTACCTCAAAGAATCTTGAGTTAGGACTTGGTACTAAGAGATCTGAAAGGATATCTACCTTGTCTAGAGATCAAAGTCGTGAAGCTGTTTCAGTTTTGTTTTTTCAGTTCATTTTATGTCATGAAATGTTGAAATGAGCGAGCGAGAAGCTTGACGTCTGCCTCTTAGCATTATTTCGAAGTCTGAGAGCTCATGATTGATGAGCAGCATGAGATGACAGGAAAAGGGAGGTATGTTGTCGTAAATGGGTTATTGACATTATGAACATAATAAGCAAAAGCTTCAAAAATAAGTAGGCATTGACTCTTCTTGTGTAACTAGTTTCTTTCGAAACAGTGTGGTGAAAGGATTTTAAGTGCGCCTCAAGAGACTCCCTTCGAGCACTTGACACATTCAGGTGCATTTAGTTTCAATTTGGATGTAAGTTTAAGAGGCATTTCATGAATGAAAAACTTCGAAAATTAAAAAATCATGACCTGCAGCTTCGGTTTCTCAATACTGTTAAAGAAACACGTATATAGGTTTTTTTTTCAGGCTCCGAACAGAACCAGTTTCATTTTACGCAAGACTTGGCCGAAAATAACAGTGTTATTGAAAATGCTGACAAAAACCTGCGTATTTGTGACCCGTTAAAATTCTCGACGGAAATTCCTACACGGCTTCCGAGTACCCACTTCCAACTTGTTTTGGTGTCAAGAATTACAAGGCGATGCCTCTGAAAACAAATTGGTTTTTCACATGCGACGGTTTGGATGTTAAAAATGATCAGAGTACATACATATTAGAAACTAGGTACTTGTCTGAAATTCATGCTTGCATTGCGTATCATTAAGTACCTACCTACCTTATTTATTATTCGTTGAGTCGTATTCAAAAAGCTTCTAAATTTAAAAAATGTGACACTAGGTTAGAGGAGGCACGATGTGTTAATAACAAACAAACTTTCAAATTTGGAATATTTAAACCAATTTTGTAAACAAACAAGGACTTTTTGAATTTGGAACCAATTTGTCCAGCTCATCAATCTAGCAGCTACCCTGTTAGACTGACGTCATTTAAAATGAAAGACCGCATCTAGGGATTGGCAGAGGTCGACGCTCGGTAATGATACGGTGGAAAGCTTGTTTGACGGTTGCCTTGTGTTTTGTCTGAGCTATTTTATTTTTGCACATTACCTACACTACTCTATACCACAGATAAAAATATTCCCTTTAGAAGCAGAAAACTAAAAGACAATTTAAATTATTGGCTCGCAGGGATTATTTTAAGAGTTTGCGTGTTTTTTTCATTTTGCTGAATAAATAATCTGACATACCTGACTGAATTTGGCTATGATTATCCACATTCTGTCATTTTTAAATATCAATTACCTTAACTTACATAATTTTACAACCTCTAATTAGAAAAACTGTCAAATGGTTTAACAATGATTCGGTAATAAATCTTGTTAAAAATTAACTGCCTACTAACTGATAACAGCCAAATACGGCGGCTAGTTTTAAACAATGTTTAAATGTTGGTATGCAACGGATTTAAGTATGGTGGTTAGATTACATTCTTTATTATTTTTATGTTAAGTCAACTATCAGTCTGTATATTGTGCCTGATAAGATAAAAAAATTCTTTAATGCACAAAAATGATGTACATAGGCGAACTTAATGCTAATTAGCATTTTCTTCCAGCTTACCTTGACCTGATCATGGAACAATGAATTTTAAAAACAATCCTTTTCGTATTCAAGGGCCTTTGATAACAAATCGAAGCGGCATAAAGGAACCAAATTAACTCCCGCCGACCCTCTCGACTCCTTCGGTATGTCTACAGCGACGAACAATACCTATCGCGTCCCAAGCGCCTGATATTGACAGTGCCATAGCTTACAGAAAATTAAATGAGTACTACTATTTACAGTGTAAGAAATACACATAAAATAGTAGAGATATTTACAGACCGTTGCGAACGAACGACCTAAAAATCTCAACTGATCCAAATCAGTGCTATTCCCTCCGGTCTTACTTACAGGGTTGCCAACACAAGCCAGTTACGCGCCGTGCAAAGTCGCAGTTTTACTCATAATCTAGGTCTTTGTGTTGCCGTAAATCCAGGCTGCTCCAGAACATTCCAGAGACTGCAGTGTGCGATGCGTCTGAAATAAATTTGTTTTCGCTCGAAACTCTGAAGTTTATGAAGTTTTATATTTTCAGATGAATTTCGTGACCCGTTTGCTTATTTCAGTTGAAATAGTTCTGGAATTTTCCAATTTTAGCATGCATTTGGGCTGGTATATTAGCTGTACTGAGAGATCTGAAGGGTATATCTACCGTGCCTGGGCATCAAAGTCGTGAAGCATTTCAGTTTTTTTTTCTTCCTGTTAGAACTGGCAAATAATAAATAAATAATGCTGGACAATCCACACATCAGCTAATATAGCCCCAGAGTAAGCTACTCAAAGCTTGTGTTATGGGTACTAGATAACTGATATATTTAATACATATGACATAGATAGACCAACGGAACAAATTTCTGCATATCATACACAAATTTGTTCCGAGGCGGGAATCGAACCCGCAACCTCTTGCGTCGCAGGCGGATTCTCGCCCGCTTTGCCACTGAGGTCGTCGTCGGTATTATTTATTATATATAACAAAGAAATCGTAAAAAATAACTATGATTCAGTAACTATTTAAGTTGGCCTAATAAACTATAATTAATCGGTAAAGTCGTGACAGCGAAGTAATTTACGATCAATTTCATGGCATTAAATTCTTATGGTTGGGTAGTATGTAATACTAGCTTACGAATAATGGCCTAATTATACCTAGGGACTCATTTCATGATGCGCTAATATTCCCTTGTAATGTATACAATAATATTAATAAGAATGCTGGACAATCCACACAGCACCATTTAGCCCCAAACTAAGCTACTGAAAGTTTGTGTTATGGGTACTAGATGACTGATATATTTAGTACATTATATACTTACATAGATAGATATTTTTTATTAAACATAAACACCCAGAACCACGGAACAAATTTCTGCAGATCGTACACAAATTTGTTCCGAGGCGCGGATCGAACCCGCAACCTATTGCGTCGCAGGCGGACTCTCGCCCGCTGCGCCACTGAGGTCGTATATGACTCAGGCTACAGCGAGGAAAGCGGTCACTCACTACCAACTGAACAGCAAAGGCTGACAATTACTGCTTGTAACGTTGTACTATTTGTTATTTCTCAAACGGTGAAGGAAAACATCGCGATGACACCGGCAAGTTGTAGAATATAAAAAGTTCTAAAACATTTGTCCAGTGCTCGAAAGGAGCCTTATAAACTGTCACCACTATTTCGGAAGAGTTACCCCCGGTGTATGAAGCGCGATCAACACTAATCGGCTGTCAAGTCACTTGCTATCTCTATCTAATTTAAAGTAATAGCTAAAGTAGCAAGTGACTTGACAACAGATTAGTGTTGATTGAGCTTTCAGAAACCGGGGTTTAGTGACACGACGAGATTTTAATTCATAATTAATTTATTGCGAAAATAGGTACAAGTTAAACATGTCAATTTAAATTCATAATAGATCATCCATACTCAGCTGTAATGGCGTGCAATTTTCAAAACTTTATGCTATATATTATGATTAATTATTGCCTCAATTAGGCTAACCTTACGTCCGCTGAGGACAGTTTCCCGCCCTTTTCTCACAACACCACGGGTCATTGTTCTTGCATTTTTGTATTCGCGACAGGTGGCGCGCAGCACCTGTTTCCGGTGAATGCGCATTTAGGATATTGAATGAGAATGACTCTTACTGGTCACTGCGTTGGGTCACACACCTCACCCAACGGAATAAACTACATTCTACGCTCGTCTTCAATACTCCTAACGCAACGGAATAAAATACATTGTACTCTCGTCTTCAATTATCCTAACGCATTCTACTCCTGCTCGGAGCCAGTACCGGGTGCCAGTAAGAAGAACACACAACACAAACGGTGAACGATAAGGCATCGTAAGGAAACCGGCATGTCAATCAACTAAAGAGTTACAACTAAAACAAGTGTCAAGTGCTCGAAAGGAGCCTCTCTGAAGCGAACTTATTATCCTTTCGCCACACTTCGATTGAACGAGTGACAAGACATTCTTGTCTTGACTAGGAGTTTTAATATCCACGGTTCGTCGAACCCACTGATCTGTATTATACAATTGTTCATTACGGTTCAGTGGTCGAATCTACTAAGCATATAATCATTACTTTTTAGTCGAATCGAAGTAAAAATAAAACAATGATTTCGCTAATGTCATTCTGACAGTTACGTTATCTGTAGCGGAAGAATGCTAGTCGCCGGATGATGCGACTGAGCGGCTACAAACAGATAAACAACATACCTACTGTCGAGTTTAGCATTCTTCTACAATTCATTTATATTTTTTATTTAGTTCAGATGTCAATGATCCGTAATTTGTTAGTAGAACTTAATTAAACGTCAACATCTTATCGTGCCACTATTCGAAACAAAGCGTACCTTAATTCGTTTTCTGTCATTGTGCGAAGCAACATAGCATTTTCATTTTAATTCTTTTCCTAGTGTTATTTTGAGTTGTGTTGTGTAATATTGGTGGTATTTTAACCAAAATTACTTGTCGTCTTAGCACAAAGTGTGACTTATGTGATATCGTGATTTGACCGAAAATGTTGACGAAACCGCCACCATTTTCTTCAAAACAATTGCCTGACTCGACTTTGGACTGACGTGACTAGAAACATTTACATATCTCTAAATCACTTGACACTGGCAAGATTGTCTATAGACAGGAGCCATAAAAAAAAGAAAGAAACAAAGTGTGGTGTAAGAATTTGAGTCAAAATCGAAACGGTATATATTCAGTACAATCACGATCACTTTGAAAGGGAAATATGCTAGGTGAATCTACTGCCAGTTCGTCGCGACCAAAGCCTAGAAGAATACGCGAAAAGTGCGTCTCAAATCCGCTTTCGAGCACTTGACACACGTTTTGACGTTTTGTGTGGTTGCCGATAGTTGCCGATGAAATCACAAGCACATGAGGCTTGACATCTGTATACCTCAAGTTGATGGACGCAGAGCAGTGCTTCGTAAGGCATCGTACCTCACCAGGCAAAGAGCAGGACTAATCTGACTTATTTTTGTTACCTTGTTTTCTTTACATTGTTTTATTATTATTTTCATTAACTTAGTTAACTTCCCTGTTCTGTGTACCTTTAATGTGTGTGTGCTAATAAATGTATTTAATTTTTTTTTCATTTAATTTAAGGCACGTTGCTATCGAGACACAGTTAAATCATAAATCATTTATTCGCAGGAATGTAGGTACAATAGCTGTTGATTTAAAATTTAATTTAAAATTAATTTATCCCGTTACATTCTGCCTCCTCAAGGCGTTTTGTCCTATGATATGATATTGTTTTTGATGGTTACCTACCACTTAACATCAGGTGGGACATTTGCTTGTTTCATTAGCAAGAAGTATATAAAAAAACAGAGACTAACAAAACACATGTTCGACATAATTATAGAGATAAGGCACAAAGCTTATCAGCGTGTTGGCTGATGATTGTAATAATAATAATGGATTGTTTACAAACAATACCTAAGTAGGTACTATAAATTTTTAATTTTAATTCTAGTTCCTTTGAATACGCGACAGTTATAGCCATAATTGCACAAAAACTTAGGTAAATCTGATTAAGGCCATCAACACAAATCAACTGTAAAAAGTAGCGTGCTTATGCGACAAAATATCCATATCAAAAGAAAAGCTCAAATCTATAAAATGGAAAGAGAAATTACATTTTAAGCTTAAAATGTTCATTTCGACAAAAAATTTGCAATAAGACCGCCCATTGTACCTAGTAGTTCATTTTTAATTTTTAAGTGTTCTTTATGTAAATTTTGGTAAACAATAAAGAATTTTTTATTCATTCATTTCGACGTGAGCGCCAATCGTGTGGGAGCGCCTTGTGAAGTCCGTGGAGCATTGAGGGA
The DNA here is from genome assembly GCA_963576535.1 of Plemyria rubiginata. Lineage (NCBI taxonomy): Eukaryota > Metazoa > Arthropoda > Insecta > Lepidoptera > Geometridae > Plemyria > Plemyria rubiginata. The sequence goes on from OY754929.1 coordinate 4,547,088, forward strand.
AAGCATCATAAAGGCGCGTAAGGGCGCGTTATCGCATTAAGTCACCTTTGTCTGTCACGCACTTAAATCCATCCACCACATGTTTCGACAGAAGATAAGAAGAAGGGATTGTCCACTTCTTCTTGAAAAAAGAAAATGCGTGCAGAGTCACTGGAAATTGTGGATACAAAAGTCATTGTAGAATCTGTATCTACAGCTTTTATTTACTTTCAGGTCCCAGAAACCACACGTTAAAAACGTAGTGTTATGTGCTTCTACCAAAATATCGAAACAAAATAACTTACCCATAATCCAGCCTTATAGACCTTAAAGGACCAAAGTTTTTACCTTTTAGCATAGTGTATAAACGCCTTAATTTTTTACCGTATAGTGTAAGTGTAGTGCTTTACCTGGAACCTTTTTTGTAATTTTGTAAAAACCTTTTTTTTGAAAACCGTTTTTGTAAAACCGTTTTTAGTGAAATGTTAAGTGTGTGTGGAACGGTGATGATGTAGGTTCCTGTGATGGTTGTTCTGTGAATCTGGTGTTGGATTCCTGCATCATGGAGCGCTGTGATGGATTCCTGGTCTACCGCAAACCCGTCTACAGGGTGTTCCAGTATTTGGACACGTAAGTTTTTATTTTATGGTAGAGAATATTTACACGAAACAGCATGATGAATATTTTATTTATTCTATCGAACAACACAAACCCCAGCAAGTTTTCACATTTAAAAATAGGACTTTATTTTATTCTAATTATGAAGTATGATGAAAACTAGTTTGAATCACAATTTTATATTGCCTGAATCTTTGTAAGATAAGATAGCATAAGAAAATTCTTTATTGCACATAAATGAAGTACATTAGGCCATTGGGACATTAGGCTTTGTAGTGCCATTGCCCACAACTTAACCGATTGTGGTTTTACATAACTAGTGGCTCTGGGAGCTGTAGAACTCGCGAGCATACTAAAAGTGAGCTATTTGAGGAATGTAATGTGCAAGTGCATTTTCTGTTTTGTGATTTTTTTGATCTTTTTGGTTTTTTTTTGCATCATCTTGTGTAGAATGAGGTCCTTTGTGTTTCTCTCAAATTTGATTGAAAACCATCGATTGTTTGATGAGCTATCCTGTTCATCCCCGACGACAAAAAATTCTAATAAGTCATATAACCTGTGTACCAAGTTTCGTCCAGATCGGTTGAAAAATGCGACCTGTAGAGGAGAACAGACAGACAGACAGACATCCGGACAAACGCATTTTTGGCCAATGTGGAAACTGAGACGCTTTGCTCGCTTCGCTCGCTCGGTCAATTACATTCAGTGATTCTATAATCTTCAAAAATGTTCAATCTTGCGAGCGAGATAGCGGCGCGCTGTTTGATTCACTGTTCCCTTTTTGGTACTACCTTAGGTAGCAGGTTTCTTTCCTCTGCAAGGCCTGGCTGGTGCCGTGCTGATCAGTACAACTGGCTGATGGAGCAAGCAGATGTTATATAGTCACGCACGATAGGAACGTGCCCTACGATGCACTGCCCTTCGCCCCCTTTAGCCATACAGATGTTAAGCCTCATGTCCCTGTAATTTCACCTGCAATCACACTTCAAACCGAAACACAGCGACGCTGCTTGGCGGCAGAAAAAGGCGTGGTGGTAGTACTTCTCGGACGAGCGCTACACACCGCTTCCCAGGCATACAAATGTTCTGATGATGCAAATGATATTCTAAACAGGACAATGACCTTTTCAAGGCTGCTGCAGTACATAGTGTTCACGCCCGCCAGACATCGTTAAATATTTGATGCCGATCGCTAATGTCCTCATCAACTATTCAACTGCATTAATAGCTAGACTGTTCATTGAAGCTAGCAGAAAAAAGAATATGAATTATATATATAATATATATATATATATATATATATATATATATATATATAATATATGAACGAAAATTATACATTGTACCTTAAAAAATATACCTTACCAGCTGCAGCCAGCCAGCAGCCCCGCGGTTTCACCCGCCTAGTTTTAAATCCCGGTTTTCCCACGGGATAAAAAGTAGCCTGTGTTATTCTAGCCTATAATTTATCTATATCTATTTCATCATGATCCGTCCTACCGTTCTGGCGTCCATCTACCTATCCATAAAATGTAGATCATTTGTTCGTAAAATTTATTTATTTATTCACCATAATCCTTACTCTATCTTTACAGGTTTACCCTAATACGATATTGTAATTTTCCGTTTTTCGTTCCTATACAATTTGTCTATTTAATCAAATAATTAATAACAAACAAAAAATCAATAAATCCAAATTAAAATCGTAATAAAAATCAAAATTCAAATAACAATTAAATAGCAAGTAAAAAACAAAATAAATTAACAATTAAATTCTAAAATATGCAGGGACGCCTTTGTGAATTCGCTCAAAGAGCACTGAAATATGTATGTATGTAAAATGTAGATGACGAAAACGGTGCAGTAGTAAAATGGAGTCTTCGTTGAATTAATACCATCAGTGTAATGTAAGCAATACATTACAAGTGCAGACAAACATATTCACGCAGCGTGTGTGCTATTGTTTTGTCTGTCATGCCTGCTCAATAGTGTCTACCGTGTGGTCACAGTGTGGTCTACTATAATAATAATCATTTATTTCAGGCAACATAGTAAAAGATCTTAAAAATACAGGGCCCATAGCATAAATACCTTATAAACTAAAATATACATATAAACAAATGACTATGAACTGTATCATTGAAACGGCCATTTTGTTGGCTCTTGTCGAGTATTGTCTAGGGGCGATTGAAATCGACGTTTCGCGATCGTGTTGACAGCGACGCAGCATAAAACGAAAATACGGCTCGTCCGTCTCGCTCGTACGAAATAGGGCTCGTCCGGGGAAGTACTACCACCACGCCTTTTTCTGCCGCCAAGCAGCAACGCTGTGTTTCGGTTTGAAGAGTGTGGTCGCCGGTGTAATTACAGGCACATGAGGCTTAACATCTGTATGCCTCAAGTTGATGGACGCAGGGCAGTGCATCGTAGGGCACGTTCCTATTGTGCGTGACCTACGGGGCAATGTTTTGTTTATAGGTGATGGTTACCACTTAACATCAGGTGGACCATCTGCTTGTTCCATCAGCTAGTTGTATAAAAAAAAAAAAAAATACATTATCAAACCTATGTGATTTCCTCAAGTGTAGTAAACACTATAAATCTAATAAAAAATATTGTGAAGCGCCAAGCTATCTGTATGTAACAAACTCAAAATACGCATAGCATAATATGTGTCTACTAATAGTGTAGTACGTAGAATGGAATGATGATGTGATGATGTAGTCCTAGCCGTTTTCGGCTACGGCGACTGTTACTGGATCGTATGATCTGTGTGAGGGCCCTGTTGTTCTGCCCTCTGATGCGCTCTAATATGGCTATATATACGTACAGAATGGAATATAAAAAAAATCGCGTCAAAATGTAATTCAAAAATAGAACACATGACAGTGACATTACACATGAGTGTTTTGTTTCCTTGACTCTGTTGAGTAACTCATTTATTCTTCTACCACACTGTGATTTTCACCAAGAGATTTTACAGAGGAAAAATAAGACAGAAAAATGAGCGGTGGGATAGTTATAGTAAAATAAACGAATTGCAAAAATGCACCAGAAGCACGGTGCGATTATTCTACGAAGCTAATTAGTAATTAAAGATGGAGTTGCAGAGTCCATTAGCTAAATGAGTAAATTGCTGCGAGCAGGGGTTGCTTTGAAAATGTTTGCGTTTAGGGGCTGACGGTAGCTACCCTTGCGCAATGACACGGTCACATCACACTGGTAGAACTCCATTTTCAGTTCGTATTTTGTCAAAATTTACGAAAAGCGCGTCTGGTGAACGTAGCTTTACCTATATGTCAAGATTTTAAGAGAAACATTTTTGTTCAAATCAGGATCACATAAACACTATCGTTTTTACACTCTGTACGGAAACCTCAAGTATAATGTTGGTTAAAATACCTCCGAAATTACACAACAAACTCAAAATAACAACAATAACACGTAACTCAAAAAAACACTAGATAATAATAATAAATAAATAATGCTGGACGATCCACACAGCACCATCTAGCCCCAAAGTAAGCTACTCAAAGCTTGTGTTATGGGTACTAGATGACTGATATGTTTAATACATTAATACTTACTTATATAGATAGTTTTTTTATTATACATAAACACCCAGACTAACGGAACAAATTTCTGCAGATCGTACACAAATTTGTTACGAGGCGGGAATCGAACCCGCAACGCAAATAAAAACTAATGTAAATGATATGTTAAAAAGATTATCTGTACAGTAACGTACAGGCACATACACATAATAAAGAAGCTTAAAACACATAAAATATTTTGTTTGCATAAATCAAACACGCCAATTTAAAAATCCTTTTGTAGTAAAATAAAACATTATTTGCTTTTACATTTTGCCGTGCTGTATTGTGTATGAACACTGGCTAAGAGGGATGACAACCCTCGCAGTTCAAAGGGTGTTCGCTTACCGCTGATAGCATCAGGAGTGGAGGGTCGCTCAGGGTCGATCGACCGACGAAAAAGTGGCTCAAAATGTCCCCAACTACGGTAATCGAATATTCCCTTGTTGCTCACTTAAGAGCACCCCTAGTCTTCGGATTGTAAATTAGTAGGTTCGAATCCGGTAGTGCACCACTGGATTTCTTCTATCCAAAAATGTTTGTGCGCAATGCCAGTGCTCTTAAAAACGGTGAAGGAAAACAACATCGTGAGGAAATTAGTATTCTTACAGCGGCGATGGGCTTGCAATCTGTCACGTATGGTATACCTACTAACTACTGCAAAATGTGGGTATGTGCCAAATGTAGTGTTTGTACGTACCTCTGACTACCCCCCTTAGACGTCTTCAAAGAATCTGGAGTAAGTACTTGGTACGAGATCTGACGGGATATCTACCGTGCCTGGGGATCAAGTTGTGAAGCTCTTTCAGTTTTTTATGCTCACTTAAGCGAGTGATTCACATGAGTTCGCAGCGCGCATCGCTAGAAGGAAGGGAAGGGTAAGGGAGCATGTTCCCTTGGCAAGTAATACCACAACAGGAAGTTTGATCTGATATGATTGTTCGTTTTTTTATGAGATTTGGGCGAAAGGGCAGATGTTGATACGGCATTTCTGATGTTATGGCGCGGAGTGTGCGCAAAATGGCTTTTTGGTAAGGTTTTAGTTGTGCTTACTGTATCTTATCTTGTGTAGAAAGATCTGTGACATATTGTGTTATATACGCATAACGAATATCCCATTTATTTACATGTTTAGGTTGTTTTTGCTATGATATCAAAACTATATATTATCTTCAAGATAGACGTCAGCATGTCGAAGAGATTGTAATTCTAGAAAGAAAATCTCAAATCTATCTCCATTATCTCCTTTTTTCTTTTCTCGTTCCGTAAGCTCTATAACAAGAATTGATAACAATATCGAAAAACTTTAAGCATGGTTCCTCGTAAAATATACCGTCGCTGTAAAAGATACGTACCTAATAACATATATAAAAACAAATTTCATATGCGCTGCAACTATGCATTAAAGTTTCATAAATGTAAAATGCCGGCAAGCAGCGTAAAATACGGCGTTGTTCGGCGCAGCCAGTAGTTATCGATTACGCGCCGTATTTCACCGCTACGTATGAGCACAGAGCACCTCACTTGTTTTGCATTACCCCATTTGCAAGCACAATTTCTCCTTTTTAACAGGCTAACAAAAAAACTCTGAAACAATAAAATTATATCTTAAATTCCACAAAAACAGAATTTTTGTTTGCAGTTTGTTTACAAATATTTTATCAGGGGCGTTATTCACTATGACCAATCCAATCGCGTTTGCGTTCAAATCACGGTGTGACGTCACAATGGTTAGGCAAAGTATCTCCTTTGTCGTGATCTTGGGCATTATTCTTTAGAATAAAGCCCAAGATCACGTTTTGACGTTATACACGGAAACTCCTGTCATAGAGAATAATGCCCCTGGAGTTGAAAACTATAGAGTTGCGCAGAGCTGTATATTTCTAGCATGGCTGCTTCTACATCGCTAGGAACGGGTCCTTTCACTTATTTCCTAAAACGTTTCAAAGTCCTTATGATTCTTTGGAATAAAGACCATTTAGAAATTCAGCTAAGTTTGTTATCCTTTGTTTCACATCACTGATTCCATTATCGTAAGTCACATCACTACCGATTCCTATAACATCGTGGTCGTTACAGAAATCGGTAAGCTCGTTTGGTAAGTGAGTTTTGATGTTATTGAAGTGTTATATTATGTGAGAGTAGTAAGTGGATACATTATTTTAAAGTAAAGGTACTTATGAGCTAGTGAGTAGTGTGCGCTCACTAAACTGGTAATGGGAATCAAAAATTCGATTGGCATAGCGCCATAATTCACAGCTTCAATATTGTATTACTAGTTGCGTCCCGCGGTTTCACCCGCGCAGATTTAAATCCCGGTATTCCCACGGGATAAAAAGTAGCCTATATGCTATTCCAGACTATAATCTATCTCTTTGCCAAGTTTTATCTAGATACGTTCAGCCGTTCTGGCGTGAAAAAGTAACAAACATCCATCCATACTCACAAGCTTTCGCGTTTATAATATTAGTAGGATATTAACCGATTGTAATGGCTCATAGTGATTGCATGGCGAACTATATAATTTATCTTATGGTAAAACTAGTTACGCCCCGCGGTTTCACCCGCGCAGATTTAAATCCCGGGGCATTATTCACTAAGAAAATAGGAGATTCCTTGCCCCAAACCGTGAAACGTCAAAACTTGATGTTGGGCTTTATTCTTTATATGACATAGAAGATATTTTGCCCTGACCGTATGACACTGGTGCCTTGTCTTAGCCGAGCTCGCGCTGCAAATGGTCATAGTGCATAAGGCTCCCGGTAATCGGGAAACATTTATACCTACGATTGCTGATATCACTCATTGCTCAAAATGCAACGATACCGCGCGCTAATCTTTCCTGTGGCGACATTTAGTTATTATTTAGGAACTTAAAATGTATCAGCTAAATACGGTAAAATGCTAAATATCTGCCAACACCCGGTATTCCCACGGGATAAAAAGTAGAAACTGAAACTGAAACAGCTTCACGACTTTGATCCCCAGGCACGGTAGATATCCCTTCAGACCTCCCAGTACCAAGTAGGTACTAATTCAAGATTCTTTGAAGATGTCTAAGGGGGGTAGTCAGAGGTACGTCCAAACATTACATTTGGCACCTACCCACATTTTGCAGTAGTTAGTATTCCATACGTGACAGGTTGCAAGCCCATCGCCGTAAAAAGTAGCCTATGTGTTATTCCAGACTATAATACATCTCTCTGCCAAGTTTCATCCAGATCCGTTCAGCCGTTCCGGCGTGAAAGAGTAACAAACATCCATCCATCCATCCATACAAACTTTCGCGTTTATAATACTAGTAGGATATAATGGCACCTTCATCGTCTGATTTCAGCTCTCCTTCATGCTGATAATGATGATTTTACAAACAAGTAGCTTTTTATAAACGAAAGGGTGGAATGTTTTCGTAAGAAGTTCAAAATAGCCCAGGGGGAGCAAAGTGTTCCGTAGTTTTTTAATCGTTTCGGCGTATCCGTTTTTAACGGCCTATTTTAATTTAATGATTTTTAAGTACCTATAGAAGATAATTAGTAATTTCTGTATCACTGAAACTGTATTTTTTTACTAAATACATAATGCTGGACAATCCACACAGCACCATATAGCCCCAAAGAAAACACAAGTAACACAAGCTTTGAGTAGCTCTCAAAGCTTGTGTTATGGGTACTAGATAACTGATATATTTAATACATTAAATACTTACATATCTAGATATTTTTTATTATACATAGAAAACACCGAGACCAACGGAACAAATTTCTGCAGATCGTGCACAAATTTGTTCCGAGGCGAGAATCGAACCCTCAACCTTTATAAAAAAAATTGTTCCTATGAGTTAGTAATGATGATGATTGTGCAAGAGTCCAAGACGAATGACTCATTAATGCCTCATAACAACTATAGTACTTGACCAATGCCCCAAGCAATTACAGAAATGAAACAATTGAAGCATCAATATGTTTTGAAATATAGTTCCCATCACGCCCGGAGCTACCCCATTCGGTGCATTAATATCAATAATGCACCCCTGTAAGAGAGCAAATATTTGTTAGGGGTGGTTTGGGCACAGTCTTAGAACAGAACAGCTGGATCATTTTATTATTTTTGATTAAATCGCAGGTAAGGAAAATGAAAATTCCACACGTTGGTTTAACTCTATAACCAGAACTTTTTACTAAACCTACTTTGGGTACTTATTTACTTATTTACAATATATTTCCTATAATATTTAAGAGCCATTTTTTTTTATTTTAAAAAATAAAATAACTATACGCGAACAAAGTTGTGGAAGTTGTGGTATTTGTTACTGTATGAGGACACTTCTGAAAATGTACGGAAAGGCCGGTGTCCATTATTACTAATTAGTTTTCTTCAGTCAAATAATACCTGTTTTTTTATACCGCTAGCTGAAGGAACAACTATCTAGTTGTTTCTTCAGCCCAACTGATTTTAGTTTAATTTATTATTTCCGATAATTATGGTCCATATCTGATAAGTAAACTTACAGGCTCAACCTCTTTTAAATCCCTGTAGTTTTATAGCGGCTCAATAGAGTATTCTTGTCACTGTCATTTTCATGCCAACGAAGAGAGACAGCAACAGACTTATCGGTTTGGAAAGCTATTGGCGCGCTCAAAGACCATTGTGAAGAAAGGCCTAAGAACTTATTAACTTGTTAAGAGGTACCATCACCTATTGCCTCGTAAGTCACGTACGGAGTGAAGTAGCCATTTCCTAATTAGCTGTGCATTGTGCTTTGACCACGTGGTTTCTCACATGATTGGATCAGACCCCACAAAAGATTTATGTATAAAAGTTTATTGCGATAACATGTGTTCTATTTCTGTAGTAAAAAGCAATTTTCTAAATTGATATAGGTTGTTGAACTTTTCTTGAATGGTTTCTACTAAAGTCTCGCACGATAGGAGCGTGCCCTACGATGCACTGCCCTGCGTCCATCAACTTGAGGCGTACAGATGTTAAACCTCATCTGCCTGCACTTACCGGCGACCATACTCTTCAAACCGAAATACAGACATGCTGTTTGGCGATAGAAAAAGGCGTGGTGGTAGTACTTCCCAAAGAGCTCTACTACTCTTAAACTTACTCTTTTTGCGTGACGCGCAATATAACTAGTCTTCGCCTAAATTATTATCAAGCCTAGTTACTGATGTTCTAACACTAAAATACTCTAAAATAGAACACAGTAACAATGTTAGTGCTACAGTTTGCAACGCGTTTCAAATAACTGTAGCTAGACGCGGAGTTGCAATAAAATAGTTCAATTTACGTAATTGCGTTCGCAAGTTCAGCATAACACAGAGCAACGAACCATGGATGTGCCATTATTATGGAACATCCCTACGATCGAAGCATACTGAACAGTCCTATAGACGAAATGGGAGCTACCGCACCAAGACAAGGGTATCCAGCTTTTGCAGCTAGCATTACTCCTAAAAGCACAGAAGTTCCTCGTAGCTTTGCAAGCTTGGAGGAATCCGGGGAAGAAATATCACCATGCCTGTTTCTGTCACGAAACAGCTTTGCTGTATTTCGATTTGAAGGGTGTTGTTGCCGGTGTAGTTATAGGCACATGAAGCTTAACGTTTGTACGCCTCAAGTGCTCGAAAGAAGCCTCGTGAGGCGCACTTAAAATCCTTTCACCACACTGTTACGAAAGAAACTAGTGACACGACAAAAAGAAGAAGCCTCAAGTTGATGGACGCAGAGCTGGGCATTGCATGCCTCAACTTGATGGTTGTAGGGTGCGTTCCTATGGAGCATGACTTGAGAGGCAATTCTTTGTTACATCATAGAATAGGACATCATTTTGTTTGTTTCATCCGTTGTAAAACACAACTTTTCAGTCAATTGTCTCTTTACCACTTCCATCTTAGCTTTTCCATGCTTAGAGTGAAGCTGCGAAGCCTCAATTATACGAATTGCTACACTCCGTGGTTAAGTCTTCTTTTTGTACTGTCTTAAAATAAGGAGATATTTAATATAGCTTCTACCTCTGTTTCTGCCTTTGAATAAATATAATCTCACCACAAACATTTTCAGTCAGTCGGTACCAAGACATCTGAGGGATTCCGTGTCTGCGGATGGGGAGGGGGATGATGTATATGCCTTTTTCTGCCGCCAAGCAGCCATGCTGTTTCGGTTCAAAGAGTGGTCGCTGGTGCATTTACAGGCACACGAGGCTGAACATCTGTAGCCTCGAGTTGATGGACGCAGGGTGGTGCATCGTAGGGCACGTTCTTATTGTGCGTGACTTACGAGGCAATGCTATGTCATAGGTGATGGACTTAACATCAGGGCTATCTGCTTGTTCCATGAGCTAGTTGTATTAAAAAATGTATGAAATCTCCAATAGTTGTGCTGCTATTTTCCGAATGTTGAGGAGCTTTATTTTCAAGATAAGACGCTAAGTCATATTCATCGCGCAAATGTTTGTTCTAGGTGGGGATTGAATCCACAGCCTTAGCGCAGAAAACAGAGCTTACTACCAACTGAGCCATACCCTCCATTGATGAGTCTCTACGGGGGCGTTATTCACTATGACCAATCCAATCGCGTTTGCGTTTAGATCATCGTTGTGACGTCACACGGTTTGGGGCCTGAAATCTCTTATTTCATTGAGAATAATGCACCTGATACCTTGCCCTAACCGTATGACGTCACAACGTGATCTAAACGCAAGCGCGATTGGATTGGTCATAGTGAATAACGCCCCTGCTGTCATAAAGAATACCCTAATGCCCAAGATCACGTTGTGACATCACACGGTTTGGGGCAAGGAATCTCCTATGTCTTAAAGAATAATGCCGACGATCACGTTGTGACATCACTCGTCTTGCCACAAAGGCAAGAAATATCCTAAATCATAGAAAAGAATGCCCCTGATTTATACCCCGTGGCATAAGTTTGCAAAGTATTGCAATGATCTCCGTGCATCCCGAGTAGGCACAATCTTGAAGATTTCTCAACAATCTTACGAGTTGCATCTGCTGCTGGAACTTGTTAACTGACAGGAATTTATGCACCTACTTGCGTAACTTTATTGTGTAATCTATTTGTTTTAGCACCTGCTAACTGTGGCTTTTCTTGTATTAGTAGTGGTTGCTACTGGTATTTAAGGCGTTTGCCCTTTATTGAACTTTATTGACAGCCTTGACAGCTCAGTTGGTAGTAGCTCTGCCTTCTGTGCCGTAGGCCGTGGGTTACACCACCGAGAGCAAACATATAGATGTTTTTTCTCTGACTAGGTGTACTATAATATTATGTATTTACAAAAAAGTATATAAAGTATATCTGCTATTTGGTTCCCATATCACAAGCTTTGGCTTAATTTGGGGCGAGATAGCGCTGTGAGGAATGTCCACCAATATTTATTTTTATTTCCTCCCTAAATGTTGTGTATAATTTGATTATCTCTTTTAGACATCCTCAAATAATAACTTGGTCCAAGACATCTGAGGGGATATCTACCGTGCCTGGGGATAAGTCGTGAAGCTGTTTCAGTTTAACTTTTATTTTTTAATATAATTTTCACGGCGGTTCTACATAATATTTCAGCAAAGTGGGGGTGCATTGAAGAGCTCGCGGTTCATTGAGCCGCTCCGTGGATTGTGAGCTCATTACGGATTACGGGTGCTTTAGAAGCACTGAACCCTAATTCAGCGCTTTAAAACATCAAAAACGATGGAAAATGGAGTTTTGAACGAAAGCTTGCGCTAAAAGACTGATAATAGTGACTAAAGCAGATATTTTGTTATTATTTGTATACCAAAAACTGATCAAAAATTAAAATTACTGAAATGAAAAATCGCAATTCAAGAAAGTTTCGGATAGTCCATCAAAAATATCAGTCATCATAAAGTTTTTCTATTTTTTACTAGTTACTAGCTGGTACCCGCAACTTCGTCTGCGTACTTTTAATCTCTTCATCTCTTTTTTTCACAATAAAAGGTAGTCTATGTTCTTTCTCAGGGTCTAAAGATTGTCTGTGCCAAATTTCATCAAAATCGGTTGAGAGGTTTAAGCGGGAAAGCGTAACAGACAGACAGACAGACAGACAGAGTTACTTTCGCATTTATAATATTAGTTGGGATTTAATGTTTACTACACTTAAGGAAATCACAATGATTTTATTATATTCCAAAAGTTATCTCGCTCGGAGAATAACTGTTTGGGACATTATAAAATGTGTGGAGGTGTGAGGTGGAATTATAAAGTTTTCCTACCAAAAAATTTGATGACACTTGCAGGAAAACTAGCCTCGATTAAACTATATATTATTTACTAGCGACCCGCCCGCGCGCCCCTGCTTCGCACCGGTGCACATTGTTTTTCTACTATATCATGCATGTATTATACATAATATAAACCTTCCTCTTGAATCACTCTATCTATTAAAAAAACCGCATCGAAATCCGTTGCGTAGTTTTAAAATTTTAAGCATACATAGGGACATAGAGATATAGAGACAGAGAAAGAGACTTTGTTTTATACTACGTAGTGATTGGAACTTTTTCCGTTGTTCCGGAACTACCACGCCAAATAATTCGGAATACTATTCAGCACATTACAACTACGAATAAATAGTTTTATTCGTAGCTTTACAAGCATCGCGTACAGTCCGCATAGCCGTGTAGTCTGTTGCCTAGGCAACTAAATAGCTATTCTATACTATATAGTCGTCGTTAAGGGGCACGCGCTCGCGTGATGCTCGCCAATCTTAGGCCGACAAAGTACTTTGACAGATACCTACGAAGCATCATCGGCACTACGAAGAGGCATTAACTTACCTTTACCGTTTTATTTTAACCTCTCGCTTAGCTTCAATATTGCTGGAAGAAAAGGTTTACCCCTAGTTTTATCGTAATCAAAACCTTGCTAATTTCATGTTTACACGAGTTTATGTATAAAAAGAGCTCAAGAATAAAGACAACTCCTATTTCATGCTTGTAGATAAAAAAAATGCTACTAGATAAAAAGAAAAAGTAAATAAAAAGTTTGTTTTGTATTCCATTATCCAATTAATTTAGATACTATTAAATTTTGAGTTCGTTTTATAAGAGCAATCATAAAACTGGATTTTGACAATAAAAACGAGTATTTAGGATTTTTATAAGTTTTTTTATAGTGTAGCGGTATTAAGGAGAAGGTCGCGGGTTCAAATCCCGCTCGGGGAATAACTTTTGAAGCGTTATTAAAATGTTTGAGTATTTACGGTCTAACGTAACGGTCTAAATATGGCAAACCATAATATAAATAATAACATTAAATATAGGTGGACATGAAAGCATTGTTACTGATTGGCGACGGAAATAGGTAATCAGGGGGTATATTTAATTAAGAAATATCCTCAGCTCTATGTTTTGTCCACATTTTCTATTGCACTAGTATTTCTCTATTCATAAATTTAAACCTTTTCATAAGACTTCTTCGATTACTAAGTTCCGTGTTGTAGTGCTTTAGATTTTGCTAACTAAAAAATAATTTAAAATCAGATGCCTCATCGTAGTGCACTCGCCTCGTCCGTTTACATGTTGACTGTTGAGCGATGCGCTGTAGACACGATCGTTACCAGCGTTACTAGCTATTATAGAAGGTACACGGCGTAAAAAACACTCCATAAGCTGAAGATGCTTGAAAAAGTCAAAGGTACCTAATTATAATCACAAACATTGCCGTAAACGGAAGCTAAGTAATGGGCTACTAAAATAAAAGGTTATTCGCGGGGCGATGATTGCAGCTTGACATTAAAGAGTAGAAAAGAATAGTGGCGCCACTTTCTTCCATGCATTTTCGATGCTCACTCATATCGTTCTTGCTCGTACCTATGCAAAATACCAGCATTTCAAATTAGTTCAGTTTCTAGACTTTTTGGCCAAATCCTATAATATACAGTCTGATGGCGAAGTGGTTAACACTAGGTCTGAGTACTTAGATCTGAGACGGATGCTGAGATCCAGGAGATTATCAAGATATCAGAAGTGATTCTAAGTAGGTGAAAGTACTGATTTTCAATTTATTCAGACGGAGATTAGAAAGTTGACTGAACTTTCCGGATTGTTATGAAGCGATATTGGTGTTGATTCTGTTATTGCATTATCTTAAACTAACCTAACCTAACAGCTCTAAAATTATAGCCGTCCTTGTTGTTTCGGTCTTTTGTTACGGTAGGTAGGTCCTTTATTAGTGTAGGTTATAATTTTATTTTCTGTTAGTTTTAAGTAAGTACCTACTTGTTTTGTGGGACGAAATAAATATATTTTCTTTCTTTCGTTCTTTCTTTTAAAAAGGGACGGCAATATTTTTAGTGCTGTCAAATTAGTTAAGTTAGGAAAACTAAACAATGGAATTAACACTATTTTCCCTCACACATTGAAAGCACTGGAATTTCACATTTTACGAAAGTATAAGAATAGTATTAATGTTATCTCTAAGTCTTATCTCTTTTGCTATGTCAATCGAATCCCCAGAGTATAAGACTCCTATCCCACCCCTAAATGCGATCATCCCCTTTGTGGAAAACGTCAACGACCAACTTAGCGGTTCCTTATTACATAACTCGTGACATGACTGCGATAAACGTTAATTTTAGGTGTCAATTGTAAACTTCTTGTCGAAAATGTGTGATGAAATTAAAAGTGCACCTCAAAGAGGCTTCTTTCGAAAAATTGGTACCATGTTTTAAAACTCTTTAAAAAGGATTATGTCAACAATGTGTACGGTACGTAAAACCTATCACACTTATCATAAATGTGAAAGTTTGGATGCTTATTAATTAATAACGCCAGAACGGCTGAACGGATCTGGATGAAGTTTGGCACAGTGATAGATTATAGTCTGGAATAGCACATATGCACTTTTTAACCCGTGGGAAAGACCCGTGATTTAAAACTACGCGGTTGAAACCGCGAGGCGTAACTGCGCCCCGCGGTTGTATTGAATAGAAGATTTCTAAAGGGGTATAATATTTAGGCTCCGAGTCGCGACTGTCTCAGACCGTTATCGATAACGTAATAGGGAAGCCGTTGTACCATAATGAGTTGAGCGAAACGTCTCAGTCAATTTCCTCTCTTGGGAATTGCATTTAGAATAGAATAAAAATAGTTAGTTTCTACTAACAAGCAACTTATTTATATATTATCTTTATTTATCGAATCGTCCGGAGAAGTAGACTACCATGCCATTTTAACCGTCAAACAGCGTTGCTGTGTTTATTTTCTGTTAGTACACTTTTTGACCAAACTCTGTGTTCTTCTGTGTGGGTATGTGCCAAATGTAATGTTTACTCTCTCTCTGACTACCCTCCTTAGACATCCTCAAAGAATCTTGAGTTAGTACTTGGTACTGAGCAGTCTGAAGGGATATCTACCGTGCCTGGGGATCAAAATCGCAAAGCTGTTTTTGTTTTTTTTCTGTGTTCATAGTGGACAATGATGATGATGATAATGCGGTAAACTGACGTCACATCCGACTCGGGTTGCTAGTTAGCGCGACTGCGCCCTGGAGGGTACATTAATTGTCATTGTATACACGTGTAAACAATGACACGTTACACGGCACACAAATAACCTTGCGTAAATCACTGCGCTCATAGAGCAGATTTTATGAGCTTTCATGGTACTTTGCGGGTAGTTCAGAAAATAACCTTGTCATTTTCATGCGATGGGCTTAAATTAATTTGTTTGAGTATAATAAAAATGTGTTATATATTTTAAATTTTAATAGAAGCCTCCGAAAACAATCAAGAAAAAAACAAGCTAAAATAAGAAAAAAAAACAACATGTCAAGAAAAAAAAGCTAAAAAGAGAAGTATGTTGTGAATGTGTCAGAGGGTGTGTGTGAGCTTGCTAGCGAATAAAGATTTCCCAATCATCATCATTGTACCATGTAATTATGAAACTACAAGGAACTGAAAACAATACAAGAAAAATTTAATCAAAAATCTATTATGCGTATGTAACGAGCAGACAAACACTTGAAAAATACACATTTTTTAGTAAATAAAGTCAAAATTCCAAGTGAATACTACCTACCTATCGTTGTATTTCTAAAAAATACAGTAGAAAAAATGCCATGAAAACCCGACGCCTGACACATTTCATATTTTATGAAAAGTTTCCCAGCCGCAAGCTGACATCCCTCCAAATGTGTTTACAACTATTATTCCTGTAGCTTTGCTTTTCACATCAAGCAGACTTTAATGCCAACTGTCATACACCTGTCATATTATATACTAGCGGCCCGCCCCGGCTTCGCACGGGTATTTAACAATAATTTCAAAATTATAATACACACACATACACCCTTCTATTTGCGTTAGGTTACTAAAAAAGAAAAGTATAAAGAAAATTTGAACATTATTATTTTAATGAACTTTTATTTTTATTACTTAACTTTTTACCGTTGCGTAGGGGAGCCGACTTCATTTCTTGACATTGACTCCCCACCCGTACCCCCCTACCCTAAGCTGCTGCCTAGCTCGCCAAGCAGGGTGAGCGGCTACCACGCGACTTTTTTCTAATACTTACATTTTTAAACTTGTGATATCTTTCGAATGGAATGTCCGAATTGAATAATTTAAAAAGTTTTATAAAGGTATTGAAGCAGTTTTGAATATGAAGTAATAAATTACTTGATAAGGATTAATACCAAGATACAAATAAAGAGCCTCTTATAGCGGCGGCATTTCAATTAAAATTTTAAAATAAAAAAACACTTATTGTGGCATAACTATAATAGTTAGACATATGCTGTCGACTTGTAGAATGTACATAGATACAATACAATTCGATTCGTTTCCTGTCATCTAACGAAGCAACATAGCATTTTCATTTTAGTTGTTTTTCTAGTGTTATTTTGAGTTGTGTTGTGTAATTTTGGTGGTATTTTAACCAACATTACTTGTGGTCTTAGCACAAAGTGAGCATTTGAAATGAAAGTTTATTATGTGATATCGTGATTTGCCCGAAAATTTTTCAAATGTTTTGAAGAAACCGCCACCATTTTCTTCAAAACAATTGACTGACTGAACTTTGGACTGACGTGACTAGAAACATAACTACAAAGAGCATAATCTCTGAATCACTTGACATTGGCAAGATTGTCTATGACAGGAGCCATAAAAAGAAGAAAGAAAGAAAGAATGTACATAGGTACCTAGAGAATTTCAATATGATTCTCTCAGGTATTAGGAAACTGCCATATTTTTCTTCAAAACATGGCAGCCTTAGCGGTGGCTAAAAACTTCTGTAAGAGTAGTAGAGCTCTTTGTGAAGGGCTCGTACGGGGTAGTCTCTACTCTACCACCACGCCATTTTCTGCCGCCAAGCAGCGTTACTGTTTTTCGGTTTGAAGAATGTAATTGCCGGTGTTATAACAGACGCATGAGGCTTCCAAAACTAAACTTCACAGAACCGAAATTGAAAATATTGTGTTTTAGATATTTTAAATTTAAACCTGTCAAAAATGAACCGAAATTGAAAATAATATTGCGTTTTGGACATTTTTAATTTAAACCTGTCAAAAATGGCAAGGTTTCGATCGCCCGTCGGACTGTCTGCTGAATCTAGCATTGCTTTTTTTATTTAAATCTGCCGTAAATAGTTTAACTCTCGATGCTTACGTTTTTGAGCAATGTTTTCGACTAGCGGACTCTGAATGTAGCGGCTAGATGTTCACAGAATGTAACAAAGGGTTTTACCCACGTGCGATCATGCATCGCAAGTTCTCAAAAGCATAAAATGTGGATAAAACGTGGAAAATGCCGCGCAATGTTCACACGGTGCCGGTGTACGGGAGAATTTTATATGAAAGGTAAAGCAGGGGTTTTCCGGGTCTGTGGAAAGGAATTTGAATAGTACAACGGATACATCTGAAATATTACGATGTATTTTCCTAGAAAACAAGTGCAAAAAGGTTTGTGACGGATAGGTACGTTAAGAATGGGGCATTCCTCGAACCGCACCTAAATGAACCGCACCTAGATATTTTAATTCCAAACAAAAAATCACAAATTTCATTCAGAAATTAAGACATTCTAAAATGTACCAACAAAGTTTTTTTTTCCACAAAAAAAATCTGATCGAATTAGTGGATGGCCTACCTGATGTTGAGTGGTAAACATCACCTATAACAAATAAATGCAAGCGGATTCATAATTAGACTCCCGCTGATTGCCGACTTTATAACCTCCACCTATTTATTTCATGAACACGATTAGAATGTAATGATTTTGGCTTTTCTTTGATCCCCTGTTTTAGACCAAGTAAACAAACAAGCGCACGGCCCACCTGATGGCAAGTGGTTCAGCCTATGGACGCTAGCAACACCAGAGGTACCTGGAGTGCGTTGCTTACCCTTTAATTAAATATTGTAAAACACCCTTTTGAGGGGGTTAACGTTTTGACCCCTAAACGACTTTGCTATGTCGTCAGGCTACTTCTGGGAGTACCCGAACATTAGTCATGGGGTCGTAAATAAAACCGCGTAGGTGGTCTCATTATCGCTTGATCCGTACCGTATGGTGCACGCCATTTCTTAGTGCTGCCAACTTTACGTAATTCTGCTAGATGTAACCAGTATTTTATCACTCTGTTATCTGAGGATCGGGCCAACTAGACTGAAAGGACATTCTCATAGGCTTTGGGCAAGTACCACATCAAATATAAATTATGATTTACCCAAATAACAAAGCACTGCTGCGTTAGCCATGCACTGCCCTGCGTCTATCAACATACAAACTTTATGAAAATGTTAACGAACTGGCGGTAGATTCACCTGGTCTAAAAGACGTTTCAAAGTGATCCCTGTGATTGTACTGAATAAAGACCATGTTGATTTTGATTGGGTTAGCCCTGAAATTGTAAACATTGTACAGGTAAATTTGGTCTATAATAATAATAATCATTTATTTCAGGCAACATAGTAAAAAAGATCTTAAAAATACAGGGCCCATAGCATAAATACCTTACAAACTAAAATAATATATATATAATTATATGACTATTCTATATAGTCTGTTATTATTTAACTAGCACTTCTATGTGCCCTGTGTTATTTTTATGCCGTAGATTGAATAAATGCTAAGTGATAAAAATACTTATCTTTTATTAAATGACAAACAAGCTATACTATGACTGATGAAGAGCCACGTGAAGAATATTTAATTTTAAAGATGCCTTTTGTGCACAAACCACGTAGGTTTGTCAGAAAACTTTTTGGCTCCGTAGTACATTAGCGTAGGACCTGATATCAGCTGGCAACACTGCACTCGAGGACAAAAGAACGTAAAAACGCGATAATATCACGAATTGATAATATCAACAAGTTACACGCCCTTCATGTTCTGATTGATTTATAATGATACCTTTGTTTTTTAAATCTTTATATTTCCTTGATACAGCTTCTGTCTGTCTGTCTGGAATAACAAAGCATTGTGGGTTGTTCGTACCAACTAAACTTTTTTTGACGCTGGGAAAAAATTGTTACGCATTTCCCCCCATTGGAGGATGGGAGGGATATATGGAACTCCCCAGCTTTCCACGACCGGTATACTCAACAACCCAGCGGCACTCCCGTTACAAAATGTTCAAAAAACAAAGAACTTCTCTCTCTCTTTTTATAAACGGTTTTTTCTTCTCTCGTGTCAAAAAAGTAGAGAAAAATAAACAGATGTAAAAGAGTTGTTAGGCAATGAAGAGAAAATAATTATGTACCTCTGTAAGTACTTACCACCAGGTAAGGTGGTAGTGAATCTAGTGAGGTAAAAAAGGGTAACCTGAGGTCGCGGTTTGAATCCTGTATGCATTGCTGTTAAAAATTTATAAGCGATCTAAAGATAGCTCAAATGATCCAACACAGTCGGGAGCATCCCCAAAACGCTGGCTACATTGTCCCTCTTAATTGCAATGGTGATGCTATATGTATTTTGGTTTTAGAAATACCTACTAGTCTTCGTTTCACAGACGGAGCGGCAGGCTAAAGCTAGTTACGAAATAATTATTGTTTGTCTCAGTTATTATATTATAACCGGAAGAAATTATGTTGCCTTCATTCCGAGACTGATTAATAAGCTTGGCTCTTATCTTATTTGCTATTTTCTGAAAATTAAAGGATGAAAGAAAATACAATTTGACAAACGAAACACACCGCCTATATTGTTTCTAGTTAGACTAATGGCTCTGGGAGCTGTAGACCTCGCGAGCACAATTCAATCAGCATCATCAATGTCGTGTAAGGTGTTTTCTGAAAGTCTTCTTAATTTCTAATTTAAGGCTTATTATTATGCTGATGCTCTCATTCAGTGAAGGAAAACATCATGAAGATAATTATCAGTTAGTATTCTAACAGCGACTAAACGCTTGCAGCCTGTGACGTATTGAAAACTAACTATAATGCAAAATGTTGTGTGTGTGTGTGTGTGTGTGTGTGATGTGATGTTTTTTCTATTTAATTTTGTAAATTTTTGAGGAATGTAATGTGCAAGTGCATTTTCCGTTTTGTGATTTTTTTGATCTTTTTGATTTTTTTTGCATCATCTTGTGTAGAATCGACCATCGATTGTTTGATGAGCTATCCTGTTCATCATGCTGAAGATCCTTATCAGATCTTCGCCAAACTTTTGTGAGACCTTTGACTTATAGTTACTACCTTTCAAATAAAAAAAGAATAATCGAAATCGGATCTCATTTGGTGGAGATATCCAGTATATCAAATAGCCCCCTTTTTGCCCTTTTTTTGGGGGAAGTAACCCTCCAATCAAAAATCCACGACGACAAAAAAATTCTAATAAGTCATATAACCTGTGTACCAAGTTTCGTCCAGATCGGTTGAAAAATGCGACCTGTAGAGGAGAACAGACAGACAGACATCCGGACAAACGCATTTTTGGCCAATGTGGAAACTGAGACGCTTCGCTCGCTTCGCTCGCTCGGTCAATTATTGTTAAGTATGTTTTAAATCTCTTGTTTATTAGTTACTGTGTCACTCTTGTTGTCATGTGTCGTGTCGTCATAAATAAAAACTTGTTCTTTCTTTCTTTAGAACGAAAGCTACTTTTATAAATAAATATTTTCACTTAAGGCACTATTTAGCTAGAGCTCTGTGAAGGGCTCGTCCGGGGAAGTACTACCACCACGCCCTTTTCTGCTGCCAAGCAGTGTTGCTGTGCTTCGGTTTGAAGAGTGTGGTTGCCGGTGACAGGCACATGAGGCTTAACATCTGTTCATATAATGTGTGACTTACCATGCAGGCAATGTTTTGTTTTGTGATCACCACTCAGCATCTAGTGGGCTATCTTTTGCAGTATAAAAAAAGTTTTGGAGTTTTGTTCTACAAAGGATCAGCAAAAAAGTATGTAAGTAATTTACCAAGAGATTGTTAAAAATCTATTTTCCATCAAACTGTTCCAAGAAAAATGTTAAAAAGTCTTTCAGGGTATGCAATGCAACGATAACCCTGGTTTTGATGATGACTGTTACATAAAACTGCTCTTATTAACCAAAAGCCAGGGATGACAGTTTAAAACAAATAAGCTCATTTCAAGCGTCTCATAACATCAGCTTAACGTATTAAGCTGCGCTTGGCTTTACTTTCAGAGTGCTTATAAAGCAACTCCTCACTGCAGATGTGCATTCATGATAAAATGAGCTTTATTAGCACTAGCCTTCGATTTGTTATGGCTTGGTGCTTGGTCGTATCACGTATGTATAGTCGAGTGGCATTAGCATAAAAGCACAATAGTGAAAGGGGACTTTGTATACAGAATGTTGTTGGTACATAAAGTTCTTTCAGTCACAGTTAAAGTCAAAATGTATTTACTAAATAAAATCACAAGTATCACTTTGAAAGTCTCCCTGGTAGATTTTCTCCCAATTCATGTAAATATCAAGCAGAAGTCATGATCCGCAAGATAGAACTTTCAAGATTGAATAGTTCGAAGACTTTGATTAGACTGAGCATTGGCGTCTAGACTTGGAGAGTAGATATAATATAGGTCTGTCTGGTCTTGTCACCTAGCATGACGTATAAACACTTGGGACCGACTTTATGGTAGGTACTGTGATTTACTAGCTGCCTGGTAAGTACCTATGTAGTTTCTTGATTTATTTCAGTCGCATTACATCCGGTTCAGCATAAATATAATTATGATCCAAGTTTTCCTACTAAAAAGTTTGCTTTACTAGTTTTTGTATAATTTAGTAGGAAAAGTTATGATTATTGTTGATTTATTATTTCAGCCTGCATCGTCCAACTGCAGGGCAAAGGCCTCTCCCTTTTCCATTTTTTACGGTCTTGGGCCCTTGAGGTCCATTTTTCAGTAAATGTATCGGGGTCATCCTGGCCCCTCCGACTTGGACGGCCGCGCGGCCTAAAAAAGGAAAACTTGAAACTGAAAAAACTGAAACAGCTCCACGACTTTGATCCCCAGGCACGGTAGATATCCCTTCAGATCTCTTAGTACCAAGTACT
Organism: Plemyria rubiginata; assembly: GCA_963576535.1. Lineage (NCBI taxonomy): Eukaryota > Metazoa > Arthropoda > Insecta > Lepidoptera > Geometridae > Plemyria > Plemyria rubiginata. The sequence goes on from OY754929.1 coordinate 4,569,770, forward strand.
AACTCAAGATTCTTTGAAGATGTCTAAGGGGGTAGTCAGAGGTACGTCCAAAAAAAGAGGAAAACTTGTTAAATAAAAATTAAATTTTGTTATCACACGGCATAATATTAACTCCATGGATGGACTCAGTTCAATGTTTTATCTCCATCGAAGAGTGCACTTAGCATGCTGGCACGTCCACACATTCCACCATGACTTCAACTCCTCAATATTTTTTTGTCTGTGCATCCGTCTCAGGCGACGGACGTGTTGCAAATCTGGATTTCCGCATTGATTTTGTAAATTCCGTCGATTTATTGTGCGAATTTCGATGCAAATGCGCTTTGAATCGTCGAATTGCATTTTATGTGTCTGCTATTCCTTTAAGTGTCCCTGGTTTTATCCTTGAGTTAAACTCATTTAGAAATTGAAGTCGGTGCAACATCTTACTCCTCAAAAAATGGTTCTCAAATTACTAATTACTTTGCTGAAAGTAGCTTTAGTTTAAATGTTTTTCAGTTTCAGTATGTAACCAAGCTGAAATACAAAAACACAAGATCTACTGGTACCAAATTGGTAGCTTTGGGCTATAAATATAATTTGATGCACTGTGGTCTTCCGTAAGGCGGCAGCAACTGCGGTACATAGATCATCATTCCCGATTAATATAAAAAACAACTCAATACTATCTAACATACACTGCAAGCCATTATGCCATCCTGATTGAACCCGCTCGATTTATAGAGATTTTTAATTAAAAATGTAAATAAACTATGAAGCCCTACTACCTTCGATGTACGAAGCATGGTTTCAAAAGAGCGATGCATTTAAAACTCAATCTGTACTCGTTACAAAAAAGAAAAAATATATCTATGCTCAACAAATCCGACGCTATGCAATGGCGGGCACGTAAAGAACATAGACTAGCGTACAACATCGTAGTGCTTTATTAGAGCGCTTTGTTTTCTCTGAAAACATGGTAAAACACGGATAGAATAGCAAGTAAATAACCAGAACTGTTTAGAACGTAAGATCAATGTAGAATAAAAATAATAATAAATAAATAATGCTGGACAATCCACACAGCACCATCTAGCCCCAAAGTAAGCTACTCAAAGCTTGTGTTATGGGTACTAGATGACTGATATATTTAATACATTATACTTAGATATATATTTTTTGATAGAGACTGAGGTCGTCAGGAGAATGTCTATGTAGTTGCCCTTCCAAAGTATATTTTGTACAGAAAATGAAACAAAAGGCATACCTAATATTACTGACCATAGAGCATTTAGTAATGTTTTAATCAGTTTTAATTAAAGCCAAAATTAAGTACGGAACGGAACACGGAACATCGCACAAACTGGCCATAAAATTAAAAAATAAAATGAGCGGCACGGAGTTCCAATTTCAAAATTGAAGTTGACACTCAGGTATTCATGAGATGGCTTGGCGCAGGCATTCTGTCTGCCCTGCTGTAAATTGGCCACTTCAGCCGGCTACACCAGGGCCACTTGGAGATCTAGTCTGTTTTAACGACCAACTTGTTTCTTACAAGTCTAATTTCTAAGATGTTTTGCTAGTTTGAAGGACAGTCGCTTTTATTTTATTCTTAGTTTTGTATATGTGTTGGTACCTACTGCTTTTTCTTTTCCAAGTTTTTAGCAAAAACTTGCAACAAACAACTTCTCATGACAAACTTAGCAGTACAAAAATGCTTAATTACTTTTAAAGTCCAACCCACCTTGCCAACTTAAAAAAAAAAGTAAAGCTTTAAATTATACGATTATTTTTCCATGCAAACGCGTACCTACCTACCTACATATTCCCACTTGCTACTCAACAAGCAATACTTAGAAGTGGCACTTGGAGCTGAAATAGAGCCAGGCAATATATCATACTCGTACGGGACGAGGCGACGGGAAAAATGAAAAACCAACACCAGTCAGCCACTGGAATATTTCAAGCGGGCAACACTAGTGCTTTTTTATTGCGCTCTCGGTGGTGGTGTTACTAGATTATTTTACGTGCAATGCTTTTAAAAATACTTTTTATAAAAATATTCATTAAAAGGAAAAGAGAATGAAGAATATATTACTTACTAGTTGCGCCCCGCGGTTTCACCCGCGGTTTCACCCGCGCCGTTTTAAATCCCGGTATTCCCACGGGATAAAAAGTAGCCTATGTACTATTCCAGACTATAATCCATCTCTCTGCCAAGTTTCATCCAGATTTGTTCAGCCGTTTCGGCGTGAAAGAGTAACAAACATCATCCATCCATCCATTCTTACAAACTTTCGCGTTTATAATAGTAGTAGGATATATTATAATAATTTTTCTTATAAAATAAACGATAAAAAAGCAACCAAAATCAATTAAAAAAACATATATTTTGTGTCACAAAAACACACCTAATACGCGAAATACATATAAAGAACAATATTGGTGAAAGCCAAAAAAAACGTACCTACATAATGAAAATATAAAAAAGCGTCTGTGAAGCAGAGCATTATATTTGTTTTTCATTGTATTTTTTCTAAATTATCATCGAAAAGGGTTGAAAGGAAAGTAACACCTTACTCGCCTCTTTTAACCCTTTTACAGCCAAAACGAATGATGTAAGCGCTCTACCAAGTTCTTACACATCCTGTTTACCCCTAGAAACTGTGGCCACGGAAAAAAATAGGCAGGTGCAGAAGAATCACTCGAGCGAAATGGTATACCTTCGTAATGTTATTCTTCAAAACTTTGTTATTTTCTATTTTTCATAATTCAGTGATAAATAAGTATCTTCAAAACGTTGAAATCCGCGAGCGAGCTATGGCTTTATTACGGTTGTCTGCAACTTAAGGCAAATGCTTGAAATATTACTTATCTGTAAGTCTTTTGGGTATCTTTTTAATCGTGAGACAGCTGTCTACGTATGAAAAGACATTATATTCAGCCCCAAATGAGATTCTATTATTTGTAGCTTCTCTTTACTTTAGATGTGGTGTTGAGTCTGTGTGCCCAGAGTGGCAAAGGCCTCCTCCAACCGCTTCCACTCCTTTTTATTTTGAGTTTTTCTTGTCCAGGTCTTCTGCATTCGTCATACGCCGTCTCCGGGTTCGCCTTTTTTACCGTTTCCATCTCAAAGAGACCTTACTAATTATTATTTCTTCTGTGGCACGGACGCACTGACACGGTATAGGTTAAGCCCTGAAGTTCTGTTTGTTTTTATCCGTCTGGGAGTAATTTGTGAGTTAACGATGCTCTTTTCTAAGACCTTTGATGCCGGTCGCTTTGAACATGCTCAGGAAGTTCGTTGGGTTTGAGTTCAGAGTCATTTATTTTTCAGTTTGTGTGCTTTCTTTTTTCGAATTTTTTAACCCTAAAATGCGACAGTGAAGTTTAAAGGAAATGCAACACAAAAAGGGCTGGATTACGTGACAAATTACCGATGGAAGTTTTTGCGGTCTAGCAATACGCACATAGATACGACTCATGTTATTGTAGTGGGAGTGCCCCGCTTTCTGATCGCAAGGTTGGAGGCTTGAATCCAGCCGTGTGTGTGTTCAATACCAGTGCTTTCAACTGGTGAGGGAAAACATCTAAGCTGTAAACCGAAGCCAGAAGTTTTTTTTTAAATATATAACTGGCTGATGGAACAGGCAGATGGCCCACCTGATGCTAAGTGGTAACCATCACCTATAACAAAGCATTGCCTCGTAAGTCACGCACGATAGGAACGTGCCCTACGATGCACTGCCCTGCGGCCAACAAATTGAGGCATATAGATATTAAGCCGCTTGTGCCTGTATTACACCGGCGACCACACTCTTCAAACCGAAACACAGCGTTGCTGCTTGGCGTCAGAAAAAGGCGTAGTAGTAGTAGTACTTTCCCGGACGAGCCCTTCACAAAGAGCTATAATACTACTTTTACTATTAAAAGTACTAGTTAGCTAGCTTACTGACACTAACACGCTATCCTAGCTTGAAATACTAGCCTCGAGCATCAAGATACACAATGGCCGCGGTCATTAGGGATGTTTACTGCGATTGTGACTAGAGTCACCTAGTTTTAAGACGTTTCAAGATGGTCCTTGTGATTTTATTGAATAAACATATTTTGACTTTGACTTTGACTGGGGATCAAAGTAGTTATTTTTTTTTTAAACTTCCGAATTGTATATTAACTTGCTCTGTTTTGTTCCAGGTAAGAGCGTAGTAGCAGCACTGCATGACATGCTAAGTAAACGTGTTTCATTCGCACTGTCGCGGTAAGATTAACCTTTTATTGGTGGTGGGTCTTATCTGTACGTCAAACCGTCATCTTCATAAAATTCGTTAATCTCTATCCCGGTTCATTCAACAACAACGGGATGTTTTGAATCGACTCTGAGTCAACTGAATCTGACTTGGCCAAGTATTTAAAACAATTGCAATTTATACGCGATCGACTTGCACAACTTTCGTTAAATGAGCGAACTCCTGATCGCATTTAAGTGCTTCGCTTTAATCACGAACGAACAAGCCGCTAAACATGATAAGCGAATTGACGAACAATGAAAATGTTTACAGGTACAATGGGCGGTCTTATCGCTGAAAGCGATTTCTTCCATACAACCGTTGGACGTGATTTGCTACCTACATAAAATTTCATTAGACCGTGTTGTGTAAACGGCCCAAGATGATGTAGTGAATTCGGGCGCATATTGCAATGCAATTGTTTGCTACTTGCCATATTTTACTCTACTATTTAGAAGACCTATATTTTTAACAGGCACGCTTACTCGCTACAGCACAAGTTTTGAATAAACATTATTTTATTGAAAGTTGCCCAAAACTTGGTTTATATTGGACTTGGATTTTCACAGAGTAATAATAGGCCTCTCTAATAGGTTCTCTGTGAAGTCTAAATATCTCAAATGATCCAAAATTATACTTTTGTATGTTGTTGCTTTTTCAAAAAAATTTAACTTAAATAAAGCTGACTTTCACTCTACCTTGTGGTTCAAACTAAGTAAACTGTATACTGTATTCGGCCTCCCGCGACACAGGTTTGTCCTAGTGCGGGGACCAATGGCAAAATTATTAATGTTTAAACACTTTAGTAAATAAATGAATTTGAATTTGAACCTACATGCAGTAATTAGCAGTAAATTCATCTCGGAGAGAAATGACGCACAGGCCTAATCGTACCCAACCCAACACACCGGCTTTGGAGCCAGCCAACGTTGCGGTGAGGGGTTAATAAACCAAGCCACACTCGCGTAGCTTTGACACGGGAAATGCAATATTCCACTTGCCTGGGGTGGCGGGAAGCTACGAAGTAGGTACCTACAAAATTAAATGATTCTCGATTCTAATTTCAAATAGGTATGTGGTTTTTTGTTTCAATACAACTTGCAGCTAGTATTGGCTCACCTGGTTTTAACTGGTAACTATTATAACAAAGCATTGCCTCGTAAGTCACGCACGATAGCAACGTGCCATACAATGCACAGCCCTGCGTTCACTAAATAGAGGCAAACAGATGAAGCCTCATGTGTCAGTAATTTTACAACACACATCAAACCAATACACAGCAACGCTGCATGGCAGAAAAAAAGCAGGTGGTAGTACTTCCCAGGTTGAGCCACACACGAACATTTCTACCACTTTTAAAGGGCTACCCTGAGTTTTCCCAGCCTATACTCTACGTATGTTTTACTAGCTAGATAAGTATAGGCACTTTTATTTATTTTTCTCTACATACTTTAAAACAAAGTCGCTTTCTCTGTCCCTATATCCCTATGTCCCTATGTATGCTTAAATCTTTAAAACTGCGCAACGGATTTTGATGCGGTTTTTATTTATAGATAGAGTGATTCAAGAGGAAAGTTTATATGTATAATACATGCATGATATGTGCACCCTTGCGAATCAGGGGTGCGCGGGTGGGTCGCTAGTATTTAATAAGATCTTATACACATTTTTTACTACAGCCGCTAACAGTAGTCTGTAAAACTCATGATACTAAAATCACACTAAAAACTGAGAAGCGATAATAAAGCTTCAATTTTTTTAATCTTTCTCGTTGAATTACTTTTTCCAAACTATGCTCTTTTAGCCAAGAAATTTATCTATTAGTCATGCGTGGGTAGATAAAACGCCTCTGCAGTCTTTTCAGGCGTTTATACAGTGACAGTAAAACACTGCCTGAAAAATAAAATATTCGTGCAACGATAATCGATTTTTCGTACACACACGTTTTTAGAGTGCCTACTTTAACTGCCACATATTTTAGCAGCGCAATAAATGTTTAACATTAAATGAAAGTATTATAAATTATCTGTTAATGGAAATATACACGTCAGTAATACACGACAAGTTATAAAATATGATTATGTTGTTTTAAAGGATATGATAATTATGAGAGCTTTTTTCAAGAGCCTGCCTTCGATAATAGCACTTTTCGACCAAAATACAGTAAAAACCACATTATTTTCTTGTTTCGAAATTACTTTTTTAAAAGTCACTTCCCCATTTGAATTTCAAAAGTAGAACACTTTTAAGTAGCGGTAAACAAGAGTGTCAATTTGTAAATTAACTAGTGATGTGCTCATCGATATTCTGTTCAGATTAGATATATCGATAAAGACCGAGGCCGTACGCTTTGGAAATAGTGTTGCGGCTATAGAGTTACGAGTTGCGAAGAATTAATCAGTTTTCTTCAGAACAGGAAAGTAAGTGAATACTCTAGTTACTTTCCTGTCACTAATAATATAATATCTGAAATGCCAGAAATAACGTAGGTGGCCAATACCATTTACTTGGGGGTTTCAATAATTTATGTGTACTTATTAACTACTTTAACTATTGACCCCGTCTGACAGAGTTTGCAGTTTTCCCGAAGTCCTGGGCTTCGACAATGGCTGTCTGGATTAAAAAAAGTTTATTTTTAAGTAAACATTATGTATTATTACAAGTCACTAGTCGTTCTTACTCCGCGGATTGTACAAGTTTTGTAAATGTAAAATCCGTAGGCACAACATAAAATTATTTCTATGTATAATAAATAATATCTATCTTTGTAAGTATATAATGTATTAAATATATCAGTCATCTAGTACCCATAACACAAGCTAGTAGCTTACTTTGGGATGATGAGATGGTGCTGTGTGGATTGTCCAGCATTATTTATATATTTATTTTTAGGAAAACCAACAGCACAAAAAACAGGAAAGAGAACAGTATAGTAGCATAAGGCCAATAAAATATTTTCACGAACAGAAATTATGACGTATCTTTAATTTATCGACATCAATCGAGATTTTCATCCCATCACTAAAGCCCTTGCGCAAGTATGAGTATAGGGCCTCTGCACATCCGCCCGCCCACGCTGCCTCTCGACACCAATAGTGTCATTGCGAAGGACGTACACTCAAGTTGTTTATAACAATAACATAATTGAACATTGTTGTTAAATAAGCTCTTTGATTATGTGATCTGGATTTACGGATTGTTCGAAATTCGAATTTCAATTTCTTTGAATATGTACGCTAAAAGGAATTTGAATGTACTCTATTCGTTCCGTTCCAAATCACCCGCAGACATTACCTACAATTCTATATCACTAAACTCAAGTCAAAGTCAAAGTCAAAATATGTTTATTCAATAAAATCACAAGGACCATCATGAAACGTCTTAAAACTAGGTGACTCTAGTGCCAGTTCAAGTTCAAGGAATTTGAATACTACACTAAACTCTACTACTCATGTAGGCAATCCTGAATTAGGTAACATATGGTTGTAAATTGTCTACCGCTCAGTCTAACGACTAACTTCACGTCTACCGTCTACCTAGATCCGCCGTCTGGACTGTTTAAGTAAGTTTTTCTTAAATTTGCGTGTTAGAACACAATTTTTCTGCTTCTACTCTCCAAATTGACTAGCACGCTGCGCTTCGATGAACGCTGACTCCCCAACGTGTAGTAAATTATCAAGCAGTTGTGCTACGGCGGGATGGTTACCGCGTGTGCGGTTTGCAAGCTGCTTCCGTAATATTGTAAGGCTTTTGTTCATAATTGTTCCGGTCTGAAGGCTTTGAAGCAGACTCTTCTAACCGCATCGTGAGGAAAACAGAGGCTTACATTTTCTGAACTAAAGAAACAGATGTTTGCAATAAATTCTGATAGTTTTATTCCTGAAATAAGGTAACTTAGGTCACCAGGCTTTGCTTTTGAACAGCCATTGTTATGTTGTATTCCGAAACGCGGTTGTGCCCGATTCATTTTTTGACGATCTCTGTGGCGCAGCGGGTGAGAGTCCGCCTGCGACGCAAGAGGTTGCGGATTCGATTTCCGCCTCGGAACAACGTTGTGTACAATCTGCAGAAATTTGTTCCGTTGGTGTGGGTGTTTTCTATGCATAATAAAATATATCTATCTATGTAAGTATATAATTTATTATTTATTGCTGGCTCAGCGTATCAGCATTGCCATTTAGCGTGGCAATGCAGCCAGTATCTTGGGTACGCTTCCGACTGGCACTGATTTGGATCAGTTGAGCTATCTATAGATCGTTTGCAACGGTCTGCAGATAGCTCAACTGTTTCATATGTATTTTGTATATTTTGTAAATAATTGTAACTATTAGTTGTAATTTTCTTTGTCAATAAAGACTAATATTTATTAAATATATCAGTTATCTGGTACCCATAACACAAGCTTTGAGTAGCTTACTATGGGGCTAGATGGTGCTGTGAGGATTGTCCAGCATTATTTATTTATGTTACAAAGCCCTAATTAAAAAAACATGAGATTTCACAGATTATACTCGCTAGTGTCTGTACCAGACTGTACTAAACTAAGAACAACGTATGTAGTACATATATTTTGTTTTCTTGTTTTTATAAAGGACTGTGTGATCGCTCAGCGACAAAGCCACTTAAATAAAAGATTTGATGTGATTATATAATATCATGGAAAATAAGTCTTCAAAATTTACTCGTGGCTCGTTTGCCCAGAAACGGGCAACAATAATATTCGCGGAATCGTAATGCATCGAATGAAGCCACAATAGGTGTGTGGGCAGACGCCCAACCTAAATATTTATACTACCACTTCACCATGTTTATAGCACTTCATGTGAGTGTGAAGCGTCGCTTTCGCGTTATGTCAACTCTCGGACATCTGCGACAAGAGTCTTATAGGGATTACCTATCTTTATGGTGGCCATAGGAAAACTATAAAATTTTTATTTACAGTTAAAGGGTTATGATAGAATGCGAGTTGATACAAGTGCCATTTAATGATTTTTTAAACGGACACATATTACATAGTTATTGCAGATAAAATACTTTTCATCAAAATACGCAATACGCGTTAAATAAATAAATAATCGATTTGGACTTTCATGAACTGAGTATGAGAATAGCCTAGATCTTTTAAAACTTTTCTTTTATATTTTGTTTGACTTTAGTTTATGCAGTCGCTACGTCACCCTTTGACATTCGGCATAGACAAATACTAAATTATGTTACTTTATCACTATGAACGTACTGTAATACAGTTTTAACGCGAATGCGCTGTAAGCTTTACATTATCACGTTCAATAATAACAGTATAGGTTTTTTTGAGGAGTAATAGGTTAGCGTGGTATGGGCATGTCATGAGAAGGGAAGAAAGTCATATTACGAGAAGAATGTTAGACATGCATGTGATTGGTTGTAGAAAGAGAGGTAGGCCAAAGAAAAGATGGATGGACTGTGTGAAGGATGACATGGGTAAGAAAGGAGTGAGCACCGAGATGGCGAATGATAGAGGAGAGTGGAGGAGTAGAATCTGTTGTGCCGACCCCACTTAGCGTGGGATAAGGGCAGGAAGATGATGGTGTTTAATAATAACAGTAGATTAATAATAGGTAACTGTGCATAGTTAGTAACACTGTTTTACAAATTGATCGACACTTGGCGTTGCGCCAATAGCCAGCAAAGAAAAGACGTTCGAAGCTCAGATAGGACACATCTGACTTTATTTTCAATTTTTTTTTGGTTATAATGTTTTTTCAAGGAATTTTGATCTTTTTAGTCGCGTGGGTCGCGTGTCATAAATATATCTTACCTACATCACCAGCTGATCGTCAAACTATGTTTCGATAAGTTCACCATAAGATGTCCCCTGACGTGAAGTTGGCGTTACTATGGTCTCTACTATGTAGCTGTGTCCTATACACAGAATATAGAAGAGGTCTTCTTATCTTATCTTCTTATCTTTGACGACCTCAGCGGCGCAGCGGGCGAGAGTCCGCCTGCGACGCAAGAGGTTGCGGGTTCGATTCCCGCCTCGGAACAAATTTGTGTACGATCTGCAGAAATTTGTTCCGTTGGTCTGGGTGTTTTCTATGTATAATAAAAAATATATATCTATGTAAGTATATAACGTATTAAATATAATATCAGTTATCTAGTACCCATAACACAAGCTTTGACTAGCTTGCTTTGGAGCTAGATGGTGATGTGTGGATTGTCCAGCATTATTATTGTTATTTATCCATGAGCTGAGTGTAAACGCAGGTAAGTTATGAAAAACGCGTCTATGCAATGAGGAAATGGTGTAACTATTAACTGTATACTGTTTATTTCTCATTTTATACAAGGTTTTGTCCTCGGCTTTTTCGCATTTTCCGGAATTTCTTTAAATAAACCCATGTCTCAAGTGTCTCATCTGTATACATACACGTTGGTGTTTGTGTGGTAATGAACCTGAAATACCTATCTACCCACACATTATCATACACACACACACACACACACACACATTGAACGAGATCAAAGATAATAGACCGGACAGATTAACACGCGATTAGTTAATTAGTGAATTTAATTAGATGCAAGAATGGTTATAATTTAAAAATTATGTGGCTTGGCTTTTGATTGTTGATAGCTAGTTAGCGGCCGTCATAATCTTCTTAGCGGTTTGAATATTGTTTAATGAAGAACGGGTACATATTCAGCGCGTATATTACTTTATTTATTTTCCCGCAATTACTGCTTTTGCAATACGCGATAAATACACGTATAATATTCAATATGTGTACTAATATTATGAACAGGAAAGTTTGTAAGTATGGATGGATGGATGTTTGTTACTCTTTCACGCCGAAACCGTGGGAATACCGGGAATTAAATCTGCGCGGGTGAAACCGCGGGGCGCAACCAGTGTGTCAATAAAGTTTAAAAGTTACTAAATTTAGCTGTTGTGTTGTAAGAAGAGGGAGGTATCCCTAGAAATAACTTCAATAATCACTATTCATAATTTACGACTTCGATTCCATCGATTTGTATTAGGAAATATGATTTCGAATCACCTCTGATTTGCATAAATAATTTACAATCAATAAAGTTCGTGTTTACAAAGTTAGCTGTGTTTTTTTAAGTACATATAGATAAACTACTATAATTTCCTAAAGAACTTTCAGCTTTAGTACACTATGATAGAGTTCAAAGTTGTATAAAAAATGTTTTGAATCATAAACCTGACGTCGTTCAAAGGTTTCACCCTAAATGGAAACTTGGTCCTCCCGCGGCTGATTTCATTTCACGATATAGATACTTTATTTAATATACAAAGTAAGGTTTTGTACAAACGATATATCATTTATGATTTATGTCGGAGCCTATGTGTTATTAAGATCATATTACTTGAATTGTATGATAGAACTTTAATAAAACCGATATTATTTAGTATTAATATATTTATTGCATAAGTTGAGATTAATTTCTAAAGTTTTACTGTACGATGAGATAGAGCCGCACCTTTCCATCCAATTAAATAAAATTTCTGACTTTTTAGTTTCTGTTTTACGACTTTCGTCGCATTTGGAGCAGCGTTTCCGCGAAAATTATGTTCACAAAATATGCGAACTTTTGTTCCAAATTTAAATTTGTCTAGATGTTGTTATTGACATGTGACATATATGATGTCACTACTTAGTAGTTCCTACCCTTACCTGCCATTGAACAGGACATGATCTAGCTAGGCAATGGTGTCGATTCTGCAGTGCAAGTACCGTTCTTATCTATGGCATAATTGACATTTAGAATCGTCAAAAAGTCGTTAAAAATTGTTTCAACAACAGATAAAACCATTTTTAACGAATTTTGACAATTATAAATATCAAATTAAGCGATCGATAAGAACGGTACTTGCACTGCTGTTGTTGCATTATCCTAAACTAATCTAATCTGGCAGCTCTAAAATTATAGCCGTCCTTATTGTCTCGGTCTTTTAGAAAGGGATGGCAATATTTTTAGTGCCGTCAAATTAGGTTATGATAGGAAAATTAAACAACAGAATTGGCACCAATATGAGGATATAAAAAGGAAAGACAGCCTTCGTAGCTCAGTTGGTAGTAGCTATGCCTTCTGCGCCGTAGGTCGTGGGTTCGATTCCCACCGTGAACAAACATTTGTGTGGTGAACATAAATGTTTGTTCTCTGTCTGGGTGTTATATAATATTATAAGTATGTATTTACAAAAAAAAAGTATTATAAGTAGTATATCAGCTATCTGGTTCCCATATTACAAGCATAAGCTTAGTTTGGGGGTAGATAGTGCTGTGTGGAAAGTCCACCAATATTTATTTATTATTTATTTATTAAAGTTTAGGTATAGCACCTAAGCATTCGCGATTAATCTTGTTGTCGACGTATACTCGTATCACAATTTTATTTAATCTTTTTATGGATGCAAATATCATTAAAACATCAAATAATGATGTCATATTCAGATATACATTAGACCAAATCCTTTTTTTCCAAAAAAAAAGACAATAGATTAGGTTTTTCGTGGGAACAAATCGCAAAAACTCTAAAATGAACATCGTAACTCAAGCAAGTACCGGCTTACAACCAGTGATTAACTAGTATCGCTTTATTTTCCTGACAAGAAAATCACTCAAAATTACCATACCTAATCGGAAAACTACTTTATGGCCTAATAAGGATGTTTAGGGTAATTCTCAGCAACAGAACCGTTTACCTACTAGTCTATCTAAAAAGGTAAGCCTACTGTAGTGTAAATAGATTATTTTATGTTATTATTACAAGGAGTTACAGTAAGTTAATTCAACAATGAAATATTGAAACTAAAGCGAAAATTTACCCACCCAAAGACTATTATTAAAGTGCGCGTCACGCAAAGAAACGTTGGAAGGAGGGGAGGGGGTGATGGCTCCACTGTTTTCAAGCGTTCGTTTTAGTTGACGTGACCTATACCATTGGTCATTATAAAATACGTCAAACGAGCCCTATGTAGCATTGCACTGCGTCTATCATTCCACGTCGTAGCTTGTGTATTGCACAAGCATGTAGGTGTCATTTTAAATTGGAACACAATGGTGTTTGGCTCCAAAAATCGATAGAAACACTTCATAAGACTCACATAACCAAGACAAACTATATTCATTCAATGAGTCACTCTAGAATCACTATAAAACGTCTAGCTATGAGAATTTAAGTGACAGTAAAAGACAGTTGAAACTACAATACGTAATACTAAGCACCCCAAAACTTCCTTATTTCTAGGTTACGCGTCTTTATGTAGATGACGACAATTGCCGAGTTACCTCCAAGATTTATTAGAAAACGTCAGTTAAATTACATTGTCACTAGAACGCTTAAATATTCATCAGTTTAGTTTAAATTCACTTTGCACTCTGCGGTATTAGTTAAGTTGTTGGAATATGCAAAATGGTGCGGTCGGAAGAATCGTAATGTTATTTTCTTGTCGGCTTGTTCAGTAGTAATAGGTGATGGAATACAGTTTTAATACCTTTATAATAATTATTTATATTATGAGCCTGTAGTGTCCCACTGCAGGGAAAGGCCTCCCTTCTCTCCAGTCGCTTCTACTTTGGGCCACTGTGGGCCAGTTCTGTTTTTAGGCGTCTACTTCGTCCCTCCATCTTTACATCTTCGCTGCGGTCTGCCTCGAAGTCGTTTTCGGTTTTTAGGCGTCCAATATGTGGTGGACTTAGCCCATAACGCATCCGACATGCGGCAGACCTTTATTTAATATTCTAATATATTTTATTACAAACTAGCGGCCCGCCCGCACCCCTTGCTTCGCACGGGTGCACATTGTTTTTCTACTATATCATGCATGTATTATACATATAAACCTTCCTCTTGAATTACTCTATCTATTAAAAAAACAGCATCGAAATCCGTTGCGTAGTTTTAAAGATTTAAGCATACATAGGGACATAGAGATATAGGGACAGAGAAAGCTACTTTGTTTTATACTATGTAGTGATTACAAATTATGTTTCAGAAATAAACAGGATGAGTACCTATAAAAGATTGTCATTGATTTTTTTAAGACCCGGAGTTCACTAGGAAGGAATAGGTTCCCTTTCATTCCCTTATCTCAAACTTAACTTAACTTAAGGCTCCGGTGACAGCGGGTCGCAATTTTGAGGTGCGATTGGCTAATATTTCATTTTATTTAATTTCGGGGAGGTTGTTTGAAAGAATAACTCTAAAGAAACACGCATAAATACTATTCGAACACAAATAATACAATAATATAAGGGAAACATGCCCGAATCAGAAATCATTTTGGTATTAGTATGTTTGATCTTACGTTTACCTAATACCAAAATGATTTCTGACTCAAGCACATTTCCCTTATATTCTTGTATTATTTGTGTTCGAACAGTATTTATGCGTGTTTCTTTAGAGTTATTCTTTCAAACAACCTCCCCGAAATGAAATAAAATGAAATAATAGCCAATCGCACCTTGAAATTGCGAGCCGCTGTCACCGGACCCTTAACCTACGGTATCAGCAAGGCAATATTAGTGATCCCAAATAACATCAGGGACCTTATTCTCTATGACATAGGAGATACTTTGCCCTAACCGTGTGACGTCACAACGTGATCTAAACGCAAACGCGAATGTATTGGTCATAGTGAATAACGCCCCTGGTAGATCATCTGCTCGTCCCCTAGTACTTAAGGGATATAAAAAACCTCGCGTTTCCCTGTTATCCTATTTCGCGTAACGTATGTGCATTGTGCATGTACGTTTATATTGTACCTAGATCAGTAGATATTTTCTTTTACTAAGAGCAATGCTCTTGTCTGCGTAATGAATGCAATTCTCTTCAGGTGTTCCTCTAGGGCAACCTCCTTGACCTTCTTATAAGACATGACGGCAACCTTCGTTTTTATTTGGCTCATGTAGCTTATCCTAGGTCTTCCCCTGCCTGCAGTGCAAGTATCGTTCTTATCGATCGCTTAATTGACATTGACATTTAGAATCGTCAAAAATTCGTTAAAAATGGTTTCAACAATGGATAAAACCATTTTAACGAATTTTGACGATTCTAAATGTCAAATTAAGGCTCCGGTGACAGCGGCTCGAAATTTCGAAATGCGATTGGCTATTATTTCATTTTATTTCATTTCGGGGAGGTTGTTTGAAAAAATAACTCTAAAGAAACACGCATAAATACTGTTCGAACACAAATAATACAATAATATAAGGGAAACATGCCCGAATCAGAAATCATTTTGGTATTAGTATATTTGGTCTTACGTTTACCTAATACCAAAATGATTTCTGACTTAAGCACATTTCCCTTATATTATTGTATTATTTGTGTTAAAACAGTATTTATGCGTGTTTCTTTAGAGTTATTATTTCAAACAACCTTCCCGAAATGAAATAAAATGAAATAATAGCCAATCGCACCTCGAAATTGCGAGCCGCTGTCACCGGACCCTTAAGCGATCGATAAGAACGGTACTTTCACTGCTGCTCTAAGTAGATATATGAAATGTTAAAGCTATTAACTCAAAATTCATTAATAACTAACGGCTGAATGCACCTCAGTTTGACACCAATTATTAATTCAACTTCGGCAGGCATTCATTTATCATCATTTCGCTTTGAGACGGCCCAAGGGCGATTCTGGCATCTTTACACATACAATTCAACGTTTTAAAAGGCCTTAGTCACACTACATAAAATAAATAAATAAATAATGCTGGACAATCCACACTGCACCATCTAGCCCCAAGGTAAGCTACTCAAAGCTTGTGTTATGGGTACTAGATAACTGATATATTTGACGACCTCAGTGGCGCAGCGGGCGAGAGTCCGCCTGCGACGCGGGTTGCGGGTTCGATTCCCGCCTCAGAACAAATTTGTGTATGATCTGCAGAAATTTGTTCCGTTGGTCTGGGTGTTTATGTATAATAAAAAATATGTATCTATGTAAGTATATAATGTATTAAATATATCAGTCGTCTAGTACCCATAACACAAGCTCTGAGTAGCTTACTTTGGGGCTAGATGATGCTGTGTGGATTGTCCAGCATTATTTATTTATTATTATTATTAATATTTAATACATGATATACTTAAATAGATATTTTTTATTATACATAGAAACACCCAAACCAACGGAACAAATTTCTGCAGATCGTCCACTTTGTTCCGAAACAGTCTGTTTCTTAAAAACCTTGCCCATAATTAGCGCGGTGTTAATGTAATTTAATGCCATGATATTTTAAATTTTATTGTTAATTGTAAATTTTTGCTTACCAATGACTTGGTGAAATATGTGAAACCACCTAACTACCTACTAAGAACTAACTTTTAACCGTATTTCTCGCAAATAAACATTTCATTTCAATGCAACACCAGAATCAACTACATTGACATTTCCTTACTTCATTCACTCCACTGAACATTTGTAAAAAAACCTTACAGATATTTCAATTAAAACTTGTCACCTTTTTATCTATAATCTAGATAATTAAAAAACTGTCAGGTATTTACAGTTCCGTGTAAATTATATAAAAATTGCTGCACATAAAGAATGCTCTAGCCAGTTACCCTTCAGAAATCTCTATGTAATATGTTCCTATCTATCTAGGTACATGCAAACTTATAAGAAAACAAGTATTTAATTTACTAAAACTAAAAACCTTGAAAATAATAATAATAATACAATAAACATAATAACTAAAACATATACCGAAGATGCTGGCAGCATTCCCCCTTTGAATAGTCAGACTAATTCTTTGTCCGAGGTGGCTGCCAGCTCTTCGGTCTCCTGTGACGTCGACTAGCCTCTTTGCTATTTCTTTAAAAAACCTAATAGCGCTAGGACCCAACGGACCTAGGGTCTCGACACCGAATGGGACAAAATCGTATTCGGAGCCTAGACCCTTGTATTTGCCTGTTTTAGCTAAATTATTTGAGATACATTTGCTAGCAGTCTCTCCGTTTTCCGTGAATGCGAGCGAGAGGAACATTTTTATGGGCCCGCACGAGTAAAGCCGCGAGAGATATTTATACTTTCTGCATTATTTCAACTCTTACCTTGCCAGCATAACTCGCCTTCTAAAGTACTTACCGCATTAATAATACTTACTTGCAGTTATTCACTGGTAAGTTTTAATAGCTCCAGTCCAGAGGTAATGAAAATGTAGAGACGGACTTACTTGAGCAATAAATACTATTCGGAACTTACGAGTACTTGTGCAATAAATACTTTTACTTTACGGAACATGGATAAATAGACATAAATAGAAGTACTACACATCAAATGTCTTTTGATGATTAAATAAATAAATATTGGTGGACATTCCACACAGCACTATTTCGCCCAGAACTAAGCCAAAGCTCTTGATATGGGAACCAGATAGCTGATTTATTACCCGAGTGAGTAATCTAATATCCATGTATGTATCCGTCCTTCGATATTTCCTTTAGTACCACGTAACAACCAAATGGCTTGATGGATTTTGATGATTCTGGTATCAAAAGATTCGTCGCAACTTCCCAAGTTTCCTTAGAATAAAAAAATTACACGTGGGAAGGAAAGCAGGAGCGATATTCTCTCACATGAAAAACTTCTTAAACACATGGTATAAAAAGTAGCCTATGTGCTATTCCAGACTATAATCTCTCTGCCAAGTTTCATCCAGATCCGTTCCGGCGTAAAAGAGTGACAAACATCCATCCATCCATACTTACAAACTTTCGCGTTTATTTAGTAGTAGGATTGACCCTTCCAGGTGCGAGTTCCACGCGACCAACCTATAAAGACCAAGCATTAAAATAAAATTTTCTACTTACAAAAATCACCATTTAGTTTCATAAATTTACATTATATCTTATCGACGTTTTTATATTTTGTGGGGTCTATTTAATTACAAAACGTAATCTTTGGCCCTAACCATTGGGTTTTATTAGTCAACATTTCACAAGTTTAATCAACATTTATCGATAGTTCTTATACGAGTTTCATACGGTGAATTTTATATAAATTTTACATCTTACGACTGTTATATTCTATAGAATTTATAAGCTTTAAAAATACTTATCCGATAGTTCAACATCGGCATCATCAGCCTAAGAAGTCCAGTGCTGGATATGGGCTCATTTCTAAGAACTATTTTGAGACCATTCCATCCACCGACTTTCCGCGATCCTCCCAATATCATCGGTCCATCGGGTAGGAGGGTGTCCAACATCTCGTCTTCTAGTTGGTGGTCTCTATTCGAGAACCTCTATTACCTCTATTCCCCAGCGGTTATTTGGCACTTGTTACACTACAATGAATTTTTTCACCATAATGTAATTAATTTATGACTAACAAAAAAAAATAATGTGGTGTGGTGTGTGTGGGCTATAGATAGCCCCAAAGTAAGCTATTCAAAGCTTGTGTTATGGGTACTAGATAACTGATATATTTAATACATTATATACTTACATAGATAGATATTTTTTATTATACATAGAAAACACCCAGACCATCGGAACAAATTTCTGCAGATCGTACACAAATTTGTTCCAAGGCGGGAATCGAACACGCAACGTCTTGCGTCGCAGGCAGGCTCTCGCCCGCTGCGCCACAAAGGTATAATATTATATGCTGTAGAATTTCTCAACTTTTAAAAATATACGTTAGCTAAACATAACTTAAGAAAATACGCGGTACCTAATTTGAATAACTGATCGTTATTTTGTAAGAAAAATATTAATTTATGTAATTGACTCCCATGCTCAAAACACGCTATGGGTAAGTCTTCTCAATCTTAAGGCTCCGGTGACAGTGGCTCGCAATTTCGAAGTGCGATTGGCTATTATTTCATTTTATTTCATTTCGGGGAGGTTGTTTGAAAAAATAACTCTAGAGAAACACGCATAAATACTGTTCGAACACAAATAATACAATAATATAAGGGAAACATGCCCGAATCAGAAATCATTTTGGTATTAGTATTTTTGGTCTTACGTTTACCTAATACCAAAATGATTTCTGACTCAAGCACATTTCCCTTATATTATTGTATTATTTGTGTTCGAACAGTATTTATGCGTGTTTCTTTAGAGTTATTATTTCAAACAACCTCCCCAAAATGAAATAAAATGAAATAATAGCCAATCGCACCTCGAAATTGCGAGCCGCTGTCACCGGACTCTTAAGATACCGTAATATTAAAATACTAGTTGCGCCCTGCGGTTTCACACGCGCAGATTTAAATCCCGGTATTCCCACGGGATCAAATGTAGCCTATTCCAGACTATAATCTAACTCTCTGTCAAGTTTAATCCAGATCCGTTCAGCCGTTCTGGCGTGAAAGAGTAACAAACATCCATCCATCCATCCTTCCATCCATACATACAAACGTTCGCATTTATAATACTAGTAGGATATAATGGCACCTTCATCGTCTGATTTCAGCTCTCCTTCATGCTGATAATGATGATTTTACAAACAAGTAGCTTTTTATAAACGAAAGGGTGGAATGTTTTCGTAAGATGTTATGTTGATTAGTCGGATAATTATCTTAACCGTCTGTGATGGCTCATAGTGATTGTATGGCGAGATCGATATTTTATCTTAAGTTGAAATATTTTAGGTATCTTCGTCGTCTGTGATGCGCTTTAAGCTGCGCATGAAAACAACACAAACTTCTTGGAATTCATTATAAGACGTCTTGATTACGCTTTTAATTTTAGTCCACTTATCTAAATGCGGTTTTAAATGAATGTTTTCAGAATGTGGACTAATCTTTTAAATAGTCTCGCTCACAGATTACTTGTTTGATGCAACTAGATGAATCTGCATTATGGCTAAGATAACTGCTAATTTACTTACCTCTCGCACGCATATTTTAACATTTTGTAAGATATGAAACCACCGAACTTATATTATACCTTTAAAAGAGCAATTCTTGTTTATATTTATTATAATCTGAATCTCGGAAACGGCTCTAATGATTTTCATGAAATTTAGTATGCAGGGGTTTCGGGGGCGATAAATCAACTAGGGTTGCACTACCAAGCAAAGTTCGGTCACCCAGATTTTTAATGTAAAATCGCCATCAACCGTGAGCAAAAATATAACTACTTGGTACTACTACTACTACTACTAACTCACGGTAGATATCCTCTCATATCGCTGATTGCCAGCTAAATATGATGCCTAGAAGGTATAGTCAGAGTCAGAGGTATTTGTCCAATATTTAATTTGTTATTACCCTTTGGTGGTACATTGCATTATGTTAGTGCACTGCGATTAGCCATGTGTAAAGTCAACTTTAAGTATTATCAAGATTCAATTATACAGGGTTACAAGAAAAATCGTGCTAGATCCGTTAAGGCGTGGAGTACCCATCATTTCTGACTTCATTCACTATTTTATATTTCAATATTTTTTTAGATATCCCTTAGAGAAAATAAACTTTCTAACATATTTTTTTATTTCTTAACTTTCACTTATCTAGTACGGTTTATTCAATTAACTTATGCACTATTTTAACGATTGACGTCCTAGAGCATCCTATTACACATGTAAAAATGTAATAATAATAATAATAAGGTACACAAAATAATCAAAAATAAATTTAGTAGCCTAAATATCTCGAAAAGGGTTAAGTTTAGGGTAGGGTGTTTCATAGTGAGATAAGTCAGAAATTATGGGTGCTCCACGCCCACGGATCTAGCACGATTTTTCCTGTAACCCTGTATATTTCTGTTATGCCAGTGTGTAGGTTACGTATGTAATGTAATTAACTACGACATCTGGCATAGGTATCGTTAACTCAATATAGACAGCTGACATTTTGCCGCATTTTGTTCGTATTTTGAATTTGTAAATCGTCCTTGATTGCTTGCGAAATTCGCGCCCACGAGAATACCTCGGGGAAATGAAGTTCTTGTCCTTGTTTCACTGCAGTAAGTTCCGTGTGTGCAAATGAGATGGAGGGAACAGGTGAATGATGCGAGCGTGGAGCTTCGTCTCCGGCCAGTCTCAGGCCGCTGCGCGTGCGGCGCGACCGCGCGTGAAATCGACCGGACTATTTTAAAACGAAACACGTTCCGAATTCGAAAATTTAAAAGAAGTTAATCGGTGTGCTTTTGTTTGTGGTGCTCTGTGAAGTGTTTTTTTTTCACGGTCTGTAAGCTAAGGAATCTCAGGTCAGACGGGCAGTTAGTCATCGCTTTTTTATGGTCACTACCATCCTGTTAACTGATGGTTATAATTTTAGAATTAAATTTTGAAGCTGTTTTGGCATTTTTAAAACGTCCGCTTTTTGTACAGGAAGTTGCCTATTATGAGTTTGAATTCAAATGTACGTTTTTAGAATAAGTTTTATTTCTTAGTTAAATTTTTTGACCTTTGAATGGAAAATATATGGCGAGCTTTTTTTACTGTTCGACATAATTAATCTACTTAATACTTTCGTTTTCATTTCCGTTCTAAAGCTAACCATAGCTTTCAATCACAAGTTGAGCTTTGACATTTTACGAAACCTGATTTATTAACCAAGAAATTCTTAAGAAATCACATTTTACCTTAGCATTTAAAATTGAAAGTGAGAGTGAGATATTATGTTTCCTTGTAACATGTGACAATGATTATATTCTGACATTGACAGAATCACAATTACAGCAGTAGCCTGAGTGAGACAGAGCTGACTATTTATGAAGCGTTTCAGATGTTTCTAAAACAAGTGAGTCGTTTCAGCCGACCGGCATAGAACTGTCAAGTCTAAGAGGACTAATAGGTTAACTGCTACAAGCCTTTGTAGGTATGAAGCTTTAGTATGAACGAACTTTTGCTGACGACCAGTTAAATCATTATTTGCCACAGATACATTCGCAAACAATCAAACTCGCAAATCATTTTAGTTAAAACATGCGGGGTTTTTCAATTACACGGAACTTTTATTTATTCCTTAAATTCGTCTGTAACACATTTTTTTTTTATATTTATTCAAGAATTCCTATTTATTTACAATAAATACAAGAAAATAAAAAAATCAACCCGAATGGGGTCTTCTCTTGTCCTTATTTTATTTCACACAATCTAAATAACATTACAAAACCTGTACACATAAATAAAATTAAAATTGAGGTGACGAAAAAAGAATGCTTTCATCACTGCAATCACTAAGAAACGTCTTAAAGCAAGTTCACCTAAACCTAGGTGTTCGGTCTACAACATCATCTACACAAAAAAAAATTACAAAATACATACCTTTAAAATCGCGTATTGAAGTCACAATAAATAATAACATATACAGAGTGCCTGGAAGCTTATTTTCACCCTCCAAGCTTTATTTAGATTTATGTTTATTATGGTAGTCTTCGACGACACATGGCTGTAGGTAAATCTTACAAAAGCATTATAAAAGTGCCGCTGTGCTTTTGAGTGCTCACTTTAGATTTTATATATTTAGTTAGTTACATATTTAGTGCACATGCCATGGTTGTAAATACCAGATAATAAAAATCCTCAAGACATACTTACCTATTTCAGTCACTGTTATAATAAAAAAGAATGTTTTTTATAATAAAATTATAATGACAGTGGGATGAAGGGTTCTGTTTTAAAACTTAGATTACTTACAATACAAGATGGCTGCCTTCTTTTTCTGACATGACTGACAGGTAAGGATCTAAATTCCTTGGGTCGAATAGACATCTATCGTCTAAATGATGGCCGACTTTACTATGGACTGACTTGACAAAAAATACCTATTTAGACTATATAACTTGACAAGGCAAAATTGTTTGTCGAAACTCGGTGTGTTGGCAAAACCTTTGAGTCGTGTGTAAAATTTCAGTGGTATTTTAACCAACATTATTCGAGGTCTTAGCACAAAGTGTAAGCATTTGGAATGAAAGTGTACATACCTACCTATTATTATATCGTAATTTGACCGTAAATGTTTCGAATTAAAAAAAAACCCGTAAAAACAAATGCCTGACTTGACTTTGTGATTTGCGATATTCATATGTAAGTCAGTAATTTTATAAAACTTCAGTTTATATCTACAAAATGTTGAAAGCTAGTGAGAATTTATGTGACGGTTGTCAGTCCGTCTGAGCCAGTTAACGCTGTAGCAGATATCTAAACAGCAGTGCAAACTCATTCCCAGATTTCCCAAATGTCCCAGATTCAATAACACACCCTGTATCCCCATATTTCACACGCAATGTGCGTTTGCGCACTATGACTGCGCCGACTGTCGTCAAACAAATCGAGCGTCGCTCCCGAGACTGACTCACGATGAGTCTAGCGGTAAAGTTAGATTTAACTGAGTTTTATTTAGTGTCAGGTTACATTTAACCAGTTAATGTTCAGTGTTTGGACGTGCATCTGATTACCAATAGACGTCTTAAATAACCTGCAGTTAGTACTTGGTACTTACTAAGAGATTTAAGAGAAAATAAGGCTGAGCACTTGGGATCTGTTTTTTTTCTAATTTGTGTAATTTTTTGACCACCTTTCTTATAAAACGTTCCTCGTGCACCTGTAACCAATCTTCCATATTTTAACAATCCTCTCCATCCAAAGGTTGTCTGTAAGAAATCGCTTTCAGCGATAAGGCCGCCCATTGTACCTACTACTTTATTTTTTACTTTTAAGTGTTCTTTTTTTTGTAAATTTAGGTGTACAATAAAGAATTTTTCATTCATTCATCTGTCCTAAATCTATGCTAAAATGTAGATGTATCGTAAAATGCTGAAATGTAACATGATGAATGATCAGTCAGGCAACTGCTCATAAATTTCAGCATTTTTCAAGATATAAAATTACTGAAGATATTTGAATCGAATGATGCAAATAAAAATGAATCCTGCAAATAAAAATGGTATGTAAACCTAGTTTTCGGACCAATATATTTTCTTGCTGAGCTTTGTCATTTTACTCTATGTAATTTAAGTATTCTACTAAAAGACTAACCCCCGGTTTCTGAAAGCTTGATCAACACTAATTATTATTGACTGTCAAGTCACTTGCTATCTCTATCTAATTTGAAGTAAAAAATGAAATAACAAGTGACTTGTCAGCCGATTAGTGTTGATCGAGCTTTCAGAAACCGGGGGTTAAGTTCTAAGTGTCGTGAAAATTACAAAGATAAAGATCATTCGAACATAAAAATACATTAGTGGCTGAATTCGAACCTACGAGCTTCTAATCTGAGGGCGGGTACACTCCGACTAGACCACCGGTGGTTCATGAGTGATTAATAGACATATCATTAATTGTACCTACCGTTTTATTAAAATAAAGATAAATATCCACCTACTAAAAATGGCTGCAAAACTGTTTGTTAATTTGGTTTCTCAGAATGCGAAAGTGTTAAAACCCTCACAGTCATAATCATCTGTTGGTAATGGTAGATAAAAATTATTGAATTATATTCCAAGTAATGTGATAATAGTAGTTTATGAAACTGTTGCATAATGAGGGATATTAAAACTCGAGGGGGTGTTTAAAAACCGAGCCGTAGGCGAGGTTTTTAACAGTATCCCACGAGAGTTTTAATACCTAGTTATGTGCAGTTTCATACACTACTTTATCTACTCTCATACATTAGTGTTGAACCTAATAAATAAAATATCAAAGTTAGTAAGAAATCCAGTTGACTGAAACAAAACGTATCAATTGGCGCCAAACCAACCGTATAACAGCGCATGCGCGCGCTGCGCCGCCGCCGCGCCGCGCCGTCGCGTCGCCACAGACTATCGAACTCTTTGGCTGTACGGTTTCAAGACCCTTGCCTTTTCCAAAAAGAAAAAGAACTGTATCGTTATGGTAAAAAAGTTATTTTCCTTGATATAATTCATCAATCATTGAGTACGACTACGAGATATGTCACTTGTAATTGGTTGAATCACGAATGAACAAATAAATAAGTGTGTATGTGATTAAGAGGCTGACAACCGTCGAACAACTTCTCGCTCGTATAGATATTTCAATATTTTTGAAGATATATTTTTTTTTTGTGGTATTAGTT
The DNA here is from genome assembly GCA_963576535.1 of Plemyria rubiginata. Lineage (NCBI taxonomy): Eukaryota > Metazoa > Arthropoda > Insecta > Lepidoptera > Geometridae > Plemyria > Plemyria rubiginata. The sequence continues at coordinate 4,595,054 of OY754929.1, forward strand.
TTATGTACATCTGTATTTTTATTTCTCGTCCTTTTATACAAAAATCAAATAATAATGTAGTGGTATTTCAAATAATAATAATCCAGAACATTAAAACCCTTGACTCCTGAAACGATGACAGATGACAGTTCACTTGCTGACAGTGACAACTTCACAATGATAACTGTAGGTACGGAAATGCACGAAATCAAGCAATCAACATTTTAATTGCTTGTCAACGAGTTAATTTAAGATTTATCGAATTATTTGTACTGTTTTTCATATTATCGAAGGCAAGCAATTGACGTGGAATTTTAACGCCGATACTTTAAATTTAATTTGTCGATCGATATACATGACAGTCGACGACCTTTGTGTCGGAAATGAGACCTTATAAAAACATCAAATTAAATATAAAATATAGGTAATCCTACTAATATTATAAATGACAAAGTTTGTAAGTATGGATGGATGGATGTTTGTTACTCTGTAACTCCAGAACGGCTGAAAGGATCGTAGTGAAAATTGGCACAGAGATAAATTATAGTCTGGAATAACACATAGGCTACTTTTTATCCCGTGGGAATACCAAGATTTAAAACTACGCGGGTGAAACCGCGGGGCGCTACTAGTAAATTCATAGTAGAGTTCTTTGTGAAGGGCTCGTCCGGGGAAGTACTAGGTACCGCCTTTTTCTGCCGCCAAGCATCTTTGCTGTTTCAGTTCGAAGAGTGTAGATGCCGGTGAAATTAAAGAACGTAAGCCACGTCTGAATGCCTTAAGTTGTATCAGTTATTTGGTTGTATGTTGTTGCAGGGCTGTTTATCGTACGTCAAGTTCCTATCAAGCGTTACTTACGATGCAATGCTTTGTTAAGATGGTTACTACTTGCAATCAGGTGGGCCAACTGTTTGTTCCACCAAGAAATAAAAAAAAAACCGCTACCTACTTATAAGAGATTGATTCGATCAGATTGAAGAGTAAATAATTTAAAAGGAATCTATAATAAGATTGTCGAGTACAGGTAAAGAGCGAAAACAAGCATATTTATTAGTGAAAATTATAGGTTGCCTTATTTTTACGCGCTTCTGTGCGGAAAGTGTTATTTTTGTTGAACTTCCTGAATAACTGGTCCATCCTCTTTGTTATATTAGCGGTTATTTTATAAACTCCTTTTGAAGCAATTTTTACTATCGGGGAATTTTAAAAACAAGTCGGTCTCAAAATTGCTGTTTAGATATAATATATTTTATCACAAAAAAATATTCAAAAAGTTAGCTAGTAGGTAGGCACATTTAATTTTTAAAGTAAGCGCTGGTGCACGCTGAAAACGTTACATTTCATTTGAGCGATTTTATACCCCCAACGCTTTGCCACAAGCAATTAATAAAAGCAGACCTACTCATCTTTACTTGAACCAATTTCCTTGCTCATCTTCCAAAAGGTCAAGTCCACGATAAATAAATAACCACACCATAAATCACTCCACACTTAAGTCATTATGTCGTTAAAAATTGAAAACTTATTGTCTTACACGTAGTACATAAAGGTAATTGTGAAAACCTGCCTATAGAAAGGACATCAACTTACTACCTTTGAGATAACCACATACAACGGTAGCAGTAGGGATGAGCAAGACGTGAAAGCTAGATCGTATTCGGACGTCGAATTTTTACTCATTCGCTGGCGTTTTCAAAATTGTTTAAGAACAAGCTGACATCATGGACGAAATTTTGAAACATAAAGTCAATACATATGCTAAAAACAAAATCTCAAAACCGAAGCAAAGATTCAATTACCTATTACTTATTAGTCAATGAAAGTGACCACACATTTGTGCGTAGCCTTCAGAGTCTTAGTTACACTCACTGGCAGCCTGTGGGCTCGACATACGCAGAAATCCTACAGCGCCCTACGGGTCCAATATAACAACGGTTTCAGGTTGCTATTGGGGCTGCCGCGGTTCTGTAGCGCATCAGGCATGTTTGCGGACGCACGAGTCGACGACTTTCATGCGATCATGCGCAACAGAACCGCGTCGCTGATGAGTCGGATCCGCGGCAGCACCAATACCATGCTGGCCGTTGTTACTGATCGGTTGGATTCAGGCTTCTTCACCTGCTGGGTAGATAAACTGCTACCTATTGCTCAGCTAGTGACCCAGTAGGTGACAAGGCCTGAATCAAACATATAAATAAATGTTTTGTCTCGTGTTTTGATGTTACTAACATTAGTTTTTAAGTGTTTATCTTTGTGTACTAACAAATTGGATTATCAGGATCTGAAATAAATGATTTGAATTGAATTGAACTGACTTTAATGACTGTGCGAGCGAGCACTTTTTAGCGGGTATTTGTCCGTACTAAACTCCATAGTCACAAGATTCTCAACACTCCTGCTAAGGTCGCTTATAGTGTATCAATAAAAATAGTGTCAGTCCGTCAGTGTGTGAAACTCGCAAACCCACTCATATTCGCAGTAAACTTTCGGCCAAACAACCCTTCGGCCTGCAAAGCCGAATGTGTCCCATCACTGTTCTAAAGATAACTCAAGCGGTCAAGTTGGTCATTCGACCAGTCGTTCCCGGAATGTGGTAATTTCGAGATAATGATAATCTACTGTGGTAGTGGTAGGTAATTACTTCGCAAAAACCCAGATTACGACCTTGTCTGTTTTTGCCTGATTTATTATGTGCTAGAATAACCGAACGAGTTTATAATTAGGCATAGTTTTTGTTTATTTTTAAATAGTAGAGATTGTGGAATTACTGTTTTGCCTCTTTTGTTTTATTTTTCTGGTTCTTTTGTTTGTCTGCATACCAGTGCGGCTTGTCCTAGCTAAGGGTATAGACAACATCCATTTTCCGTTTGAGGATCACAAGCGTGGAAAGAGTTTATAAAATTAATTTTTTCCGCTCCTCGGAGCTGGCCATAGTATTAAAACCATACCGCCTATAAAGTTTTGATACGAAAATTACATTAGCTTATATTTTCCTACTAGCTGGTACCCGCGACTTCGTCTGCGTGCGATTTAGGAAATCCCATACAAACTTTCAACCTCTATTTCAACCTCTTAATCCCTTTTTTTCGCAATAAAAGGTAGCCTATGTCCTTTCTCAGGGTCTAAAGATTGTCTGTGCCAAATTTCATCAAAGTCGGTTGCGAGGTTTAAGCGGGAAAGCGTAACAGACAGACAGACAGGGTTACTTTCGCATTTATAATACTATATAGTAGGGAAGTAGATATTATAGATAGAGAGAGATATTATATAGTAGATATTAGCATTCAAATTATGCTAAACAGTGACTAGTTCAACAGTTTTAGTCCAATTTAGTGTAAGTTTTATCAATTCAATTCTGCGTAAACTGTAAGTGAAATTAATGCGTGTTCCATTCCATCAGCTAACTAGGTTCCTACCCTGGCCATAGCATGATTGTTCTGTCGTGTCGTCCCAATTTCAAGCTCTCCGCCGCCATTAGCTAAATTGTCCTAACTAGATTGTCTCTGCACGCTATGTTTCCTGTAAGTAGGTACCTAATTCTGCTAGACTGGAGTATACACGTAATTTTCGTTTTGGTAGTTTTTGTGTTACCTACTATTTTACACAGATGGTTGAAACATAACTGAATATTAATAACCCAAACTATCTAAAACGTTTATTACTAAATTACCTACTTTACATACCCTGATCTTGTCAAAACATTAGTTTTGTATACTTTTTTCTAATTAGATTACTTATTTTTCTTGTTATTTTGGAATAATTATATTATGTTATGAAACAACCAATTATGGAAGAGGGAGACCGTCTATCACAGGTATTCACATACATAAAAGAGGGTCTCAAAGACATGAAATGTATTTACTCAATAAGGTTACCGAATAAAATATTTTGTATTTGTACCTACCGGCTACAAGTAAACAACATTTGCTTATTTATTTATTTTTCAAATTGAGTTAATGGAGCAGATTTAGTCGGCATGAAAAAGGTTAGTTGCCTTTTGGTCGAAGGAAATCGATGTTCTTTTGGGAAAAAAACAAACGCTGAAAAACAGTGGAGGGGATGTGTTTGCGTATACAGAATATTCGCGCCATCACACCCCCTTCCCCTCTTTCCGGCGTTCTTTTTTCTGTAGAACATCAGAATCTTACGTTACTTTTGTTCACGGTTAGGATCGAACCCACAGTCTGGAGCGCTGAAGATATATCCAGTACCAACTGAAGTGTGAGGCCATAGAATATCTTATTCCCCGAAAATTCGGAAGTTGTGTAAATTTTCTCCATCACATCTAATAAGAAATACATATTTATTAAATTGTGTTTGGAATCAATTGGCGGAAAATACAGCAGTAACTATTAAATACAATGACAAAACCTAACATACCTACCTCTTGGTATTCTCTACAAATGAGTCAGTGTTTTGGAGACTTGCCAAAGTGGCTAGACTGATATTATGATGGCAACATTTCGTACGCTGTCTGTGGTTAGACGGGTTTTCTGTCCTGTCAGAAATGACAATTCCTACATACATTCGGCGGTTTTTGCAAAAAAACCTTGTATTCAAATTCCTTGAAAAAAACGTAATTACATAAAAATTTGAGTACTAAACCACAATTTTTTCCCTCTCCCGATTGTTGATATAAACAAGGAAAACTGGAGGAGGAAACTGTTACTGCAATTCGTAGGCCCGTATTTTATAAAAAATGCTCAGTGATGAATAATTATTTTATTTTATTTTATTTATTTTATTATTCTTAGGAAAACTTACAGCTACGCACATTGATAATATCTTAATTTGCTATATGTGCGAAGCACATATTACATTGAAGGCCAATTACAAGTTTCCACATCTATGTAGAAAAAGTAAACTTAACTTATAATATCATCATCTTCCTGCCCGTATCCCACGATAAGTAGGTCTGCACAACAGGTTTTCTTCTGCCACGCAATCACGAATAGGGCTATTGATTATTTATTTCTGCATTACCTACAACTACGTTATCAATGCATTATGTACCTACTAGCGACCCGCCCGCCGGCCCCTGCTTTGCACGATGGCACATATCATGCATGTATGCATGTGTACATATAAAACTTCCTCTTGAATCACTCTATCTATTAAAAAAACCGCATCAAAATCCGTTGCGTAGTTTAAAGATTTAAGCATACATAGGGATATAGGGACAGAGAAAGCGACTTTGTTTTATACTATGTAGTGATTACAAACAACAATTTCTTTTTAAAATCGGTACTTATTAGTTTGATTTTAATTATTGAATGAATAGGTACTATAATAGTAGATACCTAATTAGCCAATGAGAATGAAAAATTAACGAGCAACTCCCTATAGAGACGACGGCGATCTATTCTCATTAGTTCCTTATTAAAATCATGTTAGCTTGTCGTGTGTAGTAGTGTGAATAAATACTTACTTATCATTTTATTTTGATGAAGTTTTATTAATGCAATATCACAAAGCCGTTATGAATAATTTATTTGAATTAACATAAGTTTATTTGAGGTTTAATCATCCATTATTTTTTTATGAATATTAACAGGCATTTAAATTCAATTAATGATGAATTTTTATAATAAAATTAACATTCATAATTATTGGTTATCTAGGTTTTGTTTACATTTCATCTCGAAGCCAAATTCGCGTTTTACATTGTGTAAATAATAAATGTAATAAACTAGAAGACTAAGCACGAGTATAATTACCTTGACGCTTCAACTTAAAAACTTAAATCTTAAAATGCATACACGCAGGCTTTTTAATTCAGTAGAGATAAAAATAAATAAATGATGCTGGACAATCTACACAGCACCATCTAGCCCCAAAGTAAGCTACTCAGAGCTTGTGTTATGACTCTTTTGACTGATGTGTGACTATATTACGTGTGTGTGATGACTGATATATTTAATACATTATATTATACTTTCATAGATAGATATTTTTTTTTATTATACATAGAAAACACCCAGACCAACGGAACAAATTTCTGCAGATCGTACACAAATTTGTTCCGAGGCGGGAATCGAACCCGCAACCTCTGCGTCGCAGGCGGACTCTCGCGCGCTGCGCCACTGAGGTCGTCAAAGAGAAAGAGATACCTCTAAGCGAGCAAAAACAGGCAGTAGATAATGCAATGGAGCTGCAGTCTCACAAAATACCTCACTCAATGCAATTCCGGGGTAAGCCCTGCCAATTTACTGCCAGTATTACCTGACTGTCAGCTGGCAGTCTGCCAGTTCTGAAGGTGCCGTGCTCAAGCACATTGAACTTAGCGTATTGTTGGCTTGTTAGAGGTTTTCTGGTTTCGTATTGAGTCACGACCGAAGACTAACTTATGAGCTGTTCGCTTGCATTAAGTAGTAATAAGATATTTCGACTCAACTAACATTATTGTCAGTTTTAATTATTTGTAGACAATGGCGTCTGCCTTAAAATACAACGTGGAACGATCTAATAGCCTTATAACTGCCCTATAATATTCTCCGATCGCTAACGAAATTAAGATTAATTATCTATCAGCTACTACTTTCGCCTCTATGTGACGACTGTCCTAGGTCGTAATTGCTTTGAGGTAAAGTATTTCCCAAAGTATTAAGCCAGTCTATCCAACTCACACTTGTCCGCTGAAAACTGAGATCTATAACTCCGCCTGGTGTTGCAAGGCGAAGGAAACAGATGTTTAATGAAAACTCTTTTAAATGCTAATGTAATTTGAAATTCAGGAAGCGAGGTAATTTGATTACATAACTTGTAGAATAAATTGAGTGTTCACTCAAGTTATTTATTCATCTCTATGAAAAGTCTTGGCACGCGAAATATTCATAAGTGCCAACTTATGAATATTTCGCGGAAAATAAAAATAACCTTAAGTCAAAAACATCTTGAAAAGTCATGGTGGGTCTCGATCATGAGAGCGGAATGGAGTCATAACAGTCACTACTGGCACTTCATACAACGCGCTTGACCACTTTTTTTTATCTATCGGCCGTCCGTCATAACTTCGAGATATCCAAGGAATATAAATACAAGAATCAATACATAGCAAGCAAGTCTTCTAGATTTCTACGATTTTATTTAGCCCTATTATTAATTTCTCCTTGTAGTTATGTATTCCATATTCTAGTTTTTTTTTTCAAACCGAATCAACAAACAATGCCTTGGTAGCACTGATCTGTAATAAACAATACTCGCTATACAGCTTTGGTAGAATGCAGAATCGACAATCGCCGATAAAACAAAGGAACGATAGACTTGTCTATGCATTCAAAGTAAAGCCATCTATTCTCGCAAAGCATCACGAGATGAATCTGGGGCAGATTCCTCGAATAACAATCACTAATCCACGATGTTCGACCCACTGTTCAGACATTATTTACACAAGTGGATTTCACAACCACGTGTTAAGGTGCAGTTTGTCTGAACGCGAATGAGGCAATAAAAATCAATAAAATCAAAACGGTCTTTATTAAGTCCAATCATAAGGATCACTAAGAAACATCTAAACTTCGCGAGGAACTACCCGGTAGTTCCTCGCGAACGTTGGCGCAACAAACATAGCGTCAGCTACGCCGTAGACTATAAATTCGAATCTCAATGAAAAGAGGTCGGTACCAAAACTTACGTGATAGTAGGTGTATTGATCTTTCAGTCTAAACGCCCTTCCATTGTCCATACATAATGCACCTTTACCTAGATCGAACGTTAAGTAGAGGGGCGTACATTAATACACTGAAAGATCTCTACCTAGGGACCTTATCAAAGTATTGTTGCGTTTTTATTTAATATCCTGAGCTTTTATAGAGGTTTTTATTTGCATTTTGCATACTTTATATATAAATACATATTCGTCACGCGCTCAGCGCTCATGTAGAGTCAAACCCCCTCTATATTTGCTTTGAACAATCTTTGAAAGCAGTTAGTTGAAAGTGAGTGATATATTTTCTAATGTTTCTACTTCTATTCTCTACTTGTATTAAAATTCCTTGTTTTATTCTACCGTTTCGTTTGAAATTTTGTTTGGCCCTGGGTACTAGTCCTTTTGCCTCTGATTTTCTTATTCAGGTGTTGCCAACAGTTGGCCAACGATTTGGCGAAACGAAAAGCATGAAATTGAACACGTTCAATATTTTGTTCTTCTTTTCTGAGCATTTTTGTAATTCCTAGTGGCGCGCGTCCAAGTGTGTCCACGTGTCTTTTATTTAGTCTGTAGGGCCTTTGTTTTATGGTAATTTGCGAAACTTGGCAGGTCGTAGGTATAGCTATTGAACACCTATTGAACTTACGAATACAAGTTTGATTTTGTACGCCTGTATTGGTAGGATTTTAGTGATACTCATAATTTTGTGAAGACTTTTTTTTACCATGTACCTAAAATTCTGACAAAATGAAATATTTGATTTGGTTTGAAGTATCTAGGTAAAGAGTAGGTCTATTATGTACAAAACATGTATGAAATAGTTGAGCTTTAGAGAGACCGTTAAAAAAAGACAACTCTGAATGTCTGACTGAATGTTACGTTTCATGAACTAGCGAAGTATTCTAGGAAAATGAATAGAATGACACGCATGCAAGAGAACGTCAATATAATTAGTGCTAAGCAGGATGTGAACTCAATTTATGCTTGTGCTCAATGCAGTCAATGGACTAGGTACTAAACACTATTTCAAGTGCGAGTAACTAACTCGCTTATAAACGGTAACAGTCCATTAGCGACAGCTGAACTATCCTTTAGTAAACCAACATAATATCCCCTCCACTACTAGCTATCTACTATCGCTCCATTGTAATAGTAACTACTGAGTCATCCATGTCGCCCTTAGATGGAGATTCCAATTTCCAGCTGTAGGTGACTGTAGCCAGCAATGCATACAGTATCAGACCCATTTGAGACCATTGTCCAGTTTCACACACCATTTTCACCCCTATCACTTCAGCATATGGCACAATTCCCCTTGATTGTACTCCTTGTGTTGTTAGCTTTTTGGATTTAGAAATAAGGTTGTTTATCGCTTGGATTCTTGTTGGTGATACCAGCTCAGTTCTAAATTCTGCTGTGAGCTTTACGAGAAAGTTTTTAAGGGTGGTTTTGGGTTGTAGGTGAAGCTTTCGTCTTCCGGCGATTGTGTGTGTTCCCAGTAGTGTTGATTCATATTCTTCGAGCTTAGATTTATTTGATAGCGTTCTGCTTGATGGGACGGTAAACAGTTTCGGTGAATTGAGGCTCTAAATGCCGAATGCCTGTTAACTCTGGTGAATTTTTAGATATGAAGGATATCAATGAATTGTCAATGTGTTCATACTGTTTAGAACAAGTCAGAACCTAGTCAAATTAAATAAACAAATAAATAAATAAACAATGCTGGACAATCCACACAGCACTATCTAGCCCCAAAGTAAGCTATTCAAAGCTTGTGTTATGGGTACTAGATAACTGATAAATTTAATACATTATATACTTACATAGATAGATATTTTTTATTATACATAGAAAACACCCAGACCATCGGAACAAATTTCTGCAGATCGTACACAAATTTGTTCCAAGGCGGGAATCGAACCCGCAAACTCTTGCGTCGCAGGCAGGCTCTCGCCCGTTGCGCCACAGAGGTCGCCAATTAGATACATACCTACCTACAAATACTTAGAAAGTTCGTCAAGTCCATTGAACTTGAGTAAAATGAATAACTGGGTAATGTAACCACAATAATGCGTCAAAATAACGTGCCTAATCAAAACTAAACCAACCATTATTGCGGCCAATGCTTGTAAAATATAGGTGCTTAATGTAATACAAATAAGGAAGATTATTAGGCCACTATGTCAACACTCATATTTTCAAAGAAAAATGTGTGAATTAGGGTCCATTTAAAAGAAAATGGCATCTTTGTTTGACGTCAATTTTATGACACAAAAGTATTGCCCTGCATTTCAGTTGATTCATATTTTCTTTGTGAGATACATTTATCTTTTACATAAAAAAGTCACTTGAATAAGAAGTAGGAAGTAAATATTTTTTTTAGTTTAAAGGCGAACAGAGGCGAACAGGCGAGAGAGAGGGCGCTACAGTCGCACGGTGCAAATCAACTCCGTATATTTTTAATCTAAAAAATAGATAAAAGCAATATAAGAGTGTTTACAGTGTTGGAACAGTTGAATATACGAGCTAAGAACCGAAGTAAACGATTGCAAAACAAATTTCGCAAAACTACTGTTACTACAGTGAAAAACAAAGTGACGACATTGGACGCTAAAATTATTTGTTTGTCAAAGTGATTGTATAGAAAAAGTGCAAAGCTAAACATTATACTCATTACAATATAACACAACTATTAATGCAGTGTAAATCAACACAAATTGTCAAAATAGACTAAAAGCAAGCTGTGTTTTGTAGAAGTTCTACCAAAAAAATGACGGTGGCATAAAATAAAGTGAGCAAACAACTGCTATCCCAAACCAAAACCTACCGAACTATTATGAGAAAACAAGAGGCAGCACACAACCACTAAATTCGCATGCACTGTGAATCACCGACTGGCCGAGCGTTAGCGTACATCGACTGCTGGTCAATCCTCCCGAGTTCAATTCTGAGTAACACTCAAACTTTTTGTACTCAAAGGTTTATTTTTTTACAAATTTTAAAATTTGTCACCATGGACGAGCTTATGAAGGCAATCACGGAAATCGGCAAACAAATTAAAGAAACAGACACCAAACTCTCAGCAAAAATCGATGTATTAGATGGAAAATTTCTCAATTTCCAAACACAAATTGAAGAATTAAAAGTAAAACAAAAGAAACAAGATGAACGCTTAGATTATCTTGAAAAAGAAATACGTATTCGAAACTTAGTACTTTTTGGTGTGCCTGAACAAGAAGAGTCCTATTCAGACCTAGAAAAATTAATCCTCAAAATTCTGTTTGACGACCTACAAATAAAGTGCCACTCAAATGAAATTCAACATGCTAGGCGTATCGGGAAGAAAGGAGTAAACCCTAGACCCATCAATGTGGGTCTTACCACATATGGTAGAAAAGTTGTAATAATGCAAAACAAGCACAAACTAGACAAAACTGGTTTTTATATAAAAGAAGACTTCCCCCCAAAAGTTCTACAGGAACGAAAGAACCTACAGGAACAACTTAAAAAAGAAACCGAAAAAGGAAATAAAGCGTTCATTAAATACAACAAATTGATTGTTCGAGAATCAAATACAACACAAAACGACAAAACAAATGAAACAAACACAAAAAAAAGAGCTCGGACGCAAATGGACACAGAACTCTGCCCGAGTGCCAGTAGCAAGGACAGCACAAGAGTAACAAAAAAGAATAAAATATATACAGGAAACAAAAATATAACACAATATCTGGCGTTACAAACAAAGGAACCAATTTTTACAAAAACGAAGGATAATTTAAACGACCAATAGAAATTAGCACCGCCCCCTCCAAATTGTGAAACGAAAATATTATACAGAAGAAAGCATCCCAATACGGCTGGTCACCGCGGGAGAGCTAGACCAAAACCCTCTGGTTCAAATACCTAAAAATAATGAAGATTTCTGAAATAACAACTGGAGGAGGCCTTTACCCGTGAGGGGTCCTCACTAAGAAATAAGTACATATATAAAAAAAATTTATAAGCTACACAAATATGCTATAAAATAAACAGATAAATAATAAATAGCTATTAGAAAATGGAAATAAAAAAATAATGATTAAATTTATCAAATTCAACCAAAATACTATTATGTAATAAGTAATGTTTAAAATAAAAATTATAAAATATATTGTAAAAAGTGCATGCATTGAAACTGTAACTTCAAAAAATTTGATTATGTAATTAAATTTATTAAATTAAATTAAGTATGTACATATGTCTAAAATATTAGGAAATAATTATGCATGCATGTAAGTAGTGATTGAAAATATGATTGTTTGTAAAAGTGATGGAATAAACAGGCTTTTTTATTTTTATTTTTATTTTTAAAGGCGAACAACCTCAATGTTGCCATATTATAGGTAAATGTGTTCATGAATCCTGAAAAAAAAACAAATAAAAAAGTAAGTCAAAATCAAAATTATGCCTATCTAAGGATCACTCTCAAACGACTTAAAAGCTATAGGTGCCAGTTCGATCGACGCGACGCGACCAAGTCTAGAAGAACAGGCAAAAATATATCTAATGTGTATAGATTTTTGTGCAATATTAAAATCGAGATGATAGATTAACATTTTTTTTTATGCCAAAGCTGGCAGACGAGCAAACGGGCCACCTCATGGAAAGTGGTCACCGTCGCCCATAGACACCTGCAACACCAGAGGCGTTGCTGATGCGCTGCCGGCCTTTTAAGAGGAGATAAACCCGCCTTTTGAAGGACCCCATGTCGTAACTCCGAGGGAAAACCGCAGGGGGAAGTTCATTCCACAACTTACTCGTACATAAAAGTTTTGTTCTGTAATTCCATCGAGAGTTTAGTTTTAATGCAAGATAAATTTCAAATCAGCATGTCATTGTCATTATTGTACTTTACACCCATTGTATCAAATTGAATACGATGGCGTAATGCCGGCGTTAGTCAGTCTCCTGTATCTTATTCACAACTTGGGGACTTCCTGTGAATCAATGTCGCTGTTTCCTGCTTACAGCCTATTTTTATACTTTGTTTGATAAAAAAACCACTTCTTTGGAGGTATAATACGAAGACTGCTACCTAATATACCTTTCGACATTTCAACATTCATAAGATTTAAATCACTTTACTTACATTATTTCAGTAAACTCTTGAGTATATTATAAATTAACATACAGTACATTGTACTAACATACGCATTTTTAGTTTAGTTCATACCCTCAGGAAGTGACAGCTGTCACGATAAAAGTCTTCTAAAACTGCACAAAACTACGACATTTCGAAATTAGAACATAAAAGATTTAGGACGATATCAAGTTTTAAGAAGACATTTCTGTTTCAATCTTACGCCACCCAAACCTACGTAAATTGCATACATATCACTATATTACGTAGCAAATGGTAAGATACATTCATCCCACCATATTACCATAGTTTCTGAATAGCATGACAATGTATAACTTCCGGCAACCGATTAGTATGCTAGTGTTGTGCCGGATGAATTTATTTCTGTCTACGGCTATCTGTCACTTCCCATCACTAGCTGTCAATTGTTTCACTAACTCGTTCACTTGACTGTGCTTGTAAGAGGGTTCAAATCGATGCACAGTAACGCTGCTTGGGGACAGAAAAAGACCTGGTAGTAGCCTCATTTATATTGAACGGTAGCATTCATTCATTCAATCTGAAACCGAGAGACAAGGCGTAAGAAAGAAAGAACAATAATGTGACCGAATTTGAATGTGACCTGCAATTGTGACTGTCATTTTGGCACGCAGTCGAAAATGATTGAACTCATGTTTGATTATTCGGTTATTGTCCTTGATTCTAATAATGGTTGTTGATTTAGCTTCATTGTTGCGTGTCAGCTACTGTACTTTGTAAAACAAACGTATTGATATTTTAAGTTACACAACACTGCGAGGTGTTTTTGGTGGAAAGTTCTGTCATTTCACACAGTGAAAGCAATTATAATACCTAATGAAAGTGTATGATTTATACATAATACATAAAAAATATTTTCGTTCGAGCCAGGATTATAACTAATAAAATACGTATTTGATATTCTGATTTGAACGCAGAGGTTTTCAACTATGGGCTGACTTGACTAAAAACCTATTTTATCTATTTTATTTGACACTGAAAGCTTATATGTCAAATGAGGGACAGGTGGCTAAAACGAAGAAGAAGAAATCGACTGTATAAAGCGGTTACATAGGTTGCCCCGCAGTGTAACCTAAATTATAAATATAAACCTTCGAATATTGTTCTTCTTAGACATAGAATGGTCCAATTCAAGCTTATTAACCGTGCTATTTTCGCCACATAAATTATGATAATTTAGACTTCTAACGGACAATACCTTTGTGATTAGTCATAGAGGCTTTTAACCTTGGGATCTTTAATAAAAACAAGAACGTTCGTTTTTCAAACTATAAAATCCCTATCTCTAAGAAGTGTCTTATTCGTTTTTGTCTATTCTATTAAATATGATTATAATTAACCTTTTTAATGTAACCTACAAACTGTATGTAATCCTCACACATTATTACGTTGCCAAAAAAATTAAATTTAGAATTTCAATTCCAATAATTCTGGGTTCTTGTTTAAAACAGATCAGTGGTTCTGGGTGTGTCACAAAGACCTCGACAATCCGTCTGGTACTCTTGGTCTGGTAGGATCATTCAACATTCAATCATTCTTATCTGACCGTTGCATTGATCAGTTACTCATTGATAGTTTATCAATCCATGACGCCTCGATCGGTTGCGTGGGGTCTCGCAACCTCCTTGGCTGGCTTGTTATGAGGTGCGGTCATTGAACAGTCAGTAATTTGCTCTTGGATGTGGCAGACGTGTAAAATGCAGTGAAAGTGACTACATAACAAATTACCATAAAAAATAAGTACCTACATTTTACTGACTACAAGTTTTGATAGGTACTTATGGTTGGTACGGGCGAATCGATTACTAGTAAAAATATAGTAGAATTTGAATTTTTGTGTTCTACGTTGCCGTTTATGAATGACAGTAGGATGTGGTTGACGTGGGTCGTTTTGATACTGTCTGTCGTTTTGCTTTTAGAACCTTCAGATACTTCTGATACGAAGGTGTTTGAAATATTTGCGCAAATGTTTTTTTCTTCTATTACGTTTGAAATGTAGTAAAAAATGCGTATACGCAAGATTTTCATGCCAAGTTTCCCGTTAAATTGTTTCAAAAATAGAATCTCGTGTAATTCGTGAATTTCGTGTATTATAGAAGAACGTGGTTATTGTTTAAAAATCGGTCAAAACATCGTTAATTCTACCCAGAGATTCCTTAGCTTATCCGCGTTCATTTTCTAGAAAACATCGATGAAGTCATATTAATTTCGAAGCGAAACAGTCTTACAAAGTGTTCAGAATAAAGCAAAAATGGTGATGGAGTCAGGACAGAACCAGGGGCGATTCTGGCCCCTATCTCCGCGCCTCTGGCGAAGAAGCAACGAGTACTCCAAAGTGGTCTTCGAGCCGAGGAAACCACCCCTCTCCCCAATCGAGTTCCGCCGTAAAGATGTCACCCCAGACTTGTTACGATCCCGAAGTTTCGTGAAAGATAGACTGGATCATTTAAGTCTAGAAGAGTTTGGGTTCGAGAACCGATGGAGCGTCTCCAAGCCTCCGATCAAGGAGAAAGAGAGAAAGGAAGAGGTGGTGAAGTTGAGGGTAAAGAAGCAACGACAGGCGAGGCCGAATAGTCTGCAGCTGCTGCTATGTCCGTCGAGCTCAGGGCATTATAGCAGCAACACATGGAGATACACCAGGGTCCGTTCGAAAAGGTTTGTGTTTGTTACACTGATTAGACATTGGTACCAATTCTGTTGTTTAATTTTCCTCACTTAACCTAATTTGACTGCACTAAAAATATTGCCATCACTTTCTAAAAGACCGAAACAACAAGGACGGCTGTAATTTTAGAGCTGTCAGATTAGGTAGAGTAGGTACTTTAGGATAATGCAACAACAGAATCGACACCAATACCAACTTTTACTAACTTTACCAATTAAAACTAGGATAGGGATTGATGATTGGAGTGAATGAATGAATGAACTCTAATTGAGCAATCAAAAATACAATGTTTGAGTGTCAATTTATTACCTGAGCATCGGAACGTAAACACGGTTACACATCAGGCTATACACTGCTCGTCCTGATGTCCTTGTCGTAAGCGTAATTTTTTTTTTGACTGTGTAGCTTGATATGTGTCGTTTGTACCTGAGATTAATAGAATTTTTGAAATTAATAATAAAGTATGTTAAAATGAGGATCAATTTATATGAAGGATGTTAATAAAGCGTACCCACCAGCAAAAGGAGTACGGGTCCGCAATATCTCGGCAGTTTTAATAATTAACTTAATGAAACCGAACTACAACAAATTAATTTCAGTTTCAAGTAAGATAAAAAAATACTCAATCTACGACAGGATGTTAATTTTTCCTCATCTTAAATAGGACACGACGCAAAACGACACATAAAACGACAGTTTTTTTTCAGTATCATGTTTTTTTTATGCATAGGTACTTCTTGCTGGTGGGTCAAGCAGATGGATCACCTAATGTTAAGTGGTAACCATCACCTATAACAAAGCATTGCAAGTCACGCACGATATGAACGATGCATTGCCCTGCGTCCACCAACTTGAGGCATCCTACTAACATTATAAACGCGAAAGTTTGCTAGTATGGATGGACGAATGTTTGTTACTCTTTCAAGCCGAAACGGCTGAACGGATCTGGATGAATCTTGGCAGAGAGATACATTACAGCCCAGAATAGCACATAGGCTACTTTTTATCCCGTGGGAATACCGGGATTTAAATCTGCGCGGGTGAAACCGCGGGGCGCAACTGTACAGAATACAGATGTTGAGCCTCTTGTGTCTGTAATTTCACTGGCAGGCAACTAGTAGGCAACTAGTAGGTACGTACATACAAAATCAATAAGCTTCTTATACCACAGGCGGCCACTAGCTGCTTTTTAAGCACTGTTCCGGGCCCTTTTTATCCTCTTTTAATAAGTACACCCAATTCCCTATCGCGTTGGTTAGCGATTGAAATACCCTCATTATTTTTATGGCTTCGGGCAATTTGTGAAACAATAAAAGCTATCGTCAAGCCATTGAAAGAGGTTGAATTTAATTACGAGTAGAATCGTTACAACTGTTGTACATTTTATTGGGGAGTAATGACCCTTGTTGCGTTGACCTATATTGCTTCCGTTTTTTGTTTTTTTACAAATAAAGTTTTAAATTGCCTAAGGCATTGCATATAATTTGTTGGTCATAAAACATCGTGCTAAATCACAAAATCTAATGTGGAACCTCCACACACAGCTCAAGCTTAGTTTCATACCTCTGCCCTCTGCTCTATATGTAGTCAACAGCAAGTAGTCAAGTAGCTACCTAAAAATAGATTATGTACTTTAAATAAACTTCTAGCAGACTCCCCCCCTCTCTTTTTATGTTCAGTCCTGTCCATCCAAAGGTTGCCTGGAAGAGACCGCTGTTAGCGATAAGGCCGCCCATTGAATTATTACAATTTTTAGTTTTTAAGTCAAAATGTTGTCTATATTTTGTTGTGGTAATCAATAAAGAGTTATCTATCTATCTATCTATCTAGTCTATGATCCCCTCTGTTTTTTTTTACAATTCTTTCTTTATTTATTTTCGGATTTGAATAACGATCAGTCATACATACTTCTATCAAATTCAAATGTGGAACTGGTTGGAAACTATCCATTTGATTTGATTTTAGTTACAATGCCAGTTATAGCTTGGTTTACCTATAGCAGGGTTTGGTTATGTGAAGTGATTGATGTTATTTGTGCATGAATATATTGGTTGTGTATAAGTATTTTAATCGTAATGTCAGCAGGGAAAGGTGGTCTAAAATATCAAGGATAAACATCTTAATTAAATTTAACACTTACGACACAATAATTAATACCCAATCGGCTGATATGTAGCGGTCGCAATAAAAAATATTAAAGTAACTTTTGTGCCGAAACGCAACTTCGTGTTATAATATCACAAGAATTAGTGCTTAATGTCTTACAAACTAAGGTGAATCACCAAGGCGCCAGCTTAAGGCGAAGAACACCTCTAATGTACTTTTACGAAACTAAAGCAAATTTTTTTGTGGAATAACTTGTTTGTTTTTCCTGAACTGCGTGCGCACAACATTGATTATATTATTATATCGATCAAAGCGCCAAACTAAATGTGGTCAGTTCATTGATTTAAAATATACAAAATAACATATTATCCGTTATTATGAATTAATTTCTTTCCACATTTCTAAGTGTTACATCTTGTATGTATGATGTGTTGGCATGTTGGTTGCAAAAGGTTTGTGGGTGTATTGAATGGTGGTGGGGGGGCCACTGGCCGCTGACCACTGTGGTGACCGGAAAGCTTCATGATGCAAATCTGTATCTTATCTTGTTATTGTTTTCATTGCATACTTCTGTTTTGCAATTTAATAGAAGTCTTACCAATGATTTAGCGTTAATTACTAACAAAGATCATACAAAAGAATGGTAGGAATCAAGCCGTAATTTTGTTGCCTGTTGTTGCGTACTAGGGCTATGGCTAGATATATTTGAAATGTTTTTTTCAAACTCTAATAATTCTTCGACTTAAAAAAAACCTGGTCAGCCGTAAATGTGTGGGAAACACACTACCTACCTATTCACAAACTTTCGCTTTGTCACTGTTACTTTCATGAGCTTTCATGTCATCGAGATAGTTTTCTTCAAAACAAGACGGCCGAAAGCAAGGAATTTGAATACAAGTATTCCTTGGCCGAAAGAATGGACTGACTTTGGACTGACTCTAAAGTATTTAATCTATATCACTTGACACTGGCAAGATTGTCAGAAGAAGATTCACACTTTTTTTTTAATAGCTGTTCCTAATTGTTTCACTTTCAGGATCGTAACATAACACTACCTACCTACCAGTAGCACTCCTTATAACATTGACATACTTACTTACCACATAACTACCATGCACACACGCACAAAACTTAATTCACTTAGCATAATTTCGGCCCTACCTCTAACCATTAACATGTAAATTCCTAAAAGCCCGTACTATCTAATTATGCAAAAATAACTAACCACACGTTGACAGCCACCCATAAAATATAAAAAGTCTGACATGCGTGATGCCTTAACTGCTTAACTGTCAAAGGTGTAAGAAGTAATACGTAAAAAGGTTTATAATTTTCATCTAAACAAGTTTTCCTATTAAAAAGTATAAGTACGAAAGCTTACGAACACTTTTTTGACACCTATAAAAGTACATACTTCTCACTCGCACATTTCATAGTTTTAAAAGATAAAAAGACAAGTTCCTACTTAAAAGTTTTCATAAGTCCGAATAGTTTAACTTCCCTGCAAAATGCAAACTTTTTGATAGGAAAACTTTTTTGTATCCATTTTATATGTTTGCTGAAAACTCACTGATCTCAATAAATTACATTGAGCTCAGTGGCTGAACTGAGTGGAACATCCGGAAAGAAACCCATCAGGGAAACAGCTAGGAGTTGGTCTATGGGAACATTCTTGTAGGTACACGTACATATTATATCTGTGATCCAGATAGTATTTCCTTGGGTCCAGATTTTGCTATGAGGGGTGGGGGAAATCCTACTGTCAAGTTTACAAGGAAAAACCAAGGAATATAAATACAAAAACGTATACAAATACACATCGAGCAAAGCTCCGAGTCGCCTAAGACGCGGCCGTTCGACGACAATGAATCTATTTGAACACCTTGCATTTTGCACGTCTGCATAAAAGCTTCTGTCTGGGCACGGGCACTAAGATAATCCTACAAAGAATAGGTAAGGAGATAGGAAGACTAGGTACATATTGAATGCCATCGTAGATATTTTATAGCACGTGGGCGTCGCTTCCTGCAAAACACTAGGTTATTGAACTTTGTCTTTGGCCGAATGTTCTAGAGCTGGGATGTTCTGTCCCCGTGGCTATAAATTCAGTGAGCAAAAAATGCTTTTACACGTAAATGTCATAGTTTAACACGGTTACTACGTCATAAGTTTGTTCGCTCTAAATAAAAGAAGGTACGATTGTTGTATTCAAGGAATATAATACTAGTTGTATTATTATAAGGCAGAGTGGTCGCCCAGTGACAGAGCCTTTAAAAAATATCTAGACGTGTACGAATAGGCTCTAAAACGCAATTGTAAATTACTCCGTTCCTCATCGAAAATGGAGCATAATGGATATCGCCTCTCGAACATTTAAATATTCAGTCATAAATCTTTCTTTGTGCCAAAACTTACCATATTTATAGAGAAAAATAAACGAGCGATGAAAACATACGGCGGGAAATTTAGGTCAACAATGTGGCTTTTCTCACTGGGGGAAAAGTTCGGATCGGAAGACGAAGCATAATATAGGCCACACCAAACAAACTGATGACTTTGTAAGAAGTCATGGGATGGAAATGTATCAGCCAGCACTGTCTAACTCTGGTAATCGTAATTGGCACAGATGAGGGAAATGTTGAGGGGTATATGTAGGTAATGGCAAAGATGAACTTTACATTGACACTTGCAACCCAGAATATCATCATGGTAGGTAATGGACTTCAAGATAGAACATGGGGTCTTCGGCCCCAGGTCTGAGCTGTAGACTTCTCGGGTGGCGAAAGATGATTACCTATGGCGTTAAAATATGTTTAATGTACTGGCTTACGCACTCTTTTACGATAAAAACCTCTGAGATAGAGATGTCTATGAAATAGTATACTTTTTGTGAGCATAATTAATATTTCACTTCTTTCTTTACGCAACAACCATATACGCTTTAAACGATTATAAGTCTGTGGTAAGTAAGTAGGCACTAACTATTTCTAAATAGCTTAGTCAAGTTCATATATAGATTCGTAAACGATGATCGTACTATGATTTCCATATTCAGTGAACAACGACATCGCATACAAATTATACAATTCGATTCAGTGCAACAACCTGATTATGACAGGTTTGCCAGCGCCATCTATTGAATACTAAGTTAATAGACGAATCTAGGCATAGGAATGAAATATTCTATCTTATCCTACTTATACATAAAAGCGAAATGCGAAAGTTACGATGTTGGGATGTTTTTTCTCATTCACGCCCTAAATACTGAACCGATCACGAAGAAGCTTAAAATATATGATCGTAACCTGGAAATAAATACACTACTTTTTATCCCGATAAACAGAAAAACTTTTTTCCGTAAAACACCGTAAAGTTTCGGAATATCCGGAATCACGCGTGTCAAAGTGCGGGCGGCAGACTACAGTAATATAAAAAAATACAAAGTAGGATAGGATCACTTATCTGGTTCTATCACTAGAATAATCAATTAACACATCAAAAAACCACAGTGAAATAGTAGTACAATCAATTAGTCTAATGTTTCTGTAAACATAACGTTTCCGAGCGCAATACTTTCCCGTGAATTTCCGCAAAAATAAAATCCGTCGCAGGCTTGGTGCATAATAACGAAACCATGAATATTCAGATCCTGTCGTCGTCAATTTATTGACTAACTATCGTCCTGGGCTGTCCAGATGGCCTGCAATACGGTGACACTACTTCTTCTTCTTAGAGTTAAGAGCTTAGCTCTGGTCGGGGTTCGGATTGCAGTTGCCTCCAATTGAGTGTTTTCAATAGTCTCCTCGTGACACTACTGACTTCATACTTACAATGCGGCCTCCTTACACTTAGTCGTACTAAGACATCATGATTCGAATATCTAGGTCATTTAAAAACAGCTGGGCGCATCCAAGTACTTAGTGCTAAGGGTGGTTTAGTTTAGGACATTATGTAGGTAAGAGTATTAAGTACAAGCCCTGGCTGAGGTTTGGGAAGGTCTTCCCAAAAACGGCAGACCCCTGTGCCAGTTTCATGTTTATCACAAAATATTAATGTCTCGCACACAAATTAGTACACGCTGGAAAACAATAAACCAAAGAAAAACCTTGTAGATTACCTAAACAAAGAGTTCTTTGACCTCTTCACTTTTATCTGAAATCACACAGATTGGCTAACAGTTAGTACTCACTTTCTATTTCGATACTAGACGCGAACCATTTGGCGTTTTACGAGCTATATTCATTGTCTATCTCTCGTTTCGTTATGTGTATTTTTCAAGCTAGGTACCTAATCATAGACAGTTATTCAAGCACTTCTGGTTCGTAAATAGCATGGTATCATTGGTGCAAGGGCAAAAGAGTATTTATTTAATTATTAGGATCGCCTTATCGTGCGTGAACTACGCAATGCAGTGTTTGATGATTGTTACCACTTAACATCAGGCGAGTTATCTGCTTGCTCCATCAGCAAGTACCTACCTATAAATAAAACCTGTGCTCAAATCGATCAAAATCATTATTATTATTTTCAATTACACACCTTTCATTAAGTAACTTATGACTAGTCATTAGTACATTTATTTTATTATAAAAAAGACACATACCTCTCGCCTGAGCCATGGTCAATGACTCGATTATCGCCTTTATTTGTTGCCTTATAAAGGTTATTGATTTTACTTATGCAATTAGCTGATTATATACGTTCGTGGCCTAAATGCTACACCTGTTCTACCCACGTCTCTTTTTAATGTTGAATGAAATGACCACACTATGAGGTATAGTTGTTCTATCTCACAACACACACACTTCTATCTCACATGTGAAGTACGCTTCTATAACAAAGTCCCATCCAAGATTCATCAGTTTCTCGATTAGCAAATTCAAAAACATGCAAAAAGAAAACTCGTAACAAAAGCTTTGGTACTATAAAATATATGATTACAAGCTGCGTCCCGCGATTTCACCCGCTATTTTTTAATCCCGGTATTCCCACGGGATAAAAAGTAGCCTATGTGCTATTCCATACTATAATCTATCTCTGTGCCAAATTTCATCTTTTTTCAAATGGATTATAATGCTGGTATAATCGTATGACGATTGCCGACAGCGTTACCGGACTACTGGCGAGCGCGGAAGGCGCTTTGCAAATTTCATCCCGATCCGTTCAGCCGTTTTCAGCAGTTCAACTTTCGCATTTATAATATTAGTAGGATGTAGATGACAAAATGCTTGGGACCGAACTATACTCTATATTTAAGGGTATAATAAGAAACAAATTGTAAATAATTTGAACAGAAAGAATTTTCTTCTTGGAATTTCGCCCTGCGCTGTAAAAATACATGTAAATAAAATGTCCTTACAATACAGAATTTCTGCTTCCAAATGAATACAGCGTCGGTTGCCATTTTCATTCCCTGATTGCCCGAAATGCGCAAAAATAACGCCATATTTTTCAACCCGAAAAAACGCTGTCCCTCGAAAGAGGAACCAAAAACCACATTAAAAATGTCTACTCATCTGCTACCACCCCCAAAAAAACTCGTAAATCATACCCCTTCCTGCACGTACCGAAGGAATTAACAAAACCTACCCCCATATGGGGTAGGCTACAGATTTTCACCCTTAATACTTTCGTATAAGTAATAATTTTACTTGCACGTAGCTCTCAAAGAATTAAACAAAACCTAAGCCCACCCTAACTTAAGGGTAGAAAATTTATCAAATCAGCTTCACTTTTTATTACAGTCGAGCTAAGTTTAAAATTAATCTCTTTTGAAATGAAATGGCTGAAAAGTTTTTCTTTTAGTACACACTCAGGTCAGCCCTTGCTAGAATATCTAATTAAAAAAGCATTTATCAAAGAGCTGCTGTGGTGTAGTGAGAGTGACCATGCTTTCTGATGGCTATAATAGGTTGTAGTTCGAGTCCGGGCGTAAACCAATAGATTTTTCTGTTCGAAAAAAATATGCGTGCAATGCCAGTGCTCTAAAATACGTCACGCACGGCCTAGTAGTAGCGGCTGCGCCTTCCTATCCTGAGGTCATGGGTACAAAACCGGTCGTGCAATAAAGCGTTAATCTGTACAAAAATGTATATACACTCAAACGGCGAAGGAAAAGTCGTGAGGAAACTGGCATGTCGTGAAAACTAATAGGTAAGTTCTAGAAAATTTGTTAAGTGCTCGAAAGAAGTCTCTTTGAGGCGAACTTCCTTGCACCGCACTGTTTGGAAATAACTGGTGACATGACAAGAAGACTGATCCCTTGCCGTTCAGCTTCATTACAGACTATGGACGCACCAGACAGACGTTAGACTGTTAGACTTCAAAATGCACTCAGACCCATTTAGATCTTAGACAATACACGCGCAGATCTGCATTGCAAATGCGGGTGGCATCGATACAGGGTGTCCGATAACTGCGTACGTGCGGTCTGCTGGACAATACGCATCATGTGGTCTAGTAGTCCGCAGTACGCATTAATGGGGAGTGAACAACGGCTCTACGTACAGTTTTGAATAACTAGTAGACATCGGAAGGATTTCATCACATTAGCACTAATGCGCTAGTTTCCTACTAATATCTGTACTCGTACTTTTTTCTACGAGCGTGCGTCATCGTCTTCTTTTTCTAAACACGACGTTATGTAGTGACTACATAATATTCGCCTATATTTGCCTTATCAGGGTTACGGTTCCAAAGTTTAAATGAATTAAAATAATAAAAATTAACCACAATAACCGAAAAATGGTTACAGATTGACCAAATTTTTAAGTTTTTATATGCCCATAATTTTGAAACTGCATGGGATAGATTTTTTCTGATTTTTCTCATGATGTTTGCAATCAATCCTGTCGCCCCGTTTCGGCTTGACGTTGAGTTCTGGGAAACCCTGTATATGACAGATAAAACAAAATGCGCCTCGTAGAACTATTGGTGGGTGAGCGCAACAATGAAGAAGCGACTTTTCGTGGCGATAGATGCTGTATACGAATTATTCGAACTCTACAAGATAAACCAAATAAAAAGCAAACAAAAAGCGAAGTGAAGTAGTGCTACCACTAAACGTTACGGTTTAATTATTCCTGTCACTGTGTCTCGACCCTATTCAGCGCTCGTATACCCTGTATTGCTATATTTGCGTATGACATTTACGTAGGCTTGTATAGGCCTGGGCGATTCAGAGAACGTGCCGCACCAATATATACCTAGGTATCTAGCTAGCTATACGGCTACACAGCTACTGGTTATACGGTAGGTATATGAATGTATCAGACATTGTGGGGTATTATGCATTCGTATGCACAATCGATGCGTGTGGGTGGATAGGGGTGTTAGGGGTAAAGGGGGCAGCCCCCTCTGGTGGTCACACCGGACATTCGGCTCGGTCGTATTGCAATAATTAAAACTTCCGATTGGGTTGAAAAATAGAGTGGTCGAGATAAAATGAAATGGAAGCTTTGAATTTCTACTTTTGAAAATATGAGTTGAAAGCATAAATTTTATAATAAAATAAAATTCATAGAACAGGAGACATCCATATTATATCATCCATATAGTATATTAATTTAATAAAAAGGCTTCCGTGTCTACTGTGATTATTTAAATTCCTAAAATGAACTGTCATATAAATGTATATAATGCTCGTAAAACCGACAAAGACAGGATAACAATTATTATTGACATATTTATTTTGCGAACTAGTCGCGCCCCGCAGTTTCATCCGCGCAGATTTCAATCCCGTATTCCCACGGGATAAAAAGTAGCCTATGTGTTATTCCAGACTATAATATATCTCTCTGCCAAGTTTCATCCAGATCCGTTCAGCTGTTTCGGCGTGAAAGAGTAACAAACATCCGTGGGAATCCCGGGATTTAAATCTGCGCGGGTAATACCGCGGGGCGCAACTAGTACCTATAATAATTCTATGAGAGAGCCCATCTGCAGGCTTATGATGACGTAATTACAATGAGATGCACAACTTAAATATATATAATAAATTAATAGCTTGCTTCACTAACAAGCATGCTTACTTACTTACCTAACAATATTCTCTCAGCGTGCAGAGTAATCCTGTTACGGAACAATGTAAACTTGCGGCAACTTCCGTAACTCTACAAGTTTGTCAATCTTTGACAGCTGACGCTAAGTTGAGAACCCCTTTAGGGGAAAATGAGGATAAAAGTTATGATGGAAGTATGGAAAGTTGGGTTGTTAATTCCTGTCTAACTTTTTAAAGCTCTTGTATTCATAGTAACCTAAGTTTATAAAAAAAACTGGTGTTATTGATGGTGGCCAACAAATTATATTAAGGCGTTGACAACACCTAATGTACCTCTCGCTCGCACGATTCGACATTTTGAAAGATATAAACTCACTAAGCCCAATTTAGAAAAATCGCAAACATCCATTTTGGTGAAAATTTCATTTTGATCGATGTATGTTTTCCTACTCAAAAGTTTGCTTAAGTACGAAAACTAGAAAAGTGAACTTTTAAGTAGGAAAACTTACATCAATCGAAATTAAATGTTTACT
Source organism: Plemyria rubiginata (assembly GCA_963576535.1). NCBI lineage: Eukaryota > Metazoa > Arthropoda > Insecta > Lepidoptera > Geometridae > Plemyria > Plemyria rubiginata. The sequence continues at coordinate 4,621,145 of OY754929.1, forward strand.
AAACTGTGCGCAATGTGATTGCACACAAAATGGTTGTTTGAGATTTTTCGAAAATGGGTTCAGTGATTTTATATCCTTCAACAAGTCAAAACGTGCGAGCGAGAGTCACATTAGCTCTTGGCTTCACCTTAAGAAGATTGTACTATGCAAAGCTCCCACTGCATTTTGCCTCACTTACCCCGGTCACTGAAAGGTCAACACTGACTGGCTGTCAAGTCACTTGCTATCTCTATCTAATTTGAAGTAAAAGCTGATACAGCAGGTGACTCGACAGCCGATTAGTTTTCGACGAGCTTTCAGAAACTGGCCGTTAGGTAATATTTTTCATAATATATACAATACATGTTACTAATATCTTTTAAAAACAGTAACATTTCTATTATTTCTATGGTGACGATGCCCAAGTTTTTCGCGTACACGTTTACTAGCTAAGTACCTACTATAGGAAAATATACAGTTGCGAAGATAAAATAAAATCACCTTGTATTCACTACAAGGTGATTTTATATATAATATAATATATAATGTAGAAAATGAAGAAAAATACTGAAAATCTCGTGAATATGAAAGAAAAAATGCACACATTTACACTCCCTAGGGAATTAATTAAAATACATGCAAGGGGTAGTCAAGGTAGGTACTTGTGGGAAGGTGGAGGTTTTCTCCCCTAACAGGGTAGATAAGGTACCTACATATACTTATTTTGTTATCGTTGACGGGTCATAATCAAAAGTATTCGGAAGTGGATAAAAAAAAGAGTTGGTTTACCTATTTTATTTTTGATCGAGCTTTTTTTATCAAGTAACTAATAAATAAAAGAAGCTTTTCAGATATATAAATAGAGAAAACGAGAAAACCATGACAAGAGAAAGAAAATTTTTTTAAGGCGCAGCATACGGCGGGATTTTTAGTTTTTAAGTTAAAATGTTGTCTTTATTTTGTTGTGATAATAAAGAGTTATCTATCTATCTATCTACAGCGCGCCGCTATCTCGCTCGCACAATGATATATTTTTAAAGATATAAAATCACTGAATGTAGTTATGTAAAATCGCAATCGTCAAGTTGTGGACAATAGCATTATAAAGATTTAGCAAAAATAAAATTTTGATCCAAGCAAGTTTTGATACATAAAAATTTGAAAAATATAAACTCTCATTTTTAAGTATGAAAACATGCTTGGATAATAAATTTATTTTCACTAAATCTTTATAATGCCATTGACAACAACTTGACCGATCGCGATTTTACATAACTGTATTCAATAATTTTATATCTTTAAAAATGTTCCATTGTGCAAGCGAGATAGCGGCGCGCCGTATGCTGCCCCTTAAGAGGAATTTCCCTGACAAATTAAAATCACAACAAAGTATAGGTAGGTAGGTACACTAGGTACCTACCATGTTCTCTCCGTGTACGAACCTAATGTGTGCAATGGAACGATTTTCAAATAAAACAAAACAATATGTCAGTGTCAACATTTGATCACGCAGAAAATTCAATTACTTCCAAAGAATGCTTCGGTCGCCATGTTTTATTTGGATTTTGTACAAATATTTTCACGCCCTCCACGGCCCGTGTCGTGTCGGTATTTACACCCGCGCGGTTGACCAATTTCTTGGGGATTGGACATTGAACCAAAATCCATGTTTTTTATATTCTTTGCACGACCCATCGCTTTTATAATGTACCTGCTTACGTCCTACACGTTATTTTCTTCTGTTTTCTGTATGTTGCACCTACCTAATTACTGTTATTGTTAGTTTTTTAAGTAGGTATGTGCTTATGTGGGTCAAAATAAATATGCTTTCTTTCTTTCTATACGGTTCAGATCAAGCTAGATAAAATGACAGTAAAAATACGCTTACTACATCTTAGACAAAGAGCAATGTATCCGGGTATACCAGGTGAAATGCCATTTGTGGAGGTCCATATTTACGTAGTGGGACCTAGTTGTAATAGTAGGGAGAGACCTATGTACAAAATTTTCTTTAAAATATTGTACGAAACTGGGTTGTTTGCCAGTTTTCATAATTTAATTCAGCGTCTCAACAGCTAGGCTCGATGTCTACCTTATGGTAACCGGTAGCATTATTTCATCATCAATGAAGCATAGAACTAGCATTTAACAGCGATACTTTTTCAAAGACCGTCATCGTTCAAGCTCATAGCGATAAGACCGCATTGTACATCGCTTTAGATAAAATTAATTATTGTAATGTTATGTTTTTCTTGTGGTGTACAATAAAGAGTTTTCTATCTATCTATCGTTTCTTCCTTCTATGTACGCTTAAATCTTTAAAACTACGCAACGGATTTTGATACGGTTTTTTTAATAGATAGAGTGATCCAAGAGGAAGGTTTATATGTATAATACATGCATAATATGTGCACCTGTGCGAAGCAGGGGCGCGCAGGCGGATCGCTAGAATATATTTTTTCTTTTTTTCATTTCAGCTATGTGTAAACGCTGTGTAACGTGTCGTGTCTGTTTGTTTCAGCCATGAGCCGGAGGGCGGCGGGCGGTGCGAGGGGCCGCTAGCGCGCGCCATGCATGCCGCGCCATCTGGCGGCTCGCCGAAACGGCATCCACCAGCGGCTGCGCAAGGTAACACTCATTTTATTCATCAACTAGCGACCCGCCCGCGCGCCCCTGCTTCGCACGGGTGCACATATCATGCATGTATTATACATATAAACCTTCCTCTTGAATCACTCTATCTACTAAAAAAAACCGCATCAAAATCCGTTGCGTAGTTTTAAAGATTTAAGCATACATAGGGACATAGGGACATGGGGATATAGGGACAGAGAAAACGACTTTGTTTTATACTGTGTAGTGGCTAGTTGCGCCACGCGGTTCCACCCGCGCAGATTTAAATCCCGGTATTCCCAAGGGATAAAAAGTAGCCGATGTGCTATTCCAGACTATAATCTAACTCTCTGCCAGGTTTCATCCAGATCCGTTCAACCGTTCCGGCGTGAAAGAGTAACAAAAATCCATCTATTCATCCATACATCCATCCACCCATCCATACTTAAAAACTTTCGTATTTAAAATATTAGTAGGATATTATTATGAGCCTTCCATGTAGGTATGCTGGCTAATTTTTCATCTCCTAGACCAGTCTTTTTCAATCTGTGTGGGTCACCACCTACACACAAAGCCTTCCTAGGGGTTGCTGGCAAAAGGAATAAGGCATTGTTCTAGACTACAGTTTAGAACATTGCCTTATTCCTTTTGCTTTAGAATCTCAAAGACAAGAATGGCGTACCTATAACTCTTTGTCTCTCTATGGCCCAAGGGGGTCGCCAAAATTTACACAAAATAAAATAAATATCGTACAGCTTTTACCAAAATCTCCAATCTACAAAACCACTTTAAGGCGTTGACAACACCTAATATTTCTCTCGCTCGCACAATTCGGCATTTTGAAAGATATAAAATCACTAAATACAATTTAGAAAAATCGCAAACAACCATTTTGTGTGCAATCACATTGCGCACAATTTAGTAAAAATTTCATTTTGATCGATACAAGTTTTCTCACTTAAAAGTTTGCTTTTCTAGTTTTCGAACAAAAGTAAACTTTTGAGCAGGAAAACATGCGTCGATCAAAATGAAATTTTTACTAAGTTGTGTGCAATCATAATGAAATTTTTACTAAATTGTGCGCAATGTGATTGCACACAAAATAGTAGTTTGCGATTTTTCAAAAATGGGAGTAGTGATTTTATATCCTCCAATAAGTAAAAACGTGCGAGCGAAAGTCACACTAGCTCTTGTCTGCACCTTAATCAGACCTCATGTGCGGTCGGTTTAATTTCCCGAGATTTCCGATAACGTCTCCGGAACACCGCTCAGATATTTTAATTTTGCACATAAAACGGATCGGTAAACCGGTTTTATATTATAACGATCACTTTTACAATCATATACTTCTTCTCTTCGTTTTAATCGAAAACAGCACTTACCTACCACTTACCAGGGGGTCTCGAACGAATCCACTTTCTTCTTCTTCATCGCTTGCCCTTGACTTAGTGTACGTAGTATTTATACACCTTGACTTACCCCCAGTTTCTAAAAGCGCGATCAACACTAATCGGCTGTTAAGTCACTTGCTATTTCAGCTTTTACTTAAAATTAGATGGAGATAGCAAGTGACTTGACCGCCGACTTCTTCTTTCTTCCTTCTTTTTATGGCTCCTGTCATAGACAATCTTGCCAATGTCAAGTGATTCAGAGATTATACTCTTTGTAAATAAGTTTCTAGTCACGTCAGTCCAGTCGAGTCAGTCAATTGTTTTGAAGAAAATGGTGGCGGTTTCTTCAAAACATTTGAAACATTTTCGGTCAAATCACGATATCACATAATACACTTTCATTTCAAATGCTTACACTTTGTGCTAAGACCACAAGTAAATTTGGTTAAAATACCACCAAAATTACACAAAAAACACTAGAAAAACAATTAAAATGAAAATGCTATGTTGCTTCTCTAGATGACAGAAAACAAATCCGACCGCCGACTTGATACTTCTTCAGAAACCGGGGGTTAATCTCATTTAATTTGACAGCACCAAACCTTTTTTGTGTTGTCAACTAGTTACCTCTATGGCTACTACTTTTACTTTCTACCCATCCCATTTATTATCATATCATCACAATCTTCCTTCCTTTAAGTTCCTTTAGATTACTAGCATTCACTGATCTCTATAAATACCACTGTATATTACAGATCTAGCATTGCTACATAAACTTGTTCGTTCCACATTCAATTCCAATAGTCGTTGTCCTCTTTTCTCTCAATTTAATTTAAGGCTGCTGCGGACAAAGCCATTCTGCCGATGTCAGGTTGAGCAGTCCATAAAAGCACCTGTTAGCGACAGTCTGACAGTGGACTGAATATTTTATCCTTTTAAATTTAACGTTCTTTCTAGTTAAGTTGTCAGGAACACGTGTTTTGAAGCATTAGAAATTTGCTTCGACTGGTAATAGGAAACTTTTTATAAAGGAATCATAAAATGGTAGACCTATTGGCATTACTTTGTGAATTCAGCTAAAATAATAAAATATTGTTCCCTGTGTTAAGGTGTAAATTTAGTTAAAAGAATAAAAGATCTTTCCGTGAGGATAACTAAATATTTATTCACCTTTGTAATTAAATATTGTCCTGCTCCTTTGCCAATATTGACGCGAGTGACGGAAAATGTGGGTAGTTCATTAACAGGCGCCATCTACTCATTTTGGGCAGTGATGTCACCAATATTGCGAATTTGCATGGAGTCTCCATTAAATTATGACATGTCTATCATACGACGTGCCGCTTTATTCGTCTGGTGGCATGTGATTTGCATGTAAATTGATTTATTTAATGGAGAAATGATTTATTCGTTTATCTTGCTGTGAGAATATATGTGATTTATCATAGTTGATGGTTATCTCTTAATATTAGCTGGTCCTTCTGCTGTCCTCAAGCAAGTACCTAGTATGAACAAATGAATAAAAAGTACCTCCTACACAAGTAGGGATAAAAAAATCGACGACTTTGACAGTCCCGCGCGTATCCGGGCTAGGTTCACTAGTTATTTCTTATCATTCCTCCCCAAACAACTTATTAAATCTGATCATTCCACCAGACATAAATCGAAGTATTCCCAAAGGGCCGATAGAGTCTTCCTGCCTGCCGCGTTGCCGTAAAAAGGCGCCGAAAAGCTTTCAAAGAGCCTTCGTTAGTGAGCAAGCTATGTAATGCTGGTATAGATTAATCGAACACGTAAGTGAAATTAAAAGGTGTGAGGTTGTCAAAGTCAACAACATTATCGCACCCTCTCACGATTCGCTCTTCTACTTCAATCAGTTCAAAGTCCTATGTTTAGTCTCCGTATCTGTGTACGTACCTACGTCTTCACTTCCCTTCCCTCCCTTTGCCTGGACGGGCTTTAAGTCCCCTATACGTCAAAGGCTCCCCGTGGCCTGCCGACATTACTGGCTATCGATTGGAAGAAACGACGTAACGTGATTCGATATATATTTATTAGGGTCACCACCAAGTTTACGTCTAAGGGATGCACCAAAATACATACTCCTTCTAAAAAACTCGTTTTCAAACGCATTGATGATCTATTTTAAAACATTCAAACGAAAGAAACGTTTCCGATGATCATCTTTAGACTTTGTCTCTCTATCTCTTGTTTTGTTTGCTTGTAAACAAAGTTTATCAATACAAACTGACGGAAACAAACAATTTCAAAATATTTTATAATATAAATATTCTAAAATATTTAATCAGCAGTACATCTTCGTCTTTTCCTACAGGATATTACGCCTGTAACTCGTTAGGTACTCGTAGGTTTTAACGTAACTTGCCTCAAGTGTATAGGTAGATTTCTAAAGTATTTTTGTAGAAAGTTGTTAGCACTGTCAGTTTTCCCTAGGGACTAAAGGAATGAAGTCATTACGACTTATAGTTAATGCATCAACTTTCATGCTTATAAATTGTATTCCCTAAAAGGTAGGGAGGAAGACGCAGCGATGTGTAAATTAATATTAATAAATTGTAAAAGGATGTGCGTAAAAGGTAATCGAAAGGTTACTGTGCAATGTTTAGAAGCTAAATTGCTATTTATTTTGCCGGACGGTTTAGATACAGACGTGCTTTGACTTGGTCAAATAATCATCATTTATCTGCCTCAATGATGTCGGTACATAGAGATGAACAATATATATAACTAGTTGCGACCCGCGGTTTCACCCGCGCAGATTTAAATCCCGGTATTCCCACGGGATAAAAAGTAGCCTATGTGCTATTCCAGACTATAATCTACCTCTCTGCCAAGTTTCATCCAGATCCGTTCAGCCGTTCCGGCATGAAAGAATAAAACATCCATCCATCCATACTTACAAACTTTCGCGTTTATAATATTAGTAGGATTGGTAGCGGGTTTTTTCTGTTCCGTGCTGGTACCACTCACTCCCCATAGTTGGGATGCAAATTCCGGAAATTTAAATGGCCGGGGTGCAATAGCTAGAAAAAAAAACCAAGGTCTTGGTACTTACCTACCATTTTTTTTATTTAATTTGATAACTACGTGCCAACGTCCCCGACCATTGGCAATACATTCGGTTCTAATATAAATAAATAAATAATGCTGGACAATCCACACAGCATCATCTAGCCCCAAAGTAAGCTACTCAAAGCTTGTGTTATGGGTACTAGATGACCCTCAATACGTGCGTGTTGGCTGCCTTTTCTTTACATAATATCCCCTTTTGTAGGTGGAGCAGGAGACCAGTCCACTCTAAAAGTCCACCTCCCGAACGGCGGATTCAATGTGGTCCGTGCGTCAGCAGACGAGGACGTGAGATCAGTGCTTCGGCTGCTAGCGTCCAGGCTAGCCACTGGAGAAAGGGTCTACTCGTCGTGCTATGCGCTACGGGCCAGGAAACTGCTCACGGGGAAGGTATGTCAGACAAGTTGCTAGCCCATAGCTTCTTAAACTTTCATAGGGCGATGGTTTACCGTTTGGGCTGTCTTTATCGTATTTTATTCATCAACTTGCGACCCGCCCGCGCGCCCCTTCTTCGCACGGGTGCACATATCATGCATGTATTATACATATAAACCTTCATCTTGAATCACTCTATCTATTTAAAAAAACCGCATCAAAATCCGTTGCGTAGTTTTAGAGATTTAAGCATACATAGGGACATAGGGACATGGGGACATAAGGATATAGGGACAGAGAAAGCGACTTTGTTTTATACTATGTAGTGATTAGAGTCTAATAAGATATTTCATGAGACAGAAGACACGCTCAAACCAAATGTCTTTTATATGCTCATGAAATATCTTGAGAACCAAGACATCTGCCCTCGTACTACTACCTACTACAAAACGGTGCCGAACTTTAAACAGTGTTAAATAAGCGCCATTTCTGTTTGCCGTTACGCATTGGTAAGGGATGGCAATAATTTTAGCATAGATCATCGTTTGACTATTTTTTTGTGGTGAAACCCCTGCGGACTACCAGGCATGGGTTTACCAGATTCAAATATTTCTTTGTACGTAACAGGTGCGATGGATCCATCAGGACACGCCGGTGTCCGAACTCCTGGCGAAGTGGCCGGCGAGCGAATGGCGGCTGGAGCTGCGTGTGCGGTATCTACCAGCCAACCTGCGCGAGCTGTGCGATGCTGATCGCGTCACCTTCCATTACTACTACGATCAGGTAAGATCCGCCATTTTGGAAACTTTTTTAAATATCTGCAAGATTTTTTTTATAAACAACATAGTAGGACAAACAAGCCTTACGGCCCGCCTGATGGGAAACAGGTAACTGTTTTTTTTATACAACCAGCTGATGGAACAAGCAGATGTCCCACCTGATGTTAAGTGGTAACCATCACCTATAACAAAGCATTGCCTCGCAAGTCAAGCACGATAAGAACGTGCCCTACGATGCACTGCCCTGCGTCCATCAACTTGAGGCATACAGATGTTAAGCCTCTAAGAAATATGCTACTTTTTATCCCGCGGGAATACCGGGAGCTACTGGGGAATAAAGGTGAACACGAAACGAAAAGTAAAGTGGATCTAATGATGGACAAACGATTTTGAAAATATCGCGGGTAGTCGGTGGATAGAGATGGCTAAAATAGTTCTTGCTGTGAATTTAAGCCAGTTGTATAAAAAAACTACTTTTAAAAATATTTTTATCATCTTACTTGTTTCAGGTGCGACACGACTACCTCAATGCCAACCATCCTATGGTCGACCAGGATTTGGCGATACAAATATGCTGTTTAGAGATAAAGTAAGTAACATCATGCAACGCACAAGCATAATTTAAAAATCAAACCAAAGTCCAAAGACCAAAGTCGTGAAGTTTTTTTTTCAGTTGTATCTCTAAGTACATCCTGTAACTCCCGGTTTCTGGAATCTCGATCAACACTAATCGGTTGTCAAGTCACTAGCTATTTCAGCCTTTTCTTCAAATTAGATAGAGATAGCGAGTGGCTTGACAGCCGATTAGGGAAAGAAAGAAATAAGAAAGAAAATTTGATTTGATCGCGCTTTCAGAAACCTGGGGTATCACTCACTCTAAGACTTGCATTATTTACAGATACTTCTGCAAAGACATGCAGATATCCTTAGACAAGAAGTCCAACATAGAGTACTTAGAGAAGGAGTTCGGCCTACACAAGTTCCTGCCCAAATCTGTCCTAGAAGCTATCAAACCCAAGGTGCTCAAGAAAGCCATTCAGCAGCAGTTTAAGAAGGTTAGTTGTAATAGAGGTCTTTGTCTATGGCTCTTTCCAAGGGAATAGGTACTCCATCCCTATTTCTGCGAGTCAGGTAATTGTAAGACTGATTTGATTGATAATGTACAGCACAATATTTGGAAGGCAATTTGGTACTTTAAAAAAAACTTACAATCTAACTAGTAATCCGACTAAAAAAGTAGTGGACACGGGTTATTGGGTGTATATGATTGGGGTTACATTAGTTAATTGACTCAGGCGTGACTTTGCGGAAGTCCATTGTTAAATATAAATTAACTTGAACAAAGCAATATGTAGTACTAATCCGCTGATCTAATCTCCTTAAGCTGGAATAAACTTAATTAGATTTCGACACGTGTTTCGCCTCTCTACGAAGCATCTTCAGGAAATTGACTCGCTGTGCACTGAACGTGTTGCCTCGTCGAGCGCTGAGCTGAAAGTGCGCTCGACGGTGTTGCCTCGTCGATTCTCTCTCGTCGTTCATTCGTTCATTCATTCATCATTTCGTGGGGTTACATTATCATCCCGTATAATAAATTCCCTGCATTATTGGCTCCCATGCTGCCAAGCTTTTTATAAAAAAAAAAAAAAAAGCAAAGTGGCAAAAGTTGGCAAAGTGATGCACATGAGGCTCATCTGGCTACCAGATGTTAAGCCTCATGTACATCAACTTGAGGCATACAGTATGCCTCAAGTTGATGTAAGCAGGACAGTTGTGTCGCAGTTGCTGCTTTGTCTGTCACCTACTTTTTATGTTCATTTCTTGTATGTGGCATAAATAAATAATTTTCTATTGTATTGTATTGACGGCGGGGCATCTTTAAGCGGAGTTAGGACCATTTTGACTCACAAGATCGGCATCCACAACATGGATTTATAGGAAACATCTGTCTACCTAACTACATAATCTACTACTTACATACCTACATACTTTGTTTCAAAGTCATAGTCAAAATATATTTTTTCATAAAATCATGTTCTGAGATAAAATTACAAGGATGACTTTGAAACGTCTTAAAACTGGGTGACTCTAGGTGACAATTCCACGCTATCAAAGCCTAGAAGAACAGGAGCCTTATTCACTATGACCATTTGCACCGCGATCACAGCTAAGACAAAGCAGCCGGTGTCATACGGTCAGGGCAAAGTTACTCCTATGTCATAAAGAATAAAGCCCAACATCAAGTTTTGACGTTTCACGGTTTGGGGCAATGAATCTCCTATTTTCATAGTGAATAATGCCCCAGGCAAGAAATTATTCTTGTTGTTTCCTATTTCTTCTTGCTGTTTTTCTTTTCTTGTTATGTCATACCGTACCTGTGTTTGTGTGTCTAAAATAGTACAAATAAAGAAACATTCTATTCTATTCCCAGGTGGCAAATCTGAGCGACTCTGAATGCATGCTGCGATACCTGGAAACTATGCATACTCACTACGGCTACGACCGCGAGACGTATAGCGGCGCACTCGGCTCCGGCTGGGCCATTCCTGTCGAGCTGGCCATCGGACCGTTTATAGGTGCGTAGAGCTCGCGTCATTTAAAAAGAACGCTGGAAAACAGTGGAGGGGGATGTGTTTGCGCATAACCCCGCGACCTATACGATTATTTATGGAGCTGGCCATCAAACCGTTTATAGGTGCGTAGAGGTCGCGTCATATAAAAAGAACGCTGGAAAACTTGGAGGGGGATGTGTTTGCGCATAACCCCGCGACCTATACGATTATTTATGGAGCTGGCCATCGGACCGTTTATAGGTGCGTAGAGGTCGCGTCATATAAAAAGAACGCTGGAAAACTTGGAGGGGGATGTGTTTGCGCATAACCCCGCGACCTATACGATTATTTATGAAGCTGGCCATCGGACCGTTTATAGGTACGTAGAGCTCGCGTCATTTAAAAAGAACGCTGGAAAACTTGGAGGGGGATGTGTTTGCGCATAACCCCGCGACCTATACGATTATTTATGGAGCTGGCCATCGGATCGTTTATAGGTACGTAGAGCTCGCGTCATTTAAAAAGAACGCTGGAAAACAGTGGAGGGGAGTGTGTTCGCGCATAACCTCGCGACCTATACGATTATTTATGGAACTGGCAATCCGACCTTATATAGGTACGTAGAGGTCGCGTCATTTAAAAAGAACGCGGGACAACAGTGAAGGGCACATCCCCTCCACTGTTTTCCAGCGCATACAAAACTCGCGCCATCATACGCCTTTCCCCTTCCTTTCTTCTTTTTACGTGACCCTTTTGTAGGTAGCTAGAGGTCGCGTCATTTAAAAAGAATGCTGGAAATCAATGGAGGGGATGTGTTTGCATAAACCCCTCCCCCTCCTTCGGACAGGATCTATAGTTCATGGTTAGTCTTGACATCTATTTTTACCTAGCTATAGTGCGCGTAATGTTACAATTGAAAATATCTTGCAAATTATTAAATTTATGTAAAATACTTATTTAAGTTATAGGAGGCTTACGGCCGAATACTCAAACGCAACTCAGATTTAAGCACGTCTTATGTGACGAGTTTTTGACGGAATTTCATTAAAAACTGTCAAAAAACCACGACTTGAGACGTGCTCAATTCTGAGTTGCGTTTGAGTATTCGGGTGTTAAATAAATAAATAATAGTGCGCGTCACGCAAAAAGAACTCCGGAAGGACGGGAGGACGTGTGATGGCGCGAGTACTTTGTGCGCAAACACATCCCCTCCACTGGTTGTCCAGCGTTATTTTTGGTTGACGCGACCTATACTTAGATTAACATAATATATGATCTATGCTGCTTCCAGATATATCGTACGTGTCTCACAAAGCAGGCGAGCCGCCGACCTACACAAAGATAGCTTCGTTCAGCGATATAGTCGCCGTCCAAACACTCAAGTCGAACTGTACATCCACGCAGTCTCAGCAGTCTCAGCAGTCGCAGCAGTCGCAGACACAGGTGAATATCCAACCCTCACATCTCAGTAGCTAATTATAAGCCTTCTATGTCCCACTGCTGGGCAAAGGTCTCCCTACATGCATAATATAGTAGAGAAACACTGTTTTTTTTTCAGATTTTTCTCATGATGTTTACAATCAATCCTTTCGTCCCGTTTCGGCTTGACGTTGAGTTTTGGGACACCCTGTATATAATCTGAATCTCGGAAACGGCAGCAACGCGATTTTCATGAAATTTAGAAATCAGGGGTTTCGGGGGCGATAAATCGATCTAGCTAGGATTCATTTTTTGAAAATGACTCTTCCTGGCATCTATAAAACAAGTACATTATACATTATATTACACACACACATTAAGTATATCAATTACACATTATTTCATTTTTACATACATATAATTAGTTTAAAAGTAAAAAGAGTATCTTTTTTTTTCAGAGCGGGTCTTGTGGTAAAGCGGCGTTACAGCTACGAGTGAAAGGAGCGGCAGAAACTTTGACAATAACATGCAGTAGCGTTGAAGTAAGTTATAACTACTTCTTCTTATGTGGCAATTGTTGCGACCATAGTGGCGCAGCGGGCGAGAGTCCGCCTGCGACGCAAGAGGTTGCGGGTTCGATTCCCGGAGTTTCCGAAGTTCGGAACAAATTTGTGTATGATCTGCAGAAATTTGTTCCGTTGGTCTGGTTGTTTTCTATGTATAATTAAAAATATCTATCTATGTAAGTATATAATGTATTAAATATATCAGTTATCTAGTACCCATAACACAAGCTTTGAGAATCTTATTTTGGGGCTAGATGATGCTGTGTGGATTGTTCAGCATGTTTTTTATCTATGTTTACCTGTTTCAGGCAGCTGAAAGCTTAGCGGATCTTGTCGACGGGTACTGTAGGCTTGTCACGGAGTCCCAAACATCCTTATGGAACAGAACAAGTAAGTTTTATATCGTAGCTACGAGGCAATGCTTTGTTATCACCACTTAACATCAGGTCGTCCATGAGCGTGCTCCTATAGCAAGTTGAACATTTTTTAAGGTGAAACAAACGTACTTTACTTCTGTAAAGATAAGCGGATTCTTATGATTACCACTTAACATCAGGTGGTCCATGATCTTGTTCCTAAAGCAAATAGAACAAAACCTTATTTTATTGACACAACCGTATTTCACTTGTGTAAGATGAGCAGATTCCCATAAGAATGTATGTTTTGTATGTTTTTGTCAGACGAATAATATAAATCATTTCTTTCAAGCTACCGTATGGAAAACGCTGAATTGTCAGTGTAAAAGTAAGTTTATATTGATAATTAAAGAGCTAAGACATACAGTTGGCTACACATCCTGTTAGATACACTATCACATAACTACGCCACATACTATACAGAGAAACGTCAGAAAGGGACAGCGTGAGTGCGGTTATTGTACGACATGATAATTTACAGCACGATAATTGAAAGCCAATTTGGTACTTTTCTAAAAAAAACCTAACACCCTAACTAGCACTCCAGCTGAAAAATTTGCAAAGTGGACACGGATTATTGGGGTGTATCATCCCGTACATTATAGACATAGACATAGAGACATAGACAGTATTTTATTGGCCACAAAAACACACAGCATACTATTAGGGTATTGTAGGTAGGTATAATAAAAATAATATTAAATAGAAAACGACTTATTTTACACATTAATTAAAATCAACTTTCTAAGGTAGGTAATTTGAAAAGAAGATAATAATAATAAAAAACTATAGGTACCCACTATACACTATCACCCATGCCTACATACTATGAAACATATACTAATATTTAACATTAACCTAACAATAGTGCTGTGTGCTACAGCAGCAAAAAGGTCCCGGCTCAGCATTATGCTTCACTATCCGAAGACAGGTCAGCGCTGTTATTCTGCCGATACCTTGGTGCAGTCATTGAACCCCATTATCATGTCGTGCATTATTGGCTCCCGACAGCGCGTTAGTGGCCTTTGCATTAGTCGAACGAGAGAAGTAACAACAATATATCTCACCCTCTCGCACTCGTTAAACTCATAATACTTCAAAGTCAGTCTAAGTGGATGCGTCGCTCACTGTATGTACATAACATCTGTAGATAGTATAACTCTTTCAAATGCACTGGAAAATACACTCATTTATAACTCAAAAACTATTCGCCATACCTGACTCAAATTTAAATGGGACCACATGACAAGACACCAGCTTTCGTTAAAAGAGAATCAATAAAATTGGTCCATCCACTAAAATGTTATAAGCTAACAAACATAAAAAAACAGACCTCCTTTTTTTGAAGTCGGTATAAATACTAATAATTCCACTCAGATTCATGGCATATAAAAAATATTTGTAAAATATTGTCTTGAAACGAACTAAATAAAGCATAGCATTCATAGATAATGCTTGGATTAACCTAGAATTATCTTGAACGCATCTTTCGATTGCTACGGGGAACTATGCTTGTCTCTCTCTTCCTGCATTCTCTTTCTCCCTCTAAAAGTCTAACCAAACTCGATATTTCCAGCGGAGATGAGTAGCAGTTCTTCAGAAGGCAAGACCTCGTCCTGGGAAGCGAACTCCTCGACGCTTCTGTCTGAGGACTATGCGGAAATTGTTGATGATGATGCTGATTATTCCACACCTGCAGGTACTTGTGCCTTCTGCGCCGCAGGTCGTGGGTGCGATCCCCACCGAGAACACACATTAGTGTGATGAACATAGATGTATTTGTTCTCTGTCTGGTTCGACCTCTGTGGCGCAGCGGGCGAGAGCCTGCCTGCGACGCAAGAGGTTGCGGGTTCGATTCCCGCCTTGGAACAAATTTGTGTACGATCTGCAGAAATTTGTTCCGATGGTCTGGGTGTTTTCTATGTATAATAAAAAATATCTATCTCTGTAAGTATATAATGTATTAAGTGTATCAGTTATCTAGTACCCATAACACAAGCTTTGAATAGCTTACTTTGGGGCTAGATAGTGCTGTGTGGATTGTCCAGCATTATTTATTTATTTATATAATATTATAAGTATGTATTTACAAAAAAGAATAAGAAGTATATCAGCTATCTTGTTCCCACATCACAAGCTATGGCTTAGATTGGGCCTAGATAGTGCTGTGTGAATGCTGTGTAATGTCCACCAAGGTGCTTAAAATCACTATTTTTCATTCCAGTTCGGGACTACGAATTAGTTCGTAATCAGATTGAGCTGACAAGCATCATAGGCGAAGGGCAGTTTGGCGACGTGCACAAAGGTAATCTAACTGACCTGCATCAGTATTTCATCAGTTCATTATGTAACAAATATAATTATGTATAATATAACTTCATACTTCATTGAGATCCCGATATGGTATAGCACTTGATATTTCCAGCTTTTAAGAGTAATAGAGCTCTTTGTGTGTGGCTCGTCCGGGGAAGTACTACCGCCACGCCTTTTTCTGCCGCCAAGCAGCAACGCTGTGTTTTGGTTTGAAGAGTGTGGTCGCCGCTGTAATTACAGGCACATGTGGCTTAACATCTGTATGCCTCAAGTTGATGGACGCGGACAGGGCATCGTAGGGCACGTTCCTATCGTGCGTGACTTAGGAGGCAATGCTTTGTTATAGGTGATGGTTACCACTTAACATCAGTTGGGCCATCTGCTTGTTCCATCAGCTAGTTGTACAAAAAGCAATATTCGAATCTTAATAATATTATAAACGCGAATGTTTGTAAGTATGGATGGATGGATGTTTGTTACTCTTTCACGCCGGAACGGCTGAACGGATCTGGATGAAACTTGGCAGGGAGTTACATTATAGTCTGGAATAGCACATATGCTTTTTATCCCGTGGGAATACCGGGATTGAAATCTGCGCGAGTGAAACCGCGCAACTAGTGTATTACTATAGCAAATAAATGTTTTCAGGTACATGTAAAGTGACGTCAGCTAACCATCCCTCGCTGCGGCGACAGATCGCGATTCAGAAGCAGCGGGGGAAGGGAAACGCGGGGGAATACACATTGCCGGTAGCTGTCAAAACGTGCAAGATGGACGCCGATTTGGATACCGCCGAGAAGTTTCTAGAAGAGGCTTGTAAGTAGATTATAATAAATAAATAATGAATTTCTGGGTTTTAATAGCACTATGTAATGTCTCATCAAGATTTTTTGTACAAAAACACTATCCTCTGAGGTTTGCTGGAAGAAAAATCTATCTAGGGTTAAGCTCACCTTTGTACATGACTGTAAGTAATATCTTTTTTGTGTTAATCATTTTGTGTACAATAAAGAATAAAGAAAGAATTTTAATAATTGAAAACGTACTATGCTTCTGAGTTACGCTTACTGATTTTTTCTGTATGGATACAAGATCAGCGTAAATCCATCTAAGAAACCTATGCCAGCAAAATAGTAAACTAAATTCTAAAAAATCTCCAAGTCAGAGATTATTTTGGAGGTGATCACTTCAACAGGACTTAAAAACCAGAGACAAAAAATGTCAGTGTTGATTTTCGTCACGTAAAAAGAACGCTGAAAGGAGGGGAGGGGGTATGATGGCGAGAGTGTTTTATATGCGGTAACACATCCCCTCCACTTCTTTCCAGCGTTCTTTTTAAACGACGCGACCTCTACTTTTTGGATTTGGATTGAAACAATCTTTTCATTTTCAGATATAATGCAGCAATTCTCCCACCCGCACATAATTGGGCTGGTGGGCGTGTGTAGCTCTCCTCCTATATGGATAGTGATGGAGCTGGCCACTTTGGGGGAAATGCGAGCGTATTTACAACAAAACTCCCACAGGTACGATATATTCTTTTAGCAAACAAATGCCTATCCATAAACCCCATAAACTCAACAACAACAGTAAATATCAACAAAATGTTACTAACAAACATTATTCTATATGTTATAATTTTACTAACAACCTATAGAAATGTCTTATTCAAATAAATTGAATTGAATATATTTTAAAGTTCGTCTTCCAGTATTTTTTTCCAGTTCGTGGCTCACAATTGAGAACCTATAGCCCCCCCCCCTGAGCTCCCGAACACTGCCCATCTGAGTTGGATTCGTCACATGGGAAAACGCTGACGAATCCGACTCACTGGAGTTAGATTTGTCAGTGTTGCCATAAATAAACAAAAAGATAGGCATACTGATATTTCGAATAATTCAATAATTTCAAATGTGTTGTATTCCAGGCTAGAGACGTGTACCCTAGTCCTGTACATCTACCAGCTATCGACTGCGCTCAGTTACTTGGAGTCCAAGAAGTTTGTGCATCGAGACATCGCTGCGAGGAATGTCCTAGTATCTACGCCCACTTGTGTCAAGGTATGCTATCTTTAACGTAAGTAACTTGCGCCCCGCGGTTTCACCCGCGATTAAAACCTCGGTATTTCCACGGGATGAAAAGTAGTCTATGTGCTATTCCAGACTATAATCTCTATATCTATCTCTATGCCTAGGTTCATCCAGATACGTTCAGCCGTTCCGGCGTGAAAGAGTAACAAACATCCATCCATCCATACTCACAAACTTTTGCGTTTATAATATTAGTAGGATGAGTAGGATTCGGACAGAGAATCAATACTCATCACACAAAAGCTTGTTCTCGGTGGGGATCGAACCCACGACCTACGGCGCAGAAGGCAGAGCTACTACCAACTGACCTGTGATGGCTGTTTGTTATGTTAATAATAAAAAAAATGTGTTTTTCAGCTGGCAGACTTCGGTCTATCAAAGATGGTAGAAGACAAGTCGTACTATAAAGCGTCTCGCGGCAAACTGCCTATCAAGTGGATGGCGCCGGAATCCATCAACTTTCGCAGGTTCACATCCGCTTCCGATGTCTGGATGTTCGGTAAGTTGACTGGTCTACCCACATCCTAGATTCTTTTACTACTTCGCGCCTTCGAAGCTCAAACAGTGCTAGCAGTAGGAATGTCTAATACAAGACTCTGTATTCTGTACAAGTGTTCTGTACGAGTATTCTGTACAAGTATGTTGTACATGTATTCTGTATAAGAGTATTCTGTACAAGTATTCTGTATTTATAGAATGTAAGCATGTAATCTATCTGTAGGTTTGTAAGTATAGTTTATAGGAAGGTTTATTTTTCTAATGTTTTATTATACCCTTGTTATTATTAATTTTATATTGCACCTTAACCAACCATCTTATTCTAGGCTCCTCTCCATCCAAAGGGCGTCTGGAAGAGATCGCATTTAGCGATAAGACCGCCCATTGTATATTTGAGTTTCTATTATTGTTATAATTTTCCTATTTTGTTCGTTTTATGGTGCGCAATAAAGAATTTTCATTCATTCCAATCTGTAATTCTGTAGTATGCACCCATCACTAGTCCCAAAGTGGAAAAACCAACGTGAATAAGGCGAAGCTCGTGATCGAAATAATTGCGGATCCACTAGTTAGAACTACCGAATCTGGGCCCGTACCACAATCTCTTGAAGCATTCTTATTTCAATATTACTTTTATGTCAATGTCTTATATCAACTGCATAGAGTCGGCTTTATGATCAAAAAGTAAAGTAATATTGAAATAAGAATGCTTCAAGAGATTGTGGTACGGGCCCAGGGGAATTATTCTCTATGACATAGGAGATTCCTTGCCCCAAACCGTGTAAAGTCACAACGTGAGCTTGGACTTTATTCTTTATGACATAGGAGATACTTTGCCCTAACCGTGTGACGTCACAACGTGATCTAAACGCAAACGCGGTTGGATTGGTCATAGAGAATAACGCCCCTGAACGGAATAACTCTCCACCAGGTGTTTGCATGTGGGAGATTCTGATGCTGGGAGTGAAACCGTTCAGCGGTGTTAAGAACAACGATGTCATCGGCAAGCTGGAGAACGGGGAGCGGTTAGCACTGCCGCCGCGATGTCCTCCTCGGATCTACTCCATCATGTCCAGGTGCTGGGCGTACGAGCCCAGCCAGAGACCTTCTGCCACCAGCCTTAAAGAAACACTGTTGTAAGTACCCTTCAATGTTAGACACCATTATTATGTAAGTACCAGAAAAATTGGATCGTTCTATTATCATTAGTATAGTGCGCGTCACGCAAAAAGAACGTCGGTAGGGGGGGGGGGGGGTGATCGCGCGCGTATTTTGTATGAGCAAACACATCTCTTTCTCTGTTTTCCAGCGTTCTTTTTGTTGACGCGACCTATAGATTCTACCGAGACAGTTCTTAATTATTTTCTGGTAGTTACAAAATATGGGTGAATACTAACTTCCAAAAATGAATTTTTACAAATGTTTGGATATTCTAACTAATAATTATAAATGTTCAAGTTTGAATGGATAGATGTTTGTTTCTCTGATGTATGACGCCAAAACAGCTGAACGGATCTGGATGAAAGGCAAAGATATAGATTATAGTCTGGAATAGAATATAGGCTACTTTTTATCGCGGTAAAATGTATGGCTCCCGTGGGGCAGATTGCGGGGGGGTTGGAGGAGGGGCTTGTTTAGGGGGGTTGGAGGGGGTTGTCGGGTAGGGGGGGTCGGATGTCCTCGGATATGGATTAGAAATAGAAACACAAAATATACTTTGAAATATACAAAAAACCACGATACTTGTTACAGTGAAATTCTACAAGAGGAGCGTAATACGGCCTGGGATACGATGCGACGCGAGAACAGACGCGTCGCCGCCGCCTCCTGGGGAGACGAACCGCCGCCTAAGCCCACCCGTCCCACCACCAATCTTACAGGTAATAAAGAGTTTTTTTTTATAAATACGCCAAGGTCATTATTCATAATGGTCCTTGAGCGCGCCAATAGCTATCAAACCTATAAGTCTATTGTTGTCTCTTTTCGTTGGCATGAAAGTGACAGTGACAAGAATAGGGCAGGCATTGTATTAGACGACCTCTGTGGCGCAGCAATGGTCTGGGTGTTTTCTATGTATAATAAAAAAAATATTTAAAAAAAAAAAAAAAAAAAAAAAAAAATATCTAGTACCCATAACACAAGCTTTGAATAGCTTACTTTGGGGCTAGATAGTGCTGTGTGGATTGTCCAGCATTATTTATTATTTATTTATTATGAAAAAGAGGGTACCTAAGCATTTATGTAGCTCCTAATCTGGTTATTTAGCTAACTTTAGGCTAGTTTTTTTTTAAGTTTAAAAAATAATAGGGTTTACCAACACTACTACTTAGGAGCTAAATAACATGCATACATAGAGTATTTGACAAAAAAATCTTTTACCTGTAAGATAGTAGGTATATATATTTTTCCAACTTGTCCACAGCGGCCGATTCCACTTCAGTCCAGTCGACAGGCGCGGCGCCGCAAACGTACATCGTCGCCCAAAACCCACTCGTGCTGGCGCACCTTCTCCGCGAGAACCAGTCGCGAGCCATCGACCCACAAGCCTACGTCACACCAGCCTCGGTATTCAACACCGTCTCCGTTGACTTCGCCGAAACGCTACCAGAGAACCCCACTATCGTAGACAAGATCATCCATCCGAAGCCAGACGAGATCCTAGACATCCCTCTTCAGACCAACCCGATCCCAGCCCACAGCCTCCATAAGTTAGATCCAATGGTGCCCGAAGACGAGACTTTGACGGTCGTGGTCGGCGCCAAAGAAAGCTGTGACAACTTGTGCCAAAATCCAGTGGTTGACGAAACGGAAGCGTATCCTAGTAGGGTTAGGTCGTTGGAACGCAATCCTAGAGGCTTGAGTACGGCGGAACGCGCGCCGGTTAGAATGGGCTCGCTCGAGAGAAATAGGGGAAGTCTGTCTCATAGGGGATCACCTGTTCCCATCGCTCCGTTCACAAGGCAGCACTCGGTGCCCGCGTCTCCCCCTAGAAGTAGGAGAGAGCAGGATGTAGGGCAGTTCTCGGTTCAAGGAACCACCAACTCTCAGCTGGCTGCGAGTGTGGTTAACAAGATGAGGACGCAGCCAGAGCCTCCGTTAGTCGAAGAGATATACGACTTTGGGGGGGATAATGTTAAAAGTTGCGTCGCCATTGCTGCTAACAAGGCTATGTGCAAACCTTACCGGCCCACTGGCGCGGCGATGTCCGCGTCCCATCCGACCAGCTACAACGTCCCTGTAGGCATAGTTCAGGGTGTACCTTATTCCCAAAGCCCAAAGTCGAAAATGTTTCGTTCGGGTAGCCCCCAGTTCCAATTCCCCCAAGCGATATCTCCTTACATGCAGTACAATCATAATGTAATGCAAGGGCCGCAGCCGATGTTGTATCGCCCGCAAGTGGCGACTCAGTCGGCGGGTTTTCAAGGCCCTTCGGTATCCACTGCCGGTTTCCAACCACAGCCGAGACCGCAATTCAGTACAGCGCAAGCAATGGACACGCACGAGCCGCGACAAGACTTGAACTCCAATGCTGGTTTTCAAGCACAGATCAGACCACAGTTTAGTGCGGCGTCGGCAATGGACGTGCAATATGCTTCGAGGCAGGAATGCTCATCCAATTTGACGTCCACTGCCGGTTTTCAAGGACAGCCGAGACCTCAGTTTAAGTCGCCGTCGGCAATGGACGTCCATTACGCGTCCAGACAAGAGGTTCAAGCTAGTTCTACTCAGGTGATTGTCGAGGCATGTGTTTTGTAGATAATGTGTGATAGATCGAGACAGCATGCTTTTTTATGAATGAATTTTATTTTTAAAACTCGCAATCTAAAATCAAAAGTACAGGATACAGGTGTAGATTTTATTGTCTATGTTTATTATAATCTGTTTTGTTTTGTAAATAAGTATTTATTTTCTTTTTTTGCAGTGATATGTTCCTTGGGTTTCTCCGGTAGTTTTTTGGTTTTTATTATTTTTATTTTAACTACACTATTTTGGAAATCACTCGTGAGTTTTGTTTGGTTTTTACTGCTCTTTCATAGACAACTTTTGTTTCACTAGCGATTTCCTTTTCCCAAAGAACTAATTTTATGTTGGTGTTAAATCTTGGTGATTGGCAATTATCCGAAATAATAATGTGTTGTTACTAAAACTATTGGGTTTTATGACAAATATTTGTAAAATAATAATTTAGCTGATTGAAATGGGGCACTAACCCTGAATTAGTTCTTTTAAATACCGTTCGCACCACTTAATCAAGATGGTGATTTGCACAACTTTTTAGTGCCTACCCGCATTTTTTACAAATTAGTTTGATAACATAATATTTGATTTGAATACTTTTATTGAATCTTCTGAAGTCATTAATAATATAAATCTAAAAAGAGATAAAAAAATATTAATTTGTGGTTAGTAGTTAGTTATGCTAAACTAACCCTTATTCTACACGCAACAGAGTCCGGAATTCGACACGGAACAAGCGGTAGAGAGGCGGTTACTAGCCGAGCTAGCGAGACAGCAACATCAGAGCGAAGAGGACAGACGATGGCTGCAAATGCAGGAAGACAGCTTGGTAATAATGAACTCTATTTTCAGTGGCACAAAGTATTTAGCCTTATTTTAGACTAATTGCGCCCCGCCGTTTCATCTGCGTAGATTTAAATCCCGATATTCCCACGGGATAAAAAGTAGCCTATGTGCTATTCCAGACTATAATCTATCTCTCTGCCAAACGGATCTGGATGAACCAGATCCGTTCAGCCGTTCCGGCGTGAAAGAGTAACAAACCATCCATCCATCCATACTTACAAACTTTCGCGTTTATAATATTAGTAGGAAGCGCCTTGCGTTTATGAACTCGAACCTATCGCTGGCACGTTTCGACTTGTTGGAGGATATAAAGTCGCTAAACCCATTTTCGTAAAATATCAAAGTTAAACAACCATTTTGTCACATTATATTATCTTGTCATCGCCTCAATATGACTGACATGTTTTTTCAGAAACAGCGTGTATCCAACGTCCAACTGTCGACGGAGTCGGAAGGAGAGCAGACGACTGAAAGTCCACAGGACACGATCGCTACGGAAGCGAGGGCCTCTAGTCAGTCGCATTCAGGTGAAAACACTAGCGACCCGCCCGCGCGCCCCTGCTTCGCACGGGTGCACTTATCATGCATGTATTATACATATAAACCTTCCTCTTGAATCACTCTATCTATTAAAAAAAACGCATTAAAATCCGTTGCGTAGTTCTAAAGATTTAAGCATACATAGGGACATAGGGATATAGAGACAGAGAAAGCGACTTTGTTTTATACTATGTAGTGATAAATGGTAGGGAAAGTAAGAGTAGTAGAGTTCTTTGTGAAGGGCTCGTTCGGGGAAGTACTACCGCCACGCCTTTTTCTGCCGCCAAGCAGCAACGCTGTGTTTCGGTTTTAAGAGTGTGGTCGCTGGTAATTACAGGCACATGAGGCTTAACATCTGTATGCCTCAAGTTGATGGACAGGACAGTGCATTGTAGAGCACGTTCCTATCGTGCGTGACTTACGAGGCAATGCTTTGTTATAGGTTATGGTTAGCACTTTACACCAGGTGGGCCATCTGCTTGTTCCATCAGCTGTTTGTAATAAAAAAATATACAATTTATACAACTGGTACAAAAAAAACTATTTTAAAGGCGAGAGTGTTTCGTAGATAGTTGTTTGCTGCAGTTACATAATCTAACTTTAAATAGCTTTGCTGGAACGGTGCACGCAAGCGAAGCGGCTTTCTCACGTATCTTCACTATCTATTTAGAGTGTAATTTAATTTATCTGTTTACTATCAACATATTTTTTTGCGTGCACCTGCGACCAACTTCCGTACTTTACAATCCTCTCCATCCAAAGGTTGTCTGGAAGAGATCGCTCTCAGCGATAAGATCGCCCATTGTGTAGTTATTTTTTTATTCCTTATTTCTTTTAGTGTACTTACTGTTATTTTTTTATGGTGTATAATAAAGTATTTTCATTCATTCATTCACTTATGATATTTTTGTTTTAGCGGCAAATTCATCTGAAACCAGCCCTGCAAACACGGCGCGATCAACGGACAAACCAACCAGTGAAGACAAGGTAACAAAGGTAGAAGGTAGAAAAGTTTAAAAAAAAACCTTCACACGGAATAATTAATACCACAATTAATATGTGATACTGCACAAACTACACACAGGTTAACTGGAAGAGGGTGGCCTCTGGCATTAAGTTTATGTACGATACATTTTGTTTCGTGCAATAAAGAATTGTCCATATATATATACAAGATGATCCGACAAACTCCGTACTCAAAGACTATTAATATGTAGGACGAAGACAAATACAACAAAAAACCATGAAAATCTGTCCAGCCGTTCTCGAGTTATAAGTGTTAGAACAAACTTATAGAATGGTCGCTGAGCGCGCCATTAGCTTATCAGACCAATAAGTCTGTTGGTGTCTCTTTTCGTTGGCATAAAATTAAGAGTAGTAGAGCTCTTTGTGAAGGGCTCGACCGGGGAAGTACCTACTACTACTACCACCACGCCTTCTTCTGCCGCCAAGCAGCAACGCTGTGTTTCGGTTTGAAGAGTGTGGTGCCGGTGTAATTACAGGCACATGAGGCTAAACAACTGTATGCCTAAGTTGATGGACGCAGGGCAGTGCATCGTAGGGCACGTTCCTATCGTGACTTACGAGGCAACGCTTTGTATATAGGTGATGGTAACCACTTAACATCAGGTGCTTGTTCCATCAGCTAGTAGTATAAAAAAAGTGATAGTGACAAGAATAAAATGCCAAGAATGCATGCGTAAGAAGATAAACATGAACTGAGAGGTGTATATGTAATTTCCAGCGCGTATCTCAAACAAATGAGCCGGTATACTCAGCGACTACTAGTGTGGTGCGTTGCGTGATGCGGCTGGCGCACGCGGCGCAGCGGGACGCCACGCCGGGTGCCACGCTGGCGGCCGTGCGCTGTGTCGGCGAACAACTGCGGGCACTGTGTGCCACCGTCGACTGTGTAGTGGTGCCCTTCCCGGCAGCCGCACAGAGGTAGCACCTTACGAACTCACTAACTCGTACTTAACTAGCTCACACACTTCAACTATGATAATGGAGCTCCGCCAGCCATAACAACATAGTTACTAAAAGGATTTCAAAACAAAATAATAAGAAAAATAGAAAGAGAGTATGCTAAGATGGTTTGGGCATGTAAAGAGGATGGATGAAAGAAGATTGACGAAAAAGGTGCATCAGGCGAGTGTGAATGGGAATGTTGTGAGGGGAAGACCTCGGCAGACGTACCTAGATCAGATATCAGATGTTCTAGAGAAAGGCCAGGTCAAGAGGACCCTAAACTGACGAGCATGTATGAAGAATGTTATGAGAGTGCTAATACGGCTAATACTTCTTTACGAGCTCACTAACTCGTACTTTACTATCTCACTAGCTCGGGAAAATTGACTTATCTATTTAATATTATTGTATATCTAGTCTAATGATGATAATATTGTTTCTGTGGCTAATAGATGATCGTCTAAATAGATTAGACTATAGATCAGACTCTAATCTATATCTAATGCTGCTAATACGTTACCAGGGAGGTGGAAATGGCTCATCAAGTCCTAAGCAAAGATATGGCAGCGTTAGTGGAGGCGATGCGTCTAGCTATCCAGTACTCCAATACCACCCTGCAGCATGAGTACACAAAGTAAGTAAAAACAGCCCTCGCAGCACGTAGGGAGCTCTGCCTTCTGCGCTGTAGGCCGTGGGTTCAATCCCCACCGAGGACAAACATTCCTTCAGGGTAGGCAACGCACTGACAACGCCCCTGGTGTTGTTGTCTATGGGCGACGGTGGCCGCTTACTACAGGTGGGCCGTTAGCCCGTTTGTCTATCTTTTACATAAAAAAATCATTTGTTTGATGAATTCGATGTCTGGTTAACCTCCGGTTTCAAACGTAATCGGATGTCAAGTCACTTGCTTTCAGCTTTTACTTCAAATGAGATGGAGATAGCACGGGACTTGACAGGCGATTTGCTTTGATCGAGCTTTCGGAAACCGGGGTAGGTGTCATATTATAAACATATGTTTTCCTTTGTGGAGGGCACTTGTTTTACCCACATATTCGAAGAGAAAATACCATTAGTTTACGACCACCCTTATTTATAAACGAAAATAAAAAGGACTGACACACAACTGCGAATCGTCCAAATACTGAATTCGCTGTGAAATCTGAACGAATATTATGTTTATAGGAGCATGCTAGCAGCCGCGCACGTGTTAGCAATGGACGCCAAAAACCTTCTAGACGTCGTCGACTGCATCCGCCGGAGGCACCCCTCCATCGACTGGCGAGCCGCCCTAGAACAGAACCCGTCACCGCCCACCCAGAACCCAGCGCCACACGCTCAGAACCCAGCCCCGCCCAACAAGAACTCACATGCGCCAAATCAAATACATGAACAGAATTCTTATACACAACATCCAGTGAATCAGGAGAATCAGTTCAGTGAACAAAATCCTCTGTATCAACGACAAGAGTCATCTTTCAGTCAACAAGAACCAATATTTCAGTTACAGGTTAGTTTTTGAACTTGGAGAATTATGTTTTAGATTAGAAAATGATAGATTAACCAAGTGGTTAGTAACAAATCAGCCTGCATTGAATCTTGAGCTCACAAAAATAGAATCTTTGGTCGTAAACTAAAAAATGAAAAGATTCAGGAGTTAAGCGAGGGATTCAAGCTAGCCCGAAACGAACATAGCTTTATTAAATGTGGTTTTTAATGTTTGCCAATTACTCTGAAATCAAACTGTCGGAAACATCGTATTTACAGAAGAATTTGGAGTTCTGCTATTATACCAATGCAAAAGATGATTGAATGTTTGTGGCTCAATCACCCCTAACCACTGTAACTGTATCATCATTATTCATTCTACTTTTTATCCCAATTATCTTTCCAGGATCCACCGTTCAACCAGAAACTCACCTCACAACAAAGCAACCCACCAACCCAAGAAGAAGATTCGCCAAAACCCGACTTCAAAATCAACAAGCCTGTCACATCCAGTCATCACATAACCGCCGAAGTACCGAAAGACCACAGTCTAACCTCCACAGCCAATCGGGTCTCAGCATTGATAAATAATTACAATCTCTACGGAAACGTTAGGGAACCCCCACATATCTACGGAAATACCGAGTTTCATTCGTCTATTGACGAGCCAAAGGTCGACAATGCGCCAATGGAGTCAGTCAAAAGCCGGGTCCAAGCGATCGCCGGAAAAATCGACCCCCCGATATACTCAGTTAGCAAGAAAATTGTCTCTATGGACCAGAACATAGGGCACACGGATCAGGGATGAGCTTGAACTGTAAAGCTCATAATCGCTTGTAGTTGATTCTACTTTATTGTTTACGGCTATGATAGTACTTACAAGCATTTTTCGGTTTTCGAAGCTTTTTCGCTCGCTCTGAAAAGACATAATGCTCAAAGCCCTTTAGATAATGATTCAATCATTTATGCGCTGACTATAAGTATTAATAAAATTCGTTTATGTTTAGTAGGATTCCCTCGCTGATGCTCGAAATTCTACTGTAAATGGTTCTTTAAGTCGATAAACAATTCAATATCTTCTAATAATAATAATAAATCATTTAACAGCAAAAAAATGTAAAACAAAAATATTTTGAAAACGACGATATTTTAAAGATGGCGCTAAGTGATTGATCTTTCTAACTAGGCTACACAATATTATATCTTATACAAAATAGATGTACCTAACTATTTAGTTCGAGCCTGTCTATGAATACTTTAGTGGATTTCATGTAATCAAATTATTTATAATTTTACTGGCAGCGCACTTTTTGCTTATTCAAACTTATTGTGCTTGAAATAGGGACATTTGCGTGGTTTTTCTTTGCAGTGGTTTTCAAAACTTGTCAAACATCTGTCAATGATTATTTCGTGTCATCGTTTACCTATGGTTTTATATCTTGGGGTACTTATGTGGTCTTATGAAAACCATCACATAAAAAGTGCGCTGATAGTAAAATCCTGTACTGTTGAGTCATTTAGTGATAATTTATTAACATATCATCGGCATTATCGTGCTTAATATTATCATATGGCATTCATTGTGAAATTATTTACTCAATAGTTTTAGTCCGACTAGATTATACTTGAACAGTAATTTTATCTTCATACAAATGTTAGGTCAAGTTTTGCAATTTCCGAGTATCGTTATTATTTGTAAGGTCAATTTTTTGACGAGCGGCGATGGACTTGCCACCTGTTCTGTGGATGCTACCCCTGACTGACCCATTATACATCTTAGAACAATATTGAGTCTTTACTCAGTACTGAGAGACCTGTGGGGATATCTACCGTGCCTAGGAATCGAAGTCTTAAAGCTGTTTCGGTTTTTGAGTAGATAATCAAAAAGTCGATAACATTTTTATCCTGCGAATATTACTCTGAGTTGATAAAACTGAAACCTAGACAGCCAAAGTTTATACGAAATTATCAATCATTTCACTTCATGAACAAAATAGCTCAAAATTGTAGCATTTCTTTATATTTGAAATCGAAAAAAACTGTTGTGTAAACTGATAATATTGATTTGTGATATTATTGCCAATAATGACCTAATTCGAATAATTTTAAGATTCAATTCACAATACCGAGCACATTCCTTGAATTTCGCACCTAAAGTAAGTTTTGTAGTTATTTTTCATACAAATTTTATATTTTTGGTGTAACAATGTTTTTATACAATATGTATAAGTGAATCAATTCTTCCATAAAACAATAATACTTATCAATCTTTTGAAATTTATTAAAGTATTATTATTTAATGTTAAATGTATATTTTAAGGTGCATACACATTGTCACAACTTAACATTAATGCATTTAATAACAATATATAAGACTCAGTATTCATCGGGGGAAAGGTTTTTCTTTGTAAAAATGTACAAATTGATATTTTTAATTTCTTATCCAAAGTTTATTATAAGTCTAGATCTCAGATGGATTTTCTAGAGTTGTAGTTTCGGTTAGTTGTGTATTATTTGACAGAATTTATTTATTGATGTAACATTTTATTTGTAAAGTTGATTTTCTTAAGGCCTTGGCTACACAGAACGCAAGACACGCGGATGTAACGTTTTGCACTGACAGTAAACCGGGTTTTTTTAAGATAAGTAATGTATTTTTAATATCTTTTTCTTTCGTTTGTTGATATTTACCTATTGCTATTATTGTTAATATGCAAATTTCAAATAGTTTTAGTTTTTGGTTTTCTGTAGGTATTGCGAGCCAACATTTTGTGTAATTTGAGACTCGATAACTTTTATGTCTCCATACAAAACTCAGGCCTGCAAGGCAGAAAACTCAAACCAGAAGTAATAATAAACTCATGTTACCTACCTGGGTAAGGACCAAATTTTTTGCATGATCACACCCCGTTAAGAATAGTAGAGCTCTTTGTGTGTGGCTCGTCTGGGGAAGTACTACAACCACGCCTTTTTCTGCCGCCAAGCAGCTACGCTGTGTTTCGGTTTGAAGAGTGTGGGCGCCGGTGTAATTACAGGCACATGAGGCTTAACATCTGTATGCCTCAAGTTGATAGGAGCAGGGCAGTGCATCGTAGGGCACGTTCCTGTCGTGCGTGCCTTACGAGGCAATGCTTTGTTATAGCTGATGGTTACCACTTAACATCAGGTGGGCCATCTGATTTTTTCCATCAGCCAGTTGCATAAAAAAGATTTTTGTACTATTTGTTGACAGCCACGCACACTTGATGTAAAATGGTAACAATAAATTTCAAACGGAACAAATGTGTGGTCTTGATCTTCATGTACAAATACAGATTTGTTGCCATATCTTATGCTGGACTAGCCGTCAAGCATCTGTATTTGTACACGAAGATCTCAAGACAACCACACATTCGTTCCGTTGTGAAATCCGGTGTGCGTCGATGCAATAACTTGCTCCTTATCCACCTGTGAAATGTTTCTGTAATTACTGCTTTTTATTTGTATTTTCAATCTGCGTGTCAGTTAATGTGGTTCTGTGTGGCGAAGGTGTTAGCGTGTAACCCGGTGCCAGATATGTATGAACTTACGTGATAACTTAGCCGCAACTTAGTGAGGCACGAGAAAAACTCTTCACTGTCTCGTGCCTCACTAAGCGTGCGGCTCAGTAATCACGGAAGTTCATACATATCTGGCTCCGGGGTAAACAGGATGTCATTCCAAAGTATGGTTGCCGTAGCGTAGTGATCGCCTGACATTATTTTCCGAATATCCAGTGGTGGACCGGGTTTTTGTTTACGCAATAAACTGATTAAAGGACAATTTATTTTTTATTTTTAATACCATTAACCAGTCTGTTTTATTATCCGTAGTCTGCATACAAGTTGCCTGACGTTCAAAAAATATAAGGTACCAGACCTAGGTATACCTATCGCAATACCAGTGATCCTATAGGTACGCACGGGGTTACGCAGGTTCGAATCGGGTCGTGCACCAATGGATTTTTCTGTAGAAAAAAATTTATGTGCGCAATGCCAGTGCTCTTAAACGGTGAAGGAAAACATCGTGAGGAAACCAGTAAGTATTCTAACAGCCGCGATGGGCTTGCAACCTGTCACGTATGGAATGGGGATCAGTCGTGATGCTGTTTCAGTTTTCTGTTCAGCCGTTTCGGCCTGAAAGAGTAACAACCATCCATCCATCCATACTTACAAACATTCGCGTTTATAATAGTAGGACTAAAATGTCCTTTAAGTGTTATCTCGGTTATCGACCATGGGTGTTACGAACTATTCAATAAAAAATATCACTCAATCTAAGGATTTAATAACAAAATTACAAAGCAAAATAAATCATACATTTCGTTTCGTGACACTTGAAACATAAATAACGATACTGCGACTTAAAAACGACAGAAAAGGAACCACCAAAACAAATCATTATACAAAACCTACTCTTTATCTAGACTTCTATAAAAAAATACCTAAAGAATTGTAAGACCTGGAAAATTATAAGAGTGCAATATTAAAAAAGTTTCCGTGCAAAGTAAAGGCGCTTTCATACTGTGAGCATTTGTCTGTAATGTAATAAGCCAAAATTAGATCTTGAGCATAAAATTACAATGCGGAGTTCATACTCTAAAGCGCACTCTTAATAATATCCTTCTAGGACAATATGCCATCTTTAAAAATAAATAGGTACATTGAATTAAACGAGATTAATCATTAAGTAAAACAATAGAAATAACTAAGCGCAAACATAATTAGAAAGCTTAAGAGATGATTCACGCTACAACGTGGCGCGACCGGGCCCCGACCACAGAAACCGTCGCAAGACAGATAAAAGAATTCATTAATGCATCACGCTATATTATTTACCGTTGTTTTTAAATACGTTTAATCGAATCATCTCCACATTTTCCTTATATTTTGAATAAACTGAAACAGTCCGAAAACTTGACACTTACAAAGTTAAGTCAACATAACTTTCTTTGACAAAATAAAATAAAATTAATGTTAATCGATAGGTAAAGTTACGTCTAGCAATCCACTCTGAGATAGTAGTAGTCAATTGGTTGACCAAGATCTCAGCTGCATAGTCAATATGCAGCTGAGATCTTGTTTGGTGAGATGTACAACTACAAATGTTTTAAGTTTAGTAATGAATCGATTGTCAAGCGAGATATAAGATGAAAGGTTTTAATAGTATTATTTAAACTTTCGCGATCATCATAAACATTGAATATTATACGAGTAATCACGAATTACTGAGTTTGCCCGCGAATACTGCAATATAACTGCGATAAAACGTAGCGACACACGTAAGTATTTATCAAAGGTAGCTGAAAAAGGGCTTTTTTATTATATTTGTTAAATACCCGTGTAATATTCGTTCATTTCCCTTCAAAAGATGATGTTTCGTTTTACTAGTCACTTGGTTTTCGTGCGAAATCTCGAAACCCAGGTGACTTGGTTAAGACCTATCACTTGGTTGACACATTATATGTCAACCAAGTGACTGGTTGACACATATATGTCAACCAAGTGACTGGTTGGCATATATAATGTCAACCAAGTGACTAGTTCTTCGTAGTTAATTCTAGATTTAGATCTCGTAAGATCTAAATCTCGGTGACTTGGATATGAACCAGTCACTTGATTCACATGCGAGATCTGGGATAAGAACTAGTCACTTAGTTGACATGTGAGATCTCTAATCTTGTTCGCACCAGCTTGTGGCGAGGCTAGTAGCACCTCCCACCACGGTATTTTGGTGTTATCGGCCAATCAGTGAACACGAACGCGTGGTGAGATGTGCTACTCGCCTCGCTACCGATTCTACCCCAGTGACTTTATTGTCACGGTAGATATATCACGGTAACTGTCAAAATTCAATAGGAAATTGACAGTTATCGTGATATACAAGTTGTCCCAGAACTCAACGTCAAGCCGAAACGGGGCGACAGGATTGATTGTAAACATCATGAGAAAAATAAAAATAGAAATTGAAATTAAAAATAAACAGAAGTCATTATTTTTAATGTTATTTAGGGTTACGGTTCCAAAGTTTAAATGAACAAAAATAATAAAAATTAACCACAATAACCGAAAAATGATTACAGATTGACCAAATTTTTTGGTTTTTAAATGCCCATAATTTTCAAACTACATGGGCTAGAATTTTTTTCTGATTTTTCTCATGATGTTTAAAATCAATCCTGTCGCCCCGTTTCGGCTTGACGTTGAGTTCTGGGACACCCTGTATATCGACCGTGACAAAAAAGTCACTGGGCTAGAATCGGCCCCTGATCATCCCTGATGAAAATACTTGGATATGAGCCAGTCACTTGGTTGACATACGAGATTTAAATCTCGGTGACTTGAAGTAGTTCTAGCATAAGGTCAGTTTAACAGTCGAGGAAGTTGGCAGCCATGAGCAGTTCCAGTGCAATCTCCGGAGCGATGGGGAACTCGGGGATCTCAGTCGAGGAGTTGGTGTAGCGGACCTTGTAGGTGAAGTACATGCAAACCTTCTGGAGTACGTGGGACCTGGAAGAAAATGAAATTGGCATTTCAAGAGGTAACGAGAAAAGACCCATGCACAACCTCAATTGTTTCAAAATTTAGGTATGATGGCATGGCAATGGCATCTTGATGATTCACATGGTAAATGACTGATTGATTTCATCAAGAATTTAAAAAAAAATTCTAGAAATAATAAAGCTATGTGACTTTTTGTTAAATTACTATTGTATTAGTAATAATGGTGGTTTTTTTCCCTTTTACGTTACATTATTTTATTGCATGGCGCAGTCGTTTGGATTGTGGAGAAAGTCTTTGTATTCGAGAGAACTTCCTATTACAAAACACCAAAAAAAATTTAGTGTTAAGTTTTTTGTATGATTCTTTTTACAAAATATGGTACCTACTTAATTGTTAATTTTGTGATGAGTGGGAGCATAGCTCAGATATTTTATAGTAAGCTTTTGTTAAGAGTTGGTGCTGCATTACTTGACAGTGGTGTCGATTCTGTTGTTGCATTATCCTAAACTAACCTAATCTGAAAACGAAGGAATAAAGATAAAAGAAAAACATCTTGCATTCCTAGCTTTTGCAGATGATATAGTTCTACTAGCGGAAGATGAACAAAAACTGCAATATATGCTGTCAGCCTTACAAAATGCTAGCAAGAAAAGAGGCTTGGAAATGAATTTACAAAAAACTTAAGCAATGACAAACAGCACACAGAACAAATTATATATAGAAGGTACACAACTCGAGTACGTACAATAGTACATATATTTGGGAAAACAAGTTTCATTTAAGCCCACAAACAATATCATATATATCATATATATATATAAGATAATATATTTATTTATTTATTTATTTCTCTCACATAAGCTTACAAGATCTTAGATAATCTAGTTAAATCTATATTAAATCTAGAACACGATTTTTTGTTTAACTCATATGAGAGCTGGTGCCCAATAAGGTTTTAAATTAAAACCTGTTAACAGGTCACCAGGCCCACCTTTCGGCCCATGTGTTATAATGTACGGGTAGGTTGGTGGTGTTTGATTGAACCCATATTATGTAAACACGCTTTTCTCTGCAGAGTCTTCACCTCGGTACCTAAACTATAACAACGATGGCTGCTATCAGACTCAAACACTTGAACATATGGGGAACCACCAGAAGCCCACACGCATCTATTCTGGAAAGAGCGACATCACACGTACCGCTAATAGCGGCACCGTGCGACAGGATCCCCAAACAACAAATATTCCAGAAACACTACCACATAAAAACACACGAAAACCCAAGAGATCAATCGGGCATCAATGAAGTCCGAGTATACACCGACGGGTCAAAAACCGAGAAGGGAACAGGCGCCGGTGTGCACTCAATGGATCTCAACATAAACATAACTATGACACTAGGCGCACACAGCTCAATTTTCCAATGCGAATGTGCAGCCATAACCGAAGCTGCAACAGCTATCAACAGGAGAGGAATCGACAACTACAACATCCGCATCCTCTCAGATAGCGCGGCAACGCTCAGAGCCTTGGAGAGCCACAACTGCAACTCCTTGCTCATACACGAATGCCACCTTGCCCTAGAGAGCATTGCTACCAAAAACAAGGTGACTCTACAATGGATAAAAGGACACAGTGGATCCCTTGGAAATGACGCCGCTGACGAGCTGGCCAGAAGAGGATTGGAAACACTAACCGAAGGACCGGCACCTTTCCTCCCTCTGCCATTCTCGCAGCTACGCACATGGATGCGACAATACTACCAAAACCAACACGAACTACGCTGGACACGGACGACTGACTGCAGACAGTCAAGAGCAGCAATACCAGCAACCTCACCTAGGCTAACACGACGCCTAATAAACCTACAACGACGAGACCTAAGAACCATTGTGGGGACCATAACAGGTCACTGCCCACTGAACAAACACCTCTACAACATCGGAGCGACAGACAGTCCACTCTGCAGAGGCTGCCTATCCGAAGAAGAATCAGCTGCCCACGTAGTCCTGGAATGCGAGGGCGTAGCCTCCCAACGACAGCAAACCCTAGGAACCCCCAGGTCGCTCCTCCACGCCTGTGAAGCCCCCAGGAAGCTTCTGCGCTTTTGGGAGGAGCTAGGCTGGCTACAATTATAGCCAGATCACCCCTCACGCATAATGGACCACCTTAGAGTCTAAATGCGGATACAGGAGTCCAACACAAGTAACAAGTAACAAGTACCTAAACTAAGCAAAGGCCTGTAATGATAGCATACCGAACTGTAGACCACCACGAAGGAAATTATGATTATGTCGAAATAGTAGGTACAAGCCATACATTATAACAATTGCGCTAAACTATAAAATGGTACTACTAGTTTCAAAGGATTTAAGAACTAATTATGCTATGAACAAAATATTCAATATCAAAATAGAAAGAAGGATACCAAAAACATGGAAGAAATTCTGGAGCATGAAGGAAGTTTTAAAAGGACCACTGCCTATACGGCTAAAAAAAAGAGTAGTGGACTCTTGCCTACTTCCCACACTAACATACGGCAGCCAGACATGGACATACACAAAAGAAGCCAGAAGTAAAATCGAGAAATGTCAAAGAGCCATGGAAAGAAGCATAATGAAAATAAAATTAATCGATAGAGTACGCCACAAGGAAATTAGGACAAAAACTAAATTTATAGATGCCCTTGAACATGCGTTAAAAAAGAAGTGGCAGTGGGCGGGACACATAGCCAGAATGCATAAAGATGGGCCACCATAGTCACAACCTGGAAAAGACCGAAAGGGAAAAGAAGAATAGGCAGGCCACTGACTAGATGGACAGATGAAATTAAGAGATTCCTGAATTCACTAAATTGGACTGAAGCGGCGATAGACCGCGACCGTTGGATGAACTGGGGGAGGCCTTTACCCGTGAGGGGTCCTAAACTAAGAAACGTTAGTAATAAATTTACATAATAAATATAATAATGATGATAAATTGTGATGTAATAAAATATTTAATATACAAAACAAATAAAATTCTAAATATTATGCACTTAAAACATTAAAAATAATATGTTAATTTTTTTTTAAATATCATTATGCATGCGTGTATGAAATTGTATACCTAATTTAAGTTAAGGAATAAACAGGCTTTTTATTTTATTTATTTATAACCTAATCTGGCTGCTCTAAAAATATTGCCATCCCTTTCTAAAAGACCGCAACAACAAGGATGGCTATAATTTTAGAGCTGTCAGATTAGGTTAGTTTAGGATAATGCAACAACAGAATCGACACCATTATCTCCTGAGATAGCTCACGTTACTCACGGTATCTCCCTAAAGTTGACCTCGTTAGCCTCGTTCTCGGCGAACTGACCGGGTCCGCTCAGCATGGCTTTGATCGTGCCTGACGTCAGAGCGTGTTCGCGCTTCACGATGAACTCGTGTCCGTCTGACGAGACCAGCTTCACGTACATAGCATCGGGGCCTTCGCAGCCGCCGTAGTATTTCTCATCGGAGTGCACACTTCCGCTGGCGCCGCCTGAAACAGTTTTAAGATAAGATAATACGAATTATATTTAAAGAAATAAGAATAATAGTTAAAAAGTTAGTTAAATAAGTTGAATTTAAATTCCTTGGTTGAACCATATATTTATACAGGTATTATTCTAACCACGGATGAAGGAAAGATTCTAACCCTCTTACTCATAATCCCTGCCATTTTATAGCAGCTCAATAGAGCAGGGTTTCCTAAATGGTAGTCCACGGAACCCAGGGGTTCCGTGGAAGGGTTACAGGGGTTCCGCGGTCTGTCCGAGATAATGATAAAACGTTTGTGGAAAATACTCATAACCGCGCCGCATCGTCGCGTCGCATCGCGTCCATGTTTTGCAATACTTGTTATAATTATTTCTTATTTATAATTTGTTCTTTCTCCCGAGTCTAACCTGCATATATTCAAACTACAAGGTAAACTTATCAAAACCGTCAGCTAGGGTTCCACCAAAAAACGTATGATCAATTAGAGTTCCATGGCCAAATAAAATTGGGAACCCCTGCAATAGAGTATTCTTGTCACTGTCACTTTCATGCCAACGAAAAGAGACAGCAACATATTTCTCGGTTTGATAAGCTATTGGCGCGCTCAAAGACCAATAAGAATCTGGGCCTAAGTGTTTAAACTATTGTCATCTTTTATCAATGGGAAAGACAAACAGAGAAAAGGCTAACTTTGAAATGTTTCTTTCAACTTGAGTAACGTTTATAAATAAGTAAACTTATGTGTTTTTGGGAAGTAAACTGTCTCTGGTCATATAGGTAAGTATCTATCTATCGCTAGTAGTAGTAGTAGGATGTTGTAAAATAATGATGTAGGTACACTATTAAAAAAAGTAGGTAGTTATAGTATAGAAAAGTAAACTGAAACAGCTTCACGACTATGATCCCCAGTCACGGTAGATATCCCTACAGATCTCTCAGTACCAAGTAGGTCCTAACTCAAGATTCTTTGAGGATATCTAAGGGTACCCCCCTTAGATATCCTCAAAGAATCTTGAGTCAGAGTCAGATGTACGTCCAAACATTACATTTGGCACATACCCACATTTTGCATAGAAAAGTATAATGAATAAAAATGAAAATGTATGATGTAAAGAATTTTGTATAGAAAAGTAAGTAGGTCGGTAAGTAAAGAGCTGTGGCCTTTATTAATTTTTTTTTTATTATATCTTAAAAAAAATATTATTAAATCACCTGCACTGGCGCTGGCTGATCGCAGCTGTTCTTCAGCCACGCTGGTCGCGGATGTGGGCGCTGATACCGGGGCTGACACCTGTTCCTGAGACATGTCGCCTGAAACCACCAAACTCAATCTATACAAATACAAATATTTATTTTCATAAAAAAGTGAGCTCAAAATAAAATAGTAGACGTTTTTAAACACTGTGTTACAGCAGACAGTGCTTTCTCCAGAAGCTGATTTCACATAATTAAAGAAAAATAAAAACAATTCAACAAGTCTTTTATGTAGGAACACTACTTAAGATAAAAATGCGGCAAAGAAATAAAAATAACATGAAATATAGAAAAACTAGTTGCGCCCCGCGGTTTCACCCGCGCAGATTTAAATCCCGGTATTCCCACGGGATAAAAAGTAGCCTATGTGTTATTCCAGATTGGTTGGAAAGATATTATAGCGCCTCTGGTATGTACTTGGAGGCGCGCGTTAACTCCTTTAACGCCATACAAAGAACTCGCATCGCTAAATTTATGTCCAGAGTCGGCGAGTGTAAAAATGCTATCATAGCAAGTCTGTCAGACAGGCTCTCACTGACAAACGTCTATAGACGGTGGGTGCAACTTGCATCATAAGTGGTACACGCACTTTACCTGTGTCACCTTTTTTAGGTTAAGTACCTATTTATTTATTATTTAATTTGTGTAATTTAAATTTTTTAAATGTAAGCATTTTGTAATTTTTTATAATGGATCTCGTGTCTGAAATAAAGATATTATTATTATTATAATGTTACTATCTGCCAAGTTTCATCCAGATCCGTTCATTCCGGCGTGAAAGAATAACCAACATCCATCCATCCATACTTACAAACTTTCACGTTTATAGGTAATATTAGTTATTAGATTAAGTATACAAAAATATAAAAGCAGACATAATAGTAGTGAGGTGTGTCAATATAGTTACTATAGTTCACGTCAGTGTTTTTTATACAACTTGCTCATGGATAATCCGCTCATCATTGAACACCAAACTTCACAATGCCAAAGACAGGCATAGATGGCGAACATCGTAGACAGCCTACGTAGCTCAGTTGGTAGTAGCTATGCCTTCTGCGCCGTAGGTCGTGGGTTCGATTCCCACCGTGAACAAACATTTGTGTGGTGAACATAAATGTTTGTTCTCTGTCTGGGTGTTATATAATATTATAAGTATGTATTTACAAAAAAAAAGTATTATAAGTAGTATATCAGCTATCTGGTTCCCATATTACAAGCATAAGCTTAGTTTGGGGGTAGATAGTGCTGTGTGGAAAGTCCACCAATATTTATTTATATTTATTTATCGTCAAAACTGTGATAGCTCAACGTCGGGGGAATCATGACCCTCAGTAATGAGGAATACGACGCAAGGAGGTGTTGATGGGACAAGCAGATGGCTCTTCTGATGGTAGGTGGATCACCTACAACAAAGTAATGCTCGTAAGTCACGCAAGAAACATGCCCTATGATGCACTGCCCTGCGTCCATCAACTTGAGGCACACAGATGTTAAGCCTCATGCCTGTAATTTCACCAACAACCACACTCTTCAAATCGAAACACAGTGTTGCTGCTTGGCAGAAGAAAAAGGTGTGGTGGTAGTACTTCCCCAGACGAGCCCTTCACAAAGAGCTTTACTACTTTTAACTCAGTTATTTATCTAAACATTTTCTTAGTAAGTATTTGTTATTTTTTGCTTGTAATTTCTCTTCATGCAAGGATCGTTGATCGAACTGCTAATGATAGTCACCAAAAGAGAACAAAACCAAAAGTTGATTATAAACAAAATTAATAAGGAAGAAAAAAATAATGAGAACCCTATTTACTGTACTTAATTCATACTTAGTTGTTACCTTAGTTTACCTTCTTCCTACAACCATTTCCCAACCTACCTAAATTCATAGGATTAAAAGAAAGATTATTAGCGAAGATAAGGTGACTGCCATTGCATATAGGTATATATCAGACTTTAGTCAATAGGTTTATGAACAAGGAGTTATACTATCTTTATATACTGACATATCTGTGTAATCCCAAGCTTAGATACCAAGTAAATAGATACCAAGCCGAGTTTGTTGCCTGTTCTTCTCGGTGTTGTTCGCATGGAACTGGCACTAGAGTCACCTAGTTTTAAGACAAGATTCAAGATGGTCCTTGTGATTTTATTGAATAAAGATATTTTGACTTTGACTTACACACACTGACAAAGCAATCAATCCTCCTTCATAGGTATGACAACTGAAAAGGCTTTGCTTAGTTTAGGGTGGATGACCAAGCTTAGCTCGGTTGCTGAATCCTAGCTAGATCGATTTATAGCCAAAACCCCCTGTACCTACCTACCTATACCAAATTTCATGAAAACCGTTGGAGCCATTTCCGAGTTACAACAGATTTTAGGTAAGTATACTAGTTGCGCCCCGCGGTTTCACCCGCGCAGATTTAAATCCCGGTATACCCACGGGGTAAAGAAATTCACCACTAAACTCGTTTGTAATTCAAGGCCTGAAATTTTAAGGTAATGGATTTGCTAAAGCAACAGAATCACAGTTATTGAGCTAGCCATGCATAGTGCATACCTACACCACATGTATGGCATGGCTAGCTCCCTAGATATAATATCAAAAAGTATTTTGAATTTAGTCACATCACTGTTTTGTTCGCAGCATGTAACACAAGGAGTACTATGTAGGTACCAGCGTCATACCTACAAAACCAATTATGATTTAGGTAAGGTCGTAATTTAAATTATAACTAATACTTACCTACTGCTTGATAATCTAGTTGCTGGAATAACTGAGAAAACAGCTGATAAATTAGGTCCCACAAAATGTTCTTCGATGGATAGGATCAAGATAGGATAGGTTAGATAGAATCAATCAGAAGAAGAAACATTCCATTTTTTAGGCTGAGCGCATATTAGAGTCACATTAAGTGAGGCAAGGCAAGTCTGTCTTACAAACGAAACTGTTTTGTCTACGACAACATCGTTAACTAATCTTTTTTTGTCAAGTTTTTTAGACATTGGTGGCGGGTTCTCTCTCTGCAACAATTTTTGCTGTTGTTACTTTTCGACGTTTTATAGTGCCGTTCCTCTCGAACTCCTGTCAAACAATATTTGGGTGAGTGGGACGACACTATACCGTCTCTTCATTCATACCTACATACCAACCCGTAAATTGAATAATTAACGTAGAATTTGCAGAGTCGTAAAATCCGCTACCTCCACAAGGATACGGCCGTAGGCCGTGTATTTCGTGATTCTTTGGCCTGAAAGCCGTAGAACACGGTGTAGTATTGGCAACACGGGGGGGTGGGGGGTACTAGGCTGTTTTGTCTTTGATGTGCGCGCCCGCATACATACAAAAGGGAAGCCAAAATTCGTTAGGTGTAGTGTATCGCTCACACGAGCTGGTCGACGCGGCGTCGAGGCGAGGCACAGGCGGCGCCTATGCGGCATGTCGCTCCTACGTTTTCTTACAGGGATATTCCGGTATGGGTTAATCACCGAAATGAAAAGGGTTACCCTAACCGTATCGTTTCGGTAACCGATTCAATAGGTAACCGATACGTTTCTGTATAACAACCGAATAAAATAAGGGTTTTTACTCAAAGTTCAAATTGGCTTAAAATTTAGCGAGAGCGCCGACCGCTGCCGAGTCAGGCTGAATGTAGTGTGTGTGTGTGCGTACGTGTACTTAGGGCAATAAAAGTGAATGCAACAAAAACAAAATCGTTACGTCTTTCGTTCGCACTTGTCGCGCGTTAGGTACCTACCTACCTACTTGCTTGATCTCAAACTTTATTTATCATGTTGGGTTACGTTGAATGAATATGTTGATTGCTTGGTACGTAGGTAGTAGGTAGGTAGTAGTAGGTAAATCATCATAAGGTAGGTGGTAGGTACCTACCTTATGATGATTTACCTACCTACCTGCTAGGTAGGTAAGGTAAGTAGGTAAAGCAATGCGAACGTAGCATTAATGAAAAATTCATGGTAGGTACATTATGTAATTTTTTAATCTACCCGCTTTTTGGCAGATAGGTAGATAGTAGGTACGTTCTCTTGCCGAAGTGGGTCTCGGATGCAGGGTTATTGCGCCTGATTCCGTCCAGTTAGCGGAGTTGTCACATTCAATCACCCAAAAATCTATGGTATAGTAAGTCTTTAGAGGTGAAACTTTTTCTTTACATCCCAACTAATATTATAAATGCAAAAGTAACTCTGTCTGTCTGTCTGTCTGTCTGTCTGTCTGTCTGTCTGTCTGTTACGCTTTCCCGCTTAAACTTCTCAACCGATTTTGATGAAATTTGGCACAGACAATCTTTAGACCCTGAGAAAGAACATAGGCTACCTTTTATTGCGAAAAAAAGAGATGAAGAGATTAAAAGTACGCAGACGAAGTTGCGGGTACCAGCTAGTAGCTTATATCCTTTATTTTCATTTAATGTAAAGTGTTTAATTGTGAAGTAATCTGGGAATTTTATAAAAATATTTTAATCTCAAAACCCTGTTTTACCCAGTTTTCGTCCAGAAATTCCAGTTTTCGACCACCTGCTACCCAGTTTTCGTCCATTCATTTCTGACTAGCTGGTACCCGCGACTTCGTCTGCGTACTTTTAATCTCTTCATCTCGTTTTTTCGCAATAAAAGGTAGCCTATGTTCTTTCTCAGGGTCTAAAGATTGTCTGTGCCAAATTTCATCAAAATTGGTTGAGAGGTTTAAGCGGGAAAGCGTAACAGACAGACAGACAGATAGACAGTCAGACAGACAGAGTTACTTTCGCATTTATAATATTAGTTGGGATGGGAAAATATATCAAATAAAGGAGTAAAATTAATGGAAATGAAACTAATTTAATTAATCATGTCCTATATTTCAAGATTCATCATCATCATCATCATTTCAGCCTGTTTGCACCCACTGTTGAGTATAGGCCTCCTCTTAAGTACGCCACTATTTCAGGTCCCTTGCGAGTCTCATCCATCCATTTCCAGCACTTGCTACAATGTCATTTGACCAACGGGCGGGTGGTCTGCCTCTAGGTCTTTGAGCATCCCTAGTAATAATAAAATTTTCTGCATTTAAAGTTCAAAACATAGGTACTATTTGGGTATCGAAAATCATTTTTGCCAACTTCAGAAGAAATGTTTCTTTGGATTTTAGTTTGTATAGGGCGATTTCATTATCGCGGGTGCAACATTTACACGCATGTGTCAGTTTAATGTAATTTAATAAAAAGCATTTTTAATCAAATTAGTCCTTAAAAGACTACATTTTAATATTTTCTTTTTATATTAGTGCACAAAGATTTTAAAATAATATTTCAAAAGCCAGGAGGAAGGCTCAAACTGCTATCGCGGGTGCAACAAATTTGGCCCTGCCTTTCCAGATCATACACTACAAACAAATAAATCTGTTAATTGTAAATAATTAAAAATGTTATGCCGTAATATTTTGATAGGTGTTTAATCAACAAAGAACATAAAATAGAAACTCTAAACAAAACAAAAATTAACTATGAGTTATTAATTTTTTAGTAAATCACGGGTGCAACACCAAATTTTCGCGGGTGCAACCAGTCTAGTTTATGTAAACTTAAACATCAATTTAACTTATTTAGGAATTATATAAGAGATCAAATCATATTTATTAGTAATTATTTGCTTTGCTTTGAGCTATGTCGTCTACTTTAGGTCTGTCGTATAACCTCGTTTCGGATTATATCCTTCAGAGAAACTCCGAGTATAGCTCTCTTCATAGCTCGCTGAGCGAATTTCAGTCTGTGGACCGACCCTACCGTTAATGCCACGTTTTGGCAGCATAGGTCATAGTTATAACGGGTGGGACGACTGGTTCAAACTTTCGTCTTCAAACATAAAGGGATGGGCTGAAGACCTGAATAAATTTCCCAAACGAAG
Organism: Plemyria rubiginata; assembly: GCA_963576535.1. Taxonomy (NCBI): domain Eukaryota; kingdom Metazoa; phylum Arthropoda; class Insecta; order Lepidoptera; family Geometridae; genus Plemyria; species Plemyria rubiginata. The sequence goes on from OY754929.1 coordinate 4,665,004, forward strand.
AAGAACGAACCGAACCCAGAAAAGTTTTCCGGTCTTGCTATCTCTCAAAGTTGTGTCTACCCAACCGCAGGGTCTCCCGAGGTAGACATATTCCTGCACAACTTAAAGAGGCATTCCTGAATTGCATCATCCTGATTACTGTCGCCGCCATTAATCATAGTCTTATCCAAGTTCATACCCAGATTGACCCGTCACGCGTCGTGAGGCAGCAGCTAGGCTGTTCAGCATCGATTGTAATTCCTGCAACGATTCTGCCAATATGACGATGTCATGAGCAAATTCCAAGTGCAAGATGTATTCGCCTTTAATCGTAGTGCCAATTCTGGTCCAACTTAGTTCTCATAAACGAATCTTTAATCATAATCATAATCATAATCATAATCATAATAACTTTATTGCGAATATAGGTATTTCAATACAGGTGTCAGGGTTTTAAAATAGTGTTCTTCCATATTCCACTTAAAATAGCATGCAATAATTATACAATTAAAAAATTAATGATTTCATAATAAATGTACAAAATGCCTCAAATTTAAAATAGAATTTCCAGTGCGCTTGTGAACAACTTGGGGGATATTACGTCCTCTTGTCCCAACCGGGGTGCAACTGGATAGGTTTTGACTGCTGGTTCTGGACCTGAACAGACATGGTGGCATCATTATATAAACATCTCAGCAATTCGATGTATCGCTAGATTCGCCAGTCAACCTGACATCGTTGCAAGGACTGCAGAACAGCTCAGGTTTCAACACAGTTTTCATGGTCTCAAACGCGCACGGCCTGATTATACATTTCAGATTTATACGTATAATCTGTCGGATTGTGTGAACGAGGCATATGGTATCAAAATGTGGTGCCAATATGGTGAAAAATAGCACCACGATACTCCTGCTCCACTATTTTAAGGAGTTGGACTGGCTGGGGTGAGGTTAGCAGAGGGATAATGCACAATACGCACCATTGCGAAACGTCCGTGCAGATCTTATTCCCCTACCACGAATTAGAAGTGTTCCGAAGTGATTCGTCTTCTCCTGGGGATTTTCCATAATTTTCTCCCTGTTTCAAGGCTATTGTCAAGGCTGATCTCTGGATAATACATTATGTTACATATACATTCTGTGTAGTGCCGGGTCAGTGTGGCTCTAGCATCCTTGTCACTGGATTCTGGACATGATACCTGCGAGGCGTACAACCGCCTGAAAAAGTCCTCTAACTCATCCAAGATCTCCGGCTTGGAGAGGAATAATCAATAATTTCTTAAATGGTCGAAAACTGGTCGGCTGTATCAGTTTTCATCCACAGAAATACTAAGAATTTTAGAGGAAATTTATATGTGAATTATGCAAAACTTCAAGAAAATAATAAAATAGGCATAAATACATATTATTCTATTGCTGAAAATTAAAGTTTATAGACTTTTATTCTATTTATTGCATTTTAAAATCATGGTCGAAATCTGGAAGTCGTATTTACCCCATCCTGTTCTCGACCACCAGCATTTTATGAGTATCTGTATTTCATTATCTAATCATATTAGCCCGGACGAAAACTGGCTAATCAATTTAGGAGGAGTAATAAGGCTCAATATTCTTAAAAAGCAGCAGTTAGCTTTCATACATAAAAAAATACAAGCAATCACTTTTTTGACATGATTTGCCAGTTTGCCGACCACCTGGACAAAAAGGGATTTTCTTTTAAAAGCATGGTACAGTTCTCGTCCACGTAATTTAAATAACTTATAATATAAATTTTAAGCTAAAAACATTATAAACGTATTCTTTGATCTATTATGAAGGCATACAAATCACCAATACTCTAAAAGTCATAAAAATAAGTGAATAACTTAGCGTGAAAGCGCCTACACTTCACTATTTTTTTTGTTGTTTTTAGCCCATTCACATCGTATCACAGCTGACCACAAAATGATTATATTGTTTATAATAGTTGCGCTTGAACTAGTAACTTGAACCTTGTTTGTGTGTCTACTTGGACATCCAAGAAGGCGCCAAAATACTCATAATCAATGTGTGCATGTGAATTATGCTATTTTTTGGGTTTATTTACTAGTAGTGCCGCGAATGGACGGGAAAGGGACGTGGACGGTAAACAGGCCTACAAACCCCATGCACTCTAGTTTAGTTGTCGCATGTGCGTAGTGGAGTGAATAATAGTTGTTAACCAGTTGATAAAAATAAATAAAAAATGCCTCGCCGGCAATCAAAATTAATCAAATGCCGTTCATCGGCATGATGGGTAAGATACTTTAGTTTTCTCGCTTCATCCACATCCGTTCAGTCGTTTGGAAGATGAGTTATACCTAATATTGTTGTGATAATAAACTTTGTTAATTCTGAGTTCGACCCTGGGACAAACGCGTTTGTCGCGCGCGAACATCGCCATCATTACCTACGAAGTTTACTAACTAGTGGCTCTGGGAGCTGTAGACCTCGCGAGCATACTAAAAGTGAGCTATTTGAGGAATGTAATGTGCAAGTGCATTTTCCGTTTTGTGATTTTTTTGATCTTTTTGATTTTTTTGCATCATCTTGTGTACACACAAAGGACCTCATTTCCTTTGTGTTTCTCTCAAATTTGATTGAAAACCATCGATTGTTTGATGAGCTATCCTGTTCATCATGCTGAAGATCCTTATCAGATCTTCGCCAAACATTTATGAGACCAACTTATAGTTACTACCTTTCAAATAAAAAAAAAATAATCGAAATCGGATCTCATTTGGTGGAGATATCCAGTATATCAAATAGCTCCCTTTTTGCCCTTTTTTTGGGGGAAGTACCCCTCCAATCAAAAATCCCCGACGACAAAAAATTCTAATAAGTCATATAACCCGTGTACCAAGTTTCGTCCAGATCGGTTGAAAAATGCGGCCTGTAGAGGAGAACAGACAGACAGGCAGACAGACAGACAGACATCCGGACAAACGCATTTTTGGCCAATGTGGAAACTGAGACGCTTCGCTCGCTTCGCTCGCTCGGTCAATTACCCGCTGGCAAGCGGTCGAGTCGAGGCAGTAGGTACGTATAACGAACTAAATGTTTTTAACAAATAGTACCTACTCTCAAAATAATAGTAATAGGTAGTATCTTCTCTAAAAGTTTCATCTGTTGTATGTATTTAAATGTAATTACAAAAGTGAAAACCACTCACCATTATTAGGTAATCTTAAAAGAAATAAACTAAAAAATGTAAAAAAACTTCTAGAAGTTTATTTACACTTTCTGGCGGAATCAAGTTCGCAAACCATCGAACGCAAGCAAATAATATGCCAAATACAACTCACCTACACATAGAATGCATCACTCTCTTTCTCTTGCTATTTCAGTCTATCAAAAATACCGATTAAAACAACCCTTTCATTTCTGTTAACCGTTTCATTCGGTATGGGTTTTTATTTCGGTTAATACCCAAACCAAACGGTTACCGTTTCAATGGGTTACCGTTTCATTCGGTAACCGTTTCAAACGGTTAACCTTTTATATGGGTTATCCGATCCCTTCTTAAGAGTTTAATGATAGTTCTCTCACACACTTGAGTCGAGGCCTCGAGGCGGGGACGCGGCGAGGGTGCCGTGCCCGCCCGCGCCGCGACTCCACCACCATTTTGTCATTCCGTCTCGTTTTTTTTCGGTCCAAAATGTGAGAAGGAAGTATAGCTAGCCGCCTGCACCTCGACTCCACTCCACCTAAAGGCAACGCAACGACCGCGCTTCGACTCCACCCCGCCTGTTGTTCGCCCCGCCTCGACTCACTAGTCAGCAACGCGCCTTAGTTAGACTTGTCGTCGTGCATATTTTGTAGGTGTTAGACAATTCTGTCTGTGAGACGTTTTGTTTCAAGTTGGCGCATCTTCATAATTTTTGTAAAGCAATAAGTCTGTCTGCCTTAAAACCGTCGTGACTCAAGTCTGCGGTCAGCCTAAATGGCCATGTCGTCTCGTCTTTCTGTCTGTCTGCGTGTCTGCTTGCTTTGCCACTTTGCGTTTGCCATGCCAGCGGGGTGACCATCTCAAAATAGGCGGTTCGGCCACACACTGGCCAAAATGTCTGCCAAACTTGACGTTTAAATGTGACTTCACATTAACTATTTCTTGACATGTTCATCAAATAATAACTTAGAATCAAATTTTACACCTAAATCTTTAATTTTGTCTGCTCTAGTTATGGGTGAGTTATACAATGTGTAGCTATAAATCGGTTTTGTTAAAAGGAGCAAAATCTGCCAAAATGGCAAAAATCTGCCACAAATGGTCACACTGCATGCCAGGTGCCTTGCTTGCCAGCTCGAATATATTCTTTTTTTTATTTTGTTTTATCATGGAATTTAGTTTTTTTGCCATCTAGGCACGGTCAACACCCCGTGCTTCCCTTCGATCCTGTCTTTTCACATTGTACTAAAAAACTATGTTTCACATTAATTTCTTGCGACAAATAATATAAACGAGTAGTTATCCACAGATAACTACGAAAGAACTTTTACGGCATTTTTAAGTAAATTAAATTGTTTCATCCAGCATTACTGGATTTATGCTGGATAGCAATTTTTCTGGACCAGCAAAATTGCGAAATGTAAAAAAAGCATGTCTTGATGACATAGACATGAACTAGGACAAAAATGTTCGCTCTTTTTGAAATTCACAAAACCGCTTGCTGGTGGAAGCCCTATCTAGGTCAATGGTCCACAGCTGACGATTCGGCGGACTTTTTTTGACATGGTTTTTGGCTTCACCATTATTTTGACATTTCGTAAATTTGATGTCAAGCGCTACGTATTTCTTTGAGAAAAGTAATTTTTGCAAGGAATATAGTAGTTACTGATGAATTTTTAATCAAATTCGGTTAAAGAGAGTTTTATTCGACTCGCCTCAGTCGAGTAGCTAACGACGGAGCGTAGAAATTCCGCGAGAACCATGTGACACGAATACGAAAAAGGGCTTCCAGATCGTCAATGTGACAGAAAATGTTTTCTGCCATCGCGACGATCCAGCGCCACAACACAGCCGCCACGAGCCCAACGCGCGTTCCTCCAACGGCGATATAGGCGAAGGGCGGCGAAGATGAGCGCGAGATGGCCAGTTCGCCACCGAACCCCAGAGAAGACGAGGAGGGTGGCTCTGAGTCGCAGGAGGCGAGCGGGGAACGCGCGCCCACCCCGCAGAAGAGGTTCATAGCGCCACCCGCAAGTCAGTTGCCGTCTAAGCTCTCGTACGTAGCGTTTGGTCCGCCTGGGCCCAGCGGCGGCATCAAGCAGCTGTATCGGACCGTGAAACTGGCTCGGAGAGTGCCCACCCTGCCGCGCAAGCTCCAGGAGGACGAGGGCGGAGGGCCGTCGCGCGCGGGTCCGTCCACGGCGGCGCCCTCGTCCTCGGCCGCCGAGGCCCCGCGGCGAGCGCGCGCTCGGCGAGACCAGGCCAAGCGGCACGCCTGCAATACCTGCAACAAACGCTTCACCAGCCCCGGTAAACTCAGCCAGCATGTCCTCTCCCATACCGGTGAGCTACCCTTCCCTTGTGAGTTTTGTGACAAACGATTCAATTCTAAATTCAAGCTCGCTCGACACAACCTTATACACAGTGAAGCCCGAGCCTTTGCATGCAATGTTTGCAATAAAACCTTCAACCGTAAGGACCATCTTACAAACCATGTCAGAGTACACAACCCTGTCAAAAAGCTTTATACCTGTGAGAAACCAGATTGCAGAAAGTCTTACACATCTCAAATGAGCTATCGTAAGCATGCTGCATTGCACTCGGCAGAGGAAGGGAACCTGCAGTGTAAGATTTGTGATAAAGTTTTTACCAATCGTCATGATATTGTGTACCACCTAAAAGTTCATACCGGCAGTCGGACTGTTAAAGATGAGACTGATAAGAAGTTCACATGTGATTTCTGTGATCGGAGGTTTTTTACCGCGAAAGATGTGCGACGGCATTTGGTAGTGCATACAGGCAGGCGTGACTTCTTGTGTCCCTACTGCCCTCAGAAGTTTGGGCGGAAAGATCATTTGGTCAGGCATGTCAAGAATGCTCACCCAGAAGAGTCCTGGCGGTCAGCTGAGGTGGGTACCTCCAGCGAACCAACTCCTGAGGCTTCCGCTTTTGAAGAAACATATACAGACTACACAATGGAAGGAACCGATTTTGTTTGGAAACAAGACTCACCAAAAGGCACTTCAGAGACAGTGCAAATGCCCATTCCCACTTCCAATATCATGGTAGAATTAGCACCTGCTGAGCTGGATATAAAGATTGAGCCAGATGACACTAAATCGGAAGAATCAGAAGATGTAAAGTTGGAGCAACAAACTTCACCTCAGATATTAGAGACTGTTCCCAGTGAGTTTCAGCAGATAGTGTTTGTAATGCCAGAAGAGTTCGAAGCACCATTGGAATTTATCACAACACAAGAGTTGCCAGGTGGTATGGAGACTGACCTGCTTCAACCAACGTTGTTGATAGATCCAGGGGAGGGGCCATCGGGGCTGTCCAATCAGATGCTTAGAGGATTGCTTGAGGACAGAGAGTCAAGGTATGGTAGTGAAGAAGGTACTAGTGGAAGAGGGCAGCAACGGTTACCTGCATTCACGCAGGCCTTCCACACTGCCCAGAGCCCTAAGCCACCACCCCCGCCGCCTCCGCCGCACTAACCCATCACAACTTCAAATTGATCGAAGGACCCTAGGAGTAAGTACAATAATTTATAAGTCCCTCGGTAATTTGAAGGTGAAATGGGTGTGATTCCCAGCATTTAGCTTATGTAAACTACCTCACTAGGTAAGGTTGGCCTAAGCTGTAAATAGTCTTGTGCAGTAGTAATTCGAATTTTGATTTTGGACTTGATATTTTGATAGATAAGCTTGGGGGCGCCCCTCCGAAATTGCCAAATTGTATATTGTACATTGGTTATACCAAAATGTTTCCGAATTCTGCATGAATTATGTGATCTAGTCGTGTATGTACTTTCGGAATTTTATGTTTATTTGTAGCGTACAGTTTCGATGTTTATGGAGAATAATCGGGACCAACTCTGTAAGCTGTTAGATGGGGTGTAGTGCTTAGTTGTAGCCGCTCGGTGGGAGTTCCGAGTGGTTGATTACAGAGCAGATTTGTTAGGAATATAGCTCTTGAGGGCAGCAGGTTTATAATATGTTTAAGAGATGCTTGCTGTCTTCCACGCGCTATAATACAACAAAGAGCATGTTCCATAACAAACTTAAAGTAAAATTTTCTGCTAGAGTAGGTTAACACCAGATCTGTTATAGAATGTGTATCATCTTAATGTAAGTACTAAGAACAGAATTACAATTGAACGGAGTTAGGAGTTTGTCTCAAAACTCTGTATGAATCAAAATATTTTACAATACAATTATACAATCAGTATACCTCAGAAGCAGACTGCTTCCTCCTAGAATAATAGACAAGAATATATTGGAAGTCTCTGGCGATATTGTTATATATATGGCTATCATCATTTCATCCTTTCTAAAAAATATCATCCATGAATGTGCCAAAAGCCTGGAAAATAAATTTATAAAATTAAAAAAAAAAAACTATTTTGAAGACTCAACTTGGAAGACAAGTTTGCCAAGTTGAGTTATTTCACGAAAAAAATAATAAAATAAAGAAAATAATCATGTGCCTCGTACTCAGTGCTGGAAACAGTTAAATACCTACACCTCTTTAGTTGGTAAAAAAGTTGCCATCCTAGTAAAACAAAAAAACTTTATCAGCACTTGTCTTGGCATATCGGTTTTAGAGTTAGAGACCCAAATATTTTATACCTAATGTTACTTCTCATGTGTCAGATCAATGAAAATATAGAGTTGGATGAAATGGAAGGGTATAACAACACAATTTAGGTGCCTTGCATTTCTAGGAACAAACACAATATTTTAATATTTCATGCATAGAGGGATGCTTTAGTAAAAGTTTCTGAAGTTCGCATAATCTAATTTTTTACTACTATTTACTTTTTGAGATATTCTGAAGTGCATTCACAAATTTTGAAAAAAAAAAATATAGTCACCTATAAAATTCCAAAATATTTTTTACGATTATTAAAAAAAAAAAAAAAATGTTTTTTCGTACAAAATGTATGGGAAAACCTTTTGGCGATATCTGTAATTTTTAGTACTCATACCTTATATGGTACCATAGTATTTTGATCCCTCCATGAAACAGGATCGATTGGCATCAAACCACACCTACATGAAAACGATACCATCCCTCTATATCCTTCAATGGTGGTAGAACAGTCTGTAATCCTCAATACTGACACATTTTTTTTACTTACCTATTTTAAGTTTATGTATTAATTTTTCATAATCATTACGTGATGTTCAATGCTTGGCGTCTAATAATTTGCAAGGAGACTATATCAAAAAGATCCATTATTGTTCTCACTCATCCATGTTATGTATGTACATAATTCTAATCTTTTCTTAGGTTAATAGGACTGTAAAAAAATTTAATCTACCTCAAAAAACTTATCTTCTAGATTTCTAATGACTATGTATTAGGTTAGTGAAAAGTTAGATTTTCTAATACGTGAAATACAGGAACCAAGGGCTGGTTGTTTCAGTAACTTTTTAATTAGTGTGCTGCAGGAAATCTTTATTGATGTAAAACTTAAAATATGTAATGATGTTATTTTTGTGCTTTATTTTTTATTATGCTCTATAAGAGTGGCTATTTGATTAAAATGGATATCGTTATTCCAGTTTTTGGTAAAGATCTGGGTTTTGAAAATTTCTAAGCCACACAAAAAATACTAAAAAAAAAAAAAAATTTTAGGTCATTATCGCACTTGTATTGTAAAAATTTATAGCAATAAGAATATATTTTTTCTAACTGATGTTTATACATATTTCCTGAATGTTTGCAATTATCAGAAAAGATTTCAACAAAAATGTTTTCTATGAAATGTAGGCTTTAAGCTGGGTTTTCAATGAAACCATTTTTGTCTAATTATTCATAAGGATACATAGACTTGTTCCGAACAACAAATTTGAGCTATGAGACTACTTTCCAAGTCTATTTCCTTTTGCACTAGTCAAAAGCAGCATCTGAAATAAGCCGTAATTTTTATGATATTATTTACAACAACAAGTAAGTAACTTTGGCAAAAGTTCTGACCGTTTTATTCTTTTAATGATTTCTGAATTTTGTGGTTTCGAAACTTTTTTTTACCATAATCTGTCCCACAAGTACGCAGATCCATTGATGTCCCTTTTGAAAAATCCCCTACAAAGCGGATGTTAAACAATAGCCATCGTTAAACACCCGTATGTATGCATATAAACCACCGTATGTAGTATATGCAGATACGACCCGACGATTTCGCACAAATGTTAAGAGGTAGACAGAGAAAGCAAAACACTTCCATGTACTGTCTCACCTCTCGCCTGACTCATTATCTCAGAGTAGTATTACAGCAACATTGATCTTCAGGGGACCTTTCTAGGGAAGGGAGGGACCTTGCTTCTCTTCGGTGAAGGCGGCATAATTAAGATCGAGCTTCGCTTCAGGTAAGCTCGCTTGATCATTCAATTATGCCGCCTTCACTCTCAGAGAACAAGATCAATGATGCACCAATATATTCTTTGATTATCTATGGGTAGAGAAAAAAAAATTGATGATATAAATGAAGCATATATATATACGCATACATACGGTTAATATGTTAAAGGTTTTGAAGAAATAAAATCGCCATTTTCCAGCGAATCGTGCGGTCCAAATCCCTTCCACAATCTTAGCAAGAACAAAATATCATAATATTAAATATTATGAATCAAATCTTTCTGTAACTTTTGCCGGCATACACTGCAAACATCTTCAGGTATGCATGCATTACTTACTATAGTTTTGCAACAAACTTTGCAACTGCAAATTTTAATATTAATTTCATTCAACGTGTATTATATTAGTATTGACAGAATATACAACGACATAATGCAATATATTTTTATAATGATTTAGTTTTAACTATTATCTGTTAGTTCACATATCAAAGACTACTTTTTCATGAGTTTTGTCTTGAATAATATGTAATATTGAAGTGTATGTTTTTATTTATTGTATAATACTATACAGTTATGTAACTGTCAAATTCTGTTGTATTTTATATTAACACAAAGTGTTCATTTACTTTTTATTTGAATTTAAGTAAGATATCATAGTGATTGGGACATCTTGGGCATTCTCGCAAGTTAGACATTTCAGTTTATGTAAAAATGGTAATTTTTCTCTTCCAATCTTTAAAAAAGTACAAAAATACAAGTTTTTTTAAGAATTGGATTCTTAGGATGGATGAGCTTTATGAAATCTTTGAAGTTCGTATAATTTATTACGAAATTGTGAAATCAGTTATTTAACTAACATAACGAAAAGCGTGTTTTATGCTCAAGATGCCCCAACGGTATCGATGCATAATTATTTTTTAATTCGTTATTTTCACCCCAGTTTATAGAATTATACTGTTAATGAGTGTGACTCATTTTTAGAGTTCCGAAGTCAGACAAGGAACCCTTATAGCTTCGTCTCTGTCTGGCCTTGTCCGTAGTCGGAGTCATAGATTTCAATCATACTGAAATTTAACACTTTCGTGTGACATTTAGGGGAAGGGTGGGTAGCCCCGGACGGCGGGACACTTCAAATATGAGGTGGTAACGCATACTTAGAAAACAAATAAACACACCTATTAGATGATGCAATTCAAAGTGCCATCTATAGGTGTGTTTATTTGTTTTTTATGTATGCGTTAACACCTCATTTGAGATGTCCGGGGGTACCCGCGCCGTCCAGGGCTACCCACCCTTCCCCTACTTTTGTACATGTAGGATACAAAGTTTTGTACATATTTCAATTATTATTAGTTACAGTTATCATTACCATGCCACCTCGAATAATTCAGCTAACTACCTCTTTTTCTTAAAAAAACAAAACAATGTAACTTCGATCGACTTTAATGTATGTGGTCCGACACGCACTTGGTCAATTTTTGTTGTGTAACATACCAAATACTTAATTTTATTTCTTTGCATCTAAATTTATATCTTTACATCTCATTCGAATATTGTTTCGTACGTCTTTGTAAGTTGATCAACGATTTATTAATTACCTTGGGTAGGTACTGAGGGCCAACCGCGATCTCTTGAAGCATTCCTAGTTCAATATTACTTTACTTTTTGATCATAAAGCTGACGATGCAGTTGATATAAGACATTGACATAAAAGTATTATTGAAATAAGAATGCTTCAAGAGATGGTGGTACGGGCCCTGAACAGTACAAAAACTGAGTTTTGGCAACTTATTTTTTTTAATTTCTTTTTTCCTATTTGAATATTTGGATTTTGGAAGGTGCGCCCACTAAAAACATTACCAATTCAAAACTAATGTCTTATTTACACCCGGACGCACTCATTGTCAAAACTCGATAGACCTGCGGCCGGTTTCTAAAAGCTCGATTAAAACTAATAGGCTGTCGAGTCACTTGCTATTTCAGCTTTTACTTTTATAGATAGCAAGTTATTTGACATATGATTAGTTTTGTTCGAGCTTTCAGAAACCGGCCGTTACAGTTGGATTTGGCAACATTTTGCAACAGACAGTTAATGCGCACCTCTAAGATACCCATTTATTTAATCTCAACTTGGTAAGTACCATCTAACTATGTTTTGGTACTTTCGTTACACCTTTCTACGCCATTCTACTTATTTTATTTGGAACAATGTTTGGAACTTTTAAATGCTATTCGATATACGTAATTTTGGTACATAACATAGGGGCCTTATTAAATTTTAATAAATTAGTACGAGTTTTTAATGAGAAACAAAATATGTTTAGTTTTCTGGTATATATTTTTGTTACGCTTTTATCAGTAGGTATGCATTTTATGTTCGTCAAAAATATTTACCTACCTATATAAGTATGTGAATGTAGTTGGTTTTCTGGTAAATTTAATAGTAGAATACCTATACACTTCAAAGGACATACTTTATATCTAAAATCTAAAGAAGATTTGATATAATTTTATGATCAAACGAATTTACAAGTACCTGAAGTTCGATCATAAAATACGAGCATCTTCATTAAATGAAGATGCTCGTATTTTCGTCTATCTTTGACACGTACCTAGTACAATTTTACTCAATTTATACACAGAAATTCTGAAATAATATCATTTAAAACTAAGCTTTGGAATATTATTCGTCTGAGGACATCAAAATGCACAGTAAATGCGTAAAAATTATCGTACAATTTACTGAGCGTCATCTAGTGGCAAAGGTAATATTTTAGAACAAAGTAAAGAATTAACCAGTAAATCAATTACAAACCATTTATTAAATACAAGCAATAATTTTTATTGCTAACAAAACAATAGCCTCGCGGTTTCCAAAACGCTGTACCTGTTTTTAACACAATATAAGTTTTTATTTTAATAAATATTTCGAACATCATTAAATTATTTGTTTTATTTACAAATATCTAGCTATATTCATTCATATTGTAGTTTTATAAATAAGTTATTATCAAAAATGTCGTTTAACTTTCAATAATCGAATGGAAATTCGAAATATTGTGTAGGTACTAGGTATCTTAAGATGCGTGTAAACGGGCTAGTTTGGCGGGAATATATTGCTGCAATTGTATAGCTGTCCTGCTTACGATCGATTTATGTGAAGAAGATAGATACAGTTGCGACTCGAAATTGCCGCAATTTCTAGGTCGTGGCATACCTTGCATCTTAGGAACAAAAAAATAAAACAATCAAATACAGCCAATAAAGATGTACTATATTTTATAGCTGAACAAATAACAACAAAACTCATAAACTTATAACCAGATTTAACAAAATAAATACCTAATCCAGGGTAAGATAGTCATGAAGAAATGCAGTCGGAATTATCTATACACGGAATTTATATAAATTGATAACTTTAAATTTTACTGTACACATAAATACACATTTAACTAATAACATTTTTCAATACATAATTCATCTACCTGAATTTGAACTTAATTATAAATTGTACTAAAAATACTAAAACCCGATCCCGGCTACCAACAAAACACTGAATTAGTAGATAGTTCCCCAGTCAAATTGTACCCAAATAGGTTCAAACATTTCTCAACTGGAGTCAAACAGTTCCCAAATGAGGTCAAACAGTTCCCAAATGGGGTCAAACAGTTCGCAAATAGTTTCAAATATAACTCTAAATGCACAATACACCAGTCACCGAAATTAAAGGAATGTTTAGTGCCTGTCTGGGGGCGATATTAACCGTTTCAATCTGTGAACAAATTGGAACGCGAGAAAAAATCATTTGATTGTCCGTTTTTTCATCCTTCTCACTTTTCCGGGTTTGGGTTTGCTTCTCAGCGAGATGCTGTCCAAGTTAGGTAGTTCTGTGTCAGATTGCTTGTTCCTAACGGGGTTATCGTTGGCATCATGGTCGGAGCTATCCACTCCGTTCTCCATTCTCACTGTATTCATGTAGGTTCTAGGTGGGTTTGGTTCCATTTCCTCATCCGAATCGTAGTTACCGTTTGCCTCGTTCCTCGTGTATTGAAACGAGTGTCTATAGTTCACGTCTTCGTCCGAATCAGCTGTTCTTGAGACCCTGTACCTTCGACTGATGTTTTGGAGGGACTGGTTTTTTTGTAGCTCCGATTGTACAGTATCCCGAATGTTCATCTCTGATGTGGACTTGGAACAGTAATCTTCTTTGTCTGATTCTGAGTACTTTCTTGATAGCCTGCGCGTTTCTGTGGGTTTATCTTTGGGTTCAGCTATGGTATGGGATTGTGTTGTGGGGGATTTGAGCTTGACTTCAGGGCCTCCCGAGTAGGTTTCGGTGAAGAACCGCCATAGTTCCTCGCTTAGCTGGGCATGGTCGGAGCCTTGTTTCAATGTGAAGATGGTTTGTCCGTCCGCTTCCTGAAATTTTCAATTATTTAAGTACAACAATATTAAATATTGGTTAACATTGTAGTCCCAAAATAAGCCACCCATATGGGAACCAGATATTTTGTTGGTAATTAATACATATCACAAACTAGCTGCGCCCCGCGGTTTCACCCGCGTTGTTTTAAATCCCGGTATTCCCACGGGATAAAAGGTAGCCAATGTTTTTAAACTATAATCTACCTCTGTGCTAAATTTCATCCAGATCCATTCAGACGTTCTGGCGTGATGAAGACCAACCCGCCTTCGTGAGATGGAACAACTATAGTATATATATAACTAGCGACCCGCCCGCGCGCCCCTGCTTCGCACTGGGGGCACATTGTTTTTCTACTATATCATGCATGTAATACATATAAACCTTCCTCTTGAATCACTCTATCCATAAAAAAAACCGCATCAAAATCCGTTGCGTAGTTTTAAAGATTTAAGCATACATAGGGACATAGGGACAGAGAAAGCAACTTTGTTTTATACTATGTAGTGATAGTGATATTACCTATAATATAGTATTTATATGTTTATATGTATAATATATAATATTTACCTGTTTCGTTACAATCCCAGAGTTATCAACTGGCGGTGGCGGCTGATGCGTCTTGTTGCGAACAAACGCTTGCCACTGACGGAACCAATGCATACTTATAGCGTATATCGCGCGCGGTTGGTTTTGTTCCTGAAAATAATAAAAATATATATAATTGGGAGAACTGGAAGTCCCTGGGGGATCCCCTGGGCCGAGCAGGCCACAAAATGGCTAAGAAAAAAAAATTGTGGTCAAACACAGTCTATAATATCTATCTGCAGAAATTTGTTCCGCTGGTCTGGGTGTTGGAAATGGAGTAGAGTATAGGTCGAATAAAGTGGAGTAGAATAGAATGTAGTAGAGAAGAGTGAAACCGAGTAGAGCATAGAAAATTGAAGCAGTACAGTGGAGTACAGAGTGGAGTATAGTGTGTAATAGAGTTATAGTGTGGAGCAGAGTATAGTAGAGTATAGAGTGGAGTGTAATAGAGTTATAGTGTGGAGCAGAGTATAGTAGAGTATAGAGTGGAGTGTAATAGAGTTATAGTGTGGAGCATAGTAGAGTATAGAGTGGAGTGTAGTAAAGTTATAGTACCTGGAAGGCGGCGTGCAGGTCCCGGAAGGCGAGCAGTTCGTGCGCGCGTCGCGTGCGCAGGCGCAGGGCTTCGCGCGCGCACACGCCGCACTCGTGCACGTGCGACACCGCCGGCCCGCCACCGAAACTGCAACAATAACAACGTTTTGTCTATACGCAATAAAAAAAATAAAAAATGAGGGTATTTTCCAGTGCTTTTCAAGTCAGTTTTCTTTTGCAAAAAGTTAATTTGTAGGAAAGGTCCTAACAAATTAACTTATTAATGAGGATCAGTAACGTTTTTTGCTAGATATATAGCTTTAAGAAACCCAATAATTACTGTTTTTATTTTTTTGATCGGATCAAAAATGACAAAGTTACAGAGATTTTTAGTTCAATGGTGGTTCAATGCTGTGACGCCACAGTTCACCAATCGGTAGTAAGAGGCGGGTCGCCAGCTTGGTGAGCTGTAGTTAAACGAGCTAGCGTTTGTTATTTTTTTGGTGTTTCGTTTTGCCAGTAAAAATGCCGCCTGATAAATATTGCTTTGTGCCAAAATTAAAAAAATACCAGCGTTACCGAGCTTAAAAAACTGTTGGTGAATTGTGACGTCAGTGTATCCCGCAAAGCTCCGAACGTTCGAAAACAAAACTTGAATAAATTCGTCATTTCTTAAGAGTCCGGTGACAGCGGCTCGCAATTTCGAGGTGCGATTGACTATTATTTCATTTTGGGGAGGTTGTTTGAAATAATAACTCTAAAGAAACACGCATAAATACTGTTTGAACACAAATAATACAATAATATAAGGGAAATGTGCTTGAGTCAGAAATCATTTTGGTATTAGGTAAACGTAAGACCAAACATACTAATACCAAAATGATTTCTGATTCGGGCATGTTTCCCTTATATTATTGTATTATTTGTGTTCGAACAGTATTTATGCGTGTTTCTCTAGAGTTATTTTTTCAAACAACCTCCCCGAAATGAAATAAAATGAAATAATAGCCAATCGCACTTCGAAATTGCGAGCCACTGTCACCGGAGCCTTAAAGGATTTAAATAATTTAAAAAACAGAATGATCAGAATGTTATAGCGCATATGCCTCCATTATTAGAAATCAAACATCGTGTTGTGTTACTGATCCTCATTGTACTTATTATACTTGTAATTATAATAATGTACAAGAAGACTTGTACATTATTATAATTACAAGCACATGAGGCTTAACATCTGTATGCCTCAAGTTGATGAACGCAAGGAAATTCATCGTAGGATATGTTCCTATCGTGCGTGACTTACGAGGCAATGTTCTGTTATAGGTGATGGTTACACAAATAAATAATGCTGGGAAATCCACACAGCACCATCTAGCCCCAAAGTAAGCTACTCAAAGCTTGTGTTATGGGTACTAGATAACTGATATATTGAATACATTATATACTTACATAGATAGATATTTTTAATATACATAGAAAACACCCAGACCAACGGAACAAATTTCTGCAGATCGTACACAAATTTGCTCCGAGGCGGGAATCGAACACTACCGTTTTTATAAAATAAACTAGCTGAACCCGCGGCTTTGTTCGCGCTAAGGAATTCAAAGTTTCATACAAACTTTCATCCCCTATTTTATCCCCTTGGGGGTAGTATTGATCAAAATCTTTTTTTAGCGGATGCCTACGTCATAACATCTACCTTCATGCTAAATTTCAGCCCGATCCGTCCAGTGGTTTGGGCTGTGCGTTGATAGATCACTATGTCAGTCAGTCACCTTTGAGTTATATATATTTAGATGAACTCACTGTGAATACAGCAGCTCCCACAGCGACTGCGGTACGACAGCGGCGAGGTTGTGCAAATGCTGCGCCCTGTCGTGCCGCACGCCTCCGTGCAAACACACGAAGTCGCTGTTGTCTATCGGCCCGGGCTCCGCCCATGTGTTGAACCTGAAGCATACATTCATTTATTTTGTAACTAGCTACCCGCCCGCGCGCCATTGCTTCGCACGGGTGTACATTGTTTTTCTGCTATATCATGCATGTATCCTACTAATATTATAAACGCGAAAGTTTGTAAGTATGGATGGATGGATGGATGGATGGATGTTTGTTACTCTTTCACGCCGGAACGGCTGAACGGATCTGGATGAAACTTGGCAGAGAATTAGATTGTAGTCTGGAATAACACATAGGCTACTTTTTATCCCGTGGGAATACCGGGATTTAAATCTGCGCGGGTGAAACCGCGGGACGCTACTAGTTATACATATAAACCTTCCTCTTGAATCACTATCTATTAAAAAAAACCGCATCAAAATCCGTTGCGTAGTTTTAAAGATTTAAGCATACATATGGACAGGGAGATAGGGACAGAGAAAGCGACTTTGTTTTATACTATGTAGTGAAGAGGATCAAGAGAACAAGAGAGAAGAGACGCACAGGACAGAAGAGGCTGGCAGATAGCAGATGACTGATTATATGATGATGATGATGAAGAGGATCATACAAATAAACGCTAGGAACCAAGCTTTGATTAATTGAAAATACTTTGGCCGCATTCCGAAATGGCTATAATCGATCACAGCGCTCAGATCACCTCACAGGCGTTCCGAATTAGATATTGCGATTATGACAGCTCAGAGCTGTCAACAATTCGGAACGCTCGTAAACGCACTCACAGAAACATCCTAGGAATCATAACCTCAAACCTTGTGTAACAAACTGAGACTGCTTGGATATTTTCAGAATTTGTTATTTTATGATCGCAGAACATATTATACCCTATAACGACAATAATGCGACTGAAAACATGTAACCTCATCACAAATAACAACAAAACACAAATGCACAACCGTCATTTTTGACAGCGCTCACAGTGATATTAGAATATAGCATGGTCGGCGTAATCGCAAGATGGCGCATGTCATGACGTCATCTAAGACGTTTCATGGGTCATCGTTATCGCGCTCACGCTAATTCGGTACGGGTTTGTGAGCGCTCAAATCCATTATGGCGTATTTCGGAACGCGGGGTTTATTGCACACAAGTTGCGCCCCGCGTTTTCACCAACGCAGATTTAAGTCCCGCTATTCTCACGGGATAAAAAGTGGCCTATGTGCTATTCCAGACTATAATTTATGTCTCTTCCAAGTTTCATTCCAGAGTTTCGTTCAGCCGTTCCGGCGTTAAACACTGATGACAGAACTATTGAAACCCCAGTGCTAGATATGTATGAACTTACGTGATCACTGAGCCGCACGCTTAGTGAGGGACGAGACAGTGAAGAGTTTTCAAAAAATAAAACAAAAAGCTTAAAATTGAATTTTAAATTCATTATAAATATAAATAATTATATTTTGTGATCACGTAAGTTCATACATATTTGGCACCGGCCTTATACTCACTTGTTGATCCACTGTTTTGAGATGAAGAATTTGATGTCATTTGGCTCTAGATTCGTTGAATCTATTATTTCAGCCGCTTTCCGTCGCAACTCCATCATTTGTGGATTCACTTTCCTGTAAGCAATCAAATTAAAAACTTCACTTAAATACTAACCAGGTGTAAAATCCGTTAACTCTCGATAGCACCAGCGCAAACCTTGGTGGTTTTAAGATGGATCTTCTTACAAAATAGAATGTATCTAGACCGACTTAAACAAAGGAGGTCCTCAAATGGACTGTTTTTTTTTAATGTTTGTGACCTCTTAATTTTTTTACTGGGTGGACCGATTTTGATTACTCTTTTTTTTAATTGAAGCTGGTGCATGTGGTGGTGTCCCACTTAAATATAAGTCAGGGGTATAATTCTTTAAGACATAGGAAATTCCTTGCCCCAAACCGTGTAAAGCCACAACGTGATCTTGGGCTTTATTCTTTACTAGCGACCCGCCCGCGCGCGCCTTGCTTCGCACGGGTGCACATATCATGCATGTTTTATACATATAAACCTTCCTCTTGAATCACTCTATCTATTAAAAAAAAACCGCATCAAAATCCGTTGCGTAGTTTTAAAGATTTAAGCATACAAAGGGACATAGGGATATAGGGACAGAGAAAGCGACTTTGTTTTATACTATGTAGTGATAGTGATAAACAAAGAGATACTTTGCCCTAACCATATGACGTCACAACGTGATCTAAACGCAAACGCGATTGGATTGGATTTTTTTATGTTCCTTAGTATGTACTTGGTACTTGGTGAGCGGGCTGGTTTCCGCAAGTAGGCCGCAGATGGGCCCTTTTTGCGTGGCCGGTGGCGGATGCTAGTTCAGCCACCCGATGTCCTCCAGGAAAGCCAGCAGCTCGCTGATGCTGGTGCAGGCTTCCCCAGGCGTCTTCGGTGCTCCAAGATGTAGTATGTACTGAGTTGTACACGCACGTGTATTGTACTCACTTGTAGAAGAGCACATACGCCTCGGTGTGCGCGAGCTGGTGCGCGGTGAGAGGCGTCACCATCGCGTCGTCGTAGCAGTGCCAGCCGCGCGCGCCGCGAGCCACGCACGTGTAGTGCCCGCCGCCCGCTGTCCCCGCGTGGCAGATAACCGCGCATAACTCGTACCGGGTTATTTTCGACGTGCAATCTGGAAGTAGGGGAAGCAGGGGTAATGGCGATCGCGTCGGGTACCGCTCACTCCAATATTAAACTAGTATTTCGCCCCGAACTGAGATTTCGTGACGCGACGCGAACGCTCCGAAAATATAAGTAAGTAGTCAGAGGCAAGTCAAAACTTTGTGTTAAGATTCTCTGGCTGCCACTTACTAACTAAGTATGGTAACCAAGTTTCAACTGAATTAGCCTATTTATTGAAGAGTTCCGTCGAACAGACCTTGGCTCCATCATCAGAACAGGTCGCTATCACCATTTAATGAGAACCAATTACCTTATTAATTTACTTTCAGAAAAAAATATTTGAAAAAGCAAAGGAACTGACTGACCAGTAGAAAAACCTTGATGCCAATGAAACACTTAGAAATGAGAGCTCTTGGGTTGTTGGTTATCTTATTTTAACTTTTTTGTTGTATCTCAAAAACTGGGCTACCTAGAAAAAATATTTAAATGGTTTTGGGATGTCCAAACCAAGCCCTTTGTAGTAGGATATCTGATTTTGGCCACATGACAGATCACAGATGATCAAAAAAAGCCTACTGAAATGGTTATAGTGCGCGTCACGCATAAAGAACGCCGGAAGGAGAAGGAGTGGGTGTCATGGCGCGAGAATTTTGTATGCGTAAACATCCCCTCCATGGGAGGAGTTGAGCTATAGCCAGCACATCCTAAAGCACAATGGACCAAATTCGAGTCTGATTGCGGAAACAGGAGTCCCCCTACAATACAATACATCCCCTTCACTGTGTTCCAACGTTTTTTGGTTGACGCGAGCCCTTAAGCCCAAAACTCACATGCCCGTAGCTGGCACACTTTCATGCAAGCTACGGGCACATACGCTAAAAGGCATGCCCGTACCTGGCATGCACGCAGTTAGCACATTCTATTTTCAGGGAGCGGACGCGGAAGGCTACGTAAACGGCATGTGTGAACGTCGTGACAGTTACAGGCATGCCAGTACCTGATCAGTTAATTTGCAAACGTATCCACAATGTACCCGTAACAAGCATGCCTGTAACTGGCATGCCCGCTATTGTTCCATTTTACTGGCATGTGCATGGCGCCTTATGCGTGCGTGCTTACCTTTATGCGTGTAAGGCGCCATGTTGAGATCAGCGACTGGAAAGGAGACCCTGGCTGCGACCTTCGCGCTAAACATCAGCTCGTGCCGGAATCGCTTTAGATGCACGCACAACACCTCCGGCAGTCGCACCACACCCGACATTTTTATGCCGTTGCGTAGCTTGTTGCAACGCGAACAACTGTGGAAAATTATATCTATTTAATATTAAGAGATGAGGATAGAGAAAGGTATGTTCAGATGGTTTGGGCGTGTAGAGGGGATGGATGAAAGAAGATTGACGAAAAAGGTGCATCAGGCGAGTGTGAATTTATTTACTTCAGTGGCGAAGCTGGCGAAAGAAAGGTTGCGGGTTCGATTCCCGCCTCGGAACAAATTTGTGTACGATCTGCAGAAATTTGTTCCGTTGGTCTGGGTGTTTTCTATGTATATTAAAAATATATATCTATGTAAGTATATAATGTATTCAATATATCAGTTATCTAGTACCCATAACACAAGCTTTGAGTAGCTTACATTGGGGCTAGATGGTGCTGTGTGGATTGTCCAGCATTATTTTTTTATTTTATTTATTTATCTACCTCTTGCGTCGCAGGCGGACTCTCGCCCGCTGCGCCATTGAGGTCGTCGATTATATTAGTTCTAATTTAGTTTTTAATTTTCATCCTCGAATAATTATTAAACGCATGGTACTTGGTACAAAGATATCTGAGGTGATATCTACCGTGCCTGCGATCAATATCTTGCGGCTATTTCTGTTGTTACAACATACCTGTACATGTTGTCGCCTTTCAGTTCGTCCGCGCTGAAGAAAGCAGCGAGACAGTCTTGGAGCGACACCACTGGACCGTAGAACCACGACCGCAGCCAACTTAACAACCACCATACCTTAGAAAGATAAACTAGTGAGATAAGAAAGTTATGGTGGTTTCCGAGTCCGTGCTAACTGCACACATGGATCGGCAGCGACAGGTCCTGAAATGTCTCAAAGTGGACTCGATTGAGGCATGCATTACCCATGAGTCCTGCGAGGCATGCAGCATCGCGTGGCTAGCTAGCGGCTGCTGGCAGCGGATCACAGCGAGGTGTTCGCGCGAAGGGATCGGCAGCGACAGGTCTTGGAATGTCTCCACGCGAGTTGACACCTGCAAGTATTGTTGCTGTTATCAAAAATATTTTACAGACTTCAATTTTTTTTAGCTGAAGGAACAAGCAGATGGACCACCTGATGTGAAGTGGTAACCATCACTACATCACTACATAGTATAAAACAAAGTCGCTTTCTCTGTCCCTATGTCCCTATGTATGCTTATATCTTTAAAACTACGCAACGGATTTTGATGCGGTTTTTTTTAATAGATAGAGTGATTCAAGATGAAGGTTTATGTGTATAACACATGTTATACACATAAACATAAACATACAATAATAATAAGTTATTATTATTACTAGCGACCCGCCCGCGCGCCACTGCTTCGCACGGGTGCACATATCATGCATGTGTTATACACATTATACACATATATATTGCTTCTTTCCAAAATAAAATAACTAAACTTAACTTATTTTTTTACAAAAACAAATACTTAACTCGTGCATTTTTGTATATTTACTGAAATGATTACTTATTTATTTATATTTATCAAATTACATTCAGAGTTATGATATAAATTTCATGCATTAATAATTGAAATAAGTAATATAGGTTTAAGCACACAAATGTTAAATTTAATTTTCAATAATCGAAGGAAAGATAGAAGAAGAGAGGCAGGAGAAGACCTAGGATAAGCTACATGAGCCAAATAAAAGCGAAGGTTGCCGTCATGTCTTATAAGGAGGTCAAGGAGGTTGCCCTGAAAAGAAACACCTGGAGAGAAATGCATCAATTACGCCGACAAGAGCATTGCTCTTAAATTAGAAGAAGAATATTTTGGACACCCATCTGGGTGAAGGAATGATGTACTTACCCGATTACAAATAAGGCACTGCACAGACGAGAGCAGCTTTCCATCGAACACGTCAGATATGATACTTCTGTATCTCGGGGTGCCGCTTTCGTTGTCGCCGCCGCCGAAACCATTCGTCGACTTTCTGAACCAAAAAACCCAAAATTTACTAATGTGACAGTTCACAGCTCAGTTGGTAGTAGCGCTGCCTTCTGCGCCGTAGGCCGTGGGTTCGATCTCGTCGAACAAACATTTGTGTGAAGCACATATATGTTTTTCTAGATAAGTAGGTATGTATTTACAAAAAAAAAGTAAGTATACAAGCAGAATATCAGGGTTTCCATAGCTTTGACGTAGATCGGGGCGAGATAGTGCTGTGTGGAATGTCCACCAATATTTATTTATCCTGCTACTATTATAAACGCGAAAGTTTGTAAGTATGGATGACTTAGATTGGGACGAGATAGTGCTGTGTGGAATGTCCACCAATATTTATTTATCCTACTACTATTATAAACGCGAAAGTTTGTAAGTATGGATGGATGTATGGATGTTTGTTACTCTTTCACGCCGGAACGCCTGAACGGATCTGGATGAAACTTGGCAGAGAGATAGATTATAGTAGGCTACTTTTTATCCGTGGGAATACCGGGATTTAAATCTGCGCTGGTGAAATCGCGGGGCGCAACTAGTTTTATAAATTTATTCCGACCCTTATTGCTAAGATACTGACTGTGGTTCGCTTCGCTCCGTCTTAGAGGGCGCATCGCTGGCTCCACTCGAGCAAGTTTCATATCTCTCCTCCGCTTCACTGGACGACAACTCCGAGTCGGACCCTATGTTGTTGGTTTCTGATGGGCCTGCAAACGATTATAATTTATTATAATAACATCACTACATAGTATAAAACAAAGTCGCTTTCTCTGTCCCTATATCCCCATGTCCCTATATCCCTATGTATGCTTAAATGTAAACTACGCAACGGATTTTGATGCGGTTTTTTTTAATAGATAGTGATTCAGGAGGAAGGTTTATATGTATATTACATGCATTATATGTGCACCCGTGCGAAGCAGGGGCGCGCGGGCGGGTCGCTAGTTATTAATATAACAATGTTTTTTTTATACAACTAGCTGATGGAACAAGCAGATGGACCACC
This sequence comes from Plemyria rubiginata, assembly GCA_963576535.1. Taxonomy (NCBI): domain Eukaryota; kingdom Metazoa; phylum Arthropoda; class Insecta; order Lepidoptera; family Geometridae; genus Plemyria; species Plemyria rubiginata. Next base: position 4,688,885 of record OY754929.1, read on the forward strand.
TGATGTTAAGTGGCAACCATAACCTATAACACAGCATTGCCTTGTAAGTCACGCATGATAGGAACGTGCCCTACGATGCACTGCCCTGCGTCCATCAACTTGAGGTATACAGATGTTAAGCCTCATGTGCCTGTAATTACACCGGCGACCACACTCTTCAAACCGGAACATAGCAACGCTGCTTGGCGGCAGGAAAAGGCGTGGTGGTATTATTAATATTAATATGATAAAGGTAGATAAGATATTATCGACTAAATAAATATCGGTACTACTTTCTACTGGGCTGTGAGGGTTGAAAAATTTAGACCCTAGTAAGTATACTCGTGTTCAGAATTCAAGATAATTTTTGTCAACAAAGGTGATACCATATAAAAATTATTGTTTCGACATGGAAGCCTATAGAAGATTACTCCATTTTTCAAAATACATAAGGTAGGGTTTATTTTCTAATCAGTATACCTAGAATGGACAATAGCAATGGTTTTGTACTACGAGTATACTTTATATTTTATTTCATTTTATTTACTAAATTATAAAATGTTGAAGAAATATTAGTAGAAAATAATTTACGGCACTGGTATCATCGAAGTAAAATGGGAGCAAATCACAGAAGTTCGAAACAATTATTGTGTGCAATTGTGCGTTGTTGAGTTTTTGTTTTCGTTTTATTGTTATCGCTCTGTTATTGTTGTATGTTTTGTTAAATTTTCGACCTCATTGCTGTGTTTGTATTTTTACAAACATGGAACCTCAACCCATTCTTTTTGCGTGACACGCACTATACCTGCTTTTAAGTGTTCTGTTCTGAAGTTTCATTAGGAAATAAAATACTGTAGGTATTCGTACAAGCAAAACCGCGTGCCATTACCACTAAATAGTGATCCATGGTTAAAAAATATTAGCTGTCCCTGATTTGTTGACTTGACAGTGACATGTCATGACATTTCTTGGTTTACAAAAAATATCTTGAATTCTGAACACGAGTATAGGGTTAAATATTTTTGACCACACCCCTATACACAAACTGTTTAAGGCTCCGGTGACAGCGGCTCGCAATTTCGAGGTGCGATTGGCTATTATTTCATTTTATTTCATTTCGGGGAGGTTTTTTGAAAAAATAACTCTAGAGAAACACGCATAAATACTGTTCGAACACAAATAATACAATAATATAAGGGAAACATGCCCGAATCAGAAATCATTTTGGTATTAGTATGTTTGGTCTTACGTTTACCTAATACCAAAATGATTTCTGACTCAAGCACATTTCCCTTATATTATTGTATTATTTGTGTTCGAACAGTATTTATGCGTGTTTCTTTAGAGTTATTATTTCAAACAACCTCCCCAAAATGAAATAAAATGAAATAATAGCCAATCGCACCTCGAAATTGCGAGCCGCTGTCACCGGACTCTTAAATAAGGTGCCTTGAAACACAGCGAGCACGCTGCAGCGCAGGGGTTGTGACGCTTGAGCAGGAAGAGTCTCTAAACCCTAAAACTAACATAAGACAAATGAAAAACAAATAGAGCATTTTTCTCTCAGGTGATCGGCATTCCCCCATCTTCCTCTAATCCTGATGAATATCGGGGGCGATAAATCGATCTAGCTAGGATTCATTTTTATCCAACTTCGGTAGTGACGTTGCTAAGCAACCGACCAAGGTTCGATCACTCATACATTGTTTATTCCTACTACTATTATAAACGCGAAAGTTTGTAAGTAGGGATGGATGTTTGTTACTCTTTCACGCCGGAACGACTGAACGGATCTGGATGAAACTTGGCAGAGAGATAGATTATAGTCTATTTCAGACTATATTAGTTTAATATGTTTTTGACGACCTCAGTGGCGCAGCGGGCGAGAGACCGCCTGCGACGCTAGATGTTGCGGGTTTGATTCCTGCCTCAGAACAAATTTGTGTACGATCTGCAGAAGTTTGTTCAGTTGGTCTGGGTGTTTTCTATGTTTAAAAAAATATCTATCTATGTTAGTTTATAATGTATTTAATATATCAGTTATCTAGTATCCATAACACAAGCTTTGAGTAGCTTACTTTGGGGCTAGATGGTGCTGTGTGGATTGTCCAGCATTATTTATTTATTTAGTAACATCAGCTCACCGTAGATATCCATCGGTCCTAGATTCGCTGTACGAGGATGCGGCGGGAGATTTTCTCCTCATGCGAGCGAAAAGTGGCGCATCAGTAGCTGTCAAGTTAAATAATTTATTATTTTAAATAATAAAATTAAAAAAGTCAGCATAAAGTATGACACGATTTTAGCAAGTGGAAATCCATGGTCTCTTACTATTTCATAAAAAAATCTATCGCCTAAAAACGTGGCAGAGGAATATTACACGTTTCTGTTAAATAATAGATCTTTTTTAATATACGCATACGAAATATTAAATATGGGCAATATACTAACATATGACGACCTCTGTGGCGCAGCGGGCGAGAGCCTGCCTGCGACGCAAGAGGTTGCGGGTTCGATTCCCGCCTTGGAACTAATTTGTGTACGATCTGCAGAAATTTGTTCCGATGGTCTGGGTGTTTTCTATGTATAATAAAAAATATCTATCTATGTAAGTATATAATGTATTAAATATATCAGTTATCTAGTACCCATAACACAAGCATTGAATAGCTTACTTTGGGGCTAGATAGTGCTGTGTGGATTGTCCAGCATTATTTATTTATTTATTTATATGTGGGCAATAATATACTGAAAAATAGGAATTTATACTTTTCTAATTTTTATGTTTGAAAACATGCTTGGATCAAAAATTAATTTTCACTAAATCTTTGTAATGCTATGCAATCACGTCCACTTAGGTATCTCATTTTCTTACTTACTCGATCCTCAATGGCCCCAACGGAAGACCAGCGTAAGTTTCTATAGCTTACATTTGCTGAGTTGGGACCATTTTGCAACTGCCTTTGTTTTACTACTTTTGTTAATAGTTTATTCTGTTAATAGTTGCAAAGAAACATTATTTGATTAGATTTTTTGACTTTGAATCGTTTTAAAGCTAAGCGTTTTCGGTCGGAAAGAGGTCCGATAATATAGGAGACCTTTCCGTACGTTTAGACAACGTTTATTATTATTGGTTTGAAGCGTGTGCTGTTTACATGTGTGATGTGTGACGTTAAACACTGCCTAAACTTGACATCTCTTGCCAAATGTCTCTCTTGCGTAATGGCAAACAGAGACAGCGCTAATTTTAGACACTGTTTAAAGTTAGACACCGTTTTGTAGTACAACCCCGAATGTTTTAAAACAGCCCATCGGATCTTACCACCAGAGGAAGCGGCCCTGCGCCGAACATGTATATTCCTGCTCTCCTGGTGGTCACCATCGGCTTCAGTGCTGAGCTTGTCTTCAGACGGGGTGTCCCATACCTGCATACATCACATTACAATGCTTAAAGGTGAAAATACATCAAATTGCAATGCTTAAAGGTGAAAATACATCACATTGCAATGCTTAAAGGTAAAAATACATCACATTACAATGCTTAAAGGTGAAAATACATCACATTGCAATGCTTAAAGGTGAAAATACGTCACATTGCAATGCTTAAAGGTATAAATACATCACATTAAAATGCTTAAGGATGATAATACACATGCCCGTAGCTGGCACACTTGCATGCAAGCTACAGGCACATACGCTAACTGGCATGCCTATGCCTGGCATAATAAACAAATATAATACTGGACAATCCACACAGCACCATCTAGCCCCAAAGTAAGCTACTCAAAGCTTTTGTTATGGGTACTAGATAACTAATATTATTTAATACATTACTTACATAGATAGATTTTTTTTTATTAAACATAGAAAACACATAGACCAACGGAACAAATTTCTGCAGATCGTACACAAATTTGTTCCGAGGCGGGAATCGAACCCGCAACCTCTTGGCATGCAAGTAGTTAGCACAACATTCTATTTTCTGTCAGATACTGGCATGCCACGTGAGGGAGGGGTGCGGAGGGCTACGAAACCGGCATGTCTGAACGTGACAGGTACAGGACAACAACCTGACCAGTTAACATGCGAAATGTATCCAATGTGCCCGTAAATTCTGCATACCTGTACGTTGCATTCCCGCTACTGTCCCATTTTACTGGCATGTGTATAACTTTTATGGTCTAGTCTAGAGGGTAGCAATCCTAGGGTCGTAGTTTCAAAATCAGTCGCGACAAGGATTTTTCCGTCAAAAATAAATGTGCACAGTAAGTAGGTACTCTCAATCGGCGAAGGAAAACATCGCGAGGAAACCGGCACGTCGTAGAACTTTAAAAGTTCTACAAACTTGTGTTGAATTCAATTCATCATGGAATTTGAATCACACCGTTTTTTCACCAAAAAACATTTTTGTTATTTTATGCTATTTTTTTTAGTAAAAGAACATTATTTTATTAAATTATTAATCTAATAAGAGGTTTTATCTATATTTTGTGAAAAATGTGTGTCAAATAAAGACAAAAGGTACAACAACATTACAGCTTGATTCCTACCGTTATTTTGTAAACAAGTTGTATTTCTTTCAGTCTTCACAGCTCAGTTGTTAGTAACTCTGCCTCCTGCGCCGTAGGCCGTGGGTTCGATTCCCACCAAGAGCAAACATATGCGTGATTTACATACATTAATCTGGTCCGACATTTTTACCGGCACTCCACAGTGACAAAACGCTCGCGGCACCAAAAACAAAATGGAGGACGAGCGATTGATAGAATTGGACACGTTTTCACTGACGCTCCGTGAACTGAGTACTGACATGTATTGTGTGAATTGAATCACTGACGCAACACTGTAGCACTGATAACGAACTGAGAGAACACGTTGACGGAACCGTGGCTTCACTGATATGTGTGAAACTGAAACTGAAACGACTTTGAGCCCCAGGCACGGTAGATATCATTTCAGATCTCTCAGTACCAAATACTAACTCTATACTAACTCAATATTCTTTGAGGATGTCTAGGGGGGGTAGTCAGAGGTACGTCCAAACATTACATTTGGCACATACCCACATTTTGCAGTAGTTAGTATTCCATACGTGACAGGTTGCAAGCCCATCGCCGCTGTTAGAATACTAACTGGTTTCCCCACGATGTTTTCCTTCACCGTTTAAGAGCACTGGCATTGCGCACATAAATTTTTCGATAGAAAAATCCATTGGTGCACGACCGGATTCAAACCTGCGACCTTACGATCGGAAGCCGGTGTCACTTCCACTAGACCACCGGTGCTCTGATATGTGTGAATCGACCTTCAATCTGCCGGTCCGGCATAGTGGAAACCTGACTTAAATAAAACAACAACTGACCGGTTCTTTCAGCTCTTCATGAAGCTGGTCCATGAAGCAGCGCAGAAACTCTTGCGTGTCGTGCTGATGGTAGCCACGGAACATCGGCTGCACCTGCAGAAACACCTTACACCCATTGTTATAAAGCTCATTTTGCAGTGCAATAGTCGATATTGTAAAATAAATAAATTATATACGCGGACTTTCCACACACCACTATTTAGCCCCAAACTAAGCCTTAGCTTGTGTCATGGAACCAGATACCTGATATACTACTTATCATCCTTTTTTTTGTAAATACATACTTCAGATGTAACCATCCTACTAATATTATAAATGGGAAAGTTTGTAAGTATGGATGGATGTTTGTTACTCTATAACTGCATAACGGCTGAACGGATCTAGGTGAAAATTGGCACAGAGATACATTATAGTGTAGAATAACACATAGGCTACTTTTTATACCGTGGGAACACCGGGATTGAAAACTATGCGGGTGAAACCGCAAGGTCAATACTAGTCACCTATAACAAAGCTTTTGATCCCCAGGCACGGTAGATATCCCTTCAGATCTCCCAGTACCAAGTAGGTACTAATTCAAGATTCTTTGAGGATGTCTAAGGGGGGTAGTCAGAGGTACGTCCAAACATTACATTTGGCACATACCCACATTTTGCAGTAGTTAGTATTCCATACGTGACAGGTTGCAAGCCCATCGCCGCTGTTAGAATACTAACTGGTTTCCTCACGATGTTTTCCTTCACCGTTTAAGAGCACTGGCATTGCGCACATAAATTTTTCGATAGAAAAATCCATTGGTGCACGACCGGATTCGAACCTGCGACCTTACTTGCTGCGACTTGCGAAGGCGGGGTCACTCCCACTAGACCACCGGTGCTCTTTTCAGTTTATAACGAAGCATTGCCTCGTAAGTCACGCACGACAGAGACGCGCCCTACGATGCACTGCCCTGCGTCCATTAACTTGAAGCACCGCTTCGTGAAGACCAAAAATGTAATGTACGTTTTTTAGCAAATAAATGTACTGTCTAGACTTATTTAAAAAAAAAAAAACCTATGAAATAGCGTAGATACTTACATTTCTAATTCCGTATAGTATGCCGTTAGGTACGACGTAGCCTCTGCTTCTTCTACTCCACATCTCTTTGATTAGTTTTTGGTATGCTCTGAAACAGATAAACATTATCTAAAACGTAGCGGCGGTGATGAGGGTAGGCCTGAAATCTAAAACTTCTTACTTTTTTTTTATCTATGCCATTTCAAAGTGATCTATGTTATTCAATTGCATAAATCCTACTACAATTAAAAACGCGAAAGTTTGTAAGTATGGATGTACCATTTGTTAACATAAAATCCTTTCACCGCACTGTTCCGAAAGAACCACTTTACACGAGGAGAAGCAGTTATTACTAGCTGATCCCGCGACTTTGCTCGCGCCCGTTTACTTCAGAACTTCTTTACAGAACTATTTTAAAAAAATCTCTACATTGTCGGGCGGGCCCCGCTCACTTTTTGTCATTTCATGCAAAAATGTCCAAGGAATCAAAAGTTTCATACAAACTTTTATCCCCAATTTCACCTTCTTGGGGGTTGAATTTTGAAAAATCCTTCCTTACTATCAAAGTTCCTTAGTCTTAATCTTAGTATTAAGGAAGAATTTTTCAAAATTCAGGTCACAAGGGGAATACGTGTGCGAAATTTCAAGTTTCTAGCTCTAAGGGTTTGGCCTGTGTTATGCCATCAGTCAATCACTTTTTCCTTTTATTATATAGACTAGCGACCCGCCCGCGCGCCCCTGCTTCGCACGGGTGCACATATCATGCATGTATTATACCTCTTGAATCACTCTATCTATAAAAAAAAAAAAACTGCATCCAAATCCGTTGCGTAGTTTTAAAGATTTAAGCATACATAGGGACATAGGGATATAGGGACAGAGAAAGCGACTTTGTTTTATACTATGTAGTGAGATTAGCAATAATTGAAAGGTAAGTTCCAGTACTGACCGACTGATGGTGGGTTTCCGATCGTTGGCGAGGACAGCGACGGCGGCGCCGCACTCGAGGAAGTATGACGTCAGAGGCGGCGTGTTGCTGAGAGCTTGCAAAGCAGCGTTCATGTAGCAAGTGTTACCCATGTTCTGTAGACCCACCAGACCTGAGACAATGCAAGAGATTAGAGCTCTTTGTGTGTGGTTCATCTAGGGAAGTAACGACCACGCCTATTTCTGCCGCCAAGCAGCAACGCTGTGTTTCGGTTTGAAGAGTGCGGTCGCCGGTGTAATAACAGGCACATGAGGCTTAAGGAAAGGATACCTGAGATACGAGTACCTTGACTTAATTATAAAATTGACGAATGTCAGCACCTAGACAAACCTTCAAAGGTTTATTGGTGCAATATCTCAATACTGGTTGTATTATATTGTGTTAGTAAATAAATAAAAAATAAATTTAAGTACCTCTAGCCTTTGTATCATCGTCATAGTCCATGTCTTCGGGGTCATCGTCCGGACTCGCGAGCCCCACCGAGTTGAGGCGAGCGCTTATCGAGCTGTCAATAGACGTGGAGTCTGGATACATCTGAAACAAAACCTCCTTTGAACCCCATACTCTATGTTTTTTTTACAACTAGCTGATGAAATAAACAGTTGGCCCACATGGTAAGTGGTAACCATCATGTGTAACAAAGTTTGCCTTGTAAGTCACGCACGATAGGAACGTGCCCTACGATGCACTGCCCTGCGTCCATCAACTTGAGGCATGATGTTAAGCCTCATGTGCCTGTAATTACACCGGCGACCACACTCTTCAAACCGCAACACAGCGTTGCTGCTTGGCGGCAGAAAAAGGCGTGGTGGTAGTACTTCCCCGGACGAGCCCTTCACAAAGAGCTCTACTACTCTAAACACAGGGTATTCAATTCATAATGATCAGTTCGAAAGGAGCGCCTACCATGAAAATGGTTTAGCAAAATTATTTTTAATTATTTCATTCAATGGATAAAAATTAACGTCGAAGTACCAGGACATCAAAGGTATTGCAGAGGTATTTTCTTTTAACCAAGTAGATAACTGCAAGTACTTGCTTTGCCTAGTGCGATACGAGTTCGGCCATGAGGATAATGTTAGTCCTCGTAGCCAAATCAGTTAGGCGAAATAGGCCATGAGGAAAAAGCCCCTGTGACGGATGAGTTGAGGAGTAATAGGTTAGCGTGGTATGGGCATGTCATGAGGGAAGAATAAGGACTTAAGGTACTGTCACACGTGCTTATTTTCGAGCTAAAAGTATGCCTTTTCGAGCCCTGCTCAATAAAAGCACGTGTGAACAGGTCGTGCTTATAAACAAGCATGCTTATTTGGTCGTACGTCGGTTGATTTTTGAGCATGCTCAAACGAAGCATGCTTATTTTTGAGCACCTTTAATTAGATGACAATCAAACAAAAAAAGACTTACTGGGATTTGATTAACGGCTGCTCTGATGTGGACTTCCTTCTCGCACAGATAACACCATATTCGCTCAGTGGATATGTTCATATGCACGCAGTGCGTTGGGAGCGCCTGGAATATTAATTATCGCGAAAAGAAATATGAATTTACCTTTACGATATTCAGTATTATTTTATTTTACTGAATTTGTTTTTAGGTATTTTCATTCTAATAAGAATCACTACATAATATAAAACAAAGTCGCTTTCTCTGTCCCTATATCCCTATGTATGCTTAAATCACAATAAAAAACAATGTGCACCCGTGCGAAGGAGGGGCGCGCGGGCCGGTCGCTAGCTTTGAAATAACTACTACACAGATACTACATAAATCACTACATAGTATAAAACAAAGTAGCTTTCCGCTGTCTGTGCCTATGTCGAGAACTTAAGAGATCACTGAGCCGAACATAGTGAGGCACGAGAAAAACTCTTCACTGTCTCGTGCCTCACTAAGCATGCGGCTCAGTGATCACTTAAATTCATACATATCTGGCACCGGGCTAAGTGCAACGACGCGCGCCGTGCCGACAGAGAAGGTCCGTGAATTTCAGAACAAGATATCGATTTGGGTTATTTACAGTTGACCTACTTTCGCATCGTACTTATCCAATTTTAGTGTCTAATTGGTTTATTGTGAATTTTAGGCTTAGTCGATTTGCTAGGTTGTTGAATACCTGGATATTAAATTAGTAGATACAATGTACTTATAACTTTATAGTGTTATTTGAAATAATAATAATGCTGGACAATCCACACAGCACCATCTAGCCCCAAAGTAAGCTACTCAAAGCTTGTGTTATGGGTACTAGATAACTGATATATTATATACAATATACTTACATAGATAGATATTTTTTTACTAAACATAGAAAACACCCAGACCAACAGAACACATTTCTGCAGATTGTACACAAATTAAAGTAAATACTGATACTTTGGGAATAAAGTCATCATTACTAAGTTCTTGTTTACTCAATAGCAATAATATAAACATTGGCACAATTTAAAACATTGGATCAATTTACCTTTTGATGCTTTGTGCTGTGGTCATTTTTAACTTCAGAGCAGCCGACATGATGACACTCTGGCTGTAGGCAGATCCAGAGGTTGGGACCCACGCATCCACAGTCAAAGCAAGTCAGTGTCTGTAATAAACATTTCAAAATTTATTCCTAAGCTGCGTCATTCGAAAGGAGAAGGAAAACTTCTTTAGGAACCTTAAGGCACACTATTTTTACAATTAGTTGTTTCGGTTAAACTTTAGCTACCCTGGTACCTGAGTTGAGGGTTGGGGATAGGGGGAAAGCATGTGGGGGTAGATGGCAAGTCTTTCCCTATAGTTCTTTTTTCTAGGAAATAAAAAAAATTTCCTTCAAATTTCTTCACTTTAAAAAAAAAAAAATAACCATAACCTAATGAGAATTCCTTCCCTTGAGTCTTTTTGTCATAGAGATGAAATATTAATACCAATACCAATTTTTTTCATATAAAAAAAAAACCCTAACCTAACTAGTAACTTACCTGAAAAATTAAATTATTTTTTTTTCATTTCCTAGAAAAAAGGACTCAAGGGGAAGACTTGCCATCTACCCCCACTTGCATCCCCCCTATCCCCAACCCTCAACTCAGGTACAAGGATTGCTATAGCCAACCCATTGTTTCGATCGTGCGTGACTTACGAGGCAATTATAAGTGATGGTTACCACATAACATAGGTGTACCATCTGCTTGGTCAATTAGTTAGCTGATCATCATCAGTTAGCTGATGGACCAAGCTGCTTAGCGGCAGAAAAAGGATAGTACTTCCCTGGACGAGTCCTTCACAAAGAACTCTACTACTCTTAAAATTTGCACTCACATGCTTAAACTTGAATTTGATTCGACAGACTGAAGTGACACGACAAAAAATGTGATAGATGAGTACCTATATTAATTGTTACTGAATAGGTACTTGTTTGGTCTTTCTTAACATGTCACTATCACTACATAGTATAAAACAAAGTCGCTTTCTCTGTCCCTATATCCCTATGTCCTTATGTATGCTTAGATCTTTAAAACTACGCAACGAATTTTGATGCGGTTTTTTTTTAATAGATAGTGATTCAAGAAGAATGTTTATGTAAATATTATGTATTATGTATACATGGTTGATATAGTAGAAAAACAATATGCACCCGTGCGAGGCAGGGGCGCGCTGGCGGGTCGCTAGTCTAAAATAAGAAGCGAATTTGCCTTGTCATAAAATTGTAACAAAGGGAACAAGACTTCAAGAGATAATCTTAGCTTTTGGTGCTTTATATGTGTCACAGGTTTTTTATTGTTTTGAACTGTAGCTAATTCTAATTAGCATGATTTTTAATAAAGTTACAAATAAGGTAAGTACTTAAATTATTTAGTAAGGGATAATACTTTTGAATATTAAGTTTTTTTTCAATGTCACTCTGGTTTACTTAAGTACCAGACAATAAAGAAAATGTTTTTTTTTATCATAAAGCTATAATCTATATTTAGTCACAAGGCTGCCTTTTTAGGCAGCGCAAACAAACACATTCAGTGTTTTTACACTGAAGTTGTTTGTTGTTGTGTTTTTACTGAGCTCTTTGACTTTTTAAGATAATTTAGTTTTTAAGTCATTTGGTTTTTCGTTTAAGATTTTTTTTTTTAATAGTGTAACCACATTTCTATCTAAGCATCAATGTCCTATAGATTATCTCAAGGACCATTTTCAAGACATTTGATGACCAACAGGAATATAAATAGGTACCTGCCTATCTAATAAATTGTCACCATCATTGAAAATGCCCAACTTTAGAGGATACCCATTTTACGTTTTTGTATCAGTTTTTTGTGCATAACTTTTTCATAACTGGTCTTTTAACAACTTCAGTGCCGACCCCGCAAATTCGCGGGGCGCGGGTTAAGCGTGGTGTGCCAGCTCCGCATATTAGCGGAGTAGAGCCGCTCAGTTTGTGAAAAAAAAAACATATCGGATTTCCTCAAGCCACCCTCATAATCAGGCCGGCAGCGAAGTAGTTAACAGCTGAAAGGTAGAACCATTTACACAAAAAACTGATGGATAAACAAGAAACTGATAAACATAGATTTTCATTACACAAATGATTGTTCCTTACGGGGATCAAACCCATAGCTTACAGCATAGGAGGTAGCTACTACCAAGTGAGCTATTAGAGCTTATAAAAGTTACAGTTATGAAGTGGTAGAAGATAAGTGTAAGAATTGCATCACATTCAAGATAGTAAGTAAACATCCTGTACACACACAAAAGGGACATTTTAAACTAAGTACCTACTCATGTTGGCATGCAAGGCACAAAGAGCGCACAGTAGGCCGAGTTACACAATGTAAACTGGATCGGACAAATGATAATTATCTAATTATCACCAATATGTTTGAGGTTACTTTACATTAACAAGATTTAATATATTTACCTCATTAGGCTGCCACAAATCCTTTCCAAGATAATTACTTAGTTTATTTAGATGTTCGCACGTCATTCCTTTTTCCATTTTATTTAGGAAATGGCTTTGGACGTACCTAACTAGGAAATTAATCTATATATCGATATATCACAATACACTGGTTGATGGTCATACAAATTTACGCCGCCGCGGATCGAGTATAGAAAGCAGAGGTTGTGGGAAGAATTGTGGACACAGAGAGAGATTTTACAGGAATCATTTCGAGAGGAAAGGAATAATTGAATTATATTACAGAAATTTCTTTCACACAAAACCTTCCGTGACGAGCGAAAACTTAGCGCTTCTGCCTGCCAGCCAATTCTGTTCTTTCTGTGACGTGACTGTGACAGTGCTGTGACAGTATGAGTGACTTGACTGTATCTGCCTGATTGATGGAATGATTGATCAGAAACTGTCTACTGTCTGGCAACTCATGTCAGTCAATGTGACAGCGACATTTTTGTTCTAAGAGTAGGTCTTTGGTTTTAAGGCGACAACGAATAAAATCCACTCAAAGACCTTGTACCTATAACAAGACTGTGCACAAAAAAATTTTGATTAGCTAAAATGAGATTTATTGTCTTACGTATAGGGTAGCTATTTCCTTAAAAGCGGTAGCGAGCTAAAAACGGTCCTCGTGAGAGGGCTCCTGCTGGGAGTGTGTCCTTGTCTGACGTCTTGCCAGCTCAACTAACTTACCGGTTTGGTAGAAATGGTACAATAAAGTACATACGTTTTGCTTTTTTATGAATTACCAAAACGAACGTTTATAATCTTTGAAACTTTATTAAATATTTCTAGTTCATAAAGTAGGTATAAATAATCATCAATTCGTTGTATTTCATAAATTATCCAATAACACTGAGTATGTAAGAGTAGTGATTAAATGTTTGGGGCTGGTAATACCAAATGCAGATGGCGGTTTGCTACTGTGGTTGTTTTGATGATTCTCGTGCTTCGATTTGTGATAGTGTAAATTTTCATAAAACCTGTTAATTTTAATGAAAAATGGTGAATTCTAGTTGTGTGAAAGGGTGCAAAAATGAGTCTTATCCCGGTAGCCGCTTTTCTTTCCATGGGTAAGTAAAAACAACAATTATGTTCAAGGGTAACCATGAGTTTTGTTGATCAAAGATTTTTTTACAATCTCGTACCTAGTAGTAGGTAGGTTGATACGTCTCGACTGTCATAAATTGGAGAATTCGGTGAAAAAAGTGGTTCTCAACGCGTTCTTCGAGTTTGAGACGATGACGTTTGTTGTTAAAAACTAATTCTTGTATTGTAGATTTCCAAAGAACGAAAACTAGAAATTGAAGTTGGAAAATAAAGTACCTGGAAAAAACTCAGTCGTCTGTTGTTTGCAGTGCGCATTTTAAATGTGACGACTTTGTTCCTGGATATACTAGTAAAATGCTGAAACCTGATGCTGTCCCGTCAATATTTTCTAAGGTAAGAATAAATCATCGGAGTGTGTCCGCGCATTAACAATAACCTTGAAAATTCAAATTTTGCGATGCCCTTTTCACAAAGTTTTACTGAGCCGACGTGGTAAATTGAATTTTTAGTTTGGGTTTGTTTGAATTTTTAAGGTAATATTTAATTTAAAGTTAAGTAGGTGTACTAGTAAAGATCAATACTTGTTTAAATTTTGTTTCGCCTATTATTTATATTCTGGCATACGTTTAAATAAATAAATAGAACCTCTCATCTGCACTACTCTGCTCCAGTCTACTCTTGTCTACCGTGTCCCATTATATTCAAATATCTTTACAGGTCATGCCCTACAAAAAAACAGTGCATGTTCTACGCAATATCTGTACCTATAGAAGAGGTAGAGGACCAGCACCAAAAAAGGCAAAACTGCAAGAAAGTGCCATAAAGGAGATTACCATTACGGAAAGTGTTTGTACACAAACAGAATCCGCTGCAACTACTGACACGCCACGTAAAAAGAAATTACGTCGAGATGTGAAAGTGTTACAACAACGCCTGAAAGTGTGTTGGTTGAAAAAATTCTTAAATTTAAGACTTAGAAGCTAAGGGAAGTCTAACCCTCAAGTATGTAGTAGATAAGGCTACATTAAAACAAAAATTGCGTAAAACAGTATTGTCCAGCAATGTATAAAACAAATTCAATAAAAATTAATTCCAGAATATTGCATCAGGTTTATATTTTGACCTCCTCTATTTTACTGGTTTAATAATAATAAATATCTCACATTTGACAAACCTAGCTTTTTTTTAACTACGTCTGTAAGGAGCGAATGTTGTTAGGTTTTTGCCAAATTAACGGTAGGTCAGAATGATGATACTTACCTATTATAAAGGAAAGAAAAAAGTATTTCCGACCCTTAACCCACGTGTAGGGAAAGTGATGTTGATTCCAAAAAAATATACACAAGAGATCTTTTGGTAATTTTTTTTACTTATATAAATATGGTAGCGTAAATAGTCAGGTCATCAATATGTTAGGATACGCAATCGTACAAGCAATTTGTCCCGTGTTCTGTTTGGTTATTCATGGTCACCTCATTAGAAAGGGACACACTCCCACCAGGAGCCCTCTCACGCGGACCGGTTCTTGCGCTTTGGCGCACAGTCTAGTTATAGGTACAAGGTCTTTGAATCCACTTCGCTCGAGCTCGAACTCGACACTGGCAACGCAAGATTATCCGTCGAAATGACATTTATGCAGTGACAGTGACAAAAAAGAAGAAGATTAAATAAGACAAATAAAACAAGATAGAATTTCAATTTTGTATTTTGTGAAATTTTTCTTACACAACCTAGATCATCAACATAACGCAATGACTTCTGCGTCATCGAGTAGTGCTCGGTCTCTTTTCTCGGAATCTAAGCAACGCTTAGCCGACCGAGTGCAAGTTAATATGAACAACCTATCATCACTGGCTCGCCAGATTCAACGGGGATCCAAATCTAACGAGGTAACGAGGTGTCTAAGTACATTTGCTTCTTGGATTATTGTTTAATTAAACGACAGACTATTAATTAAAACATACCTGTTTCAGCTAACGAGAGCAGCCCGAGACATGGCCAGCACCGAAAACCAGATGTTGAACAGTGAAGAAAACCTAAAGAAGATGCAGCTGATCACCGTTCACATGGGCTACCAGTATGCGAATATCCTCAAGTCAGCTCAGATGCTCACCGAGGTACGAGAACAGTTGGAAGCCATGAATCGATGAAGGGATATTGAACTGATGCTGGTAGTCTTGCTTTTTCTATTCTTATCATCTCTTGGACTAGACTTGAAAGTTTACTCAATATGCCTATATGACAAGAAAATGTAGGTTACCTATTAAGTAATAATGAAAAATGTCATTCATTAAAATTACACTGTAGGTTCGCTTCAATCTAATCAATTGGCTATAGTGTATTTATTCAGTAAGTAGGTAAATAGCTTTGATTTTGTATCTTCATTTCTTTGTTCAAATGAGTGGACATTTGGTATTGAATGAGAGTTGAGTAGTTATGACAGGTATGACTGAGCTCTTTTCCACTTGTAAATGTAATTGCTGCAGGGTTATTCAGTCACTGGCTAGTTCATCCATTACAGGATGTGTGATGAATGAACGATCACCCACATTGTAAATAAGAATGGTAATCTATTTGTGAAAACCTGTTACTAGACTTATGCTAAGTACTTGCTATATTTAATATAGCTATATTTATATATTTAGAGTACTTAGCATAAGTCTAGTAATAGGTTTAGATAAATTTTATCTCAGAGGTATTTTTTAAAAATAAATAGATATGAATAAATTGTGGAGTGTAGGACTGTACTACTCGTCAATGTATTATTTGTGTGTGTGGAATTTGATTCAGCAAGAAATAATACTTGATAAAACAGCAAATCTTCAGCAATCAACTTGTTAATTTCATAAGTAACATAATTATCAGAAATTTTAATTTATATAATTTATGCATAACAGGTATAAAACATGTAAATCCATGTATTCCTAGATAATCAAGAAACAGATTTATTAAGATAATCATTCAACTCACCTAATGATAATAAAGTACTTACCTAACGTATACCTAGGTACCTACCTACTATATAGGCTAGGTAGGCTCATGAATAATAGTAGGTATGTTTAATTCATAGTTACTTAATCACTTATATTTAAATATAATGCTAATTAAAAGTCATGCTTAAATTATGTATGTGTAGTGTGTACACATTTATTAGTTTTAAAAAATAAACTGCTCCTTTCAAAAACTGAGTTTATCTTTTCAGAATTGCTTTACAGTTATAGTAGGGGCAAACAACATTTTTTTTTTTTTTTTTTTTTTTGTTGTGTTTATATCTGCGATCAGTTTCTAGACTATAAGCAGGTTTGTTGTGTGTGCTGGAACATTTTAATTAAATAAGTATTGCATTTTCTGTATTTTGTTGCAAATATACCTACTTCGATAAACCTACATACATACAGAATGAAAATTGATATGCAGGGATTCTAATTACATTTACTTATTGTCATATCCCAAATAATTATCATAAATGTGAATGTTTGGATGGATGTTTGTTACTCTATCACGCCTGAACGAATCTGTATGAAATTTGGCATAGAGATAGATTCTAGTCTGGAATATACACATAGGCAACTATATCCCGTGGGGATACCGGGATTTAAAATTACGCGCCTGAAACCGCGGGGCACAGATAATAGAATTGAGGTGAAGAACAAGAGCTAATGTGACTCGCTCGCACGTTTTGACTCGTTGAAAGATATAAAATCACTAAGTACCTAGGTACTCCCATTTTCGAAAAATCGCAATCAACCATTTTGTGTGCAATCACATTGCGCACGGTTTAGTAAAAATTTCATTTTGATCGATAAATGTTTTCCTATTCAAAAGTTTGCTTATTTAAGAAAACTAGAAAAGCAAACTTTTAGGTAGGAAAACTTGCATCGATCAAAATGATTTTTTTACCAACTGTGTGCAATCACATTGCACACACTTGTACAAATACTATAAAAGCAAACTTTTAAATAGGAAAACTTGTATCAATCAAATTGAAATTTTACCAAATTGTGTGCAATGTGATTGCACACATAATGGTTGTTTGCGATTTTTCGAAAATGGGTTTAGTGATTTTATATCCTTCAACAAGTCAAAACGTGCGAGTGAGTCACATTAGCTCTTGTCTTCATCCTAAAAAATCATTAGCACTGGTTGCACCTAAGTAATTTAGGTTCAGTAAGATATTTTATAATTTTACTTCCTTTTTTTTATACTACCAAGGTAGCAAACAAGCATACGGCCCATCTGATGGGAAGCGGTCACCGTAGCCTATGGACGTTGCTAACACCAGAGGTGACACACTCGCGTTGCTGACCCTATTATATTTTTTCAACACTATTGCTCATAAAGTGGCTCTACGGTCACCGCAATTAGGCACAGAATGACACCCATTATTCAAACTGTGACTTTTTCATTGCTACTACTACTACCCACTAGTGAGAAATCGATTTTTTTTAAATTTTATTGGTTGAGTTGTTTTGTTCCTAAAAAAGTTTTTATTCAAAAAAAGATCGTGTTCAATAGAACAAATAAATTAATGTTCCTATTGCTTGCTCATTTCATGCAACTTCTTATATTATAGATAATTTTAACTCGTACGTGTATAATAAGTAAAACATTCACTAAAATATAACTTTTGTTTTCTCTGTAATAAAAGAAAAATTAAATTCCCCATTTTTTACGTGGTAGAATAGGCGCAATACTTTACCCTATGCGCGGAAAATAAAAAAAACATTTAGTCTGTGGCCGATTGCAATGCGCGCGCTTATGAAAACTGATTATTTTTTCCCGCCGAAGCGACTCATTTACATTTTTCACGACTCGTTTTCACTGTTGAAATTATAGTTATTTATTAATTAAAATGCCTACAAGTACTAGTTACGAAGAAAATGATTTATGTTGTACAGCGCCCGATTTATGATGTGAAGTCCTTAACGTACCTATGGAAACTTTACTACCTGAAAACTCCAAGGAAAAATATCTGTTCTGTGAGTTTTTATTATTATTTTATTCACAAATGTGTTGAAAAACGTCGTATGATACACGTGTGGATTGATGATTACCGTCCTCGGCTCTCTTAAGACCCTCGCCTACGGCTCGGGCCCAATGGCGCCTCAGCGGCAATCACCAACATTGCACACTTGTACCATAATGTACTATAATACGCATTTTTTGAAGAACCCCAATCTCCAGGAAAAACATCCTTGTTATACAAATAAACATTGGCTTCAGCCTCCTTCTTTTTGCTACTGTAATTCTTATTTTTTTTGTGACGCTCAAGTAAATAACGCACAAATCAAGGCAGTCACTTTTACGATCAAAATCGAGTAGACCTTAGTAATCGATATACTTACGACTATAGGTAGGTACCTACCTAGAGCGGTTTTGCACATGGCTAAATTCAGTTCAAAGAATTGCATTAGATAAGTTTTACACTTGCTAAAATTTAGTCTCTATTAGACTAGGGGTCGGCAACCTTTTGAGTTGGA
The DNA here is from genome assembly GCA_963576535.1 of Plemyria rubiginata. Taxonomy (NCBI): domain Eukaryota; kingdom Metazoa; phylum Arthropoda; class Insecta; order Lepidoptera; family Geometridae; genus Plemyria; species Plemyria rubiginata. The sequence goes on from OY754929.1 coordinate 4,707,727, forward strand.
ACTTGCAAGAGTCAAAAATTAAAATTTACAACATTTCAAAGTTTTTAAAGAGCCACAATTTTTTTCTTGAGAAATGCTTTTGGATAAGTCTAAATAATATTATTGGCATAAAAGTAATATTGAAATAAGAATGCTTCAAGAGATGGTGGTACGGGCCCTGTTTTATAGTGCAATGTCTAAATTTAGTGCACCGTGTAAAGCCGGTTTAAGAAGTCTACAATCACGGATAGTTAAAATTTTCTGCGTTGCGCAACTCCAATGTGCGCCCTATCACTCTACCAGATACAGGAAGGTATCCCAGACTTTCACTGCTCCGAATCTTGGACGAATCGTTTCCTGTTAGCACGACTTCTGACAATATGTGCGTACGATGGCTTGTTATGATAGGCTAGAACCGAATTGTCACAAACCTATCTCCAAACCTTAGTCACTACATAGTATAAAATAAAGTCGCTTTCTCTGTCCCTATATCCCTACGTCCCCATGTCCTTATGTAGGTATGCTTAAATCATTAAAACTACGCACCGGATTATGATGCGGTTCTTTTAATAGATAGAGTGATTCAAGAGGAAGGTTTATATGTATAATACATGCATGATGTGTGCGAAGCACGGGCGCGCGGGCGTGTCGCTAGTATATTTATATAGTATTCTCTTGTCTGTGCGTGTGTGGCTCGTCCGGGGAAGTACCTTCTAGCATCATTCCTATTTCTACCGCCAAGCAGCGTTCTATGTTTTCGTTTGCCGAAGGCCGAGTTTGTTGCCTGTTCTTCTCGGCGCGTTCCTTGGTCTCGTGGAATTGGCACTAGAGTCACCTAGAGCCACCCTTTTTAAGACGTTTTAAGATGATCCTTGTGATTTTATTGAATAAACATATTTTATACTACACCTGCTTGGAAAGTACCTTGATACTTTATCAAATTTACGGTAGAAAGTACGTCATTGCATATCGAACAAATATGCGGGGAGAAAACGCATCTGAGCGGGAGAGAAAAGTGTATGAAAATCCATTTCTTACGTGGTTTTTCTTTTTTAATTTTGGGTAAGAAGACTATGCGCCGGTAACCTAAATATCAAAAGCCAAAAAGTTTTTACAGTGAGTTTTTATCTCCAAGTTCGCAAAATGACACTGGCCACTAGCTGTGTGTTGGATGGTGTCGGGCTGGCAGTGCGACCCTGCGGCGGCAGGATAAACAATTTGAAAAAAGAACATGTGAAAATTGCAGACGCCATTGGCGCCATTTTCAATTTGTGTGTTGTTTGAGGATTCAGTTTTAGTTTTTTATTTTCCTCGTAGGTGTAGTATAAAGCACTATGTATCACTCGAGAGAAAGTGCGATTCCCGATCTCGGGTGTTTTAAAGCCCTCGCCTACTGCTCGGGCTTCAAACGACACCCTCGACGGTAATCGGTCACTTTCTCCTCTCGGTGAACAATGTACCTACTATTAAACATGAATTTGAATTTGAAGGGTGTGGCTGCCGGTGAACTGAACTTAGACAGTACTAAAAACATTGTTAACAAAACTAACTAAACAACAACAGAATTGACACCAATGATGTCTTCTTTCTTTCTTCTTTTTATGGCTCCTGTCACAGACAATCTTGCCAATGTCAAGTGATTCAGAGATACTCTTTGTAGTTATGTTTCTAGTCACGTCAGTCCAAAGTCGAGTAAGTCAATTGTTTTGAAGAAAATGGTGGCGGTTCTTCAAAATATTTGAAACATTTTCGGTCAAATCACGATATCACATAATACACTTTCATTTCAAATGCTTACACTTTGTGCTAAGACCACAAGTAATGTTGGTTAAAATACCACCAAAATTACACAACACAACTCAAAATAACACTAGAAAAACAATTAAAATGAAAATGTTATGTTGCTTCGTTAGATGACAGGAAACGAATACCACCAATGATGTCAATTCTGTTGTAAACAACAACAAAAATCCTAATTTGACAGTACTAAAAACATTGCCGTCCCTTTCTAAAAGACCGAAAAGACAAGGACAATTCAAGAGCTGTCAGTCAGATAAGGTTAGTTACAGAATCGACACCAATGTACCTATCCTACTATCATACTTCCTACTAATATTATAAATGCGAATGTTTGTAAGTATGGATGGATGGATGTTTGTTACTCTATAACTCCAGAACGGCTGAACGGATCTTGGTGAAAATTGGCAGAGAGATATATTATAGTCTGTAATAACACATAGGCTACTTTTTATCCCGCGGGAGTACCGGGTATTAAAACTACGCGGGTGAAACCGCGGGGCGCTACTAGTACCTACCTATATAAGTATCTCCCGTCCGTTCCGCTACAGGGATCAAACCCGCACCTCTTGCGTCGCCTCCCGCTGCGCCATAAGGTCATTTAAACCTTGCTCTACATTCACATCAAATGGATTCTGCAATTACATAAAAAAATTACACTTTGTCATTTTGCGTTGACCGTGAACTCCTGAAATTATTCTAAGCTTTATGTCTAAGGCTATAAGAGCGATAAGTTCTGTAATTTGCAGTGGTTTTTGCTCGCAATGACTTGAATACTGACCTATGAACTTAGATTTCACTTCAATCAATGCTGTTTCTTTGTAGCCAGCCGCGTCGCGCGTCCTAGAACAGACTGCGACGCAGAGGTTGCGGTTTCGATTCCCGCCTCGGAACAAATTTGTGTACGATCCGCAGAAATTTGTTCCGTTGTCTGGTTGTTTTCTATCTCTTCTCTATCTCTAAATATATATAACTCAAAGGTGACTGACTGACTGACATAGTGTGTATCTATCAACGCACAGCCCAAACCACTGGATGGATCGGGCTGAAATTTGGCATGCAGGCAGATGTTATGACGTAAGCATCCGCTAAGAAAGGATTTTGATCAATTCTACCCCAAAGAAGATAAAATAGGGGATGAAAGTTTGTATGAAACTTTGAGTTCCTTGGCGCGAGCAAAGCCGCGGGTTCAGCTAGTGTATAATAAAAATCTTTTTCTATGTAAGTACCTATAATTATAATGTAAACAGCTTCACGACTTTGATCCCCAGGCACGGTAGATATGACAGCCTACGTAGCTCAGTTGATAGTAGCTCTGCCTTCTGCGCCGTAGGTCGTGGGTTCGATTCCCACCGTGAACAAACATTTGTGTGATGAACATAGATGTTTGTTCTCTGTCTGGGTGTGTTATATAATATTATAAGTATGTATTTACAAAAAAAAAGTATATAAGTAGTATATCAGCCATCTGGTTCCCATATTACAAGCATAAGCTTAGTTTGGGGCTAGATAGTGCTGTGTGGAAAGTCCACCAATATTTATTTATTTATATCCCTTCAGATCTCTCAGTACCAAGTACTAACTCAAGATTCTTTGAGGATGTCTAAGGGGGGTACTCAGAAGTACGTCGAAACATTACATTAAAATGTATTTTTAAATAAATAAGCTATCAAGTACCCATTACGTTTACTTTGGGGCTAGATGATGCTGTGTGGATTGTCTAGCATTTATTATTTTACTACATAGTATAAAACAGTCACTTTCTCTGTCCCTATATCCCTATGTCCCCATGTCCTTTAAGTATGCTTAAATCTTTAAAACTACGCAACGGACCGAGTTTCCTTAAAAAACTCCAAAAAGACTAGACGTAATTAGAAACAAACATTTTTATAAACAACTAGCTAATGGAAGAATCAGATGGCCCACCTGATGTTAAGCCTCGTAAGTCACGCACGACAGGAACGTGCCCTACGATGCACTGCCCTGCGTCCATCAACTTGAGGTGCCTGTAATTACACCATACATACGATAAGTAGATTAATTTTGGAGTAGGCACCTACTGACCGTACCGTCCTCCAGACTGGCCTGCACTTGTGTAACTAGAAGGGATAAAAATAGTGTTTTATATTGGTTATCACGTTAGCTGATCACATGACGCAACACCTACCGGCGTTGCTTACAAGCACTTGCAGTAATTACTAGCATAACTGGTGGTTCGGCTGTTGTTGCCTCAGCGATCATGCTCCATTTGGCAGAAGCCTGGTATCCACACCTTTGTTCTTCGCAAAGTGATGTGCACTCATGGTTCGGTCGTTCTTCTCTTCGTCGGTCACTGTCCGCGGCCAGTGGACCATCTGGGGCATTATTCTCTATGAAAAGAGAATCCTTGCCCGAAACCGTGTGATGTCACAACGTAATCTTGGGCATTATTGTTTACTAGTTGCGCCTCGCGGTTTCACCTGCGCAGAATTAAATCCCGGTATTCCCACGGGATAAAAAGTAGTCTATGTACTATTCCAGACTATAATCTATCTCTCTTCCAAGTTTTATCCAGATCCGTTCAGCCGTTCCGGCGTTAAAGAGTAACAAACATCCTTCCATCCATCCATAGTGCAGTAGGATAGTAGGATGACATAGAAGATACTTTGCCCAAACCGTGTGACGTCACACCATGATCTTGGGCATTATTCTTTATGACATAGGAGATACTTTGCCCAAACGGTGTGACGTCACAACTTGATCTAAACGCAAACGCGATGGGATTGGTCATAGTGAATAACGCCCCTGCATTGATCCAGCCACAACGTCTTCCACCACTTTTTCTCATGTGCATGTAAGAAAATCAGTGCCGTAGTAAGGCAAACCTGCTTCAAATGTTATGATGGCAGCTCGACCCAAACTGAGGAAAAGGCAGGGGTCATGAACCCTGGATTATCAAAAGGGCGCATGGTATCTCGCAAAGGACTGGCAATAAGCTTGAAAGCGTTTACCTGGATTAGCATAATGTTGACGTTTTCTGGTTTAGGTGACATCACAACGATTAGGATGGTGAACCGCCTGATGGAACTGAAGTTTGTTGCTTGTTCGTTTAAGGTACTGACACATGTGGTTATTTTCGAGCCGAAAGCATGCTATTTTCGAGCCTTGCTCAATTAAAGCACGTGTAAACAGGTCGTGCTATTAAATGAGCATGCTTATTTGGTCGTACGTCGGTTGATTTTTGAGCATGCTCAAAATAAGCACGCTTATTTTTGAGCACGCGTGTCAGTACCTTAATGCTTGGTCGCATGTAAATGGCATCTAGATTCACCTTATTTGAGGATGTTTCAAAATGATCCATGTGATTCAAAGTCTAAAGTATATTGCGTAAATACATCAGCACGTACCTTTCTTATCGATAGCTTAATTGACATATAGAATCGTCAAAAATTCGTTAAAAATGGTTTTAACAATGGATAAAGTCATTTTTAACGAATTTTGACGATTCTAAATGTCAAATTAAGCGATCGATAAGGACGGTACTTGCACTGCTGTATGGGAAGATGTCAACCGATGTCAAATAACAACCGGAGCGTATACGTTACGTAACGTTATGCAAGATGGGACGATGCAACTAATAACTGTGCAAGCATGGGTAATAGGTGAGTAGGCTAATGCAGTCCTTTACTGGTATTAGGAGGTATTGGTACCAATTCTGTTGTTTAATTTTCTTCTCTCTATCGTCTATCGCCTATCGTCTAATTCTCCAACTTAACATAATTTGACAGCATTAAAAAAATTGCCATCCCTTTCAAACAACACCGACGGCTATAATTTTAGAGCTGTCAGATTAGGTTAGTTTAGGATAATGCAACAAAAGGGGCGTTACCTATTCAATATGACCAATTCAATCGCGTTTGCGTTTAGATCACGTTGTGACGTCACATACATGGTTAGGGAAAAGTATCTCCTATGTCATAAAGAATAAAGTCCAAGAGCACGTGGTGACGTCACACGGTTTGGGGCAAGGAATCTCCTATGTCATAGAGAACAATGCCCCAGTCAGACCGTAAAATAAGTTTTTATAGGTAACTATAACTACTTACCTACTGATGATGATTACGATACAATTATTTCAAGAAACAGCCATCAATTTGAACTAATCTAACTTTAGATAGAGCAATGAGCATCAACGATTGCAAAACAAAATGCATCGCAAAATTTCGATTGAACACCAAAACGAGTGGCTGCATCGCCTAATTCTGCACTTTCAACGTAGATAATTATAAGTGGCAGTTTGCGTAAGAGGCTCCAGTCGCTTCTGCAGTCACGACCATATTCCACCAACTTACCACTTACCACGCATCAAAACACTTTCAACTTTAACTCGGAGCAATAAGGTCTAACACCGAAGAGTGCAGCGGCGGTACAGATTACAAAGAAGTAAAAATTATATCAAAACTTCAGTGGTGGTTGCATAACCTCGTTCTCAATAGAATAATAACCGATGTCGCAGAAAAAAACGAAAGTACACAAGAAGTAGAGCGAGCAATAGACACAATGGCACGGTGGGCACGACGCCGGTAGCTCGGCGGTCACTAATGTGCCTCTACGTGCCTACAAAATATAGGTTTGCTAGAGGAAATGAATTCTTATCTATTGAGTAATTCATTCGGTAATTTAGCTAGGACCTAACTGTGCATGTAGCTCTTTGAAAATCGTAATTTTTATTAAAAACTTCTTTACCCGAGTTGAAAAACGTAAATTAACATCATAGGTACTTATTGAGGGAGCGAAATAGCGAAGGAAGAGATTAACCCCCGTTTCTGAAAGGTCGATCAAAGCTAATCGACTGTCAAGTCACTCTCTTGCTGAAATAAATAATTAAATAGGTAATGCTGGACAATCCACTCAGCACCATTGGTAACCGCGGGCATCTGCTCGTTTGTTCCACCACTTGTCTAGGCTCCGAAATGACTTCATAAAATGACATTTAAACGAACGTACGATATTCATTACTGGTTTTGTGCTAAAATGTTTACAGTGACACCTTAAAACTACGCAAGGTGTTGGTAAGATTCTGCATAATGACCACATCTCCATCTATGTGATGTCCGAACGATAAATCTTCTGATAATATTAGCAGCATGAGCATAATTATATCTATCGTGTCCGTACCTACTGCCCTTAACCTTAACTCGCATGACAGGTGTCATGATCGTGCATCTATGCAAACAAGATGATTTTGCTAGCCTTTGTATAATAATCCTACTAATAATTATAAACGCGAAAGTTTGTAAGTGTGGATTTTTGTTACTCTTTTACGCCGGAACGGCTAAGCGGATCTGGATCAAACTTGGCAGAGAAACTGGTAATAGTCCGGAATAACACATAGGCTACTTTTTATCCCGCGGGAATACCGGGATTTAAATTTGCGCGGGTGAAACCGCGGGGTGCAACTAGTCCTACTAATATTATAAACGTGAAAGTTTGTAAATAGGTATGGATGGATGGATGGATGAATGGATGGATGGGTCTTCGTTACTCTTTCACGCCGAAACGGTTGAACGGATCTGGATGAAACTTGGCAGAGAGATGGAATATAGTCTGGAATAACACATAGGCTACTTTTAATCCCGCGGGAATACCGGGAATTCATTTGCGCGGGTGAAACCGTGGGGCGTAACTAGTCCATTATAAACACGAAAGTTTGTAAGTATGGATGGATGTTTGTTACTCTTTCACGCCGGAACGGCTGAGCGGATTGGGATGAAACTTGGCAGGGAGATGGATTATAGTCTGGAATAATACATAGGCTAGTTTTTATTCTGTGGGAATACCGGGATTTAAATCTGCGCGGGTGAAACCGCGGGGCGCAACTAGTAATATATAATTCTAATATTTAATTATAGTAGGTATATTCATAGCAATATATTGCACGTTTAAAGGAGTAATATCCAGAAGACAAAAAATCTGTATATTTTAAAACGTTTTTCTTTTCATTTGAAAAAGTTTCTGATCGGAAACTCCTGATTTTTCTTCTATTGTTTTGATTGCTTCGATCAAAATGACAGGAAATGACGTCCGGAGTTTGTCTAGAATGGACTATCCTCTGTTTGCGTTGGGGGGTTTCATTCGGAAAATATAACCCCCCAACGCAAACAGAGGATACCTAGTCAACAGGAGTATGTCACTGTAGGGCACGTACCTATCGTACGTGACTTGCAAGGCAATGCTTTGTTATAAGTGCTGGTTACTACTTATCATCAGGTGGTCCATCAGCAAGTCGTATTATAAATAACTCAAAAAAAGCTGGTAAAATACACTCGTACCTAATAGTTTTTGAGCAAAGTGGTAGGTATACCGCTTGAGCTCAAAAACTATTCGTCAAAGAATGATCAAAATCGGTCCACCCAGCATAAAGTAGAGGTACCTAACAATCATAAATAAACTGTCAAATTGACCTTCTTTTTTTTTGTTGAGCCTGGGTCACAAGTGCCCATTCTTTGTTTAGCTTACACTTGGTATTGTATATATAGGTTACCCAATTTTTATGCATTGGAACGTGTACTCGTACATGAACTATTGTTTATTCTGTGAAACCAAATTGCCCTCCAAAATATTTTCTCAAAAAATTGTGAATGTAACTTTTAGCTCAGCTGTCACATCCCGTATGGTCTAGTGGCTAGGATACCTGGCTTTCACCCAGGAGGCTCGAGTTCGATTCCCGGTACGGGAAACACTTTTTGCGTGTTTTTTTGTGTTGAATTATAAAGATAAATAAATCTATGTTTTCATTACATATTTTTTCTCTTCTGTTTCCTTAAATTGTTATATTTTTATTTATTTATTTCGACTTACATCTACAGGAGTATCCTAATGCAATAGAGTAATTCTAAAGCTTAAAGTAAATAAGGTTTACTTTAAGCTTTAGAATTACTCTATTGCATTAGGATACTACGGAATACTACGGATACGGAATACTACGGAAACAGAAGAGAAAAAATATGTAATGAAAACATAGATTTACTTATCTTCAGGAGTATCCTAATGCAATAGAGTAATTCCTTATTCCTATTGTTTACTATCTAACATAACCTTGTCATAGTATAGGTATAGTTTATTGCAATCATCCGAGCGTCATTTAAAAAAAAACGAGTTAGGTTAGGTTAGGTGCGCGTTGATGTCTTGTAGAAGGATTACTCGATTATTGCTAAGGATTGCTATACAATTGAATCTAATCTAAATTTTTATTTAATCTGTTCTAGTCAGATTTATTTAAGGGCTTGAGTGGTAGTAGAGTAGCTATATATATTTATTAAATCTTACATGTTAAACGACAATGAAAACCCTAGAAAACATATATCGATTTTTCATAAAACCTTCAGTAACTTTTACACAGTGTTTACACTTAGCTCAAATTCGCAGATACGTGGGCAGTGATATGGGCAATGCGCGAAAGGCAACGCGTGCGGTAACGCGGGAGAGAGAGAGAAAGAGAGAGCGTTAAAACTGACAAGAGCTGAGTGTAAACGCAGAATTATATCTTCAAAATGTTGTATGTTGAAATGTGTGTAGCCAAGTTGTTTGAATATTGTAGAGCTAATGTGACTCTCGCTCGCACGTTTTGACTTGTTGAAGGATATAAAACCACAGAAAAAAATCGCAAATAACCTTTTTGTGTGCAATCACATTGCGCACAGTTTTGTAAAAAAATCATTTTGATCTATACAAGTTTTCATACTTAAAAGTTTACTTTTCTAGTTTTCGTAGTTAAGCAAGCTTTTGAGTAGGAAAACATGCATCGATCAGAATGAAGTTTTTACCAAGCTGTGTGCAACGTGATTGCACAAAAATTTTACAAAATTGGGCTTAGTGATTTTATATCTTTCAAAATGTCGAATCGTGCGAGTGAGAGGTACATTAGGTGTTGTCAACGCCAGTACTAACAAAGATGTTTACACTATATAGCAGTTTTCTTATAACCGGTAAAACGATAAAAACAAGTGAGTACATAATCACATGTCATTAAAATACCCACAATATGTGTAGTTTGTAACTTGAGGCGTCGGAAGACAGGAAGTATAAAATATATTAATAATAAATCAAGATTATAATAATTATACCCATAGGACCAAAGATTAAGGTGACAATTACGTAATAGAGAGCTCTTTGAGTGTAGGGTTACCAGATGACAGGAATTTTCCTGACATGTCCGGAATTTTAGCCCTCTTTCGGGGAAACAGGGATCGTGTTTTAATGTTAAATAAAAAGAAAATTATAAGAAATTGAAATTACTTCACTTAATATCATTCAACTATTCGTCGAAAGTTTCTCCATGGAAGCCTCTCATCCGCTCTGAGCAATAAACATATTCTTTACTTAGCTGCTTGCCCATGTACTACCTACCACATGTTATAGCCACAAAAAGTCAGGAAATTCATTTCATAGTTAGGGTTTTTTTCAGGAAAACTCATTTCGAATCTAGTAACCCTATGTTTGTGTCTCGTTCGGTTTTAATAAAATTTTAGTAAAATCTTTGTCTTCTATAGGTATGTAGGTAATAAATAATAAATAATAATAAATATTGGTGGACTTTCCACACAGCACTATCTAGCCCCAAACTAAGCTTATGCTTGTAATATGGGAACCAGATAGCTGATATACTACTTATAATACTTTTTTTTTGTAAATACATACTTATAATATTATATAACACCCAGACAGAGAACAAACATTTACGTTCACCACACAAATGTTTGTTCACGGTGAGAATCGAACCCATTTTTTTTTTTTTTTTTTTTTTATAATAAATATTTGTGGACTTTCCACACAGCACTATCTAGCCCCAAACTAAGCTTATGCTTAGGTACTACATATCTAGCTATTTAATCAATAATAACTATAGATTAGTAGGTATGTAGCGAAATAACGAGTTTTCCGTATCTATGCATACCAAGTTTTAATGAGTTTGCTGCATTAACACAGAAACACAATAACTTGGTAGGTAAGTTGCTTACTTGTACATATCCATCATTATAATGTGCATTATTTTAATAATAAAGATAATATTTGTATGCACGACTCTTCCTTCTGATACAATCATACAACCATTAAGCACTGCTTCCGTTGTCTATCTTCATCATGCCTATAGGCTAATAATAATAATCCCATTTGCCGAGGACATCCGTTGGTGCTGGCGCGGCGGCAGATTCAGCTGAGGATCTCAAGAGGCGCATATATTCAGGTCTCGACAGGGCCTATGTATTTGCTCCTCTTGGGGTTGAGACTCTAGGTCCGTGGGGTACCGAGGCCTACCGGGTCTCCAAAATTTTATCCAGGCGACTTATCGAGGCGACGCGTGACCCGAGGGCTGGTGAACACCTGGCTCAGCGCATTAGTATTGCCATTCAGCGCGGCAATGCAGCCAGTGTCTTGGGTACGCTTCCGACTGGCACTGATTTGGATCAGTCGAGCTATCTATAGATCGTTTGCAACGGTCTGCAGATAGCTCAACTGTTTCATATGTATTTTGTACATTTTGTAAATATTAGTTGTAATTTTCTTTGTACATAAAGTCGAATAATAATATAATTTTAACCAACTTTTATAACTTACTGTTTTCCATCGCAAAAAGCAGAATAGAATTCAGTCGGCCGATGCCACGATATTATAAAATCTTTGCTAGGTACATCACAAAATACCAATTAATATTGTAGTAGGTAGATCCCAATTCTTCAATAAAACGTTCCCAAACGAGATTTTTCCTCATCTTTTCGGTACCTACCTAATTAGTTAAATAATTGAAAAACCTTACTCATTACCAAATGATTTGCTGCTAATTGTATTGTGACGGGACCTTCAGCCTTCCCTCTCAAACTACAATCATCCTTATATATAAAACAATAAGAGCCAAAAGACTGACAGGTCTGATGCAGGTTCTACGGATGCATCTTCCTTATTTCAACGACCTTCGATTTGTGATAGGTAAGTGTAAAGTGTAGGGATACGGAAACATTGTATTGTACGATCTTTCATTCGTATAATCATAGTTTTCCGGTCAAAACACAACATAAAGCTTAAGGGGCAGCTTACGGCTCATCGCTATCTCGCTCGCACAAATTTGAACATTTTTTAAGATATGAAATCACTGAATGTAGATAGGAAAATCGCAATCGGTCAAGGTACTGACACACGTGCAAAAATAAGCATGCTTCTTTTGAGCATGCTCAAAAATCAACCGACTCACGACCAAATATAAGCATGCTTGTTTATAAGCACGATGTTCACACGTGCTTTTATTGAGCAAGGCTCGAAAAAAGCATGTTTTAGCTCAAAAATAAGCAAGTGCGCACCTTTAAGTTGTGGTCAATAGCATTACAAAGATTTACATTATCATGTCGTACAATAACCGGACTAAAATACCAGGGTTTCCTAAATGGTGGTCCGCGGAACCCTGGGGTTCCGTGGAAGGGTCACAGGGGTTCCGCGGTCTGTCCGAGAGTTAAATAAAACATTCGTGGAAAATACTCATAACCGCGCCGCATCGTCGCGTCGGCGTCGTCGATCCTACCCGATCAAAATACTTATAATAATTATGTTTGATTTATAATTTGTTCTTTCTATCGAGTCTAACGTGAATATATTCAAACTACAAGGTAAACCTAACAAAACCGTCGGCAAGGGTTCCGCTAAAAAAAGTATGATCAATTAGGGTTCCATGGCCAAATAAAATTGAGAACAGTGTAGTATACTGAAAGGGACAATACCGTCAAAATTTGAGATTTCCTTCACATCCGAAACCAGTATCATCAGCAAGTCGGTAGAACCGAAAAAGTTCCAAAAAAACATGTATCAAGTGTGCTCAAACAGAACCTCTTTGAGGTCTAGGCACTTAAAATCCTTTCACCACACTGTTTTAAAAAACTAGTAACACGAAGAAGAAGTGTCAGTCAGTAGTCGAGGCGGGTCTGCTAGTTTTAAAATAAGTGTACTAACTTGTCCAATTACCGAAGAATTTGACGTGCGTGATGTTGTACTGAATTATTTCGTTTGGCCGATCGCGGCGACCCAGTTATTGCGTACCTACTATTAGCCTGTTGTTTACCAGCTCATATTTATTAAAGAGTATTAGGTACCCACTTTATAATACAAAAGATGGGAAGGCGAAATAACAGCGATTGCAGAACACACATGGACTAGAACGAGAGTAAGAGATGGTTGGAAGTTGTTGGAAGAGGCCTTTGACACAGTCAATAAGTAGACTCTACCAAGAAAGATATAATCATTAAAAATGTCTCACTAAAACAATAGTCAAAATAACACTGCGAAAAGTTTAATTTTGTCACAGTAAAACTCATTATATATTTATTTACAAAGAAAATTACAACTAATGATTACAATGTGTACAGCTAATAGTTCAATTTTATTTACAAAATGTACAAAATATACAAAATACATATGAAACAGTTGAGCTATCTGCAGACCGTTGCAAACGAACTATAGATAGCTCAACTGATCCAAATCAGTGCCAGTAATTAAATGTAATTTTCGCGAACAAAATGACATTAAATTAGTTTTAACATAAGGATTAACAAAACGGTAAGTTTATAACGGTAAATTTTTGACATTATTGCTGGTTTCGACATCAATCTGAAAATTAACCTTTTTTTATAGGCGCTAGTTTTACGTAACCCAAGCCCGAAAAAATGGGAACTCCATAGGTTTTTGAATTCTAAATTAACAAAAAATAAAGTTTAAACACCTCATACAAGACGACGAAGATAAAATATGGAAAAACCATAAAGAGAGCGCCCGTTGAAGTCTTTTGCAGTGAAATGTTGAAACACGACCGTGTTTTTTCCGATAATGTTGTTTTTTTTTCTTATGTAATGTTACTGAGAACGCATCATCATTATCATCAGCCTAAAAAATCCACTGCTGGACATAGGCCTTTCCTATAAGTCGCCAGAAAGAACGATTCTGAGCCGTTTCCATACACCGACCCATATAGTTAGACAAAAGGTAAAATGCACATTTTATCTTAAAAAAATTTGGAGTTTTTAAAAAATCCCAAAAAATTAAATCGAATCATCCTACTACTATTATAAACGTGAAAGTTTGTAAGGATAGATGGATGGATGGATGTTTGTTACTCAATAACGGCAGAACGGCTTAACGAATTTGGATGAAATTAGGCAGAGAGATAGATTATAGTCTGAAATGGCACATAGACTTTTTATCCCGTGGGAATACAGGAATTTAAATCTGCGCGGGTGAAACCGCGGGCGCAACTAGTTTCAAATAAAACGAGAAGAGAATTTCTCAGCTCAATGACGTCTTGAACACAATACCCGTTTCATCCTTTTTAATGACAAACACACTAGCAAACAAGTTTTTGATTGCGTTAACGTGTGAATCATCGAAGAATCACAAATATAGAAAAAAAATATTATACCACCGAGGTAGCAAACAAGCATACGACCTATCTGATGGGAAGCGGTTACCGTAGCCTATGAACATTTTTAATACCAGAGGTATCACACTCGCAATGTGACCCTTTAAATAATTTAACACGCCTAGCCTTTTTGAAGAACCCCATACTGTATTAATTAATTACTATTGTTTGATTAAGGATTTTTCTTGAAATAATTATTAAGGCTGTCTCATTAGCTAGGTAACCATTAATTCGAAACTATTTTGGCGCTATAGTAAATTTTGAATTACTAGAGACTTGAACCATGGGTACAACAACAACCTCTCCTTGTATTGCCACTTTTGAAGGAAGATCCTGGCTACTGGAAGACCGATCTTTTGTGAAAAAAAAATCAAAATATTTTTCTTAAGGAATCTACAAACCCTTACAAACCTGCAACCCGATTACCTTAATGTCTGCCGGCTATCGAGGTGGCTTTCAGTTTGACATTTGCTTGCCATCCATCCAAGGAATTTAGCATCCTTCCCTAGGAATTTAGATAGATCCATCCAGGGAATCAAATGCTCTCGTCAGAGTGTATTTAATGTTATCAAATGTCAAACTGAAAGCCATCTCGATAGCCGGACATTAGCGTAATCGGGCCGCTGGGTGCCATTGTGAATCTAAATATTATATAACTCAAAGGACTGACTAACATAGTGATCTATCAACACACAGCCCAAACCACTGGACGGATCGGGCTGAAATTTGGCATGCAGGTAGGTATCATGACGTAAGCATCCGCTAAGAAAGGATTTTCATCAATTCTATCCCCAAGGGGACAAAATAGGGGATGAAAGTTTGTATGAAACTTTCAATTCCTTGGCGCGAGCAAGGCCTCGGGTTCAGCTAGTATTCTAATCCGATCCCAACAAGACTTACATAGCCGCCCAGGAACAAGATTTTCAAAATCTGAACCTAAATCCAGATTCTTTCCGAAAAAAGAGCAAAGCCCCCACTCTTGAAAAGCGAAGGTTTTATTGTGTGGGGGAGTGCTAGCTCAGGCCAGTCGTCCGCTCGCCGTCTTTCGCGGAGCACGCGTCGAGCGGCATCAGTTTCCCCCTCTCAGAAACACGGAAAAATTGTGCCGCGCGTACCCTTAACACAGTCAAAAAAAAAATTGGATTATGTGCACGACTGAAAAGTGTTCCAGTGATTACCTTTTTATCAGTGCCCCTGGCCCTCCGAACTAGAGCTACCGAAGGTATGTTGTATAACTTATATTCTATTCAGTTGCGTAACAAAAACATTTTGAAACTGAAAGTTGCGACAGGACATTGCCAAAACGCCGAAGGCGCTAATGAGCAGACTTAGATGTATGCGCTTGCGCATATAGCCGGTTATTAAAATTACTTTTAATTTTGCTGGAAGGTCAAACAGCGATCTACCTAGTCTTTACCTAACTAATTATAGAAACAGACCGATCAACGCATAAATCAGAATAAATCTTGTTAAGAAATTATCCTTTATTAATAAAAATAAAACCAACACAAAATCATTACCTACTTACAAACTAATGGTCATTGTGTACAAAGTCATTTTGTAACAAAGTAACAGAAAACAACGCAAAAACGAGTTAACTCAAAGAAGGTTAAGTGAACATTTTAATCGATTAGTTAAAAGTGATTGGTATCGATTAATGGGCGTAAACCAATAAAGGAAGGGTTATCGATATTACTTAAAATTCAGGAATTCAATTATCTCGCTTGAGTCACTGACTGAATTAAAATTTTAAAACACTTTAGGCGCCCTGGGAGACAAAATTATCTGCCCGAAAATGAATTCGCCCGATTACAGCTAAAACATTTTGCCAAAAACAGTCGTTGCTAATGTTCTTTTAAATATTTTATTGATTTTATAATCCGGTCACTTGCTAAACCTGTATCCACAACCTTTGAACTTGTCTAAAGGCTTGTCCAGACTGAGGCTTCGCGATGCCATTTCCTTGTGTCATTTTTGCTTGCATGTCGAAAAACAGTCGAACAAAAACTTGTGTTAAAACTTACAAGTTTTTATAAAAGTTTGAGCTGCTATTTTCCTGCGTGATTGGTAGCCTCGCTAATGTAATGTATGTTGGCGAAGTTCTGCTGCGCATACAAAATTTCAAATATAAATTTAGGTTACGGTCACGAAGTTTTAAAAACCAAAACCAAATTGCCAGGAAAAAACGAACAATATTTAAATATTAGTATGGATACGCCTTTAGTGCACGGATAGTAGGTACCTACTTATCGTCACACGAGTTCTTGTAAAATATAATAAACCTTTTTTTACAAGAAAATACAAATTACGTACACTGAAATACCTACATTATCTTTTCCTATAAGGAACCACAAAGCAAAATATAATTTGTGTATATTATATTTGTTTTTTTTTTCAATAAGCGCTTAATCTATAAAATTTACATGAATGCTTCACAGATTAACCTACCAATCAAAAAAAAAACAGTCATCAAAAAAATATATGCATAAGAAACATACAAAAAACAGTCAAATTGAGAGCCTCCTGTATTGAAGTCTGTTATAGTGTAATTCAGTAAAATCCCTACTTAATATTATAAATGCGAAAGTAACTCTGTCTGTCTGTCTGTTACGCTTTCCCGCTTAAACCTCTCAACCGATTTTGATGAAATTTGGCACAGACAATCTTTAGACCCTGAGAAAGGACATAGGCTACCTTTTATTGCGATAAAAAGGGATGAAGAGTTTGAAATAGAGGTTGAAAGTTTGTATGGGATATCTTAATTTTAAAAGATAAAACCATGAAACTTTAATCAAATTAAAAGCACGCAGACGAAGTCGCGGGTACCAGCTAGTAATAATATATTGACTAAAAGTCGACGTTTGCTGGTTGTCGTAAAACGCCCCAAGCGTTCCGGAAAACCGACATGTTTGTACTTCAAAGTTTAGCGAATGTGTACGTATCCTAAGGTCATAAGGATTATTTTCTCTAGATGTGGCCTCGCGAGCTAACTTGAATAAATATTTAAGTTTTGAGACGGGTGTCAAGCGGATTTTACTTTGTTTGGTCAAACGTCAGATGGTCAAGTTACGTCATCCATAATAGGGCATGGAACCCATCTGTTTTAAAATAACGTTTTTCATGTCATTAGCATAGAGTTTATGGCAGTTTTTTGGTAGTTTTGTGTCATGTCAAATGAAGGCATTGGTACTTAGTTCTGACGGATTGTGATTTTTATAAATATTATTTGATATTTATGATTAATTTTTAAGATTATTGCTTTAAGGATATAAAACAAAAAGCATTCGAAGGACACTGATAAATTATGGTTTACTTAGTATAATGTATTTTAAATGTCCTTTATAGTGGTATTAGTGTCCGTTTGAAAATTTATCTAAAGGAAACAAATACCTTTGTAATCGAAATAAAGACTTGTAACGTCTACAAAAATAAACTAAAAACAAACATAAACGTGTTTTACATAAAAATATTTTTAAATATTTTCCCATGAATTGTTGCATAAATGTCTGATTTTGTAAATTGGCTACAAACTATACTTAGTGACATAAAATGCCCAAAATATTCGCATAATTTACCCAATGTGAATACAATAGCATGTAATATATATTATTACCGTATAATCTTCTAGTGTGCGTACT
Organism: Plemyria rubiginata; assembly: GCA_963576535.1. Taxonomy (NCBI): domain Eukaryota; kingdom Metazoa; phylum Arthropoda; class Insecta; order Lepidoptera; family Geometridae; genus Plemyria; species Plemyria rubiginata. The sequence continues at coordinate 4,725,577 of OY754929.1, forward strand.
ATACCTGTCACGAGTGGCTTCACTTGTAAATAATAAATAAATAAATAATAAATAATGCTGGACAATCCACACAGCACTATCTAGCCCCAAACTAAGCTATTCAAAGCTTGTGTTATGGGTACTAGATAACTGATATATTTAATACATTATATACTTACATAGATAGATATTTTTATTATACATAGAAAACACCCAGACCATCGGAACAAATTTCTGCAGATCGTACACAAATTTGTTCCAAGGCGGGAATCGAACCCGCAACCTCTTGCGTCGCAGGTAGGCTCTCGCCCGCTGCGCCACAGAGGTCGTCAACTTGTGTATTAGTAATGGTTGCTAATTGCTAACATAATAACTCTTTGCAAGAACAAAACCGACTGCAGATACACTGGAAAATACTCTCATACTAGGAACTAAACTCAAAAACTACGCGTCAGATCTGACTCAAGCACCAGCTTTCGATTAAAAAAAGTATTATGAAAATCAGTTTCTACTCAGTAAAAAGTTAGGAGGTCATAAAAAAAAAAAAAAACCGGCGAAGAAAACAACATGGTATGGTGGTACTCCATTCTACCCGATGATACGACGACATGGTGAGGACGACAGGAAGTCGGTGGTTGGGTAGCTGTGACAGATTCGTTTTTCCTGAAAATGAATAGGGTATGCCTATGTCCAGCTGTGGGCTTCTTCAAGCTGATGAATGAATGAATGAATGAAAATACTTTAGCGTACACCATAAAAGAAAAACAGTAAGTTCACTAAAATAAATAAGGAATAAAACTAACTGTACAATGGGCGGTCTTATCGCTGAGAGCGATCTCTTCCAGACTGAGATGAAGTGCCAAAGTTCATGCATCTTAAGTGTCGTGCTCAACTTAAGTACATGTGATACCTTCTCGACTCTCAACAATTAATATAAGCCTGCTAATGTATTTCGTACTATAGTCACTTGTATATAATATACACTTGTCAAATTTGACACCTACGAGTGTTAGACAGTGCTTTTCTTTGAGTTGATTTAAAACAGTTATACAATTTGTTGAATTTGTTGCAGAGTTCGTCATGAGTCGTGTATTTGAGTTGATTTTTTGTATCAAATACTTTTCGTCAATTTATATAGTAATACATTACACAGTAATTATCTAATTTTTTTAATCGAATTCACTGTAAATTTATTTGTAAATAAATACAGTTGTAGGTATGTATAAGGTACTTTAGTCGGTTGATATTAAATCATAATCACTTGTAACGACAACATTGTCAATTGAAATGACAGTCAGAAAACACAAATAAGTAATATGTGGATTCGTTTTCTGTCATCTATCGAAGCAACATAGCATTTTCATTTTAATTGTTTTTCTAGTGTTTTTTTGAGTTGTGTTGTGTAATTTTGGTGGTATTTTAACCAACATTACTTGTGGTCTTAGCACAAAGTGTAAGCATTTGAAATGAAAGTGTATTATGTGATATCGTGATTTGACCGAAAATGTTTCAAATGTTTTGAAGAAACCGCCACCATTTTCTTCAAGACAGTTGACTGACTCGACTTTCGACTGACGTGACTAGAAACATAACAAAGAGCATATAATCTCTATCACTTGACACTGGCAAGATTGTCGATAGACAGGAGCCATACAAAAAAAAAAGTAATATGTGAACAAACCTTTATTTAGATATGTCTATCAGGTATGGCCAAGTTCAAATTCCTTGGGTATGGCCTGTTTTTTATCTACTGTCATTTTACTAAAATTTTTGTATTTTTCCCACGGAATAGTCCGATATTCTATGCAAGGAATTTGAATACTAGACAAGGAATTTGAATTGATACTAGATATTCCTTGGTTCTATGAAGTGTCACCAATAAAAAAAACAATCGATGATATCGACCATAGAGAAGCATATACTAATATCTTTATAATTTTGCAAGGTGCACGTTTGCAGCCCGATATAGATCAATAAGTTACTATTACGCGAATACTCGTGATTAGTACCTACCTACTACTAAAATTGTTACGTAGATTTCGTGCTCGTACAAGATCTTGCTAGATTTTTTTGCCGACCAGCGATAACTTTACACAATAATCGCACGCGTGATCGGTTTTGGGTAACTTTAAATTTAGAACAAATTCTTGACCTATTTTGTTTTGAGCAAAATATAAAAATCACTGAGTATTTTATGTACGAGTATGTGTTTCGCCAGTGAAATAAGAATTATATTGCCAAGCACTGATTCCACATTTTGAGATTATGTTACACGGTTACCTATCGTTTTTATGAATCAGAAAATAAGATGCAATGTCGAAATTTTGAATAGACTAACTATTTTTGTCATCGATATATCCTTTGCTTATAATTACAACTTACACAGTTTGTCACTAGCGTTGGTTATGAAAAAACTCTATTTTATATCAAATTTAAAAAACCAACAGATAAAAATTATAAATCCGATTTTCAAATACATAATTTTATAACCAATGAAATGTTTCTCTAGGTCATTCTTTTGGTATCTCTCTTAAATCAAAAATCTTAACAGACATGTCAATAATAACTCATTTCCTTGCTATTGTACCTATGATACTTATACCTATTAAAATAAAATAAAATGCTATAAATTGTGAACACAGTATATTACTTAAAACCACGTAGGTGTGACTCTTCCTTACACAACAAAAATATGAATATTCGATACGTCATTCAAATATAAAATCGTAGAATACATAAATTGGTAAATAAACTAAGTATGAATAACAATGCTTGATTTTGCATAGTTGTAATATATTTCACAAAAACTAGACATATTTGGATATTATTATAATTATATTGATTGATAATATCTACAGCCTTGGCAACTGCGTGTATACCTACCTACTTTTCTTTAGGTACTTGGTATATAGTGAACTGGCCGTTCTCCTTTTGACCTCACAATCTTAAACAAATTAAAATTTGAATAAACATAAAAATCCATTTCAAAAATCGTTTAAAACAATGCCTATTTCATAATGGTAGAGGTGTTCGCGCGACTTCTCTTGCGTGAAACAAATTTTATACAAACTATAAAATCTACTTAAATTTAAATTCTTAAAAAAACAAGAATTAAAACTTTATATAATGACATTAGGTTGGCGTAAGCATGTGTCAAATCAAGCTAATTTAATTTTCATTTTTCATGTCTTCCCGTAGGCGTTCGCATAGATGGTTCATGTATAATCACCTTTATTTAGTGTAAGGGTACATGATATGCAATTTCAAAGGAAGTTCTAGGGTCAACAGGAGGCATTTTACACACAAAAAGGGCCTACCAGAGACTTACGCCGGTTTCTGAGAGCTCGATCAACACTAATCGGCTGTCAAGTCACTTGCTATTTCAGCTTTTACTTCAAATAAGATAGAGATAGCAAGAGACTTGACAACCGATTAATGTTGATCGCGCTCTCAGAAACCGGGGGTTAGTGTAAACTAGGGTGCTCATCAAGTAATCCCAGCATTTCAGGGCGTGGATAATCATTCAGACAAATAGCATTTCATATATCTAGATGTTAATGATGATTATTTAATCTATAAAAAGAATATTCTATAGTTTAGGTACCATATACTAGTCTTTTTATGGTTATTTTATAGAGACATTATAGTTAATGAAAATAACAAGAATTCTCTTGCCTCTTTTAAATAGTTTTGTGCTTAATGAACGTATGATAGTTAGTTTAGATCTAGCATGCATTCCCACACCTCATTTTGGAATGTCTTAGTTACTAACGTCTGTAAACAGAGAATTATAACATTGCATGCAAGTCGATGCTACTGCCGGACCGAGAACAAGTAGGTGACACATGAATAATAGGTAGTTACTATTTTAATTTGTCAGAAATCAGCAAGTTGAAGTGGCAATGGGCAGGTCATATAGCTCGAAGAACTGACAACCGATGGGGAATAAAGGTTCTTGAATGGCGACCACGAACAGGAAAGCGAAGTGTGGGATGCCCTCCTACCCGATGGACTGACGACATTGTTAGGATCGCGGGTAGTCGGTGGATGGAAAGGGCTCAGAATCGTTCTTCCTGGAAGCGGATAGGGGAGGCCTATGTCCAGCAGTGCACTTCTGTGGGCTGTTGATGATGATGATTTTAATTTGTAGCAAAAGTAGAGCTCTTTTTTTAAATGTTCATCTCTACTTTATTTGCATCAAATTATTATTTATGCAGATTTTATAAAACTTCTCAGAAACTTCGTTCCTATTTAAAATTTCGATAATAAACGAAGATTAGTATTTGTCAAATTAGTTTTTTTTTATTAAAACACCAAAAAGGAACAATGACTCGAGGTTTGCACAATTCATTTCGAGCGAAATCGAAAGTCAACGCATTTGGCCATAATATCGAGTCACTTTCAAACTTGCATCATACATCCGCAAAACTTTAAGTAACTCAAAATTCCCAGATTTATTATACTTCTAGCTATAATGGAACAAGCGTATGGCCAGCCTGATGTGGTAACCATCACCTTGTAATAATTTTGAGGCTTGTAATAAGTTTGAGTTTAACAAAAAATCGTGTTCTAGATTTAATATAGATTTAACTAGATTATCTTTGACGACCTCAGTGGCGCAGCGGGCGAGAGTCCGCCTGCGACGCAAGAGGTTGCGGGTTCGATTCCCGCCTCGGAACAAATTTGTGTACGATCTGCAGAAATTTGTTCCGTTGGTCTGGGTGTTTTATGTATAATAAAAAATATCTATCTATGTAAGTATATAATGTATTAAATATATCAGTCATCTAGTACCCAATTACCCATAACACAAGCTTTGAGTAGCTTACTTTGGGACTAGATGGTGCTGTGTGGATTGTACAGCATTATTATTATTATTTATATTATTTATCTTAGATTTTGTAAGCTTATGTGAAAGAATAAATAAAAAAAAAAAAGTCATGCTCAATGCGGACGTCCACTGATCTGCATTGAGGCACACAGATGTTAAGGCGTTGACAACAACTAACGTACCTCTCGCTTGCACGATTTGACATTATGAAAGATATAAAATCACTAAACAAAATTTTGAAAAATCGCAAACAACCATTTTGTTTGCATCACATTGCACACAGTTTGGTAAAAATTTCATTTTGGTCGATGCAAGTTTTCCTACTCAAAAGTTTGCTTATGTACGAAAACTAGAAAAGCAAACTTTTAAGTAGGAAAACTTGCATCAATCAATATATATTTTTTACTAAACTGTGTGCAATGTGATTGCACACAAAATGGTTGTTTACGATTTTTCAAAACCTATTTTTGTGTATCAAACCCAATAATGTACATGTGAAATGTGGAAATTAAAAAAAGCTTTATTATTATTAATTAAAAAATACATACCTATAACTAAAAACATAATATAATACATATTCTATTAATTAAATGCTCTTCTATTAATTAAAAAAAAAAGTCAATAGTAGTATTAGCTCGATAACTTCAATCGATAGGTACATACATTGATTATTACTTATTAGTCTCTTATGAACGTGATGTATCTTAACATAGACATTAAGGTCACGATACTGATACGAAAACTGGAAGATAACCGGTAAGTCTGAATGCGATAGCCTTTGTACTAATTTATTTAGAAATAAAAGTATTTAGAAACAAATTTATTAGATGGAAAAAGTTTTAGAACAATCTGATGGCTCACCTGATGTGGAGCAGTTTTAAGAGTAGTAGAGCTCTTTGTGAAGGGCTCGTCCGGGGAAGTACTACCACCACGCCTTTTTCTGCCGCCAAGCAGCAACACTGTGTTTCGGTTTGAAGAGTGTGGTCGCCGGTGTAATTACAGGCACATGAGGCTTAACATCCGTATGCCTCAAGTTGATGGACGCAGGGCAGTGCATCGTAGGGCACGTTCCTATTGTGCGTGACTTACGGGGCAATGTTTTGTTTATAGGTGATGGTTACCACTTAACATCAGGTGGGCCATCTGCTTGTTCCATCAGCTAGTTGTATAAAAAAAAAAAAGTTATCTCTACCTAAAATAATTGTATTCATATTCTTTCGTGTCGCGTTACTTTATATTTAAAGCAAATTTGTTCAGTAGCTACCTCCACTGAACAACTCGTAGGTCTTCCGATGTCCATGAAGTGGGACATGATGGACACGCAAGGACATGTGGCAGGACTGCACCTGGACACCACAATGGCAATAATTGTATTGGAATAATTGAAATAAAAGCATTTATTTAAACATTATTAGGTAAAGTAGTAGTATAACCCCCGGTTTCTGAAAGGCCGATCAACAGTAATCGGCTGTCAAGTCACTTGCTATCTCTATCTAACTTGAAGTAAAATCTGAAATAGCAAGTGACTTAACAGCCGATTAGCGTTGATCGGCCTTTCAGAAAACGAAAAAAAACTGAAACAGCTTCACGACTTTGATCCCCAGGCACGGTAGATATCCCTTCAGATCTCCCAGTACCAAGAAGGTACTAATTCAAGATTCTTTGAGGATGTCTAAGGGGGGTAGTCAGAGGTACGTCCAAACATTACATTTGGCACATACCCACATTTTGCAGTAGTTAGTATTCCATACGTGACAGGTTGCAAGCCCATCGCCGCTGTTAGAATACTAACTGGTTTCCTCACGATGTTTTCCTTCACCGTTTAAGAGCACTGGCATTGCGCACATAAATTTTACGATAGAAAAATCCATTGGTGCACGACCGGATTCGAACCTGCGACCTTACGATCGGAAGGCGGGGTCACTCCCACTAGACCACCGGTGCTCTAAACGGTTCAGAAAACGGGCGTTAGAATATTAACGTAATTATGAAATTAATAAGACCGAATGTGGGTCAACCCTAATCTTGCACAAAAAGTGCACAAACGGCGCTTGCGCACCGAAGCGTACACGTTGCGGCCCGCCACTTGGCCAATCGCTTTGGAAACGGCAACCCTGAAAGAAATTGACTAGATATTTAAAATTGATTTTTTTTTGTAAACATGCGATTGCAAAAACTGACCTTTGAAAGTTTAAACAAAACATACAAACCTAGGGGAAAGTGAATGAAGTGACTTAGAACTCTGATAAACAAAACGGACTTGGCGAAAGGACTTTGTATCCAAGCCAGCAATAATTAAAAAAAAAAAAAAAATTGACTAGATATAAAAAAAATGTGCCTTTGACATAAAAATACTGCATCAAATATCATCATTGAAAAAGGTTCGTGTAGATAAACAACTCTGTAGGTAAATCAAATTAAAATTAAAAAATAAACAAGCTGTCTATGACAACCCTCATAGCTCAGTTCGTAAGCGCTGGGCCTTGGGTCATGAGTTCGATACCCACCGTTCGAGGACAAAAAAAATCTGTTAAATGAACATAAATATGTTTGTTCTCTGCCTTGGTGTCGTAATATAAGTTCTATGTATTAATCTGTTATCAGTTCCGATGATAAAAGCTGTTTGGTTTAGGGCGAAATATCGGTGTGTGGAATGTAAATTTTAAGATGTTTTTAGTTGTTATTGCATCTGAGAGGATATCTACCGTGCCTAGTCATGAAGCTGTTTCATTCGGGTAGAGTAGAAGTAGGTAATTGGTAGTTTTTTTTTTTTATATACAACTAGCTGATGGAACAAGCAGATGTCCCACCTGATGTTAAGTGGTAACCATCACCTATAAACAAAACATTGCCCCGTAGGTCACGCACAATAGGAACGTGCCCTACGATGCACTGCCCTGCGTCCATCAACTTGAGGCGTACAGATGTTAAGCCTCATGTGCCTGTAATTTTATTTTTTTATTTGTAGTTCCATTTGTATTGAAATCCCAGTTCTAAAACTAATAAAAAATGAGATCTGTAATGTATTAAATTGGTTTTTATATTATACCTTCTTAATATCAAGTGATCTAACGTTACATAAATTGCACATGCAAATTACATAAGAATCGACCTTTATTACACATTTTGCAATACAGTGCTTCTTAAAAGCATTAATCTATGTTGCAATGGCTTTCGCTGTGGGTACCTGACCTTTGTCGACGTGACCTCTCTGTACGTTTTCATCTTTGACCGTAAGGTTAGACACATCCTTTGAATTGGTCTTCTTTTACTCATCCACTCATAATATATCCACTCCACTATCTATCTACCATCCATCACTACGACTATTATTATACGTATCTATCCACTCCTAACAAAATGCAAAAACCCTGGATATCTAAGAGTGGTACAGCTCTTTGTGTATGGCTCTACTGACTGAAGAAGTAATACAATTTTTTATTAGATTTATAGTGCCTTTCTACACTTAAGGCTTCGGTGACAGCGGCTCGCAATTTCGAGGTGCGATTGGCTATTATTTCATTTTATTTCATTTCGGGGAGGTTGTTTGAAAAAAGAACTCTAAAGAAACACGCATAAATACTGTTCGAACACAAATAATACAATAATATAAGGGAAACATGCCCGAATCAGAAATCATTTTGGTATTAGTATGTTTGGTCTTACATTTACCTAATACCAAAATGATTTCTGACTCAAGCACATTTCCCTTATATTATTGTATTATTTGTGTTCGAACAGTATTTATGCGTGTTTCTTTAGAGTTATTCTTTCAAACAACCTCCCCGAAATGAAAAAAAATGAAATAATAGCCAATCGCACCTCGAAATTGCGAGCCGCTGTCAACGGACCCTTAAGGAGATCACAAAGATTTTATAATGTCCCAAAAGCCCGCTCGGAGAATAACTTTTGGGACATTATAAAATCTTTGTAATATAACAATGCCTGTTTCTACCGGTTTGATATAAATTTAGTGATGAGTTCGAAATGATTAGACAGAATGAAATATATTAAATGATTATACAATAGTTCATGAAGGCTAAGATTACCTAACTTTACTAAAGTTTTTGATTTCATTCTTTTTTTTTATAAATAAATAATTTAACTTAGATTGACAGCCTTCACAGTTTAGTCGGTAATAAATAAATAAATCATGCTGGACAATCCACACAGCACTATTTAGCCCCAAAGTAAGCTACTCAAAGCTTGTGTTATGGGTACAAGATAACTGATATATTTAATACATTATATACTTACATAGATAAATATTTTTTTTATTATACATAGAAAACACCCAGACCATCGGAACAAATTTCTGCAGATTGTACACAAATTTGTTCCAAGGCGGGAATCGAACCCGCAACCTCTTGCGTCGCAGGCAGGCTCTCGCCCGCTGCGCCACAGAGGTCGCCAATTAGGTAATTATAGTGTCATTATAACTATAGCTTATCAAGGTAGGTAATTATTTTAGTTTAAATTTCTTTGTCTGTTTTTAGTAATATGCTACCTTAAAGCTTATCATAAATAATGTAAATTAGGCTTTTATGTTAAGCTATATAATTATATATATTATAATTCTTTCAATAATCATGTTTTACGTGAGCTTATATTCGTAAATAAATGGTAAAAAAACCCGTCATAAATTGACAGTTTATTTTTAAAAAGCATAGATTAGGTACCTATGTAGTTCTCATAGTTTCCGCGACTTTTTTGTGTGTCAAAAATTTTAATAATAATAAAATAAATAAATACTTACTTACATACTTCATATTTGAAATAATATAATGATACCTATGATAATCAATTAAATATGCGATTTAAGGCACAAAACTTACACGTAAAATTGGTAGTACGTCTTAATAAGTAGTGCTATTGACTATTTTGTAAATTGGGAACATTGTCTTTATAAGTACTATTCTTGACTTATTGACCATTGCGCAATTTACCGTACCGTATGACAAATAAAATAACAGTTCAGTACATTGACCTGTGTTTCGACAATATGTAAGTACTTAATTTGTATGCATAAACATGGTGGTTCTAAGAGCTACTTGAATCGAATGCTCAAAAAGTCGTTGGTACAGTCAAAACACAACTGTACTACTTACTATACACAATTGTTTATTTTTTGAAGTCAAATGCGAATTTCACTTCTTACCTACTACTATTTGCACTGTGCAGTTGTGCACATACATTTTTAGCAGAAAAAAATTGTTTAATTCTATATTCTTTGTTGTACACAGTAATAACATTTAGTAAAATTAACCATAAAACATACAAAGGCGAGTTTACAGCAAATGTGAACATAGTGCACTACCGGTTTCGAACCCGCGACCTCAGGATCAGAAGGGCCTACCCCCACTTTCTGTTGAGAAATATTAATTTTAATCGATACCTAACAAGAGTTACTTATAAATAAAAGTGTGATCTAACCCCGACCGACCGGTTTGAAACCACAATGTTTTTCCCTAACCCGAGACTTTAGGTTAAGATAATATTATTGAAAACATCCTTTTTCTAAGAAATATAGGCATCTTTTAATATGGAAATGCCTACTCTCATTTTTATTATCTATTTTATGGTTGAGGATGTGGGCACGCGAATCGCGAAATTGAAGTGAAGACGGACAGCACACCTGGCAAGAAGGGAAGACGGGAGATGGACGAAGGCGGCAACAGAATGGTGGCCAAGGGATGTTCAAAGACCTAGAGGCGGGTGGTCTGCCCGTTGGTCAAACGATATTGTAACAAATCCGTAGGCAAACCTTCTTAACCTCATGTTGACCTTTCTCACCACACTCTACTCTTTGCCCACCAGAATACTTGCACGAACATGTCCATCTTTAGGTATTTCCGTTTAATCCTATAACCATCCTACTTAATATAATAAACGCGAAAGTTTGTGAGTATGGATGGGTGTTTGTTACTCTTTCACATCTGGATGAAACTTGGCAGAGAGATAGATTATAGTCTGGAATAACCCATAGGCTACTTTTTATCCCGTGGGAATACCGGGATTTAAGTCTGCGCAGGTGAAACCGCGGGGTGGAACTAGTCGTTTATATTACCTTTCTGAACGACATCACGAGACCGCTTGCGTGACGTGCGACACTGGTTCGTTCCTGGCCACTTTACACTAGGTCAATGACCTGGTTTAGGTGTTATGGTGGTCCAGAAAGGCTGATTAAAGGTCACGTGACGTAGGTACGTGATTTTGAGCACAGGTGTTCAAATGGCTGAGGACATTTTTATAGAGATATTTATGTTGGTTTTTTTTTTTATACAACTAGCTGAGGGAACAAGCAGACGGCCCACCTGATGTTAAGTGGTAACCATCACCTATAAACAAAACATTGCCCCGTAGGTCACGCACAATAGGAACGTGCCCTACGATGCACTGCCCTGCGTCCATCAACTTGAGGCATACAGATGTTAAGACTCATGTGCCTGTTTATGATGTTTTATAAAAAGTGTATTCTGCCTAATTAAAAATAGTTAGAAATTTTAAGATAGTGAGAAACGCGCTCCTTGCAGACGTTTTCACTGGAGAATACAAAGGTTCTTCAAAAAAGGCTTGTTAAAATATTTAAAGGGTCAGCAACGCGAGTGTGACACCTCTGGGTGTTACAAACGTTCGTAGGCTACGGTAACCGCTTCCCATCAGGCGGGCCGTACGCTTTTTAGCTTACCTAAATTAGTTTAAAAAAACGAGTCATGTTGCGGGAGTGACCCCGCCTTTTGATCTTAGACTTTATTAAATAAGACTAAAACTAACATTTCTGGTCCATATTAAATAGTTCAATAAATAGATTATAAAATACCTAAAATTCTACTTTATATATTTACTTATATTCAATTATTACGATTTTTTTCATTGATATAATAATATTGCTGGACTTTTCACTCAGCGCAATCTAGCCCCGAACTAAGCCAAAGCTTGTGATATGGGAACCAGATAGCTGATAGAATACATAAATACTTTTTTTTAAGTTCATAACGTAACTTCTTTTTTTCATTATTAATCACAAACACTTCTGAATGTTCAGTCTACTAAAGTTTCTCCAAAAGTATTTTGTATTTAACGTAGCGGATAATGTACCAACTTGAACGATATTCTTGTGAACACTTCCGATTAGCACTGATTTGGATCAGTTGACATATCTCTAGATTGCTTGTAACTGTCTGCAGATAGCTCAACTATTTCATAATGTATTGTGCAAATACCTGTATGCATTGTAATTTTGTTATTTTTTATTTTTCTATGAACGATATTGAACACACATATATGTAATAGGTATTGATGTAAATTTATATTCAACTTAAATGAAATTAAACTATTTATCTTAATATAGACAGTCAATAATTGTATCAGTCACCGTTTGTGATTGGTCGGTCGAGTTGCGCAGGCGCCGCCACCGCCGCACCAGCGACGAAAGTTGGCCAAGTGTGACGTAACAGCAAAGTAGCCCTACTTCCGATATTGTACTTATTATTTACACTGTGACTGTACAATCATTATCAAAAGTGGTTGTGTATTTTACCTAATAAGGAAAATTACACGAGTAAAAGTATTTTCATAATGTACAAAATACATGAAACAGTTGTGCTATCTGCGGACCGTTGCAAATTATCTAGAGATAGCTGCACTGATCTAACTCAGTGCCAATCGGAAGCGTTCCCAAGACACTGACGGCATTACCAAAAGTGATTGTAATATATGTATGATTATCAATAGTGACTGTGTATTTCACTTATTAGTCATCGTTACTTATAGTATAAATGAAAAATACAGAGTAGAGGTGCTATAAAAAATATGATTGGTATACATAATAATATATAATAATATTATGATAGCCAGTCTCGTTAACATTTAAATTTAAAATGGCGTCTCTAATAGCGGCACCTTTATTATTAGATTATTTAAGACGAGATAAATATACTATAATGGCAGTATTTTAAGCATGCTTATCTCTAGACACATTATAATAAAAAATTTACAAAATAAATACCTAGCTAATATTTTTTTACGATGGCTAGTGAGATGTAATATCAAGCCATAGCACCAAATTATGTGGACAGTAACTGTCTTTTGCCTTTTAATTATTGCTTCTAATAAAAAACGCAAGTCATTTTGGTGTTGTATGTACAATCGCGACTGTGACCTATACACATTGCAAAATTCCACGCGATCGGACACGCGAGGAAATAATATTTCCTATTGGCAACTTTTGAATAATAATATGGAATTCCATTTTGGTAGATTTGAATATAACTTGTGCAATCACTTGATCATTTTCTTAACCTTGACTTTTTCGTGAGTGTATTTTGTTCTCGAATATACTTTTTTTTATATTTATAAGGTAAGCATTTCAACGTTTTATTAACAATTTATTATATTATGCATTTTTCTACAAACGATCTAGAGATAGATCGATCCAAATCAGTGCCAATCGGAAGTGTCCCCAAAACCAATTCGGATGAAACTTGAAAAATTATGATTTGTATATATATATGATGTATTCTATCTTTCTAGCTTTTGGGTACTATGTGAGTTTACCGTGCGCGAAAGCTATATGTATTTGGAAATGCCTATAAATATACTTCAGTATGTACCTAAATGGATAAAAATTATAGGTGTTTTTTAGCAAAATGTCTATTTGTGACATATAAATAAATAAACTGAAAAATAAAAGTGAAATCGTCTATAAATTGCCCAATTCACATGATTTTAATATTTTGGAATAATTTTAAATAAAGTACAATGCAGTTATCGGAATTCTACACATATCATTATTAAGTAGACATAAAATAGCGTCCTTTATTTAACATTTACAAAATGTATACTAAAATAGGTATAAAAAATAAAATAAAACTTTCCTCTCCAATTAAGAATTAATTCGCATTTATAGGTATCTGCAACTTGATTAGAATTTAGTCAAAAAATGTTTTATTTTTCGAAGGTCGATTTGCGCTATCGCAATTTTTTTTACGTTATAGAACGTAAAAAAACTGAAGTTTTTAAATTTGACCTTTGTTTGGATAGAGGTGCATTATTGACCCATAGTTTTATGACTTGTTACCAACTGGTTTCCTCACGATGTTTTCCTTCACCATTTGAGATGAGTATCTAATTATACAAGAATATTTTATCTAATCGGTTTTTTAATATAAATACTATGGATTTATTTGATTGATTTTTATATGACTTACATTTGTGTAGATTTACTGTGTTGTTGTGGATGTGTTTTTTAATGTATTTACTCTAGTAAATTATCATTATTATGTTAATGTACCTACAACATGAATTTAACCCCTGACATGTAATAATATTTTTACCAATAAATAACTATGAACTATGATTTATTATTTAAGTTATAAAACATAGGAAAAAAAATACTACCTATCACTCAAGATAACTACTTATCACCTACGTATTAAAAAAAGAGTAGGTACAAGTGACAGTGACAACGACAAGTCTACTCTAAAGAGTCCCTTCAAAATGGAGGGAAATATGAATAGGTCAAAATATTAAAAAAATTATTTGTTATTTTAAATTTTGATGTCTTGTATACACTCTCATGTAGCATATATTATTATAAGAGTTTTTGGTTTAGATTATATTCATCATCATCAACAGCCCACAGAAATACACTGCTGGACATAGGCCTCCCCTATCCGCTTCCAGGAAAAACGATTCTGAGCCCTTTCCATCCACCGACTACCCGCGATCCTGACAATGTCGTCAGTCCATCGGGTAGGAGGGCGTAGGTTATATTGTGTTTTTATATGTAAAAAAACTAAATAATTGTTTAGTTGCAGTAGTGTTTCGGTCGAGCGGCAAGCAGATCCGATGTAGCAATCCCACTGCAAGTTTAAACGAGGCACTAGTGGATAACTAGCTTGCGTAACAATCATTGTATTGCAAACATGACCGATTCGTCGCTGTTGATATTTAGTGATGTTCATCACGCACATGTCAAGTGAAGCTAGAAAATAACCAGTTTTGGAGCTATTTAAATAAGGCATTTTAATAACCAAATTAGACTTAAATTCAAAGGAATTTGATGAAAATTTTGAGTTACTGTGAATTATAGTTTTGGAACTGTATTTAAATAAGGCATTTTAATAACTCAAAATATACATTATAGTCAATCGAATTTGATGAAATAAAAATTGATAAAATAAAAAAAACCTACATGACGATAAACGATAAACGTCTGAAATTTTGCATAAAGCACACGGATTCTTAAGAATTTGCACGCGTGGGTATTTCTCAGGTGATGGTTACATTGTTACAATACTATACGCTTGTAACATTAGCAATAAGTTGTATAAAAAAGATATCCACTCATTCATCCCTAAAATACCGCATCTAAAAGGAACTTTAAATGTATGAATGATATATGAATTCGTACATTAGGCTGAAAATGGGCGAACAATTTTGATTGAAAAGAAAGTATATACGTTCACGGGACAAAGTAACGCGTGCTTCACCCCGGACTTTGTATAAAATAGTCGAAATCTTCAATACTTCTGCAGAACTAATAAAAGTTTCACAAATGACGAAATTTCATTAACCATGAACTTAGAATTGCACTTAATTAGCATTGCGAGACAATAAAGAAATAAAAATAGGTAATAAAATAAGAATTGGCCGAATTCGAGATAAAGATTTTTGTATTTGACCTTCTGTTGTAAAAGTTTGGGAAATACTCTAAATAAGGAGAACTGGAAGTAGCGTAGACAGGTATTTAATTGTTAATAATATTTATGAAAACAGAAAAAAGGTTACAATGAAGAAAATTAAAAAAGATTGCCTGGATTAATAAGAAAACCTAAAAAAATATTCATGATATGCCAGCCTGTGAAATGACAGGCATATTATTATGAGGCTTAACATCTGTACGCCTCAAGATGATGGATGCAGGGCAGTACATCGTAGGGCACGTTCTTATCGTGGGAGAATTGCGAAGCAAAGCTTTGTTGTGATGGTTACCACTTAAGATAAGATAGGTTATCTGCTTGTTCCACGAGTCAGAGGTAATAAAAAAAAAAAAAAAAAAGAAAAGAGATTCTTTTAAAACAATTTAATTGATCAATTAAATAGAGTAAAATTTTAATAGGTGAATGATTGAAGAAATATAAAAAAAGGTTGATAATGTGCTAGTGATAATTTGACAGCTGTCAGCATTACCCCAAAACATGTCTTGTACAAAGATTATGCATCCACATCTGTAACAATCTTCGAAGCGTGGCGCTTAAAAGGGAGCATGTCCCCGTAACTCTTACTCAATAGCGTTCCGTTTACTGATCACCTGTTATTAGCAAGCACGAGTTTCGAACGTACCAGTTATTTTGCTTGTTACGCTGTGGCGCGCTTTTTGCTAACATGTTGAACATCACATCACTAAACTAGTTCTATTTTCAAATGTTTAAAGAAGTCAGCGCTTACATGAAATTCGTAACTGGAATGGAATTTAATTTGAAATTAATTAGATTGCGTACCATTAGGTACGCTAAGTAGGTTTGTAATCGTTTTGAAATTTTCTAGCGTTTGTTTTCAATACTACCCAAAAGTTTTGGTAGTTGTTATTAAGCCCAGTCTTGTCTAGTAGATGTGCTAGTAGGTAATGTAGGTACCTATATAAGTCTGAAGAGGGCATTGTAAGCAAACTTAGAATATTGACAATCGCGAACCGTGAAATTTCTTATTAACTTACTCATATTTTTCGTCTTGTTGTGTCACTAGTTTCTTTCGAAGTTGTGTGGTGAAAAGATTTTAAGTGCGCCTCAAAATAACTCATAAAGGTTGCATAAAAATTTCAAACAATATCTACTTAATCCTCGATTTTATTTCAGGGTAAACTATCTACTAAATTATTGGGGCATTACCAGTCACAACCATCTGAGAATGAAGGTTCTATGAACAGAAATATGTACATAATGCAATAGGACGCCTATTCATCCGATCGACCGATGAAATTAAAAAGATTGCGTAAAGTCGAAATCGCTCTTTCTGAAAATGTTGGGGTGAGGTTTGGACTCCTTCAGACTGGTGATGATGATGATGATAATATCTTTCTTACAATGAAATTTATCAAAGTTCATACGTGTAAAACGTAAATAGTAAAACATTTAGTAGTAAATTCGTTCATAATAGACACAGAATCAATACTTGAGGAAATGTGATCTAATCAAGCTACTAGATAAAGGTCTGTTTGATAGAAAGCGAGCATAATTATGACGCGAAGAAGCAGCGAAGAGATTCCGTCATCATAGATACTTGGTTGGTAAATTGTTTCCCAGTAACAAAGCACTAGAACTTGCGGCAATTTCAAGCTGCAACTGTAATATCTGGCTTGTTCACGGAAATAGATCGTAAGCAAAACAGCTATACAATTGCAGCAATAAATTAGCAAAACTGTATACCTTTGGTGAACATAAAACTGATGAGACATTTCAAATGACACTGTCTTCATGTGAAAATGTTACAAACACTTTGTGCATGTCAAAATGCGACGTAGCTCCTAGCTAGTATTCAAATTCCTTGCTCCTAGCACCCTTTGACAAGGAAGACATATTTTTTTATGTCGGTCTTAGATTCGCTGTCAGTCAGACTCCTCCTTTATTTCGTACATGTGTGCATGTGTGAGTAACAATTAGCTGACTTATAGAAGTTTTATGATAGGAAAGATGTCTCTGCATGAGATATTAGACTGATGAAACTGTATCTTAACTCAGCGAGAATAAGCTTATATTACATTGACATTTAAAATTAGACTGGTTTTATGATAGGAAAAGAGACTTCTGAGAACGATATTATTTATGTTCTATTCAATTGTAGAGAAGTCCTAGGAATTATATTGAATTTGTTTTAACATAGATCTCATGTAATAGGGTGGTTAGGCCAGAACACAAGATGTATTCCTATCCCTTTCCTTCAATGTGTATCCTTATATGTTACCTCTCTTTCCTTATGCCTATTCTCACCGCTCTTCGTACCTGGAATGCGCGTGCGACGTCACGCGCCAGCTTCACCTATATGCAACTGTCACTGTCACTTGTAACTGACATCCCGGACAAGTTGTCAATCGCCATTCTTGGAGGAAAATTTGCTATGCGAGGTGAAAGCGTAAAAAACAATCGAGTGAAAACGGTGAGTCCTTTCTTTTCCTATCCTGTCGTCCATCTCTTGTGTTCTGGAAACGTAATTGGGAAAATCTACTGAGAGCCAGCGCTATCATTTGGTCCTATCGATCGCAGATTATCGGTGATTTTTTGAGATTATTAGAGAAGGGCAATCGCCATCTTTATTACTGAAATAATGGAGTCTACCAGTACTAAGTCAAACGAGCATCGTGAATTGCAAAAATTGCAGAATAAATTAGCAGCTTTGTTTGGACGATTGCAGGGCATGTACGATTGCATGTGTAAGATAGGAAATGATCCGTTGTTAATTGAAAACTTTTTAGCCGATTGTTTTACCGTCGATACTTTACGTAAGGATTTCATTGCCGCTATAGAGGAAAGAAATGAATTTCAATTGTCCCAGGCGGAAGGTCCAGTACCTACGTATAGCTCATTAATTGCCTTCGACCAACTTTACGCCAAGATTAAATATAAATCACATCAGCTAACGTTGCAAATTGAAAATTCGAATCACGAAAGTAGTTCTTTAGTCAAATGCGGAAAGCCTTCACCAATAAAGCTACCGCGGCTGGAATTATCTACATTTGATGGTGAAAATGAATCATGGCCTATTTTCTACGAGACTTTCAAGTCGGCTGTCCACAACCACCCCAATCTTACTGACGGAGAAAGAATCCAATATCTAGTAGGTAGGTTGAAGGGTAAGGCCTTAAATATTTGCAAAGGTATCTTGCCCACAGCAGAAAATTACCCAGTCATTTGGAAAGCTTTAGTAAACAAGTATAATGACAAACGTGTCCTAGCCGCTACATATTTGGATAAGTTGATGAACTTGCCTACTGCTAATGAAAAGGTTCCCTCGCAGTTAGAGGATTTCATTGACAATTTTTCATCGTTATATTCAGCGCTAAAACAATTAGAGTTAGACAGTTTAGAAGACTTTGTGTTTGTGCATATTGCATGTAAAAAAGTGGGTTTGGAAACAGTTAAATCATTTGAATTAAAAATCAATGAGACTTCCAATAGTACGAGTTGTTACGAGTTCATTAACTTTGTACGAAATCAATCACACATTTTACAACGCGCACATAATAACGCTAGTACTAGCTCTAATACGAAAGCAGCGGGTAGTAATCAGGCACGTAAAAATAATAATACTTCGTCGTCGGTAGGAATGGGAGCGCGTACTTCCAACAGTAATGTAAAAACATTTGTAAATGTGCAGGATACATGTTCGTGTTGCGGGAAGAGTGACCATACTCAATTGCCCCAGTGCACGAAATTCTTGTCAATGATCCCTAATGATCGATATAAATTAGTGAAAGGTAAACGTATTTGCGTGAATTGTTTAGATAGCTCACACGTCATTGCAAATTGCACCGATTCAGTGCGCTGTAGCGAATGCAGTCGCAGTCACCATAGCTTACTGCATTTTCCAAATAGTAAAAGGTCAGTCACGGGTAATATTGAATCAGGTAGCTCGACAACAGCCGTGGTAACGCGCGGTCCTGAGTCCGCCCCTGCGAGTGCAGCCTTGTCAGCGTCGCCAGCGGCCGTGTCGTTATGCGCGCTCGGCGAATGCGCCGTGTCCGGACATAATGTCGCAGGTTCGATTCCTGAGTCCTCTGTCTTGCTCGGCACCGCTCAATGCAATGTGATGGATGCTGACGGTAACGTTATTGTTTTGCGAGCTCTGGTTGATAGCGGGTCGCAAAAGGATTTAATAACGGCAGAATGTTGTGAACGTTTAAAACTAAAATTACATGAACCGCAGAATAAATACGTGTCCGGCGTAGGTGATGTCACTAATCCTATCGTCGGGATAACTTGCCTAACCGTGCAGTCTCGTTTCGATGACTCAGTCAGGTTCACTATTCAGCCATTGGTCGTAAATCGTATCACGAGCGAATTGCCTACTGCGAAGATAGACGCTGCACGTCTAGAATATTTAAATAATATTCCTTTGGCGGATAGTAATTATTACTCCCCCGCTAATATTGACCTCATATTGGGGACAGATTTGTTTGCTAGAATTCTAGGTCCGAATTCAATATCGCGAGCAGCCGGTGAACCTGTCGCGATCGAGACCTTGTTAGGCTACATAATAATAGGAAAAGCCCCGGTCATTGCCCCCTCGTGCAATATGGTACGTTCATATTGTACTGTTGAAGAAGGTTTGGAAAAGTGCATGAATCGATTTTTCGAGTTGGAAGAGGTACCTAATTTATCCAATTGCCTAACAATAGACGAACAAGCTTGCGAAAACTATTACCGCGACACTACACGTCGGGAATCGAACGGGCGTTATGTTGTTTCGTTGCCTTTCCGAGGTGATTCTGCCTCTCTGGGCGACTCAATGCGTACCGCCGAACG
This sequence comes from Plemyria rubiginata, assembly GCA_963576535.1. Lineage (NCBI taxonomy): Eukaryota > Metazoa > Arthropoda > Insecta > Lepidoptera > Geometridae > Plemyria > Plemyria rubiginata. The sequence continues at coordinate 4,745,908 of OY754929.1, forward strand.
TAGGTATTTATCGCTGGAACGTAGGTTGTTATCTAATCCCGCTATTAAAAAGGAGTATGACAGCGTTTTCAAAGATTACCTACAGCGAAACTACATGCACTCCGTAGGTACTGTTCTTGAAGTAGGTAATACGAATGATCAGTACGTAATACCACATCATGCAGTGGTCCGGCAAGACAAAAGCACAACAAAATTTCGAGTAGTGTTGAATGCAAGTAATAAAACTTCTACCGGAAAATCTTTAAATGATTTATTGCATACCGGTCCAAACTTACAAAATGATTTGTTTCAAATAATATTAAAATTTAGATTGTTGCCAGTAGCAGTATGTGCAGATATTCGCCATATGTACTTACGTGTCCTAATGGATGAAGATAGCCAGAAGTACTTAAGATTGCTATATAGGTTTGACAGTAATGATCCTATTACAGTTTTCGAGATGTCTCGTGTGGCATTCGGCTTGTGTTGTAGTACGTACCTAGCTATACGTACGGTGCGTCAACTTGCTTCCGATGAACGGGAACGTTTTCCTATTGCTGCCTCGGTAGCTGAAAGGGATATTTTTACTGACGATTTGGCTACGAGTTTTTCATCTGTGGCTAAAGGTATTGACGTGTCGAATCAGCTGATCGAAATGTTCGCATCTGGAGGGTTTGAGCTAGTGAAATTTTCTAGTAATTCGCCCGAAGTTATGGCAGGCATTCCCGCTTCTCATCGAGTGACCGAAGCAGTCGAATTCAGTCCCGACAGCTACCTAAAAATACTTGGGCTTGTTTGGATACCAGCTGATGATGTCTTCACGTTCAGTGTCAATGTCGAAACTCGCGAGTGCACCAAACGGAATATCCTTTCAACAATTGCCCGATTGTGGGATTTGATGGGCTTCGTGGCCCCGGTAACGCTTCTGTCAAAACTGATAATTAAGTCTCTATGGGAAAATAATATAGGATGGGATGATATTCCCCCTCCAAATATCGTGACTTTGTGGCAATCGATTGAATCAGGATTGCCTTTGTTTCAAAATATTAAGTTGCCTCGTCATATAGGCGTGAATGACGAATGCATTGTCTCTATACTAGGCTTCGCAGACGCTTCGGAACGCGCTTATGGCGGAGTGGTATATTTACACGTATATTTTCCAGCTGAAGATCGCGCCGTGACGAACTTGGTTTGTGCTAAGTCCAGAGTGGCCCCATCCAAAACAGTGATTACACTTGCTAGGATGGAGTTGTGCGCTAATGTGATACTCTCACGGCTGATGCGTCTAGTCATTGACGCTTATTCTGGTCGCTGTCAAATAACAAATGTTTATGCCTTTACTGATAGTACAGTAGCTCTAGCTTGGATTCATTCCTGTCCAACTCGATGGCAAACTTTTGTCGCTAATAGAATCTCCAAAATTCATAATGAACTAGATTCTAGACATTTTCATCACATTCCTGGAAAGGAGAATCCCGCTGATTGCCTCTCTAGAGGTCTTACCCCCGCTCAGTTACTCGAGCATCCGCTCTGGTTCAACGGGCCTTCGTTTGTTCGTCTCCCTGTCTCGGAATGGCCAGTGCATCGCTTCGAGCCCACAGCTGTAGTCGACGAAATACCGGAAATAAAGGTAAATGTCTTGGTCAGTACAGCTGCGACTCCTCCGACGTCGCTCGTGTTTTATGAGCTCGCTTCTAAAATGTCATCATGGGCTAAATTAATTCGAATAGTAATCTACGTTTTAAGGTTTGCCAAAAAATTGCCACGGAAGTTTCAGATATCTCATCTTGATGTAGCCGAAGAGTACGTTATAAAGGATTTGCAGAGATTGCATTTTGACAATGAGTTCAGGAATGCCGAGACAGGAATAAAGTTGCCTCCTTCTTTTTTAAAGCTTAATGCTTTCATAAAGAACGGTGTGTTTAGAGTAGGTGGTCGATTAGTTCACTCTGACTTAAATTACGACAGTCGTCATCCATTGTTACTCCCTCGTAAAGATCATATAGTAAATTTAATAATTGATTACTATCACCAAAAATACCTACATACCGGCCCGCAACTATTAATGTCGTTGCTAAGACAACGATTCTGGATATTGTCGGCACGCAATATAGTACGCAAACGTGTACAGCAATGTAACATATGTTTCAAGGTCAATCCTCGGAACTCGGCGCCGTTCATGGCCGACTTACCGGCTTGCAGGGTGCAAGAGGCAAAAGCATTTTGTCATACTGGCATGGATTACGCAGGTCCTCTGCACATAATCCCGTATCGTCGCCGTGGGGTACATAGTATAAAGTCATACTTATGTTTATTTGTTTGTCTCGTTACTAAGGCCGTCCATCTGGAATTAGCGTCCGACCTAAGCACGGAAGCGTTTTTAAATGCACTAAAAAGGTTTATATCGCGGCGTGGTCCCGTAGCAGTTCTTTATTCGGACAACGGCACAAACTTTATTGGAGCGAAGTCGTATCTTGATGCTATGTATCAGCTACTGGAATCCGAGGAATATATAGATAAATTTGCTAACGTAACACGCGACAACCAAATAGAAATGAAATTTTACCCTCCTCTGAGTCCGCATTTCAATGGGATCTCCGAGAGTAATGTCAAGAGTGTTAAGACTCATCTAAAAAAGATAGTAGGAAACCAGTTGTTGACATTCGAGGAAATGACTACGGTTCTGTCTCAAATTGAGGCGCTGTTAAATTCGCGGCCTCTTTCTGTGTTGAGCAGTGACCCGTCCGAGCCACTTGCCCTGACTCCCGCGCATTTTCTCGTTATGACACCACTGAAATCACTTCCTTCTGAAGATTTATCTAAAGCTAATGGCACTCTTCTCCAACGCAAACGTGTAGTAGATAATTTGGTACAGTCATTCTGGAAAAGGTGGAAGGTAGAATACCTAAATACCTTGCAAGTCCGTAGTAAATGGCTGACCCATAGGGAGCCCATTCGCGAAGGTACTGTCGTATTGTTAAAATCCGATAACAGTGCTTGTCTCGACTGGCCTCTTGGGGTCATTGAACGTACATATCCCGGGAAAGATAACATTGTGCGTACCGTAGACGTACGTACCAAATCTGGGGTGTTCAAGCGACCTTTGGTGAAGGTTTTTCCATTGCCTAGCCAATAAATAACTATCTTTAAATTATACAGTCCACATAATTATTATCGAATTAATACTAAATTAATATTAAATAGATACGTAGTTTAAAATATGTAATAATAAAATTCTTGTCTAAATAAATACTTGCTAAATAAAATTAAATCTATATTTATGTAGTTGCTTAAAATAAACGAATACTTAATATTAGGTAAGTAGGCTAAGTAGGTACCTAGGTAATTTGTTTCGAAGGATTTCATCCTGTCAAACCCGGGGGAATGGTTAGGCCAGAACACAAGATGTATTCCTATCCCTTTCCTTCAATGTGTATCCTTATATGTTACCTCTCTTTCCTTATGCCTATTCTCACCGCTCTTCGTACCTGGAATGCGCGTGCGACGTCACGCGCCAGCTTCACCTATATGCAACTGTCACTGTCACTTGTAACTGACATCCCGGACAAGTTGTCAATCGCCATTCTTGGAGGAAAATTTGCTATGCGAGGTGAAAGCGTAAAAAACAATCGAGTGAAAACGGTGAGTCCTTTCTTTTCCTATCCTGTCGTCCATCTCTTGTGTTCTGGAAACGTAATTGGGAAAATCTACTGAGAGCCAGCGCTATCATAGGGTTTAGGTTTAAATTCAACAATATATACCTGCTTTACTATCAGACCACTAAAAGTTGTTAATCGAATGTGGGACAGATTTTGTTAATTTGCCGTAAATTGTTCATAGTTCAAAAGTTTGTTAATATGTACTACGTCACCGACAATGTTTGATTAGTAAAGAGGACAATGTTATTGTATATTGCTTCACAAGTTACATCTACATCTGTATATTTCTAGTCTTTGACACGTCACTTTTCGCACCTAACCTCAAAGTTCCTTCGTCATTCGAAAACTAACTTTACCGGTAGCAGTTACGGATCATTTTTGACCTTTCGATTGCTTTTTTGGGTTTACTTCATTTGAAATGAGTACCTTTCGCACCAGAGCTGGTTACAACACTGATTGTGGTCTTTACTGCTAGTGTTTAAGGTTCAAAATCAAGTATGTAGAATGATGTTTCGGGTGATTTGACATTTGGATTCCTAAAGGTTGAATAGTAGTTACAAGATAATTGCAGCAACAGGTCATCTGGCTGACCCAACGGACCTTTGATGGGTCTTATTGGTTCGGGTCTCATCATCATGTGTAGGTAATAAAAGAACCGAATGGATTTCTACTATAGTTACTTACACAGCTGACTGAAGCCAATTTTTTTTACTAAAAAACATGACTATCCATATAGCCATGTTTTTTTAGTACATAACTGCTATGATGGGCGAGAATCTAATCACAATTCAAAATTAATCAAAAAAGTGTATAAGTTCGTCTTCAAATATCAGTTAGTAAAATATGTTATTATATTATAGTAGACAATCTGCTTGCGATAATAAGCGATAGCTTGTAGGTATATGAACGCTTCAAATGCTTACATTCTTTGATAAACCTTAACTACGTAAAAACAGAACAAAGATCTAATCACTGCATGTATTACTTCCGCTAATTAGTAAGCTTCGGCATTTACAAAAGTAAGAAACAAGATCGGTCGCAGATACAACCCTTGAGGCACCCGTGCTTATCACCATGATCTTTACTGTATGTGATGACAATGTCTACGTAAGATATTAATTAGATAGTGAAAATATGTAATCAAAGCAAACTCACGTCCCGTATTTAGAGATATCAGTAGGTAAGTTATTGTTATGACACACGCTATCGAAGGCTTTGGCGATGTTCAATAAAATTATACAAGGCATGTTACCGGTTCCTAATCTATTTTATGTCTGTGTTTTACAACTTATTACGCGAAACTGGAATATAATCTATAATTCTGTATCGATTTTAACGAGGTTTTATTTTTACAGGTAAGCACGTAACGAGCCTTCTTCGTGGTAAGAATTTGTAGTTGATGGACTAATTCGAGCTTGGTTTAAGCTATGACGAGATCTTCTGATGGCCTTTAATATAAACACGGCCATCGTGAAATAGATCTTACGAGAAAAGACAAGTCTCAGGCAAGCCTTTACTTTGAAGTGATCAGTGTCTGAAAGATATGACGTCACAGCTCTGACTACCGATAAATTTGAAGCGGTGGTGGCAAAATATGTTTTGCAGGTAGAAATTGACGTCATCACCACTTTTTCAAAAATCAGGAGAAGGCCATAGCTGTGCGATGAGGCTTTACAGGAGTAGTAGAGCTCTTTGTGTAGGGCTCGGCCGGGGAAGTACTACCACCACGCCTTTTTCAGCATCGCTGTGTTTTGGTTTGAAGAGTATGATCGCCGGTGTAATTACAGGCACATGAGGCTTATCATCTGTATGCCTTAAGTTGATGGACGCAGGGCAATGCATCGTAGGCACGTTCCTATCGCGCGTGACTTACGAGGCAATGCTGTTATAGGTGATGGTTACCACTTGACATCAGGGGGGCCATATCCTTCTTCCATCAGACGGTCGTATAAAAAAAAATCTGACCTGTGAGCAAGTAAAACGTTATCCAGTATGATTACTTTGGTATATTTCAAATCTAGTAAAATTAAGCATCCCTTAGGACCCTGACAGGCTGGCCTTAAGCTCTGCAGTGCAAGTACCGTTCTTATAGAACGCTTACTTGACATTTAGAATCGTCAAAATTCGTTAAAAATCGTTATTTCATTGTTGAAACCATTTTTAACGAATTTTTGACGATTCTTAATGTCAATTAAGCGATCGATAAGAACGGTACTTGAACTGCTGGTCGGTAATAAAAGACTATGAACATAAACGAGCCGGTAAATGCATGGGTGCATGTACATGCATGTGCATAGTACGAGTTTTGGTTTATTTTTAATGCATTCACACGTACCTCCAAGGCTCCAGGAATCTGCAGCCGCGTCTCTTCCTGGTTGGTCGACCTGATGATGTTGCGGTCGAGTTTTCTATTCCGATATTGAATCGATATAATTCGTTCGGAGGTTTCACTGCCGTCGTGATCTATCTAACAATTTGCTTTTGTAGAGATAAAAGATAAAGGAACCTGGAAGTGACATTCTGTTATCGCGTACTAATATTATAAACGCGAAAGTTTGTAAGTATGGATGGATGGATGTTTGTTACTCTTTCTCGCCGGAACGGCTGAACGGATCTGGATGAAACTCGTAAGTAAATAAATAAATATTGGTGGACATTTCACCATTTACTTTAGCCCCAACGTAAGCAAAGATATTAGTTTTTCATCATTCAATATTTAGCTCCAAACTAAGTCAAGCTTGTTATTTTAGGAACCAAATAATTGAATTAAACATACTTATTTTTAACGTTTATTTTTATAATTATTTAACAGATTTTCTCGTTATCTTTTTTTCCTCCATGGGGATCCACAACCTTTAGCGTAGGTGTGTATACTACCAACTCAGATAAATTTGGTTCTATGTAGTGCTGTGAAATGCACCAGCATTTATTTAGTTTTAAACCAATAAAATCCCGAAGACCACATTCAGTAAATGCAACTCCGTGTGAAATCTGCACTTCCTAGCGCACGCGCACATAAGCACACACGTGCGAGAAACGCACACATCCATCCGTGAGGTTGTAGTGCGAGATACACGCGTTTGTCTGTGTGCGTGACGTTCACTTTCGATAGCTGAGGTTAATTTGTACCTAGTATACTGTGTATTGTAATTGTTAGACAATTATCGTTATCCGGATTCGCTTTTATTATTTTAATTGTTTTGTTGGTAGGTAGTTGGATTAAGTTTAGCTACTACGTTTTTAAATAATTTAGTTGACTTATAATTTATACATTTATTTACAAAGAAAATTACAATTGTATTTAGTAAATATACTAAATACATGAAACAGGTTGAGCTATCTGCAGACCGTTGCGGATGATCTAGAGATAGCTCAACTGATCCGAATAAGTGTCAATCGGAAGTCTAATAAAGTCTCGGCGGAATTACAAATACAAATAATACAAATACATTTATTTACCAAAAACAATTACATTATGTTACTGTTGGTCCCCGCGTACAAGGACAATTTTATTCTTCTGTGGTAGTACTTGTATGTTGCGGTTTTTCGGTTTGAAGGGTATGGCTGCTGATGAAACTACAGGCACATTTCCTCTAAGTTGATAGACGCAGGGTATAGTGCGCGTCACGCAAAAAGAACGCCAGAAGAAGGGAAAAGGGGTGTGATGGCACGAGTAATTTGTATGCGCAAACATATCTCCTCCACTATTTTACAGCGTTAATTTTGGTTGAGGCGCCGTATGACGTAGGGTACTTTCAGAACAAATATTTAATTGTAAATAATAAATAATGCTGGACAATCCACACAGCACCATCTAGCCTCAAAGTAAGCTACTCAAAGCTTGTGTTATGGATACTAGATAACTGATATATTTAAATGCATTATACTTACATGTATAGATTTTTTAAGTATACATAGAAAACACCCAGACCAATTTCCGAGGCGGGAATCTAGCCCGCAACCTCTTGCGTCACAGGCGGACACTCGCCCGCTGCGCCACTGAGGTCGTAGTCGAATGAATTATTAAACATTATACTGTCTGTTTTAATGTATTAGACGTATGTGTTAAACAAAATGGTTCACGCATAAATAGTTATCGGGTTCCCATGGCAAGCTTTACTATATAGCGTGGTGCTAAATGTCCACGATATTTATTGTTAGTAAAGTCTTTAAACAATAGCCAGACGTTGGAATGCAAGGACCGAGTTATTACGTGAACAATAGACCATAGGGTTCCTATGGCGTGCTAGGCACTGTATCTCGTCGTTCACTTGACTTTTTCTATTTTAATTTCTATACTATTTTAAGACTGATAACAATTTTTTTTATACAACTGGCTGATGGAACAAGCAGATGTCCCACCTGTGTTAAGTGGTAACCATTACCTATAACAGCATTGCATGGTAAGTCACGCACGATAGGAACGTGTCCTACGATGCACTGCCCTGCGTCCATCGACTTGAGGCATACAGATGTTAAGCCTCATGTGCCTGTAATTACCGGCAACCACACTCTTCAAAACGAAACACAGCGTTGCTGCTTGGCAGCAGAAGAAAGTGTGGTGGTAGTACTTCCCCGGACTAGCCCTTCACAAAGAGCTCTACTACTCTTAAAACAAAGATAAAAACTAGTATTAAATTATTTTAAGACAACTTGGTCGTTTCTGGTTTTAATTAGGTGCTTCAGAGTTCTGGTGGTCTAATAGAGCCTGGGTGGTCAAGTGGTAGCAACCCCACCTTCCGATCTCAAGGTCGTGGGTTCGAAATCGGTTGCATCAATGAGATTTTCTGTTTAAACTATGTGCAAAATGCCAATACTCCCAAACGGTGAAGGAAAACATCGTGAGGAAACTGGCATGTTGTGGAACCTATAAGTTCTATAACATGTATGAAAAGGTTGAAAGCCTTTCCAGGCGCACTTAAAATCCTTTCACCACACTGTTTCGAAAGAAATGCTCATCATGCCAAGATGAAGAATAGTTACTTTTGACAGACATTATAAAAACTAGCGGCGATGGGCTTGCAACCTGTCACGTATGGAATACTAATATAGAATAATAACTACTGCAAAATGTGGGTATGTGCCAAATGTAATGTTTGGACGTACCTCTGACTACCCCTCTTAGACATCCTCAAAGAATCTTGAGTTAGTACTAGGTACTGAGAGATCTGAAGGGATATCTACCGTGCCTGGGGATCAAAGTCGTAAAGCTGTTACTGTTTTTTTTAATAAAAACTTTTTTAAAATAAATATTAGTACACTTTCCACACAACACTATCTAGCCCCAAATTAAGCCAAAGTTTGTGGTATGGGAACCAGATAGCTGATATACTTCCCTAAATAAATACATTTTTTTTTGGAAATACAAACTTAAAAATATATAACACCCAGACAGAGAACAAACATTACAGGTATTCATCACACAAATGTTTGTTCACGGTGAGAATCGAACCCACGACCCACGGCGCAGAAGGCAGAGCTCTACCAAGAACTACTACTACTAAACCAACTGAGCTATGAAGGCTAAATGACTTCAGTGCAGACGTGTAGATTCCGCTAGTTTATAAATTGCATCAAAGCAACTATTGCACACATCCTACGAAGACACGCATCCTACGAAGAAACATGGCTTCCTCAGTAACAATAGAGTGCACATGTGGGTTGGGGACGATATAATAATTATGCTTGGTGCCATGTTGGTTGTAATTATCTTTTGACAGCCCGAACAGGTATTTTTTTTATTCAACTAGCTGATGGAACAAGCAGATGGCCTATCTGATAATAAGTGGTAACCATCACCTTTTACTAAGCATTGCTTCGTAAGTCACGGACGATAGGAACGTGTTACGTTGCACTGGCGTCCCTGTCAAGTGGTAACCATCGCACCTATTATATGAAAGCATTGCCTCATAAGTGACGGACGATAGAAACGTGCCCTACGTTGCACTGCCCTGTCCTTCAACATAGCGTTCATAGGTTGGTAGTTGCTCTGCCTTTTTCCAAGCTGTAGGCTGTGGTGGGTTCTATTCCCACCGAGAGCAAACATTTTTTTGGTGAACATAGATGTTAATTCTCTGTCTGGGTGTTTATTATATCATAAGTATATATAAACAAAAAGTATGGAAGAGAAGATTAAATAGGTATTTTCTATATATATGCGTGCCTCACCGTCGACCGCATCATCACTTAACATCAGGTGAGATTGCGGTCAAACGATTTACCTACTTAACTAAGTTGTAAAAAAAAATGTATTAAATCAGCTATCCGGCTCCCATATTACAATCCCAATTATTGGTGCTAGCTAGATAATGCTGTGTGGAAAGCCCAGCAATATTTAATGCGTAATTAATGGTGTAATTACAGGCACATGAGGCTTAACATCCGTATGCCTCAAGTTGATGGACGCAGGGCAGTGCATCGTAGGGCACGTTCCTATTGTGCGTGACCTACGGGGCAATGTTTTGTTTATAGGTGATGGTTACCACTTAACATCAGGTGGGCCATCTGCTTGTTCCATCAGCTAGCTGTATAAAAAAAAAAAAAAAAATTATAACTTGTGAGTTTGTGTAGTTTTGCCCCTAGGCCGCCTATATTGAAATCGTTAATTCACTACACAACTATTACTAAAACGGCTTTATGTTTAGCTTCAAATCAGTATGTAAAACATTTATAACAAAAGTTAAAGTAAAGCTAGCTAGGAAAGGCTAAGAAAAAAGTAAAAAAAAAAGTAAAAGGCTAAAGTTAAACTCACATTCGGCTCTCGCTTAACAAGTGACTACACAATAGCTGCCCACGCGCCACGCTATACAGCTAATGCATTAAAAGGTTAATCCAATTGGCACCTAAATAATAACCTGATGAAAATACATCAAAAGATATAGGTAATACAAGCGAATCTGTGCGCGTGTTTTTAAGCGCGTATCATTGCGCTTAAAAAACATAAGTACCTAATTTATTTATATGAAACACTTTGGCGCACAAGTCGTAATTGCTAAATATAGGTGCATTTGCTCGCCGATTTCAACATAAAAAAAAACAAGTTACAGCGTCACATTATTTTAATGTACAGAGATAGGTACCTACTTTGATGGTTGTCAGCCCCTTAAATGAGCCCGTTTTTGTGTTTGTTCGTATTATCTACCTCTTTCCCGAAAATTTTTGAGATAAAAAGTAACTGATCAATATGCTAATCCGATCCTCAAGTCCTGTCTTTTATATTTGTTACAGCTAGTATTTAAAAGTAAAATAGTTTAAATAGTCATATTATCCTGGATTATTCTTTATAACTCTAGAAATATTTTTTTAACTAAATCGTGAATTTCCATTCCGCAGTGCATGCAATATATCGCTTGGGTGCCAATCGGAGCAGTCCAGATTTGAGGCATACATAATACTCATAATATCTGATGCCATTCAAAGAGGTTCTGACACTTTCTAAGATCATGACAATGGAGGCCTGTAGTGTTGGGTAGGACACGGTTTCAAAATGAGTTTGAGTGAGGCCCTCGTTTTATTTCGTGAGGTGGGACAATGTCATGCTTCAAATGTCATGTCACATAGGTACAAAATGTCATATTGTTGAAGTACCTAGTCCTAGTTCGCTCTACTCATTTCATTTGTCATTGAGGAAAATCTGTCACACAGCGTCACATCAACGATACCATTTCATTCAACGTGATACGACCCCTCATGTCAGTCATACAATACTCACTCACTCACTTCTTACAATGAAATTTTCCTCGTTCGTCCCGCTCGTGCAAGCGATGTCGTCTCAGTCAGACAGTGAGCGACTGTATGGAGCATGACAAAAATGAGGTGGTACATGAATTGAAAACGAGGACCGTGACATCTTTGAGTGAATGAGTGTGACAAACGAGGTGCCTCACGTATGTCCTACTCAACACTAGAGGCCTGTTATAGCTAAAGTACCTTTTCATGATAAATCTTTAAAAAATATAAAGAAATTACTTGTTTTGTTACTGATGAAACAAATCGTGGATGTGGGTACGCGAATCGCGAAACTGAAGTGAAGATGGGCAGGACACTTGGCAAGAAGGGACGACGGGAGATGGACGAAAGCGGCAAAAGAATGGTGGCCAAGGGATGCTCAAAGACCTAGAGGCAGACCACCCGCCCGTTGGCCAAACGACATTGTAGCAAGTGCTGGAAATGGATGGATGAGACTCGCAAGGGACCGGAAAGAGTGGCGTATTAAAGAGGAGGCCTATACTCAACAGTGGGTGCAAACAGGCTGAAATGATGATAGAACAAATAGATCACCCATCCTATGTTAAATTGTAGCCCTCATCAATAATGTATAACCACCAGTCCTTTAATCCTTATAGTCTCATCAGCATCAGCTTTTTAGATAACTCTTGAACTAGAAGCGACGCCTCTTGACCCCGCGGTTAAACATTATGCTCTTCAGACGAGTTCTTTAAAAATAAAGTCTAGTTTTTTTTATACAACCAGCTGATGGAACAAGCAGATGTCCCACCTGATGTCAGGTGGTATCATCATAAATTGCAAATCATTGCCTCGTAAGTCACGCATGATAGGAACGTGCCCTACGTTGCACTACCCTGTGTCCATCAAATTGCGCGAAAACGACAACCTTCAAACTAAAACACAGCAACGCTGCTTGGTGGTAGAAATAAGCATGCCCCGGACGAGAAAGAGAGAAAGAGTAGTACAGCTCTTTGTGAAGGGCTCGTCCGGGGACGTACTACCACCACGCCTTTTTGCTATAGGTGCTTGCTATAAAGCTTTGTTATAGGTGATGTATCACTTGACATCAGGTGGGCCATCTGCTTGTCCCATCAGTAAGTAGAATAAATAAAACAACCTATTTTGGAAGTCACTTATAAAAATTACCTCCATGTTAGTCAATGATGATCCTCCATGTTAGCGACTGAAATCGTATTCCCCAAAAACCCGTACCATTCCAACAAACATAACATATTCAAAGAAACTCAAGCTAAAGCTAACGGCTAAGCTGAAAACCGCTACGACATTGAACGTCCCAATGTGAACATTACTTTGTAACTTTATAGCCGGTGACATAACGGTTATTAAAAAAAAACACAAAAGTCGAGTTCGTTCATCCAGGGTTTCGCATACGTGTTGTTTCTTTAAACCTCATTGAAGAGAAGGCCAGAAAACCAGGAGAAAACTTGGAAAAACTCGTCCTCACTGGCAAAATTGATGGCAAGAGACCAAGAGCCCGAAGCCCGATACGTTGGTCTGATCAAATCCGCACTATTCTCGATGTGAAGGTCCATGAAGCTATTCATGTCGCCAGCAACAAATTCAGATGGCGAAGAGTTGTGAATGACAAAGTGATCCGTGAAGGATCACGACCCTCAGTAGTGAGGAGTACGACGCAGGAGGAGGAAGAGAAGGCGGTAACATAATGGTTGCCAAGGGATGCTCAAAGACCTAGAGGCAGACCACCCGCCCGTTAGTCAAACGACATTACAAGTAGCGTGTGCTGAAAATGGATGGATGAGACTCGCAAGGGATCGGAAAGTGAGGCGTATCAAAGAGGATGCTTATACTCAGCAGTAAGTGCAAAGAGGCTGAAATGATGATGATGATGAAGAGACACCTCATTGGAAGACCATTTTTTTATTGCCTTTCTTAAGTCTTCAACTGTTTATTAGGTAAGTTTGTTAAAGGAGTATAGAAGTCACTTTTAAGTTAGGTATATATTTTCACCATTCTGAGAATATTAAGTAAAATAGAATTAAAAAAGCTTTATTGCCACACAAATTAAAATAAATAATAATACTGAATTATTTATTTAATTCCCTTTCATATATTTATAGACCTTCGGCGGTCTAGCCTCCTCCGATAATGTAATCAATGTAGGAGATAATTTTGCGTGCGGGACGTTCATATTCCCGCCCCTCCCGCAGTATCGGATACCATCACGCCTTAAAAAACGTTATTCAGGTCATATTCAGCATATTCTGTTTCGTTACATAATATTGCAGTAAAAAAGTTTAATGTTTTTAAAAAGATAAAAGTTAAAACCTTATTGAATCTTAAAATATCTGACACAAATTCACGTCATAGTGACACAGTTAGGGATTTGTTATGACTTTTGCCAGTTAGTTTAAAACAAGGAAGTTAGGTTTAAAAAAAATGGTATTTATCAGTTTTATTTCTTTGCTCACTATATAGGTAAGTAAAGTGAGTACTAGGTAAGTACTACAGTACTAGGTAAGTTAAGGGGTTGGCCATAGCAATCCTTGTACCTGGGTAGAGGGTTGCAAGTGGGGGCAGGTGGCAAGACCTTCCCTCGAGTCATTTTTAGATAGGAACGTGCCCTACGATGTATTGCCCTGCGTCCATTGACTGGATGCATATAGATGTTAAGCCTCATGTGCCTGTAACTACACCGGCGACCACACTCTTCAAACCGAAACACAGCAACGCTGCTTGGCGGCAGAAATAAGCGTGATGGTAGTAGGTACTTTCCTGGACGAGTCACACACAAAGAGCTCTTACTACTCTCTTAATCTACTGTCACATAAGACAAATGTGGTTTTACCATCTCTACTATAGTAAGTGCTTAGCACAAGGAATACGGTTGGTTCCCTTTATGTCGAGTCCCCTTACGTCGAGTCCCCTTACGTCGAGTCCCCTTACGTCGAGTCTGAGAGTCTATTGTTCTTTCAAAATATCTGTGCGAAAAACTCGACATAAGGGTAATAAAAGCGAGAACTTTCTAGGCTCGACGTAAAGGGACTCGACTTATAGGGAACCAATCAGGAATACTACGTACAATTCTTGTTCCGCTTGGCAAAGTTTAGACAACTGCTAATCTTATCTTTTGGCATTTATAAATTAAAAAGCGTCATTTTATAGCTGCAATAGACAAATCTCAATATCGTGTGACCGGCACGTTTCAAAACTTATTGTTAGTCCTGTAATTACTGTTGGGTAACGCTGTTTCTAAACGCAAGGCGGTTGTCATGTTTATTATTCAGTAAACGCCAAAATAGCGTCGTTTTTTTAACACTACTTGCCGATAGGGAAAGCAGAGGGCTCATTTTGATATGCTGCTTTTGTCACAGAAAAATGCTATGATTAATTTTATTACTGTGGAAGTGCTTTGCTATGACTGAAAGTGAATGAAAAAATCATGATCAAATCAGGAATACAAGGTATGTACCTACAGACAAATGGGCGTATTCGTATGTGTAATATTTAGATGTCTTCAAAAATAATCTTCAGTTCGGTACTTTGCTACTAAAAATAACGAGGAATATATCTACCGTGCATGGGTAAGTTGCGGTTTTTATTTCAAATAATCATAATCATCGTCAGCCTACAGAAGTCGACTGCTGGATATAGGCCTCCGTATACGTTCTGAAGAACAATTAATTCTGAGCACTTTCCATCCACCAACTTTCCGCGGCATAAGAATGTCGTCAGTCCATCGGGTAGGAGGGCGTTTATTCCCCAGCGGTTGTCAGTTCTTCAGTTCTTCGAGCTGCATGACCTGCCCATTGACACTTCAACTTGTTAGCTATGTCGGCTACGGTTGCGACTTTAAGGCGAGGATATCCCAGAACCTCCAATCTCCAAAACGTCTCGGGGGTACTGGCTGCTCGGCGCAAGCACTTGAACAGCTAGATTTTATTAGATTTTCTTCTCAGAGATTAATAATAATGAAATTATTTTTTTTTCACACAGCGCTAGTAAATATTAATCCCTATCTTTTGATATAACTTTGACATGATTTCAAGAAAAACTCTCTTAGTAATGGATGTTTGAAATATCGATTTAGTGTCATCTTTATGATTTTTTTTATCGAGTAAATTATCATTATTTACGTTTCTATCTACACAGCGCTCGAGTACATGTTCAATTTAAAGTATTTTTTTTCTTCATGTATTTTTTTACATTTTAGTAGATTTACAGCTGTTCAAAAACCGTCCCGTGCCGCCTTAAGCATGTTGGTGATAATATCTTTCAAATAATAATTGTCAGCAACTATAAAACGAAACAATTACACTCTATTACTATTTGCTAAAACCTTAACCTCGCGTTCGGTTACGGTGTTTGGACACGATCAGAAAAAATTATGCCAATGGTCGTGCGACACACTTGCCAATGAATGATAAACGGCTAGACAATGCACTTTTTAATCAAGAATAATCAAATATTCAACACTTAGAGGAAGAGCACCGGTGGTCTAGTGGGAGTGACCCCACCTTCCGATCGTAAGGTCGCAGGTTCGAATCCGGTCGTGCACCAATGGATTTTTCTATCGAAAAATTTATGTGCGCAATGCCAGTGCTCTTAAACGGTGAAGGAAAACATCGTGAGGAAACCAGTTAGTATTCTAACAGCGGCGATGGGCTTGCAACCTGTCACGTATGGAATACTAACTACTGCAAAATGTGGGTATGTGCCAAATGTAATGTTTGGACGTACCTCTGACCCCCCTTAGACATCCTCAAAGAATCTTGAATTAGTACCTACTTGATACTGGGAGATCTGATGGGATATCTACCGTGTCTGGGGATCAAAGTCGTGAAGCTGTTTCAGTTTCAGTAGAGGAAGACGGGGGAATGCCGGCAGTTCAGCTGAGGGAAAAATTCTGTATTTATTTTTTCATTGGTTTCTTTTTGTGTGCTTGTGTTTATTTCTTCATTAATTATAAAATTTTGAGGTTTAGAGAAGCTGCCTGATCAAGCGTCACAACCACTGCGCTGAAGCGTGCTCGCTGTGTTTCAAGACACCGTATTTAACTAGTCAGTGGGGTGAGTGGTGCTAGGCACCCTGCGAACACCCCTGCTTCCCCTGATTATGTACGCACATAATCAGTTTTAAGTAATAGTTCACCAGTAAATTAAAATTTTTGTACACCAAAACGCACTCTGAAACTTATTAAATATGAACTAACACCAATGCCCGAGTCTACATAAATGAGTTATACTTACAGTAGGTATAATCAATAACCCACAAAACTTTATCAGTATAACCCATGCTAATAAAGCTACAAATTAAAAATGACTTCGCTAGTCATAACCTCTCATTCACACTAATGTCAACAAAAGCTCTTTCTCGTTCGCACTCGTGAGAGGCATTGGCGTAGGTTCCAAGTACAAAGTTGTCATGGTCAAGTTAATGCCTATTTACCTACATCTTGTATGAGACTGGTTGCGAGAAGAAATGACAAATGTGATATTTCTACGAAGACTGCGCCATGTTGGATCTTCAGGAAACCGCTAAACTAATGTTTATTTGTTTTGTTACTGGGAAAACTTACCTTATAACGCCCCGCGGTTTCACCCACGTAGTTTTAAACCTCGGTATTCCCACGGGATAATAAAAGCCTATGTGTTATTACAGCCTATAGTCTATCTCTATGCCAAATTTCATCACGATCCGTTCAGCCGTTCTGGAGTTATTATTATGATTTACGATATTAAGTAGGATAATTATACGTATAACTCGCGCCCATGAACACATACACATGACATACACTTTTTTGACTGTAAAGTTTGGCATGGGTTGCCATAAATTGCACAGCTTTATGCGTAGATTATCAGGGATATAACTCATCCGATAATACTGAAAAGTTACGAGGTAATTTCCGTTAAGTTATTGTCAACACTTTTTATTTAATCATTAAGTTAAGTTCGTACTTGGTGAAATAGTAATTTGAAAAAGTTATTCGGCTGGGTACAGTGCGCGGCGTGTTATATGACATTTCAATGAAAGGTTTATTCATAAACCTTTACTATATTTGATTTATTTATTTTTACTTTACTAATACCTACTTCATGAAGTATAAAAAAAATATTTTGTATGAAACTATTAAAAAAACCTAAACTTGCACTGATTTGAATCTGTTGAGTTAACTTTAGATTGTTTCCAACGGTCTGCAGATAGTTCAACTGATTAATATGTATTTCGTACATTTTGTAAATACTGTTCCTATTGCTTGTAATGTTCTTTTTAAATAAAAGAAACTTAACTCCAAAGATATAGCAATATAGTTCAAAGTTACCATTAGCAGTGATATTCTGTCAACAACACTCACTTATGGCTCAGGCCACGTATAAATGGCGTATTGTGCGGACAAGGCGCGGGCAGCTTCCTATTCCATTCAAAATAAAAATGCATGGAAATAAAGCACAATCTGGTGCGCACGTTGCTCGGGCGTCTGACGTGCTAACCGTAGTGGGAGGTGCTACTCGACTCGCTACTGAACTCGCTACTCGACCAGTGCGAACCAACTAGCTATTAGTTGAAAAGTGCGTTCCTAATCGGCGCGTACTGTAAACTGGTTAGTTTATGCTTTAAAGTTAAGATTAAACTAACATTGCGTAATTTTTACATAATCTACCTGTTCCGCGCAATGTGTGTTTGCAGGTCGCTGACATCGAATAACTTTAAGCCTACTTTAGTTATGGCACTGATTTTAATCAGTTACCACTTGTGATTTATTTATTTAATTTTGCTGGGGGATTGTCAGATTAAATAATATATCATACTAATATTATAAACGCGAAAGTTTGTAAGTATGGATTGATGGATGTATAGATGTTTGTTACTCTTTCACGCCGGAACGGCTGAACGGATCTGGATGAAACTTGGCAGAGAGATAGATCATAGTCTGAAATAACACATAGGCTACTTTTTATCTCGTGGGAATACCGGGATTTAAATCTGCGCGGATGAAACCTCGGGGCGCAACTAGTAAACAATAAGAAAATATTGTTGGAATTTTCACACGACAATATACACTTTCCAGAGCAGATATGTACTTGCAAATTTTCACAAAATGTATTTACTTATTTGAAAATGTTTTTCTCTTTTCAGGTAAGAACAGAAGACATAACACGATTTTGTTACCGTTCTGTCATATCAGACTAATGGTATCAGCGCTAGAGCGTCCTGTGAGTACCTCCTAACCCCCTTAGTAATGTTGGTCTTTGAGCGCGCCAACAGCTTATCAGCCCGATAAGTCTGTTGCTGTCTATTTTCGTTGGCATGAAAGTGACAGGTATATACTCTATTGAGTCGCTATAAAATGGCAGGGATTATGAATAAGAGGGTATAGCTATAATAAAAGCTATAAGACATCTATAAACTGGCGTTGGCTCTATAATACTGATGGAACGTACCATGTGTAAGCAATAAATACATTGAATTGAATTGAATTACACTTTAAAATTCCTGTCAAAATAAAATAGCTTTAACCAAAGGATGTTTAATTTATGACTGCTGTTATAAGTTAGGTACCTACCGAAATTAAATTAAATTTAACGTTGTTCAATTAAGCGTTCATTCAAATTAAATATTTTAGGTAAATACCGTGATTTTAATCAACGCAAGGACTACTTTTTTGCACCACCTAAAATTGTACCCTATTTTTTGTAGAACTTGTATTATAAAACGAATATTTTTTTATCTTTGATCAGCCGTTTTTGGATTTTGCGGTTTAGACCTTTCAAATTGTGACTATTCAAAATCTGACACATTAGACGCTGTTCGAGAAAACGTTTTTTATTATATAATTTATAATAAATTAATGTTTGTAAAAAATGTCCTGCAGGTGATGTGGTGTGAGAAGACGACCTATGGTTTTTTATAGTATTTTTATAGATCGTCATTGATTGATGAATGAATAATTTTGCGGTTTTTTATTTGGCTAAAGGTTAGTCAATTTTGTTTTAATGTTGGCAGTTGGGGCGATATACCTACACCAAGATTTTATCAGATTCCAAATACAAAATTTAAATTTTTGGCGGCGAAACCGACGCTGCATGAGTAAGAAATTATTTTTTTGCATAGCGTAAAAATTATTAATGTTTTAATCAAAAAATATGTTCTTAATTAAATTGTTTCTCTTGATCTTTTTGCAAGATTTAATGTTTTGGTTTCGTATGTGGGTATTCTAAAACTAAATTCAATTTGGTTTTATTTTTTGTGGAAGTTGTAAAGTGAAAAAAAAATGTGCCTGGCAATACTTTTATGGTGATGGAGGTGAATGTGTTGGTGTCAATGTCAGAAATTATATAAATTAGAGTGAAGAATGTAATTATTCATATTCTTATAAGTTTTGAAGAAAGCCGCCACCATTTTCTTATTAATAAATATGACTTACTATGGACTGACTTGACTTAAACGTATTCAAACTACTACTCCATGACACTGGCAAGGTTATCTGTCAATTGACGGACACTGACGACAAGGTGCTTTAAACGAAGCAGAAGATATCCAACGTTGTTACAAGGTTTTAGGAAAACCGACACCATTTACTTCAAAACAAATGACGTGACTTTACTATGGACTGACTTGACAAAAACGTATTATACGATAAAAATCACTTGAATATAGCAAGATTGTCTTTGGACAGGAGCCATATACAAAAAATAAGAAGAAGAAGATATACAACAATTCATTTTCAGCTAGCACGGCGATACCTACATAATTTTATACTTGTAAAATCTTTGTTTTATACAAAAACTTACTTTCACACAAAACGTCACGAAATAGACAACAAAAGTGGATGAAAGTGAACTTATTCACGTGATAAACACCATTAAAGATTCCCCGCACGATGCGTTTTCACAAATGTTGCTGCTTGGAATTATTATAATTCAGATGACTTCCAAACTTTGTGCCTTGAATCTGAAGTTGCTTTCTCTTCAACACGGATTATAGGTACCTATCAGGGGTAAAATAATATAATCTTGTAAAACAAAATAAAAATCTACATTGCTAGTAAGTTCAACACATTAGGTAGGTACACATATTAACTCGTTCCACAAGAAGTGGGAAGAGTTAACAGAGAATCGAGAAGAATGGAGAAAAATTCCCATCCTAATATTATAAACGCGAAAGTCTGCAAGTATGGATGGATGGATGGATGTTTGTTACTCTTTCACGCCGAAACGGCTAAACGGATCTGGATGAAACTTGGCAGAGAGATATATTATAGTCTGTAATAGCACATAGACTACTTTTTATCCCGTGGGAATACCAGGATTTAAATCTGCGGGGCGCAACTATACTATATTAAGCCTTAGAAAAAGCTGGGACAGTATAAACTAGTAGTTCGCCCCGAACTGGGATTTCGTGACGCGACGAGAACGCTCCGAAAATATAAGTAAGTAGTAGTAGTCAGAGGCAAGTCCAACCAAACATTATGTTTGGACTTGTCTCTGGCTACCACCTACTAACAAAGTATGGTAACCAAGTTTCAACTGAATGGGCCTATTTATTGAAGAGCTCCGTTGAACAGACCTTGGCTTCATCATCAGAACAGGTCACTATAACCATTTAATGAGAACCAAGTACCTTCTTAATTTTTTTCTAAAAAAAATACATTGAAAAAGCAAAGAAATTGGCCGACCAGTAGAAAAACCTTGAGGCCAACGAAACCCTTAGAAATGGGAGCTCTAATTGAGAGCTGGGTTATCGTAATTTAACTTTTTTGTTGTATCTCAAAAACCGGGCATCCTAGAAAAAAAAATGGTTTTGGAATGTCAAAACCAAGTCCTTTCATATGACATGTAGTTTTTTTTTTTTGCTTAACTTTTTTAATTTTTGCCCCCTTAAAAACCCCCCTCATTTAATAACTCCTCATCCGATTTGACTCATATACTTACCATTAAATTTCTCAAGTACAAGCTATCGACTTACCAAATTTCATGCAGATCAGAAACGGTTCGGTAACGGATCGGATATGGAGTATCGGAGTAACGGATCGGATTTCAGTAGAAATCTACTCCATCTCTGTTGCCCATTTGCCACCATCTGGCGTCTTCGAATCTGCAAACATGGCCTGCCCAGTTACACTTTAATCTTACTTAGGTATGCATTAACAGATAAATTTAATAAAGGAAATTCCAATCTCATTTTTGTTATCATGCCAGGATGCATAAGGAAACATTAAAAAAACTTGTTAAACATTTTGTTGGCTATCAGTACTTTAATGTAAAGCAATAAAAAAAGATTTGATGAAACCGCGAAACACAATTTTCGCAAACCACGCGCCATTCAGAAACGTCCCGTTACGCAAAAATGTACCTAACGCTGAAACACATTGTTGCGTGGCGCATAAATTTCCGTAATATTGCTATAAAATGTATAAATTTAAATTAGGCGGGATACAGCTTAATTTTTCTTTACCAGCCGCCAGAATTTAAAAATAAATTGGTCGCATTGTCGCGTAAAATACGGAAATTTTACTTAAGTAATGTACTTGTTAATGAATTTTGCGTCACGTTTACATTATTGTGTAACGGGAACTTTTTTTGAATAAACTCTTTGGTCGGGGGTCAATAAACTTCGTAATGATGCTAAATAATACCAGTGGGGGGCTCATATTCGATTCGATTCACTTTTTTCAATTCGTTATGTTGGCTCAGTTGTAACTTATATTTCCATGCACATTTAACTTATTGGTTCTTTTTCTCTACTTTTTTGTTTGTTTTGTGAATAATAAGAACACCTGGGCCGGGGTTGTCTGGATTTTCATGTTTAATCGGATGTTGTTAGACATAACGATGGGTGATTAGTTTTATCACTTTGGGAATATTAATAATTAGTGGCTAATCGAACATGATCATTAAAATTTTATGCTTGACCATTTTTTTGGTAAAAATCGAGCAAGGTGAATGAACTTGAGTCAGTGTATTTTTTACCCTGTTTTTAATTTGTTTTATTATAGAAATCTTATTTAGTTCCTAGGTACAGTACTGTCATTTATATTTTCTTCAATTATACAACTTGACCTCTGGTTTTGCAATACAGTAAAATATGCTTCTTCTTTGCTCTGTTCATGATACTCCGTCATTCGACAGAAAATAAAATGATAGAATTTTAAAAATTGCTCGGATTAAGTAGGTACTGGGTGTCAATTGAAAATAGAAATAATTACTTGGTAAAGTCAGTCCATAGAAAATTCGGCTGTCAGTGCATAGGTTCATGTAAGTGACAAATTGTTATTTTTTTATCTATAAATCACAACAGTTTGGCATTCTCTTCGTATTTACCTTACTTGTAAACAAAATGACATAATTTTGCAGGAAGTCTTACGACTGGTATTAAGTATTGTATTGTATGATTATTTTTACACATAACTTTAATGTAAAGTTGTTTCCGCAAAATCCAAGTCGACAAGGATTACAAGGTTGAAGCGTTATTTTATAGTTACAATAATTATATCATAAAGTGATAATTATTATATTCGCAATAGGTATAGATTTAGCAAATTTATTGCACCTGATGAAGCAGTGCTAATCAGCTGCATAATGTAATGTAGAAGATAATTTATTGTTTTTTTTATCCACAATGCCACTCTAACAAGATTCTTCATAAAGTTCTTATAAGTTTCATCATCATCATCACCAATTGCAGTCCACTGCTGGACATAGACCTCTCCCATGGCGCTCCACTGACCCCAGTCTTTGACTCTCCCCATCCAGTTTTTTCCCGCCACCCTGCGCAAGTCGTCTCTCCACCTAGTCGGAAGGCGTCCCACACTACGCTTGCCTAAACGCGGTCTCCACTCCAGAACTCGTTTATCCCAGCGGTTATCGGTTCTTATTTATTTATTTATTTTATTTTATTAATTGAACAAAATCCACAGCTCTTTGTATTATATAACTAACATAATGAATGTAGCTGAAAGCCATTAATGGATTTACATTTTTTAAGCTAACTATAACAATATAAAACGACTATCACTAAATTAATTGATAACATAGGTACTAATGACATGACTGTATTGAAAGTGTGTATTGAGTGTGAATGAAAAAAAACTGAAACAGCTTCACGACTTTGATCCCCAGGCACGGTAGATATCCCTTCAGATCTCCCAGTACCAAGTAGGTACTAATTCAAGATTCTTTGAGGATGTCTAAGGGGGGTAGTCAGAGGTACGTCCAAACATTACATTTGGCACATACCCACAAAACTGCAAAACTGCCAAAATTGACATAGGCAACCGGATTTTGAATGCAACCAAAGTTACGCGATCAACCTGCTGGTGCTTAGATTTACCTATTTTCTGTCTATCTAAATAATCTTTCTGATTAGTGAATAAATTATTTTTTTATTGATATTGAGTGAATAAAATAAAAATACGGGTGGGCTTTCAATAAGCTTCGCAAAGCTTGTATGGGAACCAGATGTAATCCTTATTACCTTTTTTGTAAATGTTTACTTATGACATATAACACTCATAGAAAAAATATCTTTGTTAATCACACAAATGTTTGTTCTCGGTGGGGATTGAGCCCATGGCCAACAGAGCCGAAGTCTGAGCTACTACCAACTGAGCTGCGAGTGGAAATAGGAATGTAACTACTATCGTTACATAATAATAAACGTTTATTATTAACTAGTTGCGCTCCGCGGTTTCACCCGCGCAGATTTTAACCCCGGTATGCCCACGGGATAAAAAGTAGCCTATGTGCTATTCCAGACTATAATCGAGGTAGATTCTGCAAGTTTCACCCAGATCCGTTCAGCCGTTCCGGCGTGAAAGAGTAACAAACATCCATCCATCCATCCATACTTACAAACTTTCGCGTTTGTAATATTAGTAGGATTATCACGTAACCAAATCAGTTAATACGTAACCTCATTACACAAAGCTCTTTATAACTGTACCAAATTCCTGTAAAGTTCGTTGACTCAAAGCAAACATTTATCTCGACTAAATTGTCAAAAAGAAAACGCAATTTTACTTCAGTGTAAAAAACCCGCCAAAGGCTCTTATCGCTGTACCAATTAGCGAGAAATGTTCCTGCCTCTTTACCGTCAAAAAGTAAAAAAAAAACGGGAAACGCGGGTTTTTGAGTTAGCCACATTCCTTTTAGGTGACAGAGCGACAGTGGATATAAGCTTTAATTAACAGCTTTTTATAACTGAATTACAAATTGATGTAATCCAGAAAGATTGACAACGTAGCGGTTTTTACGTATCTTTAGTTTGTGTTTTACAAAATTTATTCAAGTGATAGCTATTTTCCTTTTTTTTTTATGTAAAAGATAGGCAAACGGGCTAACGGCCCACCTGATGGTAAGCGGTGTCACCGTCGCCCATAGAC
Organism: Plemyria rubiginata; assembly: GCA_963576535.1. Classification (NCBI taxonomy): domain Eukaryota; kingdom Metazoa; phylum Arthropoda; class Insecta; order Lepidoptera; family Geometridae; genus Plemyria; species Plemyria rubiginata. The sequence goes on from OY754929.1 coordinate 4,770,634, forward strand.
AACAACAACACCAGGGGCGTTGTCAGTGCGTTGCCTACCCTGAAGGACTTTATTAACATTTTTCTTGAAGCTTTTCATGTTAAACAATTGTTCCTATTACCCATTAAGAGCCTGGTGACAGCGGCTCGCGGTTTCGAGGTGCGATTGGCTATTATTTCATTTCGGGGAGGTTGTTGGAAAGAATAACTATCGAGTGACACGCATAAATACTGTTCGAATACAAATAATACAATACCTAATATAAGGGAAATGTGCTTGAGTCAGAAATCATTTTGGTATTAGGTAAACGTAAGGCCAAACATACTAATACCAAAATGATTTCTGATTCGGGCATGTTTCCCTTATATTATTGTGTTATTTGTGTTCGAGTGGTATTTATGTGTGTCACTGGATAGTTGTTTTTTCAAATGATTTCCCTGAAATGAAATAATAGCCAATCGCATTTTGAAATTGCGAGCTGCTGTCACCGGGCTCTTAACTTGCACCTAAATATTGCTATTTGAAAAACAATGTAGCAAGTATTTTTTGAGTTGTTTACTTTGGGGCTAGATGGTGCTGCGTGGATTGTCCAGCATTTTTTTTTATTGTTTATTATAAAGATGGACATTATAATTTGGAATTAATATTGTGTCCAGAGTCTTCTAGATTCATAATTTTATATTGTTGTACAGTATTTAATAAAGTACTATCGCATACCAAAATAGTAAATAGCTTAATGGGTACCGAAAGTTTTGCAATAGCTGACCAATGCGCCCAAAATACAGGTTGATGATTGATAAATACCTACCATTAAAAATTAATATTATTTTGCGTTAATTTGTATGTAATTAGGAAAGGCTAGTAAAGTTATGTTATAGCTGACCATTGGTAGCAGAGGATGCGCCCAAAATACAGGTTGATGATAGATAGGTACCTACCATTAAAAATTAATATTATTTTGCTTATATTTGTATATAATCGGAAAAGGATGGTTTTTATTTACGTTTCAATAACATATAGAGCACAAGTCTTTATTTTTTTAATTATAATAAATTGGATAGACAAAAACCTATTTATAGCAAAAACTTAATTTTGAGGATTCTTGCAATTAGGTTGGAGCGCGTTTATGTCTTTTGTACATAAACTTGGAGAGGTCAACTGTTTTGTTTTTATTATGTCTATTTTGATTTTTTACACGTTTTTGGTAGTATATTTTGATGGTCGTCATTTTATTTAACTTGAATTATAAGTTTAGTATTATTTTTTCATTATGAAAAAACTGAAACTGAAACAGCTTCACGACTTTGATCCCCAGGCACGGTAGATATCCCTTCAGATCTCCCAGTACCAAGTAGGTACTAATTCAAGATTCTTTGAGGATGTCTAAGGGGGCTAGTCAGAGGTACGTCCAAACATTACATTTGGCACATACCCACATTTTGCAGTAGTTAGTATTCCATACGTGACAGGTTGCAAGCCCATCGCCGCTGTTAGAATACCCACTGGTTTCCTCACGATGTTTTCCTTCACCGTTTAAGAGCACTGGCATTGCGCACATAAATTTTTCGATAGATATTTTTTTTCATTATATTAGAAAAAAATCTACTGTTCAATCCAAGGATAACTGAAATAAAAAAAATGGATTTTAGCGGTAAAAAGTGCCACACATAGTAGTTTTTTCTTCTGTTTTTTTTCGAGCTTTGTTACTTATTAACTAAGATCATCCTATACTCGCTGTGTCAACACAACTGCAAAATACCTAACAAGTACCCAACATTTGAGTTGCGCAAAAATGGACATTACGCTTTCGCAATACCGTCGAAGTTCGCACGGTGCGGATGATGCGTTTTGTAATAACTTGTGAAGTAATGAAACAATAAAATGATTTTCTGCATCATTGTGCGACCTTGAAGTTAACGGTGATTTTTAACATTTTTCGTATGACATTTCATAAAAACCTCTACGGAAATCTTTTATTTGATCCTCAAACATACATTTTCATACATTTTTCGGAATTATTCAATTATGTAAAACCACACTTTGTAAAGGAAAAATAAATAAATAAATATAAATAAATATTGGCGGACTTTTCACACAGCACTATCTAGCCCCAAACTAAGCTTATGCTTGTGATATGGGAACCAGATAGCTGATATACTACTTATATACTTTTTTTTTTTTTTTGTAAATACATACTTATAATATTACTAGCTGATCCCGCGGCTTTGCTCGCGCTCGTTTACTTTGAAAATCTCATACAAACTTTCATCCCCTATTTTATCCCCTTGGGGGTAGAATTGATCAAAATCCTTTCTTAGCGGATGCCTACGTCATAACATCTACCTGCATGCCAAATTTCAGCCCGATCCCTCCAGTGGTTTGGGCTGTGCGTTGATAGATCACTGTCAGTCAGTCAGTCAGTCAGTCAGTCAGTCAGTCACCTTTGAGTTATATATATTTAGATATAACACCCAGACAGAGAACAAACATCTGTGTTCATCACACAAACGTTTGTTCACGGTGGGAATCGAACCCACGACCTACGGCGCAGAAGGCAGAGCTACTACCAACTGAGCTACATAGGCTGTCAAATAAGTTAATAATTTTAAGAGTATACTACTCTTAAAATTAATAACTCTTTAATTATTAGCTATGTGAAGGGCTCTTCCGAGGCTCTTCCGAGCGGCAGAAAAAGGCGTGGTGGTAGTACACCACCACGCCTTTTTCTGCCGCCAAGCAGCAACGCTGTGTTTCGGTTTGAAGAGGACGCTGGGCAATCGGAAAGGAAAGGACGCATCGTAAGGCACGTTCCTATCGTGCGTGCATTGTTATAGGTGATGCTTACCACTTAACATCAGGTGGGCCATATGCTTGTTCCATCAGCTTGTTGTATAATAAAACGTTTGATTTGAAAAAAATATATTTTGTATTTTTTTATAATACATGCTGAACGATCGATAAATTGGTACCCATCGGCGGCAGAAATAAGTTGTACGTATTACAATCAAGTTACAGCAGGTATGTTATTATTTTATTATAATTTAGTTCTAATAGGCGGTCGGACTTGTCAGTGCCAGTGAATTATGAAATGTCAAACAGACAGGTTACTTGTATTATGTATGTAAATTTTCCATTATTTTCTATTTAATTTACAACACCGCCTGGAACTAATGGTTATAAATTAGATAAATTACAAATTAATCACAATAAACAACTCAATTTGGTGTATCCAAGGCCGAATTGGTAATTAATTTTGTAAAAACAAAACAAATTGACAAATTTAATTAATTTACCGATTGGATGGTATTTGTAAGTTGGCACTCACTGTTTCCTGGCGTGACCATTTTGAAAGGGTCTGTTCGCGTTTTGCCCTTTTTGTTGATAATAGAACGTAGACGATTTTGGAATGGAGGCGAAAATTACAATTTGTATGTTTCATATTTACGAGTAATGCGTTAAACTGATAGGGTAATTTATGTGCGAGTTATCTTAGGTTTAAAGATATTTATTCTCATAGAAACTTACCAGTTCACTTATAATGAGAGTGTTACAATAGTAAAGAGAAATCTACAGAAAAAAATACAAAATCTTTCTCAATTATTAAATTTTTCAGTTTGAGGTGTGTTGTTAACGGTGAAATTACAGGCACATGATTAGGTTAAAATCTTTGTGTCTTGAGTTGATGGGCGAAGGGTAGCGTGCATTACAGGGCACGCTCACTCGTGTGTAATTTGCGAGGCAATGCTTTGTTAAAGTTTACCATTTAATATCAGGTGGGCCATCTGCTTGTTCCATCAGCATGTAAAAAAATGTGTAACCATTACGAATGCAGGCAATTGCACGGTACGTTATCTAAAACTAAGTATTCAGTACTTACCAGTTTTGTTTGATTTACATTATACCGTGACTCAAAATACAGAAATTGAGGAATTAAAATTACATAATTGATTTTCTGTAGCGGGCCGTGCGAATCGGATCTCGCCATCTCTAAAACGAATTTCGTAATAGGGAACAATGTAGACTCATCTTTAAAGTCAATTTCGTAACGGAAAACAATGAAGTTTTGTCGTAAAACTGCAATTTCTTGACACACATTGAGAGGCATCACTCGAAATGCCATTGTTAGTTGGAGTAGCTTGAGCTTCGCAAACAAACCTAACCTACTTGGAAGGAACATACACTGAGTCTTGAGTACTGTTTTTATCCATTGTCGAAGAAGAAGGTTCTCATCAATTCGTTTTTTCGGTGATGTTTGGAGACGGTCGCGCACTGTTCGCTTTCAGAAGAACTTCCTCCCGCGCACTCTAAGGTTGTGGAACGCACTCCCTGCGGATGTTTTTCCTGGAGAATACAGTATGGGGTTCTTCAAAAAAGGCGTGTTAAAATGTTTAAAGGGTCAGCAACGCGAGTGTGACTTTTTACTGGGTGGTTTATCGAAAGCTAGTGCTTGTCGACTATGTAGTCCTATTTAAATTAGAGTATTAGTTTTTGAGTGATAGCATGTATTTTCCAGTGCATTTGAAGTTGGTTTTTCTTGAAAGATTAATTATTTTTCGTAACGCCAGGCCTTTTTTGCATGGAGACAAGTGAGTTTTCATCGCGCCCGATAGAGGTACTTATTGAATCTCCATATAAAAAAATACTGACTTTAGTGGCTTAGTCTAAAGTTGCCAATGTTTAATTTTTTAGGCATGTTTTAGGCAACTTTTTTCAGGTTTTTATTTAGTTAATACGTATGTTAAAGTTTAACTTAGGACTGTAAGATTAAACAATACATTTATATTATACCGTATTTCGTATCACAATGTCTCACAGACTTATTTTTAAATAAAACACTGAGACATAAAAAAGCTTGGGTACTTTTTACATAGCTCTTGCATAAGCCCTAAATTGACATGTCACTGTCAAACCAAAGATGGAGAAACGCGGATAAACGAGGCGTAAAATGTTATAAAACCAAAATAAACGGAGAGTTTAAAACGAACTCCAAAATCTTCCTTTTGACGATATACGTCAACGAACATTATTTTTATACTACTAGTTAACGGGTGGTTCAACCACCATCATTTTAAAACAAAACCTTGGCTCGCAAAATCACGTACTATATTTTATCATCATATCATCTGTTATAGATGCTATAATAGATTGGCAGAATTAAGGTTGATTAGGTAGATTATCCCCCAGTTTCTGAGAACGCGGTCAACACTAATCGGCTGTCAAGTCACATGCTATTTCAGCTTTTACTTCAAATAAGATAGAGATAGCAAGTGACTTGACAGCCGATTAGTGTTGACCGCGCTTTCACAAACCAGGGGTAAGTTTTGATATACATATGTGGTGTATTTTTTTTTGATGCTGTATTATAGTGCAGTGTGGTCGCCCAGCAAAAAAACATTTAAAATAAAAAAAAACATCTGCAATTTCTTCCTGTACTTATGATGGTTTTTTTGGTATAGTCACTTAAGAACAGGCGCATGGCCATTCTGGTAGGAAGCATTCAGGAAGCGACACGCATCAGCCTTCACAGCTCAGTTGATAGTAGCTCTGCCTTCTGTGCTGTAGGTCGCGGGTTCACAAACATGTGATGAGTATAGATGTTCGTTGACTGTCTGGGTGTTATAAAATATTTTATGAATGTATTTACAAAAAAGCATAAGTACCTATATCAGCTATCTGGTTCCCATGTCACAAGCTTTGGCTTAGTTTCGGACGATATAGTGCTGTGTGGAATATAGAATAGAATAGAATAAGTTTTTATTTGCAACACAGAAAAATATACATAAAACAGTTTTTAAATTAAAAATATCCTCCAATATCTATTTATCTATTTTATTCTTTAGCACTTACACAACACATTATAAATAAAGAGCGCGTCGTCTGAAGCCTGCTTTAGGGATGCTTGTTAAACGTCAAGCCACATCGTTAACATGCGTAATAGGTTCCCGATAATAATAAATCAGAACCAATTACTGAACCCCAAAAAAGGTTTACGCGACAGTGGATTTTGGCAAAGGGGCAGTTCATCTTTTTCAATGTTCGGGTCATAAATATTAAAAAGTAAGTGAATTTGGCTGTTCGAATTGCAAATACGTACAGCCAATATCATAAATTGACTCACAATTTGACATGCCTATTAAAAGTGTTTTATTGCTAAATATTGGCAGATTTACTTAAGTAAGAGAACAAATTCAAAGTGAGAAAACAAAACAAAACTCTGATAGGGTATCAGAGTTTTTTCACATTTTGACCAAACATTTCACTTTTTTTAATTCACAACTTTTCTACTAGTACCTAAAACAAACATTAAATGCAAACTTTATACTACCTACTAACTTATCTGTCTAATAGGTATTAAATAACATATTCATGCATAATATTTTATTTTTAACATACAACTATCTAAATAAAGTGTGCCTTCAAAATACATTTACGATAATGTTTCAATAAAACAATAACGATACAGATTCAAATTCGATCTGCTAAACGCTTCGCATAAAAAGAATAAAGCCACCGTTCCTTGTCCCCCTCATTCACCCCCCCCCCCATTGATTTTGTTATTCAAACAGCACTGTGTTCTGCAGTTAAAAATAAAATCGCCCATGTAGAATAAATTAAATCTCCCTTTTTGTTTTTATTTAATTTTTTCTTTGTTCTGCTACTGTAACATATTTGTGGTTCAAATTAAGTAAAGCGTATATTGTATTCGGCCTCCCGCGATACAGGCTTGTCCTAGTGCGGGGACCAATGGCAAAATTATTTATGTTTAAACACTTTAGTAAATAAATTTGAATTTTTGAATTTGAATTTGAAAGCGCAACGCGGAAATCCCGATTCAAAATAAGAATTACTACGCTGAGCACAGAGTATAATAACAGTAGATAGTGTTCAAGTATATAATCTTATTTTTTTTATGCGGTATTATCCTAATTTGAACCGTATGTTTTGGAGGAAACCGCAAACATTTTTTTATCATTCTAAGCATTCAATTGATTTCAATTGACACTGACAAGAACAATGTCAAAAAACTGTCAGTGCCATACGGAGTAAAGAAGAAGAAGTCTTCGCGCGCTTTATCAATTTCATTTTGATCTATTGTAATTTTTATGTGTTCGCCGATTGCCTTCCATGTTTTGAGTAAACGTTTCTGTAAATTATTGAATCTATTGAATTTTAGTACCTACCTAAAATATACCCAATCTCCTACGAGTAGTGGCAACTGCTTTAGGCCGCCTAAATTCTCACAGGATATGGTGTTCTGTGAGCACACTAACCCAAAACTAAACTGTGGCTAAGCCATTGCTTAGCCACTGTCCATAAAGGCATAAGGCATTCCTTGCGAGATAACCTTGTAGATTAAATCCCGTAAATGCCTTGCGGAGCTATCTTGCTATCTTTGAAATCTCGGAAGCACTCAGATATAATTACCACTACACCCAAAATGACCACGCAATATCAGCCAAGCCGCAGCTACGCCCAAACAGCAAAATAACAGCCAGTTTTGAACTGTGTACTGTAAAATCAGGACACAAAAGCTCATTTTACATTGAATGTTGCTTTCAAGTGACCAGGATTGAGACTTACCGTCTGTCAGTCCTGTTTCTGGGAAAAGACATTGTCCTGAGACGGGGCGTTGAACCTACACTTTTTGTGGAATAAATTGAACTTGAACTTTGCTGGCACACTTCCGTATACAGAAAAAAAACCTTAAACTGCATGTGTGTTGGTTTTAGGGCTGTCACATATTTGTCGCGTACTTTTTGATGAGTGGGAAATGTCCACTGAAGTTTTATAGATACAAGTAAAAGCTAAGTTGAAGGACGCAGGGTAATGCATCGTAGGGCATGTTTCTATAGTGCGTGACTAAAGATGCAATATTTAATTGTGTCACGGGATGGAAAACATCAGGAGGGCTATCTGCTTGTTCAATAAGCCGGCATCATAAAAAATGTAAGTGCCGTAGCGACAGCAGCAATAATTACATCGTCCTTTCATCTAGTATGTTTTATCACAGCTGCATTTCAGATCATCGTGAAAATGTTACATTATCATTTTATCGAAGCCGAAAAATTCACAAGTTACCATCCCTATTCCTATTGATGAACAAATTTGTGTACGATTGTGCAGATCGTACACAAATTTGTTCTGAAGCGGGAATCGAACCCGCAACCTCTTGCGTCGCAGGCGGACTCTCGCCCACTGCGCCACTGAGGTCGTCAATCGTTTAACTTAAAAGAGCGCAGTTAATTTGCAGACACGCGGGGACGCAAGACAGAGCATCGTAGGGCACGTTCTTATCGTGCGTGACTTGTGAGGTACCTAATGTGTTGTGATTTCATCAGCAAACAGTATAAAAAAAGGTCAAGCCGGCAGGCTTTAGTAGTCGCAAATAAAATACCTCTGCAATGCGGAAATATGTACACACAGCTTACAACGGTCTTTGTAAACATTTAGTTGGACTCGATTCTGAGAAAGATATTGTAACGTCCGGGCATTGAACCTGGGTCTTTTGGTTTATTTTGTATGTAAGCTAGGTATAGCTCGCAGCTGGCATCTATAAATTCATGGAATAAATGGTTTGCTCGATTTTTAATTTAGTTTAATTATTTTTGGAAGATTTACGGTTTTATAATTTATGTTATGTAAAATATCGTTTTTGTTAAATATTCTATACAGGGTGGAACCAGACTAGTGAAATCTAAAGTCAAAGTAAGTCAGAAGACATTTATTCAATTACTAGCGACCCGCCCGCGCGCCCCTTTTTCGCACGGGTGCACGTATCATGCATGTATTATACATACAAACCTTCCTCTTGAATCACTCTATCTATTAAAAAAACCACATCAAAATCCGTTGCGTAGTTTTAAAGATTTAAGCATACATAGGGACATGGGGACATAGGGATATAGGGACAGAGACAGCGACTTTGTTTTATACTATGTAGTGAAATTACATGGATTACTTTGAACGTGAATATTCCACGCGACCAAAGACTCGAAGAACAGACAACAAATTTACGGCTTGGTTCCTATCGTTATTTTGTATGATCCTTGATATAATGTATTATAGTACAGTATTGAAGTAAACTAGAGAAAAGCGAGCCAAATCAGAGGAAGTGAAACCGTGACACAGCTTCAGGCATGGTAGATATCCCTTCGGATCTATCAGTAGTGTACCAAGTTCCAACTAAAGGTTCTTTCGGAATATCTAAGGAGGTAGTCTGAGGTAAATCCAAATATTGAATTTTGGTACACAGGTAACTTTGCAGCAGGCAATACGTGATAGGTTGCAAGCCTATCGCCGCGCCGCTGCTGGAACATTCAGTAGAAATTAACAGTACAAATATATGTTAATATTACAAATGGGTATCTTTAAATCACAGATAAAAGAATACTATACTAGTACAGACACGCCATACATTGAAACGGTCCCGTCCCAAGTCGGGCTATTTTTCGGGCTATTTTGTTTTGCCCGCAAATCTAAACAAAATAGCCCGCACAGCCACTAGATGTCGCTAAGTTGCGTTGCGAGCAAGCGGCCGGCATCTCGTAAAATGCACTTGCAACCAATTTATGATTTTTTTTTATTATGTAGATAGGACATTGGTAATTAAAATATGAAATATTACATACATTATTGAAATGCCTGAACGAAACGCAAAAAAATCGCTTACAGCGCCATCCACCAATACACAAAACAAACTTTTGGAAGCAAACAACAACGTAGTACAAATTACAGCACCAGAAAAAATGAGATCAATATTGAAAATAAAACTCAAGCTATTCATGACCATAATTCTTCTTAATTGCACTAAAACAAAAACCTATATTTCAATCGAAACCTTTATCGCCATCTATTGAAGTCTATTTGGAACTAAAAAACCTTTCTTCGAAGTAAGACCCCATCCTTTAAATACACCCTGCATAAGTTTTTCATTTTATTTTATGACTTTGTAATTAATTTATAGCTCATGCCTGCAGTCATAACGCTAGATATAATAAATGGTATGATAACGGTCGTGTTGTTATGGATTAACTATAATATTTATCGTTTTATAACGAAGATCGCTTTTGGCTAACTATGTGCACCGCCCCTTGGCTAAGGAGCAATGACACAAGAAAAACAGCCTGCAAAAAATATACTATGTATTTCGAAAAACTTGTAGAACCTGATTTTTTTTTACTTATGTAAAACATTTTTTTTTGAAAAGCAGCTAAGTATAATATAAAAAAACTTATACAATATAAAAAAAACTGTATTGTCATATTTTTTGTCAGAATGATGATATTTTTTTAATAGTTTTTTTTTCTAAAAGGTGATGTACCCAAATATGATCTACTAGCTGGTACCCGCGACTTCGTCTGCGTACTTTTAATCTCTTCATCTCTTTTTTTCGCAATAAAAGGTAGCCTATGTTCTTTCTCAGGGTCTAAAGATTGTCTGTGCCAAATTTCATCAAAATCGGTTGAGAGGTTTAAGCGGGAAAGCGTAACAGACAGACAGACAGACAGAGTTACTTTCGCATTTATAATATTATATATAGTTGGGATTAATATCGTTAATAAATACAAACTGTTCCATTTTGATATACAGCCATAGTGTGTACCTACTTTATTTGAGAACCTAACCTATGTTTTGTATTCAGAAATGGCTATTCAAACAGCTATTTTGCATATAAATCGTGTAATGTTCCATTGATTGTAATACAGTGTTGTTCCGACTTCCTTCTTACATGTCTTTCAATGTTTATCTGATGAAGCGAAGGCTGGGGTCGAATTCTTTTACTTCCGATCATTGTCTACAATTTTTCTTGTAGTTTATTGAAGCAACAAGTAGGTATATTACAGATCTGACTAGGTTACCAAGAACTAAAGAAAATATGTATATTTGGTATAATTAAATTGGCAGACGCACAAAATCAGGACAACGTTCAGGTTATATATATAAAAATATAATTTAATGAAGCCACACGTAAATACAATATAAGAAAAATACAAAAAATATGCAAAATATCTAAAAGAAAAATACAAGAATAGACATAAAAAGCAAGTGAGAGTACCTATACCTACACTATACCTACAGCAAATATAATTTCAAACTTTGTGTACTTAAATAATATTGGTGTATATTATGATGGTAATGGTTTGTAATATTTATATAAGTATTATTACGATTTTTCCTAACATCATTCAATGATTTGATGCGCGTGAAAAAAAAGACGGTTGCCAGAAGAAAGTATTAAAGTTTATCAGATATCTTGTTTCCGTAGCTTTGCTGAGTTTGGGGCTAGACAGCGCTGTGTGAAATTGTCGAAAAATATTTATAAGACAAAATAAACGTTATGTACTCTATTTTAATGATTGTATGTGTTCTTTGTCCACAGATACATAATGGAGGCCTCGCCTTATGTATCGTTCCACTGGCTATCTGCGTCTGTTCTTCTCTGCCTGTTCTTCTCCACACACACGCTCGGCACTAAGGTAAGTTTTTGTTTTTAAATTAGATTATATTATACCTTGTAGTATAAATATATTTTTTTGCGTTTCATTTTTTTTGAAAAATGTAGATGCATATTTTTTTATATGTTGAAAGTTTGGTTAGTTTGGGGTTTTTAAAAGACGCTTTGAATATTAGAAAATGTCTGTTTTTGTATCAATACTACTGTGAAAACAGACACATAAAAAGAGTATTCCTTCAACTCCCTTCATAAAAGTAATCAATTTTATTTCATAATAAATATGAGAACCGCCAAGATTTCGCACGATTGTAAAAACCTTTGATGGAAAAAAAACATAAAATAATAAAAATGATCTCTATAAAAATCAAGCTAATTTAATACCGTGATTTTATACACAAGAATATTATTAAAACGTGTTAATTAAACTTTTGTGTATTTTGCCTGTAATTATTCGAAAATTCGCAGTTTTTATATAACACCTGTTGATAAATATCTATGAATATCTAAACAGTTAGATATAGGTACAAAATTTATGAGTCATAAATATTGACGTCTTTACCAGACGTAGGTACATAAATCGAACTTACGTGGTAACATTATTCTAGAACATTCTACTTATATCTACTCGTTTGAAGAGAAAATTTTAATGAAATTGAATGTTATGAGAGTGAATGAAGCGAAAGAGTTATGTCAGGATCGAAGCAAGTGGAAATCCGTGGTCTTTGCCTACCCCGATGGGAAATAGGCGTGATTTTATGTATATAATTGTTGCGCCCCGCGGTTTCACCCGCGCAGATTTAAATCCCGCTATTCCCACGGGATAAAAAGTAACCTATATGCTATTCCAGACTATGATATATCTCTCTGCCAAGTTTCACCCAGATTCGTTCAGTCGTTCCGGCGTGAAAGAGTAACAAACATCCATCCATACTCACAAACATTCGCGTTTATAACACTAGTTGCGTCCCGCGGTTAAACCCGCGCAGATTTAAATCCCGGTATTCCCACGGGATAAAAATTAACCTATGTGCTATTCCAGATTATAATCTATTTCTCTGCCAAGTTTTATTCCGATCCGTTCAGCCGTTTCGGCTTGCACATGCTGAGTTGGGACCAGTTTGCAGCTGTCTTATTTATTGTTTGTGTTTTAGTTTAGTGTTTATTTTCAACCTTTTGTTATAATTTTGTTTAATTAGTTGCAAATAAACGTTTTGATTTTATTTGATTTGAAAGAGTAACAAACATCCATACTCACAGACTTTCGCGTTTATAATATTAGCAGGATAGTAGGATGTGTGGATTTTGTTTTTGGTACTGTTTCTTCTTTCGTTTTGTCTCTGTTTATAGCTGTAATTTTGTATGTACCTATGTATTTCTTTTCTTGTTGTGTATGTCAAATAAATGTATTTTCTTTCTTCTTTCTTTCTTTCTTTATGTAGAAAAACGGAATTTGCAGTGCGGGTGAGAGGGCGTTGGTTGCAAAGCATGTGTGTTGTGTTCTATGCGAGCATGCTACTTTAGTGCAAACAAGCATGTTTTTTAGCACGTGTACAGCAGCCTTCAAACCCACGCCACGTCATCCTTATCACAAAGTTACCAACACTTTTGAATAGGCGGGACCGAATGCCTACAAATTTCTACCTCCATCTATTGCAACATCGCGACCCAGATCCGAATTCGAGGCATAAATAAGCCTTTATCACCACATTGCTATGAAAGGAGTTATAGTACCTGCATTGGCTTGCACTACCAGTATTTTCCAGTAGCTGTTACCCGCGACTCCGGTTATGTGGTACCTTATGAGTCCACTTCATCTAACCGTTGTCTAGTAGAGATAGCTATTTAGCGATAAGGCCGCCCGTTGTACTTTGTAGTTTTAAGTTTGTTTTTTTTGTTATATCCATAAGTGTGTGTGCAATAAAGTATTTTCTATCACACATAGGTATACCTATAAAACGTAGACTATAAAGAAATAAATAACATACTGCATTTATTTTGCACACAAACATATAAATTAATAATATCGTTCCAAGTTACAACTATTATTTTTCTACTTCGTCAAAATCCGTGCAGCCGACGGACATGTGACAAACATGCACAATAATTAAAACTGGCATTTATAATATTTATTAGGATTTAAGAGTATTTAGAAAAATATCAGAATGAACGTGATATAATTAGAAATGAGAAAGTCCATAGGATTAGCAATCATATAGCTGAGCTATATGAGCTATAATAGCTCTAAGAACTGACATCCGCTGGCAAATAAAGGTTCCCGAATGGCGACCATGAACTGGAAAACGAAACGTAGGACGCTCTCCCCTCCTACCCGTTAGACTGAAGACATTGTGAAGATCGCGGAAAGAAAATGGATGGAGAGGGCTTAGAATCGTTATCCCTTGAAACGTTTAGGAGAGGCATATGCCTTCAGGCTGACGATTATGTTATGATGATAATAAATAATAACGTTGAACCTTAAGTTAATGTCATAAAGATCAAATTACAGTGTCACTCCATATAAGTGCAACAAGCTTAAGAAATTGCACACTGAATCGTATTAAATCGATTTTGCCCGAGCCACGCCTTGTTTCATAAGAGTGTCCAAGTTGTTATTAGGTAGCCGAGATATGCCAGTATTACTGTTAAAAAGTCAATGAATAATAAATAATGCTGGACAATCCACACAGCACCATCTAGCCCCAAAGTAAGCTACTCAAAGCTTGTGTTATGGGTACTAACAGAACAGCTGAACGGATCTGGATGAAATTTGGCACTGAGATAAATTATAGTCTGGAAAAGCCCATAAGCTACTTTTTACCCCATGGGAATACCTGGATTTAAAACTAAGTGGCTGAAACCGCAGGGCGCAACAAGTAATATTTTAAGGAGGAAAGATTTGTATTTTTCTACTCAAAAACTACTGTTCCGATTTCTAAAATCTTTCACCATTACAATTCTAAATTATCCCTGAGTAACATAAGCTATTTTTAAGTGTTTAACAAATAAATGTCCCCTGTGCAAAGCCAGGAGGAGTCACTAGTTTCTATCAAAATTATTGCATGGTTCAAATTAAACGTAAATAAATCATGCCAGGTCACTTTTGACTGATTTTGCAACAAGGTACTGTACAATTGAGTACCTATTGCAAAACACGACAAAGTGCTCTATGACTAGAAACCTGAAGGAAAGTTGTTAATTTATTTATGGAAAACTGATCAACTGGTTATAGCTAAGCATTTGTATTCGACTGAAGGTAAACACATGTCATGCTAAAAGTAAGTTTTAAAGCTATGACAACCTCTAATGTACCTCTCGCAATCATATGGAAAGCCTGAAGATTAAACGTGAGGTTATCATCTGGGGTGGCCAACTTAATTAGACCCAAGATTTACGGTTTACTGACGAAACATCATGTGGTCCGTTTGGTTGAACGGCTATTAAAAAACGATTTATCTAAGGTACTTAATGAGGTAACTAGGTAAGGTACTTATTTTGACGACCTCAGTGGCGCAGCGGGCGAGAGTCCGCCTGCGACGCAGAGGTTGCGGGTTCGGTTCCCGCCTCGGAACAAATTTGTGTACGATCTACATAAATTTGTTCATTGGTCTGGATGTTTTCTATGTATAATAAAAAATATCTATCTATGTAATTATATAATGTATTAAATATATCTATCAGTTATCTAGTACCCATAACACAAGCTTTAGTAGCTTACTTTGGGGCTAGATAGTGCTGTGTGGATTGTCCAGCATTATTATTATTATTATTAATAGTTATTTTTTCCTTGCCACTATCTACTGGACTTATAGCTGCGATCCGCGATCGACCGGTTGCCTGTTAAATAGCCTGTAAGTTACACAATTATATATTTGTCATGCTGATGGCTATATCCTTGAAAATATAGTGTTCATGCTAAAAAGTAACTTGAATAGGTATCTAAAAGATGCGTTTTTAAACTAAACTGGAAGGCATAAGATTGCCCAGCCTTAAATTATAAAATAACTAGCTGGTACCCGCGACTTCGTCTGCGTACTTTTAATTTCTTCATCTCTTTTTTTCGCAATAAAAGGTAGCCTATGTTCTTTCTCAGGGTCTAAAGATTGCCTGTGCCAAATTTCATCAAAATCGGTTGAGAGGTTTAAGCGGGAAAGCGTAACAGACAGACAGACAGACAGACATTAGTTGGGATTAAAGAATTTGTGGCGGTTAATTTAATTATATTTTATGCGATTTGTTGATAACTTATAACAATTAAGTTTACGTCATATATTTATGACCACAACGAGGTAGGTACGAATTATAATGACTCATTGATAATTTCCGTAGATCACAAGTTTATCTTGACATTCTGCACATAATTATAGGTAATTCCAAATAATTTAAGAAAAGTGGGAACTTGTCTCTTTTTGCATAAATCATCCACTGACGACATGTCGCAGCTGAGACAGGACAGCGGGATCAGGGAAGAGCTAGAATTTGCATCCTAATAATATAAACGCGAAAGTTTGTAAATATGGATGGATGTTTGTTACTCTTTCACGCCGGAACGGCTGAGCAGTCTGGGCGAAACTTGGCAGAGAGGTAGATTATAGTCTGGAATAGCACATAGGCTACTTTTTATTCCGTGGGAAAACCGGGATTTAAATCTGCGCGGGTGAAACCGCGGGGGGCAACTTGTATTTTATAAGTGGTTCCAAAGTGATTTTTATGAACTGAATTAATACCATTTTGATTTGTCAAAAGGAATCCGATCAAAACACAAGACAATCCACACAGCACCATCTAGTCCCAAAGTAAGCTACTCGAAGCTTGTGTTATGGGTACTAGATAACTGATATATCACTAGGTACATACATAGTATAAAACAAAGTCGCTTTTTCTGTATGCTTAAATCTTTAAAACTACGCAACGGATTTTGATGCAGTTTTTTTAATAGATAGAGTGATTCAAGAGGATGGTTTATATGTGTAATACATGCATGATATGTGCACCCGTGCGAAGCAGGGGCGCGCGGGTGGGTCGCTAGTTACATTATATACTTACATTTTATAGATATATTTATTATACCACACAGAAAATACCCAGACCAACGCGGCAACGGAACAAATTTCTACAGATCGTAAAAAAAATTGTTCTTAGGCGGGAATCGAACCCGCAACCTCTGCGTCGCAGGCGGACTCTCGCCCGCTGCGCCACTAAGATATTCATATAATATCTAATCTCATTCTCTCCGCTAAATTTCCGTAATGTAACCTAACATCACGCATGTACCCCAATATATCAACTCTTGAAAATAATTCATTTCTCTGGTGGGTTGGGTAAGCCCTAAATGCAATTCAACACTCGCAAACTCACGCGAAATTCAATCTTAAACTCAAAATAATAAGGTTCGAAAGCTGATGCTTTAAAAGACATAGGTAAAGTAGCACAAACATATTACTCAAAAATCGACCTTAAAACAATGGCTATAAGAATTGCACAAAAGGGTAACCACTGAGATCGTTAAGTTGAAGGACAATGCTTTCTTACGACTTGCTTCATAAAACATTATGGAGCGCCTGTGACTTCGCTCCCGCTTTTTGGTAGCGACATTCTCTTGTCTTATTTGGCGCTTGAAAAAATATGAGGTTTCAGAAAATACTATTATATGTGTTAAATTGTTGTTATTTGGTATTTCATGGATTTAAATCTGAAAAAAAATCTCTTCACAAAGTAGGTAACATGCTTGTCTGAGATGTTTTGATGAGAGGTTTACCTGTTTTGCGAGACTGGTGTCTGGAGATGGGTTTAAAAAAATCAGAAGTACTTAATTTACTTTTTGGTCATAAAGCCGGCTCTATGTGCAGTTGATAAGACATTGACATTAAAGTAATATTGAAATAAGAATGCATAAATAGGTGGTGGTACGGGCCCTGAAATAAATGAATAATAATAATGCTAGTTATACCATCTACTCATTTCATCAGCAATAGTATAAAAAAACACTGACTGACAGTAAGTTAGACAATTTTTATGTAAAAAGATTCAGCTATCCAGGTGGTGCGCGCGCGCTCCGACTTGGGTGGCTGACAACAATGTTTTTTCAATGGCATTAAAAATATAAGCTACTAGCTGGTTACCCGCGACTTCGTCTGCGTACT
Organism: Plemyria rubiginata; assembly: GCA_963576535.1. Taxonomy (NCBI): domain Eukaryota; kingdom Metazoa; phylum Arthropoda; class Insecta; order Lepidoptera; family Geometridae; genus Plemyria; species Plemyria rubiginata. The sequence continues at coordinate 4,788,208 of OY754929.1, forward strand.
TTTAATCTCTTCATCTCTTTTTTTCGCAATAAAAGGTAGCCTATGTTCTTTCTCAGGGTCTAAAGATTGTCTGTGCCAAATTTCATCAAAATCGGTTGAGAGGTTTAAGCGGGAAAGCGTAACAGACAGACAGACAGACAGACAGACAGAGTTACTTTCGCATTTATAATATTAGTTGGGATATGTAGTGCTATTCCGTAAATAACAAAATGACGGGCAGAATCGCCCAGTGGATCCACGCTCACTTCGATTACGAACTTTATTTCACCTCACAGAATACTCACGCGAGTGACACTAAAATAGGGCAAATTTAACAGGTCACATTTGACATCTGTCAGATTCAGTCAGATAATGTCAAAGTAGTCGTAAAATTGCCTTCGTTTGCACAATTGTTTCACTTATTTCAGTTAAACACACATATTTATTGCAATAATAACAAAAGATGACAATTTTAGAATAGAATAAAAAAAATAATTTTACGACTTGCTCTGACTAATAAACCGCTATAGACACAAATACAAATTTCACAATTTTTTTTATAAAATTATTATTTTGAAATAAGGAGAAGTGCCTTTCTTTTTTTAAGTTTAATTAAATGATCTTTTGTCGAAATACTTTGACCTAAATAACTAGTGAAGCTAAAACCTTATACATATTAAGTAGGAGACCGGCAAGTGTGTACTTACTACATTTGTAGACACAGTCAGCAACAAAAACATACAAATTGGTTCAAATTTTTTTTGTTACGTTAAATGATATTGCAAAATTGTATTGCAAGGCCCTAATTTATTCATAGTGGTCTTTGAGCGCGCCAATAGCCCAGACCAATAAGTCTGTTGCTCTCTTTTCGTTGGCATGAAAGTGACAGTGACAAGAATATTCTATTGTGGTGAATATTTTATTATAAATGTCTATGTCTATGTCTATGTCTATGTCTATGTCTATGTCTATGTCTATGTCTATGTCTATGTCTATGTCTATGTCTATGTCTATGTCTATGTCTATGTCTATGTCTATGTCTATGTCTATGTCTATGTCTATGTCTATGTCTATGTCTATGTCTATGTCTATGTCTATGTCTATGTCTATGTCTATGTCTATGTCTATGTCTATGTCTATGTCTATGTCTATGTCTATGTCTATGTCTATGTCTATGTCTATGTCTATGTCTATGTCTATGTCTATGTCTATGTCTATGTCTATGTCTATGTCTATGTCTATGTCTATGTCTATGTCTATGTCTATGTCTATGTCTATGTCTATGTCTATGTCTATGTCTATGTCTATGTCTATGTCTATGTCTATGTCTATGTCTATGTCTATGTCTATGTCTATGTCTATGTCTATGTCTATGTCTATGTCTATGTCTATGTCTATGTCTATGTCTATGTCTATGTCTATGTCTATGTCTATGTCTATGTCTATGTCTATGTCTATGTCTATGTCTATGTCTATGTCTATGTCTATGTCTATGTCTATGTCTATGTCTATGTCTATGTCTATGTCTATGTCTATGTCTATGTCTATGTCTATGTCTATGTCTATGTCTATGTCTATGTCTATGTCTATGTCTATGTCTATGTCTATGTCTATGTCTATGTCTATGTCTATGTCTATGTCTATGTCTATGTCTATGTCTATGTCTATGTCTATGTCTATGTCTATGTCTATGTCTATGTCTATGTCTATGTATATGTCTATGTCTATGTCTATGTCTATGTCTATGTCTATGTCTATGTCTATGTCTATGTCTATGTATATGTCTATGTCTATGTCTATGTCTATGTCTATGTCTATGTCTATGTCTATGTCTATGTCTATGTCTATGTCTATGTCTATGTCTATGTCTATGTCTATGTCTATGTCTATGTCTATGTCTATGTCTATGTCTATGTCTATGTCTATGTCTATGTCTATGTCTATGTCTATGTCTATGTCTATGTCTATGTCTATGTCTATGTCTATGTCTATGTCTATGTCTATGTCTATGTCTATGTCTATGTCTATGTCTATGTCTATGTCTATGTCTATGTCTATGTCTATGTCTATGTCTATGTCTATGTCTATGTCTATGTCTATGTCTATGTCTATGTCTATGTCTATGTCTATGTCTATGTCTATGTCTATGTCTATGTCTATGTCTATGTCTATGTCTATGTCTATGTCTATGTCTATGTCTATGTCTATGTCTATGTCTATGTCTATGTCTATGTCTATGTCTATGTCTATGTCTATGTCTATGTCTATGTCTATGTCTATGTCTATGTCTATGTCTATGTCTATGTCTATGTCTATGTCTATGTCTATGTCTATGTCTATGTCTATGTCTATGTCTATGTCTATGTCTATGTCTATGTCTATGTCTATGTCTATGTCTATGTCTATGTCTATGTCTATGTCTATGTCTATGTCTATGTCTATGTCTATGTCTATGTCTATGTCTATGTCTATGTCTATGTCTATGTCTATGTCTATGTCTATGTCTATGTCTATGTCTATGTCTATGTCTATGTCTATGTCTATGTCTATGTCTATGTCTATGTCTATGTCTATGTCTATGTCTATGTCTATGTCTATGTCTATGTCTATGTCTATGTCTATGTCTATGTCTATGTCTATGTCTATGTCTATGTCTATGTCTATGTCTATGTCTATGTCTATGTCTATGTCTATGTCTATGTCTATGTCTATGTCTATGTCTATGTCTATGTCTATGTCTATGTCTATGTCTATGTCTATGTCTATGTCTATAAAATGGCAGGGATTATGATTATGAGGGTTAAGGTATTAAATAGTTGGATTGGAGGTACTTCAAAGATTTCTTTGTTTCACAAAAGATAGGAAACAGTTGGAAGCTAATAAATAAAATTTAATAAAAAAAGTTAGTTCAAATAAAATCTTCTAGCATCATTTTCTTTTCGTTGTGGACTTTCCACATAGGACTGTCTATGGGAACCAGATAGTTGATATGATATCCTTATACTTTTTGTATAAATATCTATATAAATAAAAACGAATCCCTAGTAACTTGGTCATGGATGGCATCACGCGTGAACAGCTGGACCGATTTCGCTAATTCTTTTTATTTTGTTTATTATTGTCACTAAATAAATACGAAAATTGCCATCTACTCCACATAACACAAAGGTTTGCTGGAAGAAAATGCTAAGAAGCATTAAGTTCGCCTATGTACTTCATTTATGTGCAATAAATAATTCTCTTATCTTATCTTGTTGCCGGTGACTGTACAAGTTACGTAGTTCATAATCATTTAAACAAGCTGACACCGATTATAACAATAGCTGAAGGATCTTCGTGCTAACAAGCTAAGTGCTGTTACTAAATATTATTAGTATTTAAATTATAGTGTTAACGATAAAATAGCAAACATACCATTGACAGCCTTCACGGCTCAGTTGGTAGTAGCTCTGCCTTCTGCACCGGGGGCCGTGGGTCCCCACGAAGAAAAAACATTTGTGTGATAAACTTAGATGTTTGTTCTCTGTCTGGGTGTTATAATCCTACTAATATTATAAATGCGAAAGTTTGTATTAACTATCTATGGATGGATGTTTGTTACTCTATAACTCCAGAACGGCTGAACGGATCTTGGTGAAAATTGGCACAAAGATTTATATAGTCTGGAATAACACATAGGCTACTTTTTATCTCGTGGGAATACCGGGATTTAAAACTACACAGATGAAACCGCGGGACGCTACTAGTAATATTATAAACATGTATTTACAAAAACCGACTACTTTTTTTATAACTATAATAAGTGTATGGTATCGTGTGTGTCCGAAAGAAATGTATTTTCTTTCTTTCTACTACCAACTTTTTTTTTTTATCTTTATAAAAAATTTATAACAGTAGTGAAATATGTAGCAATAAGGAAACCACTAAGGTTTATAAAAGTAATGCTACTAGAGTCTTATGTCGATAGTTTCTAAACAAGGTAGGTATGTATACAAAATAAAAACATCAAATAAACTGGATCTAGGTAAGTGTAGTTCTAGGAAATATGAAGGTTATTTTATTTATAGGTAGTTTTCTATATTAGCTAAGAAGGGAGATTTTAATTTAATGTTTTTTGAGGTTATGCTATTATGAGATCAGTAGCTAGATAACTAGCTGTCCTCTCGCCGTATGCATTCCGAGCACGCGGCATCAACCGAGTTAGTTTATTTCTTACAGCTACAACGCGAGTGGTAAATAACAATAATACAATAAATTTCATATTTGTTGTCGTACAATTAAAATTACACGCATACATTTAATTCAATATGCGCATTGCAGTCATTAATTTTATAACTGTCAAATTAAATAATTTCCTGGCCCAGAGGCATAATATATCGATACAATATCAATATTCCCCCGGAGTGAACGTTGAACTGCATAAGATCACGCATGCTTTCGCATTTAAACCATTTGGAGACGTTTCCAATAGGAATTGTCAGAATTCATCGCTCTTGCTCTTCTTTTATTAGGGTTTAAACCAAGCAAAATAAACAAAAGTTGTCGTTCCCATTCGGAATCTTATCTAAATGTTTAAAAATAGCGCAATTGGTCTCGCTAAGTCATTTACATTTAGTAACATAGAAACAATGTTATTCTTTCAAAGTACATGAGCTACCATTAGAGGTTTTCTCGCTTAGCTCTGAATGCTCTGATTTGAACAGCTTAATGACAAAAAACGATTATTTAGCTAAGTTTAATTTTAGGAAATTATTTTTTATCCGTGTTTGTTTAAATTTATGTTTTGCAATGCCTGAAAGCACTGAAAAATATAAACGTAAACATAATAAAGAATCTTCTTTACATAATATTGTCGAGTAATAGTACTATTATATTTAAGCTACTTCAGTAGATGATTTTGCTAAGCACCCAGATATTATTGTAGATCAAAACAAAAATTTATCTGAAAATTGAAGTGTGATTTCGACGTTCACTCCTGGACTCAAGTGAAATAAAAAAGAAAATTGAAATGAAGTCAAATAAATAACCCTTGATTTATTAATTTCTGGTTAGTAGCTTGACTTATTACACTTTCGGTCGAAGTACTGCAGTGAATTGTTTATTTGGGAGAACACAATTTACCAGCGACCAAACTTCACAAAACATAAATCAATTTTATTTGTTACTAGTGACCTGCCCTGGCTCCGCACGGGTGCACAGTATTTTTCAAATATATTATGCATGTTTTATACATAATGAACCTTTCTCTTGAATCACCTATCTATTAAAACAACCGTTGCGTAGTTTTAAAGATATATGCATACATAGGTACAGACAGAGGGAAGCGATTGTTATAAATAAATAAATAATACTGGACAATCCACACAGCACCATCTAGCCCAAAAGTCAGCTACTCAAGGCTTGTGTTATGGGTACCAGATAACTGATTCATTATTACTTACATAGATAGATATTTTTTTTTTCATACATAGAAAACACCCAGACCAACGGAACAAATTTCTACAGATCGTATATAATATATATATTTTTTTGTAAATACATACCTACATATAGTATTATATAACAACAGACAGAGAACAAACATCTATGTCCATCACACAAATGTTTGTTCTAGATGATGAAGAACATGAGCAGTGGAAACATTATAGCGATATAATCAAGTTATGTAAATGACATAGATGGTCATAATATAGCCAATTTGGTATTAGGTTAATTCGTATTCAAACTCAGAGTCACACAGAAAGCTGGTGCTTTCGCTGCTGTTTCAAACTCAAAACAAAGAAAAAAAGAAAGAAAATACATTTATTTCGGACACACACGATACATATACTTATAATAGTTAGGTATAACAGGAAAGAAAGAAAGAAAAAAAACATTTGTTTCGGACACACACGATACATATACTTATAATAGTTAGGTATAACAGGAAAGAAAGAAAGAAAAAAAACATTTGTTTCGGACACACACGATACATATATGTACTTATAATAGTTAGGTATAACAGGAAAATAAAACTTTTACCTACCAAAATTAAAAAAAATTTATAAAAGATATTTATCAGTTGAATCACAAGTATCACTTTGAGACGTCTAAAACTTATTTTTATGTGAATATAAGAATATGCATCAGAATCGTTTATTGGCAAAGATTAAAAACATTTATATTAGCTCTGCATAGTAAAAATTTAGCTCGTCAAACATAATTTAACAAAAAAGTTACATTGTTAAAACATTAATTCAAGTACCTATAGGTGCCAGTTCCACGCAAGCAACATATTTTTCTCTTTGGCTCTAATTCTCTTTCTCATTGCTTCGAAATGACTCTTTCAAGAAAAAAACCGACTTCTTATGCACTGGAAAATACATTCATTTAGCTATAACTCAAAATTTACTAGTCAAAACACAAATTTATATGGGACCACAATGACAAGCACCAGCTATCGGCTGAAAAAAAACATCAAACTCGGTCCAGTCAGTAAAAAGTTATGAGATAACAAACATAAATAAACAAACAATTTGTGAACATTTTTTCTAATTTGGTTAAATGAGGACTCCTTGTAAGTGTTTACAAAATTGAAAAAACGTATGAAAAGATGAGCGCCTTTTTTTTCTAAAATCGCATCAAAGTCACTGTCATTTTCAATTGAATCAGAAGGATCACTTTCTGTCATCTAACGAAGCAACATAGCATTTTCATTTTAATTGTTTTTCTAGTGTTATTTTGAGTTGTGTTGTGTAATTTTGGTGGTATTTTAACCAACATTACTTGTGGTCTTAGCACAAAGTGTAAGCATTTGGAATGAAAGTGTATTATGTTTTATCGTGATTTGACCGAAAATGTTTCAAATGTGTTGAAGAAACCGCCACCATTTTCTTCAAAACAATTGACTGACTCGACTTTGGACTGACGTGACTAGAAACATAACTACAAAGAATATAATCTCTGAATCACTTGACATTGGCAAGATTGTCTATGACAGGAGCCATAAAAAGAAGAAAGAAGAAGAAACGTCCTACAGCTAGTATCTAGGTGCCTTTAAGCCTAGAAAAACAGCTCTTGTTAAATTTTATTGCATCTGCCTGATTTTTCCTTACCATGAAACTCCTGAGTCATCTACCGGTTTTTGATTCTAAATCTTCAGTGATTTAACTTGATGATAGATTACTGGTTACTTCTTGATGCTGCAACAGGTCAATGACCGCGGAGAGATGGCTATTTATTTTATCCTACTAATTTAATAAACGTGAAAGTTTGTATGGATGGATGGATGGATGGATGTTTGTTACTCTTTCACGCCGGAACCGCTGAACGGATTTGGAAGAAACTTGGCATAGAGATATATTATAGTCTGGAATAACACATAGACTATTTTTTATCCCGCGGGAATACCGGGATTTAAATCTGCGCGGGTGAAACCGCGGGGCGCAACTAGTATTTCATATTTACGAGTATTGACATTCAAAAAGTTTAACATCTGAACTTTCACACTGAATTACTGTGTTTTGCTTTGAAGAGAGGGTTGCTGGTGTAATTACAGGCACTTGAGCTGTATGCCTCAAGTTAATGAATGCAGGGTAGTGCATCGTAGTGCACGTTCCTATCTTGCTTACGAGGCAATGCTTTGTATACATGAGTTGGTAACGCAACGAAGTCTTATAGATTTGTGAAGCAAGCTTAGAAGAATGAATAATAAACAGAAACACATAATAGGTGATGGTTAACTCTTTACATGAGGTAGCCCATCTGCTTGTTCCATCAGCTAGTTGTACTTATTAAAAACTTTCCTGGTTTTTTGTAAGTCCAAAGTTCATCAAACTCCAAGCGCAATAGGTATACAACCTACTTAAGTAAGTACGCCAATTTGAATCGCATTAGAATCATGATTGATTCCATAAGGTTTAACGGTAGAGTAAGGTCAATACACGAAGTTTTTTGACATTAATGACGGAGACAGATTGGGTAATATAGTTTTATGGCTTTAGAAGTGATCTAACGTGGTTATCGGTATAATGAATGAGTTTTTGGTGATCGATCCTTGATTACGTAGCTCGTGAGTCAACCGTCAAATTACTTTTCACTCGCTAATTTCAACACCCTCCTCGACCCCTCCCTCAATCTATCATACGGGACCATACATTTTACCGCGATAAAAAATAATCTATCTCTGTGCCAAATTTCATCCAGATCCGTTTAGCCGTTTTGGCGTTATTGAGTGACAAACATCCAAACTTTCACATTTATGATATTATTGGGATTTGTCGTCCATAGCACAGGACAGTGATAAAGTGGAAGGGTGTAGGGATGCCTCTGCATTACATGGCTCGATTCAGGCTGAAAATACAGAATAACAAAAGAAAAAATAATAATAATAATGTAAACTGGTACACTAGTCTGTATTTTGATAAAAATGTCTAAAGTGATTTAGATCACTCATCTGTAAAAACTAAAAATAACTCCGGAAAAGCTCCATTTTAATCGTTCAAATTTGCAAAATTCGAAAACATTTCTTGGAAGAAGGTCAATTAACATTATTTTATTGAGTGAGCGAAGCGAACGCAAATCTTAATTCAGGTTTATGACAGTGTTCTGTGATTTGATGTGTTTATGTGGTTGGTGATACTTTTTGTGGAAAGAGTTTTAGCAGGTGTCTTATTATTTCCTGTGGCCTTTGAATTTAAATGAAGTGAGTGATCTGTTCGCTCTTTGCGGTTATTTTAATTAATCACGAACAGGTTTTGATCGTATTAAATACCTGATCGTTGAATATTATTAAAATTTCCATAGAATATTCTAATTTCTTTGCATAATAAAACTTTTAGACAACAGATACCTAAAGGAACTGAAAAGCGTCATAAAATATTTTTTCGCGAAACACAAACCGTTATTTGAACATTGTTTTTCTGTCTGTTTGTGTCAATGATTATCATATTTCTATGTACCTACTTATCTTTGTTATTTATTATATTTTACGGTATTAATGTCTTTCTTATTTTTATTTTTATGTGATGTTTAATTTATTGTTTTAACGAGTAGTTTTTAATTGGGTATACATTAATAAGTAAGTGATAAAGCATAATACATAGATCACGTAATGTACCGAGCTATTTTCCCAAAAATAAACTAAAAAACAGCAGTCTACATTTAAAAAGCTATGCTTTGTTATGGGTGATGTATAAATAATATATGCCGATGTACCATTTGCTTTAAAAACTGTTCTATGTCTATTTTTTGTGTGTTGCAAATAAAAATTTATGCTATTCTATTCTATGTTTGCCATTCAAAATCAGTTTTCCATCTTCTTCCATCAGACGACCGGTAGCGAAGCACCGAAACAACAAAATAGATTGAATTCATGCAATTATCGTCTGCTGTGTACGCAATCGCCAATGAAATAAATAAACTGATATTTCACGGTTTTACATAAAAATAGTTTATCCAGTTCTTGACCTACAGATCTTACGAAAAACTATAACACGATTGGCCAATCACGGCCGCACGCACCACGATTCACTGCGGTTGCTAAATCCATCAAAAATGGTTTATGGCCTTTCGATTTCAATATTGGTCCTATAAAAATGAAAAGCGTTTGCTATAGACTGAAACTACTACACGAATTCCCCGAGCACGAAAACATCGTGAGGAAACCGGCATGTTGTAGAACCTAAAAAGTTAAAACCTAAAAAACAGTGTCAAGTGCTCCTGAGGCGCACTTAAAATCCTTTCACCACACTGTTTCGAAAGAAAATAGTGATTCGGCAAGAAGAAGAACAGAAAACGTCGTGAGGAAACCGGCATTTTGTAGAACCCTATACTGCGTTTACACTCAGTTCATGTCCTAAGTCCTATTTGAGCTAAGTGTAAACGGGGTATTAATATCTCGAATGAAAGGATAAAAGTTTGAAAGGTGTCCTGAAGCACAGGTTTGAAGCACCAGTCTCTCGCAAAACAGGTTAACTTAATATGTTACAAATACGCTTGTGCGAATGAAAGAAAGAGATAAAACTTTATATAAATTCAAAGGCTACAGGAAATGCTAAAAAAAAGAAAAAAAATCATAATAAATCATCTTCCTGCCTAAGGGCGGGAAGATAATGATGCGACTTCATGTGGCACAACAGGTCTTTTTCTCTCCACATCCCTCTGTCACCCCTTCATCTCAGTCGTCACTCCTTTCTTGCCCATGTCATCCTTCACACAATCCACCCATCTTTTCTTTGGTCTTCCTCTACTCTTATATCCACATTCATACCTTACACTCTTTTCGTTACGTGACATACTTCCCTTCGCATAACATGCCCATACCACGCTAACATTGCTCCTCATTTTTCTCAGTCACTGAGAGTAAGTAAAGAGATGTTATTGGTGTATTGTCTGTACGGGGGTGACATGGTCATTTTGACAAAACTCCCATTTAAATAAAGATTTAAAAAAAAGTTAAGAGATAAAGAAAGAAAGAAAAAGTTTTTATTTATGACGACAACACACACGCACACACATAACAACAAGAGCGACACACTAATAATAAAAATAAACAGCAGATATTGTAAACAAACCTAATACTAAACAAATATTGGGGGGGGGGGGGGTGTCTCTCAATACCGTACATACCAAGATAAAGAGATAAGACAGTAAGTAAAAAAAAGGAGTTTCTGTGGGTGAAATCGGTCTATTCACGAGGACGAGATAGAAAAGCCCTAATGTCTCCGTCCAAAGGCCCTGTGGTTTGAGATTACAGTCATTAGAGCCACGATCTGTTACATTTGCGGTCTCTTGCCACACCGACGTCTATGGAGGCTTTCATCTGCGTTACGAGGAAATAACTGTGCACGACTCTCTGTACCTGCTTCCTTGCACATTTCGACTGCATTACCGGGATTGTAATAATTAAAAACAATTGTATATACACTACTAGCGACCCGCCCGCGCGCCCCTGCTTCGCACGGGTGCACATATCATGCATGTATTATACATATAAACCTTCCTCTTGAATCACTCTATCTATTAAAAAAACCGCATCAAAATCCGTTGCGTGGGTTTAAAGATTTACATACATAGGGACATAGGGATATAGGGACAGAGAAAGCGACTTTGTTTTATACTATGTAGTGATACAACGCCACAAACTACTAATCTGAGAAGCTGGCAAGCACTGGATGAGAAGAGCTGGAGACCAGGCTCAGTGGCATGTCTTCGGAGAGACTTACGCCCAGCAGTGGACTAACATAGGTTGATGATGATGATGATTAACTATTCGGTACTTATGTCACTGTTGTGGGATGTTTATTTCACTTATATTGTTGTCTTTTAATGCATTGCAGTCCGAAATCCCAATAACTTTGTTTTTTATTTTGATTAGGGTTCAATTTATGGCTTAACTTAATGTTCCGATTTGTGTTCAAATCCCACAGTGTGTTTAGCTGAATTAGCTTTGTGTCACAGTGAAAATATGGTAGCTTGTGCAGTTCTCGAGCTATATAGAAGTATTTCTTGTTGTGTCCTACGGATCCTACTAATATTATAAACGCGAAAGTTTTTAAGTATGGATGGATGGATGGATGTTTGTTACTCTTTCAAGCCGGAACGGCTGAACGGATCTAGATGAAATTTGGCACAGAGATAGATTATTATAGTCTGGAATAGCACATAGGCTACTTTTATCCCGTGGGAATACCGGGATTTAAAACAACACGGGTGAAACGCGGAGCGCAACTAGTAAATAATAAGTGTGTCACAGTTCTTTCGATATGGTATGGTGAAATGATTAAGGCGCAGACAAGAGCTAATGTCATTACATACCATTACATTACCGTTCTTGCTCACACGACATGCTTTAAGGTGAAAAGTGACTTAAATCATTTTAAAAAAATCGTAATCAGCCATTTCTACTAAACGGTGTGCAATCACATCACACAGTTTAGTAAAAATTTAATTTTGATAGATGCAAGTTTTCCTACTCAAAAGTTTGCTTGTATTAAAACTAATTAAGCCTTATAAGTGCATAGAAAAACTTACAATGATATCGTTTAATTTAAGGCGCAATTATAAAGTTTCCTCTATCCATGTGACAGAATCCATAAAACTCTTATGTCACCCTGCCTCTTACGAACTTACTATAAAGCCAGGGTGACACCAGAGTTTATTTTAAAATCATTAACTGTGGTTGGCCACCCAAGATCTGTAGAAAACCAGCTTTTTTCTTAGTCCATGGCATTTCATCATAAATATTTACTTTTGAATTTGAGAATGCTGGATTTATATGATTTTAATAGTCCGTGTTTTATTGAATAAGATCTTAAGTTTACGTCAAAACATTTTGATAATTATTGGAAATTGGGTCTCTGATTGGTTATGGCTCTTAGTGTTGGGTATATTATTATTGATCGAGCGAGCAAAGCGAGCGATGATATCTTAAAATAACTTGGACGAATCAAAGTTCAGTGAATTTTTAACCTACTTACTTAGAACCTCTGGAAAAAAAATACTGATGAAATATTTTGTTAATATTTCACAACTATCGCGGTCTTATCGCTCAAACGTAATCTCTTCCATGCTCTTTAATATTTCACAACTATCGCGGTCTTATCGCTCAAACGTAATCTCTTCCATGCTCTATCTGTCTCTGTTTAACCCTTTTATGCTAAACTAGCTGAACCCGCGGCTTTGCTCGCGCCAAGGAATTCAATGTTTCATACAAACTTTCATCCCCTATTTTATCCCCTTGGGGGTAGAATTGATCAAAATCCTTTCTTAGCGGATGCCTACGTCATAACATCTACCTGCATGCCAAATTTCAGCCCGATCCGTCCAGTGGTTTGGGCTGTACGTTGATAGATCACTATGTCAGTCAGTCAGTCACCTTTGAGTTATATATATTTAAGATGGTGGATTTTGGGGGACTGAACTCATGAGAACTAGCGTTAGTCAAGCTAGCCATTTCTCGACAAGTGGCAAGTTTAAACAAAAAACGACGAACCTAAATAATGACATAAGCGATAATGTGATTCAACCCATTCTCATATTTCTGAAGAACAAGTGGGTAGTTAAAATGACATAAAAAAAAAATAAAGGAAATGCCTTGATCAAAAACCTACTTAATCAATTGCATTTTAAACCGTATCACCTTCTCATAAGGGCCATCTGAAAAAAATAACATGATCAACACCTATCATGCGACAATGAAATGACAAAACGATTTTTTGAGTCCAAGAACAAACACCAAGGTTATATGATTTAATGAAATAGATTTCTGTAATTCGTTTAAAATCTATTTAAAATATTGATTATCTCATTAAAGTATTGTACCTATTATTTGTGAGTGGCTTTGGAAAGTACTAGAACCATATTTAAGGTTAGCTGGTAGATAATGCTATCCAGCATTAAGCTCGCCTATGTACACTGTATTTTGTGCAATAAAGAATTCTATCTATGTTTGTTTTGTAAATAAACACTTATTATATTATTACTTAGAATTGTACTTTGACAGCCTTCACAACTCAGTTATTAGCTCTGCCTTTTGCGCCGTAGGCCGTGGGTTCGATCCCCACCAAGAACAAAATTTTTGTGATGAACGTAAACATTTGTTCTCTGTCTGGGTGTTATTACGTATCATAAGTATGTATTTAAAAAAATCTGATATGCCATTTTTAACCTTTTTGTGTCTCTGCCTGGGAAATAGGCGTGATTTTATGTATGTATGTTGTAATTTTCTTTTTTTAGGCTTAGTCCAAAAACCAGCGCTACTCTCTAACCCTGTTGGAGAGTGGCATCGAGCTGAGACTAAGCCTTTTTGACTGCACTCACACAGGGAGAGGCTTGATTCTTGTGTGTAGATAGTAGGCTATCTTTTATTTTCTAAGAGTTTATATCACTGTGTATTATTCTCTACCTACTGCCTTATTTTCGTTCTTGTCTATAATATGCTTCTTCTGTGTGTTGTTGTAAAATAAATTTATATTCTATTCTATTCTTTGTTTCAGGTAAGTTGACCTCGATCACATATCAATTATTTAGGAAGTACAACTTGACAGTTGACCATCAAACCACGGATTAATTCAACTGATCTGTCAATACCTTCGACACCTTAGATATGATCGCACGATTGAACGCTACCGAATGATTGCAACGAATGATCGGTGAGAGATAAAGATAGGATTAATTATCTTTTTTAGCGCCAGAAAGCTGCTGTTATTGAGTATTTCGATTTGATAAGCTGCCGTGGCTTTTACAGGCACTTGATTAAGTGACTATCAACTGTAAAAGTACCTAGTACTACCATTCAAACTCGCCTGATGCACCTGCAGTACAAGTACCGTTCTTATCGATCGCTTAATTTGACATTTAGAATCGTCAAAATTAGCTAAAACTGGTTTTATCCATTGTTGGAACCATTTTTAACGCATTTTTGACGATTCTAAATGTCAAATTAAGCGATCGTTAAGAACGGTACTTGCACTGCTGTTTCGTTAATCTCCATGCATGCATCCTCTACATGCCCAAACCATCTTAACATACATTTGTACGCTCATAATTACGTCTTCATTCGCTTCCACACTTATCACAATGTTTCTCACTCTATCACTAAAACTCTCATCACACATATTGCGTAACAAATATCAAGTTTAAGAGAATAACATTTTTTCATAACATAGTTAATTTAGTGATTTGACATCTTCAAAATTTTGAAATGAGCGTGCAAGAATTTGTTTGACGGTTGTCCACGTGTTAAATATTCACTTTCGTTGAACTAACTATACTTAGCTGTTCATAATACCTCCCAGTGTCTATACAAGTAGCTTTGCTTGCATAGAAATGGATGAGATTCAAATGTATATAAAACACATTTATTACCAAGCTAACACGTATTTCCTTATAAGACTGCAAATTATTGATATCCTGCGTCTCCTAGACAAGTGTCAATGGCAGCCGAGTTTTCATGTCGTGTCGAACTCATGATTTAAACTTATGAAAAAAAAAGAATCTGTTCATTTTGTTGAATAATTTATTTAATTAATTAACTGAAATTAATTATTAATTAAATTTATTATTATTTAACTCGACTCGACTTTTCAACTATTTATATTACAATAATACTTTGAAAAGTCGAGCCATAGCAAAGGCTTAATAACTTCGCATCGACTATTCATTTTATTAATTTAAACAAACTTAAAATACATTAACCCTACTGCATAAAATATCGCAATCAATATAAAATGTAATTTTACAGTTCAACCACTCCTATCACGTGATTTTATAGAAGAGGAAATAGAAAATTATCTATCGCGCAAAACAAAAATGAAATGACAAAGACGAACTTAACCCGTTATAGGCATTAATTTGTTTGCGATTTGTATAATCGACGGGCACCTATCTAGTGATATCTCGACGGTTTTTACGCGGGAAAGCGGTTTGTTGGGTTTGACGGGATGTGTGGATTGACCACTTGCACTGGAGAAAATTGACTACATTGGCATCTTAATGCCTGAGATTAAACAGTGTTCAATTGAAGGAATAGTGTCAATGTCAGGAAACCTTTACAAAATAGCTTTGAGAAAATGCGATTGGAATTTGTCTAAGGAAATATTTACAAGTTATGAAGGTGGTACAAAATATTGCATGCACTAGTATTTGCCAACGGTTTCACTCGCATTGTACTGGTTAATTATAAATAAATATTATTACACATTCCACACAGCACAATATAGCCCAAAAACTGATACCAGATAGCTGATCTGATATAGTTTTTATGTGGGTCGAAATAAATAATGTTTTTTTTCCTTCTTTATTTCTTTCTTATAATAATGAGATGCGTGCCCTACGAGCCCTGCGTGCATCAACTCGACAAAGATGCTAAGCCCCTTGGTCTGTAATTACACCGGCAACCACACCCCTCAAACCGAAACACAGCGCTGCTGCTTGGCGGCAGAAAAAGGCATGGTGATAGTACTTCCCCGGACGAGCCACACAAAGAACTATACTCCTCTTAAAAGGCATCTTTGCGGTCGGATAATATGGGATATACAAACTACGTCAATATTACATTTTCCCTTCACATGCAAATGTTTTGGTCAAACAACGAACACCATTTTAACATGACCTCGCCTTCCCTTGTTTGCCGACCAAGTTCCTTAGCTTTAAGGGCTGGCAGAGGTCTTTAGCACTGGTAACCTGGACTATAAAAGTCAAAGAACTTTGTTTCTCGTCCCAGAGTTCTTGAAATGCTTTGTCGTGACTAAATGCTAATTCAGTTATTATTGTAAACAGTTTACTTGTACCTAGGCACTCGTATTATTTGTTAAGGTCATGAAAGGTATTTGACCTTAAGGGCCCGGCGACAGCGGCTCGCAGTTTCGAGGTGCGATTGGCTATTATTTCATTTTATTTCATTTCGGGGAGGTTGTTTGAAAGAATAACTATCCAGTGACACGCATAAATACTGTTCGAATACAAATAATACAATAATTAAAATAGGTGAATATAGGTGCCAGTTCTTAGGATAATTCTTAATTGCATTGTACTCCTGTAGCTACATAACTCTAAGGTTGTCGATTATACTATACGTGTGAGTGACTTTGCCAAAGTAACGCCTCATTTCTCCTTGTTCTCAACAAATGAGATCAAGATGAGAGAGAATATGAGAAAATGTCGCCCGTGTTTAAAGATTACAATCGTGACTCGATTTAATTATTTGTCCGGGTGCGAACATTGTTATCTACACCCGGATATGTTTACTGCACCGGATATGTACTTGACGGATCTTATAGCCAGGGATATACCATTAAGGTAGGTAGGTGCATTCCAAAAGTTGGGTATTTAATTTAGTTTGTGCTTTGATATTATAAGGACTAAAGGCGGACTTAGACGAACGAACAATACTTTGCGATACATTTTGATAGACGTTGAAAATTAAGGAATAGGCAACATACATTGTTCATGTACAATGTCAAAGGCATCAAAGTCAAAGGAGTCAAGTACAAGCAAAAAAAAACAGGCACAAGAACCTCTTTTGTTTATTTACTGTATCTGAACGGTCGCCATGACAACGACCTTTCTAGCCTCTAACATGTATGCTAAACCAGGAACTATTTTTGCGATACCTGGCATCTTATATTATGCTAAAGAAAAATTAAAATCCAAGTAAGTGTAGGACTTTTTTCTGGATGTAAACCCAGAAATATAATAAGTACATAATTTTCTATTAGCATTGTTTTAATTTCTGTACCTTTTATATTATGTGCCGCTTGAGAGCTTCTACATACATACAGTATACACACGCGTCACGCAAAAAGAACGCCGGAAGGAGAGCGAGCGAGTGGTGTGATAGCGCGAGTATTTTTGCGCAAACACATCTCCTCCACTGTTTTTCAGCGTTATTTTTAAATGACGCGACCTACCTAACTATTGACATATTTAAGAAAATACCCTAACATCTATCTCGCTCTATCGTATCTCGTTTCTGAAAACGAAGATTGCCGAAGCGGCTCTACTTTAATTGTAAAACAGCATATCTATCTCTTTTTCGTTTATACATTCGCGGAGATTCGATAGTATGGACAAGCCTTTAACCTAACAAGCTCAAAGATATCCTAGAACATATCCTATTGTCTTGTTGGTATTTATTGGTTGACAAATAGTTCCATGCTGTTATATTTTATCAGTTAATCGTTTTGTACCATTTATGATATAATTTATTTGAAGGAATATCATTACCGATATTTAACCGACCTCAAAAAAGGAGGTTCTCAATTCGTTAAAATTTTTTTATATGTTTGTTACCTCATATCCTTTTAGTGGGTGTGGGTGGACAGATTTGTCCCATTTAAATTTGAGGATATCACGGGTAGTTTATGAGATATTGGAAGTCGTTTTTTTATCTACTAAGTGGAAGGGCATGGAGGAGGCCTACACCCGACTTTGGGTGCCCAACAGTACTTACCTTTAGTTTTTAAATTAATAGTATGTAAGTAGTAATCCAAACAACCCATTATGGAAGAGCGAGACCCTCTATCACAGGTATTCCCATACTTAAAAGAGGGTCTCAAATACATCAAATGTATTTACTTAATAAATAATAAATAAATATAAATAATAAATAAATATAAATAATAAATAATACTGGACAATCCACACATCACTATCTAGCCCCAAAGTAAGCTACTAAAGCTTGTGTTATGGGTACTAGATAACTGATATATTTAATACATTATATAATTACATAGATAGATATTTTTATTATACATAGAAAACACCCAGACCAAATAAGAATAAGGTTAACGAATAAAATATTTTGTACTTTTTCTTGTATTTTTTTGAGTAATAAGCTTATGTAGAAATAGTGACTTACCTGTACTGTTGAATAAATGGCTTTATTATTAAGTACACTTATCCTACTAATATTATAAACGCGAAGTTTGTAAGTATGGATGGATGGATGGATGTTTGTTACTCTTTCACGCCGGAACAGCTGAACGGATCTGGATGAAACTTGGCAGAGAGATAGATTATAGTCTGGAATAGCACATAGGCTACTTACTACAGGATTTAAATCTGCGCGGGTGAAACCGCGGGGTGCAACTAGTTTTAGATAACTCTAAAATCAATGTACTTAGTAGATAGGTATGACTTGACTGACTTGCAAGGATGTATACCATTCAAAAAGTCGATGAGACGATGACCACCTCCTGTCCTTCTAACCCCGTTATTACCCTCAAGTGCCCAAACAACCTTTTTCCCTAAGCCTGCAATAAAAAGGTAACCTGTTCTTTTTTCGCTAAAATCAGCTGGTTGTACGATAACCCTTCTCTAAGGCCTATTACGCACTGTCGACCGGTCGCCGGCGACTCGGTCGCTTGCAACTGTGACTTACTATAGTTACTTGTGTTGGACTCCTGTATCCACATTTAGACTCTAAGGTGGTCCATTATGCGTGAGGGGTGATTTGGCTATAATTGTAGCCAGCCTAGCTCCTCCCAGAAGCGCAGAAGCTTCCTGGGGGTATTAGAGTCGTTACGCACTGTCGACTTGTCGCGTCGCCGGCGACTCAGTCCCTCGGCGACCAAAACATAGGCAGACCAAGTGCATAAACACCTATTTAAACTATAGTAACTACATAGTAAGTCACAGTTGCAAGCGACCAAGTCGCCGGCGACCGGTCGACAGTGCGCAATGGCTCAAAGTATCAAGGGTTTAGGTAAGAGGACGTTAGCTCTCTTAAAATATGCAGGAATGTCCAAAACATACCCTTACGTCATGGCGAAATAAGAATCCATGAAACTTTGTAAGGTTTTGAAGATGAAAGAGAAAATACTAATAAACAGTTCACTTATCCGCTGGCTTTTGTACTGGCTTGTTTCTTCATGGTCTTGGTCTGCCGTACCACCATCGCTTGAAGTATTCTTATTTCAATATTACTATACTTTTTGGTCATAAAGCCGAATTTATGCAGTTGATTATAAGACTTTGACATAAAAGTAATATTGAAATAAGAATGCTTCAAGAGATGGTGTAACACATACATACTGATATATACTTTGTTAGTAGGTGAGCGCCAGAAGCAAGTCCAAACACAATGTTTGGACTTGCCTCTGACTACCATCTACTTATATTTACGGAACATTCGCATCGCATCACGACATCTCAGTTCGGGGCGAAACACTAGTTAAATGTTTTATTTAGGCCAACAAAAATCTAAATATCACTTATGTATTAGGATGCTTTTATCTATAAATGAAATACTTACCTAAATAGTGTTGCGTAAGTATTTTTGATAAAAAACGCGTTTCACTAGACACAAATATTCCAAAATTGACCTTGACCTCCATATAAATCAGATCGTCAAAACCGGAAGTTATATAACACAGCCTACTCTACTTCCGTTTGTCGCTTGTCAATAACTTTCTTTTGTTTGTTTAATAGATAGATGTCCTTACACGGCGGAAGTCTGTAATTTGATTAGTGGGAACTGATTCGATATCCGGTATTTTAAAATCCGGCGGATTTTCGGGTTAATTTGAGTTGTATTGTGTTACTGAAACAACGGTACGGTGAGGTAGATGCTCTCGGATTTCTTATTACCAAGTACCAACTTATGATTTGTAGTCTTTTTTAAAGCGTGTCACTAGTTTCTTTCGAATGTGGTGATAGGATTTTAAGTGCGTCTCAAAAGGGCTCATTTCGAGCACAATGATTTGTCAAAGGTATCAATATCTCAGACGACCTCAGTGGCGCAGCGGGCCAGAGTCCGCCTGCAACGCAAGAGGTTGATACCTACCTCGTTGCTTACCATAAGGTGAGTTTGTAGCCAAAGGGTCTATCAAATATTAAAAAAGGATGCTTATTAGAGGGTGTTTAAGAAGGGCCCGGAAGAACATTAATAAAACCGTTCGCACTTGACCAGATTTTTGATGTTTGTTCAAACACAAATCACGTCTCGCGCCAACTGTCACCAATGTCATGTTTCTAAATCATTGACATTAAATTAGTGTATTCTACTTTAAACTTAATACCGTAATGCTAAGGTTGATTTTAGTTTGAAAGTGATTATGAAAGGTTTTTGCGCACGCGCCACCATTGGTGTTACTAGGTAAAGGGCAGACACTTTAGAATAGTGTTTTGCGGTTTTGGAAATTAGTTGAAAAAACGTGACTATTATTTACGCAAATCAACTGTGTTTTATTTGTCGAGTATCAAATATCACATTTAAATAATGGTTTTTATCTCTTAATATCTAATGTGTCAATTGGTTTTATGACCGGCAGATGTCTATTCGAGTCTATAATTTGCCACATGTTTTATAAATCTTCTTGGAAATAACAATCACAATATTATTTAATTTATGCCTAGGTATTGGTGGTTTCCAAAAATATCTATTAATGGTCCATAGAGGCTGATAACCGTGTAATAAGTTTTCGCTGGCACATTTCATCATTTTTTGAAGTTACAAACCATTGAGTGTATTTATCGTTACTAGGTACATTTAGTTGGTCTTCAATAATCTTGCGTCCGCTGCAGTGCCGAAGCGGTGTGTTTGTCGTACGGCGCACGGCCGGTCGTTTGTTTTCATACAAAATGCACGGTGCGGCAACAGTGCGGCGTCCGTACCGCGAACGCTCGACAGCAGGACGGCAACGTCCGTCAGTTCAGTGCGTTCATAGTGCGGTGACTAGACGTGAGGCTAATTTATAAACGCTCATTTATAACTCAACTAAGCCAAAGCTTGTGCATAGCTAATATAATACATTAATACTTTTTTGTAAATGCATAGGTACTTAAGGCTCCGGTGACAGCGGCTCGCAATTTCGAGGTGCGATTGGCTATTATTTCATTTTATTTCATTTCGGGGAGGTTGTTTGAAAGAATAACTCTAAAGAAACACGCATAAATACTGTTCGAACACAAATAATACAATAATATAAGGGAAACATGCCCGAATCAGAAATCATTTTGGTATTAGTATGTTTGGTCTTACGTTTACCTAATACCAAAATGATTTCTGACTCAAGCATATTTCCCTTATATTATTGGATTATTTGTGTTCGAACAGTATTTATGCGTGTTTCTTTAGAGTTATTCTTTCAAACAACCTTCCCGAAATGAAATAAAATGAAATAATAGCCAATCGCACCTCGAAATTGCGAGCCGTTGTCACCGGACCCTTCAAATATTATACATAATAACATACACATAGGACAAACATATATTATATATAGGTTTCTAACCTATCTCGGGCACCAGTCTCACACAAAACAGGTTTATACTTAAAATACCCTTTGCTTATACTACCCACTATTATTTTTGTGTAAACCTTTGTGTCTGAGAGAATAAATGAGTGTAGGTACTCATGACTTGGGTTTTCTCCTAAAAAGTCTGTGTATATTTTTTGCGTAAATACATAACGCCGGTAATGCAGCCGCATTATTTAGCTAGTTTATAAATCTAAGCATGCATGACGCAATGTACAATCGCATCGGAAGTGGGATGGTGCATTATGTCACCTCTTGCATAGGTGTTACGTTGACGGCAGTGTGGTACTCCCCAGGCTGGGGTGGGGAGATAAAATAGTTGCAGTTCCGATGTTTTTCTTGATAAAGAACTATCTACATAAGGTATACATAGTTTTCTTGGTAAGATAAGAGTAGTATTAGAAGACCTAGGCTCTCTTCTTCTAGGTTTTGGTCACGTGAAACTGGCACCTAGAAGTCAGAAGAAGAAGAAATCAGAAATATTTATTTGCGGAATGTAAGTTTAGGTTTACATTGGTTTTAATGTATAAAAAACATGAGCATAATTACATTCTACCAGTTACAGTCCTGGCGTGCAAACATTTTTGAATTGACAAAATTAATTAATAAAAATGTAAGTAATTTAATAAAATCATACCTAAAATAATGTCAAAATAGAGTTATCATCTTTTTGGAACACGATATATAGTTTTACATCTGTAGTTCACCGTTTTTTATTGTTCTCTCATTGTCTAGCAACGTCAGTATATAAAAGGTTTCTAGCAAATATTTCCTTGGGCTACTCGCTGTCCAAAGTTTGTCTAGAATATACTTTATTGGCGATAAGACTGGCCATTTTACATTAAGGAAAGATTATATCTTAAGATATCCATCTAAGATAATACACTTTTAATTGTTATAATTTGTTTCAATTTTCAAGAGTTTTCATTAATTCCTAAGAAAACTATATCGCTTGATCCGAAAAGTTGATTTAAAAATTAATGCCATATATTGCTTAATTTGGAGAAAAATAGTGCTGTGTGGTTTGTGCAACAATATTATTCATTTTCTTGCACAGTGAATTAACGATTTTTCCCCACACTTCTATTGCAACCAAGATCTTTCGATAAGGAAGCTGAGAAAAAATGTTTCTCATTATTCTAGCAAACATGATATTATGAATGCATTTTTAGCGAGCAAAATATCATTTTTCGGTCAGATACCTGAGAGGTACATCATAACTCAAGATCCGGGCCCTTACCACCAATCTCTTGAAGCATTCTTATTTCAATATTACTTTACTTTTTGACATAAAGCTGACTCTATGCAGTTGACATAAGATATTGACATAAAAGTAATATTGAAAGCGAGAGTCCAACAATAACTAACGGCACGATCATATTACATTTTCTTTAAAACGACAAATTATTGTTTATTGTAATATTTTTTACTACTTACAAAAGTATCATGTTTTTGACCCTAAAACCCCAAAAGCTCTGTCCTAAATGGCTTTTGTCCTCTCAAATAACTTTATAAGGTTAAAAATAAGATTTTGAATACAGTGGGATTCAACGTTGTGACGAGACAAGCAAGAATTGGCACCTAGTTTTAAGACGTTTCAAGATGGCCCTTGTGATTTTATTGAATAAACATATTTTGACACTGACTTTGACTTTGACAAGTTCTTTGTGTGAGGCTCCGTCCGGGAAGTAGGTACTACCACCTACGTGTAGTACATTATAACTCAATGTACCACCATGTCTATTTCTGCCGCCAAGCAGTGTTCTGCGTTTCGATTTGAAGTGTTTAGTTGCCGGTGTAATTACAGGCACATGAGGCTTATCACTGTTGGGTTTCCGAACGTACTTGACTAAAATAGTAATGCTAGGCTGTAGTATTAGAACGCATCTGGTGTGAGCGATCGCAGCGCCCCCTCACGACGGCGTGCCTATATTAAGTTTGTAACACTCTTTCCTTCCTGATGTGCTACGTAATAAACGGTGTCAAAAGTATTCTGCATTTTATATATTTTATGAAGATTCCAAAAGGCCCTAACAATCACAACTTCAATTTCGTTAAATCTATCTAGGCATGAAATTAATGCTTTTCAGTATCACTATTATTTTTCAAAGTGCAAATATTTTACTACCTTTTTTGTATATTTGTAATTTCTGTTTATATCGCTGTTTGTTTCTTGTGATGTGATTGGTTTTAGAAAGAGAGGTAGGCTAAAGAGAAGATGGATCGACTGTGTGAAGGATGACATGAGTAAGAAAGGAGTGAGCACCGAGATGACGAATGATAGAGGAGAGTGGAGGAAGAAAACCTGTTGTGCCGACCCCACTTAGCGTGGGATAAGGGCAGGAAGATAATGATGAACGCTGTTTATTTCTCAAAAAACAAATAGGTACTTTAAACTTGAAACATATAAATAAATAAATAAATAATGCTAGACAATCCACACAGCACTATCTAGCCCCAAAGTAAGCTATTCAAAGCTTGTGTTATGGGTACTAGATAACTGATATATTTAATACATTATATACTTACATAGATAGATATTTTTTATTATACATAGAAAACACCCAGACCATTGGAACAAATTTCTGCAGATCGTACACAAATTTGTTCCAAGGCGGGAATCGAACCCGCAACCTCTTGCGTCGCAGGCAGGCTCTCGCCCGCTGCGCCACAGAGGTCGTCAAATATTTAAGCATCATCATCATAACCCTTAACATCAGGTGATATTATCTGTTTTTTGGATATAATGATTACCGAATCACCCTGTATATCCCAAACAAAATTGCACGAGTAAAAAAAGAGCGAGCTTTATCTGGCTCATAAAGTTAAAAGGACCTAAAGGCTTTATCACACTTGTACCAGTGTCGATATCGCACAATTTAAAGAGACAATTCAGGGCCTGACGTAAGGGTGATAGAGGTATGCATTTTAAATGTATTGCATGTGAAATAGTGTCAAATACCTATGCCTCAATAAGTTTTTTTTAGTGGATCCCGCGATAGGTATGCTATTATAAACGCGAAAGTTTGTAAGTATGGATGGACGGATGGTTGGATGTTTGTTACTCTTTCACGCCGGAACGGCTGAACGGATCTGGATGAAACTTAGCAGAGTGACACATAGGCTACTTTTTATCCCGTGGTAATACCGGGATTTAAATCTGCGCGGGTGAAACCGCGGAGCGCAATAAGTATCACTTTGAAATCTCTAACAACTAGGTGAGAATAGCGTATGGTGTGCCTGACTGTGTGTGCATAACGGCCTAAGTTATAGCGTTTTTGACACATTACCTACTCGCGTGTATCGTGTTGATGCTAGCACAGAAATGTAGGGTTTTCTCTGTTCTGTGGATGCTACGCATTTGAAAATAGAACTGACGTTTTCCCAACTGCAGTGCCACCGTTCTTATCTTATTTTTATCTTATTTTGACAGCCTACGTAGCTCAGTTGGTAGTAGCTCTGCCTTCTGCGCCGTAGGTCGTGGGTTCGATTCCCACCGTGAACAAACATTTGTGTGATGAACATAAATGTTTGTTCTCTGTCTGGGTGTTATATAAGAGGTTAAGAGGTTGCGGGTTCGATTCCCGCCTTGGAACAAATTTGTGTACGATCTGCAGAAATTTGTTCCGATGGTCTGGGTGTTCTCTATGCATAATAAAAAATATCTATCTATGTAAGTATATAATGTATTAAATATATCAGTTATCTAGTACCCATAACACAAGCTTTGAATAGCTTACTTTGGGGCTAGATAGTGCTGTGTGGATTGTCCAGCATTATTTATTTATTTATTTATTTATTTATTTTATTTTATATAATATTATAAGTATGTATTTACAAAAAAAAAAGTATTATAAGTAGTATATCAGCTATCTGGTTCCCATATAACAAGACATATACAAGCATAAGCTTAGTTTGAGGCTAGATAGTGCTGTGTGGAAAGTCCACCAATTTTTTTTTTATTTTATCGATCGCTTAATTTGACATTTTGAATCGTCAAAATTCGTTAAAAATGGTTTTATCCATTGTTGAAACCATTTTTAACGAATTTTTGACGATTCTAAATGTCAATTAAGCGATCGATATGAACGGTACTTGCACTGCTGTTGAAGAAAAAATTGGGAGGAAACCTGTTAGCATCCTAGTAGCGGCGATGAAAATTTAATTATATGGTTTGACAAAAATAAAAGTGTCTACCATTTTAGCAAAAACAAACGTCATTTATTGCAGCAATAAACTAAATTATATGAAATGAAATGAAGCATGGCGCCCACCTCAAAATTCATTGATATTTTTATTACAAAACTCTTGAAAAAAAAACCACAAACGATGAGTATAAAAAAATGAAGCTATCTTACTGACTGACACAAGCTGATGTAATTTTTTTTTACTTCTTCTTTCTTTCTTGTTTTTATGGCTCCTGTCATAGACAATCTTGCCAATGTCAAGTGATTCAGAGATTATACTCTTTGTAGTTATGTTTCTAGTCACGTCAGTCCAAAGTCGAGTAAATTGAAATTAAGACAATAATAATATTTGACTTATGACGTTTCAAAGACATCCCTGCAATTGTACTGAGGATTCGTAGTCTGATATTTTAAGAAGCAACATAGCTTTTTTATTTTAAATATACCATTTCTAGTGTTATTTTGAGTTGTGTTGTGTAACTTCGGTGGCATTTTAATCAACATTACTTAACACAATCTTTGCGCAAAGCATTTGGAATGAAAGTGTATTATGATATCCTGATTTGTTCGAAAATGTTTCAGATGATTTAAAGAAAATCGCCACCATTTTCTTCAAAACTTGAATAAGGACTGACTTGGCTAAAAAGAATTTATATCAAACTAGTTGCGCCCCGCGGTTTCACCCGCGCAGATTTAAATCCCGGTATTCCCACGGGATAAAAAAGTAGCCTATGTGCTATTTTAGACTATAATCTATCTCTCCGCCAAGTTTCACCCAGATCCGTTCAGCCGTTCTGGCGTGAAAGAGTAACAAACATCCATCCATCCATCCATACTTACAAACTTTCGCGTTTATAATAAGTAGTAGGATACGCAGGCAAGTTTTTTGTCGAATGACGATAGGAGCCCTAAAGGGAGAACGAAGATTGTAATTTTATTGAATGCCTACCTACTCGTATACAATTTTAATTTGTATTGCTTAAAATATAAACTAGACGCGAGTGAAGCCACGGGCTTAGCTGTAGTAGGACTGTTAAGTTTGTAAAACATGCAAATTGACATGTCTCTAACCATTTTCGTAGATTCTTCTTAGATTGGTCAAATAAAAAGTGTTCGCGGGTTTTGTAAATGTCATTTTAATAAATCAACACTGTAGGTATACCTCATTGAGAGATACCTACTCTAGTAGGTTTTGGACATCATTAATTTTTTATTTTGAACTTTGTATGTAAATATCTATTTGTTGTGGGCAAACACAACCAGATATTTACAAGATTTTGACGCTTCATTCTTGAGATGTACCTACAATAAAATTTCAAATTTCTGGGTCAGACAATCCAACTAGACAGGTCCAACGTTGTTAGAGCGATAAGCTGACGAATCCAACTCGGATGGGCATAGTTTGGAAAGTTCCACCACATCTGCTCGTTACAGATACCCCACAGCCTCAAGACGAAAGTCTTCAACTAGCCTGTGTTGCCAGTGATGACGTATGGAACTGAGACGTGGTCACTCACTATTGAATTCAGCTCAAGCTCAAAGTAGTACAACGAGCTATGGAGAGAACTATGCTGAGAGTTTCACTACTATGATAGAATATACGCACGTTCCTATTGTGCGTGACCTACGGGGCAATGTTTTGTTTATAGGCGATGGTTACCACTTAACATCAGGTGGGGCATCTGCTTGTTCCATCAGCTAGTTGTATAAAAAAAAAATATAGATAGAAGAATGGGATAGAATCTGAAATAAGGAAATCTAATAGCAAGATCCATATTCATATCTTTTAACAATCCTCTCAATCCAAAGGTTGTCTGGAAGAAATCGCTTTCAGCTATAAGAACGCCCATTGGACCTACTACTCAAATTTATATTTTGAGTATTTTTTGTTAATTTTGGTGTACAAAATTTTTTCCATCATTCATTCATTCAAGATTAATAACTTTTTTTTTTTTTACAACTTATAGGTAAAAACATTTGACCGCAATCTGATGTTAAGTGATGATGCGGTCGACGATGTGGCCGTTTACCTAGAAAATACCTTAGCTTTAATTTAATTGCGATGCAGTATCCATTATACCTCTAATAATATCAGGTTATCGTAAACATAACTATATTACGAAACAGTTAACCCGGTCAGCGCAGGTATACAAGCAGATCACGCCTCCAGCTAGCCAAGTATCCACTTTCGATTTCGTTGTACTTTCGTTTTCGCGAGCGCTGTTCTGATGTCACGGCATACGCCCCCTTAACACGAAGTGCTATGGCATAGCATGCTTGGCTGTTAAAAGATATATCTTTTTCTTGTCCTATCACTATAGATAGATATATATTTTTTATTATACATAAACACCCAGACCACCGGAACAAATTTCTGCAGATCGTACACAAATTTGTTCCGAGGCGGGAATCGAACCCGCAACCTCTTGCGTCGCAGGCGGACTCTCGACCGCTGCGCCACTTAGGTCGTCACTGTCAATGGGACAACATGACAAGTAACAGCTTTCGATTAAAGAAAGAATCATCAAAATCGGTTCAGTCAAAGTTACGAGGTAACAAACATTAAAAGTCGGATTGAGAACCTTCTCCTTTTTATAAGTCGGTTTCTCGGTGGGAACGGAACCCACAACTTACAGAGCAGAATCAGCTACCACCAGCTGAGCTGTGAGCTTTGTTAAGGCATCGATCGTTCGGTTACTACTACTTTATAATAATTGACCGAGCGAGCGAAGCGAGCGAAGCGTCTCATTTTCCACATTGGCCAAAAATGCGTTTGTCCGGATGTCTGTCTGTTCTCCTCTACAGGTCGCATTTTTCAACCGATCTAGACGAAACTTGGTACACAGGTTATATGACTTATTAGAATTTTTTTATCGTCGGGGATTTTTGATTGGAGGGGTACTTCCCCCAAAAAAAGGGCAAAAAGGGGGCTATTTGATATACTGGATATCTCCACCAAATGAGATCCGATTTCGATTATTCTTTTTTTATTTGAAAGGTAGTAACTATAAGTTGGTCTCATAAAAGTTTGGCGAAGATCTGATAAGGATCTTCAGCATGATGAACAGGATAGCTCATCAAACAATCGATGGTTTTCAATCAAATTTGAGAGAAACACAAAGGACCTCATTCTACACAAGATGATGCAAAAAAAATCAAAACGATCAAAAAAATCACAAAACGGAAAATGCACTTGCACATTACATTCCTCAAAAATTTACAAAATTAAATAGAAAAAACATCATGGGGATGGGTATTTTCTACTTCTCTTCAACATTGATAGGTTTCTATCAAAACTCTGAAATAGCTTTTGCTAAGGCAGTAAATAGCTCACTTTTAGTATGCTCGCGAGGTCTACAGCTCCCAGAGCCACTAGTATACTAATGTAGGGCAAGCCATTTTAACTTCACTTTTAATTTCAAGATTATGGTACAGTTCAACTTTACCACCATTATGTCACGAAGTGAAATGAAAACAGGGCCTAATAACTGTATACTGCAAGCGATTATGAACATTCACTCACTAAGTTCCGTTCAGTTTAACACTAATATCCGCCTGCGGATTATCTTACGTCATTATCATCATCTGCCTCAAATGACGCTGAAAATTGATTGGACTGTGTGAAAGATGACTCGAGTAAGAAAGAGGTAAGAAAGTAATGGACACCTGGATATTATAACAAGACAATGTTATATACACAAACATAATTTCAATTTCAATTTATTTATTTCAGATCCATCCATAATTTGTTAGTAAACTTAATTAAACATGTCAAATGTGTTAGTACAATATTGAGTTACCTATTAATAAAATTACTAAAATTAAAATCTATTATGTATTTTTATTTTGTGTCCTTCGCTGAGTCCCGGTCAAATAGACTCTCGTAGGTAGTCTATCCAACCAGAATTCGAATGAAGGATTTAAAAATAGGTGAGTCGCACCTGTCCTAATAATAGGGCCATCTGAAATCTAAAGCTTTCTACAATATAATTAAGATAGCTTAAACAGAAATAATTAAATGTACTAAGTGATCTTGGGCAAAACAGTCAAAGAATTTACTTTATAATTGAAGTTTGCGAACGCAAGACCTTGTATTCGATTAAAAATAGAACAATAATAATTGCACACAGGAAATGTAGTTATCATTCAATCGATACCGTTCAATGGCTTTTGATAAGTGATTAATGAATGAAGTGAATGATAAGACCCGATCCTTGCCAAGGAGTTTCATGCTTCCGGTTTACGAAACATAAAGATTCGTTGATCATTATCTGTGTTTTAAAATAATGATTATAGTAGTAGAGCTATTTGTGCAGGGCTCGTCCGGGGAAGAACTATCACAATGCCTGAAGAGATCGCTTCTTAGCCATGAAACCGCCTATTGTACATTTGTTTTTTTTAACCTCTTGAATCCGAGAAAACTCCGATGCAAAAATGGCCGCGCAATAATATGACACGCCCCCCACGGCGCTCCTCTCAGATTTTTGATTTTGTAATACTTTGTTCTATTTTGTTAGTTTGTAAGGTGTGCAAAAAAGAATTTTCTTTCATTCACATGAGGCGACATCTGTATACCTCAAGTTGATGGACGCAGGGCAGTGCATCGTTGGCGACGTTCTAATCGTGAATGAATGCATGAAAAATTCTATATTGTACACCAAAATTTACAAAAAAAAACACTTAAAAAATAAAAATAAAGTGACAGTCTTATCAATGAAAGTGATTTCTTCCAGACAACCTTTGGATGGAGAGGATTGTTGAAATATGGAAGATTGTCGTGCGTGGCTTGTAAGGTGCTAAATGCTTTATCCTAGGTTATTTGCTAGGCAAATCATGAGAAGCATTCTCTCGCTAAACAGGAAAACCATGTATAGTTTTTTTTAACTACTTATCAATATTCTGATATGTTAGCTAAGAGAGCATGATGATAGTAAGATACCAACAAGTCAGTAACACACAGAAAATGATTTGGCTGCATTGTTACGTCGTCGATTGTTATATAGTTATTACGGTTATTTAATTTGACAGCTGGTATTTACACTACGGAAAGTGAACTTTGTAAGAATTGACATAACAACTTTCTATTGTTAATAAGAAGTGCGATGGTAACAATGCAGAGATCGAGCTGTCAGAGTGACGTTTATTACAATTTTGACGTTTGATCAATGATTTTGCGTAATAATAATGAATGAATGGAATGCACAGAATGAATGCATGAAGAATTTATTTACAAATAAAAGTATAATTATGTAGGTATTATATCAGCTATCTGGTTTTCATTTACAAGTTTTGGCTCAGTTTGGGGCTAGATGCTGTGTGGAAATTCCACTAATATTTATTATTATTTATTTAAAAATGACATCCTTTGCAGTACTAACAATCTGACGTTTACATAATGCAGCACATGTGAAAACAGTTCGTTTGTATGTAAATATTGTGAGCGTACCTATAGACAATGACCTATCAGACAATGGTTCAGCCATAATGAAAGGAAATCGCGTGTTCAAGGACTCCATTCGGGATTAGTTGCAAATTCTTGGGTTTGATAAATAATTTTAATTACATTTTAGTACCTAGTACCAAATTGATTTAGCTGGAATGATTCATCGGTTATTTAGTCTAGTTTAGTTACTGACAGCCTTCACAGCTCAGTTGGTAGTAAATCGGCCTTCGTAGTGATATTATGTTTGATCCCCAAGAACAAACATTTAGTGTGATGAACATAGATGTCCTGTCTGGGTGTTATTATGATTGTAAGTTTAGTTTTATTGTAACACTACCAAGAAAAAAAAAACTTAAAATGCACTGGAAAATACACTTATAAAAACTACTCGCCAGATCTTATTCAAATTTAAATGGGACACGTCAAGCACCAGCTTTCGATTGAAAAAATTAATAAAAAGTGGTCCACCCAGTTAAAAAGTTTAGAAAACAAACACAAAAAAGTCAGACAGTCGTCGAATTGCGAACATACTTTTATATGAAGTAAGTAAAAAAATATGCAAGTATACACCCAGCTATCTACTCCCTATATTACAAACCCTGCTTAGTGTACCGCTACACAGTACTTTGTAGAAAGTCAACCAATATTTATTTCATTTATTTATTCACAGGCGAAAAAAGTTTATTTTTTAGCATAATCTTATTTATTTAGCTTAATCTTTTTTTAATGAAACACCCTATATGCTTGAAGGCTGCCTACCTGTATACTCTTTTGAAACATTAGTATCGACTATAATTGGAATTGACATCCGAAATATCATTCAATTCAAACTTCTGACGCTATTACTTGAATCAAGATATCATTGTACCGACTAATTGGGACCAGAATTGAAGTACGTGCATTGTGAACCTACTTAAACGTAGATACATTGTATTGTGTAATGTTGAACAATGCGGCTGTGATCGTGTTAAGGTAGTTTTGGAACGGAGCAGTGGTCGGCTTGAACGAAAGTAAGGAGGGGCTGTGACGTCAGCATTGGTGAAGGAAACCCGAGCATACCTCACGTCAAACCTCTTTTTAACGATTTGTTCGATCGGTGAGGCAACATACCTTTTTTATATAGATCCCCTCTTGTAGGTACTCAGATAATCCTACTAATATTATAAGCGCGAAAGTTTGTAAGTATGGATGGATGGATGTTTGTTGCTCTTTCACGCCAGAACGGCTCAACGGATCTGGATGAAACTTGGCAGAGAGTTAGAGTTCACTTTTTATCCCGTGGGAATACCGGGATTTAAATCTGCGCGGGTGAAACTGCGGGGCGCAACTAGTCTTTAGATAAATAAAATGTTCTTGATGGTATTCTCGAGAGATTTTGTTGATAAATATTTGTAAGTTTTCTCTTCTCTAACAATAGGTACTTGGGTGGAATTGCCTTTATTCAAAATTATGACTATTTTGTATTAAGTTTGTTTATTCGTTTTTTATTTGAAATTGTATTTACGTTTATTTTTAGGTCTTGTCTTGTGTAATTAACATAATGACTGCTTCATTCAATGGGAGAAGCCAATGACTCTTGAAACACAGTTTCTTAACTAGTCCGGGAGCCTATGGATTCAAAATATAACTATGTTTATCTTATTATGTCAATAAAACACATTTTTACTTTACTCCACTTTTGTTTTTATTCATATTCATAGAGCAATTATTGTTCTACAAATTTTGGATAGCTAGGTATTAGTAGTTTGATTCATTAGATTTTAAATTAGGTAAGTAGGTTGTACGTACCTACCATATAATAAATTATGTAGTTAGGTATAGTATACGTCATGGTATGCTCTTATTAAAAGTGTAATAGCAGATTGTCTAATAGACTAGTAGCAGCAAAGCAACCCAAAACAAGGTCATGAATCTAGACCGAAAAAATCTTAGTTATTAAAAACTTTATAGCTTTATAGTTATTAAAAACCCTCGCAAAACGCTCTTGATTCTAAACATAGGTCACGGATGGTCACAGATATCGAAAACGCTTTCTAATGCGAAACGTGATTTCATTCAAAGAATATATTTTAATACTTTGACTTTATGCTTTTGTAAATGTAAATATAAAAAATAAATATGTCTATATTCATGATACAATTGAATTATAACCAAAAGAATTGACAATAAGAGATCGATTCGAATTCTCCCAGCGGGCCATATTGCAAAACTAACCGGTGTGTTAGTGGAGCAAGGTCGGCCCAAGATGGCCGCCACTTCAAGCGACATGGCACATCGAATGTCAGCTGGGCTTTCGCGCCAAAACCGTGCGTCATTGATTTTCGCGCTTTTTCTTTCGCAGCAAAGGTTTGGTTATGAGATGCTGCAAATCAAAGTTTGTTTAAAATCGATGATTTGTAATGGTTATTTCGTTTTAAGATTGAAAATAATGTAAACTGTGGGGTCGATTCTGTTGTTGCAGTATCCTTTTTGTCTGTCAAATAGGTTAAATTAGGAAATGTAAACAGAATTGACATCAATGTTGAGTTATAAGTTGTTTCATTCATAATTTGAGATGGGTAAGTAGGTAGGTACCATGTAAAGTAAACCAGTAGGAATCTACCAAAAGTCAAGAGGATGCATAGGTACTGTGCCCGACTAAACATCCATTTCATCAACCGTTTTAAACATACCGTATGTATTTTGAATGAATGCAGAATACTTACCTAGTTATAGGTTTAGTAAACTTAAACGACATAATAATAAAAAGCCATGATTTAGCACTGTCGCAAAGTAAAAAGCTTGTTATAAAAAAAATACAGATTGATTAGAACTAATCTAATCCCAAAAAAATAATAAAGAAAAAAAAATTAAAAGCGGAATACACCATCATCATTCTCATAAAATATGTTAACACAAGGTCGAACAGCGGACGCACTATAGCGCTGCGTGTGAAAACCTCACAAGATTGCGACGTCGGAACCAACGCATTATACGTTGGGAAATATTCTATAATTCGGAAACTAAAGGCATGATTTAAATACGAATGCTTGATACTAATGCGATATGGAAGTACTTTAAGCCTACGCTTTTTGTGGTGAGGCGTTTGAATGGACTTTATTAGCTATTAGCTCTCCGAAAAATGATTTTTTTGTATAAAAGTAGGACCATTTTTACTGAATCAGTCTGTTTTTTTACTGTGGCTAGGTTTTTTTGTTAAGGAATACGGATTTTGTAATGATAAATGTAAAAAAGTTATCGACGAAAAAGGCAACTGATTAATTTTATATGAATGTTTAAAGAAAAGACTTCAACACGCTCTTCTTTTACAGTTTTTTTATTATTTTTGTTTTATAGCGTAGTATCTTCATACCTATATCTTTTGCCAACTATTTTGCTTTGAAATAA
Organism: Plemyria rubiginata; assembly: GCA_963576535.1. Taxonomy (NCBI): domain Eukaryota; kingdom Metazoa; phylum Arthropoda; class Insecta; order Lepidoptera; family Geometridae; genus Plemyria; species Plemyria rubiginata. The sequence goes on from OY754929.1 coordinate 4,822,941, forward strand.
TTGATACTAGGGGTTCATCCTGGCTTCGCAAAGGTGGACATTTATTTTAAAACATTATATTATAGCCTATGTTACTTAGATAATGAAGCATTCTAATGGGGAAAGATATTTTGAAATCGGACTAGTATTTCTTTGGTTTATTCATTACAAACATACAAGACTTTCCTTTATAATATTAGTGTTGATGAAACTAATAAATCGCTTTATTATAAAACATAGTTCTCGTTCTTAATTTTTTTTAATCAAACTGTTTGGTAGGAAAACTCGTTTGGATCAATTTATATTTATGCACCTAACTTTTTTCATAGCTACATTCAGTCATTTTACTTCTTTAAAAATGTTGAGCAAGCAAGTTAGAAGTTGTTTGAGTAACAGCGCCGCAGGGTACAAATTAAAAAAAAATACATAAGATCAATTTTAGACAATAATATAATTCACGCCATTAGATTACGCATTCAGATTTGGCACTTCAATATTGTGAACACGATTCAAACAATACATTTATGTAACTCAATTATTGATCCGTCTTTTATTAAACCAGAATCATTACATAACCCAAAGTTCACCAATGCAAATCAACGGTTATATTACACAACTGTTTTTACTACTTACCTACTTACAAAAGACAAAAATATTATCAATAGTGATAGGGTTAATTTTAGTTAACCCAATGTTTACAGAGCATGCAACATAAATCAACAGTCTAGAAATTATGTTGATAGACATTTGTAACCACCGATGCTTGGTGGAGGATAATAAATGTTGGTGGACAATAATAATGACTTTATGCAGGTGTCATATCGGCGAAACTAGAATAGCTAGAAATAAATTGGTTTTTGATTATTGAAGAACTCATTCAGGCAAGTGCGGCGGTCCAATAAAGGTAGTTAGTGACTTCTAACAATAAGCCGACGATTATTTATTAAAAGATTTTAAAATACTTAAACTATCCTTTTTCAGACTAACAATTAATTAATTAATTTATTTATTTAAAACTTTCACACATAACAATGTAGTGCTAGGAGGACTTAATGCTAATAACATTTTCTACCAGTCTTCCGGGGCGTGCAAAAAGATGGTGTTGATAACACTGTTAATAACAGTGGCTAGCCTACTCACGATAGTCACTACAAAAAGTTATTGTCAAAAAATCACCCAAATCGAGGTTGGGTCTAATCAACCGTTGAACAGTCAACAAACTTGTTGGTGCACACTTACCTTAGAAAGTCAAACCAGAGACAATAGGCATTTTCTCCCATCAAACAATGGAGAATATGTTGGTGTTTTTATGTGTTGGAATATACACGTTAATTACATTTGAATAAATTAATTATGAACATCGTGACGTAACAATTAGGTTGCTCGCCTGATGCTGAGCGGTAACCTCTGCCTTTGAGAGGCTGGCAACCGTAAAAAAATTCTCGCACGTAAGTATATTTCAACATTTTTTAAGATGAAAAATCACTTACCCCCCGGTTTCTGATAGCTCGATCAACACTAATCGGCTGTGTAGATAGAGACAGCAAGTGACTTGTCAGCCGATAAGTGTTGATCGAGCTATCAGAAACTGGGGGTTAATGTTTTTTTCATACAACTGCAGCATATGGCCGATATCTGAAAACTCGATCAAACCTATCATGTCAAATCACTTGGTATAATCTCTTTCCTATTTGATGTAATAGCTGAAATGGCAAGTGACTTGACATCTGATTAGGTACGTTTGATCGAGCTTTCAGAAATGGCCGTTAGTGTTCATAACTGATGTAAAATTATGATGTCGCGAATAATTTAATTTCATTTAAAAGCAGCAGGATGTAAATTTACGACAATTGCACCCAAATACCAAACCCAGTCACGGATATCTAGTTGTACGAATATTATGTACGTTTTACTTACGTACAATATTTGTAGTCTGACTGGACAATAAGGTTATGTATTCTATGCTTATTTTAGTACTAGTTGCACCCCGCGGTTTCACCCGCGCAGATTTTAATCCCGGTATTCCCACGGGATAAAAAGTAGCCTATGTGCTATTCCAGAATATAATCTAAAGAGAGCTGCGTAATCGGGCCGCCGTTTTGGCTCATTATCGACACAAACTTGCATTTTTATGTTCTCTCATTGGCTTCAGGCACGAATGTATGAGTTTACAAGCTGCTTTGAAATGTGAGGTCGTTTACTTACTTTTAAACAATGCTTTGCACACGAACGGACTCATGCGAGCTCAAATATAATTTCTACTGTAATTAAAAACGAAATATCATTTCTATTATTTCTTAAGTTAGAAGTTTATTTATTTTTTGTTTCTGAAGAAGCATAATAATACTAGCTACTGTTATATTTTTTCTGTGCTTTTGTGAATACTTATATGTAGTTATTTGATTTTCTATTCGGTCTCACGCACACGGTTTTTTTTCTTATTGATTTTTTATTTATTGTGACACTGAACATATTATTATCTAATATTTTAAATTTATGTTTTTATTTAACTATTTCATTATTCGCTATGAGAACTCAAAAACTCAAACTCAAGAAATGTTTTTTTTGTTAACACCTTTGTACCACCGTTTGTACCTTAGGTACATCCTGTTTCTGCGATCCCTAGAGGTTTATAGTCATAATCCCCACAGCTATCCCCACCAGCGGAGATTACGACAATAAAATTTTTGGCATTTAGATGATCGATAGCCACCTGTCATGGATCTACAAATCATCATCCAATTAGATGAACAAAAAACCAATTAAACTCACTTGCATATTAATTGGATCAGTCGAACGAGGCGAACTAGTAGGGGAGACTGGGCATGGTTGTAACTATAGTTAATAATTATGGCAATTGCGTTCATAAATTTGAGGCATACATACCTCAATTTGATTCAAATGTGTCAGTTATTTCAATTGCTAACATACGCTTAATTGACCTAGTTTATAAAGAACATTTACTCCAGGTTTCTGAAAGCTCGATCAAAGCTAATCGGCTGTTAAGTCACCTGCTATCTCTATCTAATTTGAAGTAAAAACTGAAATAGCTAGTTACAGCCGATCAGTTTTGATCGGGCGCTCAGAAACCGGGCGGCGGTTAGAATATGATTTAAGAATTTCGAAATTCATAGTAATATACTTTTATGAATCAAAGACTCAAACCACAGTTTTTCATGATAATACATTTTTATATTTAATTCGTCCTCTGCTTCTTCTTCGTATCACTAGTTCTTTCAAAGAAGTGTGGTGAAAAGAACTTAATTACTTTTTAATTTGATACTTTACAGTAATGGTTTGATACCGACTTCACCACAAAACCACATTAAAGTAATGGCCATATTTTGATCAATGAATGGCAGCAATAAATGGTCGAATGTGGGCTACGTTCGAGAAAGGCATAGAGAACTGACCTCACCCAAGGTCTAACAATCGTGCCATTCGGTTGTCAACACGGATGTGTATTGGAACTTGATTTTTAGTGCACTACTATTTTTATAGTATAGTACAGTATATATATAGTATAGATATAGTGTGTGTATATAGTATATATAGTTTAGTACTAGCTGCGCCCCGCGACTTCACCCGCGTAGTTTTTTGTTTTAATTTAATTCCGAGCATTTTCATATTTATTCACATTTTAAACCTTCTCTGGACTTCCACAAATAATGCAAGGCCAAAATTAGCCAAATCGGATCAGTCGTTCTAGAAATTTAGCGCGACTAACGAACAGCAATTCATATATTATATACCTACAATATATAGATTATTTCTAGATTAGTAGTACACTGTTGTGATAGTAATATACTGTTTTTTTAATATTCTGTTTGCTTTTTACTTTTATAAAGCCTTTACATTACATTATGTATTTACGTTTGATTTACTTTTAAATTTGGAAGTAATCTGCCATGAGGGCGTTACTGCTGCGACACAGTTTTATACTTTTGCAGTCAGTATCGTTACACTATACTTCTATTTTTGATTTAGTCACTATACTTCCAAAATAAACTTTTACTTACTTTACTTTTTAAAGTACTAGCAGTCATCATAAAAGAGGTGTTAATGTACCTATGCCTATTGCAGTCGAAAGAAGCGTTGCTGTGTTTCGGTATGAAAGGTGTGATTGCCAAGCCGGTGAAATAACAGGCACATGAGGATTAGTATAGATAAAATATTTATGACATAATGAATGAAATTGACAATGATGGTCATTGGTTTTCAGGAACCAAAAGGTCTAAAGGGTCTTTAATGTATTTAAACACTTTGAGTGTTTGCCACACTCAAAGTGCTTGATGATGCATATGATATCATCAAATTATCTAATCCATTATCATTTGAATCTGAATGGATTTGACCATCTCAGAAAACGATATTGATAAAAATACACCTACGTATTTACGGGAAAATGGATACGTTAGATCACATTGCTTAAGTAATTTGCTTTTAAAACGTTTTGGTACGGATGGGTTCGTTAGTGATAACTCAGCTGATGTAGTTTTTAGGACGCCTCTAGGCCCCTATCATGATCTAACAACGGACCTCCTAAACTAGGTATCATGGGTGATAAAAACAAACTGGGTT